>JAIOJX010000004.1:185962500-188832500 GCA_022376925.1 Tragulus kanchil | reverse complement strand
ATGTCGAGGGCAGAGGCTCCTGTAATCCCTAAAAAAACCTGATGGAAGGAAGGCATTTGCCACTAGCTTCCACAGCCACACGGCATACTGCTTACCCCGTATATACCATTTTTTGTGTGTTTTCATGAACCTGTACACAGATTACAAAGCCTCAGTCTGTAGGCAGACAGGAGGACTAAATCATGGTTTAATTGAGAACCCTCTTACTGAGCGGCAGAGAAGGAAGAAACGGAGTCAAACCACCTCCACTAAGGTGGGCGGTGCTGAGAAGTCTCATTTGCTGCGTCTGGACATCATCCGAGGACCTAAGGTCACCCCGCCCTCCTGTTGTGAACAGTGGTCCTGTGGTCACATGACCATCAATGACCAAAGCAGATGCTCCGTGGGTTCCAGAGGGCTGACGAGGCAGGAAGACAACAAAGGCTTCAGACTCATCCAAAGATTCAGTGTCAGGTAACAACCTGGTATTCTAGAAGGGACTGCAGCTTTCATCAGGATTAAAAGGTCTACAGGGTGAGACTTTTATCTGGCCTTCTGTCTTGAAATCTGCCCACTTTCATATGAAAAATGGAACATGCTATCCTCAGTCCCTGAAAACGATGCTGCCAGCACCCAACATGGATGGTTTGCTCTGCTCTGCCTTCCTAGGCACCAGGGCTACGCAGGTGCTACTGCACCCAAGGTCTTGTCTTCCCCGCTGCAGCCAGGCTGACGGAAGTGAGGGAAGCCCCTGCTGTGAAGAGCCGTGACACCAGCCAGTTATCAAACCCACCCTTCAGGCCTTGTGAGGACCTTCTGACCTACCCAGCTCCCTAAGCACTGGCCCGTCAGGCCTGAGCAGTCCATCCTTCTGAGATGCTGAGTCCAGGTCCCTCCCTGACTCAGGGCCTCTAACTGAGAAGGAATTACTGCTCCACAGGCCAGAACTGCCGATGCAGGAGGTCAGATGTGAGAGGAGATACTAGAGAGAGCAAAGGGACTAGTGACATTCTCTAACAAAGCCAAGACACGGGCAGGGCCAGTACTCAGCAGGGGGCTGCGGATGGCAGAGTGGGAGCAGGTACACACAAGTGGACACACGTGCCCCTCCCGAGGAAGCTGGGCAGCGTCCAAGGATTTGCTAAGGGCCAGAGCCCACAGCTGGACAGCGCTAGCCTTTGGTTTAATCCAGCTTTACTCAGCTGGCACAGAAAGATTATATTGCTCTAGTTAAATATTACCTCTGAAGACATAAGCTGATCTCAGTGTCCCCGCCACTAAACCATATAACAACCATATTAAGTAGATAACTGCGCTGAGATGTTTGAAGGTTCTCTCTTATTCTCTTCTTGAATGAAACTGGTATTTTTGGGAAATATATGTATTTATGAAATGTATTTAAAAAGTCATAGATGGGGCTTCCTCTGGCGGTCCAGTGGGTAAGGACACCGCCTTGCAGTGCAAGGGGCGCCGGTTCGATCCCTGGCCTGGGAAGATCCCACGTGTCGCGGAGCGGCTGGACCCATGTGTCCAATTGCCGAGCCGGAGCTCTGGAGCGCGTACGCTCAGAGCCGGCGCTCTGCAGCAACGGACGCCACTGCGATGGGAGGCCCACAGGAGCCAAGGAACAAGGACGGATGAAGATAGATAAATGAAGGACCAATAGAAGTGGCCCGCCCGCTCCCCTCCCTCCCCAACCCGACCCCCGCCCTAAATAAATAAATAAATAAATCTTTAAAAAAGTCATAGATGCTCACATACAGGTTCTTTTTTTAAGCTGCTGCTTTTCCTTCTCAATCTTTTGCTTCCTCACATTCCCTTCTGTTCCTAGACTGTTAACTGATAGAAGATTCTCAGGTACATTTCTTGGGTGCCCAAGTGAGGTTTTGGAGCCAAGCTAAGTGGGGCTAACACAGGGCAGGAGTGGAGAGTGAGGGCTGGTGTCCCATGGTCAAGGCCCCATCCCGGAACTTAGAGCCTCCCTGCAGACAATGTTCAGTAGCCCATGAAATGGGAGGAAGAAGCCGGATGAATATTCTAGAGACTTCATCAGGCAGGGGCAACATTTCCCCACGGCCCAGAACCCAAGGTGCCGGAAATATCCTCAGCAGCGTTATCTTGTGAGAAGAGCCCAGCTGAGGGGGACCCTTCGCACACAGAGCAGCGAAGAAGAAACATGCGGAGTCTTGAGTTCAGGCCCAGCTCCACCAACCCAGGGCTCAGCAGCTTCTCAGAAAATGGGACCAGACCTGGCTTTCATCAGAATCAGACACATGGAGCCACGCCAGATCCCCCCGATAGGAGTCCTGGGATCAGACCATCATTTCCTGCACGTACAGCCTAACAAGTCCAGCTAATGAGTACCCAGTCCCTCTGGAAGCGCTCCAAGTGCTGCATCTAGAAGCTTCCAGGGAGGCTGTGCACCTGTGTCTCTTTCTCTGTGATGTTTCTGTGTCTGCTCGGGGCCCGTCCGCAGAGCGCTGTGCTGTTCCCCACGGCTGGCTGAGGCCGAGCCACAGGGCAGGGGCCCGCCCTACCTGTCCGTGGGCGAAGCCGAGCATGGGCTCCATCATGGCCACGCGCTTCCTGTACTGCAGCGCGTTGAGGGCACAGTAGTACTGCAGGGAGGACAGGTGCTGCTTCCGCCGGGCTGCTGCCACCTCCTTGACAATTTCAGCCTTCACCTGGTTCAAAGAGGAAAGGAAAACAAATGTCAGGCTGTCCAAAGTCAGTGACAATTCTATACGAGCATGCAACTACAAAACATGTTTGTGTACCCCGCAGAGCAATTTTTGTGACAAAAACCACAAGATTCCACCTCAAGCTGTTGAAAACCCAGTTAAAAATATAAAATTAATGGCCTCTCAGTGTTTGTGAGGCTGCAGGGGGGTGGAGACAATCCCTTCCGCTGGCAACACTACAAAGAGCTATAGTCCTTTAAGGGAAACAATATGGCGGCATGCAGTCAAAGTCATAAACATTCTGGCTCACTCAAAAGACTATGTTCTCAGGAAATCATGGAACAGGAGTAAAAATTATATGCCTGAAAACAGTTGATATTATCTATAGCAGCTAAAAAGATAGAAAGCATGAGTGAAAGAATCAGTCCCGGAACTTAGAGCCTCCCTGCAGACAATGTTCAGTAGCCCATGAAATGGGAGGAAGAAGCCGGATGAATATTCTAGAGACTTCATCAGGCAGGGGCAACATTTCCCCACGGCCCAGAACCCAAGGTGCCGGAAATATCCTCAGCAGCGTTATCTTGTGAGAAGAGCCCAGCTGAGGGGGACCCTTCGCACACAGAGCAGCGAAGAAGAAACATGCGGAGTCTTGAGTTCAGGCCCAGCTCCACCAACCCAGGGCTCAGCAGCTTCTCAGAAAATGGGACCAGACCTGGCTTTCATCAGAATCAGACACATGGAGCCACGCCAGATCCCCCCGATAGGAGTCCTGGGATCAGACCATCATTTCCTGCACGTACAGCCTAACAAGTCCAGCTAATGAGTACCCAGTCCCTCTGGAAGCGCTCCAAGTGCTGCATCTAGAAGCTTCCAGGGAGGCTGTGCACCTGTGTCTCTTTCTCTGTGATGTTTCTGTGTCTGCTCGGGGCCCGTCCGCAGAGCGCTGTGCTGTTCCCCACGGCTGGCTGAGGCCGAGCCACAGGGCAGGGGCCCGCCCTACCTGTCCGTGGGCGAAGCCGAGCATGGGCTCCATCATGGCCACGCGCTTCCTGTACTGCAGCGCGTTGAGGGCACAGTAGTACTGCAGGGAGGACAGGTGCTGCTTCCGCCGGGCTGCTGCCACCTCCTTGACAATTTCAGCCTTCACCTGGTTCAAAGAGGAAAGGAAAACAAATGTCAGGCTGTCCAAAGTCAGTGACAATTCTATACGAGCATGCAACTACAAAACATGTTTGTGTACCCCGCAGAGCAATTTTTGTGACAAAAACCACAAGATTCCACCTCAAGCTGTTGAAAACCCAGTTAAAAATATAAAATTAATGGCCTCTCAGTGTTTGTGAGGCTGCAGGGGGGTGGAGACAATCCCTTCCGCTGGCAACACTACAAAGAGCTATAGTCCTTTAAGGGAAACAATATGGCGGCATGCAGTCAAAGTCATAAACATTCTGGCTCACTCAAAAGACTATGTTCTCAGGAAATCATGGAACAGGAGTAAAAATTATATGCCTGAAAACAGTTGATATTATCTATAGCAGCTAAAAAGATAGAAAGCATGAGTGAAAGAATCAGTCAACATCCAGGGCAAGGAGTTCAAGTGCCTGAGTACAGGTGAGTCAGACAATCATGAGGTATCAAGCTTCTGTTAGAAGCACTGCATGATTATCATTTTACAGTGGTTCCAAGTTGCTGTTTAATAAACCAGTCTGAAAAGCTAGAACAGAGAAGCAGAAGGCTACTTAAGAGATTTGGAATAAATCTTTTTAAAAATCCACGTGTAAGAGAAAAAAAGAATTCACCAGGATACACTCAATGGCAAATATTCACAACAGGAAATCGTAAAAGGAGCTTAAGTAAATGAAGTGAAAAGCAGCATGGGAGGTAGGATTTCTTACCTTTTCATTTTCCTTTTTTTTAGGAAGCCTGCTGTATTTTGCCATTGAAAGGTCATGCTCTAAAAATAAAGAGAACTTTTAGCACCCAGATGGGTGGAAAGGCAAGGACAATCCTTCAGCATTTCTGCCCACAGACACACTAAACCCACATCAAGACCAGAGAAGATATGCCTACCATTGCTGGCGAGTCCAAAAAGATCCTTTAAAGTGCTTACTTCTAAACAAGAGAAAAGAAACATATTAGAGCAAAGAAGAGTAAAATATGCCAATGCAGGGTTCTGTGCTTTTTGAAGAAAAATAAAGGCATGTATGTGGAAGGGTAAAGTCCCCACCGTACTCCCAGGTCCTGGTGCCTGGGGATGCATGTATGTGGAAGGGTAAAATGTTGGCTGTCCAAAGCAGTGACACATAGATGCAACTACAAAACATGTTTGTGTACCCCGCAGAGCAATTTTTGTGACAAAAACCACAAGATTCCACCTCAAGCTGTTGAAAACCCAGTTAAAAATATAAAATTAATGGCCTCTCAGTGTTTGTGAGGCTGCAGGGGGGTGGAGACAATCCCTTCCGCTGGCAACACTACAAAGAGCTATAGTCCTTTAAGGGAAACAATATGGCGGCATGCAGTCAAAGTCATAAACATTCTGGCTCACTCAAAAGACTATGTTCTCAGGAAATCATGGAACAGGAGTAAAAATTATATGCCTGAAAACAGTTGATATTATCTATAGCAGCTAAAAAGATAGAAAGCATGAGTGAAAGAATCAGTCAACATCCAGGGCAAGGAGTTCAAGTGCCTGAGTACAGGTGAGTCAGACAATCATGAGGTATCAAGCTTCTGTTAGAAGCACTGCATGATTATCATTTTACAGTGGTTCCAAGTTGCTGTTTAATAAACCAGTCTGAAAAGCTAGAACAGAGAAGCAGAAGGCTACTTAAGAGATTTGGAATAAATCTTTTTAAAAATCCACGTGTAAGAGAAAAAAAGAATTCACCAGGATACACTCAATGGCAAATATTCACAACAGGAAATCGTAAAAGGAGCTTAAGTAAATGAAGTGAAAAGCAGCATGGGAGGTAGGATTTCTTACCTTTTCATTTTCCTTTTTTTTAGGAAGCCTGCTGTATTTTGCCATTGAAAGGTCATGCTCTAAAAATAAAGAGAACTTTTAGCACCCAGATGGGTGGAAAGGCAAGGACAATCCTTCAGCATTTCTGCCCACAGACACACTAAACCCACATCAAGACCAGAGAAGATATGCCTACCATTGCTGGCGAGTCCAAAAAGATCCTTTAAAGTGCTTACTTCTAAACAAGAGAAAAGAAACATATTAGAGCAAAGAAGAGTAAAATATGCCAATGCAGGGTTCTGTGCTTTTTGAAGAAAAATAAAGGCATGTATGTGGAAGGGTAAAGTCCCCACCAGTACTCCCAGGTCCTGGTGCCTGGGGATGCTTGTTTGAATGAAAAAGCCTGAAGTGATCGAGAATACTGTACTGGCAACAAGCCAACACCAATAAACACAACCCCATGTGGGTGCCATACCCATCATGTATAAAGACAGCTTAACAAAGTCTAAGACCAAAAACAAAGTCAATGTTAGAGAGCAATGACCGTCTAAGGGTGAAAACTTAAAAGCACAGAGGTGTTTAAAAGAAAGTGACACTTTTTACAACTCTAGAATAACCCATCTTTTACTCTGTCAACAGAGCAAAGCATTTTCGCATATTCTGTTGTTTTTGATATATCTCAAAACTGCCTCCAGCTTATAAATTTCTCATTTGTTTCTTTATTCTTTCTGATACAGGGCTGCTTTCTGCCTGTCTCTTCTTTGTTTTTCTCATCTTTTACTTCCCATTGGAGCAGTTTTACAGTTTTTTCCCTTATCAATTTTAAATCACTCCCTTAATAACTCTTGTATTATCTTCCTTCAGATTATGTACATATACTGGTAGGTAATCAGGCTCCAGGTGGCTCAGTGGTAAAGAATCTGCCTGTCAACGCAGAAGACTTGGGTTCAACCCCTGGGTTGGAAAGATCCTTTGGAGAAGGAAATACCAACCCACTCCAGGATTCTTGCCTGGAGAATCCCGTGGACAGAGGAGCCTGGTGGGCTAGAGTCCACGGGGTCACAAAAGAGTCAGTATGACCCGCGTCAAACACTTCAGATCTCTGCCTTGGTGTCATCAGAAAAGGCTACCTTAGCTTTTCTCATGGATACTAAGCGACTTCTCTTTTCACTACTACTAGATAGTTCTATTCTCTTAGAACAAATACTAATACTACTAATCCACAAGTTGAGCCTTTCTAGACTAACAAGGGCCGTGTCATCAGTGCTGCAGGGCACCCTCTAGCGGAGGTTCCCATAACAAACCTGAGAGATGACAGTACAAGCCTTCAGGGGTCCCAAAGACTTGGAGTTTGCTTTTTAAATGATAACGCCCACTTGTTTCTAATATTTTAATTTACAGAAAATCTTTTTAAAAAATGCACTCAATGAGGCTTTCAGTTACTACTGAATAATCACTACGCGACTGTATTTAGGTCTGGGATTTATGTGATTATAGATGAGCAACACTAAAAAAAACCACTAAGAACCCTGCTCAGTCAGGGTTTCTCTTCATGCAAGCTGTGTATTATATATTATCATTTTTTTAATCTATCAAGTGTTAGTGCTGCCCAGCTGTGCCTGGGTAGAGTTTATGCCAGTTCTGCCGTTTTGCTGGTAGGCCTCAGGTGACATGATCACAAAGATCTCAAAGTAGTGGGGTGAAAAGCTTCATATTTAAGATCTGTCCTTCCATGTACTGCATTTTTTCTGCCTAAAAAGAAAACTTTAAGGTGTTATATTTTTAATTTTATTTATTTACTTATTTTTAAATTTTTAAATTTTATTTTTTTTAATTTTAAAATTTTATTTATTTATTTATTTTTTGGGCCACTTCTATTGATCTTTCATTCACTTATATTTTTTATTCTTTGGCCTGCGTGGGCCTCCCATTGCAGTGGCCTCTCTCACTACAGAGCACCGGCTCTGGGCTCATACGCTCCAGAGCTCCAGCTCAGTAGTTGGACACATAGGCCGAGCCGCTCCGTGGTACATGGGATCTTCCCAGGCTAGAGATCGAACCGGCGCGGCGCCCCTTGCACTGCAAGGCGGTGTCCTTACCCACTGGACCACCAGGGAAGCCCCCAAGGTGTTATATTTTTAAAGAAGTACTACACTGAATAGCAGATCTTTCAGTATCCAGGTTTAGATTTTCTGGTCTGCAATTTTTTATATTGGTGTTCTAGAAAACATAATTCTTTACTCTCTAAGCAATGAGTATTTTCAATGAAATAAGAATGGACAAGAGAACTAGTTTTCAAAATTTTCCGTACATTTTCCCGATCTACTTTAGAACAAATACTAATACTACTAATCCACAAGTTGAGCCTTTCTAGACTAACAAGGGCCGTGTCATCAGTGCTGCAGGGCACCCTCTAGCGGAGGTTCCCATAACAAACCTGAGAGATGACAGTACAAGCCTTCAGGGTCCCAAAGACTTGGAGTTTGCTTTTAAATGATAACGCCCACTTGTTTCTAATATTTTAATTTACAGAAAATCTTTTAAAAATGCACTCAATGAGGCTTTCAGTTACTACTGAATAATCACTACGCGACTGTATTTAGGTCTGGGATTTATGTGATTATAGATGAGCAACACTAAAAAAAACCACTAAGAACCCTGCTCAGTCAGGGTTTCTCTTCATGCAAGCTGTGTATTATATATTATCATTTTTTTAATCTATCAAGTGTTAGTGCTGCCCAGCTGTGCCTGGGTAGAGTTTATGCCAGTTCTGCCGTTTTGCTGGTAGGCCTCAGGTGACATGATCACAAAGATCTCAAAGTAGTGGGGTGAAAAGCTTCATATTTAAGATCTGTCCTTCCATGTACTGCATTTTTTCTGCCTAAAAAGAAAACTTTAAGGTGTTATATTTTTAATTTTATTTATTTACTTATTTTTAAATTTTTAAATTTTATTTTTTTTAATTTTAAAATTTTATTTATTTATTTATTTTTTGGGCCACTTCTATTGATCTTTCATTCACTTATATTTTTTATTCTTTGGCCTGCGTGGGCCTCCCATTGCAGTGGCCTCTCTCACTACAGAGCACCGGCTCTGGGCTCATACGCTCCAGAGCTCCAGCTCAGTAGTTGGACACATAGGCCGAGCCGCTCCGTGGTACATGGGATCTTCCCAGGCTAGAGATCGAACCGGCGCGGCGCCCCTTGCACTGCAAGGCGGTGTCCTTACCCACTGGACCACCAGGGAAGCCCCCAAGGTGTTATATTTTTAAAGAAGTACTACACTGAATAGCAGATCTTTCAGTATCCAGGTTTAGATTTTCTGGTCTGCAATTTTTTATATTGGTGTTCTAGAAAACATAATTCTTTACTCTCTAAGCAATGAGTATTTTCAATGAAATAAGAATGGACAAGAGAACTAGAAAATCTACATTCCCAAAAGTAACATCAACTAAGTGTTTTCAAAATTATTTTGTTCTTTTTTTAAAATTACATTTTGACTACCCTGATTTCAAATGATATAAAACTATTCGAAAGTTTTATTTTTGTTGAAGAGCCAAAATTAATCCAAAAGAGCAACGAGGCTCTATGAACTAGTCACAGGTACTGCCTCTCACTAAACGCGAACTCCATCAGAACAGGGTCCTGTTGTTCAGAGCTGTATCCCGGAGTCGAGCACAGACAGATTATGGTTGGTCCTCACTTGGTCCTTTCCTCTCCAAGCCTCCCATTTACATTCCGAAGTATTCATGGCTCCCCAGTAAGAGCGTGCACATGAATTTGAACAAACTCCTGGAGGTGGTGAAGGACACGGGAGCCTAGAGTGCTGCAGTCTACGGGGTCACAAAGAGTTGGACATGCTTTAGAGACTGATCAACAGCAACCCCCTGCAATATAACCCTTGTCATCTTTGTCTACTTGGTAAACATCTATTTACCAAAACCCAGCTCAGAGATCTTCCTCTTCTCCAGGAAGCCTTCCCTGGAAGGCTCCAGGAAGCTTCCTGCTCTCAAAAGGGTAATCACACCTTTCTGTGTGCTGTTTCTATTTCCTGGACAGCTCTATTGTGCTGCCCTTGTCACAGGATACTACAACTGTCTGTTTCCATTATTAGCCTATGATTTCCTTTATGTGAACCAAGGACACAGAGAGGATCTAATAAAAGCTGAAAAAGAGGGTATTTCTCAATGACCCACATACCTAAAAACAGTTGCAGTAAAAATTATTAAAGCTGAAAAGAGGGTATTTCCATATTATCTGCTAGAGATCGAACCGGCGGCGCCTTGCACTGCAAGGCGGTGTCCTTACCCACTGGACCACCAGGGAAGCCCCCAAGGTGTTATATTTTTAAAGAAGTACTACACTGAATAGCAGATCTTTCAGTATCCAGGTTTAGATTTTCTGGTCTGCAATTTTTTATATTGGTGTTCTAGAAAACATAATTCTTTACTCTCTAAGCAATGAGTATTTTCAATGAAATAAGAATGGACAAGAGAACTAGAAAATCTACATTCCCAAAAGTAACATCAACTAAGTGTTTTCAAAATTATTTTGTTCTTTTTTTAAAATTACATTTTGACTACCCTGATTTCAAATGATATAAAACTATTCGAAAGTTTTATTTTTGTTGAAGAGCCAAAATTAATCCAAAAGAGCAACGAGGCTCTATGAACTAGTCACAGGTACTGCCTCTCACTAAACGCGAACTCCATCAGAACAGGGTCCTGTTGTTCAGAGCTGTATCCCGGAGTCGAGCACAGACAGATTATGGTTGGTCCTCACTTGGTCCTTTCCTCTCCAAGCCTCCCATTTACATTCCGAAGTATTCATGGCTCCCCAGTAAGAGCGTGCACATGAATTTGAACAAACTCCTGGAGGTGGTGAAGGACACGGGAGCCTAGAGTGCTGCAGTCTACGGGGTCACAAAGAGTTGGACATGCTTTAGAGACTGATCAACAGCAACCCCCTGCAATATAACCCTTGTCATCTTTGTCTACTTGGTAAACATCTATTTACCAAAACCCAGCTCAGAGATCTTCCTCTTCTCCAGGAAGCCTTCCCTGGAAGGCTCCAGGAAGCTTCCTGCTCTCAAAAGGGTAATCACACCTTTCTGTGTGCTGTTTCTATTTCCTGGACAGCTCTATTGTGCTGCCCTTGTCACAGGATACTACAACTGTCTGTTTCCATTATTAGCCTATGATTTCCTTTATGTGAACCAAGGACACAGAGAGGATCTAATAAAAGCTGAAAAAGAGGGTATTTCTCAATGACCCACACACCTAAAAAAACAGTTGCAGTAAAAATTATTAAATGAATTAATATCTGAAAGTATACGATGTGAACTCAGATACTTCACCTGTGAGATCCTTTTCTCGAAACTGTATAATTGGTAGAACCATTGTGTCTGCCAACTGCTTAGCCAGCTCTGTATGGAGAACGTTAAGCTGAAAGAGAAATTTATTGAAGAAAATTATATCTACTATTTCAGACACTTCTTATTTCACTGAGGGATAACACGGAACATTTCCATGTGGTTAAAGAGGTCAGTTAGACTTCTTAGCAAATAAGTCACCCTTCATAGAGCAGAAAATGGCACAGGCTGAGAGGTACTAAAAACTAAAGGCAAGGTTCTAACTGACCGTTTGCTAAAGGAGTCTCTGAGCCGATGGTTACTGTTTGTTTACTGTGCAAATTCTGGCTCTGTGATCCTGACAGGAGCCACACCTGCCTCGAGAGGGAAGCTCCACAGGGCTGGCAGCGAGGTCAGCACTGTGCCAGGCCTCTGTGTGCTCTTTCCGACAGGGCTGAGGTCAGACCTTAAAGACCGGCCTGCCAGGAACCTAGTCCCAGCAGGCACAGGGGCTGAGGGCCGGGGAAATGCTCTGGGGAAAGAATGCCCCCCATGGCATTCTTGCCGTGGCAACCCAGCCAGATTTCAGACCTTTCCAGGGGCGGGAAGACTGTATTCAAATATGCTCCTCCTCACCGGATACCTTTAACAGCTCTTGATTCTTCCCTCCCTCCTGCCTCAAAGCCTTACTAAAATACTACCTCTGTGAAAGGTCTCGAAGAAATTAAAATCATCACCACCAGCTTTATGTGTTTTATATCACTTAGTTCCCATCTCTCTGTTTGATGGGTATTATTTATTATCTTCACTTTTATAGGCAGGGAAAATAAATCTCCCAATCCAGAGAGCAAATAAGTGGAACAGCTGGGATTTAATCTCTGGCTGTTGGGACCTAAAATTCATACTCCTTCTGAACTCTGGGATACAGAATTTGTCTTTCATGCTCACAAAATGGCCAAAACTTTCCACAAGTCGGTAATGAACACAGTGGAAGGCCCAGACTTCCAGATATGATGAGGATGCTCTGGGATTCCTGTTGGGTGGACAAGGGGAAATCACACAGCAATTATTTATTGGGAGTAAACATTCGGCGAGGTTTCTTTTAGGGATGCGTCACGTGTCTGCCTCCCTCTTCTGTACACAGATCTCCCAAAAGATCTGGCCCTTCAGGGCTGTGCTTGCAGAGGCTGCTCTGACGAGATTAAAAAGTGGCCTAGGGTCAACCATCTGTCAGGCAAGGGAGCCACCGGCCCAGCAGCCAATGCTCCCGTATCTTTTAATCAAACCCAAGAATGGCAGTTTTGTTTTTTTATTTTTTTCCCCTGCGGGGGAACACATGAAGACAGCCATGCCAAAAAATGCATAGGGCAGAATGTGTTAACTGTTTTTCCCGAACAACTGCAATAAGAAATGCCCTTTTTTTTCCCTTTTTTTTACTAACAGTTAATTAGATGAGTTGAAAGAACTGGCTCTGTGCCGAATGCTCTAATTATTTAATTCAGTCTTTATAACAGCTTAGTTAACTGGGCTATCCTGCTTCTGCCATTTACAGATGAAAAAAAACAAAACTCAGAGAGGTTAAATGGTTTTATTTCTAAGAGGTATATACTTTAGGAATGGCAAATTTCCTAGTTATTCATTTTCTTCTTAAGGATTAAGGGATCTATGTTGCCAACTTTTTGCCTTGAGGCTTTGGAGAGGTAAGGGATCATCACTTCCAAACACAGCGCCTCTGCTGAGATCAGTGTGTTCTCTTGGCAAAGCTCTGCTAGCCTTCGCCCTGCTTCATTCTGTACTCCAAGGCCAAACTTACCTGTTTTTCTAGGTATCTCTTGACTTTCTACTTTTGCATTCCACTGTCCTATGATGAAAAGGACATCTTTTTTTTGGTGTTAATTCTAGAAGGTCTTACAGATCTTCACAGAATCGTTCAAATTCAGTTTTTTTCAGTATTAGTCGTTGGGGCATAGACTTGGATTACGGCGATACTGTATAGTTTACCCTGGAAATGAACTGAGATCACTCTGTCATTCCTGAGATTGCACCCACTGCATTTCAGCTACCTGGGATACAGAATTTGTCTTTCATGCTCACAAAATGGCCAAAACTTTCCACAAGTCGGTAATGAACACAGTGGAAGGCCCAGACTTCAGATATGATGAGGATGCTCTGGGATTCCTGTTGGGTGGACAAGGGAAATCACACAGCAATTATTTATTGGGAGTAAACATTCGAGGTTTCTTTTAGGGATGCGTCACGTGTCTGCCTCCCTCTTCTGTACACAGATCTCCCAAAAGATCTGGCCCTTCAGGGCTGTGCTTGCAGAGGCTGCTCTGACGAGATTAAAAAGTGGCCTAGGGTCAACCATCTGTCAGGCAAGGGAGCCACCGGCCCAGCAGCCAATGCTCCCGTATCTTTTAATCAAACCCAAGAATGGCAGTTTTGTTTTTTTATTTTTTTCCCCTGCGGGGGAACACATGAAGACAGCCATGCCAAAAAATGCATAGGGCAGAATGTGTTAACTGTTTTTCCCGAACAACTGCAATAAGAAATGCCCTTTTTTTTCCCTTTTTTTTACTAACAGTTAATTAGATGAGTTGAAAGAACTGGCTCTGTGCCGAATGCTCTAATTATTTAATTCAGTCTTTATAACAGCTTAGTTAACTGGGCTATCCTGCTTCTGCCATTTACAGATGAAAAAAAACAAAACTCAGAGAGGTTAAATGGTTTTATTTCTAAGAGGTATATACTTTAGGAATGGCAAATTTCCTAGTTATTCATTTTCTTCTTAAGGATTAAGGGATCTATGTTGCCAACTTTTTGCCTTGAGGCTTTGGAGAGGTAAGGGATCATCACTTCCAAACACAGCGCCTCTGCTGAGATCAGTGTGTTCTCTTGGCAAAGCTCTGCTAGCCTTCGCCCTGCTTCATTCTGTACTCCAAGGCCAAACTTACCTGTTTTTCTAGGTATCTCTTGACTTTCTACTTTTGCATTCCACTGTCCTATGATGAAAAGGACATCTTTTTTTTGGTGTTAATTCTAGAAGGTCTTACAGATCTTCACAGAATCGTTCAAATTCAGTTTTTTTCAGTATTAGTCGTTGGGGCATAGACTTGGATTACGGCGATACTGTATAGTTTACCCTGGAAATGAACTGAGATCACTCTGTCATTCCTGAGATTGCACCCACTGCATTTCAGATTCGTTTGCTGACTATGAGGACTACTCTATTTCCTCTAAGGGACTTTTGCCCACAATAGTAGACATAATGGTCATTTGAATTAAATTTGCCCAATCCCATTTCAGTTCACTGATTCCTAAGATGTTGATGTTCACTCTTGCCAACTCCTGTTTGACTACTTCCAATCTATCTGGAACCTGCATTCATGGACCTAACATTTCAGTTCATGGACCTCTAACTTTATTTTCACCACTGGACCCATCCACAGCTAGGGGACGCGTCCGCTTTGGCTCAGCCCCTTCTCCTGGAGCTATTTCTCGGCTCTTCTCCAGTAGCTACTGGGCACCTATGGACCTTTCAGTGTCGTATCTTTTTACCTTTTCATATTGTTCACGAGGTTCTCGAGGCAAGAAATGTTACTTTCTCACTTTATAAACTTGAATAGTGTCATGTTCATATCAGTGATTGTGCCGTGAAATGGCACCTGTACACTGTCGTGTTTGCGGATACTTTGATGATATTCTATTGTAAGTACCACAAACTCCTTGAAAGATGAAACCGCTCATGCTCATCTAATTTGGCGGAGCCTTCTGCTCAGCACCAGTAGCATCTGAGCTCTTACGTTTTTTACGATTAGGATTTATGCACCTTTCCTGTAACAACACCTGCTTTTCACAAGTATTCCAAATGTATAATACAATATAGCCATAAGGAAAGCTGTAGAATCTCTCTGCCGTGGGTTAATTCACACTGCACCCCTCCAAAGCTCTGTCTATACTATGTGAATATTTGAGAAAAGGGTCTTTACAGATACAATAAAGGATCTCAAATAAGATCATCCTGGGTTATCTGGGTGGGCCTTAAGTCCACTAACAAGTGTTCTTATAAGAAGAAAAGACACAGACATGAGAGTAAACACGTGGTGGCGGGGTGGAGAGAGAAGGCCATGTGACGTCAGGGGCAGACACTGGAGTGGTGCTCCATAAGCCAAGGACAGCCAGAGTCAAAAGGACAGGTTCTCTCCTGGTTGCTCTGAAATGACCATGGCCCTGCCAATAATGTGATTTCATACTTGTGGCCTCCAGAACTGTGAGAGAATACATTTCCACTGTTATAGGCTAACTACTTGTGACTTTGCTAAAGCAGCCCTAAGACACTAATTCTTTCTCCTTAGGAAACTGAATTATTGTGGTCTATTGCTCATGTGTATCAAGGCCTTTCCCCTCAAGCCAGAAACAAACGTAACAGCACACAACCACTCTTATGAAACAAGCCTTGGAAGATAAAGTTGAGACACTTTCTCAGATATTTCAGAGGATATCTAAAAATAAAAAGTGGGTCAAAATAAAGATGAAAGAAAGTTCACAAAAAGAATCAAATAAAAATTTGCCATGTTGTCATCTTACCTCATCTACTTGAATAGTGTCTTTTTTTGTTCACGAGGTTCTCGAGGCAAGAAATGATACTTTCTCACTTTATAAACTTGAATAGTGTCATGTTCATATCAGTGATTGTGCCGTGAAATGGCACCTGTACACTGTCGTGTTTGCGGATACTTTGATGATATTCTATTGTAAGTACCACAAACTCCTTGAAAGATGAAACCGCTCATGCTCATCTAATTTGGCGGAGCCTTCTGCTCAGCACCAGTAGCATCTGAGCTCTTACGTTTTTTACGATTAGGATTTATGCACCTTTCCTGTAACAACACCTGCTTTTCACAAGTATTCCAAATGTATAATACAATATAGCCATAAGGAAAGCTGTAGAATCTCTCTGCCGTGGGTTAATTCACACTGCACCCCTCCAAAGCTCTGTCTATACTATGTGAATATTTGAGAAAAGGGTCTTTACAGATACAATAAAGGATCTCAAATAAGATCATCCTGGGTTATCTGGGTGGGCCTTAAGTCCACTAACAAGTGTTCTTATAAGAAGAAAAGACACAGACATGAGAGTAAACACGTGGTGGCGGGGTGGAGAGAGAAGGCCATGTGACGTCAGGGGCAGACACTGGAGTGGTGCTCCATAAGCCAAGGACAGCCAGAGTCAAAAGGACAGGTTCTCTCCTGGTTGCTCTGAAATGACCATGGCCCTGCCAATAATGTGATTTCATACTTGTGGCCTCCAGAACTGTGAGAGAATACATTTCCACTGTTATAGGCTAACTACTTGTGACTTTGCTAAAGCAGCCCTAAGACACTAATTCTTTCTCCTTAGGAAACTGAATTATTGTGGTCTATTGCTCATGTGTATCAAGGCCTTTCCCCTCAAGCCAGAAACAAACGTAACAGCACACAACCACTCTTATGAAACAAGCCTTGGAAGATAAAGTTGAGACACTTTCTCAGATATTTCAGAGGATATCTAAAAATAAAAAGTGGGTCAAAATAAAGATGAAAGAAAGTTCACAAAAAGAATCAAATAAAAATTTGCCATGTTGTCATCTTACCTCATCTACCACTTTGGAAAAATAGTGGAGTGTAGAAATTACCTCTTCATCGCCTTTGCCAAGAGCAAAATTCTAAGACCAAAGAAGAAAAGTGTCAGGTGTTAGCTGAAGGCTGGGGGCGGCAGCACTCTAGGACCACTCCGCAAGACACTGTCCCCCCCATCAACCCCCTCTCCTCCCAAGAGCAATCGTGTCAGAGCGTCTAACTACAGAGGGCCAGAGCTCTCCCCACGTCCTGCCCCAGCCACGCCATCAACCACCCCTCCCAGGCTATCCCACTGCTGGCCATCAGCTTTTTCTCTAGATATAATGGTATCTTTATTTCCTGAAAGTCTTGGTGTTGATTCACTTGTAGTCCTTCAAAAAATATGAACTCTCAGGGCAGCAGATTACTTCTCTAGGTTAATTTTAAGAATATATACATAAGAATACATCATAAGGACACTGTGATGATCAGCAGTTTAGAATTCATCAGTGGATAAGAAAAGGCAAGACAAAACCAAAAAACTGGAACTGATCTGTGGCAAAAGCAAAGGAATTCCAGAGAATTCCTTCGTAAGAGCTCCACCTAAGAGAGTCCTAAGCACAGCATCATATGACACACATATATCAAGTTACCTGTTTTTCATATGCCAGCAGTTGCTTAGAAAGCTGTTGAGTAGCCAGGCACATTTCATTCTGCAGGGAGAAGAGAAAAACAAGCTAAGATCTGTCCAGTGCACATACAGTCACTGAAAAATGCCACCTCAGAATTGCTTAAACATAATCTGTATGTATCTGTAAAATAATGAAATATTTCATAAATTATCTGAAAAACAAGACCAACGTTTTAACAAAACCTTTTTTTCATGCCCATCATTTATAAATCAGTGCTCTTCCTTCTGTTCAGTCAGTCAGTCAACAAATGTGGTGTACCACTACAACATGCCAAACACTCAACAATGGTGTGGTCCCTGTCCTCGTGGGGTTTGCTGGGGACGCAGACATTAAAAAAAAGTTACAAGCAGGAGGAGAACTACAGAGGAAATACTGGGTGCATCAAGGGCTGTGATTGGAGGAGCTCGATTGGTCAATGAAGAGGTGTCTTAAGCAGACTCCTGGAGAGAGACCAGGAGCTCAGGGATGAGCTTCCCAGAACGAGGGATGGGCATGGTAGTAAAAGCACCCGGGCTGTTTGAAGAGCTATAAAGTGGGATGTAGCTGGAGCATGGGATGCAGGGTGTGGAAGTGAGACGAGCCTGACAAGGAAGACAGGACTCTGTGGCTCAGCTATAGGCAGCATTACAACCCAGAATCTACCAGAAACACAGCACTTGGTCAGTAATGATGGATGGGAACACAGAAGCACAACGACGATGCCCAGGAAGGCCCCTTTGGTACTGGTTTTCACCAGCAGATGTGCTCCACTTTCTTCTTCCTGTGTTCCTCCCTTTCATCTCTGGCTACTCAGCAGCTGTCTCGCGCTGTCCTCCCACCATCAAAGCATCCGATCTAGAAAACAGGTCTTACAAATCTAAAGCTCCACTAATGCTTCTCAGGTTCAGGGTGTGTTCCTAAGCGATGCACGGTACCAAATGAGGGAGGCGCAGGCCAGCCTTGGCCTCCACTTGTGTTCTAATTCTCCCGGGTCTGCTGTTCCTTAGGGGTGCGGCCTGAGTTCTGCTAGAGTTTATTTTCATGGGCCTCCTTTGTAAGAGCTCCACCTAAGAGAGTCCTAAGCACAGCATCATATGACACACATATATCAAGTTACCTGTTTTTCATATGCCAGCAGTTGCTTAGAAAGCTGTTGAGTAGCCAGGCACATTTCATTCTGCAGGGAGAAGAGAAAAACAAGCTAAGATCTGTCCAGTGCACATACAGTCACTGAAAAATGCCACCTCAGAATTGCTTAAACATAATCTGTATGTATCTGTAAAATAATGAAATATTTCATAAATTATCTGAAAAACAAGACCAACGTTTTAACAAAACCTTTTTTTCATGCCCATCATTTATAAATCAGTGCTCTTCCTTCTGTTCAGTCAGTCAGTCAACAAATGTGGTGTACCACTACAACATGCCAAACACTCAACAATGGTGTGGTCCCTGTCCTCGTGGGGTTTGCTGGGGACGCAGACATTAAAAAAAAGTTACAAGCAGGAGGAGAACTACAGAGGAAATACTGGGTGCATCAAGGGCTGTGATTGGAGGAGCTCGATTGGTCAATGAAGAGGTGTCTTAAGCAGACTCCTGAGAGAGACCAGGAGCTCAGGGATGAGCTTCCCAGAACGAGGGATGGGCATGGTAGTAAAAGCACCCGGGCTGTTTGAAGAGCTATAAAGTGGGATGTAGCTGGAGCATGGGATGCAGGGTGTGGAAGTGAGACGAGCCTGACAAGGAAGACAGGACTCTGTGGCTCAGCTATAGGCAGCATTACAACCCAGAATCTACCAGAAACACAGCACTTGGTCAGTAATGATGGATGGGAACACAGAAGCACAACGACGATGCCCAGGAAGGCCCCTTTGGTACTGGTTTTCACCAGCAGATGTGCTCCACTTTCTTCTTCCTGTGTTCCTCCCTTTCATCTCTGGCTACTCAGCAGCTGTCTCGCGCTGTCCTCCCACCATCAAAGCATCCGATCTAGAAAACAGGTCTTACAAATCTAAAGCTCCACTAATGCTTCTCAGGTTCAGGGTGTGTTCCTAAGCGATGCACGGTACCAAATGAGGGGAGGGCGCAGGCCAGCCTTGGCCTCCACTTGTGTTCTAATTCTCCCGGGTCTGCTGTTCCTTAGGGGTGCGGCCTGAGTTCTGCTAGAGTTTATTTTTCATGGGCCTCCTTTGTAAGATCCATCAGAGCCCAATCCTACTTTTTTTTGGCCTTCTTTGCAGATAACTGGTCAACCTGTTCCCCAACTTTCTTCACCTGTCCCAAGAAACAGCCATCAGTAGACCCTGAAACAGGACGTTCTCTTCTCCCCCAGAATTAAGTCAGGCAGACATAATGAAAACTCCTGGCTTTGGTATCCTACTGGGGAGTGACCACTTTGAAAACTAACCAGGGCTGGCTGTCATGTAGCCAAGAGGAAGGCAAATGAACAAACCCAGAAGCCCTGTGTCCTGGACCTGGGTAGGAGGGTACAACCATTCTTAGCACAGAGAAGCACTCCACAAGTGCTTGATGAATGGAGGAGCCACCAGGGTTAGAAGGTTCATCTAAATTTCAAGTGTTTAAACAATACCTGGGAACATGGTATAAGGGGAGAGATACACCCTAATGCTATAAGGCAACATCACAAATGGAGGGGCAACAGAATATAGTGTGGACAGGGATGACGTGGTCAACCAGGAGACAGTCGGCCGACCATCTTCAGCAGTGCTGTTCGAAGACCAGAGTGCATGGGAGCGAGGGTCTTGGCCTATTCACTGAGCTGCTGCTCCACTGGATCAGAGAAGGCCCTGCACCTCTGAGTTAGTAGCAGTGGGTGTGTGAGAGGATTTGTTCCCGCACGTGAGGCAGCACAGTGGTCTGATTCCCAGACCCCCAGAATCATCCTAACAATAGAGCTAACATTTACACAGCACTTAATTCATGCCAGATACCATACTAGGTGCATTTCTGGCATTATGTCATTTCATTCTGAAACCCCTGTAAAGCAGGTTCTAATTATTAACTTGATTTGACAGAAGAAGAAATGGAAGCACGGAGATGTTCACCCCCCATCAAAGCATCCGATCTAGAAAACAGGTCTTACAAATCTAAAGCTCCACTAATGCTTCTCAGGTTCAGGGTGTGTTCCTAAGCGATGCACGGTACCAAATGAGGGGAGGCGCAGGCCAGCCTTGGCCTCCACTTGTGTTCTAATTCTCCCGGGTCTGCTGTTCCTTAGGGGTGCGGCCTGAGTTCTGCTAGAGTTTATTTTTCATGGGCCTCCTTTGTAAGATCCATCAGAGCCCAATCCTACTTTTTTTTGGCCTTCTTTGCAGATAACTGGTCAACCTGTTCCCCAACTTTCTTCACCTGTCCCAAGAAACAGCCATCAGTAGACCCTGAAACAGGACGTTCTCTTCTCCCCCAGAATTAAGTCAGGCAGACATAATGAAAACTCCTGGCTTTGGTATCCTACTGGGGAGTGACCACTTTGAAAACTAACCAGGGCTGGCTGTCATGTAGCCAAGAGGAAGGCAAATGAACAAACCCAGAAGCCCTGTGTCCTGGACCTGGGTAGGAGGGTACAACCATTCTTAGCACAGAGAAGCACTCCACAAGTGCTTGATGAATGGAGGAGCCACCAGGGTTAGAAGGTTCATCTAAATTTCAAGTGTTTAAACAATACCTGGGAACATGGTATAAGGGGAGAGATACACCCTAATGCTATAAGGCAACATCACAAATGGAGGGGCAACAGAATATAGTGTGGACAGGGATGACGTGGTCAACCAGGAGACAGTCGGCCGACCATCTTCAGCAGTGCTGTTCGAAGACCAGAGTGCATGGGAGCGAGGGTCTTGGCCTATTCACTGAGCTGCTGCTCCACTGGATCAGAGAAGGCCCTGCACCTCTGAGTTAGTAGCAGTGGGTGTGTGAGAGGGATTTGTTCCCGGCACGTGAGGCAGCACAGTGGTCTGATTCCCAGACCCCCAGAATCATCCTAACAATAGAGCTAACATTTACACAGCACTTAATTCATGCCAGATACCATACTAGGTGCATTTCTGGCATTATGTCATTTCATTCTGAAAACCCTGTAAAGCAGGTTCTAATTATTAACTTGATTTGACAGAAGAAGAAATGGAAGCACGGAGATGTTACACCATCTGCCCAAGGTCATAGCAGGGCTGGGATGTGAATCCAGGTCTGTTTGAGTCTAAATCCACGCTCTTGAACACTACTCTCTAAGATTCCAAGTCCTGTGAAGAGAAAAGACCACTGCTTTAAGCTAGAGGTGACAAACTTTTCCTATAAACGGCTAGATAGTAACTGTTCTTGGCTTATTGGACTATATGGTCTGTCAAGAGCAGCCATACCTAATTTATGAGCTGAGTATGGCTTCGTTCCAATAAAACTTTATTTGCAAAAATAAGAGGCCAGTCCAAGGGTCCTAAACTGCTGGTCCTGTTTAGACAGTAAATGTCTCAAAAGACCCATCCTCTGCCTCATGTCCCTCGGGAGGCTCTCCATGAGCTACAACCCTCCAGATTCAAGGAACAGATTCTTCTTTTCTAGTCCATTCTTTGTCTTAGCTAAGTCTAAAATATTACTGCCTATATCTGCCTCCTTAGAGACATGATAACCAGATTCTCTGTTTTCATAACAAGCAAGGGCTACAGGCTGCTTGAATCCTCATCTCCTTTACAAGGTCCTGTCAAGCACCCCGCGTGCTGTGGAGACACCTGCCAGGGAGCTGCCGGCACCTGACTGTGCCCAGCCGAAAGGTGGCAGGGCCTGCCCGTGGGCCGTGCACACAGCTCCACTGAGGCTCAGGAAGGGGCAGGGCACACAACACATGCAAGTGCTTCCAAAATTCCTGTGTACTGTGGACTCTGCCAGGTTTGCTTCTAGAAATACTTTCTGAAAATGCTGTGTATTACAGATGTGTGTGGTTCCAGGCAGCAAGATTCTGTTCCACCAGCACAATTCCACCAAAGACAGCCAATCCATGTACAAAATGGCCTGTCACCTGCCCTGAAAAGAAATGGACCTCCCCACAGAGCACATGATAGGAAGTCTTTGTGAACTAGACCAATTTAAATCTGGCTCAGACTTAGTCTACTGAACACAAAGGTTTCATGAAATGCTTTCCCAGCATCAGTTAATTAATCCACACCCTGTGAGTTAAGCCTGCCTAATTATCTCTGCAATAAGACCTGTAAAACTGGAACTTGTCTGAAGAATAAATATTTGTAGTAACAATAATAGTTGCTAGTACTGACTCTTTTCTAGGTACCTGACACTGCTGTTAAGCCTTGTTTATGTATGATCACAGTTAATCCTTATAAAGTACTTGCTATGTAGAAAATATCTTTACCTCCATACAAATGAGGAGAAAGGTTTTTCTGTAACCACACAATTAGTAACTGGCATAGCGGCAACTCGACTTAGATCAGTCAGCTCAAAATCTAAAGTGCAAGTTCTCACAAATCTATTGGGTTGGCCAAAAAGTTCATACGGGCTTATGGACAACCCAATACTACTCCTATCCAAAGTCCAAAACTGTATTTAGGAGTACTCTGTGGGCAGGCCTCATAAATATCAGCCTAAATTCTATACTTTTCTAGCTGTAGTTCAGCAAAAGTGGTGCCCGAAAATGTAGCCTCTATTAACCCTGGAGCTCTGGGAGTGGCGTCCAGCACTCAGGAACAGCGCTCTGGCTACCGTCTACACGACTGGATGCGTCGTCAGAATCCTTCAGACAGAGAACCCAATGAAAAGCTGACTGACAGAATGTGCTATCTCAAACAGCACTTCGCAAGACTGGTGCCGAGCAGAAAGACCAGTGGTTGACGAACCCGGAAGGAAAACTGAGCTTTGGACAAAGGCCTGTTTATCTTACAGTGGCAACAGCGTTCACGAACTGTCACCTGAAACCTCCTGACGGCCTCTGAACAGCCATGGAGAGGCTGGCAGGGCAGAGGACATCACAGTCACAGTGGAGGCCCTGCTTCCATCTCCCCCAAATATCTGGCTAGAAATGTTGCCTAAAGCCAAGTGGTTGAGCGTCCCATACATCACAGCACTATCTCCACGCTGGGGCCAAGGGCTGCATGGATCAGGATCCTGGGCCGGGGGTCGCAGGGGCCACACAGAGGCCGGAGGGCGGAGCGTGCCCAGGACAGAGGCTGGGGAGCCCTGAGCGGAGCGGGCCCGGAGCAGCACCTGTGGAGCACTCTGACACTACTCTGAGGGCACCAGAGAAGTCCTGGGGAACAGGGGCAGGAGAATAACAAGGTGAGATGTGAACCGAAGAAAAGTCACGGCTGTGGTGGAAAAGAAACCCTGAAGGGAGGAAAGAGGATGAATGAGGATCAGGAGATCATTTGAAGTTGAGACAGGAAAAACGGCTGAGGCCGAGTCATGAAGCAGAGAAGGCAGCAGAGATCTGCCTGGTGTTGCTGAGGCAAGAACAACTGGCTTGAGCAAATGAGGGACAGGGAGGAGTCCAGGATGGCTGCACCCTAGACTGGAGGACCCCTGACAGCAGTGCCCCAGGCTAAGGTGCTGACGGGGGCTGGGGCAGGGGGGACACAGATCTGGGAGGGACAGTCAAGCACACAGCAGGGATAAGTTGATGTTCTGGTCAGTCCTTCACTTTAACACCTATGTCTCAGTGAACGAGGCCAGGCAAGGTGCTTTACTTTAACCTTTTTTGGGGGTCCACTTCTGTTGATCTTTTCATTTATTTATCTTTGGTCTTTGACCTGTGTGGGCCTCCCATTGCAGTGGCCATTCTCGTTGGAGAGCACTGGCTCCGGGCGCATGCACTCCAGAGCTCTTGCTCTGTAGTTGGACACAACGGTTCAGCTGCTCCGTGGCACGTGGGATCTTCCCAGGCCAGGGATCGAACCGGCGCCCCTTGCACTGCAAGGCGGTGTCCCTACCCATTGGACCACCAAGGAAGCCCCAGGCAAGATGCTGAGCATTGGAGACGATCTGCTCTTGGAGCTCACAATGCATAGAGAGGCAAGAAAATTCCACACACTGCCCCTCAAGAGCTCTGACCAACAAGTGTGCATGTCATCTGGGCACAAGGGCGAAGGTGCTTTGGTCAGAAGGGAGAAAAGGAAGAAAGGAGAAGTCAGGTCACCTTGGACCTGAGGTCAGTCCTAAAAGTCATTTGCTGTGATGGCCATTTGCCAGGGCAAGGGGTTCATGGGGATGCCTGGCAGCAGCAATGGCAGAGCAAAGTCTCGAGCTGTGTTGAGGGCCTGGTACCTTCTGGAACAGCCAAGGACGATAGGAAGACTGCTTAGGATGGTGCTGCAACAGCCCAGGTGAGAGGAGAAAACTCGCTCTCCACAGTGACAAGAGGTGAAAGTTGTCTGGACTGAGGACCTAGAGATGAGGTCTAGAAATAGAGTCTGAAACGGCCAGGCTGTGCGGCAGCGACCTGCCCAGGAAGCTGGCAGAGACTACCCAGAGAAGGGTTCCTGTGCAGTCAGACTCAGGGGTGGGCAGCAAAGGCGCCAAGAAAGGAGAACAATCAGACTGGTGGGCACAGACTTGGGAGAGACACTGTCAGGATCCAAAGAAAGACAGGTGTGTGGGGGCATCGTTACCAGCATCAGGTGGTGCCCAGGAGGGAGGTTGGACAGGTAACCAGGCACAAGCGGCTTGTGCTGCCGGCGGGGTGATGGAGCCCAGGCTGAGGAGCAAATATTGACGACGGAGTGAGCAGTGAGGAACGTGGAGACACTACTCCTTCAGGTAAGTCAAGATTAGAGAACCAAGTTCTATTAACCCAACCAGCAGACCCAGGGTAAAGTGCTATCCTAACCATGGTTATTGTTAACAGTGAGCACTTCCTTCCAGGGACTGATCTTACACTTTACGGGTATTAGCTCTATTAACCTTCAAAACAACCTATGAGGTGGTTATTAATATTAATATCTCCTCTGTTTAACCGATAAGGAAACGACAGCAATCAAGTGACATGCCCAAGGTGACACAGCACGTGGCCAAGTCAAGACTGGAACTCAGAGCTGATACATCTAAGATCACACACTTAAGCTCATACCTAATCAATGAGCCGGGTCCAGAATAATCTTCCCTACTAATCCAAAGGGCTTCCCAGCTGTGCTCGTGGTAGAGAAGCCACATGCCAATGCAGGAGACTTAAAGATGCAAGTCTGATCCCTGGGTTGGGAAGATCCCCTAGAGGAAGGCATGGCAACCCACTCCAGTATCCTTGCCTGGAGAATCTCAGGAACAGAAGAGCCTGGCGCACTACATGGGGTCACAAGGAGTGGGACACCACTGAAGCAACTTGGCATACATGCAAGGACCAATCTGAAAGCCTTCAATGCCGGCATGAGGGAAAGCTGTAGATTCCACATGCAAACCCAGTGCAAAAACCCAGCTCTCTGATGTTGCTTCCAGAAACCACTCCAGGGCTCTCTGCTCCAGTAGCCTAGCCTTAAGCTACAAGGCAGTATTCAGTTACCCTGTCATATGAGCCTCAATGCAACTGTTTTTGACAGCTGTTAAAATGGGCTAATTGAAATCACTATGGATAAAACCCAATTAAACAAGGGAAGTTACTCTGGGATACAACAGGGAGCAGGCTCCCACCTTTAACACACTACAAAGCCCCTGGGCTGCTAAGCGGGCTCTTCCATGGTGACAACAACCACCTCTGAAGACCCCCACTTCCTTAGCCTCAGCTGCCATTTCTAGAGACCAGTATGTCAAAAGAGTACAGCCTGGCAGTGCAGAATGAGACAGTGGTGAAGTTTTAGAGTCAAAGGCCTGAGTTCAAATTCTGGTCCTGCCACTCATGAGCTCTGCCCACCGGCAAGCTATGCAACCTCTTAGTTTCCCCACCTGTAAACACATACTATAATAGGGCCTCTCCTTTACTGTTGTGAAAGCTAAATGAGGTTACACACAAGAGGTGCCTTGCCAAGTGTGTGGCATGTTTATGTACCTAACACTATTTTTATTATTAAAATACACAGTTCTGATCCTGTCTGCCTCCCAATCCTCCTCTCTCTCCCATCACGAACTCACACTCCTGGATGCCCACCACTCTGTTTCCCAAGAGGTACACTGACTTGATTTAGCTTACGTATCGTCATTTCTAAAGAAAAGTATTTCCTCTCTATAACACCAAATGCATGCATATCCTTCAAAGTGTTTTACTCTTACCCCTCCCGCAGTCTTAGCCCAATTTGAAAAGACATGATTCTCATCTCCAGTGTGGGCGTTTACATTTTAGGATCAGGAGGTCCCAAAGGTCTGGATAAGAGAGCTGCAGAGGGACCTTCCTAGGGGTCCAGCCGTTAAGGCTCTGCCTTTCCAACCCAATATGCTGCAGGGTGTAGCCAAAAAAGTCAAAACAAACTTATAAAACAAATTTAAAGAAAAATATAAATATGATAAGAAAAGCTGCAGAGATGAGGCCATGTTTGAGCAAGCCTGCTCTGCTGAAGAAAAGTGAAAGAGCCTGAACCATGGTTCCCACTTCAAAAATCTCCATCCAAAGTGTAATTTTTAAAAAATAAACAGAACAAACAGAAACATCCATCCAGACTAAAGGCACAAACTCCAGAGGTTTGTCATGTGTTGGAGGAAAAAGACAGGTTCCAGGAGACGCCAAGTTTCACGAACACTGCTGGGAACCTCATTTGACCTTCCCCCGTCGCCTCAATACAGTGTCTGAGAGGAGAAGTAAGACTACCAAAGTCAATTTCATTGTAAGATTCTCATCAGTCCATTTTTAAAAGAGTTTTCTTTTTTTTCAAATGTTAACCTCTCTAGGAAAGAAACAAAATTATGGTAGATATACAGAATCAAAACAAGTATATCAAATATACTACGTGTAAAATTTGAGCAGATTTTACTAAATAGGTATACACATGCCTCTATTTAGATACTATGTAAGTTTTAAGTTTACTTAGTCAGTGGTCTGAAAGACAGAAGAGCTTTCTAAGTGCGTAATCCATCTCGCCGCAGGAGATGAGTTGCTTCATTCAGAGGACCCGCGGGAATGGACCCAGCTCCTGCGTGTGCAAAGGAATGTCCCACACTCAGGAAACCACACGTGACCCAGGGACTGCTGGAAAACGCTGGAAACAGCTCAGAGCCTGTAGCTTCATTCTACTGCTTAAGCCAAGTGTAAAATGTCCCCCAAACCAGCCAAAATCAGCAAAACTGCTCAGAGAACTTCCTTCTAGTTTTTCTATTCACTCTTCCTCTTCCTAAAACTAAGCCCCAGGGGCTTCCCCTGGTGGTCCAGTGGGTAAGAACACCGCCTTGCAGTGCAAGGGGCGCCGGTTTGATCCCTGGCCTGGGAAGATCCCACATGCTGCAGAGCAGCTGGACCGATGTGTCCAACCACCAAGCCGGAGCTCTGGAGCGCATGCGCCCGGGGCCGATGCTCTGTGACGAGAGAGGCCTCTGCGATGCGAGGCCCACACAGGCCAAAGAACAAAGATGGATGAAAATAAATAGATGAAAGACCAATAAAAGAGGCCAAAATTTATGCGAAAAAAAAAAACCAAAAAAACTAAGGCCCAAATGGTATTCACTATATCAGAACCCAGAAACTTGTGGCCTAATTTAAAGTATCTTTCATGAACATTTGTCATTTATCAAAAGCATTAACCTGGTTTAAAATACACAATAATGAAAAACATCTTGGCTAAGCACCTATTTTTAAAAATGAAATGATAAAACTCTATTAATCTAATTTAAGATGTCTAGGTGTAAATACTTAAGGTAGAATGTTAAATAAAACCAAGAAAACTTAAGCGAGAGAAGGTGAATGAAAACATTGGTAACTCTTTCTCCGCCCGCCTTTCTTCCCAACCACATACATGCTGCTGCTCTGTCACTTCAGTTGTGTCGGATTCTTTGGCCGCCCCATGGACTGCAGCCCGCCAGGCTCCTCCATCCATGGGATTCTCCAGGCAAGAATACTGGAGTGGGTTGCCATGCCCTCCTCCAGGGGGATCTTCCTAGCCCAGGAATGGAACCTGGGCCCCCTGCACTGCAGGCAGGTTCCTCACCACTCAGCCATCAAGGAAGCCATATATATATATACATATATTTGAGATCCCATGGACTGTAGCTCACCAGGCTTCTCCGTCCATGGAATTTTCCAGGCAAGAATACTGAAGTGGGTTGCCATTTCCTTCTCCAACCACATACATACACACATACATATAAACAAACTGATCAAAAAGGAGTTAGAAAAGTCTTCTTTTTAATTTACCTAAAAAGAAACAAAACATACTCAAATAAACCTGAAAAACAACCCTGACCCAGTCAACCTGAGTGCCACTGGACACTGCCTGAGTCTGTCACCAAGCTGGCAGCGTTAGCCAGATGTTCTTGCTTCCGCTGCAGGAAATGCCGAGGCAGAAGGAAGGGTTTCTGCCAGTACGAGAGCCCATGTGATGATCATGTGGTGTGAACTAAAAGCTGGCCACAGTCTCTTGGAATGCAAGACCCACTTAATTTTGGCAAAATGCAGTTTTCTGGCTGAAAAGTAAAAAAATACATGAGAGTGTCGGGGCATCTCCAAGTGAACGGTTCTGACAGACACAGAAAGGCGGGACAGAGACTCTCGGGGGTGGCGGAGCCTCCGTCCTGTAAGTCATGGGACTCAGACCTTAACAGGAGGCCAATCGTCTGATAACAGCGTTCAAATTATTGAAGAGCAAGCAAGTTCCGGTAAAAGCTCAGTAAAAAATTTTCTATGTTAGACTATTCAGGGAAAAATATACAAAAACATGTAATAGAAACAAATAGGGTTTTAAAACAACTGACAAAGTGTGTCCCCCAGTTTCTGAATGCTTTACCTAAACAAACAAGCAAAATCACAAATGAGTACATGATTCTTCAGGTCATTAAAATAGTTTCAATTAATAGGTTAACATTTGTACAATACGGTAGTTTACAAATTTCTATCTCCAGCCTGAACTCTGGATCTGAACTTTCAACGTGATCTCTTTCCCCTCTTTGAGGTCCCACAGACACCTCAAAGTCAGGCTTTCAAAAATTAAGATTGCTTTCCCGGCCACTGTCCCTGCCTGTCCCCCACCCACCCATGCCTCCCCGGCCACACCCTGCGCCTCTTCCTGCGTTCCCCCAGAGATGCACCAAGTTAGAGACCTGGGCCTCACTCAACTGATCCTTCACTGCTCTGACCCCTTCATATCCAATCAATCAGCAGCCCACCTCTTTCCATTTCCACTGCCACTTCCCTAGCTCAGGCTACCACCCTTAGGATTAAGTAGTTAAGAGTTGGGCTTTGGCTTCTAGCTGACTTGTTCTACCAGGAATTAATAGGGTGGACTTGGGAAGTCATTTATCATCGGAATCCTTGAATCTCCTGACCTAGAAAATGAAAATAACAATACTCACTTCACAGAGCTGTGAGGGAATTTAAGTGAAATAATTTCATGTAAAAGTCCCTGAAACTGTGCCTAGAACCTATGAGGTAGTCAATAAATCTCGACTATCACAATCATCCTCCTCGCGGGTGCCCAGCAGTTCCTCTGGGTGGGGGGCCTCTCTCTCCCAGCACCTCTCACACGCTTTGCTAACTGTCTTGTCTATCTCCCACTCCACTATTCGTGTGCCTGCAGAATTCCATGGCTCGTCCATGCAGTCGCAAAAAGTCAGACAAGACTGAGTGACTTTCACTCATCTGTCTCCCAATCCAGTTGTAAACTCCCTAAATGACAAGGACTGAGTGTTTGTCCCATATATATATATGAACGAATGATTAATAAAACAATGATAATAAATGATTATATATGAAGAGTAAGAGCTATGTGATAATAAATGACTAAACGTGATTACTAGAATACACTATTATTATACACTGATGTGGTATTTATTTAGAAATCATAGGTGAGAAAAAGAACGTATTATTAACATAAACATACAGCTTTAAGTCAGCAAGGAATCAATGACAAAAAGTACAGGTTGATATAATATTTTGATGTGTAACATAACAAATTTTATTTTTAAGTAACTCTCAAGTTTTCTCCTAGTAAGTAATATACGTGGGCATTTTTCGATGCTAAAAATATTCACTTTTGCTACTCAGCAATTTATTTTCCACAGTTTTGCAAGGCAGGGGTATTTGTTCCTCAAAACAAAGAACCAACTAACTGTTCTAGAACTGTGACTTTTCAGAGGAAGCTCTTAAAAACACATCTCTATCGCCTGCACTGACATCTAAGAGTGACTATTTATGAGAAAGACAAAGAGCCATGCCTCAGAATACTGAACCCACTCATTCACAAGTAAGCAGAGGAGACTCACATGTTTCCCTTTGGGATTGAATTTTTTGATTTAAAAAGAAGTTACGTGCTACCTTTCTACTAGTTGTACTAGTGACAGGAAAATTACCCTCTTTCTTAAACTATGAAAACAAACTGTCCTTAGCTTTTTGAGGTGAAATAAAAAATAATTGTGATTTTTATTTCAAAAGCTGAAAGGGTGTTTGGGCTCAAACCTCTCAACCTCCTAAGAGTAGTTCAAGGGGAGGGCCACGGGGCTCCTACTCTGTTCCTCTCCACGTGAGGGGCAGGAGGATACCTGGGCTCCATAGACACGCTGCATGGCCTGCAGCAGCTGGTTGGTATAATCCGTGAGAGTGCCGGCATCTTCCTCAAAGACACTCAGTAAAGAGCGAGTCTGCAAGAAAACAGGCCAATTTTATTTCTAAGTGGAACAGTTACAAAGGAGGCAAAACACACACACAGACACACACAGGAATGGGGAGGGAAGGTGCCCGTTCTCTGGCTTTCCTTTTTTCGCTGCTAACACTGCTATAAATTGATTCCTGGACTTTCATTTTGAATTCCTTTTCTAATCGTTTAGACTACAGTGCAAGGGCAAACTGAATACAGTTTTGAGTATAGGAGCCAGAGTTTCGGGACAGAGAAGGAAAGCCAGTTTCTAAAGGGTTAAGATTCAAGGGCTATTATTGAAATCATAGGTGAGAAAAGAACGTATTATTAACATAAACATACAGCTTTAAGTCAGCAAGGAATCAATGACAAAAAGTACAGGTTGATATAATATTTTGATGTGTAACATAACAAATTTTATTTTTAAGTAACTCTCAAGTTTTCTCCTAGTAAGTAATATACGTGGGCATTTTTCGATGCTAAAAATATTCACTTTTGCTACTCAGCAATTTATTTTCCACAGTTTTGCAAGGCAGGGGTATTTGTTCCTCAAAACAAAGAACCAACTAACTGTTCTAGAACTGTGACTTTTCAGAGGAAGCTCTTAAAAACACATCTCTATACGCCTGCACTGACATCTAAGAGTGACTATTTATGAGAAAGACAAAGAGCCATGCCTCAGAATACTGAACCCACTCATTCACAAGTAAGCAGAGGAGACTCACATGTTTCCCTTTGGGATTGAATTTTTTGATTTAAAAAGAAGTTACGTGCTACCTTTCTACTAGTTGTACTAGTGACAGGAAAATTACCCTCTTTCTTAAACTATGAAAACAAACTGTCCTTAGCTTTTTGAGGTGAAATAAAAAATAATTGTGATTTTTATTTCAAAAGCTGAAAGGGTGTTTGGGCTCAAACCTCTCAACCTCCTAAGAGTAGTTCAAGGGGAGGGCCACGGGGCTCCTACTCTGTTCCTCTCCACGTGAGGGGCAGGAGGATACCTGGGCTCCATAGACACGCTGCATGGCCTGCAGCAGCTGGTTGGTATAATCCGTGAGAGTGCCGGCATCTTCCTCAAAGACACTCAGTAAAGAGCGAGTCTGCAAGAAAACAGGCCAATTTTATTTCTAAGTGGAACAGTTACAAAGGAGGCAAAACACACACACAGACACACACAGGAATGGGGAGGGAAGGTGCCCGTTCTCTGGCTTTCCTTTTTTCGCTGCTAACACTGCTATAAATTGATTCCTGGACTTTCATTTTGAATTCCTTTTCTAATCGTTTAGACTACAGTGCAAGGGCAAACTGAATACAGTTTTGAGTATAGGAGCCAGAGTTTCGGGGACAGAGAAGGAAAGCCAGTTTCTAAAGGGTTAAGATTCAAGGGCTATTATGTCTCAACTTTAGCCTCTACCTAGGCACTAGTGAAGTTCATCCAATAAAAGGAGTGTTAAAAAGGGCAGCCTCTCCCTTCAAGCCCATAAACTGAACTCCATGTCAGCTCTGTGCACCCAGGGTGTGGTCGCCCAGCACGGCATCATCACAGCAGCTGACCGTCCGTCTGGTTTCCTGCAGTCTTGAATGGCTTACAGGAGTGTGTCATTCTTTCCGCTTAAGATATCACAGTCAATCTCCACGTCTTTCGTCACATTCTGGTCAACCAATTTTCAATCTCGTGGCCAGGAAATTTCGTGGACCGTGGGCCCGCCAGCAGAAGTTCTGGGCACAAAACTCAAATAGCAACTTAGGAACGCTACCTCAGCTCCTCTGGGGGGACGACTCCAAGCTTTGAGAGCAGCTGAGCAATGTCTTAGATGAAAGGTATTTCCTATCATTTTCGTGCGGAAGGCCTGATCCGCTCAGCACGAAGAAAATATTTATATACTGGATGCTGTCTGAAGAAGTATCAAGGCATCACATAAGAGATCATATCTGCTCAAGGGACTTCTGTGAACGTGCTCAGCACAGTGGGAAACACCAGTGATGACAGGATCTCTAGTTCAGAAGATGACCCATTAGGCACAGAACAGACAGTAAACAACACAAGTGCCGTCAATGAGGTGATACCAGGGCACCTTACAAAGAACAATCCATTAAGGTTCATAATGTCCCTGCAAATGAATTTAAATTCCTTTTTTCTTTCTCTAACTTATCTCAGGCATGAGAACAATAACTGACCCCAAAGCACTCCCTGATAAACTGGAAGAAAAACCAAGAGATATTTGAATCATCCAACCTTTGATTTTGTTGACAAACTCTGGGGCACCTCTTAGCAGCACACACTTACCCTGGCTTTGCCCAAGGCCTTTAGGGCTAAAAATACCTGCTCTGAGACCAGTGAACTCCCTTCAGTACCAATTTCTATCGACAGAAGGATCAGCACAAACAAAACAAAAATCATGGATGGCATCCACTGGATGTCCTACTTCATTAATGGAGGTCACTGAGTAGGTGACAAACATTGGTTCAGAATTCTTTATTAGGTCTCTTTAGAATATACTATTTGAAAAAAAAAAAGAAGAAGATTGCTAAAAGATGTTCTTAGAACCTACAGTGACTGGCCCTTTACGCTGGAGTCATTCATTCATGGATCTAGTTCAGCCTGCAGCCAATACTGGATGAAACACCGTGCTGGGAACTGCGATTCAGAGGTGATCAGAACAGTCTGTTCCCCAGGAATCCCCATGGATCTAGTTCAGCCCCTGCAGCAATTTCAGTGGACCGATATCACAGTCAATCTCCACGTCTTTCGTCACATTCTGGTCAACCAATTTTCAATCTCGTGGCCAGGAAATTTCGTGGACCGTGGGCCCGCCAGCAGAAGTTCTGGGCACAAAACTCAAATAGCAACTTAGGAACGCTACCTCAGCTCCTCTGGGGGGACGACTCCAAGCTTTGAGAGCAGCTGAGCAATGTCTTAGATGAAAGGTATTTCCTATCATTTTCGTGCGGAAGGCCTGATCCGCTCAGCACGAAGAAAATATTTATATACTGGATGCTGTCTGAAGAAGTATCAAGGCATCACATAAGAGATCATATCTGCTCAAGGGACTTCTGTGAACGTGCTCAGCACAGTGGGAAACACCAGTGATGACAGGATCTCTAGTTCAGAAGATGACCCATTAGGCACAGAACAGACAGTAAACAACACAAGTGCCGTCAATGAGGTGATACCAGGGCACCTTACAAAGAACAATCCATTAAGGTTCATAATGTCCCTGCAAATGAATTTAAATTCCTTTTTTCTTTCTCTAACTTATCTCAGGCATGAGAACAATAACTGACCCCAAAGCACTCCCTGATAAACTGGAAGAAAAACCAAGAGATATTTGAATCATCCAACCTTTGATTTTGTTGACAAACTCTGGGGCACCTCTTAGCAGCACACACTTACCCTGGCTTTGCCCAAGGCCTTTAGGGCTAAAAATACCTGCTCTGAGACCAGTGAACTCCCTTCAGTACCAATTTCTATCGACAGAAGGATCAGCACAAACAAAACAAAAATCATGGATGGCATCCACTGGATGTCCTACTTCATTAATGGAGGTCACTGAGTAGGTGACAAACATTGGTTCAGAATTCTTTATTAGGTCTCTTTAGAATATACTATTTGAAAAAAAAAAAGAAGAAGATTGCTAAAAGATGTTCTTAGAACCTACAGTGACTGGCCCTTTACGCTGGAGTCATTCATTCATGGATCTAGTTCAGCCTGCAGCCAATACTGGATGAAACACCGTGCTGGGAACTGCGATTCAGAGGTGATCAGAACCGAGTCTGTTCCCCAGGAACCTCTCCAAGGCTCTGGGATCCCCCTGGGACCATGTCAGTCCTGGGCCCAAGTTCAGGCTCTAACACTCATCTGCAGGTAGCACGACAGGTAATGAAAATATATGACGTTGCCCACCAGTGTCTAATACACAGTGGTAGCAGATGATCGTGATTATGAAGAAGATAAAGAACTTCAGCTGCTTATTACATGCTGGACCCTGAGGTCTTGACATGCCTGATTTCAACTTTACAGCAACACGGTTATCCACACAGTTATCTACTGATATCAATGTCATCTAATAGGAGAGAACCTTCTGGTATTCATGGTGCCAATGACAGGAGTCCCTCAATATGGATTATGATTCTGGTTCCGTTCTTTGCTAAGACAGACATATTTGCTTAAAAATATATCTAAGACAATGAAAAAGAGTGATACAACTGGATTGAGGATACTTAACTTTTTAGAATACTAACGACATCCATTTAGTTAACTCCTATTTATGGTTTTAAATACTCTTAGGAATAAAGGAGCCATAGGATGAAAAGAGAGGGCTTCTGTAAACGTCTTCCACAAAGAGAGCAGAAAGAAAACTAAAAACTACCACTTACTCTGTAAGTCCTATGTGTCAGACACTTGTTGAGCACTCAATATTACTTCATTTAATCCTTTCACCAACTTTATGAGATTGCTACCACGGTTAAATTACCCCCATTTTACAGATGATGAAACTGAGGCTCATCAAGGTTAAGAAACTTCCCATGACGAGGAAGCAGCAGGGCTGCCATGTGAACCCAGGATGGCTGGTACCCATGGCTTTGCTGTCTCCATCACAGGAGGCTGCCTCCACCACCCAGCAAAGGTGGGCCTCATCAATGGGCATGCTCTGACCCACAGCCCACCATCCCGTGTGAAGACAGGATGCAGCTGCCTGGAGCTGCTTCTCTTTGGTCATCCTATTATCATGCTCTCACCTGTGATAAATGCCAAAAACTACATCACAAGTCTTTTTCATTATATCCTGAACATGTTTACCATGACACCCGTTAGAACTGACAAAAACACTCCTGTCTTCCTTTTCTAACTGAACAAGGCTGTGATCATCCTTGAAACAAAATATATACTCAACTATCTCAGACATAGTTTTAATATCCACATTTGTCAGCTCCATATCTGTTTAAACTTGTATGTGGAATGAGACATGAAGAAGGAATAAGACCAAGGACCAGCAAAGGTATACCAGTTGCTCAAAGTTCAACAAAAAAAATCCGGAAGACATTGGTGAAAATTATTTATACGGACAGCAACAGCAATCATGTATGGAGGCACTAAAACCTTCCTCTGCTACCCTACATTCTCAAGAGTATGTCTGGATAGAAGAACAAAACCAAACACTTTAGCCTTAGCTCCACACTACCCTCTATCTTAGAATAAGGAAACTGAGTGTCATCTAATAAAATAGTCCTAGACATTTCTCATGCCTAAGAATAGCATCTAATTACATAATGGTACAATGCTCATAGCTGTGATTATAAAATATATACGTGTACATGTGTGTATATTTTATATGTGTTTAAAATGTTTTAATATTTATCACATATAAAATATACAAGTATAAATGTTAATATATATATATTTAAGGTGAAAACAAAACTCTTATTCCCATAGGGTGGGAGAGGGAGAGAAATGTCTTGGTAGAACCGAGTTTACTGAAATAAAAATGTATTATAGGGCTTCCCTGGTGGTCCAGTGGGTAAGGACACCACCTTGCAGTGCAAGGGGCGTCGGTTCGATCCCTGGGAGCGGCTGGACTGATGTGTCCAATCACCGAGCCGGAGCTCTGGAGCACATGCGCCCAGAGCCGGCGCTCTGCAACAACAGTGGCCACCGCGATGGGAGGCCCACAGGAGCCAAGGAACAAAGACGGAAGAAAATACAGAAATGAAAGACCAATAGAAGTGGCCCGCCTGCTCCCCTCCATCCCCACTCACCCTCCTCAAATAAATAAATTAATTAAAAAAAAAATGTATTATAAACAAAGAGTACAGCAGGACAAAAGTCCTCCACCATAAAGACAAAAAAACTTCAAAAACCAAAGACAACGTTCTGAGGCATCTCGCTTGAGTTAAAAAAGGCCTGATTTCCCAGCCAGACCTCTCACTGCATAATCTCAGAACTTAATCTTTAAATTATCTGTGCTTCAGTTGTGCCAACTGCAAAGGAAACAAACATCATAACAAAACAGCAAGCAGCGCGCTTCACCTTATCAAAAAGCACACTATGTACAGGAAAAAAAGAGTGAGTTGCATTTGTGTTCCTATCACAGGATATTCCCGCAGTACTAGAACTGCTGCTTTCCTTATCTGTCTCCCAGAACAGACTGTGACCCAGAGGAGGGCAGGCCCTCTGTATCTTATTTGTCATTATGTTCCCAGCATTTAGCAGCACCTAGCCAGGAGCAGAGGGCTTCTCAAGTGGCACTAGTGGTAAAGAACCCACCTGCCAATCCACGAGACCTAAGAGACACGGGCTTGATCCTTGGGTCAGGAAGATCTCCTAGAGAATGGAATGGCCACCCACTCCAGTATTCTTCCCTGGAGAATTCCATGGATAGGAAAGCCTGGAAGGCTCTAGTCCATAGGGTCGCAAAGAGTCAGACACAACTGAAGCGACAGCACGGCACAACCAGGATCAGAGGCTTCCAAACAGCAACGGAGACAAGTATCTTAATCCCTAAAACATTCTGTCTCTCATATACCAGAGGTAACCAGAGATAACACATGTATACACATCAACTAGTCTTATAATACACTGTGCAGGGCTGCAAATTATAATAAAAAGCCCATGAATAGATGTATCTAAGGTCACTGAACTGTTATTCAGCTCTTCTTGGGTCACTGAGTTTAAAGATTTATTTATTTATTTATTTATTTGAGGGGGGTGGGGTGGAGAGGGAGGGGAGCAGGCGGGCCACTTCTATTGGTCTTTCATTTGTCCATTTTTCATCCATCTTTGTTCTTTGGCCTGTGTGGGCCTCCCATCGTGGTGGCCTCTGTTGTCGCAGAGCACCGGTTCTGGGCGCATGTGCTCCAGAGCTCTGGCTCGGTAATCGGACACATTGGTCCAGCCGCTCCACAGCACGTGGGATCTTCCCAGGCGAGGGATCGAACCGGCAGCCCTTGCACTGCAAGGCAGTGTCCTTACCCACTGGACCACCAGGGAAGCTCCGGTCACTGAGTTTAAATATAAAAGTTTTTGTATTCATTAATGAATCCTGTGCAGCCAGGTTACTGCAGTAACCCTCATAAATACTCCACATAAAACAAGGGGAAACCAGTAGATGGTTTAAGAACACTCCCTTTTAGTGAAGCATTTTGGGTCACCGATGACAGAAAAGCTAGGTGCTACGTAGCTGGGCTAACTTGAACGACATAGGTAGACTGAGTTCCAATCCCAGCTCTTGCACTCTATAATGTATAATCTTCGGAGCAAATAATTGAATTTCTCTGCTCCTTGGTCATTTTAATTTTAATCCACTTCAAAAGACTGTTGGGAAAGCTAGATGAGTCAACACACATAAAGCATTGAGAGTGGTGCCTGGCACATGAGATGCATGTATGATACAGGCGTTTGCTACTGTTTTCATTCTTTATAGATAAAATGAAGCAGCTGGATTAGATTCCTTCCAATTACAAGTCTAGGAATCTCTTGGGAGGAAAGCTGCATATGCTTTGATGGTTATCAGAGACCCTCCTGGAAGTTACCTTCCTTTCAAACCTCACCCTTGTAGGGTGACACCCATGTCTCCCCAATGACAAAGTTGTCACATAAACAGGAACACTAAATAGGAATGACAATGCCTCCACACCTCTTCTTCCTCATGCAGGGTAGAATTTTAAGCCCCATAAAGATCTGCTCCATGACCCTCACTCTGTTGATAAGAAAAACCAAGCCAGCCACACGATTGGGTTCATGCTCAGTCGTGTCCAACTCTTTTCGGCTCCGTGGACTCACCACGCTCCTCTGACTACAGCATTTCCCAGGCAAGGATACTGGAGTGGGTTGCCATTTTCTCCTTCAGGGGATCTTCCCGATTCTGGAGTTGAAACCGCGTCTCTTGTGTCTCCTGCATTGGCAGCAGGTTCTTTATCTCTGCGCCACCTGGGAAGCCCCGGTCACAGGACAGGGATGAGTAACTCACCCAAATCAAATGGTTAAGTTAGTGTTAGAGCCACAGTGAGGACCCCAGTGTCCTGACTTGTTTGCCAGGCCTCTTTTATCTGCCTCACAGCCAAGCACACCCTGTAAACCACACAGAACGAATGGATATTCACTGATGTGAAAGCCAAAAATTCCGAGTGGAATGCCTCAGTGAGGGCACCACTGAGCTTCAGTTAGGTCACCTCTCTAACCTGGCTCAGCCAACACCATGCTCCCAGCAGGAAAGCATGCATCTTTGCATCTCAAGTTTCTCCAACTACAAAGCAAGTGTAAATTCTTGTTCAAAATGATAGAAATCCCACTGTATTATCTTCAGCTTTGACACAACAGGTGTGAGGATGGAGAAAATGACTTCTACCAAGGGCTTTCATGCCATCAAAATACCAGAAGTGCAGAGACTTCAAAGTGGCCTTTGAAAAAGTCAATCAGACCAGTGGATGCCAATTAAAAAAAAAAAAAATCACAGCTTGCTTACAAATTCTTGCCGATGTAAGAAAGATCATAAAGAAACGGGCACCGGTTTCTAAGCAGAGTCCTTTGACTACTAATTCTGAACTGGAGAGATGCAGAGTGGGTCGCGTCCATTAGAGGATCATCTCGGAGAGGCCCATTCATTACGAAGAAAATGGAAAGGAAGCAAAAAGGGAAGAGAAGTTGTGAGAGGAAAACAGGCTACTCTTCCTCTCGTATTTCAAAAGTTGAGATCTAGTGGGTAAAGAGACTTATTTCAAGAACCCAGGGATGCAGAGCCACGGATAAAGCGGAAGCTGGGGGAATGTTAATGAAGGTGAACAAACACCTCTTCTTCCTCATGCAGGGTAGAATTTTAAGCCCCATAAAGATCTGCTCCATGACCCTCACTCTGTTGATAAGAAAAACCAAGCCAGCCACACGATTGGGTTCATGCTCAGTCGTGTCCAACTCTTTTCGGCCCGTGGACTCACCACGCTCCTCTGACTACAGCATTTCCCAGGCAAGGATACTGGAGTGGGTTGCCATTTTCTCCTTCAGGGGATCTTCCCGATTCTGGAGTTGAAACCGCGTCTCTTGTGTCTCCTGCATTGGCAGCAGGTTCTTTATCTCTGCGCCACCTGGGAAGCCCCGGTCACAGGACAGGGATGAGTAACTCACCCAAATCAAATGGTTAAGTTAGTGTTAGAGCCACAGTGAGGACCCCAGTGTCCTGACTTGTTTGCCAGGCCTCTTTTATCTGCCTCACAGCCAAGCACACCCTGTAAACCACACAGAACGAATGGATATTCACTGATGTGAAAGCCAAAAATTCCGAGTGGAATGCCTCAGTGAGGGCACCACTGAGCTTCAGTTAGGGCACCTCTCTAACCTGGCTCAGCCAACACCATGCTCCCAGCAGGAAAGCATGCATCTTTGCATCTCAAGTTTCTCCAACTACAAAGCAAGTGTAAATTCTTGTTCAAAATGATAGAAATCCCACTGTATTATCTTCAGCTTTGACACAACAGGTGTGAGGATGGAGAAAATGACTTCTACCAAGGGCTTTCATGCCATCAAAATACCAGAAGTGCAGAGACTTCAAAGTGGCCTTTGAAAAAGTCAATCAGACCAGTGGATGCCAATTAAAAAAAAAAAAATCACAGCTTGCTTACAAATTCTTGCCGATGTAAGAAAGATCATAAAGAAACGGGCACCGGTTTCTAAGCAGAGTCCTTTGACTACTAATTCTGAACTGGAGAGATGCAGAGTGGGTCGCGTCCATTAGAGGATCATCTCGGAGAGGCCCATTCATTACGAAGAAAATGGAAAGGAAGCAAAAAGGGAAGAGAAGTTGTGAGAGGAAAACAGGCTACTCTTCCTCTCGTATTTCAAAAGTTGAGATCTAGTGGGTAAAGAGACTTATTTCAAGAACCCAGGGATGCAGAGCCACGGATAAAGCGGAAGCTGGGGGAATGTTAATGAAGGTGAACAAAGGTTTCCTGGGGAAAGACGCAGTGATTTGGGAATTACAGTCATTCTGCACTCACAGTATTTACACAGCAGGTTTCTGCAAAGCTCAGAGGACTAAATTTCCTCACTCGGGAGCGTTAATGAAGTTTCCCTGTGCGGCAACTGGGGCAAGTACTGTATTATAATTTCCTCTTCACAACTGGGAAAACAGGGCCACGGGGAGGTCTGGCCCCACTGCGAAAGAGGTGGAGGCTCTCCACCTTCCCCTCCGGCCCTAAATCCAGCAGGTTTCAGCAGATCAGCAGTAGTAACGATAAGGCTGACCTCTTATTCCGTGCCAGACATTGCCCGCTAGCAACTTTCCAGGCACTTCTTTAATTCTAACAACTCTAGGAGGCAGATACAATTAGTATCCCTATCCTACAGATGACAAAACTGAGGCAGAAAAAGATTTTATTTTCCCGGGACATTCAGCTAGTAAGCGGTGGAGCCCAAGTGCAGGCCCACCAGCCCGGGTTTCAGCTGAGTTTGGAAAGGGGTCGGGACGCAAAGGCCGGGGGTGCTTTCCCGGCGCCTCCAGAGGGATGCCTAGTCCGGGAGCATCCCGGGCTCGCGATGCCGAGCCGGGCCCGCCCCCTCCTTGCACCCAGGGTGGCCGTATTCCCCGCCTCCAACCCGGGGCTGGAGGGGCCTCCTCGGCCTCAAGCCCTCGGGCGAGGGGGACCCGGGTGGCGGGAGGTACCTGGGGGCTGTCCTGCAACGCCTCCTCTAGCAGGAGCTTGTCCACGGCGGGCATGGTGCCGCGCAGAGGGGCCGAGGGCCGGGTGGAAGCACGGAGGGCGGGTGGCGCGGCAGCCGAGGGTGCTCCAGGCTCAGGCGACGAGCGTCTGCTCTGTGCCCTGGGTGGCCCCGCGCGCGCCCACGCCTGGCCAGTGGCCGCCAGGGCCCGCCCGCCGGCCCTCCCCGCCCAGCCCTCAGCTGAGCCGGATCAACAGGAAGTGTGGCGAGCGCGCGACACGGCCACCGGAAGTGTGGCGGCCCCGCTTCCGCCGGGGCCCGTCTCTTGCGGGAAACAGCGGACCCCAGGGGCCAGCCGGGTGCTCAGGGAGCGCAGAGGCTGAGAAGCTCCGCGGTGAAAGGGTAGGTGTTTAAACCCGTCAGTGCATCTCAAGCCCAGGAGGGGGAACTCAAGAGCGGAAAGAGAAGGTTTTATCTACTGGTGGTACCCAGACTTTTTGAGTCAAGGAGATAGGAGCCAATAGGTTTTGAAAATCTGTGAAATGCTGTGTGAAATCCTACGCTTCCCGAACCACTTCTTCTAGATAAATCTCAGTGCCCTAGTGATAGCTCTGAGAGTGGAGAGCTCAACTCGTTTTAGGAAAAAAACAGCTAACGGAATCATCTGTGATATTTAGAAGTAACCTTTTGGGAACCCACAGCTATTTGGCCAATATGGTTAGGTCTCGTTCTCATGGATTACTGTGTTTTGTCGTTTTGGAAGATCTCATAATCAAGTTTTTAGTAGTGGAAGGGGTAGATGATCTATTTCAGAGTTGTCATTTGGAATTTTTTTTTTAAAGGGACCGAAAGAATGATTTGGTCAGAGTCAGTTGATGGAGGCTAGAGGAAGAAGAGAGGGAAAAGGAGGTGATGGTGAATACTGGCAAATACACTTGGTATCTTCTTATACCAATGGCAGGGGTTTCAGAATCTACTCCTTTAGGAATGTAAGATTCGTGTAATAGGACCCATCACCATAACCAAACAAAAAATACCAAAACCAAACCAACAAACAAAAAAGGCAGGCAGAATATGGTAAAAATAATAGTACACACAAATCTTGTGTTTTATAAAAACACCTAGGTATATTAAGGCACAATCTGAATTTCAAACACCTCTGAAAGGCCAGTGGCATTCTGCCTAATCGCTGGAAAACTACAAGGCCATTATTTCCTGTCTGACTCTAGACAGCACTAACCTTTCCTGAGTCACGGTTTAGGCTCCATGGGGAAATCATCCCCATTCTTTCACCATTATATTCTTTCTTCTTGTTGGGTAGAATCATACTCACACCATGTTTCTTCATTTCCCTTTATTTTCTATCAAGTACCATTCAGCCCTAGTGGTAAAGAACCCACCTGCCAATGCAGGAGGTGTAAGAGATGTGGATTGGATTGCTGGGTTGGGAAGATCCCCTGGAGGTAGGGCATGGGAACCCACTCTGGTATTCTTGCCTGGAGAATCCCATGGACAGAGGAGCTTGGAGGGCTACCCTCCATAGAGTCGCAAAGAGTCAGACATGAATGAAGTGACTTAGCACGCATGCTCACTCATCATTCAGTTAATTTCACCTCATACACTCTCCCAGCTTTTTTCTGACTGAAATTCTTTTCTACAAGGTCAGACTTAAATTCTTCCTTCTCCCTTCCTGACATCAAAGATCACGCCGTCCTCTGAACAGCCATTGCCTTGACCATCATCTGACGTAACTTGATTGTCATCCAGCGTGACATACTCCGCAGTGCTTTTTCTATGTGCAGGTTTTACTCCCTCTATAAATAGTAGACCTCTCTGCATCACCTTCCTTCTATTCTGAATAGTGAGGCACATAATAACAAATACAAGTTTGCTGTTTATGACATACTCATTTCTTCCAACTCTTTTCCTATTTAGAGGAATTTCCCTCAACCTTCCATCTTGCTTTGTTTCTACCCTTCCATCCAATTGGAAACACAACTGTGGTTAATTGCATACCAAGGAAACACTAATAATCCTTCTGATAATAAGAATAGCACAAGATTGTACAAAGGGAGAGATACTGCATGCATTTTTATTTGAAAATAGATGTAAAAAGGGTATTCTGTACCCTCCAGAATACTTTAAAGGGCTTAGAAGGCCCCTTGGGAATTACCACAATGTTTTTCATGCACCATCTTATCTCCTAATTAAAGTTACTTTTCCTCAAGCTCCAGTATTCAAAATTGTTTAAACCATGTCCTTACATGATACTGTTACTTTTCTATATGTTATTGCTACATTATGGGCTCAACAGTCTTAGTGGGATTTCTTGGCACTTAAGTACCATTCATAAAATTGATTCCATGGGAAAATGCCTCCAAAATTCAAACCAACTAAGCTACAAAACCAACTCTGAGAATACAACACATTTGCAAATTGTTAATTAATTTCATTAATTTATCCAAGTATTCATTCATTTAATGAAGGTAGACTGCTCAATGCTAAGCACCATGTCTCCCACTTACTTCACTGTCTTTTTTTTTATTGGGATATATTTGTTTTACAATGTTGCATTAGCTTGTTTCACTGTCTTTTTTATGACTTTCATTTAAATTCTGCAGCCAGGTATTCTCCTCTTCAACAGATAATCTGTGCAAAATTATGTGAAAGGAATCTTTATGTAAACATGAGACATTTCCAAAATGTTTCATTATAAGTATCTGTGTTAGACTCTTGGATTTCAAATATCCACCTGGCTGTATGTGAAATCCCTGGACAGCTGTGAAGTTGGCAACAAGAAGTATAGAAATGGACAAGAGTTGCCATCTTCTCTGGGAGAGACAGGATGAACTCAGGAGCTATAGTCTTTTCACTCATTGAAGGCCAGTGGGGAAAAGTACAGGTGCTGTTTCCACAGGCAATTCTCTACATGTCTTGTATTAGTCAGGACTTTTTCAATTGTAACTGACAGAAACCTAACTCCAGTTTGTGCAAAGAAAACATAAAAGTTTGGAAGAGACTGAGGGGTGAGAAGATTGCATTTCTTAGATTGTTTGTACACTGATGAGGATACACCAGTAGAAAGGGGGAAATGGAGAGACAATTGCAGAGCACAATCCTTGAGCAGACAAAAAGGAGTGGGAATCAAGTCGGATTCCCACATGGTCTGAATAGAAGCAGGGATAGTGCATTCAGGTTGATACATGAGACAGTAGGTTGATAGATTAAACTGAGGAGTTCTTTTCTGATTGCTTTTATTATCTCAGTCTTTATTTCACGCATCTGTGTTTCTTCAGCACCAAGCCCAGGACTTGGCTTGTAATTGGTGTTCAATGAAAATTTTCTTAGTGAAGGAATCAGTTACAGTATCAGGGTTAGATACGACTGTAACTAATAAAAAGATTGTGATGTCAAACACCATAGAAGTTTATTTTCTTAAGTGCTTAAGAAGTCTAGAGATGTATCATGGCTTTTCACCGTATCGGTCACCAATTCCTTATTTCCTGTCCTCTGGCTTACCTTTCCAGAGTCGCCCACAGTAGTTGCTGGCTTGCCAGTCATTCAGTTGATCTTCCAAACCAGCAGGTTGGAGAAAGCAGCAGAGGATATGTTTCCCCCAGAATGCGTGTATACCACTTCTGCTCGCATCGCATCTCCTAAGCCAGCACTTAGGACCACACATAGCTACATGGGGCACTGGAAAATTGACCTTTTCCCAGGCTTTGCATGCCCAGCTAAAAACCAAGTGTTCTCCTTATAAACTACTGGTGGGGATGTAAAAGGGCACAATACTGTGGAAAATAGTGTGACAGCTCTCCAAAGCATTAACCATAAAGTTATCATAGCTCCCTCCTAGTGGAAACACAAGAGAATTAAAAACATCTGTCTGCACCAAAGCGTATACATGAATGTTCAGGGTAGCTTATTCCTAATACCTAAAAAGTGGAAAACAGCCAAAATATCCATCAGCTATCTATGGACAAGGCTCCCTGGTGACTCAGTGGTAAAGAACCCACCTGTCAATGCAGGAGACATGGGTTCGATCCCTGGTCCAGTACGATCCCTCATGCTGTGGAGCGGCTAAGTCCATACACCACAACTATTGAGTCTGTGCTCTAGAGCCCAGGAGCCTCAACTGTGGAAGCCCTTGCGCCCTGGAGCCCACGCTCCACTGCAATGAGCCCACGCATCTCAACTAGAGAGCAGCCCCTGATGGCTGCAACTAGAGAAAACCTGTGCAGCAGCAAACACCCAGCACAGCCAAAAATAAATAAAAATTTGAACCTATGACCGATCTGGGATTATATATATATCTGTAAACAACAAACTCTGTAAAAACAAAAATAATTATTATATATATATATTTTAAAAAACTATTGATGAATAAACATAATATGGTATTATGGTGTACCCTAATGTATTATGCTATACTATCCTATCTTTGAAAGAAAAAGAGAAAGGAGTCATAATTTGGAGACAGTGGTTTCTGCAAGTTTCCTAGAATGAGTTAATAAGAAAAGCTTCTCTTTGGGCTGCATTTATTTAGGTTAATAGAACAGAAGGAAAAAAATGCTGTCATCAAAATGTCTACAAATCATAAATGCTGGAAAGGATGTAAAGAAAAGGGAACCTTCCTGCACTGTTGGTGGGAGTGTAAATTGCTCCTGCCACTAGGAAAAACACTACGGAGATTTCTTTCAAAACTGAGACTAGAGTTGCTGTATGATCCAGTAACCCCAATCCTGGGCATATATATGGAAAAGACCAAAACTTGAATTCAAAAGGACACATGCACCCCGATGTTCATAGCAGCAGTATCTACAATAGCCAAGACAAGGAAGCAATTTAAATGTCTATTAAATAGCAGATAAATGGATAAAAAAGATGTGGTACGTATATGCAATGAAATATTGAAAAGCAGTGAAAGTGTTAGTTGCTCGGTTGTGTCTGACTCTGCGACCCCATGAACTCTGGCCCGCCAGGCTCCTCTGTGCACGGAATTCTCTAGGCAAGAATCCTGGTGTGGATAACCATGCCCTGTCTGAGGGATCTTCCCGACCCAGGGATCAAATGTTGGTCTCCTGCATTTCAGATTCTTCACCATCTAAGTCACCAGGGAAGCCCCAATAAACTATTACTCAGTCATTAAAAAAATAATGGTATAATGCCATTTACAGTAAAGTGGATTAACAGATATTATCATACTAAGTGAAATTAAGCAAAGACAAATGTATCACTTATATGTGAGTCTAAAAAAATGATACAAATGAACATTAAAAAATAGAAATAGACTCAAACATAGAAAACAAACTTATTGTTACCAAAGGGGAAAGGGGAAGGATAAATTAGTAGGTTGAGATTAATAGATATGCACTACTATATATAAAATAGATAACCAACAAGGGCCTAATATATAGCACAGGAAACTGTATTTGATATTTTATAATAACCTATATTAAAAAGAATCTGAATGTGTGTATGTATGTATCCTGAATCAATTTTTTGTATACCTGAGACTAACACATTATAAGTTAACTATACTTCAGTTTTTAAAAGAAGAAGATTACGTGACATGAACAGAGAAGCAAGCTTGAGAAAACTCCCAGGGAGATAGTCTCAGGTTCTAATGCCATGGGCTCCGTTTATCATCACCTCCTTGCTGAAGATTAAAGACTGGACTTTCCGTTTGAACTCATAAAACAAGACAGTTTAGGAATATAATGTCTTGGTCATAAGGTCACTGACTTTAAAATTCTGCACAATGAGCAACTTGGCTCTCTGTTACCAGTGACTTTTAAAGTGGAATAATCAGAGCCTGGGAAATGCTCCAGAGAAATCACTGTCTGGTCCTCATAGCTTCCAGTCATCGAGTAAGAAAGTTGGACGTTGAGTAGCAAGACTATCTCTAATCTTGAAGCCCCACGTTTATAGAAAAGAATGCTAAGAATACTGAACAGATTACGAAGAAAGCATGGCATTATAGAAAGACTTTGCAGTTAGACCTTCATCCGAGTCCTGGCATCCCTATTTGCTAGCCACGAAACTGCAGGCAAGTTATTCAAGTTACCCAAACTTTGTGAGCCTCAGATCACTTCCCTATGGTATGGGAACAACAGTATCTACACAGCCTATTTCCATTGGTACTTGGCCACCTGTTTTGTTTTAAGCAGGACTCTTGCAGTCTCATGTGGCAGAACCCTAACTCCGATTAGCTTAAGAAAAATATAAACAGCTGGAAGAAAGTGAAGGGGAGTGAGGGAAGGCTAGATTTCTGAGACTGTATAACCAGGAAGGGCTGGTATGAAGCTGGAAACCGTCGGAAGGAGAAACTCAAAGCCCAAAGGGCTCCTCCCCAGCGGTTATCCTCTCCATGTTGGCTTCCATCTCTCAGCGCAGTGTCTCGGGCTCTAGAATCACATCTGCTGCCACTTGAGGCTCACTTCTGGCACTGAAGAGGAAAGGGGTGTCCCCCCCTCTTTAGTTTGAAATATGCCAGTTAAGGAAGCCTGCCTTGGGACCCTACCTATCCACTCCTTGGATAATGAGTGGTGGCTGTGTGTTTGCATGTGCACAAGCTACCTCAAGACCTACCTCAAGGCTCAGCCTAGGTCGGGCCCACAGCCTCGATGCCAGAGATGGGGTTAGTTACCAGACAAAGGTGGAGGGAGAGGAACAGCGTAGATCCAGGCGTGAGGAGTCTGCCCCCTCTCCCAGATCAACATTAATTTCAAGCCATCCCTCTTTTGCTGGCCATCCTGTAGTCTCTCTTCTATTCCACGTCTGAGTGAATAATTACACCCAGAAGTTGAAACCAGAAGTCTGGGGTCAAGCTATCTTCTCCTCCCGCACAGAATGACTCACCCCGCACCTCTCTCTCTCTCTCTCCGTCCCGCTGCCCTGCCCTAGCACAGGCCTCACCAGCCTCTGCCAGGATGGCAGTGGCAACAGGTCTTCTTTCTCCTTGTTGTACCTCCCTCTGTATTAACTTCTCCACTCTGCTAAGAGTTATTTTTCTGAAGCAATAGTCTTATCTGTGTTTCTTCCCTGCTCAGGATTTTTTAATGGCTCCCTATCAAGGCCAGCTACATAGTTTATGGGGCCTCTTGCAAAATATTTAGAAAGCAAGGGGAAAGTGCCATTAACTTTACTGAAATATAACATTCCCCTTTTTTTGGTTGTCTCTCTTTTGGCATGTCATGATATTTTTATTTGCCACTTAATGTTCTAAGGAAAGAAACATTTGAGAAATGATTAGCATGCACTTTACTGTTCATCTGTGCAATGCCAGTTTTAAATGGAAATATGAGTGTTTAAGTCATAAGAGGAATTCCTGAAGTGATATAATTTGTATTTGTAGCCAACAGAACAAAATTAGCCCAGCTGTTTTATCTCACTTCTTTTTGGGGGTAGGGTTGGGGGGCGGGTTGGGGAGGGAGGGGGGCGGACGGGCCACTTCTATTGGTCTTTCATTTATCTATTTTCATCCATCTTTGTTCTTTGGCCCGTGTGGGCCTCCCATCGCAGTGGCCTCTGTTGTCGCAGAGCACCGGCTCTGGGCGCATGTGCTCCAGAGCTCGGGCTCAGCAATTAGACACATTGGTCCAGCCACTCTGTGGCAGTGGGATCTTCCCAGGCCAGTGATCAAACCGGCGCCCCCTGCACTGCAAAGCCGTGTCCCCACCCACTGGACCACCAGGGAACCCCTTATCTCACTTTTTAAAATGCACGTGGCCTATCAACACTCAGGGGGAGCTGGTGCCTTTCATAAGAATGCTTACCTTGTACTTGGTTTGAGGTGCTAAACTTCCAAATATAATAAACCTACTGGATTTTTGTGTTCATGGAACACCATGAAAACTGGGAATGGAAGCAACTCCTCTGCCAGGTGGAGGGAAAACAGAGACCCCGGGGGGCCCCTCTCCCAGATCAACATTAATTTCAAGCCATCCCTCTTTTGCTGGCCATCCTGTAGTCTCTCTTCTATTCCACGTCTGAGTGAATAATTACACCCAGAAGTTGAAACCAGAAGTCTGGGGTCAAGCTATCTTCTCCTCCCGCACAGAATGACTCACCCCGCACCTCTCTCTCTCTCTCTCCGTCCCGCTGCCCTGCCCTAGCACAGGCCTCACCAGCCTCTGCCAGGATGGCAGTGGCAACAGGTCTTCTTTCTCCTTGTTGTACCTCCCTCTGTATTAACTTCTCCACTCTGCTAAGAGTTATTTTTCTGAAGCAATAGTCTTATCTGTGTTTCTTCCCTGCTCAGGATTTTTTAATGGCTCCCTATCAAGGCCAGCTACATAGTTTATGGGGCCTCTTGCAAAATATTTAGAAAGCAAGGGGAAAGTGCCATTAACTTTACTGAAATATAACATTCCCCTTTTTTTGGTTGTCTCTCTTTTGGCATGTCATGATATTTTTATTTGCCACTTAATGTTCTAAGGAAAGAAACATTTGAGAAATGATTAGCATGCACTTTACTGTTCATCTGTGCAATGCCAGTTTTAAATGGAAATATGAGTGTTTAAGTCATAAGAGGAATTCCTGAAGTGATATAATTTGTATTTGTAGCCAACAGAACAAAATTAGCCCAGCTGTTTTATCTCACTTCTTTTTGGGGGGTGGGGTCAGGTTGGGGAGGGAGGGGCGGACGGGCCACTTCTATTGGTCTTTCATTTATCTATTTTCATCCATCTTTGTTCTTTGGCCCGTGTGGGCCTCCCATCGCAGTGGCCTCTGTTGTCGCAGAGCACCGGCTCTGGGCGCATGTGCTCCAGAGCTCGGGCTCAGCAATTAGACACATTGGTCCAGCCACTCTGTGGCAGTGGGATCTTCCCAGGCCAGTGATCAAACCGGCGCCCCCTGCACTGCAAAGCCGTGTCCCCACCCACTGGACCACCAGGGAACCCCTTATCTCACTTTTTAAAATGCACGTGGCCTATCAACACTCAGGGGGAGCTGGTGCCTTTCATAAGAATGCTTACCTTGTACTTGGTTTGAGGTGCTAAACTTCCAAATATAATAAACCTACTGGATTTTTGTGTTCATGGAACACCATGAAAACTATATGTGAATGAAGCAGCAAGATAACGCAGAAGTACACATGACATATACCTCCTCTGCTGTGTGTATACGCCATTGTCTTATTGAACTTCACTCGCAAAACAGAAGTTCAATGATAAAACTGTTTCTATCAACAGGTGAATGGATAAATGAGATGTGGTGTATAAAAATATATATACAATGGAATACAACTCAGTCATGAAAAAGAATGAACTTTTGCCATTTGTAGTAACGTGGGTAAACTTAGAGGGTCTTATACTAAGTGAAGTAAGTCAAACAGATAAAGACAAATATCATAATACCATATATATCACTTATTTGTGGAATCTAAAAATTACAACAAACCAGCAACTATAACAGAAAAGAAACAGACTCACAGATACAGAGAACAAATTACAAATCAGTGATTTACCAGTGGGGAGAGGAAATGTAGAGGGCCACCATAGTGGTGGAGGGGTTGAGCATTACAAACTTCTATGTATAAAGTAAGTACAAGGAAAGCAATTATCCTCCAGTTAAAACAACTAAATTAATTTAAAAAGAGATCTAAAAAAGCAAGTTACAAGGATATATTGTACAACACAGGGAATATCAACAATATTTCATAATAACCATAAACCTTTAAAAATTGTGAATCACTATATCATACACCTATAACTTATGTAATACTATAAATCAAATGTATTTCAATTAAAAATAATAAAAAAGATTAAATTATTGAGAATTTTGAAACAGCTGGCAACAGAGCATTAAACCAAGCATGGGGCCTATGTGAGCATGGAGCCCCCTGGGACAGCATAGGCTACACACCCATGAAACCAATCCTGCTTCCTCTTTTCTGTAGGGTGAGTTCAAACTCATCCTGTATTTTATTTTATTTATTTATTTTTAAAGATTTATTTATTTATTTATTTTTGGGGAGGGGTCGGGTTGGGGAGGGAGGGGAGCGGGCGGGCCACTTCTATTGGTCTTTCATTTCTCTATTTTCATCCATCTTTGTTCTTTGGCTCCTGTGGGCCTCCCATCACGGTGGCGTCTGTCGTCGCAGAGCGCCGGCTCTAGGCGCATGCGCCCCAGAGCTCCGGCTCGGTAACTGGACATATCGGTCCAGCTGCTCTGCAGCACGTGGGATCTTCCCAGGCCAGGGATGGAACCGACGCCTCTTGCACTGCAAGGCGGTGTCCTTACCCACTGGACCACCAGGGGAAGCCCCTCACCCTGTATTTTAAATGAAATACAGGACCCCTTTATAGTAGGTGGAAGCCTCTTCATTCCTTTCTCTATTGATTCTCCCACTTTTTTGCCCCAGAGAATGTTTTTATCCTCCAAGGATGAGCTTCTTGTATTGAGTAAGTTTCTCTCACACCATCCTCATTGCCTGAAATATCTGAGATCCTCCATGGATTTGAAGTCTCAGTTCAAAGGCTGCCTTCTCCTTGGGGATTCTTTTGGTTCTTCTAGGAAGATTAAGACCTCTTCTATGCTTGCCTGCACTCTGATACAACCTGTGGTCATTATAGTATCACATCACCATTACCTGTAGGTTTATGTCCCCAAGACTGTAAGCTCTTTGAAGGCAAGAACTGTCTCTTTGTCTTTTGGAATGCGTGGTGTCCAGCAGAGTGCTTGGCAAGTGATAGGAGCTCATTCAGTAGAACATTTGTAAACTGAAGGAAACAGACACAGTGCCTGGTGTACAGTGGGTGTTCAGTGATGGATTCATTCTTTCAAAAATAGTTACTGGTTGCTACTGGTTGTGCTGTGTCTTCCTTCAGTAAATAGTGAGCGAGTGTCTACTGCATGTCAGGGCCTATGGTAGCATAAACCTTAAAATCACTTCATCCTATACTTTAATTTTTGTATTTCAATTAAAATAATAAAAAAGATTAAATTATTGAGAATTTTGAAACAGCTGGCAACAGAGCATTAAACCAAGCATGGGGCCTATGTGAGCATGGAGCCCCCTGGGACAGCATAGGCTACACACCCATGAAACCAATCCTGCTTCCTCTTTTCTGTAGGGTGAGTTCAAACTCATCCTGTATTTTATTTTATTTATTTATTTTTAAAGATTTATTTATTTATTTATTTTTGGGGAGGGGTCGGGTTGGGGAGGGAGGGGAGCGGGCGGGCCACTTCTATTGCTCTTTCATTTTTTCTATTTTCATCCGTCTTTGTTCCTTGGCCCGTGTAGGCCTCCCATCGCGGTGGCGTCTGTCGTCGCAGAGCGCCGGCTCTAGGCGCATGCGCCCCAGAGCTCCGGCTCGGTAACTGGACATATCGGTCCAGCTGCTCTGCAGCACGTGGGATCTTCCCAGGCCAGGGATGGAACCGACGCCTCTTGCACTGCAAGGCGGTGTCCTTACCCACTGGACCACCAGGGGAAGCCCCTCACCCTGTATTTTAAATGAAATACAGGACCCCTTTATAGTAGGTGGAAGCCTCTTCATTCCTTTCTCTATTGATTCTCCCACTTTTTTGCCCCAGAGAATGTTTTTATCCTCCAAGGATGAGCTTCTTGTATTGAGTAAGTTTCTCTCACACCATCCTCATTGCCTGAAATATCTGAGATCCTCCATGGATTTGAAGTCTCAGTTCAAAGGCTGCCTTCTCCTTGGGGATTCTTTTGGTTCTTCTAGGAAGATTAAGACCTCTTCTATGCTTGCCTGCACTCTGATACAACCTGTGGTCATTATAGTATCACATCACCATTACCTGTAGGTTTATGTCCCCAAGACTGTAAGCTCTTTGAAGGCAAGAACTGTCTCTTTGTCTTTTGGAATGCGTGGTGTCCAGCAGAGTGCTTGGCAAGTGATAGGAGCTCATTCAGTAGAACATTTGTAAACTGAAGGAAACAGACACAGTGCCTGGTGTACAGTGGGTGTTCAGTGATGGATTCATTCTTTCAAAAATAGTTACTGGTTGCTACTGGTTGTGCTGTGTCTTCCTTCAGTAAATAGTGAGCGAGTGTCTACTGCATGTCAGGGCCTATGGTAGGAGCTGGGCACACGCTGGTGGACGAGACGGGCAGTCGCGCTTCCCTCTAAGCCCTCACGTTCCAGTGAGCTCTCGGGAAATGTGATTTCACTTGCTCCTCTTCCCCAGCGCCTCCCAAGAGGTAACCGGATCACTCATCCATATTTGACGTCTTTCTCTGTCTCCACTTTCTGCTCAGGATTCTCTTTCTCTGCTTCATTCTCAGGTACCAAGAGATAGATGCTAGATCTTCCCAGGGTTGTTTTGTGTTTTTTTTTTAGGCGTTCCAGACATCAACATGGAATGAACATGCAAACAGCCTTTTGGCCCCTGCACCAGCTCAGGCCATCTCACTAAATTATTCCAGAGGTAATTCCCCTTAGGTTCAAGAAAATAACTCAGTGCCAATGACTGTTTTTAATCTCTTCATCTCCCTTCATTGTTTCTCTCACAAACTAGAGATTTATGGGACTTTTCTGATTGTGCCATGGTTAAGACTCTGTGTCTCCACTACAGGGGGCACTGGTTCCATCCCTGGTCAGAGAACTAAGATCCTGCGTGTGGCACAGCCAAATTAAACAAATTAGAGGTTTTTCCTTATGATACATATCGTGTCTGGTAGTCAAAACTGCGTGTGTCTCATTGGGCGTGCAGGTGGTTCCAGAGCTGAGCTCAGGCTAACGAGATGTTTGGATGCTTGAGTTCTAAATGACAGAGGCCTATTTTCATTCTCCCTTCACTCCTCTGTGACCTTCTGCCCTCATGTAATTTCTAAGTGCTCTTTAGGAGAGGAATGTTACACAGCCTCTGCATTAAAGAACTTTGACTCTGATACAACCTGTGGTCATTAGAACATTTTTTTTCCCTCTTGGGGTTCTTTTGAATGCGTGGTGTCCAGCAGAGTGCTTGGCAAGTGATAGGAGCTCATTCAGTAGAACATTTGTAAACTGAAGGAAACAGACACAGTGCCTGGTGTACAGTGGGTGTTCAGTGATGGATTCATTCTTTCAAAAATAGTTACTGGTTGCTACTGGTTGTGCTGTGTCTTCCTTCAGTAAATAGTGAGCGAGTGTCTACTGCATGTCAGGGCCTATGGTAGGAGCTGGGCACACGCTGGTGGACGAGACGGGCAGTCGCGCTTCCCTCTAAGCCCTCACGTTCCAGTGAGCTCTCGGGAAATGTGATTTCACTTGCTCCTCTTCCCCAGCGCCTCCCAAGAGGTAACCGGATCACTCATCCATATTTGACGTCTTTCTCTGTCTCCACTTTCTGCTCAGGATTCTCTTTCTCTGCTTCATTCTCAGGTACCAAGAGATGGATGCTAGATCTTCCCAGGGTTGTTTTGTGTTTTTTTTTTAGGCGTTCCAGACATCAACATGGAATGAACATGCAAACAGCCTTTTGGCCCCTGCACCAGCTCAGGCCATCTCACTAAATTATTCCAGAGGTAATTCCCCTTAGGTTCAAGAAAATAACTCAGTGCCAATGACTGTTTTTAATCTCTTCATCTCCCTTCATTGTTTCTCTCACAAACTAGAGATTTATGGGACTTTTCTGATTGTGCCATGGTTAAGACTCTGTGTCTCCACTACAGGGGGCACTGGTTCCATCCCTGGTCAGAGAACTAAGATCCTGCGTGTGGCACAGCCAAATTAAACAAATTAGAGGTTTTTCCTTATGATACATATCGTGTCTGGTAGTCAAAACTGCGTGTGTCTCATTGGGCGTGCAGGTGGTTCCAGAGCTGAGCTCAGGCTAACGAGATGTTTGGATGCTTGAGTTCTAAATGACAGAGGCCTATTTTTCATTCTCCCTTCACTCCTCTGTGACCTTCTGCCCTCATGTAATTTCTAAGTGCTCTTTAGGAGAGAGGAATGTTACACAGCCTCTGCATTAAAGAACTTTGACTCATACAGAACTGATTTTTCCCTGATGTCCTCCCAGCTGAGATAAAATGTTTCATGCTTAATCATGGCTAAAAGAACAAATATTTTGGGAAGTCTGATCAGTCTTACTTTCAGGAGTTATTTATTACTTAGAGAACTGTGGAAGTGTTTAAGAGATGAAGTCTCATGAGAGTGATATTATGGATCTAATTATGCACTACCCTCCAGTCCATATGGGCTTTCAGGGTGGCTCAGTGGTAAAGAAACTGCCTGCCATGCAGGCAGTGTGGGTTTGATCCCTGGATCAGGAAGGTTCCCTGGAGAAGGAAATGGCAACCCACTTAAATATTCTTGCCTGGGAAATCCCATGAACAGAGGAGCCTGGTGGACTACAGTCCATGGGTGTCACAAAAATGTCAGACACAGACTAAACAACAACAGCCTATTTGTATGTTGAAGCCCTGACCCCACAGTGTGATAGGGCCTTTGAGAGATAGACCTAGATGAGGTGGGGTGGGCCCTCGTGATTGAGTTAGTGGCTTTATAAGAAGCAGAGGGAGAGGTTGTTCCCTCCTCACCAGGTGAGCACACAGTGAGAAGATGACTGTAAGTCAAGAAGAAGGCTCTCACCAGAAACAGGCCAGCACTTGGATCTTGGACTTCCCAGTCTGCAAAGGTCATAATTAATTTCCACACACCTCTGTTAAACGCTAGTCACAATTGAAGAGTTTGGGTTTCTCCAGGGCATGTTGGAGGCTGGATTGACCACATCAACTACCTCAGCCTCTCTCTGGCTGAACTTTTCTGATTGTGCCATGGTTAAGACTCTGTGTCTCCACTACAGGGGCACTGGTTCCATCCCTGGTCAGAGAACTAAGATCCTGCGTGTGGCAGCCAAATTAAACAAATTAGAGGTTTTTCCTTATGATACATATCGTGTCTGGTAGTCAAAACTGCGTGTGTCTCATTGGGCGTGCAGGTGGTTCCAGAGCTGAGCTCAGGCTAACGAGATGTTTGGATGCTTGAGTTCTAAATGACAGAGGCCTATTTTTCATTCTCCCTTCACTCCTCTGTGACCTTCTGCCCTCATGTAATTTCTAAGTGCTCTTTAGGAGAGAGGAATGTTACACAGCCTCTGCATTAAAGAACTTTGACTCATACAGAACTGATTTTTCCCTGATGTCCTCCCAGCTGAGATAAAATGTTTCATGCTTAATCATGGCTAAAAGAACAAATATTTTGGGAAGTCTGATCAGTCTTACTTTCAGGAGTTATTTATTACTTAGAGAACTGTGGAAGTGTTTAAGAGATGAAGTCTCATGAGAGTGATATTATGGATCTAATTATGCACTACCCTCCAGTCCATATGGGCTTTCAGGGTGGCTCAGTGGTAAAGAAACTGCCTGCCATGCAGGCAGTGTGGGTTTGATCCCTGGATCAGGAAGGTTCCCTGGAGAAGGAAATGGCAACCCACTTAAATATTCTTGCCTGGGAAATCCCATGAACAGAGGAGCCTGGTGGACTACAGTCCATGGGTGTCACAAAAATGTCAGACACAGACTAAACAACAACAGCCTATTTGTATGTTGAAGCCCTGACCCCACAGTGTGATAGGGCCTTTGAGAGATAGACCTAGATGAGGTGGGGTGGGCCCTCGTGATTGAGTTAGTGGCTTTATAAGAAGCAGAGGAGAGGTTGTTCCCTCCTCACCAGGTGAGCACACAGTGAGAAGATGACTGTAAGTCAAGAAGAAGGCTCTCACCAGAAACAGGCCAGCACTTGGATCTTGGACTTCCCAGTCTGCAAAGGTCATAATTAATTTCCACACACCTCTGTTAAACGCTAGTCACAATTGAAGAGTTTGGGTTTCTCCAGGGCATGTTGGAGGCTGGATTGACCACATCAACTACCTCAGCCTCTCTCTGCACATTTAAATGATGACCTTACCAGAGATCTGACACATAGAAGTAGCAGTAGATTGACTCTTTGCAACCCTATGAATGGAAGTATGCCAGTCTTCCTTTCACTATCTCCTGGAGTTTGCTCAAACTCGTTTCCATTGAGTCAGTAATGCCATCCAACCATCTCATCCTCTGTCAACTCTTTCTCCTCCTATCCTCAATCTTTCCCAGTATCAAGGTCTTTTCCAATGAGTCAGCTCTTTGTATCAGGTGGTATTGAAGCTTCAAATTCAGCATCAGTCCTTCCAATGAATACCCAGGGTTGATTTCCTTTGGAATTGACTGGTTTGATCTCCTTGCTGTCCAGGGGACTCTCAAGAGTCTCCTCCAGCACCAGAATTCAAAAACATCAATTCTTCAGCGCTCAGCCAACTCTCACATGACTACTAGAGAAACCATAGCTTTAATTATAGGGACCTTTGTATGCAAAGTGATGTCTCTGCTTTTTAATATGCTGTCTTTGTTTATGTATGATTATAAGAATAAAGCCAAGTATTGAAGTCATAGAAACAGATCCAGCATGGAGTCAAAATTAGCCCTACCCAGTTACAGTAGCAATGGTTCACTACATCATGTTTTGGAGGAGGGGAGTTTGAAACCATCATGTTTTACAAATACCATGGAAGGTGAAAGCAGGAACTGTGAATGGTGGTCAACCAGAAACGTGTACATTTGTTGCAGCATTTCATGAAGCTTTAAGAACTACTTTAAGACCTACTCCCTTTGCTTACCCCTGGGCTCCAGCCTTTCTAAGAAAGCACAACTCCTGAAAGGTGATGGATTCTCTTGAGCCTCAGCACTCACATTTCCCTTTCTTAGAGGCATACGCTCCCTTCCTTGCCGCTCTTTCTTAGGCGTCCCTCCTGCCTATCGTCTTGGAGACTTTCACTGGCCTGAAGGTGGCTTATCACTGTACGTCCCTCCATAGATGTGGAAGGCACCCTGCGCTGTGAAGATCTGTCTACAGCTGGGTGTTCTGCCCAATGCCCCTGTCCTGGAGGGTTCCTGCCTTCCATGGTGTGTCTCAGGCCCTGCTCAGCAAATCCACTGCATGTCGTAGTCCCCCATTACATCGTTCTTGGATGAATGAGCCTTCATGCCTTGGATGATGAAGGGAAAATAATCACTGTTGACAGAAAAAAAAAATAATAAAAAAGCACAGTGAGTTAAGTTCTTTGGGGAGAAAATGAGAACTATACCCCAGGGGGAGACAGCATCTCAGATAACTCTGAGGAACTGCTCCAGGGAAGTCGGGGGAAGGTCAGTGTTATAGATGATTTTAGTGGAGAGGGGATACGTGCAGTCAGACACACATTTTGGCAGAGGCTTGTTCCGAGTCGTGAGGAGCAGATGTCACTGTTAATGATTTTAATGCTTTCGTAGATATGAGAAGATATAAGCATTTGGGCTCATAAACCCTTCTGCTGAAAATAACTATTTGAAAGCCTATTCTGTCCGTTTTTCCCAGAGCGCAGAGCACCTCGTTCCTGATCTCCACCCTGAACTTTCAGGGCGTGTTAAAGGTCAGCAATGGCAGTGACCTAATCCTCGCAGAAGCAGATGGCAAGGATCAGTTTCTAGTTGGCATTACTCTTTCAGCATGTGTGGGGTGTTCTTGATGTAGTCAGAGTAACAAAAGGTATAAATCATTTTTTTTCTGAATGCCTTTCTTGTTGCATATGAGTTTCAGGTGCTTGACCCTGTACATTTTTTTCAAATTTTTATTTATTTATTTATTTTGGGCTATTCTGGGTTTTCACTGCTCCCATAGGCTCTGCTCTAGTTGCAGGGAGTGGGGGCTGCTCTCTAGTTGAGGTGAGCAGGCTTCTTATTGCGGTGACTTCTCTTGTGGAACTCGGGCTCTAGGTCACACGGGCTTCAGTAGTTGCAGCACATGGGCTCCATAGTTGCGGCTCTGAAGCTCTAGAGCACAGGCTCCACGGTTATGGCTCATGGGCTTAGTTCCTCTGCAGCATGTGGGATCTTCCCGGGTCAGGGATCGAGCCTGTGTCTCCTGCACTGGCAGGTGAACTCTTTACCACTGAGCTACCAGGGAAGCCCAAGTCTGTAAATCTTTAAATATGAAGCTGGCTTGATGGTTTCTGTGTGCCTGTGTCATTCTGACTTTAGATTTCATTTCCATAGCTCTGCCTGTGCTGTGAGACCCCCCTCAATCCCACAATCACCTCCCAATCCCCCTACCAACTTACTCACCAACCGGTGAGTTCCCCAGGGTGCTGGCTTTCTCTAGAGAGGTCAGCAGAGGGATTCCTTACTCTTTAGTTTTCTGAATCTCTCCCGGGACTGTATGAGGTTACCTGGCCAATAGCAGAATTTCATTGCTGGAGTTCTTGGCTTTTGCGGCTTTGGCACTCAATGGATTTACCAGTAAAGCTCCCTGGTGGGCAAGCAGAGGAAGGGTCTTTCTTCAGTCCCTCCTGTAGCTAGTGTCCAGTGAATACATGAGCATAGAGGGAAGACTGCCGTGCTTTGGTTACGGGAGAGCTGTTTACTTAGCTTCTTGATCTACAGCTTCCTCGCTGATAAGGAGAAGATAATAAAAGTCCTTACATCATAAGCTTTCTATAATAATTAAATAAAATCATACACATAAACTATAGCATCAAATCTGACCTATAGAAAGCACTCAGTAACAAAAGTTACTAATTGATGCCCCTAATGCATGTGTTTGTGTAATTGATGACATAGTAAACTTAATTTTCTTGTCTAGAGATTCCAGATATGATTCATCTAAACCTCTGAGGGAAGGTTTTGGAATATGCAATATCACAAAATGCACCAACAAGGAAGCAGCAAAATGCAGTGTTATAGCAGGATGAGGTTAAGCAATGAATAACAGGGACTTTACAATTAAGTGTGGCTTAAACAACATACAAATATATCTCCTATGTAAAAGCCCAAAGTAGGCCATCCAGGGCCAGGATGACAATCTGTGAGGTCCTCAGAGACCTAAGTGCTCTGTAATCCCCTCCCCCTCCAGCTTTATTAAAGTATAATTGACAAAATTATATATATTTAAAGTGGACAACTCGATAACTTGATACAGGTATACACTGTGAAATGAATACCACAATCAAGTTAATTAACACATTCCTCATGTTACATAGTCACAGAGTCTTTTTGATGAAAATGCTTGAGATCTATTTTCTTATCCTATTTCAAGTATACACTGCAGTATTATTAAATGGGCTTTCCTGGTGGCTCGGACGATAAAGAATCTGCTTGTAATGTGGGAGACCTGCGTTCCATCCCTGGATGGGGATGATCCTCTGGAGGAGGGCATGGCAACCCACTCCAGTATTCTTCCCTGGAGAATCCCCATGGACAGAGGAACCTGGTGGGTTACAGTCCCGGGGGTTGCAAGAGAGTCAGACACGAATGAACAACTAAGCCCAAGCATAGAGTCACCGTGACGACATTAGAGCCTCAGAACCTGTTCACCTTATGACTAAGTTTGTACCCTGGATCAACATCTTCCCATTTTCCCCATCCCTAGCCCTGGACAACCCCCTTTCAACTCTGTTTTTCTGATTTGACTTTTCTTTAAGATTCTACATATGAGTGAAATATATGGTATTTGTCCACATCTGGCTTATTTTACTTATCATAAAGCCCTCTAGGGTCATCCATGTTGTCACTATTGGCAGGATTTCATTCTTTTTAAATAAATCTTTATCCATTCATCCATCCACAGACACTTAGGTTGTTCCTCTCTCTATCTTGATGCTTTACCATACATCAACTCCATAAGTCACTTCATGATCCAAGAGGGCTGCTCAACTGTATCTACCCAATCTAAATTCCAGGCAGGAGGGAAGAAAAACACGAAAGAGTAGATGGTACAGACTTGGCCTCCTTTTAGGAGGAGTCCTGAAAGCTGTCACATGACACGTCCACTTAGATTCCATTGGCCAGAACTGAGTCACATGGCCTTACCCAGCAGCAAAGGAGACTGAGAAATTCAGCATTTATCTACATTGCCTTATGACCAACCTAAAGTCAATGGTTCTATTATAATATAGGAAATGAATGCTGAAGATTGAGAACAGTCTCTTCCATAAAAACCCATCTCTCTCCTCATATTCATTATAATCAGGGATCTTAAGTAAGGTCCCTAAAACTTCAATGTATTTTTTTTTTTTTTTCAGTAAATTCAATAGTAAGGCCTAGCACTATGCTTGGCACTGGTATACATGCCATAAATCTAGGCCCTGGGGATACAAAGATAAATAAGGAACAGTTCCTCCCCAAATAAAAATAGTACAATGTTTTATGTGCTATACCAGTGGTGGTTACAAAGTGTTACTGGATATGGAGGAGGGAATGATTAAGCTTTCTGGGAGAGAGGGTCACAGGGGATGACTGGAAGAGGCCTCATGGAGAAAAATTTTTGTTTGGGACCTTCATGGATAAAGAGAACCTTCTTATAAATGAGCAAAATCAAGCCCAATGCTCATTGGTAGGAACCTGGTGGGTTACAGTCCCGGGGGTTGCAAGAGAGTCAGACACGAATGAACAACTAAGCCCAAGCATAGAGTCACCGTGACGACATTAGAGCCTCAGAACCTGTTCACCTTATGACTAAGTTTGTACCCTGGATCAACATCTTCCCATTTTCCCCATCCCTAGCCCTGGACAACCCCCTTTCAACTCTGTTTTTCTGATTTGACTTTTCTTTAAGATTCTACATATGAGTGAAATATATGGTATTTGTCCACATCTGGCTTATTTTACTTATCATAAAGCCCTCTAGGGTCATCCATGTTGTCACTATTGGCAGGATTTCATTCTTTTTAAATAAATCTTTATCCATTCATCCATCCACAGACACTTAGGTTGTTCCTCTCTCTATCTTGATGCTTTACCATACATCAACTCCATAAGTCACTTCATGATCCAAGAGGGCTGCTCAACTGTATCTACCCAATCTAAATTCCAGGCAGGAGGGAAGAAAAACACGAAAGAGTAGATGGTACAGACTTGGCCTCCTTTTAGGAGGAGTCCTGAAAGCTGTCACATGACACGTCCACTTAGATTCCATTGGCCAGAACTGAGTCACATGGCCTTACCCAGCAGCAAAGGAGACTGAGAAATTCAGCATTTATCTACATTGCCTTATGACCAACCTAAAGTCAATGGTTCTATTATAATATAGGAAATGAATGCTGAAGATTGAGAACAGTCTCTTCCATAAAAACCCATCTCTCTCCTCATATTCATTATAATCAGGGATCTTAAGTAAGGTCCCTAAAACTTCAATGTATTTTTTTTTTTTTTTCAGTAAATTCAATAGTAAGGCCTAGCACTATGCTTGGCACTGGTATACATGCCATAAATCTAGGCCCTGGGGATACAAAGATAAATAAGGAACAGTTCCTCCCCAAATAAAAATAGTACAATGTTTTATGTGCTATACCAGTGGTGGTTACAAAGTGTTACTGGATATGGAGGAGGGAATGATTAAGCTTTCTGGGAGAGAGGGTCACAGGGGATGACTGGAAGAGGCCTCATGGAGAAAAATTTTTGTTTGGGACCTTCATGGATAAAGAGAACCTTCTTATAAATGAGCAAAATCAAGCCCAATGCTCATTGGTGGGAACATTCTCCACTACAAGCAAGGGCTTCTAGGCTCAAATATTGCATTAAAGCAGAGTTAGAGAGAAATGGAATGCAGAGGAAGAACCAGAAGGAAAGAATGGAATGCAATGATCATCTCTTACTTTCAATGGCTGGACCACTTATGACCTTAAACCTAATTTTTTTCCGCTGAAATACTGGGTACTTTTCAGGAAGAGCTAATTTAGCATAATATGAATGAGGCAGAAAGATTCTCTATAGAGACAGATTAAAAATAATAAATGGCAGACAGATTTAAAGTAATAAATGGCAGATGTCTACACAATATGAAATTTCTGCTAAAATAATAGAAAACAATCTCACTGAGAAAGTAATCAAAGCTCTGGGGGAAAAATTTCAATGATGGCAATGAAATCAATCTCAGTTTATGATGACAGATAGGAAAATGGATTGATAAAGTTAATGAGCTTTCCCAAATCATGGGCTTTGTTATGAAAGGAAGTCAGATTTTTCTCATTCCTGGTAGTGCCAGGTTCCCTCAGTGACTAAGCCTGTTTTGAATATGGATGTAGAATTTTCTATACTGAATACAAGTGGTGATAAATTGAAATAATAATGGAGTAATCAGAGTTCAGGCAGACAAAAATGGAGCTGGGTGTCCACTGAGGATCTGGTCTCAAATGCATCTCTGTCCTGTCGAGAACTTGAACTTTTTCTGTGCTGTGCAGACCCGGGGACACCACCAGCCATGTTCAGAACTCCACTTGCCAGCTACAGCCTCATGGTCTCAAGGTCTCTGCTTGTATCTATGTGCCCGTTTCAGACGCCAAGCAATCTTTACATGACAGACACCTTTCCTTCTTGCCAAATTCGATCATTCTTCTTGATAAATAACTTGTAACCAATTGTAACCTTGCAATTTTTGCCTTTGTAAGTGTGCTCCATTTTGTAGTCTGGCAGAATGCAATTCAAGGGTTTCTTGAATCTGTGACATCTGGGCTACAGTCCCAACAAATCCCAAATAAACAGATTTTTATTTCAATCAGGTCTCTATTTCTAAAATTATGTTTAACACACGTGATGTTTCAAATTCCAGCTTATTTTTTGTTTTGTTCCAGCATGCATACATTCTAACATAAGTCCACGTGTACCATCTGAAAATACCTGTAGTTGATTGTGAAAGATGTCTCGATCAAGCTTTCAATGGCTGGACCACTTATGACCTTAAACCTAATTTTTTTCCGCTGAAATACTGGGTACTTTTCAGGAAGAGCTAATTTAGCATAATATGAATGAGGCAGAAAGATTCTCTATAGAGACAGATTAAAAATAATAAATGGCAGACAGATTTAAAGTAATAAATGGCAGATGTCTACACAATATGAAATTTCTGCTAAAATAATAGAAAACAATCTCACTGAGAAAGTAATCAAAGCTCTGGGGGAAAAATTTCAATGATGGCAATGAAATCAATCTCAGTTTATGATGACAGATAGGAAAATGGATTGATAAAGTTAATGAGCTTTCCCAAATCATGGGCTTTGTTATGAAAGGAAGTCAGATTTTTCTCATTCCTGGTAGTGCCAGGTTCCCTCAGTGACTAAGCCTGTTTTGAATATGGATGTAGAATTTTCTATACTGAATACAAGTGGTGATAAATTGAAATAATAATGGAGTAATCAGAGTTCAGGCAGACAAAAATGGAGCTGGGTGTCCACTGAGGATCTGGTCTCAAATGCATCTCTGTCCTGTCGAGAACTTGAACTTTTTCTGTGCTGTGCAGACCCGGGACACCACCAGCCATGTTCAGAACTCCACTTGCCAGCTACAGCCTCATGGTCTCAAGGTCTCTGCTTGTATCTATGTGCCCGTTTCAGACGCCAAGCAATCTTTACATGACAGACACCTTTCCTTCTTGCCAAATTCGATCATTCTTCTTGATAAATAACTTGTAACCAATTGTAACCTTGCAATTTTTGCCTTTGTAAGTGTGCTCCATTTTGTAGTCTGGCAGAATGCAATTCAAGGGTTTCTTGAATCTGTGACATCTGGGCTACAGTCCCAACAAATCCCAAATAAACAGATTTTTATTTCAATCAGGTCTCTATTTCTAAAATTATGTTTAACACACGTGATGTTTCAAATTCCAGCTTATTTTTTGTTTTGTTCCAGCATGCATACATTCTAACATAAGTCCACGTGTACCATCTGAAAATACCTGTAGTTGATTGTGAAAGATGTCTCGATCAAGCTTTCATCCTGCATCTGGATAAAAAATTAAACAGTATAGACAGTGATGCCACAGAACTGTCACTATTAATATAGAAGCCATCCTATGTCAAAACTGGATTCGAGATAACTTGAAGACCTTCTTTCTAAAAGAGCACATCAGTTGGTTAGGATCTGGGTGTGGGGAAACAAACTGGTGGAGGTTTTTGCAGCTTTGGCTAAGCCAGGAGAAAAACATCTTGGAAATGAAAGAACTAAGACAAAAGCCAGCTGATTGGATTCACATGGGCTCATTAGCTGGGGTCATACTGATCAGAAACAGGTGGGAGATCTGCTGTGGACTTTGGAACGCCAGGTCAGTGCCCGTTAGAACTCTACGTACGAACGCAGGACAGATTCCTTAACTTTTTGCTGGTCTAGTTGCCCCTCAGCTGTAGTGTGCCTTTTCCATGAAGGAGATAAGGTAAGCAACTTGAGAGTCATGAGGATAATTATTGATCAGGGCTGTGACGGACTCCTAGCCCATGTTAATATCATCCCCTGCAAACACCTGGATGCTTAAGTGCTCTAAAAGCGGGCTGGTGAATGTGTTCGGGGCCTTGACCCAAGAGGTCTTAAGCTGCCCGTTCCCATCCTTTCTCTCTGTCTGTATGTCTGTATGTATTTCTTAAAGTCTCATCACACCCACTATTCTCTAAGCACCCAGCTGACGTGCTATGGCATCTGGGGAGGAGAATAAAAAGTATTCAGCCATCCAGAGTATTGCTAAGTGTGACATAAACCTTCCTGCCATTGGGGTGGGAGCCTTTGAGAAACCTGGAGTTCATCCAAGAGAAAGATACAAGGTCCAAATGCAAAATATGCTGTTTTCAGCTGGAAAAAATAAGGATGCAGTAAAATAAAAGTAGTAATTGTGTTAGGACTCTTGTTTCATGCTAGGGAGGGATCTTTTAGTGCTAATCAACTTGAGTGACCCATTTTGAAATAATTACACTATGCAATTGTCAAGGAAATGCAATAAATGTCCCTCAAGCAATAATTGCCACCATTAGTTTCTAAAACTTCTGGTTGCCCAATGGATTTGTCTTCTAGATGACCTTATTTTCTTTCTCTATTAAGTTACTTTTAAATCCCTCCTGCTTTTGCAGTTTTGTGAGAAGAATTGCCATCTCATAAATCAGATAAAATTTTGCTCTCACTTTTTGGTCTTTTCTGTCTTGGGAACGTCTGCGCTTTGTTTTTCTTTTTGGCTGCACCAGATGGCATGTCGAATCTTAGTTTCCTGACCAGGGATCAAATATACACCCTCTGCAGTGGAAGCACAGAGTTTTAGCCATTGGACTGCCAAAGAAGTCCTGGGAACTTTTGTTTTGACTAAGAGGAGAAACATCTTGGAAAAAAAACTAAGACAAAAGCCAGCTGATTGGATTCACATGGGCTCATTAGCTGGGGTCATACTGATCAGAAACAGGTGGGAGATCTGCTGTGGACTTTGGAACGCCAGGTCAGTGCCCGTTAGAACTCTACGTACGAACGCAGGACAGATTCCTTAACTTTTTGCTGGTCTAGTTGCCCCTCAGCTGTAGTGTGCCTTTTCCATGAAGGAGATAAGGTAAGCAACTTGAGAGTCATGAGGATAATTATTGATCAGGGCTGTGACGGACTCCTAGCCCATGTTAATATCATCCCCTGCAAACACCTGGATGCTTAAGTGCTCTAAAAGCGGGCTGGTGAATGTGTTCGGGGCCTTGACCCAAGAGGTCTTAAGCTGCCCGTTCCCATCCTTTCTCTCTGTCTGTATGTCTGTATGTATTTCTTAAAGTCTCATCACACCCACTATTCTCTAAGCACCCAGCTGACGTGCTATGGCATCTGGGGAGGAGAATAAAAAGTATTCAGCCATCCAGAGTATTGCTAAGTGTGACATAAACCTTCCTGCCATTGGGGTGGGAGCCTTTGAGAAACCTGGAGTTCATCCAAGAGAAAGATACAAGGTCCAAATGCAAAATATGCTGTTTTCAGCGGGAAATAAATAAGGATGCAGTAAAATAAAAGTAGTAATTGTGTTAGGACTCTTGTTTCATGCTAGGGAGGGATCTTTTAGTGCTAATCAACTTGAGTGACCCATTTTGAAATAATTACACTATGCAATTGTCAAGGAAATGCAATAAATGTCCCTCAAGCAATAATTGCCACCATTAGTTTCTAAAACTTCTGGTTGCCCAATGGATTTGTCTTCTAGATGACCTTATTTTCTTTCTCTATTAAGTTACTTTTAAATCCCTCCTGCTTTTGCAGTTTTGTGAGAAGAATTGCCATCTCATAAATCAGATAAAATTTTGCTCTCACTTTTTGGTCTTTTCTGTCTTGGGAACGTCTGCGCTTTGTTTTTCTTTTTGACTGCACCAGATGGCATGTCGAATCTTAGTTTCCTGACCAGGGATCAAATATACACCCTCTGCAGTGGAAGCACAGAGTTTTAGCCATTGGACTGCCAAAGAAGTCCTGGGAACTTTTGTTTTTGACTCTTAATAACCCGCCAACCTTCTGGCCATGGGGGCTTCCCAGGTGACACAGTGGTAAAGAATCTGCCTGCCAATGCAGGAGATGTGGGTTCAGTCCCTGGGTTGGGAAAATCCCCTGGACTAGGCATTGGCAACCCACTCCAGTATTCTTGTCTGGGAAATTTCATGGACAGAGGAGCCTGGTGGGCTATAGTCCATGAGGCTGCAAAGACTCAGACATGACTGAGCGACTGAGCATACAACCTTCTGGCCAGGGTCTTCCTTTAGCTGAGCCACACCTACGTTCCTTGTACAAGAGGTTTTGGCAGACTCAGTTATCCAGAGGGGCTGTGGGTTTGAATAGTAACCCTGCCACTTTCTAGCTGTATGAGTTTAGACAAGTTGTTTAACCACTCTGTGTCTCAGTTGCCTACCTCATAAGGTTGCTGTGAGGATTAAATGAGTATCTGGTGCCTGATGAGTGCTCAAAGAAATGATTCCTAGTATCATTATTGTGTTCTCAACAATGTATTTATATCTGAAGCAAATGCTTCTTTAACACTTTCTTTAATATAATGTGTCCTGAAGTGGAGAGTCCAGTTATTGAAGTCAAAAGATCTTAGTTTAAAGCCCAACATTGCCACATTCTAAATGTGTGACCTTGGGCAAATCATACAGCCATTATGGGCCTCTGTGTTCTCAACCACAAAAGGTAAAGGGGTATGAAGAACTTCATGGCATCAAGGAAATGCAATAAATGTCCTCAAGCAATAATTGCCACCATTAGTTTCTAAAACTTCTGGTTGCCCAATGGATTTGTCTTCTAGATGACCTTATTTTCTTTCTCTATTAAGTTACTTTTAAATCCCTCCTGCTTTTGCAGTTTTGTGAGAAGAATTGCCATCTCATAAATCAGATAAAATTTTGCTCTCACTTTTTGGTCTTTTCTGTCTTGGGAACGTCTGCGCTTTGTTTTTCTTTTTGGCTGCACCAGATGGCATGTCGAATCTTAGTTTCCTGACCAGGGATCAAATATACACCCTCTGCAGTGGAAGCACAGAGTTTTAGCCATTGGACTGCCAAAGAAGTCCTGGGAACTTTTGTTTTTGACTCTTAATAACCCGCCAACCTTCTGGCCATGGGGGCTTCCCAGGTGACACAGTGGTAAAGAATCTGCCTGCCAATGCAGGAGATGTGGGTTCAGTCCCTGGGTTGGGAAAATCCCCTGGACTAGGCATTGGCAACCCACTCCAGTATTCTTGTCTGGGAAATTTCATGGACAGAGGAGCCTGGTGGGCTATAGTCCATGAGGCTGCAAAGACTCAGACATGACTGAGCGACTGAGCATACAACCTTCTGGCCAGGGTCTTCCTTTAGCTGAGCCACACCTACGTTCCTTGTACAAGAGGTTTTGGCAGACTCAGTTATCCAGAGGGGCTGTGGGTTTGAATAGTAACCCTGCCACTTTCTAGCTGTATGAGTTTAGACAAGTTGTTTAACCACTCTGTGTCTCAGTTGCCTACCTCATAAGGTTGCTGTGAGGATTAAATGAGTATCTGGTGCCTGATGAGTGCTCAAAGAAATGATTCCTAGTATCATTATTGTGTTCTCAACAATGTATTTATATCTGAAGCAAATGCTTCTTTAACACTTTCTTTAATATAATGTGTCCTGAAGTGGAGAGTCCAGTTATTGAAGTCAAAAGATCTTAGTTTAAAGCCCAACATTGCCACATTCTAAATGTGTGACCTTGGGCAAATCATACAGCCATTATGGGCCTCTGTGTTCTCAACCACAAAAGGTAAAGGGGTATGAAGAACTTCATGGCATCACTTCATGGCAAATAAATGGGCAAACAATGGAAAAAGTGACAGAATTTATTTTCTTGGGCTCCAAAAATCACTGCAGATGGTGACTGCAGCCATGAAATTGAAAGACGCCTGCTCCTTGGAAGAAAAGCTATGACAAATCTAGATAGCGTATTAAAAAGCAGAGACATCACTTTGCTGACAAAAGTGCATCTAGTCAAAGCTATGGTTTTCCCAGTAGTCATGTATGGATGTGAGAGCTGGATCATAAAGAAGGCTGAGCGTGGAAGAATTGATGCCTTTGAACTGTGGTGTTGGAGAAGACTCTTGAGAGTCCCTTGGACTGCAAGGAGATCAAACCAGTCAATCCTAAAGCGAATCAACCCTGAATATTCATTGGAAGAACTGATGTTCAAGCTGAAGTTCCAATACTTTGGCCACCTGATGCAAAGAGAAGACCCATCATAGAAGACCCTAATGCTGGGGAAAATGGAAAGCAGAAGAAAAAGGGGATGACAGAGGACAAGATGTTTGGATGACATCATTGAGTCAATGGACATGAGTTTGAACAGGCTCTGGGAGATGGTGAAGGACAGACCAGACTTGTGTGCTGCAGTCCATGGGGTAGCAAAGAGACAGACATGATTGACCAACTGAACTGAACTGAACTGATGGAGAACTGGATAGTTTCGTCATTTAACGAATATTTGTTGATCACTTAATAGTCTTCTCCAAAACCTATGTGATTGCTTTAAGCATTTTTTTTTGTATGAGACATGGGATATTTCCTGCTATATCAGTCAACAAGGATGTCTCAGTCACCAGCAATTGCAGCCACCATGAATGGTGAGCCAGTGAGCCCTGAGGAGACTCAAGTTGTGAAAACACAGGATACTGGCCCCAGATGGCTGAGGTGAAGATCAAAAGAATGATTTCAGTGAGCTCAGACTCTTGCATCTTCTATACAGAAGAACACTAGATTCTTTAATATAATGTGTCCTGAAGTGGAGAGTCCAGTTATTGAAGTCAAAAGATCTTAGTTTAAAGCCCAACATTGCCACATTCTAAATGTGTGACCTTGGGCAAATCATACAGCCATTATGGGCCTCTGTGTTCTCAACCACAAAAGGTAAAGGGGTATGAAGAACTTCATGGCATCACTTCATGGCAAATAAATGGGCAAACAATGGAAAAAGTGACAGAATTTATTTTCTTGGGCTCCAAAAATCACTGCAGATGGTGACTGCAGCCATGAAATTGAAAGACGCCTGCTCCTTGGAAGAAAAGCTATGGCAAACCTAGACAGCACATTAGAAAGCAGAGACATCACTTTGCTGACAAAAGTCATATAGTCAAAGCTATGGTTTTCCCAGTAGTCATGTATGGATTTAAGAGCTGGATCATAAAGAGAGCTGAGCATCAAAGAACTGATGCCTTTGAACTGTGGTGATGGAGAAGACTCTTGAGAGTCCTTTGGACTGCAGGGAGATCAAACAAGTCAATCCTAAAAGAAATCAACCCTGAATATTCATTGGAAGAACTGATGTTCAAGCTGAAGTTCCAATACTTTGGCCACCTGATGCAAAGAGAAGACCCATCATAGAAGACCCTAATGCTGGGGAAAATGGAAAGCAGAAGAAAAAGGGGATGACAGAGGACAAGATGTTTGGATGACATCATTGAGTCAATGGACATGAGTTTGAACAGGCTCTGGGAGATGGTGAAGGACAGACCAGACTTGTGTGCTGCAGTCCATGGGGTAGCAAAGAGACAGACATGATTGACCAACTGAACTGAACTGAACTGATGGAGAACTGGATAGTTTCGTTCATTTAACGAATATTTGTTGATCACTTAATAGTCTTCTCCAAAACCTATGTGATTGCTTTAAGCATTTTTTTTTGTATGAGACATGGGATATTTCCTGCTATATCAGTCAACAAGGATGTCTCAGTCACCAGCAATTGCAGCCACCATGAATGGTGAGCCAGTGAGCCCTGAGGAGACTCAAGTTGTGAAAACACAGGATACTGGCCCCAGATGGCTGAGGTGAAGATCAAAAGAATGATTTCAGTGAGCTCAGACTCTTGCATCTTCTATACAGAAGAACACTAGATTCTGATTGACATATCTGGTTTCTTTAACTAATAGGAATCTTTTGATGTTCCTGACTACCTGCTCTTTGATGCAAAACTCCTATGCATTCCAGCTCCTCCACTCGCCACCTCCTCCGACTAGTTTCTCAGAGCTATCTGAAACGCTGCCTCCCAGGCTGCAGTCCTCATGTTACCCCAAATAAAACTTAAGTCATAACTCCCACCTTGTGGATTTTTTTTTTCCATATGTGTCTGCCCATTATTACTTCAGGTGTACTTTTTCAAGTGGAGTCATTTGTCAGGGGTTCTATTACACCATGTATTCGTCATGCAAATGAGCAGTGAAATGAGTGTTCCCAGGCTTCCCAGGTGGCACTAGTAAAGAACCCACCTGCCAATGCAGGAGAATTAAGATACTTGGGTTTGATCCCTGAGTTGGGAAGATCCCCTGGAGTAGGGCATGGCAACCCACTCCAGTATTCTTGTCTGGAGAATCCCATGGCCAGAGGAGCCTGGTGGACTATGGTTCACAGGGTCTCAAAGAGTCAGAGACATGTCAAAAGTGACTTTGCATGCATGGCTTAGGGATCTCTTTGGGAAGCTGGTAGATACCAAGGAGGCTCTTCACACACTGAGGTACACACAGGCCAAACAGTTTGGGCACAGCCTTAGTGGCTAGCTGACAAAACTGTAGCCTAATCATGGGCTGTAAGAGCAAGTCACAGATTGGGGAATTGTTTCACTAAGACTACCTGTGGTGGTGCAGTGGTAAAGAATCTGCCTGCCAATGCAGGAGAAGCCGAAGACTTGGGTTTGATCCCTGGTTTGGGAAGATCCCCTGGAGTAGGAAATGGTAACCCACTCCAGTATTCTTGCCTGAAGAGCTCCATGGACAGAGGAGCCTGGCAGGTTAAACAGTCCATGGGGTTGCAAAGAGTTGGACATGACTGAGCACACATGTGTGCACCGGAATTGAGGAAATCAGGAAAGGAACTTAGTGGCAGCTACCTGTTTGAAGATCAACACTGGCCAAAAAAAGTGGCTTATCAATCATGCAGGAACTTTGGTTTATACAAACAGTGGCATCAGGGAATGAAGAGCATTAAAAATGTGAAGTGGATCGCTAACTCGTCCATTCAAGCTCTCATACTTACTGTAAAATCTAAAGTCTTCCCCATGGCCATTCCAGAAGAACACTAGATTCTGATTGACATATCTGGTTTCTTTAACTAATAGGAATCTTTTGATGTTCCTGACTACCTGCTCTTTGATGCAAAACTCCTATGCATTCCAGCTCCTCCACTGCCACCTCCTCCGACTAGTTTCTCAGAGCTATCTGAAACGCTGCCTCCCAGGCTGCAGTCCTCATGTTACCCCAAATAAAACTTAAGTCATAACTCCCACCTTGTGGATTTTTTTTCCATATGTGTCTGCCCATTATTACTTCAGGTGTACTTTTTCAAGTGGAGTCATTTGTCAGGGGTTCTATTACACCATGTATTCGTCATGCAAATGAGCAGTGAAATGAGGGTTCCCAGGCTTCCCAGGTGGCACTAGAAAAGAACCCACCTGCCAATGCAGGTGAATTAAGATACTTGGGTTTGACCCCTGAGTTGGGAAGATCCCCTGGAGTAGGGCATGGCAACCCACTCCAGTATTCTTGTCTGGAGAATCCCATGGCCAGAGGAGCCTGGTGGACTATGGTTCACAGGGTCTCAAAGAGTCAGAGACATGTCAAAAGTGACTTTGCATGCATGGCTTAGGGATCTCTTTGGGAAGCTGGTAGATACCAAGGAGGCTCTTCACACACTGAGGTACACACAGGCCAAACAGTTTGGGCACAGCCTTAGTGGCTAGCTGACAAAACTGTAGCCTAATCATGGGCTGTAAGAGCAAGTCACAGATTGGGGAATTGTTTCACTAAGACTACCTGTGGTGGTGCAGTGGTAAAGAATCTGCCTGCCAATGCAGGAGAAGCCGAAGACTTGGGTTTGATCCCTGGTTTGGGAAGATCCCCTGGAGTAGGAAATGGTAACCCACTCCAGTATTCTTGCCTGAAGAGCTCCATGGACAGAGGAGCCTGGCAGGTTAAACAGTCCATGGGGTTGCAAAGAGTTGGACATGACTGAGCACACATGTGTGCACCGGAATTGAGGAAATCAGGAAAGGAACTTAGTGGCAGCTACCTGTTTGAAGATCAACACTGGCCAAAAAAAAAAGTGGCTTATCAATCATGCAGGAACTTTGGTTTATACAAACAGTGGCATCAGGGAATGAAGAGCATTAAAAATGTGAAGTGGATCGTCTAACTCGTCCATTCAAGCTCTCATACTTACTGTAAAATCTAAAGTCTTCCCCATGGCCTGTGAGGTTCTCCCTTGTCTGCTCCCTGCCTGCCTACTCTCCCTGTCCCCCACCAACTCCTTCACTCCGAGAATGCTGCCCTTTGGTCTGTTTTCAAACACCTCAGGCCGATTCTTTCATCTTCTGCCTGAGGCTTTCTTACCCAGATCTTGTCTTGAAGGCTCTTGTTATCACTCAGGTCTCAGCCCTGATGTCACTGCCCACTACATCTAAAATCATCCCCTAGAACCTCTTCATCATTTATGTTTATAATATTCCTGGCACTTATCACTCTCTCAATTTTCTTATTTGTTATATGTTGACTGTCAGTTTCAAACCTAAAGGGTGTAATTCCCCTGATAAGGGGAGGGATCTTTTCTGTCTTGTTGCCTTTGTAGCCTCAGGTGTGGAGCAGAGCACCTAGCACATAGTTGGTGCTCAAAACTGTCAATCAGCTCTATGGAGGAATAATGTGTGAGGATGGTAGTAGAGAAGACTACTGTCTTCTCCAGTTTAATTTCATGCTATGAACAGAACGAGTGGTTCTGGGAATAGGAAATTACACTGAGAAACTCTGAGATTCATCTCAACATCAAAATGGTGTGGTGTATTGAGGATCACAGAATCTGGAGTCAGACTTGCCACGTTCAGTTCCCACCTTGCTTCTCTGTGACTTGTGGTAGGTTCTTAACCTCTCTGGAAACAAAAAATGAGTGTGATAAGAAAAATGCTTCTTATCATTTTGAGTATTAAATGAGATAATACATACAAAGCTCTTTAAGTAAGGACAAGCCCATAATAAATCATTATTATTGTGCAGTTGTTTGGTAAAACTTCAAATCTCTGCTTTCCTATCCTCCTCCCTCCCCCACCTCGTGTCAACTTTCCCATGACTGAAGCCTGCCCTCCCAGAAGTTCACATCCCTCCCCATGGCACTCCCTTGGACTCAGGAAATTTCCAGCTCCCTTGGGTTTAGCTTTCATTCCATGCCTTTCTCTCTTACTAAAGAAAGCACTTTGGAAAGCAAGTGAAAATGCATTTGTTAGAAGGAAACTGGAATCGCTTCAGATTTAAAAAACCCTAAGTGTAAATCATTAGAAAACTCAATCATCTCTCAAATGACCCAAGATAAATGAGACTGAGAACCACTGGCCTTCTGGCATACTGAGCCTGTGAGGTTCTCCTGTCTGCTCCCTGCCTGCCTACTCTCCTGTCCACCAACTCCTTCACTCCGAGAATGCTGCCCTTTGGTCTGTTTTCAAACACCTCAGGCCGATTCTTTCATCTTCTGCCTGAGGCTTTCTTACCCAGATCTTGTCTTGAAGGCTCTTGTTATCACTCAGGTCTCAGCCCTGATGTCACTGCCCACTACATCTAAAATCATCCCCTAGAACCTCTTCATCATTTATGTTTATAATATTCCTGGCACTTATCACTCTCTCAATTTTCTTATTTGTTATATGTTGACTGTCAGTTTCAAACCTAAAGGGTGTAATTCCCCTGATAAGGGGAGGGATCTTTTCTGTCTTGTTGCCTTTGTAGCCTCAGGTGTGGAGCAGAGCACCTAGCACATAGTTGGTGCTCAAAACTGTCAATCAGCTCTATGGAGGAATAATGTGTGAGGATGGTAGTAGAGAAGACTACTGTCTTCTCCAGTTTAATTTCATGCTATGAACAGAACGAGTGGTTCTGGGAATAGGGAAATTACACTGAGAAACTCTGAGATTCATCTCAACATCAAAATGGTGTGGTGTATTGAGGATCACAGAATCTGGAGTCAGACTTGCCACGTTCAGTTCCCACCTTGCTTCTCTGTGACTTGTGGTAGGTTCTTAACCTCTCTGGAAACAAAAAATGAGTGTGATAAGAAAAATGCTTCTTATCATTTTGAGTATTAAATGAGATAATACATACAAAGCTCTTTAAGTAAGGACAAGCCCATAATAAATCATTATTATTGTGCAGTTGTTTGGTAAAACTTCAAATCTCTGCTTTCCTATCCTCCTCCCTCCCCCACCTCGTGTCAACTTTCCCATGACTGAAGCCTGCCCTCCCAGAAGTTCACATCCCTCCCCATGGCACTCCCTTGGACTCAGGAAATTTCCAGCTCCCTTGGGTTTAGCTTTCATTCCATGCCTTTCTCTCTTACTAAAGAAAGCACTTTGGAAAGCAAGTGAAAATGCATTTGTTAGAAGGAAACTGGAATCGCTTCAGATTTAAAAAACCCTAAGTGTAAATCATTAGAAAACTCAATCATCTCTCAAATGACCCAAGATAAATGAGACTGAGAACCACTGGCCTTCATGGCATACTGAGCCAGGAAAGGATTGAAAATGAAATGGAGAACGCCTCCTTGAGCAAGAACTCCTGTGGTCCCAAGCTAGAGCTGTTGATGTTACCTACCATTGGGTCCCAGGGGGGATATCTTTCTTGAATTCCATCCAGGAAATTACACCATCCACCCACAATAATGGAATTGGATCCCTTCCCCTCCTCAGGGGAGCAATTGATTGAAAACGTATCTAAGTTAATGCTCGAAAAGTCCATTAGCAGAGATCGCATCCTGCCAGAATGGTGCACACAGATCACTGGCAGAATGAATGACTACAGACCACCACGTGGCAGTCAGTGATACTGAAGCCATTAGGTGTTGTTTCCAAGGCTCCAAAGAGTTCTGGCACCACAGTCCTTTAGGTTTCAGTGCAGAAAGGAGTTCAGTGGGAGGCAAAGTGATAGGTAAGAAGTGATTTATTAGAATAGGATGCTTATAAGGTTCATAAGTAGGCAGGCAAGCATTGCACTCATTGCCCTGGGTGCTCAGTGGGTTACCTGTTTATAATCAGAGAAACGGAGGATAGGGGAGGCGATCTTTGTCTTTAGTAGACAGCACATTTTTATCATCAGTTCCTCCCCCAGGTAAGTTCCCTCCTGTATGCTTACCCAAGACTTTAGCACTTTGGAAAAATATTTTCAGGTGTCAGTACAATGGCCAGGGTCTTTCACTTTGAAAAGTCACCTTCCCATAAAGGATTGTTGTGTATGCAAGTGTGTATGTGTGAACATGTGCACAGAACCTGTTTTGGAAGTCCTTAACTTGAATACCACTGGGCAGGTTATAGGCCTTATTTTCTACTATTGTTTTATGGTTTTGGATGGCATGGTGTGAAGAACACATCTTATGGGCCAAAGAACACATTTTGTGGGTCACTAACTCCCTGAGCTTCCTGGACAGGATGTAGATCTCATGCCACCATTGTTTCATTCTTTTGGGTCACGTCTCTTGTTTCTGCTGCATGACTTTGTTGCTAAGCAAGTTACCTTGATTTTATCGTTAGGCAAGCCAATCTGACTGATGCTAAGCAACTTGTTTTGCTTTATGAGGCAAGCAAGCCCGCACTGTTTCAGAATTTTCCCATTACTTCCTTGAGTCATTATCCTTACTGTGGTCTCCCAAAGCCCCCTAAAGTTCTCTCTCTTTAATTCCCAAATGGGGTTTCTAAGCTAATTATTTGATCATCCTATTCAGCCCCTATCAATTACTATATTTAATTGAATAACAAAATGTATCTAATTCTCCTTCTATTTTGTATTCCATCACACTCTTCCTTTGCAGTCTTGGTAGAATCCTGAAAAGAAGTACTCCTAAGGACTAATTATGAATCTGAAGACTGGTTTTATATCTGAACTGGATTATAAGACTGTCTTAATGTTCTTCCCCGACCGAATGCTTAAGCAAGGATTTTTTATTGGCAAATGCAAGGCACATTGTTAGGGAAGTGGGCAAATGCTGTGGGGAAGGGATGACGCTGGTAAAGGGGGTGTTATGAAGCCAGTGCCCTCAGTGGGCAATTGAAATGTAATACCTCAGGGAAATTTTGGTAAACAGTGTGAACACATCCCAGAATAATCCTACCTGAGGGACCAGGGCTTGGGATAGATAGAGCTGGAGGGCCGTTGGGGTGAGGCAAACCTGCAATAATTTCCTGGTGTTTCCAGCATGCTGCAAGCACATGTCATTTAAAGTGCCTTACAGTTTTCCAAAAGAGTCTTTAAGATCCCCAGATGCCCATGCTGGCAGCTCCTGCAGCTGGAGCACGCTGAGTTGTCGAGGGTTATCAGGGGGATACGATTTGCAGCAGTTACATTAACCACTGCGATCAATGTAGGCTAATCGGATTCAAATCCCAGACCTACCACTTCCTTAGTCTCAGTATTTAAGCCTAAAGATTCATACCAGCCTTAGGAGGTTGCTGTGAGCATGGTTGCTTATTTCTACTCGGGGAAGAACACATCTTATGGGCCAAAGAACACATTTTGTGGGTCACTAACTCCCTGAGCTTCCTGGACAGGATGTAGATCTCATGCCACCATTGTTTCATTCTTTTGGGTCACGTCTCTTGTTTCTGCTGCATGACTTTGTTGCTAAGCAAGTTACCTTGATTTTATCGTTAGGCAAGCCAATCTGACTGATGCTAAGCAACTTGTTTTGCTTTATGAGGCAAGCAAGCCCGCACTGTTTCAGAATTTTCCCATTACTTCCTTGAGTCATTATCCTTACTGTGGTCTCCCAAAGCCCCCTAAAGTTCTCTCTCTTTAATTCCCAAATGGGGTTTCTAAGCTAATTATTTGATCATCCTATTCAGCCCCTATCAATTACTATATTTAATTGAATAACAAAATGTATCTAATTCTCCTTCTATTTTGTATTCCATCACACTCTTCCTTTGCAGTCTTGGTAGAATCCTGAAAAGAAGTACTCCTAAGGACTAATTATGAATCTGAAGACTGGTTTTATATCTGAACTGGATTATAAGACTGTCTTAATGTTCTTCCCCGACCGAATGCTTAAGCAAGGATTTTTTATTGGCAAATGCAAGGCACATTGTTAGGGAAGTGGGCAAATGCTGTGGGGAAGGGATGACGCTGGTAAAGGGGGTGTTATGAAGCCAGTGCCCTCAGTGGGCAATTGAAATGTAATACCTCAGGGAAATTTTGGTAAACAGTGTGAACACATCCCAGAATAATCCTACCTGAGGGACCAGGGCTTGGGATAGATAGAGCTGGAGGGCCGTTGGGGTGAGGCAAACCTGCAATAATTTCCTGGTGTTTCCAGCATGCTGCAAGCACATGTCATTTAAAGTGCCTTACAGTTTTCCAAAAAGAGTCTTTTAAGATCCCCAGATGCCCATGCTGGCAGCTCCTGCAGCTGGAGCACGCTGAGTTGTCGAGGGTTATCAGGGGGATACGATTTGCAGCAGTTACATTAACCACTGCGATCAATGTAGGCTAATCGGATTCAAATCCCAGACCTACCACTTCCTTAGTCTCAGTATTTAAGCCTAAAGATTCATACCAGCCTTAGGAGGTTGCTGTGAGCATGGTTGCAGAAAATGTATGTCAAGTAAGCCCTGGCACACAATAACTCGTCAGGAGTTTTTACACATATACAGAGTCCCTGGGGTCCTGAGACCAAGCCAACTGCCCTCTTATAGCTTTAACAGGGCTTACCTTTTTTTTTTTTTTAAACAAGGCTTACTTTGATCTGGGAGGGTAACATATTACCAACCACAGCAGGAGAGGAAATGCCCATTCATATGTCAGATCATCACCTCATTATTGAGTAATATTATACCAACAGAATCCAGATTGTTATGCCCAGAACTTTAAGCAACTTTTGCAAAAGTAACATGAGAGAACTTCTGTGGCCCAGCAGATGGCTTCATGGCTCTCTCTGCCCTCTCTGTCTGTGGTTCAGTCCACATGCAAACCCTAGTTCAGCTCTTTCACCTAGTGGTTGCGTGACCCTCCTCCCCTTGATGGTACGCATGAGGAAATAGGAGGCGTTCCTGGTTTCCAAGGGAACCATTCATCTCAAGATGCCTAACAGACCTCCATGTTCTTTTCTCAGTTGGTGGCCATGGTCACTGCATTCCTAAATAATAAAATTTGCTTCTAAACACTATTTCTTTGATGGAAAGAAGAATGTTATCAACAGAGAAAAAAAATCTTCTTTGTTTTGTAAAACCTCTAAAAGGAACCAAATAGAAACTGTTAATGGACCTGCATGCTTATTTTTCAAATTGGAGAAATAAATATCTTTTTAGAATTATCTTTCATGCAGAAGATATTTATTGGTAAACAGTGTGAACACATCCCAGAATAATCCTACCTGAGGGACCAGGGCTTGGGATAGATAGAGCTGGAGGGCCGTTGGGGTGAGGCAAACCTGCAATAATTTCCTGGTGTTTCCAGCATGCTGCAAGCACATGTCATTTAAAGTGCCTTACAGTTTTCCAAAAAGAGTCTTTTAAGATCCCCAGATGCCCATGCTGGCAGCTCCTGCAGCTGGAGCACGCTGAGTTGTCGAGGGTTATCAGGGGGATACGATTTGCAGCAGTTACATTAACCACTGCGATCAATGTAGGCTAATCGGATTCAAATCCCAGACCTACCACTTCCTTAGTCTCAGTATTTAAGCCTAAAGATTCATACCAGCCTTAGGAGGTTGCTGTGAGCATGGTTGCAGAAAATGTATGTCAAGTAAGCCCTGGCACACAATAACTCGTCAGGAGTTTTTACACATATACAGAGTCCCTGGGGTCCTGAGACCAAGCCAACTGCCCTCTTATAGCTTTAACAGGGCTTACCTTTTTTTTTTTTTTAAACAAGGCTTACTTTGATCTGGGAGGGTAACATATTACCAACCACAGCAGGAGAGGAAATGCCCATTCATATGTCAGATCATCACCTCATTATTGAGTAATATTATACCAACAGAATCCAGATTGTTATGCCCAGAACTTTAAGCAACTTTTGCAAAAGTAACATGAGAGAACTTCTGTGGCCCAGCAGATGGCTTCATGGCTCTCTCTGCCCTCTCTGTCTGTGGTTCAGTCCACATGCAAACCCTAGTTCAGCTCTTTCACCTAGTGGTTGCGTGACCCTCCTCCCCTTGATGGTACGCATGAGGAAATAGGAGGCGTTCCTGGTTTCCAAGGGAACCATTCATCTCAAGATGCCTAACAGACCTCCATGTTCTTTTCTCAGTTGGTGGCCATGGTCACTGCATTCCTAAATAATAAAATTTGCTTCTAAACACTATTTCTTTGATGGAAAGAAGAATGTTATCAACAGAGAAAAAAAATCTTCTTTGTTTTGTAAAACCTCTAAAAGGAACCAAATAGAAACTGTTAATGGACCTGCATGCTTATTTTTCAAATTGGAGAAATAAATATCTTTTTAGAATTATCTTTCATGCAGAAGATATTTATTGGTATTTTGTGGGTTTAAATTTTTTTCTTTACTATATCATTGACAGTGAGAAAAGACATGTTGTGTTTAAAGTTCTTTTTGTATCAAAAAAAAAAAAGACTGTAAATAGCTGCATTCAGATGGCTCTTAAATGTCAGGTTAAGGATTTGATTTGAATTTTAAAGCAATTAGTCACTCAGTCAATATATTGAAGACCCACTTTGCAAGAGTACAAGTTGAAAGGAGGCAAAATATTTAATCAAAATAGATGGTTATTGAGTTTTCAAGAGAATGTCACTTTCTAAAAATTGTTCTTTTTTTTTAATGATTTTTAAAATGTAAACCATTCTTAAAGTCTTTATTGAATTTGTTACAGTATTGCTTCTGTTGTTTATGATTTGGTTTTTAGGTCACTAGGCAAGCATGTGGGATCCAATGCATACCCCCTGCATTGAAAGGTGAAATCTTAGCCTCTGGACTGCCAGGGAAGTCCCACAACAACTGTTCTTGAGAAAAAATTTGTAGCGCTTTAGCTCAGTCAGCAAAGAATCTGCCCGCAATGCAGGAGACCCAGGTTCAATCGCTGGATCAGGAACTTTCACCCAGAGAAGGAAATGGCAACCCATTCCAGTGTTGTTACCTAGAGAATTCCATGGACAGAGGAGCCTGGTGGGCTGTAGTCTACAGGCACTGCAAGAGTTGGACATGACTTAGCTACTAAACCACCACTGGGTATTAAGAGGGCTTCAGTCTCCCTTTTTAGCATGCAAACCCTAGTTCAGCTCTTTCACCTAGTGGTTGCGTGACCCTCCTCCCCTTGATGGTACGCATGAGGAAATAGGAGGCGTTCCTGGTTTCCAAGGGAACCATTCATCTCAAGATGCCTAACAGACCTCCATGTTCTTTTCTCAGTTGGTGGCCATGGTCACTGCATTCCTAAATAATAAAATTTGCTTCTAAACACTATTTCTTTGATGGAAAGAAGAATGTTATCAACAGAGAAAAAAAATCTTCTTTGTTTTGTAAAACCTCTAAAAGGAACCAAATAGAAACTGTTAATGGACCTGCATGCTTATTTTTCAAATTGGAGAAATAAATATCTTTTTAGAATTATCTTTCATGCAGAAGATATTTATTGGTATTTTGTGGGTTTAAATTTTTTTCTTTACTATATCATTGACAGTGAGAAAAGACATGTTGTGTTTAAAGTTCTTTTTGTATCAAAAAAAAAAAAGACTGTAAATAGCTGCATTCAGATGGCTCTTAAATGTCAGGTTAAGGATTTGATTTGAATTTTAAAGCAATTAGTCACTCAGTCAATATATTGAAGACCCACTTTGCAAGAGTACAAGTTGAAAGGAGGCAAAATATTTAATCAAAATAGATGGTTATTGAGTTTTCAAGAGAATGTCACTTTCTAAAAATTGTTCTTTTTTTTTAATGATTTTTAAAATGTAAACCATTCTTAAAGTCTTTATTGAATTTGTTACAGTATTGCTTCTGTTGTTTATGATTTGGTTTTTAGGTCACTAGGCAAGCATGTGGGATCCAATGCATACCCCCTGCATTGAAAGGTGAAATCTTAGCCTCTGGACTGCCAGGGAAGTCCCACAACAACTGTTCTTGAGAAAAAATTTGTAGCGCTTTAGCTCAGTCAGCAAAGAATCTGCCCGCAATGCAGGAGACCCAGGTTCAATCGCTGGATCAGGAACTTTCACCCAGAGAAGGAAATGGCAACCCATTCCAGTGTTGTTACCTAGAGAATTCCATGGACAGAGGAGCCTGGTGGGCTGTAGTCTACAGGCACTGCAAGAGTTGGACATGACTTAGCTACTAAACCACCACTGGGTATTAAGATTTGCTTTTTGGTTTTATGTAAAAGCAGTTTGAGCAAGAACCCCCAAAATGTAACTGGTTCTCTTTTCACTATCTCTTCTTATCTTTTTCTTTCAAGGCTTAACTGCAGAGAAGAATACCTTGGAAGATTACCAGCTCAATGCCTCTTCTTTCTGCATTCATTAGTAGTACCAGTTTGTTCACAGACTGATTTCTTTCAAGGCTGGAATCAGAGTTGATGCTTTTTACATGCTAATTTCTGCTCATTTAGATTTTTTTTTTTTTTTTTTGGTTTTTCATAATAAATTTTAGCCTTTCTTAAAATTTCAGCCTTTTTACTTAGCTACCCAATTACTCCAACTACATAATATATGTATAATTTCCAAGATCTCATATCCTATTCTCTTTAGAGAAATGACTAGAAACCCCAGCATTTAATGCTTTCCATTTATGAGCTCCTTAAGCCCTGCTAAAGTGAAACTGAGATTTCTTAATTGCTTCCCTGTTGACAGAGCTTTGATTTTTAATCCCTGTCCATATGGTTCCAAAGTCCAGGATTTTATTCTATGTTAAATTCCTCTTTGGTGCAAAACAAACAAAAAAAAGCTTTATCTTTTTTGATACTCATATAATGAATGTTGCTGATGCATCAAGACCAAGGAATGGGAAATTCACAACAAACAGCCAGCAAGTAATCACTTCTAAAGTGCTTGAAATTGGTTTGGAGAGATGTTCATAATCTTAACAAAACTTTTCACTTACTTCCTTTCCCTCTACTAGTCATTTTTGATTTCCCCATGATAAATGCTCAAAGTTTTAAAAACATTCTTTATTCATTGTATTTGCCTTCTCAAACCATTTGTACAATTGCATCAAGGCAACTGTTCACCCAAAAGGAATTTGGCCAAATAAAGGGCGCTTTAGCTGAGTCAGCAAAGAATCTGCCCGCAATGCAGGAGACCCAGGTTCAATCGCTGGATCAGGAACTTTCACCCAGAGAAGGAAATGGCAACCCATTCCAGTGTTGTTACCTAGAGAATTCCATGGACAGAGGAGCCTGGTGGGCTGTAGTCTACAGGCACTGCAAGAGTTGGACATGACTTAGCTACTAAACCACCACTGGGTATTAAGATTTGCTTTTTGGTTTTATGTAAAAGCAGTTTGAGCAAGAACCCCCAAAATGTAACTGGTTCTCTTTTCACTATCTCTTCTTATCTTTTTCTTTCAAGGCTTAACTGCAGAGAAGAATACCTTGGAAGATTACCAGCTCAATGCCTCTTCTTTCTGCATTCATTAGTAGTACCAGTTTGTTCACAGACTGATTTCTTTCAAGGCTGGAATCAGAGTTGATGCTTTTTACATGCTAATTTCTGCTCATTTAGATTTTTTTTTTTTTTTTTGGTTTTTCATAATAAATTTTAGCCTTTCTTAAAATTTCAGCCTTTTTACTTAGCTACCCAATTACTCCAACTACATAATATATGTATAATTTCCAAGATCTCATATCCTATTCTCTTTAGAGAAATGACTAGAAACCCCAGCATTTAATGCTTTCCATTTATGAGCTCCTTAAGCCCTGCTAAAGTGAAACTGAGATTTCTTAATTGCTTCCCTGTTGACAGAGCTTTGATTTTTAATCCCTGTCCATATGGTTCCAAAGTCCAGGATTTTATTCTATGTTAAATTCCTCTTTGGTGCAAAACAAACAAAAAAAAGCTTTATCTTTTTTGATACTCATATAATGAATGTTGCTGATGCATCAAGACCAAGGAATGGGAAATTCACAACAAACAGCCAGCAAGTAATCACTTCTAAAGTGCTTGAAATTGGTTTGGAGAGATGTTCATAATCTTAACAAAACTTTTCACTTACTTCCTTTCCCTCTACTAGTCATTTTTGATTTCCCCATGATAAATGCTCAAAGTTTTAAAAACATTCTTTATTCATTGTATTTGCTTCTACATTTACTTTCATTACCATCCTTGAAACATTTTGTTCCTGCAATTTTTCCTGCAAATACATAATATTTGAAGAACATCAAGGCATAAATAAGCTTCTGGAAGTTGATCTGGGAGCTCTACCCTTTAGAAATTGTTTCTATGAGAAAAGAGGCACCAAAAATTCTAAACAAACAAATCAGAGCACAGTCCCTTTGTATGTTTGACATGTTTGTATCAGGTTAAAAATGGATTGGAAATAGGGTTGATTGAACTTGGGGTTGTCATCCTGAGCAAGTTTCAAAACCACTCTAAACCTCTATTTCCTCTTTTCTAGCATGGGGGATATAAATGATACATGTAAAGCACCTTGTAAAAGCTCAGCAAGGGGTTTCCCTGGTGGTCCAGTGGGTAAGGAGTCCACCTTGTAATGCAAGGGGCACTGGTCTGGTTCCTGGCCTGGGAAGGTCCCACATGCCATGGAGTGGCTCGACTGGTGTGTCCAATTACAAGCAGGTGCTCTGGAGCACATGTACCCAGAGCTTGTGCTCTGCAAAGAGAACAGTATTGAGATGCCACAAAAAACTAAAAACAGGGCTATCATATGATCCAGCAATCCCACTCATACCCAGGGCAAACCATAATTCAAAAAGATACAGGCATCTTATTATTCATTGCAGCCCTATTTATAATAGCAGGACATGGCAGCAGCCTAAATGTTTCTCAACAGAGGAACAGATAAAGAAGATGAGGTACATGTGTTCAATGGAATATTACTCAGCTATAAAAAGGAAAGAAGTTGTGCCATTTGCAGAGATGTGGATGGACCTAGAGACTGTCATACAGAGTGAGGCAAGTGAGAAAGAGAAAGACAAATATCATACGTTAATGCGTATATAAGAAATCTAGAAAAATGGTGTAGAGGAACTGATGCATCAAGACCAAGGAATGGGAAATTCACAACAAACAGCCAGAAAGTAATCACTTCTAAAGTGCTTGAAATTGGTTTGGAGAGATGTTCATAATCTTAACAAAACTTTTCACTTACTTCCTTTCCTCTACTAGTCATTTTTGATTTCCCCATGATAAATGCTCAAAGTTTTAAAAACATTCTTTATTCATTGTATTTGCTTCTACATTTACTTTCATTACCATCCTTGAAACATTTTGTTCCTGCAATTTTTCCTGCAAATACATAATATTTGAAGAACATCAAGGCATAAATAAGCTTCTGGAAGTTGATCTGGGAGCTCTACCCTTTAGAAATTGTTTCTATGAGAAAAGAGGCACCAAAAATTCTAAACAAACAAATCAGAGCACAGTCCCTTTGTATGTTTGACATGTTTGTATCAGGTTAAAAATGGATTGGAAATAGGGTTGATTGAACTTGGGGTTGTCATCCTGAGCAAGTTTCAAAACCACTCTAAACCTCTATTTCCTCTTTTCTAGCATGGGGGATATAAATGATACATGTAAAGCACCTTGTAAAAGCTCAGCAAGGGGTTTCCCTGGTGGTCCAGTGGGTAAGGAGTCCACCTTGTAATGCAAGGGGCACTGGTCTGGTTCCTGGCCTGGGAAGGTCCCACATGCCATGGAGTGGCTCGACTGGTGTGTCCAATTACAAGCAGGTGCTCTGGAGCACATGTACCCAGAGCTTGTGCTCTGCAAAGAGAACAGTATTGAGATGCCACAAAAAACTAAAAACAGGGCTATCATATGATCCAGCAATCCCACTCATACCCAGGGCAAACCATAATTCAAAAAGATACAGGCATCTTATTATTCATTGCAGCCCTATTTATAATAGCAGGACATGGCAGCAGCCTAAATGTTTCTCAACAGAGGAACAGATAAAGAAGATGAGGTACATGTGTTCAATGGAATATTACTCAGCTATAAAAAGGAAAGAAGTTGTGCCATTTGCAGAGATGTGGATGGACCTAGAGACTGTCATACAGAGTGAGGCAAGTGAGAAAGAGAAAGACAAATATCATACGTTAATGCGTATATAAGAAATCTAGAAAAATGGTGTAGAGGAACTTAGTTGCAAAGTAACTTAGAAATAGAGACATGGACATAGTGAACAAATGTATGGACGCCAAGCTGGGGAAGAAGGGGATGGGACGAATTGGGACGTTAGAATTGACATAGACAGGCTACCATGTATAAAATAGATAACTAATGAGAACTGACTGTACGGCACAGGGAACGCAATGCACTGTAGTGACCTAAATGGGAAGGAAATTTTAAAAAAGAGGGGATGTATGTATATGTGTAGCTGATTCATTTTGCTGTATAGCAGAAACTAACACAATATTATAAAGCAACCATACTCTGAAAAAAAATTGACCTCTCCTTAACTCGCAGAACTATGAGAAAATGGAGATTGTCTTTGCTGTCAAGGTCTTTGAAGTACACAATGCCACGAATACGGTATCCTGAATCTCAGATTTGGGTAACTTTACATGTATAGTCCTTCTTCTTTGGTGAGGAAAAAGGAGAGAGACCACACTCCAGGAGGGTGTTGAAGCCACTGGCTGTCGGTCTGTGCTGAGATGTTGGAGCTCCTCACATTCCTGTGCTTACTGATAAGCTTCAGTTTCATTGAAGAACCTGGGAGACAGATTGACTTGAGGTCTTGTCCTAGCTCTGCCACGTACCCAGCTATGTGACCTTAAGTCACTTAATTGCTTAGGGACAGTTTCAGTATGTCCCTCAGAGGGCCATGCAAAAGAGGAAACACGATGGTACACATGGCACACTTTGGAGAGTGTCCCATACAGGATTCGTGGTCAGAGCGTTAGAGACGATGGTGAAGATGGTGATGGTGATGGTGGGGGCTGTGTTGATAGTAGTTAGGAGGCTGGTGATGGTGGTGGCATTGATGATGGGGAGGGCGGTGGTGGTAATGCGGGTGATGAGTATGATAACGATGCTAATGAGCATAATGATGGTGATCGTGGTAATGATGAAGAGTTTGTTGATTTACCTCTTCATTTTTCCTTTCAGAGTTGCTGTTGCTTGGTGCAGCCACAGGCCTTTGAAATATAGACCTGAACTCTCTGAAGAGTCTCCTTTCTTTATTTTCTGATCTAACCTTTTTGAAACAGTTGCCTTGGTCAAATTACCTTGTTGGTTCCATATCTAACTCCTGTTTTATAAGCCACTTGTTAAAACAAAGAGAAACAATGATCCTAGACATACCTTTCTACATTTTCTTCTTTCATTTAATTTAACAAATTTTCTGCTTGTTTTAAGGACGCCATGATATTGGCAGAGTGTGCATATTGTCATTTTGATGGATCTTTGTAGTATTTGACAGGATTTGACAGAGCTTTCAAAAATTGTTAGGTTTATCAAAATTCTATTCTGTAGTTTGTCAAAATCCACCATCAGTTAAATCCAAGACTTGTCATATCAGGGGTTGTCAGTCTGTGCTACCTCTCCTTAACTCGAGACTATGAGAAAATGGAGATTGTCTTTGCTGTCAAGGTCTTTGAAGTACACAATGCCACGAATACGGTATCCTGAATCTCAGATTTGGGTAACTTTACATGTATAGTCCTTCTTCTTTGGTGAGGAAAAAGGAGAGAGACCACACTCCAGGAGGGTGTTGAAGCCACTGGCTGTCGGTCTGTGCTGAGATGTTGGAGCTCCTCACATTCCTGTGCTTACTGATAAGCTTCAGTTTCATTGAAGAACCTGGGAGACAGATTGACTTGAGGTCTTGTCCTAGCTCTGCCACGTACCCAGCTATGTGACCTTAAGTCACTTAATTGCTTAGGGACAGTTTCAGTATGTCCCTCAGAGGGCCATGCAAAAGAGGAAACACGATGGTACACATGGCACACTTTGGAGAGTGTCCCATACAGGATTCGTGGTCAGAGCGTTAGAGACGATGGTGAAGATGGTGATGGTGATGGTGGGGGCTGTGTTGATAGTAGTTAGGAGGCTGGTGATGGTGGTGGCATTGATGATGGGGAGGGCGGTGGTGGTAATGCGGGTGATGAGTATGATAACGATGCTAATGAGCATAATGATGGTGATCGTGGTAATGATGAAGAGTTTGTTGATTTACCTCTTCATTTTTCCTTTCAGAGTTGCTGTTGCTTGGTGCAGCCACAGGCCTTTGAAATATAGACCTGAACTCTCTGAAGAGTCTCCTTTCTTTATTTTCTGATCTAACCTTTTTGAAACAGTTGCCTTGGTCAAATTACCTTGTTGGTTCCATATCTAACTCCTGTTTTATAAGCCACTTGTTAAAACAAAGAGAAACAATGATCCTAGACATACCTTTCTACATTTTCTTCTTTCATTTAATTTAACAAATTTTCTGCTTGTTTTAAGGACGCCATGATATTGGCAGAGTGTGCATATTGTCATTTTGATGGATCTTTGTAGTATTTGACAGGATTTGACAGAGCTTTCAAAAATTGTTAGGTTTATCAAAATTCTATTCTGTAGTTTGTCAAAATCCACCATCATTTGTTATAAATCCAAGACTTGTCATATCAGGGGTTGTCAGTCTGTGCTCCTCTGGTCCCCTGTACCTCATTCAACTCAAATAACTACAGTCTTGTATCCTGGAATTCCAGATAAGATTTCATTTGAAAAGATGTTGTACAGCTAATATATTTGTGCTTTGGTACATGTATGTCTTTCTGTATACTGAGGCAGGAAATACATTTTCAGACAAGAAGAAATTACAATTAGTCATTTTTTAGTAGGTCAGAAAGGTAATGGAGTTATGATGAGAAGTGTAAAGAAAAAAGGGAGTTAATACAGACAGACAGATGGCTAAAGGCACGTTTGATTAGAGAAGCACATATTAAAATATTTTTTGTTTGATAGAAGATTAGCATATCCATGAGATCTGAATTCAACAACCAGTTCCTTGAGGACAGGGACTGGGATGTAAACTGGGTTTTGTGCATCACTAGGATCTGTTCCGGCAGCGTTCAGGTGTGGCTTGATCCAAAAGCTTAAAAACTGATCAGTTACTGGTCTGTTTCTTTTCTTTGCTCTCCTTTCCTACATTGATTTAAGGTTCAGACGGGATTTTGCCAACATCAGTAACGCCTGTTGCTTTCATTGTTCTTCGCAAGTGATCTTGGGAGTTGTCGATTAAGGGGTGAAGTACTCTGCTTCTCCAGTATTACTGGGAATGGTCCTAAGCATGACCCTCACTAGCCAGACTTGAGTCATGTGTCCATAATTTAGTCAGTCACTCTAGTTAGGGGAATGAAGTATTTTCGTTGGCCGTTTCTGGGTCACATGTTCATAACTAGCACAAGAGCCAGGAGGTAAATGCTATAGGATGTTTGTGAACCCGAGAGCAAGGAAGTGGTGTTAACTGAAAAGAAAATCGGGGTACTATTCCCAACAGGCAAAACAATTGATATATTTGATATCCCTGAGACTGCAGGCTTCCCAGGTGGCTTAGCCATAAAGAATCTGCCTGCTGATACAGGAGACCCAGGTTCGATCCCTGGGTTGGCAATATCCCCTGGAGATGGAAGTGACAGCCCACTCCAATGTCCTTGCCTGGGAAACCCATGGACAGAGGAGTCTGGCAGACTATAGTCCACAGGGGTCACAAGAGTCAGACATGACTTAGTGACTCAAACCACCAACCACAGGATGGAAAGAAATAGAATGGCTATCAGTTAGAGCAAAGATCTTAAAGTGTAATATCAGACTGATAGAATTTTAGAATTAAAAGGAACCCTAACCATCTTCGAGTGGATGTGATAAAAGGAAAACTAAAGAGGGAGTGGTAGCCATCTATCAGCAGTTGTTTCAGAAGTCCCTTTGTAATGCTAAGGTCACTGGTTCCCTCCCTGATCTAAGGGACTAGTATGTCCCTACAGTCCTAAGAGGCTTTTTACTGAATTTGGATCAAGTAGAGGCCTTTGCACAAAGAAGGTTAACACTTTGTATCCTTTCAAATCTGGGACACACTGAACTAACAAGGCCAGAGCGATTATGAGCCAAATAATAGCCTGGCATTCTCCATGCAGGGAATTTTAGATAAAGAGAACTATTCTGTAATACCTTGAGATTCCTTTTTAGCCAGCACTCAGTGATCCCAGAGGAGATTAAAAATACCACCAAGATTGTTTTTCTCATGAGTAAAAAACCTTTTGCAACGATCAGTAAGTTAGGGGGTTTTCCTGCCTTTGCTTTCATTGTTCTTCGCAAGTGATCTTGGGAGTTGTCGATTAAGGGGTGAAGTACTCTGCTTCTCCAGTATTACTGGGAATGGTCCTAAGCATGACCCTCACTAGCCAGACTTGAGTCATGTGTCCATAATTTAGTCAGTCACTCTAGTTAGGGGAATGAAGTATTTTCGTTGGCCGTTTCTGGGTCACATGTTCATAACTAGCACAAGAGCCAGGAGGTAAATGCTATAGGATGTTTGTGAACCCGAGAGCAAGGAAGTGGTGTTAACTGAAAAGAAAATCGGGGTACTATTCCCAACAGGCAAAACAATTGATATATTTGATATCCCTGAGACTGCAGGCTTCCCAGGTGGCTTAGCCATAAAGAATCTGCCTGCTGATGCAGGAGACCCAGGTTCGATCCCTGGGTTGGCAATATCCCCTGGAGATGGAAGTGACAGCCCACTCCAATGTCCTTGCCTGGGAAACCCATGGACAGAGGAGTCTGGCAGACTATAGTCCACAGGGGTCACAAGAGTCAGACATGACTTAGTGACTCAAACCACCAACCACAGGATGGAAAGAAATAGAATGGCTATCAGTTAGAGCAAAGATCTTAAAGTGTAATATCAGACTGATAGAATTTTAGAATTAAAAGGAACCCTAACCATCTTCGAGTGGATGTGATAAAAGGAAAACTAAAGAGGGAGTGGTAGCCATCTATCAGCAGTTGTTTCAGAAGTCCCTTTGTAATGCTAAGGTCACTGGTTCCCTCCCTGATCTAAGGGACTAGTATGTCCCTACAGTCCTAAGAGGCTTTTTACTGAATTTGGATCAAGTAGAGGCCTTTGCACAAAGAAGGTTAACACTTTGTATCCTTTCAAATCTGGGACACACTGAACTAACAAGGCCAGAGCGATTATGAGCCAAATAATAGCCTGGCATTCTCCATGCAGGGAATTTTAGATAAAGAGAACTATTCTGTAATACCTTGAGATTCCTTTTTAGCCAGCACTCAGTGATCCCAGAGGAGATTAAAAATACCACCAAGATTGTTTTTTCTCATGAAACTGACTACAATAGCATCAATTTAATAGAGAACACATGACTCTGGCCATTCTCCTGAAATTGATTTTTACTTCAGCAAAATCTAAGAACAGTGCTGTTCATGAGCATATTAGTAAGGTTTGTTCTTACATGAAGTAATACAAATAAATGAAGTAGTTCTATTTACCTTTGGTAGTGTCCAGTTTAGAATCACATACTTTCAGAACCATGAAGCTAGGATTTTCCAATTTAGTACCAGGGAAAACACACTGTTTACACTTGATACGTCAGAACAGGAAGAGAAACTGACTCCCAGAGTTAGTAACTGTCATTAATTGAGCATTGTAAACATCCTTTAGCCAGAGGAACGTGTTCAGTCCACCAGTAACATACATATGATCGAACAAGCTAGATTTATAGCTCAGTGCAGCCAGGACCGGGCGCAGCATGGGAACCACGGGTATCTCAGTAAGCAGTGGTAGAAAGAATCTAAGATAGGATTTGGGTGTTGGTTGAAGGACCTTAGGGAGTAATAGAAATGTGAAATAATCAAGGATCCAAGAACTCTACCTTGCAAAAGGTCACTTTCCTTGAGCAGTAGAAAGCATATAGTCTTTTATTAAATAAATGTTTTTTAAATGGCTGTGTCAAATACAATCATTCAAGAGCCCAGGGCTCTTGGGAACCTTTGTAAACTAAAGAAACCCTTTCTTTCAGACAGATGAAGGCCCTTGATCATTAACTCAGCAAAGATCTTAAAGTGTAATATCAGACTGATAGAATTTTAGAATTAAAAGGAACCCTAACCATCTTCGAGTGGATGTGATAAAAGGAAAACTAAAGAGGGAGTGGTAGCCATCTATCAGCAGTTGTTTCAGAAGTCCCTTTGTAATGCTAAGGTCACTGGTTCCCTCCCTGATCTAAGGGACTAGTATGTCCCTACAGTCCTAAGAGGCTTTTTACTGAATTTGGATCAAGTAGAGGCCTTTGCACAAAGAAGGTTAACACTTTGTATCCTTTCAAATCTGGGACACACTGAACTAACAAGGCCAGAGCGATTATGAGCCAAATAATAGCCTGGCATTCTCCATGCAGGGAATTTTAGATAAAGAGAACTATTCTGTAATACCTTGAGATTCCTTTTTAGCCAGCACTCAGTGATCCCAGAGGAGATTAAAAATACCACCAAGATTGTTTTTTCTCATGAAACTGACTACAATAGCATCAATTTAATAGAGAACACATGACTCTGGCCATTCTCCTGAAATTGATTTTTACTTCAGCAAAATCTAAGAACAGTGCTGTTCATGAGCATATTAGTAAGGTTTGTTCTTACATGAAGTAATACAAATAAATGAAGTAGTTCTATTTACCTTTGGTAGTGTCCAGTTTAGAATCACATACTTTCAGAACCATGAAGCTAGGATTTTCCAATTTAGTACCAGGGAAAACACACTGTTTACACTTGATACGTCAGAACAGGAAGAGAAACTGACTCCCAGAGTTAGTAACTGTCATTAATTGAGCATTGTAAACATCCTTTAGCCAGAGGAACGTGTTCAGTCCACCAGTAACATACATATGATCGAACAAGCTAGATTTATAGCTCAGTGCAGCCAGGACCGGGCGCAGCATGGGAACCACGGGTATCTCAGTAAGCAGTGGTAGAAAGAATCTAAGATAGGATTTGGGTGTTGGTTGAAGGACCTTAGGGAGTAATAGAAATGTGAAATAATCAAGGATCCAAGAACTCTACCTTGCAAAAGGTCACTTTCCTTGAGCAGTAGAAAGCATATAGTCTTTTATTAAATAAATGTTTTTTAAATGGCTGTGTCAAATACAATCATTCAAGAGCCCAGGGCTCTTGGGAACCTTTGTAAACTAAAGAAACCCTTTCTTTCAGACAGATGAAGGCCCTTGATCATTAACTAACAAAGACTAACTTCATAAAAAAACTCATGGAAGTGTCCAGCCATTTACTCCTGGATTTTAACCCACTGCAGTATTCTTTTTATTTATTTATTTATCTTTTTGGGGGGTGATGGGGGGGAGGGGGACGGGCGGACCACTTCTATTGGTCTTTCATTTCTCTATTTTCATCCATCTTTGTTCTTTGGCTCCTGTGGGCCTCCCATCGCGGTGGCCTCTGTTGTTGCAGAGCGCCGGCTCTGGGCGCATGCGCCCCAGAGCTCCGGCTCGGTAATTGGACACATGGGTCCAGCCGCTCCGCGGCACATGGGATCTTCCCAGGCCAGGGATCGAACTGGCACCCCTTGCACTGCAAGGCGGTGTCCTTACCCACTGGACCACCAGGGGAAGGGGAAGCCCCACCACTGCAGTATTCTTGCCTGGAGAATCCTATGGACAGAGGAGCCTGGCAGGTTACGGTTCATAGGGTCATAGTCTATAGGGTTGCAAAGAGTTGGACCCGACTGAAGTGACTTAGCATGCACACATGTCTTTAAAATGTAAAAAGGCAAAAGTTAACTCTAAAATCTACTCAGCTGCACCACTTCTGACCCCTTGAGGAGTCGTTACTTATTTATTAAAAAATACTCTCTGCCGCCAGCAGGTTTCTTTTAATTTTCTTTAGAAAATATTGAGCAATGAGCGTATGCTGCTTTCAGTTGTTGGAATGAATTACCCTCAATTTATAGACACAGTGATAGGAACTGTTCCAGGATGACTTCCTCTAAATAGTCTACAAAAGAAATGAAAATAAAAGTGATTTTTAAAAGTTCAGCTAGCAAAATTAGTCTCTATGACAATTTTTAATTGTCCATCTCAATTCTTGAGATTATTCTGTCAATTTCAAAAGTATCTCCTACGTCCAAATACAGATTTCTTGATTTTGAAACATACTGCTTTATTCTCTGGAGAAAGGAATGACTCCCCACTCCAGTATTCTTGCCTGAAGAATTCCACTGACAGAGAAGCCTGATTGACTATAGTCTATAGGGTTGCAAAGAGACACAACTGAAGTGACTTATCATGCATGCATGCAGTTTTAGGATATGGAGGGAAAAAAATAATGTTTGTTCTGAACATTATTCTCCATTAAAATCCTGAAATCCTTAAGTTAGAGAAGCTCTGATGTGCAAAACTTCGTATTAGGTTATTGTTATGGATTTACTATCATCTAGATCTCTGAGCAAAGATTATGTTACCAGGGGACTTCCCTGGTGGTCCAGTGGGTAAGGACACAGCCTTGCAGTGCAAAGGGCGCCGGTTGGATCCCTGGCCTGGGAAGATCCCACGTGCTGCGGAGCAGCTGGACTGATGTGTCCAATTACCGAGCCGGAGCTCTGGAGCGCATGCGCCCAGAGCTGGTGCTCTGCGACAGCAGAGGCCACCGCGATGGGAGGCCCACACCGGCCAAAGAACAAAGATGAATGAAAATGGACAAATGAAAGACCAATAGAAGTGGCCCGTCTGCTCCCCTCCCTCCTCACCCCACCCCCACCAAAATAAATAAATAAATCTTTAAAAAAAAAAAAAAAAAAGATTATGTTACCAGGAGTAAAGAAAGTTAAAGGTAGTTTTGTAATAATACAGAGGTCAGTTAATCAAGAGGGCATAATAATCTTTGATGTTTTCAAGGGTAATGTGCCTAACACTGTTATTCTAGTTGGGAGCCACCAACAAAGCAACCTGGTTGTCATGTTGTGGTGGGGGTAGAAGATCTTGCAAAACAGGAGACCTAATAGAAACGAACAATAGATGTCCATTACAAAAATGTGTGGCTTGACCAATACAGGATATGAATGAGACCTGGTTCAAAATATTTGACATTAGGATGTTCTGAGAAGTCCATGAAATATTTTCAACAAATCTATTCCACACCATTCCCTTCTTGTTCTCAAGGGTATTTATTATCGGCATTTGTAGAAGAAATGAAGAAATTTCTGAAGCTGTCAATTTCAACTCTAAAGTTGATATTTTAATTTACCTGTTTCCCAACCCCCACTTAGGGGCAAGTCAAATTATTTTACAATGGGATGGCTGACAAATGATGAGTTAATTTAGTACAGCTACTTAAAAAATATTTATTTAACAAAAGACCATATGCTTTCTACTGCTCAAGGAAAGTGACCTTTTGCACAATAGAGTTCTTGGATCCTTGATTATTTCACATTTCTGTTACTCTCAGCCTGTAGCTTCTAACTGTGGTTTGCATGACATGTTGAGGAGACTACATGAATGTATAGTGGAACAGAGCCTGAACATTTTTCTTGGGTTCTATTTCCATTTTTACCTGAGAACAAGTGTACAGCTTTATTTCTGTATTAATTTCTCTGCCTTTAATTTGCTTTCAAATGCATTGTTTCTTGGTAATTTAATGCAAAGTGGTTTCTCCTGCTCCAGACTGGAGGAGACACTGAACATACATGCGCCAGGCTCGAGATCGCATGCGCCCAGAGCTGGTGCTCTGCGACAGCAGAGGCCACCGCGATGGGAGGCCCACACCGGCCAAAGAACAAAGATGAATGAAAATGGACAAATGAAAGACCAATAGAAGTGGCCCGTCTGCTCCCCTCCCTCCTCACCCCACCCCCACCAAAATAAATAAATAAATCTTTAAAAAAAAAAAAAAAAAAGATTATGTTACCAGGAGTAAAGAAAGTTAAAGGTAGTTTTGTAATAATACAGAGGTCAGTTAATCAAGAGGGCATAATAATCTTTGATGTTTTCAAGGGTAATGTGCCTAACACTGTTATTCTAGTTGGGAGCCACCAACAAAGCAACCTGGTTGTCATGTTGTGGTGGGGGTAGAAGATCTTGCAAAACAGGAGACCTAATAGAAACGAACAATAGATGTCCATTACAAAAATGTGTGGCTTGACCAATACAGGATATGAATGAGACCTGGTTCAAAATATTTGACATTAGGATGTTCTGAGAAGTCCATGAAATATTTTCAACAAATCTATTCCACACCATTCCCTTCTTGTTCTCAAGGGTATTTATTATCGGCATTTGTAGAAGAAATGAAGAAATTTCTGAAGCTGTCAATTTCAACTCTAAAGTTGATATTTTAATTTACCTGTTTCCCAACCCCCACTTAGGGGCAAGTCAAATTATTTTACAATGGGATGGCTGACAAATGATGAGTTAATTTAGTACAGCTACTTAAAAAATATTTATTTAACAAAAGACCATATGCTTTCTACTGCTCAAGGAAAGTGACCTTTTGCACAATAGAGTTCTTGGATCCTTGATTATTTCACATTTCTGTTACTCTCAGCCTGTAGCTTCTAACTGTGGTTTGCATGACATGTTGAGGAGACTACATGAATGTATAGTGGAACAGAGCCTGAACATTTTTTCTTGGGTTCTATTTCCATTTTTACCTGAGAACAAGTGTACAGCTTTATTTCTGTATTAATTTCTCTGCCTTTAATTTGCTTTCAAATGCATTGTTTCTTGGTAATTTAATGCAAAGTGGTTTCTCCTGCTCCAGACTGGAGGAGACACTGAACATACATGGAGGAGACCTGTTGGAGGAACCTGGTTCCATCCAATGCAACTGCATTCTCATTGACAAGGGCACACAGTCCATATACAAACAGGGTGTAATAAGGAGGTCAATCCCTTCACCATTTTGGAATTTTAGCTTGCAGGAATCATTTGAAATTCAGCTTCCTATTTACTTGAGGACTTATGTGTCCTTTCAGTGAAATAATAAAGGGACATTGGAAACTGAGGGATGGACATGGAAACATTTGCTTTCTTTTGTAAATACTTTCTGATTCATTCTCTCTCTCTTTTTTATAAGTAACCCTCCTTGTTCCGAAATAGACTATTCGTCCTTAAAAAAAAATCTGTCTGCAAAACTTGATTTGCTAAAGCACATATTTCATTTAAAAAAAGTCTAGAAAACTGTTCCTGCCAATGTAATTTCCATTCTATTCTTTAATTTTTATTTTAAAATGATTTTTTAAAATCAAAGTATAATTTTGAATGTTATGTTAGTTTCAGGTGTACAGCAAAATTATTCAGATATATGTATATGTATATATGCATACATACATATATATATATATATTTTCACATTCTCTTTCAGATTCTTTTCCTTATAGATTATTGTAAGCTATTGAGTATAGTTCCCTGTGCTATATAGTAGATCTTTGATGTTTACCTATTATATATGTGGATGTATTCACTTGTGTCCAACTCTTTGTGACCTCATGGACTGTAGTCCACCAAGGTCCTCTGTTTGAGGAATTCTCCAGGCAAGAATACTGAAGTGGGTTGCCATTTCTTACTCCAGGGGATCTTCCCAACACACGGATCAAATTCAAGTTTCTTCCATCTCCTGCATTGGCACATGGATTCTCTACCACTCTGCCACCTGGGAAGTCCTCTATTCTATATGTGGTAGTGTGTATGTGTTAGGTCTTCTCTTGTGGCTCTGGCTGCAGTGCAGGAGACATGTGTTCAATCCCTGGGTCAGGAAAATCCCCTGGAGAAGGCAATAGCTACCCACTCCAGTATTCTTGCCTGGAGAATTCTGTGGTCAGAGGAGCCTGATGGGCTATAGTCCATGGGCTAGCAAAGAGTCAGCCACGACTGGACAACTAACACTTTCACTTTAGGCAGTACTAGGTTTAACCTGCTTTCTTGTTGCTACAATGGCTGTATTTCATTCTTTTTTTTAATTTTAAAGTATTTTATTTATACTTATTTGGTTGCATTGGGTCTCAGTTGTAGCATGTGGGCTCTAGTTCCATGACCAGGGATTGAACCTGGGCCCCCTGCATTGGGAGCAGAGAGTCCCAGCCACTGGACCACCAGGGAATTCTCCTATTTCATTCTTTTTTATGGCCGAGTAATATTCTGTCATGTATATGTACTACATGCCCTTGATCCATTTCTCTGTCAGTGAACAATTATGTTACCGTCATGTACTGGCTATTGTAAATGGTGCTGCAATGAGCATTGGGGTGCATTTCTCCAGATCTATGCCCAGGAGTGGCATTGCAGGATCATATGGTAGTTCTATTTTTAGTTTCTTAAGGAGCTTCCATACTGTTATCATCAGTGGTTGTACCAGTTTATGTTCCTATCAACAGGGTATGAGGGTTCCCTTTTCTCCACACCCTCTCCATCATTTATTACTTGTAGACTTTTTAATGATGGCCATTCTGATTAGTGTGAGGTGATATTTCATGGTACTATTGATTTGCATTTCTCTAGTAATTAGCAATATCGAGCATCTTTTCATGTGCCTATTGGCAATCCATAAGTCTTTGGAGAAATGTCTTTTCCTTATTTTTTTTTTTGATTGAGTTGTTTCCTTTTTTGATGTTAATTGTATGAATTGTTTGTGTATTTTGGAAATTAATCCCTTGTCAGTAACATCACTTGCAAATATTTTCTCCCAGTCCATACGTTGTCTTTTCATTTGGTTTATGGTTTCCTTTGATGTGCAAATGCTTGTAAGTTTAATTAGGTCCCATTTGTTTATTTTTGTTTTTATTTCCATTACTGTAAGAGTTGAATTCCCAAAAGTATTGCTTAAATTTATGTCAAAGGGTGTTCCTGTTCCTCTAGGAGTCTTACAGTATATGGTTTTACATTTAGATTTTTTTTTTTTATCTTTTTTTTGAGTGAGGCACTTCTATTGGTCTTTCATTTATCTATTTTCATCCATCTTTTTTCATCTCCTAACTGTTCCAGTATTCTTGCCTGGAGAATTCTGTGGTCAGAGGAGCCTGATGGGCTATAGTCCATGGGCTAGCAAAGAGTCAGCCACGACTGGACAACTAACACTTTCACTTTAGGCAGTACTAGGTTTAACCTGCTTTCTTGTTGCTACAATGGCTGTATTTCATTCTTTTTTTTAATTTTAAAGTATTTTATTTATACTTATTTGGTTGCATTGGGTCTCAGTTGTAGCATGTGGGCTCTAGTTCCATGACCAGGGATTGAACCTGGGCCCCCTGCATTGGGAGCAGAGAGTCCCAGCCACTGGACCACCAGGGAATTCTCCTATTTCATTCTTTTTTATGGCCGAGTAATATTCTGTCATGTATATGTACTACATGCCCTTGATCCATTTCTCTGTCAGTGAACAATTATGTTACCGTCATGTACTGGCTATTGTAAATGGTGCTGCAATGAGCATTGGGGTGCATTTCTCCAGATCTATGCCCAGGAGTGGCATTGCAGGATCATATGGTAGTTCTATTTTTAGTTTCTTAAGGAGCTTCCATACTGTTATCATCAGTGGTTGTACCAGTTTATGTTCCTATCAACAGGGTATGAGGGTTCCCTTTTCTCCACACCCTCTCCATCATTTATTACTTGTAGACTTTTTAATGATGGCCATTCTGATTAGTGTGAGGTGATATTTCATGGTACTATTGATTTGCATTTCTCTAGTAATTAGCAATATCGAGCATCTTTTCATGTGCCTATTGGCAATCCATAAGTCTTTGGAGAAATGTCTTTTCCTTATTTTTTTTTTTGATTGAGTTGTTTCCTTTTTTGATGTTAATTGTATGAATTGTTTGTGTATTTTGGAAATTAATCCCTTGTCAGTAACATCACTTGCAAATATTTTCTCCCAGTCCATACGTTGTCTTTTCATTTGGTTTATGGTTTCCTTTGATGTGCAAATGCTTGTAAGTTTAATTAGGTCCCATTTGTTTATTTTTGTTTTTATTTCCATTACTGTAAGAGTTGAATTCCCAAAAGTATTGCTTAAATTTATGTCAAAGGGTGTTCCTGTTCCTCTAGGAGTCTTACAGTATATGGTTTTACATTTAGATTTTTTTTTTTTATCTTTTTTTTGAGTGAGGCACTTCTATTGGTCTTTCATTTATCTATTTTCATCCATCTTTGTTCTTTGGCCCGTGTGGGTCTCCCATCGCAGTGACCTCTGTTGTCGCAGAGCACCGGCTCTGGGCGCATGTGCTCCAGAGCTCCGGCTTGGTAATTGGACACATCGGTCCAGCCGCTCCGCGGCACGTGGGATCTTCCCAGGCCAGGGATGGAACCGGCGCCCCTTGCACTGCAAGGCGGTGTCCTTACCCACTGGACCACCAGGGAAGCCCGCATTTAGATTTTTAATCCATTCTCTCTGAATAAGAATACATTTTTAGCAAAATTTCTTTTTTTACCACTTGATCACCTGCTATCTTTGCATTATTAGATAATTGTTTCAGGTTTGTATATCTTTTATCCTCTAGCTGCAGGGAAGAAGGTGGATTTTATTTTCTTTGAACATCCTGCAGTGCTTTTAGCATATCATTCTGGCATATGATACATATGCAACCAGCATTTGCTTAATGATTGGTTAAACTGATGACTGTTAAAAAGCTTAACAATTTTGAAGCTGTCTGTAAAAATCTCTTTTCAGTTTATGGTAAATTATGTTATTGTTGTTCAGTTGCTACGTCACGTCTAACTCTTTGTGGCTCCATGGGCTGCATCACACCAAGTTTCCCTGTCCTTCAATGGATTTGTTTTATAATAAAGCAACCTATAAGTAGGTATTTCATACGTTTTTCCCACGCTCTTAAAAAATTCGTTTGTGGCTCCATGGATGCATTTTTTGCATTGATCCATAAGTCTTTGGAGAAATGTCTTTTCCTTATTTTTTTTTTGATTGAGTTGTTTCCTTTTTTGATGTTAATTGTATGAATTGTTTGTGTATTTTGGAAATTAATCCCTTGTCAGTAACATCACTTGCAAATATTTTCTCCCAGTCCATACGTTGTCTTTTCATTTGGTTTATGGTTTCCTTTGATGTGCAAATGCTTGTAAGTTTAATTAGGTCCCATTTGTTTATTTTTGTTTTTATTTCCATTACTGTAAGAGTTGAATTCCCAAAAGTATTGCTTAAATTTATGTCAAAGGGTGTTCCTGTTCCTCTAGGAGTCTTACAGTATATGGTTTTACATTTAGATTTTTTTTTTTTATCTTTTTTTTGAGTGAGGCACTTCTATTGGTCTTTCATTTATCTATTTTCATCCATCTTTGTTCTTTGGCCCGTGTGGGTCTCCCATCGCAGTGACCTCTGTTGTCGCAGAGCACCGGCTCTGGGCGCATGTGCTCCAGAGCTCCGGCTTGGTAATTGGACACATCGGTCCAGCCGCTCCGCGGCACGTGGGATCTTCCCAGGCCAGGGATGGAACCGGCGCCCCTTGCACTGCAAGGCGGTGTCCTTACCCACTGGACCACCAGGGAAGCCCGCATTTAGATTTTTAATCCATTCTCTCTGAATAAGAATACATTTTTAGCAAAATTTCTTTTTTTACCACTTGATCACCTGCTATCTTTGCATTATTAGATAATTGTTTCAGGTTTGTATATCTTTTATCCTCTAGCTGCAGGGAAGAAGGTGGATTTTATTTTCTTTGAACATCCTGCAGTGCTTTTAGCATATCATTCTGGCATATGATACATATGCAACCAGCATTTGCTTAATGATTGGTTAAACTGATGACTGTTAAAAAGCTTAACAATTTTGAAGCTGTCTGTAAAAATCTCTTTTCAGTTTATGGTAAATTATGTTATTGTTGTTCAGTTGCTACGTCACGTCTAACTCTTTGTGGCTCCATGGGCTGCATCACACCAAGTTTCCCTGTCCTTCAATGGATTTGTTTTATAATAAAGCAACCTATAAGTAGGTATTTCATACAGATTTATAAATATTAATAATGACCAAAAGGCAGCACAGACTTCTTGGAGTAGAGAGAGAAACTTTCCAAAGTTAAAAAGTGTGAAATATGAAACTTCCCTGGAGGTCCAGTGGTTGGGACTCTGCATTTCAAATGCAGAACATGCAGGTTTGACTCCTGGTTGGGAAACTAGGATCCCACATGCCACATGGTGTGGCCAAAAATTTTAAAAAAGGTGCGAAACATAGAGAGTCTTTGAAAACAACGCTGATAAAAGAAAAGAAAAGGAAGCTTTTTAGAGAAAGTGGTAATCAGCAGATGTGATACTTCACTGAGGGCGATGGAACAAACTGGGTTCTGAGACTCGATTCCCAAAGTATGGGTAGGGGTTTCCCAGCATAGCACCAGGGAATTCTCTAGACACTAGTTGGTGTCCTACAGTACCACTCAATTGTGACTCTATCTGTCCAGGTGGCAGACAGCATTAGATCAGATTGAAGGTTCAGTCCTACAAGACTGTCCACATCCCCTCCCGATGCAGGATTGTTACCTGGATTTCTGGCTGATTGGCTATAAATCAGAGACTCCCTTGACTCCCACTTCAGGGTTGATTAACTTGCTAGAGTGCTCAGAACACTCAGAAAAGCATGTTAATACTAGATCACTGGTTTATGGTAAAAGGATATAATTCAGGAACAGCCAGATGAACAGCTGTATAGAGCAAGGTATGCATCTATATCTCCAATGGTTCGCATATGTGGAGCATCAAAATTGTTTGTGCATTGGCTAAAAGTCAGATTTCTGGGCTCCGTACCCAATTTACTGAATCAAAATTCTAGGTGTGGCCAGTGAGAATCTAAATATTGAACTGGTACCACCTGTTGTTCTAATGGAGGTACTGAACTAAAACAAATAGTCGGCCAGTTGTTTTCCATCAGAAATGGTTTTTTGGGGGGGATCACCAAAGAATTGCAATACAGATTGCAACCATGGTGAACCATATGCACATCCCCACATAACAAGAAGAGGAAAACTCTTTTAGAAGGGAAAAGGAAGTTGGGAGGGCTATGGTAAACAAAGAATTAATTGGAGGAATTGCAAGTTTGAAGTATAGTGCTTTTCATTGACTGAGTTATGACATTCTCTCAGTGACTGAGCTCTTTCCAAAGAAGACCAAGTCTGTTTACTTCCTGTGGGGCTCTACTAACTGGCTGGGCATAAGAGCTCCCCCTTTTGGCCTCCCAACTCTATTTAAAAAAAACAAAAACAAAAACACACACTTTCTTTTTTTTTTTTGCCTCTAAGTCATTGTTTATTTTCATCCATCTTTATTCTTTCGTAATTGGACACACCGGCCCTGCCACTCCTCAGCATGTGGGATCTTCCTTGGCCAGGGATCGAACCAGTGCCCCTTGCACTGCAGGGTGGTGGTGTCCTTACCCACTGGACCACCAGAGAAGCCTCCCCAACTCTATTTTAATTGAAGTTTCTGTTTATGAAATTTTATAAGGGTCTGAGTTGAGAATCATTTGTATTTTTCTAAATTCGTACCTGCAGGAATTTCTGTCCTGAGATTTCTGCCACAAGTTTGTAAAGTGGCTTTGATCTCTCAATAAATAATGGCAGAGCATTAAGTCAAGAGTCCAGCATGGAAGAGGGAAAAGGAAAGCAAAAATGTGTTAAACCTAGTGTCTCAAAGCTGTAGCATAAAGAGGAGAAAATTGTTGTTCTTTGGCTAACCGTGGTGGAATTTTACCATTGAGGGATACTAAAAAATATTCAATTTGGGGCTGACTCCAGCCTATTTCATTAGGACCTATCAAAATGATAAACGATTACAGTTCTTAATAATAACACTCAGTAGATTGGCTGTTGACAATCAGATTTTTCAGTAGTGAACTAAAACATTAAAACCTTTAGCTTGATTTATGGATCTTTTCATTAAGGGAAAAGAGACAAAGTAGTTTTACATATGGGGCATTTAAGATAGGCAGTTTTATATATGGAGCATGTATGATAGGTTTTTTCTTTCCAAGTCTCCATTCCTGTGGAAGTAGTTTTAAGGTTGTTTTCTCTCCTTGGGCTATAATGTTTCCACTTCCAAATTTCTGTGTAAGTTGTTTGTTTATTCCTCCATTATGTATTCTCCTTTATTAGTTTCTGTGCTCATAGTGCTAGCAAGTGTCAACATTGCTTTGAGACATTATACTTGTGGCATAATTAGAGAAACTTACATCTTGGGAGAAAGTGCAATTCCTTTAATTGAGAAGTTATACTAATGGACTTTTATCTCATTTTCCTGGTGCAATGGTCTATAAAACTGCTTGATGTTCAGATAGTCCAGGGAAGCTATTAGCATATTTTTCACTGTTGATTAATTGATTTCAGTTACAAACTCAGTATGTGCTCTTGGTTAAAATAGCTCAAAAAGTGCAGAAGAATAAAAAGTGAAAAGTAAATTCACCCTTCTCCACTTTGAACTTCTTAGAATATTCTCACTGTTGAGATATTATTGTGCATTGTCTTTTAAAAATGTTGGTACTTAATGCAAACCATGAAAGTGAAAAACAAAAGTGAAAATGTTAGTCATTCAGCTGTGTCTGACTCTTTGCAAATCCATTGCCTATAGCCTGTAAGGCTCCTCTGTCCTTGGAATTCTCCAGGTAAGAATACTGGAGTGGGTAACCATTCCCTTCTCTAGGAGATCTTCCCCACCAGGAGTCAAACCCAGGCCTCCTGCACTGCAGGCAGATTCTCTACTGTCTGAGCCACCAGGGAAGCCCTAATACAACCATATGCATATTTATATCCTTTTCCCTCATAAATGTGACTATTCTCTATATCTACTATCTGTAATTTGCTTTCCCAGTGTACTGTCTCCTGGACACCATTTTATGTAACATATGTAGTTCTACTCCAGTCTTTCAAATGAATATGTTTTTCATTAAAATGATTCTGATTCACATTCATTCAATCAGGGGAGGGATTTGCACTTTTCTGAGAAACTCCCGCATAGTTTCTGATACAAGCTAATCCATGAACTAGCATTTAGAAACCACTGCCTTAGCTCATGTTTTAAGATATATCGTTTCCATGTTTGGTTGAAACTTTTTCACATCAGGATTAGAAGCAACGTTTTTCGCTTTCCCCTCCCTGACAAGAATGAGAAATGCAATATACAACTGGCCCCAAAGAGATTTTTTTCTAAGGACAAAAAATTTTCCTATACACACAAGGAAGAAAAGTTTCCTTGGCAACTGGTGGTAAGTACGGAAGATAATGGGTAGAATTTATCATAAGAATAAGGCAACATTTCTACTGAGAGAGTGTCAGACTGAAGTAATCTAGACAAAGTCCTTAGTGGCATAATTAGAGAAACTTACATCTTGGGAGAAAGTGCAATTCCTTTAATTGAGAAGTTATACTAATGGACTTTTATCTCATTTTCCTGGTGCAATGGTCTATAAAACTGCTTGATGTTCAGATAGTCCAGGGAAGCTATTAGCATATTTTTCACTGTTGATTAATTGATTTCAGTTACAAACTCAGTATGTGCTCTTGGTTAAAATAGCTCAAAAAGTGCAGAAGAATAAAAAGTGAAAAGTAAATTCACCCTTCTCCACTTTGAACTTCTTAGAATATTCTCACTGTTGAGATATTATTGTGCATTGTCTTTTAAAAATGTTGGTACTTAATGCAAACCATGAAAGTGAAAAACAAAAGTGAAAATGTTAGTCATTCAGCTGTGTCTGACTCTTTGCAAATCCATTGCCTATAGCCTGTAAGGCTCCTCTGTCCTTGGAATTCTCCAGGTAAGAATACTGGAGTGGGTAACCATTCCCTTCTCTAGGAGATCTTCCCCACCAGGAGTCAAACCCAGGCCTCCTGCACTGCAGGCAGATTCTCTACTGTCTGAGCCACCAGGGAAGCCCTAATACAACCATATGCATATTTATATCCTTTTCCCTCATAAATGTGACTATTCTCTATATCTACTATCTGTAATTTGCTTTCCCAGTGTACTGTCTCCTGGACACCATTTTTATGTAACATATGTAGTTCTACTCCAGTCTTTCAAATGAATATGTTTTTCATTAAAATGATTCTGATTCACATTCATTCAATCAGGGGAGGGATTTGCACTTTTCTGAGAAACTCCCGCATAGTTTCTGATACAAGCTAATCCATGAACTAGCATTTAGAAACCACTGCCTTAGCTCATGTTTTAAGATATATCGTTTCCATGTTTGGTTGAAACTTTTTCACATCAGGATTAGAAGCAACGTTTTTCGTTCCACTCCCTGACAAGAATGAGAAATGCAATATACAACTGGCCCCAAAGAGATTTTTTTCTAAGGACAAAAAATTTTCCTATACACACAAGGAAGAAAAGTTTCCTTGGCAACTGGTGGTAAGTACGGAAGATAATGGGTAGAATTTATCATAAGAATAAGGCAACATTTCTACTGAGAGAGTGTCAGACTGAAGTAATCTAGACAAAGTCCTTACAGGTCTGCATGCAGAGCCAGGAATAAACAAATGATAATCATCAATAAATGGATGGATAATGGCAAAGCAGTTAAAATTAAATGCTGCCCCTCCCCTTTAAAAGCGAAACGTATTTTTCTTCTATCAAAATCATCTTTATCTTGAACTTGAATCCTGGTGAATTCCCTTAATGAATTGTTCCTGTTGAGGGACAAAAGCTTCATTTTTGAAAAATGCTATCCAAATCCATGGGTGGAGCCTCTGAATAGTCTTCTAGGAAACAACTAGAAGTCAAAAGGCCTGCCAAGGAGCTTCTCTGGGGCTCCCTGCCTGAGTGGCTTGTCATCCAGCAGCAAGGAAATGCGCTGTTCTGCAGGGTGAATCTTGTCTGGTCAAATTCAGACTTGCTAAGAACACCAATTAAAGTAATGTAAGTTAGAGTTAATTTTATTCCTTAGGAAAGATTATGAATGGGGTGGGGGTGAGGACCTACAAATATTGTAATCATTAAATTTCTTCGTTTAAAAGAAAGGACCTGCCCTTTCAACCAAAACATCTTGAGCTTGTTACAAGTGCCAGACGTGCCAAGGCCCTAAGATTAAGCTTTATTTTAACTACATCACAGTCTCCAAAATGAAAAAAAAAACCTCAAAAGATCTTCTAAGCTTAATTTTTTTTTTTTTTGCCAAACACATATAGGAACAATTGGAATAGAAACAGAGCACTTTGGAAACACATTCCTAGAGATTTCAGTTTGGATTTAATCAGTCATGGGAATATCCCATTTTGGAAATTACCACTTTTTATGAATTCAAACAGCGTGAGAATGCGTATTATAACTATGATAACGAAGGAAGAGCTGCATATTTTAGTTTGTACTTCTAGAGTGGTTTGTGAAGAAATATTCATTAATTTATGTATTTATTAGTCACTATATAAGTTACATTCCTTTGGTTATAGTTAGAAACCAACTTGGGCTATCTTAAAAATAATGGAATATGTTAGAAGGAAATCACACAGCTTTAAAGAATCAAAGGAGGAATTTGTCATAATAACTAATAGCGAATTAGTTAAAATTAAATAAATGATTTTTTAAAGCCAAGAATATTTCCTTCTACCAACATCATAATTTACCTCAAATTTGAGTCTCAGCGAATTGCCTTCGCTATTTTAAATAACAACAGGCCTCAGAGAAGAGTAACCAGGGAGGAGAGGAAGGCAGCACAGACAGGGTCTTTGGGGGCCCTTCCATCAGGATAACTCAACCCCAACTACTTTCCATGCTGGTGTCAGGGAGGATTGGGTCGGCCTAGGTTGGATCACAACCCACTCCCCAACCAAGTCTTTCCCTGCATGAGCTGTCATGGTCCCCAGTCCCATCAGGACAAAGTTGAAGGGGAGATGAGGAATTACCCAAGTGAAAGTTGGGTTCTTGGGATAAAAGAGAAAAGCTGTTCTGGGTTGGTTGAAACTAGAGAAACCCAGAGGGATAAACTGGGAGACTGGAATGGACATCCACACACTACTCTATATAGAATTGATGACTAACAAGGATCTGCTGCAGAGACCACCCATTGGAAAAGACCCTGATGCTGGAAAAAATAGAAGGCAGAAGAAGGGGACGACAGAGGGCAAGATGGTTGGATGGCATCCCTGAGTCAATGGACGTGAATTTGAGCAAGCTCCGGGAGATGGCAAAGGACAGGGAAGCCTGGCATGGCTGCAGTCCATGAGGTCACAGAGTCAGGCACGACTGAGAAACTGAAAGGATTAACTAAAGGACCTACTCTCACAGGGAACTCTTCTCAATACTCTGTAATAGCTTATATGGGAAAAGAATCTAAAAAAGAATAGATACATATGTATGTATAACTGATTTGCTTTGCTGTACAGCAGAAACTAACACAGCACTGTAAATCAACCAGCCCGCTGCTGTCACCACATATATTAATTAAGATGCTTTCAGAGTCAAGAAGGAGTACCTAACAATATTGTGAAAAAATAGAGGTTTGGGCCTTCCCTGGCAGTCCAGCAGGTAAAGAGTCCGCCTTGCAGTGCAAGGGGCACAGGTTCGATCCCTGGCCAGTGAAAATCCCATGTGCCACAGAGCGGCTGGACTGGTGTGCCCAGTTAGGAGTCAGCGCTCTGGAGTGCATGCGCCCAGAGCCGGTGCTCTGCGACGAGAGAGGCCCCTGCAATGGGAGGCCCACACAAGTCAAAGAATTAAGATGGATGAAAATAAATAAATAAAAAACCAATAAAAGAGGCCAAAATTAAAACAAAAACTTTTAAGAAAAAAATAGAACTTTTGCTAGTCTCATCACCTTGACAGAAGTCCAGAAGTCCCAGAAGATACTCAACAGACACAGACAGGAGGTGTGCCGTCGATGGGGGAAGTGAGAACAGTTAGAAAGAGCAGCGGGTAGGCAGAATCAAACAGTGGAATTTATTTCTACAACTGGGGGAGATATTCGCACTCTGACAGCCAGAGAAGCAGTAAAAACGGATGCTCTCTGGGGCTTCCCCTGGTGGTCCAGTGGGTAAGGGCACCGCCTTGCAGTGCAAGGGGCGCCGGTTCGATCCCTGGCCTGGGAAGATCCCACGTGCTGCGGAGCGGCTGGACCGATATGTCCAGTTACCGAGCCGGAACTCTGGAGCGCATGCGCCTAGAGCCGGCGCTCTGCGACGACAGACGCCACCGCGATGGGAGGCCCACACGGGCCAAGGAACAAAGACGGATGAAAATAGAAAAAATGAAAGACCAAAAGAAGTGGCCCGCCCGCTCCCCTCCCTCCCCAACCCGACCCCTGCCCAAAATAAATAAATAAATCTTTAAAAAAAAAAAAAAACCCGGATGCTCTCAGTGGGAAAGAGGAACGTGATAAAAGTGAGATGTCTTTTTTGGTAGTGTGGGGGGGGTGGAGTCTAAGGCACAGGTGGAAGGTGATCTACTTGCAGAAAAAAAACTTGTGGGAGCTTTCTTCACATGTGGTAAGGGATGGATAAGGCCCATCTCGATTTCTCATGCGTATGACTGCATCATACATCTACTCCAGCAGCCCATCCCTGATAACAAGGCAAATGAAAGAGAAAAAAGGTTTGTTGATTTTAAATGCCCTTATTCTGCTTTCGCTACTGTAGGCTTTCTCATATTAGATACGGTTCATTCTCAGTGATATTGGGGAAGCACTTCTCAGCACCATTCATTGAGGGGATCTGAATGTCAAGTCCCCATTTCTACTGTCAGATCTTGAATTGGTCTCATGTATGTCCTGGCAAGTTGTGGAGGGTAAGAATTTCATTCTGTGCCAATAGATGTGAATTATTTCCGATTTGTTGCTCAGGGGAATTTACGTCATGGTAAATGACAACCCATTCCACTATTCTTGCCTGAAAGATCCTATGGACAGAGGAGCCAGGTGGACTACAGTCCACGGGGTTGCAAAGAATTGGACACCACTGAGCAACTAAACAATGGCAACTCTAATGGTCAATGAGAGCTTACAGATGGCAAGAGAAACTCAAATTTCTGGACTGGGTTTCCTAGGATGTGGGACCCCAAAGATGTAATTTATTCCAATGACTTTTCTCTTATTGGATGTACATTTCAAAAGCCAAGTGCTCCAGAGACTAAGGAGTGAGAAAGTCAGGAAAAGCTGCTTGATTTTCCTGCATGAAATTGCTGTGGGCAATCTCTGATCTGGTTGAGTGATTCCTTCTTTAACAAGTTCTGCTTGACTGACTCCATGACTTTGTGAATATTTGTCCCGCATCCATCAGAGAAATAATAGTTCAATTTAACTGAGATTTGCTATGTGTTTAGCTATGCTCTGAAAATGGAAAGTTGAAGAGAACTTGCCCTTGTGGTATTTGTATTTTAGTATTGAGAGGTGGATAAACAAGACCCAGTGATACCGTGTGGTATGGAATGCACCTGTGGTATAGAGGGAGGAGGCGTTATTTCTTCCTGGGAAGATAGGAGAAGACTTGATGAGAAGGTAATGTTTGATGGATCCTGAGGATTGAATATGAAAGTGTCAGATGGAAGAAGGAAGAAGCAGTGCTGGGCAAGGGCACCTGTGTGAGCAAAGATGTGGTGGTGATAGCCTGTTTGCAGTGCTCAGAACACAGTGCTCAGAAAGAGGAGTGGCTGGAGGTGGAGCCCATCTCGATTTCTCATGATGACTGCATCATACATCTACTCCAGCAGCCCATCCCTGATAACAAGGCAAATGAAAGAGAAAAAAGGTTTGTTGATTTTAAATGCCCTTATTCTGCTTTCGCTACTGTAGGCTTTCTCATATTAGATACGGTTCATTCTCAGTGATATTGGGGAAGCACTTCTCAGCACCATTCATTGAGGGGATCTGAATGTCAAGTCCCCATTTCTACTGTCAGATCTTGAATTGGTCTCATGTATGTCCTGGCAAGTTGTGGAGGGTAAGAATTTCATTCTGTGCCAATAGATGTGAATTATTTCCGATTTGTTGCTCAGGGGAATTTACGTCATGGTAAATGACAACCCATTCCACTATTCTTGCCTGAAAGATCCTATGGACAGAGGAGCCAGGTGGACTACAGTCCACGGGGTTGCAAAGAATTGGACACCACTGAGCAACTAAACAATGGCAACTCTAATGGTCAATGAGAGCTTACAGATGGCAAGAGAAACTCAAATTTCTGGACTGGGTTTCCTAGGATGTGGGACCCCAAAGATGTAATTTATTCCAATGACTTTTCTCTTATTGGATGTACATTTCAAAAGCCAAGTGCTCCAGAGACTAAGGAGTGAGAAAGTCAGGAAAAGCTGCTTGATTTTCCTGCATGAAATTGCTGTGGGCAATCTCTGATCTGGTTGAGTGATTCCTTCTTTAACAAGTTCTGCTTGACTGACTCCATGACTTTGTGAATATTTGTCCCGCATCCATCAGAGAAATAATAGTTCAATTTAACTGAGATTTGCTATGTGTTTAGCTATGCTCTGAAAATGGAAAGTTGAAGAGAACTTGCCCTTGTGGTATTTGTATTTTAGTATTGAGAGGTGGATAAACAAGACCCAGTGATACCGTGTGGTATGGAATGCACCTGTGGTATAGAGGGAGGAGGCGTTATTTCTTCCTGGGAAGATAGGAGAAGACTTGATGAGAAGGTAATGTTTGATGGATCCTGAGGATTGAATATGAAAGTGTCAGATGGAAGAAGGAAGAAGCAGTGCTGGGCAAGGGCACCTGTGTGAGCAAAGATGTGGTGGTGATAGCCTGTTTGCAGTGCTCAGAACACAGTGCTCAGAAAGAGGAGTGGCTGGAGGTGGAGCTACAAAGGTGGAAGAGTCAGATAGTGCAAAGGCTTTGACTGCCAACTAGAGAGCTTGGCCTTTGGCTTATTGGCAGTGAGGAGCCAACACGGGATGTAAAAGACGAGAAGGACATGATCAAGTGTTTGGACAAATGGATGCCTTGGCAGCAGCGTGGAGAGTGGTGGCTTTCTCTCCTGGAATGACCCCTTGTCTTCTCCGTCTGGCTGGACCATTCATATTTAAAAGTTTGGCTCAAATGTCACCTCCTTCAGAGCCTTCTCTGATCTCCTCCATCTGGGCTGCCATGGAATCCTATACAAATGTGTATCATAGCACCCCAGACACCCAATGGCACATTTCTTTCCTGGTTTACCTGAGGGTTGTGAGGACTGGCCTCCTATGCTTGCCTCTCTGTGTGGTCAGCACCTGGCACAGTCTGCAGCATTTCATAATTAAAATGTTAATTGTTAGATAAATGAATATAAGCGTCCACTGTCTTTGTCTTTGCCGAAGCTGGAGACACAAAGTATTATTAAGTGAATGCTTGTTCTTTGTGAGATACTTTACGATCTCACTTAATTTTCAAACAAAACTATTTGAAATAGTGAGAATAAGGTTTATTTTTATTTTATTTTATTTATTTTTTTAAACCTTTACTTTGCTTTTAACTTTAAGGTTTCTTTTTATTCTTCTACTTCTACTACTACTATTACTACTACAGCTATTACTATTACTACTACCGAAATCTCTTATGTGGCTCATACCGTGCTCCAGACACTGAAGTGATTTATATATATTGACCCATTTAATTCTCATGGTGAACTGTTGGTGTGAGTGCTATATTTTCCTTTTTTTTCTTTTTGGTTTACAAATAAGGAAGCTGAGACAGAGAGATATAAGGTAACTTGCTAGTCGGTGGTGAATTAGGATTTGGACCTACGCAGTCTGGCTCTAAGAATCTGTATGTTTTCTGTTATTTAGATTATATTCAGGACTTCCATGGTGGTCCACTGGTTAAGACTACACACTTCCACTGCAGGGGGTGTGGGTTTGATCCCTATTTGGGGATCTAGGATCCTACATGCCAAGTGGTACAGCCCCAAACTAGATTATGTTCATATGGTAGGTGTAAAGCAGTTCTGGTGGAGGGGAGGTTAAGTTATTCTGTTAAAAATGTCAGGACAGGGCTTCCCCTGGTGGTCCAGTGGGTAAGGACACTGCCTTGCAGTGCAAGGGGCGCCGGTTCGATCCCTGGCCTGGGAAGATCCCACGTGCCGCGGAGTGGCTGGACCAATGTGTCCAATTACCGAGCCGGAGCTCTGGAGCGCGTGCGCCCAGAGCCGGTGCTCTGCAGCGAGAGAGGCCACTGCGATGGGAGGCCCACACGGGCCAGAGAACAAAGATGGATGAAGACAGATAAATGAAAGACCAATAGAAGTGGCCAAAGGGAAAAAAAAAAAAAAAAGAAAGAAAAATGGTCAGGACAGAGAACTAAACTCCATGTCTGGTTGGCTTCAAAGTCCTTCAGATTGCTGCCCTGCTTTATCTTAAACACAATATGAGTGTTCACTGGGATTATCACTAGGACACAAGCATGATAGGGAGAAATCGGATTCCTGGAGGGGTTAGAAGCAACCACTTTTAAGGGAGGCTGGAGAAACTCAGGGTGGGTGGATTGAGTGTCTATAAGAAACTGAAGGGGGGGGTGGGGACCATGGATATGCATATGACTGATCCGGGAACATACATGTCTGTGAACTACAAAACTCCGTAAAACCTTTAAAATACAGAATAATAAAAAAAAAGAATTATCAGTAAAATTGCATTAAAAAAAAAAAAAGAAACTGAAAATCAGAATTGCTTTCGTCCAGGAAGTTTCTAGCCTAAGACACTGTGTCTGAAATCACATTTTAAGATCCTCAAGCTAGGAAGCATCTAGTAGTTTAATAGATCTGTGTGTGCGTGTGTGTGTGTGTGTGTGATGGTGGTGGGGGAGCCATTTGTTGAAGCATCTAAAATCAGAAAATGATGTCCTCATAATCTTCCTGAATTCTGAAAGATTTTCTTAACTAAAGGAGCCTGAAATTGGAGTATCATTTTCTTTAGAAATCCCTTTGTGTCCAAACACAGGAGTTCACATTTCGTGTACTTTAGCTAATGATTAAATTCCCCCCCTTTCACCTTGCAGTTCCTTCCTTCTTTTCCAAGCAATTTAATCTTAACCATTCATATATATTGTTTAGTTAGTCATGGCAACGAATCCCTTTGATAGGCCAGTTAGTGCCTAAATTTAGACACAATATTGACAGTATGGCTGTATTAGCTAAATTTTTGATTTTCTAGTGTAAGGCTTGGCTGATCTCCATGGATGGCCAGTGCACTTGGAAATGATGATGTGAATGGAAAAGTTTCCTTAGCCTTTTAGTGCAAGGCCAAAGACCCCCAAAGTATGGCGATCTGGAGCACATGCACCCAGAGCCGGTGCTCTGCAGCGAGAGAGGCCACTGCGATCGGAGGCCCACACGGGCCAAAGAACAAAGATGGATGAAGACAGATAAATGAAAGACCAATAGAAGTGGCCAAAAAAAAAAAAAAAGAAAGAAAGAAAAATGGTCAGGACAGAGAACTAAACTCCATGTCTGGTTGGCTTCAAAGTCCTTCAGATTGCTGCCCTGCTTTATCTTAAACACAATATGAGTGTTCACTGGGATTATCACTAGGACACAAGCATGATAGGGAGAAATCGGATTCCTGGAGGGGTTAGAAGCAACCACTTTTAAGGGAGGCTGGAGAAACTCAGGGTGGGTGGATTGAGTGTCTATAAGAAACTGAAGGGGGGGGTGGGGACCATGGATATGCATATGACTGATCCGGGAACATACATGTCTGTGAACTACAAAACTCCGTAAAACCTTTAAAATACAGAATAATAAAAAAAAAGAATTATCAGTAAAATTGCATTAAAAAAAAAAAAAGAAACTGAAAATCAGAATTGCTTTCGTCCAGGAAGTTTCTAGCCTAAGACACTGTGTCTGAAATCACATTTTAAGATCCTCAAGCTAGGAAGCATCTAGTAGTTTAATAGATCTGTGTGTGCGTGTGTGTGTGTGTGTGTGATGGTGGTGGGGGAGCCATTTGTTGAAGCATCTAAAATCAGAAAATGATGTCCTCATAATCTTCCTGAATTCTGAAAGATTTTCTTAACTAAAGGAGCCTGAAATTGGAGTATCATTTTCTTTAGAAACCCCTTTGTGTCCAAACACAGGAGTTCACAGTTCGTGTACTTTATCTAATGATTAAATTCCCCCCCTTTCACCTTGCAGTTCCTTCCTTCTTTTCCAAGCAATTTAATCTTAACCATTCATATATATTGTTTAGTTAGTCATGGCAACGAATCCCTTTGATAGGCCAGTTAGTGCCTAAATTTAGACACAATATTGACAGTATGGCTGTATTAGCTAAATTTTTGATTTTCTAGTGTAAGGCTTGGCTGATCTCCATGGATGGCCAGTGCACTTGGAAATGATGATGTTGAAACTAAAGGAAAAAGTTTCCTTAGCCTTTTAGATTGGTATTGCTTTGGTTTTCAAATACATTTGTAAGGTAAACGTAAGGGGTGACAATGCAGCTCATTTGGTTTCATTTAAGGTAGTCTGTAAAGAAGTAATACAGATGGGAGGGAATTCCTTTGGAAGAAAAGGACCTTTCATGGGAAATGTGGATGTGAGATTTTCTATATCAAGCTTCCTTTTATTTCCTGTGTAGAGAAACAAGTATGTAACTGTTAAAATCCCATTTTAAATATCCAACTTAGAGATGACAGTCCATGGTAATAAAAACTTCACCAATACGCATCTAAATTGTCATTCCCAGCTTTCTCTGAGGTTTGATGGTGTTGTATAATTTAAAATATATGATCTTAACTGTAATTCAAGTGCAAGGATATTTACAAGTTTACGATTGTCAATGCATATATAACATTGGAAGAGTCTTACCATGTGTATTTTAAGCCATTGGAGATTATTCATATCTTCAAAAATAGGATGTAAAAAAATTCATAAACAAACAAATTCAGGCAAATTACTTCCTGTTCTTGAAATCTATCTAGGTTGCTGCCTCTCCAGTTCATCAGGGCAAGCTCATCCACTCTCTACAGGCTAATAGATGTTTTTACATCCTGAATGCTTGGCTGCCAAAGAAAATGCTCGCAGTTCCCTGTAGGAAATGGGGACATGCTTCAGAGAAAAGGACATGACATTTTTTATTTTACATGTGCCTCATAATCTTCCTGAATTCTGAAAGATTTTCTTAACTAAAGGAGCCTGAAATTGGAGTATCATTTTCTTTAGAAATCCCTTTGTGTCCAAACACAGGAGTTCACATTTCGTGTACTTTAGCTAATGATTAAATTCCCCCCCTTTCACCTTGCAGTTCCTTCCTTCTTTTCCAAGCAATTTAATCTTAACCATTCATATATATTGTTTAGTTAGTCATGGCAACGAATCCCTTTGATAGGCCAGTTAGTGCCTAAATTTAGACACAATATTGACAGTATGGCTGTATTAGCTAAATTTTTGATTTTCTAGTGTAAGGCTTGGCTGATCTCCATGGATGGCCAGTGCACTTGGAAATGATGATGTTGAAACTAAAGGAAAAAGTTTCCTTAGCCTTTTAGATTGGTATTGCTTTGGTTTTCAAATACATTTGTAAGGTAAACGTAAGGGGTGACAATGCAGCTCATTTGGTTTCATTTAAGGTAGTCTGTAAAGAAGTAATACAGATGGGAGGGAATTCCTTTGGAAGAAAAGGACCTTTCATGGGAAATGTGGATGTGAGATTTTCTATATCAAGCTTCCTTTTATTTCCTGTGTAGAGAAACAAGTATGTAACTGTTAAAATCCCATTTTAAATATCCAACTTAGAGATGACAGTCCATGGTAATAAAAACTTCACCAATACGCATCTAAATTGTCATTCCCAGCTTTCTCTGAGGTTTGATGGTGTTGTATAATTTAAAATATATGATCTTAACTGTAATTCAAGTGCAAGGATATTTACAAGTTTACGATTGTCAATGCATATATAACATTGGAAGAGTCTTACCATGTGTATTTTAAGCCATTGGAGATTATTCATATCTTCAAAAATAGGATGTAAAAAAATTCATAAACAAACAAATTCAGGCAAATTACTTCCTGTTCTTGAAATCTATCTAGGTTGCTGCCTCTCCAGTTCATCAGGGCAAGCTCATCCACTCTCTACAGGCTAATAGATGTTTTTACATCCTGAATGCTTGGCTGCCAAAGAAAATGCTCGCAGTTCCCTGTAGGAAATGGGGACATGCTTCAGAGAAAAGGACATGACATTTTTTATTTTACATGTGCATTAAACTTTCATCATGCTGCCGATCAGGCCTCAAGAAGCAGGTTTGCCACTGCCTGCTGCAAATTTTCTGGTTTTTCCTCATCATTATAAAAAACTACTGTCTCCATATACAATGCTTTATTCTATTTAGTGTGTAAATTCATGGGCACACAAAACCGTACACAAGCTTCGATGTTGTAAAAATATTGTGGAATAACCCTAAATGCAAGCTGTAATAACATCTCCATTTACATGAAATGCTTGGAATAGGCAGATCCACAGAGACAGAAAGTAGAGGAGTGGTTGCCATGGCTGGGAATAAAGATGGGGGATGCGGGCACCCGCCTAATGGCTGCCAGGTTTTCTTTTGAGATGATAAATGGTTTGGATCTAGACAGGGAAAATGGCTGCACAGTGTTGTGAAGAGTAAATGCCACTCACCTGTGTAGTTTAAAATGCTTTATTTGTACCATGTGAATTGTGTGTCCATTAAAAAAAAGTAATAACATCAAATTATGAGGACTGGCAGTGATGTTTGGTGAGGGAAGGGGGTACTTTACAAGGAAGATAGAAATCACATGCCTATTTTTGGTCTCCATCTCAGCCCTTCCTTTAAAAATGGCCATGTAATTAGACATCAGCCTGGATAAAAGAAAGAAGAAACATAGTGCAAGCTCTAAACTTCCCGCACCCCCACCCCACCGCCAGATACTTGATGGTAGGATATTGGACCATGTTTCCTGGGATCCTTGCTTACTCTGAAATCCCAGGAAGTTTGCTCGACACATGCTTCTCTCCGCTCATAGGGTCCTGCCTGTTCCTTGATTCTAAGCCCCGAGGTTTGGAGTCCTCAGGTGGTCATGTTGTTGCTGTTAAGCTGCTCAGTTGTGTCCGACTCTTTGCAACCCCATGGACTGCAGCACTCCAGGCATCCCTGTCTTTCACCATGTCCCAGAATTTGCTCAAACTCATGTCTATTGAATTGGTGATGCTATCCAACCATCTCGTCCTCAATGCTGATTAAAACGCAAAGCCAAGAAGCTCGAAGAGCTTAGCTTAGCTCCTTCCTCTCCTCAGGGGTCACCCTGAATGTCACCCTCCTTGTCTATGAAGCTCCTCCATTTGTAAATGTAATCTCAGCCTGTCGTGTGGCGTGAGTCTCTTCATTGCACTTACCCCAACTAGTGATTTGGCACATCAATTTGTGGGTTTTTTGTTGTTTTGTTTTCTTTTTAATCTGCCTCCTTCTCTATGTCACCCCCACAGTGGCATGGATGGATGTTTACATGTATTCCTACTTCAGTCCAAACGACGAGCAAAGTGCTGGAGGAACAATGGTTAGCTCAAGAGCTGTAAAAATAACAAGTAAACTCAAAATGAGATTAGAAAGGAGAAAATAATAAAGGCTGGAAATAAAGTGAAAACAAAGACAAAAAAAAGTGGTAATGAAAATTAAAAGTGGACTGTCAAACGCCAATAAAATGGACAAATCTATAGGAAGATTAATCAAGAAAGAAAGAAAAGATGCAAATAAACAGCAAAAGTGAGACCGTAAAAGGCACACACACAAATATAAAAGAGATCAAAAGCACTAGAAAAACAGTGCGGTCAATTTTATGCCTATAAATGTGTATTGTACCAAACACAGGTTTGGTTGCTACCTCTGGGTGATGATGCGTTATAAAATGCTATGCTCTGTTTTGATATGATATTGTATGGTATAATATGCCTATTGGTATGATAACCCTAACATCTCAGTGGCTTACACATAACAGAAGTTTCTTTCTTACTCATGCTGCAGGTCCCCTGCGGGTGTGGGTGGGGACATGCCTGATGCAGTGATTTAGAGATCTCGGATGATGGAGGATGAACCTCCTCTCCATGTGCTTTCAGGGGCCTCACAGTGGGAGAAGCTAGCACTCACAGTCAAGAGTTCCTTCATGTGACCTGGCTTGGAGACGTGCTGCGCAGTTTCCCTCAAGAGAGAACCCGCTGTGAAGGGTGAAGTTGACTGACAGTCTCCAGCTGATGGCCTCTTTGGGATCTGCTGCTGTGGTCTGGCTGAGGTCAAGATCTCTCTGGACAGCTTGCAGCCCCGCTGGGAGAGTAAGGCCTGCCTATCTCTGCCCAACATGGGACTTTTTGCAGCCTATCTGCGTTTGAAGTTCTGCCGCCTTGGCTAAGACTTTTTTAGAGCTGCACCCTAGTCTGGGCTTGTTCCTCCCCAGTCCTCCTTGGAGACCTCTCTTCATATTCTCCCAGTAGATGACAGACCTGCGAATGCAGTCTGAAAGGCTTTCCCCACTTACTTCTGATCCTTCTTCTCTGTATTTTTCAGGTGATTCCTGCAATAAGTCTTTCTCACTCCTAACTCCCAGGAGACCAGAATTCATAGAGCCTCAAAGTCCTATATTTACTCTTACTCACATTTCATTGGCCAAAGCTAATCACATGTCTGTGTCCATCTTCAAGCGGGGACACCTAATCCAGAAGACAAGTACATATATTGGAGCACATTTGTAACATCTATCACAACCGCTGATTAAGCAGTTATAATTATCCTTCCCTTTTGTGGCAGCAGAGCCCATTTTCAGGCATCTATCCTGCACTTTCCGTCATAACTCAGGGGCAAACTGTAACTTCCGAGAGCCAATGATTAATGTCCCATGTGCCTTCACAGTGGTTGGATCAGGAAAGGGCATGTGACCCGATCCTGGCCAGTGAGGTGGGAAAGAAAGTGCTCTGCATGCCTCCTGCTTTAAAGTGGGACATGAAGGGGGGAAAACCCCCTCTTTGTTGCTGAATATTGTCAGGTATGGTTGAGCGACTCAGAGCTGGGGCAGCCATCTTGCAGCCTGTCAATAGGGAAAAAGAAAAAACAAAAACAAAAATAAAACTCCAGTTGTCCAACTTTTTGTGCAGAGCCCTTGATGGAAGACCAACCATGAAAACTGAGATCAACGGAACTCCATGTTCCCCTGTGCCTTGTTTTCTCTTTCTTGTCAAATCCACTTTGGTTATGCACCTTTTTCTCTCTCTCACCACATCAGTTCTTGTTTGAAGAATGGAAACAATAAGTGGAAAATGAAAAACAAATTGACATCAATGAAGGGTGAAGTTGACTGACAGTCTCCAGCTGATGGCCTCTTTGGGATCTGCTGCTGTGGTCTGGCTGAGGTCAAGATCTCTCTGGACAGCTTGCAGCCCGCTGGGAGAGTAAGGCCTGCCTATCTCTGCCCAACATGGGACTTTTTGCAGCCTATCTGCGTTTGAAGTTCTGCCGCCTTGGCTAAGACTTTTTTAGAGCTGCACCCTAGTCTGGGCTTGTTCCTCCCCAGTCCTCCTTGGAGACCTCTCTTCATATTCTCCCAGTAGATGACAGACCTGCGAATGCAGTCTGAAAGGCTTTCCCCACTTACTTCTGATCCTTCTTCTCTGTATTTTTCAGGTGATTCCTGCAATAAGTCTTTCTCACTCCTAACTCCCAGGAGACCAGAATTCATAGAGCCTCAAAGTCCTATATTTACTCTTACTCACATTTCATTGGCCAAAGCTAATCACATGTCTGTGTCCATCTTCAAGCGGGGACACCTAATCCAGAAGACAAGTACATATATTGGAGCACATTTGTAACATCTATCACAACCGCTGATTAAGCAGTTATAATTATCCTTCCCTTTTGTGGCAGCAGAGCCCATTTTCAGGCATCTATCCTGCACTTTCCGTCATAACTCAGGGGCAAACTGTAACTTCCGAGAGCCAATGATTAATGTCCCATGTGCCTTCACAGTGGTTGGATCAGGAAAGGGCATGTGACCCGATCCTGGCCAGTGAGGTGGGAAAGAAAGTGCTCTGCATGCCTCCTGCTTTAAAGTGGGACATGAAGGGGGGAAAACCCCCTCTTTGTTGCTGAATATTGTCAGGTATGGTTGAGCGACTCAGAGCTGGGGCAGCCATCTTGCAGCCTGTCAATAGGGAAAAAGAAAAAACAAAAACAAAAATAAAACTCCAGTTGTCCAACTTTTTGTGCAGAGCCCTTGATGGAAGACCAACCATGAAAACTGAGATCAACGGAACTCCATGTTCCCCTGTGCCTTGTTTTCTCTTTCTTGTCAAATCCACTTTGGTTATGCACCTTTTTCTCTCTCTCACCACATCAGTTCTTGTTTGAAGAATGGAAACAATAGCTAAATGGTGTGATTTAAAACTGGCACAGAGAAAGAAGCTAAAATTGACCAGTCAGGAAATGAGGCATGCATTAATGATTTTCTTTTGACTCATTGCTTTTTGAGAATGTCCAAATGCAGTCAGCCATTGTTCAGAAAATAAAATAAATTCCTAAAAAGGATATAGGCGACACTAAGCTGACTTTTTCACTTCATGTTAGTGAGGGGACTGACATTTATGAGTCACTTAGTGTATACCTGATATTTTATTAGAAAATATTCACATATGGTATCATCAAACGATTTTGCATTGCCCTTCGAATTAAATTGTAACATCTTCCTAGGCCCATCTTACCCAGTGTGACGTAACCTACCTCTTCAGCTAAGCCCTGCCATCTCTGCTCTAGCCTAGCTGTCCTGACTCTTTTTTTTTTTTGGTTATGAAACATACCAGCTTGCTTCTGCTCTGGACTCCTGCACAGCCCGTTTCCTCTGCCTAAAATGCTCTCTTTCCTTGGTCTTCACATGTATGATTTCTTTTCATCAATGAGACCTTAGCTAAAATAGCCTTTCCTCTGAGGGACCTTGGGCTTCCCTGGTGGCTCAGTGACAAAGAATCCACCTACCAATGCAAGAGACAGGGGTTTGATCCCTGGGTCGGGAAATTCCCTGGAAGAAGAAATGGAAACCTAGTCCAGTAGACTTGACTGGGAAACCCCATGGACAGAGGAGCCTGGTGTGCTATAGTTCATGGGGTCGCAAGAGTCGCTCATGACTTAGTGACTAAACAGCAACAGAGGCTTCTTCCTTGACTGTCCAACCTAACACAGACCTCCCCTGTAGGCATCTATTCCAGTTTCTTGCTTTATTTTTTCACATTGTACTCATAATATCTGAAATTATTTTTTATTTGATTTTGATCTGTCTGCTTTCACTAGCTTTTTCCTCTGTACCTTGTTCACTGCTGTATCTCAAGCATTTAGAAGAGTGGCTGGCACTAACGAGACACTCCATAGTGTTTGTCAGAAGTATAGACTACATACTCTGTAACTTTATAAGGCAGAGCATATATGAATAACAAGGGTCAATGTCTTCCAGCCCAAGATCACCAGGAACATCCTGGTAGTTGAACAGGTTGTTTATTGCTCATCACAGTGAGAGAGAATGTACACTCTGGGGAACCATGAAGCATCTCAGTAATACAGTGTTAAAAAGGACTTAAAAAAGTTTTGGGTTCATGTGAGTTGATTTTGGTTGGGATTTAAGGAAGCAGGACTTTATTTATTTATTTATTTTTCTGCATTGGATGTTCTCAGGAAGCATGGACAATCCTGTGATGGGATATTCTTAGTGAGTCTCACCTACAAGGCGGGAAGACTGGAGTGATGCTAAAACTATAACCGGTAAGAAAGAAAGTAACAGTCATTTGTATTAGTCAGGATTGGGTGGTGTTTTTGTGGTTTGCCAGTGACTTTGTTTGTGTCATTTTTAGACAGGAGTACTGAGTGGTCTTATTTTTAGTCTTACTTCCTCATAGTTGGGGGTTTCCCTGGTGGCTCCGTGGTAAAGAATCTGCCTGCGATGCAGGAGCCACAGGAGACCCAGGTTCGATCCCTGAGTGAAAAGATCTCACGGAGAAGGAAGTGGCAACCCACTCCAGTACTCTTGCCTGGAGAATCCCATGGACAGAGGAGCCTGGCAGGCTACACAGTCCATAGGATTGCAAAGAGTCGGACGTGACTGAAGAGACTCTGGGGGTCCTCAGATCAAAATCAACTAAAAAATAATTTCAGTTATTGAGCTACCATCTCTGATATTGGTGTTCTATGCAATTGTCTTTAATAGGAGAAATTGAAGGCCCAGCTGTGAGTGTGGGACCATTTTCTGGATGTCAGGGTCTGTGTTTCCCCTTCTGATGAGTATTCTAGGGTTACAGTGTCATACGGTGAAGAAGCAAGAGTGTTTCTTTTGGCTGTTTAATAACCCCCCCCCCCCCCCCCATTAATTCTGTATTTGTATGGAGGCAGCCACTGAATCAAGATGATGGAGGCCAAGCTAGAGAACCAGTGCTTCTCGAAGGCAAATGGCTCAAAAATGCACTATTCACGGGAGGGAGGCGTGAGGGATATACAGATGACTCATCTGGGATTATACATATCTATAAGCCACAAAACTCTAAAAGCAAAAAGCAAAATAAAAATGATTAAGTAATTTTAAAAAATGCACTATTTGCTTAAGAGTTACTTATCATTTCAGCATGAGCTCAGGTATGCCTGGTCTTCAGAGGGGGCACGGTGTATCTTTTGTAGAACTCCCCTGTTTTCATTATGGTCCCAGAGATCCTGCTCAAGCATCTCCCAGGGCCTTGGTTCTAGCTCAAGGTTTCCTCTAAATACAACTGTATGGTTTTAGGAAAGTCTTCTGCCAGTATCCCAGCACCCTCTGGCTTTCCTGTATGCTTCTGTTAGCATCCCTGCTGTTTTGTAATTAACGTGTTTATAATCTGTCTGCCTGGTTAGATTGTCTCCCACATGTTTGTAACCCCGGAACTTAAGTTTAACAAAGGACTTGGCACAGGCTGGATTCTCTATAAATATTAAATGGATTTAAAATGGAGATTTAATTCCTGGCTTGCATTCATCTCACACTACATTTATTGAGTCTGTCCTATGAGCCAGGAAGACATTTTGATAAATCAGATAGTCCTTACTTGCAGGGAATTAGCACTCACTTATAATAAATTTAAGAAAAAGAAGAGCTGGCATTTATTTAGGGTCAGGTTAGGTTAGGTGCTTTGCATGTATCTAAATTATTACTGCACTTTACTGGTAAAACAACTAATAAGTTATGGGTTGAGTAATTTTACTGAAGTCACACAGCTATTAGGCAGGAATTCTAAATCAGCGAGTATTACTCCTTTTGCTTTCAAGCTTTCCCAGCAGGAAAGGTTTTTTCCAATGTGTCAGTTCTTTGCATCAGATGGCCAAAGTACTGGAGCAAAAGGAGAAGGGAATGACAGAAGATGAGATGGTTGGATGGCATCACTGACTCAGTGGACATGAATCTGAGCAAACTCCAGGAGACAGTGAAGGACAGGGCAGCCTGGTGTGCTGCCGTCCATGGGGTCACACCTGATCAACTGTACAACTGACTCCGGTTAGTACTGGCTCAACTATTCGGTTGAAAGATGCCTCATACATTCACAGTTCTGTCATGAAATCAGAGCTCAGGTTGATCTCAGGTGGCCTTGGCCTGTGGTAGCTTGAAACAGGGTCTCAGTTCTTTGACCAGAGATTGAAGCCGGGCCGAGGCAGTGAGAGTACAAAATCTTCGCCACTAGATTTTGAGCCGCAGGAGAGCCAGTGGCTAGTGGCAAGTTCCTGGCTCGTCTGCTTTGGAGAAAGAAATTTTGACAAAAATGGAGAGCAGTGCAACGAGTAAAGTGTTTATTAGGAGGAAAAATGTATGTGTGAATGGACATGCATGGGTGGGCTCAGAGAGAATCCCATGCCTTTGGGTGCATGCTCAGTCCTGTCTGATTCTTTTCAACCCCAGGGACTGTAGCCTGCCAGGCTCCTCTGTCCATGAGATTCTCCAGGCAAGAATACTGCAGCAGGTAGCCATTCTCTTCTCCAGGGGATCTTCCCGACCCAGGAATCAAACCCAGGCCTCCTGCACTGCGGGCACGTTCTATCTGAGCCAGGGATGGCTTTGCGGTAGTTTAAATGACTTATATGGGAGCAGTTCTTCTGGGCTTTTGCTGGTCAGTCGTCTTCATCTGCCTGGCTCTGAGTGCGTATTTGGTATAACTTAGAGCCCTGCCCTGTGTGCACGCGGGTCTTTTGGCCAAGATGGATTCCAGTGCAAGGGCTTCTGGGAAGTTGACAGAGTATATTATTGTCCAGCGCCCCCTCCCTTCTCTGACCTCTGAGGCACCTTTATGTGTACCTGTAGTTTGGGAGGTTTCCTTGATCTCAAGAATGAGAAATACGTATGAAGTCTCTTTATCTTCTATCCAGGCAGGACTCGGCTCCTGTCATTCGCCTCATCTTGGAGTTATCTGCCCACAGGGGACAGATGCAAGCTGCCATCTATCTTCTGAATCAAAGTTCAAAAGTACAGCAGATATTTATTTCAAAGCATAGTAGATTAGTATAACCAACTTAGGGAAGACTTTACCGTTCCTGTTACTAGCCAGTGTGGATGGTTTGAGGGTGGGAAGGTTTAGCCGTCCAGGGTCACACCTGATCGACAACTGACTCCGGTTAGTACTGGCTCAACTATTCGGTTGAAAGATGCCTCATACATTCACAGTTCTGTCATGAAATCAGAGCTCAGGTTGATCTCAGGTGGCCTTGGCCTGTGGTAGCTTGAAACAGGGTCTCAGTTCTTTGACCAGAGATTGAAGCCGGGCCGAGGCAGTGAGAGTACAAAATCTTCGCCACTAGATTTTGAGCCGCAGGAGAGCCAGTGGCTAGTGGCAAGTTCCTGGCCTGCCCTGCTTTGGAGAAAGAAATTTTGACAAAATGGAGAGCAGTGCAACGAGTAAAGTGTTTATTAGGGGGAAAAAATGTATGTGTGAATGGACATGCATGGGTGGGCTCAGAGAGAATCCCATGCCTTTGGGTGCATGCTCAGTCCTGTCTGATTCTTTTCAACCCCAGGGACTGTAGCCTGCCAGGCTCCTCTGTCCATGAGATTCTCCAGGCAAGAATACTGCAGCAGGTAGCCATTCTCTTCTCCAGGGGATCTTCCCGACCCAGGAATCAAACCCAGGCCTCCTGCACTGCGGGCACGTTCTATCTGAGCCAGGGATGGCTTTGCGGTAGTTTAAATGACTTATATGGGAGCAGTTCTTCTGGGCTTTTGCTGGTCAGTCGTCTTCATCTGCCTGGCTCTGAGTGCGTATTTGGTATAACTTAGAGCCCTGCCCTGTGTGCACGCGGGTCTTTTGGCCAAGATGGATTCCAGTGCAAGGGCTTCTGGGAAGTTGACAGAGTATATTATTGTCCAGCGCCCCCTCCCTTCTCTGACCTCTGAGGCACCTTTATGTGTACCTGTAGTTTGGGAGGTTTCCTTGATCTCAAGAATGAGAAATACGTATGAAGTCTCTTTATCTTCTATCCAGGCAGGACTCGGCTCCTGTCATTCGCCTCATCTTGGAGTTATCTGCCCACAGGGGACAGATGCAAGCTGCCATCTATCTTCTGAATCAAAGTTCAAAAGTACAGCAGATATTTATTTCAAAGCATAGTAGATTAGTATAACCAACTTAGGGAAGACTTTACCGTTCCTGTTACTAGCCAGTGTGGATGGTTTGAGGGTGGGGAAGGAGAATTTTACAGAACGCATAGGCGTTCTGTAAAAGCAGAAATGGATCTCCCTGTTGGCTTCAGTCTATAATGTATTTGGTGATGGTGGGAAAGCACCCACTGTGCTCAAAACAGGTGCTCCCTGCCACTTCCTCTCCCCCTCCCCCGCCCCCATCCTGGAGTAGGGAGAGGAAGTGGGGAAAGAGAAGAAAAGGCGAAGAGGATGTGGGGGCCGGCAGGTGGGCATCCTCCGCAGCCCTGCCTCACCCTCCAGCCCGCGCCGGCCACACCCCTCAGCCCCGCCCTCACCCCAAACCCACTTTAAACTCCCGCCCCCTCTCAACGGCGACCAATGCCCAGCCGGGGAGCCCTCAGGAGGCTGAGGATTGGCCGGCGCCTCAGTTGCCGAGGTGACGGGTGGGTCCGGCGGGGTCCCAGAGCCGGGCCGGGCGGGGGCGCGGGTGGCCCGGCGGTTTCCGCCCCAGCCGGCCCAGGCCTGCCGCGCCCAGGTTTGGGCCCGTGGGCAGTTAAAGGGGGGCAAGTCCCCGCCAGCCCCTCGGACCCGCGCGCCCCGCGCCGGCCTCCCGCTCGGGCCGCGCCGCCCTCCGCCTCCGTCTCCGCCCCCAGGATCTGCGGCTGCCAGCTCCCGAGCGTGGCTCCCCGGGCCGGCGGCGCGATGGGCTGCGGGAACTCCACCGCCGCCAGCGCGGGCGCGGGCCAAGGTGAGCGCGGCGGGAGGCTGGGGGCACGGGGACGGCGACCCGGGGGCGGTGGGGAGCTCTGCAGGACTGGCCGCCTCTGCGGGAGAGGCCAGGAGAGAGGCGAAGAGAAGGCAGGGTGCGGGGATCCGGGGCAGGGAGGGTGCAGCCCCCTCTCCCTGTCCCGGTATTCGGGACGGGAACCGACCGTCCGGTTTGGGGAAGACCGAAAGCAAGGCATTTCCCCCCTGTGCGGGGGCGGTCACGCCTGGACGAGGAGAGCCTGCAGGGCGATCCTGCGGAGGGAGCGCGGGGAGCCCTGGCGGCGGGGCTCCCTGCTGCGGGTAGACCCGGCACCCTCCTGGGAGAGAGGGTTCCCAGTCGTGGCCGGCGTCCGTTCCCTCTTCTCCCGCACTCGCTCCCGCAGGCCTCGCCCCCAGACCCTGGGAACCCAGAGGCAGCACCTGGAAAAGTGCAGCAGAACGATTCGGGACTTTTTTTTAGGGAAGGGAAGGTTTAGTTGGTTGAGAACTGCAAACAGGGCACTAAAAATTCATCCGAGTCTATTTAAGACCGGCTGGGACTGTTGCACGATTTCTCTGAGAGGCTGCAGTATGGAGGATGCTTTAGAGTATGTGTGACTGAGCTTTAATATTAGCAGTGATCTGACCGTATTTTGAAATTTCTTTTTTACACTTGTTAATTTTGTTGATTGGCCAGGGAAGTCTCTAGTTCCCCTCCCCAGCCCCCAGCCCTCCGCCTCCAATCAGCCAGGTGTTGTATCAAGCGACTTATTCCAAAACTCAACCGTTCTGTTTGACTCAGCTAGTGTCTACTGATTTAAGAGTCTGAATCTGTTTTGAGTAATACACTATATGCTGACCTATTTTGATGTCTTTTGGATAAAAAACTCGTGTCTCCTCCAACTGAGATCAATCAGATGCCACATTCCATCCCAACCAGCAAATGGGAACCGGGCTCTGATGCTGCAGTATTTCCTAAGCGGCAGTGAGTGCCCTTTCAATGACTTTGTGACCTTGGGCCTGTCATTTCCCTTAATCCAGAGCTCCTGGAAAATGTCGTTTAAAATTCAAGGCTTTCCCGTTTATTTATTTTAAAGTGTAGTTTGATGTTCACCTATGGGATCAGATATTGGTGAAGTTTTCTTATTCCTCTCTGGCAGTCAGTGACCACGCATATGGAGTATTTTAGAAGAAGGCACTAAAATATGTGGCATTCTAGTCCCAAAACTGTGAATGAACCAAGGTAATGATTCATTGAAACGTTTATCTCTTACAAGTCAGCTTTACCATCTCAGATTAAATTCCCAACCCTGTGACAGGCAGAGAGCCCTTAGGGAACAAATCTTTTCAATTCCTATAACAGTGTCAAAGGTAGCTAAGTTGGTTAGTGCCTTAGCACGAGGACAGGATTCTCACTCGAAAATCCTGGGAGCCAGGGAGCTCTGCGTGGAAACCTGGATAGTGTCAAGACCACATCCTGCACCAGGAATTACAGTTGACTCTTATTAAACACCCAACGTTGAACAGCGTGGGTCCACTTATACATCGCTCCGCAGGCCTCGCCCCCAGACCCTGGGAACCCAGAGGCAGCACCTGGAAAAGTGCAGCAGAACGATTCGGGACTTTTTAGGGAAGGAAGTTTTTGGGCTAAACAGGGCACTAAAAATTCATCCGAGTCTATTTAAGACCGGCTGGGACTGTTGCACGATTTCTCTGAGAGGCTGCAGTATGGAGGATGCTTTAGAGTATGTGTGACTGAGCTTTAATATTAGCAGTGATCTGACCGTATTTTGAAATTTCTTTTTTACACTTGTTAATTTTGTTGATTGGCCAGGGAAGTCTCTAGTTCCCCTCCCCAGCCCCCAGCCCTCCGCCTCCAATCAGCCAGGTGTTGTATCAAGCGACTTATTCCAAAACTCAACCGTTCTGTTTGACTCAGCTAGTGTCTACTGATTTAAGAGTCTGAATCTGTTTTGAGTAATACACTATATGCTGACCTATTTTGATGTCTTTTGGATAAAAAACTCGTGTCTCCTCCAACTGAGATCAATCAGATGCCACATTCCATCCCAACCAGCAAATGGGAACCGGGCTCTGATGCTGCAGTATTTCCTAAGCGGCAGTGAGTGCCCTTTCAATGACTTTGTGACCTTGGGCCTGTCATTTCCCTTAATCCAGAGCTCCTGGAAAATGTCGTTTAAAATTCAAGGCTTTCCCGTTTATTTATTTTAAAGTGTAGTTTGATGTTCACCTATGGGATCAGATATTGGTGAAGTTTTCTTATTCCTCTCTGGCAGTCAGTGACCACGCATATGGAGTATTTTAGAAGAAGGCACTAAAATATGTGGCATTCTAGTCCCAAAACTGTGAATGAACCAAGGTAATGATTCATTGAAACGTTTATCTCTTACAAGTCAGCTTTACCATCTCAGATTAAATTCCCAACCCTGTGACAGGCAGAGAGCCCTTAGGGAACAAATCTTTTCAATTCCTGTAACAGTGTCAAAGGTAGCTAAGTTGGTTAGTGCCTTAGCACGAGGACAGGATTCTCACTCGAAAATCCTGGGAGCCAGGGAGCTCTGCGTGGAAACCTGGATAGTGTCAAGACCACATCCTGCACCAGGAATTACAGTTGACTCTTATTAAACACCCAACGTTGAACAGCGTGGGTCCACTTATACATGGATCTTTTTTTTTTTTTTTAGTAGCAAATGCTATAGTAATATACGATACTATGTTCTTTAGTTGTTTGAGTCTGAGGGTGTGGAACTGCAGATGCTGAAGGCTGACTATAAATTATACTCAGATTTTCCACTATGTGGAGGTTGGCGCCACTAACCCCTGTGTTATTCAAGGGTCAAATGTGGATCTCTCAATCTAATATGCACTGTGGCTTTATGTCTCCCACTGCATGTGCACCTTACTTTTAAAAAGGTTAATAAGAACCATTACCTTTGGTTTGGAACATTTTCCATGTTGTCAAAAAAAGAAAGAAAAAAATCATAGGAAGGATTTGTAACACATATCCTTTAAAGTGGAGCTAGCTTACTTCATTTACATTTTTGTTTATTAATGAACTGCTTGCCAGGTTTGGAGGTAGAGGGAGGTTTTCCATTGCTAAACCAGGAGGAGGATAAGCGAGCTCTGCAGTAGTAATGTAAGAAACAGAGAAAACATGATTCTCTTTACAAATATTTGGTTGACCTTTACTCCCTGCCCCCCATGAGCACATTCCTTTTTATGTAAAGGGAGATATAATTATACTGAAAAAAAAAAAAAATTACTCCGAGTGCATGTCTTCTTGATGAGTAGCCTCACTTTTGTTCACGAAGGACAGCTCCTCTAAGAGCGTGCTGTTCTCAAGCTTGCTCTTTGCTAAAAATTGCTCTATGTTCAGAGAAGTGGAAGACGGCTGGGGCAGAGTGTCAAACAAGAAGGAGGAGAAAGCATCGTGAGTTAGGAGTTATTGCATCACTCTGCCCTCATCTCTGAGAAGTCAGCCCCTAAACGATTCTCTGCTAGTGAGTCCGGCTGGCTAGCTTCTGGGGTTGGTCATTGTTATTTTAAAAGTTTCTTTCAGCTTAGGTTCAGAAAGGAAGTGCATCATAAGGAGAGATGGAAGGTTCAGATCACTGAACCACAGTGTAAAGGTTTCTTTCAGTTGTGAACTTTGGCATCAGCGTCAAATACGCTATTGTCCAAGCTGCAAATGGGTGTCGCTGAACCCAAGTAAAATGAAATGCCTTAAATTGACGTTGTCTCCATCCTCCAGGTCATTACAGTGCGCAACTTCTGAAATGTCCCAGGAGTTCGTACACTTCAATAGTAATTTTTAAGCTTTTCAGCAAAAAGGGGAAAAAAAAGTACAGAGAAAGATGGTGGGCAGGTGCTGGACTTGAATATGGAGGGTGGGATCCAGCTTGACATTGGCACTGGCAATGCTGCCCCTCTGGGCACTTAATTTTACTTTTTTGAGTAACAGAGTAGTCCTCTGTACTGTAATTATTATATAGAAGTGGAGTAATACCACACTGAAGGTGAAAGGGTGTTCCCCGAATATTTTTCTACAAGAATGTGACAAAACTGCTTTCAAAGGATGCATTAGCACTTTATAATAAGGACCCCTGACCTGACATCTCTATTGTAAGCCCTGTTTTACTCGCTAAGCAATTCAGGTAAAACCAGATAATTGCTTCTCTTTCCTCTGAACTATCTGGACTACAGCTTTTCTTGAATTTTGTCTGGTGAAATTGGTTTGTATGACACATTGAATGTTTAGTAGTGAACTTGAGTAAGTTTGATTCTGTGTGTCCGCATGTAGAGAAACTGGAGTCCAGTGCAATGGTCCAACAGCCAGAAGGAATCAGATCATTCCCCGTTGTTCTCACTTTTGTTCACGAAGGACAGCTCCTCTAAGAGCGTGCTGTTCTCAAGCTTGCTCTTTGCTAAAAATTGCTCTATGTTCAGAGAAGTGGAAGACGGCTGGGGCAGAGTGTCAAACAAGAAGGAGGAGAAAGCATCGTGAGTTAGGAGTTATTGCATCACTCTGCCCTCATCTCTGAGAAGTCAGCCCCTAAACGATTCTCTGCTAGTGAGTCCGGCTGGCTAGCTTCTGGGGTTGGTCATTGTTATTTTAAAAGTTTCTTTCAGCTTAGGTTCAGAAAGGAAGTGCATCATAAGGAGAGATGGAAGGTTCAGATCACTGAACCACAGTGTAAAGGTTTCTTTCAGTTGTGAACTTTGGCATCAGCGTCAAATACGCTATTGTCCAAGCTGCAAATGGGTGTCGCTGAACCCAAGTAAAATGAAATGCCTTAAATTGACGTTGTCTCCATCCTCCAGGTCATTACAGTGCGCAACTTCTGAAATGTCCCAGGAGTTCGTACACTTCAATAGTAATTTTTAAGCTTTTCAGCAAAAAGGGGAAAAAAAAGTACAGAGAAAGATGGTGGGCAGGTGCTGGACTTGAATATGGAGGGTGGGATCCAGCTTGACATTGGCACTGGCAATGCTGCCCCTCTGGGCACTTAATTTTACTTTTTTGAGTAACAGAGTAGTCCTCTGTACTGTAATTATTATATAGAAGTGGAGTAATACCACACTGAAGGTGAAAGGGTGTTCCCCGAATATTTTTCTACAAGAATGTGACAAAACTGCTTTCAAAGGATGCATTAGCACTTTATAATAAGGACCCCTGACCTGACATCTCTATTGTAAGCCCTGTTTTACTCGCTAAGCAATTCAGGTAAAACCAGATAATTGCTTCTCTTTCCTCTGAACTATCTGGACTACAGCTTTTCTTGAATTTTGTCTGGTGAAATTGGTTTGTATGACACATTGAATGTTTAGTAGTGAACTTGAGTAAGTTTGATTCTGTGTGTCCGGCATGTAGAGAAACTGGAGTCCAGTGCAATGGTCCAACAGCCAGAAGGAATCAGATCATTCAGGCCCCAGATAATTCAGGTTAGATTTCCATTAGATTTCTAACTGTAAATGAGTACACAGTCTAGCTCTATGTGCAAAGCTTTGCTCTCGGTTAGGAAATTTTAGGGCAAGGATAGGGACGGCCAGTAAGGAATAATTAATTGTAGAATGAAACCAAGCTTTTCCCTGCCTTGAGAAGTTGGTTGTAGAGGTAGGAAGATTAACCGTTTGAGAACAGTTGCAAAGCAAAGTGGAGAAGAATATATATTGAGCATCCAAATGCCCAGGAAATGTGGAATAAGATGATATTTATCCAGAGAGGTCTTCAGGGAGGAGTCCAAGTATCATTCTTCAGTGTAGAAGTGGTCATGAGACTCACTTCGATTACATATGCACTGTCCCCATTCTGATGTTTTAGTAAGATCACTCTCTCAATGTGGGATTTTGACTTTTCTCAACCTAGAACTATACAGGACTTGCATTTTCCATTCAGTGATGATTCAGTACATTTTTCCTGCATTGTGTAGAGTCTGGACTCTAAACTGTAGAGAAATATCTCGGTTAAAGAGCCCATTTTTGAAAAAATCAAAGTATTGTTGATTTACAGCGTTGTGTTAATTTCTGCTGTACAGAAAAGTGACTCAGTTATACATATATATACACATTTAAAAAATATTCCTTTCCATTATGGTTTATCTTAGGATATTGAATATAGTTTACTGTGCCATACAGTCGAATCTTATTCTTTATCCATCATGTCTATAGAAGTGGAGTAATACCACACTGAAGGTGAAAGGGTGTTCCCGAATATTTTCTACAAGAATGTGACAAAACTGCTTTCAAAGGATGCATTAGCACTTTATAATAAGGACCCCTGACCTGACATCTCTATTGTAAGCCCTGTTTTACTCGCTAAGCAATTCAGGTAAAACCAGATAATTGCTTCTCTTTCCTCTGAACTATCTGGACTACAGCTTTTCTTGAATTTTGTCTGGTGAAATTGGTTTGTATGACACATTGAATGTTTAGTAGTGAACTTGAGTAAGTTTGATTCTGTGTGTCCGGCATGTAGAGAAACTGGAGTCCAGTGCAATGGTCCAACAGCCAGAAGGAATCAGATCATTCAGGCCCCAGATAATTCAGGTTAGATTTCCATTAGATTTCTAACTGTAAATGAGTACACAGTCTAGCTCTATGTGCAAAGCTTTGCTCTCGGTTAGGAAATTTTAGGGCAAGGATAGGGACGGCCAGTAAGGAATAATTAATTGTAGAATGAAACCAAGCTTTTCCCTGCCTTGAGAAGTTGGTTGTAGAGGTAGGAAGATTAACCGTTTGAGAACAGTTGCAAAGCAAAGTGGAGAAGAATATATATTGAGCATCCAAATGCCCAGGAAATGTGGAATAAGATGATATTTATCCAGAGAGGTCTTCAGGGAGGAGTCCAAGTATCATTCTTCAGTGTAGAAGTGGTCATGAGACTCACTTCGATTACATATGCACTGTCCCCATTCTGATGTTTTAGTAAGATCACTCTCTCAATGTGGGATTTTGACTTTTCTCAACCTAGAACTATACAGGACTTGCATTTTCCATTCAGTGATGATTCAGTACATTTTTCCTGCATTGTGTAGAGTCTGGACTCTAAACTGTAGAGAAATATCTCGGTTAAAGAGCCCATTTTTGAAAAAATCAAAGTATTGTTGATTTACAGCGTTGTGTTAATTTCTGCTGTACAGAAAAGTGACTCAGTTATACATATATATACACATTTAAAAAATATTCCTTTCCATTATGGTTTATCTTAGGATATTGAATATAGTTTACTGTGCCATACAGTCGAATCTTATTCTTTATCCATCATGTCTATAATAGCTTGCCTCTGCTAGCCCCAGTCTCTCGGTCCATTACTCTCTCACCGCTTTCCCCCTAGGCAGCCACAAGCCTGTTTTCTGTCTGTGAGTCTGTTTCTGTCTCGCAGATACACTCATTTGTGTCTTATTTTAGATAACACAGAAAGTGATAGGGTATGGCATTTGTCTTTATCTGATAGTTGAGGAGTCCATTTTCAGAGGGTTTCATGTGCTATAGAACAGGGAGCTGTTTCTTTTTCTGTGTTTTTCTCTATCCCTCACCAGTCTCTGGTGCAGCAGGCAGATTCTCTATTCGCTTGTTTTTCCTTGAATATGTTCCCAAATTAGACCGAGACATGAGTACCTCTGTATTTGAACTGATGATCCACAGCAGATCCGTTGTTTCCTGTGTTCAGTCATACGTGTAGATTGTTGAGCAAGTCTGTAGTGTAAACCAGAAAACCCTATTTTATGTGAACCAGAAAAAACCCTTCAAAGTTTGGATGGTGCCAAATATCTGCAACAGCCTGTTTTGGTATAGGCTCTTTTGCAGGCTATAAAAAATATGTGTAGCCGCAGAGTCATTTCAGAAGTGTCCTACTCGTGGTAGTTGATTGAATTGGTGCGTTGTAGTTTTTCTATCAGAGATGTGCAAGTGGCAACGGTCTGACCATACCTTTGTTTATTGCTGGACTCTTTATATAATGGTTCTTCTGTTATTTATGCACTAATCACCCGAGAAGACGGGGAGGAGGAATTTAACAATTATTTATCCTATTTTATCATTGTACCCTAGGGAGTTCCTATAATTCTTTTGGGTCCAATTACTTAGGTTAGTTATCTCCTTATCCTCAATTAGACACATAATCCCATTCTCTTTTGTAGCTGTAGCTGCGGGGTCCAGCCTTCATCTGCATCGATAGATGGTTGGTGGTACTGAGATTCCGTCACTGTGCTCAGCAGTAGTGCAGGCTCTGTCGGGGATAATATAAAATTTTGTTGATATCGTCAAAGAAGTCATTGATACCTTGTGCTGCTTCCCCACAGCTCACTTAGGGCCCCCCCTGCCCATCCATCTTGCTATTCTTTAACATGCTCTACTCATTCTTGTTATCTGTGTGTCTGAAACACTCTTGGCTGGAGGGCTAATATTTTATTTATTTATTGTGATTTTTGTTCCCCTTCCCCAAAGGGAGGCCTCAGGAGAGTCTTGTTCATCTTGTTCACTGCTGGAGCCTTGACCTTTAGACCAGTATCCAATTTTCTTTTTTTTTTTTGGACGTGAATGGTCAACGATTTATTCGAAAAATGGTCCCTGTCTTTATCTGATAGTTGAGGAGTCCATTTTCAGAGGGTTTCATGTGCTATAGAACAGGGAGCTGTTTCTTTTTCTGTGTTTTTCTCTATCCCTCACCAGTCTCTGGTGCAGCAGGCAGATTCTCTATTCGCTTGTTTTTCCTTGAATATGTTCCCAAATTAGACCGAGACATGAGTACCTCTGTATTTGAACTGATGATCCACAGCAGATCCGTTGTTTCCTGTGTTCAGTCATACGTGTAGATTGTTGAGCAAGTCTGTAGTGTAAACCAGAAAACCCTATTTTATGTGAACCAGAAAAAACCCTTCAAAGTTTGGATGGTGCCAAATATCTGCAACAGCCTGTTTTGGTATAGGCTCTTTTGCAGGCTATAAAAAATATGTGTAGCCGCAGAGTCATTTCAGAAGTGTCCTACTCGTGGTAGTTGATTGAATTGGTGCGTTGTAGTTTTTCTATCAGAGATGTGCAAGTGGCAACGGTCTGACCATACCTTTGTTTATTGCTGGACTCTTTATATAATGGTTCTTCTGTTATTTATGCACTAATCACCCGAGAAGACGGGGAGGAGGAATTTAACAATTATTTATCCTATTTTATCATTGTACCCTAGGGAGTTCCTATAATTCTTTTGGGTCCAATTACTTAGGTTAGTTATCTCCTTATCCTCAATTAGACACATAATCCCATTCTCTTTTGTAGCTGTAGCTGCGGGGTCCAGCCTTCATCTGCATCGATAGATGGTTGGTGGTACTGAGATTCCGTCACTGTGCTCAGCAGTAGTGCAGGCTCTGTCGGGGATAATATAAAATTTTGTTGATATCGTCAAAGAAGTCATTGATACCTTGTGCTGCTTCCCCACAGCTCACTTAGGGCCCCCCCTGCCCATCCATCTTGCTATTCTTTAACATGCTCTACTCATTCTTGTTATCTGTGTGTCTGAAACACTCTTGGCTGGAGGGCTAATATTTTATTTATTTATTGTGATTTTTGTTCCCCTTCCCCAAAGGGAGGCCTCAGGAGAGTCTTGTTCATCTTGTTCACTGCTGGAGCCTTGACCTTTAGACCAGTATCCAATTTTCTTTTTTTTTTTTGGACGTGAATGGTCAACGATTTATTCAGGGCGGGGAAAGCCCAAGATGAATGTCTCCTCCTCCCCATCCCTCCCTCCCTCCCACCCCTCTCCCAGCATCCAACTTTCAATGGAATTTTTGGGGTCTTAAAATTGTTTGGTTTTGAATGGATTAATATATTGGGGAAACAAAGAAAATATGAAATTAAGTCTTAGCTTGAGTGGGGACCTAGTGACTGACAGAGCACTAAAGGAATAGAATAAAATCTTAAGCAACCAGGGAAGCCTGCTTGGAAGAGGAGGAACTTGATTTGACTTTGAAGAGGAGGTAGGATTTGGATAAGCAGAGAATGAGAGGGAGGGCATTTTTAGAGCAGTATGAAAACTTATGGACAGAAATGGGCTTGGTGTATTTCAGGGCAGTGAGAAGTTTGGCCTGACGGGGTTAGTAGTTCCTGTAGGGTGTTGAAGTAAAAACGGGTAGGATGGGAGTGAGGAGGACAGAGAGGCAGGAAGGCCTCAGTCAGAATTGAGAGGAGGCTTTGGAGCCAAAAGAGCCCAGTTTGAATCCTGCTTTTGTCATTTATCAGCTACATGACCCTGGGGAACTCGCTGAAACGGTCTGTACCTTAGTTTTCTCAGCTGTAAAATGGGAGAGTAGTTATAGCACTTCCTCAAGATCAAAGGAGTTAATAATATATGTAAAGTGTTTAGACCAGTGCCTTATGGTATAAGGACTCAATATGCTATTATTCATACAGGGAGAGACACTCATAGCTGGTGTAGAAGGAAAGAGCCAGCGTTAGAGTGACATAATTTAAGGTCAGTCAGTAGTGCAGGCTCTGTCGGGGATAATATAAAATTTTGTTGATATCGTCAAAGAAGTCATTGATACCTTGTGCTGCTTCCCCACAGCTCACTTAGGGCCCCCCCTGCCCATCCATCTTGCTATTCTTTAACATGCTCTACTCATTCTTGTTATCTGTGTGTCTGAAACACTCTTGGCTGGAGGGCTAATATTTTATTTATTTATTGTGATTTTTGTTCCCCTTCCCCAAAGGGAGGCCTCAGGAGAGTCTTGTTCATCTTGTTCACTGCTGGAGCCTTGACCTTTAGACCAGTATCCAATTTTCTTTTTTTTTTTTGGACGTGAATGGTCAACGATTTATTCAGGGCGGGGAAAGCCCAAGATGAATGTCTCCCTCCCTCCCCCATCCCTCCCTCCCTCCCACCCCTCTCCCAGCATCCAACTTTCAATGGAATTTTTGGGGTCTTAAAATTGTTTGGTTTTGAATGGATTAATATATTGGGGAAACAAAGAAAATATGAAATTAAGTCTTAGCTTGAGTGGGGACCTAGTGACTGACAGAGCACTAAAGGAATAGAATAAAATCTTAAGCAACCAGGGAAGCCTGCTTGGAAGAGGAGGAACTTGATTTGACTTTGAAGAGGAGGTAGGATTTGGATAAGCAGAGAATGAGAGGGAGGGCATTTTTAGAGCAGTATGAAAACTTATGGACAGAAATGGGCTTGGTGTATTTCAGGGCAGTGAGAAGTTTGGCCTGACGGGGTTAGTAGTTCCTGTAGGGTGTTGAAGTAAAAACGGGTAGGATGGGAGTGAGGAGGACAGAGAGGCAGGAAGGCCTCAGTCAGAATTGAGAGGAGGCTTTGGAGCCAAAAGAGCCCAGTTTGAATCCTGCTTTTGTCATTTATCAGCTACATGACCCTGGGGAACTCGCTGAAACGGTCTGTACCTTAGTTTTCTCAGCTGTAAAATGGGAGAGTAGTTATAGCACTTCCTCAAGATCAAAGGAGTTAATAATATATGTAAAGTGTTTAGACCAGTGCCTTATGGTATAAGGACTCAATATGCTATTATTCATACAGGGAGAGACACTCATAGCTGGTGTAGAAGGAAAGAGCCAGCGTTAGAGTGACATAATTTAAGGCCGTCGTCAGGAGTTTGTGAAATGAGAGGGCTGTTGGTGAGTGGTGGAGCCATTGATGTCAGGGAGCTCTGCAAGCCAGTCAGGCTGAGGATGGGCTGCATGTGCGGGAGGAAGGAGGAGGGAGAAATGGACCCAAACTGTTAAAACCCGTGAGACTGGAAGGAGATGCTACTCCTGCTACAGGGAAGGTAGGAGGATGCAGGAGATCCATATCCTCTTGGATGGACCTCTGTTGGTGTGATGTGAACGACAAGAGGTGGGGGAGACACCTTTGCTCAGTTATCATGGTGCGACCGAATGAAGAGGTTCATGTGTTCCAGCTCCCCAGAATCGATGCTGCAGCCACATGACTGCTTCGTGAAAGTGACCCAGGAGAGCTGTTCAGTGTGCCATGAGCCACTTACAGCTCAACAGAGGCATAGCTTAAATTATCAAATTTAAGCAGCTAAGTGTCCATGTTTTGCTTTCTGTCTGTACTGATATAGCTGCCTTGATTAATTTTTACCTACTGAAAATGTGCTATTCAGTAACGACCACCTCTTGGCAGAGGTTTTCTGTAAGAGAGTCCACGTTTGTTACATACTTTTCTTTGCAGCAACATGGATTGGACCTGGAGGCTGTGATGCTAAGTGAAATAAGTCAGACAGAAAAAGACAAATACTGTGTGTTATCACTTATATGTGGCATCTAAAAAATCAAACGAATGACTATAACGAAACAGAAACAGACTCACAGATGCAGAGAGCAGTCTAGTGGTTGCCAAGGGAGTGGAGGGGGATGGTTATGGGTGAAATAGGTGAAGCTACTAAGAGGTATTATTAAGAGATCTGAATTTGTCATTTATCAGCTACATGACCCTGGGGAACTCGCTGAAACGGTCTGTACCTTAGTTTTCTCAGCTGTAAAATGGGAGAGTAGTTATAGCACTTCCTCAAGATCAAAGGAGTTAATAATATATGTAAAGTGTTTAGACCAGTGCCTTATGGTATAAGGACTCAATATGCTATTATTCATACAGGGAGAGACACTCATAGCTGGTGTAGAAGGAAAGAGCCAGCGTTAGAGTGACATAATTTAAGGCCGTCGTCAGGAGTTTGTGAAATGAGAGGGCTGTTGGTGAGTGGTGGAGCCATTGATGTCAGGGAGCTCTGCAAGCCAGTCAGGCTGAGGATGGGCTGCATGTGCGGGAGGAAGGAGGAGGGAGAAATGGACCCAAACTGTTAAAACCCGTGAGACTGGAAGGAGATGCTACTCCTGCTACAGGGAAGGTAGGAGGATGCAGGAGATCCATATCCTCTTGGATGGACCTCTGTTGGTGTGATGTGAACGACAAGAGGTGGGGGAGACACCTTTGCTCAGTTATCATGGTGCGACCGAATGAAGAGGTTCATGTGTTCCAGCTCCCAGAATCGATGCTGCAGCCACATGACTGCTTCGTGAAAGTGACCCAGGAGAGCTGTTCAGTGTGCCATGAGCCACTTACAGCTCAACAGAGGCATAGCTTAAATTATCAAATTTAAGCAGCTAAGTGTCCATGTTTTGCTTTCTGTCTGTACTGATATAGCTGCCTTGATTAATTTTTACCTACTGAAAATGTGCTATTCAGTAACGACCACCTCTTGGCAGAGGTTTTCTGTAAGAGAGTCCACGTTTGTTACATACTTTTCTTTGCAGCAACATGGATTGGACCTGGAGGCTGTGATGCTAAGTGAAATAAGTCAGACAGAAAAAGACAAATACTGTGTGTTATCACTTATATGTGGCATCTAAAAAATCAAACGAATGACTATAACGAAACAGAAACAGACTCACAGATGCAGAGAGCAGTCTAGTGGTTGCCAAGGGAGTGGAGGGGGATGGTTATGGGTGAAATAGGTGAAGCTACTAAGAGGTATTATTAAGAGATCTGAACTACCAACTATAAAATAAGTTAAGTCATAGGGAATTAAGTCAGCATAAGGAAAATACTCAATAATGGTTTTTTTTCCCCCAATAATGTTTTAATAACTTTGGTGCAAAATCTATAAAAATGTTGAGTCCTATGTTATACCTGAAATTAATGTAATATTGCAAGTCAACTATACTTTAACAAATTTACATTTCTAGGAATCACTGATCTGAACTTTTTCTCCATTATTGAAGAAATGACTTACGGTTCTCTGTCTCTTATTGAAGAATAAACATTGCTTTAGATGAACTCAAGAGCTGTTATTCTACTTCTTTTGGCCAAATTGAGACGATGACATAGTTTTAGAACTATTATGGGTCAGAGGAGACATAGCAAAGCTGTCAAAATTAAAGAGAGCTTTGTTTTTTTTTCTATAGTTATGTTTATATAGTTCTCAGAGGAACGTTTTTCTTTCTTAAAACAAATAAAGAGTAAAACATTCCTGTGTATTTTTATTATTTCCCATAAGAGCCACAATCATTTATATTTCTGATAAAAGAGGCATGATTTGTCCATCTTTAGTGCCTTTTAGAAATTTTTCATGTGCATAATTTTATTTTCTGGTGTGTATGTTTCAGTTATGTCTACTCCATCTGAACAAAGAGATATGATTTACTATGTAATTTAGTGATTCATTTACTTGTGAATAGTTCCAGTATATTACATCAGTGTCATAAAATGCATAGAGAACAGGGATGAAAAAGGTATTAATAGACTGTTTTTTCAAATGTATATATGAATATGATCTTTGTTTTAAAAGAGATAAATATTTTCTTTGTATTAGAATTTGGCATGTGTAAGGAAACTTGTAACAATAAATGTATGACTCTGAACCATATTGAAATCGTACTGGGCAGTACAGGGCAATCTTTTCAACTAATGAGACTTATTAGATTACCAAGAAACATCTGTCTATAGGAACCAACGTGTTACAAATATGTGCTTAATATTGCTGAACTGAGGTACATTGCAGCTGGCTATATCATGCCCAAGGAATAAAATTTTGTGTTTGCAGAACGTATAGTGTGTCATATTAAATTTAATTCTTCCTCATTATTAATTTTGCTATGTATTTCTTTTCAAAAGGGAATTTCTGTTTTTGAAGAGGTGGAGTGCAGGGATGAGGCGGTGTGGTGGGTTGATGGTGGGTAACCTCTAAAAAGATACGTTCTCATCCTACTCTGGAATGTGTGAATATTGTCTTGTTTAGAAAAAGGATCTCTAAGTGATAAAGTCACTCAGCCTCTTTGCGACCACATGGACAAGCCATGGAATTCTCCAGAAAATAATACTGGAGTGGGTACCCCTTTCCTTCTCCCGGGGATCTTCCCAACCCAGGACTTGCACCCAGGTGTCCCTCCTGCAGGTGGATTCTTCACCATCTGAGCCATGAGGGAAGCCCCAAATACTGGAGTGGGTAGCCTATCCCTTCTCCAGAGGCTCTTCTCAACCCAGGAATTGAACTGGGGTCTTCTGCATTGCAGACAGATTCTTTACCAGCTGAGCCCCCAGGGAAGCCCCAAAGGGTCTTTGCAGATATAATTAAGGAGATTAAGATGAGAACACCACCTTAGATTATCTGGGTAGTCTCTCAGTCCAGTGATGAAGTGTCCTTATAAGAGGCAGACAAGGAGAAGACAGACATGGAGAGGAAGTGATGTGAGGACAGGGATAGAATAGAGGATGCGCTGTCTGGCCCCCAGCCTGAGTGCCAAGGAGGACCCGCTGGCAGCAGATGCCAGGAGGCCTGGACCGTGTTCTTCCCCCGTAGGGTGTTGGGCTTTCCTGACACCTCGATTTTGTGCTTCTGGCCTCCGGAGCTCTGAGAACACGTGTTTCTGTTGTTTTAAGGTGCTTGTCTTGTGGTGACTGGTTACAGCAACCCTGAGGAACTAACACAGAAGGCTTTTCTGTGCTTGTTCCCAGAATGGGGTTAAAAATCAGAAAATAAGCATCTACAAACTATCCCTGCAGTGTGAATAATCATTTGCTGAAGCAGACATGCACAGTCAATCTTCATGTGATTCACAGAGCATTTCAAGGCTGTTCAGAGCCTCAGTCATTTGTGGGACTGCCCCATTTTTAGAAAACATGAAGTTTATCTGAGAGGTTTTTCCCCTCCGATGCCATCTGTTTCTCCAGGTCTCAGACACCACCCATTGCCACTCAGATGCTCCAATGTGGAGTTAGTGTCTATCACCACAGGTTTGAGGGCTCAGTCCCCCGAGATGGCCTCACTTCAGATGCCAGTAGCAAGTATTGGGTTCCCAGGTTACTTGCACTGCTCTCTGACTTGGCAGCAAATTTGAGGGGTCTCACAGCGCCCCCCTCAGATCTAACGGTTTGCTTGTATGGTTCATAGAGTTCAGGAAGGCACTTTCCTTACTGGATTAGACATTCTAGTTTATATAAAGGTCACAAATGGACAGCCAGATGGAGAGGTACAGAGGTCATGTTAAGAGTTCCATGCATATGGGTCTCTGTCCCCAAAGAGTTGGGATGCGCTCCCTCCTGGCACATGGATGTGTTCAGCTCAAACTCTCTGAACCCCGTCCAGGTGTTGCTGTGGTAACCTGTCTGCCAATGCAGGAGATGTTAAGAGATACAATTCGATCCCTGGGTTGGGAAGGTCCCCTGGAAAAGGAAATGACAACCCGCTCCAGTGTTCTTACCTGGGAAATCTCATGGCCAGAGGAACCTTGCATGCTACAGCCCATAGTGCCACAAAGAGTCAGACACGACTGAGCACACACTTACAGAGGTTTCATTACATGGGCCAGACTGATCAAATCATTGGCCGTGGCGATTAACTCCATCTCCGACCCTTCTCTTTTCCCAAGAGGACAGGGAGTGGGGCTGAAAGTTCCAAGCTTCTAATCAAGCCTTGGCTTTTTTGGTGACCATCACCTATCCTGAAGCCACCTGGAGTCCTGCCAAGAGTCACCTCATTGGAAGAAAGAGGCTTCTATCACCCTTATCTCTCAGGAAGTCTCGAGAGTTTTAGAAGCTCTGTGCCAGGAAGGGGGAACGAAGACCAAATATTGTCCTGTGATTTCTCAATATAAGATCAAGTTTTTAAAAAATATTTGAATAAAGTACATTTGCTCTGCATTTTTAGGTGGCTGAGACTCTTGACTTTGGGACTTATGAATACAATTTTAAAATCTTTTGACAAAAGTAAAAGGTGTAGGCTTCCGTGGCGGTGCAGTGGCTGGGTCCGTAACTTCCACTGCAGGCGAGACGGGTTTGGTCCTTGGTTGTGGAGTCCCACGTGCCCTGCAGCATAGCACGCCGCCCCCAAGAAAGGATGCAATCACGGTGAAATGAAGTGATATTGTGAACAACAGTCTTTAAGTGCTCAAGAAAGAATTATATTCAGAAGGAAATGTTCCTTATATACCCTAAATGTTTACAGCTTTTGTCACTGGAACTGTATGATATGATATGAAAGTATGATATGGTACTTTTATTAGAAAAATATGATATTTCTACGAGAGCAGACTTTCCCTTCCTACTTCTGTTTTTTAAAAATTTTAATCATCAGTAATCGGTTTTGGAAAACAATCGTTAAATCTTTGACTCACAAAAATTCTAATGGTCTGTACATTTTGTGGTGCTTTTATCCCACAAGAAACATGGTTACCTTGCCTCCCTTATACTAATGTACGCAATTGTGTTTAAACAGTAGAGAGGCATTTTGGCAGGAAATGATGTGGTACTAACACAGAAAAATGTTCTGTCCCAGGGGCCTTAAAAGAAGTAGCTACACCACTATAAATATTTGTTTAATAAATGATAAATCTCATTAACCTGAAACACAACTTAAAGCAAATGGGGTTTTGCCACCATCTGAAGAGTTCTAAGTCAAAGTATCTTTTGCATAAATTATCTAGAGAAGAACTCTCCATCTGGTTAACTATAATCAAATATACGTGAAGTGTGATTAAAATGTCACACTGAGGGTAATCAGAATTTTTCTTTCTGAATAGTTTTATGATTGTAACTTTTGCAGAGCAAAGAGATATTTCACATTTTATATACCTAGAAATTCTGACAGTTTTGCTGAGAGTTTCAGCAATTACGGATTTTGTTTTTCTCTAAGAAGTTATGTGTCAGGAGTCACGTTCTACTTGTCATGTTATAAGCTTATCATTAACCCCATGTTACCTTACTAAGAAGATGCACATTTTCTTCCCTTTTAGAAAGATGAAGTGCAAAAATATTTGAAAAAGCATTTGCTCTGTTTTAGGTGCTGAATCTTCCATGAATACAATTTTAAAATCTTTTGACAAAAGTAAGGTGTAGGCTTCCGTGGCGGTGCAGTGGCTGGGTCCGTAACTCCACTGCAGGCGAGACGGGTTTGGTCCTTGGTTGTGGAGTCCCACGTGCCCTGCAGCATAGCACGCCCCCAAGACAGGATGCAATCACGGTGAAATGAAGTGATATTGTGAACAACAGTCTTTAAGTGCTCAAGAAAGAATTATATTCAGAAGGAAATGTTCCTTATATACCCTAAATGTTTACAGCTTTTGTCACTGGAACTGTATGATATGATATGAAAGTATGATATGGTACTTTTATTAGAAAAATATGATATTTCTACGAGAGCAGACTTTCCCTTCCTACTTCTGTTTTTAAAATTATAATCATCAGTAATACGGTTTTGGAAAACAATCGTTAAATCTTTGACTCACAAAAATTCTAATGGTCTGTACATTTTGTGGTGCTTTTATCCCACAAGAAACATGGTTACCTTGCCTCCCTTATACTAATGTACCGCAATTGTGTTTAAACAGTAGAGAGGCATTTTGGCAGGAAATGATGTGGTACTAACACAGAAAAATGTTCTGTCCCAGGGGCCTTAAAAGAAGTAGCTACACCACTATAAATATTTGTTTAATAAATGATAAATCTCATTAACCTGAAACACAACTTAAAGCAAATGGGGTTTTGCCACCATCTGAAGAGTTCTAAGTCAAAGTATCTTTTGCATAAATTATCTAGAGAAGAACTCTCCATCTGGTTAACTATAATCAAATATACGTGAAGTGTGATTAAAATGTCACACTGAGGGTAATCAGAATTTTTCTTTCTGAATAGTTTTATGATTGTAACTTTTGCAGAGCAAAGAGATATTTCACATTTTATATACCTAGAAATTCTGACAGTTTTGCTGAGAGTTTCAGCAATTACGGATTTTGTTTTTTTCTCTAAGAAGTTATGTGTCAGGAGTCACGTTCTACTTGTCATGTTATAAGCTTATCATTAACCCCATGTTACCTTACTAAGAAGATGCACATTTTCTTCCCTTTTAGAAAGATGAAGTGCACATATAATCATATGTATAGACTTGGTGTCGGTTTTCCAGGTGATGCTAGTGGCAGAGAACCTGCCTGCCAATGCAGGAGGCGCTGGAGACATGGGAGATCCCCTGGAGTAGGAAATGGTAACCCACTCCTGTATTCTTGCCTGGGAAATCCCATGGACAGAGGAGCCTGGCGGGCTACAGTCAATGGGGTCCCAGAGTTGGACACGACTGAAGCGACTTAACACAACACATGTATAGACTTGATGTAGTGTTTCTGACTTCTTGGCCTCCCTCACCACTGCAGTTGTTAAATAGATGGTGCCCTTTAACTGAGGGACGTTTGAGAACAGAAGAAATGGCCTGCTGACTTCCTTCTGGAAGGTAATACCTGGCATCTGCCTTGGGCCTGCTGGCGAGGTAGATGGTGAACCCAGCAGAGAAGAGGCTGTGAGGGTGCCCGGAGCCTGGTGCGATCAAGGTGAAATGGAGGCAGGGTTCCTGGTGATTGATGAAAACAGGCACTGAGCAGGCAACGCGTGGTTGTCTTGAAATGAATTTCACGCCCGTTGATTGTGCTTTGTCTTCTCAGCTGCCTTTGTCAACCCAGTATAAGAAACTGAAGCAAAGATGTCTAGGGACTGCCGAATAAATATTGGAGCAGCAGTTTTACCTGGGTCTTCTGCCTTCCGATTCTTTGCTGTTATTTCCCTACCATCCTGCTGCCATCCCTGAGATGCAGTGGGATGGCTTCTGTCCTCTGCTCCCTTTCTCTCTAAAGGCTTCTCATCGACCGATAGAGAAGAACTCTCCATCTGGTTAACTATAATCAAATATACGTGAAGTGTGATTAAAATGTCACACTGAGGGTAATCAGAATTTTTCTTTCTGAATAGTTTTAGGATTGTAACTTTTGCAGAGCAAAGAGATATTTCACATTTTATATACCTAGAAATTCTGACAGTTTTGCTGAGAGTTTCAGCAATTACGGATTTTGTTTTTTTCTCTAAGAAGTTATGTGTCAGGAGTCACGTTCTACTTGTCATGTTATAAGCTTATCATTAACCCCATGTTACCTTACTAAGAAGATGCACATTTTCTTCCCTTTTAGAAAGATGAAGTGCACATATAATCATATGTATAGACTTGGTGTCGGTTTTCCAGGTGATGCTAGTGGCAGAGAACCTGCCTGCCAATGCAGGAGGCGCTGGAGACATGGGAGATCCCCTGGAGTAGGAAATGGTAACCCACTCCTGTATTCTTGCCTGGGAAATCCCATGGACAGAGGAGCCTGGCGGGCTACAGTCAATGGGGTCCCAGAGTTGGACACGACTGAAGCGACTTAACACAACACATGTATAGACTTGATGTAGTGTTTCTGACTTCTTGGCCTCCCTCACCACTGCAGTTGTTAAATAGATGGTGCCCTTTAACTGAGGGACGTTTGAGAACAGAAGAAATGGCCTGCTGACTTCCTTCTGGAAGGTAATACCTGGCATCTGCCTTGGGCCTGCTGGCGAGGTAGATGGTGAACCCAGCAGAGAAGAGGCTGTGAGGGTGCCCGGAGCCTGGTGCGATCAAGGTGAAATGGAGGCAGGGTTCCTGGTGATTGATGAAAACAGGCACTGAGCAGGCAACGCGTGGTTGTCTTGAAATGAATTTCACGCCCGTTGATTGTGCTTTGTCTTCTCAGCTGCCTTTGTCAACCCAGTATAAGAAACTGAAGCAAAGATGTCTAGGGACTGCCGAATAAATATTGGAGCAGCAGTTTTACCTGGGTCTTCTGCCTTCCGATTCTTTGCTGTTATTTCCCTACCATCCTGCTGCCATCCCTGAGATGCAGTGGGATGGCTTCTGTCCTCTCTGCCCTCCCCTTTCTCTCTAAAGGCTTGGCGCCATGGCGCTCACATCCGGACCAATTTCTTCTCTCTGTATGATGTCACAGAATTGGTTCTGACGCCTCTGGCTTTCCCCTCCCCTGAGCACGGCTAACGCCAGTCATTCTCCGCCTTTTTCCATAAAAATGAAAATAAGAAAACGAGAATATTTATTTTCTTTTTAGCATTTCTTCTAGATTCTCATGCTTGTTTTGACTCTGAAATAGAATGTCATTTTTATGGGTTTTTGGTGGCACTAATCTTTTGTTTATTTTTGCCTGTCAAAATTCTCCACAGTTATTATGTTAAGATTTTTTAAAATATTAGGAATTTTTTTTTTTTTGGGTTTATGATCTCAGATTCCAAAGCAGTTTTTATCTCTGTAATCTTAGTGACAGTTGTGGAACAGAAATATTACTCTCCTCTCAGTAAAAATTCTTTAAGTTGGTTACAAAGTTCAGGTTTAGTCAAAGCCTTCAAAGAATTTATTTGAGACATAGTCTTTTTTAAATTTGTTTTTAAGTCATTTTATTGATTTATTTTATTTTTGGCTGGGGTCTTCGTTGCAGCTCGGGCTTTTTCTGTAGTTGTGGCAAGCAAGGGCTACTCTGGTTGTGGTTTGTGGTCTTCTCCCTGCGGTGGCTTCTCTTCTTTCGGAGCACGGGCTCTAGGGCACGCAGGATGCAGTGGTTGTGGCTCCCGGGCTCTGGAGCACAGGCTCAGTAGTTGTGGTGCACAAGCTCAGTTGCTGCACGGCATGTTGAATCTTCCCAGATCAGACATGGAACTCATGTCTCCTACTTTGGCAGGTGGATTCTTTACCACTGAGCCACCAAGCAAGCCCGAAACATAGTCTTGATTATCTTTATTCTTTGAATTTGCAGTATGGTAAATCCTTGATTAGTATCTATGGGGAAGAATCCTTATAATTTTGGCAATAACTCTTCCTGCACACTTGTTTGTTTTGTAGCCCGTTTTCCTTTATCTTCACATCTCTGTGACTTGTGCAGGAGTTTCTTCCCATTTCATAGACAGGAACATGTAGATACTAAGGAAAATATGACTGCTAATAATAGTGACTCTTTTCATGTGCCAGACTTGTTTCTGTTTATGTCTTTTTATTATTAAAAAAGCTTTTTTTCTTTGGCTATGCCCTGTGGCATGTGGGATCTTAGTTCCCCAGCCAGGGATCAAGCTATGTCTCCTGCAGTCATAGTGGGGACTCTTAACCATGGGACCACCAGGGAACATGCAATTTTAAAAATTTCTTAAAAATTTGTTTTACTGAGGTGCAAATGACATATAACATTATAATGGTTTCATGTATACAATGAAATTATTGCATATTTGTATATATAGAAAAGTCACCACAGTAAGTCTAGTTACCATCTGCCACCATACGTCGTTAACTTGTAGGATTTACTGTCTTGGCAACTTTCAGGTATGCTCTACAATGTTACTGACTGTAGTCACTATGCTATACATGACATCCCCATGGCCTGTTTATTTTAGAACTGGAAGTTTGTACATCTTGACCCGCTTCACTGATTTTGCCCATTGCCCAACTTGCCTACTCTCTGGCAGCCACCGTTCCTTTCTCTGTATCAGTGGGTTTTTAAAATTTGTTCTGTTTTTGAAATTACACATAAAAAAGAAATCACATGGTATTTCTCTCTCTCTGATTTACCTTGCTTAGCATAATTCAAGGTCCATCCATGTTGTGGCAAATGGCAGGGTTTCATTCTTTTCTTCTCATACCTGAGTAGAATGCTATTCTATTATTCTATTCTCCTGTACCTGCAGCTCACATCTTCTTTCTCTGTTCATCCATTGATGGAGTTAGGTTGTTTCTAGTCTTGGCTATTGTGGGAATAATGTGGTGATCAACATAGATAGGGGTGTATATGTCTTTTCAAATGAATGTTTTTGTTTTCTCTGGATAAATGCCCAGAAGTGGAATTGCTAGATCATATGGTAGTTCTGTTTTTAATTGTTTTGAGGAATCTGCATACTGTTTTCTATGGTGGCACCAGTTTACATTCCCACCGACAGGGTGCACAGGTGTCCCCCTTTCTCCACATCACTTGCTGAAACTTGTTATTTGTTGTCTTGTTAATAATAGGCATTCTAACAGGTATGAGGTGGGATCTTGTGGTTTGGAGTTGCATTTCTCCAGTGATTAGTGATGTTGAACTTCTTTTCATGTACCTATTGGCTATCTGTATGTCTTCTTTGGAAAAATGCCTATTCAGATGGTTTGCCCTTTGTAAAGTCAGGTTGGTTTCTCTCTCTCAACCTCTTTTGCTATTGAATTTTATGAGTTCTTTATATATTTAGAATGTTAACCTCTTATCAGATATGTGATTTAGAAATATTTTCTTCTATTCAGTAGGCTATATTTTCCTTTTGTTGATAGTTTCCTTTGCTGAGTTTTTAAATTTCATGTAGTCCCACTTGTTTATTTCTGCTTTTGTTGCCTTTGCCTTTGGAATCAGGTCCAAACATTAATTTCCAAGACCAATGAAAATTAGCTCACTGCCCATGTTTTCCTCTAGGAGTTTTATGGTTATCAGGTCTTATGTTTAAGTCTTGAATTCATTTTGAGTTAATTTTTGTGTATGATGTAAGATAATTGTTTAGTTTCAGTTTTTCTCTTTTTTTTTTGCATATGACTGTCCGGTTTTCCCAAGATCATTTGTTGAAAAAACTGTCCTTATTCTTTCCTCATTTGTTGTAAATTAATTGACCATATGCATGGGTTTTCTGTTCTGTTCTGTGTCTGTTTTTTTTTTTTTTGGCAGTCACATACTGCTTTGATTATTATAGCTTTGTTGGATAGTTTGAAATTAGGAACATGATGCCATCAGATCTGTTCTCTCTCAAGATGCTTTGACAATTCAGAATCTATTGTAGTTCCATAAAAATTTTAGGATTATTTGTTCCATTTCTTTGAAAAAAATGTCATTGGTACTTTGATAGAGATAAATGGATTTTAAAGAACTTCACAATAACTTTTGGGAAAGATTCTTATTTTCCTCAGTTGAAACAAGGGAAGTGAAATTTTAAGAGGTTAAGTGATACTTAATGCCAGGTAGCTTTTAAAGTTGGAACTAAGTTCTTTTTCTTCAGATAAGGATATTAGGGGGCGGAAGTGCAAATGAAACTGTGTTGTGGGCAGAGAATATGTGATAAGTGAGAGGACGGGGCTCCAAAAGAGATGGATTGTTTTTGGCATGTGGGTAGGAAGCAGAAACGAGAGGGTCCAATAGCAAATAGGAACGGGGTTGGAAATGTATGTTATTCCTATTGCTGCTGGCTAGCATCCTTGAGAATTCCTGATTCCCTCCATTTTGTCGTGTGACTTTGCTTTACTTTGTGATCAGTACATGTGTGCATGCTAAGTCACTCAGTTGTGTCCAACTCCTTGTGACCCTGTGGACGGTAGCCCCCCAGGCTCCTAGGACCATGGGATTCTTCAGGCAAGAATACTGGAGTGGATTGCCATTTTCTCCTCCAGGGGATCTTCCTGACCCAGGGATCGAACCCAAGTCTCTTACTATGTTTCCTTCATTGGCAGGCAGGTTCTTAACCACCAGTGCCACAAAGGGAAGGCCAATTAGAACCTAGTGTAGCATAACAGTTTCAAGTCGGTACCAGCTGAGAAGCTGTGTGGCTTAGGAAAGAAAATATTTCTCAAATTTGTCTGACCTTATGTGTGAAAGGGGCAGATTAGATTGGGCAATTTTGTGAAACTCCTTCCAGAATCAGCACCTTATAATTTATAGGAATTGTTAGAAATGGGCCGAATAAATTATAAACGTAAGCTTTGGATTTTTATGACTTTCTTGCTCTCTTTTTTCCAAGATGATCTCTCAAAAATCATATTGTCGACTCATCTCGTCTAAAATACTATTTTAGTTAGGTATTACGCTTAAGATTTTTGTACCTGTACTATCAAGATAATGGAAAATATCTTTCTGTTCTTTTCCAGGCCCTGCAGGAGCAGCTAAGGATGTGTAAGTACTTAATGTTATGATTTTCTAAACTCTTTCTGAGGAAGAAACTGTTTTCATGGTTCTGACCTTTAGATGGATAGGTTTGATAGAAAAGACATGGAAGCACTTTCTGTACTGAGCACACGTCGAGGCTCTCATTTGATTTGTAACTAAAGTGCTATTTGAAGAAATGGAGTATTTGTGGCTTTTCATTTCAGCCTTTCAGTTGCCCTAGCATTGTAATTCGGAACTTTACGAAGGGGAAATGTTTAATTGTGTTTTCATCCCAGCTTGTGTAGAGATGTTTTTCTAGTTGAAGCTAGTGATTATGGCAGAATTAAGCACTTAGCTCCTATGACTATGCAACATCTTAAGAATTTAGCCCGTAGGGAAGGGCAGGAGCCAAACATTTACCAGAGGCAGACTGTTGTTTTGAAGTTGATCATTAGGCATTTGAGGGAATGTATATGGCCATTCAAGGTAATCAATATTGAGTTGAACTTTAGACCACAGGACCGTTTCAGGGTTTCCATCATGCCTCTTCTTTTCATCTTCCTACCTTGAATCTAGATATAGCAAGGCCACTGCAGTAGTTCACCATTTAAGAGTGTTTGTGGCACAGGGAACTATATTCAGTATTATGTAAAAAACCATAATGGAAAAGAATATGAAAAAGGGGATATATATAACTGAATGCATGCAAATAACTGAATCACTTTGCTGTACTGTACATCAGAAACTAATACAACATTGTAAATCAGTTATACGTAAGTTTAAAAAGAGATGTATAAAATGTTCTGAGAAAAAACACAGTGTCATTTAGGGAACTGGGTGGTGGGGTGGCCTGGGGTGGGACAAGGTAGTGATGGAGAACCCATGAACAAAAACAGAAAAAAGAGTGTTCGTGGTCACTCCATGGATTGTGGGATCAGCCTCTGTCCATGCCATCAATTGGTCTGAATGTCGAAACTGATGGTGCCCCACTGCCCCAGCCCCACCCCCCTAGAGGGCAGGAGAAGACTTACTACTCACATAATGAGGCTTTCTGCAGAGAGCAGGCTGGGCTCCTAAACTGGTCCATTCAGTGTGCACGGAAAATATCTTTCTGTTCTTTTCCAGGCCCTGCAGGAGCAGCTAAGGATGTGTAAGTACTTAATGTTATGATTTTCTAAACTCTTTCTGAGGAAGAAACTGTTTTCATGGTTCTGACCTTTAGATGGATAGGTTTGATAGAAAAGACATGGAAGCACTTTCTGTACTGAGCACACGTCGAGGCTCTCATTTGATTTGTAACTAAAGTGCTATTTGAAGAAATGGAGTATTTGTGGCTTTTCATTTCAGCCTTTCAGTTGCCCTAGCATTGTAATTCGGAACTTTACGAAGGGGAAATGTTTAATTGTGTTTTCATCCCAGCTTGTGTAGAGATGTTTTTCTAGTTGAAGCTAGTGATTATGGCAGAATTAAGCACTTAGCTCCTATGACTATGCAACATCTTAAGAATTTAGCCCGTAGGGAAGGGCAGGAGCCAAACATTTACCAGAGGCAGACTGTTGTTTTGAAGTTGATCATTAGGCATTTGAGGGAATGTATATGGCCATTCAAGGTAATCAATATTGAGTTGAACTTTAGACCACAGGACCGTTTCAGGGTTTCCATCATGCCTCTTCTTTTCATCTTCCTACCTTGAATCTAGATATAGCAAGGCCACTGCAGTAGTTCACCATTTAAGAGTGTTTGTGGCACGGGGAACTATATTCAGTATTATGTAAAAAACCATAATGGAAAAGAATATGAAAAAGGGGATATATATAACTGAATGCATGCAAATAACTGAATCACTTTGCTGTACTGTACATCAGAAACTAATACAACATTGTAAATCAGTTATACGTAAGTTTAAAAAGAGATGTATAAAATGTTCTGAGAAAAAACACAGTGTCATTTAGGGAACTGGGTGGTGGGGTGGCCTGGGGTGGGACAAGGTAGTGATGGAGAACCCATGAACAAAAACAGAAAAAAGAGTGTTCGTGGTCACTCCATGGATTGTGGGATCAGCCTCTGTCCATGCCATCAATTGGTCTGAATGTCGAAACTGATGGTGCCCCACTGCCCCAGCCCCACCCCCCTAGAGGGCAGGAGAAGACTTACTACTCACATAATGAGGCTTTCTGCAGAGAGCAGGCTGGGCTCCTAAACTGGTCCATTCAGTGTGCACGAAGGAAAGGGTGAGCAGGTTTGGTTTGGTTTTTATTGTGCGTGGTGCCGAGGGGAGGGATGGGCAGAGCAGTGCCTGGCTGTATCCTCCCAGTCAGCACACAGGCAGGAGTTCACAGGGTTTTATAGGCTTGCACAGTTGTAGGGCAGAAGGGTCTATGGGACTTTAAAGCTCTTATCGAAAGCAGATTCAGTGGGCTTCCCTGGTGGTCCAGTGGGTAAAGAGTCCACCTTGCAGTGCACGGGGCACTGGTTTGATCCCTGGCCTGGGAAGATTCCATGTGCTGCACAGCGGCTGGGCTGCTGTGTCCAGTTAGGAGTCAGCACTCTGGAGTGCATGTGCCCAGAGCCAGTGCTCTGTAACCAGAGGCCACTCCAATGGGAGGCCCACACACATGCCAAAGAATAAAAGATGGATGAAAATAAACGATGACTAAGAGGCAAAAAAAGAGAGGCAGATTCAGACCATTTATTATTATTACTATTACTATTATTATTATTGTTTCTCCTGCATTGGCAGGCAGATTCTTTACCTCTGAACTACCAGGAAATCCTCTTAACTACTTTTTAAAATTCTGAATTCTCTAGATTTAAATGGTCTGTGACTTTGTGTACTTCATAAGTTCTATAACTAAGGAGATGTAATTCTATACCTTAAAAAAAAAAAAAACTGAATGCATGCAAATAACTGAATCACTTTGCTGTACTGTACATCAGAAACTAATACAACATTGTAAATCAGTTATACGTAATTTTAAAAAGAGATGTATAAAATGTTCTGAGAAAAAACACAGTGTCATTTAGGGAACTGGGTGGTGGGGTGGCCTGGGGTGGGACAAGGTAGTGATGGAGAACCCATGAACAAAAACAGAAAAAAGAGTGTTCGTGGTCACTCCATGGATTGTGGGATCAGCCTCTGTCCATGCCATCAATTGGTCTGAATGTCGAAACTGATGGTGCCCCACTGCCCCAGCCCCACCCCCCTAGAGGGCAGGAGAAGACTTACTACTCACATAATGAGGCTTTCTGCAGAGAGCAGGCTGGGCTCCTAAACTGGTCCATTCAGTGTGCACGAAGGAAAGGGTGAGCAGGTTTGGTTTGGTTTTTATTGTGCGTGGTGCCGAGGGGAGGGATGGGCAGAGCAGTGCCTGGCTGTATCCTCCCAGTCAGCACACAGGCAGGAGTTCACAGGGTTTTATAGGCTTGCACAGTTGTAGGGCAGAAGGGTCTATGGGACTTTAAAGCTCTTATCGAAAGCAGATTCAGTGGGCTTCCCTGGTGGTCCAGTGGGTAAAGAGTCCACCTTGCAGTGCACGGGGCACTGGTTTGATCCCTGGCCTGGGAAGATTCCATGTGCTGCACAGCGGCTGGGCTGCTGTGTCCAGTTAGGAGTCAGCACTCTGGAGTGCATGTGCCCAGAGCCAGTGCTCTGTAACCAGAGGCCACTCCAATGGGAGGCCCACACACATGCCAAAGAATAAAAGATGGATGAAAATAAACGATGACTAAGAGGCAAAAAAAGAGAGGCAGATTCAGACCATTTATTATTATTACTATTACTATTATTATTATTGTTTCTCCTGCATTGGCAGGCAGATTCTTTACCTCTGAACTACCAGGAAATCCTCTTAACTACTTTTTAAAATTCTGAATTCTCTAGATTTAAATGGTCTGTGACTTTGTGTACTTCATAAGTTCTATAACTAAGGAGATGTAATTTTACTCAATAAATGACTCTTTAAAAACAAATATGGTAAATTTAATTGGAAAAAGTTAAAGAATCGTTTAGTATCATTTTCCCTTGCACAGAAGGTATATATATGTAGATGTATTTTTTCAAAGCAGAAGCTATAGATTTATAAATCTTGACATAACGTTAGGGGATGTCATGAATGAAGGAGGAACTATGAAATTAAGACAATTTAAACTTTTACTATGAAGATTTAAAATTTTTGTCTTTGTTTCTCATCTAAAGAGACTGATCCGAAATCCCAAGAAGTGGTTAGACTCATCTAATGGATGTTAAGAGTACAGAACTTCAAATAGGGTACCCATCATATTATATTGACCACATAAAAGTCTTTCGGGGGGCTTTCCTGGTGGTCCAGTGGGTAAAGACAGTGCTTTGCAGTGCAAGGGACGCCAGTTTGATCCCTGACCCGGAAAGATCCCATGTGCTGCAGAGCGGCTGGACTGATGTGTCCAACTACCAGGCCAGCACTCTGGATCGCATGTACCCAGAGCTGGTGCTCTGCAGCCAGAGAGGCCACTGTGATGGGAGGTCCACACGGGCCAAAGAACAAAGATGGAAATGAAAGACCAATAGAAGTGGCCAAAAAAAAAAAAAAAGTCTTTTAGGGGGGAATTGTGATTTTTTTTTTTTTAGTAGTCAGACACATTATAATTGCTTCCTTAATATATAATAAAATTCAGTTCTCTAGGTACAGTTTGGAATTTTTACTATGTCTCCCGTTTCCTATTATTTGTGTGCTTTCTATAGGCAATAAGTCAGGATATAACAAATACATTGGTATTTTTGCCCTCGAGCAGGTCAGTGTCTACTGGGGACCAAAATATAGTGTAATATGTGCTAATTATTAAAAAAGTCAAAATTTAATGCTAGTTTGGGTCTTGAAGGGCAAACAAGAGTTTGTGTGGGAAGGGAAAGAATGGCAGGGCAGGGGAGAGAACACGAAAAGAGGCGTTTGGGTACAAGAGAGCCTCAGCTCTTCTGGAAAGTCAGCCAGTGTGCCCGGAGCCTCGGCAAGAGTGGCTGATGAGGCTGAGGGGCCAGAACCAGCTCATGAAGGGCCCTTGGTGGCAGGCTGGTCATGGTACTTGGTTTTTCTTATGAACTCAAGAGCCATACCGCATTTCGAGGTGGGGAATTACATGACTTTTGTTTGAGCTTTGAGGCGATGACAGTCAAGACAGTGGGCTGTGTGAGAAGAGGGAGAGGTGGAGGCCCAGAAGAGTAAGGGGGCCGAGAAGTCAGACAGCAGACGGGACATGGGAAAGGAGCAGAGGTGACATGTTCTAGGTACCCTTGGAAAGAGCATCGATAAGACCTGTCGAGCGACTGAATGGGGAAGGAGAGGGAAGTACAGGCTGAGGTGAAGCTAGCCCTGTGGTTTCAAACTTGAGCCAAGGGAAGGGATGGTGGATGACCCAGAAAGGTCACATGAGCTAGAAGGAGAAGAGAAGCCATTGGATGCAGCGTGGTGGCCACGCTGGTCACTGGGGGATGCGGTTTCAGTTGGGTGGAGCGAGTACCAACGGAGCCAGAGTGGTGGTGAACTGGAGTGAGGAAGGGATGCCTGGCCTTTGTTTTACAATATCGGCAGTAAGGGGTGGAAAATGTTGGTAGCTTAAGGTGGAAACGTACTATAAGAAATATATTTTTGTTGGAAAATAAATACAAAGAAAATTTAGAAAGCATAGAAAACCGTTTAAAAGAAAAAATTCAGCTAGTATCCCTACCGCTGGAGACAATTACCATTGATATTTTACACTATTTTGTTCCATTGTTTTGTGATTCCTCCTGCCTGAATATGGGTATGGTTGATTGTGTACATCAAAGTTTGATTTTCTTTTTCTATTTATTTTTTACAGAAGAGATGGAGGTGCGCCCATAGGCGAAAGGGTAGGAGCCAACAGAGTGAGAGAAGTGGAGGGTGGTTTGGCAAGGGGTTATCTATGTGAAGGAGAATAATTGGTGGATATAGAATCTAGAATGTACAAGAAGGATTGAAAACATAGAAGGTTCACCTTACCAACTTGAGATAAGGAAGAAAGCATGGGGCAAGAGATACAGAATTTTTTAAAAAAATATTTATTTCTTTGACTGTGCTGGGTCTTAGTTACAGTATGTGGGACCTAGCTCCCTGACCAGGGCTCGAACCCAGGCTTCCTGCATTGGAAGCCAGGAGTCTTAGCCACTGGGCCACCGGAGAAGTCCAGAGATATAGAAATTTAATTATCATATGACAGACCTACATGTATATCAGGGAGTGAGACTTTCTCCTTCTCTTCAAAATTAAGTCACAGTACACTCACATGCAGAACAAAACAAGTGAATTCAACGTGATGACATTCAGCTGTTTTCACAAACCTGCAGAATCAGCCCTGCTTTTATTTTACTTCAGCGAATTCTCTTAGCTGTTTGGCACAGATGGGTTGTGTGAGGATATTTTTGGTTGGAAATGGCAGAAGCCCAGCTTAAGCTGGTCTAAACAAACAAACATAAAGGAATTTATTGGCATGTGTAACGGAAAAGCTCGGGGTTCAGCCTTAGGTGAAGCTAGCCCTGGTTTCAAACTTGAAGGGGGTTCCAAACATGAGCTAGAAGGAGAAGAGAAGCCATTGGATGCAGCGTGGTGGCCACGCTGGTCACTGGGGGATGCGGTTTCAGTTGGGTGGAGCGAGTACCAACGGAGCCAGAGTGGTGGTGAACTGGAGTGAGGAAGGGATGCCTGGCCTTTGTTTTACAATATCGGCAGTAAGGGGTGGAAAATGTTGGTAGCTTAAGGTGGAAACGTACTATAAGAAATATATTTTGTTGGAAAATAAATACAAAGAAAATTTAGAAAGCATAGAAAACCGTTTAAAAGAAAAAATTCAGCTAGTATCCCTACCGCTGGAGACAATTACCATTGATATTTTACACTATTTTGTTCCATTGTTTTGTGATTCCTCCTGCCTGAATATGGGTATGGTTGATTGTGTACATCAAAGTTTGATTTTCTTTTTCTATTTATTTTTTACAGAAGAGATGGAGGTGCGCCCATAGGCGAAAGGGTAGGAGCCAACAGAGTGAGAGAAGTGGAGGGTGGTTTGGCAAGGGGTTATCTATGTGAAGGAGAATAATTGGTGGATATAGAATCTAGAATGTACAAGAAGGATTGAAAACATAGAAGGTTCACCTTACCAACTTGAGATAAGGAAGAAAGCATGGGGCAAGAGATACAGAATTTTTTAAAAAAATATTTATTTCTTTGACTGTGCTGGGTCTTAGTTACAGTATGTGGGACCTAGCTCCCTGACCAGGGCTCGAACCCAGGCTTCCTGCATTGGAAGCCAGGAGTCTTAGCCACTGGGCCACCGGAGAAGTCCAGAGATATAGAAATTTAATTATCATATGACAGACCTACATGTATATCAGGGAGTGAGACTTTCTCCTTCTCTTCAAAATTAAGTCACAGTACACTCACATGCAGAACAAAACAAGTGAATTCAACGTGATGACATTCAGCTGTTTTCACAAACCTGCAGAATCAGCCCTGCTTTTATTTTACTTCAGCGAATTCTCTTAGCTGTTTGGCACAGATGGGTTGTGTGAGGATATTTTTGGTTGGAAATGGCAGAAGCCCAGCTTAAGCTGGTCTAAACAAACAAACATAAAGGAATTTATTGGCATGTGTAACGGAAAAGCTCGGGGGGTTCAGCCTTAGTCACAGGAGGATCCAGGTGATCGAATGACAGGAATAAACTCTTTTATCTCTGCTGTCCTGTGTTTAGCTCCATTCTGAGGCAGCGTTTTTCCAGTGGTGATGGAGATGGTCATGGAAAAAGAGCTCTTTCCATGAAGTTTGATCAAAAGTCATAGCCCTAGGCTCTCCATGATGTGGGGTCAAGTGCCTCTCTCTGAACCAGTCAGTGGGCCAGGGGAACGTGGGCTTCTCATTGGCCAGGCCTGGGTCATGTGCTGACTGCTGAAGCCAATCGCAGTGTCATTAGCCTCACCTGACTTTAAATAATGTGAGAGCAGTGGTTCCCACATAAGAAAAAAGTTGGGATGCTGTTGTCAAAATGGAAATGGAAATTGGGCTTCCCTGGTGGTCCAGTGGGTTTAGGGTCCACCTTGCAATGCGAGGGGCACCAGTTCGATCCCTGGCCTGGGAAGATCCCATGTGCCGAGGAATGGCTGGGCTTGTGTGTCCAGTTGGGAGCCAGTGCTCTGCAGTGAGAGAGGCCACTGCGATGGGGGCCAACACAGGCCAAAGAAGATGAAAAATCAGCGATGGCTTAGAGGCAAAAAAAAAAAAAAAGAAAGAAAGAAAAGGGAAACAATTGTTACAGGGCAGGCAGAAAAATAGCAGGTTCTCCATGTAGGTCAACTTCCATATTACTTCAAAAAAATCTTTTTGATTTAATTTTTTTCAAGTCAGTAGGTACTTTTATTGACTCATGATAACCAAATGCATATGAATATAATTCATTAATTTTTTATTGCCATATAGTTGCTTTATATTGCTCTGTCAGTTCCTGCTGTACAGCAGAGTGAATAAGCTGTATGAATGCATACATCTCCTCTTTTTAGGATTTCCTTCCCATTTAGGTCACCACAGAGCACCAAGGGGAGTTCTCTGTGCTATAGTAGGTTCTTGTTCTTTATCTGTTGTATACATAGGAGTGTATATATATCAGTTCCAGTCTCCTGCTTCATCCCACCCCTTGATTTAATTTTCTGTGTGTATATGTGTATATATATATGTAGCATGTATATGCTATATATATGAATTTTACAGATATATTTTGAATAAGAAACAGTATTAAACAAGCTGAATCAAATTTAATGTTGAAAATAAACAATTGTAGCCAGTCATTTTAAACAAGATTATGAAAACACTTCTTTCACTTAAAACTTGTAAAGTGATATTTCATTAAGATTTTTCTTGACAAAGCAGTTTTACTGTTATGGAAGGTAACAGCTATAGAGAAAAATATCTTGGAATGAGTTACCATAAAACACGTTGAAGCTCTGTCTTTTTGAAAAGCTGAAATTATGTATCTCTGAGTTTCCTGGAATCCTTTATAAATTTCCCATATCTGAAATACCTGTGTCCTCTGAGCCCTTTCCTCATTAAAGACCTAAGGTGTCTGAGAGCCTGTTTCTCCTCTGTGAAGTGGCATACAAGGCTGTTTTCTGAGGGTGAGGCAGCTTACTGAAACATTTTACCCATCTTTTGGGGGTGGGGAAGTATTTAGCATTGAAAAAACCTTGCGTTTTGGAAACTGAGATCTGAGTTTAAACTTCTCTCCATTCCTTAGTATGCACGCGTGCTCAGGTGTGTCCAACTGTTTGAGACCTCATAGACTGGCTCCTCAATGGAATTTTCCAGGCAAGAATATTGGAGTGGGTGCCATTTCCTTTTCCATTTCCTTCAATCCCGATTCAGGGATTGAACCTGTGTCTTCTGCATTGGCAGGAAGATTCTTTACCATCAGTGCCACCATAACATTGGGGTAATATTAACTGTTCAGGGTAACCATCTTCATTATCATCATCATTTTATTTTCATAGATTATCTTTATTGAGAACTACATATCATGGAGGGACTTCCGGCACTTTAAGTACATCCTCTCAGTACCCCCAGCGGTGTGATGAAGGTAGTAGCGCTCTTTCACTTTACAGATGGGGAGATGGGACACAGGCATTAAGTAACCTCTTAAGGGTTATGATTATTATGGGTATAGTATATTCAGTATTGTGATTTGCAGTATAGATCAGTCAGTAAAGAATCTGCCTGCAATGCAGGAGATCCAGGTGCAATATTTGGGTCAGGAAGATCCCCTGGAGAAGGAAATGGCAACCCCATCCAGTATGCTTGCCTAGAGAATCCCATGGGCAGAGGACCCTGGAGGGTTTCTGTCACAAAGAGTCAGACACGATTGAAACGACTTAGGACACATGCAACCCACATAGTCAGTATTCTAGGATAATACTTGGTATTATATGTTGTTTGCCCCTCCCTGTAAACTGTAGCTAGAGTTATTAGGTGGTTTAAGGGTTGTTGAAACCATTTGGCAGTGGCTCTGTCATGAATCACTGATGGGAGAAGACCCAGTGCATCAAGGGCCTTACTGTGGTTAGAAATCTCATGTTTTCGCTGGTTGTCCATCAACGCTTGGTTAGATTTTCCTTGGTGGAGCCCAGTGGAATAGGAGCAGGCGAGAAGCCATTGGGTGGGTTCATTCAGGGATAGAGAGGGATTGGTGACCCGCAGGCACAGGCTAGACATGGGGGGAGGAGAAGCCCTAGGGGGCTGATGAGCGGGTAGACCAGAGGGGCTGGATGGGCTGCAGGTTTCTTTGGGATTGGTGGGGAAGGGGAGATCAAAGGAAGTTTTTTTTTTTCCCCGCTAGACAATGGAATTGTCTACTCTAAAATGTGAGAGGTGACATAGTTGCAGGAACTAAGCTTCATGGAGCGCCCATGAAGAGTAAATTATTAGAACAGCAGTAAAAATTGCTGGGATAGGGGAAATCAGCAAAACGTGAAGCAAGAGGTCTACTGGGTGGTTTTCATGGAATTTAAAATTGTTCAAGATAATGATGATGAGGAAGAAAACCTTTGAGACAGGGCCAAAATCTTCAGTGTCGGGGAGGGGGTCGCTGTTATGGCAGGGTTCTGATGCCACAGAGGAGAGTTTTGGGGTGAAAATAAAATGGGCCCCAGCTGAAAGAGTGCTTTGGGGAGGCTGGACGCATTCTGGCTCCATCTCCCATTTGGAGACAGTGGAACAAGGGAAAACTATCTGCTTATTCCCTCAGTTTTGAGAAAAGTGATACATCAGGGCAAAGAAAGATTTCTTAAGGAGGAGAGAACATTCCTGCCTGCCTCATAGTGAAGGATACTTTTACAGCCAATACTGACGTAATCCAACACTATATGCTTTTTAGGGGAGCAGAAGAGGAGTAGGGAAATTGCAATTTAATTCTGGATCCATTAAATCCCATACAGATAGCAAATGTTACTCAAGTTCTCTGGTAATCTTATACTTTCTGGAAGAAAGAAAGGGACCACCATTGGCCAAGGGGTCCAACCAAGGAGAGAGACTGAAAGCTGAATACTGTCCTAAGAAGTTTGGAGATTGTGAAGACATGAATGAGGCTACACATAGGGTTGAACAGTCAGTGAGAAAACATGAATTCTGCCCCAAACCCTATGTGACTGAATGCTCAGTGGAATTGATTTGCAGTTCTCTGAAAAGCCAAGGTCATCATGAAAACCTATTAGAGGGAAAATGAAATGTGCACTTTCTGGAGGACTATAGGGTGGTAGAAGGAAATACTGTCAATTAATAATCTTATTACAAAAGTCGATCATGAATGGTAACTAAAAATAGATCATTGGAGCCACACAAATGATCTCCTGTGGTTTCCATATTGAAATTGTACTGTGTACAAATCACAAGTGTGGCCTTCTAGTTACATGGCAAATATGGAAAAAGGAAAGACTGCAGGCTGTTTTTCTGCTTTTAGATCATCGCTAATAAAAATAACGCTGTATTTGGAACATTTTTCTTGATGAATAAGTGAAAAATAAATAATTTCTTTCTCATGGAGCTATGTTGTTCTGGAAGGCTAGGGGAGTGAGAACTTTCTGAATTTTGAGGAGACTGGCCACTATGCGTGAGAAGCTATTCATTTGAGTAGGGCTGGTGGCTGCCTGGTATTTATCATCTGTGTTTGTTCTGGGGAATGCACATAATATATCCATGCTGTGGGTCCATTGTTTTACTTTTGAAACCTTTTTGTAGGTCACTCAGGTCAGCTATTTTACATAACCCAGAAACTAAGCAGATATAGTGGCAGGAATATTTTGTTTACCATGTGCTACTGAGAAAGAAAAAAAGGAGCGGCTTGTATTTGCTGTAGTAGCTCAGATAAAGTCTCTACGTGATTGTTATTTTTTTTTTAAATTTACCTTTTTAGCCATTCTTTTTTTTAAAATTTTTGGCCTATTTTTAATTGATTTTTTAATTAATTCATTTTTCATCCATCTTTATTCTTTGGCCTGCGTGTGCCTCCCATTGCAGTGGTCTCTGTCATTGCAGAGCACCAGCTCTGGGCACATGCGCTCCAGAGCACTGGCAGGTAATTGAACACACCTGTCCAGCTGCTCTGCGGCATGTGGGATCTTCCCGGGCCAGGGATCGAACTGGCGCCCCTTGCACTGCAAGGCGGACTCTTTACCCACCAGACCATCAGGGAAGCCGCTGTGATTGTTATTGATAAATGACATCATTGTGGTAAAAACCGATGGAAGGATTTAGATGTTCCGAGTGAATTTTAATTTTAAATAGGTAAGTATATGCACACAGTAGGCTTCCCGAGTGGATCAGTGGTAAAGAATCCGCCTGCCAATGCAGGAGATGCAAGAGACGTGGGTTTGATCCCTGGGTCAGGAAGATCCCCTAGAGAAGGAAATGGCAACCCACTCCAGTATTCTTGCCTGAGAAACCCCATGGACAGAGGAGCCTGGGGGGCTGCCGTCATGGGGTCACAAAGAGGCGGACATGACCTAGTGACTAAGCAGCAGCGCACAGAATATATTGATGAAGAGCGAAAAGGCAGAGGAAGGCCAGCCCGTGCCACGAGCAGCCAGATATGGAGCTGGTCTGGGGGCAGCTCACCTTCTGGCAGCTTGACTTAAAAGCTGTCAGAGCTTATTTACGGTTCGAGAGAAATTCAGTGTCTCTGGTTCGTTTAGGAAGAGGTGTGCAAAGCGAGTAGGACGCAGACGGGTGTGCAGTGACTGGCAAACCTGAATCAGTGTAGAAACTCCATCTGAGAGTGAGAGAACCATGCTGATTTCACAGGAAGTGGGCTAGAAGTAGTTGGTGGAAACTCTGAGATGTAAAAAAGCAGTTTTGAAACTAACGGTTGCTTTGTTTTTTTTTTTTTCCCTGACATGGCCTCAAATCAGGGTAACTTTGGTACGACAGAGATCACAGACCACTATACATACCACTGTGCAAGGAAGTGTCGTTTTAAACGATCAGTTGAGGGTTGGCCCTCAAATGCTAGCCATTTAAAATTCTGGCCTATTTTTAATTGATTTTTTAATTAATTCATTTTTCATCCATCTTTATTCTTTGGCCTGCGTGTGCCTCCCATTGCAGTGGTCTCTGTCATTGCAGAGCACCAGCTCTGGGCACATGCGCTCCAGAGCACTGGCAGGTAATTGAACACACCTGTCCAGCTGCTCTGCGGCATGTGGGATCTTCCCGGGCCAGGGATCGAACTGGCGCCCCTTGCACTGCAAGGCGGACTCTTTACCCACCAGACCATCAGGGAAGCCGCTGTGATTGTTATTGATAAATGACATCATTGTGGTAAAAACCGATGGAAGGATTTAGATGTTCCGAGTGAATTTTAATTTTAAATAGGTAAGTATATGCACACAGTAGGCTTCCCGAGTGGATCAGTGGTAAAGAATCCGCCTGCCAATGCAGGAGATGCAAGAGACGTGGGTTTGATCCCTGGGTCAGGAAGATCCCCTAGAGAAGGAAATGGCAACCCACTCCAGTATTCTTGCCTGAGAAACCCCATGGACAGAGGAGCCTGGGGGGCTGCCGTCATGGGGTCACAAAGAGGCGGACATGACCTAGTGACTAAGCAGCAGCGCACAGAATATATTGATGAAGAGCGAAAAGGCAGAGGAAGGCCAGCCCGTCCCACGAGCAGCCAGATATGGAGCTGGTCTGGGGGCAGCTCACCTTCTGGCAGCTTGACTTAAAAGCTGTCAGAGCTTATTTACGGTTCGAGAGAAATTCAGTGTCTCTGGTTCGTTTAGGAAGAGGTGTGCAAAGCGAGTAGGACGCAGACGGGTGTGCAGTGACTGGCAAACCTGAATCAGTGTAGAAACTCCATCTGAGAGTGAGAGAACCATGCTGATTTCACAGGAAGTGGGCTAGAAGTAGTTGGTGGAAACTCTGAGATGTAAAAAAGCAGTTTTGAAACTAACGGTTGCTTTGTTTTTTTTTTTTTCCCTGACATGGCCTCAAATCAGGGTAACTTTGGTACGACAGAGATCACAGACCACTATACATACCACTGTGCAAGGAAGTGTCGTTTTAAACGATCAGTTGAGGGTTTAGTTTTTCAGCAATCCCCAAAGTGGGGCGCAGATGATGACCTAGTGGTCTACCTTCAATCACACTTGCCTCTGCAAACATTTCTATCCGATGCAGTGGCTGAAAGTCTGAGTCAGAGCCCAGGAGCATGTGATCTTACTGCAGGAGCTTATCTGTGAAACTCAGTGGGTGGCTTTAACCTTGCCCTATTCTTTCTCCTTGAACACCTGTCCTTTGATAAAAGAAGCTAAATCTCTGCTAACAAAACCAGACCCCATGGTAATTAAATGCCCAATGTATTTTTTTAACCTAGCCCCGAATTGTTAATATGTGTTGCATGGTTCTTAGGAAGTGTTCTTGTGGTTTAAAAGTGGTTTTTTTTTTTTTTTTTTTTAATTCCCATAAAATGGAATGTGACCTTGTATTTAACTAACATTGCGCTATTACATTTCCCCCCAAATATGGTGTCACTTTCCACAAATTTTCAAATGCTCTGTGTGTGTGTTAGCCACTCAGTTGTGTGTGATTTTTTTGTGACTCTGTGGACTGTAGCCTGCCAGCCTTCGCTTGTCCATGGGATTCTCCAGGCCAGAGTACTGGAGTGGGTTGTTATTCTCTTCTCCAGGGGATCTTCCTAACCCAGGGGTTGAACCCAGGTCCTCTGCATTACAGGCAGATTCTTACCACTGAGCTAGAAGTGCAGCCCACTTCAGATGCTGTGTATGCTCAAAAATAAGACACTGTCTTGAGACCAGAGAAAGCAATTTACCAAGAGGCTTTTAGTCATGCTCCCTCTGGAAGAAAAACAAGTGTATCACACAGGTTTACTCTGTAGAGTAGTGGCTCATAGGGATTTGAAAATAGAGGAAACTCTTGCCAAAATTAATCTAACTCCTTTAGTACTTCAATCAGAAAAAGAGTGTTAACAGGGCTGCTCCTGGAAACCGGACCCAGCTGCTGGGCTCCTGCAGGCGGGAGCGGCATGCGGAGCTGGAAAGGGCAGTCTTTCCCACTCTTTCTGCATTTTATGTCTCTTGAGCATCCTCTTGGATAGAACCCAACAGGGAGCCAGGAGGAAGGGGCACGTTTCCCAGAGTCCTCGCCCCACCTCGTGGTGTGTGGGGAGGGAGAGACCCGCACAGCTTCCCTGGCAAGAGCAGATGCTGTCTTGAGAGGCCACGTCGTTGTGCCTGGTTGTCGACTTCCTGGTAATCCACACACATTTTCCTTCTTTTATCGATATCGGACTCCATGATGGTGACGTTGGGGCTAGGGCAGGAGAAAAGGGAGGGAAACTGGTGAAGATTACCTTTCACTTTTTGTTTCTAGGCAGTTTGATTTATGATACCTGGTCCCTTCCCTCCAGTGTTTTGATTCTCTTGGTAGAAGCCTTATTCTCAAGGTTTCTTCCCCATTTATGGTAGTTACAGGGGGACTCTTGTTCCCAAATCCATTCATTCAGAATTGTATTTTCAGTGCCTCTGCTTGTAGGCACCTGGGTGTTGATGCCTAAACTGTGTTTCAGAACTGTTATTTAGACACAGATTGCTGCCCTAGGAGACTCCTCCTGGTTGATGTATGTCCCCTTGCTTCTTGTCTAAGAGAGCAGGATTATGGGCTGGATATGTGGAGATATTTGGACCCAACGATCCCCTGAGCAGTGTTATCAAGAGAGGCAGACAGATGAGCTCTCCCAGCTCGTCTACTGTGAATCAGCCTCCTTTTCACTTTGTTTGTTTTTTTGCAATGTGGACTAAGTCAGTCTTCAATCTCTTATTTTTTAAAGGAAGATACCAGGGTGAAGTCATCTCATTCTTTGTCTTTAGTACTGGTGGAAAATAGGGCCATGATGGCCATGACCAAGGGCCTTCAAGACTCTGTCAACAGCTGCTTTCTTGCCAAGCTCTGGTTTATGTGGGTTTCTGTCCAGCTCTCCCTCCCTATTTCCTTCCTTGGTTTTGGGAACAAATCTTGTGATCCATCAGCGATCACAGCTGCCAAATAGCCACTGCCCTTCCACGGAAGCCACAGTGACCAGGAAAGAAGAACGATCAAGTTCTCCATGAAGAACAGTGGGTCCTCCAAGGGCTCCTTGGTTGGGGGTGGGGAGGGTGCCCTGGACCCCTGCTCTGGATTGGCAGGATCGAAGAGGAGCCACAGGCTCTTTTCATTGCTGTAAAAACAGAACAGAAATCTGCATGTGCCTACAACGAGGCTGCACAGCCTCTATGTTAGCAAAACATAAGGTTTATTTGCCTTTGGTTCAGATTATGCACATCAGAGGCTTTGTATGTCTTCAGCACTTTATATGACTAGGAAAATTGTCAGCAAATGAGTTAGGAAGGCCAGTTGATGACAAAATCTGTCAAAATACAGTCTGTGAGGGGAAACAAGTACCATGATTCTTTAAGATGGTGTCCAGGTGGGGCAGCCCAGGTGCTCAGACAGCCAGGGCCTTACTCCAAACTTGAGAATCTTCCCAGGTATTAGAATTCTAAGGACTGAAGTTTCTTGCTAAGTTGCTTAGCAGTCAGATCAGCGTATGGCCCTAGTTTTGAACTTCCCTGAGATAATGTCTACCTTTTATCAACAGGAGATGCCCTTTTGAGAGAAGTTGGTCCCCACACAAAAGATATACTTTTTAGATACTTAACATCTCTAGGTCTTCCTCCTCCCAGGACTCTTTATTGCTGCCTGATGAACCGTTTCTTCTTCTGAAGGCCACAGCCTGTTCTGTGCATCAGGGCAAGACCATATCCCAGCTGAGAGGCTGCTGCCCTCCTGGACAGGACAGGTAGCACTTGGCTCTCAGGCAGCTAAGCAGAGTGGCTGGGACCTCTCCGTCCATGAGGAGACTTGGTTTAGATCAGCCACTTTTTAAAAAAAAAAAATTTTATTCATTGGGGTATAGTTGATTTACAATGCTGCATTAGATTCAGGTGTACAGCAAGGTTATTGTTATATGTCTTTTACAGAGTTGTTGTTTACAGCTATACATAATCCCAAATGTAAAAAGCAAGGTTATTGTTAGTACTGGGGTTTTCTGGGAACAAATCTTGTGATCCATCAGCGATCACAGCTGCCAAATAGCCACTGCCCTTCCACGGAAGCCACAGTGACCAGGAAAGAAGAACGATCAAGTTCTCCATGAAGAACAGTGGGTCCTCCAAGGGCTCCTTGGTTGGGGGTGGGGAGGGTGCCCTGGACCCCTGCTCTGGATTGGCAGGATCGAAGAGGAGCCACAGGCTCTTTTCATTGCTGTAAAAACAGAACAGAAATCTGCATGTGCCTACAACGAGGCTGCACAGCCTCTATGTTAGCAAAACATAAGGTTTATTTGCCTTTGGTTCAGATTATGCACATCAGAGGCTTTGTATGTCTTCAGCACTTTATATGACTAGGAAAATTGTCAGCAAATGAGTTAGGAAGGCCAGTTGATGACAAAATCTGTCAAAATACAGTCTGTGAGGGGAAACAAGTACCATGATTCTTTAAGATGGTGTCCAGGTCGGGCAGCCCAGGTGCTCAGACAGCCAGGGCCTTACTCCAAACTTGAGAATCTTCCCAGGTATTAGAATTCTAAGGACTGAAGTTTCTTGCTAAGTTGCTTAGCAGTCAGATCAGCGTATGGCCCTAGTTTTGAACTTCCCTGAGATAATGTCTACCTTTTATCAACAGGAGATGCCCTTTTGAGAGAAGTTGGTCCCCACACAAAAGATATACTTTTTAGATACTTAACATCTCTAGGTCTTCCTCCTCCCAGGACTCTTTATTGCTGCCTGATGAACCGTTTCTTCTTCTGAAGGCCACAGCCTGTTCTGTGCATCAGGGCAAGACCATATCCCAGCTGAGAGGCTGCTGCCCTCCTGGACAGGACAGGTAGCACTTGGCTCTCAGGCAGCTAAGCAGAGTGGCTGGGACCTCTCCGTCCATGAGGAGACTTGGTTTAGATCAGCCACTTTTTAAAAAAAAAAAATTTTATTCATTGGGGTATAGTTGATTTACAATGCTGCATTAGATTCAGGTGTACAGCAAGGTTATTGTTATATGTCTTTTACAGAGTTGTTGTTTACAGCTATACATAATCCCAAATCAGTTAGACCAGCCACTATTTTTTGATTAAACTTTGATTTGGAGCTGATTACCGAGGTGAATACAGTCTGATGTAACTGCTGACCTGAAGAGGTTTTTCTACCGAGAAGACCTCAGTACATGACTCATAAAATGAGTTCAAGTTGAGCTGTTCAAATTATAAAAGATTGATTGTCCCTGAGAGCATAGAGGTTTAGGTCTAATGCTAATGAGACATTGACTAAGACCCTTCTGCCATCTTGGTTCTCTCTTCTAAGTGGGATGGTAAAATCAGAGAGATCCAACTTAGGAGATAGAGCTGTTTCTCTGATACAAATTAGCACAGGTTCACAGTTTATGAAGCAGGAGCTGGAGTCACAGACAAGCATATCACACATACCCCCAATTTGTTATTGGAGTGTAGTTGCTTTACAATGTTGTTTTGGTTTCTGTCGTAGAGCAACCTTGGTTTTGCATTCTGGCGCAATTGCCTGTCTGTGTAACCTTGGTTATGGTACTCCACCTTTCAGAGCCTTTGTTTTTTATTTTTAAGTGTGACTAATCCTCATTTGGGACTTCCCAAGAGGCTCAGTGGTAAAGAATCCTCCTGCCCGTGCAGGAGACATGGGTTTGATCCCTGAGTCAGGAAGACTCCCTGGAGAAGGAAATGGCTACTCACTCCAGTATTCTTGCCTAGAGACAGACGAGCCTGGTGGGTTACAGTACATGGAATCACAAACGTGTTCATGGGACACAAATGAGCGACTCAGCAACAAGAACAGATCCCCATTTTGCAGGATTGGGATGAGGATTAAAGGAAGCAGTAGACTCACAGGAGCAAAGTGCCAGGTGCAGTTCCATGAGCAGGCTGGAGACAAGGATGAGGCTCAGAGCCTAGCAAGAGTGGGGTGGAGGTAACGCCCACCCTAGGGGAAGCCACCATGCTGGTTTATCACGAGAAGTGTTTTTCACTTGAACATCTTCCTATTTGAGAGGCACAGTGGTGAGTTAGAATGTGGAGTGTGGCTTTGGTGTCAAATAGGTGGGGTTTCAACGCTGATTTTGCTTGTTGGACTGGCTCTCTGAACCTGTTTCCTCAGAAGGAGCACTGATTCACATGGAACAGTATCTGAACACAGGAAGGACTCATTGATGATGCTGTTTCTAGCCATGTAGTCTTTAGTCTCTAGTCTTTGTATCATAGAATGAGCATTTGTGGAAGGAGAGGAACAAATAGACAGTGGCAGGCATCATAACTTACTTGAAGATTTAAAAGAATAAACATCTTGTAAGTCCTTATAAATGGCATTTTTAAAGGTTTAGTAACATACTTGAAGCTTAATTTATTGCGCAATAAGTATGGCAGCCGCATTATCATTTCTTGCAAATTAGGTATGTAAAATCAGAGAGATCCAACTTAGGAGATAGAGCTGTTTCTCTGATACAAATTAGCACAGGTTCACAGTTTATGAAGCAGGAGCTGGAGTCACAGACAAGCATATCACACATACCCCCAATTTGTTATTGGAGTGTAGTTGCTTTACAATGTTGTTTTGGTTTCTGTCGTAGAGCAACCTTGGTTTTGCATTCTGGCGCAATTGCCTGTCTGTGTAACCTTGGTTATGGTACTCCACCTTTCAGAGCCTTTGTTTTTTATTTTTAAGTGTGACTAATCCTCATTTGGGACTTCCCAAGAGGCTCAGTGGTAAAGAATCCTCCTGCCCGTGCAGGAGACATGGGTTTGATCCCTGAGTCAGGAAGACTCCCTGGAGAAGGAAATGGCTACTCACTCCAGTATTCTTGCCTAGAGACAGACGAGCCTGGTGGGTTACAGTACATGGAATCACAAACGTGTTCATGGGACACAAATGAGCGACTCAGCAACAAGAACAGATCCCCATTTTGCAGGATTGGGATGAGGATTAAAGGAAGCAGTAGACTCACAGGAGCAAAGTGCCAGGTGCAGTTCCATGAGCAGGCTGGAGACAAGGATGAGGCTCAGAGCCTAGCAAGAGTGGGGTGGAGGTAACGCCCACCCTAGGGGAAGCCACCATGCTGGTTTATCACGAGAAGTGTTTTTCACTTGAACATCTTCCTATTTGAGAGGCACAGTGGTGAGTTAGAATGTGGAGTGTGGCTTTGGTGTCAAATAGGTGGGGTTTCAACGCTGATTTTGCTTGTTGGACTGGCTCTCTGAACCTGTTTCCTCAGAAGGAGCACTGATTCACATGGAACAGTATCTGAACACAGGAAGGACTCATTGATGATGCTGTTTCTAGCCATGTAGTCTTTAGTCTCTAGTCTTTGTATCATAGAATGAGCATTTGTGGAAGGAGAGGAACAAATAGACAGTGGCAGGCATCATAACTTACTTGAAGATTTAAAAGAATAAACATCTTGTAAGTCCTTATAAATGGCATTTTTAAAGGTTTAGTAACATACTTGAAGCTTAATTTATTGCGCAATAAGTATGGCAGCCGCATTATCATTTCTTGCAAATTAGGTATGTAAGATGTTGATTCATTTTAGACAGAGAACCCAAGTTGGGTTTTAGAGCATCTAATAATTTATAAGAGGTAATAGATGAAAAGTAATCCACTATTTTCTTATATTGGGGGGAGTTAAATATATATTAAAATGTTGGATATATCCTTGAACTGAATCAGGCAAAAGGGGAAAGATTTAAAATACACAGATATGTCATTGGATAGGAAAAGAATATCTGTTGCATAAAATGAGACATTGTATATATGTCTACATCTGCCAGTTATAGTTTCAAAAACAATTTCATGATAAATGTTGGCCATTGAGGACCAAAGTAAATGATTCCGATAATCTTGAACAAGTTTGTCACCATCATTTCCCTAGTATCTGTACTAACGGGTTATAAATCCATTTTAATTAAATGTGGTGAACAGTACCTAAAAGTGTTATAACACTTCAATAAGCACAGCACTTGTTCTGTTACAGTATGACTTTGGCACCTTTGAATTAAAAAATGATCCAACTTTAGCAAGAGGTACCTGAGGTTGATCATTGTCCAGTGAATTTAAGTTATGCATTCAATTTGGACAAATTAGATCACAGGATGGTTTTTGCCCTCTTTTGGAGTATTTTCTGTGTGCATGGCCAGTGTTCAATGGATAAATTCCAAATCTCTTTCTCTAGAAGTGAAGATAGCATACTGTATTACTTAAATACTTGCTAGAGAGCTTGAAAGTAACAAAACTGGCTTTAACTCATCCGTCCCCCTTTTTCTCAGCACCAAAAATGAAGTCTCTGTGTAACCAAACGACTCATTTTAAGTGTTTTTGATCTTTTAGAACAGAAGAATCGATAACAGAGGATGACAAGAGGAGGTATGTTTGGTGTAGAAGCTGCCTTTAACTTGAATCATTTTGGCCACACCTCATGGATTTAACATGAATTAATTTAAGTCATAGATTTGATTGACCATTGACAATAACATATTCCACCAGGAAAGCTTTGGGCACAGAGAATACATGTAGGAGCATGCAGTGTGATAAGGATCTTGCCCAGGGTTCATCATCATCTTTGCTTCTTCCAAACAAGCTTGGTTTGTCCTGTGCTCACGGCCTGTGCTGGTTTTCCCCTGTGCACTTTGGATGAGCTCTTCTCTCAAATGGGGTGACGTCTCTTCATTCTCTCTGCCTTCTCCATCCTTCCATCCTCTGATTAACTGCACTTCACTCTCATGGCTCCTTACCTCTCTCTTTCTCCTTACCTCGTATCTACCTACAGGTAAAGTGTTTTCGTGTGTCCATAGCACCTGGGCTTCCCAGGTAGCACTCCTGATAAAAGAACCCACCTGCCAGTGCAGGAGGCATAAGAGATGCAGATTCAATCCCTGGGTTGGAAAGATCCCCTGGAGAAGGGCATGGCAACCCACTCCAGTATTCTTGCCTGGAGAATCCCATGGACAGAAGAGTCTGACGGGCTGCATTCCATGGAGTCACAAGGAGTTGGACACAACTGAAGCAACTTAGCACACATGCCCACAGGAAACTAATACTTTTTCAATTAAGGTGAACAATAAGCACAGCACTTGTTCTGTTACAGTATATTTCCTTTGAATTAAAAAATGATCCAACTTTAGCAAGAGGTACCTGAGGTTGATCATTGTCCAGTGAATTTAAGTTATGCATTCAATTTGGACAAATTAGATCACAGGATGGTTTTTGCCCTCTTTTGGAGTATTTTCTGTGTGCATGGCCAGTGTTCAATGGATAAATTCCAAATCTCTTTCTCTAGAAGTGAAGATAGCATACTGTATTACTTAAATACTTGCTAGAGAGCTTGAAAGTAACAAAACTGGCTTTAACTCATCCGTCCCCTTTTGCTCAGCACCAAAAATGAAGTCTCTGTGTAACCAAACGACTCATTTTAAGTGTTTTTGATCTTTTAGAACAGAAGAATCGATAACAGAGGATGACAAGAGGAGGTATGTTTGGTGTAGAAGCTGCCTTTAACTTGAATCATTTTGGCCACACCTCATGGATTTAACATGAATTAATTTAAGTCATAGATTTGATTGACCATTGACAATAACATATTCCACCAGGAAAGCTTTGGGCACAGAGAATACATGTAGGAGCATGCAGTGTGATAAGGATCTTGCCCAGGGTTCATCATCATCTTTGCTTCTTCCAAACAAGCTTGGTTTGTCCTGTGCTCACGGCCTGTGCTGGTTTTCCCCTGTGCACTTTGGATGAGCTCTTCTCTCAAATGGGGTGACGTCTCTTCATTCTCTCTGCCTTCTCCATCCTTCCATCCTCTGATTAACTGCACTTCACTCTCATGGCTCCTTACCTCTCTCTTTCTCCTTACCTCGTATCTACCTACAGGTAAAGTGTTTTCGTGTGTCCATAGCACCTGGGCTTCCCAGGTAGCACTCCTGATAAAAGAACCCACCTGCCAGTGCAGGAGGCATAAGAGATGCAGATTCAATCCCTGGGTTGGAAAGATCCCCTGGAGAAGGGCATGGCAACCCACTCCAGTATTCTTGCCTGGAGAATCCCATGGACAGAAGAGTCTGACGGGCTGCATTCCATGGAGTCACAAGGAGTTGGACACAACTGAAGCAACTTAGCACACACATGCCCACAGGATCTAATACTACATTAGGTGAATTCTTGATGTATGTTGACTTATTAACTATAACATGTCATGCTCCTGATATTTATTACTGTACTGCATTCTGAAAATCCTAATTTCTTTCTCATTCCAAGTAAAATATCTAAAAATTCTATTATACAGCTTTCTTTATATATATATAGCTTTTTAAAATTAGCATAGAAAAACAATGGTCTCTCCAGGGACAATAGCATTCTGAATTCTACTTTTGAAAAGTCATGAATTAGTTTAATAATTCTATAATTGTTTCAGGGGTGCCTTAATTTTATCACTTTCTGCAGATGTCTAATAACCATGTAGTTTGGTCTGATTTTTCTGTCTTTGCTTCTTTTTCATCAAGAAATTATGGAGGAGTATATGTTGGTCTGCCATCGGAAGCTGTCAATATGGTGTCCAATCAAACAAAGACTGTGCAAAAAAGTAAGTAAAACTATGAGATATTTACTGTCTCTACGTGCTTATTTTTTTGTTTTGTGAAAACATATGTAAAATTGATATTTGAGCTCGCTTGGCTCACCCTACATATTACTGAGTTTCTGTGAACCTTGTATAACAATCATACTTGGGATTCCTTGGCAGGTCACTGGTTAATATTCAAGCATTCCACTGCAGAGGGCATGGATTCAGTCCCTCGTTGGGAAACTAAGATCCCACATGCTTCCAGGCATGGCCTACAAAACAAGCAAACAACAACAACAAACCATATCTGCTCATTGTAATCCTTTGTTGAAACTACCACCCAAATGATCAGAATAATTTGAGAGCAACATTTAACTTAAGTTTGTGGTTATGCTCCATGGATATTTTAAATTTCTTCTTAATTTCACTGAGGATCAACGTGAAAGCAAATGTTTCAGTAAGTTTATGGAGTTTTGTAGAAAGTAAAGGAAAATACCTGTAATATATTATAAATGTGACTGGTAAGTAGCCTGATGACTAGAAGAAAATTAACTGCCTTTTGTGTAATGAGAAGAAGTGGAAGCTCACTTGTCTAAGTTTTAGTAGTTAGTAATTGTAGTGCTAATGAAGTCCTTTTTATAATAGGTATGGTTGCAACCTTGTTGATTGATAGCTTCTTGCTTAAGTTTTAAATGTGGCTTATGGTAAAGAATGCTGATTTACTAATCACTCTATACTTGTCTGATACATGGTTTTAAAGAACAATTTTGATAGGTACACATATAATTACATAAATGTACTATGTACATAAGCCTTTTTTATAATATTTTTAAACATACTATGGATATTTGTTCCTCATTGCTTTTTCTCTACTTGATGATTTAGACTAGTAAATACATATATGCCCCAACTCTGTAGTTTTATAGAAAATTGGAATATGTTTTTTATAACTGAATGTTTAACTTTTCTTAATTTTCTCTTTTTTAAGATTAGAAGAAAATAAAATATCGTGACTCAATAATTGAGAGGTACTGTATAGTTTACTAAATAATTCTATATATTTAACCTCGATGAATGAACTGTAGGTATGAATGCTCAGTGTAAGATTAGGAGGAGTCATCTTTCAGTTAAATCTGTGGAACCCAATATGTTTTATTGTAAAGAGGTCTTCAATGATTAGATTTTTAGTCTTCTGACTGTGAAAATTGATATTTCTGCTACGTGCTTATTTTGTTTTGAGAAAACATATGTAAAATTGATATTTGAGCTCGCTTGGCTCACCCTACATATTACTGAGTTTCTGTGAACCTTGTATAACAATCATACTTGGGATTCCTTGGCAGGTCACTGGTTAATATTCAAGCATTCCACTGCAGAGGGCATGGATTCAGTCCCTCGTTGGGAAACTAAGATCCCACATGCTTCCAGGCATGGCCTACAAAACAAGCAAACAACAACAACAAACCATATCTGCTCATTGTAATCCTTTGTTGAAACTACCACCCAAATGATCAGAATAATTTGAGAGCAACATTTAACTTAAGTTTGTGGTTATGCTCCATGGATATTTTAAATTTCTTCTTAATTTCACTGAGGATCAACGTGAAAGCAAATGTTTCAGTAAGTTTATGGAGTTTTGTAGAAAGTAAAGGAAAATACCTGTAATATATTATAAATGTGACTGGTAAGTAGCCTGATGACTAGAAGAAAAATTAACTGCCTTTTGTGTAATGAGAAGAAGTGGAAGCTCACTTGTCTAAGTTTTAGTAGTTAGTAATTGTAGTGCTAATGAAGTCCTTTTTATAATAGGTATGGTTGCAACCTTGTTGATTGATAGCTTCTTGCTTAAGTTTTAAATGTGGCTTATGGTAAAGAATGCTGATTTACTAATCACTCTATACTTGTCTGATACATGGTTTTAAAGAACAATTTTGATAGGTACACATATAATTACATAAATGTACTATGTACATAAGCCTTTTTTATAATATTTTTAAACATACTATGGATATTTGTTCCTCATTGCTTTTTCTCTACTTGATGATTTAGACTAGTAAATACATATATGCCCCAACTCTGTAGTTTTATAGAAAATTGGAATATGTTTTTTATAACTGAATGTTTAACTTTTCTTAATTTTCTCTTTTTTAAGATTAGAAGAAAATAAAATATCGTGACTCAATAATTGAGAGGTACTGTATAGTTTACTAAATAATTCTATATATTTAACCTCGATGAATGAACTGTAGGTATGAATGCTCAGTGTAAGATTAGGAGGAGTCATCTTTCAGTTAAATCTGTGGAACCCAATATGTTTTATTGTAAAGAGGTCTTCAATGATTAGATCAGTCTTCTTTGCAGTCATTTTTTTCGACTTGATTTTTTTCCAATGCAACTTAAGTTGTTAAATAAGAACAATCTAAGTGTTTGCCTAGACTGCAGAGCTTTCACTCTTCATTGCCAAGATCTTTGAGGGGCGAGGACCTTGAAAATGATAGACAAGGGAAGACTGAGAGGCTGGGAATTAGATTCAGATCATTATGAAATGCCTGAAAATAGCATACATACAGAGAGACCATATATCAGGATCAAAACTCTGGTTGAGAGAGGTGATCATCAATGTGCAAGGATGCAGTTTTGCAGGAAGGAATAGTAAAATCATAGACCAAGTTTAAAAGATGAAGGAAGCACTGTGGACCCAGTGAAGAATTGGAATTATGTGGAGTTAGAATAATATTGATAAGATGATCAAGAACAATGACACAAGAAAAATTGCTTTCTTTCATTTATTAACTGTCCTCTGGGTACCAGTCTCTTAAAAGGTACTGAGCAGCACTTCCATAGAGGCAAAGAGTTTCAGTTCATCTGATTCAAAATGCATGTGATGCTTAGATCTCCACTGTCTTTCAGTCTTGCTGAGCATTCAGAGAACAGGAATCCTCTCTCTCCTGAGGTAGTGTGTTCTCTTTTGGAAGTCAGAAAACCTTGGACTTGAATTCAGGCTCTTTCACTTACTGGATTTCCCTGGTAGCAAAGGTACACATATAATTACATAAATGTACTATGTACATAAGCTTTTTTTTTGGATATTTGTTCCTCATTGCTTTTTCTCTACTTGATGATTTAGACTAGTAAATACATATATGCCCCAACTCTGTAGTTTTATAGAAAATTGGAATATGTTTTTTATAACTGAATGTTTAACTTTTCTTAATTTTCTCTTTTTTAAGATTAGAAGAAAATAAAATATCGTGACTCAATAATTGAGAGGTACTGTATAGTTTACTAAATAATTCTATATATTTAACCTCGATGAATGAACTGTAGGTATGAATGCTCAGTGTAAGATTAGGAGGGGAGTCATCTTTCAGTTAAATCTGTGGAACCCAATATGTTTTATTGTAAAGAGGTCTTCAATGATTAGATCAGTCTTCTTTGCAGTCATTTTTTTCGACTTGATTTTTTTCCAATGCAACTTAAGTTGTTAAATAAGAACAATCTAAGTGTTTGCCTAGACTGCAGAGCTTTCACTCTTCATTGCCAAGATCTTTGAGGGGCGAGGACCTTGAAAATGATAGACAAGGGAAGACTGGAGAGGCTGGGAATTAGATTCAGATCATTATGAAATGCCTGAAAATAGCATACATACAGAGAGACCATATATCAGGATCAAAACTCTGGTTGAGAGAGGTGATCATCAATGTGCAAGGATGCAGTTTTGCAGGAAGGAATAGTAAAATCATAGACCAAGTTTAAAAGATGAAGGAAGCACTGTGGACCCAGTGAAGAATTGGAATTATGTGGAGTTAGAATAATATTGATAAGATGATCAAGAACAATGACACAAGAAAAATTGCTTTCTTTCATTTATTAACTGTCCTCTGGGTACCAGTCTCTTAAAAGGTACTGAGCAGCACTTCCATAGAGGCAAAGAGTTTCAGTTCATCTGATTCAAAATGCATGTGATGCTTAGATCTCCACTGTCTTTCAGTCTTGCTGAGCATTCAGAGAACAGGAATCCTCTCTCTCCTGAGGTAGTGTGTTCTCTTTTGGAAGTCAGAAAACCTTGGACTTGAATTCAGGCTCTTTCACTTACTGGATTTCCCTGGTAGCTTAGATGGTAAAGAATCTGCTTGCAATGTGGGAGACCTGGCTTCCATCCCTTGGGTTGGGACTGTTCTCCGGAGAAGGGACAGGCTACCCACTCCAGTATTTCTTGTCTGGATAATTCCGTGATTCCTCCATGGGGTCATAAAAAGTCAGACACAATTGAGCTACTTTCTTCTTTATTTATTTATTTATTTATTTTAGCGGGAGGGGGGCTGGTTGGGGAGGGAGGGGGGCGGGCGGGCCACTTCTATTGGTCTTTCATTTACCTGTTTTCATCCATCTTTTTTCTTTGACCCGTGTGAGCCTCCCATCGTGGTGGCCTCTGTTGTCACAGAGCACCGGCTCTGGGCGCATGCGCTCCAGAGCTCTGGCTCGGTAATTGGACACATGGGTCCAGCCGCTCCACGGCACGTGGGATCTTTCCAGGCCAGGGATCAAACCGGCATCCCTGGCACTGCAAGGCGGTGTCCTTACCCACTGGACCACCAGGGAAACCCTGACTTCTTCTTTCACTTATTAGCTGGGCAGGTTACTTTCCCTTGATGTTTATCTGTAAGGGATCTTTTTAGGATTAAAAATGCTCTAATTGTCATGGTCATCATCACCATCGTTATCATCATTGTTGTACCACCATCCTTCTTTTGTAACCAGAATCTGGCCATTGGTAGACCAAAAGCAAGGCTGATTGGATGTTGAACTGACTTCTTGCTCAGAGGCAATACTGATGCTGGTGTCTGGGATGGGATTGGCTACAGAATAAGCTCACAGTTGGGGCCAAATAAGCTTTCCTAATCGGGGAAAGGGACGTGGAAGCTTTAACCAGTTTCTTTGGGCTAAGAAGTACAACAGTCTGGGGCAGCCACTTCTTCAGAGGCTTTCCCATCATGACTGCAGTGCCATGAAGTGTATTCCCTAGTGCACATATCTACATTAGGGTGTTGAGTGTCTCTTTAGGAACTTGTTGGAGATTTTCTGTTTCTGGTCTTTAAACGTTTTAAATCTCATGTGGATTTCTAAATTCCTTGCCATTTTCCCTGATGTGACAGTATCTATTTTTTTTAGTTATCTGCATCAAATGAAAAATAATCTAGTTGATAGTAAGCACACATTAGTGTTTACCCTTCTGAGAACGGCGTATTTCAGAGAGCATCTGAGTAGAGTGGGAAGAAGTTCTGTGTAGACGGTGACCAGGAGACTCGGCAGGTCTGCATTAACACAGAACCTTAGAGGAATCCCTTACCTTCTCCCAGCTTCACCCAATTTCAGTTTCCACATGGGGGAGTTAGACAAGTTGCTGTCCGACTCTCTATGTGGATCTGAAATTCCCTAATGACTGTGGGGTCACCCGACTGGGGAGTCAGCCCACGTAACATTAGACGGTGAGCTCGAATAGTTCCCTATTGCCCATGACTATCAATATAAATATAACACTATTTTATTGCCATCCCTCTCTCCTTTCAATTTCCCCTTCTTTAACTCTATTGCTGAATGATCAATGTGCTCCTTTTGAATTATCCAGGAAGCTTTCTACATTGAAAGGCTGTCCATTTACTCAATAGCTAAGCATCCTCAGGGGTACTTATCTGTAAGGCGTGTGGTGTCTGAGCTTAAATGGTTGGGCAGGAATGCTAATGAGAAGAGACACTTTATGGGAGAGATGGGAGATGCTCTTCTTGATTGACCTAGCGTGTAAAATCTCAGTGATCCGAGTTCAATGTTGACTTGGTCACTTTTTGAAGCCAATGTAGGGATGAGTTGAGAATCTCTTAAAATCGGTTATATCTACAAGTGTGTGCTTTCTTCCACAGATGGCATGAGGGTAGAAATTATGCCCAAATGATATATGGAGTACTGCCAGCCCAGCAATGCTTCTCAAATATCAGTGGACTGGACAGGCTCGCTACATCAGCCCCCCTGAGGGAGCTCGAGATAAAGTGGATGCTCATCCCCTCCTAGGAGGGTCTGACCGAGCAGGGAAGGGAGGGGGTTGTGGCTGAGTAGTCTGTATCTTTGTGATGTTGATGGGTAGCTAGGTTTGGTCATCATCCTGTTATATTGGGTTGGCCAAAGATTCTTTCCATAAGATGTCATGAAAAACCTCAAAAGAACTTTTTTACCAACCGGTAGTTTCAGTGTAGTAGTCTCCTCCACACACCTTTGTCCCTTTATATAAGTGCCATTAGTGCCTGACCCTACACTGGCTGCATCGTTAGTCTCAGATCAGTATTGAACAGATGGTGAGTGTGTGTGTGTGTGTATGTGTTTATATATATAAGCTTTTTTTTTTGTGGCCTCTTTTATTGGTTTTTTATTTATCGATTTTCAACCATCTTTATGCTTTGGCGTGTGTGGGCCTCCCAATTTTGGGGGTTAGACAAGTTGTCCGACTCTCTATGTGGATCTGAAATTCTAATGACTGTGGGGTCACCCGACTGGGGAGTCAGCCCACGTAACATTAGACGGTGAGCTCGAATAGTTCCCTATTGCCCATGACTATCAATATAAATATAACACTATTTTATTGCCATCCCTCTCTCCTTTCAATTTCCCCTTCTTTAACTCTATTGCTGAATGATCAATGTGCTCCTTTTGAATTATCCAGGAAGCTTTCTACATTGAAAGGCTGTCCATTTACTCAATAGCTAAGCATCCTCAGGGGTACTTATCTGTAAGGCGTGTGGTGTCTGAGCTTAAATGGTTGGGCAGGAATGCTAATGAGAAGAGACACTTTATGGGAGAGATGGGAGATGCTCTTCTTGATTGACCTAGCGTGTAAAATCTCAGTGATCCGAGTTCAATGTTGACTTGGTCACTTTTTGAAGCCAATGTAGGGATGAGTTGAGAATCTCTTAAAATCGGTTATATCTACAAGTGTGTGCTTTCTTCCACAGATGGCATGAGGGTAGAAATTATGCCCAAATGATATATGGAGTACTGCCAGCCCAGCAATGCTTCTCAAATATCAGTGGACTGGACAGGCTCGCTACATCAGCCCCCCTGAGGGAGCTCGAGATAAAGTGGATGCTCATCCCCTCCTAGGAGGGTCTGACCGAGCAGGGAAGGGAGGGGGTTGTGGCTGAGTAGTCTGTATCTTTGTGATGTTGATGGGTAGCTAGGTTTGGTCATCATCCTGTTATATTGGGTTGGCCAAAGATTCTTTCCATAAGATGTCATGAAAAACCTCAAAAGAACTTTTTGACCAACCGGTAGTTTCAGTGTAGTAGTCTCCTCCACACACCTTTGTCCCTTTATATAAGTGCCATTAGTGCCTGACCCTACACTGGCTGCATCGTTAGTCTCAGATCAGTATTGAACAGATGGTGAGTGTGTGTGTGTGTGTATGTGTTTATATATATAAGCTTTTTTTTTTGTGGCCTCTTTTATTGGTTTTTTATTTATCGATTTTCAACCATCTTTATGCTTTGGCCTGTGTGGGCCTCCCATTGGAGTGGCCTTTCTTGTAGCAGAGCACCGGCTCTGTGCGCACGCATTCCAGAGTGCTGCCTCGCAGTTGGACACACCGGTCCAGCCACTGTGCGGCACATGGGATCTTCCTGAGTCAGGGATCAAACCAGCGACCTTTGCACTGCAAAGCGGACTCTCTACCGACTGGACCACCAGGGAAACCTCTGAATGTGTGTTTTAACTGAAAAGAAAATCAGTAAAGAATTTGTAGGCACAACGCCAGTATTTTATCTGTGTTGCCTTCCATGCTTGCTAACTCTTTCCCCCTTTTTGTTTGTCACCTTCATAGCCCGCTCTTCAAGATCTGGATGGAATTTTTCCTTCATGGGATTTTGTAACGTGCACAGACATTTCCAAGGAGATTCTAAACAGTCGCCACCACCCCGCTCCCAAATTCTTACTTGATAGTTAAAACCATGGGTACATGTTGAGTGTTGTGGTACTAGAAAGGAATTGGTTAGACAGCAAGCTCATATATGGAACGTTCTGTGGCCCACCTGCAGAAGACAAACTTATGAAGGCTACTTGCCCAGCTGGACGCTGTGCTCCAGCTGGGTTCTCACCTGACCATCCCCACAGCTCATGAAGGTCATGTCTTTTCACGGATACTTTTTTGATAGTTTTTATAAAACAAAATCCTTCGTCTATTTATAACTTAAAATGATAAAGAATGATCAATGAGTTACCCAAAGTAATATCTTTGTTATTTTTCACTATTTCTACTTCATGTTAATTTTTAGCTTGTTAAATTGATTAAATTGTTAAATTGATGCAATTGTTAAATTGATACTTACCGCTATCTCTTTCCCTTTGTTACTTTTCTGGTTTTCAGCTTTATTTAAATGTCAGAGGAGTGTCTTTATTGGGAACAATGTATTACATGGCAATACTTCAACTGCTGAGGTTTGCATACTATTATGTACGTTTGATTAATTTCCTATTTTCTTTCATCAAAGGCTTATGTAAACCACAAGTCCTTCATAACCATCAGGTCTCCCATTCTACCTGTGTGTGATCAGAGCATCTTATCACATTAATTCTGTACTATTTTCAAGGACTTGTCACTGATGGCTTGTGGGATATTTGGAAAGTTCTTAGTTTGATAATAACCTTGTGTATCCACTTAATATTGCAGTGTAAATCACTCAATTTACCAATGTATTTCAACAATTAAAACATTTTTATCCCTCTTTACCTGGATTTCTTAATCATTTTCTGGAAGAACACTTTTGAATAAATCACATATTGTGATGTATATAGATATAGTACATCAATATAAAATAATAATGTACACATGGATTGCTATGAAAAAAAATTCTTTACAAGATGAGAAGCACATTATCTTATATATTTGGTCTATGCATCTACCGTAGGCATATCAGATTGATTTGGAAAAGAAAAAAACAAGATTAGAATCACTGAGAAATGATTACGATACATGTACTCCTGTCCCATATCCACATGTCCATAATGGCATTTAGGTGAAATACCAGTTAATCCCATTAGAGATAGCAGATAGATTAACTTTTTGAAAACTTATAATCTTGAAATAAATTTAGATTTAAAGAGGTATGTAAGGATGTACAGAGTTCTTAAATGCCATTCTCTAGCTTCCCTTAATGTTAGCATCATGTATAAACATAGTATGTTTGTCAAAACTGAGAAATTAAAACATTGGTACAATGCTATAAATTAAACTACAGGCTGTCTTTGGATTCCATCAGTTGTTTCATTAACATTCTGTTTCTGTTCAGGATCCAACTTGAAATTCCACTGCATTCTTTTTTTTAAAAAAATATATTTATTTGGCCACAGTGAGTCTTATTTGCAGCATGTAGGGTCTAGTTCCATAACCAGGAATCGAACCCAGGCCCCTTGCATTGAAAGTGTGGAGCGTTAGCCACTGAACCACTAGGGAAGTCCCCAAATTACACTGTATTCTGTTGCATTTGTCATCCTGTATCCTGAGTCTCCTCTTCCCGACATTTTCTCAGAATTTCCTTGCTTTTGAAGGAAAAACTTGAGACTTTTGAAGCCTACTGGTAGATATTTTATAGTATTTCCCTCATCTGGATTTGTCTGTTGTTTTCTTATACATTTGGGGGAAAGAATATGACAGAGATGAAGAGTCCCCTTTATCACACCACATCATAATATCTTATGATTTCAATGCAACTTGTTATTGGTGATATTAACCATGATCACCTGGATAGGGGTGTCTTTCTCCACTGAAAGTTTTTTTGTTTTCTGTTTCCATCCTCTATTCCTTAAAAATAAGTCAAAAGTTCAGACCACACTCAAAGGAGAGTGGAAGTAAGCCCAACCTCCTGGAAGAAAGTATTAAGAGATTTTTAAAAAGCATTATGTATTACCTAGCCATAAAAAAAAGAATGAAATATTCCCATTTGCAACAACATGGATGTATTTAGAGGGTATTTATGCTAAGCTAAATAAGTCAGACAGAGAAAGACAAATACAGTTTGATTTCACTTTTATGTGGAATCTAAAAAATCAAACATAGAGTTGTACAAACAGCTGTTTGTCAGAAGGAGGAGGTGGGATGAATGAATAAGTGAAGGAGATTAAGAGGGATAAACTTCCGGTTACAAAATAAATGAGTCTCAGGGATGATATGTACAGTGTGGAAAATAGAGTCAGTAATAATATAGTATCTGTATACGTGACAGATGGTTACTAGACTTAGGTAGTGATCATTTTGAAATGTATAGACCTATCAAGTCACTATGTTGTGTACCTGGAGTTTACAAAATAGGTCAATCATACTTCAGTTAAAAAATAAATAAAGCAAAAAGGAAAGAAAGGGGGAAAGCCACGGTAATATTAGGTATTTGGAGGGAGACACTTTGAGACTCTGAACATGTCCTGTTTTTTTTTTTTAAAGATTTATTTATTTATTTATTTAGGGCGGGGGTCGGGTTGGGGAGGGAGGGGAGTGGGCGGGCCACTTCTATTGGTCTTCCATTTCTCTATTTTTCATCCGTATTTGTTCTTTGGCTCCTGTGGGCCTCCCATCGCGGTGGCGTCTGTTGTCACAGAGCGCCGGCTCTGGGCACATGCGCTCCAGAGCTCCAGCTCGGTGATTGGACACATCCGTCCAGCCGCTCCGCAGCACGTGGGATCTTCCCAGGCCAGGGATCAAACCGCGCCTTGCATTTTGAAGCCTACTGGTAGATATTTTATAGTATTTCCCTCATCTGGATTTGTCTGTTGTTTTCTTATACATTTGGGGGAAAGAATATGACAGAGATGAAGAGTCCCCTTTATCACACCACATCATAATATCTTATGATTTCAATGCAACTTGTTATTGGTGATATTAACCATGATCACCTGGATAGGGGTGTCTTTCTCCACTGAAAGTTTTTGTTTTCTGTTTCCATCCTCTATTCCTTAAAAATAAGTCAAAGTTCAGACCACACTCAAAGGAGAGTGGAAGTAAGCCCAACCTCCTGGAAGAAAGTATTAAGAGTTTTTTAAAAAAGCATTATGTATTACCTAGCCATAAAAAAAAGAATGAAATATTCCCATTTGCAACAACATGGATGTATTTAGAGGGTATTTATGCTAAGCTAAATAAGTCAGACAGAGAAAGACAAATACAGTTTGATTTCACTTTTATGTGGAATCTAAAAAATCAAACATAGAGTTGTACAAACAGCTGTTTGTCAGAAGGAGGAGGTGGGATGAATGAATAAGTGAAGGAGATTAAGAGGGATAAACTTCCGGTTACAAAATAAATGAGTCTCAGGGATGATATGTACAGTGTGGAAAATAGAGTCAGTAATAATATAGTATCTGTATACGTGACAGATGGTTACTAGACTTAGGTAGTGATCATTTTGAAATGTATAGACCTATCAAGTCACTATGTTGTGTACCTGGAGTTTACAAAATAGGTCAATCATACTTCAGTTAAAAAATAAATAAAGCAAAAAGGAAAGAAAGGGGGAAAGCCACGGTAATATTAGGTATTTGGAGGAGACACTTTGAGACTCTGAACATGTCCTGTTTTTTTTTTAAAGATTTATTTATTTATTTATTTAGGGCGGGGGTCGGGTTGGGGAGGGAGGGGAGTGGGCGGGCCACTTCTATTGGTCTTCCATTTCTCTATTTTTCATCCGTATTTGTTCTTTGGCTCCTGTGGGCCTCCCATCGCGGTGGCGTCTGTTGTCACAGAGCGCCGGCTCTGGGCACATGCGCTCCAGAGCTCCAGCTCGGTGATTGGACACATCCGTCCAGCCGCTCCGCAGCACGTGGGATCTTCCCAGGCCAGGGATCAAACCGGCGCCCCTTGCACTGCAAGGCGGTGTCCTTATCCACTGGACCACCAGGGGAAGCCCCATGTCCTGTTTTTAAAGAGCAATCACTAATTTTAGCATTCATCCTTGGATCTTGCCTTCAGTATATATGGTGGTGTTCCAACACTCATGTTCTACTTCCCTTCTTCCTTCACATGTTACTTGGAATTCGTCTCTAAGGAATATTTGTTTCTCCTACCTCATTTACCTTTTATTCAGTCATTTGTTTATATCCATATGGACTCACAGATACTGCTTTCTCTAGGATATAAGCCAACACTATTAATGATAACTTTTATTGTCCGCATTGTTCAAACTTTGCCCATTGGTAGTTTTTTCATGTTGGTTTTTGAAAAACCTCATCTTTTTTCATCTTAGGTTGACTTTTAATAGCAAGCAAGAATAAAAATCCAATTCAAAAGTTAAGGGGCTTCCCGGGTGGTCCAGTGGGTAAGGGGCGCCAGTTTGATCCTGGGCTTGGGAAGATCCCACGTGCCGCAGGGTGGCTGGACCGATGTGTCCAACTGCCAAGCCGGAGCTCTAGAGCACATGCGCCCAGAAGTGGTACTCTGCAACAACAGAGGCCACTGTGATGGCAGGCCCACACAGGCCAGAGAACAAAGATGGACGAAAATGAATAAATGAAAGACCGATAGAAATGACCAAAAAAAAAAAAAAAAAGTTAAAACACAATCCTAATACCCTATCAAATTTTATTATAAATGAGTAGTGTTTTCCATATTATGACAAGTCTTGCCATTTTTCCTTCAGTTAGACATTAGTTAAATTTAGAACCTTGTGATTGTTAATAACACCACCTACTTTCTTATGTCTTAAGGCTAATGATTGCCATTTTTATTAAGTATTGCAAGCATCCTGAGTGAATGTCTTAGAGAAGAATAATTACTAACATTAAGAGTTTTCAAAAGAACAGAGAGATTGGAGACGCCTTTAAAATGCCTGAAATGTAAGAATTAATAGCTTTTCAAACAATGTATTCTGGTTCTTTGTAAGACTGTTATTGAAATGTACATATACTGGAGAGATGAGTTTCAGAGAATTTCTGATTAAGAAAATTGTTTTTATTAGAAAAGATTTTCTTAAGAAACCTAGCTAGGAGATTTATTCCTAGACTTAGTTAAAGGAGACTGCCAGAATTTAGTTGTGGAAGAACTGTTTCAATCTCTGGAATGTAGACATCTGGTTTTGGCAAGTACAGCTAACTTCTGGGGTTGTATGGAAGAGTGGCTGGCTTGATGAACTGAGTTCTCAAAAGTGATCTGGAGGAGGCTCTGGAGAGGAATAGGATGATAGAAGCCGCTAAGTTAGTACAACTGGGAGGTTATCTCGCTGGGAAGAGCTTTTGAATTGGGAAAACCTTGAAGAGGAAATGAAAGCAGCTCCCATCTGTTTTGCAAATGGGAGCTTTACGTAGTCATTCATATCTGTGACGCAAGTTGTGAAGAATTTCAGGAGTGAAAAGTTATGTAAGGAACACATTTCCTGGAAGATAGTTTACGTTTTCTTTTCTTAGTTTTACTTAATGCACACGATAAATCCATGCAATAAAAAAATGATGTGCTTTGCCATAGATTGGGTTCTGATTTCCCACTCTGATTTTTAGCTGTTTATTGATCATCATTGGTTGAGTTCCTGCTGTGCCCTGCATGGACACTAGTCCCTGAGGGTACTGCTAGAAGAGACAATCCCTGAATTGGGGGCTCTTTAGAATAGTGGGGAGACAGTGGGTAACCTGTAATAAACACAGCAATGCCCGAGGGAGCATGATGATTTGGGGAGCATGGTGCAGGGGCACCCATGTCAGACTCCTGGCTTAGGAGACTGCTCAGAGTGCCATTTCCTGGTGAACCTGGTTACCTCCAAGTAACCAACTATAGGCAGGAGAAGAAGACAAGGTGGGGGAAAGAACCACAGGCACAGATCCCTGAAGACCGTTGGCCTGTTCTGGGAACTGTGGGAATTCATCTTGGTTGGGTGGAGGTGGAAACGGTGGGCAGGGTGGTTGTGGGAGCTTCATGGGCTGAGGTGGAGCTTCTGAAGCTTGTAGGAAGCCACTTCAGAGGAAAGAAGTTGGGTTTGCCCGCTGGTTCCCCCCAGTCACCTGAGGGCCATCAGAAGGCATTGTCTTATGGACTCTTCCAACTCCTGGTTTGTGAGTCCCTTTCTGTAGGAGGCATGGCCAATACTTGAAGTTCTAATTTGTGAAGATGGGCCTTTCCCATTTAACAGATAATACAAAAGGCTTGAAGTTGCCAATCAATTCAGTTCAGTCGCTCAGTTGTGTCCAGCTCTTTGTGACCCCATGGACTGTAGCACATCAGGCTTCCCTGCCCTTCACCATCTCCTGGAGCTTGCTCAAACTCATGTCCATTGACTCAGGGATGCCATCCAACCATCTCATCCTCTGTCATCTCCTTCTGTTCCTGCCTTCAATCTTTCCCAGGATCAGGGTCTTTCCAATGAGTCAATCTCTTCACATCAGGTGGCCAAAGTATTGGAGCTTCAGCTTGAACATCAGTTCTTCCAATGAATAGTCAGGATTGATTTCCTTTAGGATTAACAGGTTTGATCTCCTTGAAGTCCAAGGAACTCCCAAGAGTCTTCTCGAGCACCACAGTTCAAAGGCATCAATTCTTCGGTGCTCAGTGTTCTTTAAGGTCCAGCTCTCACATCCATACTTGAGTTGCCAGACACAGTGAAATTTGTAGAAAAGTTTATTAAGCAAACAATAAGGTTCATCTTCTACATGATACATGATTAGGAGAGGTGGTTGGCTGTTTAATGTGCAGAAACGGATACAGAGAGTCAAAAAAGAAAATTTTAAAAAAACTAAGGTTTTCCCACTGATTTTAGCTGTGCAGCACCTGCAGACTCCTGGCTTAGGAGACTGGGGCTCAAAAAGGGGGCAGTGGGTAACCTGTAATAAACACAGCAATGCCCGAGGGAGCATGATGATTTGGGGAGCATGGTGCAGGGGCACCCATGTCAGACTCCTGGCTTAGGAGACTGCTCAGAGTGCCATTTCCTGGTGAACCTGGTTACCTCCAAGTAACCAACTATAGGCAGGAGAAGAAGACAAGGTGGGGGAAAGAACCACAGGCACAGATCCCTGAAGACCGTTGGCCTGTTCTGGGAACTGTGGGAATTCATCTTGGTTGGGTGGAGGTGGAAACGGTGGGCAGGGTGGTTGTGGGAGCTTCATGGGCTGAGGTGGAGCTTCTGAAGCTTGTAGGAAGCCACTTCAGAGGAAAGAAGTTGGGTTTGCCGCTGGTTCCCCCAGTCACCTGAGGGCCATCAGAAGGCATTGTCTTATGGACTCTTCCAACTCCTGGTTTGTGAGTCCCTTTCTGTAGGAGGCATGGCCAATACTTGAAGTTCTAATTTGTGAAGATGGGCCTTTCCCATTTAACAGATAATACAAAAGGCTTGAAGTTGCCAATCAATTCAGTTCAGTCGCTCAGTTGTGTCCAGCTCTTTGTGACCCCATGGACTGTAGCACATCAGGCTTCCCTGCCCTTCACCATCTCCTGGAGCTTGCTCAAACTCATGTCCATTGACTCAGGGATGCCATCCAACCATCTCATCCTCTGTCATCTCCTTCTGTTCCTGCCTTCAATCTTTCCCAGGATCAGGGTCTTTCCAATGAGTCAATCTCTTCACATCAGGTGGCCAAAGTATTGAAGCTTCAGCCTCAGCCTCAGTTTTTCCAATGAGTAGTCAGGATTGATTTCCTTTAGGATTGGCTGGTTTGATCTCCTTGAAGTCCAAGGGACTCTAAAGAGTTTTCTCCAGCACCACAGTTCAAAGGCATCAATTCTTCGGTGCTCAGTGTTCTTTAAGGTCCAGCTCTCACATCCATACTTGAGTTGCCAGACACAGTGAAATTTGTAGAAAAGTTTATTAAACAAACAATAAGGTTCATCTTCTACATGATACATGATTAGGAGAGGTGGTTGGCTGTTTAATGTGCAGAAACGGATACAGAGAGTCAAGGAAAATGAAGAAACTGAAGTGTGTGTTGCAAACAAGACATTCTACTAGGAAGGTCAGAGATATTCCATGGGGCAGGGCCAGGTCTCTTCAGCCCTAGGTGTAATCAGCTACTTAATAATTGGGTTTTTGATGATGTTAAGGTCATCCTGTTACTTCACATCCCTCTCCCACTTCTCTCTCCACTAAAGCAATTCATTGAATGAAGACAAACTTCTTTCCGTAGATACCAGTAGAGTTTGTAACATTACAGAGGATGAGATGGTTAGATACCATCACAAACTCAATGGACATGAACTTGAGCAATCCCTGAGAGATAATGAAGGACAGGGAAGCCTATCCTTAGCACTTCTTTACCTGTTTCGCTTATTCTGTAAATATTTAATATTAAAGTAGTTTAGACTCCCTAGAAGGCAGACACCTTGTAAATTCTTTTGCATTCATTTTAGAATTAAGTCCAAGAGACCGACTATGACAAATTACTTTGTATTGATATGAAAAGCAAGAGAGTCTGTGACTCTCAGACAGGGACAGACTATGGTCTCTTTAGAGCAGTAGTATTTAAGACTTTTGGTAAATCATCTGGCTTTTTCTGTGCCTTGGAAATTGCTAGTGAATAGGAATCTATTCTAATTTTCTTCTAAATTATTCGAAGGATTCATTCATTCAATGATTCGTTCATTCAACAATTATTCCCTGAGAGTCTACTCTAGGCCTGGCATTGCTTTCTTCTTCTCTTTTCTTAATGTAACAAATTTTGTTTTTTTCACTCATCCTGTGGATGCATATTTGTTACTTACTTACTTAATTAATTAATTTGACTGCATTAGGTCTTGGTGTGTCACATGGGATCTCATTGCATCCAGCAGGATCTTTTGTTACGACACATGGACTCTGTAGTTGCAACACACAGTCTTAGTCATGCCAAGGCATGTGAAATCTTAGTTCCTTGACCAGGGATCAAACCCATGTCTCCTGCATTGGAAGGCAGATTCAGCCAGGGGAAGTCCTCACTGGATAACTTTATCTCATCTAATACATTAGGTCAAAAAATTTAAAAATTTAATTTATCCTTTTCTGGCTATTCTGGAACATCGTTGCAGTGTGTGGGCTTTCTCTAGTTGTGGCGCTTAGGCTTAGTTGCCCTATAGCGGGTGGAATCTTTGTTTCCCAACCAGGGATCAAACCTGTGTACCCTGCATTGGAAGGCAGATTCTTAACAACCGGCCTATCAGGAAAGTCCCACCACCTTTCTGATAAGACCAATCACTATCTGGAGGCCTGGCATTGTTTTAGGCATTGGGGATTCAACAGTGAGTCAATCAGACAAAAGTCCTTGATGTCAGGTTTGTATTTTACAGAGAGGAGATGATGCACTAAGTGAATGCACATAGGTAGTCAGAGCAACAAGTTCCACCGGGGAAACTAAACCAGAGAAGAGAGAACAGAGAGCTAGTTGGGAAGTTGGGTTTTAATTTTAATCTTAAACAGGAGGAGCAGGGAACTGCTCACTGAAAAGATGACATGTGAAGGCAAAGAACCGAAGGAAAAGTAGCTACATATGTGGGTTCCAGCAGAAGAACATTTTAAGGAGAAGTGGCAAGCTAAAATGACCCATGCAGCAGTGTGTCTGCAATATTTGAAGAAGGGAGAAGAATTCGGTATAGCTGGAAAAGCGTATGGCAAATGGAAGGGTCATTGGAGAGGTTAGAGATCGCTGTGGAGGGGGCTTGGGAGGAAGATCAGGACATTATAGACCCTTCAATTCTTTAAAAGGTATCTTAAAACAAAAAATTTTATGTGTTTATGGTGTTCAACATGATTTAATATGCATAGTGAAATGATTGCTACAGTCAAGTCAACACGTGATCTCCCATCCATGTATGTGTGATGAAATCACCTGAAATCTACGTGGTCAGCATATTTCAGGTTTTCAACACAGAATTATTAACCGAAGCCATCATGCTAAGTGTTGGGTCTTTAGAGGTTCGTCTCACGTAACTGCAAATTTTTACAGTTAAAATGTTGACCAACCTCTCCACGTTTCTCCCACTCTCCTTAACCCTGGTATGAATTCATTTTTTAAAAAAATTTTGGCCCTTTTATTGTTTTTTATTTATTTGTTTTCATCCATCTTTATTCTTTGGCCTGTGTTGGCCTCCCATTGCAGTAGCCTCTCTCCTTGCAGAGCACTGGCTCTGGGCTCATGCGCCAGAGTGCTATCTCCTAATTGGACACACCTGTCCAGCCGATCAGCCGCACGTGGGACCTTCCCGGGCCAAGGATCGAACCAGTGTACCCTGCAAGGCAGATTCTTAACAACCGCCTATCAGGAAAGTCCCACCACCTTTCTGATAAGACCAATCACTATCTGGAGGCCTGGCATTGTTTTAGGCATTGGGGATTCAACAGTGAGTCAATCAGACAAAAGTCCTTGATGTCAGGTTTGTATTTTACAGAGAGGAGATGATGCACTAAGTGAATGCACATAGGTAGTCAGAGCAACAAGTTCCACCGGGGAAACTAAACCAGAGAAGAGAGAACAGAGAGCTAGTTGGGAAGTTGGGTTTTAATTTTAATCTTAAACAGGAGGAGCAGGGAACTGCTCACTGAAAAGATGACATGTGAAGGCAAAGAACCGAAGGAAAAGTAGCTACATATGTGGGTTCCAGCAGAAGAACATTTTAAGGAGAAGTGGCAAGCTAAAATGACCCATGCAGCAGTGTGTCTGCAATATTTGAAGAAGGGAGAAGAATTCGGTATAGCTGGAAAAGCGTATGGCAAATGGAAGGGTCATTGGAGAGGTTAGAGATCGCTGTGGAGGGGGCTTGGGAGGAAGATCAGGACATTATAGACCCTTCAATTCTTTAAAAGGTATCTTAAAACAAAAATTGTATGTGTTTATGGTGTTCAACATGATTTAATATGCATAGTGAAATGATTGCTACAGTCAAGTCAACACGTGATCTCCCATCCATGTATGTGTGATGAAATCACCTGAAATCTACGTGGTCAGCATATTTCAGGTTTTCAACACAGAATTATTAACCGAAGCCATCATGCTAAGTGTTGGGTCTTTAGAGGTTCGTCTCACGTAACTGCAAATTTTTACAGTTAAAATGTTGACCAACCTCTCCACGTTTCTCCCACTCTCCTTAACCCTGGTATGAATTCATTTTTTAAAAAAATTTTGGCCCTTTTATTGTTTTTTATTTATTTGTTTTCATCCATCTTTATTCTTTGGCCTGTGTTGGCCTCCCATTGCAGTAGCCTCTCTCCTTGCAGAGCACTGGCTCTGGGCGCATGCGCTCCAGAGTGCTATCTCCTAATTGGACACACCTGTCCAGCCGATCAGCTGCACGTGGGACCTTCCCGGGCCAAGGATCGAACCAGTGCCCCTTGCACTGCAAGGTGGACTCTTTACCCACTGGACCAACAGGGAAGCCCTCGTTTTTGTTTTGTTTTGGTTTTTACAGTTTTTTTTTTTTTTTCTTTTTTGGCCTCTTCTGTTGGTCTTTCATTTATTTATCCTCATCCATCTTTGTTCTTTGGCCTGTGTGGGCCTCCCATCCCAGTGGTCTCTCTGGTCGCAGAGCACCAACTCTGGGCGCATGTGCTCCAGAACTCCGGCTGGGTAGTTGGAAACATCGGTCTAGCTGCTCTGCGGCACGTGGTATCTTCCCAGACCAGGGAACGAACTGGAACCCATTGCACTGCAAGGCGGTGTCCTTACCCACTGGACCACCAGGGGAAGCCCTATTTTTAATTTTTTGAGGAGCCTCCATTCTGTTTTCCATAGTAACCGCACTAATGTATATTTCCATCAAGAGTTTCCTTTCCCCCACATCCTCTCCAGCACTTCCTACTTGTCTTTTTGATGATGACCATTCTCGCAGGTGCAAGGTAATTCTTCACTGTGGTTTTGATTTGCATTTCCCTGATGATTAGTCACGTGGAACACTTTATTTTGCTTGTATGTCTCCTTTCGCGAAATGTCTATTCAGGTTCTTTAATCATTTTTCAGTTGGGTTGTTTATTTTCTTGCTCTTGACTCGAGTTCCTTACATTTTTTGGATATTAACCCTTTATCAGAAAGATGTATGGTGTGCAAATATTTTCACTGATTTTATAAGTCTCTCTTCGCTTGATTATCCCCCTTTGCTGTTTCTGACAGTAAAGGAATACTTTAGGAGTCAGCTATACAGGAATATTATTTGAGAAAAATCATGCTTTTGAAGAATATGTAATTTAATGGGAAAATGTGCACAGTATATTTCAGAAAGCAAAGATAAAAATTATATACAGAATTATCCCAGGTATTTTTCTGTTTGTGTGAATGTATGCGTGTGTATACACACAGAATAAGGGTGAGGGGCGTGCAGTTCATTGGTGGAGTGGGCCCTTGTCTCTCCTTGGTCAGTGACCTTCAAGCCTAGGACACCATGACCCTTAGCATTAGTGCAGGGTTAGGCTCACAGGAGTGAGTAGAAATGCTTTATTGAATATTGATTGAGGAAGTCCTTTCGTCCGTTTACCAGATCTTGACAGTTTTACCAGACACTTAACTATATTATATTTAACTCTCCTAGAAATCTTCTGCACTTTAAGGGAATAGGAAAATAGTTTGAGTTGACTTCTTAACCATTGGCATAGTATCTGCAATAAATTTCAGTATTTAACATCTTTGGGGGAAAAAAAAGACAAACTCCCTTGGCTAGGGGCATGACTATGTAATGAGTGCAATTACTGCCCTCTTGTGGAATCAACTTCTAATAGCAACTTTATTTTTTCCCCTTGGTGGGAATAATCTTTATCTTATATATTCATGGATTCAAGCAATATCCAGGAGTTCATATCCTGAATTTGCCACTTACTAGCTATGTATCTTGGGCAATCTACTTAATTTTCTGTCTCATTTTCCTAAACTGTAAAATGGAGACAAGGAACTATGATAAAATGTTTAAAATCCATGAACAGATGAGCCTATTGGTAAAGCAGAAATAGAGACACTGGTGTAGCGAATAAACATATGGACCATAACTGGAAGACCGGAGGCAGAGTGGGATCAATTAGGAGACTGGGATGGACATATACACACAACTATGTATAAAATAACTAATGAGAACCTACTATACAACACGGTGGGGAGGAGAAAGAAGGTGCAATCTGTTTACAAACATTATTAAATTATATTAAATTAACCTTAAAAATGCATTCCAATACTTAAATATACAGTAGGTATGGACAAATACTGTTTGATTCCACTTATACGAGGTACCTAGAATAGTCCAGTTCACAGAGTCAGAAAGTACAATGGCAGATGCCGGGGGCCTGGGTGCAGAGGTAGGGAGGGCGAATGGGAGTTTGTGTTTAATGAGGACAGAGTTTCAGTTTAAGAAACTGAAAAATCCGGGAGATGAATGATGGGGAGAGTTGCACAATGATGTGAATGTAGTTAGTGGTGCTGTTAAATATGGTTAAAATTTTAAAAATGTATGTATTGAGTACCTCCTACATGCCACGCATTAACTCTTTGAATTTCCACAATAATCCTACTATCTAGAAGCAGATGTTGTTTCCTTACACTGCAAAGAGTAGCTAAAAAGAAAAAGGATGGAGAAGAGGAAATGGCAGGGACGAAGACAAAAAAGTATGCAGGAGAGAAGTGACCTCATTCCAGTGTGATTTAGAAGTTGCAAACAGGCAGCATTAGCTGTTGGACTTTTAGGAGATAAAGAAACTCTCCCATCTGGAACCAGTGTAGAGATAAACACAGGAATGAGATAGGTGGAGATTAAACTATCACTCTTAAAAAAATTCTGGGGACTTCCGTGATGGTCCAGTGGCTAAGGTTCTGTGCTCCCAATATAGGGGCCCTGGGTTCAATCCCTGGTAAGGGAACTAGATCCCACGAGCTGCAGCTAAGAGTTTACCTGCTGCGACTAAAAGATTCTGCGTGCTGCAACCAAGACCTGGCACACCCAAATAAATAAATATTAAAAACAGATCAATGAAATGAATACCGTCCCCTTTCAAATTTCATGCCCACTCAGCACTTCAAAATGGGATCTGATTTGGAAATAAGAGTTTTTACAGATTTAATTAGATGAGATTATGTAGATTAAATGAACCCTAAGTCCAATATAGGTCAAACCAGTCAATCCTAAAGGAAATCAACCCTGAATACCCATTGGAAGGACTGGTGCTGAAGCTGAAATTCAAACACTTTGGCCATCTGATGCGAGGAGATGACTTGCTGGAAAAGACCCTGATGCAGAAGGAGAAGGGGATGACAGAGGACGAGATGGTTGGATGGCATCATTGAGTCAATGGACATGAGTCAGAGCAGTCTCTGGGAGACTTGAAGGACAGGGAAGCCTGGCGTGCTGCAGTCCATGGGGTCACAGAGTTGGACACGACTGAGCAACTGGACTGAAGTGAAATCCAGTATGTCTTGTGCCTTATAAGAAGATAAAACCAATATACAAAAACACACAGGGAGCATGTCATGTGAAGAAGGAGACAGAGTCGGAGGTGGTGCAATTGTGAGTCACGCAATGCCAAGGATTGCCTGGAGGCACCAGAAGCTGGAAAGGGCAAGATATGATCCTTCCCTGAAAACTTGAGAGGAAGTATGGCCCTTCTGACACCTTGCTTTTGGACCTCCAGAACCCTGAGAGAGTATACCTCTGTTGTTTTAAGTGCCAGTCTGTGGTACTTCATTATGGCGGTCACAGGAAACTGAAACACCACAAGAGCAGTTTGGAGAACACGACTTTCTGCTCGCTTTCTGAGGGCCCCATAGGGTTGCGAGAGTCAGACATGACTTAGTGACTAAAACAACAAATCCCTGAATAGATGGATTTTCCCTCCCAGCCTTTCCTTGAAGCTTTTCCCCAGAGTAGGCTGGCTTCCTGGAGGATGGAGTTTAGCTGAGCAAGCCCAATTCCCTTCTGGAAACTCACCAATCAGAGGCGAAGAATGAGGGTGTTATTAGGGGTAGTCCCACTAAAGTTCTTCCCACAGGAAACACAAAGAGTCAGGAGTAAGAGTTCCTGGCTCACAATGCCAATGTTCAGCCTGAACCATGTTTTTCTAAAACTATTTGAATCAGTTCCCATGAAAGTTGGGAGATTTCATACAAAATTCAGATTTCAAGCTTCTTTCAGAAAATGGAAAATCTGACCACACTGGGCTACTTTCCCACAGGGCTAGGACTGGCTGTGACTTCTGCCAAGTGGTGGCTTCTTCAGATGGGGCTCTCGATACTGCCTATCACCCCCTGTCTTACCCCTGGTCCACACAATCCTCTCGGCTCCCATCTGGTGCCTTTGGACATATTGGCTTAGGATTTTTGGAGTAGTAGTTGAGAGTACAGACTTGAGTCAGACAAATCCTGGGTTCAAATCTGTGCTCAGTGAGTTCTTTAATGTGTTGGCCTGGGCAATTTACTTCACCTCCTTGAGCCCGGGTTTTCTCATATGTAAAATGGAAATAATAAGAGAATCTACTTAGCACGTGTTGGTATATGGCAGAAGTCAACACAATATTTTAAAGCAGTCATCCTCCAATTAAAAATAAGTAAATTATTTAAAAAAATCTATGACTATTACAATCACTTCTAAGAGGGGGGAAGAAAGAGAGACTACCTCATGGGGCCATGGAGAGAATTCAATAATATAACCATGTGAGTCTTACACATGCGAGTGCCCAATAGATGGGAGCTATTGCTTCTATTTGGGACTTCCCTTGTGGCTCAGATGGTAAAGAATCTGCCTGCAGTGAAGGAGACCTGGGTTCAATCCCTGGGTTGGGAAGATCCCCTGGAGAAGGGAAAGGCTACCCACTCCAGCATTCTTGCCTGGAGAATTCCATGGCTCGTCCATGGATTGCAAAGAGTTGGACACGACTGAGTGACTTCAGTTCACTCTTGCTTCTATTTGAAAAGCAAAACCAAACAATGGAGGAGGGAACTTCAAAGAGAGAAAGCCTTCAGCGGGAAGTATGCTTTGGCTGGCTTTAGGGATGCCCTCCATCTCACCAATTTTCAGAAATACATTTTAATGAGTCAGCTTCCCAGGAGCCCCTTTCTGTAGTAAGGAGTTTGATAGCAGTTTGGGGAATTAGAGGTCCAGGTAAGGTGGTTTTCTCCTCCTCTTCAACAGTTTAATTCCCTTCTGGAAGGAGATCATAGGGAGGCAGGGAAGCACTGGACCCCATCCAAATACTTTGAGGTCTGGGGTTTAAAATAGTTTTGATCTTAGCTGGATTTGCAGACTGCCTAGCGGTCCTCAGAGGACAGCTTCTGCTCATACTGAACGCTTCTCCTGGGAGGCCTGGCATGATGGAAGATGCAGGAGGAATCAACTGACTTTATCTTCTAGGTGGAGGCGAGAAACCAGAATTGGGAACAAGGTAGGGTGACAGAGAGGAAAGTTTTTTCTTTTTTAAATAATTTTTTGCTTTTTACTTTTTTAAACTGAAGGACATACACATTTTTCATTGTGAAAAGGAAGGTTCAGTTAGGAGGCTGTCAGCCTCTAAAGTGGTGGCAAGCTACAGACATGAACTCAAGCCAGTCCTTGTAAAAATGTGAATTTGTTTGGAGGGATAATGGAGCATTCCATAGAACCCAAGGATGGGGAGACCTCTCCAGGGACTAGAACCAGGAACTGGGACATGATCAAGTACAAGGTGCAAAGTACTGATAAAGCTGAGTTGTTGATACCATTAAATGACTGCCTGGTTGTTCATGCACCATGGATTGAGTCATTCATCTTTGCTCAACTCGTGTGAAACGGCACATTTATCACATTCTAATGCTTTGGTGTTTGGGTCAATTCTGGGAAAATTCTGCTTCATCTGCTATTCTGGTTGTTATGGGTTGAATTGTATCCCATGAAAAAGATACGTGGAAGTCCTAACCCTCAGGACCTCAGAATATGGCCTTACATGGAAGGTGGGTTTTAACAGAGATAAGCAAGTTAGCATGAGGTAATTTGCGTAGGCCTTAATCCAATAGAATTTCTGTCCTTATCAAAAGGAGACATTTGGACACAGAGATAGATGCAAGCAGAGGGAAGGCAGTCATATGAAGAACCGTGAAGGTGATGTACCTATAAGCCAAGGGATGCCAAAGAGCACCTGTGAACCAGAAGTCAGTACAAGGCAAGGATCCTTCCACAAAAGACTTCAGAGGGACAGGACCCTGCCAACACCTTGATCTGGGACTTTCAGCCACCGGGACTGTGAGACAATACATTTCTCCTAGTTCGTGGCACTTTGCTATAACAAGTGAATACAATACTCCGGTGTATCAAGCTGTTTTAATTATAAGCTTGGTAATATTTAAAAATACCTGGTCATGTTAATCCCAGAATCTTATTTTTCAGATGGAAAAGGTTAGACTAATACATCGGTTCTCCTTAGTTCATTTTAATTGGAAGATGCAGGAGGAATCAACTGACTTTATCTTCTAGGTGGAGGCGAGAAACCAGAATTGGGAACAAGGTAGGGTGACAGAGAGGAAAGTTTTTTCTTTTTTAAATAATTTTTTGCTTTTTACTTTTTTAAACTGAAGGACATACACATTTTTCATTGTGAAAAGGAAGGTTCAGTTAGGAGGCTGTCAGCCTCTAAAGTGGTGGCAAGCTACAGACATGAACTCAAGCCAGTCCTTGTAAAAATGTGAATTTGTTTGGAGGGATAATGGAGCATTCCATAGAACCCAAGGATGGGGAGACCTCTCCAGGGACTAGAACCAGGAACTGGGACATGATCAAGTACAAGGTGCAAAGTACTGATAAAGCTGAGTTGTTGATACCATTAAATGACTGCCTGGTTGTTCATGCACCATGGATTGAGTCATTCATCTTTGCTCAACTCGTGTGAAACGGCACATTTATCACATTCTAATGCTTTGGTGTTTGGGTCAATTCTGGGAAAATTCTGCTTCATCTGCTATTCTGGTTGTTATGGGTTGAATTGTATCCCATGAAAAAGATACGTGGAAGTCCTAACCCTCAGGACCTCAGAATATGGCCTTACATGGAAGGTGGGTTTTAACAGAGATAAGCAAGTTAGCATGAGGTAATTTGCGTAGGCCTTAATCCAATAGAATTTCTGTCCTTATCAAAAGGAGACATTTGGACACAGAGATAGATGCAAGCAGAGGGAAGGCAGTCATATGAAGAACCGTGAAGGTGATGTACCTATAAGCCAAGGGATGCCAAAGAGCACCTGTGAACCAGAAGTCAGTACAAGGCAAGGATCCTTCCACAAAAGACTTCAGAGGACAGGACCCTGCCAACACCTTGATCTGGGACTTTCAGCCACCGGGACTGTGAGACAATACATTTCTCCTAGTTCGTGGCACTTTGCTATAACAAGTGAATACAATACTCCGGTGTATCAAGCTGTTTTAATTATAAGCTTGGTAATATTTAAAAATACCTGGTCATGTTAATCCCAGAATCTTATTTTTCAGATGGAAAAGGTTAGATCTAATATACATGCTGAAGGTTATAATCTAAAACACCATTTTAAAAGTTCATTTTAATTACCTAGAAAACTCATTGAAATATACTCTTAAAATGGCTATATTTTATGGTATGTTAGCTATCCCCCAATAAAATTGATTAAACAGAAAAGTAAGACTCAACTATATTATATCCTACCATGTAGCAAAGGGGAGGTCACTACCATTTTGCTTTTTTAAAAAATGTATGTATTTATTTTTGGTTGTGCTGGGTCTTCGTTGTTCACTTAGGCTTTCTCTCTAGTAGTGATGCATGGGGGCTACTCTCTTGTTGCGGTGCACGGTCTGTTCATTGTGGTGGCTTTTCTTGTTGCAGAGCACTGGCTCCAGGGGGCTGGTTCAGTAGTTGTGGCTCACAGTTCAGTTGCCCCGAGGCATGTGGAATCCTCCCGGACCAGGGATCGAACTCATCTCCCTTGTACCAGCAGGTGAATTCTTAACCACTGGACCACCAGGGACGTCCACTATGTTCTTTTTAATGTATGTTGCATGGTTTAAAGCTTTTGGACCAGAGCTCTGCACATATGTAAAATTCTGGTGGAAGTCTCATTGACTGATGGGGCTGGAGTGTTACAGTACTTGTTAGAAACAGTTTAGGCCAACACTATCTACGTGCCTGAAATGGTGCTAGTGGATAGATTCTTATAACACATGTGCAGGCCACAGATGCCTCTGTTTTACTCCATTTTCTTCACGAGTTTCAGGGCCTGTCTTGGCATCGAGGACTCAGAATGCTCAACACCTCTTCATCCTCCTGGTGGGGACCCTGCCCTCCCCACTTATCTCCCATGCCAGCGTGTGAAGTCAACACTACCCTTGTGAGGCTCCTGTGTTGTGCTGGCGACCCGATCATCCTTCCTTCTGAGAGACAAACTCATGCTTGTGGAAGGGCCCAGGGAAACTCATGCTTGTGGAAAGGGTACATCCTAGTTCGTGGCACTTTGCTATAACAAGTGAATACAATACTCCGTGTATCAAGCTGTTTTAATTATAAGCTTGGTAATATTTAAAAATACCTGGTCATGTTAATCCCAGAATCTTATTTTTCAGATGGAAAAGGTTAGATCTAATATACATGCTGAAGGTTATAATCTAAAACACCATTTTAAAAGTTCATTTTAATTACCTAGAAAACTCATTGAAATATACTCTTAAAATGGCTATATTTTATGGTATGTTAGCTATCCCCCAATAAAATTGATTAAACAGAAAAGTAAGACTCAACTATATTATATCCTACCATGTAGCAAAGGGGAGGTCACTACCATTTTGCTTTTTTAAAAAATGTATGTATTTATTTTTGGTTGTGCTGGGTCTTCGTTGTTCACTTAGGCTTTCTCTCTAGTAGTGATGCATGGGGGCTACTCTCTTGTTGCGGTGCACGGTCTGTTCATTGTGGTGGCTTTTCTTGTTGCAGAGCACTGGCTCCAGGGGGCTGGTTCAGTAGTTGTGGCTCACAGTTCAGTTGCCCCGAGGCATGTGGAATCCTCCCGGACCAGGGATCGAACTCATCTCCCTTGTACCAGCAGGTGAATTCTTAACCACTGGACCACCAGGGACGTCCACTATGTTCTTTTTAATGTATGTTGCATGGTTTACGAAAGCTTTTGGACCAGAGCTCTGCACATATGTAAAATTCTGGTGGAAGTCTCATTGACTGATGGGGCTGGAGTGTTACAGTACTTGTTAGAAACAGTTTAGGCCAACACTATCTACGTGCCTGAAATGGTGCTAGTGGATAGATTCTTATAACACATGTGCAGGCCACAGATGCCTCTGTTTTACTCCATTTTCTTCACGAGTTTCAGGGCCTGTCTTGGCATCGAGGACTCAGAATGCTCAACACCTCTTCATCCTCCTGGTGGGGACCCTGCCCTCCCCACTTATCTCCCATGCCAGCGTGTGAAGTCAACACTACCCTTGTGAGGCTCCTGTGTTGTGCTGGCGACCCGATCATCCTTCCTTCTGAGAGACAAACTCATGCTTGTGGAAGGGCCCAGGGAACATCGGCTATCCAGCTCCTCTTTCCCTTGGCTGGAACATGGTGATCCTGACTGAAAGAGGGTCTCACAATCTTGAGAGCCGTGGAATGTGAGTGCTGCACAGGCCTGCAGTGCAAAGTCCATTTTACAGACACGGGAAACTGAGGCCCAGGAAAGGGAGATGGTTGTGTGTTATGGAAGACAGTGCAGGGTGGTCAAGAAGCCGACTCAGGTTCAAACCTGGATTCCTTCACATACTTGCTCTGTGCCCCTGAGCAAGTCTTGAGCTGGCTCTAGATCTTGACTTCTCCTGGAAAATGGTAGGAATGGCAGTGGTGCCCACCTCGTTGTGGAGCCACTGAGGGGATTAGATGAAGCTGTGTGTGTGTGTGTGTGTAGCTCAGTCCAGTGCCTGGCATGGAGGCAGTGCTTGACAAATTCAACTCTTACCCTCCGTTCTAATTCTCCTTCGCCTGTCTTCCATGCAGCGCCCTTGCGATGCAGTGCGCCCTCCAGCATCCAGAGAGGCTGCAGCAGAAGCCCACACATTCCTTTTCATTTTTAAAAAAATTATTTATTTATCTTTTTTTGGGGGGTGGGTGGGGGGGAGGGGGATGGGCAGGTCACTTCTATTGGTCTTTCATTTTCTCTATTTTCATCCGTCTTTGTTCTTTGGCTCCTGTGGGCCTCCCATCGCGGTGGCATCTGTCGTCGCAGAGCGCCGGCTCTGGGCGCATGTGCCCCAGAGCTCCGGCTTGGTAATTGGACACATCGGTCCAGCCGCTCCGCGGCTCCACGGCACGTGGGGTCTTCCTAGGCCAGGGATTGAACCGGTGCCCCTTGCACTGCAAGGCGGTGTCCTTACCCACTGGACCACCAGGGAAGCCCCACCTTCCTCTTCATGATGCTCACAATTCTGGAATTTGGGGATCTGGGAATTGCCCTCATTTTATTTTCAGGTTTCCTGTGGTCACATGTGCTGCATAAGCTTTGGAAATAACTTTGTTTTTTCTTTACTTATAATTATGTCAAAATAATCACAAAAATTGTATAATTAAATTTTGAAAAGTTGGAGTACAATTGATTTACAATGCTGTGTTAGTCTCAGAATTTAGAAATATATATGTATATATATATTCTTTTCAGATTCTTTTCTATTATACTTTTTTGGGGAGGCCACTTCTATTGGTTTTTCATTTATCTATTTCCATCCACCTTTGTTCTTTGGTCTTTGTGGGCCTCCCATCACAGTGGCCTCTGTTGCTGCAGAGCACCGACACTGGGCGCATGCGCTCCAGAGCTCCGGCTCGGTAGTTGGACACATCGATCCAGCTGCTCCGCAGCATGCAGGATCTTCCCAGGCCAGGGATTGAACTGGCGCCCCCTGCGCTGCAAGGCAGTGTCCTTACCCACTGGTCCACCAGGGAAGCCCTCTTTTCTATTATACTTTATTACGAGATATTGAGCACAGTTCCCTGTGCTATACTGCAGCTCCTTATTGTTTATTGACAGCAGTGTATCTGTTAATCCCAAACTCCTAATTTATCCCTCCCCGTGGTATCCTCTTTGATAATCATAAATTTGTTTTCTAGGTCTGTGAGTCTGTTTCTTTTTGGAAGATAAGTTCATTTGTATCATTTTTTAGATTTCACTTATAAGTGATATTTGTCTTTGTCTGATTTACTTCACTTACTATGATATCCTCTAGATCCATCCATGTTGCTGCAAACGACCTTATTTCATTCTTTCTGTAATTACACTTGTTATAAAGAGTAACAGACATCTATGGCATGTGTCCAGTGGGGCACCATGCATGAATCTTTACAGGAGTTTCTTGAAAGTGAAAGTGTTAGTCGCAGTTTGACTCTTTGTGATCCCATGGACTGTATGTAACCCACCAGGCTCCTCTGTCCATGGGGTTTCCCAGGCAAGAATATGGGACTGGGCTGCCATTGCCTCCTCCGGCTAGTCTCCTGAGGTAGGGTCTATATTCATCCTCCTCCTTATACAGAAAATGAGGCCAAGGCACAATTCTGGAATTTGGGGATCTGGGAATTGCCCTCATTTTATTTTCAGGTTTCCTGTGGTCACATGTGCTGCATAAGCTTTGGAAATAACTTTGTTTTTTCTTTACTTATAATTATGTCAAAATAATCACAAAAATTGTATAATTAAATTTTGAAAAGTTGGAGTACAATTGATTTACAATGCTGTGTTAGTCTCAGAATTTAGAAATATATATGTATATATATATTCTTTTCAGATTCTTTTCTATTATACTTTTTTGGGGAGGCCACTTCTATTGGTTTTTCATTTATCTATTTCCATCCACCTTTGTTCTTTGGTCTTTGTGGGCCTCCCATCACAGTGGCCTCTGTTGCTGCAGAGCACCGACACTGGGCGCATGCGCTCCAGAGCTCCGGCTCGGTAGTTGGACACATCGATCCAGCTGCTCCGCAGCATGCAGGATCTTCCCAGGCCAGGGATTGAACTGGCGCCCCCTGCGCTGCAAGGCAGTGTCCTTACCCACTGGTCCACCAGGGAAGCCCTCTTTTCTATTATACTTTATTACGAGATATTGAGCACAGTTCCCTGTGCTATACTGCAGCTCCTTATTGTTTATTGACAGCAGTGTATCTGTTAATCCCAAACTCCTAATTTATCCCTCCCCGTGGTATCCTCTTTGATAATCATAAATTTGTTTTCTAGGTCTGTGAGTCTGTTTCTTTTTGGAAGATAAGTTCATTTGTATCATTTTTTAGATTTCACTTATAAGTGATATTTGTCTTTGTCTGATTTACTTCACTTACTATGATATCCTCTAGATCCATCCATGTTGCTGCAAACGACCTTATTTCATTCTTTCTGTAATTACACTTGTTATAAAGAGTAACAGACATCTATGGCATGTGTCCAGTGGGGCACCATGCATGAATCTTTACAGGAGTTTCTTGAAAGTGAAAGTGTTAGTCGCGCAGTTTGACTCTTTGTGATCCCATGGACTGTATGTAACCCACCAGGCTCCTCTGTCCATGGGGTTTCCCAGGCAAGAATATGGGACTGGGCTGCCATTGCCTCCTCCGGCTAGTCTCCTGAGGTAGGGTCTATATTCATCCTCCTCCTTATACAGAAAATGAGGCCAAGGCACACATTGGCTAAGGATCTGCTCAAGGTCACTAGCTGCTTAGTGGCTGTGTCCAGCTATGGCTCCAGAGAACCCTGGTTTGGCAATTGCTGTTTCTCTCCACATACAACCAGCCTGCCTTTGTTACTCTTAACCTTATTTAAAGAGGATCATCCACTTTTCTTTTGTCTTTTAAAATCCATGTTGGGTTTTCAAGCTTTGTGGGCAAATATAGATTCCCCGTTGTTGATTCTTGGGTGTGGCTGTGGGGCTGGCAGCTTCTCTTCAGATGAAATTGGAGATGGCTAAGATCTACCCATCGGCTTCAGATATTTGACAGCTGGTATTCTCTGCCATGTTTTCTCTCTTTGTTTAACAGCTTTGGCCTCAGATGGAAAAATTTATAGTTTTTTAAAAATGGCTTTTTATAAAATTTGAGGGCTGGAGGTGATGGGTGGAAAAACAGGCAGGGTAAAGGAGAAAGTCATTATTTTTGAGTCTGGTCTCATTAAAAAACCTCTATTTGCCCTGTCCTCAACGTTTTGGCTTTCCAATGTTTCTCGTTAGTGGCTTTGCCCTGTCTCTGTTTATTTTGTGACTCGTGCCTGAGGGGACATGTGCTTAAAAGAGAATTCTTCATACCACATCTTGGTCTGGCTACATGTCTCCACTGCTCCCAACACCTCGGTCAAAGCCCTCTCTGTGCTGGGCAGTGGAGGGTTTATTCTGGTGGACGGGGATGCCATGGAGGAGCGGCCATTAGATGGGGGTAGGGACGGAATGAACTTCCCTTAGAATAACCAGACATTTGAGCTGCCGTACCCACAACACAATGTTTTTCCTGGCATCAGCTCCACTTCGGCAGTGGATTAGTACAAAGGATTCTACTGTGGGTGACTGAAGGACATCAAAATTCCCGTTGTTTTAGGCAGAACAAAGAACAGAAAACTTTGCTGAGATGAGGCGATTCAGGAGAGGGCAACCTTTGTTTCCACTCAGAACTTATTTCCAACACATAGTCACATTCCAAGAAACTCAAATGACCAAGAAACCCAGTCATGTCCTTTCTAACATGTGCTGCTTCCCTGTATTTGCCAACCACTTAATGATGAAAATGATGATAAAGACAGACATACTGCGGTTCTGTTCTACACACACAGAATGTGCACGTGTGCATGTACCAAGAAGTAAAACACAGTTGAGCCAGTTTTGTGAAGCATTTCTACTGTTCTGGTAAGCAGTAATTGTATATGCCTGTCTGAGCTGCAAAATATGAATTATGCAGTTTTGGTGATTCTGCAGGTGAGTCAACACTCATATTTGCATTTAAAACATGTTGTACAATATAAAGATGGGACTATATAATGTATGCTAGTAGTTAACATTTTTAACTTTGCTTAGAACAACATTGTTTGAGTGTTCAGCCACTCAGTTGTATCCAACTCTGCGCCCTGAACAATCGGCTTTTTATATGATTTTCTCTTTGTTTAACAGCTTTGGCCTCAGATGGAAAAATTTATAGTTTTTAAAATGGCTTTTATAAAATTTGAGGGCTGGAGGTGATGGGTGGAAAAACAGGCAGGGTAAAGGAGAAAGTCATTATTTTTGAGTCTGGTCTCATTAAAAAACCTCTATTTGCCCTGTCCTCAACGTTTTGGCTTTCCAATGTTTCTCGTTAGTGGCTTTGCCCTGTCTCTGTTTATTTTGTGACTCGTGCCTGAGGGACATGTGCTTAAAAGAGAATTCTTCATACCACATCTTGGTCTGGCTACATGTCTCCACTGCTCCCAACACCTCGGTCAAAGCCCTCTCTGTGCTGGGCAGTGGAGGGTTTATTCTGGTGGACGGGGATGCCATGGAGGAGCGGCCATTAGATGGGGGTAGGGACGGAATGAACTTCCCTTAGAATAACCAGACATTTGAGCTGCCGTACCCACAACACAATGTTTTTCCTGGCATCAGCTCCACTTCGGCAGTGGATTAGTACAAAGGATTCTACTGTGGGTGACTGAAGGACATCAAAATTCCCGTTGTTTTAGGCAGAACAAAGAACAGAAAACTTTGCTGAGATGAGGCGATTCAGGAGAGGGCAACCTTTGTTTCCACTCAGAACTTATTTCCAACACATAGTCACATTCCAAGAAACTCAAATGACCAAGAAACCCAGTCATGTCCTTTCTAACATGTGCTGCTTCCCTGTATTTGCCAACCACTTAATGATGAAAATGATGATAAAGACAGACATACTGCGGTTCTGTTCTACACACACAGAATGTGCACGTGTGCATGTACCAAGAAGTAAAACACAGTTGAGCCAGTTTTGTGAAGCATTTCTACTGTTCTGGTAAGCAGTAATTGTATATGCCTGTCTGAGCTGCAAAATATGAATTATGCAGTTTTGGTGATTCTGCAGGTGAGTCAACACTCATATTTGCATTTAAAACATGTTGTACAATATAAAGATGGGACTATATAATGTATGCTAGTAGTTAACATTTTTAACTTTGCTTAGAACAACATTGTTTGAGTGTTCAGCCACTCAGTTGTATCCAACTCTGCCGCTCCATGAACTGAACCCCAGCAGGTTTCTCTGTTCTCAGGACTATCCCAGCAAGAATAGTGGAGTGGGTTGCCATTTCCTCCTCCAGGGGATCTTCTTGATCCAGGGGTTGAACCGGTGTCTCTTGCATTGGTAGGTGGATTCTTTACCACTGAGCCAGCTGGAAAGCCTCTAGAACATTAAATAATAAATAAAAAAACAGCATATCAAGGTCAACATCAATGGTCATAATCCCATTGATAGCAAGTAGCCTTGATATGATGTAATGAAATGGCACTTTATCCTGTGATCTCCCTCCCTACCCACCCATAACTGTAGTTGACAGAGAGAAAAATACCAGACAGATCCCAGGGGACAGGCCTTCTGCTGATACCTGGCTAGTACACATGATTGTCAAGATGATCCAAATCAGTACAAGTCTAAGAAATTGTCACAGCCAAGAGGAGCCTAAGGAGACGTGACAACTGAAAGTATGTGATAGTCTGGATAGGATCCAGGAGTCAGAAAAGAGCCTTACCTAAAAACAAAGGAAATTGGAATAAAGTGCTGTAGTTAATGAAAAAACATAAAGGGGGCTCCCTCAAGGGCTCTGACCATTGTTTCACTGGAAAACAAAGATGCGGGGCCTCAGAAGACCTGGCTCCAGACTTGTGGGCCACAAGTCATACTCTTTGGCTTTCAGTGCAGGGGTCCCTTCTCCCCCGATTACTTGGGGCTGCCTGATCTCCTTTGAGCCTCTGTTTCCTCATCTCCTAAGAGTAAACTTAATGATAAATAAAGACAGACATACTGCGGTTCTGTTCTACACACACAGAATGTGCACGTGTGCATGTACCAAGAAGTAAAACACAGTTGAGCCAGTTTTGTGAAGCATTTCTACTGTTCTGGTAAGCAGTAATTGTATATGCCTGTCTGAGCTGCAAAATATGAATTATGCAGTTTTGGTGATTCTGCAGGTGAGTCAACACTCATATTTGCATTTAAAACATGTTGTACAATATAAAGATGGGACTATATAATGTATGCTAGTAGTTAACATTTTTAACTTTGCTTAGAACAACATTGTTTGAGTGTTCAGCCACTCAGTTGTATCCAACTCTGCCGCTCCATGAACTGAACCCCAGCAGGTTTCTCTGTTCTCAGGACTATCCCAGCAAGAATAGTGGAGTGGGTTGCCATTTCCTCCTCCAGGGGATCTTCTTGATCCAGGGGTTGAACCGGTGTCTCTTGCATTGGTAGGTGGATTCTTTACCACTGAGCCAGCTGGAAAGCCTCTAGAACATTAAATAATAAATAAAAAAACAGCATATCAAGGTCAACATCAATGGTCATAATCCCATTGATAGCAAGTAGCCTTGATATGATGTAATGAAATGGCACTTTATCCTGTGATCTCCCTCCCTACCCACCCATAACTGTAGTTGACAGAGAGAAAAATACCAGACAGATCCCAGGGGACAGGCCTTCTGCTGATACCTGGCTAGTACACATGATTGTCAAGATGATCCAAATCAGTACAAGTCTAAGAAATTGTCACAGCCAAGAGGAGCCTAAGGAGACGTGACAACTGAAAGTATGTGATAGTCTGGATAGGATCCAGGAGTCAGAAAAGAGCCTTACCTAAAAACAAAGGAAATTGGAATAAAGTGCTGTAGTTAATGAAAAAACATAAAGGGGGCTCCCTCAAGGGCTCTGACCATTGTTTCACTGGAAAACAAAGATGCGGGGCCTCAGAAGACCTGGCTCCAGACTTGTGGGCCACAAGTCATACTCTTTGGCTTTCAGTGCAGGGGTCCCTTCTCCCCCGATTACTTGGGGCTGCCTGATCTCCTTTGAGCCTCTGTTTCCTCATCTACCTAAGAGTCCAAGAGTGGTGGAGGGCACAGGTCAGGAAACAGAAGCTGGATGTTCATCCCCACCCTTGCTCTCTCCTAAACTTTTGGCAGATAAGTCCGTGCCTGTTTCCTTGCTGGTGAGGTGAGCATTATCAGATTTTCAGTGGTTGAGAGGCTTCAGTACAAGTTATCACTTGTCAAGTAGCTAGCACAGCACCTGGTGCTGGGAGTTCTCAGCCTAGGTTCGCGTGGTTATCCCTTGTGACTGGCTTCCTTTGTTCTCATGTGGCCAAGGGTACATTACTAGAGCAATGGCCAAGGATAGCATTAGCCCTGCTAATAATAATCAGAAGAGCTCATAGCTACTGAACTTCTACTATATAAGTATTTTAGAAGTGTTTTAATTTTATTCTCAAAATCACATTGGAATTGTTACCTTGATTATCTCCCCATTATGGATAAGGGAACTGAGGTTTGAGGAGAATAAGCAAATCACTCTAAGTCACACAGGTAAATTGGAGTCAAACCCACAGCCTATTGTGGGAATACATGACGATTTTAGTCTGCTGTATCAAATTACCACTGATTGGATGGCTTGTAAACAACAGGAGTTTGTTTTTCAGTTTTAGGGGATGAAAGTCAGACCAGGGTGCTGGCATGGTCAGGTTTCAGATTGCAGACTACCAACTTTTCATCATATCCTTATATGGCAGAAGGCAGTGAGGGAGCTTTCTGGGGTTTATTTTATCAGGCACTAATTGCATTTATGAGGGCTTTACCTGCTGACCTAATTACTTCCCAAAGGCCCCACCTCCAAACACCATCACATTGAGGATTAGGTTTCAACATATGAGTGTTTTTGGTGGGGAGAAAGAGATGCAAAAATTCAGTTCATGGCAATGACCTTCTAAATCCAGTGCCTCCCCTATTTGATGGTGTGGTTTACAGTTCTTAATCTTGGTTTCTTGGTTTACTAGTTCCCATTTTTGAGGAGAAATGTGATGGACTAAGCTCCATCTATGGATGCTTTCCCCCTCGGGTTAGGTGTGCATTCTTGAATCAGTCAACTGTGGCCAGAGGGGTGGGGTCATGTGGTTCCAACATGGCGGTCCAGACCACATAGAGACTGAGAACTTGTTCCAGAAAGGGAAGGTAGGATATCAAATCCTTCTGTTATGCACTCTCATTTCAACTCTAAAATTGTCTCAGTGTTCCCTCCAGAGGGTTAAGGCACTGTGAGTATTACTGTCTGCCTTTCTCTTGCTAAGCTGGGCTGTAGGGATTGGGGTCATTCACTGGAAAGCCCAGTCCCACCCGGTTCTGGAGTCAATCTACGTGGTGTTGGCAGTACACTGGGTGCCCTGTGTCTGCCAGCGGGTGGGAGCTGGAAATTAGTCTGGCAGAGATAAGCAGCCAGAGTCTATGCGTCTACCATGCAGGTTTCCCCCAACCTCTTGCTAGATCTTTCTGATGACATTCCTGCCTGGTTCTTGGGATGGTACTTCAATAACCAGGATCATCCTACCACTTCCCCCCCACCTCCTGGGTCCCCAACCACAAGTTGAGGTCCTATTCAAATTTAAACATAAGGCTCCGAAGCAAAACCTCCTTCCACTGCCATCCACCCATCCACTCACTTACGTATCCATCAAATCAGGTCCCTTTGCATGTTTTCTTTTAACTTTCATTGTAGAAAACTTTAAATATTCACAGAAACATACAGCCTTATATGATGATCTTCATGTTGCTCATCACCTGGCTTCACATCAGTGTTTCAGATTGCAGACTACCAACTTTTCATCATATCCTTATATGGCAGAAGGCAGTGAGGGAGCTTTCTGGGGTTTATTTTATCAGGCACTAATTGCATTTATGAGGGCTTTACCTGCTGACCTAATTACTTCCCAAAGGCCCCACCTCCAAACACCATCACATTGAGGATTAGGTTTCAACATATGAGTGTTTTTGGTGGGGAGAAAGAGATGCAAAAATTCAGTTCATGGCAATGACCTTCTAAATCCAGTGCCTCCCCTATTTGATGGTGTGGTTTACAGTTCTTAATCTTGGTTTCTTGGTTTACTAGTTCCCATTTTTGAGGAGAAATGTGATGGACTAAGCTCCATCTATGGATGCTTTCCCCCTCGGGTTAGGTGTGCATTCTTGAATCAGTCAACTGTGGCCAGAGGGGTGGGGTCATGTGGTTCCAACATGGCGGTCCAGACCACATAGAGACTGAGAACTTGTTCCAGAAAGGGAAGGTAGGATATCAAATCCTTCTGTTATGCACTCTCATTTCAACTCTAAAATTGTCTCAGTGTTCCCTCCAGAGGGTTAAGGCACTGTGAGTATTACTGTCTGCCTTTCTCTTGCTAAGCTGGGCTGTAGGGATTGGGGTCATTCACTGGAAAGCCCAGTCCCACCCGGTTCTGGAGTCAATCTACGTGGTGTTGGCAGTACACTGGGTGCCCTGTGTCTGCCAGCGGGTGGGAGCTGGAAATTAGTCTGGCAGAGATAAGCAGCCAGAGTCTATGCGTCTACCATGCAGGTTTCCCCCAACCTCTTGCTAGATCTTTCTGATGACATTCCTGCCTGGTTCTTGGGATGGTACTTCAATAACCAGGATCATCCTACCACTTCCCCCCCACCTCCTGGGTCCCCAACCACAAGTTGAGGTCCTATTCAAATTTAAACATAAGGCTCCGAAGCAAAACCTCCTTCCACTGCCATCCACCCATCCACTCACTTACGTATCCATCAAATCAGGTCCCTTTGCATGTTTTCTTTTAACTTTCATTGTAGAAAACTTTAAATATTCACAGAAACATACAGCCTTATATGATGATCTTCATGTTGCTCATCACCTGGCTTCAACAACGATCAAACCATGGCCAAACGTGTTTTATTTATACTTCCACCTAATCTCCCTCAATATTATTGTGTACCAAATTTCAGATTGTATCATTGCATCTATAAATAGTCGAGTGTATATTTCTGAAATATTAGGTTTGTTTTTAACATAATCACAAGCCTATTAACTCACCTAAATATATTAACAATGATTTATTTATATCATCAAATAATCCAGCCAGTTTTTATGTTTTCCATTGTCTTATATATAAAGATTTTTTTATTAACAGTGTTTGAGTCAGCATCCACATAAAGTTAACCTACTGTGATCTGTTGATAAAATTTCTAGATTTTTGTCTCTGTCTCTAGTTTCCCCTTTATTTCTAAATGAAACTGGGATGTCTGTTTTGGAGAACTTCCCAGTTCAGACGTGGTGATGAAGGTCCCCCTTTAAAAGCGAAGGTCCCCTTTTCGAGTTGTAGACTCACTGTGTCCTCACGAGGTGGAAGAAACTCTCCAGGGATACTGACTCAAGGAATGTTCGTAAAAAAAACCTTTAAAAGGAAGGAAGGAGCTCTCTGGAGTTGCTTTTAAGGGCACTAGTCCCATTTCCGAGGACTCCTTCCTCATGGCCTAACCACCTCTCCAAAGTCCCACCTTCTAATATCATCACACTGGTGATTAGGTGTCAACATATGAATTTGGGGGACACAGATATCAGTCTGTAGCAGGGTAGATCTTAGAATAGATATGAAATAAACCCCAAATAATGGCATCGTCTGTCCCCAGGAGCAGCTAAAAAATATTTATGGGTGCTGGAATCAAACCCCAAAAAGCCTGGTTCTTGGGATGGTACTTCAATAACCAGGATCATCCTACCACTTCCCCCACCTCCTGGGTCCCCAACCACAAGTTGAGGTCCTATTCAAATTTAAACATAAGGCTCCGAAGCAAAACCTCCTTCCACTGCCATCCACCCATCCACTCACTTACGTATCCATCAAATCAGGTCCCTTTGCATGTTTTCTTTTAACTTTCATTGTAGAAAACTTTAAATATTCACAGAAACATACAGCCTTATATGATGATCTTCATGTTGCTCATCACCTGGCTTCAACAACGATCAAACCATGGCCAAACGTGTTTTATTTATACTTCCACCTAATCTCCCTCAATATTATTGTGTACCAAATTTCAGATTGTATCATTGCATCTATAAATAGTCGAGTGTATATTTCTGAAATATTAGGTTTGTTTTTAACATAATCACAAGCCTATTAACTCACCTAAATATATTAACAATGATTTATTTATATCATCAAATAATCCAGCCAGTTTTTATGTTTTCCATTGTCTTATATATAAAGATTTTTTTATTAACAGTGTTTGAGTCAGCATCCACATAAAGTTAACCTACTGTGATCTGTTGATAAAATTTCTAGATTTTTGTCTCTGTCTCTAGTTTCCCCTTTATTTCTAAATGAAACTGGGATGTCTGTTTTGGAGAACTTCCCAGTTCAGACGTGGTGATGAAGGTCCCCTTAAGAGCGAAGGTCCCCTTTTCGAGTTGTAGACTCACTGTGTCCTCACGAGGTGGAAGAAACTCTCCAGGGATACTGACTCAAGGAATGTTCGTAAAAAAAACCTTTAAAAGGAAGGAAGGAGCTCTCTGGAGTTGCTTTTAAGGGCACTAGTCCCATTTCCGAGGACTCCTTCCTCATGGCCTAACCACCTCTCCAAAGTCCCACCTTCTAATATCATCACACTGGTGATTAGGTGTCAACATATGAATTTGGGGGACACAGATATCAGTCTGTAGCAGGGTAGATCTTAGAATAGATATGAAATAAACCCCAAATAATGGCATCGTCTGTCCCCAGGGAGCAGCTAGAGGGAAAGAGATTAGGTTGTGATGGGTCTGCTGAGGTAAGTGCTCAAGAGGGACACATGGTTTACAGGGAGGCACAGGACTGAGCAGTGAGATGGTTGGATGGTGTCAATGACTCAATGAACATGAGCTCGAGCAAACTCAGGGAGACAGTGAAGCACAGGGAAGCCTAGGGTGCTGCAGTTCACGCGGTCACAAAGAGTTGGACACAACTTAGTGACTGAATCACAACAACGGGTTTAACAAAGGCCTCAGCTGACCATTGGGGAAGCTGAGAAGCTGGGATGACTAGTCAGATTTTGGGTCTCAAATGTGGGCAGGGGCCAAGCCTTTGTATTCCCACAGCAACCAGTTATCATGGCAGGCTTCTGCCCCTAGGAATGAGTACTGTCCTTCAGTGAGACCTTTCTTCTGGAAAAAAGGAGCAGTTTCTGAGAAGGCTGATAGTGGAGGGATCTTGGTCAGCAAAACTCTCAGAAGCAGAGGAAATATGAAAAAAAAAAAGGCTGCAATATTTTTATAGATCCGCCCCTTAAAAAGTGGAGTCTGTTTTTCCACCCCTTGATTTTGTCTTGGCCTTATGACAGGCTTGGTCAGTGGAACTTGAAGCACATGTGATACAAGAGTCTTGAAAAGTGCTTGCCCACCGGGCTCGCTCTTCTCTTGTTGTTGGGAGCCCTTCCACTGGCATGTGGAGAAGCTGAGACCAGCCCTCTGGAGAGGAGGGAGGCCCTGTTCAACCCAGGTAAGTTCCAGACATGTGACATCCTAGCCCATCCCGGCCAGGCCAGAGACCCATGTGAACCCCCCAGCAGACCCACAGGATCAGGGAAAATGATACATGTTTATGACTTGCAAGCACGAAATCTTGGGGGTCACTTGTTACACAGCAAAAAAATGTACTGATGAAGAGGCCAGCAGGAAGCTGGCACTTGATCTGACCAAATGGGGAATATGTTTTGGGATTTGGCAAACATACATGGTTTTATTTCCCTTTCCCAGGTTTCTAGATTTCTAATAAAACTCTAGCCAAACCCATATGTTTTTCAGAGCCATTACAAAGCACCCTTTCAATTACCTCCTCAGTTCAGATGAGGGAATAGAAGAGGCCTTTACCATATATGCTAAAGAAACAAGCATGCTTTCATAGCTGCCAGTATTGCAGAACAGAAAACACAATCACGACTGGAAAAAAACAAGGATTGCTATTTGATGATAAATGTTCTAAAGATAACAGTCTGCTGATTGTTCATTGAATAAAATTCTTGAAGGAACACTGGAGGACCTGATGCAGTGAACCAAGCAGAAATGTGCTCTAATGAAAAAGATAGATCAAATCAAAAGAAAATGTAGATCGAGCACCTTTCATTTGCTTATCGGAAAAATATTTTCAGGGTACATAGTTCTTGGCACTTGAAGATGTGTGTTGAATGAATGAATGAATACATAAATAGTAGGAGGATGTGCTACCGTTTTTGAGAAATGTACTTCCCTCCTGCCCCTGCTTTGAGTTCTCGGAGGGATCAAGTTGAGAAAAAAGTCTTCTTTCCAAAACTCTCAGAAGCAGAGGAAATATGAAAAAAAAAAAGGCTGCAATATTTTTATAGATCCGCCCCTTAAAAAGTGGAGTCTGTTTTTCCACCCCTTGATTTTGTCTTGGCCTTATGACAGGCTTGGTCAGTGGAACTTGAAGCACATGTGATACAAGAGTCTTGAAAAGTGCTTGCCCACCGGGCTCGCTCTTCTCTTGTTGTTGGGAGCCCTTCCACTGGCATGTGGAGAAGCTGAGACCAGCCCTCTGGAGAGGAGGGAGGCCCTGTTCAACCCAGGTAAGTTCCAGACATGTGACATCCTAGCCCATCCCGGCCAGGCCAGAGACCCATGTGAACCCCCCAGCAGACCCACAGGATCAGGGAAAATGATACATGTTTATGACTTGCAAGCACGAAATCTTGGGGGTCACTTGTTACACAGCAAAAAAATGTACTGATGAAGAGGCCAGCAGGAAGCTGGCACTTGATCTGACCAAATGGGGAATATGTTTTGGGATTTGGCAAACATACATGGTTTTATTTCCCTTTCCCAGGTTTCTAGATTTCTAATAAAACTCTAGCCAAACCCATATGTTTTTCAGAGCCATTACAAAGCACCCTTTCAATTACCTCCTCAGTTCAGATGAGGGAATAGAAGAGGCCTTTACCATATATGCTAAAGAAACAAGCATGCTTTCATAGCTGCCAGTATTGCAGAACAGAAAACACAATCACGACTGGAAAAAAACAAGGATTGCTATTTGATGATAAATGTTCTAAAGATAACAGTCTGCTGATTGTTCATTGAATAAAATTCTTGAAGGAACACTGGAGGACCTGATGCAGTGAACCAAGCAGAAATGTGCTCTAATGAAAAAGATAGATCAAATCAAAAGAAAATGTAGATCGAGCACCTTTCATTTGCTTATCGGAAAAATATTTTCAGGGTACATAGTTCTTGGCACTTGAAGATGTGTGTTGAATGAATGAATGAATACATAAATAGTAGGAGGATGTGCTACCGTTTTTGAGAAATGTACTTCCCTCCTGCCCCTGCTTTGAGTTCTCGGAGGGATCAAGTTGGCATAAAATAGAGGCGTTGGGTTCAGTGATCTTAAGATTTCTCTTCCCAGAGCTCATTAGATTTCCACTCGAATTCTAGGGCCACTGCATGTCTGTCCCTTGATTTTTCCTTCTGAACACAGAGCTTTGGGCCATGTAGAAAGCCTAGGTTTGGGGATTCTCCATGTGGTAATGGAATGTACCAGGAGAAAGTGATCTGGGCTTTCTTCCTTCTTCAACCTCTCATCAACCTCTTGTGTGATCTGGACCAAGTTATTCAAACATTCTGTGCCTCAGTTTCCAGATCTGTGCAATTGGGCAATACTACTACTTGTAGTGTTGTTGGGAGAATTTGGGAGAATTTGTGTAACGTGTCTGCAATGTAGGTGCTAAACAGCTGGACATTATTTTATAATGGGTATGTTGTACACTGCCGTAGAGTACAAGGAAGAAAATCGGTATATTCTAATGGACTTTGTGAAATCTGGTATTTCTGATTTTATTCATAATTGTCAAGTGTTGGACATCCCCTCTGGGCCCATTCAACCCCACTTTTTATTTAGAGTTCTGAACTCTGTCTTTCTAACTCGTCCCTCCTCCAAACTCCTGTGGGGACAAGTCACATTTCTCAAGCTGCTAAATCAAATGACAGGGCTTCTTCTTGCATGTGTTTCTCATTCCAAAATGTTGTTTTGAATATTTTCAGCTACTAAGCACAAACTCTGGTTGGCTATATTTTGCCTTATAATTGATTTTTTTCTTCTTCTGCACATTTTAGATGCCTGCTTTTGGGTTTTGCATTACTCTGTGGTTTCCCTGTCCGTCGCCCCACCCTCTAATTACTCTACCAGTGCTTCGTCTCTGCTGCCTGCCAAGGCTGTCTCCCCTTTTTCCTAATACTCCCCGGGTTCTCCCCAAGGGTCGTTCCTTAATCCAACGAGCTCTCCAATGCTTTACAAAATTGAATGTCCTCTGTTTATCCTGCTCCCCTCCCCTCAATGTTCATGGCAGTTATCTCGCTTGGGCTTCCATTTCCTTCTCTTATTCTTGGCCCCCTGCCAGCCATCACACATTCACATGAAATCCTGCCTTTCCTCACAGAAGGGAAAGGCTGTTTCCATTCATGGAATGCTCAGTGGCCACAAAGATGCTACACCCTAGCCACAGGCGGGGTGTCCCGGGTTTCCTGACGTGCTCAGGGCAAGCTTGGAAGGCTGAAGTCCCAACAGTTATTTACAGTAAAGGCAAGTCAGGCTAGAGAACACTGTGGTCTTTATGGAGAAGGGGAGAGAACATGGACTGTCGATTTCTAACTGACCTGGATTTGGGTCCATGTGGTAGGACGGAGCCTCAGTTTGTGGATCTGCGGAATGGAAATTGTAATGACACCTACTTCACAGCCTTCTCATGAGGGTCGTGAATGTAAAGGGTCACTTGCCTTGGTCTGGAAAATGGTGTTTGGTCCATACAGATTTCATTCCCCTCCCTCCTCCTGTCCCATCCCTACTGGTCATTAAGCCCTCAGGTCCAGGTCCCAGCAAGGAAGAGAATGGCACTTCACAGGGGTTCACCAAAGAGGGTGTAATGAAGGTGAGGCATAGCAGTGGTCCCCCACCTTTCCAGCACCAGGGACTGGTAGCGTGCAAGACAGCTTTTCCGTGGTTCGGGGTTTGGGGGCGGGGACGGTTTGGGGATGATTCAAGCGCACTGCATTTATTGTGGACTTTATTTCTATTATCGTTACATACATCAGCTCCATCTCTGATCATGAGGTATTAGACCTCGGAGGTTGGGGACCCCTGATGGAGGTGTGGGCAGGGATGAGAAACGATCTGGGATCAGCAAGAGCCAGGAGCCATAGCCTTTGCTGAAGGGCAAGTCAAGGGCATGAGAGCTGTAGCCATGACTCAGGATCAGGGCAGATGGCCTTTGGAAAGGGTCTTGGGGTCTTGGCAGACTTCCATCATTTACTCCTCTCTTCCTCTGGATCCCAGATTTCTAATAAAAGCTGGGAAAATCGAAGTGGCCTTCTCTCTCTTGCTGCCCGTGCCTTTTCTTGGCTGACCCCAGCTGGAAGCCAGAGAATAAGGGCCGTGGAGGATGAAGTCCAGCGTGTTACCTCCTGGTCACAGAGAGGGCCAGAGCAACATGAAAAATAGGCTGGGAGGAGCAGAATCACCTTGCCATTTGTCCCTGAAGGGCCAGTCACTTTGTTCAAAGAGCCTCCATTTCCTATAAAGTGGGCCTAAAACTAACCTACTGATCCACCTCTCAGGTCTAGAATGAAGATCAGGTGAAAGCATGATAATCCCTTACTATGCAGTGAGACTGCTTCTTCATTGGCTTCATCTCATTCAATCCCAACACCCAGGGATGGTGGAAGGCAGAGGGGCTAGGCATTCAGGAGTGGGCTGGCCACTGGAGCTCAGCTGTGCTTTCTAACTGTGGGCTCACCCTCAAGGAAATTGTAATGACACCTACTTCACAGCCTTCTCATGAGGGTCGTGAATGTAAAGGGTCACTTGCCTTGGTCTGGAAAATGGTGTTTGGTCCATACAGATTTCATTCCCCTCCCTCCTCCTGTCCCATCCCTACTGGTCATTAAGCCCTCAGGTCCAGGTCCCAGCAAGGAAGAGAATGGCACTTCACAGGGGTTCACCAAAGAGGGTGTAATGAAGGTGAGGCATAGCAGTGGTCCCCCACCTTTCCAGCACCAGGGACTGGTAGCGTGCAAGACAGCTTTTCCGTGGTTCGGGGTTTGGGGGCGGGGACGGTTTGGGGATGATTCAAGCGCACTGCATTTATTGTGGACTTTATTTCTATTATCGTTACATACATCAGCTCCATCTCTGATCATGAGGTATTAGACCTCGGAGGTTGGGGACCCCTGATGGAGGTGTGGGCAGGGATGAGAAACGATCTGGGATCAGCAAGAGCCAGGAGCCATAGCCTTTGCTGAAGGGCAAGTCAAGGGCATGAGAGCTGTAGCCATGACTCAGGATCAGGGCAGATGGCCTTTGGAAAGGGTCTTGGGGTCTTGGCAGACTTCCATCATTTACTCCTCTCTTCCTCTGGATCCCAGATTTCTAATAAAAGCTGGGAAAATCGAAGTGGCCTTCTCTCTCTTGCTGCCCGTGCCTTTTCTTGGCTGACCCCAGCTGGAAGCCAGAGAATAAGGGCCGTGGAGGATGAAGTCCAGCGTGTTACCTCCTGGTCACAGAGAGGCCAGAGCAACATGAAAAATAGGCTGGGAGGAGCAGAATCACCTTGCCATTTGTCCCTGAAGGGCCAGTCACTTTGTTCAAAGAGCCTCCATTTCCTATAAAGTGGGCCTAAAACTAACCTACTGATCCACCTCTCAGGTCTAGAATGAAGATCAGGTGAAAGCATGATAATCCCTTACTATGCAGTGAGACTGCTTCTTCATTGGCTTCATCTCATTCAATCCCAACACCCAGGGATGGTGGAAGGCAGAGGGGCTAGGCATTCAGGAGTGGGCTGGCCACTGGAGCTCAGCTGTGCTTTCTAACTGTGGGCTCACCCTCAAGGAACTTCACCCTTTGAGCCTCCTCTCCTGTCTTCCTTTGAGTTATCACGCCACCCAAGTGAATCCTGAGACAAGTACTTGAGTGAAGTGGTTTACTTGGGAGCCGGTTCTAGGAAGCATAGAGTGGGGAGTGTGGGGAGCAAGGCCAGGAAGTGGGTAAAACCAAGAGCAGATCTTAATCTTACAGGGGCCTACAGGAGACAGCCTTACAGGGGCCTACAGTCTTACAGGGGCCTACAGGAGACAGCCTTGGATTTGTTCTGTTGCTGGGCGAGGTGCGGGACTGTTTCCATCCCTTGATGGCTGAGGGTTGCTTCTGGGGTTTCAACTCCGTGACTCTTCTGGTAGGTTTTACTTGGAGAGAGGAGACTCGAGCAGCCAGAGAGACACAGGAAGTCACATTGCTGCCCTTCGATGAGCCAGAAGGAACTGGCTCGGGGACCGACTGCATCTGCTTTGGTTTCCTAAATTAACTCACGGGGCAGCTGTGAAGATTAAATGATTAGCGACGAAATGATGCAATGGCCACCAAAAGCCTGACTCACAGTAGGTATCTATAAATAGAAAGTCACTCAGTTGTGTCTGATTCCTCGTGACACTGTGGACTATAGTCTGCCAGGCTCCTCTGTCCATGGGGTTCTCTAGGCAAGAATACTCTAGGCAGTCATTTCCTTCTCTAGGGGATCTTCCCTACCCAGGGATCGAACCCAGGTCTCCTGCATTGCCGGGAGATTCTTAACCATCTGAGTCACCTCTATATGAATAGGAGGTATTCATAAGAAGGTGGGTAAGTATCTTCCTATCTTACAGATCGTGGCAAATGGGACTCAACGAAGTTAAGGCATCCGTCCTAACTCACACGGACAGTTCTAACATGGCTGGGGCAGACCTGACTTGCACTCTACCTCTGTCAATGGACTCTCCATGTAGAGAGCTTTTGTTTCATGAAGCGTGAGAAGCTCCATAAATATATTATAAAGGTTTGTAGTCCCAACGTGCTAGGGATGGTGGAAGGCAGAGGGGCTAGGCATTCAGGAGTGGGCTGGCCACTGGAGCTCAGCTGTGCTTTCTAACTGTGGGCTCACCCTCAAGGAACTTCACCCTTTGAGCCTCCTCTCCTGTCTTCCTTTGAGTTATCACGCCACCCAAGTGAATCCTGAGACAAGTACTTGAGTGAAGTGGTTTACTTGGGAGCCGGTTCTAGGAAGCATAGAGTGGGGAGTGTGGGGAGCAAGGCCAGGAAGTGGGTAAAACCAAGAGCAGATCTTAATCTTACAGGGGCCTACAGGAGACAGCCTTACAGGGGCCTACAGTCTTACAGGGGCCTACAGGAGACAGCCTTGGATTTGTTCTGTTGCTGGGCGAGGTGCGGGACTGTTTCCATCCCTTGATGGCTGAGGGTTGCTTCTGGGGTTTCAACTCCGTGACTCTTCTGGTAGGTTTTACTTGGAGAGAGGAGACTCGAGCAGCCAGAGAGACACAGGAAGTCACATTGCTGCCCTTCGATGAGCCAGAAGGAACTGGCTCGGGGACCGACTGCATCTGCTTTGGTTTCCTAAATTAACTCAGGGGGCAGCTGTGAAGATTAAATGATTAGCGACGAAATGATGCAATGGCCACCAAAAGCCTGACTCACAGTAGGTATCTATAAATAGAAAGTCACTCAGTTGTGTCTGATTCCTCGTGACACTGTGGACTATAGTCTGCCAGGCTCCTCTGTCCATGGGGTTCTCTAGGCAAGAATACTCTAGGCAGTCATTTCCTTCTCTAGGGGATCTTCCCTACCCAGGGATCGAACCCAGGTCTCCTGCATTGCCGGGAGATTCTTAACCATCTGAGTCACCTCTATATGAATAGGAGGTATTCATAAGAAGGTGGGTAAGTATCTTCCTATCTTACAGATCGTGGCAAATGGGACTCAACGAAGTTAAGGCATCCGTCCTAACTCACACGGACAGTTCTAACATGGCTGGGGCAGACCTGACTTGCACTCTACCTCTGTCAATGGACTCTCCATGTAGAGAGCTTTTGTTTCATGAAGCGTGAGAAGCTCCATAAATATATTATAAAAGGTTTGTAGTCCCAGACGTGCTAGCTCACATCCAGCTTAAATGGGCTCCGAAGAGCTCTTCTCTCAGCCCTAAGTCTCATAAGTCTCCTGGGGTCTTCCACTCTGTGCCCCAACAGTGCCCAGCCCTGTATTAGTGATGCCTAGGTGTCTCCACAGATTTCAAGGGGTGCCAGAAAGTCTCTAGACGAAATAAAATGTGCTGTAAACCTCTAAGGGCATAAAATTCTAGACACCTTGTTTTCCATATAATGTTTCCTTTTCAAAACAAATGTTTTGAAATGCCCTCTTTACTGTCCTGCTGATACAGGCAGAAAAACCAATAAAACGCAGGACTCTAAAAACTTGTAGTAAAACATACATCATGTAACATTGACCATTTTAACCGTTTGTGTGTTTTTTTTTTTTAATTTTTTTTATTTTAAAACTTTTATTTTACTTTTAACTTTTACAGAGTTTGGTTGTTTACAGGTATGTATGTTCCGTTTGGAAGAGAACAGTTCAGTGGCATTACGTGCATTCACGTTGTTCCGCAGCCATCAGCCTCATCCAGCTCCATGACATTTTCTGTCTTTCCAAACTGCAACTATCTTCTGGAGAAGGAAATGGCAACCAACTCCAGTGTTATTGCCTGGGATGTCTCACTGACAGGGGAGCTTGGGGGATTCCAGTCCATGGGGCCACAAAGAGTTGGACACGACTGAATGACTTAGTAGGAACACGAAACCGTAACCCCGCACGCATTAAACACTAGCTCCCTATCCTCTCTGCCCCCCAGCCCCTGGCAACCACTGTCTGCTTTCAGTCTCTGCATTTGACTCCTCTAGGGACTGCGCATCAGATGGGATCATACAGTGTCTGTCTTGTCATGACGGACTTAGTTCACTTAGCATAATGTCTTCACATTTTATGCATGTTGGAGCCTGTGTCATCCTTTCCGTCCTTTTTAAGGCTACATGATATTCTATTGTAGGTCTCCTAGGCCACATGGTGCTCATCCATTCACTCATCTGTGGATGGACACCAGGGTCACTTCCATCTTTCAGCTCTTAGGAATCATGCTGCAGTGAACACAGATGTGCAAATACCTGGATGAGTCTCCACTTTCAATTCTTTGGGATATCTCTGCCTCAAAGTGGGATTGCTGGATCATCGGTAATTCTATGTTGAATGTTCTGAGGACCCTCCATACCATTGTCCACAGCGGATACTCCATTTTATACCCCCACACCCGGCCTCATGCATAACTGTTTCACAAAGGAGGAAAAATAGGAAAGTAACTTGCAATTAAATAATATGTGCTTTGTCACTTCAGGCATGTCTGACTCTTTTGTGACTCCATGGGCTGTAACCCACCCATGGTTCCTCCGTCCATGGGATTTCCCAGGCAAGAATCCTGAAGTAGGTTGCCATTTCCCTCTCCAGAACAGTATGTAGTATTTCAGAACATAGTGCTGGGGCTGGATGGCAGAGGTACACAGCACAGTGCTTACATGTCTACTACCCACAACACAGGCCAGTGTGCAGGTGTGGTAAAACCCCTGCTGCTCTTGGAGTGTATGGACATCAGTGATTTTTCACAAACAGCAAATCAACGCCATCTCCATTTGACTTGTTGCATTCTTTACAACATACAAGGAATGTTTATTAAAGATGTGTAAAAGTACCTTGACATTTATATGTGAGACAAAATTATACTCAGAAATTATGAACAAGCTGTTTCTCTGCCTGTTTTTCCAACTAAACATTTGAAAGTCGGGTGGGATGGGGAACATTTTTGATTGTGCAGAACTGGTCTATGCTTTACCTGCTAATTTCCAGCAGCATATTCCCGTAAATCTCCAATACTGTGACCAAAAAGTGCTCCTACAAATTCCCCAAATACTCTCTAGGGAGTGAGATACGGTCCCCATTAAGAAATGCCTAGCAAGTCCACCTGGAGTCTGAAACATAGTAGATCAGTGATCTTCAGTTGCTTCCCAGTAAGGAGAATTGTTGGCTCAAAGGCATTTAAGAATGTCCAAGGAGTCTAAGATTTTGGTCACAAAAATCAGCTCCCGGATTCTTCCACTGGTTTCTTCCGTCCCACAAGAGCGCAAATGTTCTCAAAATCGAGGGTGGCAGAGTGTCATACTGAGAGCTGACCCTGGAGTTCGACTGATGGAGGGTTTCCTGTGGCTTGGCACTCTACCATGCAAGGGGGCTCGAAGGCAAGCTCTGAATGGGGAGGGTGGAACTAAGAGACAGCTGGTTGTTAGTGGCTCTGGGATATAGCAGGAAGAACAGAAGACACTGGGAGAAGGAAGACTAGGATGTAGGTTTCTGCTCTGCCATCTGTAAGATGTGAGATTTGCGACAAATGGCTGAAGTGTCAGTTTGCTCATCTGTAAAATGGGGTCCTTCCAGCCCCAACCCACCTCCCAGGGTACTTGTGTGACAGCATCGTATTCTTGGCTTTGCCTCTTTATCTGACGCCTGATCCTCTGCTCACCTCTCACCCTAAATGTTAGTAAATCTCTTGTGTATCACACAGGGTTCTCCAGGGAAAGAGAATCCACAGAATACGGACTAAGACATTTTAAGGAATTTTAAGGTTATTCTAAGGTATTTGTTCACGTGATTGTGGAGGTTGGAGAATCCAAAGTCTACAGGGCAGCTGGGCAAGCTGGAAGCTCAGGCAGAGTTTCTATGTTTGTCTTGAGGCAGAATTCTATTTTTTCAGGAAGCCTTATTGTTTGCACTTAAGCCTTCAGCTGATTAGATGAGGCCCACCCACACAGACAAAGGCAATCTTAAAGTCAGTTGACTTTAAATGTTAATCACAGCTACAAATACATTTTCAGAAACATCTAGACTAGCATGACTAGAGGGGTCCAACCCAAGGCCACGGCCTTGGGCTCTGCTCCAGTTGTTCCATAACCAACAGCACGCTCCTGGCTTGCTCTGTGCCTCATAGCCTTCTTTAGGAAACTGACTACCAGTGCACAGTCCCTCCAAAGCCCTGGGAAGAACTTTCATATTTAAAGTGTCCCAGCCAGAACATGTAGGGTTCAGTATCTTCTTGGCTAAGCATGGTCCTGGTGCCTTGAACCCCGCTGAGTTCAACCAGTTGGAGCGCCCAGCACCTTCCTTGTGGCCAGGATCCCTGCATTCCCTGACACAGTGCCTGTGTCCTGCTTCGCTAGACTGAAAGACCCCCTGCAGTACCCGCCACCTTTCCACAGGGTGGGGCCCTCTCAGCCCCCTGCTAGTACCTGAGCCTGTTTGCCAGCTGCCAGGTGGCTCCTTCTCCTCCTGGGGTCTTGAGTGCGTGCTCTTGGAGATCTTTTGGCTTTTCTAGGTCAGGTCGCAGAGAAATCAAGGAGTCACGGAGAGTATGACTTTCCTGAAGGACGAGTCCCAGGAAGCCTGACCCCCTTGTTGCTGTGAGCTTGCTGTGTGGTTGGCCACTAGCTCTCTTGCCCCATCTCCTCTGTCTGACCTGTGCCCAAGCCCCCTTGGCAAGCTGTGAAGATAGGCAAATAGCACCAAGATTTTCACCAGTTTCGAGGACAGAAACTCTTGTGGTTTGCATCCAAAGTCTCTTTCTCACTTATCACCCCAGGAGACTAAACGTAGGCCCCTCGCCACTGTCCCCACTGCCCTGGCTTTCCTAAGAGATTCCTTCATACCAAATATGTTGTAAATTTCAGTAGAATTGCCTTAAGACTTGGTCATGATAAGGCGATTGAAATTCATCTCCTACCCACTGAAGATAGAGATACTTTGTCTTGTATTTCTTCATTTATTCCACATGTGACGTCCTCCCAGGTGCTAGCTCCAGCAGCAGCCAGCCCCGGAGGGAGGGAAGTGGTTATGAGCATGCATTTGTCTGTGGCGTAGTTGGGAGTGTGGACTCGTGCAGGCAAGTGTGAAAACAGGCTGCCCGTAGGCTCAGCATGAAACTGTCCTTTCCTATGGCTCCCAACTGGAATACTTGTGTCAGGAGCCACGCTACCTGTAAATCCATCTCAGCTGCACAGCCTCGCCCAGGCTGGTAGGGAAGGGGTGGGTGGGGCCGGCGAGTCAGCGGAGGATTCCGGCGAGGGAGAATCTTGTGCCCGTTGATGGGGTCCGTTTGGGTTTCCTGAGAAACAAACATGACATGTACGAGGGATTTTTCTGGGAGTCATAGGACAGATGTTTGTCATAGGGCAGCTGTGAGACTTTAATGACATAATCCATGTAAAAGAGGAAGAACCTCATACCTGTTATTGACTGAATTTTGGACAGCCGTCCCTCTTAAAGGGCCATGCACGGCAGTGGCCAGAAGAGGGCAGCATGCCCACAGTAATCTGACTCAACCCTGAGCCTTTGAAGTTCAGGGCAGAAAAAACAGATTTACAGAGTGCAGCAGAGTGACCAAATGACAGACTGTACCAGAAGAGATGCAGTGGTCCAGGAAAACTGGGAATAACTTGAAAAAAAAATTAGTGGGTGGCTGCAATGAAACAGAATGGAGAAAAATACCAAGAACTGAACATTAAAAGCTCTCACGCAGATTGAACATGCTAAAGAAAACCGTCTTATCAAGAAGGACATGTTTGCTCTCCTTGAATGTGTCTTGGGAGGGGGGGCTGTGGAGGGTGGCTCTGGAGTCTGGGTTCTAGTTTGTTTTTGTAATTTGTGCCAGAGATTAAGACATTCTTTGAAAACACTTGGAATGCTACTTAAAAATCAACGGTCTAGAGTTGATTGCTTTGAAAATGAAGCAGTTTTGGACTCACAGGACATCTGCTATCTGATGCCAACTCAGTTCCTAAGTAGCTGGATGAGTTTTAAGCAACCACTGGGATATCTGTCTGTGGGATGCAGACGGCCTTCTGAAGAATCTGGAGTGGAGGGCCAGGGTGAGGATTGTCATCATTCCATATTCCCTGCCACAGTCTTCTAACATCCTTCTTGATTTGCCCCAGATTATCCTGCAGGACATTCTTCTGGCTTTCCCTGATGGCTCAAATGGTAAAAAAATCTACCTGCAATGCCGGAGATGCAAGTTTGATTCTTGAGTCAGTCATTCTCTTAGAGAAGGGAATGACTACCCCTTCCAGTATTCTTGCATGGAAAATTCCATGAAGAGAGGAGTCTGGTGGGCTACAGCCCATGGGCTCACAGAGTCATACATGAATGAGTGACTAACACTTTTGCATCCTGCTGGATATCCTTCTGGTTTCTCCACATCTTGGATAAAAGGGGACATTTCTTACCCTCCCAGCATGCCTGTGACTAATTGTGACCTTTGCCATCTGGCCCCTTAGGAGTGTCTCTGAACTATCACTAACCATCGTTAAACACAGAAACCCCCTACTCCAGTTTGCCATGGAGCTGTGGTTCATGTACAGAAATGCAGTTTTGTTTTATGTTGTTTTCAACCTACATACTTAAGTCTCTGTCCATCCCGTACCTAGCATTCCATGGTTTGTCTTTTTCACTTAAGCCCCGTACCTTAGAGAGTTTCCCATGCCACATGTCAAAGCTGACCTTCTTCTGTATAACGACCTGATGGTGATTCGTTGTATGGATGTGCCAGAGTTAATTTAAAAGAAACTCTAAACTGATGGTCGTTTAGACTCTTTCCAATTTCCCTCTTTTAAAAACAGCTCTGCAGGATCATCCTCTGTGTCTTTCTGTCCGTATCTGCAAATATTTAGGATGGATGCCTAAAAACTAAGTTGCCAGGTTATAGGGGGTGAATGTTTAAATTTTTGACAGATATTGCCAAGTGGCTTCCAAAGGCTGTGCCTATTTACATTCCTGTCTCTTTCAAACACACTCTTTATTATAGCCCACAGATGCCAGGTGGGTTCTCTATCATTGAGAGGCAGATTAGCCTCACAGTCAAGAGCTGGATGTTGCGTTTCAACCTAATTTTACTCTGCACAATTTATGTGAACTTGGGCTAGTCATTTCACATCTTGGCATTTGGTTTTCTCATGGGTAAAATGATACTACAACTAGTACCTAATTCACAAACCTAGACAGCGTCTTAAAAAGCAGAGACATCGGTTTGCTGACAAAGGTCCATAGAGGCAGAGCTTTGGCTTTTCCAGTAGTCATTTATGGATGTGACAGCTGTACTATAAAGAAGGGTGAGCACTGAAGAATGGATGCTTTCGAATTGTGGTGCTGGAGAAGACTCTTGACAGACCCTTGGACAGCAAGGAGATCAGACCAGTCAATCCTAAAGGAAATCAACCCCAAGCATTCATTGGAAGGACTGATACTGAAGCTGAAGCTCCAATACTTTGGCCACCTGATGTGAGAGCTGACTCATTGGAAAAGCCCCTGATACTGGGAAAGATTGAAGGTGAAAGGAGAAGGGCGTGGCAGAGGATGAGATGATTGGGTGGCATCACCGACTCAATAGACATGAATTTGAGCAAACTCTGGGAGATAGTGAAGGACCAGGAAGCTTGGTGTGCTGTAGTTCATGGGTTGCAAAAGAGTTGGACACAACTGAGTGACTGAACAACAACAGTAATTTTCCATTTAAACCACATGTCTCTTGATAAAGGATCTCATCTTTAGGCCGGTGTGCGGGCACTCAGATTTGCAGGTATGGTCTGCTGGTTTGACGACCCTCTCCTATTGCGTTTTACTGTCGTTAATGACTCACTTCACCCTCATTCTTTTTTTTTTTTTTCTACAGCTGCAGATATTTTTGATTTAGAGAGTGTTGGCCAGCCCTATAGAAATGCTCCTTTCACACCTGTGGAATATCATGTTGCCTGACATTCACTTCTGTAGCACGTCTAATCCTCTCCAGCTCTGGGATCTGTAATTATATACACCCCTTCTCAGCTCTGGCGGCTGCACACCCACTGCTGGATGGCTTGTCTGTTTCCTCCTCACCTTCCATTGACCCCTAAAAGCCTTGTTACCTGGGAGGTGAATTTCTCCAATCAGAGGTGAACGCACTAAATATAATCATGGACTCATCTATAGAAGCCAGTGAATGCCCAGTGTGTGACGGGTGGGACTGGACTTGATCGTGAGTGGCTAGGCAAGCCCGCTTGGGGTGAAGTCACAGTCAGGAATAGGGAGACAAGGAACACACCTGAGTGTGCATGCGTTACACGTGTGCCTGTAAGATCGTCAGCAACCTCAGCCACATGCAATTTTTATTAAAATTCATGAACAATAACAAAAATGCCTGTTCTTTCATCCTATTAACTGTCTTTTAAGTCCTCAACAGCCCCTTGGGAGTTCTGGCTTCCATTTTGGACAGCACAGACATAGACCAGTTCCATCACTCCAGAAAATTCTGTAGAAAAGCACTGCTCTAAAGTGTGGCAACAGGAGCAAGCGTGCTGGAATGTCAGCCAAGGCTGCCGAAGGGGAGAGCAGAGTCCTGTCCTGCTGGCTAGCCTGCGAGCGGCAGGGGAAACTGACTAGGCTTCAGAGGTGGCCCCTGGACCGGGTAGTGCATAGCATTCCAGGAATAACAAATTCAAGTGAAGATCCCTTAATGCCATGTGGGGAGGGTGCCCTCATCTTCTTGGCCAAGCACAATCTTGAGAGACTCAGGCAGATGGGAGCCCCAGGAATCAAGCCTGCCCTGAGCATTGTACAAAGATGACTTCATCCAACCCTAGGGGGAGATCATACTTCATCTCCCAGATAAAGAAACAGCCTCCGAGAAGGGAGCCTGGGAGGAAGCACACAGGGAGTCGTCCGTGCTGCCTCAGTGTCGGGCAGAGAGACTGAGCTCCGGGGGTGCAGGCATCTGAGCTCTCACCCTGAAACTGGCTGAAGTCCAGCGGGGTAGCTGAGACTGGAGTCGTGGTCACCTTGCCAGCTCCCATGGAGGACTGCAAGGGAAAGTAGAGAAGAGGAGGCAGAGCAACATGGGCCTGGGACCACGGGCCAGACAACTTTGGGGGGTAATGCGCTGCCTCGGGGTGTATACAGATGCTGTAGTACTACAGCCTGTAGGACTGGCCTTGGAGGGTAGGGCTATTACGCAGTGATGGCATGCATGTGAACTCTGTGAGGTCACACAGCACTTCTCTCAATTCCACTTCTGCTGTTTATTCCTTTGCAGCAGCTGAGGAGGTCACCTTTCTGAGTTTCAGCTTCCTCCCCTATAGAGTGACTAGGGTACGATGACATTTATTATCATCATTGTCATCTTTGTAGCCTCAGGTCTGAATGCCAGGTCCTACCAGGGTCCGACTCTTTGTGACCCTTTGGACTGTCACCCACCAAGCTCCTCTGTCCAAAGGGGATCGTCCCACCCCAGGGATCAAACCCAGGTCTCCTTCATTGCAGGTGAAGTCTTTATGACTGAGCATCAGGGAAGCCCCTTAACATATGTAAGCCCTCAATAAAAAATGGAGTGGAATTGAATCCAGTTGTGAGGGCTGGCAAATGTAAGGGTTGAAACAAGAGTCCACCAGGATGAAAAGGAGACCTACCTACCCAGGTGTACACCAGAGCAATGATCACTGTAAATGACACGTTTACCTCTGGCCCACAGTTTTCTCTCTGCCTTAAGGGATTCTCTTTTGGAAGGGCTTAGGGCAAAGAAGACGGGGTGGGGACAGGAGTGGGTTGTCTCTTATCTGCTCCGGGGTTATCAACACTCACCCTGTGTTCTTCTGCCCAGTCCGGTTGGGCTGGTTCCTGTCTGAGTAACAAAACACAGGGGCGCTACCCAGATGCAGCTACATTCTTGCAGTGAAGGGTCAAAGTGGGCACTCATGCATCCTGTCCTCTCCTTTATTTGGCAAAACCTGACCATGCAAGTTTCTATCTGAGCATCAGTCTTTAGTTCAGGATCAAGGATCATGGAGAAGGAGACCTTTTAACATTATGCGCTAATGGTTAGTATTCCCATCTTTGGGAAGAGCCCATCTCATGGGCATGCCCACTCTCTCACCTCAGTTCTTTGTCCCAAGAGGAGGCCTCTCCGCGAATCCCTTCTTTCTCTGTTGTGTGCTCTGTGTCCAATCTTCAGAAAAGAACTCTTTCTCCCCATAGGATGGCTCCTTCCTTTTCAAGTGGGTCATTGCTTAAGTCTAACCTATCGAGATAAATTGCCCCGGAGTTGCTGCAATGGTCAGTCCACAGTTGCCCTTGGCTACAGTGTTTTGGGTACATGGTTAGGCTGGCTGAGTCTAGATCTTCACTCATGGTGTCCTGGGTGCTCCTGTGAGGTATTGTTGAAACACTCCACCCTGGTGTGAACCATATAGCCTTGACTCTTTCTTTCTTCTGATTGTCCAGATGTAATTGTTGGGACCTCCCTCCTCCAAACTGTACATACACATCCAAACACACACACACACACACACACACCCCTTTCCCAGGGACCAGCGTGAATTTTCAACAGCAGAAGATGCAAAACTCACATAATGACAAAGCATCTCTTTTGCAATTGTGCTCTTGTCCCCCTCTCTCTGATTTTGGTTGGTGTAGTCGCCAAGGTGTGTCCAACTTTTGCCACCCCATGGACTGTATAGCTCGCCAGGTTCCTCTGTAGGATTCTCCAGGCAAGAACACTGGAGTGGGTTGCCATTTCCTTCTCCAGGGGATCTTCCCCACCCAGGGGATCAAACCCCGATCTCCTGAATTGCAGGCAGATTCTTTACCAACTGAACTACGAGGGAAGCCATCTCTCTCTACTTGATTACAAATCATGCCTTGTGCAGTCTGTTGGGTATGCCTTCCCCTGAGCTTCACAAGGACCCAGGAAGCAAGCTTTGGAATGATTATTAACAAGGGCTCTGTTATGCTCTTAGAGGTCTCTCTCCTTCTGGGATGAAGCTGAGGGGTTCACACATCCACCAACATAATTGTGTCCTGGAAAATGCTGCTGGATCTTTTATTTATCAAATCCATGCAAATCTGATTTTAAAGAATTCCAGTGCTCATCTTATTAGAAATTGAGGTGTTTTAGAGTTCATATTCAACAATTGTCAATTTGCCATAATTCCTCAAATTCATTAAAACAGTCACTTATATGTCTTAAGTTTGTCCTCCCCAAATAGTTCATCTGAGTCTCAAACACAACATTAGCTCCAATAGTACATTCTCATATATTATCATCTCATTTGATCTTTGCAACATGCGTGAGTTGTAGCCAGACCATGTATTTCTATTCCCTTTTTATAGATGAAGAAACTGATGTTCAGATAAATGGATTCTTCAGGTCTCTCAGCTAGTAGATGATTATTCAATTGTAAATAACTGATCAAACACTGTTGTGACAGTCCTAAGAAGCATTGTCTATTTTATCTGGAGCAAAGACTTCCCATGTCATCATAATGCTAACAGAAATTATTTTGCAGAACAGTTGTGGGAAGGTTTTAAAATGAGGAGTATTGTGATGGAATTTGGTTTTTACTTTCTGCTCCCTGAGACCCCCCACTCTTTAAATTGGAAGTCAGAAAGAGAGAGAGAGTTGAGCTGGCTGATCTGTGAGCTATTGAAGTTTTTGCTTAAAAAGGAAATTTGATCTCTGTCTAAGTGGCACTAATGTGTGGGCTGAAAGCTGCTACTGTAAATTCAGCAAGGGATTCATTAATGCTGGGAGCCTCCTGGAGCACTGTGGATGGGTGACCTCTGAAATAGAAGCATAACCAGGAAAGATAAGGCTTCATGCGTGATCTACAGGACTCTGTTTCTGGTGATCTTCAAGATATCTTAAGTCAAGAGTACTTCGGGCCAGGAAGCCAGAAGTTGGGTAGGGAGGGGGAGACCACCCAAAGATGAAATGATACCACACAATAGATTCTTGGCTTTTGGAAATTCTTTGGCAAATCTCTTTCCCTCCCCCGTACTATTCTCTTTGCTGGGAATAATTTTTACATTATTCTCTTTGCTGGGAATAATTTTTACACTATTCTCTTTGCTGGTAAAAAGAAGCTATTTTTGAACTGACATTGACAATGCAGTCAATAGGGCTCACGAATTGCCGATGGGAAGATGGACTGGAAAATCCAGTAGTTCCCCGTATTTGTGGGGGGATACATTCTTTTTTGGGGGAGTCAGGTTGGGGAGGGAAGGGGGCGGGCAGGACACTTCTATTGGTCTTTCATTTATCTATTTTCATCCATCTTTGTTCTTTGGCCCATATGGGCCTCCAGTCGCAGTGGCCTCTGTTGTCGCAGAGCACCGGCTCTGGGCGCATGCACTCCAGAGCTCCGGCTGGGTAATTGGACACATTGTCCAGCTGCTCCTCAGCATGTGGGATCTTCCAAGGCCAGGGATCAAACAGGCACCCCTTGCACTGCAAGGCGGTGTCCTTACCCACTGGACCACCAGGGAAGCCCAGGGGCTACATTCTAAGATCCCCCCAGTGGATACCTGAAACTACAGATGGTACTGAACCCTATATACTATGTTTTTTTTTTTTTAAACATACATACTTATGATTCAAATTTAATTTATAAATTAGACACAGTGAGAGATTAACAGCAATAATTAGTGATAGCACGATTATAACAAGGTACTGTAACAAAGGGGCTTTCCTGGTGGCTCAGCAGTAAGGAATTCGCCTGCCAATGCAGGAAACACAGGTTCAATCCCAGTCCAGGAAAATCCTCTGGAGAAGGAAATGGCAACCCACTCCAGTATTCATGCCTGGGAAATTCCAAAGACAGAGGAGCCTGGCGGCCTACAGTCCATAGGATCACAAAGAGTCAGACACGTAATAAGCAATAACAACAACAACACTGTAATAAAAGTTTATGTGAATGTGGTTTCTTTCTCTCTCTCAAAATGTGTTACTATTCAGTACTCAACTTTCTTATGATGATGTAAGGTGATACAATGCCTACGTGAGGAGATGAAGTGACATGAAGGATATAAACTGTGTGATGTAGCCTTAGGCTACTACTGACCTTCAGGCCACAGTCAGAAGGAGGACCATCTGATAACCTAGAGGCTGCTAAGTGATGAATGGGTGGTGGTTCTGTTGCAGAAATCAGACCGTGGAGAAACCAAGCACCACACTGGGAAGGCTGGAGAACTCAGGTTTATTATGCTGGCGGTCCCAGATGAGTGAGCGCTCAGAAATTCTGGGCCCTGAGCTCGGGGTGAGCTCTTCTTTTGTAGGATCAACATATGCAGGTGTGGCTGGTGATGTTTGATTGGGTGCATTAAAATTAGTGGCTGCAGAACGCAGGAATTGCTAGTGGTTATAGGACAAGACATGGGCAGTTACAGAGCACAGGAGTCACTAGGGGCTCCAGGTAAGATTAATGACCTATAGAATCAGGAGCAGAGTATTCTGACCTTATCAAAACAATAGTTTCAGCACCACAGACAAACCTCATGGGGGCAAAAGGAACTTCATAGTTAATCATTATTGAGCATGAGCCTCAGTTTCCTTCTTCAGCTGGTGTAAATAGTGCAAGTACACTGGGCAAAAAGGGTACTTCACATCCTGAGCAGGACAGATTGAGGTGGTTGAGACTCAATCGGAATGGCATCCAACTTAAAACTTACAAATTATTTAGTTCTGAAATTTTCCATTTAATATTTAGATCATAATTGACCTCTGGTAACTGAAACCACAGAAAGCAAAACCACAGATAAGCGGACGATGGTACCAGTCAGAGTCCTGGCCAGTTCCTGGGGTATCAGAAGGTATTGTAAGATTCTTACAATTTGGGCTCAGCAGTAAGGAACCAATGCAGGAAACACAGGTTCAATCCCAGTCCAGGAAAATCCTCTGGAGAAGGAAATGGCAACCCACTCCAGTATTCATGCCTGGGAAATTCCAAAGACAGAGGAGCCTGGCGGCCTACAGTCCATAGGATCACAAAGAGTCAGACACGTAATAAGCAATAACAACAACAACACTGTAATAAAAGTTTATGTGAATGTGGTTTCTTTCTCTCTCTCAAAATGTGTTACTATTCAGTACTCAACTTTCTTATGATGATGTAAGGTGATACAATGCCTACGTGAGGAGATGAAGTGACATGAAGGATATAAACTGTGTGATGTAGCCTTAGGCTACTACTGACCTTCAGGCCACAGTCAGAAGGAGGACCATCTGATAACCTAGAGGCTGCTAAGTGATGAATGGGTGGTGGTTCTGTTGCAGAAATCAGACCGTGGAGAAACCAAGCACCACACTGGGAAGGCTGGAGAACTCAGGTTTATTATGCTGGCGGTCCCAGATGAGTGAGCGCTCAGAAATTCTGGGCCCTGAGCTCGGGGTGAGCTCTTCTTTTGTAGGATCAACATATGCAGGTGTGGCTGGTGATGTTTGATTGGGTGCATTAAAATTAGTGGCTGCAGAACGCAGGAATTGCTAGTGGTTATAGGACAAGACGTGGGCAGTTACAGAGCACAGGAGTCACTAGGGGCTCCAGGTAAGATTAATGACCTATAGAATCAGGAGCAGAGTATTCTGACCTTATCAAAACAATAGTTTCAGCACCACAGACAAACCTCATGGGGGCAAAAGGAACTTCATAGTTAATCATTATTGAGCATGAGCCTCAGTTTCCTTCTTCAGCTGGTGTAAATAGTGCAAGTACACTGGGCAAAAAGGGTACTTCACATCCTGAGCAGGACAGATTGAGGTGGTTGAGACTCAATCGGAATGGCATCCAACTTAAAACTTACAAATTATTTAGTTCTGAAATTTTCCATTTAATATTTAGATCATAATTGACCTCTGGTAACTGAAACCACAGAAAGCAAAACCACAGATAAGCGGGACGATGGTACCAGTCAGAGTCCTGCTGGGAACCCCAGTTCCTGGGGTATCAGAAGGTATTGTAAGATTCTTACTTTGGTGTGGGGTATGGGGATGGGGTGTAGACAGGCAATGGCTCTGCTGGATCAGCCTTCTGGGAACTTTCTCTTACAATACCAAAGCTATCCTGACCATAGAACATACCATTTTTACTGCAAATCCATATTCTGGGTTTGGATGTCACATCAACTGTTGGAAAAATTTTTTCTTTACCACTGAGTCACCTGGGAAGCCTCATATATGTGTATATATATATATATATATATATATATATATATATATATATATATATATCCCCTCTCTTTTGGATTTCCCATTCAGGTCACCACAGTGCATCGAGTTCCCTGTGCTATACTGTATGTTCTCATTAGTTATCTGTTTTTCTTTTCTTAATTTTTTGGCTACTTTTATTCGTCTTTTCATTTATTTATTTTCATCCATCTTTATTCTTTGGCCTGTGTGGGCCTCCCATCGCAGTGGCCTCTCTTGCTGCAGAGTACCAGCTCTGGGCGCATGCACTCCAGAGCTCTGGCTTGGTAATTGGACACATCCGTCCGGCTGCTCCACGGGGGCACGTGGGATCTTCCCAGACCAGGGACTGAACTGGTGCTCTTGCTCTACAAGGTGGCCCCGGGGAAGCCCTAGTTATCTGTTTTATGCGTAGTACCAATAGCATTTCTTATAATGCCCAGTAACACCTTTGTCTCCACCATGCAAAGATTTGTGCAGCGTTTCTTCTCACTCAATGATGTGTTTGGTAACTGTATGTCGCCGTGTTATTTGACCATTTTGTGATTTCTGTAAAACCTCACTGAGCCTCAGTTTCCTCACTTGCAAAAGGGTACTTCACATCCTGAGCAGGACAGATTGAGGTGGTTGAGACTCAATCGGAATGGCATCCAACTTAAAACTTACAAATTATTTAGTTCTGAAATTTTCCATTTAATATTTAGATCATAATTGACCTCTGGTAACTGAAACCACAGAAAGCAAAACCACAGATAAGCGGGACGATGGTACCAGTCAGAGTCCTGCTGGGAACCCCAGTTCCTGGGGTATCAGAAGGTATTGTAAGATTCTTACTTTGGTGTGGGGTATGGGGATGGGGTGTAGACAGGCAATGGCTCTGCTGGATCAGCCTTCTGGGAACTTTCTCTTACAATACCAAAGCTATCCTGACCATAGAACATACCATTTTTACTGCAAATCCATATTCTGGGTTTGGATGTCACATCAACTGTTGGAAAAATTTTTTCTTTACCACTGAGTCACCTGGGAAGCCTCATATATGTGTATATATATATATATATATATATATATATATATATATATATATATATATCCCCTCTCTTTTGGATTTCCCATTCAGGTCACCACAGTGCATCGAGTTCCCTGTGCTATACTGTATGTTCTCATTAGTTATCTGTTTTTCTTTTCTTAATTTTTTGGCTACTTTTATTCGTCTTTTCATTTATTTATTTTCATCCATCTTTATTCTTTGGCCTGTGTGGGCCTCCCATCGCAGTGGCCTCTCTTGCTGCAGAGTACCAGCTCTGGGCGCATGCACTCCAGAGCTCTGGCTTGGTAATTGGACACATCCGTCCGGCTGCTCCACGGGGGCACGTGGGATCTTCCCAGACCAGGGACTGAACTGGTGCTCTTGCTCTACAAGGTGGCCCCGGGGAAGCCCTAGTTATCTGTTTTATGCGTAGTACCAATAGCATTTCTTATAATGCCCAGTAACACCTTTGTCTCCACCATGCAAAGATTTGTGCAGCGTTTCTTCTCACTCAATGATGTGTTTGGTAACTGTATGTCGCCCGTGTTATTTGACCATTTTTGTGATTTCTGTAAAACCTCACTGAGCCTCAGTTTCCTCACTTGCAAAAAGGAAAATTATAGTCTTCGTTCTGCAGGAGGTGCTGAAGATGAAAGGTGCCATCTGGGAACTGCCTGAGAACTGTCCTAGACACCCAGCACCTCGTTGTTTAGGGAGGAATTTGTGCTTCAGGAAAAACCTGTGCACTGTCTAGAGCGCATCCTTCCGGGGCATCTGATTTTGATTCTATGGGATATCTGCTGCTTTCATTGCCTTTGAGCTTTTTTTTTTTTTTATAGCTCTGTAAATTGTAGATAGCTGATAGCGAGGCAAGTAATTTTGTCTATAGACATGCAAATAAATTCTGTCTGGTGGAGGGATAACTGGCTCCATTCCTTTTTTAAAAAAAGGCAGTTTTGCAGTCATTTGCAAATTCATTTACTTCCCATCTATAAAAGTCTCTGCATTTTGACATCTCCTTGAAAGTAACTATAACATCCATCAGCAGCTGCTTCCACAAATCTCACCAACACAACCTCTTGACAAGACAAAACTGAGTTGCTTGCTGACATAAGGGAGAATGTGAATGCGTAGTTGTTTAAGTTGTGTCCTCCTTTTTGGGACCCCATGGACTGTAGCCCACCAAGTTCCTCTGTTCATGGAATTCTCCAGGCAAGAATACTAGAGTGGGTTCCCATTTCCTCCTCCCAGGAAGAATGCCACCTTGAAAAACTGTGACAGTGTCTCTGAGGAAGAAAGAAAAAGTCAGAATACATTGAGAATGGAAAGTTTGATTTGGGCAGGTTTTCAAAACAGGGACTTGATGAAGCACAGTAAGGATCAGGTTTGAGTACATCTGGCTTGTTTTAATTGGACACATCCGTCCGGCTGCTCCACGGGGGCACGTGGGATCTTCCCAGACCAGGGACTGAACTGGTGCTCTTGCTCTACAAGGTGGCCCCGGGGAAGCCCTAGTTATCTGTTTTATGCGTAGTACCAATAGCATTTCTTATAATGCCCAGTAACACCTTTGTCTCCACCATGCAAAGATTTGTGCAGCGTTTCTTCTCACTCAATGATGTGTTTGGTAACTGTATGTCGCCCGTGTTATTTGACCATTTTTGTGATTTCTGTAAAACCTCACTGAGCCTCAGTTTCCTCACTTGCAAAAAGGAAAATTATAGTCTTCGTTCTGCAGGAGGTGCTGAAGATGAAAGGTGCCATCTGGGAACTGCCTGAGAACTGTCCTAGACACCCAGCACCTCGTTGTTTAGGGAGGAATTTGTGCTTCAGGAAAAACCTGTGCACTGTCTAGAGCGCATCCTTCCGGGGCATCTGATTTTGATTCTATGGGATATCTGCTGCTTTCATTGCCTTTGAGCTTTTTTTTTTTTTTATAGCTCTGTAAATTGTAGATAGCTGATAGCGAGGCAAGTAATTTTGTCTATAGACATGCAAATAAATTCTGTCTGGTGGAGGGATAACTGGCTCCATTCCTTTTTTAAAAAAAGGCAGTTTTGCAGTCATTTGCAAATTCATTTACTTCCCATCTATAAAAGTCTCTGCATTTTGACATCTCCTTGAAAGTAACTATAACATCCATCAGCAGCTGCTTCCACAAATCTCACCAACACAACCTCTTGACAAGACAAAACTGAGTTGCTTGCTGACATAAGGGAGAATGTGAATGCGTAGTTGTTTAAGTTGTGTCCTCCTTTTTGGGACCCCATGGACTGTAGCCCACCAAGTTCCTCTGTTCATGGAATTCTCCAGGCAAGAATACTAGAGTGGGTTCCCATTTCCTCCTCCCAGGAAGAATGCCACCTTGAAAAACTGTGACAGTGTCTCTGAGGAAGAAAGAAAAAGTCAGAATACATTGAGAATGGAAAGTTTGATTTGGGCAGGTTTTCAAAACAGGGACTTGATGAAGCACAGAGTAAGGATCATGGTTCTACAGTCCAGGATTGGAAGATCTCAAAGCGAAGGATTCAAGGAATCTTCAGGATGAGCAATCAAACCATTTGCCTGGGTAGCAAGCCCTTGGAAGAATCAGGTTGTGCTAATGAAGACAGAGGAAGAGTGAAGAGCCATGTGAATGTGGAGAGATGCAGGTTGGTTCTCAGTGGTATCATTAAGTGTGAGGAGAAACACTTTTCTTTTGCTTTGGTCAAAGAATCCTGTAAGAATGTAATTTTGAAATCTGCATTTTCTTTATGCCAATTAAGAAATGAAGACCACTGGACATTTGAAGTTTTCTTCTTTTTTGAATTTTCTTAGTCTTCTGGGTCAGTTTGAGCAAAGGGCTCATTTCAGGGCATACACCTCTCCTCTTTCTTTAGAAATTTCATACTATTTTGGGACAAAAAAAGTGACAATGACAGTGAGACAAACAGATTACCACCAAGAATATAAACTTTTTTTTTTTTTTTTCAAATTTGAACACTGAAGGAGGGTTTCTTAATTTTAGGAAAGGAAATAAAGTCAGCATTTAGGCGCTCAGTGAAAGAAATCAAATTTCTACCCAAATGCCAGTTCTCTTTATTAATACCTGGCCTATCATCACAGGCAGAAAGTCCCCTCAGAGAAAGCTCAGTTCCCTGAGAAGCTATTCTGTTTTGCATTCAAACACATTGGCGGTGGGCTTCCTAGATGGTGCTAGAACCTGCCTGCCAATGCAGGTAGGTGCTGGAGACATGGATTGGATTCCTGAGTCCGGAAGATTTCCTGGAGGAAGAACTGGCAACCTACTCTTGCCTGGAGAATCCCATGAACAGAGGAGCTTGGAAGGCTATAGTCACAGGGTCACAAAGAGTCGGACATGACTGAGCAGGAACATGGGATATGTATATACATGAATGATTCATTCTGCTGAACAGTAAAAACTAACAACATTGTAAAGCAACTGGTACTTCAATAAATGTTAATTAAAAATGTAAAGGAAATGCTGGGAATTCTCAGTTTTTTGAGGTTTTAAAGTTTATGTTTAGGGTCTGCACCCTTCATTGTCTTTGAGCTCTTTCAAAAGTTGAAAAAGATCCCATAGTAATGTAAACGATTCTTGTCCACATTCAATGCAAATGATTGTCTGGTGGAGGAAGCCAGTCTTGCATCTCTTTAACAAACAGTGCTCTAGCTTTACTGAAATGCAATCAGCACTTCTGATTGCCTACATGTGTGTCCGCGCTTGGACGTTTCCTTTGAACCAATGGAACACCTTAGGGTGCCCTCCTTACTTGATGAATAAAATAGAATCTTTGAAGCGTGTTTATTTTATATTTGCACGAGAATCCTGATTTCCAGGTTTTCAAAAACTATCTTTTAACAGTTGGAGAAGAGTTTAGCCTTTCATTAGTGGGCTAAGGGGGCCATAGAGGAGATTCGCGGCTCATCTAAGGGCATACACCTCTCCTCTTTCTTTAGAAATTTCATACTATTTTGGGACAAAAAAAGTGACAATGACAGTGAGACAAACAGATTACCACCAAGAATATAAACTTTTTTTTTTTTTTTTTCAAATTTGAACACTGAAGGAGGGTTTCTTAATTTTAGGAAAGGAAATAAAGTCAGCATTTAGGCGCTCAGTGAAAGAAATCAAATTTCTACCCAAATGCCAGTTCTCTTTATTAATACCTGGCCTATCATCACAGGCAGAAAGTCCCCTCAGAGAAAGCTCAGTTCCCTGAGAAGCTATTCTGTTTTGCATTCAAACACATTGGCGGTGGGCTTCCTAGATGGTGCTAGAACCTGCCTGCCAATGCAGGTAGGTGCTGGAGACATGGATTGGATTCCTGAGTCCGGAAGATTTCCTGGAGGAAGAACTGGCAACCTACTCTTGCCTGGAGAATCCCATGAACAGAGGAGCTTGGAAGGCTATAGTCACAGGGTCACAAAGAGTCGGACATGACTGAGCAGGAACATGGGATATGTATATACATGAATGATTCATTCTGCTGAACAGTAAAAACTAACAACATTGTAAAGCAACTGGTACTTCAATAAATGTTAATTAAAAATGTAAAGGAAATGCTGGGAATTCTCAGTTTTTTGAGGTTTTAAAGTTTATGTTTAGGGTCTGCACCCTTCATTGTCTTTGAGCTCTTTCAAAAGTTGAAAAAGATCCCATAGTAATGTAAACGATTCTTGTCCACATTCAATGCAAATGATTGTCTGGTGGAGGAAGCCAGTCTTGCATCTCTTTAACAAACAGTGCTCTAGCTTTACTGAAATGCAATCAGCACTTCTGATTGCCTACATGTGTGTCCGCGCTTGGACGTTTCCTTTGAACCAATGGAACACCTTAGGGTGCCCTCCTTACTTGATGAATAAAATAGAATCTTTGAAGCGTGTTTATTTTATATTTGCACGAGAATCCTGATTTCCAGGTTTTCAAAAACTATCTTTTAACAGTTGGAGAAGAGTTTAGCCTTTCATTAGTGGGCTAAGGGGGCCATAGAGGAGATTCGCGGCTCATCTAAGGCTCTCTCTGCTTTGAAATGATTAGATTTTATGACTACATACCTGACATTCCTATAGCTGCACCGTGAGCCTTCTATTGTTTTCTTTCCCTAGCTATCTGATAGCGCAGGCCGTCTGTTAAATACAGTCTGTGCAATTAGGCCCAGCTAATGTCTTCCTGACTAAAACGCCAGCACAAATATCTCACAGCAACAAGTGATTGAGGATAAGTAGGGGCCAATTAATGGGGACTCACTGGGTGTTATCATGGAAACAGGGTTGACTGTGGATTCTGAAAAGTGAAAAAGTATGTTTAGTTGCTCAGTCGTGTTCAGCTCTTTGCAACCTCACAGACTGTAGCCTGCCAGGCTCCTCTGTCCATAGGATTATCTAGGCAAGAATACTTGAGTGGGTGGCCATTCCCTTCTCCAGGAGATCTTTCAGACCCAGGGTTTGAGTCGGGGTCTTCTGCATTGCAGGTAGATTCTTTGCTGAGTCCAGTAAATGGTAAATGTGACTTCTCTCTGAAGATGTTTGCACTTCAGATACAATTAACTAACTGGTTGAGTCCTTGGAAGTTTCACAGCTATCACTCTAGCTCTCTGACCCATCTAGATCCTCATGTTCACTCTAGTATTCTGTCTACATTGGTGAGAAGGAAATCGCAACCTGTTCCAGTATTCTTGCCTGGAAAATTCCTGGACAGGGAAGCCTGGTGAGCTATAGTCCATTAGGTCTCTTGGTTATATATATATAGACAGAGAGAGAGAGAGAGAGAGAGAGAGAGAGTTTCCTGATGGCCCTGTGGGTGAGGAATCTGCCTGCAATGCAGGATACCTGGGTTCCATCTCTGGAAGGGAAGATCTCCCTGGAGGATCTGAAAACCTACATGTGTGTCCGCTTGGAGGTTTCCATTGAACCAATGGAACACCTTAGGAGGCCCTCCTTACTTGATGAATAAAATAGAATCTTTGAAGCGTGTTTATTTTATATTTGCACGAGAATCCTGATTTCCAGGTTTTCAAAAACTATCTTTTAACAGTTGGAGAAGAGTTTAGCCTTTCATTAGTGGGCTAAGGGGGCCATAGAGGAGATTCGCGGCTCATCTAAGGCTCTCTCTGCTTTGAAATGATTAGATTTTATGACTACATACCTGACATTCCTATAGCTGCACCGTGAGCCTTCTATTGTTTTCTTTCCCTAGCTATCTGATAGCGCAGGCCGTCTGTTAAATACAGTCTGTGCAATTAGGCCCAGCTAATGTCTTCCTGACTAAAACGCCAGCACAAATATCTCACAGCAACAAGTGATTGAGGATAAGTAGGGGCCAATTAATGGGGACTCACTGGGTGTTATCATGGAAACAGGGTTGACTGTGGATTCTGAAAAGTGAAAAAGTATGTTTAGTTGCTCAGTCGTGTTCAGCTCTTTGCAACCTCACAGACTGTAGCCTGCCAGGCTCCTCTGTCCATAGGATTATCTAGGCAAGAATACTTGAGTGGGTGGCCATTCCCTTCTCCAGGAGATCTTTCAGACCCAGGGTTTGAGTCGGGGTCTTCTGCATTGCAGGTAGATTCTTTGCTGAGTCCAGTAAATGGTAAATGTGACTTCTCTCTGAAGATGTTTGCACTTCAGATACAATTAACTAACTGGTTGAGTCCTTGGAAGTTTCACAGCTATCACTCTAGCTCTCTGACCCATCTAGATCCTCATGTTCACTCTAGTATTCTGTCTACATTGGTGAGAAGGAAATCGCAACCTGTTCCAGTATTCTTGCCTGGAAAATTCCTGGACAGGGAAGCCTGGTGAGCTATAGTCCATTAGGTCTCTTGGTTATATATATATAGACAGAGAGAGAGAGAGAGAGAGAGAGAGAGAGAGAGAGGTTTCCCTGATGGCCCTGTGGGTGAGGAATCTGCCTGCAATGCAGGATACCTGGGTTCCATCTCTGGACAGGGAAGATCTCCCTGGAGGAGGGCATGGCAACCCACTTTAGTATTCTTACCTGGGGAAACCCCATGGACAGAGGAGCCTGATGGGTTGCCATCCTGCGATCACACAGAGTTGGACACAATTGAAGAGGCTACACAGCAGCATAATGTACTGCAGTTGGAATTCTTAGGTTCAAAGCATCGAAAAATTCAGGTGTATTCAGAAGGTAGAGTTTTATTTATGGCCCTCTTTTCTGCAAGTGATGGAAAACCCAACTTATGCTAGTTTAGGTGAAAAGAAACCACTTTGTTAGGTCCATGGCAGAAGCCCTGAGGCAAGGTCAGTCAGGTATAGCTAGGTCTGCCTCATGTGCGCCATGTGCTCAGTCACTCAGTCTGACTCTTTGTGGCCCCATGACTATAGCCCACCAGGCTCCTCTGGGATTCTCCAGGCAAGAATACTGGAGTAGGTTGCCATTTCCTCTTCCAGGGGATCTTCCTGATCCAGGGATCAAACCCAAGTTTCCCGCATCTCCTGAATTGGCAGGCAGATTCTTTTACCATTGAACCACCTGGGAAGCCCATAGCTAGATCTAGTGACTTAAAAAATGTCATTAGGATCTGGTCTCCCTTCTTCTCTTGGTTTTCTTCCTCTAGGTTCACTTCACAGTCAGAAGTCTTGCCCCTCTGATGGCATAAGGCCACTCCTTTGTAATCTCATTTTCCCAAGATCAGAGGAAAACTGTTTAGCTTTTATCAGTTCTTTTCTGGTTGCTCAAACCAAAGGCTCAGGATGAGCTCTGATGGTTTGATTACCATGGTTCGGTCACAGGCTCCCCTCTGATAGTCATGCTAGTCCCCATGTCCAGGAGGGTGGGATATTTTCACTGGTCAGGTTTATGTCACATGTCTGATTAGGGGTGGACATCCACTCCGTGTTCCACCCAAAGCACGAAGAGTGAGAGTGGGGGAAGAGAGACTGCCTAGAGGAATATGAGGAAGTCTGGCTATTGGAAGTCCAAACCAGCGTGCAAGAACAGTAATTATATGTTGCCTGAAGTACTCCATTTGAAATCCTTGTCAAATGGCAATACTTTCTAAGGACCTTCTGCAGAACAGCTGTATTGCTAATTGGTGTCTAGAAACATCCAATCATTCTAACAATAAACACTCAGTGAGCAGTGTCTATGAGACTGGCTATAAATTAAATATTGAGGATACAGAAATAAAAACCACAGTCCATTCTATCAGGGAGAGCATGACATTATTGCCATTTTATTGTCTGGGTCCTTGCTTGTGAGACAATCTGCTGAGAGGAGAAACCAACACTGAGCCCCTGTATGGAGTCATTGCCCTGGGTGATCAGCCAGCTACCTGGTGGCAAGTTGGTTACACCGGATTTCTTCCACCATGGAAGGGACTGCATTTGTCTGTGCTGGAATAGACCCTCTGTATACAAGTTTTTTTCCCCTGCACATAAAACTTCTGGCAAAACCACCAACTGTGGACTTGAAGAATGCCTTATCCACCACCTTCATATTTCACACAGGGTTGTTTTGGATCAAAAAACTCATTTAACAGCAAAAGAAGCAGGGCCTCTGCTCATCTCACTCTGTTACCCACCAATGAGAAGCTGGTGGCCTGACTAAAGAGTGGAATGGTCTTTTGAAGACTCAGGTACAGCACCAGCTAGGTGGCAAAACCTTGCAGGCCTAGGGTAAGGATTTCCAGAAATCTGGATATGCTCTGATCAATGGAAAAATTCATAGAGAACAGACTTATGGACATTGGGGAGAGGGAAGGCTGAGTGAGAGATATGGAAAAATGAACATTGAACTCTATACTATCATATGTAAAAGAGATAACTGTTGTCAATATGCTGTGGGACTAAGGAATCTTACGTGGGGGCTATGTGACGGCCTGGAGGGGTGGAATGGGGGGAATGGGATATACATATGACTAATCTGGGATTATATATATCTGTAAACAACAAAACTCTGTAAAAGCAAAATAAAAAAAGAAGAAATCTGGATATGCTCTGAATCAGCATCCCATATATGCTGTTGTTTCTATGATAGTCAGGACCCACAGACTTGGAAATCAAGGGGTGAAAATGGGAGTGGCACCTCTCACTGTTGCCGCTAGTGACACATGAAGCAAAAATTAGCTTCCTGTTCTTGCGCCTTTATGCCCTACTGGCCTAGAGGTCACAGTTCCAGGGGGAGGAATGCTTCAACCAGAAGACACAACAATGATTCATTGAACTGAAAGTTGAGACGGCTGCCAAGCAACGTTGGACTCTTCATGCCTCTTTAATCAACAGACAAGGAGGGGAGTTATTCTACTGGCAAGGGTGATGGATCCTGATGACCAAGGGGCCGTTGGACTGCAACTCCACAAATGGGAGGAAGAGTATATATGAATTACAGGGAATCTCTGTAGGGGTCTCTTAGTATTACCATGCCCCGTGACTAATGTCGACGGAAAACTACCACCATACAATCCATGTAGAATTTCTTTTTTTTTTTTTAATAAAAAATTATTTTATTTGGTTTTGCCAGGTCTTAGCTGAGGCACATGGGATCTTTGATCTTCATTGCAGCATGTGGGTTCTTTAGTTGTTGGATGACAAATTGTAGTTGTGGCATGTGGGATCTTGGTCCCTGACCAGGGATCTAACCCAGGTCCACTACATTGGGAGCTTGGAATCTTAGCCACTGGACCACAAGAGAAGTTCCCAGGCAGGATTTCTAAAGACTCAGACCATCTAGGAAAGAAGTTCTGGGGTCACCTCACCAGGTGAAGAACCACAACCAGCTGAGGTGTTTTGTTGAGAGCAAAGGGAATACAGAATGGATGGTAGAAGAAACAGTTATGAATGCCATCTAAGACCACACAATCAGTTAGAGAAACAAGAACTGTGGTTGTCCTGAGGATTTCGTCCTTATTTTGTTATGAAGACATTTGTGTCTATATACAGACATTAAGCAAATATATATTTTTTTCATAGTGCCTTACATGTCACATAAGATATATTGACTTTATACCATAGTATTTAAATATTGATAACTTAACATCAGAATCTTTAAGCTATAGGAGATCAGGAGAGAAAGAAAAATCACTTGAGAACTTATCTCCTCTTCTAAGGAAGAGGTTATTGTATTTTCAGTCATTAAGTAGAATTATGGCCTTGTTAATGTTTTTATTTGGAGATTAAGTATGGTTTAAGGAGATGCACACAGGAGTCAAGCTGACAAGGGGTGGATTGTTAGTTGCTCAGTAGTATCCAACTCTTTGCATCCCCATGGACTGTAGCCCTCCAGGCTCCTCTGTCCATGGAATTCTCCAGGAAAGAATACTGGAGTGAGTATCCATTCCTTTCTCTAGGGTCTCTTCCTGACCCAGGGACTGAATCCAAGTCTCCCACATTGCAGGCAGATTCTTTACTGTCTGAGCCACCAGGAAAGCCTTTATGTACCAATTTGACTGGTCTAAGAGGTGCCCAGCTAGCTGGTAGAAGACTCTTTCTGGGTATATCTGTGTTTCTGGAAGAGATTGGCTTTTGATTCAGTAGATTATGTGAAGAGATCTGTCCTCACCAGTTGGATTGGCATCATCCAACCTGTTTGTGGGGGGGATGCTGAAGGGAACAAAAAGGGAAGGAAGGGCAAACTCTCTCTCTTCTTGAGCTGGGATCTTCATCTTCACCTTTCCTTGGACATCAGAGCTCTTGGTTTTCAAGGCTTCAGACTCTTGCACTTTCTCCAGTGGACCCTCAGTTCTCAGGACTCTGAATTTGGACTAAATTATACCATAGGCTCTTTTCTGCAAGGAAAAGCTGGCAGAGAGCAGCTTGTGGGACTTCCTGGCCACAGAGGTAGAGTCCACTGGAGCCCGATCAGGATGAGCCCTTGGTCAGAGGGCTCATCCTCTTTCTTGGTGTATTTTTGTTTCCCCACTTATTCCAGCTCTGGGAAGCTTTGGAGAGATGAGTTCCTTCTGTTTTTATCAGTTCCTCCGGTTTGGGGAGTGAAAGAGAAGGGGAGGCGGGAGGGGGTTGCAGAGGAGATGGCCTCCGAGGCAGGGATTTATAAGAACATCCTTCCAGTGGGTGATGTCTGGATGGGGCGGACGGATGGTTTCAATTCCACTCTGGCAAGGCGGGCCGGCCCACGCTGCCAGCACATCGCTCTCTTTCAAGTCTCATACTGATTCGAGAAGTTTGTAGACAACTTTGTACTCTGGTTTTCTGCCAGCTCTCCTAAAAGAACAGCTACCCTTGGCTTCATGTTTTTTTCTCTCACCCTCATGGCTCCAAACCAAAGTTAAAGGATAATAATTGTTTTCTTAGCAAATAACCTCTCCTAAGGAAACCCAAGAAGGACCTAAGCCAGTGTCGTCTTTTTAACATCTTTGTGACTTTCCTCCCTTTGATCATAGAAGCACAGCACCCTTAGATTAGTACCAGTCTGGAGATAATCCAGGGTGAGTAGGTCCCTGCACATGTAAACATCAGACTTGGAAGAATAGAGTTTTCTCTTTCTTTTTTTAAAACTTTTTGGCCATGCCATGTGGCATGTGGGATCTTAGTTTCCTGACCAGGGATTGAATTGGAAGCTTTCCTGCACTGAAGCTTGGAGTCTCTTTCTAATTAATTAATTAAGTTTTAAATTGTGGGATAACTGCTTTACAACGTTGTGTTAGTTTCTGCTGTACAATGAGGTGGATCAGCCATATGTATACATATATCCCTCCTTCTTGAGCCTCCATACTCCTTCCATCCCATCCATTTAAGTCGTCACAGGGCATGGAACTGAGGTCCCTGAGTTACAAAGCCGCTTCCCACTAGGTACCTATTTTACACAGAGTAGTGTGTATATGTCAGTGATACTCTCTCAATTTGTCCCACCCTTTCTTTCCCCTGTTGTGTCTACAAGTCTGTTCTGGACTTCCTGGCCACAGAGGTAGAGTCCACTGGAGATCGATGCCCTTGGTCAGAGGGCTCATCCTCTTTCTTGGTGTATTTTTGTTTCCCCACTTATTCCAGCTCTGGGAAGCTTTGGAGAGATGAGTTCCTTCTGTTTTTATCAGTTCCTCCGGTTTGGGGAGTGAAAGAGAAGGGGAGGCGGGAGGGGGTTGCAGAGGAGATGGCCTCCGAGGCAGGGATTTATAAGAACATCCTTCCAGTGGGTGATGTCTGGATGGGGCGGACGGATGGTTTCAATTCCACTCTGGCAAGGCGGGCCGGCCCACGCTGCCAGCACATCGCTCTCTTTCAAGTCTCATACTGATTCGAGAAGTTTGTAGACAACTTTGTACTCTGGTTTTCTGCCAGCTCTCCTAAAAGAACAGCTCCCCTTGGCTTCATGTTTTTTTCTCTCACCCTCATGGCTCCAAACCAAAGTTAAAGGATAATAATTGTTTTCTTAGCAAATAACCTCTCCTAAGGAAACCCAAGAAGGACCTAAGCCAGTGTCGTCTTTTTAACATCTTTGTGACTTTCCTCCCTTTGATCATAGAAGCACAGCACCCTTAGATTAGTACCAGTCTGGAGATAATCCAGGGTGAGTAGGTCCCTGCACATGTAAACATCAGACTTGGAAGAATAGAGTTTTCTCTTTCTTTTTTTAAAACTTTTTGGCCATGCCATGTGGCATGTGGGATCTTAGTTTCCTGACCAGGGATTGAATTGGAAGCTTTCCTGCACTGAAGCTTGGAGTCTCTTTCTAATTAATTAATTAAGTTTTAAATTGTGGGATAACTGCTTTACAACGTTGTGTTAGTTTCTGCTGTACAATGAGGTGGATCAGCCATATGTATACATATATCCCTCCTTCTTGAGCCTCCATACTCCTTCCATCCCATCCATTTAAGTCGTCACAGGGCATGGAACTGAGGTCCCTGAGTTACAAAGCCGCTTCCCACTAGGTACCTATTTTACACAGAGTAGTGTGTATATGTCAGTGATACTCTCTCAATTTGTCCCACCCTTTCTTTCCCCTGTTGTGTCTACAAGTCTGTTCTCTTAACCACTGGACCGCTGTGCATTTGAGCTACTAACTCAGTTTAGATGTTTTTGTACTTAATGTGCCACACATTTTCTGATGCTTCCCAGGTGGCTCAGTGGTAAAGAATCTGCTTCCAGTGCAGGAGATGCAGGAGACTCAGGTTCGATCCTTGAGTTGGGAAGATCTAGAGAAGAGCATGGCAACCCACTCCAATATTCTTGCCTAGAAAATCTCATGAACAGAGGAGCCTGGAGGGCTACAGTCCAGGGGTTGCAAAGAGTCAGACACCGCGGAGTGACTGGGCATGCACACATGCTCATTTTCTGTTATACCAATGAAGAAAAACAAAAAAACTCTATTAATCTCTCTTATTCTCCAAAATGCCCTTCACTTATTAAACAGATGGGATCCAGGGCTTCCCTGGTGGTCCAGTGGATAAGGACACCGCCTTGCAGTGCAAGGGGCACCGGTTCGATCCCTGGCCTGGGAAGATCCCACGTGCCGCGGAGCAGCTGGACCGATGTGTCCAATCACCGAGCCGGAGCTCTGGAGCGCATGCGCCCAGAGCCGGCGCTCTGCGACGAGAGACGCCACCGCGATGGGAGGCCCACAGGAGCCAAAGAACAAAGACGGATAAAGATAGAGAAATGAAAGACCAATAGAAGTGGCCTGCCCGCTCCTCTCCCTCCCCAACCCGACCCCCGCCCAAAAAATAAATAAATAAATAAATCTTAAACAGATGGGATCCAACTTACCTGACTGTGGATCATCCACACCATGGACCTCTCCTCTGTCTTCCCCCCTGCTTTCTCACACCAAAATAGTTCACTGTGCTCTTGCCTCAACTGGGGTGGGAAGGAAGGGGAAGTGGTAGCAGGTATATCCCCACATCAAGGTTCTCTACTGGCTTCTAGAACCTGTGTAGATTGCAGGTCTGATCACAAAACCCATAAGATTCAAACAAAGGTCAGCAGCTTTTTCTGTAAAGGGTCATCTAGTAAATATGTTCAGCTTTGCAGGCTCTGTGGTGTCTGTTACGATCACTCAACTCTGCCACCGTGGTGTGAAAGGAGTCATAGAAAATATGTAAATGAATGGCCGTGGCTATGTTCCAATAAAAATGTATTTACCAAAACAGGCAGGGAGCCAGACACAGCTCAGGGCGGTAGTTTGCTAACCCCTAGCTTAAAACCCTTTATTCTTTGGCCTGTGCCCTTAGATTGAAACCCAAACTCCTACCCAGGGTGTCAGGCCAGCATGCTCTGGCCCTGCCATTTGTAGTACTTTCCTCTCTCATGCATTGAGTTTCGGCCACACATGTTTTGATTCTATTCCTCAGACCTACTTTTCTCCCTTGCACCTTGGGGAATTCATACGAGTTGTTCATTTTGTTGTAAACCACCTTCCAATCCTTTTCCTCTTCTCCTGCACACATTTATAAGTCACCTTATCCCCCGGATCTCCATGGAATCTTCTCTTCCTCCAGCAAGTCTCCTTTAATCCCTGTATAAATGAGGACTCTTGATAGCCAATGACAGAAATTAAATTTGGTTAAACGGAGGCATTAGAAACAAAGGATTTTTTTTTGGCTGAAATAAATAAATTCTGGATCAGGCTAAGAGGGGCTGAACTTGGGGACGAACCAAATCAGAGCCGTGATCAATGACGTCGTGGATGTAGAATGTACGCATCTCGAGGTAGAAAGTCAGAAATGTCTCCTAAATCTAGTTGTCTCGACTGATGACAACAGAGCCAAGAAACTAGAAGCAGTGAGGGCCTTTGAGCACCGGAAAGGTTGCTATTCAAACAAAGGACAACAGTCTTTCATTGGGCTCATTGGAGATCTCCCCAGACTCTAAATCAGAGCCGCGTATGTTGAGTTTAGTCATGTCATAACAAGTTTATCTATTAACTTTCCAAACTACAGAAGGTTAGAAGCAGCTTAAAATAAATTGTTTTACCAGAGAGAGGAGAAACTGCCAGAGGCAGACATACTGACACCAAGTAGGAGTGGCGGTTAAGTGACAGGAAGGTAGAGTGGCAATCTTTCAGGATGCAGAGAAGGCTGGGGCCATGTGGTGATGGACAAAGCAATCACAACCTTCAGTAGGTACCAAGGGCATCAGTGCTTTCTAATAATATCTTGTAGGAAAGGGAATACAGTGCTTATAATATGACAGGACCTGTTCTAAACCCTCCATGGGAATTATATATTATTGCAATAACCTTTGCAAAGCTACCATCATTGCTAGTTTATAGATTGTTATAACTTTCCTATTATAGTGTAGCCAAAATGTAATGGTTTCAGGCAACCACTGTTTTTCTTCCAGTGTTCATGGATCAAGCATCTAGATGTAGATTAACTGGTCTTTGGATGCAGGGTCTCTGGTAAGTTTGCAATCTGGGAGTCAGGCAGGGCTAGAGTGATCTCAGGGTTAGCTTGAGGGAGGACTCACTTCCCAGCTAAGTTGCCCAGCTGTTGGCCAGATTCAGTGTCTGCGACTGGCTCAGTTCCTTGCTGGCTGTTAATTGCCTGGAGTTTCCTGCCAAGTAGGTCTTTCTACAGGTCAGCTCCCAACATGACGACTTGCTTCATCTAAGAGGGCAAGTGAGAAGAGTCAGAGAGATGTTAGTCTTTACCTAATCTTCAGAATGACTTCCTATCACTCTTTCTGTGCTCTAGTTCTAAGGAATGAACACATGGTCAGTGTAGAAAATACTGAAAAGCAAAAAATGAAAAATACAATTAAGTGCCATGCTATTACACAGAGATACTCTCTTTCTTTATTTAGTTGTGTTGGGTGTCAGAGGTCATAGGCAGAATTTTCATTGTGGCACACGGAGCTCCAGTCGCAGCACGTGGACTTAGTTGCTCCGCAGCATGTGGGAGCCTAGCTCTCCGAACCAGTGTCCCCTGCTTTGCAAAGAGGGGTTCTTAACCACTGGACAACCAGGGAAGTCCACAGAGATACCTTTTGCCAATGCTTTGTTTTTACTTCATCTAGTATTTTTTCCATTTGTGAATGTGTGTCATCCATATGTACATCAGCATCTAAAGAGGTAACTTTTCCTCTCCTTTTGACTGGAAACAGCCAACATTAACTAACACTGTGCTGAGTGCTTGCAAAGACGCACTGTCAGGAGCCCTACTTCTTGTCACTAAGCTCCTGGGAATTGACAGTCCAGAGATGAAGCATTGTCTTTCATCTGTTACTCCTCATAATGTGGCTGTTTACTTGTTTTCATTAATCCATTACACAGAGCACAATGAAGACATTAAAGATCTTTCTCTTGAATTGCAGTGATGATGCTAAATTTTTAAACAGTTCAATCTTTAGTACAAACAAATAAACGCAAACAGAGCAGTAGTGACAAAAGAAACAAACTGATGAAAGCGAAGAGTTACACTCCTCTCTCTGAAGAGGTCGATATCACCAGGCGTAAGGAGCAAGACCGTGTCTGGTATAAGTAAGCAAAGCATCAGGATTCTAGAGGAAAATGTGATGAAACAGGAGCTGACTGTACAGCTGCAAAACCCACTCTGTGGTGACTCTTGACTCAGGTATTCAGCTGTCTGTCAGGTGAACAAAAGGCAAATGGATCTTCCAAAACGCAAAGATCTTAGTAGATGAAAGAGCTCTACTACAGGACACTGGGTAGATAAGATGAATCAAATTTCCCCTCTGTGTCATTCTATTCCTGTTGTACCAAAAGCTTCCCAGTATAACCACAACTGGGAGATTAGCTACTCTCTCTTTGATTTTTCTACCTCCAAATTTATTTCTTCTTGTCTTCACCAGCTCAGTAAATGACAGTACCTTGCATCTACTCATTAATAGTTTGGTTATCTAAACTAAGAACCCAGGCATCGTCTTTGTGGTGGTCAGTTTTATGTGAGGCTGCTCCAGTCTCTGCTCTGTCCTAGAGTCCTGTCTGGAAGCAGAGGGAGAAGCTCGTCCGTGGTCCCACTTGCCTCTTTCTGTTGTAAAGTCCTGATGCTCCCATGCTGCTGTGCCAGAGGCAGGGGCCAGGGCCAGGGCTGGTCAGTGGCCAACTCGAGCTCGAACAGTGTTGCTTGGATGCTTCTGGGCAGCCAGGAATCATGGGACCTCACTTGAACCCCGAGAGAAAGCGCTACCTCTCTGCATAGTGTAAAAGTGTAATTTTCAAAAGGTTAAAAAAGCATGACTCTAAAAATGAAAACAGGACTCGTCATTCATTCATTAATCAGAGGACCAGTTATAAGCTGAAACCTGTCCAAGAGTGTTTGAAAAACTAGGCATATATATATAATATACAATATACACATACAATAATTATAGATAATATATAATAATAGAATATATACTATTATGTAATATGTATATAATTATATGTAATTACACACTAATATGAAATTATATGGTTATATATATTACATAATAATTATATATTATGTGTAATTGTATGGATATGTAATTTAATAGATTGTTGGGTTTAGGTCTGACAGGGTCATATATCACAGTCTATGGGGTATCTGCTCCCCTAGACTGAAGTTGCTTGCATCTCTATCAGACAATTCTACAAGTGAACCTCTGCCCTTACAGAGTTGCAAAATAGCCCAGGAAATTGAAACTCAAGATCAACACTACCCTGAAAGCATACTCAGTAACCTCTTTTGTCTACTTCCGGCAATCAGATTATTTTTCTGATAGTGGATTCTGATGAAAGCTCCCTGCTCAGGATAATTTGATGGTAGTTGAAAGGGACTCCATACCAAAGTTTGTCCTGAAATCCTGCCGTGGCATCCCATTCTTTTCTGAAGAGTTTCAAGCCTCTATGATGTGAGATGTAATAATTAATATTTATTAAGCCTCTGCTCTGTGCCAAAAACACTGCTAAGCACTTTAAATGGATGACCTTATTTAACCCTCACAACAAATCAATTATTCACTTACAATTTTTTAATTTTATGTTTTAGTATAGTTGACTTAAAATATTGTGTTAGTTTCAGGTAAATAGCAAAGTGATTCAGTCATATGTATACATAAATCTTTTTTTTTTTTAAGATTTTTTTCCCCATATAGGCTATTATAGAGTATTCAGTAGAGTTCCCTGTGCTGTACAGTAAGTCCTTACTGGTTATCTATTTTATATATAATAGTGTGTATATGTTAATTCCCACACTCATAATTTATCCCCCCATCCACCTTTCTCCTTTGGTAATGATAAGTTTGTTTTCTATGTATGTGAGTCTATTTTTGTTTTGCAAGTTCATTTGTATCTTTTTTTTTTTTTTTTTAAGATTCCACATGTAAGTGATATCATATGATGTTTGTCTTTGTCTGATTTACATCATTTAGTGTGATGGTCTCTAGATCCATCTATGTTGTGGCAAATGGTGTTACTTTATTCTTTTTCATGGCTGAGTTATATTCGATTGTATACATGTACCACATATTCTACTATGTGACTACCATATGACTCTATCAATGTATAGTCATATGTTGATGGACAGATGGCTTCCATGTCTACCTGCTGTATATAGTGCTACAATGAACACTAGGGTGTAGGTATCTTTTCAAATTATGTTTTTGTATTCCCGATAAATGTCCAGAAATGGAATTGCTGGATCAAATGATAATTCTATTATTTTATTTTATTTTTAAGAAAACCTCCATACTGTTCTCCACAGTAGTTGCACTAATTTACATTCTCACCAACAGTGTTGGAAGGTTCCCTTTTCTCCACACCCTCTCTCAGCAGTGAATCCATTAGTCTTCTCTCTACTTTGCAGACAAGAAAATGAAGGGTTGAAGAAATTCAATAATCTGTTCAAGGTCAAGAGTCATCCAGGAGACGGTGGATCCAGGATTCTCAGGCACATGATGTGACTTGTGACCTACAAAAGTTGTGCTCGACACAGTGCAGTATAGAGATTAACTCTACTTTGTGCCTGCTCAAGGTCATTTTTCTTACCAAGTCAAAGCCTCATATTTTACCTGCAAAATGAGATAACACTCATGCTTTCACCAAGTTTATTGTGAGGATGAATGAGATTCTGCAGATGGACCTTATAAATGCAGATCGACCTTATTACTAAGGAGTTTGAGGTCTCATCATCAGGTTATCATTTGACTCTGGGGAACATGGACATTTCCATAGGAAACATGGAATTCAGATTTTTGATGAGCTGAGTCAATGATGAGCACTTTCTGGTGACCACCAGGACTGGACTCAGGTGGGACAAAATATCAAGGGGTGCTGAAGAAGCTCAGTCATCAAGGAAAAAACATATTTGTGTACAATATTAAAAGAAAGTAGAATTAATGCAAAATAATCCATGATGGGGGCTTCCCTGGTGGTCCAATGGGTAGAGACACTGTCTTGCAGTGCAAGGGGTGCTGGTTTGATCTCTGGCCTGGGAAGATTCCACATGCCACAGAGCAGCTGGACCGATGTGTCCAACTACCGAGCCAGAGCTCTGAAACGAGAGAGGCCACTGTGATGGGAGGCCCACACAGGCCAAAGAACAAAGATGGATGAGGATAAATAAATGATAGACCAATAGAAGTGGCCAAAAAAAAAAAAAAAATCCATGATGAACAGAATACCAAAAAGGCAAACAAGGTCAGGATCAGTATTCGTGAGTTTTTGTCTCGGGCTCCAGTATGGCTCAGTATGGCACAGGTTTCTAGCCTATTTCCTGAAGGAGTTCACTAAAAAATAGAATTGTGGTGTGTGCTCTCAGTCTTGTGTCTACTGTTCTCACATACACCTATCAGGTCTGCCATATCTTAAAGACAAGTTGAATAATTATACTTTTTATAAATGGTTCTTTTCCATTCTTTAAAAAATGATACATGCAAATATATCATAAGTGCATCTTGTTCATTGAATTTTCATAACATGAATCTATCCAAGTAACCAGCACCCAATGGAGGAATAAGAACGTGATCAGCACTGTAGAGAATCCTCCCTGCTGTTTGTGACCCCTTTGGGCCATAATGTAAGAGAAATTTTCTTTGTGGAAACTCATTCATCAAGTACCAATTTTACTTGTGAAGATGAATGAGATTCTGCAGATGGACCTTATAAATGCAGATCGACCTTATTACTAAGGAGTTTGAGGTCTCATCATCAGGTTATCATTTGACTCTGGGGAACATGGACATTTCCATAGGAAACATGGAATTCAGATTTTTGATGAGCTGAGTCAATGATGAGCACTTTCTGGTGACCACCAGGACTGGACTCAGGTGGGACAAAATATCAAGGGGTGCTGAAGAAGCTCAGTCATCAAGGAAAAAACATATTTGTGTACAATATTAAAAGAAAGTAGAATTAATGCAAAATAATCCATGATGGGGGCTTCCCTGGTGGTCCAATGGGTAGAGACACTGTCTTGCAGTGCAAGGGGTGCTGGTTTGATCTCTGGCCTGGGAAGATTCCACATGCCACAGAGCAGCTGGACCGATGTGTCCAACTACCGAGCCAGAGCTCTGAAACGAGAGAGGCCACTGTGATGGGAGGCCCACACAGGCCAAAGAACAAAGATGGATGAGGATAAATAAATGATAGACCAATAGAAGTGGCCAAAAAAAAAAAAAAAATCCATGATGAACAGAATACCAAAAAGGCAAACAAGGTCAGGATCAGTATTCGTGAGTTTTTGTCTCGGGCTCCAGTATGGCTCAGTATGGCACAGGTTTCTAGCCTATTTCCTGAAGGAGTTCACTAAAAAATAGAATTGTGGTGTGTGCTCTCAGTCTTGTGTCTACTGTTCTCACATACACCTATCAGGTCTGCCATATCTTAAAGACAAGTTGAATAATTATACTTTTTATAAATGGTTCTTTTCCATTCTTTAAAAAATGATACATGCAAATATATCATAAGTGCATCTTGTTCATTGAATTTTCATAACATGAATCTATCCAAGTAACCAGCACCCAATGGAGGAATAAGAACGTGATCAGCACTGTAGAGAATCCTCCCTGCTGTTTGTGACCCCTTTGGGCCATAATGTAAGAGAAATTTTCTTTGTGGAAACTCATTCATCAAGTACCAATTTTTACTTGTGAAGATATATTCATATCTGACAGACTAGAGCACAGACTAGATCTATTTTAATCCCTGATTCATGACATAACTTCATTGTTAACCAATGGGCAAGTACCTTTTTTTATGATATTTGTTCTTTCATTTGTTTTAATCACTCAGTTTTGTCTGATTCTTTTTACGACTCCATGGACCGTAGCCCATCAGGCCGCCTTTGCCCATGGGATTTCCCAAGCAAGAATCCTGGAGTGGGTTGCCATTTCATCCTCTTGGGATCCTCCCAGTTCAGAGATGGAACCAGAATTTCTTGCATTGGCAGACGAATTCTTTACCCCTGAGCCACCTAGGTGCCCCAGTAAGGTATTAATTTATTTTGAATAAGGCCATAAGAATGGGGAATAGAACACTGACAATTGCTTACAGCTGTTAATCCCTTTGTGATCCTTTTGAACCTCACCCCTGCCTCCCCTCAAGGGAAGTAACAGCTTTGTAGCCCTAGGATGTGTTGCTTGTAGGATGTTCCACGTGTTGAATTTTTGATATCAGCCAATCAGAGCCCTGACCATTTTGCAGGGTCTCACTGTCTCTTTGGAGCTCTGTGCTCTCCACTTGGGCTCTTTGAGACCCTTGTTCTGCTCTACACTTGGGTAGAGGAGGTGAGGTGTAGGCTGGCCCAGCTGGGCAGGCAGAACTTGGGAGCAGCTCAGGCCACATCTGCCTGGCGTGGCTGAGAGGGGCGGTGGGAGGATTCTGGCTCTCCTGAGATGGTGAGTGTGGAGGAGGATTTGTCAAGGGAGCCTGGAGAAAGGGGAGGAAAGGGAAAGTTGGCGTGTTAGGAGGAGAGGTTTCAGAAGCTGGAGGTGGTATCTAAATGTCCAAGATTCCAGATATTTTTTTAGCTGAAAAATGAGGGGCAGAAGCACGCAGAGGTGTCTGAGGGAAGTGAGCTAGGAGAGATTGGGGGCAGTGCAATATTTAAAATGCAAATCTGGGTGCATCATTCATTAGTTTAGAATCATGTGCATTATGGCATGAAAAGACCTTATTTATTTATTTTTTGGTATTAAGTTTCTAAATATAGAAGTTAAGCATTTTTTCCTCTCATAAGGCAGGAAATTTCATCTGATGGAAGGAAAACAGAATCTTGCCAAAACATTCTGAAAATTCTCAGTGAAGCTACCATCAAACTCCCAAGAATCTGTTGAAGCCAGGTTGAAATGTAACTACCAGAAGAGGTCTTTCTATGGAGTCTCCCTGGGTCAGATTCCTCTAGGGGGTGTGTGAGTGTGTGTGTGTCTATAATAAGTGTGTAATAAGGAAAGCTATTGAAGTTCCAATACTTTGACCACCTGATGTGAAGAGCCAATTCATTGGAAAAAGACCCTGATTCTGGGAAAGGTTGAAAGCAAAAGAAGAAGGGGGCAGCAACGAATGAGATGGGTAGATAATATCACCAACTGAATGGACATGAGTTTTAGCAAACTCTAGGAAATAGTGGAGGACAGAGGAGCCTGGCATGCTGCAGTCCATGGGGTCCCTAAAAGCTGGACATGGCTTAGTGACTGAACCTTTGTAGCCCTAGGATGTGTTGCTTGTAGGATGTTCCACGTGTTGAATTTTTGATATCAGCCAATCAGAGCCCTGACCATTTTGCAGGGTCTCACTGTCTCTTTGGAGCTCTGTGCTCTCCACTTGGGCTCTTTGAGACCCTTGTTCTGCTCTACACTTGGGTAGAGGAGGTGAGGTGTAGGCTGGCCCAGCTGGGCAGGCAGAACTTGGGAGCAGCTCAGGCCACATCTGCCTGGCGTGGCTGAGAGGGGCGGTGGGAGGATTCTGGCTCTCCTGAGATGGTGAGTGTGGAGGAGGATTTGTCAAGGGAGCCTGGAGAAAGGGGAGGAAAGGGAAAGTTGGCGTGTTAGGAGGAGAGGTTTCAGAAGCTGGAGGTGGTATCTAAATGTCCAAGATTCCAGATATTTTTTTAGCTGAAAAATGAGGGGCAGAAGCACGCAGAGGTGTCTGAGGGAAGTGAGCTAGGAGAGATTGGGGGCAGTGCAATATTTAAAATGCAAATCTGGGTGCATCATTCATTAGTTTAGAATCATGTGCATTATGGCATGAAAAGACCTTATTTATTTATTTTTTGGTATTAAGTTTCTAAATATAGAAGTTAAGCATTTTTTCCTCTCATAAGGCAGGAAATTTCATCTGATGGAAGGAAAACAGAATCTTGCCAAAACATTCTGAAAATTCTCAGTGAAGCTACCATCAAACTCCCAAGAATCTGTTGAAGCCAGGTTGAAATGTAACTACCAGAAGAGGTCTTTCTATGGAGTCTCCCTGGGTCAGATTCCTCTAGGGGGTGTGTGAGTGTGTGTGTGTCTATAATAAGTGTGTAATAAGGAAAGCTATTGAAGTTCCAATACTTTGACCACCTGATGTGAAGAGCCAATTCATTGGAAAAAGACCCTGATTCTGGGAAAGGTTGAAAGCAAAAGAAGAAGGGGGCAGCAACGAATGAGATGGGTAGATAATATCACCAACTGAATGGACATGAGTTTTAGCAAACTCTAGGAAATAGTGGAGGACAGAGGAGCCTGGCATGCTGCAGTCCATGGGGTCCCTAAAAGCTGGACATGGCTTAGTGACTGAACAACAATAACATTATTTCTGATGAAAAGATAGTAAGTTAATATCTTTTAAACAGGCCACTCCCAAAGTGTTTCTTTTCAATAGTAATGGGCTTTGTGGGGACATGGCAGGGACAGGCTGAGGAACTGGGCTTTTAGGGCTGCTTCTAAGTAAGACGAAGGCAAAGGTGCCACTGGATCGGTGTGTTTGTGATTGGGACAGAGTAGACTAGTAGGTCGTTGTAGAGTTCTAGTAGGGGACTGTAGGTGGAAAGGTAAAACCTGGAATAAGTTGCAAGGCCAGTAAGTTAACGATGACTCAAGAATGCTGCTCCTTACTCAATAAAGTAGGAAGAGCTGGGGAAGGAGGAGTTAATGATGTATGCCCTGTGTCTGCATCTGCATCTACTTGAGGAAAGTGGTCTTCTACCCTCCTATATATATGTTGCTGCCCACCCAAAGAGGAGGAGCAGAGCTTTCCTGCCTGCCTGCTTGTACCTCTTACAAGTGCCCTATCCTAATAAATCCTTTTCTTGCCTATCACTCTGCCTCTTGCTGAATTCCTTCTGCATTGAGGCACAAAGAACACGAGCCTTAGTGGGTCCAGATGTTGGGTGAGTGCTGGATTAAGTCCTGGCCATGTGGGTTCAAGTCCCAGACAGGGTTTTTGGCTGGGATTGAGTCCTGACAACACAGGTTCAAGTCCCAAACAGGGTTTTGGCTGGGGCTAAGCCTCAGCCACATGGGTTCGAGTCCCAAACAGGGTTTTGGTTAGGTTCAAGCCCCAGCCAGGTGGGCTCAAGTCCCAAACAGGGTTTGATTAAGTCTGGGCCCTGGGTTTAAGTTACAAATCGAAGTAGAACCCTTACATTTGGATGTCCTCTTGCATATCTCCTGGCCAGTTTTACTGCTTCCTGGGCCAGCCCAACCTCAATTGTTCCTTTGGTGGCTCTGGTTAGGAGGAGCCCTGACACCAAGGTGTCTCTTTCCTTGCACTCAGGACCTTTCTGACCCTCTTCCCTCCCTGCTGACATGTGAACATCCTGTCTCCATTTCCTCAGGGCCTGCTCTTGGAGTCTAGCTAATCTGCTCATGTGATTATGGGAAGGGAAGGCATGCCTTTCTCCTGCCCTTACAACATACTTGAATTTTATTTTTACTTATACACAGATAAGTCAGGAGCTGGTAGGAGCAGGGCCAATGCTCTTAGATAGCGTCAAAGTTAGTGGCATTTCAGTCTTCTTGTTATTGTTTTTGCTTTAAAAGGGCAAAGGACAAGCCAACCAACAAACAAAACAGAAGTTGTTTTGCAAATTCAGGTCCAGCTTATGATTTGTTGTGGCTCTGAAATTTTTTCTCCCATTGGACTCTTACATAACATGGCTTTCTCTGGCCGGTGGGTTATACACTCCATTTTTCCAGGTTATTTGCATAAATATGAAAAATGTGTTTAAAATATTCTTCCCTTCCCCAACAACACAGATAAGATGCCAATTTCTTTCCATTCCCTTTGCAATAAGACCCTCTCAGGGAATTCTGTGATGGTCCAGTGATAACTCTGAGCTTCCACTACAGGGGGCATGGGTTCAATCTCCTTAGTTGGGGAACTAAGATCCTGCATGCCATGTAGCATGGATGCCAGTTCTCACAGTCTAATGGCCTTGACACCAACTCGCTGAGAAATCTAGGGCTGTCTGTGCAGGGTAAAGGGCGGCAAGGCCAGAGCTCTGGCCCTTGTTCTTCTCTGGCTTCTTTCTGATCAGGCAGCTGAGATGTGAATCTAGAGAATTTTCTTTGCTCATTTTCCCAGAGCCACCCATGCCTTGTCTTCTTCCTCCTTCCACCTTTGTCCTCTGAGATGCAGGATGCCCTCCACGAAGAGGGTTATCTCATTTCCACTAAGGAAAGAGAGGAAGAGCCCATCCCATGGAAGAGAATCAGAATCATTTCTGCTCTGACCTCCCACTCAAGCCACTCTACATCTACTCTAGTAGTCCCAGTGTCCATCATCGTGTGCTTGATCCTGGTGAGACTTCCTTCTTCTTTGGTGGGGAGTCTTGATCTTCCCCTTCAGTTGATAGCAACAAGGTTAACACTCTCCACAATGCCTTTCTAGGCATGTGGCAGACATCACTAATCAATTGCAATCTTCCACTGAGGCTCGGGGAGGGCTGCGCCTCAGCAGACATTATCAATCTATTGGAGTTGGTCTTGGGGAGCAAGCACATTTGCCATCCTTTGCACAGCGATGTTTCTGGGTTCATGTAGGAGGGTGGGAAGTGTAGGAATTTTCAGCTGCCCATAGCTAACAAGAGGTAGAAGCTGAAAGGGTGTAAAAAGAGTTGTTTTCTTAGATTGTGTGTGAATTTAGTTTTACTGTCAAAAGCTTTAGCTGGTTCACCTGTTTTGAGCTGGTCCATGGTATTTCCATTCACCTTTTCTGTTGAATAGGAAACACACAGTGCAAGAAGTAACCACCCTTAGGGTAGTAGTAGACCTGTTCCTTGGGGAAGGACTAGGTGATACATCACAGAGAGATGCAGGCAGCCAGAGGGTCCCCCTGGAGGAGGGGGCGACAGAAGCTGGGGACGGGTGGGCTGAGGTGAAGGGGTACAGTTTCCTGGCAGCCTACAGAGATCCTGCAGGACCATGCGTATTCTCTTTGTCTGCCGCTGGTATTTAGACACCGCTGGAATGTTTTGGAAGGACTGTCTGTCCAAATCCATTCAAAATTGATTTTTGTGTCTTCGATGGAGAATTTTGGCCAGGATCCCTGTCGCCCCCATTCAGTGAGACAATCTCCCTTTCCGTCAGCTTATTAACTGCCTCTCTGTGGGAGTCTGGACCTCCTGCTTCCCTCTCAAGCCAGTTCAGATGGCCTGAAGCCATCCCAAGGATGGAGGTGGGTCTGCAGGGCAAGGCTGAAAATGCCCAGATGCATTTATTTAAAGCAGCAGCCTCTCCACAGGATGGACACAGCCCACTGCTGAGATCGGGTTCTCGGCCAGGATCTCCCCGTTCTGCTAGAGAGCCAGGAGTGTGCAGAGTCAGAACAGAGGAAAAAAGGGAGTCAGAGGAGAGAAGCAGATGTCCTATAGGAAGCATCCTTGCAGGATTTGCTGCAAGCATCCTAGCGACCTGCTGTGCTGTCAGGAGCTGGAGCATTGACACAGGACTTTTTGGTGGGGAGTCTTGATCTTCCCTTCAGTTGATAGCAACAAGGTTAACACTCTCCACAATGCCTTTCTAGGCATGTGGCAGACATCACTAATCAATTGCAATCTTCCACTGAGGCTCGGGGAGGGCTGCGCCTCAGCAGACATTATCAATCTATTGGAGTTGGTCTTGGGGAGCAAGCACATTTGCCATCCTTTGCACAGCGATGTTTCTGGGTTCATGTAGGAGGGTGGGAAGTGTAGGAATTTTCAGCTGCCCATAGCTAACAAGAGGTAGAAGCTGAAAGGGTGTAAAAAGAGTTGTTTTCTTAGATTGTGTGTGAATTTAGTTTTACTGTCAAAAGCTTTAGCTGGTTCACCTGTTTTGAGCTGGTCCATGGTATTTCCATTCACCTTTTCTGTTGAATAGGAAACACACAGTGCAAGAAGTAACCACCCTTAGGGTAGTAGTAGACCTGTTCCTTGGGGAAGGACTAGGTGATACATCACAGAGAGATGCAGGCAGCCAGAGGGTCCCCCTGGAGGAGGGGGCGACAGAAGCTGGGGACGGTGGGCTGAGGTGAAGGGGTACAGTTTCCTGGCAGCCTACAGAGATCCTGCAGGACCATGCGTATTCTCTTTGTCTGCCGCTGGTATTTAGACACCGCTGGAATGTTTTGGAAGGACTGTCTGTCCAAATCCATTCAAAATTGATTTTTGTGTCTTCGATGGAGAATTTTGGCCAGGATCCCTGTCGCCCCCATTCAGTGAGACAATCTCCCTTTCCGTCAGCTTATTAACTGCCTCTCTGTGGGAGTCTGGACCTCCTGCTTCCCTCTCAAGCCAGTTCAGATGGCCTGAAGCCATCCCAAGGATGGAGGTGGGTCTGCAGGGCAAGGCTGAAAATGCCCAGATGCATTTATTTAAAGCAGCAGCCTCTCCACAGGATGGACACAGCCCACTGCTGAGATCGGGTTCTCGGCCAGGATCTCCCCGTTCTGCTAGAGAGCCAGGAGTGTGCAGAGTCAGAACAGAGGAAAAAAGGGAGTCAGAGGAGAGAAGCAGATGTCCTATAGGAAGCATCCTTGCAGGATTTGCTGCAAGACCAGCTCCTCCAGTCGACTCACCTCTTTGAAGGCCTGTTGCCTGTGAACCTGCTGTGCTGTCAGGAGCTGATGGAGCATTGACACAGGCCAGGTACTCTGGGAGCTTGAGAAGTGGAGGAAGCCTGAATCCTTTCCTCCAACAATTTACAACCAGATGGAAGAGAGGCTACGGAAAGCTAATGACAACTAAAACATGGAGAAAAAGACAGACAGCTAAGAGGAATTTAGATAATATGGAACTATAATCTTCTTGAAAGGCTCGAAGAACTAGACTTCAAGGTGTGTGTGTGTGTGTGTGTCTGTGTGTATTTACCATGAGTTCTCAGCCCTCCGGACAAAGGGCTCTCATTCTCAGTCTTGGCTTCTCAGCTGTACATTGCAGTCAACTGATTAAATTTAAGAAGTACTGATGCCAGGCTCTGTCCCCAGGAATTCTGAAGCAATTGCATCTGAACTCTAGGGGGTTCCCCCACAGGGATGGACAAGGTCAGGTTGGATGGTTGGCTGGCCTCTGGGACTTATCTGATTTGACAGATAAGTTGGAAAAAGGGCAGTGCTGTGAGGGAGATCGCAGTTTCTGAGTCAGATGAGAGATACAGTCTTCCCTCTTCTCTGGGGGTGCTGTGTTAGGCAGGTGGTGGTCTCTGGGTAGTATTTTCATGGAAAATAGACCTCTGGGAGGCAGGGTTTCACAGCCCAAAGCAACACCTCCTTTTACTTCTTTAATATTTAGAAACATACCCTCCTGGGAGGACTCTTCTCCTTTCCTGTGTTCTCTTTCCTGTATTCATTCTTGCCTTCTCTCTCCCTTCCTTAAACTTTATCTACATATATTTGTTGAGCAGGTGCCATGTCCCAGGCACAGTTTCTCAGGTCCAGCAATGAACAAGACAGACTAGTTCTCGATTTCAAAGAGTTGACATCCTAGGTGCTGACCATAAAGCACACATGAGAGTGGTGGAAGTGTGTGTTCTGTACATAGGACTTTTCCCGAAGAGTCCGCGGTGGGTGCCTTAGTTTGTGGTAATCCCAGCATCTCTAGTAAGATCAGTATTCTGCTATCCCTGTCAAGGCCCCAGACATGTAGGTGAGCCCTCTGTACTAAACCAATAGAGGTCTCAAAGGGATATAGCCCTGTCTGATGTGACCATGAGCAGAAGATCCTCCCAACTTGTGTAACTCTTACATTCATTAAGGGTGCATTCCTGTCACTAGAATATGTGATGAGGAAACTATGATGACATAGGGAAAGAATTATGTCAGGGCGTGGAAGACCCAGGTTCAAAACCTGACTCTCACTTACTGGTTAGAATACCTTGGGGACATTACTTACCTGGGCTCTCTCAGGTTCAATTCTCATTAATTATAACAAAATAGTTTCTGAGAGCTTATTGTGGGCTACCTTGTTGGGAAATTTCCATGCATTATTTTGTTTTAATTCTCACTCTTTTCCCATGAGATAGGTGCAATTAATACAAGTCTCAGAGAGGTCAAAAAGAATGTCCAAGGCCACGTGGCTGGTAAGTAGCAGGACAGGAATGAAAACTCAGGCTATGTGACTTCAGAACCTCAGCTCTTGCTGTATATTGGAATGCTATTTCCTCACCAGTTTGTTCTGAAGATAATCTATTGTGTGAAAGTTGAAAGGGGTGGATTAGTGCCTGACAAACCGGAGCTTCCCAATCATTATTAGGGGATTTTTTTTTTTATACCAATGAGCTTTATGACTGTGGGTTAACACTTTCCTAAATCGTGATATCATGCTACTACGGGAACTCAAAAGGGTTGAAATAACTAAGAGTGCTTCTCAATGTCTCCAGCCCCCTGTTAGCTAGTTAGTCTTAGTCTCTCAGTCGTGTCTGACTCTTTGTGACCCCCTGTAGCCCACCAGGCCCCTCTGTCTGTGGCATTCTCCAGGCAAGAATACTGGAGTGGGTAGCTATTCCTTTCTCTAGGGGATCTTCCCGACCCAGGGATTGGACCCAGGTCTCCTGCATTGCGGGCAGATTCTTTGTGATCTGAACCACCAGGGAAGTCCCACATAGCAGTGCTCATCATAGAGAAATGTTTACACAGTGCCATAAGGTTTGCATCTTTTCGTCTAAGCCTGCTTCCTGGCATTACCATAAAGTTGGGCTTTGTGCAACTGTTTATAGAAAGATGAACAAAATTAGGTAAGGGTGCCACTTCTTGCTATTATGACCAAAAGATTGTTCATTTTCTCATGGGAAAAACACATACTGTGATAAATGGTTATGACAACCAAAATGCCATTTAATATTTAATAGTAGGTTTCCACAGGGAAGTCTTAAAGCTACATTCTTGTGTTCATCTTTCTAGCCTCATTTTCATTCTTCCTCTGTGGCATTTGAGCCAACCGCATGACCATTTGCCTTCTAGAACATCACCCTCTCCTTTTCTTTCACGCCTAAAATGACTCTTCTCATTTGGCTGGTTCTTTAATCTCTGCCCAGCCCTTAAATGTTGCAACCACTACCTTTGAGGCAGAATATCATTCATTCATGAATTCATTCAACAAGCAAAGTCGGTCTTGAATACCTGCTCTGTGCCAGACAGTATTCTAGGTGCACAGGGTACAACAATGAACAGACAAGACCTCATGGAACTACTCTTTCTCATGGGGCTTCCATGCTAAAGGGGCAGACAAATAATAAAGTCAATTGTTTTTTAAATTTTTTTCTACAACTTTAGTTTTTAAAAAATAAATTTATATTTTGACCACACCATGTGGCATGCAGGGATCCTTGTCAAGTCACAGAATTGGAGAATGGAACAAACATTAAATATTTTTTTAATGGGTTATTCATTTTAATTCTCCCAAGAAAATGATAGAATACACGCCATTGGTACTGTTTTACAATGACTACACTGAAGCTCAGAAACAATAAGGCCAAAGTCCCTCAACCATAATAAGTAGGAATGGAAAAGGAGATTGAGACCCATTGTCATTTGATTCTGAATCCATGCTTTTTATTTTCTAGCTAGTTCAGGTCCCTCCTATCACAAGTTGACATCAGATTCATCAGAATTATAAAAATAAAATACTGATAGCAAAGAAACAATTAAAGGCTTGGCCTGAAAACCATTTACCTCACGTCATCTCCTTTTGAAGGAGTGGGGATTGTGAGTCTATGGGAGCCTGGCCTGGAAATGAGACATCTCGAGTGGAAGCACGTGAGTGGTGTTGGTAAGCCATTGTTTGCTCTTCCTTTCTGAGGGTGTTGGGACAACCCCGCACAGCAACTTTTTACGATTCCACTTGGCATTGTGACCTAGGAGTTGGCAGTGGGGCCCCATGGCATGCTGGGATACTCATTATCACAGTGGATAAAGGAGCTTGAAATCACCAGCTGGCCTGGATTTCCTAGTGAGATTGGAAGGACAGATATGGCTGGAAGGGGAAAGGGCAGCGGGTAACGTCCTGGGAGAATGATTGGCTGCGGGAGGCCAAGAAGACCAGCTTTAAACAATCCTCTTTCTCTGGAACTTTTCTCTGGGCATTTGATAACATAGGATTCCCAAGGCTGAAATGGTAAGGTTACATAGGAAAGGACTCTGCTGGAAATGAGATCCTTTACTCCAGCTCACAATCTCCATTTTTCTCCTCTGGAAAAACTACCAAATGACCTTTTTGTGTTTCTTTTTTAAGATATTTTTGATGTGGACCATTTTTAGTCTTTGTTGAATTTGTTGCAATACTGGTTTTTTTGTTTTTTTATGTTCTGGTTTTTTTTCTGTGAGTCATGTAAGATCTTAGCTCTGTGACCAGGGATTGAACCTGCGCCTTCTGCATTGGAAGGTGAAGTCTTAACCACTGGACTGCCAGGGGAACCCTCCCATGTGATCTCTTATATGCATAAAAACCCAGATCCTCCACATAGACTTCCAACTCCTAGGTCTCTTGGAAGCGTCCAGTGTTGGAAGCAAAAATTCAGTAGCTGGTTTTCTTTTTTGTCCAAAATGTCTTCCTTTGTTTCCAATCATCTTTCAAGTTTGGCACAATCAGCAGAGATCAGCAGAGATGAACAGAGTGGATGGTGTGCCCTGGCTGAGAGTGCATTCAGTATGAGAGGTGGCTTTTGAAAGAGGTTAAGAAGCCTTCAGGTGATCTCAAGAGGTATCTGCAACTTTCCAGCCCTGGTCTCCTTATAGATCTGTGTAGGGGTACCAGCAATGGTGGTTGCTAAGCCCTGATATAATCGAAGGAGTAGGATTTCCCTAGGCTCAGGAGCCTCTGTCCAAATAAGATACTCTAAATCACTAATTCTTTCAGCAGACAGTAGGCACATAGTAGAGCCCTGATATTGTGTGAGGTGCCCTAAAGCACAGCAGATTCAAAGACATGGCCCACTCCCTCATGGTGTTGAGTGTGTAGTGAGTAGGGGGTGCCAAAGAGGGGCACATAGACAGATGATGTCATGGCTCAGAGAGGAGATAAAGTGTTCTGTTCTATGAGAAGGCAGGGCCAAATCAAATTGGGAGTTTGAGGGTGATGTCCAGGAGAAATCGACTTTTTAATGTAAAGAACAATTTTTAATACGTTTTCTAAACTCCATGCAGTTTGTTCCTCTGGACAGAAATATCTTGAGATCATTTTTACACTTCTGTGTGCCAGGAACACAAGGCTGACTTCCCTTTACCTGGGACAAATCTCAGAGTGGTGTTTGCAGTGAGCACCCCTGAGGGATGAAGTAAGGTCTCCCTCTAGGACGAAGGGCAGGTGGGCTTATCACTTGCTATAAAAGCAGTGGGTCCCCCAAAGCTCAGTGTCCCTCGACTGCGATCCAGACTCATTGGACGTAAAACATCCATCTGGGCCTTGTTATGTCGTCACGTGGAATTTGCGGCCTGAGGAACTGATGCACACGTTCTGCTGCTCGAGGTGTGTGCTGTGCTGAGAACAGCGACATCCCCTGTCTCTGATTCAGGAGTCTGGTGTCTTCTGCCAGCATCGAGGAACATGCCCACTTATGAGCTTGCAAAATTCTAAGCCCAGTAGTTCCCCTTTCACCCTGTGAGGACATGCTCTTTCTGTGCTATGCTTGGTTCAGAAGGAAGAAGAAGACCCTGGCAAGGTTGTTTGGACCCCCAAAATGTCACAGTGACATAAAAAGACCCCTCTGGCACTGTTGTCATTCTTGGGGATCTGAACTGAAATAGGTTAGATTATTCTAGAGTTGAGGTTTCCAGAGTTTTTTTCATTTTGACAGATGAACCATTTTTTGTCCCAAATAATTTGTAAGAAACACCAGTATATATGAAGAACTCAGAAAACCACACTTTAAAGGATAAATTTGAGTTTGAAAGCTACTTGCTTTTTTGGGTTGTTGTCATTTACGTGTATTTCATGAAAGAATATTCACAAATCTATTTTGGTGGGAGTTGCCCCGTAAGGCAGCCTAGGTACCCTTGTGCTAGTCTACATACAGGGTAGACTCAGTGGAGGGCTCTTGCCAGGGAAACCCGTTACTTCTCCACTACAGGCATCGTTGGAAGCAATCCCCTTAGTGGATTTGCCACATTGTGCTCTATGGCCTTTGACTTTGTAGATTCAGAGGCCTGATTGATCAGCAGGAGTGACTTTCAAGAGCTGACTCCCATTAACTAACTTTAAAGAACTGATGTATAGACCCATATCACAAGCTCCCCTTCTACTCAGTCACGCAATCCTGTACCAAGGACTTGGTGACAGGATGGTATGAGAGTCACTGGGACACCCTCCCGCCGTCTGCCCAGCATTCTACAGTGGCTCGTGGTACTGCGGCTGTGTTTGATGCCGGTGTCCCCAGCTGGACCCTGACCTTGTGAGGAAAGGACCACATCCTATTTATTATTTTACCCACAGGGATCAGAACAGGGTTTTGTCTTCTACAAACTAAGAAAAGAGAGGAAAGAGGGAATAAAGAGAAAAAAAAAAAAAGGAAAGGGAGAAAGAAAAGATGGAAGGAGGAAAATAGCAAACAATACCCTAAAAGGATAGAGCTTTTCTGATGTAGGAAACGTTCTTATACATCTTAGAGCATGAGATCATGTACATATAGGTGTGATCCTAACAGTTCTGGGAGGGGTAGCAGAGAGGTGGCCATTATTTTCTGGTTTGGAGATGGAGACTCAGAGAGATTGTTTGACTAACTCAAGGTCACACAGCACATAGCTCTTAGAGCTGAAGTCCAGCTCTCTGCCCTCCTCTTTGTAATCCATCCACAGTTTGGGAGGTGAGTGCTGTTCCTCATGAAAGCCTGCTTGATGGAGCCGTCCCCATGAGGAGGGGGATCTTACCTGTGGTCGCTCTGTTAGCTGAGCTCTGGATGGCTTCTCCTATTTAATAAGTTGTGTTAACTTTACAAGCACTTGTTCTTGGCTCCACTGCATAGCAGTGGTGACGGCAATGTGTTGGAAAAATGTGCTAATTGTGGACTTTAGTTTTCCTCCATCTTAAAATAAAAATACTTAGTATTTTAGTGCTCGAAGAGAGGAATGACGGGGAGGAACTGGAGGACACCCAGAGTCTGGCGGCTCATGAAGACCAGAAGTTGTAGAAGCAGAACGTGCAAGGGCAGAAAAATAGAAGTTTGCAGGAGATCCTGGGTCTGGGGTCTATTTAAGTGGGAAGGGTCTGTGTGTGGGCAGTGTGCTGGAGGCAGAGGAAGAACCAGAGGGGAGGAACCCAGCAATGACCTCTACTACACAAAAAGAAAGAATTTGACAGTTCATGCAACTTGTTGCCATCAACTTATTGGCTGGAAATATGTCTTTTGTTACCCAGATGTTATTGACCAGAGACATTTTAATATTCACTTACATAAGAAATCACCAATCACGGGTGTTAGTTTCTGCAAAATCCCTGCCGTCAATAATACGCTATTTGGCAATTGTAAGTGGGTAAAGTATAAAGTCATGAATTATTCTCTAATGAATAGAATTATTCTTTCATTCAAGAAGTGATTTTTGAGTACCTGTAATCCCCATGGACAGAGTAGCCTGGCGTGCTACAGTCCATGCAGCTACATGACATTGGACAAAGTGTAGTGACTGAACATGTCCCTGGCACTGTATTCAATGCTTTACCAACAGTGGGACTCTGAGGTCCCCAAGACAGACGTGGTTCTGGCCCCATGGAGCTGACAGTGGAGTCTCAGAATACTTAATCTCTTCAACCCTTTACTTCATGGTCATAGAAACTGATGCCCATAGAAGGTGAATGAATTTGACTTTGATCACTCAGCTGTTCAGTGGAAGGGCCTAGATTAGCACCTGAGGCTCTTGATTGTGGACCCAGACTTCTTCTAGTGAAATCCTCTAAAAGCAGAATCTATTCAGGATTGGGAGTCATGGACATAGGGAATGTGTTAGAGCGTATTAGTTAGGGCAGTATTAGTGGCCAGAGAGAATACATTGCCGAGTCTCCAGAGCTTAAACAGTAGAAGTTGATCTCTTCTTCCTGTTAAGTCCTTTCAGCAACTGGAATCTGCACAGTTGGATTCTGTCATCTTTAAAATGTGGTTTCTAAAGTCATCGGAAAGACCTGAATTTTGCTAGAGGGCAGTTACACGGGCTCCAACCTGGATATGGGGTTCCAAATCCAGGGGCTGAAACTCAGTCACATGGTAACACCTCATTGCCAGGGAGGCTGGGGAATCCAGTTCCTTGCATCCAGGAGGAGGACCTTTTTGGTGAGCAGGTAGCCAGTCACTGCCATGTACATTATTTGTGATTTTCATTGTCAGGTCAGAAAGGGAAAGTTACAAAATACTTGTTACTAAAATAGGACATTGGATAGGACAGAGTTGAGAATTGTCCTGGTTTGTGCAAGTCCTTAGGGGGAGGTGTTCAGTGGACACTCTCATTGTTTCCCTTCCCATAGTTTCCCAACCTATTCCTAACAAGATTTGACTTTGACCTGATGAAACTCCCCTCAGCCTGGTTGGAAGGGCATAACCATGACTCCAAGGAGGGATGCAGCCGGTAGACAGGCTTTCAGCAAGTGCTCCTTGTGCCTTGGGTGTGGCAACTTCTCTACTGGGCAGTGTTGCATCTGAAGCCACTGACAGTCTTATGCCTTATTGATGGACTCCGAACTTTTATAAACCCTTGTGTTTGGACAGTGTCTCCTGGCTGACAGAGAGCTTTCTAGAAAATTGTCTCACTTCAGGATCACATCCAGCCTCTGACATGCAGGATAGGGAGGGAGGAAAGGAATTAGCAGGAATGAAGGGAGTCCAGAGAGAGGGGAGATGATTTCTAGCTGAGAAGGAGACCCAAAGAGGCTTTCTGGGAAGGTGGCCTTGAGATGAGACTCGAGGGAAGCATGGAAGGACAGTGGACGGCACTCCAGGTGGGGACCGCATCGTGGGCAAAAGCACAGAGGTGTGGAAACTCTGGGGTGTCTTGAGGACTGGGAGAGAAGGTCAGTCTGGAAAACTCAATTGCACCCAGAAGCAGCATCCTTATGATCTGCATCCCCACTGCCCTCTTTGAAATGCATTTACACATCCCCTGCTAGATGCCAGGCACTCTGCTAGGTATGAGAGATGCACAGATAAATATCACACAGAGTTTCTGCTCTTACAGCACCTGTGACCCCATGGGGAGAACTGCCACATGCACAAAGAGCAACCTCTCCCCAACTTCATAGGAGCTACTTATAAAGTTTGCACCTCCATTTAATGTATGCATGGTTTCCTGAGGCAGTCAGAATCACAGAGGCCTCCAGAGTTCCCTTTTCATATGAACCTGGAGCATTCCCTTAGAGAAGCCTTCTTTGAAGACGTAAGCTATGATGAGTCTTCCAGGAGGCAGTGTAGCCCATGGTTCAGACAGTCTCTGGAGTCTGAAGGACTGGGCTAACATCTGGGTTCCTCCACTGATGACCTATGACCTCGGGCCAAGTGCTTAGTTCTTCAGCTTTAGTTATTTCTCTATTAAATATGGATGCAAATGCAACCCAGCTGATTGGGTTGTCATGAGGATCCACTGAGATGATGCAGGAAGGCCGTGCCATGCTTGGGACACAAGGAACTTGTGATAAAGGCTAACAAACACAAAGTTGGTCTTGACTGTGGCTTGTGTAGTCTGCTAGGCAACAGCAGAGTGTTTGAGTGGGGAGAGCACTAAGGAACTTGACCTTCCTTGAATCCCTACTCAGGAAGCAAACTCAGGCTGGTAGGCGAGGTCATTGTGGGGCCTCGATAGCATGTCCTGGATTAAAGGAATTGAGATTTCTTAACAAGTCAAGTGCTTCTCCTGGATGCATGCCCCACCCCCACCCCCACACCTCTTCTTTAGCAGTGCCTGGAATGAGGAGAGGATGTTTTGAATGTGTCAGCGCTGACTGTCACATCCCGTTCTCCGGCTGTGGGTTTCCCGCACCTAAACCAAGGCCAGCGTCAGGGTGATTTCTGGGGTAGGTGGGACAGGAGCCCAGCTTTGAGGCAGGTGATGCATTCCTCAGAAATGCACCGACTCCTTGAGGGTTTCCTTCAATTATACTGCCCCGTGTGAGTTTGCACACCCTCGCACACAATTGGCTTTCCTCTCTTAGGAGTCTGGGATTTTTTGGGCGTTGCCAGTCAGCTGTGTTTATTAGATAGCCTTTGTTTTCCCCTTCTAAGATAGGAAGCTCATTAGAAACGAGAAGGAACAATCACCCTGTAACCCGGAGTTCCCTTGAGAACTGTGGCTATGTTTTAAGGGGGTCAAGTTCAGAGAGACTCAGCCCAGTTCAGAGGAGGGAAGATGCCTGGTCTTGTCCTAGGCCATGCTGAGCTGAAGGAACAACTTCCCGCGTTCTGAAGATTTTGAGGTCCCCTAGCATGAGGGGTTTCCCTCTGTGATCCCCCTAGCATTCTCTTTGCTGCTGTAAATTATGAAATGAAGAGACAAAATAAGGTTATTGTATTAAATGTATACAAGTTTAGTATTATGATATCACATGGTGTTCATCTCACTCAGTGGACATCTGTCCTTCCCTATAGTTCAGTTTAATTCAGTTCAGTTTCTCAGTCATGTCTGATTCTTTATGACCCCATGGACTGCAGCACACCAGGCTTCCCTGTCCTTCACAAGTATTATATGCTTAACACACTACAAGGGCTTCATTTCTCCCATAGACTCTAAGTCTTGAGAGTTCAGGAACAAATTTATCTTGTTCATTTAGTATGGTGTTCGCTTCATAATTGTCAAATGAATGATGCACGCATGCATTGACTGTGATTCCTCTGATATGGCCAATGATTAATACTGAGCTATCTATATGCCAAGATCTGTTGTCTTATGCCCAATCCTAAATACGTGTCAGGATGTTCGTGTTACAAGCCAGATCTCAGACCTCCATATCTTGGTGTCATGGTCCTCCTCATTTCACAAAGGCCTAATCCATTGAGGAATCCTGCTGGTTTTAGTATTTTGATGGCAGCTCTGTTTCCACTTGGTTGGGAATCATTCTTCCTACCCCCTTTTTCATTCTGAGATTTCCACTTGGAGAAAACCCAAGGTCAGCAGACTGTTTATGTCCCTTGAGGCCACATCAAAAGTGCTGATGGAGGCGAAGAGGGAAAGTGCCTTCAGAAGGCTGTAGGAAAGCTCCCTTCCCAGGGAATCTTAGGTCAGGTTGGGAATTTTTAATAAAAGAATCCAAAGGCCTTTATTTAGCTTTAAAAGAATAAAGCCTTAAAACTAGTTTTGTTGCCAAGAGGATTGACTCAATAAAAGCTTTTCCCTCTGGTCCAATGGTAGATTTGAGTAAATGGGTAAGTACGTTTAAGAAAGAAATTTTTTTAACTGGAGGATAATTGCTTTACAATGTTGTATTAGTTTATGTTGTACAACAATGTGAATCAGCCATATGTGCACACATATCCCCACCCTCTTGAACCTCCCTCCCACCCACCCTTTCCTTCCCTCTCGGTCATCACAGAGCACCGAGCTGAGCTCCCTGTGCTATACGGCAGCTTCCCACTAGCGCCTATTTTACACCTGGTAGTGTACATATGTCAGTACTACTCTCTCAATCTGTCCCACCCTCTCCTTCTTCCTGTGTGTGCGCTAGTTTGTTCTCTATGCCTGTGCCTCTATCTCTGCCCTGCAAATAACCTAGAGTCTGCCACACAGACTGGAGTAAGTCAGAAAGACAAAAACAAACACCGTATAGTAATGCATACATGCATTTAATGCATAAATACGGAAAACTATTTTAAATCAATCAAAGAGGACACTTTCATGGGGCCCCTACTCCATACCTCACATTATGCGAAATGGGATGGTTGCAAAGAGACAGAAAAAAGACTCTTCAAGGAACTGCAGGTCTTTGGGGCTGAGGAGTGAGGGGAGACAGGCCATTACAGTCACTAGCAATTTCAGTGAACCTCACGAACCTGGCCTCAAGAAGCATCTGAGGGAAGGCAGGCTACCTGAGCAGGCTCAAGAAAAATAATCATTTTCTTCCCTTTGGTGGTATAACTCATGTAGTATCTCTTTTGTTTCTCAAAATCCTTGTAGTTAACTTTTGTTGTTCCCATTTTGTAGATCAGTCACCTGTAGGCGCCAAGGGGGATTCTGCCATGCGTGCTTAAATCCCACCTGTTCCATAAGTAATAAAAATATCCCATATTTCCTAAGTACCGACTAGGTGGCAGCTACTCTTCTAGATTTTTCCAGTGTGTCATTTCCTTTAAGGCTAAAAAAAAACCCTTGTGAATGTTGCTATCACTTGATCCCCATTTGTCAATGATAAAATGGATGCATGGAACAAGTAAGAAGATGGTGCAAGACTACCAGGTGTCAGAGATGGGATTCGAACCCCCAAAGTTAGACTCTGGGACTTATACTTTTAATCCATATATAAGCAATCTGATTTAGCCCAGTAATCTTGGACTTGAAAATTTAAGACTTTCTTTTGAGTCTCAGATCTGCCTCTGACCTCTTAGCTACTCAAAGTGACAACATCAGCCTCACTTGGGAGCTGAGAGAAATGCAGCATGGGTCTCCATCCTAGATCTCCTGGATTGGAATCTTTATTTAACCTACTTACCCGCTAAACTGCTTCCGTCGGGTCTGACTTTTTGCGACCCTATGGACTGTAGCTTCTCAAGCTCCCTGTCCATGGGATTCTCCAGGCAAAAATGCTAGACGGATTGCCATGGCCTCCTTCAGGAGATCTTCCCAACCCAGGTCTCAAACCCGTGTCTCTTGTTTCCAGTATTTACAGGCAGGATCTTTGCCACTAGCGCCACCTAGGAAGTTCATCTCTAGATAATTTGCCTGCTTGTTGCGTGACGTCAAACCACTGTCTTATCAGCTGGGGCCCTGCACACAGTGAACCTCACGAACCTGGCCTCAATTTGCGAAATGGGATGGTTGCAAAGAGACAGAAAAAAGACTCTTCAAGGAACTGCAGGTCTTTGGGGCTGAGGAGTGAGGAGACAGGCCATTACAGTCACTAGCAATTTCAGTGAACCTCACGAACCTGGCCTCAAGAAGCATCTGAGGGAAGGCAGGCTACCTGAGCAGGCTCAAGAAAAATAATCATTTTCTTCCCTTTGGTGGTATAACTCATGTAGTATCTCTTTTGTTTCTCAAAATCCTTGTAGTTAACTTTTGTTGTTCCCATTTTGTAGATCAGTCACCTGTAGGCGCCAAGGGGGATTCTGCCATGCGTGCTTAAATCCCACCTGTTCCATAAGTAATAAAAATATCCCATATTTCCTAAGTACCGACTAGGTGGCAGCTACTCTTCTAGATTTTTCCAGTGTGTCATTTCCTTTAAGGCTAAAAAAAAACCCTTGTGAATGTTGCTATCACTTGATCCCCATTTGTCAATGATAAAATGGATGCATGGAACAAGTAAGAAGATGGTGCAAGACTACCAGGTGTCAGAGATGGGATTCGAACCCCCAAAGTTAGACTCTGGGACTTATACTTTTAATCCATATATAAGCAATCTGATTTAGCCCAGTAATCTTGGACTTGAAAATTTAAGACTTTCTTTTGAGTCTCAGATCTGCCTCTGACCTCTTAGCTACTCAAAGTGACAACATCAGCCTCACTTGGGAGCTGAGAGAAATGCAGCATGGGTCTCCATCCTAGATCTCCTGGATTGGAATCTTTATTTAACCTACTTACCCGCTAAACTGCTTCCGTCGGGTCTGACTTTTTGCGACCCTATGGACTGTAGCTTCTCAAGCTCCCCTGTCCATGGGATTCTCCAGGCAAAAATGCTAGACGGATTGCCATGGCCTCCTTCAGGAGATCTTCCCAACCCAGGTCTCAAACCCGTGTCTCTTGTTTCCAGTATTTACAGGCAGGATCTTTGCCACTAGCGCCACCTAGGAAGTTCATCTCTAGATAATTTGCCTGCTTGTTGCGTGACATCAAACCACTGTCTTATCAGCTGGGGCCCAAAAAGAGCCCACAGGGTTTTTCTCAGACTCAGTTTCTCCAGTTGTAACATGAGACTCGAATCTGTGTCTGCTCCTTCTCAGGGCTGCTGTACAAATCAAAAGGCAGGCTGTCTGTGGAAGGTGTTGTAAATCGCACCGTGTTCTACAAAGGTCAAAACCAAACAGTGAACCAGAGCATTAAAGCTTTAGAGACAATTTGACAAACAGATAATGCCTTTTATCCCCTTGGCTTGGCTGGGCAGGAACTCACAGTGCTGTGTGTCATGCAAGATAACCAGACAGAAGAAATGCCTTTTACAAGCAGTTCCTGGAAATTTTGAGCTTTATCAAGGAATTTGGTTTCTCCAGTTCACTGCCTCGTGAAAATAGCTGTGCCTTAATAAGGCCCAGATGTTGACAGAGTCACTCACCTTCCCCATTGCATGGATGCGTTTCATACTGAATTTCACCTAAGGAATTTTTGACTTTAAAGATAATAATCAAAAACACTGTGAGCTTCCCTTTGGGATTCTTGCCGATTTGAGAGATCAAAGATGTCCCAGCCACACAATGAATGTAGACCGAACGTGGGTTCCTTTCTTTACTGATGAAAAGATGAATTCAGTGAAACAACGGCCGTTTTCGCACTTTTAGCCATTTCCCTCCAATCTGCTCAAAGCGGGTTCCAGTTTCACCTATTTTTAATAATTTCCCCAGCTGCCCTTCTCCTCTTGCTCTCTGTAAATGTGGTTGGTGTGCTAACAACATTAGCTTCTGTTTCAAATACAATTAAACGGATGCCCTTGCTGGTTAATTCTTGGCATACCTGAAAAATACTTCCTCTGTGTCTAGGAAAAGTAAAATGAGATGTATCTCACATGGAGTTTCGTGGGATGGGAGTCTGGCCCAGAAGAAAGGCGCCTTTGTGGTGGTTCCGGAGGCGTCTCCAGCAAATCCTAGACGGATTGCCATGGCCTCCTTCAGGAGATCTTCCCAACCCAGGTCTCAAACCCGTGTCTCTTGTTTCCAGTATTTACAGGCAGGATCTTTGCCACTAGCGCCACCTAGGAAGTTCATCTCTAGATAATTTGCCTGCTTGTTGCGTGACATCAAACCACTGTCTTATCAGCTGGGGCCCAAAAAGAGCCCACAGGGTTTTTCTCAGACTCAGTTTCTCCAGTTGTAACATGAGACTCGAATCTGTGTCTGCTCCTTCTCAGGGCTGCTGTACAAATCAAAAGGCAGGCTGTCTGTGGAAGGTGTTGTAAATCGCACCGTGTTCTACAAAGGTCAAAACCAAACAGTGAACCAGAGCATTAAAGCTTTAGAGACAATTTGACAAACAGATAATGCCTTTTATCCCCTTGGCTTGGCTGGGCAGGAACTCACAGTGCTGTGTGTCATGCAAGATAACCAGACAGAAGAAATGCCTTTTACAAGCAGTTCCTGGAAATTTTGAGCTTTATCAAGGAATTTGGTTTCTCCAGTTCACTGCCTCGTGAAAATAGCTGTGCCTTAATAAGGCCCAGATGTTGACAGAGTCACTCACCTTCCCCATTGCATGGATGCGTTTCATACTGAATTTCACCTAAGGAATTTTTGACTTTAAAGATAATAATCAAAAACACTGTGAGCTTCCCTTTGGGATTCTTGCCGATTTGAGAGATCAAAGATGTCCCAGCCACACAATGAATGTAGACCGAACGTGGGTTCCTTTCTTTACTGATGAAAAGATGAATTCAGTGAAACAACGGCCGTTTTCGCACTTTTAGCCATTTCCCTCCAATCTGCTCAAAGCGGGTTCCAGTTTCACCTATTTTTAATAATTTCCCCAGCTGCCCTTCTCCTCTTGCTCTCTGTAAATGTGGTTGGTGTGCTAACAACATTAGCTTCTGTTTCAAATACAATTAAACGGATGCCCTTGCTGGTTAATTCTTGGCATACCTGAAAAATACTTCCTCTGTGTCTAGGAAAAGTAGGAGATGTTTAAATTCCAAACAGTGAGTGACTCCCAAGAGTATCTCACATGGAGTTTCGTGGGATGGGAGTCTGGCCCAGAAGAAAGGCGCCCTCCATTGTGGCCCCTGGCTTTTTCCGGAGGAGGCCTGACTTGCTTTTTTGCGAAGGGCTGAGAAATAACATACCTCTTGACTTCAGAAAGAGACCTGAGCTCTTGCAGACCGGCATCTAGAGAGCAGGCTGTTTTTATTACATATGCACTGGAATGCATGCGATCTGGTACAGGTCTCCAGGGAGTGCACAGACCCCAAAGCAGAATGGCAGAAATTTGACTTTCAGAGCCCCCTGCCGCCACTCTTCAGTGTGTTCTGTTCTCCCTTCCCTTGCCCTAAAGAATCGATGGAGAGAAATCCTCTTGAAATTGTTTTAAAGGGCCAGACTCCAAGGATACTACTTCTCTGAGGCTACTCTTCCCCAGGCAAGGATATCTCGTGGACATGGCCACGTCCACCAAGACAGAGGCATGAAAATGGGAAGCTTATCTTTTGGGTTAGCAGTTGAGTCTGGGCAGTTACTCAGCGATTTGGAGACTGTTTCTTTCCTGTAGAAATGTTCAGCCGCATCTCTGAGTGTTCTTAGTCAGATTACATGAGCCCTTGGCCTATGCTACTGAAAATCATGGATTATTTCTCTCCAAAGATATTGTTTCCTTCTGCTCAGGAAGCCACCCCTGTCAAACTTTATACTGAGTTCTATTATTTTTAAATTACTTAACTTGGAAAATACGGAATTGGTCTATTTTAGGAGTGGGCTTCCCTGATGGCTCAGTCAGTAAAGAATCCATCTGCAATGCAGAAGACTTGGGTTCGATTCCTGGGTTGAGAAGATCCCCTGAAGAAGGGAATGGCTACCCATTTCAGTACTCTTTGCCTTGAGAATCCTATGGACAGAGGAGCCTGGTGAGCTACAGTCCATGGGGTCGCAGAGAGTCAGAAACGACTAACACTTTCAGGAGTGGGCTAGCTAATGCTGAGAACCTGGGTCTTATACTTAAAGCTGCTCTCTGGGAGCTTCAGAACCAAATGATTTATTTCACCACATATGTATTAGGCTCCTGCTGGGTGACTCAGTTACAGGAGCAAGTAAGATAGATCTGGTCCCTGGGGTTAATGAGCTGCAAGTTAGTGGAGAAAAACAAATTGAAAAACCTGACAGTTAGAAGACAGGGTGAGAAATGCCACAACAGGAGACCTAAGTTGCTTTTTGCGAAGGGCTGAGAAATAACATCCCTCTTGACTTCAGAAAGAGACCTGAGCTCTTGCAGACCGGCATCTAGAGAGCAGGCTGTTTTTATTACATATGCACTGGAATGCATGCGATCTGGTACAGGTCTCCAGGGAGTGCACAGACCCCAAAGCAGAATGGCAGAAATTTGACTTTCAGAGCCCCCTGCCGCCACTCTTCAGTGTGTTCTGTTCTCCCTTCCCTTGCCCTAAAGAATCGATGGAGAGAAATCCTCTTGAAATTGTTTTAAAGGGCCAGACTCCAAGGATACTACTTCTCTGAGGCTACTCTTCCCCAGGCAAGGATATCTCGTGGACATGGCCACGTCCACCAAGACAGAGGCATGAAAATGGGAAGCTTATCTTTTGGGTTAGCAGTTGAGTCTGGGCAGTTACTCAGCGATTTGGAGACTGTTTCTTTCCTGTAGAAATGTTCAGCCGCATCTCTGAGTGTTCTTAGTCAGATTACATGAGCCCTTGGCCTATGCTACTGAAAATCATGGATTATTTCTCTCCAAAGATATTGTTTCCTTCTGCTCAGGAAGCCACCCCTGTCAAACTTTATACTGAGTTCTATTATTTTTAAATTACTTAACTTGGAAAATACGGAATTGGTCTATTTTAGGAGTGGGCTTCCCTGATGGCTCAGTCAGTAAAGAATCTGCCTGCAATGCAGGAGATCAGGGTTTGATCCCTGGGTCGGGAAGAGCCCCTAGAGAAGGGAATGGCGACACACTCCAGTACTCTTGCCTAGAGAATCCTATGGACAGAGGAGCCTGGTGGGCTACAGTCCATGGGGTCGCAGAGAGTCAGACATGACTGAACGACTAACACTTTCAGGAGTGGGCTAGCTAATGCTGAGAACCTGGGTCTTATACTTAAAGCTGCTCTCTGGGAGCTTCAGAACCAAATGATTTATTTCACCACATATGTATTAGGCTCCTGCTGGGTGACTCAGTTACAGGAGCAAGTAAGATAGATCTGGTCCCTGGGGTTAATGAGCTGCAAGTTAGTGGAGAAAAACAAATTGAAAAACCTGACAGTTAGAAGACAGGGTGAGAAATGCCACAACAGGAGACGCCTAAGTGCCGAGGACACCAGCTGAGACCTGAAAGGTGGGGGAAATGGTCTCAGAGGTAGTGATATTGAAGATGTGATCTTGATGACAAAAGGAAATAGACTCGGGAACGCACGTGCGAAGTCCTGGACTTGAGACCAGGCAAGACTTGCTCTGGGAAGAGAAAAAAAGGGCAGCCAAGGAAGATCAGGACCTGGGCAGAGGGGACTGCGGCAGCAGAGGAGGGGAGGAGAGAACAGGCCCCATCACAGACGGTGTAGAAACCAGTTGAGAGAGTTTGAGTAGACCTGGAGGTGACTGGGAGCTGCTGCAGAATATAAAGCCGCCTTGTGTCAGCAGGTTCTTCTGTGAGCCCCTGGAGACATTCTGGTCTCTCTGCTCTCACACCACCCCCGCCCCCCACGGGTAGCTCCTTCTTTCTTAATTCCTGTGCTTCTGAGGGCAGGGACGGCTTCTCCCAAGCCCTCGGTCCCTAACAGAGTACCTTACGAATGTGTTTTTGAGTCATTTAAATGAAGGAGAAAGAAGAAGCAGGGAAAAGCTGAGAGAAGAGTTCCAGGAAGACGTCTCAGCACTTAGATAATACGAAGGCATCACATCTTTGCAACCACCCTAGGAAGTAGGTTCCATTCCTACCTGTATTTATAGATGTGGAACCACAGTGTAAAGAGGGGAAAATCACTTGCCCAAGATCACACTGTAGTAAATCACTGGTCTGGGAGGTCGCCTCCGGTTGCAGGAGATCAGGGTTTGACCTAACGGGGTCCATGTACTCTTTGCCTTGAGAATCCTATGGACAGAGGAGCCTGGTGGGCTACAGTCCATGGGGCTGCAAAGAGTCAGACATGACTGAACGACTAACACTTTCAGGAGTGGGCTAGCTAATGCTGAGAACCTGGGTCTTATACTTAAAGCTGCTCTCTGGGAGCTTCAGAACCAAATGATTTATTTCACCACATATGTATTAGGCTCCTGCTGGGTGACTCAGTTACAGGAGCAAGTAAGATAGATCTGGTCCCTGGGGTTAATGAGCTGCAAGTTAGTGGAGAAAAACAAATTGAAAAACCTGACAGTTAGAAGACAGGGTGAGAAATGCCACAACAGGAGACGCCTAAGTGCCGAGGACACCAGCTGAGACCTGAAAGGTGGGGGAAATGGTCTCAGAGGTAGTGATATTGAAGATGTGATCTTGATGACAAAAGGAAATAGACTCGGGAACGCACGTGCGAAGTCCTGGACTTGAGACCAGGCAAGACTTGCTCTGGGAAGAGAAAAAAAGGGCAGCCAAGGAAGATCAGGACCTGGGCAGAGGGGACTGCGGCAGCAGAGGAGGGGAGGAGAGAACAGGCCCCATCACAGACGGTGTAGAAACCAGTTGAGAGAGTTTGAGTAGACCGGGAGGTGACTGGGAGCTGCTGCAGAATATAAAGCCGCCTTGTGTCAGCAGGTTCTTCTGTGAGCCCCTGGAGACATTCTGGTCTCTCTGCTCTCACACCACCCCCGCCCCCCACGGGTAGCTCCTTCTTTCTTAATTCCTGTGCTTCTGAGGGCAGGGACGGCTTCTCCCAAGCCCTCGGTCCCTAACAGAGTACCTTACGAATGTGTTTTTGAGTCATTTAAATGAAGGAGAAAGAAGAAGCAGGGAAAAGCTGAGAGAAGAGTTCCAGGAAGACGTCTCAGCACTTAGATAATACGAAGGCATCACATCTTTGCAACCACCCTAGGAAGTAGGTTCCATTCCTACCTGTATTTATAGATGTGGAACCACAGTGTAAAGAGGGGAAAATCACTTGCCCAAGATCACACTGTAGTAAATCACTGGTCTGGGAGGTCGCCTCCGGTTGCCTGGTTGCAGGCTCTGTCTTGCCCCGATGAAAGAAATTCTCATCAGGTTGCTAGTTGCTTACCCAGATGAGAGGCAAAGAGTCTCACATGATTTTCTACATCACTTCTCGGCCATGCCCTCCTCCCCACCCGATTGAGGAGGCCGCCTGGACAGACGGGAGGCGCCATAGGAGAGAAGGGAACCATAGGATTCGGTGCTGTTAGCAAAGCCTCTGCCTCTGATGAGCTAAGTAGAATTGAAGGCTTTGGAGGTTGCTAGGGCAAGAAGCCCCTTGCCAAGATGTGACAAGCTGAGCAAAGTCTTTACCAACAGAGCATTTGATGGGCATTGATATCACACATGTTGACATTAGGCTAAAAGAGTTCCTGGGTCGTCTTCTGTTTTACCCTAAGTCCCCTTTTCATTTTGGTTAATTGAATGGCATAGCTACACTTTTTATCATGAGTGGAAGTGACAGTGTGTAACCAGGCCAGGGTGGGGGTGCTGCTGGTGGAGGGAAATTGGCTGGTGGTGGTCCTCCTGCACCAGTGCTTAGTGGGGTGTCACATTTCAACTTTCATCTGCTTTTGCTATGGATTTCAGAATCTTGATTTCAAACCACATCACTTAAAGCCATACTCCGAATATTCATCTGTTGTTACTAATTATACCATTAACAACAGTCAAGTGTCCATAGATTACTTGAAAAATGATTGGAAAGCTATCCCTTTGGGAGAATGTCCTTGGGGATCGGCCCCCTTGCTGGCCGTCTGCATTTCTGTTTCTTTGTGTTCAATCTGATCTCAACCACCTTGGCATGGTTGCACAGAATAAACCCAATCATGTGTGTGAAAGGTCACGGGAATAATAATGATAGCTGTTCGGCATCTGCTTAGTGATAAGTGCTGAAAGTTCTCCTACAGTACTGATAACTTTAAAAACAACTGATATGATTTTAACCTTGATTCAGAAGGATTTACACGTTCATGAATATATTAGTATTACATAGAACAGAAGTGATTTAAAAATTAGGTACAAAACAAGGAAATTCCATGGTGGTCCAATGGCCAAGACCCTGTGCTCCCAGTGCAGGGGCCTCAGGATTCTTGCCTGGTTAGAGAATTACATTCCATATACTATAACTAAAAGGGCCTGCATGCTGCAACTAAGATCCAGAAGAGCCAAGTAACTAAATAAATATTTAAAATAAAAATTAGGTACAAAACAAGTAAGAATGAATTCTAAAATGAAGTGAGTGGGGGAAAAAAAAAAGAAAAGGAGTGTACTGAAAAGCCTAGCCCAAGGACTTTCTATTTCAGGGGCCATAATTTGGGAGCTTGACTTCAAAGCAACCATTTGGCAAGAGAAATCTAGTTACACAGTGTAACTTTGGAAAAAAAGCCTGCTGTTATTTGGTAGACCAGAAGTCCTGCAGATGACCTGAAGGCCACCCTCCCAGGAACTGGGGAGCCAGGTTTGAACCCACAGCTTCCCTACCTGCAACACCTGTGTTTGTCTCACTGCCTTGTGTTCTCAGTCCTTCACTCTGTAAAGGCAGCAGTGGGTATGACAAAACAGAGACCTAACTAGAGGTGATCCTCATTCTTTTTAAAACAGGAGCCCCAGGGAATTCCCTGGTGGTCCAGTGGTTAGGGTTTGGCACTCTCATTGCCGTGGTTCGATTCCTGGTCGGGGAATTAAGATCCCACAATCCTCACAGCGTGGCCAGGGAGAAAACATAAAACAGAAGCCCCTATCCTGCTTACACATATACTGTAAGCAATCTGAAATTTGTAAATGTTGGGGTGCTTAAGATTTGTTCCCAAACTTGTGTAAGATGTATGTAGCCACCTATCCCTATGGCTTGTGGGGTTTGTGGTTGCCTTTAACAGTTGCTCTTCTCTCCCTTTCCTGTGCCCCCTCCTCAGCAGCTAGCTGCTGGAGAGGCTCAGGGTAGGGGAGGGGGTGCAGAGGGTGAGGGCTGTGAAGGGAAAAGGGGGACTGGGGGGGAAGCAGTGGGACTTCCCACTCTTCATTCCAAGGGATTTAGATGCTTAAGTGCCTTTTACACTAATCCCTGGAAATCCTGCCACTTGCAGGATGAGGAATTTCTCACTTAGGAGAGAAGACTGGAACTTGATTATTACCCTTCTGGGGGATGTGTGAAGACACATGCTAAATGATGCCTCCACAGATAAGAATGTGAGCCCAGAGGTGGGAGACTTGTGCCCTGTGCTCCTGTCTCCTTGTTTAGAATTCTTTCTCTGAGATAGGATATGATCTCCAAGCTCTATTTATCACTGTCAGCTCATGGGGGGAAATGCTCATGCTCTCTCTGTTTATTTAAATTTTGTCCCTCTTCTCCATGTCTTAGTCTCTCTTGTCTAAGGTGTGTCCATTGCAGGTTACTGCCTTTGTGCTTGAATGAAAAAGATCACGGTGTTTGCTGGGGAGTCATTGTGTCAGGACCTGGCTGATGGCTGTACCTGCCTCACCTCCTTTGCTCATGGTAACAGGCACTGTTATTATCTGCAAATGCCCATAAAGAGAGTGGGTTACAGGGAAACTGAAGAAGCTATGCGATGTTATCTGGCTTAGAAGTAATGTGGCTGAGATCTGTGCCCAAGACTGTCGGATTCCAGAGCTCCCAGGCTGAACCACTAGGTTTTGCAATCTCCTTCCAACCTAAAAACAGCCAGTTGGTGCAGGACAGGAGCCAGGAAGTTGAGTTGGAAGGTGACTCTGTCATAGACATCTGGGAGACTGTTGGTAAAGATGCTACATTCCTAGGACTCAGTTTTCTCAGCCATAAAAAGGATAATGGTAGTACTTGCCTTCTAGGGCTGTTGTGACGATTAAATCATGCCCAGTGCAAGGCAAAAGCTCTAAAAAGAATCACTGTCTTTACTTTCGCTTCAGTTCCTGTCTGCCTGTCACTGGGATTTGTGGTCACTAAGTAGACGGAGTGATGGGGAGGAAAGGAGTCAGAGTCGGGGGTTTCTTTTAAGCTGTGCCAGTCCTTCTGACCTACTGCTCAGTTTGAAGTTACACTTAGACATTTAAGCTCTGTAAATGCATCCATGACTTTTAACTAGAACTATTGGTCTTTCAGATCTGGAACAGACGAAGCAATGGTCTAGTCTCATCTTCTCCTTCGAGAGCAAGGGAAATGAGAGACAGAACACCTCTCCTGTCCTCCCAAAAGCAGCAGTTTAAGTAATCCTGCCACTTGCAGGATGAGGAATTTCTCACTTAGGAGAGAAGACTGGAACTTGATTATTACCCTTCTGGGGGATGTGTGAAGACACATGCTAAATGATGCCTCCACAGATAAGAATGTGAGCCCAGAGGTGGGAGACTTGTGCCCTGTGCTCCTGTCTCCTTGTTTAGAATTCTTTCTCTGAGATAGGATATGATCTCCAAGCTCTATTTATCACTGTCAGCTCATGGGGGGAAATGCTCATGCTCTCTCTGTTTATTTAAATTTTGTCCCTCTTCTCCATGTCTTAGTCTCTCTTGTCTAAGGTGTGTCCATTGCAGGTTACTGCCTTTGTGCTTGAATGAAAAAGATCACGGTGTTTGCTGGGGAGTCATTGTGTCAGGACCTGGCTGATGGCTGTACCTGCCTCACCTCCTTTGCTCATGGTAACAGGCACTGTTATTATCTGCAAATGCCCATAAAGAGAGTGGGTTACAGGGAAACTGAAGAAGCTATGCGATGTTATCTGGCTTAGAAGTAATGTGGCTGAGATCTGTGCCCAAGACTGTCGGATTCCAGAGCTCCCAGGCTGAACCACTAGGTTTTGCAATCTCCTTCCAACCTAAAAACAGCCAGTTGGTGCAGGACAGGAGCCAGGAAGTTGAGTTGGAAGGTGACTCTGTCATAGACATCTGGGAGACTGTTGGTAAAGATGCTACATTCCTAGGACTCAGTTTTCTCAGCCATAAAAAGGATAATGGTAGTACTTGCCTTCTAGGGCTGTTGTGACGATTAAATCATGCCCAGTGCAAGGCAAAAGCTCTAAAAAGAATCACTGTCTTTACTTTCGCTTCAGTTCCTGTCTGCCTGTCACTGGGATTTGTGGTCACTAAGTAGACGGAGTGATGGGGAGGAAAGGAGTCAGAGTCGGGGGTTTCTTTTAAGCTGTGCCAGTCCTTCTGACCTACTGCTCAGTTTGAAGTTACACTTAGACATTTAAGCTCTGTAAATGCATCCATGACTTTTAACTAGAACTATTGGTCTTTCAGATCTGGAACAGACGAAGCAATGGTCTAGTCTCATCTTCTCCTTCGAGAGCAAGGGAAATGAGAGACAGAACACCTCTCCTGTCCTCCCAAAAAGCAGCAGTTTAAGTAAGATAGAAGTCTGTTTATTTTTCCACAAGTATCAGCAGCCCAGGCTCTTGGGCTAGCCAGACTAGCCTCCATCAAGCTTGTTACTCTCTCATCCCCAATAACAAGACTTCTACTCTGTGGTCCAAGATGGCGGCTTCAGCTCCAGCTATCTCAATTTTAACCCAAATTTCAGGGAAAAGGAAAAGGAAGAATGATACAGGCATTCCCCTTATTCACACCACGGACGTTATCCGAGTCATATCATCCACATATAATGATTTACACATATAAAAATTTACATACAGAAGGGTCACACAAGTGACCCATTACTTATATCCCACTAGCTACAATTTGTTGTGTGTTTGTATCTAGTTATGAGAGGCCTCAGGGACGTGTAGTATTTATTCTGGTGGTTATGTAGCCAGCCGCTTCTAGCACAGAGGAATAAAGAGAAAATGCATCTCTGAGGACAACCGGCAGGTTTTGTCACACTAAGTTTCTGTTCAAATATAGAGGCATTGCCCCCTCAACCTATGTTCCCTCCACAGCACCAAAAATTTAGATTACAGCTCTCATAGGTTCTTTATAAAATTTCCTGAAAAATTCTGGTTGTGAGAGACAGCAGCTGGCAGACTCAGACAAGTTGGCAAGAGCACAGAGAGTGGATGAGCATAAAATGCGGAGAGAACCAGGGCAGTGGTAACACCCGTGCCTTCTGTCTGGCCGGGTCCCTCCTGTCGAGGAAACTCTTTCCTGCACTTGCAACATGGCAGAGACACTGTTCTGCTCCCCACGAAGGCCACAGGGAAACACGAGATTCTGCAGTGCTGAGCGACAAGGACGAGAACTTCTGGGAAGATCAGACAGTTATAAAAATGCCATCTATTCTGCGAATGTAAGATGATTGGCTGTAAATATAAAAGATGGGTAGGTCACTCTAAATTCAGCAGGCGGCCAGCACAGTCCCAGTTGCCTAAAACAGCCGTGCAGCACTCTGTAAAAAGTCATACAAAGAGGATCAGGACTCAGAGTTCATCAAAGGCAAAAATGTGGAGTCTTTAGTATGTTGGGTCACTGAAACTTTTTAAGGATTGTGATAATGAGAAGGGATGTGTTTGTCTGTACGTGTGTGGGGGAAGCAGGAGGGAGAAATGTGTCAAAGGGGGAGAATAAAAAGCCACAGGAAGGGAAAAGTGTTAGTTGCTCAGTCATATCTGACTCATTGTGACACCATGGACTGTAGCCTGGCAAACTCCTCTGTCATGGAATTCTCTGGGCAGGAATACTGGAGTGGATAGCCATTCCTTTCTTCAGGGGATATTCCCCACCCCAGGGATCAAACCTGGGTCTTCTGCATTGTAGGTAGATTCTTTTTTATTTTTTTTTAAAGAGTAAAATTTAATAAAATTTGACATACACACACCATGAAAACCAAGCATAATCAAGGCACTGAAACCTCCATTCCCTCAAAGGTCTCCTGGTGCCCCTTAGTGATTCCTTCCTTCTGCACCCTGCACCTCCATAGTCTATGGAAGAGTGTAGGCAGATTCTTTACCATCTGAGCTACCAGGGAGCCCTCCCCTCCAACCATTGGGACGGAAAGCAGAAATATAGAGGCATTGCCCCTCAACCTATGTTCCTCCACAGCACCAAAAATTTAGATTACAGCTCTCATAGGTTCTTTATAAAATTTCCTGAAAAATTCTGGTTGTGAGAGACAGCAGCTGGCAGACTCAGACAAGTTGGCAAGAGCACAGAGAGTGGATGAGCATAAAATGCGGAGAGAACCAGGGCAGTGGTAACACCCGTGCCTTCTGTCTGGCCGGGTCCCTCCTGTCGAGGAAACTCTTTCCTGCACTTGCAACATGGCAGAGACACTGTTCTGCTCCCCACGAAGGCCACAGGGAAACACGAGATTCTGCAGTGCTGAGCGACAAGGACGAGAACTTCTGGGAAGATCAGACAGTTATAAAAATGCCATCTATTCTGCGAATGTAAGATGATTGGCTGTAAATATAAAAGATGGGTAGGTCACTCTAAATTCAGCAGGCGGCCAGCACAGTCCCAGTTGCCTAAAACAGCCGTGCAGCACTCTGTAAAAAGTCATACAAAGAGGATCAGGACTCAGAGTTCATCAAAGGCAAAAATGTGGAGTCTTTAGTATGTTGGGTCACTGAAACTTTTTAAGGATTGTGATAATGAGAAGGGATGTGTTTGTCTGTACGTGTGTGGGGGAAGCAGGAGGGAGAAATGTGTCAAAGGGGGAGAATAAAAAGCCACAGGAAGGGAAAAGTGTTAGTTGCTCAGTCATATCTGACTCATTGTGACACCATGGACTGTAGCCTGGCAAACTCCTCTGTCATGGAATTCTCTGGGCAGGAATACTGGAGTGGATAGCCATTCCTTTCTTCAGGGGATATTCCCCACCCCAGGGATCAAACCTGGGTCTTCTGCATTGTAGGTAGATTCTTTTTTATTTTTTTTTAAAGAGTAAAATTTAATAAAATTTGACATACACACACCATGAAAACCAAGCATAATCAAGGCACTGAAACCTCCATTCCCTCAAAGGTCTCCTGGTGCCCCTTAGTGATTCCTTCCTTCTGCACCCTGCACCTCCATAGTCTATGGAAGAGTGTAGGCAGATTCTTTACCATCTGAGCTACCAGGGAGCCCTCCCCTCCAACCATTGGGACGGAAAGCAGAAACAAAGTAGAGAAAGTGAGTGTGAGAGAGGAAAGTGTGAGTATGATGGAAAAAGGGTGTTTGAGAGAGGATAGAAAGATAGATGGGGGCTTCCCCTGGTGGTCCAGTGGATAAGGACACCGCCTTGCAGTGCAAGGGGCACCGGTTCGATCCCTGGCCTGGGAAGACTGGACTGATGTGTCCAATCTGTGAGCCGGCGCTCTGTGACAACAGAGGCCACCGCGATGGGAGGCCCGCAGGAGCCAAAGAACAAAGACGGATGAAAATAGAGAAATGAAAGACCAGTGGAAGTGGCCTGCCCACTCCCTTCCCTCCCCAACCTGACCCCTGCCCAAAATAAATAAATAAATAAATAAATCTTTAAAAAAAAAGAAAGATAGATGGATAGAAGAAGGAAGGAAAAGGGGAGAGAAGGGAGGGAGGGAAAGAGAGAAGGAAAGAGAAAGAAAAAATGGAAGGAAGGAAAGAGGGAAGGAAGGGAAAGATTTCTGTGTGCACACATCAGGAAGCAGAGAGTTGAGGTGGACAAGGTGCTGCACGCCTCTGCTGTCACTTAAGATAAAAACCTGACTCTCCCCTCACAACATACCAGCTCTAATGGTAGCACCTTTAGGACCCAGAAGAAGGAAGGACTCACGGCAGTTCTTCCTGTGTCTCCGCTCCCGTGAGCGTGGTCCTAAGCCTACACCATTCTCATCTCACCCAACCTTCACCCCGAGAAGGAGCCTCTTGGGAAACTGTGGAATTTTTTTGCTCATGTCATTGGCCGTGCTTTTGGCCACGTGTTTTCAGTGTGCTGGCTGTCTGAGAACACATCTGTCCCCAGGGATCAAAACTGGGTCTTCTGCATTGTAGGTAGATTCTTTTTTATTTTTTTTTAAAGAGTAAAATTTAATAAAATTTGACATACACACACCATGAAAACCAAGCATAATCAAGGCACTGAAACCTCCATTCCCTCAAAGGTCTCCTGGTGCCCCTTAGTGATTCCTTCCTTCTGCACCCTGCACCTCCATAGTCTATGGAAGAGTGTAGGCAGATTCTTTACCATCTGAGCTACCAGGGAGCCCTCCCCTCCAACCATTGGGACGGAAAGCAGAAACAAAGTAGAGAAAGTGAGTGTGAGAGAGGAAAGTGTGAGTATGATGGAAAAAGGGTGTTTGAGAGAGGATAGAAAGATAGATGGGGGCTTCCCCTGGTGGTCCAGTGGATAAGGACACCGCCTTGCAGTGCAAGGGGCACCGGTTCGATCCCTGGCCTGGGAAGACTGGACTGATGTGTCCAATCTGTGAGCCGGCGCTCTGTGACAACAGAGGCCACCGCGATGGGAGGCCCGCAGGAGCCAAAGAACAAAGACGGATGAAAATAGAGAAATGAAAGACCAGTGGAAGTGGCCTGCCCACTCCCTTCCCTCCCCAACCTGACCCCTGCCCAAAATAAATAAATAAATAAATAAATCTTTAAAAAAAAAGAAAGATAGATGGATAGAAGAAGGAAGGAAAAGGGGAGAGAAGGGAGGGAGGGAAAGAGAGAAGGAAAGAGAGAAAGAAAAAATGGAAGGAAGGAAAGAGGGAAGGAAGGGAAAGATTTCTGTGTGCACACATCAGGAAGCAGAGAGTTGAGGTGGACAAGGTGCTGCACGCCTCTGCTGTCACTTAAGATAAAAACCTGACTCTCCCCTCACAACATACCAGCTCTAATGGTAGCACCTTTAGGACCCAGAAGAAGGAAGGACTCACGGCAGTTCTTCCTGTGTCTCCGCTCCCGTGAGCGTGGTCCTAAGCCTACACCATTCTCATCTCACCCAACCTTCACCCCGAGAAGGAGCCTCTTGGGAAACTGTGGAATTTTTTTGCTCATGTCATTGGCCGTGCTTTGGCCAAGGAGACCAGGGGCTTCGGCCTGCCACGTGTTTTCAGTGTGCTGGCTGTCTGAGAACACATCTGTCAACCCTAACATCAGAGAACAAAAGCTTGAGTTTGACATGAAAAGGACAGCAAAGGAGCAGCCCTGACCTGACTGCCGTGTGGCATTCCTAAGCGTGCAGAGATTCGGCCTGGAAGATATGCACTGTACTTGAAAGAAGCCTTTTATCCAGGCAAGAGGGGATAAACACATCTGTATGGCATTGATTTCTTTTTCTCCCCCTACTTTCTTTCTGGGATTTGGAGCTGCACTGGGGGAAGGAACAATGAAAACATTTGAAACATCTGACACTGAGTCGGGTTTGTGGGTAGGCAGCATTTGGGGGGAAATGAAAGGTGAAATGCCAAATTTAGTTTGGCTCTTCTTTCTTTCTGGCGCCATTTTTCTCTCTTCTACTGGACCTGTATTTTCCTTTAAGCATCTGTGGGGGAGTGGGGCGGGGGGTGGATCATGTAACATTCCTGCTTAGCACATACATAGCTTTCCTTGTCTTGAAAGGGAAACGTACACTGACAACGGAAACCTTACAACCTCCAGGGTGGGAAACAACCGGAGGGTTCTGGCTTCTAGGATGTTTATGTTGGTTACCGTTTGGTATACTGAACACCAACCGGGATCCCTTGACTCACAACTGAAACGGGATCAGGATCCAAAGGCATGACACCTCTGCTGGAAGCACAAAAGTTGTAGCTATACAAGACCAAACAACTGTATTTAAGAAGAAAGAAGTCATTTGTACAGGGGTGTGGCCAAATATGTCCAACCAACCTTTCTGAGTTTCGTTATTTTTAATTTTCAAAAAGAGGATGTTATGAGATATAAGTGAAAATATGACATATAGACAAAAGAGCCCAATACAGGAGAAACTTAGCAAATACTAATTAACACATACTTTCTTATTTCCTGTAAGTGTATCTTCAACTAGATTGTAAGCTTCTAGAGTGTGTATGGGCTTCCCTGGTAGCTGACAGTAAACAATCTGCCTCAGTGCAAGAGATGCAGGCAGGACACATGGGTCTGAAAGATCCCCTGGAGGAGGGTCTGGCAAACTCCTCCAGTATTCTTGCCTAGAGAATCCCAAGGACAGAGGAGCCTGGCAGGCGACAGTCCTACAAAGAGTAGGACACAACTGAAGTGACTGAACACGTATGCAGCACGTGTAAATGTTAATTTGGGAGATTTCTATAATACTTTAGTGCTTTGTAAACTTAAATGTTTAAATTCCTTACTAAAAGTGCCTTGATTGATTACAATAAACCTTTTCTCTCATTTAAGGTGAATTTTAGGGTGTCTCTTTTGAGGAGTGGTCCTTGAGCTCTTAAAGTCTCTCTTTTTTTTTTTGAAAGTAACAGTTTAGGGCTTCCCTGGTAGCTCGGTGGAAAAGAGTTTGCTTGCCAGTGCAGGAGACATGGCTTCAATCCCTGATCTGGGAAGATTCCACACGCTGCGGAGTAACTAAGCCCGTGAGCCACAACCATGGAGTCTGTGCTCCAGAGCCTTGGAGCAGCAACTGTTGAGCCCATGTGCTGCAACTACTGAAGCGCATGTGCTCTAGAGCCCAAGTTCCACAACAAGAGAAGTCACTGCAACAAGAAGCCTGCTCACCTCAGCTAGAGAGCAGCCCCTACTCCCTGCAACTAGAGCAGAGCCTGTGGCAGCAGTGAAAACCCAGAATAGCCAAAAGTAAATAAATAAATAAAAAAGAAAATAACAGTTTAAGATAGAATTCACATCTCATAAAATTTCCCTTTCAAAGTGTACAATTCAGTGGTTTTCAGTACATTTGCAGTGTTGTACATCCATCATCAGTATATAATTTTGAAACATTTCATAACCAGGATAGAAGGCCTGTACTCATTACCATCCACTTCCCCATGCCCTCTCCCTGCTGGTCCAGGCAGTCACCACTTTATTTCTGTCTTTATAGATTTGCCTATTTGCAGACATTTCATATAAATGGAATCATACAGTATGTGGCCTTTCGTGACTAGCACCTTTCATTTACCACGTTTTCAAAGTTTATCCACGTAGCAGTACCTCATTCCTTTTCATGGCTGAATAACATTCTGTTGCATGGATATACCACAGTCTGATTATTCATTCCTCAGTTGAACATTTGGGAGGTGTTTCTGATTTTTTGGTTATTATGGATAATTCTATGTACAATCATGTACTAGTTTTGGGGTGGAAATATTTTCAGTACTTTTGGATATAGACCCAGGAGTGGAATTGCTAAGTCTTATTGATAGGTACAGAGTAGAATAGTTAAGTCATTGTGGAGTCCTCATAGGTGGAAAGGTAAAACCTGGAACAAGTTTCGAGGCCAGTAAGTTAATGATAACTCAAGAATGCTGCTCCTTATTCAATAAAGCAGGAACAGCTGAGAAAGGAGGAGCTAATGATGTATGCCTTGAGTCTGCATCTGTGTCTACTTGAGGAAGGCGGTCTTCTACCCTCCTATATATATGTTGCTGCCCACCCAAAGAGGAGGAGCAGAGCTTTCCTGCCTGCCTGCCCCCTCTTACAAGTGCCCTATCCTAATAAATCCTCTTCTTGCCTATCACTCTGCCTCTCACTGAATTCCTTCTGCATTGAAGCATGAAGAACCTGAGCCTCAGTGGGTCCAGACGTTGGGTGAGTGCTGGATTAAGTCCTGGCCATGTGGGTTCAAGTCCCAAAGCAGGGTTTTGGCTGGGATTGAGACTCGGCCACGTGGGTTCAAGTACCAAACAGGGTTTTGGCTAGGTTCAAGCCCCAGCCACGTGAGTTTGAGTCCCAAACAGGGTTTTGGCTGGAATTCAAGCTCCAGTCATGTGGGCTCAAGTCCCAAACCGTGTTTGATTAGGTCTGGGCTCTAGGCTGAAGTCTCAAATCGAGGTAGAACCCTTTCATTATGATTACTCAATGTTTAACTTTCTCAGGAACTGCCAAACTGTTTTCCAAAGTGGCTGTATTATAAATTCCTACCAGCAACATGAGAGTTCCAATTTTTCTATGCCTTTGACAATATTGGTTATTATCTTTTTTATTATATCCATCCTAGTCCATGTGAAGTGCTATCTCATTGTGGCTTTGATTTGAATTTCCCTGAAGACTAATAATTTTGAGCTTCTTTTTGTATGCTTGTTGGTCATTTGCATATGTTCCTTGGAGAAATGCCTCTTTAAATTCTTTGCCCAGTTTTAAATTGAGTAGTCTTTTTATTGCTGAATTGTGATTTAAAACATATTCTTTTCTATTCTTTGAAAGAGTTTGTGAAGCAATGGTATTAGTTCCTCATATGTTTGGTAGAATTCCCCTGTGATGTTATCTGGGCCTGGACGTTTCATTGTAAGACACTTTTGATGATTAATTTTGATAATTAATGTGATTTCCTGTTCAAGTAAATTCAGATTTTCAGTTTCTTCTTGAGTCAGTTTCTGTAGCTGTGTCTTTTTAGAAATTCTTCCATTTCATTTATATTATTTAATTTGCTATCAAGCAATTATTCATTTACTACCTTTGAATCTCTTATTTCTTTAAGGCAGGTAATGATATCTCCTCTTTCATTCCTGACTTTAGTAGTTTATTCTCTCTTGGTCTAGTTAAAGGTCTGTCATTTTTCTTGATCTTTTCAGAGAAACAACTTCTAGTTTCACTGGTTTTCTTTGTTTTCTGTTCTTTATTTCATTCATTTCCACTCTAATCTTTATTATTATTTTTTTCCTTCTGCTTGTTTTGGGTCTAGTTGACTCTTCCTTTTCTAGTTTCCTGAGGTAGAAAGTTAGGTTATTGATTTAAGATCTTTTCACTTTTTTAAACAAAGGCATTTATAGCTATTCATTTCCCTCTCAACATTGTTTTGGCTGCATTCCATAAATTTTGGTATATTGTGTTTTTTTGTTTTCATTTGTCTCAGAGTACTTTCAAATTTTCCTTTGCTTTAGGATTTGACAAACCCTTGGAAAGCATGTTCTGCATCCTGCTGGTTGTGTAAGTGTTTTTCCTGCAAAAAGTTGTCAAGATGCTTGAAGAAGTGGTAGTTGGCTGATGAAAGGTCAGGTGAATACGGCAGATGAGGCAAAATTTTGTAGCCCAATTCATTCAACTTTTAAAGTGTTGAATGTGCACCCTGTGGTCGGGTGTTGTCATGGAGAAGAATTGGGCCCCTTTTGTTGACTGATGCCAGGTGCAAGCGTTGCAGTTTCCAGTGCATCTCATTGATTTGCTGAGCATTCTTCTCAGATGTTATGGTTTTACTGGAATTCAGAAATTTGTAGTGGATCAGGTGAGAAGCAGACCACCAAAAAGTGACTAGAACCTTTTTTTTTTTTTTGGTGCAAGTTTGACTTTGAGAAGTGCTTTGGAGTTTCTTTGCAGTCCAACCACTGAGCTGGTCATCCGTGATTATTGTATAAAATCCACTTTTCATCACACATCATAATCCAATAGGAAACAGTTTGTTATTGCTGTGTAGAATAAGAGAAGACGACACTTCAAAATGATGGTTTTTTTCTTTTCCTCATCATGCCTCTTTTATTTATATTTATTTTTCATCCATCTTTTTTATTCTTGGCATGTGTGGGCCTCCCATTGCAGTGGCCTCTCTCACTGCAGAGCATGGCTCTGGGCGCATGCGCTCCAGAGAGCTGGCTCACAATTGGACACACCCATCCAGCCACTCCACTGCAGGTGGAATCCTCCTGGGCTAGGGATGAAACTGGTGTCCCCTGCACTGCAAGGCAGACTCTTTACTCACTGGACCACCAGGGGAGCCCTAAAATGATGATTTTTTTGATATGTGGTCAGGTTAGGGTCAACCTTAACCCTAACCATAGAATGGTTGACGTTGAGTTCTTGGACAATTTCTTGTGTAGTTATAAGAGGATCAGCTTTGATGATCCTTTCAAATGGTTGTTGTCAACTTCCCATGGGCAGCCACTATGCTCCTCATCTTTAAGGCTCTTGTCTCTTTTGTAAAACTTCTTGAACCACCGCTGCACTGTACATTCCGGGGCCAAATGCTTGCTGATGTTGTCAGTTGTCTCTGCTGCTTTATGACCCATTTTGAACTCAAATGAGAAAATTGCTTGAGTTTTCTTTTTGTCTTACATCATTTCCATAGTCTAAAGTAAATATGAAATAAAAAAGCAAGTAATGGAATTAGCAAAAAACATAAGGAGATAAATGCACACTAAAATGGTGCATACAATAACAGTATTTCTTTAAGAATGTATTCCAATATCAAAGGCAACATTCACCAAGGCAAAAACTGCAATTACTTTTGCACCCATTTAAGACCTTCTCCTGGAAAGTGGAGTAGAAGTTCCCTCTTATTTCAAAACCCTTTTTAGATAACCTCCATATTCAAACTGGCTTCAGTAAAGCATTCATTGAGCTACATAACTGAGAAAGCTTAAGAATTTTCTAGGAGCTTGGTTGATGTCACGAGAACAGAATTTCTCTTTCTCTATTTTCAATGTAATGGCTTCAGTCTCTTCAATGAGGCCCTTGACACTCTAGGCTCACACACTCCCAGACTTTAGTCCTGTAGAAAAGAGTTCACGTTTCTTTTTTTTTTTTTGCGGGTTGGGGAGGGAGGGGGGTGGGTGGGCCACCTCTATTGGTCTCTCACTTACCCATTTTCATCCATATTTTTGTTCTTTGGCCCTTGTGGGCCTCCCATCGCAGTGGCCTCTGTTGTCGCAGAACACTGGCTCTGGGCACATGTGCTCCAGAGCTCTGGTCCGGTAGTTGGACACATCAGTCCAGCCGCTCCATGGCACGTGGGATCTTCCCAGGCCAGGGATCGAACCGGTGCCCCTTGCACTGCAAGGCAGTGTCCTTACCCACTGGGCTACCAGGGAAGTCCCTCATGTTTCTTTTTATTTTGGAAGTCCTAATAAGAGAATCGCTGCATTTCAATGATTCTGATTAAGTTGTATGTCCACATTTAAACCAACCATGATGCTAAGAGCCATATAATGACCCAAGTAGTCACCTCTGGATCTGGCATGGCATTAACTCCATCCTATATGTATATGAGCTAAGTAAGTGGCAGAGCTTCCCTGATGGCTCAGATGGTAAAGAATCTGCCTTCATTGCAGGAGACCCGGGTTTGATGCCTGGGTTGGGAAGATCCCCTGGAGAAGGGAATGGCAACCAAGTCCAGTATTCTTGCCTGGAGCATTCCATGGACAGAGAAGCCTGGCAGGGTTACCGTCCATGGTGTTACAAAGAGTCGGACATGACTGAGCACACACACATGCACAGAGGGGACAGGTGGCTGTAAAAAGGACTATCAGGATGCCCTTCAAGAAAAATGATTAAAGCAGAAGAGCCAGATGCTTACTTTACTTCCCTTCGGTGGAAGTGTAAGAAGTGTGATGATTTTCCCACAAATGTCATTGAGATTTGTGCTGTCCAGTACGTTAAGTATGAATGACATATAGTTATTGTACAGTTTAAGATGGGGTGAGTTCCAATTGAGATATAAAATTTTGAGATTGAACTTTGAAGACCTGTTTAGAAAAAAGAATATCTTCTTAATAATTTCCTTAGGGATTTACCTGGAGGTCCAGTGGTTAAGACTCCACACTTTTGTTGTAGGGATTGAGGTTTCAAGCCCTGGTTGAGGAACTAAGATTCCACATGTCCACAACATGGCCAAAAAAATGAAATAATAGATAAAAAAAAAATGTCCTTGCATTGTTTACACATTGAAATAATTTTGAATATACTGGGGTTAAAGAAAATATACCCTTGGGCTTCCTCTGGTGGTCCAGTGGGTAAGGACACTGCCTTGCAGTGCAAGCGGTGCCGGTTTGATCCTTGGCCTGGGAAGATCCCACGTGCCACAGAGCAGCTGGACCCATGTGTCCAGTTACCGAGCCGCAGCTCTGGAGCGCATGCGCCCAGAGCTGGCACTCTGCAACGACAGAGGCCACCGAGATGGGAGGCCCACAGGAGCCAAAGAACAAAGATGGATGAAAATAGAGAAATGAAAAGATCAACAGAAGTGGCCCGCCTGCTCCCCTCCCTCCCCAACCTGACCCCCGCCCAAAATAAATAAATAAATAAATCTTTAAAAAAAAAGAAAATATACCCTTAAGATACAATTCACCAATTTATTGTTATTTTTGCAGTATGGCTACTAGAAGATTTAAAGTTACCTTTTGTAGCTCACATTATATTTTTCTTGGGCAGTGCTATTCTAGATGTTGCTAAAGTCTTCTTTCTACTGCTATATTAGATGGCACTTCTCTTGAGATCAGAGACTGCGTTCTGTTTGTTATCTCTTTAGGAGAGGGCCTTGTATATACAATGTGCTTGATTTTGTAATATAGAATAAATGAGTGCTATTTATGTTAAAGCACCCATTTTCAGTAGGATGAACGCAAATTTCCTTAAAAATCTGACTCTGACATCGTTCCAAGTTTATTTCCTATGGCAGGTTGGACCATACCTCCTGGGCATAGGCCTCTGTCCACTTCCTTTACAGTCCAGCCCACAGAGACAAGGAAGCCCAGGATACAGAAGAAAGAAATAGATAAGAGGGCTTGTTGCAATAAAATATGCTGTCATATTAAGAGTTGTTCATCTCTTGATGTTTAAAGTCATAGCTAAGGAACCTCATTCTCTGAAGTACTCCAGATTTTTAGGGAATGACTCAGGCATTGCCCCAATTGAGATATAAAATTTTGAGATTGAACTTTGAAGACCTGTTTAGAAAAAAGAATATCTTCTTAATAATTTCCTTAGGGATTTACCTGGAGGTCCAGTGGTTAAGACTCCACACTTTTGTTGTAGGGATTGAGGTTTCAAGCCCTGGTTGAGGAACTAAGATTCCACATGTCCACAACATGGCCAAAAAAATGAAATAATAGATAAAAAAAAAATGTCCTTGCATTGTTTACACATTGAAATAATTTTGAATATACTGGGGTTAAAGAAAATATACCCTTGGGCTTCCTCTGGTGGTCCAGTGGGTAAGGACACTGCCTTGCAGTGCAAGCGGTGCCGGTTTGATCCTTGGCCTGGGAAGATCCCACGTGCCACAGAGCAGCTGGACCCATGTGTCCAGTTACCGAGCCGCAGCTCTGGAGCGCATGCGCCCAGAGCTGGCACTCTGCAACGACAGAGGCCACCGAGATGGGAGGCCCACAGGAGCCAAAGAACAAAGATGGATGAAAATAGAGAAATGAAAAGATCAACAGAAGTGGCCCGCCTGCTCCCCTCCCTCCCCAACCTGACCCCCGCCCAAAATAAATAAATAAATAAATCTTTAAAAAAAAAGAAAATATACCCTTAAGATACAATTCACCAATTTATTGTTATTTTTGCAGTATGGCTACTAGAAGATTTAAAGTTACCTTTTGTAGCTCACATTATATTTTTCTTGGGCAGTGCTATTCTAGATGTTGCTAAAGTCTTCTTTCTACTGCTATATTAGATGGCACTTCTCTTGAGATCAGAGACTGCGTTCTGTTTGTTATCTCTTTAGGAGAGGGCCTTGTATATACAATGTGCTTGATTTTGTAATATAGAATAAATGAGTGCTATTTATGTTAAAGCACCCATTTTCAGTAGGATGAACGCAAATTTCCTTAAAAATCTGACTCTGACATCGTTCCAAGTTTATTTCCTATGGCAGGTTGGACCATACCTCCTGGGCATAGGCCTCTGTCCACTTCCTTTACAGTCCAGCCCACAGAGACAAGGAAGCCCAGGATACAGAAGAAAGAAATAGATAAGAGGGCTTGTTGCAATAAAATATGCTGTCATATTAAGAGTTGTTCATCTCTTGATGTTTAAAGTCATAGCTAAGGAACCTCATTCTCTGAAGTACTCCAGATTTTTAGGGAATGACTCAGGCATTGCCCCCTCATTTTCGTCAATATGACAGTCTTGGACTTAATTCAATTAGGACTTTATGAAACTCTAAGATTCCCAGAGTTAATGAATACACTTGATCCTGTTTGGCTTCAACTAATTCACCTGAACTTTAGTCACTCATCTTCAATGAGAAGAATCATAAAGGCCTTTCCTGGTAGTCCAGTGGGTAAAGAGTCCACCTTGCTGTGCAGGAGGTGCTGGTTTTATCCCTAGCCCAGGAGGATCCCATGTGCCACGGAGGGTTGGACCAGTGTGTCCAATTGTGAGTCAGTGCTCTGGAGCACATGCGCCCAGAGCCGGTGCTCTGTGATGACAGAAACCACTGCAATGGGGCCCACGCAGACTGAAGAGTGAAGATGGATGAAAATGAGGGGGCAGAAAAATCAATGGAGGCCAAGATTTAAAAAAAGAAAGAAAAGCAGAAGAATCATAGGAACACAGCCCTGCCCAGATGAGTGTTAGTCGTTTAGTTGTGTCTTTGCGGTCCCATGGGCTGTGTAGCTCACCAGGCATGGGATTTCCCAGGTAAGAATACTGGAGTGGGTTGCCATTTCCTTTCCCAGGAATGATTTACAGGAAATGACGACTGAATAATCCAGAAGTTCTGTAGTCTTAGTCCGGAGAGCAAGACTGAGCAGGAATAAGGAAGGACTCAGATCTTTGGCGATGTAATCAGTGCACTTCCCACCAATGCTGCGCCACAAGAGAAGAAATACTGAAGAAGCACCATGCACTCTTTAGACAAGGTGATGTCTGGTTTCCTTATTGAGGCAGTTTTCCTGTGGAGGGAAGTGGAATAGATCGTGGGCACAGGGCCATAGCGTCTGTGGTGTTTGTACTTTTCCATGAACTTTGAGCTGTTGTCTCAGTCCCCCAGGAAACAATGTATATGTTAATGTTTCCTGATTTGTTTTTATTCTTTTTAGAAAAAGTGGGAATAGTACAATGCTATCCTTCTTAGAGGAAGGCTGTCTCCCCTGGCTCAGGTTTGTCATGTTCTGCAGAGCTGATTCTGGCTGCATCGCAGAGGTCGGCAAGCACGCCCATAGTCTGAAAGCCCAGAGTCCTCTTGATGCACAGCCGACCCTGAGAAGTCCAGAGTTGCTGAGATCAGGCATAGCTAGAGCCATGTGATTTTATCAGGAAGTGACTTCTCTCTACCTCCATCTCTTTCTTGATGTTGACTCCTTTCTCAGGGTGGGAGGCTTTATGTATGAGATAGATTCACAACTGGATGACTCTTCCTTGATCATTCAACTACATTTCTAGGACTAGCTTTGGTTGGGCACACTTGTGTTTCATTTCCACTGCTGAGCCATTTCTTTGGCTCATTGTTTGTTAAGCCACTCAACTGAAATACCTTGGCTGCTTGGCTATGTGGGGGCAGCAGTATAGGTTACTGGGGACATCAGATTAAAAAAACATACAAGATCCTTGAAGTCATTCCAGACATGGGGGACACACACCCACACACCCCTCCCCCCTACCATGGAAAAATGAATAGACAATAAGAAAACACCATCAGATAAGAGTCATGTAGAAAACTAAATTAGGGAGATATGATTAAAAGTGATGTGGCTTCTTGGGTGGCAAGGACAAGCTGCCAATAACCATGGCCAAGTGGCAGCTGATTGGTAATACGGTGCCTCCCCCTGCATCATAAAGGCAGGGCAATATTCCATCCAAACCAAGTGCTTGAGAGAGAGAAAGGGTGAGAGGGTGAGAGTGAGAGCATGCCAGCTTCTTATGAAGAGCTAGAGTGCTAGCTCCAGAATCAGAGAGAATGAATGCTGCGTAAGGAAAGCTCGTGGTTTTTAGACAATAGGAATCTTTTTATCGAGGATTAATAAAGCAATGTTTATAAGAATACTTCAGATATTAAAATCAATGAATTCAGCTGTGTTTTCTTAGGTTAGATTTGTTTTGTGAGGTCAATGTCATCACAGTAAGCACTGTGAAGGCAGGCTATGAGAACAACTTTTTTTTATTGGAGTATAATTGTTTTACAATGTGGTGTTTGCTTCTGTTGTACAACAACGTGAGCCATCTGTATGTATACATATGTCCCCTTCCTCTTGAACTTTCCTCCAACCCTCAACCCCAACCCCCAATCCCACCTCCCAATCCCACCTTTTTAGGTCATCACAGAGCACCGAGCTGAGCCCTCTGTACTATACAGCAGCTTCCTACTAACTAGCCGTTTTACACACTGTAGTGTATGTACATCAATGCTACTCTCTGAATTTATCCCACTGTCTTCTGAGAACAATGTTTTGATGAATCTCATGTGAGATCTCTCTTGAGCTGCACCAAATGCAATCCAAATCCTTTCTGCTGTCGCTAGTCCTGTCCCCTGAGGGGACAAAAGGGCATATTTGCCTGTTCCTTCCAAGCACTCGTCCAGTTGAATTTTGATCCTTTCCCATGTGCAAAGCCACTCAACTGAAATACCTTGGCTGCTTGGCTATGTGGGGCAGCAGTATAGGTTACTGGGGACATCAGATTAAAAACATACAAGATCCTTGAAGTCATTCCAGACATGGGGGACACACACCCACACACCCTCCCTACCATGGAAAAATGAATAGACAATAAGAAAACACCATCAGATAAGAGTCATGTAGAAAACTAAATTAGGGAGATATGATTAAAAGTGATGTGGCTTCTTGGGTGGCAAGGACAAGCTGCCAATAACCATGGCCAAGTGGCAGCTGATTGGTAATACGGTGCCTCCCCCTGCATCATAAAGGCAGGGCAATATTCCATCCAAACCAAGTGCTTGAGAGAGAGAAGGGTGAGAGGGTGAGAGTGAGAGCATGCCAGCTTCTTATGAAGAGCTAGAGTGCTAGCTCCAGAATCAGAGAGAATGAATGCTGCGTAAGGAAAGCTCGTGGTTTTTAGACAATAGGAATCTTTTTATCGAGGATTAATAAAGCAATGTTTATAAGAATACTTCAGATATTAAAATCAATGAATTCAGCTGTGTTTTCTTAGGTTAGATTTGTTTTGTGAGGTCAATGTCATCACAGTAAGCACTGTGAAGGCAGGCTATGAGAACAACTTTTTTTTATTGGAGTATAATTGTTTTACAATGTGGTGTTTGCTTCTGTTGTACAACAACGTGAGCCATCTGTATGTATACATATGTCCCCTTCCTCTTGAACTTTCCTCCAACCCTCAACCCCAACCCCCAATCCCACCTCCCAATCCCACCTTTTTAGGTCATCACAGAGCACCGAGCTGAGCCCTCTGTACTATACAGCAGCTTCCTACTAACTAGCCGTTTTACACACTGTAGTGTATGTACATCAATGCTACTCTCTGAATTTATCCCACTGTCTTCTGAGAACAATGTTTTGATGAATCTCATGTGAGATCTCTCTTGAGCTGCACCAAATGCAATCCAAATCCTTTCTGCTGTCGCTAGTCCTGTCCCCTGAGGGGACAAAAGGGCATATTTGCCTGTTCCTTCCAAGCACTCGTCCAGTTGAATTTTGATCCTAGTGCAAATAACTGTTAGAGGGAAAGAACACCCAACTTTGAAAGAATAAAAATATGTTCAGCTGTATGGCAGATACAACCATATAAAAAGAAACTTTTCTACCCCCTCAAACAATGGTATTCACAGAAATTGTGCTCTTGAAGGCTCTGGACATAAGCAAACAAGCTATTCAACTCACTTGTCTAAGTTAGATGTATTTATCAGATTCCTATCTTTCTCCAAGATGTTCTTCTTTACTTTTGCGTATCTGAAAGGATCATTGATATGGCTTTCTGAAAAAAAAAAAAAAGAAAAGAAAGAAAGAAACCACAAAAAACTCCTCTCACCCCCACCTAAACATAGATTAGCCAACCCCAAAGGAGAGATCAGATTTTGGGCATATTTGTAGCCTGCTGATGATTCCACCTTAATGCTCACATTTTTCTCCTTCTCTGCTAGGCAGTGTATTGTTGGCGTCAGTTTGAACAAGTTCTCCCCTCTCCCTTGTATATTCTGGGCCAATTCAGCCTCCACATTTTTATTTATGTTGTGAGACTACTGGATTCCTTCCTTGGTTCTCTCCAAATCCCATCTATCCTTCAAGGATCTCTACTTAAAGTCAGAGAAATTCTTCCAGACCAGCCCTCTGGATTTCCATAATGCTTTGTTTCTCTCAACAATTTGGATTTGTTATCTAAATCACAGACAGGAAAAATGAGGTGAAATGTCTATGATCTAACTCCATTCTTTTCGAGAGGGAACAGCTTTGGCTAACAACACCTTGATATGTCCATTTAGGGGATTGACAAGCCCCAAAGGCATGGGTTTTGGTGGGCTCATGGGTGGATAGAAAGACAGCTCAGATGCTGTGCCTGAGGAAAAAAGAGCGGCATTTGTTTCCTGCCTCTGAGAGGAGGTGGGGTCAGAGAAGAGAAGAGTGGTGGTGGGAAAGAAGAGGGAAGAGAGGGAGGAACTATGAGATCATCAAGGTGGTGCCTTTGAGAAGTGAAGAGCAGATTCCTTGTGGTGGGACCAGGGCTTTTTAAAAAGGAGTGTGTCTTGTTCTCCTCCTGATGTCATCTCTGCTGTGTTGTAGTAACCCCTTTCTTTGGCTTTTTTTTTTTTTTTTTTTTGAAATCTTTACAAAAGTCTGCCATAAGTAAGTCATGAGTGGACACGTTTTGGAAGAAGTGACAAGTTTTATATCTGGGTTGATGTGGTATGAAGCTGACTGTATTGGCAAAGGAGAGCAAGACCCTGGACCCAGTGACTACACAATGACTGTAGAAATCTTTGGCAAGAATTGGCACTTTTAGCTGGTCAAAAACCATATCTTGGGTTTCCCTGGTGGTCCAGTGGGTAAGGACACCACCTTGCAGTGCAAGGGGCACTGGTTCAATCCCTGGCCTGGGAAGATCCCATGTGCCATGGAGCGGCTGGACCGATGTGTCCAACTACTGAGCCAGAGCTCTGGAGTGGGCGCGCCCAGAGCCGGTGCTCTGCGACAACAGAAGCCACTGTGATGGAAGCCCGCACGGGCCAAAGAACAAAGATGGATGGAGATAGATAAATGAAAGACCAATAGAAGTGGCCCGCCCACCCTCCTCCCTCCCCCACCCCGCCCAGAAAACCGTATCTTAAGGGCTCACAATGGGGCTCCCCAGATGACAGTCTCTGTATTAGTGAAACTTCCCAGTGACTTGATAATCTGCAAATCACCTGTATAGTAATCACTTGTCCCGAGGTGGCTCTTCTTCAGGAACCTACTTATTTTCTCTCCCTGATTCTTTCTCACTTTCTGTAGTATCTCCTTCCTCCTCCCTCTCCTCTTTGGCCTCATCCTGTCTTATAAAATCAATTAGGCTTCTACCATCCTTTCATCTGCTCTCTTTGTCAGCATGACAAAAATCTGGTAATGAACAAATAAAAAGATCATTCTTTTGGGAACAGTGGGATGTAGAGTACAGAAGCGGTAGATTGCAAATCTTATCTTTTCTATTCTATGAGAACAGAGACCACATTGCTGTTATGAGCCAGGTATCTCAGTGGTAAACAGTCTGCCTGCCAGTGCAGGAGACATGGGTTCGATCCCTGACAAGGGAAGATTCCCTGGAGAAGGAAATAGTGACCTACTCTAGTTTTCTTGCCTGGGAAATCCTATGGACAGGGGAGCCTGATGGACCATAGTCCATGGGACTGCAAAGAGTCAGAACAACTTAAAAGTGACTGAGTGCACATTTAAGGAATCCTAGATGACCTTCAGTGAGTCACAGGACGTTTATGGGAGGATGAAGGAGGGAATGGGGTTGATATTTTCGAATCTCTTTTATATGCCGGCATAGTACAAGGCACTTCATGTGTAACATCTACAGTATACTCAATGCCCACGATGCATCCAGTATTCTATGTAAATTTCTTATTTATTTCTCACTGCTAGACTTTGTTAGGGCTTCCCAGGTGGTGCTAGTGGTAAAGAACCTGTTTTCCAGTGCAGAAGACTTAAGACACATGAGTTTGATCCCTGCATCAGGCAGATTGCCTCAAAGAGGGCATGGCAACCCACTCAAGTATTCTTGCCTGGAGAATCCTGTGGATAGAGAAGCCTGGCAGGCTACAGTCCATGGGATTACAATGAGTTTCAAATACAACTGAAGTGGCTTAGCGCACACACACTGGACCTTGCTACTCAATTTCAGGAATTGTGAAATGTGGCAGCTGCACTCATCATCATCTTATGACATAGTCACTGTGAGCACCATTTACACAGATGAGGAATCTGGAGTTTTAAGAATCGTGAACTTGGCTCAAGTCTCTGCAGGTGGAGTGGCAAAAACTTTGTTCTGGTCTTTGCCCTGGCCCAGGATCTTTTTCCTCAATGCAAAGTTTTCAAACCTGTCTTCTCACTTTCTGTAGTATCTCCTTCCTCCTCCCTCTCCTCTTTGGCCTCATCCTGTCTTATAAAATCAATTAGGCTTCTACCATCCTTTCATCTGCTCTCTTTGTCAGCATGACAAAAATCTGGTAATGAACAAATAAAAAGATCATTCTTTTGGGAACAGTGGGATGTAGAGTACAGAAGCGGTAGATTGCAAATCTTATCTTTTCTATTCTATGAGAACAGAGACCACATTGCTGTTATGAGCCAGGTATCTCAGTGGTAAACAGTCTGCCTGCCAGTGCAGGAGACATGGGTTCGATCCCTGACAAGGGAAGATTCCCTGGAGAAGGAAATAGTGACCTACTCTAGTTTTCTTGCCTGGGAAATCCTATGGACAGGGGAGCCTGATGGACCATAGTCCATGGGACTGCAAAGAGTCAGAACAACTTAAAAGTGACTGAGTGCACATTTAAGGAATCCTAGATGACCTTCAGTGAGTCACAGGACGTTTATGGGAGGATGAAGGAGGGAATGGGGTTGATATTTTCGAATCTCTTTTATATGCCGGCATAGTACAAGGCACTTCATGTGTAACATCTACAGTATACTCAATGCCCACGATGCATCCAGTATTCTATGTAAATTTCTTATTTATTTCTCACTGCTAGACTTTGTTAGGGCTTCCCAGGTGGTGCTAGTGGTAAAGAACCTGTTTTCCAGTGCAGAAGACTTAAGACACATGAGTTTGATCCCTGCATCAGGCAGATTGCCTCAAAGAGGGCATGGCAACCCACTCAAGTATTCTTGCCTGGAGAATCCTGTGGATAGAGAAGCCTGGCAGGCTACAGTCCATGGGATTACAATGAGTTTCAAATACAACTGAAGTGGCTTAGCGCACACACACTGGACCTTGCTACTCAATTTCAGGAATTGTGAAATGTGGCAGCTGCACTCATCATCATCTTATGACATAGTCACTGTGAGCACCATTTACACAGATGAGGAATCTGGAGTTTTAAGAATCGTGAACTTGGCTCAAGTCTCTGCAGGTGGAGTGGCAGAAACAGAACTTTGTTCTGGTCTTTTTGACCTCATGGCCCAGGATCTTTTTTCCTCAATCATGAAACAAATGTATTTCAAATGTTTGAAGACAAGATACGTCAAGACCAGGAATGAGAAGCCTGTGCTCATAACCAATGCGCTGTGGAGTCATATCGTGCAGGATGGATATAGGATGACATGCTCAGCTCCAGCAGGGTTCCTCAGGAAGGAGGCCAGAACAGTTCTTTGGCTGGATGATTCTTCATTATGTGGGAATGTTCTGTGCATTGCAAGATATTCTGTGTCCTTAGTTCTTGCCCAGTAAATGCCAGCAGTGCCCTTTTTCTTTGTGATGCCCAAAGAGAAGTGCACACAGCCATTTCCACATGTCCTTAAGACAGTGTGCAGCTCCATCTTCTGTAAAGCCACTAGGGACCAAGCTGCTTTCCTAAGTGATCTTCTTGGTCCCTTTAGTTTTGCTATTTCAATAATTCCATGTAGAAACGAATGAATGAATGTAAATACAAAGGAAAGAAGTCAGGGATGACCACACATATCAGCTGCTCTTATGAGGGCAAGGTTGAATGGGATGTTCCTGTGGAGTATCGAGATCATAAGGGAACTCAGTACCAAAATCACAGGGGAACTCAGAATGGTACCCAAGTGGAGGTGTGATGTATGACCCAGGTGTGAGATGAAATGACCCAGAAGGCAGACTTCATCTACTCTGGAGTTTACCTCTAACCAGATCCCCTCCTGGTGCTTTTAAGACTGTTAAAAGAAGGCTCTCCTTGCTCAGTGGCAGCCCAGAGTGAGAGCAGAGGAAGGGGAGGAGGTGCATCAGTTTCAGTACAGTAAAGTGGAATCCCATCACTCTTGTCTCTAATGCAAACCAGCTGCTGGCCGGCCCCAGCTTGCGATAGAACAGGCAGAATTCTTGGACACTGAGTTATTCTTAGAAGTGTATGCACAGCCCCCTGGCAGGGCTCGCTGTTAACTGGCTGTTGCCAGCCCCTGTCAGGATGCCGTGCCAGCAGACCCAAGAGTGATTGTTCTTGCTTATGAAAAATAACTTTGGGATTTTAATTTCAAATTACCCACAGAGCTGCTGGGGCCTGGATGTGGGAAATGATGGTAAGGGCAAAGAGAATAGCAGGGCAGGGCATGCACAGGAGACAGGAGAGCATCATTTATTTGTTCAACGAACAGTCATGGAGGGTCTACCATGTGCAGTTACTGGGGCTCATGTCCCATTGGACTTTCATTTGCTCTGGGAGGAGATAAGTGGACAGACCTTGAGAGGGAGCACTTCCACGAGTTTATAGATTGTTCATTGAGTGCCAGACCCTTACCTTGAAGATCTCATTCAGTCTTTATAGGAATGTGGAGAGAGAGGTATCATTGTTCCTATTTGACAAGAAACCAAATGTCGGAGAAGGAATTTGCCCAAGGCTCCATAGCTATCAAGTAGCAAAGTCAGGATCTGAACTCATGCCAGCCAACTCCTGCCTTCATGGTGGTGCTGAGAGGCAACTCTATGCCAAGACTGAGCTGGACTTTGGGACTGAAACCAAATAAAGGGATTGAAGGCCAGGCCTCAAGTCTCTGATTACACTGTATATGGGAGAAACAGGCGTATGATAAGGAATGATAAGAATGGGATTTGTAAAGCAGAAGACCAGACCTATTGATGAACAACACTGGAATGCGTCAGCGACAGAGTTGAGGAGAGGACGGCTGTGTCTTTTGTGGCACCGCCATGGATGACGGTGGAGAACATGGGCTTCTAGCAGAGGACCAGCGTGTGGTGCTGCACAGCTGGTGATCACAGGTTGCTTGGTGGGGCTGCAGAGCAGGGTGTAGGGAGGATATGCAAGACAAGGTGATTGGAAGGTGAAAAGGATCTGACCAGGAAGGTCCTTGTAGGACAGAGCAAAGCTGGAACTTTGTCCTGGAACAGGTGAAAGCTTGTGTATCCACTTCTGTAGTTATTTGCTCATTCAATCTATTTATAAAGCACCTATTATACCAGGTACTCTCTTGTATGACACAGGTGCATGCTTTGTAACTTAGATAAGGAAAAGGTACCTTTCGAGAAAATTATTAAGGGACCCCATTGTGGCCCAGGTCAAAGATGATTCCAATATGACCCGTGATAGCTGCTGAGAGTTTAGGGGCATGTATAACAACATAAAAGGTCTCTTGACAAACACAGTCTGCAAAATGCATTGATGAATGCACGCCTGCATCATTGGAGGTGTTTGCTATACTCTGGGATACCCACTTATGTCTCTTGCCATTAGCTGAATTGTGTGTCAATCAAGGATCGTTTGTGTTTGGTACCAAATCTTCTTTTGCCAGCTGTTAATCGCTTAATGAAACATTAGCCCCAAAAAAGTATGTAAAAAGGGAGAAACATTTCTCTCAATGTTTCTCCAAAAGCTTTGAAAATACTTAGGAGAACTGCTAAAAAGAAATTGCTATGGAATTGGGTGTGGTTGAAACAATGAAAGGATTGGGAAAATCATAAAATTTTAGCAAGATTCTGCACTCAGACTGCTTTACAAGGGTCTTTAAGATCTCTACTTCAAAGAAACGGACGCTGGGAATTGTAGATGATGCATTATGGGTGTGGTTTATGTAAGAAAGATGACAAGAAGCTTCAGTGAGCCGACCCATTCGCAAAGAAAAGCTTTGGCTCCAGATCAAAAGAATGGTGAATGGATGTGCATTTATATGCTTTAAGTTAAAATTAAACAGGTTTGAAGTATTATGTATCATTTTTTTTAGCTTTAAGAGACTGTTTTTCTTATTGAAACATAGCATACATAGAGAAAAGTGCACAGATCTAGGAGTGAGTGGGATGTATTTTTACAAAGTGAACACCCAGGGTATCCAGCAACCAGATCAGGAAATGGAATTTTCCAGTACCCTGAAACCTTTCCTGATGCCTTCTCTCAATCACTACATGCTCACACCTCAAATGGGACCACTGCCTTGGCTTCCATAAGCATTGATTACTTGTGCCAGTTGTATAAATCAAGAAGACTGTTTTTGTTTTCTATTTGGGGGTTAATTTCTTTTGTTTGACATTATGCTTGTGTTACTGATTCATGTGGTTTAATGTAACTTGGTCAGTCTCATTGTATAACGTCCTATGAGCTATGTAGTGGTACACAGTGGGTGCTCAAAAATGGCAGTCAAAGAGAGACATTAGTGAACTCTAGCAAAATAGAAACACCTGGACAGTTGTTGATCATCTGAGTTCAAATGGTGCTTTGAAAAATACCTATGGAAATCTGCCCATCTTTTAATTGGGTGGCTTTTGTTTTTGTTTGAATTCAACTTGTATGAATTCTTTGCATATTTTTGATGTAAACCTCCTACCAGATATACTGTTTGCAAGTATCTTCTCTCACTCAGTAGGTGGCCTTTTCATTTTGTTGATAGTTTCCTTCACTGTTGTTATTGTGGTTCAGTCACTCAGTCGTGTCTGACTCTTTTTTTGTCCCCAAGGACTGCAGCGTGCCTGCTCTTCACTATCTCCCAGAGTTTGCTCAAACTCATGTCCATAGTTGATGACTCCATCTAACCATCTCATCCTCTTTGCCCCCTTCTTCTCATGCCCTCAGTCTTTCCCAGCATCTAGGTCTGGGACTTGACTCTGCACCAGGTGGCCAAAGTATTGGAGCTTCAGCTTCAGCTTCAGCATTGGTCCTTCCAATGAACATTCGGGATTGATTTCCTTTAGAATTGATTGGTTTGATCTCTTTGCTTTCCAAGGGATTCTCAAGAATCTTCTCCAACACCACAGTTTAAAAGCATCAATTCTTCAGTGTTCAGCTTTTATGATCTAATTCTTACATCCGTACATGACACCTGGAAAAACCATAACTATAACTATATGGACCTTTGTTAGCAAAGTGATGTCTCTGCTTTTTAATATGCTGCCTAGGTTTGTCATAGCTTTTCTTCCAAGGAGCAAGTGTCTTTTAATTTCAGCTGCAGTTAGGTCCATAATGGTTTTGGAGGCCAAGAAGATAAAGTCTGTTATTATTTCCAATTTTCCCCCTTCTATTGCCATGAAGTGATGGGAGCAGATGTCATGATCTAAGTTTTTTTGAATGTTGAGTTTTAAGCCAGAGTTTTCACTCTCCTCTTTCACCTTCATCAAGAGACTCTTTAATTCCTCTTCACCTCTATCATTAAAGTGGTATCGTCTGTATATCAGAAGTTATTGATAATTTTCCTAGCAATCTTGATTCAAGCTTGTGCTTCATTCAGTCCAGTATTTTGCATGATGTACTCTGCATATAAGTGAAACTAGCAGGATCACAATATAAAGCCGTGATGTCCTTCATTCCCAATTTTGAACCAGTCCACTGTTCCATCTTTGGTTTTAACTGTTGTTTCTTGACCTGCATACAGATTTCTCAGGAGGCAGGTAAAGTGATCTGGTATTCTTGTCTCTAAGAATTTTTCACAGTTTGTAGTGATCCACAAAATCAAAGGCTTTAATGTAGTCATTTAATGTAGTCGTTTAATGTGTGTGTTCAGTCATGTCTGACTCTTTGAGGAAGTAGATGTCTTCTGGAATTCACTTGCTTTTTCTATGATCCAAAGGAGTTGGAAATTTGGTCTCTGGTTCCTTTGCCTTTTCTAAATCAAGCCTGTACATCTAGAAGTTTTAGGTTTACATACTGTTGAAGCCTAGCTTGGAGGATTTTGAGCAGTATCTTGCTAGCAGGTGAAATGAGTGCAATTGTGAGGCAGTCTGAAAATTCGTTGGCATTGCCCTTCACTGTGTAAAAGCTTTTTAATTTGATGTACTACCATTTCTTTATTTTTGCTTTTGTTTCACTTGCCTGGGGATACATTGCAATCAATATTTTTGGAGTAAGTCAAAGAGTGTACTCTCTATGGTGATTGTAACAGTATTAATTCTTCCAATCCATGAACATGATTTGTCTTTTAACTTGTTTGTGCTGTCTTCAATTTCTTTTATCAGTATCTTAAAGTTTTCTGAGGACAGGTCTTTTATTTCCTTAGATATATTCCTAGGTATTGTATTCTTTTTGATGCAATTGTAAGCAGAATAGTGTGCTTATCTTATCTTTGATAGTTCACTGTAAGTGTATAGAAACATGACAGACTTCTGTGTATTAATTTTGTATCCTAAAACTTTATTGAATTAATTAATGAATTCTAACAGGTTTTAGTGGTATCTTTGAAATTTTCTATATAGTCTCATGTTGTATGCAAACGGTGACAGTTTTACTTATTCTTTGCTAATTTGGATTCTTTTGTTTCTTTCTTGTCTGATTGCTATGGCTAGGACTTTGAATAGTGTGTTGAATAATGTGGTAATAGTGAGCATCCTTGTTTTGTTCCTCATCTTAGAGGAAATGCTTTCAGTTTTTCACCATTGAGTATGATATTGGCTGTTGGTTTGTCATATATGGCTTTTTATTGGGTTGAAGTGTATTCCTTCTATACCCATTTTATAAAAAATGGATGTTGAATTTCATCAAAGCTTTCTCTGCATTTATTGAGATGATCATATGATTTTTCCTTCTTCTGTTTGTTAACACTGTATCACATTGACTAACGTGAATATTGGAGCACTTTGTATTCCTGGGATAAATCCCGCCTGATTCTGTTGTATGATCTTTTTAATGTATCACTGAATTCAGTTTGCGAATATATATATATATATATATATATATATATATGCCACTTCTATTGACCTTTCATTATTTATTTGCATCTATCTTTGTTCTTTGGCCTGCGTGGACCTACCATTGCAGTGGCCTCTTTCTCTGCAGAGCACTGGCTCTGGGTTCATGTGCTCTAGAGCTCCAGCTCGGTAGTTAGACACATCAGTCCAGCTGCTCGGCGGCACGTGGAATCTTCCCAGGCCAGGGATAGAACTGGCGCCCCTTGCACTGCAAGGCAGTGTCCTTACCCACTGGACCACTGCTAATTAACCCTACCCATTAGCCCTGCTAATATTTTGTTAAGATTGTTTTCATACATATTTATCAGTGATAGTGGCCTATAATTTTCTTTTCTTTTTTGTGGTGTCTTCGGTTTCGGCATTCCTGTGATGTGGCCTTGTAGAATGAATTCAGAAGTGTTCCTTCCTCTACAATGTTTTGTAATAGTATGAGAAGGATTCCTCTGTAAGTATTTGATATAATTATCCCGTGAAACCGTTTGATTCTAGACTTTTGGGTTGCTTGACTGTTGTTGAGTTACTCAGTTGTGTCCAAGTCTTTGAGACACCATGGACTGTACCTTACCAGGCTCCTCTATCCATGGAATTTTTCAGGCAAGATTACTGGTGTGAGTTGCCATTGCCTTGTTTTTTGGGAGTTGTTTTATTACTGATTCAGTTTCACTACTAGTGATTGGTCTATTCATATTTTTGCCATTGCTATGGCTAGGACTTTGAATAGTGTGTTGAATAATGTGGTAATAGTGAGCATCCTTGTTTTGTTCCTCATCTTAGAGGAAATGCTTTCAGTTTTTCACCATTGAGTATGATATTGGCTGTTGGTTTGTCATATATGGCTTTTTATTGGGTTGAAGTGTATTCCTTCTATACCCATTTTATCAAAAATGGATGTTGAATTTCATCAAAGCTTTCTCTGCATTTATTGAGATGATCATATGATTTTTCCTTCTTCTGTTTGTTAACACTGTATCACATTGACTAACGTGAATATTGGAGCACTTTGTATTCCTGGGATAAATCCCGCCTGATTCTGTTGTATGATCTTTTTAATGTATCACTGAATTCAGTTTGCGAATATATATATATATATATATATATATATATATATGCCACTTCTATTGACCTTTCATTATTTATTTGCATCTATCTTTGTTCTTTGGCCTGCGTGGACCTACCATTGCAGTGGCCTCTTTCTCTGCAGAGCACTGGCTCTGGGTTCATGTGCTCTAGAGCTCCAGCTCGGTAGTTAGACACATCAGTCCAGCTGCTCGGCGGCACGTGGAATCTTCCCAGGCCAGGGATAGAACTGGCGCCCCTTGCACTGCAAGGCAGTGTCCTTACCCACTGGACCACTGCTAATTAACCCTACCCATTAGCCCTGCTAATATTTTGTTAAGATTGTTTTCATACATATTTATCAGTGATAGTGGCCTATAATTTTCTTTTCTTTTTTGTGGTGTCTTCGGTTTCGGCATTCCTGTGATGTGGCCTTGTAGAATGAATTCAGAAGTGTTCCTTCCTCTACAATGTTTTGTAATAGTATGAGAAGGATTCCTCTGTAAGTATTTGATATAATTATCCCGTGAAACCGTTTGATTCTAGACTTTTGGGTTGCTTGACTGTTGTTGAGTTACTCAGTTGTGTCCAAGTCTTTGAGACACCATGGACTGTACCTTACCAGGCTCCTCTATCCATGGAATTTTTCAGGCAAGATTACTGGTGTGAGTTGCCATTGCCTTGTTTTTTGGGAGTTGTTTTATTACTGATTCAGTTTCACTACTAGTGATTGGTCTATTCATATTTTCTGTTTCTTCTTCTTTTTTTTTTTTTTTAATAAAGATTTATTTACTTATTTATTTTTGGGCGGGGGTCGGGTTGGGGAGGGAGGGGGATGGGTGAGCCACTTCTATTGGTCTTTCATTTCTCTACTTTCATCTGTCTTTGTTCTTTGGCTCCTGTGGGCCTCCCATCGCGGTAGCGTCTGTTGTCGCAGAGTGCTAGCTCTGGGCGCATGCGCGCCAGAGCTCCGGCTCGGTGATTGGACACATCAGTCCAGCCGCTCCGCAGCACGTGGGATCTTCCCAGGCCAGGGATCGAACTGGCGCCCCTTGCACTGCAAGGCGGTGTCCTTATCCACTGGACCACCAGGGGAAGCCCTTTCTGTTTCTTCTTGAATCAGTCTTGGGAGATGATACATTTCTAAGAATTTGTACATTTCTTTCGTTAGGTTTCCATTTTATAGGCATATAATCATTTTAGTAATCTCTTATGATCCTCTGTATTTCTATGGTGTCAGTTGTAACTTTCTAATTTATGATTTCATTTCAGCCCTCTTTCTTTTTACTTGATTAGTCTGGTTAAATGTTTATCAATTTTGTTTATCTTTTCAAGGGACCAGCTCTTAGTTTTATTGATTTATATATATATTTTTTAGTCTCTATTTCATTTATTTCTGCTCTGATTTTTATGATTTCTTTCCTTGTACTAATTTTGAGTTTTGTTTGTTCGTTTCTTCTAGTTCCTTTAGGTGCAAGGTTAGGTTGTTTATTTGTAATTATTCTTGTTTCCTTAGGTAGACTTGTATCCCTATAAACTTTCCTCTTAGAACTATTATACCTTCTTGGATTGATCCCTTGATTATGTGATGTCTATGTTTGTCTCTTATTATAGTCTCTGTTTTCAAGTTTATCTTTTATGATATGTGTATGGCATTATTTATGATTATTAAGTTTTATTTCTCTAAAATAAAAAAATAGAGCTCTAAAAGCTTTATTGATTTACCTTTCATATTCAGATCTGTAATACACTTGGAAATGATTTTTGTGTCGTGTGAGGTAGGATCAAGATATTTTATCTTTTTCCATGTGAATATAAAATTGCCCAAGTTCCTTTTAGGGCTTCCCTTGTGGCTCAGATGGTAAAGAATCTGCCTACAATCCCTGGGCTGGGGAGATCCCCTGGAAAAGGGAATGACAACCCACAGAAGAGTCTGGCAGGCTACAGTCCATGGAGTTGCAAAGAGTTGGACATGACTGAGTGACTAACACACACAAGCTCCATTTATTCAAAAGATTATTCTTTCCTCACTCTAGACATTTTCATCTTTTTAAAATATCTGTTGAATTCTGTGAGCCTGTTTGTCTATCCTTCAACTCATACCACATTATTTTCATTACCATTGCTGTAATCCATTTATTCAAAAGATTCGCCTTGCACTGCAAGGCGGTGTCCTTATCCACTGGACCACCAGGGGAAGCCCTTTCTGTTTCTTCTTGAATCAGTCTTGGGAGATGATACATTTCTAAGAATTTGTACATTTCTTTCGTTAGGTTTCCATTTTATAGGCATATAATCATTTTAGTAATCTCTTATGATCCTCTGTATTTCTATGGTGTCAGTTGTAACTTTCTAATTTATGATTTCATTTCAGCCCTCTTTCTTTTTACTTGATTAGTCTGGTTAAATGTTTATCAATTTTGTTTATCTTTTCAAGGGACCAGCTCTTAGTTTTATTGATTTATATATATATTTTTTAGTCTCTATTTCATTTATTTCTGCTCTGATTTTTATGATTTCTTTCCTTGTACTAATTTTGAGTTTTGTTTGTTCGTTTCTTCTAGTTCCTTTAGGTGCAAGGTTAGGTTGTTTATTTGTAATTATTCTTGTTTCCTTAGGTAGACTTGTATCCCTATAAACTTTCCTCTTAGAACTATTATACCTTCTTGGATTGATCCCTTGATTATGTGATGTCTATGTTTGTCTCTTATTATAGTCTCTGTTTTCAAGTTTATCTTTTATGATATGTGTATGGCATTATTTATGATTATTAAGTTTTATTTCTCTAAAATAAAAAAATAGAGCTCTAAAAGCTTTATTGATTTACCTTTCATATTCAGATCTGTAATACACTTGGAAATGATTTTTTGTGTCGTGTGAGGTAGGATCAAGATATTTTATCTTTTTCCATGTGAATATAAAATTGCCCAAGTTCCTTTTAGGGCTTCCCTTGTGGCTCAGATGGTAAAGAATCTGCCTACAATCCCTGGGCTGGGGAGATCCCCTGGAAAAGGGAATGACAACCCACAGAAGAGTCTGGCAGGCTACAGTCCATGGAGTTGCAAAGAGTTGGACATGACTGAGTGACTAACACACACAAGCTCCATTTATTCAAAAGATTATTCTTTCCTCACTCTAGACATTTTCATCTTTTTTAAAAATATCTGTTGAATTCTGTGAGCCTGTTTGTCTATCCTTCAACTCATACCACATTATTTTCATTACCATTGCTGTAAATCTTGGTATCTAGTACATTACATCCTCCATTTAATTCTTACCTTCAAGATTATCTTGGCTATTCTTAGTTATTTTCCCCATACAAATATGAGAACAGGAAATTAATCTTCATACCCCCTCCCATAAAAACAGATATTTTTATTTATTTAGGTCTTATAAAATTTTTCCCAATAGTTCTTTTTAGTTTTTGTGTGAAAGTCTTACCCATATTTTGTTTTAATTTAAATAGCTAATATTTTGATATCATGTAGATGACTTTAGCACTTTAATTTGTAATTGTGTATTCATAGTGTATTAAGGTAGTATTTAAAAAATATATTGATGTTATATCTACTATTCCTAGTTTCCCTTACTAATTTGATTATTTGGAGAGTCTTTTGGCTTTTCTCTGTACACAATTATGTTATCTTGTTAGTAAGGGCAGTGTTTTCCCTTCCTTTTTAGTGCCTTTACGTTTATTTATTTCTCTTTGTTACACTGATGTGACCTCCAGTATAATGGTGACTAAAATGCTGATAGTAGTCATTCTTCTTTCATTTTAGATCTCAGGTGGAAACTTTAAACATCCCATTGTTAAGCATTTTTTGTAGCTTTTAAAAGATATATACTTATCAGATTTTAAAAGTTCCATTACAAGCCTAGTCTGCTAAGACTTCTAAAAAAATCACAAATGGATGTTCGCCTCTATTATACTAATGTGGTAAATTACATTGACTGATTAATTTACCTTTCATATTCAGATCTGTAATACACTTGGAATGATTTTGTGTCGTGTGAGGTAGGATCAAGATATTTTATCTTTTCCATGTGAATATAAAATTGCCCAAGTTCCTTTTAGGGCTTCCCTTGTGGCTCAGATGGTAAAGAATCTGCCTACAATCCCTGGGCTGGGGAGATCCCCTGGAAAAGGGAATGACAACCCACAGAAGAGTCTGGCAGGCTACAGTCCATGGAGTTGCAAAGAGTTGGACATGACTGAGTGACTAACACACACAAGCTCCATTTATTCAAAAGATTATTCTTTCCTCACTCTAGACATTTTCATCTTTTTTAAAAATATCTGTTGAATTCTGTGAGCCTGTTTGTCTATCCTTCAACTCATACCACATTATTTTCATTACCATTGCTGTAAATCTTGGTATCTAGTACATTACATCCTCCATTTAATTCTTACCTTCAAGATTATCTTGGCTATTCTTAGTTATTTTCCCCATACAAATATGAGAACAGGAAATTAATCTTCATACCCCCTCCCATAAAAACAGATATTTTTATTTATTTAGGTCTTATAAAATTTTTCCCAATAGTGCTTTTTAGTTTTTGTGTGAAAGTCTTACCCATATTTTGTTTTAATTTAAATAGCTAATATTTTTGATATCATGTAGATGACTTTAGCACTTTAATTTGTAATTGTGTATTCATAGTGTATTAAGGTAGTATTTAAAAAATATATTGATGTTATATCTACTATTCCTAGTTTCCCTTACTAATTTGATTATTTGGAGAGTCTTTTGGCTTTTCTCTGTACACAATTATGTTATCTTGTTAGTAAGGGCAGTGTTTTCCCTTCCTTTTTAGTGCCTTTACGTTTATTTATTTCTCTTTGTTACACTGATGTGACCTCCAGTATAATGGTGACTAAAATGCTGATAGTAGTCATTCTTCTTTCATTTTAGATCTCAGGTGGAAACTTTAAACATCCCATTGTTAAGCATTTTTTGTAGCTTTTAAAAGATATATACTTATCAGATTTTAAAAGTTCCATTACAAGCCTAGTCTGCTAAGACTTCTAAAAAAATCACAAATGGATGTTCGCCTCTATTATACTAATGTGGTAAATTACATTGACTGATTAATTTTGAATGTAGAACTAACCTGGCATTACTGGAATAAACCCAACTTGGTTGTCATATGTTATTTTTTGTTAAATGGTTTGGTAATATTTGGCTATGATCTTTCCATCTATGTGAGAGAGACTGACCTGTAATTTCAATTCCTATAGCTTCCTCATCAGGTTTAGTCTTCAAGGTCACATAGGTGTGATAAGTTGGGAAGTGTTTTCTTTTTTGCCTGCATTTGGAAGAGATTGTTTAAGATTAGTGTTATTTCTTCTTTAAATATTTAGAAGAACTCACTAGTGCAGTCATAGAGGCCTGGAAATTTCTTTGGGAAGGTTTTAGATAAGATTTAATTTTTAAATTAGATATAGCACTATTTCAGACAAACTCCAGGATTCTTTGATATTCCTGAAAATACACAGTTAAAGAAAAAATGCACTAAAGAAATCAAGAGTAATGCATAGGTCACCCAGTCCATACAGCTTAGTGATTAAAGGATTTGAAATCTGGCACTCTTCTGGTTCTCTTTAACAATGAATTGTAAATGCAACAAACAAAACAAAAGTCCTTGTTTATTCAGCTTTGGTGTTAGAATCCCAAACAGTCAAGAGGCAAGTCATTCCAGGGTTAAAATCTTCAACACTTTTCTGCCTGGCTTCTTAATCTTTCACTCTTGGGCAAATGCTTTGAGGTTAAAAAAAGGTATGTATTTAAAAAATATATTGATGTTATATCTACTATTCCTAGTTTCCCTTACTAATTTGATTATTTGGAGAGTCTTTTGGCTTTTCTCTGTACACAATTATGTTATCTTGTTAGTAAGGGCAGTGTTTTCCCTTCCTTTTTAGTGCCTTTACGTTTATTTATTTCTCTTTGTTACACTGATGTGACCTCCAGTATAATGGTGACTAAAATGCTGATAGTAGTCATTCTTCTTTCATTTTAGATCTCAGGTGGAAACTTTAAACATCCCATTGTTAAGCATTTTTTGTAGCTTTTAAAAGATATATACTTATCAGATTTTAAAAGTTCCATTACAAGCCTAGTCTGCTAAGACTTCTAAAAAAATCACAAATGGATGTTCGCCTCTATTATACTAATGTGGTAAATTACATTGACTGATTAATTTTGAATGTAGAACTAACCTGGCATTACTGGAATAAACCCAACTTGGTTGTCATATGTTATTTTTTGTTAAATGGTTTGGTAATATTTGGCTATGATCTTTCCATCTATGTGAGAGAGACTGACCTGTAATTTCAATTCCTATAGCTTCCTCATCAGGTTTAGTCTTCAAGGTCACATAGGTGTGATAAGTTGGGAAGTGTTTTCTTTTTTGCCTGCATTTGGAAGAGATTGTTTAAGATTAGTGTTATTTCTTCTTTAAATATTTAGAAGAACTCACTAGTGCAGTCATAGAGGCCTGGAAATTTCTTTGGGAAGGTTTTAGATAAGATTTAATTTTTAAATTAGATATAGCACTATTTCAGACAAACTCCAGGATTCTTTGATATTCCTGAAAATACACAGTTAAAGAAAAAATGCACTAAAGAAATCAAGAGTAATGCATAGGTCACCCAGTCCATACAGCTTAGTGATTAAAGGATTTGAAATCTGGCACTCTTCTGGTTCTCTTTAACAATGAATTGTAAATGCAACAAACAAAACAAAAGTCCTTGTTTATTCAGCTTTGGTGTTAGAATCCCAAACAGTCAAGAGGCAAGTCATTCCAGGGTTAAAATCTTCAACACTTTTCTGCCTGGCTTCTTAATCTTTCACTCTTGGGCAAATGCTTTGAGGGGAGAAGAGAGTTGGGTTCCCCTCTCCATGCCTCTCACCCCTAAGGGATCTTGATTCTTCAATTCTTAGCTGCCTTGGAAGCCCTGAACTATAATTTTTTTAAATCTCCCCAGCTCTGTGAGGTTCTTGAAAGCTTTCCTGGCTTCTCTGACCTCTGCCTGGATACCTTACAGATGCCACTGGAGGGGAAAAAAAGAGGAGAATGTTGGCTCACTTCCCTGGGGCCCCTCTACCTCCAAGATCTTAATTTATCATGTTCTGGCTGCCTCAGTAACTCTCTGATGCCTTCAAACAGATTTATTTTTGTATTTTAATAGGTTTTGCTACTTTTCCTTGGCATAGAAGTTGGTCTCCTGCAAGCTACTCAATATAAGTAGAATCAAACATCTGAAGGTAGCTTTTTATTATTAATGTCTCACTTGCCTAGGACTTTTTGATTTAATCGGTTGATTCAGGGTTTTGGTTAATACGAAATATGGTGATCTTATTAACAGTAATAGTAGCTGTAACAATGGATGTTGAAGAATCTATGGTGAAAGAATCAATGTTAAATGATTTCTATGTGCTCTCTCATTTTATCCTTCTAAGAACCCTGGAGGAAGGTACTACTATCTTCCTTTTTTTGAAGTGGAAAACTGAACTCAGAGTAACCTGCTCCCACTCAGAAGACTAATGAATCATCATAATAATGTATGGGACAATACTATCTGATACCAGGGGCTGCACTCTTAACACAGTCTTCAGAATAGAGTTAGGACATATTTACCTTACAGTTGACGTATCTGGGTTAGAGGGAGATGAGGGCAATGGAGGCAGGGTCAACTGGGAGTCTGGAATGCAGGAAAGTCAGACCAGAGGAGTGAAGGAGCTAATGCATAGGTCACCCAGTCCATACAGCTTAGTGATTAAAGGATTTGAAATCTGGCACTCTTCTGGTTCTCTTTAACAATGAATTGTAAATGCAACAAACAAAACAAAAGTCCTTGTTTATTCAGCTTTGGTGTTAGAATCCCAAACAGTCAAGAGGCAAGTCATTCCAGGGTTAAAATCTTCAACACTTTTCTGCCTGGCTTCTTAATCTTTCACTCTTGGGCAAATGCTTTGAGGGGAGAAGAGAGTTGGGTTCCCCTCTCCATGCCTCTCACCCCTAAGGGATCTTGATTCTTCAATTCTTAGCTGCCTTGGAAGCCCTGAACTATAATTTTTTTAAATCTCCCCAGCTCTGTGAGGTTCTTGAAAGCTTTCCTGGCTTCTCTGACCTCTGCCTGGATACCTTACAGATGCCACTGGAGGGGAAAAAAAGAGGAGAATGTTGGCTCACTTCCTGGGGCCCTCTACCTCCAAGATCTTAATTTATCATGTTCTGGCTGCCTCAGTAACTCTCTGATGCCTTCAAACAGATTTATTTTTGTATTTTAATAGGTTTTGCTACTTTTCCTTGGCATAGAAGTTGGTCTCCTGCAAGCTACTCAATATAAGTAGAATCAAACATCTGAAGGTAGCTTTTTATTATTAATGTCTCACTTGCCTAGGACTTTTTGATTTAATCGGTTGATTCAGGGTTTTGGTTAATACGAAATATGGTGATCTTATTAACAGTAATAGTAGCTGTAACAATGGATGTTGAAGAATCTATGGTGAAAGAATCAATGTTAAATGATTTCTATGTGCTCTCTCATTTTATCCTTCTAAGAACCCTGGAGGAAGGTACTACTATCTTCCTTTTTTTGAAGTGGAAAACTGAACTCAGAGTAACCTGCTCCCACTCAGAAGACTAATGAATCATCATAATAATGTATGGGACAATACTATCTGATACCAGGGGCTGCACTCTTAACACAGTCTTCAGAATAGAGTTAGGACATATTTACCTTACAGTTGACGTATCTGGGTTAGAGGGAGATGAGGGCAATGGAGGCAGGGTCAACTGGGAGTCTGGAATGCAGGAAAGTCAGACCAGAGGAGTGAAGGAGCGGGCTCCTGCCATGGCGGAGGGGAATTGACTGACTGCCTAGAGAAAAGAGAGATTCTAGTTTCAAAATACCCTATTTCCCTCAATCTGAAACTTGGTATTTCATATGTTTTATGTCTTTATGAAAAGGGATGCATCTTACCTTAGATGTCACAAGAAACTTGTCAACTTCCTGGTTCTGGAATCAGCTCCAAAGAGCTGTCGTCTTCAGCACGTGTGCAACTTTCCTGTACTCATCTGATCGTCACTTCAGTTGACTTATTGTAGCACCTTACAGGGCGGATTATTAGTTTACGTGGTCCGCTTCATGAAACTCCTTCAATAAAGTTACATTAGGATTAAGTATTGAAAGCCACACTTGCTGAACTCACAGGGTCTTCATCATATGTCAGAAAATGCTGTTCACGCAGATGAAATTGTCAAATATTTTGGAATGCCAAATAGACTTTTCAAAGCCAATAGCAGTTGACGTGACTGACTCATGCGTTCTGAAGGACACCAAGCACACAATGTTTAGCTGTCAAAAGCTTCTGGCTGACTTTCAAGAAAAGCTTACTGAGCTTCCAGGAAGGTAAACAGCAATTAAGGAAAAAACAGTGCAATTCATTTAACCAAATTGAAAATGCAAACAAACTTCAGTGTTCTTTGACAAGCCTGGAAATTCCTCTGTTCATCGAAAGGTTTCCAGAAATGTTCAGATCAAAGATTTGATCATGAGGTCTTACAGCCTCTTTGTTAAATAATGTAGATCTAGCCCACATACCTGGTTTTAAACCTTTGCTCTGCCTTTCAGTAGCTAGGTTACTGGGGACACTTCTCTCTGCCTCTATGTTCTCAGCTGTACGTGGGGATAAGAACAGCTCTGACCGAGTTGCCATGAGGAGGGAAGGAGTTAGTCAACATGAACACTGAGGAGGATGTTTGACAAATGGCAAGAGTTCCATGATGTTAGCTATTAGGTTAAACACCACATGTTCCCGGTATTACGCCCAATGTCGTGCCTGACTATCCACAGCCAAAAATAACTCAGAAAAATGTTTAGATTCTGACTTTAAAGAGACCTTTGGGGCTAATGCTGAATGTGATATTGATGAAGCAAGGAATATTGAAGTATATGGATAAACGTGTTCTGCTGTCAGCCAGCAAATGTTTTGTTCATTGTTATTCTGTTTTGCTTATGCTCTGTGTCTCTTATTTCCCACCAGGGCTGATGTTAAATTACAATGTTAATAACTGAAATCTGTAAGCCATTTTCCACTCACTGGCACCTAGTCCATAATGGGGCTCTTACTGTTACCTCTTCACTGGTCTCTCATGTATGCTTTTGGCTTTGGCCATCTTTGTTATTCATCAATGACAGATGCCCCTGATAAGTGAAAATTGGATCCCATTGTTCTCTGGGGGAAAGCATCTAATGGGTACCTGCTACTCAGAAGAAAACCCCAACTCCTTCACCTTGTCCACAGAATCTCCTCCCTCATAGGACAGCTTTCTGCTCTGGGCACCTGTGCTGGTCCCTTGCTCTCCTCTTCTGTCTGTCAACCCTTCCCCAGGACCAAGCTCATCTTAGTCAGAACCTTTGGCATCCTCCTCTAACTGCCTAAAAGAGGCTGACTTCTGCAGAATTGACTGAAGTGTCATTTCCTTAGAGAAATCTCCTCTGATGCCAGGTTTCCTTCGGAGCTTGTGTGACAATCTCCGTCACTTTTCTTTTTATTGCTTGACCATTGTTTGTTATTCTTTCTTCCTTTGGGTGATCATTTGGTTAATGTCTCATGCTTCACTCTCTCATAAGTTCCATAAGGGCCAAGGATAGTGGAATTTTTTCCCCCAATTTTAAAAAATATTAAATCCTTAACATATGGCTCTCTTTCTGTGTATGTGCATATGTATACATTTGTAGATGGATAGCCACAGAAGGATATATTATGTATATTTCTTCTTAGAATATAATATACATAACATTCATAAACTGAACACATTTTTACAAATAGATGCTCTCACGTCGCCAGCCCCAAATCAAGAAACAGAACACTCTGAACACCCAGTAGTCTCTCTTCCGCCCCGAATAGTCACTGCCTCAAACCAATTACTCTTTGCACTCTTACCATGGTGGATTAACTTTGCCTGTTTTTTGAGCTTTGTATAAGTGAAGTTGTAGGCATGTACTTTTAAATCTGACTGATTTTGCTCAAAAGAATGAGTGGGAGACGGATCCATGTCGTATGTGTCCTAGAGCTCTTCTTCCTTGCTGTATCACAGCCTATTGTCTGCATATACCAAAATTTGTTGATCCCTTGTGCTCCTGATAGACAGCTGGGTTGTTGCCAGGTCAGGAGTATGACAATGCTGCTATGAGCATTCTTTAGCCTGGCCTCTGGCAGATGTATGCACTGATTCCTCCTGGGTATGTAACCAGGAGTGCAATTGTGGCCACTGCAGCAATTTGGCAACGACGGATTTGACAAAACATATGTTTTCTCATGTGTTTGTCATATGTTTTGTCAAATCCGTCGTTGCCAAATTAAAAAAAAAAAAGCAAGAATTTGCATAGTATGGGAGGAGGCCATTCCTCTATTTCTGATGAGGATTCTTCCAGAGTTCAGGACTTGACTTCAGTTTCTTTTTCACTAAGTGTTTATGGACCGTGAAGATTCACCAAGATAGATGGATACAAATTGGTTGTCACAGATCCGTGGAAGGAATTTACAAGGAGAAGGGTATCCAGACGTGCAAAGTCTCTTTGCTGGTGCCCCACTGAGAAGCACTGACCTCAGTTCTGAAGGGTCCTCTGGCCTGGGACCTGTCCAACCTGCTCCCCCGGCCCACCCCAGCTCTTCTCCTTCTTGGCCCCTTGCCTTTCTGCCTGTCCTCATTTTCTGGAGGGCGTGGGTCCCAGAGACGAGTCTGCAAACCTCTCCATCATTTGTCTCCTGGGACTGAAAGTTCTCGCCAGATCCTGCTGTGTGCAGATCAGCAGGGTCAGAAGGTGAGAGACCCATTCACAGGGGGCTCATTGTTATGTATGATTGAGGGCTCACAGGGGGGACTGGGCTGATTCCGACTTAGGACTTGAGTAGTGGCAGAAAGAACTATGTGTTCCAGACTACGCCCCCCATTTGGTGTGACAGTGACAAACTCCCCTCTGCCCTCTCTCCTCACTCACACCTGACCCCACGTCACCAGCATCAGAGCATGGGGATCCTAGCTGCTTCGAGACCAGGGTGGAAGCCCCCGCAGTGGTCCATCCGAGGGATGGGCAGCCATGGAGGGAGGGGTTAGAAGGAATGAGCACTGGGGAGATGTTTAGCAGGGTGGATGGTATTTGTGGAGGGACCAGATGGAGAAAGTGGCCAGTGATGAGTCCACAGTTTGGGATTCACATGAATGCCTGCATAGCAACTGCCTCCTGGGGTGACAGCTCAGCTCATTCAGGAGACGGCCAAGAGATGGTCCAGATGACGGGTGACTGCTGAGCCAGGGAGGAGCAGAAGTGGAAGGGATAGATTTGAAGGGAGTCAGAAGTCAACTGGATGGCCCTTGGGAAATGGGCAGGTGGACACAACGGGAAACGGAAGCAGCTCAGCACGGAGCATCATGTTCCCGTCCCTCAGCCCCGATGTCACTTCCCCCAAATCCCATGTAAGGCTTTGTCTAGCTGTTCGGAGGACTTCCTGGCTTCCCTGGGGCCTCTGGAATGTGGCTGCCGGCAGAATCCTGAGGGACCCTGTGAGCAGAGGGCATCGAGCTGGGCTCGTGCTTCCCATGAAAGGAAATCTGGTTGCAGAAGGCACCCTGGGCAGGCTCTGGAGGGCAGGTATCACTGGGCAACTTGCCTCTATGAGCTGGGGGCAGGCCAGTAACTCTGAGGCCACACTCAGGGTCTAGAGGAGACAACAAACACTTCTCCCCTTCTCAGATGGCTATTTAGGCAACGTTGAGTCTCCCTTTCCTGGGCATCTGCAGTCCCCTCTTCTTTACTTTCCCTCTCTCCTCTTCATTCTCCTCCTCTTCACCTAGGATCCTGCTTTCATGCTGAGCATCCTAGGCTGGAAGCAACATTTTCAGCATCCCTCTGCCTCCCCTCCCCATCCACTCATGCAGTGGTACTAGAGTCCTTCAGAGAAGCAGAATCAAGAGGATATGTACCTATAGATATGTGTGTGTGCGTGCTAAGTTGCTTCAGTCAGCCTGGCTCTTTATGGCCCCATGGACTGTAGCCTGCCAGGCTCCTCTGTCCATGGGATTCTCTAGGCAAAAATACTACAGTAGGTTGCCATGCCTTCCCCCAAGGGATCTTCCTGATCTGCAGGTTGAACCCATTTTGCTTCTGTCTCCTGCATTGGCAGACAGGTTCTTTACCACTAGAGCCACCTGGGAAGCCCATAGGTAGGTGTAAGGGGAGGCAATTATAGGAATTGACTCACACGGTTCTGGAGAACAGGAAGTCCTACAGTCTACTGTCTGCAAGCTGAACAGGGAAAGCTAATGCTAGAACTTAGTATGAGTCTGAAGGTCTGAGAAACAGGTGTTGAAAAAAAATTGCACAGTGTGAGGGTCCTGAGTTAGGTTTTATTTGGGGCCAAATAAGGGCTGTAGCCCAGGACACAGCATTTCAAAGAGTTCTGAGAAACTGCTCTGAGGCAAGAGGGGAGCTAGGAGTTTTGCAATCAAGGGCAGGTGGTCAGGAACATCAAAAGATTATTGTTAATTAAAGAAAACCACGTATCTCAAGTTAAAAGACCTAGCACTTTTCCATATATGGGAAGATGCAAGACTCTGGGCTCAGGGAAATCATTCCTTTGATCTACACCTCAGCTATCAGGAGCCAGTATCCTGTGTTTTCATATCTTGAGTTTCCTCAGGGCTCACCCAAGGGTGTGGTTGCAGTCTGATGGTTGCTTGATGGCAGGTTTTCTTCTCCTTCCTGAGTTTCCTCAGAGTTCTCCCACCCACTAATCGCTGATGACTGATATGGCAGGAAATATTTTATTTCTCAGAGGGGAGCAGACAGGGTAACTCCTAGTCTAAGGTCAAAAGCCTGATCACCAGGAGCTCCTATGTCTAAAGACAGGACAAGATGGACCTTCTATCTAGTTCAAGAGGAGAGAGGGAATTCACTCTTTCTTCACCTTTGTGCTGGGTTTCCCAGGAGGCTCAACGATAAAGCAGACATTTCATTTCTGGTAAAGCAGACAATTCAATTCCTGGGTCAGGAAATCCCCTGGGGGAGGAAATGACAACTCCAGTATTCTTGCTTGAAACATCCCATGGACAGAGGACCCAGCCAGGTCACATAGTCCAGTGGATCACAAAGAGTCAGACACGACTGAAAATGCATCTTATGCATCATTTCTGTGTTTTAACAATTTCTGGACTCTAGGTTGCCATGCCTTCCCCCAAGGGATCTTCCTGATCTGCAGGTTGAACCCATTTTGCTTCTGTCTCCTGCATTGGCAGACAGGTTCTTTACCACTAGAGCCACCTGGGAAGCCCATAGGTAGGTGTAAGGGGAGGCAATTATAGGAATTGACTCACACGGTTCTGGAGAACAGGAAGTCCTACAGTCTACTGTCTGCAAGCTGAACAGGGAAAGCTAATGCTAGAACTTAGTATGAGTCTGAAGGTCTGAGAAACAGGTGTTAAAAAAAAATTGCACAGTGTGAGGGTCCTGAGTTAGGTTTTATTTGGGGCCAAATAAGGGCTGTAGCCCAGGACACAGCATTTCAAAGAGTTCTGAGAAACTGCTCTGAGGCAAGAGGGGAGCTAGGAGTTTTGCAATCAAGGGCAGGTGGTCAGGAACATCAAAAGATTATTGTTAATTAAAGAAAACCACGTATCTCAAGTTAAAAGACCTAGCACTTTTCCATATATGGGAAGATGCAAGACTCTGGGCTCAGGGAAATCATTCCTTTGATCTACACCTCAGCTATCAGGAGCCAGTATCCTGTGTTTTCATATCTTGAGTTTCCTCAGGGCTCACCCAAGGGTGTGGTTGCAGTCTGATGGTTGCTTGATGGCAGGTTTTCTTCTCCTTCCTGAGTTTCCTCAGAGTTCTCCCACCCACTAATCGCTGATGACTGATATGGCAGGAAATATTTTATTTCTCAGAGGGGAGCAGACAGGGTAACTCCTAGTCTAAGGTCAAAAGCCTGATCACCAGGAGCTCCTATGTCTAAAGACAGGACAAGATGGACCTTCTATCTAGTTCAAGAGGAGAGAGGGAATTCACTCTTTCTTCACCTTTGTGCTGGGTTTCCCAGGAGGCTCAACGATAAAGCAGACATTTCATTTCTGGTAAAGCAGACAATTCAATTCCTGGGTCAGGAAATCCCCTGGGGGAGGAAATGACAACTCCAGTATTCTTGCTTGAAACATCCCATGGACAGAGGACCCAGCCAGGTCACATAGTCCAGTGGATCACAAAGAGTCAGACACGACTGAAAATGCATCTTATGCATCATTTCTGTGTTACATTCTGGACCTCAGCAGACTCAATGATGCCTTGTTGCTTGAGGACAGATCTTATTACTCTGTCTACAGATCCAAATGCTTAACTTCCTCCAGAAATACCCTCATGGACCCATGGGGAAAAATCGTTTTACTAGTTGTCTGGACATCCCTGACTAAGTCATAAGTAGAGACATAAAATTAACTGTCTCAGTTGTTAAGGACCTTTCCACCAGGCTCTCACTGCTTCCAAGATACAAGATGAAGATTGTACGAGCGCCTGTTCAAGCGATTGATGCCCGTAACGCATTACTTTGATTCATTATTTTCCTAAAACACTCTTCCACCAAACTTGAGGATCGACTGGAGTGGGTCAAAGAGTCCAATAATAAACACTGGAGATTTTTTTAATAATTAAAAATGTACAGTCTGGGGCTTCCCTGGTGGTCCAGTGGGTAAGGACACCGCCTTGCAGTGCAAGGGGCGCCAGTTCCATCCCTGGCCTGGGAAGATCCCACGTGCCACGGAGCGGCTGGACCGATGTGTCCAACTACCGAGCCGGAGCTCTGGAGCGCATGCGCCCAGAGCCGCTGCTCCGTGACAACAGAGGCCACCACGATGGGAGGCCCGCACAGGCCAAATAACAAAGATGGATGAAACTAGATAAATGAAAGACCAACAGAAGTGGCCCGCCCACCCCCTTCCTCCTCAGCCCCCCCTCCAAAAAAAAAATGTACAGTCTGATCACTTGCGATATTTTTTGTACCCAATAAAACGTACTCTTTTTGAAACTACAGGGTGGTAAGTTAGGATAGTTGTGTAACCGTCCCCATAATTGAAATATGGAGCATTTCCATCTCTCCGAAAAGTGCCCTGGGGCCTCGGCACAGACAGTTCCCTCCCCCAGCCTACAGGAGGCTCTGCCTCAAAGAATGCAAATGCCTCTAAGAAGACCCCACTGGGCTGAGGGTGGTGGGGGGGAGGTAGTCCTGAATGTCTGACTGTGAGGATGGGTCTCTTCTAGATGGGAAGCTCTGGGGGAGGGCTGGTTGAGGACAGAGTGCCTAGTGCCCACCATATAACTGAGCAGCTGGGATGAGATTCTGGTTGGGGTGTCAGTAGACTGAGACCAGGGTCTAGAGGAGAAATTGGGGGTGAACCAGACCTGGGTATGGATGGAGGGTGGGTCCCAGTGGGTGCAAAACCAGGGGGCAAAGGAACTCAGCATCCAGCATGGAGTCCAGTGGGTCTTTGGGCCGGGCCCTCACTGGTCAAAGTTTCGGCAGTGTCACCTGACTGAAGAAATATGAGTTGGGACCATGAAAGAGGGGGCACAGGGGATGTGTGATGGTGCTGCAGACATGTGGATCTCAGGCAGTGTGTGCACGTGAGTGTATGTCTGTTTCTGGAGACCGTGGCAAGGTGCTTGTCCATCTCCAGGCATCCCAATGGACTCATGCTCTTAGTTGGTGGAGAGCCTTGCAGGCTCTTTTCTTTGTGCATGTGGGATTCCCCCCACCCTCCAGCTCACCTTAACTGCAGCCCAGCCCAAGTAGCATGTGTACCAGGGGCTGACATCCCAGCCGGGAGTTCAACTCATGCATCACCTGGGTTAGGGCAACTGCACATTCTTAGACGCTCTATGTCATGGAAAGAAAGGTGAAGTACTCCATCTGCCTTGCTCAGCTTTCCCCAAACATTACCACTCCAGCAACAAAAGTGGGGGGGGGGTGTTGTTGGTAGTGAGAGGCTTCTTCTCCTCTTGGGAGGTGGGGAGAATCAGCTACCAGAATCGATGGTGGTTTTCAGGTTGAGGAATTTTTCAGATCATTGTCCTGCAGAAGTACCTGTGAACCACCCCACAGCACATGGCCCTTGAGGAGACTCAGCCCCAGGAGATGAACACACTTTCTTCCCATAGCTGTATGCTTTAATGGGGGAACACCTTCAAACCTCCAGCCCCTGTGTGGGCCAGGTGTGTGCGTGAGAGAGAGAGCCTGGGGAAGAGCCCTCTTCTTTCTTGGAGCCCTGCTTCAATGGTGTGAACAAGCTCGGCCTAATCTGCTAGAGGATGAGAGTCTAGCTGGAGAAGAACTCATCTGTCCAAGCTGAAGCCATTCTAGACTAGGCAACAGCCAGTTGATCCCAAGCATGAGAGAGAGTTGAGCCCAGATCAGAAGCACAGCTTCCTGTAACCAGAGCTGATCACAGACTCAGGGCTGTGCCCAGCTAAGTGCCGCAGCGCCACCCATCACACCTGTCTTCCTCCTGGAAGACCCGTCACTGCCCTTCACCTTCCTCCCGTGGGTCAAGCTTCCTACAAGACCTTATATCCAGAAACTCTGCCAAAAGCCCTACAATTGCAACCTGTCCCCAAAATACAGTGTGTCTTTTACTTTCTAGTTAGTTATACTGCTAACAGTGAGTATTATTGGGCTCTTAACACATACTGGACATTGTTTCAAGTCCTTTCTTTCTATGAATCCATTTGCCCTGCATAGAAGCCCTGTGAGTACCCATGTCTTCGGGTGGTTGTACATGCAGGCCTGGAGTTACATATTCTGCCCGAGTCCTGACTCTGTCCATGTACTGGCTGTGTGATCTTTTGCAAGTTACTTCCCCTCTCTGTGTCTCAGTGCCCTACAGATAATGAGACACAGATGAGAAACCAGGAAAGAGACCAGATGATTGTCAGGATGCTGGTGATGACTGAGGGCATAGGCTATGGCTATGGTCAGACATAGGCTATGGTCAGGAGCTCTGCCTTTACTTAGATAATGAGATTGTTACGAGAAATAAATGAGTTCACTCACAAGTCCTTAGCTTGAATGTCTGATGCATAGAGAATGCCATTAAGCATTCAGATCATCACTCCCATTTTTAAGAGAAATTTTTAAATGATTGAGGTGCTAAGAGGTTAAGGAACTTTCTGAAGATTCCACAGCTGGTCAATAATTGTGATATTGTTAATGGAGCATACCACAATGAAAACCTTGTTTTGATTGATACTCCCAGCAGCCTGATGAGGCTGACCGTTTTCATCATTTTACGGGTGAGACACCAGAGGCTCAGAGAAGGGAAGTAACTTGCTCAAGGTCACACAGCTGACTTGAGAGAGAAGTGGCTATCTTGTCTGGCATGGTTTCTGTGTGCCAGAAGGCTGACTCCGCACTTCCTCCCAAAGCAGCTGTTAGGCCAGCATAAAGGCAGAGCTCCTGACCATAGCCTATGTCTGAGCCCTCAGCCATCACCAGCATCCTGACAATCATCTGGTCTCTTTCCTGGTTTCTCATCTGCGTCTCTCCTCACTCTGAGACACTGATGCTGACCCCTACTTGCTTGGCCGCCGCATTTCCTCTCTTCCCTGCTTTCTCCCCACCTGCCCCCCTTCCCCGGGAACGACTGGGTGTAGCTTGCATGGGCTGCAGCTCCCCAGGGTCAACTATAGAATTGATCCTGTGACTCTAAATCCAGCTCTTTCCTCCCTACACCTTGAAGTATTCATGATCAGAAAGAAAAACAGACAGTTAAACAAATGGCCACAGTGCAATTCAGTTCAGTCTCTCAGTGGTGACTGACCCCATGGACTGCAGCTTCCCTGTCCTTCACCACCTCCCAGAGCTTGCTCAAACTCATGCCCATTGACTCAGGGATGCCATCCAACCATCTCGTCCTCTGTCATCCCTTTCTCCTTCTGCCTTCTATTTTTCCCAACATCGGAGTCTTTTCCAGTGAATCAGCTCTTCGCATCAGGTGGCCAAAGTATTGGAGCTTTATCTCCAGCTGCAGAAGCCAAATATTCAGAGTCAATCTCCTTTAGAACTGACTGGTTTGGTCTCCTTGCTGTCCAAGGAACTCTCAAGAGTCTTCCCCAGCGGCACAGTTCAAAGGCATCAGTTCTTCAGTGCTCAGCCTTCTTTATGGTCCAGCGCTCACATCCATACACGACTACTGGGAAAACCATAGCTTTGACTATACAGACTTTTGTCAGCAAGCAAAGTGAAGTTATATCAACTTTAAATTTTTAATGAAGAGGAAGCTATGAATTCATGAAGAATGTCCCCCCTCTTCACTCTTCTTTGTTTTCTGTAATTGGGTTATTTGTAATTAAAGGAAAATTGCTTTTCAATACTGATTTCATTTCTGCCATACAAAGATGTCCCCGACACATCTTTCTTGACTATCCACTATGTGCTGGGCACGTGCTAAGCACTCCTATTACCATGAAGAAAAAGATGAGCATCATCTCTGCCCCTCGCAGCACACACTTCCCCCAGGTGGACATCGCTATGTAAGGATAAATGTGAGAAGACTCCCAGAGGGTTCGGGTGGGGTGAATGAGTGCAGGGGAATGCAGGGGATGGAGGAATTGCAAGGAGGCAGCAGGTGCGGCCAGCGTGGTTGCTCAGCACTTTTTCTCCATTTTCCAGCCTGGAATCCTGCTTCCTTTTAGGGGAGGAATCTTTCCCTGACCCCGTGTAATCATGGTGAGTTAGATCAAGATCGGGTGCATTCAGCGTGGTATGGCAGTAGAGTTAAATCATAGTGAGTTAAATCAAAGCGCCTCTCCCCTTCAGCCACTCAGTTCCTCTCTCTCGGGACTTTGGATTTTGAATTCAGTGTTGCAAACTATATAACCCAGTCTTCAGGGAGCATGTATGCCAGTGGCAGAGTCCTGCTGATGCTGTGAGCCCTTTCTGCTATTTGAACCCACAGAACTCTCCTGGTCACTGTGACTGAGAATGCATCGCCAGGTTTTCAGATCATTTCCCCACCACCTCCCAGAGCTTGCTCAAACTCATGCCCATTGACTCAGGGATGCCATCCAACCATCTCGCCTCTGTCATCCCTTTCTCCTTCTGCCTTCTATTTTTCCCAACATCGGAGTCTTTTCCAGTGAATCAGCTCTTCGCATCAGGTGGCCAAAGTATTGGAGCTTTATCTCCAGCTGCAGAAGCCAAATATTCAGAGTCAATCTCCTTTAGAACTGACTGGTTTGGTCTCCTTGCTGTCCAAGGAACTCTCAAGAGTCTTCCCCAGCGGCACAGTTCAAAGGCATCAGTTCTTCAGTGCTCAGCCTTCTTTATGGTCCAGCGCTCACATCCATACACGACTACTGGGAAAACCATAGCTTTGACTATACAGACTTTTGTCAGCAAGCAAAGTGAAGTTATATCAACTTTAAATTTTTAATGAAGAGGAAGCTATGAATTCATGAAGAATGTCCCCTCTTCACTCTTCTTTGTTTTCTGTAATTGGGTTATTTGTAATTAAAGGAAAATTGCTTTTCAATACTGATTTCATTTCTGCCATACAAAGATGTCCCCGACACATCTTTCTTGACTATCCACTATGTGCTGGGCACGTGCTAAGCACTCCTATTACCATGAAGAAAAAGATGAGCATCATCTCTGCCCCTCGCAGCACACACTTCCCCCAGGTGGACATCGCTATGTAAGGATAAATGTGAGAAGACTCCCAGAGGGTTCGGGTGGGGTGAATGAGTGCAGGGGAATGCAGGGGATGGAGGAATTGCAAGGAGGCAGCAGGTGCGGCCAGCGTGGTTGCTCAGCACTTTTTCTCCATTTTCCAGCCTGGAATCCTGCTTCCTTTTAGGGGAGGAATCTTTCCCTGACCCCGTGTAATCATGGTGAGTTAGATCAAGATCGGGTGCATTCAGCGTGGTATGGCAGTAGAGTTAAATCATAGTGAGTTAAATCAAAGCGCCTCTCCCCTTCAGCCACTCAGTTCCTCTCTCTCGGGACTTTGGATTTTGAATTCAGTGTTGCAAACTATATAACCCAGTCTTCAGGGAGCATGTATGCCAGTGGCAGAGTCCTGCTGATGCTGTGAGCCCTTTCTGCTATTTGAACCCACAGAACTCTCCTGGTCACTGTGACTGAGAATGCATCGCCAGGTTTTCCTTTGATTCTGTGAATTATCTGATAAACTTCAAAGAACGTCCTTTCTTGTATAAGCTAGCCACAGTCAGCTCCTGCTGTTTGCCACCAATGACCTCTTATTGCTTCAGTTGCTCTCATGGGCCCTCCTTATATACTTTGTGATGTCAAAGTCAATGGCTTTGACAATGCTGATCCAGAGCCTCTAAACATTCTTATTATTTCTTTCCACATGTTTTGAAAACCCCATACATTCCTCAGGATATTTTCCCCCTTGAATTGTGCTTTCATGCAAGGATGAGCAAAATTTTTCTGCAAAGGACCCGGTAATATGTATTTGAGTTTGTGAGAGCTAAATGATGTTCTAGAGTTCTATGCTGAGTCAAAGTCGATCACAAATACATCAGCTTTTAAACAGCACAATTTATTATCTCACAGTTTTAGCTGACCAGGCTCTGGGCATGACTTTAGCTGGGTCCTCTGCTGAGGGTCTCTTGTAGTCAAGCAAGTGATTGGGCTGCATTCTTACCTGTGAGCTGAACTTGGGAAGAAGCTACACTCAAATTCATATGAGTGCTGGCAGAATTAAGTTCTCTGTGGTTGTAGGACTAAGGCTCTTAGCTCCTAAGATCACCTGCAGTTCCCTGATATGTGGCCCTCGCGATAGGCATTTCACACTGTTTTTGGTTGTTTCTACATGACCAGTAAGAGAGTCTCTCTCTCCATTCTGTTTAGACAGAGTAACAGCTTGGTAACATCTGTTCATCTCTGCCTCTGCTGTGCAGAAGTAGTCATAGGCAGTATGTGAACAAGTGAGCATACCTTTGTTCCAGTAAAACTTTATTTATAAAAACAAGCTGAGAGCCATGTGGCTCATGAACAGTACTCTGCTGACCCCTGATTTTTAGAGTAATATTGGTGGCCTTCACCAGGAGGTTTTATAAATATGTACATGAATATTATTCACTGCTTCATTTAACATTCTTTTTTTTAGAATGAATTTCTGTCCATTTTTTCTTGAGTAATTGTCTGCTTTTAGTCTTATGAACGCTATGATTTAAAAAAGACATTATTGAAGTAAAGTATGAGGGCAAACATATGCTAAAAACTGATTTTTAAATTTGATCAGATTTCCTTCTTCACTGTGGGTACTGTGTGCCCACTGGGGTTGCTAGGAATCTCAGAGCCAAAGTACAACCATCCATACTAAGTATAAAGTACTCCATGATATGCATTTTTTCCCCTATATTTTCCTTGTTCCTCGTGCCATTTAATATGCTGATATTGATTTCTCTTCTTTTTCTGACATAATCCATGTCTTCCTGCTGTGTTGTATGTGTCAAAATCTTAAAGCATCTCTGTACAAGGTGGTGAAATTGTTTTCATTAAAAAAAAATGGCCTTTAGTATGTATGTTGCATTGAAATATGAATAATGCCTATATTCAGACTAGGATAAATAATAATTCGGGTAAAGGACATTCAAGTTCTCCTCTTATTGATATTAAGCCTTAGGAGAGAGTTGAAAAAATTCTTCAGGGAATCTTGCTGGTTTCTTCTTATTTATTCTAAGCTTTGGTTTGGAGAAGATGAATACCAGCTCATGGACAGTACAGGTGCCCTGGGCTGCACCTGGGCGGGGCTGGGCTGAGGCAAGGATATTGGCTCTGTGTTTCTGGACCCATGAGATCACGAGCTGTATCCTACAAAGGTGCTATTGTACCTGGAGCCTCACTGGTGATTTCACAGCTGAGCCATCTCCCTCCAAGATGCCTTTCATCCTGGGGAAGGCAGCTGTAGAATGGTTCTCCAGTGAAATCATCAGGCCCAAACGGCAGCTGTCAGCCTCACCCTGCACACCCAGATGCCAGATTCATCTCCCAGGGTGGAGGTACTAGAGGACAAGTTGGCTTTCTTAGTCAGGAACAGTGAGGCTGGGCATCCTGGCCTAAGAAACCTGGGGTTACTTAACTCACATGACCTTACAGAGGATAAGATTTGCAGTTCTTTCTTTCTTTGATGGCACTGGGTCTTTGTTGCAGCACTTAAGGTCTTTGATCTTAGTTGCAGCATGTGGGTTCTGGTTTCCTGACCAGCAATCCAACCCAGGGGTCCCCTGGCATTGAGGGTGCAGAGTCTTAGCCACTGGACCACCAGGGAAGTTTAAAGATTTGCATTTTTAGACATATCAATCTGACTGCACATGAGGAATAGCTTGGAGCAGGACTAGAAAAGAAATTGGTCCCTAACCATATATTTCTTTGTATTTGTTCTCTGATGGCATTATGAGCTACCATACATAGAGTATAAAGAAATAGAAATCACTCTGAATACATTGCACATACTTGCTTTATTTAAAATAACTTTATGTGATGAGTATTTTCTCATATTATTAGATAGACTCTAATAGGATGCATGGTATATTTGAATGTACCACCATTGATTTAACCCATCTCCTACTGATGCATGGTAAAATTAGTTTTTTATTTTTCTCTCTTGTACATGCTACTAGGGTTGATGGGAGAAGGGTCTCCAAGAATCTCACATGCTGAGTTTTCTTTTCTGGTAGTCTTGAGTAAGGAGTTAAGCTATGTGTCAGAGCAGGAGTATAGAGCAGGAGTGGTAGATAGAGATGACGTAACCACCCGGTGATGTCATCTCTGCAATTTTCTGAGACATTCCTGATTTGGAACATTCCACCTTACTGGGGCCATATATCCTGAGCTTTTGTTTGGAAAATATTATCAGCCCTCCATGCCATGAATGTCACGCTTCAGCAGCCCTGACTGGCTTCCCACATCCCACACCTGCTCTGCGGTTCTGTTTCCCTGCCTTTGCTCACGCCCAGTCCTCTGCTGGGAACCCCTCCCTCTCCTCCTCATCCGTCTCCCTCCTTTTCACCATTCTTTAATATCTCCTCCAAGAAGGTCTTCCTCATCTTCTCTGCCATAGCCTGGGTTGGGATCCTCTTCTTCATGGAGTCACAAAGTGCCTTGTGCTTACTTCTTGCACTGAACTTAGTCTTTAATGGCTCTCTCCCGACTCCGTTCTGAGACCCTCAAGGGCAAATGATCATGGAATAAAAAACAAAACACAACAAACCCTTATTTAGTGACTGGAATATCTGGGAGCATTGAACAACATTTTAGTGAAAGGATAAATGCATCCATGAGTCCTGGTGGAAAAGGTGACTAGTTGAATGGTTCTAGGTCCAGGGTTTTGTTGGACCAAAAAAACCTCTCTGGGCAAGAAAACTGGAATTGCAGAGAGGGCTGAAGTGGTAGATGTGGGGGATGTGCTGAACAGGAAGGAAGTGAAGACACGAAAGGCTGGGAGAGCGAACTCAGAGGAACCAAAGACCAGAGAGCTCTGTGGATTTGCAGGGCAGGTGTGGGGAGAGTAAAGCCAGCACTGGTCTGATAGGTGAGCTCATCCAGGCACGAGCATCATCTAGGGAATGTGTGAAAAGTGCAGATTTCTGAGTATGTCTTTTAGCGACTCTAAACCAGGAGGTCCGAGGAGAGGTCTGGGATCTATATGTGTAACAAGAAGCTCTCATTCAAGGGGTCTGTGCATCACCCTAGTTTAATTTCTGAAATATGAGGCTTTGGGCATAAAATGAGTTACCTGATTTTTAGATTTCAGGGGTGGAGCCATCCTTCTGAGGCTGAGGTTCAGATGTAGTCACAGGAATGGGTGATCGAAGCAGGAATGTAGTGGTTACAAGCCCATTCTTTGCTGGCCACCAAAGAGATTGCGCTAAGAGTGAAATCAGATCATAGCCCTCTTCGATTTTCAACCCTCACATGGCTTCTCATTACACTTGGAAAAAGATCCCCATGTCCTCCGATGACTTCAGTGGGTCTTGAGCCCAGGTCCCCATCTCTCACCTCTCACCCTTTCTTCCACTCCTCCACCACCCCTGTGTGCTACTGGAGCAGACCGAGTTCTTCCCCACCCGTCTTTGCACGGGCTGTTCCCCTGGCCTTAAAGGCGCTCTCCCATCTTGCCTGTCTCGCTTTCATTCAGAGTCCAAGTGACTATACAATTGGAAGTCAACTCCTCTCTTACCTCCCAGTTGCTGTCATTCAATCCTGTTTTATTTTCCTAACCCGAACCTTAACCCTACCCCAACCTACTGAATCAGAACTTACATTTTCCATGTTTTCTGTGGTGGTATATAAGTTTGCCTAAATTCAAACCGTACACTTAAAAAGACTACATTTTTGGTATGTAAATGATAACCCCCAAAAGTGATTGAGACAAAGAAAGAATCTGCCTTTTCCCAAACCTCTAAAGTGATTCTCATTCACACTAAAATTTGAGAAGCAAAACAAAACAAAGATCCATACTCTGTTCAATATCCTCAAATGTTTAGCTTTTGTAAGATAGCAAATCCTAACATGGTTAATCTCTTTATTCATCTCACTGGTGGGCATAAACTGATTCTTGGCGTGTGGCTTGAGAAGCAGAAATACCTGTGAGGAAAGATACCTCTAGATGCCAAATAGGAGCTGTATTGTCTAGCAACTGGAAGTTACTTGAAAATGTAGCTGATGAGTTAAGATCTCTAAGTTGGAAAAAATGCAGCACTGGTCTGATAGGTTAGCTCATCCAGGCACGAGCATCATCTAGGGAATGTGTGAAAAGTGCAGATTTCTGAGTATGTCTTTTAGCGACTCTAAACCAGGAGGTCCGAGGAGAGGTCTGGGATCTATATGTGTAACAAGAAGCTCTCATTCAAGGGGTCTGTGCATCACCCTAGTTTAATTTCTGAAATATGAGGCTTTGGGCATAAAATGAGTTACCTGATTTTTAGATTTCAGGGTGGAGCCATCCTTCTGAGGCTGAGGTTCAGATGTAGTCACAGGAATGGGTGATCGAAGCAGGAATGTAGTGGTTACAAGCCCATTCTTTGCTGGCCACCAAAGAGATTGCGCTAAGAGTGAAATCAGATCATAGCCCTCTTCGATTTTCAACCCTCACATGGCTTCTCATTACACTTGGAAAAAGATCCCCATGTCCTCCGATGACTTCAGTGGGTCTTGAGCCCAGGTCCCCATCTCTCACCTCTCACCCTTTCTTCCACTCCTCCACCACCCCTGTGTGCTACTGGAGCAGACCGAGTTCTTCCCCACCCCGTCTTTGCACGGGCTGTTCCCCTGGCCTTAAAGGCGCTCTCCCATCTTGCCTGTCTCGCTTTCATTCAGAGTCCAAGTGACTATACAATTGGAAGTCAACTCCTCTCTTACCTCCCAGTTGCTGTCATTCAATCCTGTTTTATTTTCCTAACCCGAACCTTAACCCTACCCCAACCTACTGAATCAGAACTTACATTTTCCATGTTTTCTGTGGTGGTATATAAGTTTGCCTAAATTCAAACCGTACACTTAAAAAGACTACATTTTTGGTATGTAAATGATAACCCCCAAAAGTGATTGAGACAAAGAAAGAATCTGCCTTTTCCCAAACCTCTAAAGTGATTCTCATTCACACTAAAATTTGAGAAGCAAAACAAAACAAAGATCCATACTCTGTTCAATATCCTCAAATGTTTAGCTTTTGTAAGATAGCAAATCCTAACATGGTTAATCTCTTTATTCATCTCACTGGTGGGCATAAACTGATTCTTGGCGTGTGGCTTGAGAAGCAGAAATACCTGTGAGGAAAGATACCTCTAGATGCCAAATAGGAGCTGTATTGTCTAGCAACTTTTGGAAGTTACTTGAAAAATGTAGCTGATGAGTTAAGATCTCTAAGGTTAAGGCATTACAAATATGCAGAGTGAGCTGGTCCATTTTGCCAAATGGGGTCAGAACATGATTGTCTACCCTGAGATGAGAATTTAGGTTTAAATTGCTCAGAAGTTCCAAATCAGAGCCAAGCATAGGGATGATCTATTTGGCTTCTTTCTTGTGACGGGACAGAGTCGTAGCCCCTGCACAGCCTTTCTTCCCTCTGGCTTAATGTGATTGACAATCAGGTTAGCACACAAAGGACGATGAGGAATCGCTCAGCTAAACAAGCTCTTCAACCTCCTGTCTCTGGAAGAATGTTGACTGACAAGGACACAATTAAAAAGGGATTGATTTATTGAGCTGGAATGCTCTGGCTCTCCTAATCTCAGCATCTCTCTGCTTTGTGTAATCACCATTTCCAAACAAGAGTCAGCCTCCGCAAATGAAACCCTTGTGGTCACCGGGGAGCCCAAGATGCTCTTGGTTACCAAAGGTAGCTCAGCCCTAGACGCTCATAAAGAGAAACCACATGAAAGAAGTCCTCTCCTGCATCAGGTCCTGGATAAGGATCTGGAATTCAGCAGGGAAGAATGATCTAAACAAAAAGTAAAGTGGTGGTCATGAAAACTGCTAACCTTGGCTCCAGGATGGAATCGGGTTAAAAAGAGTAAATGGGTAAGGAGCCTTATTTTTGTCTTTTATATAATGAAACTGTAAATTTCTGTTAGAAATCACAGGGTCATCAGATGTCTGGAATGTTGATGGGGATGCCCGTGGGATTCAAGAGAAGAAAAAAAGTCCGTGGATTTGAATTCCCTGTTCCTTTGAACTGTTTCATTGAACTGATGCAGTTGAATCTCAGTTATGCGTATGCAAATAATTATTTCTAGTTGTTGGGATTTGAGGCTCACCCCATAAATAGCACCTCTCTCTTTCTCTCTCTCTCTCTCTTTTGTTGTTGTTGTTCTTTTTTTTTTTTTTTTTTTTTAACCAGTTATGAACTGGTTGAGGAATGAAACAAAAGTCTTGGCAGATGGAGATCAAAATACACCACCATCTTTGTTAATGATGAAGTGGGAAATTTAAGTTTTTACCTGTCTGTTCCATGGATGGGTAGATTTCTTGCTACTGAGTCCCCAGCTTAGAAAGACCTCCCTCCCTCGGGCACAGCAGTTTTGGACAGGCCTTTTGAAACCCATTAAAAGGGGTAGAGCAGAACATGCTCTGTGCCCACAGGCTCTCTCCCAAGAGAAAATGTAAAGAAAAGGATGGGCTGCAACTTCCTAATTCCTCTTTCCAAACTTAGAATAAAAATCTCACTCTTTGCTGGGTCATATAGAAGTTGTACTTTTAGTGTTTTAAAGAACCTCCATACTGTTCTCCATAGTGACTGTATTAATTAGGAAGGAAGGGATGTATGTATACATATGGCCGATTCACTTCTTTGTGCAGCAGAAACTAACACAAGATTGTAAATCAACTATATCCAAATACAAAAATTATTCCTCTCCCCTAGGAGTCAGTGAATGAAGAAGAAGAGAGAAACTAGGAGTGGAGTGGGATCTTCCCCACATGGAAGGAATGATTTTTTTTTGGCCACTTCTATTGGTCTTTCACTTCTCCATTTTCATCCATCTTTGTTCCTTGGCCCGTGTGGGTCTCCCATCGCAGTGGCCTCTGTTGTTGCAGAGCACCGGCTCTGGGCGCATGCGCTCCAGAGCTCCGGCTTGGTAATTGGACACATTGATCCAGCCGCTCTGCGGCACGTGGGATCTCCCCAGGCCAGGGATCGAACCGGCACCCCTTGTACTGCAAGGCGGTGTCCTTACCCACTGGACCACCAGGGAAGCCCCGGAAGGAATGATCTTGAGTAAGAAAGAAGGGCAGATGAGAAAATAGACTGAGAGGGTTCTGTAACTTTCCACGGGACACACAGCTAGGAGGTTGGAGGCACTGCGGGACATACCCAGCTTTCCTTGGCCCCAGAGCCCGAAATATGAAGTAGGTTCTGCTCTATATGTTGATGAATAAAGTGAATGAAGTAAAGGAGGTGACCTTTGAGAATCACAGGTTGACTTCTCAACCTGGTCAGGAGGGGAGAGTCCGTGCAGCACTGTAGATTGTTTTACCAGTTTGGGGGCTGGCCCTGGGGATGGCTTTCCTGAATGTCCTGCTCTGCTAGGCCAGCCCAAGTGCCCAGAAGGTGGGCTCTGGGGCTGGTCTTGCAGCCTGGGAGCAGTGGCAGGTGCATGGAGGGGATGCTGGGTGCTCTTGGCTTGTCCACTTGGCCATTGCCATTCCCGTGGGTTTGTGTCTGATTCTAGATTGTCAGAGGATCTGCAGATTAGCTTTCCAGATGGCCAAAGGGACAAATTCCCACTCTCCCAGGGGTGGAATAAACCCATCTCTGCCCTTGCTAGAAATCTGACTCACAGATTAATGAAAGTGTAGGCAAGCAAGGCTGACATTCAACTTCCCATTTTATGGTGGGAATTTCACCATCTCCTGTGCATCTGGTCACCACAGTTCCAGACAGTTCTCCCAGCCCTGGGGATGATACACAACACAGAGTACCTGGTGCCTCATTTTCCCTCACTAGCTCTTCACATCTTGCCATTTATTTATCATTGTTGTTGGGGCAGCAGAGTTCCCTTTATCAGGGCGTCCTCCCTCCAAGAGGGACCCTTTCTCCCCACCCAAGGCTCCATTTCCTGCTCATCAGCTTTGCCACCTCTGCCTGTCCCCCTTCTCACTGTCATGCGGCCCTGATGTGGACTTCTGTAATCTTAATCTTTTTCTTTGGAAAATTCTGTCACTTTCAATTTCCCCCAGTTTTCTCCCTTCACTTCAGCCATTCTTCCCAGGCCACTGTCACCTTCTCAGCTTTCTCTTCAAAGACGTTGTATGTCTTTTTCTCCTTATTTAGCCCAATGTGACCTGACAGGGTGACTGGAGCAACATATTGGGGGTAGAAATATGTGCTTAGTTCTCCACAGATTTCCTTTGCTTGCTTTTCTGAATGGGGCATTTGTAATCAATTTATGTCACTTAGCTGAAAGGTTAAAAGAATTTTCCAAAATTTGGAAAGGATCGACCTCCTTTCCGCTAGGAGGACATGGCATTTCCTGAAATAGTCTTTGGGGTTTGAATGAAGTAAAGGAGGTGACCTTTGAGAATCACAGGTTGACTTCTCAACCTGGTCAGGAGGGGAGAGTCCGTGCAGCACTGTAGATTGTTTTACCAGTTTGGGGGCTGGCCCTGGGGATGGCTTTCCTGAATGTCCTGCTCTGCTAGGCCAGCCCAAGTGCCCAGAAGGTGGGCTCTGGGGCTGGTCTTGCAGCCTGGGAGCAGTGGCAGGTGCATGGAGGGGATGCTGGGTGCTCTTGGCTTGTCCACTTGGCCATTGCCATTCCCGTGGGTTTGTGTCTGATTCTAGATTGTCAGAGGATCTGCAGATTAGCTTTCCAGATGGCCAAAGGGACAAATTCCCACTCTCCCAGGGGTGGAATAAACCCATCTCTGCCCTTGCTAGAAATCTGACTCACAGATTAATGAAAGTGTAGGCAAGCAAGGCTGACATTCAACTTCCCATTTTATGGTGGGAATTTCACCATCTCCTGTGCATCTGGTCACCACAGTTCCAGACAGTTCTCCCAGCCCTGGGGATGATACACAACACAGAGTACCTGGTGCCTCATTTTCCCTCACTAGCTCTTCACATCTTGCCATTTATTTATCATTGTTGTTGGGGCAGCAGAGTTCCCTTTATCAGGGCGTCCTCCCTCCAAGAGGGACCCTTTCTCCCCACCCAAGGCTCCATTTCCTGCTCATCAGCTTTGCCACCTCTGCCTGTCCCCCTTCTCACTGTCATGCGGCCCTGATGTGGACTTCTGTAATCTTAATCTTTTTCTTTGGAAAATTCTGTCACTTTCAATTTCCCCCAGTTTTCTCCCTTCACTTCAGCCATTCTTCCCAGGCCACTGTCACCTTCTCAGCTTTCTCTTCAAAGACGTTGTATGTCTTTTTCTCCTTATTTAGCCCAATGTGACCTGACAGGGTGACTGGAGCAACATATTGGGGGTAGAAATATGTGCTTAGTTCTCCACAGATTTCCTTTGCTTGCTTTTCTGAATGGGGCATTTGTAATCAATTTATGTCACTTAGCTGAAAGGTTAAGAATTTTCCACTTAAAAATCGACCTCCCCAAATGAGAAAATTGGGGGTGCTTTTTTGTCTAGTAGGCAGGTCTCCACATGCCTCTGTGCAGAGAGACTGTTCTGGAAAGGGCTTCTGGAGGAATTCCTGTGGAATGAGCACTGCTCCTATTCAAGCCTTATGAACACTGATTTCACAGAGTGAGCAGGAAATACTGTTCTATTTCTTTTTGCCACACCTCAGGGCATGTAGGATCTTAGTTCCCCAACCAGGAATCGAACCTGCACCCCCTGCATTGGAAACATGGAGTCTTAACCCCTGGGCTAACAGGAAAGTTCCAGATGTTGTTCTTTTGTCTTCCTCAGGATTCTCTCTCAGAGAAGTGATGTCACCATTACGTGCTTCCAATGGTGCCACAGGTGGGCATAGACTAAGGTATACCTGTCCTGACCCCTTCCAGGATAGGTTTCTATGGAAACAGAAAGGAACAGAACTGAATACGGCAAAACAACCCTAAATTATTTGCTAAGGCCCTGACTCCAAACCTTGTTACAAACATCAGTCAATCCGAGCTCCATCTTGTGAAAACTTCCTTAAGTGGCACCAAGTATGGAGTCTAAAATATCATTCAAATCAACATATTTACAAAACAAGAACAGACTCACAGGCATAGAGAACAGACTTGTGGTTGCCAACAGGGGGTGGAAGGGGAGAGTTTGGGGTTAGCAGAGGCAAACGTCTATAAACAGTGTGGATAAATAGCAAGGTTCTACTGTATAGCACAGGGAACTATATTCAATATCCTCTGACAAGCCATAATGGAAAATAATACAAAAAAGAAAATATATTTATAATTGAATCCCTTTGCTGTACAGAAGAAATGAATACAACATTGTACATCAACAATACTTCAATAACATTTTTAATAAGTGGCACTAAGGAGTCTTGCGGGGGTGCTGTTCACACTCCCTGTGACCAGGTTGGTGCTACCAGATCCCCACTGTTCTGTGTGTTGTCTGCTAAAAGTTCACAGTTGCCCATTTTCTAGAGATCTGTCTTCATCCCTAGAATCTCTTTACTTAGGAGAATGCAAGCTCTCACATTTGTCCCATGCAGGATGCATCTGGTAAGTAACCAACAGGGGCTATGAAAGGTGAGCCCTTGTTTTAAAGTGGGATCAGCTTTGACATACAGTTCATGCTCCAGAACTCCCTGTGGACATCAGGCTTCGGCCAGATCCCAGCTGAGACCCTATCCTGGCTTAGGTGCGCCCCCTCCCAACTCTACTTTGCTCACTTCCTCATTAAGTCAAGTGTGCTGGAATCCTCATCTCAGGCTCTGCTTACAAGGAACCAGATGTAGAAGAGATGAGCACGCCAGGTCAGCAAAAGGATTTACCCCATCTGGGCTCACACGTAATTCTGGAGTCTTACCATGTTGGAGAGAGGGATGGTCATACTCACAGGTAGAAGTGGGGAGACCACAGAGCTGATGCTTATCCTGGTGCCACAGCAGAACTGGTCTAGATGGCTTGAGCCAGGCTTGCTGGAGCTGCAGTGGTGGAGGAAGTGGCATGCCTACCTCGTCACTGGCAGGATCAAGAGAGACAGTGTTCTCAATAGGACGGACAGTATCCAAGAGAAAGAGACAGCTCTCTCTGAGGGTGGTTGGACTTTAGTTTCCTAACCAGCTGCTAAAAGATGGAGCACAGTGGTCCTGTATTGTTGTTTAGTCGATAAGTCATCTATGACTCATGACTCTTTGTGACCCCATGGACTGCAACACACCAGGCTCTTCTGTCCTCCACTGTCTTCCAGAGTTTGCTCAAACTCATGTCCATTGAATCGGTGGTGCTCTCTAACCATCTCATTCTCTGCCACCCCCTTCTCCTTTTGCCTTCAATCCTTGCCAAGTATCTCTCGACTTCCTACTTTTGTATTCCTACCTCCTATGATGGAAAGGACATTTTGGTGTTAGCCATAGATAAGGGAGGAGGTGGAGCTGGGGTTGGTTGGAAGGGATGGGGGCAGGTGTGCTAGGATGAGAAGAGAAAGGTGAAGAGAAGTGATGCTCTACTCTTTAAGACCTACATTTACCGACTTCTCTCTCTTCTCTTCTTTTTTTTTAAAAGATTTTATTTATTTATTTATTTGTTTATTTGGGGGGAGGGGCGGGTTGGGGAGGGAGGGGGTGGGCGGGCCACTTCTCTTGGTCTTTCATTTATTTTTTATTTATTTTTCATCCATCTTTGTTCTTTGGCCCATGTGGGCCTCCCATCGCGGTGGCCTCTGTTGCTGCAGAGCACCGGCTCTGGGTGCATGCGCTCCAGAGCCCCGGCGCAGTAGTTGGACACATCGGTCCAGCCGCTCCGCGGCACGTGGGATCTTCCCAGGCCAGGGATGGAACCGGCGCCCCTTGCACTGCAAGGCGGTGTCCTTACCCACTGGACCACCAGGGAAGCCCTCTCTCTTCTCTTCTTAGACCTCAAATCTTTCTTACTCCTCCTTACCATGGAGTCTTTGTCATTCTGATTGAGTCATTCACTCATGTCTGACTCTTTTTGAACCCATGGACTGCAGCACTGCAGATTCCTTTGTTCTCCACAATCTCTCAGAGTTTGCTCAAACTCCTGTCCTTTGAGTCAATGATGCCATCTAGCCATCTCATCCTCTGTCACCCGCTTCTCCTCCTGCCCTCAGTCTTTCCCAACATCAGTGAAGTCTTGGCCCAGCTTTTGCTCCTCTTGATTTCACTCCCACTTTCCTGCCTGGCCAAATGCTTGGTGTTCATTCAACAAATATTAGTATTTACAAAGTGCCTACTAGGCATTGGGCACTTTTCTAGATGCTGGGGAGACACCCGAAGCAGCTGCTTTTGGTCACTGCCAATGCAAGAAGACACTTAGTAAACACACAGCCAGCTGAGAAGGGTAAATCCAGCCAGAGGTAAATGCCATGAAGTAAACACGAGGAGAAGCTCATGTACTCATTCTGCTGGCATGTTTGTTTTGCCGGGGAGTCTCGTCTGCCCCATGGAGCTGCAGGTGCTTGAAGGAGGAGATCTCAGCTGACACTGTGCTTCCTCCAAGACACTGGACCCAGTGCCTCACTCATCATAAGGAGTCACCACCAACATGTTCACTTCACGACAATGATTAGACTTGAGCTTTTGGCCTTTGGACAGACTTGGGTTTCAGTCTTTTCACCCGTGGTTTTCTCCCTCTGTGTGATTCATGGGCAGCAGAGCAGATGCAGCCTGCAAGGACAAGCGTTGTGTGGGACCTACACGTTTGGAAGCTCATAGGCTCATTTCCTTCTGCGTGAGATGGGGGAGTGAGCGTGCCCACTTCACGGAGTTTTAGAGGGAAGAATGAGGCCATCTGCATGAAGTGCTCTCTCAAGAGAGGGTGTCGAGTGATGGGTTAAGTCCTCATTTCAAGACGAGCCAGAAAGAACTCCAGACCCATGGCTCTTGCAACCTGGATGGCTTCAGTCAGGTCTTGATCACTGCTTTTGTCTTCATTGAGATCCTGAGGGCAGGCTTTTAGGGACTGGAGAGACGAGGGGCAGGAGAAGGGGTCTCTTCCCTAGCCTTCCCACTGCCCAGACCCAGAGTGCATCTCTTCTCTCCTCAAACTGATACCCACCACTTGGCCCTCTGTTGCTCCTTCCTTAGGCTTGAAATCCCTGTTTCACCTTGGTTTGTTTTCTTTCTCTCATCCTGCTCCTGTGCTCAGAACATGAGTCTCCCATCTCCTGTGGTTCATTTTCTCCCCTCTCCCTCTCTTCATTTACTCTGCTTCCAGCCCCAGATCCTCCTTTTGCATTTCTGGTGACTGTTGCAACTTCTCAAGAGCATCTCCCATCCCTGTTTATGCTCACAAAGGTCCATGAGTCACACTGCCTTAAGACGCCGTTGCCTTACCCCCTATGCTTCTTCCCTACCTCCATACCCAAAGAGCCAGCCCCGTCCACTCGCTGCTACCTGAACAAAGGTTGTGTTTCCCCTGTATCTCCTCTGCACTTCTGCTCCTGCTACTCTCTCGGTGAGGCTGCCACACTGGCCCCCTTGTTCAAAACTGGGTTCAGGCATCACCTCTGATATCACAGCTGGTGGGGCACTTGCCCTCACCCTGCATATTCACAGCTTTCATAAAACACTCCTAACCCACCGCTGCTCCTGTAACTGGGCCACGGTTGTTACTAGTTTTGGAAATATTGTTGGTGGTGGGGTGTAGTTGCCGCTACTGCCAGGCACTGACCCCTGATGTCCCATGTGGGGTATGTGAGGTTTCTTCCAGTGACACTAAGGCTCAAGTGAAATCACCTGCCTGCCTTCGTAGAGCTCAAGGCGGAGCGAGGCGGAGTACAAACCCATGGTATTTCATAATCCAAACATGGTCTCCTCAGTTACCATGCTATCATGCCTCCAAGCAGATGTTTGCTGATTGAATGGGGCCGAATAGGACCACCTGAGTTTGGATGCTGAGGGCCAAGTGCCCAGTAGGGAGAGAATCACCATAGCAACAGAGAAACCTGGACGTCTGTGAAACTATTGGGCTGTCAGGTGGTCCTGCCATCCAATCATGCCAGCAGTTGCTAATGGGGCGGCCTTGCTGGGCAGCCAGAGAAGGATGTGACCTCGTAAGAAAATTGATTTAGAATGATCCTGGCCAGAAGGGGCCCCTCCGTCACCAGCCCTCTCTTAGGTCATATTTCAAAGCCTGGCTCAGGGCCACTGGCTGGGGCTCCCGGCTGTGAGATCATGGCTGAGCCATTTGACTCTCAAAATTCTAAGGACCAACTTGGGAGTTTTATCGCATTTCTGCCGCCCAGGCATGAAGTCAGCTGGACGGCGCGTGACAGGGAGCGTTCCTCTTGCAATTAGCCCGAGTGTGCGTTTTTTTTTTCTTTTTTCTTTTCATGTTCTGCCTAAATTCAGCGTGCTGTGAGCGCACGCTCCCTTGAGCTACCCTGCCGCAGTAGCGGAGGTGACTCATGATTGTAAAATCTGGAAAACTCACGGCGGGGATGGAGGGCGGCGAAGAAATAAAAATTATTGTTATCATCTTTCAGGCGTGCTCGATCTCATTACTGCACGTTTTCCAGCTACACTGTGCCTTCTGAACACGGAGTCAGAAGTGATGGTTTGAGCGTGGAAAGGATCAGCTATCTATGGGGTCAGAGCTCCGGAGGCCCCTGTTTCTTTTTGAGGGGCGGTGGTACAGGTTAGATGCCTAGCACCGCTGCTCGCCAGCTGGAACCCGTGAGGATTTGTTCTGAGACACCTGGGTGTGAGGGGCTGCACGTTTTTCTTTATTTTTCTAAAGCGAATAAATCGGACTTGGTCCCCCACCTGCCAGGGCTGGAAGGAAACGCATTCTTCGTTAAATGTGTTTTAGGAGGAGTGGTGGTGAAGGGTGCTTTCTCTCCTCCATGGGAACATGGGAGAAACCCTGGGAATTATGAATTTAGCAAGACTGAGGGGCAAATGTGAGGTGCTGGGTCCACATTTGAGAAATTCTGGCTGGAGGTCTGCAAACACCATTTTGAAGGGACCCTCCTGTATTTCCCCATCACAAGCTTGGTCTGGTCTGTTGGCAGGGGCTCCTGAGGCACTGTGGGTGATGTTTTCCATCCCTGCCTGCAGGTCTTCACTCTCAAGGATTTTCAAACTACCACCTTTTCCCAGAATCAGGGAAGATGCATAGCCCCTCAGGCTGAGTCACCTCTCCTGAGATCCCCTCTTAGGACAGTATGGTTTTCTCAACACTTCACATGTTTTTTGAAATTTAACATTTTTAAATTTTATATTAAAGTATAGTTGATTCACAATGTTGTATTTGTTTTCTAGTGTACAGCAAAGTGATTCAGTTATCTGTATACATATATTCATTCTTTTTCAAGTTATTTTCCCATACAGGTTATTACAAAATACTGAGTAGAGTTTTCTGTGCTATACAGTAGGTCCTTGTCGATTATCTATTTTAAATAGAGTAGTGTGTATGTGTTAATTCCAACCTTCTAATTTGTCCTTCCCCACCCTCCCTAAGTTCTTTCGGCCTTTCTTAAAAGACAAACCAACCAACCAATCAGTCAGAAAACCAAACCAAAGTAAATAGAAATTATGTTACATATCTTCCCCCTTGGCTGTTGGTTCAGAAAAGGAGGAAAATGAGCTTTTCATTCTTTGAGTATTCTAGCAAGAACAAGATAGAGCCACATCTCTGTGAATTCATCATTACTCCAGCTCTGTGATCTTGGGCAAATTACCTAAACTCTCTCAGGCTGACTTTCTCCTTTAAAGGTGGGGTATATGGCCCCTTGTAGCAGGACTGTTGTGAGGATGACATGACATAAGTCAGGCATTTAAGGTAGAGCCTGGTGTGGAGTTGGGCTTCCTAGGTAATGGAGTGGTAAAGAATCCATCTGCTAATGTAGCAGATGCAGGTTTGATCCCTGGGCCAGGAAGAGCACTTGGAGCAGGAAATGGCAACTTATTCCAGTATTCTTGCCTGGAGAATCCCATGGCTGGAGGAGCTGGTAGGCTACAATCCATAAGGCCACAAAGAGTCAGACACAGCTGAGCATCTGAGCACATCTTTCCCCATGGCCCAACTTCTCCTAAGGTTTACTTCTGGGACTTTTCTCTCCCACCTACTCTTGGCTTTAGTGGGGTTTATAGGTAACCCAGTTTGTTGAAGCAATAGGAATATGCGACAAAGAAAGTTTGCTGGGGCTCAGGTAAATCTCAGATCACAGGCAGGTGACTTTCTTCTGGGTTATCAATGGACAGCATGTAGACTCCACTAACACAAATAGCTAAGGTGGCCCCTCTGTCCTGTCCACTTGAGATGCTCACTTCCATGGTAGCCTATGATCTGCAGGAACCGTCCTTCCGAGCATGGCCCAGAGACTCCAGTGCCTCTCCTTTTTTGATCGAGTTTTGGTCCTATTCATTTCTGTGGTTCCCACTCTTTCCCATCTCCTGCAGTATCAGTAATGAGATCTAGTTAGTCTCTTACGAATCGGGTGGCCCCCATGTAGGGGTACCATCTTCTTTCCAGTTTTATGGTTCTAGCTTCAACTCTGCATTCTTCTTCCCTTAGATCTTCCTTTTGGAACATTGAGGCCCAGGGTTGCTGGTATCTCATTTAACCTAACAGTAAACTAATCTGTTAGGTTGGCCCTGTTTCTGAGAATCCCCCAAGGCTTCTGAATTTCTTCTCTCCACTCTTCTCTGTGCATTCCTTCTTTGACAGTTGTTTCCTCTACTCCCCGTGGAGGTTCCACTGTCTCAATGCCTGGTATCCAGGTATAGCTTTGTTTACTGAGACCCAGAGACTGTGGTGTGGCCTGTGGCAAAGGCAGCAGGTGGGATAAGGTCGGCCTGGAAGCTTGTGGAAGCCTCAGTTCTGCACACGCGGTTTCCTGTCTGCACTTTCTTCTCCTCCTTTCTTTGTGGGACCTTCTTCAAGTCATTCCTCCAGTCCTAGGAGGTGTGAGCACGTCCTTTGAGAGACTTGTGTGACAGCCTGGTAACTGGATACCTTAATGATGGTTTCTTAACGATGAGACATGTGGAACTGCCTATTTTGTGGTCACAAATGGCTACTGACCATCACACATGCTGCTACTCAGTACATGTCAGTTTTCTGGTCTCATGTGCCCATCTCACCACTAGAAGGTGAGCTCCCAGTGTGGAGAGACTGGGTGCTGCCCCTGCTTGCGTCCCCAGCAGCTAAGTCACTGCCACCCAGGTATTTGTGGAATGAATGGACAATTCAGCCTGAAGGGAAGCTCTCCCACATCCCCTCCTCTCTGCTCTGCTCAGACGGCAGAGATTCTCAAGCATGAATAGGCATCAGAATTTCTCAGAGGACTTATCAGAGCACAGATGCCTGAGTCCCACCCAAAACTTTGGATTCTAGAGGCCAGACAATAGCATTTCTAATGAGGTGTTGGGCAAGGCAAATTCTGGACATGGTGAAAACAGATGCATTGTTTTGTTTTTTTTTTGTTTTTTTTTTAAATTTAAAGATATACTTATTTATTTTATTTCTGCTTGGAGTGGGTCTTTGTTGCTGCATGGGGACCTTATCTAGTTGTGGTGAGTAGGGGCTACTCTTTGTTGCATGTGTGGGCTTCTCATTGCAGTGACTTGTCTTGCTGGGGAGAACAGGCTTTAGGCAAGTGGGCTTCAGTAGTTGTGGCACATGGGATCAGCTGCACCTAGGAGCGTGAGATTCTCCCAGACCAAGGGTTGTCTCTTGCATTGCAAGGCAGTTTCTTAACCACTGGCCCACCAGGTAAGCCCTGAAAACTGTTATTTCAGGTTACTAGTTTGCTCCTGGATGGGAGGGAGATTAGCTTAGATGTTCGAAACACACAAAATATCCCACCTCCATACTAGGTTGACCAGTGACTCCTCCTAATTCATGTCTATCTATAGCATGTGAATGTGATGTTATTTGGAAATAGGGTCTTCACATGTATAATCAATTTAAGAGGTCATACTGGATTATGATGGGTCCTACTTCTATAGCTATATTGACACAGGGCAGACACACACAGGGAAGAATGCCAGTGAAGATGGAGACAGAGGTTGAAGTGGTCTATTTACCACCTAAGGGAGACAGCAACCACCAGAAAATACGAGAGAAGCATGGAATAGATGCTTAGATGGATGGTTCTCTTTCAGAACCATCAGTAGGAACCAGTTTTGCTGACACCTCGATTTTGGACTTGCGGCTCTAGAGTCATGAGAGAATAAATAAATGTCTGTTGTTCTAAACCATCTTACTTTGTGATAATTTCTTATGGCAGTCCTGAGAAACAAACACATCCCCTAAAATGCAAGAAAAAAGTGAAAAAATAAAAAGCACTCCAAGCCCCTCCCCACAAACCAACACCAAAAAGCCCCACAAGCCAAGACAAAAGCAATGCCTTAGCCTTTCTTTCTTACTGAGAAACTTTAGTGAGTACTGAAAATCACCTGGGGGGTCAGATCCCCTAGGTGAAGTTGTGTAGACTGCTCTTACCTGGCCAAGAGGCCACATCCATGAAATTTTCCAGGCACAAATACTGGAGTGGGTTGCCCTTCCCTTTTCCAGGGGATCTTCCCGATCTAGGGATGGAACCCACATCTCCTGCATCTCCTGCATTGGCTGGTGGGTTTTTTTTACACGACTGAGCCACCTGGGAAGTACTTCTATTGGTGAGTGGTTGAAGCAAAAATTCCCAGGTTACAGTACTCAGATTCTGCTTTTGTACTTAAGATGTGTGTCCTGGAAATCTGCACTTGAACAACCCTCCTAGGTAATTAATTCATGGGGCCTTCCAATAGGTGAAATTTTAAGACTTCCAACCAGGAGTTCTTATTTTATTATCTTGATTTGTGTACCCTTCTCAAAATAACAGCATTTGCGGGAAAACTGTATTCCCAGGTTTTCCACGGTTTCTTAACCACTGGCCCACCAGGTAAGCCCTGAAAACTGTTATTTCAGGTTACTAGTTTGCTCCTGGATGGGAGGGAGATTAGCTTAGATGTTCGAAACACACAAAATATCCCACCTCCATACTAGGTTGACCAGTGACTCCTCCTAATTCATGTCTATCTATAGCATGTGAATGTGATGTTATTTGGAAATAGGGTCTTCACATGTATAATCAATTTAAGAGGTCATACTGGATTATGATGGGTCCTACTTCTATAGCTATATTGACACAGGGCAGACACACACAGGGAAGAATGCCAGTGAAGATGGAGACAGAGGTTGAAGTGGTCTATTTACCACCTAAGGGAGACAGCAACCACCAGAAAATACGAGAGAAGCATGGAATAGATGCTTAGATGGATGGTTCTCTTTCAGAACCATCAGTAGGAACCAGTTTTGCTGACACCTCGATTTTGGACTTGCGGCTCTAGAGTCATGAGAGAATAAATAAATGTCTGTTGTTCTAAACCATCTTACTTTGTGATAATTTCTTATGGCAGTCCTGAGAAACAAACACATCCCCTAAAATGCAAGAAAAAAGTGAAAAAATAAAAAGCACTCCAAGCCCCTCCCCACAAACCAACACCAAAAAGCCCCACAAGCCAAGACAAAAGCAATGCCTTAGCCTTTCTTTCTTACTGAGAAACTTTAGTGAGTACTGAAAATCACCTGGGGGGTCAGATCCCCTAGGTGAAGTTGTGTAGACTGCTCTTACCTGGCCAAGAGGCCACATCCATGAAATTTTCCAGGCACAAATACTGGAGTGGGTTGCCCTTCCCTTTTCCAGGGGATCTTCCCGATCTAGGGATGGAACCCACATCTCCTGCATCTCCTGCATTGGCTGGTGGGTTTTTTTTTTTTACACGACTGAGCCACCTGGGAAGTACTTCTATTGGTGAGTGGTTGAAGCAAAAATTCCCAGGTTACAGTACTCAGATTCTGCTTTTGTACTTAAGATGTGTGTCCTGGAAATCTGCACTTGAACAACCCTCCTAGGTAATTAATTCATGGGCAAAGAGTGCATTTAATGAAACATAGGTTGGACGGGGCAGAGTAGGTGAAATTTTAAGTAGGAAAGCCATATCTTAGACTTCCCCAACCAGGAGTTCTTAATTTTTCTTGCCATTGATCTTTGATTTGTGTACCCTTCTCAAAATAAAGTATATTGATAGTTTCAAAATGACTAAAGCAAAATATGTAGGATTACTGAGGAAGTCAATTATATACAAATACACAATAAAAATATTAAAACCCCCAAACTTCTACATTTAGTATTGTAAGTGGTTCCTTATTAACCTACTATGTATAAGATTTAGCAGTGGGACTGATAACTAACTGTAATTTCAAGGTGGTGATGAGTCTAAAATCATATATTGAAAAACTGTGACAAGTATAAAGTGATTAAAAAAATCCGTGATTTCTATTCATGCAAAGTCACAGAAACTGCTAATACTCCTGCGGTTTCTGGTCAACAATCATAACTGAATACATTTCAGTTCCAATTAGTAGAAATAAAGATGAAAAGTTCCCCCAGTTCATGAGCCCCCTGAACTCTGTCCACACATCCTTTGAAAGTTCATGACCTTACTCTGAGTCCAGCTCTTCATCTTTTCCTTTTTTGCTGGTCCCCTCCACCACCACTGCCCCACACCCGACACTGCCTATCACCCTGCAAGCCTGCAGCAAACCCAGACCTCCCCTCTTCTTAGCCCTGCCCTTAAAATCTACCCTTAAAACCTGCTAATGGCTAGTGGCTAAACAGTATGGTAGGCCGAACACAGGTATGGGGGCCAGAAGGTCCACTGAATCAAGTACTTCCCTCCCAGTTTACTAGCTGTATGACTAACCCTCTGAGCCTTGGTAGCTACATTTATAATACCCACTTTGCAAGACTATAGTAAGGATTAGAGAAGATATATATATATATATATAGTTTTTGGAACATGGTAGGTGCCCCATAAAGATGAAATGTTTTTTGATAAAAACAATTTTTAAGTGTTTCCCCAGTTAAGAGATATTTAACTTTTCATGAGGATTTGTAGCATTTCATCATGTGCTGGAGAAAGAGGATTGGATGGGAGTGAGTGAGCATTCTCACTCCTGGTTTGAGCTGGAAGACTCATTCATGGGACAGTCTTTCAAAAAGATGGCTGAGCACGACTACTCCCAGTGCCGTGCTGGAGCCAGGGGAGCTCTGGGAAAACCCTGCTGGAATCTGGGCGTGGTGATAATGGCTAGTGGGAGGCAGGTGGGTGCTTGCCATGGCTTGGCCACTCCTGAGATGTGGTCAGTGCCTCACCTGGTGTAAGGCTGGGGTGTTGAGAGGACAGGCAGATGGGTGGGTAAATATTCCACGATGGGGTCCTGCCAGCTCGTGCCCAGGCCTGTTCCTAATAAAACCTGCATGTGTGTGAGGCCTGGTGACAGACATAATGGGGTCTCTGCTTGCCAAGTTGGCTCTGCCAGCTGCTCAGGCCTGCTGGGTAAGGTCGGGGTAAGGGGGTTGTCTGCAGAACTCCAGGACAAGCCCTTCTTCACCTCTTCTCCTCATCTCTGAAGAGAGACATGAGCGAGTCAGAATGGGCACATGCTTGTACCAAGGAAGTGGTGGGGGGATTTTACTGCTGTCCTCCAGGGTCTGTGCTAATAGTCAGGGAAAACCACAACATTGGTGGAGGAGATGGGGAGTGGTCATGTGTTCTGGCTCACGCAGTTCAAAAGTCGGGCCTCAGTCTCATCTTCCGCCTGGTCAGTGCTAACAATATTCTTTTTGCAGGAGCTACAAGATACAAAAGAAGCAAGAGATTTAAGGTCAAGTGTATCTTCTGAGTTTAGATTCTTTTTTTTTCTACCAACTTCTACCTCTTTGACTTTGGACAAGCTCCTTAATCTCTCTGGGCTTTGGTTTCTTCACAGAAAAGACCCAGCTGGAAACTTAGGGACATTCTGTCATTGAGACAGTGGAAAAGGAGATACTTCCTTGGTGGCTCAGAAGGTAAAGAATCTGCCCACAATGGGGAAGATCTGGGATTGATCCCTGGGTCAGGAAGATACTCTGGAGAAGGAAATGGCTACCCATGCCAGTATTCTGGTCTGAAAAATTCCATGGACAGAGTAGCCTGGCAGACTACAGTTCATGGAGTGCAAAGAGTAGGGCATGACTGAGTGACTAACACTTTCACATACCTCTCCTGCCACAGTTCATAAAAACTCCTGAATGTCTGCATTCTGGGCTCCACCTTCCTTATATGTAGTCTCTGTTCTGTATTGTGTGGACCCAGCATGAAACCTGGTCCTTCTTGGAAATTCCAAAACAGTCTGCTTACAGAGCAGCAAGAGTAGGACGAGTAACATTGACCAGAGTGTCTTGTTTTGTTTTTGTTTTTGCTTTTGTTTGTTTGTTTGTTTTGTCTTGTTTTCACTATGGTTTTTAGTTTTTGCAGGGGAAAGAGAGATGAGGGTTTACGTGGCAAAAATCTGATCAGCTTTAAAAGGGTGGTAGGCATTACACCATCCATAAAATTCCCTCAGCAACCCTCCCCTGCCCCGCCATGAGGGGGTCTCATTGACTCCTTGCATCACTCCTAGTTTAATTAAGTCCTTCTCTCTCTTTGCCCTAGAGAAGACAATGGCTACCCACTCCAGTACTCTTCCCTGGAAAATCCCACAGACAGAGGAGCCTGGCGAGCTACAGTCCATGGGTTTGCAAAAGAGTTAGACAAGACTGAACAACCAACACTTTCACTTTCTCTGGAGAGACCTGAGCGAGTCAGAATGGGCACATGCTTGTACCAAGGAAGTGGTGGGGGGATTTTACTGCTGTCCTCCAGGGTCTGTGCTAATAGTCAGGGAAAACCACAACATTGGTGGAGGAGATGGGGAGTGGTCATGTGTTCTGGCTCACGCAGTTCAAAAGTCGGGCCTCAGTCTCATCTTCCGCCTGGTCAGTGCTAACAATATTCTTTTTGCAGGAGCTACAAGATACAAAAGAAGCAAGAGATTTAAGGTCAAGTGTATCTTCTGAGTTTAGATTCTTTTTTTCTACCAACTTCTACCTCTTTGACTTTGGACAAGCTCCTTAATCTCTCTGGGCTTTGGTTTCTTCACAGAAAAGACCCAGCTGGAAACTTAGGGACATTCTGTCATTGAGACAGTGGAAAAGGAGATACTTCCTTGGTGGCTCAGAAGGTAAAGAATCTGCCCACAATGGGGAAGATCTGGGATTGATCCCTGGGTCAGGAAGATACTCTGGAGAAGGAAATGGCTACCCATGCCAGTATTCTGGTCTGAAAAATTCCATGGACAGAGTAGCCTGGCAGACTACAGTTCATGGAGTGCAAAGAGTAGGGCATGACTGAGTGACTAACACTTTCACATACCTCTCCTGCCACAGTTCATAAAAACTCCTGAATGTCTGCATTCTGGGCTCCACCTTCCTTATATGTAGTCTCTGTTCTGTATTGTGTGGACCCAGCATGAAACCTGGTCCTTCTTGGAAATTCCAAAACAGTCTGCTTACAGAGCAGCAAGAGTAGGACGAGTAACATTGACCAGAGTGTCTTGTTTTGTTTTTGTTTTTGCTTTTGTTTGTTTGTTTGTTTTGTCTTGTTTTCACTATGGTTTTTAGTTTTTGCAGGGGAAAGAGAGATGAGGGTTTACGTGGCAAAAATCTGATCAGCTTTAAAAGGGTGGTAGGCATTACACCATCCATAAAATTCCCTCAGCAACCCTCCCCTGCCCCGCCATGAGGGGGTCTCATTGACTCCTTGCATCACTCCTAGTTTAATTAAGTCCTTCTCTCTCTTTGCCCTAGAGAAGACAATGGCTACCCACTCCAGTACTCTTCCCTGGAAAATCCCACAGACAGAGGAGCCTGGCGAGCTACAGTCCATGGGTTTGCAAAAGAGTTAGACAAGACTGAACAACCAACACTTTCACTTTTCTCTCTTAGAGTCCTTTCTTTGTATCATTTATTTTCTCTTCTCATGACTGATCTCAGCATATTCCTGGCTTGCCTCTTACCCAAAGTCAAGTTCTCTCTGTTCTCTGTTGTCTGGGTCAATATCTCTCTTCCTGTAGTTCTCACCTGCCTCTACCACCTTGAAGTGTTATCCTGCAAAAGATTGTTACACCTCCAAGTGAAAGTTGTGTACTTGATGTTAATAATAGTACTAATAACCCACCAAGTCATATGAAGGTTGCATGGAATTATGTAAACAAAACTATTCTTTTGAAATGGAAGGTTTATACAAAATCATTTATTAACTTACTCATTTATGCCATGAATCTTTGCGAAGATTTCAACATCCCCAACATTCAGTTAGCAAGATACTGTCAAGGAGTTCATGATCTAAGGAGCTGTTAGGAAACAATGGCAACAAAGTATAGTAAATGCCATGATTGTGCCACATCTCATGTGCAATCATGGGACAAAGAAAGGAGTGATAGATGCATGTTGCCATAAATAGAATGGGGTATATGATGTTTGAAGTGTCATAGAGACAAAGTAAACTCACAGAGGTCTTCTGAGCATTTTGGAGAGGAAGAGCTTTCTATCCGATGCATCAGGACTTTGGGTTCATATCAACTATCTGCATGTTCTTGGTGTGTCTACAGAGTCAAGTCTGTGTTCAAAGTCTGCAACTTTATCTATGGGATAGGCTCTTTGACCTCTTAGAATCAATTTCCTCACCTGTCAAATCTGTATGATAATTCCTCATAGGGTTACCATGGAGACTAAAAGAGATTCATTAACTCATTCATCTAACAAATAGTTATTGAGCAACTGCTATGTATTGGACACTGATATGGACAAAAGGGTTTTATTCCCTAAAAGCAACCCTCCCCTGCCCCGCCATGAGGGGGTCTCATTGACTCCTTGCATCACTCCTAGTTTAATTAAGTCCTTCTCTCTCTTTGCCCTAGAGAAGACAATGGCTACCCACTCCAGTACTCTTCCCTGGAAAATCCCACAGACAGAGGAGCCTGGCGAGCTACAGTCCATGGGTTTGCAAAAGAGTTAGACAAGACTGAACAACCAACACTTTCACTTTTCTCTCTTAGAGTCCTTTCTTTGTATCATTTATTTTCTCTTCTCATGACTGATCTCAGCATATTCCTGGCTTGCCTCTTACCCAAAGTCAAGTTCTCTCTGTTCTCTGTTGTCTGGGTCAATATCTCTCTTCCTGTAGTTCTCACCTGCCTCTACCACCTTGAAGTGTTATCCTGCAAAAGATTGTTACACCTCCAAGTGAAAGTTGTGTACTTGATGTTAATAATAGTACTAATAACCCACCAAGTCATATGAAGGTTGCATGGAATTATGTAAACAAAACTATTCTTTTGAAATGGAAGGTTTATACAAAATCATTTATTAACTTACTCATTTATGCCATGAATCTTTGCGAAGATTTCAACATCCCCAACATTCAGTTAGCAAGATACTGTCAAGGAGTTCATGATCTAAGGAGCTGTTAGGAAACAATGGCAACAAAGTATAGTAAATGCCATGATTGTGCCACATCTCATGTGCAATCATGGGACAAAGAAAGGAGTGATAGATGCATGTTGCCATAAATAGAATGGGGTATATGATGTTTGAAGTGTCATAGAGACAAAGTAAACTCACAGAGGTCTTCTGAGCATTTTGGAGAGGAAGAGCTTTCTATCCGATGCATCAGGACTTTGGGTTCATATCAACTATCTGCATGTTCTTGGTGTGTCTACAGAGTCAAGTCTGTGTTCAAAGTCTGCAACTTTATCTATGGGATAGGCTCTTTGACCTCTTAGAATCAATTTCCTCACCTGTCAAATCTGTATGATAATTCCTCATAGGGTTACCATGGAGACTAAAAGAGATTCATTAACTCATTCATCTAACAAATAGTTATTGAGCAACTGCTATGTATTGGACACTGATATGGACAAAAGGGTTTTATAGGGAATGAGATAGCAAGTGGGTTCTTGTCCTCTTAGGTGGCACTAGTGGTAAAGAACAGGTCTGCCAGTGCAGGAGATAGAAGAGGTGTGGACTTGACCCCTGGGTCAGGAAGATTCCCTGGAGGAGCGAATGGCAACCCACTCAAATTTTCTTGCCTGGAGAGTCTCATGGACAGAGGAGCCTGGGAGGTCTACAGTCCACAGGGTCACAAAGAGTCAAACATGATTGAGGTGACATAGCATCCCTGTGTACCTCTCAGAGTGAACATCCTGCTAGGGAGATAACATCTAGTGGTGCCCAGCCCTGTTAACTGGCCCCTCGAAACTATACAGCATCTTTACTTCAGCTTTTTCTTTTGATTGTTTTCCTTATTCACTGTCCCTTGCACCTTGCATCAAAATTTCATTGCCTTAGAATCCTTCAGTTAGAAATCCTGGGAGTCTGAGAGAAGGGGGCAGTCTTTAGGCCCATGGGCTAGCAAACTTCTATGACAAAATACCATAGGCTGGGTAGCTTAAACAGCAAACATTCGTTTCTCACAGGTTTAGAAGTTGGGAAGTCCAAGGTCAAAGTGTGGGCAGATTCAGTCAATGGTAAGAACCTGCCCTTATGTCCTCACATGCCAGAGAGATCTACTTGTTTGTGTCTCTTCTTTTAAGGGCACTAATCCCATGCATGAGGCTCCACCCTCATGACCTGATGACCTCTCAAAGTCCTCTACCTCCAAATACCATCATATTGATAGCAAGGCTTCAGCATATGAGTTTTCAGAAGAACACAAAAGAGTCCATGGCTTGGAGTAAACGTTGGGAGCAAACTAAAGATACTGAAACCAACGAGTGAATCTCTTTCTCTTTGCTCCCTTCTGCCAAAGGCACTGGGGAGCAACCCAACTTTTTAATGACTTCTTTCCTGGTTCAGGATTTATTATAAATATGCTTCCTTTGTTTCTCCTATAATCACGTCATCAAGTGGCCCAGAGAGAAATGTCAACAACGCAGCCCTTAAGGAGCCCTGGTAGTGGGGAGAGTGGAGGGCTGGCAGAGGACACATTCATAAAACTATGGGAGGGGTGGGGTGAGCCGTCCAAGCCCTGGGTCTGGCAGAGTTTGCAGCTGAGTGGTAGGGAACACGGTGCTCTTATGGCTCAGGGAAACTTCTCCTCAGCCACTGCACTGGTTTTCTCCTGCTCCTTTGTCAAACCTAGGCTCCTCAGTTTCGACATTTGTTTTCCCTTTTGGATTTTTCCTGTCAGTACAAGTAAGTGTTGCATTTGGGGCGTGGAGTACTGGGGGTACACGGGACCTGTGGGAGGAACCCAATACCCAGACTCTTAGAGGCAAAACTTAGGGTTTTGTGGTGAGGAGGGTGGGATGGGGCAGTGATGCCCACAGGTCAGCCATGCAGGATTGGGACTGGGTTTCTTGACTCCCAAGCTGGGTGGCACTCCCTGGAACTCCAAAATTCTAAGCTCACAATGATACAGCATCCATGGTGCCTACGAGAAGCACAGCATAGCTGTCAACTCTTTTTCTTTATACTCCTCTCTCTCTGTCTTCCTTGTTATTAAGTACTTGGACTAAAGTGCCAATTTCCTTAAGAGCTAGGATTGGATCCAAGGAATGTACTCTGGGTGGCAGGGGAAGGGGGTGGATTTCATCAGGAATTCTGCTGTGGAGACAGATGCAGGGGAGCCGTGGAGTCAGATGATCACTACAAGGCTGGTAGAAGGACTCTGATCCCGGAGGCCTGGGTAGGACCTCTCAGGACTGAGTGGGGAAGTGGAGGGAGACCTTGCTGCTGTGGTTAGAAGGGCCCTTTATTTACCTTTCCCTTTTCCTTACCCTCTTCCCACTCCCTCTGTTGCTCCTTCTAGTGCCCATGTTAGGGTTACAAAGACAAATAATGAGGGGGGTTTGGAGGAAGACTCAGGTATCTGAAGCTTGTCATTCTCTCATTTGTGCCTTTTAGTTTCTCCAAGAAGAGATGGGAACTCCCTGGGGACAAGCTCTGGAGGGAAACAAAATCCTGCTCCAGTAATAGCTGGGCATGTATTCTATACCCCTTCCTTTGTATACTGCTCCCATCTCTATTGCAGGGCTTTCTGTGGCTGTGCTGGGGTAGAAGGCTGAGGTCTGGAAGCCTACACCAGCTTCCTATTGCTTCCACCCAAAGCCGAGGTAGATCTGTCAAAGTAGTATCCCTGTGTATCTATCCAGCGGCAGATAAGGTGATGCTGGAACAGAGTGGATAAGAGGCTTAGTCTAGCAGGTAGGAAGTGCAGAAGAACATGTCTGGTATCAGTACTGTCCTTGAGGAGGTGCGGTGACCCTCCCACTGGAAACCACAGCCCAGGGAATGGCTGGTCCCCAGTGTCACGAGCTGGGAGCAAACCTTGACTCCTTTCTCTTTCAGTCTGGTACCCAACTAGTTACCAAGTCCCATCAATTCTACTTGTAAAACAAGGTTCAGCTCCATCTGCTTCTCTGCATCCCACTGCCACCCTCCTAGTCCAGGTCAAGGTCACCTCACTTCAGAAGAACAGCAACTGCATCATTCTACATCTTCCCATGTCTCTTCCACTCCGTCCATCACCCAGGCATCCATGTCCACATTGGAACCAAGGAAATCCCCACCTGGTTAGTTAATTCCCTCCATTGAAACTCTTCAGTGTCATCATTTTGCCTTTGGGAAAAAAAAAAAAAACAAACACTTTAAAAATGTTTTTGATTGGTGACTTCCCTGGTGGTCCAATGGTTAAGACTCCATGCTCCCAATGCAGGGGGCCCGGGTTCAATCCCTGGTCAGGCAACTAGATCCCACACGCCACAACTAAGCGTTCACCTGCTTCAACTAAAAAATTCCATGTGCTGCAAAGAAGATCAAAGATCCTGCGTGCCACAAATAAGCCCCAGCGGAGCCAAGTAAATAAATATTCAGAAATAAATGTTTCTGCTCATTCTCAGAAATCCTGTTAACACTTCTGATCTCATTTTTTGCCTCGTCTATTCCAGACATGGTGAATTGCCTTCTTTGTTCTCCAAATGAACCATGTTCTTGTCTTTTTTCATGCTGTTCCCTCTCTCAAGGAAGTTTTGTCCTACCCCCACCCTTTTCAACTCCTACATGATCTTCATATTCTTCTCTCAGCTTTCACTTTCTCCAGGAAGCCCTCCTTCCTGTATCTGGGTAAGTGGTCCTCTCACGTTTATGTAGCCACCTATCCCTTTCTGAATATGTCTTCATCACTGCTTATTTACTTGAAATCTTCCAGGCTATTAAGAGCATCCTCTGTCATCAATAGGCACCTCTTGACTTCTGCTTACCTAAACTCATGGGCCTCTCTTCCATTCCACATCATATGGATTCACTTCATCTCTTTATGAGTTTGCCTAAAGCAAAAGAAAATGGACACTGGACATTGTAATGGATGATATCCGCAATAGCAATTATTTCTTTTAATATGGAGACATTCCATAATTACTAGTTGTTTTCTTGGCTCTCAACAAGACCAGGGTGAAATGAGATGTCAACTCTTCTAGAATCTTCAAACAGTGATTCTAGTGGGGGTGGGGTGGGAGTAAGAGGGTTAGGGACTGCTTTTTTAAAAAAAGGTTATACCTGAAAACTGCATAATGGAACACCAGTTCACCTCCTCTCTTCTTTGTTATGGTGGAACCTTGGAGAAATCCTGGTCAATTTTTTTTTCTCCATGGACCATCAATATTCAGCCAGGCTTTCGATGTATATTAGATTCTACATCTTCCCATGTCTCTTCCACTCCGTCCATCACCCAGGCATCCATGTCCACATTGGAACCAAGGAAATCCCCACCTGGTTAGTTAATTCCCTCCATTGAAACTCTTCAGTGTCATCATTTTGCCTTTGGGAAAAAAAAAAAAAACAAACACTTTAAAAATGTTTTTGATTGGTGACTTCCCTGGTGGTCCAATGGTTAAGACTCCATGCTCCCAATGCAGGGGGCCCGGGTTCAATCCCTGGTCAGGCAACTAGATCCCACACGCCACAACTAAGCGTTCACCTGCTTCAACTAAAAAATTCCATGTGCTGCAAAGAAGATCAAAGATCCTGCGTGCCACAAATAAGCCCCAGCGGAGCCAAGTAAATAAATATTCAGAAATAAATGTTTCTGCTCATTCTCAGAAATCCTGTTAACACTTCTGATCTCATTTTTTGCCTCGTCTATTCCAGACATGGTGAATTGCCTTCTTTGTTCTCCAAATGAACCATGTTCTTGTCTTTTTTCATGCTGTTCCCTCTCTCAAGGAAGTTTTGTCCTACCCCCACCCTTTTCAACTCCTACATGATCTTCATATTCTTCTCTCAGCTTTCACTTTCTCCAGGAAGCCCTCCTTCCTGTATCTGGGTAAGTGGTCCTCTCACGTTTATGTAGCCACCTATCCCTTTCTGAATATGTCTTCATCACTGCTTATTTACTTGAAATCTTCCAGGCTATTAAGAGCATCCTCTGTCATCAATAGGCACCTCTTGACTTCTGCTTACCTAAACTCATGGGCCTCTCTTCCATTCCACATCATATGGATTCACTTCATCTCTTTATGAGTTTGCCTAAAGCAAAAGAAAATGGACACTGGACATTGTAATGGATGATATCCGCAATAGCAATTATTTCTTTTAATATGGAGACATTCCATAATTACTAGTTGTTTTCTTGGCTCTCAACAAGACCAGGGTGAAATGAGATGTCAACTCTTCTAGAATCTTCAAACAGTGATTCTAGTGGGGGTGGGGTGGGAGTAAGAGGGTTAGGGACTGCTTTTTTAAAAAAAGGTTATACCTGAAAACTGCATAATGGAACACCAGTTCACCTCCTCTCTTCTTTGTTATGGTGGAACCTTGGAGAAATCCTGGTCAATTTTTTTTTCTCCATGGACCATCAATATTCAGCCAGGCTTTCGATGTATATTAGATGGTTCACTGCGGAGCCAGTTGGGAGAGTCTGAACTCTTAGTTAAGTGAACTGTTAGTTGTAGCATGTGGGGTCTAGTTCTCTAACCAGGCATCAAACCTGGGCCCCCTGCATTGTTGGTTAGGAGAGAGTCTGTACATTCTAGCTAGCAAGATGCCTCTTTCCTGCAATCAACATTCCCTGAGCACCTGTCCTGTGCCAAACTGGGTGCTGGGGTGCAACATGATTCAGTCCCATCCCTTCCCCTGAAATTTCATAGGAATGGCACAAACAACATGGCAAAATGTGAGAAGGGAGAGAGCACAGAGACACATACAATAAACAGAGATGGGCAAGAATGGTGGTTGCCATGTACAGAGACAAACTTTGAGTGACAGGATGTAATTGCCTTGAATAATATACCCCTGGCAGGGGCCATGCCATTGTGGCATGATGTTGACTAAGCAAGTACACACAGCTTAAAAGTTGAGACTTATGTTTTATTCAGCAGAAATTTTTAGGACTTCAAGCTAGGGAGACAGCACCTCAAGTAACCGTGAGAGAACTGCTCAGAGGAGGTGGAAGGAAGAGCTGGTTATGCAGAAGTTTTGCCACAAAGGGCAGGTAGTCTGATCATCAAAAGATGATTGTTAAAGAAAACCAGATAACCCAAGTTAAGAACTTAGTACTTTTCATGGATTTCCCTTGTGTCTCAAAATGTAAATGATCTGCCTGCCATGCGGAGGTCTGGATTCAGTCCCTGGATTGGGAAGATCCCTGGATAAAGGCGTGGAAACCCACTCTGGTATTCTTTTTCTTTTTGTAGGAGTGGGGGTGGGTTGGGGAGGAAGTGGGGCGGGCAGGCTACTTCTATTGGTTTTTCATTTATCTATTTTTTATCTATCTTTGTTCTTTGGCCTATGTGGGCCTCCCATGGCAGTAGACTCTACTGTCACAGAGCACCGGCTCTGGGCGCATGCGCTCTAGAGCTCCGGCTCGGTAATTGGACACATCAGTCCAGCCGCTCCGTGGTACGTGGGATCTTCCCAGACCAGGGATCGAACCGGCGCCCCTTGCAATGCAAGGTGGTGTCCTTACCGACTGGACCACCAGGGAAGCCCCACTCTGGTATTCTTGCTTGTAGAATTCCATGAACTGAGGAGCCTGGCAGGCTACAGTACACTAGGCTGCAAAGAGTTGGACGTGACCGAGCAGCTAACACTTTCAGACTTACATATATGGGAAGATGCAAGAATCTGGGCTTGCTGAAATCATTCCTTTGATAAACACTTCAGCTATCGGGGGCAGTATCCTGTATTTTTCACATTCTGAGCTTCTCAGGGCTCACTTTAGGGAATGGCTATGGTCTCGAATAGCTGCTAGATGGCAGGTATTCTTCTTCAGTTCCCTTAGGGCTCACTGGCTCACATTGGAGGACTGCAATCACTGATGACTTTGACATCGTTGTTGACTGATACGGCAGGAAATATTCCATGTGGGGGAAGCTAGAAGTTTCCCCCACAATCACCATCAGCACCCCAGATTCTTTATACAATCACCTCTTCCTTTTTTAATATTTATATTTATTTATTTGGCTCTGCCAGGTCTTAGTTGGGGCATGTGGGATCTTTAGTTGCAGCATATTGGATCTAGTTCCCTGACCAGGGATGGAACTCGGGTCCCCTGCTTGGGAGCACAAAGTCTTAGCCACTGGATCACCAGGGGAGTCCCCAGTCACCTCTTCCAAAATGCCGAGTGTTGTGTAAGCACATTCTCAGGTCCATCGGCGCCCATCCCCAGGTCATCTCCCAAGCCTGATGTCAGACATTTCTGTAGTGAAAACTTCCTCCCTCCCTCCCTTTCTGTGCTAATTTACAAATTGTCAACAGTCGGTTCTTAGAAACGGAAGGACACAGGGCTTGTCAGAAGCCTGGGCACAGACAGACTCAGACATTTGGGCTGGTGCAGACACGCATGCGCTTATGTGCGTGCATGCACATTTTCCTGTGCCCTGTGGCAACATACTGGTGTCCAGTCCCCTTACATCAGTGGATAGGAATGTCTACAAACTCTCCAGGAAGTGAACAGGCCCACCAATAAAACCCTTCCTCCTCCTAAATGCTTGGTAGGCATTTGAAAAACTGACCTAACCAGGGCCTAACCCAAGAGAGTGGGACAATGAGGATCTCAATGTTATTTATGGCAGCCTCTTTTATATGGTAAGTGACCTTGGATTGTAAGTGACCTTGGATGGTAAGTGCCCTGTTACTGAGGGAAGAGTTTAGTGCTAAGAAGACAGGAATCTATATGGGTGCAGAGTGATGGATGGGGTGTTTGTGGATGAAGAGTGAAGAGAAGCGGCAGTGAGGGCATAGGCATTGATCTTGAGGCTGTTTACAGGGATATTGGGATGTGTCTGAATAAACCAATGGAGGTGGAAATTCCAAATTTTTGTAGTTGATAAATTTGCCTCAGAAACAAGGAAATGGTAGTATCAATCATCACAGCGCTCATTTTCGCTAGCTAGGGTTTTGAGAGGGAAAACTTAATATCTTCTCTTCCCTTACGGGCTCAGAGCCAAGACAAAGAGGTAAGGTGGATGGGGCTGCATTGTCACGTTCACGACTGGAGCACTTTTGAGTGATAGCCCACCTGGGCTTGTTGACTCCCCAAACCCAGACCTGAGAGCACATTGGAGTCTGCAAAGCAGTACATTCTGCTAAGGAGAAGAGGATTTGGAAGAGAGACCAACTAATCTTTGGTACACTGGCATCACCCGCTTAAGAAACAGACAGCGGGGACTTGTTCTCCCACCGGGTAACTTACTGTCTCCCCAGGGAGTAATGAGAGGTAAGACGTGAGGCCAGGTGTGGTCGGGGGACTCCCTCACCATAGTGAACAGACAGGGTGAGGAAGACATGTCTCCCTTGTCTGTCCCCTTGTTTTTGTCATAGTCAACCATAGCCAGGGTTACCCAACCCTGCTGTCTCCTCAGGGGAGATGAGTGCTTTCAACTTCCCTGTCAAGGGGCTGCTCTTCCCACATGGTCTCCACTCCTCTGGTATTCTGCTTAGATCACTGGGGCTAGAGTCAGTTTGACTTTCAGAAGTCTCTGAGATGAAGCAACTCGTATGAGAATGAAATCACCACCATGGACATTCTCTTTGAGGTGAAAAAGCAGTCCCTTTCTTCCTTCTTGTTCCAAATTCTGTCTAGCTGTACAACCTGATAGAGCTCCAGAGAGGTTCTTATCCAGTGGAGAAACAAGAGTGATAAAGGGATCTGTCAGGATGGAGCCCTGACACGGAACCTCTAAGGTAGGGGAGAGTTGGTGCTGTGAGGTGCTTGTTGAAGGGGCACCAGCTGCTTGTGGAGAGGAGCTGCTGTCTTGGATTTGAGGTGTGTGTAAACTCCATTCAAGGCAGGAATGTGGCTGTGCATGAGGGCAAAGACCCTCTCTTTTGCTCCCTCTCTTCTCTCTTTCCCCACCTTCTTACTTTCCCTACCCTACCCCTTCTCCTTCCCTACCCCTCCTTCCTACCTTCTTCTTCTCTACCCCTCAACTTCTCTCTTCCTCGCCCTTCCTGAATTAATTACTCCACCAGGACATCCTGAGGCAAACAGCCAAGTCAGAAATCACCTCACCTCTCTGACAGCCCATCCCATCCCTACATGCTCATATCTCATGGGCAGGCACTCCCATGTGTCACTAGGGCCACCGAGAGACTTCCTATCCACTGTCAGAGACACTAGTTGTTCGCATTTTTGGCAAAGGATCATGACAATCACCTTGGGAAGGAAAACAGAGCAGAGGGATAGTGGAAAGAACGTGACTTTTGGAGCCAGACAGACCCTGGGCTCTCCTCCAGCTCCATCACTTAATACCTGGGTAACCCTGGGCAAATCACTTAACCTCCTTGACTCTTGGTTTCCTCATTTGTAAAATAAACAGTGCAAAGAGGATAATAGTCATCTTACAGAACTGTTTTGAAAGGTAAGCAATTTGATGCATGAAGCATGCCTGCAAGACACATGGTAGATAGGTTTTAACATTTTGGGATGATTCCATTATAGGCTAATTGCAGAGTTTTATGGGTCTCTTCCTCTTGTAGGCCCTGAAATCACACAAATCAGGCAGCATTTGCTGTACATAAGGAGGTTATTAAGTAGTCTTCATTAGGATTTCTAATGAGTTAATCTTTCTTTTGCTCCACGGCTGTGCCTGTTTCTACTTGAAGATAGCTTCTCATTAAGGTCATTTTGTAAAATACCCTCCCACAGGATCTTTTCAGCCATTCCCTTGCTACATTGACCATGGTTTGTAATCCATTTCTGTTGTATTGAGGTTGCCTTTTCATGACCATGGGATTTATAGTGTGTACAGAAGTACAGAGGACTCGGGAACTTGGCCAGCTCGTGTACCATAGCCTTTGCTATGAAGCTAATGTATAGATGGTTCAGAGTCCCTCTGTCCTTCCATTTTGAAGTTGGATGGAGCCCAAGTCTACCGACCCAAGTCGGTAGACTTGGGCTCCAAGTCTGAACCAGTCTACTGACAAATCCCTCTTTGAGGCCAAGTGTGTTAGTGAGGACATCTCAGTATTTTCAATGGATGTTTCCCTAAGGGTATCTATCACTCAGAGGTATGGAGTATAAGCCACAGATTTGAACAGAAAGCACATATGTTGAGGAGAGGCATAACAGCCAAGTCAGAAATCACCTCACCTCTCTGACAGCCCATCCCATCCCTACATGCTCATATCTCATGGGCAGGCACTCCCATGTGTCACTAGGGCCACCGAGAGACTTCCTATCCACTGTCAGAGACACTAGTTGTTCGCATTTTTGGCAAAGGATCATGACAATCACCTTGGGAAGGAAAACAGAGCAGAGGGATAGTGGAAAGAACGTGACTTTTGGAGCCAGACAGACCCTGGGCTCTCCTCCAGCTCCATCACTTAATACCTGGGTAACCCTGGGCAAATCACTTAACCTCCTTGACTCTTGGTTTCCTCATTTGTAAAATAAACAGTGCAAAGAGGATAATAGTCATCTTACAGAACTGTTTTGAAAGGTAAGCAATTTGATGCATGAAGCATGCCTGCAAGACACATGGTAGATAGGTTTTAACATTTTGGGATGATTCCATTATAGGCTAATTGCAGAGTTTTATGGGTCTCTTCCTCTTGTAGGCCCTGAAATCACACAAATCAGGCAGCATTTGCTGTACATAAGGAGGTTATTAAGTAGTCTTCATTAGGATTTCTAATGAGTTAATCTTTCTTTTGCTCCACGGCTGTGCCTGTTTCTACTTGAAGATAGCTTCTCATTAAGGTCATTTTGTAAAATACCCTCCCACAGGATCTTTTCAGCCATTCCCTTGCTACATTGACCATGGTTTGTAATCCATTTCTGTTGTATTGAGGTTGCCTTTTCATGACCATGGGATTTATAGTGTGTACAGAAGTACAGAGGACTCGGGAACTTGGCCAGCTCGTGTACCATAGCCTTTGCTATGAAGCTAATGTATAGATGGTTCAGAGTCCCTCTGTCCTTCCATTTTGAAGTTGGATGGAGCCCAAGTCTACCGACCCAAGTCGGTAGACTTGGGCTCCAAGTCTGAACCAGTCTACTGACAAATCCCTCTTTGAGGCCAAGTGTGTTAGTGAGGACATCTCAGTATTTTCAATGGATGTTTCCCTAAGGGTATCTATCACTCAGAGGTATGGAGTATAAGCCACAGATTTGAACAGAAAGCACATATGTTGAGGAGATATTGAGTAGCTTCCAAAATTGATGGAAGATCAGAGAACCAAGTTTAGGAAACATTGGGAAGGAAAATTTCCAGGGAAGTTCTCATGGCAAGAATACTGGAGTGGTTTTCCACTCCTCCAGGAGAAGGGGACTAAAGAGGATGAGAGGGTTGGATGGCATCAACAATTCAATGGACATGAGCTTGAGCAAGCTCTAGGAGACAGTGAAAGACAAGGAAACCTGGCGTGCTGCAGTCCGTGGAGTTGCAAAGAGTCAGCCATGACCCAGTGACCTGGACAACAGCAGAGGGGTTAGGCCACAGCTGAAGTCTCTTGTCAGTACTCTGCTGCTATGTCACCACTGCTGCTATTGCTGGATCCTGAAGTTTCTACTACTGAACCTCGATGTTGCTAGATAAAGATCCTCAAATGTCTCTGTGTCATTGGATTGCTGGCTCTGTGTTCCCAACCCACCAACTGATCCTAAGTCCTCTGCCTGATTCCAGAGAGCAGGAAGAGTCCTCTTTGGCTTTCCTTGTGAGATCACCCAGTAGGGAATTTCTCCAAAAGTAGAGAGTTAGTTTAAATGTTAACGTCTGGTATGCTTGAAAACTAGGCAGCTTTAATGTATTGTCACAATAAATTTTTGATTCAAAGATAAACAGCATAAATGAAATGCTCTGCCCACCCTTAGAACTCGAGTGTAGCTGAGAAAGCACTGACTCAGATCCAACTTCTCTAGCCCTCTCAGTTTCTTCTTCTATGAAATGGGAATTATCCTGCATGCCTTTCTCAAGGTTGTTGTGAAAATCAACAACATAGCAGATGATTAAATGCTATATCAAAGGAGCAGATATCTGAATATTTTGCCCTATTAGCTGACAAAACACTAGGAAACATCTCCAGTATGGGTAATTTGTTGTCCGGAGTGTGGTGTTATGCCCAGGGGCATGAGAGATCATGTTCTACAATTAAAGTGCCCAAAGTTCAAGAACAGGAAATACTGAGTGAGTTTCCTGAGGCTATACACAGATAAGGGGTACAGTGTGGATTTATACCCAGGTCTGTCTGACTGTGGGCTTCCCAGATGGCTCAGTGGTAAAGAATCTGCCAGCCAATGCAGGAGATGCGGATTCCACCCCTGGGTCAGGAAGAACCCTTGGAGTAGGAAATGGCAATCCACCCCAATATTCTTGCCTGGTGGGCTACAGACCATGGACTCACAAAGAGTCGGATACTACTGCACACACCAGCATGCATGCTTGCATGCCTGTCTGTCTGTCTGACTCTAAATTCTATGTTCCTTCCAGGTGGCCTGATTCTAATTCCCAAAACTGGATGAATTAACGAAAAGCTCAGGAAGAAGATCCCTATCTAATAAAGACATAGTTTACAGAGACTTCTGATAGTCTGAGCCTGGGTTACATGCCTATAAATTAGCTGCAAGGGAGTTTGAAAAAGTTAAGTATATGGCTTCTATAGAGAGAAGAAATTTCTTCTTTTCATCAAGAGAAGCTATTTCCCAAACGTAGGAAGTGGTTCAAGAGGCTGGGGGTGCAGTGGTGTTGCTGGTTCTTAGCTAAACTCCTGAGCACGTAGTAGGTGTTGTCAACTGAATGTTTCTGTCCTTCCCCAAGTTCACATGTTGAAGACTTAATTCCCAATGTGATGGCATTTTCAAAGGACCCAGGCAGGTATGTAGGTTTAGATGAAATCATAATGGGATTAGTGCTTGTGTAAGAGGAAGAGATGCAGGGGTCTTGCTCTCTCCCTAACGTGTAAAGATAATGCAAGAAGGCAGCCATCTGCAGACTGAGAAGGAGGCTTTCATCAAGAGCTGAATCAACTGGCACCTTGATCTCAGACATTCAAGTTTCCATGACTGTTAGAAAGAAATATCTGTTGGTTTAGCCACCTAGTCTATTATGGCCATTTGATGCAAAGAACTAACTCATTGGAAAAGACCTGGATGCTGGGAATGATTAAAGATAGAGGGAGAAGGGGCAGCGGAGGATGAGGTTATTAGATAGCATCAATGGACATGAATTTGAACAAACTCTGGGAGATAGTTAAGGGCAGCAAGCCTGGCATGCTGCAGTCCTCAGGCTCACAAAGAGTTGGACACAACTTATCGACTGAATAACAACAACAAGCTATTTTGTAATAGCAGTCTGAGAGTAAGACAATAGGAGTGTCATAAGTATTTACTAATTGATTGACCAAATAATTCTGTCTGACTTTTTTTTTTGGCTACTTCTATCGATCTTTCATTTATTTATTTTTGTTCTTTGGCCTGTGTGGGTCCCCCATCACAGTGGCCTCTTGTTGCAGAGCACTGGCTCTGGGCACGTGCGCTCCAGAGCTCTGGCTTGGTAGTTGGACACATCAATCCAGCCGCTCCATGGCATGTGGGATCTTCCTAGGCCAGGGATTGAATGGGCGCCCCTTGCACTGCAAGGCAGTGTCCCTACCCACTGGACCACCAGGGAAGCCCTCTGTCTGACTTCAAAGTCCATGCCCTTAGCCCCTACACTTATTCTATAGATGGTCCTTGACAAGATCTAGTGGAAAATAGTGGTGAAATTATATAACTTTTCTATCTTGTATAAAACTATCTTCCTGTATGTGTATTATTCATTTGTTCAATAAAATGTGCAGGCATGGTTTATGACTATGAATTCTGAGAAGGAAGGACCATATTCATCCTGTTCACCATGGTGTCACCCATTTTTCATACAGTGCTGCTGAATAAGGAATTGTAACAAAGATGAGTAGATTGATGAATGAATGACTAAGAGGCAGAGCTGTCTGGATGTGGGACAAATGGATCTGGTAGGTAAGGAGAGATGGTGTCAAAGGATGGCTTCCAGGTTTTTTGGCTTGAACACCAGGTTAGATGGTTCCTTCCATTTCCTGAGATAAGGAGCATGGGAGGATAAACACACTCTGGGAGGAAGACCAGGAGTTTAGTTTGGGGCTTGTTGAGCTTGTGCATCTGTGAGACATGAAAGTGGGGATGTTGAGTGGGCTGCTGGATATATGGGTCTGGAACTTAGAAACAATGTCTGGAATGAAGATATAAATTTGGGAGTTGTCAGCATGTAGCTAGTAACTGAAGTTACAGGCATAGACATGAAAACATATGATAACACAATATATAAAACTACATATGACTCTAAATATTTAAGTAGAAAGTTATATATATGTGTGTAACCATGCATACAATAGAATGACATTACTGGTAATATTCAGGAATGAAGAAGACATAGTATCAGCATGAGAAGTTAATTACTGATCAATGTTCAGTGGATGCCAAATGGCAGAAAGCATACATTGTATAGTTTAATTCAAGATGGTCTGTCTGCAAGAATAATATAAACAGATCAGTGGTGTGCCCATGTCTCTGAACCTCTCCAGAGCTCTGGCTTGGTAGTTGGACACATCAATCCAGCCGCTCCATGGCATGTGGGATCTTCCTAGGCCAGGGATTGAATGGGCGCCCCTTGCACTGCAAGGCAGTGTCCCTACCCACTGGACCACCAGGGAAGCCCTCTGTCTGACTTCAAAGTCCATGCCCTTAGCCCCTACACTTATTCTATAGATGGTCCTTGACAAGATCTAGTGGAAAATAGTGGTGAAATTATATAACTTTTCTATCTTGTATAAAACTATCTTCCTGTATGTGTATTATTCATTTGTTCAATAAAATGTGCAGGCATGGTTTATGACTATGAATTCTGAGAAGGAAGGACCATATTCATCCTGTTCACCATGGTGTCACCCATTTTTCATACAGTGCTGCTGAATAAGGAATTGTAACAAAGATGAGTAGATTGATGAATGAATGACTAAGAGGCAGAGCTGTCTGGATGTGGGACAAATGGATCTGGTAGGTAAGGAGAGATGGTGTCAAAGGATGGCTTCCAGGTTTTTTGGCTTGAACACCAGGTTAGATGGTTCCTTCCATTTCCTGAGATAAGGAGCATGGGAGGATAAACACACTCTGGGAGGAAGACCAGGAGTTTAGTTTGGGGCTTGTTGAGCTTGTGCATCTGTGAGACATGAAAGTGGGGATGTTGAGTGGGCTGCTGGATATATGGGTCTGGAACTTAGAAACAATGTCTGGAATGAAGATATAAATTTGGGAGTTGTCAGCATGTAGCTAGTAACTGAAGTTACAGGCATAGACATGAAAACATATGATAACACAATATATAAAACTACATATGACTCTAAATATTTAAGTAGAAAGTTATATATATGTGTGTAACCATGCATACAATAGAATGACATTACTGGTAATATTCAGGAATGAAGAAGACATAGTATCAGCATGAGAAGTTAATTACTGATCAATGTTCAGTGGATGCCAAATGGCAGAAAGCATACATTGTATAGTTTAATTCAAGATGGTCTGTCTGCAAGAATAATATAAACAGATCAGTGGTGTGCCCATGTCTCTGAACCTCTCCCGCAAAGTTACTGGACACAGAATGTTAGATATTTTGGGGAGATGTTAACCATACCATAGCTACTGCCTTTGTGTCAAGCCTAAGAACATTCTGGAGAAAGATCACAAAGGCAAGACAATGGGAAAATCAGGCTGAGGAGGTCTGTGGGCTTGCAGAAGGGCTCTATAGGGACTGAGTCTTAGGAACAGGAAGCTGTGACAGAAGAGAACACCCCAAACACCCCTTCTCTGTTCTGTGAAATGTGTTTTCAAGGACAAGGCAATCAAGAGATTAATATTGACCTTTCCCGGGCTCCCAGAGGGCACCTGGGTTATGAGTTCTTACACTGTGCAGTTCAGCAATTACAGGCCACCCATCCATCATTGAGATTAAGAGCAAGAGATGTGGATTCAGTGTTCAAAGCCTACTTCTGCCACTAATTTTCTGGGTAGCTTCTGTTAAGTTCCTTATTCTCTCTGAATCAGTTTCCTTGCCCTGTTGAAAGGACATCTATGGCACAGTTACTCTTTGAGCAATGAAGGAGTTAGGGGTGTGATCAAAAGTCTACATATAACTTTACAGTAGGCCTTTCATATGCCATCTGTAACTCAACCAACCATGGATTGTGTAGTACTAAAGTATTTATCTAATGGGAAAAAAATTCACCTATATGCAGACCTGTACAGTTCAAATCCCTGTTGGTCAAGGGTCAACTGGATAAGACGGAGGGTATCTGGACATAGTGACTATCTAGACAAAGTTCTCATTGATGACACAGTTGACTCTCCAGTCTGCCAGTCTGTTAGAGGGATAGCCACTGGTGGGTTAAGCAGAGAGGCAGTGAAATCTGATTTACCAATAGAAAAAGATACCCCTGATGTTGTATGAGGAGTCACAGTGGACACCAGGGAACTAGGTAAATGATGACTGTATATAACCCTTTTGATGATGATTGCATTTGAACCTGTGGGCGTTTGGGTTGAAAGTCTCTTGGAAAACTTCTTGCAGTTTTCTGGAGTATATGCTTTCACCTCCAATCAAAAATAATGAACAAAATTAAAAGACTTAAAAATTGGCCTGACCGTTCAACTGCCAAGAGCCCAATCAGTCGGTGCAGACCTCACAATAATAGCAAATCAGGGAGGAAGTCTGATAAGAAAACACCGCCTAAGATGATTTTTAATTGGCAGCAAAGAACTTGAGAACAATAGCCCAGTGTTGCCAATTCCTTCACATTTCTCACTAAATCAGTTGGCAAAAGAACGGAGGTCTGTGGGCTTGCAGAAGGCAACAGTCTTAGGAACAGGAAGCTGTGACAGAAGAGAACACCCCAAACACCCCTTCTCTGTTCTGTGAAATGTGTTTTCAAGGACAAGGCAATCAAGAGATTAATATTGACCTTTCCCGGGCTCCCAGAGGGCACCTGGGTTATGAGTTCTTACACTGTGCAGTTCAGCAATTACAGGCCACCCATCCATCATTGAGATTAAGAGCAAGAGATGTGGATTCAGTGTTCAAAGCCTACTTCTGCCACTAATTTTCTGGGTAGCTTCTGTTAAGTTCCTTATTCTCTCTGAATCAGTTTCCTTGCCCTGTTGAAAGGACATCTATGGCACAGTTACTCTTTGAGCAATGAAGGAGTTAGGGGTGTGATCAAAAGTCTACATATAACTTTACAGTAGGCCTTTCATATGCCATCTGTAACTCAACCAACCATGGATTGTGTAGTACTAAAGTATTTATCTAATGGGAAAAAAATTCACCTATATGCAGACCTGTACAGTTCAAATCCCTGTTGGTCAAGGGTCAACTGGATAAGACGGAGGGTATCTGGACATAGTGACTATCTAGACAAAGTTCTCATTGATGACACAGTTGACTCTCCAGTCTGCCAGTCTGTTAGAGGGATAGCCACTGGTGGGTTAAGCAGAGAGGCAGTGAAATCTGATTTACCAATAGAAAAAGATACCCCTGATGTTGTATGAGGAGTCACAGTGGACACCAGGGAACTAGGTAAATGATGACTGTATATAACCCTTTTGATGATGATTGCATTTGAACCTGTGGGCGTTTGGGTTGAAAGTCTCTTGGAAAACTTCTTGCAGTTTTCTGGAGTATATGCTTTCACCTCCAATCAAAAATAATGAACAAAATTAAAAGACTTAAAAATTGGCCTGACCGTTCAACTGCCAAGAGCCCAATCAGTCGGTGCAGACCTCACAATAATAGCAAATCAGGGAGGAAGTCTGATAAGAAAACACCGCCTAAGATGATTTTTAATTGGCAGCAAAAAAGAACTTGAGAACAATAGCCCAGTGTTGCCAATTCCCTTCACATTTCTCACTAAATCAGTGTCTTTTCCCATCCAGAATACTCTACCCTTCTCTTGACCTACCCATTTATATAATCACCTTTTGGGACTTGGCTGAAATGTTAGCTCTTGCTAAATACCTTTTCCACTTAGCATCAGTTTGCTTGGATTTGATGGACTGAATCATTAATTCCTTACTCAATCAGTAAAGGCCTTCTAGGTACTAGATACTCAGTTGACTGCTGAGAACCCAGTGCTGAGTTGGGTTTCCACTGCCGGTCTCTCAGTTCAGCATCTTCTGTGATGATGGAAACAACCATGTTTCTATTCTCCAACATGGTAGCTGCTCACTATGTAGGGCTCCTGAGTGCTTGAGAAGTGCCAAGTGCAGCTGAAGAAATGAACTCTAAAATGTTATTTCATTTTGATTAGTTTAAATGTAAATAGCCACATGTGACGGCACATGTCTAAAGCGAGTGACTGATCATGAAGAAAGGGTTGCAGCCAAGTCTGTAGGGGCCGTGATGGGCATTTGGGAGAGTTGGAGGAAGACAGCCAAGGTGGGGCTGGTCAACTTTGCTGAGCAGTCAGGGTTGCTCAGGGGACAGTGATGCATAGCCTTTGGGCCAGCTGTCTGGGCTCAAGTTCAGGGGGTTTTCACCCATTATCTCCATGATTTTGTTGCTGTTGTTTGGTCCCTAAGTCGTGTCTGAGTCTTTGGCAAACCCTTGAACTGTAACCTGCCAGGTGTCTCTGCTCATAGAATTTTCCAGGCAAGAATAATAGAGTGGGTTGCCGTGCCCGTCTCCAGGTGATCTTCCCAACCTAGGGATCGAACCCGTGTCTCTTGCATTGTAGGCCTATTCTTTACCACTGAGCCACTAGGGAAGCCTGTCTCCACAATTACAGGCAAGCTACTAAAATCTTGTCTAACAAATGAGGAATCTGGGGCTGAACGAGGGCAGAGGTGAGTGGGAGCTGGAGAACAGGCAGAGTCAATGTCTGGCCTGTCTCTCGAGCAGTCCTCTCCTTAGCACGTGTGACAAGGCTCATGCATCATTACTCTGCAGAACCGTTCTCACTGGAAATCACATTCCACTTATGTTTCTTGCCTGTGTCATTTCCTGTTACTCACTTGCTCACTCCAAAATGAAACTTTTTTTTTCATCTGATTACAACACATTCTTGCTCATTATCCAAAAAAGTACAGGAATCAGGGAAAATTATAAAGAAGAAATTACAAATCTTCTCACCCAGATTTTTAGGAATTGGATGGATATGCAAATATTCCTAGAGATTCACAAATTTATGTAAGTGGAAATGTACTGTACACTATGTTCTGTGATTGCTGCTTCATCCAATAATTTTCTGTGAGCATTTTAATATGTTAATGTAGAACTTCATAAACACATTAATGACTACACACTATTCCATTGACCATTGTGATGGACACCGTGTTTTTAATGTCTCCCCATTCTAAAACATGGTGATGATCATAAGTCTTCATGTGCTTTGTGATTATCTTTATAGGATAAAGATACAGTGAATTAAAAAATGTGATACATAATGAGCATTATGTTGGTTCTGTGGAGTCCTTTGGGTGGTATGAACATTTTAAATGCTAAATCTTCTAATCCATGAACACATGAATTTCCATTCATTTGTGTCTTTCATTTCTTTCAATGTTTTATAGTTTTCAGCGTCTACAAGTTTTACTTCTTTATCAAGTCAGTTTCTAAGTACTTTACTCTTTTTGATGATACTGTAAATGAAATTGTTCTCAATTTCTTTTTTGGATAGTTTTAAATCAATGTATAAATTAATGTGCAACTGATTTTTATATGTTGATTTTATCTCCTGCAACTTTATCAAGTTTATTAGTAAATTCTCACATCTGGATAGAGAACTGACATTAGCTAGGTTTGGGGTGGAAGGAACTTTCTCGGGTGGTAGGGAGTATGGGTCATGTAGGTATACACTCTCATCAAAATGTATCAACCTATACTCTTGAGATCTGTGTTTCACTATATATATTTTAACTAAAAATCAATATATTTATATACATACAAAATAGAAATACTCATATCATAATAAATCTGATGCATCTATTAGCTTGAAAAATTATTAAAACATGGCAAATTTTGTCTCATCCTGATATTTTGGATTGTTTTGAAGCAAACATTTCAGTATATATTTCTAAAGATAAAGAGTTGGACATGTCTGGGCACATCAGTAGTGACAGGGCATTGGAATGTTATGAGCCACCCTAGAATTTCACCCACCATACAGCCCCTTCACGCTATGCCCCGGAGGTGTCTCTGCCTCCCACTCTGGTCTCATTTTGCTCCACTCTCTGCCTGTCTTTCTGTTTGAGCCCTTCCCCCCTGGCTGCTTTCAAAGTCCTGAAAGTCTCCCTGCTCTCTTCTGCCTCAGGACCTTTGCATATGCTTTCTTTCTGCTTCTTCCTCCCCACTATCCCTCATCTAGTCAAAGCCCATCATTCCTTCAGGTCTCAGATCTAAAAGAACTTCCCTACAGGAATTACTTGCCTAGGTCAGGTCTGCCTGAACTATGTTCTCAGTACATTGAGTACCTCTCCACAGGGCTTAGCTTGTGTTAGGTATTCATACATGTGGTTATTCAGTCCCTCACTGTACTGCAAGCACCTTGAGGGAAGGGGTTGTATCTATTTTTGCTCACTGGTGTATCTCTAGCATCTAACACTTGACACACAGTAGGGCTTAAGAAACGTGCTGCATATATGAAAGCAGCCTCAGTTGGCTTGTCTGTGGTATGAGAGGAGTTGGTTTAGCTCACCAGTCACTCTCCAGTATTCTATGATTCCAAGATCTGGTGTAACTGTCTCAACTTACAGTCAGGAAAGTAGCTCCAAATAGGAAGTGATTTCCACACATTTGGTGGAGAAAGAACTACAGTCTCCACCCCTTTCACACTGTGGCTCTGGGGCACTCTGCAGCCAATAAGACACTCAGGGGTTTCTTTTCTTTTCCAAGCCCCAGGATGCCTGAGTGAGATTCCCGATTTACAGAGTGATCGATCCCTCTTCCACAATGACTGTCGCAGTGTGGACACGGCCTTTGAGGTGGTTTTTGTTGGCCAACTCCATGCCACCTACCTGGTGAAAAGTCCTGACCTTGCTGGCAGCCCATTGGGTGATGCTGAGGGCAGAAGGCGTGGCCAGCGGAGAGGGCCGTTTCCCTGTCTGCAATGGGCACGAGCCTGTCTCCTTGCTGGACCACCGTCACTGCTCCTTGGCCTGTGATGGACCCTGAGCAGCAGACCACCCGAAGAGAGGCCTGTTTCCTCTTTGCTTGTCGCTGTGGCCCTGCCCACCTGGGCTGCCTGAGGGTCACCAGGTGCTCGGAGGGAGTGGAGACGGAGGGAAGTGTTTGTCCCTTGGATTATTCTCCTGGGCTCTGAATTACTGATGGAGTTTATAGAGAACAGAAAGAGCTCAGGTTGATGTGTCATGGGAGTAGGAGGAGAAGCTGAAAGCATTGAAGAGGGCATCAGATTCTCAAGGGAGGGAAACAGTTTTGGGAAAATAAGGATGTAGGAAGTTCAGGTGTGTCTCCCTGGATGTTATTCCATGATTCAAGAAAAGGAGGCGAAGCAGGCCTTTCTCTGCCAAGTGGGAACTGAGTCTGACTTCCAGTAGCTCTGAAATCTTTAGGCTAAAAGCTGGAACAAACTAATGCTCTAAAGCTGCCACCAGCTAGTCCACAGGCCAAACTTTGTATAGTTTGTTGTACAGGTTTCTGTGGCTTCTGTATTTTATATGCATACTTAACGTTCTAGATAGATATCTGCATATATTATATATACATATATATATAATATATGCAGATATATGTATATATCACGTGCTTATGTCTGTGTTTTTAATTTTGTAATTCCAGATACAAGTGACTGGAAAGAAATTGAAAAAACAAATAATGCTCTCACCAGTTATTTTCCCTGTAATGGGCAGAAACAGAATTCATTTTTGGAGGAAGGCTGTTCTTTTATTTTATGAAAAACATACCATACTGGAGTACACAAAGGTCAATTAAAATTATAGTCTTTTGTGGAGACATCTGAGACAGAATAGCTCAACTACTCTGCATGACACTGTAGCATAATATAACAAATTGCAACTGTGGAAAGCATGACATGTCTGAGGGGAGTTGGGGGCTTGGATCTCAGGACACTGGTGATGCTGAGAGGCGGGCTGGCCCTCAGCATGGTGGAGGCAGAGTAACACCCCACGCCCGTGTGCAGTGGGATGCTGGCAGAAGGGTACGAGCGATGGACCCCAGGAGCAATGATATCTGACGTCCCCTTCTCTCACCCCAATGTGATGAGTTAAGAAAAACAGTCTGGAAAAATGTGTTGGGGAGCTCCTAGGATTGGAGGAAGGACAATCAGAATTAAAAGAGCAGAAACAAGCACAGTCCCTGAAATACAGAAGCAGATGTTTATGATCCTTCTCATCAGGGTGGGCTCTTCATGGCCCAGTGCCCTCGTTCCCAGTCTCGGTCTCTGTCCAAGCTTCAGGTTTCAGCTGGGAGAGAAGCTGACTGCTTCAGCTTGCACGATATTTCTACTGCTCAACCAGTTGACTGTGTTGAGGATAAAGAGTGGTATTGAGCTGGTGGCTGGGGTGTTGCCAAAAGGGCTTCCCAGGTGGTGCTAGTGGTGAAAAACCCCGCCTGCCAACCCAGGAGACGTAAGAGACATGGGTTCGATCCCTGGGTTGGGAAGATCCCTGGAGGAGGGCATGGTGACTCACTCCAGTGTTCTTGCCGGGAGAGTCCCATGGACAGAGGAGCCTGGCAGGTTTCAGTCCACAGGGTTGCAAAGAGTCAGACATCACTGAAGAGACTTGGCACCCACCTACCAACTGACAAGAACTCTTCAAATCTTTAGAATTATATTGTTCGCCTGTTCTTTAGGTTGACTCTTACAGAATGAAACTAAATTTTAAAAAGCATTTCTAGGGACTTCCCTGATGGTCCAGTGGTTAAGACTCCGTGTTTCCAATGTCGGGGTGTGGATTTGATCCCTGATTGGTGAACTCAGATCCCACATGCTACACAGTGTGGACAAAAAATTTACAACAACGACAACAACAACAAAATCCCCAAGGAGTATTTCTAAATGCATTCACTTTTATAGTGAATAGCTCAGACACATGCTTTGTGTTAATATGACACCAGTTGTATCTATTATTACCTCATTCTAACCAATTAAAATTAAGTATCAAGTTTCTTTTATATGTATTGAATGCAAAACCACACAGCATGTGGTTCTGGATATATTTTAAATGCACAAAACCTACTATTTTTACATTATTCAGAACTTTTTTTGGCTATAAGTACAGAATTTAAGTTTTGGTTTAAGCCTAAATCAGGGTTTGTTGGCTCATGTAAGTGAGAAATCCACAGATTGTTGGCTTCAGGCATAGCTTGATCTAGGAACTTAGAAATTATTGGAGATTTTTATCTTTGTTTCTTGCTGATATTTGTACATGTGTGCATTAGCTTCATTTTGTTTATACACTGTCTGTAATAAGTGAGCAGATTGCCACTAAAAAGACGCCATATACATCCTATTACCATAAGAACCCCACTGAGAAAAAAATATATTCTGTGTTTCAGTATGCATATGTAAACTAAGGAAAACATCTAGGATGGGTCTTTGTCCTTTCTCTGACCAAACACTGTTGTAGGAGTTGAAACAGTAGGGTCTAGCCTGTCCTCTTGCTCCATTTCTGCGGTGGTGAAGTTGGGCAGTGGGTGCCATGAATCAGAATGCTTTCCAGCCCACCAGAGCCACAGCCAATGGAAGAAGCTCCTTGGGCCTCCCTGGTGGCCCTGTGGGTAAAGAGTCTGCCTTGCAGTGCAAGGGGTGCCAGTTCGATTCCTGGCCCAGGAAGGTCCCATGTGCTACAGAGCGGCTGGACCAGTGTGTCCAATTATGAGCCAGGCTGCTCTACAGTGAGAGAGGTCACTGCAATGCGAGGCCCACACACGCAAAAGAATAAAAAGATCGATGAAAATAAATATAAATAAAAGAGGCATGATGGGGACAAAGGGAAAAAATAGAAAGGAAGAAGCTCCATTCCCCAGTGGAAAATGTGGTTCTGGAAAGTCAAACAACAGGTTTCCATTTCCCTATATTCATAACTCCTGAATTATAGATTTGGAAGGGAGCTTAGAAATCACTTGACTGAAACCTTAAATGATAAAAATCAGGAAACAGAACAACAGAGTTGAAGAGACTCTAGTTAGTTAGTCATTCAACAGTGCTGTGCTTTGCAGATGTAATTGTGGCCAAGACAATTCCAGTCCCTACCTCCAAGTTACATTTTTTCAGTAGGAAAACAAAGTCAGACAAGAGTCTATTACAGCAGCATGGTAGATGTTACTGAAAAAAAGAAAGAATGGTGCATTATGGCAGCACATAAGAGGGACCACGGACCCAATCTGAGGGACCCTTTATGAGTTTGAGCAAACTCTGGGAGATAGTGAAAATAAGGAAAATAAAATCTGTAACCGCTACCACTTGTTCCTCATCTATTTGCCATGAAGGGATGAGACCAGAGGTCATGATCTTAGTTTTTGAATGTTGAGCTTTAAGATAACTTTTTCACTCTCCTGCTTCACCCTCATCAAAAGTCTCTTTAGTTTCGCTTTGTTTTTCTGCCAATAAAGTGGTCTTATCTGCATATCTGAGATTGTTGATATTTCTCCTGGCAATCTTGATTCCAGCTTGTGATTCATCCAGCCTGACATTTCACGTGATGTATTCCATATACACGTTAAATAGTGACAAGATATAGTCTTGATGAACTCCTTTCTCAAATTTAGTTGCTGACTTTGTGGCCCTCCCGGTAATAAGTATATACTGTGGACATGAACGTGAAGCTTTGGTGTCCCCAATTCAATACGTTAGCCAAGCAATGACAGAGAAGAGGCTTAGTGCTCTAGTAAAAGAGCAATGCATTTTTGAAAGGGCCAGAGGGAGAAATAATTGAAATAAAGCTGCCTGATTTAGCAGATAAAAAGAGACCTTTGGCCAATTTGAAATGTCAGATAAAAAATGTTAATGCCACACAGAGCATTCCAAATATTCCATGGCACGTACTTACACTAAAGATTACTCACTGTCACTCTGAAATTTACATTTAACCTGGCACCATGTGTTTTATCTGACAAAGCGTTTGCAGAAAGAGCAGATTATTAAGGATGATGGGCATATAGAGCTTGGGTGGGTGGAAACGGGGATTATGAGGCTAGAGTGGAAGCACAAGCCAGATTGGTAAAGGGCCTTGTGAGCCATGTTACAGATTTATCCTGATGGCAGAGGGAAGTTATTACAGGGTTTTAAATGGGGGGGACAGAGGGTGAGACAGGCTCAGATCTGGATCTGAGGAAATCCCAGGGGTGGTGAAGGATATGAATTACAATGGGGTGACACTGTGGGTGACCAGAGGCAAGGGGACAGTGGCAAAAGCAAGACCAACCCCAAGTTTAAGGCTGAATCTATCAGTTCATGACGCTGCAGGGTTCTTAGCAGTTTAGCCTAGTGAAAATGTAACTGAGCAGGACTCCATGGGGCCTTCCTGGACAGATTACTCCCTCCCCTCCATCCCTCCTGTCTGCCTGCCTCTTTGTTTCAGTAAAGCTTTAGTTTCCTAGGTCTTCCCAGAGACCCAACGAATAAATTTAAATCAGAGATGTGAGAAAGCGCATAAACAAGGAAACAGAGTCAAGCACGACAAAGTAACTTGGTTACTAACCAAAATCAAGGACTTTTAATGCTTCCTTAAGGGCTATAGATACTATTCTTAGCCATGTCCTTGGAGTGGTTTTGTAGACACTGAAACTCCCACTGAGTGCCTGCTCAGGTACTAGGGAACATTCTCCCTCCTCTTCGACAGCTGTAGCCCCCATTTTTGTGTGAGGTCTGCTCCTGCCTGCTACCAGCAGCGAGCTGGGTGACTTCTGCCGTGGGCAGTAGGACGTGATGTGACCTCGGAAGAGTCACTTCTGGTCCCCATGCTGCAGTTTCTTGTAGACGTTAACTGTAAGTTGCTCACAAGCATGTAAAACCAGAAGGTAGATGCTATTGACCCCCAGTTACTTCACCACCCACCACTCAGAAGAATCTCCTTGAGCTGATCACACCCCTACAAGCCCGCTTTCCTCACCTTGTTTTTAAAAACCTTCCTCTGAAAGCCTTCTGGAGTCGGGGTCTTTTAAACTCTAGTTGCCTGGACTGACTCCTTGCCTGATGCTCTGCCACGGACGTGGCGCTTTCCGAGTGTCTGTAGATTGGCACCGCTGCTTGCAGGTGACCCGAGTCTGGTTGGATAACAGAAGTCTGGTCTCCCAAGGGGCTGGGAGACCCAGGGGCCAGTTCTGAACAACTGTATAGTCACCAGACTTTTCTAGGCCTCCCGGTCCTCATCTCTAAGTTCCTCTGGAGTCTGAGGACTCCACCTCCTCTGCTGAGGAGACCGTCTCCGCTTGCTGGCTCCTTCCCCATTCTCAATCCCTGAATGTCTGAGTGTCTCACAAACACCAGACCCAGCCTGGCTCTGGCACTTGTATAAGGGTCAGAATCATCACCATGTTTTTCTTCCATCAACAGTTTGGTGCTATCAGCTCCAGCTGCCCCTGCCGAATCCAGCACATTAAGCTCGAAGTCTCACCTGTCAGGCCCTGGACAGATTACCCTCCCTCCCCATCCCTCCTGTCTGCCTGCCTCTTTGTTTCAGTAAAGCTTTAGTTTCCTAGGTCTTCCCAGAGACCCAACGAATAAATTTAAATCAGAGATGTGAGAAAGCGCATAAACAAGGAAACAGAGTCAAGCACGACAAAGTAACTTGGTTACTAACCAAAATCAAGGACTTTTAATGCTTCCTTAAGGGCTATAGATACTATTCTTAGCCATGTCCTTGGAGTGGTTTTGTAGACACTGAAACTCCCACTGAGTGCCTGCTCAGGTACTAGGGAACATTCTCCCTCCTCTTCGACAGCTGTAGCCCCCATTTTTGTGTGAGGTCTGCTCCTGCCTGCTACCAGCAGCGAGCTGGGTGACTTCTGCCGTGGGCAGTAGGACGTGATGTGACCTCGGAAGAGTCACTTCTGGTCCCCATGCTGCAGTTTCTTGTAGACGTTAACTGTAAGTTGCTCACAAGCATGTAAAACCAGAAGGTAGATGCTATTGACCCCCAGTTACTTCACCACCCACCACTCAGAAGAATCTCCTTGAGCTGATCACACCCCTACAAGCCCGCTTTCCTCACCTTGTTTTTAAAAACCTTCCTCTGAAAGCCTTCTGGAGTCGGGGTCTTTTAAACTCTAGTTGCCTGGACTGACTCCTTGCCTGATGCTCTGCCACGGACGTGGCGCTTTCCGAGTGTCTGTAGATTGGCACCGCTGCTTGCAGGTGACCCGAGTCTGGTTGGATAACAGAAGTCTGGTCTCCCAAGGGGCTGGGAGACCCAGGGGCCAGTTCTGAACAACTGTATAGTCACCAGACTTTTCTAGGCCTCCCGGTCCTCATCTCTAAGTTCCTCTGGAGTCTGAGGACTCCACCTCCTCTGCTGAGGAGACCGTCTCCGCTTGCTGGCTCCTTCCCCATTCTCAATCCCTGAATGTCTGAGTGTCTCACAAACACCAGACCCAGCCTGGCTCTGGCACTTGTATAAGGGTCAGAATCATCACCATGTTTTTCTTCCATCAACAGTTTGGTGCTATCAGCTCCAGCTGCCCCTGCCGAATCCAGCACATTAAGCTGCGAGAAGTCTCACCTGTCAGGCCCTGGCTGTTTATCTCAATAATTTCCCCACATAAAGCACAAACAGCAGACGATTTATTTTCCCTCCTGACATACATAAGGCTGTTAAAAGTCTGAGCGTGCTCGCAGTTTACACGAAGCGGACCTTAATTGCATACTAGAGCGCCATAAAAGGAGGATCCGGCCTCATTAGCGTGGGACCAGTTTTACATTTTTCTCCTCTGACCCAAACTGTTTAAAAACGTAGGGTACTATCTCCTCCCAGGCAGGCATAAATTTCAGTGTTGTCAAAATGCCCTCGCTGAATTCCAACTTTTCTCATACTTGAAAAGGTTCTGTGTGTCAGCTTGGGATGCCGAAATGTCTTCTCTTTCGTGCATCCCTCCCCCACTCCCGGAAATAAACGAAAGTTTCACATTTACAGCATAATCTCAGATATTTCAAATGACATTCTCCTGATCAAATTCTTTTTCCCGATGAGGGGTTACTCAAAACTATTTTCAGCCACACTCCTCTTTCCTGGCTTTCCTATGATGTATGGGCCCCTATGCTATGGCAGGCAGACTGATTATCATGGCATTATTGCAGCATTTGTAACTGTAGCCCCAGAGTCTCCCACCGTTCTAGTCCTCTTTTCCCAACAGCAGAGCACAGCCCGGAGCTCCAGAGTTCACTCTCTGCTAGCCCCCCACGGCCCTCTTACTGGCTGGTACCTGCTCAACTACGAGGAACGTTCTCCCTCCTCTTCGACAGCTGGAGCTCCCATTTTTGTGTGAGGTCTGCTTCCAGCTGCTACCAGCAGGGAGCTGGGTGACTTCTGCTGTGGGCAGTAGGATGTGATGTGACCTCAAAAGAGTCACATCACTCTTGCCTCTGAGATGGAGGAGTAGTACAGGGACTACTGCTGGAGTCTCTTTCGTTCTGTTCCTTCTATTCAGAACAGCCTCTCTCTTATCTTCGCCTTGCTGAGCCTTTGATCCCAGGTCTCACATTAAGTGTCACCTCCTGAAATACTTCCTCCACGACCTAATTTGAGATCTCTGGTTATTTTCTTTATAATTTAAAAACGTATTTTAAAAAATTGTGGTCAAAGATACAGAACATAAATGTTTGCCATCTTAATGGTTTTTAAGTGTGTGGTTCAGTGGCGTTCAGTGTATTCACCTTCTGGAACAACTTTTGCCACCATTCAACTCCAGAGATTTTCTTCATCTTTCAAAGTGGAATCTCTGTGCTTATGAAACAAAAACTCCCTATTCTCTTCCTTTGGGTCCCTGGTAACCATCATTATACTTTCTGTCTCTAAGGATTTGACTTACCATACTCCTCATAGAAATTGAATTTTACTGTATTATTTGTTCCTTTGTGGTTGGGTTTGTTTTTTTTTTTTTTTTCCACTTAGCATAATGTCTTTAAGATTCATCCATATTGTAGCATGTGGCACTATTTCCTTCCTTTTTAAGACTGAATATGTGCCTTTGTGTACACCACATTTTCTTATTCACTCATCTGTGGATGGACACTTGGGTGGCTTCCATCTTTTGGCTTTTTTTGCTCACTTCTATTGGTCTTTAATTTGTTTCCATCTTTGTTCTTTGACCTGTGTGGGCCTCCCATTGCAGTGGCCTCTCTCACTGCAGAGCACCAGCTCTGGGCACATGCACTCCAGAGTGCTGGCTCGGTAGTTGGACACATCGGTCCAGCTGTTCTGCAGCAGGTGGGATCTTCCCAGGCCAGGGATCGAACTGGTGTCCCTTGCACTGCAAGGTGGTGTCTTTACCCACTGGACCACCGGAGAAGCCCTGGCTTCCATCTTTAATATTACACTTGTTATTGTGAATAGTGTTGCTATGAATATGAGTATATGGTTCTATTCCTTTATAGCCTCTTGTCTTTTCCTTTAGATCTTATATGTGCTTATTCATTTACTCTCCAGTAAACCTGAAGAGATATGAAAGCAGGAGCTATTAACTGTTTTGGTTTTTTATTATGATGTATCAGCAGCCTTGCAGCATCTGGCATGTGATGCTGTGACATGAATACCAGAACTAGCTTGTTCGTGTTTGAATCCCGCCTCTGCTCCTTAATAACTGTGCGACTGTAAGAAAATTTTGATTTAACCTCTCTGGGCCTCAACTTTCTCTACATAATGGAGATAAAACAAGTCCTTGCCTCCTAGAATTATTGAAGGCGTATGGGTGAAGGGGCTAGAAGACAGCCCGAGTCGATCTTCAATAAATATTCACCAGTGTTATTGTCATAGTAGATGCTCAAATCAATCACTCCAGAGATTTTCTTCATCTTTCAAAGTGGAATCTCTGTGCTTATGAAACAAAACTCCCTATTCTCTTCCTTTGGGTCCCTGGTAACCATCATTATACTTTCTGTCTCTAAGGATTTGACTTACCATACTCCTCATAGAAATTGAATTTTACTGTATTATTTGTTCCTTTGTGGTTGGGTTTGTTTTTTTTTTTTTTTTTCCACTTAGCATAATGTCTTTAAGATTCATCCATATTGTAGCATGTGGCACTATTTCCTTCCTTTTTAAGACTGAATATGTGCCTTTGTGTACACCACATTTTCTTATTCACTCATCTGTGGATGGACACTTGGGTGGCTTCCATCTTTTGGCTTTTTTTGCTCACTTCTATTGGTCTTTAATTTGTTTCCATCTTTGTTCTTTGACCTGTGTGGGCCTCCCATTGCAGTGGCCTCTCTCACTGCAGAGCACCAGCTCTGGGCACATGCACTCCAGAGTGCTGGCTCGGTAGTTGGACACATCGGTCCAGCTGTTCTGCAGCAGGTGGGATCTTCCCAGGCCAGGGATCGAACTGGTGTCCCTTGCACTGCAAGGTGGTGTCTTTACCCACTGGACCACCGGAGAAGCCCTGGCTTCCATCTTTAATATTACACTTGTTATTGTGAATAGTGTTGCTATGAATATGAGTATATGGTTCTATTCCTTTATAGCCTCTTGTCTTTTCCTTTAGATCTTATATGTGCTTATTCATTTACTCTCCAGTAAACCTGAAGAGATATGAAAGCAGGAGCTATTAACTGTTTTGGTTTTTTATTATGATGTATCAGCAGCCTTGCAGCATCTGGCATGTGATGCTGTGACATGAATACCAGAACTAGCTTGTTCGTGTTTGAATCCCGCCTCTGCTCCTTAATAACTGTGCGACTGTAAGAAAATTTTGATTTAACCTCTCTGGGCCTCAACTTTCTCTACATAATGGAGATAAAACAAGTCCTTGCCTCCTAGAATTATTGAAGGCGTATGGGTGAAGGGGCTAGAAGACAGCCCGAGTCGATCTTCAATAAATATTCACCAGTGTTATTGTCATAGTAGATGCTCAAATACTTATGAGGTCAGCATGTTAAATGAATGAGATGATAATGGAGATGAATCTATTTGTTTCCCTGCTTATCTCTGTCTTTTCTATGCATGTTCATCATTCTGCTCTTCACAGCAGGTGTGGATGCTAATGGAAGGCATTTTCCAGCATCTCAGGATGCTCATTAGAATGCCATTAGCAGAGCCTCTCTGAAGCTGTGATTATCAGCCTTGCTCACATTAGAATGACCTGCAGAATTATATTCAATATCTTGTAATAACCTATAATGGAAAAGAATTTGAAAAGACTATATACCTATGTCTGTGTATATATATATATATATATATATATATATATACACACACACACACACATATATACACATATACATATATACATTTACAGATAACTGAATCACTTTGCTGTACACCTGAAACACAATATTGTAAATAAACTATATGATAACAACAAAAAGAGTAACTTGGGGAGCTTTAAAAATTCCTGTCCTTAGTTAATTATGGTATATATTATAGCTGGATGTTGTGTTTTAGGTGCTATTACCAATCTATACCTGTGTGCGAGAGTGTCTATGTGTGTGTGCACACATGTGTGCGGTGAGCATACGCAGTATAAATGCTGCCGATCGCTCATGTAGACAAACACGCCAGCTGTCCCTGTTCTAAGGTCAGCTCCTTTCATAGTCTTCACCCACTGTTTCATCCTTACTTTCCTAGCTGATTTTCAGAACCTTACCCCATACTCGGGCTTCTGACATCTGTTTTGGTTCTCCCACCTTGGAATCTGCAGGCCAATTAGGAGCCTGGAGTTTGAGCTGGAGATGAAATTCGCCTTCTGCCAAAGTTGGCTTTCCTGGAACCTTCCCAACTGGGCTTCTTCCTGGCCCTGTTCTTCTAGAGCCACTGAGAGGAATTCAGGCTAATGAGGGAGCAGGCCCTAGAAGATCACAAGTCTGGGAGGGCAGCCCCTCTGTTGGCCAGCAGCAGGAGAAATAGGAAACTTCCTCTTCCCATGTGTGGTTTTCTAAATGCTTCTTCACCTTTCTTCCTCTTCTCTCTATGGCTGTTTCTTTCTTTTTTCCTCTTCCTCTTCACATGGAAGGATCTTGCAAACAAGGAAATGGAGAATTATGTGAATAAGCAAAAGGTCCAATCTAATGCCAAAAAAGCAGGATAAAATAACAACATGCAGCAAAAAGCCTCCAAAGTTTGTATAACATCTGCTTCCTGGACAATGGAGGAAACTTTGTTTGCAGCGTAAATCCAAATCAAGATCCTCAGGGCGGCTGGGGAATCAGAAACTGAAATAATGAGACACACACAGGGCTTCAGCAGAAAGTTAGACTCTAAATAGCAGCTCTAGCCATAATTACTTGTGAAAAGTCAGGGGAGGTTATTTATTTCATTTTTTATCATAAAAGTCCTGTCTAGGTTCGTTGATTTGGAGCCCAGAGATAAAGCTGGCTTTCTTGTAAGATGACTATGCAAACAGGCAAGGAAAACCACTCTATTCTAACCTGGAGGCTGATTAGAAAGGCCTTTATCAAAATGTTATTCTTTTCCAAAAGACATCCATCATGTTCAACAACGCTTAGTCTCGGTGTTGTGAAGGAAAGTCTTGCCTCTGGTTAAACTAGCAGCATTCTGGGGAAAAAAATTCTCTGACGGCATCCACCCAGCTGTCAGCATGATTAATTAGCCCCAAGGGTCCCAGGTGGGTGATAAGGACCAATGCCTTCTCACCTACTGTTTGTGCTTAGTTAATGACATGGGTTTGGGCTCAGGTCCCCTGTATGTCTCCTCATTTTTGAGAAATGTGCCCTTAGACTTACCTTGATGAAGTAAGTGGTTAGCTTTGGGTTTTAAACCAGAGAGGCAGGAGTGCAGACTGGCTCTGTGTCTCATTTGCTCTATATTCTTGAGCAAATTTCTTGGTAAGCCTCTGCAGCTTGAGACTAAGTTGGCTTTCCTGGAACCTTCCCAACGGGGGAAGCCACTGAGAGGAATTCAGGCTAATGAGGAGCAGGCCCTAGAAGATCACAAGTCTGGGAGGGCAGCCCCTCTGTTGGCCAGCAGCAGGAGAAATAGGAAACTTCCTCTTCCCATGTGTGGTTTTCTAAATGCTTCTTCACCTTTCTTCCTCTTCTCTCTATGGCTGTTTCTTTCTTTTTTCCTCTTCCTCTTCACATGGAAGGATCTTGCAAACAAGGAAATGGAGAATTATGTGAATAAGCAAAAGGTCCAATCTAATGCCAAAAAAGCAGGATAAAATAACAACATGCAGCAAAAAGCCTCCAAAGTTTGTATAACATCTGCTTCCTGGACAATGGAGGAAACTTTGTTTGCAGCGTAAATCCAAATCAAGATCCTCAGGGGCGGCTGGGGAATCAGAAACTGAAATAATGAGACACACACAGGGCTTCAGCAGAAAGTTAGACTCTAAATAGCAGCTCTAGCCATAATTACTTGTGAAAAGTCAGGGGAGGTTATTTATTTCATTTTTTATCATAAAAGTCCTGTCTAGGTTCGTTGATTTGGAGCCCAGAGATAAAGCTGGCTTTCTTGTAAGATGACTATGCAAACAGGCAAGGAAAACCACTCTATTCTAACCTGGAGGCTGATTAGAAAGGCCTTTATCAAAATGTTATTCTTTTCCAAAAGACATCCATCATGTTCAACAACGCTTAGTCTCGGTGTTGTGAAGGAAAGTCTTGCCTCTGGTTAAACTAGCAGCATTCGGGGGAAAAAAAATTCTCTGACGGCATCCACCCAGCTGTCAGCATGATTAATTAGCCCCAAGGGTCCCAGGTGGGTGATAAGGACCAATGCCTTCTCACCTACTGTTTGTGCTTAGTTAATGACATGGGTTTGGGCTCAGGTCCCCTGTATGTCTCCTCATTTTTGAGAAATGTGCCCTTAGACTTACCTTGATGAAGTAAGTGGTTAGCTTTGGGTTTTAAACCAGAGAGGCAGGAGTGCAGACTGGCTCTGTGTCTCATTTGCTCTATATTCTTGAGCAAATTTCTTGGTAAGCCTCTGCAGCTTGAAGACAAAAAAACACACAAAAAGCTGAAAGTGTTAGTCATTCAGTCTGACTCTTTGTTACCCCATGGACTGTAGCCTGCCAGGATTCTCTGTCCACAGAATTCTCCAAGCAAGACTGGAGTGGGTTGTTGTTCCCTTCTCCAGGGAATCTTCTTGACTCAAGGGTCAAACCCAGGTCTCCTGCATGGCGGGCAGATCTTTTACCATCTGAGCCACCAGCGAAACTCCTATACTCTTGAACAAGTTTCTTGATAAGCCACTGCAGGTTAGTTTTCTCAAATTGAAAGCCTCTCCAAAAGTGCCTTGTTTTCCTCTCCAGGGTCTTTTTTGCCTTTAATGACTCTGCACTATCTTCAAATATTGGCTTTTTAAAAATTTCCCAGTTTTTTTTACTTGTACTCTGTGAAGGAGCTGGTCTTATGAAAGAGATTTGGCTATAGTATAGGCTAGACTTGAATTTGATCCTCAGATCTGTCACTTAGAACCATCTTGACTTGAAACAGGCTGATTAATCTCTGGGACTTTTAGCATCCTCATGTCTAAAATGAGGATGATGATGATAATAATAATTTATATAGATAGTCTGAAGATTAAATGAAATAATACATAGTACTTAGCAAAATACCTGGCATAAGCATATGCTCAGTAAATGAGAGTTATTAACAATTATTGGTACCACTGCAAAAAGCACCGGGCAGATAGAAAGGTGGTTGGATATAGAGGTAAGGAATTTGAAATTTATTTGAAATACAAAATAATCTATGTAATGATCAGTTTTTCTACTATGGGTCAGACCTATATAATCAATTCGTTGAAAGCTAAAACTCTTTGAACTTCAAATGCTATGGCGGCCTTAGTGGAGTTTAGATAGCATTCTACGTTTCTTCTCCACAGACACAAGTAATGCTGCCTTGAAGATCTGTCTCCTGCTGTATGCCCAGGCCAATGAATTCATTGGTCAAATGCGGTTTGGGCTCAGGTCCCTGTATGTCTCCTCATTTTGAGAAATGTGCCCTTAGACTTACCTTGATGAAGTAAGTGGTTAGCTTTGGGTTTTAAACCAGAGAGGCAGGAGTGCAGACTGGCTCTGTGTCTCATTGCTCTATATTCTTGAGCAAATTTCTTGGTAAGCCTCTGCAGCTTGAAGACAAAAAAACACACAAAAAGCTGAAAGTGTTAGTCATTCAGTCTGACTCTTTGTTACCCCATGGACTGTAGCCTGCCAGGATTCTCTGTCCACAGAATTCTCCAAGCAAGACTGGAGTGGGTTGTTGTTCCCTTCTCCAGGGAATCTTCTTGACTCAAGGGTCAAACCCAGGTCTCCTGCATGGCGGGCAGATCTTTTACCATCTGAGCCACCAGCGAAACTCCTATACTCTTGAACAAGTTTCTTGATAAGCCACTGCAGGTTAGTTTTCTCAAATTGAAAGCCTCTCCAAAAGTGCCTTGTTTTCCTCTCCAGGGTCTTTTTTGCCTTTAATGACTCTGCACTATCTTCAAATATTGGCTTTTTAAAAATTTCCCAGTTTTTTTTACTTGTACTCTGTGAAGGAGCTGGTCTTATGAAAGAGATTTGGCTATAGTATAGGCTAGACTTGAATTTGATCCTCAGATCTGTCACTTAGAACCATCTTGACTTGAAACAGGCTGATTAATCTCTGGGACTTTTAGCATCCTCATGTCTAAAATGAGGATGATGATGATAATAATAATTTATATAGATAGTCTGAAGATTAAATGAAATAATACATAGTACTTAGCAAAATACCTGGCATAAGCATATGCTCAGTAAATGAGAGTTATTAACAATTATTGGTACCACTGCAAAAAGCACCGGGCAGATAGAAAGGTGGTTGGATATAGAGGTAAGGAATTTGAAATTTATTTGAAATACAAAATAATCTATGTAATGATCAGTTTTTCTACTATGGGTCAGACCTATATAATCAATTCGTTGAAAGCTAAAACTCTTTGAACTTCAAATGCTATGGCGGCCTTAGTGGAGTTTAGATAGCATTCTACGTTTCTTCTCCACAGACACAAGTAATGCTGCCTTGAAGATCTGTCTCCTGCTGTATGGACAACCGCTTTTCTCTGTCTTCATGTGCGGGTACGCCTGTGTGGGCATGTGTGGGCACATCTGTTGTGCTCTAGGGTCACGGGCTGAATGGTTGAAAGGTTTAGCGTGTGCTGCGAGCACAAGGCTTCCAAAGGATGTCCTAGATTCATGGCCTGGAGGCCTAGCTGGGTCTTTCCCTTTGAGTCTTCATGCTAACTGAGCAAGCGCAGCATCCATGTCTGTGTGAAATGGAAATCAAGGTAGGTCATCTATCTTCAGCGGGTGACCAGAGTGTGATGGTTCTACATTCCCAACATCCCTCAAATTTTGCCATTTCTTTCCATCTGGACACTCTGTGTCTCCAGGCTTTCTTGGCTCTCATCAGCATATTCCAGTTGCCTTTATTCACTCTTCCTCTAGCCTCTCCTTCCTCCTGCTCCTGTTCCATGTCACTGTGCTATTCCCTGGCTTGCAAAAATTAGGTATTTCAGACCATAATCCTATTTTATCGTATTTTTAATTAGACGAGAATTGCTATACATGTTGTGTTAGTTTCTGCTGTACAACCGCATGGATTAGCTATAGGAATGCATATGTCTGGGCTTCCCAGGTGGTGCTAGTGGTGAAGAATCTGCCTGCTGATGCAGGAGACACAAGAGATGCTGGTTCAGCCCCTGGGTTGGGAAGATCCCCTGGAGGAAGAAATAAGCCCACTTCGATATTCTTGCCTGGGAAATCCCACGGACAGAGGATCCTGTCAGGCAGATCTTACACACACACTCGTGCACACATGCACACGTGCGCACACACACAAACACATATGTCCCCTCCCTCTTGAGCCTTCCTCCCACCCTACCTCCATTTCACCCCTCTAGGTCACCACAGAGCAGTGAGCTGAGTTCCTGGTACTATACAACAGCTTCTCACGAGTTGTCTGTTTTACACATCAATGCTGCTCCCTCACTGTGTCCCACCCTCTCCTCCCACGTTGCCCCATGGCCACAAGTCTGTTCTCTGCAGCTGTATCTCTATTCCTGCCCTGCAAATAATTAGACCATACTCTTAACAAATTCATAAGATTGCTCTCAAGGGTCTGCATGGTCTGTCCACGTACTGATCCATCAGTCAGTCCCCTGTGCTATCTGTGGTGCCCCAAAGACAAAGAAAACAAGGCCAACAAGGAGGGTCTTGGAATGTAAGAGGAGAGAAACCAGACCTTTCTTGTCCTTCCCCCCTCATGCTGTAGCTATCACTTTACTCCACCTGCTACACTGTCCAATCAGCAAGGATCCTTAAGGCCCGTGTGCCATGCCTTCGACCCTGGCTATAGAATGAATCAAAGACCCCTGCTTAACTTCATTTCTCCCTGGAGCCGGCCTGCTGTTCTAACAGCATCTCCCACTCTAGCACCCACTCTAGCAATGTCGGTCCTCCCTTAAGCCGGCCCTACCCTCTCATTCTGCCTCGTGTCTGGAATTTTTCAAGCCTGCACACAGACAGTATCTTTCTGTGTCAAATTTTCATTCAGTTACTACTACTACTAATAAATAGCTTCTTCAATATTCAAGGATTGTTTATATAAGATCCACTTTCGGTTTAGTAATAGCTTTTCAGGAAGAAAAAGAAGCACAACTACACTAAATAAAGACACATTTTAATTGTAAAACACTCTAATTGCTGAAACATCGAGGTGTGAAAAAAATTGTAGGTCTGCGAGTTGAAGACACATCTTAATAGGTACTATTGATTGTCAGCAAAAGGCTCGGTACTGATTTAGCTGTGGAATCTTTGCTACATTCTGCCTCCAAGGACCTCTCCACCATGTAGTCCTGCGCTCTGTATGTGACTTTCTAGATTGCTCTTTGTGCTAAAATCAAACTGCATAGAATATACTTGGTTCAAGCTGATTGGGCCTGTAAAGAAAATAAGGGAATAAGTGGTTTGTGTAGTCACTGTGTAATGTTTGACATCCTTTAAGGAAAAAACTGTTGTGGAAAATAGGACCTGAAAAAAAAAACAAGCAAAAGTCTCCACATCTTTGTTCTCCATTGCTAGCCACTAAGGATGAATTATTTTTGCTTTCTGGGAAGAGTATGGGGGGAAAATGCAGGAACTCTACTCTTTTTGTCCAAGAATGTCATTTTCTTCTTTTCAGGGTGTTACCAATGCAGCTATTACATCAAGGTAAATTAAATACGTTGGGCCAAGTTAGGGTTTCACCTAGTCTTTCTCTGTTTCTTTTTTTAAACCAGCTTTAGCCTTTAAATATTTGACTTAGTATTTGAGTTGAGATTAAGCCGTCACAGATCTCAATTTGATAAGGAGTTAAAATAGACAAAAAGAAGTGAGGCTAATGGCATTTCCAGGTTATTTTCCCTTCACAATTGGCCAAAGAAAATTTCATGAGGAGAATGGTGTTTGCTTTCTTCTTGGGCTGTCTTTGTGCTTGTCTGTGAGACCCCTGACCAACATCACCCCAGTTGTTCTCTCAGTTCATGGGATGCAAGGATCTTTGCTGTGGGTTCCTCTACACATTTAATGGGACTTCTAGTGTCTGTCCTCAGATGATTCTGTTGACTAAAAAAAGGAACAACTTGAGAGTTGTGGGTTAAGTTTTATTTGGGGCATAATTAGGACTGCAGCCCGGGAGACAGCACCCCAGAAAACTCTGAGAAACTGCTCCAAAGAGGCAGCAGGAGGAGGGCCAATATTTAAGGGTTTTGGTGAGGGGGGAATTTAATATCATTAAACAGTCATTTTACAAAGGTCCCCAGTCACGAGGATCTGATGTCACCGTGAAGAGATTTAGTGCTTTTCTAAATATGAGGAGATGCAAGGATTGAGATAATAAAAGCTGTTCCTAAAAGCATCCAGCTATCTAAAGACCTGCCCCACCAGATTCCCTGGAGCACAGAGTGCCTCTACCCAACCCTGATCTCCATCAGGGGGTATTGAAGGTCAGCAGCTCTCAACAGCATAGGGTCTGCTCTCTGCAGAGGCAGATGGCAAATGTCCTTGTTGTCCAGACATTGGCAGTGTAATTGGTAAATGCCAGTTTGTAGTTGACAATTCCATACCTTCCGTTACATTTCATTCGGAATGCAACCAATGTGGGCGATTCTCCAAGCTTCATGACAGAAAGGGCCTTCCAAAGGGGAAAGAATTCAGGGGCAGAATTGAATAAAGTTCAGTACGAAAATGAATTCTTCATAAAACCCTGAAAAATTTTCAGCACTTTTTTTGTTGGAAGAGTATGGGGAAAATGCAGGAACGCTACTCGTTTTGTCCAAGAATGTCATTTTCTTCTTTTGAGGCTGTTACTAATGCAGCTATTACATCAAGGTAAATTAAATCGTTGGGACAAGTTAGGGTTTCACCTAGTCTTTCTCTGTTTCTTTTTTTAAACCAGCTTTAGCCTTTAAATATTTGACTTAGTATTTGAGTTGAGATTAAGCCGTCACAGATCTCAATTTGATAAGGAGTTAAAATAGACAAAAAGAAGTGAGGCTAATGGCATTTCCAGGTTATTTTCCCTTCACAATTGGCCAAAGAAAATTTCATGAGGAGAATGGTGTTTGCTTTCTTCTTGGGCTGTCTTTGTGCTTGTCTGTGAGACCCCTGACCAACATCACCCCAGTTGTTCTCTCAGTTCATGGGATGCAAGGATCTTTGCTGTGGGTTCCTCTACACATTTAATGGGACTTCTAGTGTCTGTCCTCAGATGATTCTGTTGACTAAAAAAAGGAACAACTTGAGAGTTGTGGGTTAAGTTTTATTTGGGGCATAATTAGGACTGCAGCCCGGGAGACAGCACCCCAGAAAACTCTGAGAAACTGCTCCAAAGAGGCAGCAGGAGGAGGGCCAATATTTAAGGGTTTTGGTGAGGGGGGAATTTAATATCATTAAACAGTCATTTTACAAAGGTCCCCAGTCACGAGGATCTGATGTCACCGTGAAGAGATTTAGTGCTTTTCTAAATATGAGGAGATGCAAGGATTGAGATAATAAAAGCTGTTCCTAAAAGCATCCAGCTATCTAAAGACCTGCCCCACCAGATTCCCTGGAGCACAGAGTGCCTCTACCCAACCCTGATCTCCATCAGGGGGTATTGAAGGTCAGCAGCTCTCAACAGCATAGGGTCTGCTCTCTGCAGAGGCAGATGGCAAATGTCCTTGTTGTCCAGACATTGGCAGTGTAATTGGTAAATGCCAGTTTGTAGTTGACAATTCCATACCTTCCGTTACATTTCATTCGGAATGCAACCAATGTGGGCGATTCTCCAAGCTTCATGACAGAAAGGGCCTTCCAAAGGGGAAAGAATTCAGGGGCAGAATTGAATAAAGTTCAGTACGAAAATGAATTCTTCATAAAACCCTGAAAAATTTTCACCAAAGTCCAGACACCAACACTGTTGCAGCCCTGCAGACTTGACTTCACCCTCCTTGCTTGGGGCTTGTGGACTGTAAGCAACGAATCTGCATTTGTAAACAAGGAATAACCTCTTGACAGTTTGATGGGCTTGGAGAAAATGATTGATCTTTCTGGGGGAGAGTGGCTCTTCCTATGTGTCCTGCTGTGGTGAGCCATGACAGTGGATTTGCTAGAGATAAGATCCTTAGAGTGAGACTAAAATAAACACAAAGATAATCTCATGCCATTTCTAGGCTGAGACTGTCTACCAGAGAGAAGTCTGTTCGTTATAAAAATAAACAGGATTCCTGGCCAGGCTGCCTGAGGGAAGGGTGGAGGAGCAGGGGAGGAGAGGACAGAAAAAGTCAGCCACTTGGGACCCTGGTGGATGGGGCACCCTCTGGAAGCTCCCACACCAAAGACTCCTGCCTTGTCAGCCTCAACCAAATTCAGGTTCATCCTCATTTCTATCATTGAACATTTGCTCTTGAACTTGAATCTTCTTTCTCGCTTCTGTGCTTTGGCAGTTCCTAGACACCTCTCGAGGATCATTTCTTTGAGGAGTGTCCTGGTGACCCTTCCTATGTGGTCTCCTGAAACTTTGTTCAGTGTTGGGTCTAAGCTTGTTGACAGTGTGATAGTGTCTTTTTTAAAAATTATTATTTTGCTTTTCTAAACAGTGATTCTTTTTTTAAAATTTGGCCTCTTTTATTAGTCTTTCATTTATTTGTTTTCATTCATCTTTATTCTTTGGCCTGTGTGGGCCTCCCATCGCGGTGGCCTCTCTCGTTGCAGGGCACTGGCTCTGGGAGCATATGCTCCAGAGCACTGGCTCATAATTGGACACACCAGTCCAGCTCTCCACGGCATGTGGGATCTTCCCAGGCCAGGGATCAAACCAGTGCCCCTGCAAGGCGGTGTCCTTACCCACTGGACCACCAGGGAAGCCCTTATTAGTGTCTTGATATGAGAGTCTCTGGCCCTATGGGCCCACTGAGGTCAGACACGAAGTAGTCATTCATTTGTTCATTTGCAGTCATAGAATCAGTATGCCTCACACAGGTACACTGTGCTAGAGATATTAATACAAGGAAGCACACAGCAGAAACACCCTCCTCTTCAGTCTAGTGATGGAGACACTAAGCATGGTGACCATATGAGTAACTGCTATGAAAGAAGCAGAGTGCTGAAATAAAGAAATGGGAATATAATACATTAAACATTTTACTCTATTATAAATAGGGTCCATGAGGAAGTTTCTCTGAGAATGGACATCTAAGTTAAAACCACAGCAAGGAGGAACTAGCTACAGGAGACTGCTCAGTGACTGATGGATCAGATGAATCAAAGCAGGAGATCCTCGTAGTTTACTGTGTTGAATTAAATATATTGCTGAGAGTAAGGTCTTAGGAAATATTTCCTAAGACAGTGTTGGTGGTAACCCTGATCTATTGACAATGACTGCTTGGAGCATAGTTTCAGGGAGAAATGTGGTTGGATCCAAGCTCAGTGGAAAGAATGCCATGGTCAGTAAGTGTGGTCAGCCATGGGTGCAGAGGTAATGGAGATCTGAGCACCAGATCCTTTATATCCTTATTGAATGGACCATGTTTTCATTCTTCTAATCTTTCCATTTTGTTCACTTCTCCGTTCAGTTGGCTTATGATATTTTCATGCTCATTTTAAGATTTTTCTGACTGCATATATATATGTGCATATATGTACATCTTCCAGTATATTATACACACACATGTGTGTATATACATACATATATAAAAATATATACATGAGTATGTGTATACATGTGTTATATAAGCACTCTGTGCATGCACACACACACATTCCCAATCAATTCAATCTCACCTCATGTAAATAGCACTGCCCTTGTATGATTTTCAAATTATTCACTCTAGTCTTAAATTCAGTTTGGTTGCTTAGTCGTGTCTGACTCTTTGCAAGCCCATGGACTGCAGCATGCCAGACTTCCCTCTTTCACCATGCTAGGTTTCCTTTGTAGCTCAGCTGATAAAGAATCCGCCTGCAATGCAAGAGACCCCGGTTCAATTCCTGAGTCTGGAAGATCCCCTGCAGAAGGGATAGTCTACCCACTTGACTATTCTTAGGCTTCCTTGGTGGCTCAGATGGTAAAGAATCTTCCTGTGATGCAGGAGACCTGGGTTCATTCCTTGGGTTGGAAAGATCCTTTGGAGAAGGGAAAGGCTACCCCCTCCAGTATTCTTACCTGGAGAATTCCATGGCTCGTCCATGGGTCACAAAGAGTCAGACATGACTGAGTGACTTCACTTTTGCTCTAGTCTTAGCTGGAGTGAATAATTTATCTTATCTATGTACAGTTGATTCAAGCAGCCTGGTAAACCATAAGAAAATAGGATTTGATCTGAATCTAAATCACAGCTCTCATGAATTAGTAACAATGTTCCCAAGCTTTAAATGTAAAATGTGGATTTAATAATAATATTAGACAGAACTTATTTCTCACAAAAATGTCAATAGGTTAAGTGAAGTAATTCATATGAGTGCATTTGGAAAACTTGCACAGGGTTTTAGAAATGTATGTCTGTGCGTTTGTTTGTCCATTAATAAATGAAAGTCAATTACTGCTTTCATTTTTTGTATCTCTTCATATTTGATATTTTCATATGAAAGATCTTAGAGGTAGGTACCTTTGATTTATCTGGAAAATTGTTATGTACAAAGTGATGTTTATGAAATGCTGCCGCTGCTTAGTTGCTTCAGTTGTGTCTGATTCTGTGAGACCCTATGGAGTATAGCCCGCCAGGTTCCTCTGTCTATGGAATTCTCCAGGCAAGAATATTGGAGTGGGTTGCCATATATTCCTTTAGGGGACCTTGCATTCCAGGGATCAAACCCAGGTCTCCTGCATTGCAGGTGGATTCTTTACCATCTGAGCCACCAGGGAAGCCCTTATTAAGTGTATTCTGATGCAAATAAAATGACTCTATACAAGTTTTACTTTTTGGTAACTGAAGAAATAAATTGAAGATGGTTTTAAAAGTTTTTGCTCTGCTGGTTTTCATAGTAAAGTTCCATTAGAATAGAATTTATTTCATGTTCATTCCGGTTTACAGACTCTGATACTTATTTTCTGGTAGAGAAGATAGCACATCTCATCGAAACCTACTCATTCAATGCAAATTAAATACTTAAGTCAGGTCCTGTCCTGCTGGTTTTCATAGCGGAAGTCTGGAAAGCCCACTTGACTATTCTTAGGCTTCCTTGGTGGCTCAGATGGTAAAGAATCTTCCTGTGATGCAGGAGACCTGGGTTCATTCCTTGGGTTGGAAAGATCCTTTGGAGAAGGGAAAGGCTACCTCCAGTATTCTTACCTGGAGAATTCCATGGCTCGTCCATGGGTCACAAAGAGTCAGACATGACTGAGTGACTTCACTTTTGCTCTAGTCTTAGCTGGAGTGAATAATTTATCTTATCTATGTACAGTTGATTCAAGCAGCCTGGTAAACCATAAGAAAATAGGATTTGATCTGAATCTAAATCACAGCTCTCATGAATTAGTAACAATGTTCCCAAGCTTTAAATGTAAAATGTGGATTTAATAATAATATTAGACAGAACTTATTTCTCACAAAAATGTCAATAGGTTAAGTGAAGTAATTCATATGAGTGCATTTGGAAAACTTGCACAGGGTTTTAGAAATGTATGTCTGTGCGTTTGTTTGTCCATTAATAAATGAAAGTCAATTACTGCTTTCATTTTTTGTATCTCTTCATATTTGATATTTTCATATGAAAGATCTTAGAGGTAGGTACCTTTGATTTATCTGGAAAATTGTTATGTACAAAGTGATGTTTATGAAATGCTGCCGCTGCTTAGTTGCTTCAGTTGTGTCTGATTCTGTGAGACCCTATGGAGTATAGCCCGCCAGGTTCCTCTGTCTATGGAATTCTCCAGGCAAGAATATTGGAGTGGGTTGCCATTTCCTTTTCAGGGCATCTCCCCAATCCAGGGATCAAACCTGGGTTTCCTGCATTGCAGGTGGATTCTTTACCATCTGAGCCACCAGGGAAGCCCTTATTAAGTGTATTCTGATGCAAATAAAATGACTCTATACAAGTTTTACTTTTTGGTAACTGAAGAAATAAATTGAAGATGGTTTTAAAACTTTTTGCTCTGCTGGTTTTCATAGTAAAGTTCCATTAGAATAGAATTTATTTCATGTTCATTCCCATTTACAGACTCTGATACTTATTTTCTGGTAGAGAGAAGATAGCACATCTCATCCGAAACCTACTCATTCAATGCAAATTAAATACTTCGAAGTCAGGTCCTGTTGCCAAGCGTAGGCTAAGGGAAAGAATGGTCCATTCTTCCTGACTGGAAAATGCAGCAGTAAAGAGGCTCCTTCTCAGCCCCTCAGTTGTATCAGACTCTTTGTGACACCATGGATTGTGGTCCACCATGTTCCTCTGTCCATGGGATTCTCCAGACAAGAACATTGGATTGGGCTGCCATGTCCTCCTCCAGGGGGATCTTCCCAATCCAGGGATCAAACCCACATCTTCTGCATTGGCAGGTGGATTCTTTATTGTTGATCCATAGGAGAAACACCTGTAGAGGGGGAACATCTACTAATATGGGAAACACAGTGTGACATTGGCCTGCCTTTGTGTAGAGCAGAAACACAAGAAGAGACTCAAAGGGAAATGACTCCAAATTCTGATGCCTACAACCTGATGACTGCCTGATATGGGAAGGGAACACTCTCTGAGTCTCATGACACAGAGCCAGGTCTCTTCTGGAAACCCAGCATACAGCAACGAAATAGCCAACAAGAGCCCTGCCCTGATGCAACTTACATTTTGGAAAGAAGCTCAGCAAACTGAAATAGGATTAAAAACAAAGAAAACTGCATCTTGATACATTCTCATCAAACAATAGAAAAGCAATGACAAAGAAGAAATTTTAAAATCAGAGAAATAAATGTCGATATTACATTGCTGAGGAAAGGTTTCATCTGACTGCCGCCTTTTCATCAGAAACCGTGGAAGCCAGAAGACAGCAAAAGAACATTGTTGAAGTGCTAAAAGAAAAGAGATCTGTCAATCTAGAATTCCATCTCCAGTAAATACATCCTTCAATAATGTAGGCAGAATAAAGACATTTGCAGATAAAAATAAGTTAAACAAAGTTACAGCCACCAGCCCTGCACTACAAGAAATGCAAAATGAAATTCTTCAGTCTGAAGGAAAAGCATTCTCAGAAAGAAAAGGTCTTTAGAAATGATGAAAAGCACCAGAAACAGTAAGTGTCTGAAATTGACTGCAGCTGATATAGTCGTCATCAACACTATATTTACTCATGAGGAAACTCTGGCAGAGAGAGTTTTAAAGACTTAACCATAAATCATGCATGCAGAGATAACAGCACTTGTGTTTGAAAAACCCTCATGTATTCATTCCTTTGACTACATCAGCCTGTGTCTCAAAAGTGGTTTCTAGAAGTGGAAGTAGGAGATACATTCAGCCCCTGGATTTGTGGTTTCCACCATGTTCCTCTGTCCATGGGATTCTCCAGACAAGAACATTGGATTGGGCTGCCATGTCCTCCTCCAGGGGGATCTTCCCAATCCAGGGATCAAACCCACATCTTCTGCATTGGCAGGTGGATTCTTTATTGTTGATCCATAGGAGAAACACCTGTAGAGGGGGAACATCTACTAATATGGGAAACACAGTGTGACATTGGCCTGCCTTTGTGTAGAGCAGAAACACAAGAAGAGACTCAAAGGGAAATGACTCCAAATTCTGATGCCTACAACCTGATGACTGCCTGATATGGGAAGGGAACACTCTCTGAGTCTCATGACACAGAGCCAGGTCTCTTCTGGAAACCCAGCATACAGCAACGAAATAGCCAACAAGAGCCCTGCCCTGATGCAACTTACATTTTGGAAAGAAGCTCAGCAAACTGAAATAGGATTAAAAACAAAGAAAACTGCATCTTGATACATTCTCATCAAACAATAGAAAAGCAATGACAAAGAAGAAATTTTAAAATCAGAGAAATAAATGTCGATATTACATTGCTGAGGAAAGGTTTCATCTGACTGCCGCCTTTTCATCAGAAACCGTGGAAGCCAGAAGACAGCAAAAGAACATTGTTGAAGTGCTAAAAGAAAAGAGATCTGTCAATCTAGAATTCCATCTCCAGTAAATACATCCTTCAATAATGTAGGCAGAATAAAGACATTTGCAGATAAAAATAAGTTAAACAAAGTTACAGCCACCAGCCCTGCACTACAAGAAATGCAAAATGAAATTCTTCAGTCTGAAGGAAAAGCATTCTCAGAAAGAAAAGGTCTTTAGAAATGATGAAAAGCACCAGAAACAGTAAGTGTCTGAAATTGACTGCAGCTGATATAGTCGTCATCAACACTATATTTACTCATGAGGAAACTCTGGCAGAGAGAGTTTTAAAGACTTAACCATAAATCATGCATGCAGAGATAACAGCACTTGTGTTTGAAAAACCCTCATGTATTCATTCCTTTGACTACATCAGCCTGTGTCTCAAAAGTGGTTTCTAGAAGTGGAAGTAGGAGATTTAGAATAGAAGGCACACCCTTATTCCGTCTTCTCTTCCCTGGGTGAAAATATCACAAAGCAAGTTCAAGTGTAATGGAGAACCTGATGCTATTGGAGAGGGTGAGACACGCTGGAGAGCCAGCAGGGCTGAGGCTGAAGAGTGATGTCTTTTCCCTTCTGTTCCTAAGAGACTTTTCTTCAACTTGGAATTTGGGCAAGTCTTTATTGGTGACTGCAGTGTGTGCAGCATGGGGCTGAGAGCTGGGGAAGCCTGAGATGAATGCAGCATGGTCCTTGTTGATGAGCTCATGGCATCCCCCTGGATGGGCTCCTGCAGACCTGCCTAAAAGGCAGGTGGACTGATGGAGCTGTTATAACAATGCTCTGAAGAAACTACTTGCTTTGCTCCAAGACTTGCTGAATAACTTGTCACCCCCTTTTCAGCCACACGGGCCCCCTAGCCTGGCCAGTTCTCCTTGTTGCCATCTCCTGGGCGGAACTCGGCTAATTTTGAATTCTACAATATTCCTGTCTCCTCAACCTAGATATTTAATGTTAAGACTAAACCTTGTTGAGCTTCCTCTGTGATGACATAGGTGGGCGGGATGGGAGGTGGGGTGGGAGGGAACCCCAAGAGGGAGGGGATACATGTCTACATAGAGCTGATTCACTTCATTGTACAGCAGAAACTAGCACAACATTTTAAAGCAATTCTATTCCAATTAAAATAAAAAGAGACTAAACCTTAACTTGGACTTCCCTGGGGGCTCAGCGGTAAAAAAATCTACCTGCCAATGCAGGAGACATGGGTTTGATCCCTGATCTGGGAAGATCCCACATGCCATGAAGTAACTAAACCTGTGCACCACCGCTACTGAACCTGTGCTCTAGAGCCCAGGACTTGCAACAAATTAGCCCACACATTGCAATTACTGAAGCCCATATTTCCTAGAGCCTGTACTCCTCAATAAGCGAAGCCATTACAATATGAAGCCCATCACTCCACAACCAGAGAAAAGTCCATACGGCAACAAAGACACAACACAACCAAAAATAATTAAATAAAATTAAAAATAGAAAAGACTTCAAGGTTCAGTGGAAGCTTGAACTCCATTCTTACACCACCCACCCACACACACACACACACACACACACACACACACACCCTCTCAATTCTGTTGCAAAAATGGAGGCAAATTCCTAACTACTCTAAACATCTGATGGGAGAAATGTGAACTGAGTTTTCATGCAACAAGTGAGGCCAGGACAACCAAATCTGAAATGAGACTTTTGCAGACATGAATAAGTTCATCAGTCTGGGCAGAAAGTCTTAAATCACTAACTTGTCCTGCAGATCTGCTTTACACCTTATTTCTGAAGTCTAGGGATTGGTGCACGCTGGCCTCTGTAGTGGGTGAGAGAGTCATTAATTAAGTTTTTCACAATGGAGAGAATGGCTCCCAATAGGTCATTTTTGCTCCAGGCAGGTTTCATAGCTATAGTGGCCTCATCGCCTCCAAAATGTAGCTGCTGCCCCCCACTTGCCTTCTCCTCATCCAAAAATGTGCATGGATGGCTGAAGAACCCTGGCACCTTACACATTTCTCGTTCAGACTGTCAAGTGTCTTTTATTTGGAAGGAAAAGAGATGTGACAAATGTAAATACTGGAGGATAGGACCTACAGAGGAGGCCGGACGTCATGTCAGACCTGATAAAAGCTGATGCCTCATTCCTTTGCTGTCAGTCAGCAGGCTCCTCTCTCTCCCTCCAGCTCCCCCAGCCTCCTTTTTTCCTGCCACAATATTTACTCTTATTCTAACTCCTTAGGCATGCTTTGGAAGCCAGGTTCTGATGAGTACAAAACTAACCACCTCAATTTATCTTCGTCCATGCTTCTCATTTGGTGCCAGGCTGCAGGATTCAGATATAGACCAAATTAGATGAGGGCCTCTTTTGTTTCCTAGGACACAAGGCAAAGAGAATTCCTTTCTATCACCCAGAGTGGAAAGGACATCTGAGTCAAATGTTGATAGAGGCTATGCCTTCAGTTATTGAGATTCTGGTTTTATAAGATACCCTGAGGCAGAGGTGCAGGTGTGAAGGCCTGGAGAACAGTCTTAGGAAAGGACTAGCCTCTGGCAATATTTTGAAAACCAAATTGTTTTTCAAACCAACCCCATTCCTAAGACACAACCACATTTGCTTTTTGTATGCCTAATGTGGCTGTCTAAAGCTGGAGTTGGCTGGTCATGGAAGGAACCTCTCAGAATAGCCAATCAGGTTGGAATCTCGAAGCAAGCTACCAGCTGCCAGTCAAACCTTCTCTGGCCCTGTTAGGACATCCTCTTTCTTCTCCATCTGTACAGTTCTTGCCTCAGATAAGTCACAGGATAGAGTAGCAGTTAATAGAGCAGGTGTTGGACTCAAATAGATGTGGGCTTGAGTTTCAGCTCCATCTTTTCACTCTTGGTCAAGAGTGCATTTGATCACAAGCAACAAATAAGTTGACCACGTAATGGCTTGAAGGGAGTTATTCATCTCACACCACCAGGGGTCCAGAGGGTGGCAGGCCAGGGCCATCACAGTGGCTCAGGAATTCCACTATGGAGCAGCTCCTTCCAGCTTCCGGCCCTGCATCCTTAGGGGATCATTGTTGTGAGACAAAAATATAACCCCACATCTCCATGGAATGTAGTTTATTTTCAGGAAAGGATCCAACAATGGTGAGATAAACAAGCAGAATCACTCTGTGTATCTCAGTGATTCCCAGGAGAGATGCTGCTCTCAGTTGTGGCTTGAAACTTCCCAAGTGTGTTCCAAAGCAGATGTTGCATGGGGGGAAAACCTCCAACATCCTCTCCTGGGTCTTGTCAAGCAGCGAGCACATATGTGTCAACATAAGTGATGACTTTTGTCTTATTGTTTTGATCACTTATTTAAGGATGACTCCACTCTGGGCTGACTCTCTAGGCTTTGTTTTACAACAGTTTTACGACTGCAAGCCATGCGTCTGAGACAACGTGGTGATAGATGGGGGCCAGAATGAGGGAAGCGGTGGCAGATTTCGAGAAGAAAGAAATCTGTGAACAAGACGCTCTCTCCAGATGGAGAGTGATTAGAGGTGGAGGGGTCCCAGTGGGCGCTAGGCTTTTCAGTTGGAGGTGCTGGAAGGACAAGTGAAGCTATGAACAGGAGTGAGGAACTCCAGAGAAAGAATCCATTGAAGATGGAAGTGAGAAGTTCAGTCTGGTGACATCAAAGAAGATAGCCTCTGGCAATATTTTGAAAACCAAATTGTTTTCAAACCAACCCCATTCCTAAGACACAACCACATTTGCTTTTTGTATGCCTAATGTGGCTGTCTAAAGCTGGAGTTGGCTGGTCATGGAAGGAACCTCTCAGAATAGCCAATCAGGTTGGAATCTCGAAGCAAGCTACCAGCTGCCAGTCAAACCTTCTCTGGCCCTGTTAGGACATCCTCTTTCTTCTCCATCTGTACAGTTCTTGCCTCAGATAAGTCACAGGATAGAGTAGCAGTTAATAGAGCAGGTGTTGGACTCAAATAGATGTGGGCTTGAGTTTCAGCTCCATCTTTTCACTCTTGGTCAAGAGTGCATTTGATCACAAGCAACAAATAAGTTGACCACGTAATGGCTTAAAGGGGAGTTATTCATCTCACACCACCAGGGGTCCAGAGGGTGGCAGGCCAGGGCCATCACAGTGGCTCAGGAATTCCACTATGGAGCAGCTCCTTCCAGCTTCCGGCCCTGCATCCTTAGGGGATCATTGTTGTGAGACAAAAATATAACCCCACATCTCCATGGAATGTAGTTTATTTTCAGGAAAGGATCCAACAATGGTGAGATAAACAAGCAGAATCACTCTGTGTATCTCAGTGATTCCCAGGAGAGATGCTGCTCTCAGTTGTGGCTTGAAACTTCCCAAGTGTGTTCCAAAGCAGATGTTGCATGGGGGGAAAACCTCCAACATCCTCTCCTGGGTCTTGTCAAGCAGCGAGCACATATGTGTCAACATAAGTGATGACTTTTGTCTTATTGTTTTGATCACTTATTTAAGGATGACTCCACTCTGGGCTGACTCTCTAGGCTTTGTTTTACAACAGTTTTACGACTGCAAGCCATGCGTCTGAGACAACGTGGTGATAGATGGGGGCCAGAATGAGGGAAGCGGTGGCAGATTTCGAGAAGAAAGAAATCTGTGAACAAGACGCTCTCTCCAGATGGAGAGTGATTAGAGGTGGAGGGGTCCCAGTGGGCGCTAGGCTTTTCAGTTGGAGGTGCTGGAAGGACAAGTGAAGCTATGAACAGGAGTGAGGAACTCCAGAGAAAGAATCCATTGAAGATGGAAGTGAGAAGTTCAGTCTGGGACACAAAGAGATGATGTAGGTTTAGCACAGGCATATTCAGAGGGAGAGACCAAGGCATAGCTGGACATCCCGGCCTGGGGGCTCAAGAGAGAGGGGTCAGGAGAGTTCAAACTGTGAAAGAACAATCATTCAGTCGTGTCTGAGTCTTTGCAACCTCATGAACTGTAGCCTACCAGGCTCCTCTGTCCATGGAATTCTTAAGACGAGAATAGTAGAGTGGATAGACATTCCCTTTTTCAGGGGATCTTCCTGATCCAGGGATTGAACTGGGCCTCCTGCATTGCAGGTAGATTCTTTACTATCTGAGCCATTAGGGAAGCAAAGTTCAAATGTGCTATCTATATAATGGTATTAATGAAAGACAGATTTTTAAGAAAGTTTTTGCCTGAAAATGGTGGAGTTCTTGCCTATGAGTTATGGGCATCTATCCTGTGACTGAATCCACAAGTTGAATACAATGAAGTCTGTAATTATCTGGTGAACATGATCTTTGTGGAGGAAAACACAAACCTCTGATTCCCCATAACTGCTGGGGAAGTGGGAAGGGTGGTTATTTCTGAGTTCGCAGAAATACACAACTCCTTGGGTTATATAAGTCTTAAAGCTTCTCATACATCAGCTCCTTCAATGTTTCCAAGAACCCTATGAAGAAAGCAAGACATAGCTCCTTTCCTATACTAACAGAGAAATGCAAAGAAGCCCTCTGATGTGTCCAGATTCTCAAATGACTGAGCCCGTGACCAGAGCAGACCCCAAACCAGCTGGCCCAGTGCTATTTCCATCCTGAGTGTAGGGAGCAGCTGCCGCTCAAGAGACCTTGGAATAAAGTATTTGTCCTGCAAAAAAAAAAGACTTCTTAAAAACATTTTACAATACCACCTCCATCCACTCTTCTATATATTAGATAAATGATTCTTAAACTTCAGTTCATGTGGGAAACTTGTAAAATACAGACATTTGATTTTCATCCCTGAAGATTCAGTTTTAGTATGTATATTAGATTCTCCAGAGAAATAGAATTGATAAGATGTATAGACTCGGAGATGGAGAGACAGGTAGATAGATGATATATACACGGAGAGATGTGTATATCTATTCATCTATCACTGTATAAAGAGGTACATTATGAGGAACTGGATCATATGATGATGGAAGCTGAGGAGTCCCACAGTTTATCCTCTGCCAGCGGGAGCCCCAGGAAGCCATGGGTGCACTTCCATTCTGACTCCCAAGGCCTGTGAACCATGGGCACCAGGAACATAAGCCTCAGTCTGAGGATAGGAGAAAATTGATGTCCCAGCTCAGAGAGATGTTTCAGGCAGGCAAGGAAAGAGAATTCTTATTTCCTCTACCTTTTTGCTTAATTCAGATCCTCAGTGGACTGGATGAGTGCCCCTCCCCATGCCCCCATTGGGGCAGGTCGTCAGCTGTACTCAGTTGGCGGATTCAAGTGCTAATCTCTTCTAGAAGTACCCTCACAGGTGCACCCACAGGTAATCTGGATATCTCATGGCCCAGTCAAGTTGGTATATAAAATTAACCATCGAAGTATGTTTGCCTAGAGTTCAGGAATCTGCATTTTAGCAAACTTCCTAGGGGCTTCGCTGGTAGCTCAGATGGTAAAGAATCTGCCTGCGATGTAGGAGACCCAGGTTCAATTGCTGGGTTGGAAAGATCCCTTGGAAGAGGAAATAGCAACCTACCCCAGTATTCTTGCCTAGAGAATTCCCTGTGGACAGAGGAGTCGGAATGAGCTAACACTACCCCAGGTGATTCTTGCCTAGAGATGTCACAAGAAGCCCTCTGATGTGTCCAGATTCTCAAATGACTGAGCCCGTGACCAGAGCAGACCCCAAACCAGCTGGCCCAGTGCTATTTCCATCCTGAGTGTAGGGAGCAGCTGCCGCTCAAGAGACCTTGGAATAAAGTATTTGTCCTGCAAAAAAAAAAGACTTCTTAAAAACATTTTACAATACCACCTCCATCCACTCTTCTATATATTAGATAAATGATTCTTAAACTTCAGTTCATGTGGGAAACTTGTAAAATACAGACATTTGATTTTCATCCCTGAAGATTCAGTTTTAGTATGTATATTAGATTCTCCAGAGAAATAGAATTGATAAGATGTATAGACTCGGAGATGGAGAGACAGGTAGATAGATGATATATACACGGAGAGATGTGTATATCTATTCATCTATCACTGTATAAAGAGGTACATTATGAGGAACTGGATCATATGATGATGGAAGCTGAGGAGTCCCACAGTTTATCCTCTGCCAGCGGGAGCCCCAGGAAGCCATGGGTGCACTTCCATTCTGACTCCCAAGGCCTGTGAACCATGGGCACCAGGAACATAAGCCTCAGTCTGAGGATAGGAGAAAATTGATGTCCCAGCTCAGAGAGATGTTTCAGGCAGGCAAGGAAAGAGAATTCTTATTTCCTCTACCTTTTTGCTTAATTCAGATCCTCAGTGGACTGGATGAGTGCCCCTCCCCATGCCCCCATTGGGGCAGGTCGTCAGCTGTACTCAGTTGGCGGATTCAAGTGCTAATCTCTTCTAGAAGTACCCTCACAGGTGCACCCACAGGTAATCTGGATATCTCATGGCCCAGTCAAGTTGGTATATAAAATTAACCATCGAAGTATGTTTGCCTAGAGTTCAGGAATCTGCATTTTAGCAAACTTCCTAGGGGCTTCCCTGGTAGCTCAGATGGTAAAGAATCTGCCTGCGATGTAGGAGACCCAGGTTCAATTGCTGGGTTGGAAAGATCCCTTGGAAGAGGAAATAGCAACCTACCCCAGTATTCTTGCCTAGAGAATTCTGTGGACAGAGGAGTCTGGTGAGCTACAGTCCATGGGATCACAAAGAGTCGGACTTGACTGAGTGACTAACACTTTCACTTTTCAGGTAAGCCTGAGGTGATGGTTCACCCACTGCATTTTGAGAATCACTAAAGTTTAGAGGGTTTGGGGGTGGGGGAGGGATGTCCAAGTCCCTTTCTGTTTCCTTGCCTGTTTCTCCCTCCTCCTTTAGGTGAAGAACTGCTTTATCTGGTGGACCACATTCTGCAACATTGCCCAGGCTCTATTTACTGATGGACTTGATTATTATGTTTAAAAATGTCAAGTAGTTGTATTTTCTCCCCTCTTTTCTGCCTCTTGCTGTTGTTTTGATGTGACATCACTATGCTAAGTCAAGATATCTCAGTGTCTGACCACTTTGTCTTTTGTTTTGTTTGCATGCCTTCCTAAATGTTGTCATGAAAACTCTGATCCCCTGAATGGTCTGGCTCAGCCAGAAGGCAATTAATACTCAGGAACTGCAGATGGGAGGTATAGGGGTCTTTGTAGGCAATTAGACTACTTTGCTTACCAGAGTGCCACATGTTGGAATAAAGGGCATTGGAAACAATAAAAATGAAGTGTTAAATACCTTTGGTCTTGTCTCCTATGTGTATAGCATCTTTAGGACTAATAGCTAACATTTACTGTGTGCATACTAGGTGTCAAGCAGCGAGGGTTTTGAATAAAGTAATTTATTTTATTTTCATAACAATGAGAAGGTTATCCATTTTTTTCCCAGATAAAATAAAAAATTGTCTGAGGTTTTCTCAGATGAATGAGCAAGATTTAAGCCTAGGCCACCTGCTTCATCCATCCCCTTCTCCTCTGACCATACGTTATTATCTTAGTCACTCCCTGTGATAGGGAAAGGGTGATCAAGATAGAATGTTACAATTCTTGGGTCCCCTCGATAATTGTGACAGATGGAGATCGTGCATTTTAGCAAACTTCCTAGGGGCTTCCTGGTAGCTCAGATGGTAAAGAATCTGCCTGCGATGTAGGAGACCCAGGTTCAATTGCTGGGTTGGAAAGATCCCTTGGAAGAGGAAATAGCAACCTACCCCAGTATTCTTGCCTAGAGAATTCTGTGGACAGAGGAGTCTGGTGAGCTACAGTCCATGGGATCACAAAGAGTCGGACTTGACTGAGTGACTAACACTTTCACTTTTCAGGTAAGCCTGAGGTGATGGTTCACCCACTGCATTTTGAGAATCACTAAAGTTTAGAGGGTTTGGGGGTGGGGGAGGGATGTCCAAGTCCCTTTCTGTTTCCTTGCCTGTTTCTCCCTCCTCCTTTAGGTGAAGAACTGCTTTATCTGGTGGGCCACATTCTGCAACATTGCCCAGGCTCTATTTACTGATGGACTTGATTATTATGTTTAAAAATGTCAAGTAGTTGTATTTTCTCCCCTCTTTTCTGCCTCTTGCTGTTGTTTTGATGTGACATCACTATGCTAAGTCAAGATATCTCAGTGTCTGACCACTTTGTCTTTTGTTTTGTTTGCATGCCTTCCTAAATGTTGTCATGAAAACTCTGATCCCCTGAATGGTCTGGCTCAGCCAGAAGGCAATTAATACTCAGGAACTGCAGATGGGAGGTATAGGGGTCTTTGTAGGCAATTAGACTACTTTGCTTACCAGAGTGCCACATGTTGGAATAAAGGGCATTGGAAACAATAAAAATGAAGTGTTAAATACCTTTGGTCTTGTCTCCTATGTGTATAGCATCTTTAGGACTAATAGCTAACATTTACTGTGTGCATACTAGGTGTCAAGCAGCGAGGGTTTTGAATAAAGTAATTTATTTTATTTTCATAACAATGAGAAGGTTATCCATTTTTTTCCCAGATAAAATAAAAAATTGTCTGAGGTTTTCTCAGATGAATGAGCAAGATTTAAGCCTAGGCCACCTGCTTCATCCATCCCCTTCTCCTCTGACCATACGTTATTATCTTAGTCACTCCCTGTGATAGGGAAAGGGTGATCAAGATAGAATGTTACAATTCTTGGGTCCCCTCGATATATAGCTTTTTAATATTATAAAAAAATCCTCCTAGAACTTCTAATAGAGGCTAGCCCAAAGGCAAAAGGAGACAGGAATGCAAAGCCATTATCTGGCTAATTAGAACCAAAACTTTGAATTGCATTAACTAGACAGTATTTTTTCTTTTTTTTTCATTAGCTTGCTGACTTTCTTTTGAATGAACACTTAACTCTGGCCCCTCTTAGTTGTTGTTGAAATTTCTAGAACCTCAGTAGTTCTGGGATCAACGGATGATGAAACATTCTAGCAGATCCATTTTCTCTGAGCCCGTTGACATGAACAGGGCTGTTATTCCCTATCTTAGAACAAACTATAATCAGAAAGAAAGGCCACAACCATAAATCGACATGAATTGGGTACGATCATCCCCGAATGACTTTGCCCTGCCAAGAGTGTTCTTAGCTTTATAACACTGGTCGACACTGGCCTTAGCCCAGCGGTTTTCAGTTTTTCTTTATGGAGGTAAATAGACTAAACTCAGCACTTTCTCAGTCTCTTAAATAAGTGCACTGACATCATTTGGAAATTATAAGAATCCACATATCAAGCCAAATTCCACCCTGGGTTCAACATCCGCTGCTCCCCATCCCCAAATCAACCCCCAAGAGTATGGTTAAGTGAGGGCAGAACTTGGCCGGAAGCTTGTTATTTCTACAGTTTTAATTGCACATACCTCATCCATTTGCCCAAATTAGGAGAGAAGGTTTGCAGAGGGAACCTTCGCCTATTGGCTTCCTTCAATGTCTCATTCTTCTAGCACCTAACTTGGAAATTTCAAGAAAACAATCAAGAATGGATATTTTACATTTTTATGGATGGAAAGAACTTGGGTCACGCATAGCTAGTCCAAACCTCATGATTTCATAGACCAGAAAACAAAAACAAACAAACAAAATCTCCCTGAGATTTAGAGAGGAAAATCACTCAAAGTCACAAGAAAGCTATGGTGAGCCAGGCAAAAAAAAAAAAAAAAAAAAAAGTCAGGAATCTATCTCTCTTGTTTACTGTGTTTTCTACACATCCCACCAGAAAGAGTAGTTTTTCGTGGAAATTTGGCTGTATTCGTTGGTGAAAAGGAACTAGGTCTTTGGAGTCAGGGAGAGATAGGAGTGGATCCAAGTTAACTACTTCTAGTCATGTGTGCCTAGTTTCTTAACTTCTCTGGGTCTGTTTGCCTATTTATCACATGGGGAAAACTAATACATACTTCCTTAAATTAAATGAAGAGATATTCCCCAGGCAAATGGGACGCAATAACTGTTTGGTTCCTTTCCTTTTAGGACTCCTGGTTGCAAATGATAGAAACTCAAAACTGGCTTGAGCATAGAAGAGAAAAATTTGTTGTTACCCATAGGATTTTGAATAGATTATGGTTTGAGAGAGGCTAATTCTACAGGCCTGAATGTTATCATTAGAAATGACAGCTTTGGGACTTTCCTGACAGTCCAGTGGATGAGAAGCTGCCTTCCAATGCAGGGCACCTAGATTCAATCCCTAGCTGTGGAAATAAGATCCCACATGCTGCAGGGCAGCCGTGACTATCCGCTCCGGAGCCCACAAGCCACATCAAAGAGCTGGCGTGCTGCAACTAAGACCCAACACAGCCAGAAATACAATAAGTAAATAATTTTTAGAAAGAAGTGACAGCTTTCTTCTGTATCAGAGACATTCTCAGTCCCTCTTGATGTGAAAAGATGCTATTAGTGTCTCCAGGTTTCTCCCCAACAAGGTTCTAGTCCAGGAAAAAAAAAAGTTTCTTAGCGTTTCCACTGAAGTTCCTTGAATTAAGCCACATTGACCTAGCTCTGATAAAACATAAAATGGAAGAAATTAGGCACAGAAGAAATTAAGTATATCAAGCTGGGTAGTAGCTCAGAAGGTCAAGTGGAGGCTGTACGTCCTCTCTTGTGGCTTGGAGGCTGCTGATGCATAAGGGTAAGGCAGACCTCTAAGAGCTCATAGATGAGAGTGGGGCAGGATTAGTCTGCCATAAAACAATGCAAATATTCTTGACAGGATCAAGTGAATGGATACTGGGTAGCAAAAATAAGGTTCTCCTTCCTCTCCTTTCTCCTTGACCTGGACTTATCAGCACTTGACAGGCTGTTCATTTTCTCAAAATGTTTGTATGTTCTGTCTGCAAGGAGATGACTTATATTACTAAAGTTAGTGCCTCCTGGGTTGAATAATTAGGCTTCTATGGTTAAGAAGGAAGAATTGATCAAAGCAAGTATTCTTTTCTGTTCAACCATACTTTATCTTTCCTTTATCTACAAAAACATCACATTCTATTCAAATAGATAAATGAGGCTTGCAAATAGAGACATAAAATGCTACCCTTTATTAAACGTGAGTCATCACCTGCTGTAGCTCTATGTCCTATTTAGATGTATCAATGCTTATTAAAGCAGAAATTATTTACTAAGCATTTACCATGTGCTTGGCACTGTGATGGAGGTAAGTCCTGAGGACACAAATAACACCGACAGCAATCTATTTTAAGATTCAGTGAATGCAAAAGGATTTATTGAGACCCAGCCATGTGTCGACCATCTTTCCAGGCAGAACAGGAAGTGACATATTAAAAGCCAGAAAAGCGTGGTGGTTAAGTACATGCAGCTTTGACGAGAGACAGATTCATGCTCAAACCTGGCTTCATCACAGATCCATGACATGACCTTGAGGAACCTGCCACTGAGCTCAGGTTTCTGTAAAAGAAGCACACGAATCTGTCAACTTGGGGTGAAGGGGTAAACATTTGACTTGGATGAGCAGAGGCAGTGGGAGTATCATCTCTAAATTGACATTCGCCATTTACCTTTACAAGGATCAAATTATGAGCTACTGCAGCTGCTATCAATACTTCTGGAAAGGAGCCCAGGGTGGAGATCAGGAATGAGGCCCTCTGGGTAAACTTGCAGAACAGGTCCTCAGACAGATTTTTTCAGGAGCTTGTATGAGCCCAATTCTTGGATCTCTTCATATCTAGAAAAGTACTGAAAGCCTTCATTTTTACAGTCCTCATGACAGAATTAGGCACAGAAGAAATTAAGTATATCAAGCTGGGTACGATCCTCTCTTGTGGCTTGGAGGCTGCTGATGCATAAGGGTAAGGCAGACCTCTAAGAGCTCATAGATGAGAGTGGGGCAGGATTAGTCTGCCATAAAACAATGCAAATATTCTTGACAGGATCAAGTGAATGGATACTGGGTAGCAAAAATAAGGTTCTCCTTCCTCTCCTTTCTCCTTGACCTGGACTTATCAGCACTTGACAGGCTGTTCATTTTCTCAAAATGTTTGTATGTTCTGTCTGCAAGGAGATGACTTATATTACTAAAGTTAGTGCCTCCTGGGTTGAATAATTAGGCTTCTATGGTTAAGAAGGAAGAATTGATCAAAGCAAGTATTCTTTTCTGTTCAACCATACTTTATCTTTCCTTTATCTACAAAAACATCACATTCTATTCAAATAGATAAATGAGGCTTGCAAATAGAGACATAAAATGCTACCCTTTATTAAACGTGAGTCATCACCTGCTGTAGCTCTATGTCCTATTTAGATGTATCAATGCTTATTAAAGCAGAAATTATTTACTAAGCATTTACCATGTGCTTGGCACTGTGATGGAGGTAAGTCCTGAGGACACAAATAACACCGACAGCAATCTATTTTAAGATTCAGTGAATGCAAAAGGATTTATTGAGACCCAGCCATGTGTCGACCATCTTTCCAGGCAGAACAGGAAGTGACATATTAAAAGCCAGAAAAGCGTGGTGGTTAAGTACATGCAGCTTTGACGAGAGACAGATTCATGCTCAAACCTGGCTTCATCACAGATCCATGACATGACCTTGAGGAACCTGCCACTGAGCTCAGGTTTCTGTAAAAGAAGCACACGAATCTGTCAACTTGGGGTGAAGGGGTAAACATTTGACTTGGATGAGCAGAGGCAGTGGGAGTATCATCTCTAAATTGACATTCGCCATTTACCTTTACAAGGATCAAATTATGAGCTACTGCAGCTGCTATCAATACTTCTGGAAAGGAGCCCAGGGTGGAGATCAGGAATGAGGCCCTCTGGGTAAACTTGCAGAACAGGTCCTCAGACAGATTTTTTCAGGAGCTTGTATGAGCCCAATTCTTGGATCTCTTCATATCTAGAAAAGTACTGAAAGCCTTCATGGTGACATCTGTTCCTTGTGACTAGCAGTAACCTTCATGAGACTAGCAGAAAACTCTGCAGAAAATATATGCAATGATTGCATGTACTCCCCCTTCACCAGAGTCACGTATATGTACTTACCTTCCCCTGTTCCTCTTAAGAGCAGTTTCTCTGGGCTATCTGAAATGCTGTCTCCTGGGCTGTTGTCTTCATTTTCCCCCAAAATAAAACTTGGCTTACCACTCTCACTTTGTGCATTATTTTTCAGCTGGCAGGAGAATGCTAAAGGGCTAGACAAGGATAAGATGGTAGAGAATTGCCTGCAAGGGAGCTTGGATGTTGTAAGTACGTGTGAGGAGGATGGCGCTTCCAAAAGAGAATTTTTTTTCTTAATTTTTTTCCCCCATGGGAGCATCCTGCAGCTTGCTTTTTACCGATAATCGTGCAGGATGTGATCTCCTGGGGAGATAAATGGGGAATGGAGTCCCCCAAGCACAAATGGTGAGTCATGACCTATTTTGGTTCAGGTTAAAAGGGTAACCTGGTGAAATTCCAAGGTTGGTTGGTAGAAAGAGCTTTCTTTTTTGCTTTCCTTATAGAGCTAGATTTTGTAAACAGAGTTTCCCAGACAGGAAGAGGAAACCATGTTCCAGTAAAAACAAGTCACTTGAGGAGAGTGAGGAAGGAAGTTGCATAGGTATTTGGGGTTACTTGCTTTGGTTCTGGATCATCTTTTAGATCCTGACATGCGGCCAAGGAATTTAATCAGCACCTGAAGAAAGCTGATAGGAAGGGAAAGCCTTGGCCCCTAGGTCCCACCCTTTTTGCTATTTATTGAGGAACCTGCCACTGAGCTCAGGTTTCTGTAAAAGAAGCACACGAATCTGTCAACTTGGGGTGAAGGGGTAAACATTTGACTTGGATGAGCAGAGGCAGTGGAGTATCATCTCTAAATTGACATTCGCCATTTACCTTTACAAGGATCAAATTATGAGCTACTGCAGCTGCTATCAATACTTCTGGAAAGGAGCCCAGGGTGGAGATCAGGAATGAGGCCCTCTGGGTAAACTTGCAGAACAGGTCCTCAGACAGATTTTTTCAGGAGCTTGTATGAGCCCAATTCTTGGATCTCTTCATATCTAGAAAAGTACTGAAAGCCTTCATGGTGACATCTGTTCCTTGTGACTAGCAGTAACCTTCATGAGACTAGCAGAAAACTCTGCAGAAAATATATGCAATGATTGCATGTACTCCCCCTTCACCAGAGTCACGTATATGTACTTACCTTCCCCTGTTCCTCTTAAGAGCAGTTTCTCTGGGCTATCTGAAATGCTGTCTCCTGGGCTGTTGTCTTCATTTTCCCCCAAAATAAAACTTGGCTTACCACTCTCACTTTGTGCATTATTTTTCAGCTGGCAGGAGAATGCTAAAGGGCTAGACAAGGATAAGATGGTAGAGAATTGCCTGCAAGGGAGCTTGGATGTTGTAAGTGCGTGTGAGGAGGATGGCGCTTCCAAAAGAGAATTTTTTTTCTTAATTTTTTTCCCCCATGGGAGCATCCTGCAGCTTGCTTTTTACCGATAATCGTGCAGGATGTGATCTCCTGGGGAGATAAATGGGGAATGGAGTCCCCCAAGCACAAATGGTGAGTCATGACCTATTTTGGTTCAGGTTAAAAGGGTAACCTGGTGAAATTCCAAGGTTGGTTGGTAGAAAGAGCTTTCTTTTTTGCTTTCCTTATAGAGCTAGATTTTGTAAACAGAGTTTCCCAGACAGGAAGAGGAAACCATGTTCCAGTAAAAACAAGTCACTTGAGGAGAGTGAGGAAGGAAGTTGCATAGGTATTTGGGGTTACTTGCTTTGGTTCTGGATCATCTTTTAGATCCTGACATGCGGCCAAGGAATTTAATCAGCACCTGAAGAAAGCTGATAAGGACCCTGCAGGCTGATAGAACCCCACCACTGTTGCCTTCTGGGGATCATCCCATCATGCCTAAAGTCCCACCCCCCATTTTTGCTATTTATGCCCATTGAGGAATTTCAAGCCCTTTTTGATGTTTGCATTTTAATTTCTTCCAAATGTGCTATGACTGTTGTCTCAAAGATTCACGGCTGCTATGCTGAGGTGAGCAGGCATGGGGTGATTACTCCCATTTTGGAAATGAGAAAGCAGTTTCTAAGAGAATACATTTCCTGAGTGAGGTTACTCTGCTGGTGAGACATAGCAGTGGGACTGAACTCAGAGCTTAACAAGAAGCCCAATGGCCTTGGCGGGGGGTGTTGGGGGGAGTCGGTATGCATACACGGGGGTGGGTCTAGCCTGTGATAGGTGGAACTGGAGGCCCAGTCTTGTGCACCTTGGACTCTGCTGGCCAGTCATGTTCCAGGAGGCCTCAGATATTTGTTTAAATCTGTTAAAAGAAAAGCCCCAGAAGTCATGATTGGCTTGGGAACAGGGCGGGGCTAAGGTTTTTTGTAGCTAGGGAAGCAGTCCTGGCTTAGGAGATGAACAATGAAATTTTATTAAAAGACTGCCTAGGAGATGTGCTTTTACGACTGCAATAAGCAACAGAAATAAAATATGTTGCTCTTCCTTGTTTTGTTAAGAAAGGAAGTACCTACGGCTTCCCCTGGTGGCCCAGTGGGTAAGGACACTGCCTTGCAGTGCAAGGGGCGCCGGTTCGATCCCTGGCCTGGGAAGATCCCACGTGCCGCGGAGCGGCTGGACCGATGTGTCCAATTACCGAGCCGGAGCTCTGGAGCGCATGCGCCCAGAGTCGGCGCTCTGTGACGACAGACGCCACCGCGATGGGAGGCCCACAGGGGCCAAAGAACAAAGACGAATGAAAATAGAGAAATGAAAGACCAATAAAAAAGTGGCCCGCCCGCTCCACTCTCTCTCCCCAACCCGACCCCCGCCCAAAAATAAATAATAATAAATTAAAAAAAAAAAAAAAAAAGAAAGGAAGTACCTGGCACCAGGAAGTAGAAGGAGATGCCTTCTCTGTCTCTGTGTTGCCCCAGTATGTAACAGCCCCCTTCAGCACGTCCTGTGTATCTTAAACACTTGCTCTGTCCTCTCTTCCCTCCTGCCTGACACCCCAGTGGTTCCGGCATGGATCCAGCTTCCCCCACCCCAGATGAACCTCTTCGGATCCAGTTTAAGAAAGACAAGTGGGCCCCTTTCTTACTGGAGACAGAGGGGGGATGAGAGGCTTTGCAGACAGTCAGTGTTGGGTCTCCCACATGCGCCCCCAGCCTTACAATAGCTCCCTTCTCCTTTAGCCTCTGCCATGGCCCAAACCGCAGGCCCAGGTGTGTGGTCTGGATGAGTCAGATTTCACTTTTTGGAGGAAACGCAGGGAAAACACTCTGCACCGGGGAAGCGGAGCGAGCGCCCTAAAGAGCTTATTATGTGTGGAATCACAGACAGCATCATAAGGTTGCCAGAGAGAGGACTTTGTTCCTCCCCAGCTCCCCAGCCTCAGGGTGCTATCCTCTGCTTATTCACATAGAGGGATGCCTCTCAGCTGCCTTGTGCGGCTGCCAGACCTTCACTAAGAGAGAGCATTGCTGTTTCTGGAAGTCTCCTTTCAGTCTTGAATAGTTAGCCCGACTTGAGAAGAGGCTAACCTAGTGAGTATGTCTGCTATGCTAAGTGAACACCCGTGAACAGCACCAGGAATAACAGTGGTAATAGCAGAGGGGAGCTTTAACTGAATCCATGACATGTGCCTGTTTTAATCGCATTGCATGCATTATTTATCTCATTCCTCACAGCAATAGTAGTAGGTATGACAATCACATCTCAAGATGAAAAAATCGAGGCTCCGGGAGTTTGCATCACTTGCCCAGGGACAAAGTATGTGTTAGTGAGTACCTGACAGAGCCTGGTTCTATCACAGGCCTTTTGATTCCCCAGTCCAGCCTCGTGACAATGGCATCACATAGCATCTCTCAGACAGTGAGCATCCGTGCATATAGACAGATCATCCACATGGTCATCTTCTTTCCCCACCACCCTGGGACTCTATGCCTTCCCATTGTTCCATTTTCCAATTGCACTTTATAACTTAGAGTAAATGCTGGCATGTCAAGGTGGTTGTTATAAAGTCGTTAAGTCATGTCCGGCTCTTTGTGACCCCATGGACTGTATGTAACACACCAGGCTCTTTTGTCCTCCACTGTCTCCCCAAAGTTTGCTCAAATTCATCTCCATTGAATTGGTGATGCTATCTCACCATCTTATCCTCTGCTGTCCCCTTCTCCTTTTGCCTTCAATCTTTCCCAGTATCAGGATATTTTCATATGGTTCAGGTCTTTGCAGCAAGTGAACAAAATATTGGAGCTTCAGCTTCATCAATAGTCCTACCTGTGAATACTTAGGTTAATTTCCTTTAAGATTGACTGGTTTGATCTCCTTGCAGGCCAAGGGACTCTCAAAAGTCTTCTCCAGCACCATATTTCAAAAGCATCAGTTCTTCCACACTCAGCTTTCTTTATGGACCAACTCTCACATCCATACTGGAAAAATCATAGCTTTGATTATATGGGCATTTGTCAGCAAAGGGATGACATATTAAGGTGGAAATTGATAAAAACCCAGGGGTTTCTATTAAGGCTAGTAGCTGAAAATAGCATAAAGATGTTAAAAGAAAAATAAGAAAAAAATGTCTTTTTGTTTTTTTGTGTTTTTTTTTATGATCACATACAGATTATGTGCTGGTAGCTATTGAATAAAAACTTGGAATTTTGGACCTGATCCCAGCTACAAAGATATTTGTTATTACCTAAATGAATGTATACAGTTAGAACTCCATATAGAAATTATGCATGCTTTCTCCATGAAGTCTCATAACTTTTCCAGGAGGAATTAATACCTATATGTCCTCAGAAATAATTCCAGAATACATTATTTATACCTTTTAAACAAAAAAGGTGATTAAGCCAAAGTGATTCAAATAAACACTGGATTTGTAGTTTAGAAAATATAAATTCAAATCCTTCTTTCGGACATTCAAGAGGTAGGTCACTGGGTGATCCACATAATCACTCTCAACTTGTTTCTACATTTGGAAAATGAGGGTGCAATAACACAGTCAATATTTCATTCATTCAACAAATATTTCTTAAGTATTTTCTATATGGCAGGTACTTTCTATGAGTCTGAACAAAAACATACAAAAGATCACTGAGTTCGTGGAGTTTATAGTCAACTGATAATGTGTATGAAAAGGATTTGAATACCATCAAATGCCAAATGAACATTAAACATTCTAGCAGATGTTATAGGTGGCCCTCCTGCCAACTATCCGGTTTCTCCTGAGTTCTAGAGCCTTCATTACATCTTGGTGTCTGCCTCTCTCATGTGTTTCATGTTTCTGGGAATATGACCACATCCCTAGCCCCAGGAACAAATCCTCACCATGGTGGCCCCAGATCCATTTGTTAGAGGTTTAAGTAGGGATGGGACTGTGATCTAGGTCTGGGCAATGAGAAGGGAGAGGAGTTTTATGGGAAAAGCATCCTTGCTTCTAAGAAGATGAAAGCAGAAGAGATGGCCTAATTTCTGCCTTCTAAGATTGACTGGTTTGATCTCCTTGCAGGCCAAGGGACTCTCAAAAGTCTTCTCCAGCACCATATTTCAAAAGCATCAGTTCTTCCACACTCAGCTTTCTTTATGGACCAACTCTCACATCCATACTGGAAAAATCATAGCTTTGATTATATGGGCATTTGTCAGCAAAGGGATGACATATTAAGGTGGAAATTGATAAAAACCCAGGGGTTTCTATTAAGGCTAGTAGCTGAAAATAGCATAAAGATGTTAAAAGAAAAATAAGAAAAAAATGTCTTTTTGTTTTTTTGTGTTTTTTTTTATGATCACATACAGATTATGTGCTGGTAGCTATTGAATAAAAACTTGGAATTTTGGACCTGATCCCAGCTACAAAGATATTTGTTATTACCTAAATGAATGTATACAGTTAGAACTCCATATAGAAATTATGCATGCTTTCTCCATGAAGTCTCATAACTTTTCCAGGAGGAATTAATACCTATATGTCCTCAGAAATAATTCCAGAATACATTATTTATACCTTTTAAACAAAAAAGGTGATTAAGCCAAAGTGATTCAAATAAACACTGGATTTGTAGTTTAGAAAATATAAATTCAAATCCTTCTTTCGGACATTCAAGAGGTAGGTCACTGGGTGATCCACATAATCACTCTCAACTTGTTTCTACATTTGGAAAATGAGGGTGCAATAACACAGTCAATATTTCATTCATTCAACAAATATTTCTTAAGTATTTTCTATATGGCAGGTACTTTCTATGAGTCTGAACAAAAACATACAAAAGATCACTGAGTTCGTGGAGTTTATAGTCAACTGATAATGTGTATGAAAAGGATTTGAATACCATCAAATGCCAAATGAACATTAAACATTCTAGCAGATGTTATAGGTGGCCCTCCTGCCAACTATCCGGTTTCTCCTGAGTTCTAGAGCCTTCATTACATCTTGGTGTCTGCCTCTCTCATGTGTTTCATGTTTCTGGGAATATGACCACATCCCTAGCCCCAGGAACAAATCCTCACCATGGTGGCCCCAGATCCATTTGTTAGAGGTTTAAGTAGGGATGGGACTGTGATCTAGGTCTGGGCAATGAGAAGGGAGAGGAGTTTTATGGGAAAAGCATCCTTGCTTCTAAGAAGATGAAAGCAGAAGAGATGGCCTAATTTCTGCCAGTGGAAGTTGTCACATTCAGATGTCATATCTGGAACTGGCACAGAGGAATTGAGTAGCTTCCAAAACTGAGTTAGAAGGCAATGTTGAAAATGAAGAGCAGAGAAATGGAAAGGATCTGGGTCCTTGATGTGATGTCAGCCACAACTTCAGAACTGCCACCCAGTTCTCAAACCTGTTTCACATTTGAACTTGCTGCTTTGTTTCCAAGTTATTGAAGTCAGTATGAATTGGCATATCCTATTAGTTGCACCCAAAGACACTTTAATTCATATGAGTTATTATTTGTTACCATTTCCACTAGTTATCAGTAACATCACTGGAGTTTCGTGTTTGTACTCCTTGATGCACGCGGCACTATGTTTGATATAGAGTGGATAATGACTGCACATCTTAACGAAACTGTATCTACAAGCATATGTTTATAGCTTTGTATATATATGATCTTTTAGATTTTTTTTTGCAGATCTCAGGTTCCATGCTTTACGCAGTTATATGAGAAGATAATAAATACCAACTTATATGCAAATGTTTGGGGACGGCAGATCCGAAATTTCAAATAATAATAAAAAAAACCCCATGTCCTTTAAGTCTAGAGTCTTATATTCAGTGTGTATAAAGTGGATTTACTTGAAGCAATGGCGTATAGTGTAAATCAACACAAGTTATCATTTGTGAAACTCCATGAACATGGCTGAGACTTGCACCTCCATTGAAGAAGCAAGGATAGTCCTGCCCTGATGTTGGCTATGTGTTCATGCCAGTAGGCTAGAGTGAGGGTGGGGTCCACCCTGCCCCGTGGTTTTATTTGATGAGGTCATGGGAACTGGACAAGATTTGCCCTGGGCTGCAAGCTGACAGCCTGAGGTCTGGTGACGAAGTGTTTGCATATCATAAGCCAATTACTCTCCTTTCACAGGTGCAGAAGCTGAGACAAAAGCAGCAGGAAGACAACTGGTCTATTTCAGAGGGACACTGAGACGTTCTGGGGTGGCGTTGGTTCTCAGTGTTCCCCAGAGTCTGTCTGCCCTTCCAAGGAGCAGGCCCTTCCATTCAGTTCTGCTTCATGTTCAACACCTATTTCATGTGTGGCAATGGGAGGCATATAAAGAAGGTAAGTTTTCCTCAAGGCATGAGCCATCTAGTAGAAGAATAAGACAAACACGCAATTTGTTCATACATATTTTCATTTGTTCATTCATTCTTTTACTCATACAACCAACTTTTAGAAACAGAAGATAAAATAGTGGATATTTCAGCTGTGGGTTCCGCATCAGTGGAGACTGTATTCTAACAATGAAGACAGATATTTAAGCAGATATCACCTAATCAATGACTTACATACACTGGTGATGTGTACAACAAGGGAAAGAAAGACAGGATACCACAGGAACATTAACAGGGTTCTGATCCAAGCTTGGAGGATCATATGAGTTATTATTTGTTACCATTTCCACTAGTTATCAGTAACATCACTGGAGTTTCGTTTACTCCTTGATGCACGCACTATGTTTGATATAGAGTGGATAATGACTGCACATCTTAACGAAACTGTATCTACAAGCATATGTTTATAGCTTTGTATATATATGATCTTTTAGATTTTTTTTTGCAGATCTCAGGTTCCATGCTTTACGCAGTTATATGAGAAGATAATAAATACCAACTTATATGCAAATGTTTGGGGACGGAAGATCCGAAATTTCAAATAATAATAAAAAAAACCCCATGTCCTTTAAGTCTAGAGTCTTATATTCAGTGTGTATAAAGTGGATTTACTTGAAGCAATGGCGTATAGTGTAAATCAACACAAGTTATCATTTGTGAAACTCCATGAACATGGCTGAGACTTGCACCTCCATTGAAGAAGCAAGGATAGTCCTGCCCTGATGTTGGCTATGTGTTCATGCCAGTAGGCTAGAGTGAGGGTGGGGTCCACCCTGCCCCGTGGTTTTATTTGATGAGGTCATGGGAACTGGACAAGATTTGCCCTGGGCTGCAAGCTGACAGCCTGAGGTCTGGTGACGAAGTGTTTGCATATCATAAGCCAATTACTCTCCTTTCACAGGTGCAGAAGCTGAGACAAAAGCAGCAGGAAGACAACTGGTCTATTTCAGAGGGACACTGAGACGTTCTGGGGTGGCGTTGGTTCTCAGTGTTCCCCAGAGTCTGTCTGCCCTTCCAAGGAGCAGGCCCTTCCATTCAGTTCTGCTTCATGTTCAACACCTATTTCATGTGTGGCAATGGGAGGCATATAAAGAAGGTAAGTTTTCCTCAAGGCATGAGCCATCTAGTAGAAGAATAAGACAAACACGCAATTTGTTCATACATATTTTCATTTGTTCATTCATTCTTTTACTCATACAACCAACTTTTAGAAACAGAAGATAAAATAGTGGATATTTCAGCTGTGGGTTCCGCATCAGTGGAGACTGTATTCTAACAATGAAGACAGATATTTAAGCAGATATCACCTAATCAATGACTTACATACACTGGTGATGTGTACAACAAGGGAAAGAAAGACAGGATACCACAGGAACATTAACAGGGTTCTGATCCAAGCTTGGAGGATTTCTATCTCCATTTTATAAATGAGGAACCACTGAGAAATTTAGTAACTTTCCCAAGATCACCCAGGTAGGTGTGATGAAGCCAGGTTGTCTTGACCAGTGCTATTAACCACTCTACTCTGCAGGGAAAGGTCATGAGCCCCACGTTTGCCATGGAGAGGGCAATTGGGTGAATAAGACTGGACCCTCAAGGAGGCATTCTGGGCCGGGGTTATAACACAAAATAATGTGAATAGCAGCACAGGGGCACAGAAGGCTGCAGGGGAGCATGAAGGGGAGACAGTATCTATCCAAAAGAAACAGAAATGACTTCCCAGGGAGGGTGTCCTTTCCTTCAGAGCCTGAAAGAAGTAGTGAAGAATTTCTGCAGAGAGAGAGATCAAGGGTAAAAAGGGGACTGCACGTGGAGAGAAGAGTGTGTAGAATAAGAGGTAAGCAGAGGCCTGGACTTTCCAGGTGGCTCAGTGATAATGGATCTGCCTGCCAGTGCAGAAGACACAAGAGACCTGGGTTCAATCCCTGAGTCAAGAAGATCCTCTGGAGTAATAAATGGCAACCCACTTGAGTATTCTTGCCCGGAGAATCCCATGGATAGAGGAGCCTGGTGGGCTATCCCCCATGGGGTTGCAAAGAGTTGGACATGACTGAGCAAACACACACACACACACACACACACAGAGGCAGACTTGGTACCGTAGACTTTTCCAGCCCTTTCTCCTGCCTTGACTGTTTCTTCCTGAGATTCTCAACAGCACCCGAGCACTTACAGGCGCATGGGCACACCCAGAACTGTAGCTGGTTGTTCAAGGCATAGGCTCATAAGAAGGTAAGTTTCCCTACTCAGTAAAAAAACACGCAATTTGTTCATACATATTTTCATTTGTTCATTCATTCTTTTACTCATACAACCAACTTTTAGAAACAGAAGATAAAATAGTGGATATTTCAGCTGTGGGTTCCGCATCAGTGGAGACTGTATTCTAACAATGAAGACAGATATTTAAGCAGATATCACCTAATCAATGACTTACATACACTGGTGATGTGTACAACAAGGGAAAGAAAGACAGGATACCACAGGAACATTAACAGGGTTCTGATCCAAGCTTGGAGGATTTCTATCTCCATTTTATAAATGAGGAACCACTGAGAAATTTAGTAACTTTCCCAAGATCACCCAGGTAGGTGTGATGAAGCCAGGTTGTCTTGACCAGTGCTATTAACCACTCTACTCTGCAGGGAAAGGTCATGAGCCCCACGTTTGCCATGGAGAGGCAATTGGGTGAATAAGACTGGACCCTCAAGGAGGCATTCTGGGCCGGGGTTATAACACAAAATAATGTGAATAGCAGCACAGGGGCACAGAAGGCTGCAGGGGAGCATGAAGGGGAGACAGTATCTATCCAAAAGAAACAGAAATGACTTCCCAGGGAGGGTGTCCTTTCCTTCAGAGCCTGAAAGAAGTAGTGAAGAATTTCTGCAGAGAGAGAGATCAAGGGTAAAAAGGGGACTGCACGTGGAGAGAAGAGTGTGTAGAATAAGAGGTAAGCAGAGGCCTGGACTTTCCAGGTGGCTCAGTGATAATGGATCTGCCTGCCAGTGCAGAAGACACAAGAGACCTGGGTTCAATCCCTGAGTCAAGAAGATCCTCTGGAGTAATAAATGGCAACCCACTTGAGTATTCTTGCCCGGAGAATCCCATGGATAGAGGAGCCTGGTGGGCTATCCCCCATGGGGTTGCAAAGAGTTGGACATGACTGAGCAAACACACACACACACATACACACACACAGAGGCAGACTTGGTACCGTAGACTTTTCCAGCCCTTTCTCCTGCCTTGACTGTTTCTTCCTGAGATTCTCAACAGCACCCGAGCACTTACAGGCGCATGGGCACACCCAGAACTGTAGCTGGTTGTTCAGTAGTTCTCCGTGTGCCCGCCACTGAGTGACAAAGAAACCAAATGCAGCATCTATCCCAACTTGAGAAGCAGAGATCATCCAGCCTGAAGCTCTCATTTACTGCCCAGGAATTGAAGATCAAGACAGGAAGGGACCATTGGCAAACCATGAAACTCTTCATTCAGGAATTCTATTCCCTCCCCAGCTTCTTCCACCCTTCTTCCACCCCAATAGTTTTAGTAAATTTCTCTACCCTCGGGCACCAGCACTGATTCATGAGCTCACTGCAGAACTTTGCAATGTGCATCTATTCTCCCTACCATGCCCCACCTTTGTTTTTCACATATTTGTTCTGCTGTAGCTTATTTTGTTCTTCACAATTTAAAAAATATAATCATTTTATTCATGTGGCTGAACCGGGTCTTAGTTGTAGCACATGGGATCTTTAGTTAAGGCTTGTGGCATCTGGTTGCTTGATGAGGGATTGAATCCCAGTCCCTCTGCATTGAGAGCACAGAGGCTTAGCCTCTGGACCACCAAGGAACTCCCTTGTTCTTTACCACTAACGGACTATTACCATGGGCCAAGGGACTCTGCTAATTTAATTTACATGCATCATTTTTGTATCTGACAACCCACCTATAGGTTATAGGAATTCTCTACCCCTTTTACAGATGCAGAAATAGAGACAGTAGGAGACCAAAGTCCTCTTTGCCAGCTCACACAGTAGGCGTTTAATGGAGCCAGGATTTCCAGCCTTTCTGCCTGACTCAGAACCTGTCGCAGCCTATTCTGCCTTGGGTTTTCAAGAAGATCCTCTGGAGTAATAAATGGCAACCCACTTGAGTATTCTTGCCCGGAGAATCCCATGGATAGAGGAGCCTGGTGGGCTATCCCCCATGGGGTTGCAAAGAGTTGGACATGACTGAGCAAACACACACACACACATACACACACACAGAGGCAGACTTGGTACCGTAGACTTTTCCAGCCCTTTCTCCTGCCTTGACTGTTTCTTCCTGAGATTCTCAACAGCACCCGAGCACTTACAGGCGCATGGGCACACCCAGAACTGTAGCTGGTTGTTCAGTAGTTCTCCGTGTGCCCGCCACTGAGTGACAAAGAAACCAAATGCAGCATCTATCCCAACTTGAGAAGCAGAGATCATCCAGCCTGAAGCTCTCATTTACTGCCCAGGAATTGAAGATCAAGACAGGAAGGGACCATTGGCAAACCATGAAACTCTTCATTCAGGAATTCTATTCCCTCCCCAGCTTCTTCCACCCTTCTTCCACCCCAATAGTTTTAGTAAATTTCTCTACCCTCGGGCACCAGCACTGATTCATGAGCTCACTGCAGAACTTTGCAATGTGCATCTATTCTCCCTACCATGCCCCACCTTTGTTTTTCACATATTTGTTCTGCTGTAGCTTATTTTGTTCTTCACAATTTAAAAAATATAATCATTTTATTCATGTGGCTGAACCGGGTCTTAGTTGTAGCACATGGGATCTTTAGTTAAGGCTTGTGGCATCTGGTTGCTTGATGAGGGATTGAATCCCAGTCCCTCTGCATTGAGAGCACAGAGGCTTAGCCTCTGGACCACCAAGGAACTCCCTTGTTCTTTACCACTAACGGACTATTACCATGGGCCAAGGGACTCTGCTAATTTAATTTACATGCATCATTTTTGTATCTGACAACCCACCTATAGGTTATAGGAATTCTCTACCCCTTTTACAGATGCAGAAATAGAGACAGTAGGAGACCAAAGTCCTCTTTGCCAGCTCACACAGTAGGCGTTTAATGGAGCCAGGATTTCCAGCCTTTCTGCCTGACTCAGAACCTGTACGCACTCTCGTCATCCTTAGTGCCTCTCACCACAGCTTCGTTCTTGTGGGATCCTCATTGCTTTTAGGCTAATAGTCTATATTCTCCTTGAGACATAGGTGTTTCGACACACAAGGAAGAGTGTCGCCTCTTATAAGTGTATTTCCTATTGCTTCTTGGACATTTGACTAAGACCAAGTGTAAAAGTGTGTTTCCTCCATGTGTGCCATTCATTTTAACAACTGGTATTTTTCATCAAGGCAGAGATGGAAATTCATGCTGTAGTGTAGTGGCTTCTTCTCCTCCTCCCCCAGGCAAACAGTGCTATTTTTAATATTAATTTTTCTTGATTTCTTCTCTAAAAACTTAATGTGGTCCTCAGAACTTTGGAGGAGGGGAAAAGTACTACTAACCTTGACTAGCTTTGTTGTAGTTGTTCAGTGAGTCATTCATGTCTGACTCTTTGCAACCCCAAGAACTGCAGCACACCAGACTTCCCTGTCCTTCACCAACTCCTGGAGCTTGCTCAAACTCATGTCAGTTGAGTTGGTGATGCCATCCAACCATCTTGTCCTCTGTCATCTCCTTCTCCTGCCTTCAGTCTTTCCCAGCCTAAGGATTTTTTCCAATGAGTCATCTCTTCGCATCAGGTGCCCAAGGTATTGGAGCTTGAGCATCAGTCCTCCCAATGCATATTCAGAGTTAATTTCCTTCAGGATTGACTGTCTTAGTTTTTGATAAACAGTCAATTTCCATAGTCCGTATATACCTCCTTGTGAAAGATAGAATTGATTTGATCTGGTACCCAAAAGAATACAATACCACATCTCTCTGTGTTCCGTGTCTTTCTGATGGAGTGTCAGCAATGACCCTTTTGCTGGCTTCATTTAGCCTGGCCTGGAACCAGAGAACACTGTCTCCATTTCCAGAATGCTCGTTGATGAGGCTCCGTGTCAAATTACCACACGTTACCCAGGAATGCCAAGACTCTTGGCCACTTACTGTGAATTTACAGTTCTTCATCATTTTCCAAACTCCTAGCATTTCTATTGATGTGAAAAAGCAATTTCAAAATGCACCATATCTAATATAACACATGGATGTGTTCACCACACACACTCTTTTAATTAAAAGGATCGGTATACTGCCTTGTGCTGACAGTTTACACCAGTGCCTTAATGCCATTTTCTATTATTGATTTATGAGGTGCATACTCAAAGCAAATTAGGAAATAAATCACCAATGACATTGATTTGCTTACCAGCTCCCTAATACATGTGTGTAATTAATTGTGGGTGTGCTACCTGTCTCTGCTGGTTGAGATCTTCCCACAACTCTTGGCCTCTTGTTTCTGTTACCCTGTTACTTTGCTGTGCTTGATGAAGAAGATTTGGTGGCACCCCTAAAGGCGTAGTGCTTAATCCATCAGTATGGCTGGAGCTCAGAGGTGAAAAAGGAATTTTTTTGTACTCCTTTACAAAGGGGATGAGAAGACAGGTGGGAGGGAGTTTCTACCTGAGTAAGGCAGCTCATTATTTTAAAGGGTGTGCCTGGGTCTCAGTAACACCTCTTGAACTGGTTATTGCTAAACCAGGATGACTGTAGAACCAAGTGGTTTTCACTCTTGTGGTCATGCTGAGAAAAGGGCTTGACCTGCAGGCATCAGTAGACAGAAAAGTGGTGCTCTTGATTGATTGGTCAAAGGGTCTTCTCTTTTTTAAAAGAAAAAAATTATTTATTTGGCTGTGTTGGGTCCTACTTGAGGCACACGAGATCATTGTGGCATGTGGGATCTTTCACTGAAGCACCCAGGTTTCTCTCTAGTTGCAGTGCACAGACTTAGTTGCCCTGTGGCATATAGGAGCTTAGTTCTCCAACCCGGGATCGAACCCACGTCCCCTGCTTTGGAAGGTGGATTGTTAACCACTGGACCACCAGAGAAGTCCTCAAAAGGTCTGCTCTTGAAAGAGAAAATTCCTCCTTTGAATGCAGGTGGGATGTTCAATACCAGTCTGGGGCGCAGGCTCTTGAGAGGCAATGGGGAAGTGATGGACTTCCCTGGTGGCTCAGTGGTAAAGAACCCTCCTGCCAATGCAGGGGATGCAAATTCAATCCCTGGGTCAGAGAGATCCCCCGGAGAAGGAAATGGCAACCCACTCCAGTATTTTTGCCTGGGAAAAAGCAATTTCAAAATGCACCATATCTAATATAACACATGGATGTGTTCACCACACACTCTTTTAATTAAAAGGATCGGTATACTGCCTTGTGCTGACAGTTTACACCAGTGCCTTAATGCCATTTTCTATTATTGATTTATGAGGTGCATACTCAAAGCAAATTAGGAAATAAATCACCAATGACATTGATTTGCTTACCAGCTCCCTAATACATGTGTGTAATTAATTGTGGGTGTGCTACCTGTCTCTGCTGGTTGAGATCTTCCCACAACTCTTGGCCTCTTGTTTCTGTTACCCTGTTACTTTGCTGTGCTTGATGAAGAAGATTTGGTGGCACCCCTAAAGGCGTAGTGCTTAATCCATCAGTATGGCTGGAGCTCAGAGGTGAAAAAGGAATTTTTTTGTACTCCTTTACAAAGGGGATGAGAAGACAGGTGGGGAGGGAGTTTCTACCTGAGTAAGGCAGCTCATTATTTTAAAGGGTGTGCCTGGGTCTCAGTAACACCTCTTGAACTGGTTATTGCTAAACCAGGATGACTGTAGAACCAAGTGGTTTTCACTCTTGTGGTCATGCTGAGAAAAGGGCTTGACCTGCAGGCATCAGTAGACAGAAAAGTGGTGCTCTTGATTGATTGGTCAAAGGGTCTTCTCTTTTTTAAAAGAAAAAAATTATTTATTTGGCTGTGTTGGGTCCTACTTGAGGCACACGAGATCATTGTGGCATGTGGGATCTTTCACTGAAGCACCCAGGTTTCTCTCTAGTTGCAGTGCACAGACTTAGTTGCCCTGTGGCATATAGGAGCTTAGTTCTCCAACCCGGGATCGAACCCACGTCCCCTGCTTTGGAAGGTGGATTGTTAACCACTGGACCACCAGAGAAGTCCTCAAAAGGTCTGCTCTTGAAAGAGAAAATTCCTCCTTTGAATGCAGGTGGGATGTTCAATACCAGTCTGGGGCGCAGGCTCTTGAGAGGCAATGGGGAAGTGATGGACTTCCCTGGTGGCTCAGTGGTAAAGAACCCTCCTGCCAATGCAGGGGATGCAAATTCAATCCCTGGGTCAGAGAGATCCCCCGGAGAAGGAAATGGCAACCCACTCCAGTATTTTTGCCTGGGAAATCCCATGGACAGAGGAGCCTGGCAGGCTAGAGTCCATGGGGTTGCAAAAGAGTCAGATACAACTGAGCAAATAAATAACAACAGCAAGAGCATAGTAGGTGGCCGTACTTTCTCTAGAGCTGGCTTGGTTCAAATCCCAGCAATGTCACTCACTCTTGTATTTTAGTGGGGTTTCCCAGGTGACACTGTGGTAAATGCCTGCCAATGCAGGAGATGTAAGAGATGCAGGTTCAGTCCCTGCATGGAGAAGATCCCCTGGAGGAGACATAGAAACTCACTCCTGTATTCTTGCCTGGAGAAGCCCATGGACAGAGGAGACTGGCAGGATACAGTCCATACGGTTGAAAAGATACACAACTATGCCAGTATCATATGGTCACCATTATTATTTATTATTCTGAAATCCATGTGTGGGCTTTTGTGCAAACTTAGTATGTATGTTTCTGGTAAGTGGGTCCATAATTTTCATTAGTTTTTTAAAGGAGTCTTAGTCTGCTAAGAGTCGAAGTCTCTCTGCCTGAGTGGATCTCTTTCCTCTTTTTTAAAGCAATCCTAGCTTGGGCTTTCCTTCCTGCTTTGGACGTACCTTTACAGCTGGAATTCTGTATAGAATATACTGTCCTCAACTCCCTCTCTCCTTTTCATTACTAATAATAATACTGACAATGGTCATAATAGCAGCTAATGTTTATAGAGCCTAATATGGGGCAAGTCTCAACTTGTTAGTTTAAAGCCAAAAATATGCTATGCGCTTCTCTAGTTGCAGTGCACAGACTTAGTTGCCCTGTGGCATATAGGAGCTTAGTTCTCCAACCCGGGATCGAACCCACGTCCCCTGCTTTGGAAGGTGGATTGTTAACCACTGGACCACCAGAGAAGTCCTCAAAAGGTCTGCTCTTGAAAGAGAAAATTCCTCCTTTGAATGCAGGTGGGATGTTCAATACCAGTCTGGGGCGCAGGCTCTTGAGAGGCAATGGGGAAGTGATGGACTTCCCTGGTGGCTCAGTGGTAAAGAACCCTCCTGCCAATGCAGGGGATGCAAATTCAATCCCTGGGTCAGAGAGATCCCCCGGAGAAGGAAATGGCAACCCACTCCAGTATTTTTGCCTGGGAAATCCCATGGACAGAGGAGCCTGGCAGGCTAGAGTCCATGGGGTTGCAAAAGAGTCAGATACAACTGAGCAAATAAATAACAACAGCAAGAGCATAGTAGGTGGCCGTACTTTCTCTAGAGCTGGCTTGGTTCAAATCCCAGCAATGTCACTCACTCTTGTATTTTAGTGGGGTTTCCCAGGTGACACTGTGGTAAATGCCTGCCAATGCAGGAGATGTAAGAGATGCAGGTTCAGTCCCTGCATGGAGAAGATCCCCTGGAGGAGACATAGAAACTCACTCCTGTATTCTTGCCTGGAGAAGCCCATGGACAGAGGAGACTGGCAGGATACAGTCCATACGGTTGAAAAGATACACAACTATGCCAGTATCATATGGTCACCATTATTATTTATTATTCTGAAATCCATGTGTGGGCTTTTGTGCAAACTTAGTATGTATGTTTCTGGTAAGTGGGTCCATAATTTTCATTAGTTTTTTAAAGGAGTCTTAGTCTGCTAAGAGTCGAAGTCTCTCTGCCTGAGTGGATCTCTTTCCTCTTTTTTAAAGCAATCCTAGCTTGGGCTTTCCTTCCTGCTTTGGACGTACCTTTACAGCTGGAATTCTGTATAGAATATACTGTCCTCAACTCCCTCTCTCCTTTTCATTACTAATAATAATACTGACAATGGTCATAATAGCAGCTAATGTTTATAGAGCGCCTAATATGGGGCAAGTCTCAACTTGAGTTAGTTACTAATTTTTTTTTCTGAGCTCAGTTTCCCCTCTTGTATGGATATTGTGAAAGTTAAACAAGACAGTGTGGGTGAATGAACTGATATATATTGGTATATAGAATATTACAATGAATACATTCTTTTAATTTTCCTGCTTTTGCATATCATTTTGCAGTCCACAATGAATGAAAAGCATGAGGCGAATAATAACTCTTAATAAATCTTTGTTTTAAAATATTGCATTCTTGGGATTGGTTGTTACTGCAGCATAACAGAGCCCATTCTGACAGATACAATGCTTTATCTTCTGGTGCCCCGGGCACAAGACTAAACACTCAGTGATTATATGTTGACCAACTGAATGAGGGAAAGAAGAAACGGAGTGTGGGAAGAATAGGGGAGGAAAAATGCTGGAGAGAGTTACAATGAAGCTAACTAAAATGACTTGCATGGCTGTCATGAAATAAAGAGTTATCATAAAACAGTGAAAATTCTTCCATCTAGAAAAAAAGAAGGACTCTCTAAGCCTCTAAATGACTGAGAAATAATCATAAAGGGCAGACATGTTTGGTTTGTAATGGGATCTGGGACTCTTTGGAGTCTCCTGCTCTGTTACAGGTGGTCAGCAGGTGAATCACTCAGTGTGGTATTACCAGTCTTCTTTGGTGCTTCTAAACTGAGAAAAATAATTTCAGGATGCTCTGAAGGGAGACTCACTTGCCGTGATCCAGCATTGCATTCCTGGTCTTTAACAGTAAATAAGCCCTTGGCCATGCAGCCAGTTCTCAGTGGAGTATGGCTTGCACCTTTGTGGTCACGTCTGACCATGAGGTTCACTGCGTCTCAGCCCACTCCTGGCTGCATGGTCCCATAGGATAAAGAATGAGACCCATTAAAACCAGATGCTTTGCCCAAACACCAGGTCCTCTCTCTATTTCTCATCTCCTGAAGCTGCACCGTGTTGTTTCTCAGAGCTCAGACGGACTCTGCCTGGTGATGTAGAGTGTAAAGACCTGCTGAATTATTGGCATTCTTTCATTCTGAGGAGAATAAACTAGTTTCAGCTAAAATGAGAACCAGATTGCCCCCTGAATGTCTAAGCCTTGGGACTTACTGGTTAAAAACAACTCCTAGAGTGTCTGAATGAGAACTTCTCCCAAGGATGGCTTTGGTGAAGGAGGAGAGGCTGCCAGACTCTGCATTGTTGGCTGAATACCACAGAAAATGGCTCTGTTTTATTGCTGCGTGTGTTAAACTATGGAGAACAAGATATTGGAAAGGCCAGCGGTAGTTAAAGAATGGAGAACAAAATGCCCCAGCTGTTTTGCTTGAGGAAGGATAATTCATAAACACAGAAACAGGCAGCATATTTTTGGATCTGGCTCAGCAACAATTGGAAAGCCATAGTGCGGGCAGAACTCCTTTGGCCTCCAAGCAGCGCTCCTCACCTTCTCCCCTCAGGTGGGCTGAAGCCCTGTCTCAGGCCTATCCTGGACCAAGTCAAGTGGCATACTCAATCCTGTTGGGCAAATTTGCCCCGATCCCTTTGGTGACCATAGTTTGCAGATACGGGCCTTGCAGAGGGTTGCACAATCTAACATGAAACCAGGGCTGCTGCTGGTGCTCCTAAATTTGGGTTAAAAATGATAAAAAGACTAAAGACTGGCAAAACTGTGATTCCCCACTTCCCCCCCACCCACTGTCTTCTGTTAGAATGCTATTAGAGCTTTCATTCTAGTCTGGAAAAATTCATCTGATGACATCTGCTTGACCTCCTGGGAAATGGAAGAGAGGTGGGGCTTGCCAACAAGATAGCTTCCTCCTTCCTCCACTTCCTGCAGCCTCCGGCTTCAGCAGCACCCATGGCTGCCTTCCAACTGGGCCTGGCTACTCTGCTATTGTGTGACTCCACCCTGCACGTTCCTGTCTGTGTCTGGAGGCCCCTCAGCCTCTGGCTGATAGCCTCCGGCTGCTAGCCTCCTAGAACAAGACAGACTTTCTCAACCCAGCAAAGGCGTTGGTTCTGGAGATAAGAAGTTAGAGAGGACTCAAGAAGCTGATGGGTGAGGAATCCCAAGGTCTTCAAGGAGCCCCCAGTATAAAATTGTGGGTCAGTATTTATTTTTCTGAAAGAATTCTTCCTTCAGAAATGTTGGACTCTGTTATTGCCTTTGAGCAAAAGCATCAATATAATAAGGAGAATCCATTTTACTCAATTTCTGTTCGTGAATTGATTGTCACAATTCAACTATTTTTGAGTTACAAACTGACATTTTCATATGGTTCCAGCTACTATATTATGTTAACACTGTGCTAGGCACTGAGGACAAAAGAACAGTAAGGAAAAGTCCTTCAGAGCACATAGCATCCATATGGGAGATGTGGCTTTAGAAGATGATTCCAGAACATTGTGGATAGTGACATTGGAGAGGGGCATGGCAAATCCTGCTTGGCCAGAATCTGTACTTGGCGACTGCATGTGCACGAGCTTCTATGTTTGAGACAGGTGTCTCTCGATCACCTTTCAGAGTAGGGAGAAGGAGGTGCGTGTCACTCCTATTTAATTCAACTTTTTATTTTTGAATAATTTTAGGTTTATAGAAAAGTTGCAAAGAGAGTATAGAGAATCTTTTTACAGTCATCACCCAGTTTCTCTTTATAGCTCACATTCCAATGCTATATTTATCAAAACTAAGAAATCAGCATTGGTATATTGTTATTAACTAAACTGGCCTTTACTCAGTTTAACCAGTTTTCCCTTTTTCTAGCCTTATTGCCTTTAAATCTTGTGTTTTTGAAATGCAAATGCATTTTTTGACACTCTTCTTATGGAAAGTGGGGTCTATGTCCCTTTGCCCTCCAACTAAACAGGCTTTGGTAACTATTTTGGCCACTAGAGTACAGTGGAAGTGACAATACACAGCTTTTCAAGTCTAGGTCATAAGTAGTGATTCATCTTGAAGCCTCCAGTCTCCACATAAGCAGTCTAACTTCCCCAAGCTGCCATGTTGGGAGTAAGCCCAACTGTCCCACCCAGAGAGACTACACAGAGAGGTCCTGAGACTCCATGGAGAAAGATATCCAGCCATGCTCCAGTTTCTTAGTTCCCACCTGCTCCAGTCCTACACTCTTCCAGCTTTAATGACTATCAGATTGCAACCAGGTGAGAGACCCTGAGCCAGAGTTTACTAACCAAGTATTTCCTATATTCCTAGCACAGACATCATGAGTGGTATTACAGTGATTATTGTTTTAAGCTACCATGCGTTGCAGATTTTTGTTATGTAGCAGTAGATAAATGGAATCAGGTGACTCCATCAGTAAGTCTTAAATAATGTATGAGGCTCATTCATATGTAATAACCTCCCAGACCTTCCGCTTTCATTTTAACACTGTGCTAGGCACTGAGGACAAAAGAACAGTAAGGAAAAGTCCTTCAGAGCACATAGCATCCATATGGGAGATGTGGCTTTAGAAGATGATTCCAGAACATTGTGGATAGTGACATTGGAGAGGGCATGGCAAATCCTGCTTGGCCAGAATCTGTACTTGGCGACTGCATGTGCACGAGCTTCTATGTTTGAGACAGGTGTCCCCGATCACCTTTCAGAGTAGGGAGAAGGAGGTGCGTGTCACTCCTATTTAATTCAACTTTTTATTTTTGAATAATTTTAGGTTTATAGAAAAGTTGCAAAGAGAGTATAGAGAATCTTTTTACAGTCATCACCCAGTTTCTCTTTATAGCTCACATTCCAATGCTATATTTATCAAAACTAAGAAATCAGCATTGGTATATTGTTATTAACTAAACTGGCCTTTACTCAGTTTAACCAGTTTTCCCTTTTTCTAGCCTTATTGCCTTTAAATCTTGTGTTTTTGAAATGCAAATGCATTTTTTGACACTCTTCTTATGGAAAGTGGGGTCTATGTCCCTTTGCCCTCCAACTAAACAGGCTTTGGTAACTATTTTGGCCACTAGAGTACAGTGGAAGTGACAATACACAGCTTTTCAAGTCTAGGTCATAAGTAGTGATTCATCTTGAAGCCTCCAGTCTCCACATAAGCAGTCTAACTTCCCCAAGCTGCCATGTTGGGAGTAAGCCCAACTGTCCCACCCAGAGAGACTACACAGAGAGGTCCTGAGACTCCATGGAGAAAGATATCCAGCCATGCTCCAGTTTCTTAGTTCCCACCTGCTCCAGTCCTACACTCTTCCAGCTTTAATGACTATCAGATTGCAACCAGGTGAGAGACCCTGAGCCAGAGTTTACTAACCAAGTATTTCCTATATTCCTAGCACAGACATCATGAGTGGTATTACAGTGATTATTGTTTTAAGCTACCATGCGTTGCAGATTTTTGTTATGTAGCAGTAGATAAATGGAATCAGGTGACTCCATCAGTAAGTCTTAAATAATGTATGAGGCTCATTCATATGTAATAACCTCCCAGACCTTCCGCTTTCATTTTTTGCACATTCATTGAACACCTGTTATGTGCCATGTGCTAGGGGAACTAGGTGATTAAGATAGCTTCTGACCTTGAAGTATTCATGATCAGAAAGAAAAAGCAGACAGTTAAACAAATGGCCACAGTGTAATTCAGTTCAGGTGGTTCAGTCACACAGTTGTGTCCAACTCTTTGTGACCCCCATGGACTGCAGCAGGCCAGGCTTCCCTGCCCTTCACCATCTCCCAGAGCCCTACTCAAACTCATGTCCATTGACTCAGGGATGCCATCCAACCATCTTGTCCTCTGTCATCCCCTTCTCCTTTTGCCTTCTATTTTTCGCAACATCAGACTCTTTCCCAGTGAGCCATCTCTTCGCATCAGGTGATCTAAGTATTGGAGTTTCAGCTTCAGCATCATTCCTTCCAATGAATATTCAGGGTTGATTTCCTTTAGGACTGACTGATCTTAAAGGATCTCCTTGCAGTCCCCTAGGGTCTCTTAAGAGCCTTCTTCAATACCGCAGTCCAAAGGCAATTGATAGTGTAATATGTTAAGGCAAAGTGTCATGACGTGAAAGAAAGAGACAGTTTTCCTGGAGACCTTGTGCTTGAATCAGGATGTGAAGGATAAACCTGGATTTTCCCCTGGGGAAGGGGATGGAAGTGCATGGGGTGTTGGGGCTGGGAATCCAGAACAGTTCTGTGTAGCTGTAAACACAGTCTATTTGAATGAATGTCTATTTGGGGTTGAAAGTGGAGTCAGGCATGGAATGGGAAGTAAAAGTGAACAGGGAGATGGAAATTGAGTTTCCAAAGTGTAACCTGGGGTCAGAAGTAGAACATCAGCACTTTCAGCCTGGATCTGATTTTCTTTCCATAAACTTCTCAAGAAGATGATGTTTAAATGTTAGCCATTGATGCCCTTAGGAATTTGGACTCAAAATATATGTCCACTATATGTAGCTTGACCTTCTGGAAGAATAAACTTTGAAAATGTCTGGAAGTTAGGGTTCAAAACCTCTACACAAGCTTGTCAAAGTTCTGGTCGAGGGCTTTATGAGGTTTTTATTTCTGTGGTTTGTGTTTTCCGTGGAAACAAGTGTATGGGGTGCAGGGGTGGAGATGGAATGAAAACATGCATTTTCAAAAGTAAACAGAGCTTAGGTGAAAGGAAATCCAATAAACTCTGTAAAGGCAACAACTGAGGGCTGAAATGGAAAAAAGATTGAAGGAGAATGAACTCAATGTAGTCGGAGAAGGAGAGAAGTTAGAACTGAAAGGAAAGAGGCAGTTGAGAGGGGAGAGACAGAGCCTGTGCTTCAGGAAGTCAGACTTGCTGGTTTCAGTGTGTTCCCTGTCTTGGTTTATTCTGCCTTGAATTTGTTTCTCTCCTTTTAAAACAAAAGAGTCTTGACTGCTTCTCCAGTCTTCTATATTCTTCCTCCTTTGATACCTTCCCAAATACAGATTTTCAAGGAGATAAAATAATTTTCCCCAAAGACTCATAGCAGGTAGATGGCAGGGCTGGATTTGAACCAGATGTAGACTCCCAAACTAATGCTCTTTCCAGAAACGGAGGCAACACTTACCCTATTTGACTTGGCTCTTTGACGGCCTGCCGTCTTTCTCTGCTCACTCCTCTCTTCCAGGGAAAGATGGCTGAGGCCCCAGAAGCCACTGTGGGCTCTTGTAAACTCTTTATTATGGGAGAGAATCTCATTGTAGAAGGTTCCATCACCTGCTCTTGTCTCTCAACTTAGAAATACAGAGAGAGGATATACCTCTCAGCTGTCATTCAAAACAAGGCAAATGAATTAGTTTGCTCAGGCTGCCATAATAAAATGTCACAGGCTGGGTGGTTTATACCACAGACACTTGTTTTCTCCAAGTTCTGGAGACTGGAAGTTCAAGATCAGAGTGCCAGTGTGGTTGGGTTCTGGCAGAGGTCTTTCTGGCTTGCAGGACTGGCCCCATCCTGCTGTGTTCTCATTTGGACTTTTCCTAGTGTTATTTATCTCTTCATCTTAAGAGGCCTCTGGTCCTATCAGATCAGCTTCACCGTTATGACCGCCTATAACTTGAATTATCTCTTAAATGCCCCATCTCTAAATACAGTTCTGTTGGGGGTTAGGACTTCAACATATGATTTTGGGGGAAATACAGTTCAACCCACAGTTGCAAGCAAGTCAATACTGCTGTCATTTCACACATTAGGGAGCTGAGGCTCAAAGTTTTTTCATGGTCAGAAAGTAACCAAGGTGGAATTTGAAAACGGGTCTCTGACTCTAGAATCCATGATCGGCATTCCCAGAATTTGGATGCACCCTTATCATTGCTGAGGATTTTAAGATTGTTATTGTTTAATCGCTCAGTAGTATCCCAGACTCTTTTTGCAGACCACCATGGACTGTAGCCTGCCAGGCTCCCCTGTCCATGGGATTTCCCAGGCAAGAATACTGATTTTTTAGCCTGCCAGGCTCCCCTGTCACATGGCATTCTGCCTTGAATTTGTTTCTCTCCTTTTAAAACAAAAGAGTCTTGACTGCTTCTCCAGTCTTCTATATTCTTCCTCCTTTGATACCTTCCCAAATACAGATTTTCAAGGAGATAAAATAATTTTCCCCAAAGACTCATAGCAGGTAGATGGCAGGGCTGGATTTGAACCAGATGTAGACTCCCAAACTAATGCTCTTTCCAGAAACGGAGGCAACACTTACCCTATTTGACTTGGCTCTTTGACGGCCTGCCGTCTTTCTCTACTCACTCCTCTCTTCCAGGGAAAGATGGCTGAGGCCCCAGAAGCCACTGTGGGCTCTTGTAAACTCTTTATTATGGGAGAGAATCTCATTGTAGAAGGTTCCATCACCTGCTCTTGTCTCTCAACTTAGAAATACAGAGAGAGGATATACCTCTCAGCTGTCATTCAAAACAAGGCAAATGAATTAGTTTGCTCAGGCTGCCATAATAAAATGTCACAGGCTGGGTGGTTTATACCACAGACACTTGTTTTCTCCAAGTTCTGGAGACTGGAAGTTCAAGATCAGAGTGCCAGTGTGGTTGGGTTCTGGCAGAGGTCTTTCTGGCTTGCAGGACTGGCCCCATCCTGCTGTGTTCTCATTTGGACTTTTCCTAGTGTTATTTATCTCTTCATCTTAAGAGGCCTCTGGTCCTATCAGATCAGCTTCACCGTTATGACCGCCTATAACTTGAATTATCTCTTAAATGCCCCATCTCTAAATACAGTTCTGTTGGGGGTTAGGACTTCAACATATGATTTTGGGGGAAATACAGTTCAACCCACAGTTGCAAGCAAGTCAATACTGCTGTCATTTCACACATTAGGGAGCTGAGGCTCAAAGTTTTTTCATGGTCAGAAAGTAACCAAGGTGGAATTTGAAAACGGGTCTCTGACTCTAGAATCCATGATCGGCATTCCCAGAATTTGGATGCACCCTTATCATTGCTGAGGATTTTAAGATTGTTATTGTTTAATCGCTCAGTAGTATCCCAGACTCTTTTTGCAGACCACCATGGACTGTAGCCTGCCAGGCTCCCCTGTCCATGGGATTTCCCAGGCAAGAATACTGGAGTGGGTTGCCATTTCCTTCTCCAGGGGATCTTTCTGACCCAGAGATCAAAGTCACATCTCCTGCATTGACAGGCAGATTCTTTACCCCTGAGCCACCAGGGATGCCTGTGATAAGACAATTAGGTTATATATATATAAGCTAATATATATACATACATAGTGCTTACTGTGTTCCAGGCACTCTTCTGGTATGTACAGGTATTAACTAATTTAATCTTCGCAACAGTCCTATGCTAGATTTTGGAGGTAGTGAATACAAATGTGAAGGTGATTAGAAATGAGTCTTCAGAGCAAGTGACCTTTCACTTTGGCATCTTCCTTGCCCCTTTCTTCAGCACCTCTTGCATCCTGCTTGAGCTTCAGAGGGGCTTTATGGCATTTGTCTGGGTAAGAAGCGGGGATCTGGGAGAGTCTGGATCCTCAGAGGAATAAGGTCTGTGATTTGCTTTCCTGCCCGCTTCCAGGCTTCATGCACACCCTCCTCATTGCTTAGAGTTCTGGCAGAGCCCTTTTCCATTGAGGTCTCTTTCTCCCTCTCCCTTCCCGCCTTCTTTGGCTCAGTCTGATCTGTCTCTTTGACAGCTGGACACTTTCTGCCAAAAGAAATAATCCCCATGTGTACAGGGTGTTACCAAAGGGAACAGGGTGGAGAGAGGAGGGAAGGGCTTCCTGCCAGCAGCCCAGTGGGCAAGGGCAGGAGCAGGAAGGCTGGTTGGGTCAGGAGGATGGGGCAGTTGTATTCAGGGAGAGGATCTGCCTGGGGAAGGAGAGGGTCTGCAGCAGCTGGGACATAGAAAGGGATGGAAGAAGCCAGGAAGCAAAGGGGAATAAGAGGCAACTTCCAACAGGAAATGGAGGGAGGGAGTGGCTAGAGGCTGAGGAAGCCCATGGAGCGGGGAGGGTTGCTGATAAAGGAGGCGGGGGTGAGTGATGATAGCAACTCCTTCTTGTATTTCACTGCCTACAGAGCAGTGTGACCTACATTGTTATACCAGCGTGACTTCCTGAGGCTACTCATTTTGCTGAAAAGCAAGCTGAGGCTCAAATCAGGAAGTGGGCAACAATGGTAGCTGTTGAGTACCCAAAATGTACCAGGTAAGGCAGCAGATGCCTTTCTATCTGTGAGTTGAGGGACTCCCCAAAAGCCAGGGGCAGGAAGTAGCTAGATGTAGCTGCTCTTTTGTGGGTGAAGAAACAGCCTCTACCTAATTTCTGCATGTCAGCAATGCCTCCTGGCCAGTGTTTGTTTCCAGGTGTTTTACGCAAACTGGAGATGAAATTAGTATAAACACCCTGCCTGTTCTAATAGTTGTGCACACATGATTTCCTTACTCTTACACAGCCAGAAGATACACACACAATGGTTATCATTCCCTTTTTACAGATGAAGGAACTGAGGCATAGAGAGACAAAGTGGCAGAAAGGTAGGCTGTGAGTGGAATTTGAACCTAGGAGTTTAGCTTTAGAGTCTAAGGGTTCATCTATTGTGCTGTACAGCAGTGAGTAAAAGAAATGTGGCTTTGTTCTTCACCTTAGTGACTGACTCCAAATCCTGTGTGGTTTCTACCAAGCCAGACTGCTTTTCAGGTTAATTAAAGGGTCAAGGCATACGTTTTAAACAAGGTGGAAAAGAAATGTCATGCACCACCTACCATGCTAAGCCAAACAAGTGGTCTTCTTTCTTGACTACTGGGACATAGCCAGACACTACAACCTACAGCAGAATCCTAACAACAAACCAAACATCAACCAACAAGTATGTCAAGGAAGATGCCATGGTCTCTGGTTCCTTTCATATTAACTATGTTTCAGGCACTTGGATGACATCCAGCTCCAGAACAATTTCTATGCATGGGGGACGTAATATGTACAGGTGCTTTGAATGCCAGGCTCAGATGACAGACCTGGCTTGTACCCTTGCTCTGCCTCTTGCTGGTGTGGGACCTCCAGCTTATTGCTTCACCTTCCTGTTGTCAGGATTAAATGTGAAGTGCTGCACCTCACATTTGGTGCATATGGTTACATGTGAAATAAATGTTAAAATGGGATTAAGAGATTAAGCTTGGCCCAAACGCCTTGGTTTAAGTCCAGGCTCTGGTATTGAGGCTGTGTACCCTCAGCAAGGTAGTGAAGACCTCTGGGTCTTGGTTTCCTTATTCCTTGGGATAACGGAGCAAGGTGATCCAGAAGCAGGCTCAATAGATGAGCTATTATGGTTCCTAGAGAGAGGTGACCACTGGGAAGTTTCTCTTACTCTGACTCTCCTTTGCCCTCTGATGTCCACTGCACTTGGCCATGCATGCAAAAGTCTTGAGAAGTGGCCATCACTCAGCAAACCTATTTGCTCATCAAATTAGGAAGATTTCACTAGAATAGTATTTTATGAGGTCTTTATTGTTGTGGGGAACATTCCTGTGTCGGTTTATTGGGGATGCAGAATGCTCAAGGCAGCATCCCTTTACTGTTGAGGCTTTGTATTCAGGCAGATCCAGATTTGGGGTAGACTGTTTGACCTCCCTGAATTGCCATTTCTTCTTTTGTAAAACAGGGAGAATAATGTGTACCTAGGGTAAGCTACAGAATGATCAAATGAAAGGGCCTAGAACTTTGCCTGGCCTGTAACAAATATTAATCAAATGATGATTATTGACCATAGGAGTCAACTTTTTTTCCCTAGAAAAGGTAGTAATAAATATAAAGGGTTTTGCTTTCTTTTGATAAGAAATATATAATATCATCTTTATATCTTGAATATTTTATTTTTTAGTTGAGAGAGGAAAGGAAGGAAGGACGGAGAGAGGAAGGGAGGGTTGGAAGGGAAGGAGGGAGGGAAGCAGGAAGATGGGAAGGAAGGAAGGTAGAAAGGAGAGAGGAGGGAGAAAGGGATTCAAAATTAGAGCTATCATAGGGCCCCCCCCCCCCCGCCCCCACAAATCTTATATTTGCATGGGGCGTAATATGTACAGGTGCTTTGAATGCCAGGCTCAGATGACAGACCTGGCTTGTACCCTTGCTCTGCCTCTTGCTGGTGTGGGACCTCCAGCTTATTGCTTCACCTTCCTGTTGTCAAAATGTGAAGTGCTGCACCTCACATTTGGTGCATATGGTTACATGTGAAATAAATGTTAAAATGGGATTAAGAGATTAAGCTTGGCCCAAACGCCTTGGTTTAAGTCCAGGCTCTGGTATTGAGGCTGTGTACCCTCAGCAAGGTAGTGAAGACCTCTGGGTCTTGGTTTCCTTATTCCTTGGGATAACGGAGCAAGGTGATCCAGAAGCGGGCTCAATAGATGAGCTATTATGGTTCCTAGAGAGAGTGACCACTGGGAAGTTTCTCTTACTCTGACTCTCCTTTGCCCTCTGATGTCCACTGCACTTGGCCATGCATGCAAAAGTCTTGAGAAGTGGCCATCACTCAGCAAACCTATTTGCTCATCAAATTAGGAAGATTTCACTAGAATAGTATTTTATGAGGTCTTTATTGTTGTGGGGAACATTCCTGTGTCGGTTTATTGGGGATGCAGAATGCTCAAGGCAGCATCCCTTTACTGTTGAGGCTTTGTATTCAGGCAGATCCAGATTTGGGGTAGACTGTTTGACCTCCCTGAATTGCCATTTCTTCTTTTGTAAAACAGGGAGAATAATGTGTACCTAGGGTAAGCTACAGAATGATCAAATGAAAGGGCCTAGAACTTTGCCTGGCCTGTAACAAATATTAATCAAATGATGATTATTGACCATAGGAGTCAACTTTTTTTCCCTAGAAAAGGTAGTAATAAATATAAAGGGTTTTGCTTTCTTTTGATAAGAAATATATAATATCATCTTTATATCTTGAATATTTTATTTTTTAGTTGAGAGAGGAAAGGAAGGAAGGACGGAGAGAGGAAGGGAGGGTTGGAAGGGAAGGAGGGAGGGAAGCAGGAAGATGGGAAGGAAGGAAGGTAGAAAGGAGAGAGGAGGGAGAAAGGGATTCAAAATTAGAGCTATCATAGGCCCTGCCACAATCTTATATTTCTTTTTCCAAACCACCTATCCCTTCCTTTCTCTGCTGTCCACATCCATACTTCACTCAAATCCGTTTATATATTCTGTTGGACACTTGTGTGAAGAAGTGGTCTTGTTAAATAGTTCATGTACAGTGAGTGAGTTTAAGATGAAAGTGTAACTTAATTACAAATGTGTAAAAATGGCAACTCATATTTACAGAGAAAAGGGAGAGTGAGTTTCTACAGAAAAGCTAACTGTAACTATATGTTTACTTTCTCTCCACAAACTTCTGAACTGGTTTTAACAAAGTTGACTTCTGAAAGGTTTCTATTTATATGATTCATCTAAGACATACTCTAAGGACCCAGTTTCTTCCAGGACCTTGCATTATAAGCAGAAGCTTGGAGACAGGAATGTTTGCGTGTGTTACTGCTAATGTTTCAAAAGCCAAATGGAATTCTGTGCTTCTTTTATCCTACCCTGGAACCTTACATCCACTTTAGCTCTTTGAAATGATTCAACGGTATAATTCCCTGTCTCACTTTCATTAATTCTTTTGTTTCTTAACATTAATCTGTACTAAGGAATCAACGAGGTTCTGGTCATGGCGGCTAAAGAGATACCTCCTCTGGGTTTTCTCTAGATCCTCTTTATTATTCATCATTCTTTACCTGTAATTGTCTCCTGAGTGGCATTAGCATCTATTACTAGTCTATCCCTCGTGTTGATCCCTTTCTTTTGAGCCTGTGCTGAATTATTCAGCATCCTCTGTGGAGTCTTTCATAGAGCGAATATTTTAAATGTTGATAAGGTCCATTTTATCAATTTTTTTTTTATAGATCATGCTTTTGGTGTCATGTCTAAGATCTTCATGAACTCTAAGTCCTGAAGATCTTTTCCTATGGATTCTTCTAAAAGCTCTATAGTTTTGTCTTTTACCTTTAAATCTGTGATCCATTTTTTTTGTGTGTTCATTTTTCTATAACCTGTGAAGCTTAGGTTGAGCTTCATTATTTTTTTTTGCCTATGGATATCTAATTGAAAAGATGGGTTAATATCCAGAGTATTTAAGGAACAACTCAGTAGCAAAGAAAATGAATAATCCAATAAAAAATGAGCAAAGGATCCGAGTGGATATTTTTCCAGAAAAGATATATGAAGGGCCAATAGGTACATGAAAAAGTCTTCAACATCACTGATCACTGAAGAACTGCAAATCAAAAGACCACAATGAAATATCACCTCACACTTGTTAGGCTATTATAAAAAAATTCAGAGATAACAAGTAATGACAAAGATGCAGAGAAAAGAGAATCCTTGGACACAGTTGGTAGGTATGTCAATTGATACGGTCATGGAAAACAGTATGAATCTGGAGGTTCTTCAAAAAATTTAAAATATAATTACCATATAATCTAGCAATTCTATTTCTGGGTCTATATTCAAAGGAAATAAAAGTCACTATCTTGAAGAGTTGCATACATGCCAATGTTCATTGCAGCATTATTACCAGTAGCCAAGACATGGAAACAACCTAAAGTGTCAACAGATGAAAGGATAAAGAAAATATGGCATATTATTCAACCCAAAGGAATATCACACAACCTCGAAAAAGAAGGAAACCTTGCTATTTACAAAACCATGGATAAATCTGGGAGACATTACTCTAAGTGACATAAGCCAGACACAGAAAATCAAATACTTCATGATCTTACCTATATGTAGACTCTAAGGAAAAAAAGTTAAATTCACAATAACACAGACTTACATGATGGTTATTGGAGGCTGGGGGTTGGGGGGAAAACGGATATACTGATCAAAAGGTATAAACTTTTAGTTACATGATGATTAATTTCTGGACACCTAATGTATAGCATGGTGACTACAGCTAATAATAATGTATTATATACCTGAAATTTGCTAATAGAGTAGATGCTAACACACACACACACACACACACACACACACACACACATGCTAATTATGTGAGCTGATGGGATACGTTAAAAAAATGCCAAGAAATTGTTCCTCAACAATCCCCGCTGATTCTGAATATTTTTTTCCTGAAATTATAATTAGGGATCAGTAAATTTAAATAGAAAAAAATTCAAAGTTGAAGTTAATAGAGGAAAACTGCATTAATTAACACATAATTATTAATATCAAATAAGTCAAGAAAGGGATAAAAAGAATAATCCAATAAAAAATGAGCAAAGGATCCGAGTGGATATTTTTCCAGAAAAGATATATGAAGGGCCAATAGGTACATGAAAAAGTCTTCAACATCACTGATCACTGAAGAACTGCAAATCAAAAGACCACAATGAAATATCACCTCACACTTGTTAGGCTATTATAAAAAAATTCAGAGATAACAAGTAATGACAAAGATGCAGAGAAAAGAGAATCCTTGGACACAGTTGGTAGGTATGTCAATTGATACGGTCATGGAAAACAGTATGAATCTGGAGGTTCTTCAAAAAATTTAAAATATAATTACCATATAATCTAGCAATTCTATTTCTGGGTCTATATTCAAAGGAAATAAAAGTCACTATCTTGAAGAGTTGCATACATGCCAATGTTCATTGCAGCATTATTACCAGTAGCCAAGACATGGAAACAACCTAAAGTGTCAACAGATGAAAGGATAAAGAAAATATGGCATATTATTCAACCCAAAGGAATATCACACAACCTCGAAAAAGAAGGAAACCTTGCTATTTACAAAACCATGGATAAATCTGGGAGACATTACTCTAAGTGACATAAGCCAGACACAGAAAATCAAATACTTCATGATCTTACCTATATTTAGACTCTAATGAAAAAAAGTTAAATTCACAATAACACAGACTTACATGATGGTTATTGGAGGCTGGGGGTTGGGGGGAAAACGGATATACTGATCAAAAGGTATAAACTTTTAGTTACATGATGATTAATTTCTGGACACCTAATGTATAGCATGGTGACTACAGCTAATAATAATGTATTATATACCTGAAATTTGCTAATAGAGTAGATGCTAACACACACACACACACACACACACACACACACACACATGCTAATTATGTGAGCTGATGGGATACGTTAAAAAAATGCCAAGAAATTGTTCCTCAACAATCCCCGCTGATTCTGAATATTTTTTTCCTGAAATTATAATTAGGGATCAGTAAATTTAAATAGAAAAAAATTCAAAGTTGAAGTTAATAGAGGAAAACTGCATTAATTAACACATAATTATTAATATCAAATAAGTCAAGAAAGGGGATAAAAAAGAATATTATTGTGAGAAATAGAAGTCAAATGACATAGTAATCACATAAAATGTAAGTAGACTACTCCAATTAAAGCACAAAGAAACTGTCAGAGTGCTGGAAAACTATAAGAAGTGTGAAAGTAAAAGGAGAGAAAAATAGGGCTTCCCTGGTGGTCCAGTGGGTAAAGAGTCTGCCTTGCAGTGCTCTGAGTACATTCCCACCATAAAAAAACACATCTCTTCATCCTTCTCTCTAAGGAAAAACAAAGGTGGGATGCTGTTACAGCAGAGAAGAGAGAAAGTTAGAGCCTTAAATACGTATTACAAAAGAAGAAAGGTCAAGAATCAAAAATATTGGCAGAAAAACAGCAAATCAAATCCAAAGAAAGTAGAAGAAGGAAATAATAAAGATAAGGACAGAAATTAGTGAAATAAAAAATAAACATTGGAAAGAAAATAATCAGCAAAACCAAAATTTGTCTCCTTGAAAAGACTAATAAAATTGATAACCCCAGGAAAAGTAATTAAAAGAAAGAGAAAGCACAAATAAACAGTATAAACAAAAGCACAGACATGAAAGAGATAATTCAAGGTTATTATAAATATTTTTTATGAATAAACTTGTCAACTGCGATAGATAAAATGGATAAATTCCCAGAAAAACACAAGAAGATATAAACATCTTAAATAATGCTATATCTATTAACAACAGTAAATTCATAATTTAAATCTTCCTATGAAGAAAAATCCAAGCCCAGATGGTTCCACTATTAAATTCTTCCAACCATTTAAGAAAGAAATAACACTAATCTTAGATAAACTTTCTCAGAGAACAGTGACAGGTAGGATACTTCTCAGCTTTTATTGGGTCAGCAAACCTCGATCTGACAAGTATATTACAAGAAAGAATTCAACCTTTCTCATGAATATACATGATGATATTTTAAACAAAATACATATATAAACAAGATATACAAAAAAGTACACATCAAGTCAGGGTTTTTTCCCAACAAAACACAGTTGATTTAACATTAGAAAACCACTACTATTATTCTGTACATTCATAGAAACGAGAAGAAAAAGCAGGTAGCCATGTTAATATATGTAAAAAAATTTTGATAAAATTTAACACCTACACATGACTTAAAATAATCATGTGCATATGTATTCTGTTGCTCAGTCATTTCTGACTTTTTGTAACCACATGGACTGTAGCCTGCCAGGCTCCTCTGTCCATGGGATTTCCCAGGCAAGGATACTGGAGTGGGTTGCCATTCCTTTTCCAGAGGATCTTCCTGACCCAGGGATCAAACCCATGTCTCTTGCACATCCTTCATTGATGCATGTATTCTTTACCACTGCACCGCTAATCATGGCAAACTAGAAATGGAACTTCCTTAATTTGACAAATATTCATAAGATGCTATAGCAAACTTTATATTTAATGATGAACTATTAAAAACTTCTTTCTTGAGATTGAGATTTAGGAAGAAATGCTAGAACTCTTAATTGCATATTGTCATTTTATTGTTGCTATTAAACATTGCATTGAAGGGCCTAGAATTTGCCATAAGGTAAGACAAAGGAATAAAATGAGTAAGAATTGAAATGTAGATATTACCATTATTTATGACATTATTTGTTTATAACATGATCATGTTTCTAGAAAATCCAAAAATAATCTAAAAATAATGCATTAGAATTAGAAACTAATTTTAGCAAAACTATAAAATATTATTAAGAGAAATATACCATGGCTTTTTCCCCACATTGATCTGTAAATTTAATAGTCTTCAGTTTTATTGGAAATTATCAAGTTGATTTTAAAAATTTATACAGAAATGCAAAAGTCTCCCAGTAACAAAGGCAACTCTTGAGGAAGAATAAGTTTGAATCTCAAATGCTACTGCTAGTAAGAATTATATAGCTATGGTAATTAAAACAGCATGGTATTATTGGCACAGGTTTAGACAGATAACCAACGGAGCAAAATAAAGTCCGAGTAGAGAATCAAACATATATGAACACTTAAGACAAAGGGATGTAGTAAGGTACTGGAGAGAGGATGGTCTCTTCAATAAACTGTTCTGGTCATGTGTGAAATGGTATTGACCCTGTCCCACACCATCCTGAAAAAATGAATCCTGAATGGAGTGTGCACCTCAATGTGAGAGAAAGATCAATAGCATTCCTGGAAGATAACACAGAGAATATCTTCATGACCTTGGGATAAACAAAGATTTTTGAAATAGGATATAAAATTACTAAACATAATGGAATTGGTTGACAAACTTGAATATATTAAAATTAAGAACCTACATTTCTCAAAGGGCAACGTTCAGTGAGTGAAAATGCAAATCACACAGTGGGAATGGTTTTAAATATATAGAACCGACAAAGGACTCATAGCCACTGTGCCAGATCAATTTTTTTAAAAAGATAGATAAGCAAACTTAAAACTGGGCAAAAGAATGAAGCATTTCAAACCTTAATGATCAGTAAGTCCTTACTATCATCTGGAGAAGGCAAATTAAAATCACAATCTGCTACTACTACAAATATACTAGAACAACGCATATTTATGTGAACTAAAAATTTTTGGGGGCTAGAACTCTTAATTGCATATTGTCATTTTATTGTTGCTATTAAACATTGCATTGAAGGGCCTAGAATTTGCCATAAGGTAAGACAAAGGAATAAAATGAGTAAGAATTGAAATGTAGATATTACCATTATTTATGACATTATTTGTTTATAACATGATCATGTTTCTAGAAAATCCAAAAATAATCTAAAAATAATGCATTAGAATTAGAAACTAATTTTAGCAAAACTATAAAATATTATTAAGAGAAATATACCATGGCTTTTTCCCCACATTGATCTGTAAATTTAATAGTCTTCAGTTTTATTGGAAATTATCAAGTTGATTTTAAAAATTTATACAGAAATGCAAAAGTCTCCCAGTAACAAAGGCAACTCTTGAGGAAGAATAAGTTTGAATCTCAAATGCTACTGCTAGTAAGAATTATATAGCTATGGTAATTAAAACAGCATGGTATTATTGGCACAGGTTTAGACAGATAACCAACGGAGCAAAATAAAGTCCGAGTAGAGAATCAAACATATATGAACACTTAAGACAAAGGGAGTGTAGTAAGGTACTGGAGAGAGGATGGTCTCTTCAATAAACTGTTCTGGTCATGTGTGAAATGGTATTGACCCTGTCCCACACCATCCTGAAAAAATGAATCCTGAATGGAGTGTGCACCTCAATGTGAGAGAAAGATCAATAGCATTCCTGGAAGATAACACAGAGAATATCTTCATGACCTTGGGATAAACAAAGATTTTTGAAATAGGATATAAAATTACTAAACATAATGGAATTGGTTGACAAACTTGAATATATTAAAATTAAGAACCTACATTTCTCAAAGGGCAACGTTCAGTGAGTGAAAATGCAAATCACACAGTGGGAATGGTTTTAAATATATAGAACCGACAAAGGACTCATAGCCACTGTGCCAGATCAATTTTTTTAAAAAGATAGATAAGCAAACTTAAAACTGGGCAAAAGAATGAAGCATTTCAAACCTTAATGATCAGTAAGTCCTTACTATCATCTGGAGAAGGCAAATTAAAATCACAATCTGCTACTACTACAAATATACTAGAACAACAATTTTAAATATCAATGAAGTGCTGCCCCATTGGAATTCATGTGTGAGTAGGAGTGTAAATTGACACAGCCACTTGGAAATGCAGGCGTTTGTGTCCTTAACTCATCAATTCTACCTCCAGGTATGTGTCTAAGATAAATGCGTACATCTGTTTATAAAAATGTCTTCAGAAGATGTGATGCCATTTCAAATACACAGCATTGCTAATGAAAGATATTCTCCAAAATATTTAACCCAAATCTTTTTAAGCTTTTAAATCTAACATCCAGTTTACAGTCAATTCAGGGTGAAGAGTAACCAGGATAACTGCAATAAAACACTCAGAGAAGTCCAGAATTTTTGATACTGTACAAAATGGCCTGCACTATTTATAAAGTCATTATCAAGGAGGAAAAAATAAAACGAAGATGAATCCTCAAATAAAACACCTGATATAATACATAAACTGGGACTGGATGTTGGTTAAGAAAAAACAAAACAAAACAAAACTATGCATGACAATCTTGTGACAGCTGTGAAAATTCAAAGGTTAGATACCAGATGTTACCATGAAGTTATTATTTGTCTTTGTGTTAAAAAATATAGAAGCATGTTCTTATCCTCAGAAGGTACATGCTGTGTATTTAGGGGGACATATTATGGTATCTGCAACTTATTTTCAAATATTTTCCAAACATAAGTAAAGGTACATGATAAATGAATGGATGTAGATATAGGTCTATATATATTATGAAGAATAAGTCATACACGGCAATAGGTACAAATTGTTTAATTTAGTCAGTAGATATTTTGGTGTTTACAATACCACTCTTTCAACTTGTTTATATATTTAAATTTTCAATAAAAGTGAAAGTTGCTCAGTTCTGTTGAATTCTTTGGGACCCATGACTGAGTCATGGAATTCTCCAGGCAAGAATACTGGAGTGGGTAGTCTTTCCCTTCTCCAAGGGATCTTCCTAACTTAGGGGTCAGACTCAGGTCCCCTTATTGCAGGCATTTTCTTTACCATCTGAGTCACCAGGGAAGCCCAAGAATTCTGGAGTGGGTAGCCTATCCTTTCTCTAGGGGAACTGCTCAACCGGGGATGGAACCAGGGCCTCCTGCATTGCAGGCAGATTCTTTACCAGCTGAGCCACAGAGAAGCTAAAATTTCAGTATGTTCTGTAATATACTTTTTCAATGGAATTTTCCACCTATATTTCTTTAGAAGGACAGCTAAGATCTGTCTCCTCTACTTTAAGAGAATTGAAATTGCAAATTCTAAAATATGTGTTACATGTGTGATTTATGCTAGAGATAGTATTAAAACTCTAATTCCAGGGATCAAACCTACATCTCTTATAGCTCATGCATTGGCAGCATGTTCTTCACTCCTAGTGCCACCTGGAAAGTGCTCTAATCAGGGAACTTAAAGAAAATACCTTGGGTCTACATCAAAAGTCTAGTTCATGAACACACGTTCATATATTATAGGTTAAAATAAAATGTTTGATGTGTGCATCCATCACCTTTTAATGATTCCAAGCTTCAGCAATATTTTTTCCAGTGAGCCAACTAATGACTAGGGCCAATTAATGCCTTGTATGGGTTAAATGCACTGACATGTCTTCACTTGTGCAGAAGAGGATTCTGACCTATTAGTCAAGGCGATAACTGTAGCTTTTGAAAACATGGAAACTGCAAGTTCAGAAAATTTTGGAGGAGCAGGGAATAGGTTAAATTTACCAAATGTGCTTAAAATGATCTGATTCTTATAAACTGGTCAAACCAATTTTCTTCGAAGGATGACCAAATCCTTAAGTGTGTGTCATCGATTGCAGTGGTTTGAGAGGCAGAGCCTGAGAAAGCCTGACAAATTGTTTAATTTAGTCAGTAGATATTTTGGTGTTTACAATACCACTCTTTCAACTTGTTTATATATTTAAATTTTCAATAAAAGTGAAAGTTGCTCAGTTCTGTTGAATTCTTTGGGACCCATGACTGAGTCATGGAATTCTCCAGGCAAGAATACTGGAGTGGGTAGTCTTTCCCTTCTCCAAGGGATCTTCCTAACTTAGGGGTCAGACTCAGGTCCCCTTATTGCAGGCATTTTCTTTACCATCTGAGTCACCAGGGAAGCCCAAGAATTCTGGAGTGGGTAGCCTATCCTTTCTCTAGGGGAACTGCTCAACCGGGGATGGAACCAGGGCCTCCTGCATTGCAGGCAGATTCTTTACCAGCTGAGCCACAGAGAAGCTAAAATTTCAGTATGTTCTGTAATATACTTTTTCAATGGAATTTTCCACCTATATTTCTTTAGAAGGACAGCTAAGATCTGTCTCCTCTACTTTAAGAGAATTGAAATTGCAAATTCTAAAATATGTGTTACATGTGTGATTTATGCTAGAGATAGTATTAAAACTCTAATTCCAGGGATCAAACCTACATCTCTTATAGCTCATGCATTGGCAGCATGTTCTTCACTCCTAGTGCCACCTGGAAAGTGCTCTAATCAGGGAACTTAAAGAAAATACCTTGGGTCTACATCAAAAGTCTAGTTCATGAACACACGTTCATATATTATAGGTTAAAATAAAATGTTTGATGTGTGCATCCATCACCTTTTAATGATTCCAAGCTTCAGCAATATTTTTTCCAGTGAACCAACTAATGACTAGGGCCAATTAATGCCTTGTATGGGTTAAATGCACTGACATGTCTTCACTTGTGCAGAAGAGGATTCTGACCTATTAGTCAAGGCGATAACTGTAGCTTTTGAAAACATGGAAACTGCAAGTTCAGAAAATTTTGGAGGAGCAGGGAATAGGTTAAATTTACCAAATGTGCTTAAAATGATCTGATTCTTATAAACTGGTCAAACCAATTTTCTTCGAAGGATGACCAAATCCTTAAGTGTGTGTCATCGATTGCAGTGGTTTGAGAGGCAGAGCCCTGAGCCAAGCCCTGTACTGACTGATCAGAAGCTCTGGAGATTGAGGGGAAAGGCCTTGGAAGCTGCATTTAACAGGTTTGAAAGCTACTGAGTGCTCAGACCATGTTCCACCCCATTCACTGCTGTGTCCCCTACACCTGGCAGAATACCTGGCACACAGACGTGTTTGATTAAATGATCAGACCAGCAAATCAATGGCATACTGCTCCATGACTCTTACAAAGAGATCGTAAAAGTAGGACTGATTTTTGCCCTTCCTTACAATACTTTAAGGCTATAAGTTGTCATCTCTCTTTTTTCCTTTTTTATCACTTTTTACCCTTATGACTTGATTTTCCTGCAGGGACTTACTTAGACTAGAAAAAAGGAGGGACTCTGTACCTCTTATCATGTGATAAGTCCTGTCCAAGGAGCTAGCTTTATATTCAGCAGTGGCTCTCTTTCCTGGCTGCACTTTAGAATGACCTGAGCCTTGGCCCCCACTCTAGACAAATTAAATCAGAATCACTGGAATTAAGGTCCAGATATTGGTATTTTTCAAGAGCTCCCTAAGTGATTCTGTTATGCAGTGAAGTTGAGAGCCATTGGCAAACTGTAATATGGATAGCTCTAAAAATCTAAGTGTTGAGTGCAAAAGGTGGAAAGCGATTTATAACACAGTACCACTTAAGGATATTAAAATTTAATATACACATTAATCAAAGCTACATGTTTTTCAAAGATACACACAAATATAAAACATATATGAAGTTCCAGGAAAGAGGAGAAAGGAGGGAACTGGGAATGAGAATATGGAATAAAAGATGAAATATAAAACAAGAGAGAGTTTTAAAGCCATGAGCTAAGGAATATCCAAAGATTAACATGAACAGAGCACTAACGTGCACCAGATACAATAAAATTGCTTTGATACCTCACCTATGTTCATCTTTGTAACAACTACAAAGTAGGTATTATTACTTAGAGTCATTTTATAGATGGAATGAGTTTAAGAATATTAACTAAGGTCTTAAAATGAGTAGGTAGCAGACTTGGGTATCTGGAAGAGGGGATGGCAACCCACTCTAGGTTCTCATTCAGCAGGTACACGGTGGGACCTGGAAGTCTGATATCTTGACAGACATTTCTGGTGACTCCCTGAACGTCACTTGGAGAAGCACTGTGATCTCTCTGGTTTTAGTTAGTTTATCAGACTCTTGGCAGGAAGGTGAGCTTAGGCAATGCTTGCCTGGTATCTAAGGAGGCAGAGGAGAGAGGTACCCAGCTGCTTGCCCACTGACTCGGTCCCTGTGCCTTTCAGAGCTTTGTTCTTAGCTCATGGCCCAGAGATCACATTCAAGGCCCTAACCCAGAACTTGAATTCAGCCCTAAGCCTCGAGATTGACCAGGTTTTGTCCAGACACACATTTGAGGGATGAGCTGTGCCAAGATCTCACACAGTAGGTCTCAGCTTCACAGGCCCATCCAAGGGTAAAGCTGGAAAGAGAAACATCATCGTTTGAGCCCTGGTGACAACGGCTGGGACAGATTCTTCGAGCCTTCCAGTCTTGAATGGTCTTACAACAGAGGGCCACCTGAGGGCGCTCTAGAGAATCACCAGGAGCCGATTTCCGAAGAGATGGGAAGGAGGTTGTGCTAATGATCAGATTTCACCTTTAAGTGTGATTTGAGTTGAGCCTCGTAGCCTAGAAAGACCCACAGAGTGTGCAGCGCATGCACACTCATGCAGAGCGTGTGTCTGTGTGGCACACATCGAGGAGTAGGGAGCAAAGAGGAATAGAAATTGATGAGGAAGCCTAGGGAGAGAAAATAAAAATAATGAACGTACAGAGGTCACCGTCTTTGTGATTTGAGAGACAGCTTTCTGCATTGTCATTAAAATGCCCTCATTCTTTTTTGTCAAGGGAAAAAATACCAGTCCCTTCAGAGAGTCCCTGAGGAGGAGGAGGAGCGCAAGGGAAAACGCGCCAGCAGAAAAGGCCGAGGGAGGAGGCTTGTCGGTGCAAGCTCATCTCTTGGGGTCAGCTTTGCAAGGGTGAGGCAGGCTCCCACCTATGCCAGCCTCACCGGGCTCTCTCAGCAGCCGCCCCCGCGAGGCTCGCGCCCCAGAAAGTGCAGCTTCAGTTACATTAGTCACAAAAACAACAACCATCAAAGGAAGCAAAAGGCACGAAACAGCTTTATTTTCCCCATTTAATTCTGGGACTGCAGGATCCATTTAGATCTGGAAGAAGTCTGACTTTCACCTGTTATGAGAGAGCTGAATAAAGTACTGGATATTATTTTATTCCCCAATTTCTCAGCTTTTTCTCCCCTTCCTTCCCCTCCTGACTTCAGTGCAAGCTTTTAATGGGCTCCCGAGTCCTTACCTTTCACCAAACCTTTTCCAGTAGATCTATGATAAGAAACAAAAAGGAAAAATTGTATTTGTCCCCTTTTCACCGGGGAAAGCTTTGTCAAGAGGCTGAAGGGTCCAGTGAGAGCCTTCAGTTTCCTTGGAGTGTCCTGGCCACCTACACCTCCTCCACAAAGGAATGAGAGCAGGTGAGTGATGAGGGGATCTCCCCTTGGGGCAGGGCAGTGGTCTCATTGAGAAAGTGTTCTGTCATCTGAAAAGAGGGACCCATGCCTGAGCAAGGCTCTAGAGGTGCTCAGGGTTACAAGTTGTTTCATTGGGTAATGGAAGATGCAGATCAAAGCCGTGTTTCAGGTGCATGAAACGGTGCCCTTCTCACCCCGGCTCCCTCAGACACGCAGTGCACACACACAAATGTACACGCATGGATCCACCTGCCATGGCTCTAAGCATTGAAAGGCCAAATGAAAGAAACAGACCAGGGGATGTGCTGTCATCTTAGAGGCCAGCTGCTTTCTATACTTAGGAGAAATGGTATAATGACCTCATTGCTTCGTGAGGGTAAGGCCATCATGTTAGTCGGGTAGTCACAATGAGATACTTCTTTTTGGGTCACTCACTGTACGTGATGGATTTGGTTGGGAGCACATAGTGGGCAGATACCTCCAAAGCTTGGATGGGCAGCACAGGGGCAGCTGAGGGAGGGCAGGAAGGCAGCGTGCAGTTTGGGGAGCAGTCCTGCCATTGGCTTCCTCTGTACCAGGCAGTTTTTCTTCCTAAATGTTTAGGACTCCAAGTTTCTTGGAGTCCAACATTTGTGGGCAGCATTTTTAGCGGACCTCTGCTCTTCCTGTGCACATTTTGGGGGGGATTTGTTTGGAATTTTACTTATTTTCTATGAAGTTTAACTTTAGTGCAAGGTGAGTCTTTTTCTTACCTCCCAGGAATTAACCCATGATGTCTAATATAGGCAGGATGCATATTGAGCAGAGAAGCATGAAAGGTTTTGACTTCTTTTCCTTTGGACCTCTTTCCTTGTCCGTATTAAAGTCCAGCTCTGGCTTCCTTCCTTCACATCGCTATTACAAGCTACACAGGACAAGGTTCTCTCTGCAGGGTTTAATTTGGCTTTTCTTCATTAAAAATCTCAGTGAACTCTTCCTTATGAAATGGATTCGCCTTTTTAAACAATTTAATATGGCTAAGGTGAAAAGCAAAAAGGATATGCATGAACTACAAAGCAAAATTACATGGATGGGCCTCCCTGGTGGTCCAGTGGGTAAGGACACCGCCTTGCAGTGCAAGGGGTGCCAGTTCGATCCCTGGCCTGGGAAGATCCCACGTGCCGCAGAGTGGCTGGACCTATGTGTCCAGCTACGGAACCGGAGCTCTGGAGCACATGCACCCAGAGCCGGTGCTCTGAGACGAGAGAGGCCACTGAGATGGGAAGCCCACACAGGCGAAAGAACAAAGACGGATGAAAATAGATGAATGAAAGACCAATTGAAGTGGCCAAAAAAAAAATTGTGTAAAATTACATGGGTATCTTCTCTTAGCCAAAAGTGACAGGTTTCTTTACAAATTATATATGTAACAGATGCCATGTAAAAGCAATCTCAAGGCTGATTTCACATTGAATCAGATTGAAATGTACATGCTCCAGATTGATAAGAAGCTACTCATGGAGTAGCGTATGCCTTATATTTTATGTGTTATACTTGACAATGTAAATAATGGTGGGCCATCTGAAGGCCCACCATTAGCAATGTCTAGAGAGAACACAGACTATGTACGTATAGGCAAGGGAGGGTGGAAAGAGTTTTAGCCTTGGAATTCCCTATTTATTGACTATTTAGGATCCTAATTGTGAAGCTTGATATACAAGGTTTTTTTGTCTGAGTTGCATTTAATATTTATTTATTTTTCCATAAAAGAGCCAAAGAGGAAAAGAAAGATTTAAATGTTCTAATATCTAGATTCACTTCTGGTTTAATAAAATGGTGCTTTTACTGGGCATTAAAATCACCGGGAACTTGTTTAAAAATGTTGATTCTCAGACTCCGCCCCTCAGAGTGTTTGACTCTGTAAACAGAGTTGGATGTAAAAATCTGTATTTAGCAGGCACTCCATGGTGATTCACATGCCTTCAGGCCAGGGAGATTGTGCTTCGTGATGCTAATCTCATATATATTCATTTCTGTCCAATTAGAATGTTTCAGTTTTTATTGTGACTGTTTTGCACACTCAAAGGCTTAGATATGTTATTACTATTATAGTTGAACTTACTTGATACCATTTTATAGATTGTAAGACATACCAGGTGGAGGATACACTCTAATATCTTTCTAGTTCCAGCCTTAAATGCACTGCCTGCCATGCAGGAGATTCTCAAAATGTATTCACATACCTCAAGGAACCAAACGTTGGGCTGTGATTTAAAGTTGCAGACCATCTGCACACAACCTTGAACTCTGAAGACAAAATGTCAATCACTGAATCTCCAAAGAGGCCAGTTTTTGTAAGAATTCATGTCCTCAGCCGTAGATGTTTAAATGATCATTTAAGTCATATCTGTAACAAACTCGCTTATCTTGCCTCCCAGCTTAAAGGAAATGGAGGAGAATTAGAGGAGGTGCTTTGACGGTTTTTCCCTTCGCTTGTCATCACCCAGGGAACATGGTCTCCTGCCAGGGAACCTCTCTCCACTTCTCTTCTTGTCTGAAGCCTGCTCATCCTCCAGGGCTCAGCTCAGGCTCAGGGGAAACCCACCCTAGCTATTCCCACCTTTTCGTTCCATCTTCCACGTCTCTTCTTGTCTTTTTTGCATCTAGCAGCTCTTCCAAACCAGTCCGCACACAGGCTAGGGAAATCTTTACTGCCTTTTGGCTACTCACTCCCCACCTCCACCTTAGAAATACTACTTGGAGATAGAATTCTAATCTCCTCCCTGCCTTTGCTTCCCACAATCCTGAGATCTGCAGTAAAAAAATGTTAACGGTTTCCAAGTTCACAGCATGGTGTTGAAAATCGTGAGTTTGTACGGCCCAGTTAGCAAGTCAAACATATCCTGCTTGAGATTTTTATTTGTCTTTTCATATATATATATATATATATATATATATATATATATATATACACATACACATATAATCCATCACAAATCCTGTTACTTTTAACTCCTAAAATTTCACAAAACCATCCACCTTTCTTCATCTTCACTTCCACTTATCTAGCTCGTCCAAATTGCCATATTTTCTCACTTAGGCTTTTGTCCTAATTTTTCCTTCAGGCCAGGAGATTGTGCAGGATTAGAATGTTTCTGTTTTTATTGTGACTGTTTTGCACACTCAAAGGCTTAGATATGTTATTACTATTATAGTTGAACTTACTTGATACCATTTTATAGATTGTAAGACATACCAGGTGGAGGATACACTCTAATATCTTTCTAGTTCCAGCCTTAAATGCACTGCCTGCCATGCAGGAGATTCTCAAAATGTATTCACATACCTCAAGGAACCAAACGTTGGGCTGTGATTTAAAGTTGCAGACCATCTGCACACAACCTTGAACTCTGAAGACAAAATGTCAATCACTGAATCTCCAAAGAGGCCAGTTTTTGTAAGAATTCATGTCCTCAGCCGTAGATGTTTAAATGATCATTTAAGTCATATCTGTAACAAACTCGCTTATCTTGCCTCCCAGCTTAAAGGAAATGGAGGAGAATTAGAGGAGGTGCTTTGACGGTTTTTCCCTTCGCTTGTCATCACCCAGGGAACATGGTCTCCTGCCAGGGAACCTCTCTCCACTTCTCTTCTTGTCTGAAGCCTGCTCATCCTCCAGGGCTCAGCTCAGGCTCAGGGGAAACCCACCCTAGCTATTCCCACCTTTTCGTTCCATCTTCCACGTCTCTTCTTGTCTTTTTTGCATCTAGCAGCTCTTCCAAACCAGTCCGCACACAGGCTAGGGAAATCTTTACTGCCTTTTGGCTACTCACTCCCCACCTCCACCTTAGAAATACTACTTGGAGATAGAATTCTAATCTCCTCCCTGCCTTTGCTTCCCACAATCCTGAGATCTGCAGTAAAAAAATGTTAACGGTTTCCAAGTTCACAGCATGGTGTTGAAAATCGTGAGTTTGTACGGCCCAGTTAGCAAGTCAAACATATCCTGCTTGAGATTTTTATTTGTCTTTTCATATATATATATATATATATATATATATATATATATATATATACACATACACATATAATCCATCACAAATCCTGTTACTTTTAACTCCTAAAATTTCACAAAACCATCCACCTTTCTTCATCTTCACTTCCACTTATCTAGCTCGTCCAAATTGCCATATTTTCTCACTTAGGCTTTTGTCCTAATTTCCTGCTCGGTGTTCCCACATCCCATTTGTTCTCCATCCTGTGACCAGAGTGATCTCAAAATGCAAAATGATCTTATCTTTACTGAGCTTAAAGTATAGGCTGTATAATTTCCTGTTGCTTTTAAGATAGATAAAGCTTCTCAACATGAACCAGAGGTTCTCTGTGTGGGATGACCCTGCCCACTTCTCCAACCTCATCCTCCAATAAGCTCACCCAGTTCTTTCCGCTCTGGCTGCCATAGCCTTTGGTCAGTGTCCTGTGTTTTCCAGACTCCCTTCTGCCACAGGGTCTTTCCACATGCTACAGGGTCTGTTTGATCTTCCCTCATGTCTTTATTCAAGTAACTGCTATTCACAGTGCAGCACAGCTCAGCTCAAATGCTTGCTTGATTTCCCTAGGTAGAGCAAACCCCATTCCCCCGAACACCCTTGACTCTGGATGAATACTGGTTTCTGAAATTGAGCTTCATGAGAGCAAAGGTCATCTCTGGTTTCACTCACCGTCATGTCCCAAGTATTTAGTCCAGCACTTGTCAAACAGCAAGCACTCAATAAATATTTGTTGAGTGATAAATGCTGGATAGATTTATTCAACAACACTGAATATGTCATTTATGGGCATGCGAATGTACATTAGATATTGTCCTTTATAGTTAGAATCTCACCGTGTAGTGGAGAAAACACACTTGAAAGCTCTTGTCAAGAGTGTAACACAAAGATGACCATAGATCTTGGGATCCAAAGGGTAGAGCAAATAAATCTGCCCAGAGGAATTTACAGAGACTTCACAGAGAATGAAATATGTGAACTGCATTTGGAAAGACCAAAGGGAGTTTCTCAAAAGTAGAAACATCTCAAACAGAAGGAAAGTATATGCCAACGCCTGAGGGTATGCAGAAGCAGGGTGGCAGGCGTATAGAGTTCTGCTGCGGTGGGTTGGGAGGATGGGCGTGATGATGCATGGGTGGCAGGTGGAGGAGAAAGATCTTGCTAAGAACATTAGACTGTAAGAGAGTCAGTAGGCGTGTAGGTAGAATAAGTGTAGGGACACTGGAAGGTCATGCAGACTGAAGTGAGAAATCATAGGAAAGTCAGAGAGGAGTTAGGGAAAACAATGAAGAAACAACTTCAGTAGCTCAAATGAGAAAAAAAACAATCTACACGAGGCAGTGATGACAGAGGAAGGGGGCGTTTGAGAGGAGGAATCAGCAAGACTTGATGACGATTGGCGGTGGCACTTGAAAAGGATAAGGTTAAGGTAGTTTAAGCTCAGGGGACTCAGTGAGATGGCTGCCTTGTTAATCTTCAGAGAAAATGTTCCAGGAAGAACAGGTGTGGGTATAAGTGAAGAGATGGTCAATTTGAACTAGGCTACATTTTAGGTGTCTATGGAGCATCTAGGCAGCCATAGTCAAGAGAAGGTTGACCAATCAAAAGGCTGATTGCAAGTGGGTTTGTACAACTACATGTTTCTACCAGTTTCTCTGACTTTTGGGTGACCTATAAAAATACATTAGTCCTGTGTGTCATTAATAAGACAGTAAGTAGCATCTGTTGCCCTGCCTAGGGCCAGGTGTATCTTCACTAGAGCAATGCACCACTCAGACAAGTGCTTAATTGAGGGAAGGTCATCATATGGTGTCTGAATAATTGAAAAGGCTGGATAGATTTATTCAACAACACTGAATATGTCATTTATGGGCATGCGAATGTACATTAGATATTGTCCTTTATAGTTAGAATCTCACCGTGTAGTGGAGAAAACACACTTGAAAGCTCTTGTCAAGAGTGTAACACAAAGATGACCATAGATCTTGGGATCCAAAGGGTAGAGCAAATAAATCTGCCCAGAGGAATTTACAGAGACTTCACAGAGAATGAAATATGTGAACTGCATTTGGAAAGACCAAAGGGAGTTTCTCAAAAGTAGAAACATCTCAAACAGAAGGAAAGTATATGCCAACGCCTGAGGGTATGCAGAAGCAGGGTGGCAGGCGTATAGAGTTCTGCTGCGGTGGGTTGGGAGGATGGGCGTGATGATGCATGGGTGGCAGGTGGAGGAGAAAGATCTTGCTAAGAACATTAGACTGTAAGAGAGTCAGTAGGCGTGTAGGTAGAATAAGTGTAGGGACACTGGAAGGTCATGCAGACTGAAGTGAGAAATCATAGGAAAGTCAGAGAGGAGTTAGGGAAAACAATGAAGAAACAACTTCAGTAGCTCAAATGAGAAAAAAAACAATCTACACGAGGCAGTGATGACAGAGGAAGGGGGCGTTTGAGAGGAGGAATCAGCAAGACTTGATGACGATTGGCGGTGGCACTTGAAAAGGATAAGGTTAAGGTAGTTTAAGCTCAGGGGACTCAGTGAGATGGCTGCCTTGTTAATCTTCAGAGAAAATGTTCCAGGAAGAACAGGTGTGGGTATAAGGGAAGAGATGGTCAATTTGAACTAGGCTACATTTTAGGTGTCTATGGAGCATCTAGGCAGCCATAGTCAAGAGAAGGTTGACCAATCAAAAGGCTGATTGCAAGTGGGTTTGTACAACTACATGTTTCTACCAGTTTCTCTGACTTTTGGGTGACCTATAAAAATACATTAGTCCTGTGTGTCATTAATAAGACAGTAAGTAGCATCTGTTGCCCTGCCTAGGGCCAGGTGTATCTTCACTAGAGCAATGCACCACTCAGACAAGTGCTTAATTGAGGGAAGGTCATCATATGGTGTCTGAATAATTGAAAAGGCACTTCTAGTATTTAAATAGAGCTTTACTTTGGAATTAGCTATCAACATATGGATGCTGGCTTGAAATGTGAGTAGAATGGAACTCTTTTAAGATTTAATATTCCCAGGTGGGGTACAGAAGACACCTACAAAGGATTGTTGCATTTGCATTTAGGTTCAAAATCTCTGGACAAGAGGTGGCAGTGCCAACTGTTGTTCTTGTTCATGGTTAAACCACATAAGCTCTGGAGTCAGAGAGCCTTGGGTTCAAATCTTGGCTCCGCCATTTATGGACTGCATGATTAGTTTTATATTCTGTATTTCATTTCATTTTCTGTAAAACAGAGATAATAATGATAACAATTTTAGGGATTCATATGATGGTTAAGTGATCCGACGTATGTGAACTCCTCGGGGGAATGCCTGGCATTTAGGAAATGCCTAATAAACTTTAGCTTTATTGCTGGATCTTGAAGTTCATAGATTGCAAACTGGGGCATTTTGCTTGTTAATCAGTATCTTAAAAGACAAATGTAAATGCCTTTAGAGGAGCAGGTACCATCCAGTTCCTCAGGCTTCACTAAGCCCCATAGCCTTAGTGCTCATCCTAGTTACATATTGTTGATAATCTCTCAGCCAGTGTGTGTTTTGGAGTCTATATACATTCCAGTCTAAGATACTACTTCAGATCATGGCCTCATGATGAGAGGGAGGGTTTTTACAGGTGTGGATAAGGAAGAGATGGTCAGATGGCTGCCTTGTTAATCTTCAGAGAAAATGTTCCAGGAAGAACAGGTGTGGGTATAAGAAGAGATGGTCAATTTGAACTGGGTTTTTGTCTATGGAGCATCTAGGCAGCCATAGTCAAGAGAAGGTTGACCAATCAAAAGGCTGATTGCAAGTGGGTTTGTACAACTACATGTTTCTACCAGTTTCTCTGACTTTTGGGTGACCTATAAAAATACATTAGTCCTGTGTGTCATTAATAAGACAGTAAGTAGCATCTGTTGCCCTGCCTAGGGCCAGGTGTATCTTCACTAGAGCAATGCACCACTCAGACAAGTGCTTAATTGAGGGAAGGTCATCATATGGTGTCTGAATAATTGAAAAGGCACTTCTAGTATTTAAATAGAGCTTTACTTTGGAATTAGCTATCAACATATGGATGCTGGCTTGAAATGTGAGTAGAATGGAACTCTTTTAAGATTTAATATTCCCAGGTGGGGTACAGAAGACACCTACAAAGGATTGTTGCATTTGCATTTAGGTTCAAAATCTCTGGACAAGAGGTGGCAGTGCCAACTGTTGTTCTTGTTCATGGTTAAACCACATAAGCTCTGGAGTCAGAGAGCCTTGGGTTCAAATCTTGGCTCCGCCATTTATGGACTGCATGATTAGTTTTATATTCTGTATTTCATTTCATTTTCTGTAAAACAGAGATAATAATGATAACAATTTTAGGGATTCATATGATGGTTAAGTGATCCGACGTATGTGAACTCCTCGGGGGAATGCCTGGCATTTAGGAAATGCCTAATAAACTTTAGCTTTATTGCTGGATCTTGAAGTTCATAGATTGCAAACTGGGGCATTTTGCTTGTTAATCAGTATCTTAAAAGACAAATGTAAATGCCTTTAGAGGAGCAGGTACCATCCAGTTCCTCAGGCTTCACTAAGCCCCATAGCCTTAGTGCTCATCCTAGTTACATATTGTTGATAATCTCTCAGCCAGTGTGTGTTTTGGAGTCTATATACATTCCAGTCTAAGATACTACTTCAGATCATGGCCTCATGATGAGAGGGAGGGTCATTTTTCTCATCTTTATAAGTAAGAGTTGTTGTTCATTTGCTAAGTTGTGTTCCAACTCTTTTCGACCCCATGGACTGCAGCCCACCAGGCTCCTCTGTCCATGGGATTTTCCAGGCAAGAATATTGGAGTGGGTTGCCATTTCCTCCTTCAGGGGATCTTCCCGATCCCAGGTTCGAAACCCTCGTCTCCTGCATTGGCAGGTAGATTTTATTGCTGAGTCACTTGGGAAGCCCATAAATAAGAGTAATGTGTCGGATATGAGGGCAGAATAAACAATTACCTGATGTGATAAGAAAAAACTAAGGAGGGGCTTCCCTGGTGGTCTAGTGGGTAAGGACACCGCCTTGCAGTGCAAGGGGCGCTGGTTTGATCCCTGGCCTGGGAAGATCCCACGTGCCGCGGAGCGGCTGGACCTGTGTGTCCAATTACTGAGTCGGAGCTCTGGGGTGCATGCGCCTAGAACCGGTGCTCTGCAACAACAGAGGCCACCGCGATGGGAGGCCCACACGGGCCAGAGAACAAAGATGGATGAAAATAGACAAATGAAAGACCAATAGAAGTAGCCCCCCTGCTCCCCTCCCTCCCCACCTCACCCCACCCCAAAATAAATAAACAAATAAATCTTTTAAAAAAACCAAAAAACCTAAGGAGATCTCATTGATTCTGAAATCTCACTGTTGAATACCCTCCTTGGATGAAGTACCATGGGTTTGAGATTTTCAGAGAAGCAGAGACTCGTAAGACTAGCTTCAGATATAAGCAGTTTGTTGATGTCTAGAGATTAAGTCCCTGTGGATTTCTGACCCAGATTAGAAAATTGCATCTGTGTTTGATTTTGGTGGAAATGAGTCTTGAATTGCAGTTAAGTGTGGGTCTCAAATAGGCTCTGGGGGTCTGGGTTTTCCACTGTGAGTTAGGCACAGTGCACATGATGCCTTCTCTTTGAAACTTTTTTCTTCTTAGGCTACCTTGTGCTTGTCATGGTTGGCATTGGGAAATGGGAGACGTGAAGTGACGGTGGCGTGACAGTCACAGAAGTGACAGGGAAGGTGTTCTTTCCTGCCTACCACCCCCCCTCACCCCCTCCTCCATCATTCGCATGCAGCCCAAGTGGGTGTATTTTCAGAAAGCAGGAGACAGGGCAGAAATAAATTCATGAATGAAACTAATTGCATTCAGTGGCAAAGCTCGTGCCAAACTGTTTTTAACATAAGTTCAGTGACTCAGGTTACACAGTTGAATTCAGCTGCAGAAGCACAGGGACTTCTCTGAAAGCCACACACAGCTGTTACAATTCATTCCAACCCTCCCAGAAAATTCCAAACGGAGGACATATTCCCGGGTAGACACTGCCTTGACTTTTATGATTTAGGTGTTCATCCCTGGAGAAAAAACTTGACTGCGTTCGGTGACAAAGCTGCCACCACGCTGTTTCAGTGTAACTTCCCTTGTTAAGGGACTGTTGGCGGCCCAAGGCTTCTGGACTTAGAAACCATTAAAAGTCAGCCTCATTCATCTTTGGTTTGTTGGTTGCTTTGCTTTTTGGTTTTGGTTTTCGCTTTTTAATATACAATGAAAACCTGGAGCAAAATCGAGATGTAGAGGAAGTATGCCTTCACCACTCCTTCTCTAGTGTTACTCTTTTAGAGCTTCCTTGGCAGCTCAGCTGGTGAAGAATCTGCCTGCAATGTCAGAGACCCAGGTTCAGCCCCTGGGTTGGGAAGCTCCCCTGGAGAAGGGAATGGCTACCCACTCCAGTGTTCTTGCCTAGAGAATTCCAAGGGCAGAGGAGCCTGGCTGGCTACAGTCCATGGAGAAGCAAAGAATCAGACACGACTGAGTGATTAAGTATAACACAGCACAGAATACCATCCTACTCTGTAATCTCGCTCCCTTTAAAGCGTAATTTTTTGTGTTTAGATAACCATTCTGTCGCTCTGATTTTAAGATTGAAAGAGGGGACGTGCTGATACACAACACTTCTTTGAGCTTGGAAAGTCTGTGGGCTGTGTCATCGAAAGTGACCTTATATATTCTTATTAGAATAAAGGTGTTAATGTTAAAACTGACACATGATGATATGCCTTCTACATGCATCATCCTTTTGTCAGCGCTTCAAAGTCTAAGAATTTCTCTGAGCGTTGTTCATGTCCTAGAGGACCACGCTGGCTTTGAAGCATCCAGATTTGTTTACCCAGAGTGGGAAATATTCAGACACATTTATATGAATAAAGCTTATTTCTATATGATGTTGCTATAAGTACATAATAAGATAATCAGAACAATTATATTGGGGAAAGGATTTGGAAGAACTCAGGATTGGGGGCATGACATACTGTAAGAATAAATAGACCCTTATGTCTGCAATATAAGCAAAGTAACAGTTATGCAGAATATTTTAAGACTATACTAAGATCCAAGTAAGATGACAAGAGAGGAAAATAGGAAAATATAATGAGCCTCAGAGGTTTATTCTTGTCAAAATGAGCTTTTAGACATAGACTATTAGTAGGGTGACCACATAATTTATTGTCCAAACCAGGATGTGTTTGAAAGTGAAAAGCCCACTATAAATAAGTGCGATAGGACAACAGGTGCAAGCTGGGACATATGCTCATTTCAAATTATCAGGCTGGAGAAGATTCCTGAGAGTCCCTCAGACAGCAAGAAGATCAAATCAGTCAATTTTTATTAACCCTTGATATTCGTTGAAAAGGTTGATACTGAAGCTGAAGCTCCAATATTTGACCACCTGATGTGAAAAGCCGACTCATTGGAAAAGAACCTGATGCTGGGAAAGACTGAGACAGGAGGAGAAGGGAGCAACAGAGGATGAGATGGTTGGATGACATCCCTGACCGGATGGAACTGCATTTGAGTGAGCTCTGGGTGCTAGTGGAGAAAGGAGGAGTCTGGCATGGTGCAGGCCATGGGAGTCAAACACTACTTAGTGACCCAACAACAGCATGTTCAATACAGCCATGGTCCAATGTTTTACAGAAACTACTGAGTATGTGAGCATGTATCGGTCAGAAAGGAGTAAATGAGTAAAACATATCTGACAGAGAAACAATGTCTCTGAGAGTGGCCTTTCTTCCCACTGAGGGGCATCAGACATGGGGGCAAAGGTCAGGTAAAGACACAAAGGAAAGCGTGAGAAACATACAGTTTTCCTACCAACGTGTGAGTCATCATGTATTTTTGTTTCAGAGTAAGGATACATTGGAAGAAAAAATTCATTTTAAAGTCAAATTTTTGTATTCTTCAAGAAGAACAAGAAACTTCAACTGTGTCATTTTTGAAGCCAGCTCTTTAGCTTTAACAACCAGAGGCTTCCATCTGGCCGAACCAAAAAGTTACATTTCTGTGTTTAGGTTGTTGCCAGAGGGATCGCCAGGCTGTCTTTGCATCAGCTCAGGTTTCCTAGAGGGAGAAACTAACACCATATTATTTAATCTCACAAAAATTCTGAGTATTTTACAGATTCTCCATTTTGCAAATAAAGAAACCAGGTTCAGAAATAAGTTACTGGGGTCACCTCGTTAAAGACGGTCAGGGATTCTGATCCACCAGGTCAAGCTTTTCCCATGGTGTCTAGGATAAAGGCATCAAAGAAAACATCAGAGGACAACAGAAGACAGATGGTTGGATGGCATCGACTCAATGGACGTGAGTTTGAGCAAGCTCCGGGAGACGGTGAAGGACAGGGAAGCCTGGCGTGCTGCAATTCATTTGGTCGCAAAAAGTCAGACACAACTGAATGACTGAACCACAACAACATACAACTCACTCATTACTTCTTAAAATCTTTACTGAGCCTACCTACTGTGTGCTAGATAGTATTCTATGTATAAGGGGGTAAAGAGATGAACCTAAATAGTGCCTTTTTGATACTTGCATTCTAGTTGGAAAGGCAAGGATAGGATTCTTGGTAAAGGGAATAGGACATACAAAGGCTGTGTTAAAGGACCATCAGGGAAACAGACATAGCCATAGAGAAGAGGGAGAGAACCTTCGGCAGAGTCTCAGGGGACAGACTGTGTGGGGTCTTGCCTTCCTATAAGGACTTTGGCTTCCAAATAAGATGGTAAATCAGAGAAATGATGTGATCTTTTTTATAGCAGTGTGGAACCTGGATGATCCGGGGACAAAAAAAAAAAAAAAAGCTTAAAGACGGGAGAAGATGTCCCCACAGTCTTTCTGGGTAGAGATGCTGGAGGCTTAGATGAAGGCAGCAGCAGCTGAGTGGTGCAAAGTGGACAGAGGGAGAGTATGATCTGATGGTCAAAGGGCAAGCCTGGCTGATGGGTTAGAGACTGGCCTTAAAAGTGAGAGAGGCAACTGTTAAAGGAACCACAAATGTAAAATGCCTGGGAGGAGAGATGAGGCTGGGAAAGTGGGCAGGACTTCATTTTTCTTTTAATGGAAGGATCTGAGATGTCCAGTGAAGCTTCAGGTCCTAAAGGATCTCCTACAGGATCCGTTAGAAAGTTTTATTTTTAATTGCAGTATGGTTGATCTACAATGTTGTGTTAGCTTCAGGTATACAGCAAAGTGAATCAGCTATAAATATACATATATCTGCTCTTTCTAAAAGATTCTTTTCCCATATAGGCCATTATGGAGTACTGAGTTCCCCATGCTATACAGCAGGCTCTTCTTAGTTATATGTTTTATATATAGTAGTGTATACGTCCATCCCAATCTTCTAATTTATCTCTCCCCTCTTATTCCCAGGTAACCATAAGTGTGTTTTCTACATCCATGATTCTACTTCTGTTTTGTAAATGAGTTCATTTGTTTTTTTTTTTTTTTAAAGATTTATTTATTTATTTTGGGTGGGGGTCGGGTTGGGGAGGGAGGGGAGCAGGCGGGCCACTTCTATTGGTCTTTCATATCTCCATTTTCATCCGTCTTTGTTCTTTGGCTCCTGTGGGCCTCCCGTTGCAGTGGCGTCTGTCGTTGCAGAGCGCTGGCTCTGGGCACATGCACCCCAGAGCTCCGGCTCGGTGTTTGGACGCATCGGTCCAGCCGCTCCGCGGCATGTGGGATCTTCCCAGGCCAGGGATCGAACCGGCGCCCCGTGCACTGCAAGGCGGTGTCCTTACCTACTTGGCCTCCAGGGGAAGCCCAATGGTTCCACATATAGGCAATATTTGTCTTTCAGTGTCTGACTTCTCTCCATATGACAATCTCTAGGTTCATCCATATTTCTGCAAATGGCATTATTTTATTCTTAAGCGACGGACAAAACTCACCCCGTTTTCCTTTGGAAAGACCTGTGGCAGGGCTTGGATACATTATGGAAAAGGGGATATAGGATCAGAGAAAACAGAAAGTTCATTGCTCAGTAGGAGAGGGATAACGAAGGTTGGGTCAAGATGATGGCAGAGGATAAAGAGGAGAGATTGCTTTGAGAACTATTTAGAGGAGTTAAAAATAGCAACTTATTGCATTTGAGAGGTGAAGCAGAATATTAAAATAGTTGCCTTATGTTCTGAAGTCTGAGAGGTAAAAAAAAAAAAAAAAAAAAACTCAGCAAATCCAAATTTCCTTAAAGAACCAGTGTATGTAGGTTGTTGAGTCGCTTAATCCTGTCTGACTCTGCGACCCCGTGGACTGTAGCCCCCTAGGCTCCTCTGTCTATGGGATTCTTCAGGCAAGAATACTGGAGGGGGTTGCCATTTTATTCTCCAGAAGACACATGTCTGCATTCCTTCCTGACCCAAGGAGTCTCCAGCATTGTCAGGTGGGTTCTTAACCGCTGAGCTACCCTACGTAGATGTGTAAACCATTGAAAAAATTTTCCACATAAAAGTAAAGTGTTTTAAAAGGGAGAGAGGATATTCTTCTTTTTATATTGGGTCCAGAATTGAAATATCAACATATACCAGGTTTTGGAACTGTAGTGATTTTTTTAAAAATTTCCCCCATCGTGCCTCTTTTTATTTATATTTATTTGCATTGATTTTTTTAGTCTTTGGCATGTGTGGGCTCCCATTGCTGTGGCCTCTCTCACTGCAGAGCACCGGCTCTGGGCGCATGTGCTCCAGAGTGATGGCTCGTAATTGGATACACCGGTCCAGCCGCTCTGCAGCATGGAGATCTTCCTGGGCCAGGGATCGAACCGGTGCCCCTTGCACCGCAAGGCGGACTCTTTACTCACTGGATCACCAGGGAAGCCCAGTAGTGATCTTTTTATTGACTCTGTATACCGCAAAGAAGAACAATCATCAGATAATGTGGTATTTTAACAGACAATCCATTCAACATGTACCCTCTTATGGGATCACCTTGGGAGTTCATTCAGAAATTTACTGTCATGATTCTGCCCACTGTTGGTGCAAACCTTTCTGTTCTTTTAAGGAGGAAGTTATTTTCTAAAAATGCAAGTCCCATTATTTTGTTTCCCTCCCCACCTCATTTTTGCCTTAATATGGAAAAACAGCCTCAGTTGCTCTGTTTGTTCAGTGACTTAGAGGCTTCTCTGGTGGCTCAGATGGTAAGAACCTCAGTGATCTCCCAAAGAGGAGAGATTGCTTTGAGAACTATTTAGAGGAGTTAAAAATAGCAACTTATTGCATTTGAGAGGTGAAGCAGAATATTAAAATAGTTGCCTTATGTTCTGAAGTCTGAGAGGTACAAAAAAAAAAAAAAAAAAACTCAGCAAATCCAAATTTCCTTAAAGAACCAGTGTATGTAGGTTGTTGAGTCGCTTAATCCTGTCTGACTCTGCGACCCCGTGGACTGTAGCCCCCTAGGCTCCTCTGTCTATGGGATTCTTCAGGCAAGAATACTGGAGGGGGTTGCCATTTTATTCTCCAGAAGACACATGTCTGCATTCCTTCCTGACCCAAGGAGTCTCCAGCATTGTCAGGTGGGTTCTTAACCGCTGAGCTACCCTACGTAGATGTGTAAACCATTGAAAAAATTTTCCACATAAAAGTAAAGTGTTTTAAAAGGGAGAGAGGATATTCTTCTTTTTATATTGGGTCCAGAATTGAAATATCAACATATACCAGGTTTTGGAACTGTAGTGATTTTTTTAAAAATTTCCCCCATCGTGCCTCTTTTTATTTATATTTATTTGCATTGATTTTTTTAGTCTTTGGCATGTGTGGGCTCCCATTGCTGTGGCCTCTCTCACTGCAGAGCACCGGCTCTGGGCGCATGTGCTCCAGAGTGATGGCTCGTAATTGGATACACCGGTCCAGCCGCTCTGCAGCATGGAGATCTTCCTGGGCCAGGGATCGAACCGGTGCCCCTTGCACCGCAAGGCGGACTCTTTACTCACTGGATCACCAGGGAAGCCCAGTAGTGATCTTTTTATTGACTCTGTATACCGCAAAGAAGAACAATCATCAGATAATGTGGTATTTTAACAGACAATCCATTCAACATGTACCCTCTTATGGGATCACCTTGGGAGTTCATTCAGAAATTTACTGTCATGATTCTGCCCACTGTTGGTGCAAACCTTTCTGTTCTTTTAAGGAGGAAGTTATTTTCTAAAAATGCAAGTCCCATTATTTTGTTTCCCTCCCCACCTCATTTTTGCCTTAATATGGAAAAACAGCCTCAGTTGCTCTGTTTGTTCAGTGACTTAGAGGCTTCTCTGGTGGCTCAGATGGTAAGAATCTGCTTGCAATGAAGGAGACCTGGGTTTGATCCTTGGGTTAGAAAGATCTCCCGGGTCTTTCCAATGAAATGGCAGCCTACTCCAGCATTCTTATCTGGAGAATTGCATGGACAGAGGAGCCTGGTGGAGCCATAGTCCATGGGATCCCAAAGAGTCGGACAAGACTGAGTGACTAACACTTTCACTTTTTCAGAATCACCCTCTCAGCTGCTCAATTTGTTCAGATGACTTAGCTCCCTGGTTTTGGCTGCTTCAGAAAGTCAAATCTGGGCTGAATTTTTTCCACTAAGGATAAGTAAGATAATGTGCTGCAGATTTTGAAAGCCATATGGAACCACCGTACTAATGCTTCCCTTGAGACGGCATGGCTCCCTCAGGGAAGTCTGTGTCTCTGGGAGACTGCATCTTCCTCCCCGGGGGGTTCTTGCGCCATATCACCTAGATTCACCCAACCTGTCTTTGGAAGCCAGCTCAGCTCTCGCTTTCCTTTGTCTTCCAAGGACAGGTCGTCCCTGCCACCCTCTTCCATGTGCTCTTGGACCCCTGGTGTTTACCTTTGTTTTCACTGGGCCCTGATGCTCTGCTATTAATAGCTGCTTCTACCGCTTGTCTGTGAAATCTTAGAGAACTGTGTGCATCTGTGCTAAGTCGTTTCAGTCATGTTCAACTCTGTGTAACCCTGTGGCCTACAGCTGGTTAGGTTCCTCTGTCCATAGGATTCTCCAGGCAAGAATACTGGAGTGGGTTGCCATGCCCTTCTCTAAGGGATCTTCCCAACCCAGGGATCGAACCCAAGTCTCTTGTATCTACCTGCATTGGCAGGTGGGTTCTTTACCAAGAGCGCCACCTGGGAAGCCCCTTAGAGAGCTGGAACCTGCATTATTATATCCTCATCATTTAGCATTAGGCTTAGATATAAACACACATTTGCTTACTGGTTGAATAGTAGCCAGTTCTAAGGCCTGAAATGACTTTTAAAAATACCCAGCATCAAAATAGTTGATTTACATATTCTCCGCCAGTAACAACTCTGGAAGGGCCCACATGAGGGCTCACGTGAGGACTCACATGTGGACATATGAAATCAACTATATTATCCTATTGCTCATATGGAAGAATAAAAGTGCATTGTAAAGGCCCATTTTTGTTAACATATCTCTACCAACAACACCAACTAACCTTAACTGGCCATTTGCCTGTACCAGATCCCTCTGGTGGGAGACTGCCAGTTGTCTATCAACACCCAAGTTCTCCTTCCTCACTAACAGAGCCCTTACTTTATCGAAGTAATAAAGTATAAGTCTCTATTTTCTAGTATCCATTGGTTTGGGTGTGGCTACACGACCCTGTTCTAGCCGATGATCTGGAACAAAGATGTTTTAAGTGACTGCCAGAAGGGCTTCTTTAAAGGTAGACAGACCTTAGCAGAAAGCCCTTTTCCACATTCCTGATGCTTGCAATGGAGCCATGAGCTTACCCTGAAGATTCACTCCTTGTCTCAGGTGCCAGAGCCAGAAGACAGCAGGTTCCTAGCTCCCCGTGACTTCATGACTCCAACATAATAATTGGGGCCATCTGTCTCCCAACATCTTTTACATGTAGAAGTGAATCCTTGTGCAGTGAAGATGTTCTTATTTTGAACTTTCTGTTTCAGAAAGTTCAACCCATTCCTAATGAGTAGAGGTGTTTTATAGAGGGTATTCGATTAATCTTCACCATATATCTGTGAATTTAGGTAACACTGTCCTCACTTTACCGATGAGGTGGCAAGGTTGGGTTGGAACCCATGGATGATCCTCTGTTCTAAATGAATGCAGGCTTTTCCACCCACTGGGGAATAATGAATTTTGTACTTTTCTGAGCATTTTCTTTAGGTCATTGTTTCAAGTACGTATCACATGGTCAAGATTTATGGTCAGACAAGAAACCCAAAAGACATTGCCCCTCAAGATTTTAGCCTGGAGGAGGGGACCTAATGTCTCTTCAACCAGAGGGGCATTCTGTTGTTTTCCTGGTGGCTGTAACAGAAGGGGTTTTGCTTTAGAGAAATCCTGACACACCTATATCCTGTTTTGACGCCATGATGTTCTGAGACCAAAGCAGGACTGCCAAAGCTTCTACTCTTTAGTGAGAAGACTGAGGCCCCCAAGGTTAGTTCTGAGCAGAGCTAGTTAGAGGCAACTGACCACTTTTCATTTGTATTCAGGGTTCAATGTCTGTGGCCACTCTGTCCTCGCGAGAGAGTTTGGGGAAACCAATATCATAAATAATGCCCTGGAGAAATTTTAGGACAACAGAGAAACGTCTCTAATATCATCCTCTCAATATCTTTCTTTTAATTCAGTTTCACTTTGCAACTTGTATTCAGTTTTATACCAAGTATTCTGAAGAACCCTCAAAACAAAACAAAATCCAGGTATTTGTTTGTCTGTTTTTAGGGTGCAAAAGAGCCATCAGGTAAACATATTTTAGTCTGGACTTTACGTGACACATCTTATGTTTTAAAGTCTATAAAGATAACTCAACCCCTTTCCCAAAATATCTGGAACAAAGATGTTTTAAGTGACTGCCAGAAGGGCTTCTTTAAAGGTAGACAGACCTTAGCAGAAAGCCCTTTTCCACATTCCTGATGCTTGCAATGGAGCCATGAGCTTACCCTGAAGATTCACTCCTTGTCTCAGGTGCCAGAGCCAGAAGACAGCAGGTTCCTAGCTCCCCGTGACTTCATGACTCCAACATAATAATTGGGGCCATCTGTCTCCCAACATCTTTTACATGTAGAAGTGAATCCTTGTGCAGTGAAGATGTTCTTATTTTGAACTTTCTGTTTCAGAAAGTTCAACCCATTCCTAATGAGTAGAGGTGTTTTATAGAGGGTATTCGATTAATCTTCACCATATATCTGTGAATTTAGGTAACACTGTCCTCACTTTACCGATGAGGTGGCAAGGTTGGGTTGGAACCCATGGATGATCCTCTGTTCTAAATGAATGCAGGCTTTTCCACCCACTGGGGAATAATGAATTTTGTACTTTTCTGAGCATTTTCTTTAGGTCATTGTTTCAAGTACGTATCACATGGTCAAGATTTATGGTCAGACAAGAAACCCAAAAGACATTGCCCCTCAAGATTTTAGCCTGGAGGAGGGGACCTAGTGTCTCTTCAACCAGAGGGGCATTCTGTTGTTTTCCTGGTGGCTGTAACAAAAGGGGGTTTTGCTTTAGAAATCCTGACACACCTATATCCTGTTTTGACGCCATGATGTTCTGAGACCAAAGCAGGGCTGCCAAAGCTTCTACTCTTTAGTGAGAAGACTGAGGCCCCCAAGGTTAGTTCTGAGCAGAGCTAGTTAGAGGCAACTGACCACTTTTCATTTGTATTCAGGGTTCAATGTCTGTGGCCACTCTGTCCTCGCGAGAGAGTTTGGGGAAACCAATATCATAAATAATGCCCTGGAGAAATTTTAGGACAACAGAGAAACGTCTCTAATATCATCCTCTCAATATCTTTCTTTTAATTCAGTTTCACTTTGCAACTTGTATTCAGTTTTATACCAAGTATTCTGAAGAACCCTCAAAACAAAACAAAATCCAGATATTTGTTTGTCTGTTTTTTAGGGGTGCAAAAGAGCCATCAGGTAAACATATTTTAGTCTGGACTTTACGTGACACATCTTATGTGTCTATAAAAAGATAACTCAATTCCTAATAAACATATCTTGGATTCCTTTATGACACTAAGCTCAACTGTGTCCTTGCCTTTCATCTAATGAAACTCACTCTAATTCTTAAGAGGATCATGTTATTTTGCACATCAGTGAATAAGCCTCACAACTCCCATTTCAACCCACAGCAGACGCCCTTGAGGTTAGAGCTTGATGGTTAAACACTAAAGGTCCCAATGCCCCAGGATTCCTCAGATGCCTGTTGAATTACCAGGATGCCCACAGACTGCAAATACTTAACAAAAGAGGGTTCTCCTCCCTGACACCCCCTGCACTTCCACCCCCATCACAGCTAAAGGAGACATAAAAGCCCCCAAACTTCAAACGGTGCACCTGGCTGTAATCTTTTCTACTTGAACTAATTGCTATTGCAGCGGCATAAGATTGGGGGCTGGAAGGGGGTGGTGGAGACTCCTCCAGCTAATAATGAAGATTCAGACCACAAGATGATTTCATACGGTTGGTTGTTCCATCCCAGGGCGGCCAATGTCTTACATTGGAAACATTTGTAGGAAATACAGTTCTCACACAAAGAAATACATTCCTAACAAGGTGTAGGAATTCATTTTCAAAATGCCCTTACTGCAAACACAGGCAAAGAGTTTTAACTTGTTTCAGAGTTGCAGAGTGACTTTTAAGCTAAGGAAATTTACGTCTAATTATCAACTGACACACCTATATCCTGTTTTGACGCCATGATGTTCTGAGACCAAAGCAGGGCTGCCAAAGCTTCTACTCTTTAGTGAGAAGACTGGGGCCCCCCAAGGTTAGTTCTGAGCAGAGCTAGTTAGAGGCAACTGACCACTTTTCATTTGTATTCAGGGTTCAATGTCTGTGGCCACTCTGTCCTCGGAGAGTTTGGGGAAACCAATATCATAAATAATGCCCTGGAGAAATTTTAGGACAACAGAGAAACGTCTCTAATATCATCCTCTCAATATCTTTCTTTTAATTCAGTTTCACTTTGCAACTTGTATTCAGTTTTATACCAAGTATTCTGAAGAACCCTCAAAACAAAACAAAATCCAGATATTTGTTTGTCTGTTTTTTAGGGGTGCAAAAGAGCCATCAGGTAAACATATTTTAGTCTGGACTTTACGTGACACATCTTATGTGTCTATAAAAAGATAACTCAATTCCTAATAAACATATCTTGGATTCCTTTATGACACTAAGCTCAACTGTGTCCTTGCCTTTCATCTAATGAAACTCACTCTAATTCTTAAGAGGATCATGTTATTTTGCACATCAGTGAATAAGCCTCACAACTCCCATTTCAACCCACAGCAGACGCCCTTGAGGTTAGAGCTTGATGGTTAAACACTAAAGGTCCCAATGCCCCAGGATTCCTCAGATGCCTGTTGAATTACCAGGATGCCCACAGACTGCAAATACTTAACAAAAGAGGGTTCTCCTCCCTGACACCCCCTGCACTTCCACCCCCATCACAGCTAAAGGAGACATAAAAGCCCCCAAACTTCAAACGGTGCACCTGGCTGTAATCTTTTCTACTTGAACTAATTGCTATTGCAGCGGCATAAGATTGGGGGCTGGAAGGGGGTGGTGGAGACTCCTCCAGCTAATAATGAAGATTCAGACCACAAGATGATTTCATACGGTTGGTTGTTCCATCCCAGGGCGGCCAATGTCTTACATTGGAAACATTTGTAGGAAATACAGTTCTCACACAAAGAAATACATTCCTAACAAGGTGTAGGAATTCATTTTCAAAATGCCCTTACGGCAAACACAGGCAAAGAGTTTTAACTTGTTTCAGAGTTTCAGAGTGACTTTTATAGATGTCTAAAAATTACTCAACTTCTGGACTTTTTCAAAGCTTTAATGTTCTTAAAAGGGAGAAAAACCCCATGTTTATATTTGGCTACGGTTTTAATTATGCTTTCCATGTTTATGACATTTTATTTAATGTCTGTCTCACAAATTAGGTTGCACATGTTAGTCACCAACATATTTTCAGTGTTCTGCAGAATGCCTGGCATATGGCAGGTGTTCAGTAAATCTTTGTTGATCAAGGGAGTGAATAAAATCCCAAGGCTAGAGACAATTCTTTGAATGTTTGCAATAATATCCTGTTACCAAATGATTAAAAAGAAAGAGATAGGAGGAAGGGAATGTATAAAATTCTATAAATTGGGTTATTTATAGAGTGCCTTATCTAAGTGGAAATATTTTCATGTGTAGTAATAATAATGATTATCAGCGTCATTATGATTATTATTAGTAGTAGTAGTGATAGTGGGGTGGTGATAGTGACCTTGAGTGATTACTATGTGGCAAGTGTTGGACTTAGCTCTTTGCATAAATCATATTTTATTTTCTCAACTTCTCTATGGGATAGTTAGTATCATTATCTGAGTCATAGATACATTAAATAACTTTCCCAAATTGACCTTGAGTGATTACTATGTGGCAAGTATTGGGCTTAGCTGTTTGCATAAATCATATTTTATTTTCTTAACTTCTCTATGGGATAGTTATTATCATTGTATGAGTCATAGATACACTAAATAACTCTCCAAATGCCTCACTTTCCCATAGCTAGGAAGTGGCAGAGCTAGGGCTAAATTTCAGCACATCTGTAGCCCACGTTCCCACCCCGACCCCTTCCTTCTGTTCTTAGAACAGGATAATGGGGATATGTCAGCTTCGTGGTAGACACTGTGCTTTGATTCCTCAGACATCCAACCCCAGATGTCTTCGCCCTGACCCTCCTCAGCTAAGAGTCTGGGAAGCTGAGCGTTTCATCTCCCAGTATTCATTTAATCCATACTTGAGCATGTGACTCATTTTGAAGCTAAGAATTAGAAGAGGAAGTCAGCAGAGAGGCTACAAGTTGGAACTTGGAAAAGCTCTTGATCTCCTTGAAAAATGGACAGGTACAACTGATATGCCTCCATTCCCCATCTTCTTCAGTCCATTATTAAGCCCAGTGTTTGTTTGGAAGGGCAGCAGCCATGTTGTAACCTTGAGGCTGAGAAAAACCCAGGACATTCAGCCCCAGCTCTGTGGATCCACCAAATCAACCCCAGTCACCATCGACCTGTGGACTTTTTGTCACGCCAAGAAAACTAGCCTCAATTTTTTCAGCTGCAGTGAATCCTGCTTCCCATTATTTGTGGGTGACATCATCTTGAAATGTGAGCAGTCTGAATGTTCTAAAGTTGACACTAAGGACCTAAGAAGCTGCTTCAGGGGCAATCTGAGGAAGGCTGACTTTTTTTTTTTTTTTACTAATGAAATACTTTATTGAATAAATATAATACCAAACAAAATGCATTCAAATACTTTCTAAAAAAATCATTTAAAGGCCTTTCTATTCAGGCTAATGACAAATACAACAAAGGCAGATATGCTAGTTTAACATAATTGGTTGATTTTATACGGCACTTATATCTTTTAGTCCACAAGTATATTATTAAATGATGGAGAACATCTAATACAACCATTTCTACACGACTAGGAAATAAATTTCTAAGAAAGAAAGATTTTACAGACCCCCATCTTTTATACCCACCCCAACAGTCTACTTCTAAAGAGGATAAAGCCAATGACTTTCCTCACAAGAGCTCATGACTAATGTCACTTTGCTATCAAAATTTGTAATTCTGATCCATTATGAGCATTGAGACAAGATTCAAATATTCCCAAAGAAAGAAGCACAATGCACGTTGTGATCACCTATTCAACAACAGCAAGCACTGCATTCAAAACCACCTCATCCCAGAAATTAAATAAAGTCAGCCACATTCATTGGCATTTCCCTCCACTGTAGTATTGTAGACAGTCTCAATGTCACGAAGAATCCTCTTGTCTTCTTCTGTAACAAAGTTTATAGCCACACTTTTCCTCCCAAATCGACTCCCTCTGCCAATTTCGCTCTTTATTCAAACAGTGTGCTGTTTCACTTATGATTCCACGTCCTGAATTACTGTCAATGCCGTTTCTGAGTGCCATCTCATCATCAACTGCTGCTATCGACTCCTGTGAATATAATTTTCATGATTGGTAGGTAGATCATAGTTTATAACCAATGACACTTGTTGCACATCAATCCCACGAGCCAACAAGTCAGTAGTGATCAGAACATGGCTTGACCCTGATTGAAATTACTTCATAATAACATCTCTTTCTTTCTGGTCCATGTCACCATGCAGAGCAGAAACTGTGAAGTCCTGGCCCTGCATTTTCTCTGTAAGCCAGTCTACCCTGCGCCTTGTATTGAGAAAAATAACAGCCTGTGTAATTGTCAGGGTCTCATACAAGTCACAAAGTGTGTCCAACTTCCATTCCTCTCTTTCAACATTAATGTAAAACTGTTTGATTCCTTCAAGGGTCAATTCTTCCTTTTTCACCAAAACTCAAATTGGATCTCTCATGAACTTTTTGGTCACTTCCAACACATGCGTTGGCATTGTGGCAGAAAACACCACCACCTGGAAGGTTGACTTTTGGTGATGAAACAGTAAGTGACCTCCTTACTTGTATTGAGGTCCAATCTTACTGAGTAGTGGCAATATTACAGTTCCAAGTCAGAATGCCCTGGATTGTGTATTTAGGTATACATATCTATATTTGCTATTGTCTTTCTCAAATAATCACAGGCATTGAGTATTGCTATTAAAAAGTGTAACTCATTGTTTTACAAACTGTAATCAAATTAAAAGGAAAAACTCAGAGACATGGAAGAAACCTGATAGTTCACAAATAGATGTTCATACATTAGAAAAGGTCCTGATCATTGCTCAGAAAGTGCATCCAAATTTTGTGGTCTGGCATAGAGTAACAGTAGGGATTATTCTCAGTCACTTCTGATAAGAAGGATGTATGTATTCCTGTCTGAGTAGTCATTCTTTTTTTGCTGTTTTACTCTATCTTTAAAAATGATCCAGAAGAGTTACTTAAAATCTGACTAATTAATCTCAATCATAAGGAGTATCTCATGTCTAATGTTCATGTCCTTACTGGTAGCTCTCAACTGGGCCATGCTGGCCCTCCTGTCAGTTTGGTATGGCCTCCTCCCTTAAGATAGAAAATTCTTTGCCTTTGGTAGAAAGAGATTGTGTTTATTCACTGGGACTATGGCATGAATTTACCTGGCAACTGATTTCTCCAAGTCGTTCAATTCAATCCATTCATTCACTCAAGATAATGGTGGACATTTTCATGGCAATGCTTCTTGAAGTATTGTCTGTATTAGGCAGTTGAGTGTCTTAATAGTTTCAAGGAAAACAGTAATGACCTAAATTTGGTCATATTTTTCACAGATTTGAAATGTAAAAATAATTGTTTTCATAGAGATTCCACTATATTTTTGCACCTTGTATTTAGAAAAATAACAGCCTGTGTAATTGTCAGGGTCTCATACAAGTCACAAAGTGTGTCCAACTTTCATTCCTCTCTTTCAACATTAATGTAAAACTGTTTGATTCCTTCAAGGGTCAATTCTTCCTTTTTCACCAAAACTCAAATTGGATCTCTCATGAACTTTTTGGTCACTTCCAACACATGCATTGGCATTGTGGCAGAAAACACCACCACCTGGAAGGTTGACTTTTGGTGATGAAACAGTAAGTGACCTCCTTACTTGTATTGAGGTCCAATCTTACTGAGTAGTGGCAATATTACAGTTCCAAGTCAGAATGCCCTGGATTGTGTACTTAGGTATACATATCTATATTTGCTATTGTCTCTCTCAAATAATCACAGGCATTGAGTATTGCTATTAAAAAGTGTAATTCATTGTTTTACAAACTGTAATCAAATTAAAAGGAAAAACTCAGAGACATGGAAGAAACCTGATAGTTCACAAATAGATGTTCGTACATTAGAAAAGGTCCTGATCATTGCTCAGGAAGTGCATCCAAATTTTGTGGTCTGACATAGAGTAACAGTAGGGATTATTCTCAGTCACTTCTGATAAGAAGGATGTATGTATTCCTGTCTGAGTAGTCGTTCTTTTTTTGCTGTTTTGCTCTATCTTTAAAAATGATCCAGAAGAGTTTCTTAAAATCTGACTAATTTATCTCAATCATAAGGAGTATCTCATGTCTAATGTTTGTGTCCTTACTGGTAGCTCTCAACTGGGCCATGCTGGCCCTCCTGTCAGTTTGGTATGGCCTCCTCCCTTAAGATAGAAAATTCTTTGCCTTTGGTAGAAAGAGATTGTGTTTATTCACTGGGACTATGGCATGAATTTACCTGGCAACTGATTTCTCCAAGTCGTTCAATTCAATCCATTCATTCACTCAAGATAATGGTGGACATTTTCATGGCAATGCTTCTTGAAGTATTGTCTGTATTAGGCAGTTGAGTGTCTTAATAGTTTCCAAGGAAAACAGTAATGACCTAAATTTGGTCATATTTTTTCACAGATTTGAAATGTAAAAATAATTGTGGTTTTCATAGAGATTCCACTATATTTTTAAAGATTGTTTTTGCAAATGTCACTTGATGAATGTGTTCTGAATCTCAGTTGTGTATTACTGTTTCCATTTGCTGAAATTCTTCTTTTCTGTTATTGTTATGGGTTCAGTCTCTACCATTCTCCTAAAGAGATCAGTGGTTCAAAACTGACTTTCTGAGCATAAAGTTAGTGATGAAAATTGGTGGGTAGTTGTTACAGCTCAAAATAATGTTATAAAGGAGTAGGACTCAAGCATATATGTAAATAACTGTGTGTGGGGACAAGTGGCCATGCATGCCAATGTGGTATGTTTTTGAGAGCTTCTCCCCTAGATATGGGTACAGCAAGAATCAAAGTGAATACCTGAGGGTACATTTTACTGTAAGCAAATTATACCTACAGAATCCTAGATTTTCAAAATGAATGAATGAATGCATAAATAAGTGAGCGACCGAATGAAAGTTACATTGTATTATTCTGCAGTACACAGCATAGTATCTATTTTGGAATTTTGTACAGTAGGAACATAAAGTCAACAACATTCTCATATAATTTTTAAACAAACCATAGTGGCATATTGAGCCCTTGAGTTTCTCCGGAACAAGGAAAAAATCATGCTTTCCAATACAAATTTGGTGATTTAGTTGAGATAATGAAAAGACTGAACTCTTGAAGTATCATCCAAATTCGTATCCCTTGAAACAAAACGTCTTAGCTACACTGTGGCCAAGACCATTACAAGACTAACTTCAAGTTAAAAACTGCACAGTGGAAGAAATCAGAAGGGGCATTCGCAAGATTTCCTCATCCAGGGAGACTTCTGGGTTTCTCACTCATGGTAGTGCAGAAAGCAGTTACTATTGCCTTTTCATTGGATGACTATTGATATCCAGGGTCTGAATGAGCTCTTAGCCTTTTGCAAGACACATATGGGGTGGGGAAGTGCAAGACAACATCTTGTTCTATTTAAGTAATTAAGTCCCTGCCACAGGAGGAGATATTTTCCTCGTCTTGAACCGTTATTTTGTGATTCACCTGCAGGCTGCAGAAGGTGGCTGGAGTCAGCAATGACACACTGCTCTGCAAATAAAGGAGCTCTCACCCAGTGCTGGTTCACACACTGCCTGATACAAAGGGAACTGGCAAAAACAACTCAAGGAAACAGTATTGACATTGTGCTTGAGGCAGACAATGGCAGTGATACCTGCCAAAGTTGTGCAACAAGGTAGCCCTGGTGTTGTACCAGCCATTCTTGAGTCAGAGTTGAAAGAAACAGAGAAAATTCCAAGTCCTAGCAAACCATGTCTAATGAGGATAAATCCTTTCTGGGTCTTTGTTAATTAACTGAGAAGTGAACCTCTGCTTTCTGGCACTCGTGTATGTTGGCTCTCAAGAGGGAAAGTACTCTCAAAAGTTTTTTTTTCAAACGAAGAATGAAGAAAAAACCACATTTCCATGACACTAAAATACCCTTTCAAAAATATAGTTTCAAGTGGCTTGCTCAAGTGTACCATCTCAACAACAAGCTCCATGTCAGTTCCAAAATGGCATGCCTTTTAAGATTAAGGGTTAGATATTAGGATTACTTAAGAAAAGCAAAACATATTAGTTTCAAGTGGCTTGCCATGAACTAAACAGCATAGTATCTATTTTGGAATTTTGTACAGTAGGAACATAAAGTCAACAACATTCTCATATAATTTTTAAACAAACCATAGTGGCATATTGAGCCCTTGAGTTTCTCCGGAACAAGGAAAAAATCATGCTTTCCAATACAAATTTGGTGATTTAGTTGAGATAATGAAAAGACTGAACTCTTGAAGTATCATCCAAATTCGTATCCCTTGAAACAAAACGTCTTAGCTACACTGTGGCCAAGACCATTACAAGACTAACTTCAAGTTAAAAACTGCACAGTGGAAGAAATCAGAAGGGGCATTCGCAAGATTTCCTCATCCAGGGAGACTTCTGGGTTTCTCACTCATGGTAGTGCAGAAAGCAGTTACTATTGCCTTTTCATTGGATGACTATTGATATCCAGGGTCTGAATGAGCTCTTAGCCTTTTGCAAGACACATATGGGGTGGGGAAGTGCAAGACAACATCTTGTTCTATTTAAGTAATTAAGTCCCTGCCACAGGAGGAGATATTTTCCTCGTCTTGAACCGTTATTTTGTGATTCACCTGCAGGCTGCAGAAGGTGGCTGGAGTCAGCAATGACACACTGCTCTGCAAATAAAGGAGCTCTCACCCAGTGCTGGTTCACACACTGCCTGATACAAAGGGAACTGGCAAAAACAACTCAAGGAAACAGTATTGACATTGTGCTTGAGGCAGACAATGGCAGTGATACCTGCCAAAGTTGTGCAACAAGGTAGCCCTGGTGTTGTACCAGCCATTCTTGAGTCAGAGTTGAAAGAAACAGAGAAAATTCCAAGTCCTAGCAAACCATGTCTAATGAGGATAAATCCTTTCTGGGTCTTTGTTAATTAACTGAGAAGTGAACCTCTGCTTTCTGGCACTCGTGTATGTTGGCTCTCAAGAGGGAAAGTACTCTCAAAAGTTTTTTTTTCAAATGAAGAATGAAGAAAAAACCACATTTTTTCCATGACACTAAAATACCCTTTCAAAAATATAGTTTCAAGTGGCTTGCTCAAGTGTACCATCTCAACAACGCAAGCTCCATGTCAGTTCCAAAATGGCATGCCTTTTAAGATTAAGGGTTAGATATTAGGATTACTTAAGAAAAGCAAACTGGTATAAACATTGCCATTGCTGGGAATTTGATTCATTCTCAGTACTTGATGATTTTCTTTACTTACTGAAGATAATCATTGATGATATATTACTGGTCATATTTTAAAACCACAGTCACATAGTGTGATACACACCAAAGAAATACTTTTGAGAGCAGAGGCAACAAAAATGGGTGCATTATGAAGTCATTGGCCACTAAAGATCACCCAAGTTGAAAAAAGCAATTTCCAACAATTAAATGTTGTTGTTGTTCAGTTGCTAAGTTATGCCCTACTCTTTGTGACCCTATGGACTATAACCCCAAGCTCCTCTGTCCGTGGGGTTCTCCAGGCAAGAAGAATATTGGAGTGAGTTGTCATTTCCTTTTCCTGCGGATCTTCCCAGATCAGGGATTGAATTTGTGTCTCCTGCATTAGCAGGCAGATTCTTTACCATTGAGCCTCCAGGGAAATCCCAGCCTTTGGATAAGATAACCTTATTAACTAGACATCTGAAATGGCTCAATGCTTGCTGCCAGCCCTGACTACCTTCCTCTGTGTTCAAACAAACATGTACATTAACATATGAATTAATATGCATATATTCTTTATTTTCCTTATTATTTTTATTAACAAAATGGTGACATTTTACCATACATTTTATTCTGCAGCTTCCTTTTTGTTACTGAAGAATTTATCATGGGTAACTCTCCTAATCAATAGAGACAAATTTTTATTTAGTGTATTCTAATTTTGGGGCTTCCCAGGTGGCTCAGATGATCATATTTTAAAACCACAATCACATAGTGTGATATACACCAAGGAAATACTTTTGAGAGCAGAGGCAACAAAACTGGGTGCATTATGAAGTCATTATGAAGTCCTGCCTGTAATGCAGGAGACCCAGGTTTGATCCTGGGGTCAGAAAGATCCCCTGGAGAAGGAAGTGTCTACCCACTCCAGTCCTCTTGCCTGGAGAATCCCATAAACAGAGGAGCCTTGTGGGCTACAATCCAGGGGGCTGCAAAGACTCAGACACGACTGAGCGACTACACTTTCACTTTCTAATTTTGTGAGTAAAAAGAAACCAATGGAATGTGAAACTTACCATAGATGAAGAAAAATTACAGAGAATCCCTCCTAAATAGGGGCAAATCTTATTACTAATTTTGAAATTTTATGTAAGAGCTCATCACTTAAAAACTGTAACATATTTCTCATAATCATTTGCAATGTAATTGACATACAATGAACTATAAAGAAACTGTAGAGCTGGATGTTTGGGCATATGAATGTATCTGTGAAACCATCGCTATAATCAAGGTAATGAGCATCTCTATCACCCCTCGCAGGTCTCTTCTGCATCTGCGTCATCTCTCCTTCCAGTCACACCTGAACTCAGGCTGCAGATAAAGTTCAAGTCCACTCCAGATGTCTCATTCTGGAACCAGCCATGTAATATGCCATGTAATATGCCATGTAATATGTACTTCTCTTCTACTGATGGCAGAAGCACAAGAGACCAAGCCAAATCATGTAAGTTCGTTGAAAACTTCTAGTTTCATGACTACGATTAATAACCTTGCGTTGGCCAAGTCAAGTCACATGGCAAAGCCAAACATCAAAGTGGTAGGGAACTGTACTCTGCTCACTCTCATGGGGTATCCTGCATAGTTACCTGGTAAACAGTGCATGTGTATTACTCTTTAACTGAGAGAAGGTAAAAAGGAGGAAGAATAACTCAGTGACAATAAATGGGCAGCTGACAAAATGGGATTGATATTCAAAAGCTGAGAATTTACGTAGCTGAAGCCCCCATGCATTTCACAGGATACAGATGGGTATTGAAAGATAAGATGATGCTGGAATTTTAGGCTACACCCCATCCAGGGAGGGAGTTCAGGATAAGGGGAATGAGAAGGGCTCTGAGGAGCCTGGAGGAGGATCCAACGGGCAAGGGGAAGTGTTGTCCTCTTTCAAATAGCAGAAGGCCCTGTAGAAACTATAATGGTTTTAACCATAGCATTTTATGATTAGATTCCTCTCCTCTCAGTCTTTTACATTCCCTTATCTTTTGGTTCTAGACAGTAAAACCAAACTTTGTGTTGAAGTCTCTGGTCTCATTTTTTAAAAAAGTGAGTAGATTCCAATGTAAAATAGATAACTAATGAGAAGCTACTGTACAGCACAGGGAACTCCACTGAATGCTCTGTGTTGACCTAAATAGGGGCAAATCTTATTACTAATTTTGAAATTTTATGTAAGAGCTCATCACTTAAAAACTGTAACATATTTCTCATAATCATTTGCAATGTAATTGACATACAATGAACTATAAAGAAACTGTAGAGCTGGATGTTTGGGCATATGAATGTATCTGTGAAACCATCGCTATAATCAAGGTAATGAGCATCTCTATCACCCCTCAGGTCTCTTCTGCACCTGCGTCACCCCTCCTTCCAGTCACACCTGAACTCAGGCTGCAGATAAAGTTCAAGTCCACTCCAGATGTCTCATTCTGGAACCAGCCATGTAATATGCCATGTAATATGCCATGTAATATGTACTTCTCTTCTACTGATGGCAGAAGCACAAGAGACCAAGCCAAATCATGTAAGTTCGTTGAAAACTTCTAGTTTCATGACTACGATTAATAACCTTGCGTTGGCCAAGTCAAGTCACATGGCAAAGCCAAACATCAAAGTGGTAGGGAACTGTACTCTGCTCACTCTCATGGGGTATCCTGCATAGTTACCTGGTAAACAGTGCATGTGTATTACTCTTTAACTGAGAGAAGGTAAAAAGGAGGAAGAATAACTCAGTGACAATAAATGGGCAGCTGACAAAATGGGATTGATATTCAAAAGCTGAGAATTTACGTAGCTGAAGCCCCCATGCATTTCACAGGATACAGATGGGTATTGAAAGATAAGATGATGCTGGAATTTTAGGCTACACCCCATCCAGGGAGGGAGTTCAGGATAAGGGGAATGAGAAGGGCTCTGAGGAGCCTGGAGGAGGATCCAACGGGCAAGGGGAAGTGTTGTCCTCTTTCAAATAGCAGAAGGCCCTGTAGAAACTATAATGGTTTTAACCATAGCATTTTATGATTAGATTCCTCTCCTCTCAGTCTTTTACATTCCCTTATCTTTTGGTTCTAGACAGTAAAACCAAACTTTGTGTTGAAGTCTCTGGTCTCATTTTTTAAAAAAGTGAGTAGATTCCAATGTAAAATAGATAACTAATGAGAAGCTACTGTACAGCACAGGGAACTCCACTGAATGCTCTGTGTTGACCTAAATGGGAAGGAAATTCAACAAAGAGGGGATCTGTGCATCTGTATAACTGATGTACATTACTGTACAATAGAAATGAACACACCATTGTAAAGTTATACCTGACCTACAATAAAAGTGAGTCAAATAGTAATGAGGGCAAAAATAAATTAAAAATTAAAAAGAAAAATCACTAGATTCCTACTACACAAAACAAGTATTATAAAGGGATGTGTATAAAGGGGCAGAATAGAGTTAATTTCTGTGTTCCTTTAAAAGTCTAGTGCATGCACAATGAGAGGTTATTCTTTATTCCACAAAACCTTCCTTATACAAACATACATATGCCTGAACTGAATACATCTTGACTTTGAAGAGCCTGAAGTGTCACATATAAATGCATCTCATGGCCAGTCTTCTGGAACAATGGGCTCCCCCTCATTTTCTGTGACTCATCATTTCATGAGCACTGGGAAGACCTGACCGCAGCTGTGCAGAAACTTCCATAGTAAAACCATACTGGGCATGGCACACATTGCCTTTTTTAGATTTGGGGTTTCTTTGCAATTGGGAATGTTGGATGAATTTCCTTGAGGCTTGGCTTGAGGAGCATCCAGTGGCTCTTTGCCTGATCCCGAATCTGGAATATGGCTTTAGATGGAAATTTATGCTCTAAAAACCTCAATGCTAGGCGTGGTGGTGGTGTCTTGTTGTTGCGTAGAGTAGACTCCATGGAAAATGAAGGTCAAAAAGTAATTATTGGGGCTTCCCTAGTTGTCTAGTGGCTAAGACTCCACACTCTCAATGCAGGGGGAGCCTAGGTTCGATCCCTAGTCAGGGAACTAGATCCCACATGCTGCAACTAAGAGTTTGAATGCTGTAACTAAAGATCCTACCTGCTGCAAACAGAAGACCCCACCCATGGTAACTAAGACCGGACACAGCCACATTTAAAAAATAAAAAGTAATTATTTGTGGAATGAGCGCCTTTTACTTCTTGGGCAAGTACTTAGAAGAGAAAGTGAGATCGTTGATGTAAGACTTTCTGACATGGTATGTTAGTTAAACTTTGATGGCTTCTAATTTCCCCTGTTTAACCTACCCCTCTGGTTTCTACCTCCTTATTAGATCAAAACTGCTACCCTAAGTTTTAAGGATCAGAAACCAGCCCCAGACTTCCCCTCAGCTTCCTCTCTCATCCTTCCTTTTCTCAGGTTTGATCTGTCAGGCACACCCCCTCTCTCCCGTCTGGTCTGGGTCACTCTCCCCCTTTCCCTGTTTTCCCTACTCTGTTTATCATTCAGTCTCACTCACCCTTCACATGACAGGAAGGAAGCATTCCTTCTGCAGAACCTTTTCTGAACCAGTCAACACTGAGTTGAGTGTCTTTCCCAAGGGCTCTCATGACTAACTTACAGTACAGATCACTCTGTGTTATTGCTATCAGCGCATGTGTCTTTCTGCTCAAGAAATAAGCTCCTGGAAAGGTACAGTGTTTACATCTCTCCCTGTTATAACCATAGCCCCCAGCTAGGTCTAGGCTCATGCGCCCAATCTGTACCTCGTACATGTATTGAATGAATTCCTGAATGACAAGTTACCATATAGGGAGATTATCATTAACTGTAGACATTAGTGCACAGAATACTAGATCAATTTAAAATTTTAATTCTGCTGTTTAGAGGTGAGAGGAAGCTTGATAAAGGAAGCAGTATTTACACTCATCTTTCTTTAAAGGTTTTCGAGGAGGCAGAGATGAGGAGTTAAGGGTAAGTAACTGAATAAATAAATATATAGAAAAGGTCTCATTTATGTTCTAGGCACATAAGAAAAAAATTTCAAGTTTCTGGGTTGGTCAGGTGCATGATGGGCAACAAGAGTCTTGGGGCCAGATCTCAAATAGTCTCACAATATATATTCAGGAAGACAGAGTATGAAAATATGGTCCAGCCCTATCAGCACCAACTGGGAACTTGAAAGAAATGCAAATTCTCAGCCTCCACCCCAGACTTCCAGATTCAGGATCTCAGGGAGGGGGGCTGGTGGTGGAGGTTAGGGGTTGTAGTTCAACAGCCTGGGTTTTCACAAGCCCTCCTGGCCATCCCAGTGAGTGCTGGGGTTTGGGAACTGCTCTAAGACATCTGGACCTCTGCTCTGAACCCAAGCCACAGTTGCTGTGATGACTATAGACGGTCTTCCTCAAACCCCCTGAGGCTGCTGCACTTTGAGGCTGATTTGCCCAGATAAATAAAATGTGGTGCTTTCTGCTGGTTTCTGGATCACATGTCAGACATCTTCAGAGAAGTCTGACCTCAAAAATCAGCTCCTGTCCGCAATTTCTGCATTAGCCTGTCACATCCTCTCTCCAGCGTCCCAGTTTATCAATAGACCACTCCCTTCCTTACAGAGGTTGTTGTGGTGCTTCCAAGAGGTGAGGCCAGACTCTCTGGAATGGTTTAGACAGGAAGGAAGCATTCCTTCTGCAGAACCTTTTCTGAACCAGTCAACACTGAGTTGAGTGTCTTTCCCAAGGGCTCTCATGACTAACTTACAGTACAGATCACTCTGTGTTATTGCTATCAGCGCATGTGTCTTTCTGCTCAAGAAATAAGCTCCTGGAAAGGTACAGTGTTTACATCTCTCCCTGTTATAACCATAGCCCCCAGCTAGGTCTAGGCTCATGCGCCCAATCTGTACCTCGTACATGTATTGAATGAATTCCTGAATGACAAGTTACCATATAGGGAGATTATCATTAACTGTAGACATTAGTGCACAGAATACTAGATCAATTTAAAATTTTAATTCTGCTGTTTAGAGGTGAGAGGAAGCTTGATAAAGGAAGCAGTATTTACACTCATCTTTCTTTAAAGGTTTTCGAGGAGGCAGAGATGAGGAGTTAAGGGTAAGTAACTGAATAAATAAATATATAGAAAAGGTCTCATTTATGTTCTAGGCACATAAGAAAAAATTTCAAGTTTCTGGGTTGGTCAGGTGCATGATGGGCAACAAGAGTCTTGGGGCCAGATCTCAAATAGTCTCGCAATATATATTCAGGAAGACAGAGTATGAAAATATGGTCCAGCCCTATCAGCACCAACTGGGAACTTGAAAGAAATGCAAATTCTCAGCCTCCACCCCAGACTTCCAGATTCAGGATCTCAGGGAGGGGGGCTGGTGGTGGAGGTTAGGGGTTGTAGTTCAACAGCCTGGGTTTTCACAAGCCCTCCTGGCCATCCCAGTGAGTGCTGGGGTTTGGGAACTGCTCTAAGACATCTGGACCTCTGCTCTGAACCCAAGCCACAGTTGCTGTGATGACTATAGACGGTCTTCCTCAAACCCCCTGAGGCTGCTGCACTTTGAGGCTGATTTGCCCAGATAAATAAAATGTGGTGCTTTCTGCTGGTTTCTGGATCACATGTCAGACATCTTCAGAGAAGTCTGACCTCAAAAATCAGCTCCTGTCCGCAATTTCTGCATTAGCCTGTCACATCCTCTCTCCAGCGTCCCAGTTTATCAATAGACCACTCCCTTCCTTACAGAGGTTGTTTGTGGGATGCTTCCAAGAGGTGAGGCCAGACTCTCTGGAATGGTTTATGTTTGTCTGGGGGTGAAGTCATGGACGACCACTTCTCCTAAATCTGTTTCCTTAGTATACCGTAATTCTTATACTGAAGCCCACTCTATCATTTAGGGAAATAGGTAGTCTGTCCACAGAATGTACATTGAGGTCAACTCTACCTGCTCCTATTCCCATGGAGAATATTCCCATATTCAGGATTAGCTAGAGGACAGTCACATCTCTCCCATCACAGAAGTCTCCCAACTATCCAAACTAGCTCTGCTCTCCCAGTTATAAGCACTCCTAAGATCTACACCTTACTTTCACATTGCTTGTCCTTCTTGCAGTTATTCTGTGTGTCTTTGGATTGTGAATTTCATGAGACTAGGTACCATTTCTGATGTGTTCATGGCTACCTCCCATGTTTTAGAGGCAGAGTGGATTGTGGGAAGTCCTCAAGTGCTAACTATTTTTAAAAATTCTATGACTGAAGAAGTGATGTGGTTTAAAGTGCAGGTTACAGGAATTTGCCTTCTTAGTCACCCCAAAGGCTTAGAATCATGTGCACAGTAGGCACTAAATAAGTGACTTTTGATACCTTTACAGGGAATCTTTCCCTCTGCCTGAACTGCCTTCCTTCTTCTTCTGTACCTCCTCAAATTCTTTCAAGACTTGAGTCACGGTCACCACATAAGACTCCACTGGCTGTCCACTTCACAACTCTGGGGTGAACAGACTTCACAGTGTGTTGGTACAGACTGAGGTGTGGATGTGAAATACAGAGGCTTCTCCTAGCTTGAATGTGTCCTATATGGGAAGTTTTTCTGAATGTATACTGTCATCTCCACAAGAATGAACTTATGGTTGCCAGGAGGAAGGAATAGTTAGGGAGTTTGGGATGGCCATGTACACCCTGCTATATTTAAAGTGGTTAACCAACAAAGACCTACTGTATAGCACAGGGAACTCTGCTCAATATTATGTGGCAGCTTGGATGGGAGGGGAGTCTAGGGGAGAATGGATACACGTATATGGCTGGATCTTTCGCTGATTTTTTTCTCATCCAGCACCTAGGGCTGTGCCTGCCTCATAGCAAACAGTGGATAAAATATTTGTTGGATAGATGCAAAAGTCTTCCTCAGTCCCAAAGAGTCATTTGTCCTCTGTATTTTACACTTTGTTCTTACTTCTAGTTTGGTAATTTTTTTATGTGGAATGACATTCATGAGTTCACTCATGATTATAACCCAGCTCCCTGTGATCCTGAACTGTGTTCTTTTTTATAGCAGAGTGTGAGGGTTTCAGAGAGCCTCTAATTACCAGATTGAAGGCCTTGTGCCACATCGGTACACAGGTAGGTCAACTCTCTATAGAAATTTTTGGAAATTGGGCACACCCATGTTTTACTGCGGTCTGGAAGTTTTACCTCAGGGTGTGGTACATGCAGTTTAGGCCACAAACCGTGGTTTCTAAGAAGGACTGTTTGAAGAGTGAAGGCTCTGGAAACTTGGATAGGAAGCATGCATAAGCTCTAATGGAGGACAGTTATACTCAGAGGCTGCTAGCCCAGCTCCAAACATTAGTACGACTGCCAGGCCTGGCTGCTTGAATTGTATGAAAGGGTGGTGCCCCATGCTCGAGAGATGTGGGGAGGCAAGAACCTAAGTTTGGGTGAAAAGATGGTGTATTTTCAGTAGAGCCATCTGGGATACGTTACTTCATGTTCTGTGTATTTAGGGGTCTCAAGTAGATCACACAACATCATATTCTCTCTTTATACAATGTCCAGGAATCTACCCACACTTGACTGCGCACACTTCACTTGAGAGGACATTAATGTACAAATATCCCATGTGTGTGTATGTATGTTTCGTCACTCAGTTGTGTCTGACTCTCTATAGCCCTGTGAGTTGTAGGTTGCCAGGCTCCTCTGTCCATGGAATTTTCCAGGCAGGAATTCTGAAACGGGTGGCCATTTCTTACTCCAGAGGATCTTCCCCACTCAGATGTTCTCTGTTGACCTGCAGAAGCGATCAAGTCAGCAGCCAGTGTAGAACATAGGGTAGGCATGGGAAAACTATGATCCCTCAGTCAAATTGGGCCCACATCCTCTTTTTATGAATAAAGTTTTATTGGAACACAGTTTTGTTGACAGTTTACCTTCTAGCATCTATGGCTGCTTTCCTTCTACAAGTTAAGGAGTTCTGATACAGGCCATGGAACCCACAAGGATGAAACTATCAACATTCTGGCCCTTCACAGAAAATGTTTGCCTTTCTTTGACTTAGAAGATGAAGCCTACTCTGTCAATAGGTAGTGTCCTGTTTAATTGCTTGTTATCATAACTCTTTCCCTCAATGGATTTCGTACCATGATAGCAGGGAAGTGTCCTGTTTCATTCACTGTCAGACCCCTAGGAATTCACCCATACGAAGCACTTGAGAAATATTAATTAAATTACTTTAATTAAGAATGAAATAGGTGGATACAGAATATAGTAAATGAAATTTACCCTTGAGGGGTGCAGAAATGGCCAGTCCTTTGAAATTCAGAACAATTTCTTTGAGACCTATACGTTCATTTTTTTTTGTTGTTAAGATAAAACACTCAAGAAAAAGTTGCGTGCGCAGTAGATATTTGATTGTTGATTCATATGCATGTGATGAGTTCTATTTTGAGTTCAGAAATGTTTGCAAAGAAACATTTGACCTGTGACATGTATAAAATGTATACTTAGGAAGCCCAAACACCTTCTCAGGGGTACTGTAATATCGCTGCACATATCTATTTATTTATTTCTAGGACTGCCGTAAACTAGGCGACTTAACCAATAGAAACTTATTTTCTCACCGTTTAAGAGGCCAAAAGTTCAAGGTCAAGTTTTCAGCAGGTTCAGCTTCTTCTGCAGCCTCTTTTCTTGGCTGGTAGACAGCCGCCTTCTACCCTGTGTCCTCACATGATTTTCCCTCTGTGTATGTCCCTGGTGTTTCTTTCTGTGTTCAACTTCCTATAAGGACACCAGTCAGATTGGACTAGGGACCACTCTAAAGACCTCTTTCTTAATTACCTCTTTAAAGACCCCATCTCCAAACAGGTCACATTTTGAGAGGCTGAGCGTTAGGAATTCAATGGACACAGTTTGGAGGGATACAGTCTAGCTCATTCACCCCCACCATCTCTGTGCTTCCTTTCTGTAAGCCTTGCGCACTTGTGAGGGGACAGTCAGGTCACTGGCCTCCACGGCTGATGTGGCCCATCCAGCTGGTAAGGCAGCGTCTTCTCCTTCCCTCCCCTTTTCCATTGGAGCAATTTAAATTCCTTGTTTGATCCAGGGCCTACTAATGACAATTTCCCCCAGTTCAAGCCTCCAACTAAGTTTTCAAGGTCAAAATTTGCCCAATATAGATAAAATATTTAAATATTTTAATGCCCTACCTAGGTTCAAAATTGGGGGTAGGGTTCAGGGGGACCACTTAACCTAGATGTTCAGCCATAGAGGGTTGTATAAACCCATTATAACAGAGCCATAGTGTGGAATATAGTCTATTCTTAAAAATATGAATATAATATGATATATTCTTAAAATATGAATATGATGTAGTCTTAAAACAAGGTATGCTAAAGACTATTTAGTGACCGAGAGGCCTCTGTACAATATTGTTAAGAGGAAAAAATGTAAGATACCAAAAAATATTTATTCACCCATTTAACAAATATGTCTTGAGCACCTATTTTGGGCCAGGCATTGTTCCAGGTTGTAGAAATTCAGTGGTGAGTAAAAAAGTGTTCTTCCTCCAGATACTCTGACAATTAACTCCCTCACCTTCTTCAGTTTAGTGCTCAAATGTCACCTCCTCCAAGAAGACTTCCTGATTGCCCAAAGCTGTCTTCTGGCAGTTACATTTGTTAGTAATAAACTAATAACTATATTATATTGGTAGTATAGGGCATTGAAGCAGAATAAAATAGAGCATGAGAATAAAAGAAGGACAAAACGAAGCAATTATTTCAGCTTGAGAGATCAGGAAGCCTTCTTGGAGGAGGTGACATTTGAGCAGTGAACTGGAAAATAGTGAGAGAGCTAGTTGGAGGAATAACATTCCGTGAAGAGAGAATGGCAAGTAAAAAGGCCATGAAGTGCAAACATGCCTGGAGTATTTGGAGAATCTCAAGGAATGGGCAGCGTGGCAAGAGTGGAATGAAGCAAAGTCTTTTACACCTTTTTTTTCTAATCAGGAATGGTGTGATTTCAACCCTGTAGGAATGAAAAGCAAATGCTGAGGAAAAAGGCTAGCGGGAGACATATTAGGTTTAGAACATTCTAGGTGATCTTTATTCTCTCCGTCTAATAATCTGTAGTTTTCTTGATTTCATCGAGTAATGATACTCAATGTAGGTATTATTTTAGAAAGGAGAAAATAATAAACGCTTTGGCATTCAACTTTCCCTGGAGCTTGTTACCTTTGCCCGGGAGGCTCTCCCTGATCCCACAGCACCTGGGCATTTAAACAGCCACTCTGGATGTGCATTACGCCAGGAGCAGAGGCATAGAGAGAACTCAGAGCTGGAGAAACGAGACCGAGGTGATTTTGCAGATGCTCTCAGACAACCGGGGTGGCCGCTGATTTACTGCTAGTGGTAAAGATGTTCATGCCACCTCTCAATGGCATCTCTGCTATCAGTAGGTGTTGATTGAGTCTAATGATGACCTAATGGGCCCAGAAATCGGGACAAATTTCTCACCTAATAAAAAGTCCTTGTGCCCAGGGCTGATACCTTTAGGGTTTAGCTGGACTTTGGCCACCTTCTTGAGCACCTATTTTGGGCCAGGCATTGTTCCAGGTTGTAGAAATTCAGTGGTGAGTAAAAAAGTGTTCTTCCTCCAGATACTCTGACAATTAACTCCCTCACCTTCTTCAGTTTAGTGCTCAAATGTCACCTCCTCCAAGAAGACTTCCTGATTGCCCAAAGCTGTCTTCTGGCAGTTACATTTGTTAGTAATAAACTAATAACTATATTATATTGGTAGTATAGGGCATTGAAGCAGAATAAAATAGAGCATGAGAATAAAAGAAGGACAAAACGAAGCAATTATTTCAGCTTGAGAGATCAGGAAGCCTTCTTGGAGGAGGTGACATTTGAGCAGTGAACTGGAAAATAGTGAGAGAGCTAGTTGGAGGAATAACATTCCGTGAAGAGAGAATGGCAAGTAAAAAGGCCATGAAGTGCAAACATGCCTGGAGTATTTGGAGAATCTCAAGGAATGGGCAGCGTGGCAAGAGTGGAATGAAGCAAAGTCTTTTACACCTTTTTTTTCTAATCAGGAATGGTGTGATTTCAACCCTGTAGGAATGAAAAGCAAATGCTGAGGAAAAAGGCTAGCGGGAGACATATTAGGTTTAGAACATTCTAGGTGATCTTTATTCTCTCCCGTCTAATAATCTGTAGTTTTCTTGATTTCATCGAGTAATGATACTCAATGTAGGTATTATTTTAGAAAGGAGAAAATAATAAACGCTTTGGCATTCAACTTTCCCTGGAGCTTGTTACCTTTGCCCGGGAGGCTCTCCCTGATCCCACAGCACCTGGGCATTTAAACAGCCACTCTGGATGTGCATTACGCCAGGAGCAGAGGCATAGAGAGAACTCAGAGCTGGAGAAACGAGACCGAGGTGATTTTGCAGATGCTCTCAGACAACCGGGGTGGCCGCTGATTTACTGCTAGTGGTAAAGATGTTCATGCCACCTCTCAATGGCATCTCTGCTATCAGTAGGTGTTGATTGAGTCTAATGATGACCTAATGGGCCCAGAAATCGGGACAAATTTCTCACCTAATAAAAAGTCCTTGTGCCCAGGGGCTGATACCTTTAGGGTTTAGCTGGACTTTGGTACTGGGCATGATCCCCCTTGGCAATTGTCATTAATCAAACACGTTCAGTGATGCTCGCTTGGTGAGTATCAAGTCTCCTGGATAAATCTGGGGCCACTGAGCATACTCAGCCTGGTTTTCCCTGAACTCTGACCTAGGACTTGTCTTCTGTCACCTTCTTTAATGCATACACACAGGTTAGACTCGTCACCCATCCATTCAACCTGTGAGTCTGGTGGGTTTACCAAGGGGTCCTCTACTCTCAAGATGTAGGTGAGTGAAGAGATGGTTCTTACCTCCGTGTGTGATGTGAGGTGAACTGGCCTGAGCTTCCATCCAGTGGTAGAACTGAGACCAAGGACTACCTGGGCGAGGAGGGAAGGGAACCACAGCCCCTTTCCCTCCTGCTGAATGTCCACCTTATCAAACACAGTCAAGATGACGGTTATCAGCTTGTAAAGGCAAATATACATTTTACCTGCCAAATTTTTGGCTGACTTAAGTAAATTGGTGAACAAAATAAACTATTGCTAAGAGCAAAGCCCCTTTACAGAGGCCTAAACAACTAGTTAACAGAATTAAGGAGCACAGAAGACAGCAATCAGGATACAAATAGAATATTCCTTTGAGAACTAAATCCTCGAAAAATCTGAATACTGTAATCCTAATTTCAAAATTCATTAGTAGTCATAAAAAAGGAAAGAAATTTCCATGGTCAAATAAAAAAATTTTAATTAATTTCTTTTTGACTGCTCTGGGTCTTTGTGGCTGTGAGCCGGCTTTCTCTAGTGGTGGGTGGGCCTCTCATGGCAGTGGCTTCTCTTGTTCAGGAGTGCACGGGCTTCAGTAGTTGTGGTGTACCAATTAAGTTCCCTTGAGGCATGTTGGTATTTTCCTGCACCAGGGATTAAATCCATGTCGCCTGCAGTGGCAGGTGGATTCTTAACAATAGGACCATCAGGGAAGTCCTCCATAGTCAAATAAGTTTGGGCCTCACTAGGTTAGACAAATCTAGATAGGTTGCTTTTTTCTACAGGACTTATCAGAGCCTTTGATCTAGACTATGATTAATTGACGTGTATTATTTCCACTCAACCTCTCTTACAAAGAGTTGTGTTTAATCAAATTGCGGTGGTAGAGAAGACTCTTGAGAGTCCCTTGGACAGCAAGGAGGTCAAACCAATCAATTCTAAAAAAAATCAACGCTGAATATTCTTTGGAAGGAATGATGCTGAAGCTCCAATCCTTTGGCTACTGATGCTGGGAAAGATTGAAGGCAGGAGAAGGGACAATAGGATGAAATGGTTGGATGGCATCACTGACTCAATGGACACGAGCTTGAGCAAATTCAGGGAGATAGTGAAGACCGGGAAGCCTGGTGTGGGCAGTCCATGGAGCTGCAAAGAGTCAGACGTGATTTAGCGACTGAACAAAACCAGCAAGGCACAACACAGATAAGTCTTTACACAGGAACTGACATGCCTATCTTTTTTCTAATTTTTGGTATTTGATGTTTCAGAAGTTTCTAATATAAGAAGAAAATTGGAATTTTTTTTCAAACTCTCCATTGATTTCACTAGTTATGATTTTCTGAATCCATGCATAGATGGACAGATGAGATAAATGGATAGGATGGAAAAGTCTATCCAAGATTCTGTAAAGAACATTCCCCTCCAGCTCTATTTTTATTATTGTGTGATTTTGGGCCATTTCCTGTTATTACTACACGTACTGTTGTCCGAGGAAACCAATTCATTTTAATATTAGCCCGAGCAAAACATAATTAGGAAGAGAATCTGCTACCAAAAAGGAAATGTGTAATTACTGCTTTGCATTCCAAAGCCCAGTACTCAGATGAAAAAATACCCCGAGATGGCTCTCTGAGATTTCAAAACATCCTGCCTCTTCCAGGCCCACGGGCTTCAGTAGTTGTGGTGTACCAATTAAGTTCCCTTGAGGCATGTTGGTATTTTCCTGCACCAGGGATTAAATCCATGTCGCCTGCAGTGGCAGGTGGATTCTTAACAATAGGACCATCAGGGAAGTCCTCCATAGTCAAATAAGTTTGGGCCTCACTAGGTTAGACAAATCTAGATAGGTTGCTTTTTTCTACAGGACTTATCAGAGCCTTTGATCTAGACTATGATTAATTGACGTGTATTATTTCCACTCAACCTCTCTTACAAAGAGTTGTGTTTAATCAAATTGCGGTGGTAGAGAAGACTCTTGAGAGTCCCTTGGACAGCAAGGAGGTCAAACCAATCAATTCTAAAAAAAATCAACGCTGAATATTCTTTGGAAGGAATGATGCTGACGCTCCAATCCTTTGGCTACTGATGCTGGGAAAGATTGAAGGCAGGAGAAGGGACAATAGGATGAAATGGTTGGATGGCATCACTGACTCAATGGACACGAGCTTGAGCAAATTCAGGGAGATAGTGAAGACCGGGAAGCCTGGTGTGGGCAGTCCATGGAGCTGCAAAGAGTCAGACGTGATTTAGCGACTGAACAAAACCAGCAAGGCACAACACAGATAAGTCTTTACACAGGAACTGACATGCCTATCTTTTTTCTAATTTTTGGTATTTGATGTTTCAGAAGTTTCTAATATAAGAAGAAAATTGGAATTTTTTTTCAAACTCTCCATTGATTTCACTAGTTATGATTTTCTGAATCCATGCATAGATGGACAGATGAGATAAATGGATAGGATGGAAAAGTCTATCCAAGATTCTGTAAAGAACATTCCCCTCCAGCTCTATTTTTATTATTGTGTGATTTTGGGCCATTTCCTGTTATTACTACACGTACTGTTGTCCGAGGAAACCAATTCATTTTAATATTAGCCCGAGCAAAACATAATTAGGAAGAGAATCTGCTACCAAAAAGGAAATGTGTAATTACTGCTTTGCATTCCAAAGCCCAGTACTCAGATGAAAAAATACCCCGAGATGGCTCTCTGGATGATTTCAAAACATCCTGCCTCTTCCAGGCCAGTGAAAAGTCCAACTGCTCCAAGAAAACACACTCAGAGGACTAGAAGACCTACCAAGCTTTTCACCATTCCTGTTGTATTTTGGAAGAGGAAGGAGAAGAGGCAAGAGAGAAAGGGACAGAAAAGAATGGGCTCAGAAAGGAGCCCTGAAAATGTTGCCAGACTCCAAGCTGGAGGCTGAACTTCTCGCCTCCTCTCCTCAGGACTTTCAGTACCGCCAGAGTCATGACTGACGTTTCTTCCTGTGAACGGGGAGCTTCTGAGGGTCTGGAAGTTCATCATCTCCACCTGCTAAGGCTTCTTTTGCTCCCTCCCGCCTCTCTTCCTCTTCCTCTCTTACGAACGCATTTCCTTGTTAAATTTGTTTCAAATAATTTTTCTATTTGTTTATTTATTTGACTGTGCTAGGTCTTCGTTGCAGACATGGGATCTCCACTGCCATGTGCAGGGTGTTCATTGCAGCATGCAAGATCTTTCATTGCAGCCCGGAGGTCTGATGGCTAAGACTCCATGCATCCAATGCAGGGGGCCTGGGTTCAATCCCTGCTTGGGGACTTAAATTCCACGTGCCTCAACTAAAAACTTCTGCGTGTCATCACTAAGGTATTTCCTTTTAATTGTGTGGTTTGTACACTCATCTTGGAAGGACTGCAATTTCCTGGGCATGCTTGGGAGGTGTGGGGAGGTAGAAGAGATGAGGAGGAGGGACAGGAAACCGGCAGGTGAGGAGTCAGCTCTGTGCCTGGACCTGTTGTCTTCACACAATTTATTTTATGTCTTTCTCGTAATCATCGTCTGAGGTAGGTGTCCTTATCACCCCCATACTACAGATGAGGAAATCAAGGCTGAGAAAGGCCAAGGAACATGCCCAAGATTAAAAGGCTAGAAAGTGCTGGAGGCAGGATTCAAATACCAGTGAGTTTGTTGACTTTAAATCCCATGCTTTGGAACTCCCCTGGTGGTCCAGTGGCTAAGACTCTCTAGTCTCAGTACAGGGGGCCAGAATTCTATCCCTGGTCAGGAAACTAGATCCTGCAAGCTGTGATTAAAGATATCATGTGCCACAACAAAGATCAAAGATTCCCATGTGCTGCAATTAAGACTCAGTGCAGCCAATTGAATAAATATGTATATTAAAAGTCAATGTGGGCTTCCCCTGGTGGTCCAGTGGGTAAGGACACCGCCTTGCAGTGCAAGGGGCGTCGGTTCGATCCCTGGCCTGGGAAGATCCCACGTGCCGTGGAGCGGCTGGACCGATGTGTCCAATTACCGAGCCGGAGCTCTGGAGCGCATGCTCCCAGAGCTGGCGCTCTGCAACGACAGGCGCCACCACGATGGGAGGCCCACAGGAGCCAAAGAGCAAAGACGGATGAAAATAGAGGAATGAAAGACCAATGGAAGTGGCCCACCCGCTCCCCTCCCTCCCCAACCTGACCCCTTCCCTAAATAAATAAATAAATAAATAAATAAATCTTTCAAAAAAATAAAAATGAACATGTGGGACCTAGTGAAACTTAAAAAAAGCTTTAAAAAAAAAAAGTCAATGCTTTTAACCAATCTTAATGTCATTCACTTAACTTCTTGGAGCCTCCTGGCTTTCACTCTGGAAAAGAGATTATCCTTGTCCCACTTATAGTTTATTCTTCACACAGTAGCTGGATACAAATTACACAATTTAGGACTAGGCTCATCTACTAGAAACAGATACAAAATAAATGTCTGGAGGTAGCCTATTGGTCAGGCATGAGTCAGTCCTTGAGGACTTATCTTCCAACCCCACCACTGTCTCATCCAAAGGATCCTTGGGATTTCAGGAAACCGGCAGGTGAGGAGTCAGCTCTGTGCCTGGACCTGTTGTCTTCACACAATTTATTTTATGTCTTTCTCGTAATCATCGTCTGAGGTAGGTGTCCTTATCACCCCCATACTACAGATGAGGAAATCAAGGCTGAGAAAGGCCAAGGAACATGCCCAAGATTAAAAGGCTAGAAAGTGCTGGAGGCAGGATTCAAATACCAGTGAGTTTGTTGACTTTAAATCCCATGCTTTGGAACTCCCCTGGTGGTCCAGTGGCTAAGACTCTCTAGTCTCAGTACAGGGGGCCAGAGTTCTATCCCTGGTCAGGAAACTAGATCCTGCAAGCTGTGATTAAAGATATCATGTGCCACAACAAAGATCAAAGATTCCCATGTGCTGCAATTAAGACTCAGTGCAGCCAATTGAATAAATATGTATATTAAAAGTCAATGTGGGCTTCCCCTGGTGGTCCAGTGGGTAAGGACACCGCCTTGCAGTGCAAGGGGCGTCGGTTCGATCCCTGGCCTGGGAAGATCCCACGTGCCGTGGAGCGGCTGGACCGATGTGTCCAATTACCGAGCCGGAGCTCTGGAGCGCATGCTCCCAGAGCTGGCGCTCTGCAACGACAGGCGCCACCACGATGGGAGGCCCACAGGAGCCAAAGAGCAAAGACGGATGAAAATAGAGGAATGAAAGACCAATGGAAGTGGCCCACCCGCTCCCCTCCCTCCCCAACCTGACCCCTTCCCTAAATAAATAAATAAATAAATAAATAAATCTTTCAAAAAAATAAAAATGAACATGTGGGACCTAGTGAAACTTAAAAAAAGCTTTAAAAAAAAAAAGTCAATGCTTTTAACCAATCTTAATGTCATTCACTTAACTTCTTGGAGCCTCCTGGCTTTCACTCTGGAAAAGAGATTATCCTTGTCCCACTTATAGTTTATTCTTCACACAGTAGCTGGATACAAATTACACAATTTAGGACTAGGCTCATCTACTAGAAACAGATACAAAATAAATGTCTGGAGGTAGCCTATTGGTCAGGCATGAGTCAGTCCTTGAGGACTTATCTTCCAACTCACCACTGTCTCATCCAAAGGAGTGGCCTTTGTTCTCACAGTCCAATGTAGCAGCTAGGGCTCCAACCATCACATCTGCATTTCAGGTAGAGGATGAAGAATAGAGAGGAAAATCAAAAGGTATAAATTGCCTGTCTTTAGGGCATGATTTTTTGAAGTATCGGTCTGCATACTACCCATAGATGTCATCATGTGGCTATATCTACCTGCAGGGAAAGCTGGGAAATATAATCTTTATTCTGGGATGTCAGGTGGCCTGCTAGAAATTTGTGTTTTCCATTCTTATGCAAGAAAGAGGGAATGGATACAGGGGGCAGTGACCAGTCTCGGAGAGAGGAACACTTTCAAAATGTAAGTCAGCTCCTGTTACTCTGCTTAAAATTGTGGAAAGACTTCGCACTCACTCAGGCTAGAAGCTCAGGCTTTTGCAGTGTCCACCAGGGCCTTACTTGTCTCGTCCCTCTTACATCTCTGACCTCATTTCCTACAGCTCTCTGCCTTGCTCACGCTGTTACAGCCGCCCTGACCTCCTTGTTGGTTTTCTAACAAGCCAAGCACATTCCTGCCTAAATATGTCTGCTGAGCCCGTGGGCACCTCCTCCCCCAGGCGTGTGCTCCTCTCCGTCGTGGGTTCCTGAGGTCACGCTCAGATAGCCCTTCACAGAGACCACCCTACAGAAAACAGTATACTCCCTCCCCAGTGACTCTCTGTCTCCCTTACCTTGCCTTACTCTTGTTTTCTGCTTTTATCCCCACCTAGCCCATCTGATATATTCTGTATTTGTTCACATTTACTTATTATCCTTTCCTCTTCTCTTTTCTCAGAAGCTCAATGGGATCGGGAACATGATTTGTTTGAGTCAATGCTTTGTATCTTCCAGACCTGGAACAGTGCCAGGCATCCACTGTAGACGTCCAATAAACCTGAGTTGAATAGATGAATGATGGATTGAATAAATCCTGCTTTATTCATCTTCCAAAGTTTAGAAGAGGATGAATTGAGGTATCCAACCTAAAAGGGCTTTGAAAATAGAAAGAGGCAAATATAAATTAATACTATGCTTCTCTTTGATGTCCTCCTATTCGTAAGAGCACTCTGTTGACTGTGAAGATTAACGCAAACGCTGTTGGCAATTATTATTTTGAAGTGAGGCACAGCGGGATAGAATTTCCAGTCATTTCTTCCCAAAGCACCAGAACTATTTATTCTAAGTCTATTTCTTCCCTGCCTTTGGTTTTGAATGAACATGGCTTTGCTGCCCATAGTTGCCTAATATATCACTTTGATGGTTTATTTCACCTTAAGTAGCATGGAATTGAAGTCTGAGACTGTATCAGGCTGATTCCAGGGCTCCTTTGCACCCCTTTGTGCCATCACAGTGGGGGAGAGTTGTCAAGCTGGGCCTGGCCAAGTTAAATGAGGAGACCAGATGGTCAGAAAGAAAGGAATTTTGGGCCAGGTTGAAGAGGAGAGAAGTAGAGAGCAAAGCTGCATAGTTTTTGACCAAGAGATCAGAATGTTCAGCACTGGGGGTGCATTGCTGTAAATGTCTGTGAGCCACGCGTTCTCTTTCATGTTAATCTCCTAGGACTTTCTGCCTTGCTCACGCTGTTACAGCCGCCCTGACCTCCTTGTTGGTTTTCTAACAAGCCAAGCACATTCCTGCCTAAATATGTCTGCTGAGCCCGTGGGCACCTCCTCCCCCAGGCGTGTGCTCCTCTCCGTCGTGGGTTCCTGAGGTCACGCTCAGATAGCCCTTCACAGAGACCACCCTACAGAAAACAGTATACTCCCTCCCCAGTGACTCTCTGTCTCCCTTACCTTGCCTTACTCTTGTTTTCTGCTTTTATCCCCACCTAGCCCATCTGATATATTCTGTATTTGTTCACATTTACTTATTATCCTTTCCTCTTCTCTTTTCTCAGAAGCTCAATGGGATCGGGAACATGATTTGTTTGAGTCAATGCTTTGTATCTTCCAGACCTGGAACAGTGCCAGGCATCCACTGTAGACGTCCAATAAACCTGAGTTGAATAGATGAATGATGGATTGAATAAATCCTGCTTTATTCATCTTCCAAAGTTTAGAAGAGGATGAATTGAGGTATCCAACCTAAAAGGGCTTTGAAAATAGAAAGAGGCAAATATAAATTAATACTATGCTTCTCTTTGATGTCCTCCTATTCGTAAGAGCACTCTGTTGACTGTGAAGATTAACGCAAACGCTGTTGGCAATTATTATTTTGAAGTGAGGCACAGCGGGATAGAATTTCCAGTCATTTCTTCCCAAAGCACCAGAACTATTTATTCTAAGTCTATTTCTTCCCTGCCTTTGGTTTTGAATGAACATGGCTTTGCTGCCCATAGTTGCCTAATATATCACTTTGATGGTTTATTTCACCTTAAGTAGCATGGAATTGAAGTCTGAGACTGTATCAGGCTGATTCCAGGGCTCCTTTGCACCCCTTTGTGCCATCACAGTGGGGGAGAGTTGTCAAGCTGGGCCTGGCCAAGTTAAATGAGGAGACCAGATGGTCAGAAAGAAAGGAATTTTGGGCCAGGTTGAAGAGGAGAGAAGTAGAGAGCAAAGCTGCATAGTTTTTGACCAAGAGATCAGAATGTTCAGCACTGGGGGTGCATTGCTGTAAATGTCTGTGAGCCACGCGTTCTCTTTCATGTTAATCTCCTAGGACTTTCTGCCAACACTTCAAAATCATCCTGCCATGCTGGGGGCTTGGTTTCCTGCTCCTTTTACTTTCTAGAGAAAGAGCAATTGATTTATGTTAAACACAACAACAAGGAAGGAGGTAAAGCAGTCTCTTTATGCTTTTGTGTTTCAGAGCAATGCTAGGAAGAAAAGCAAGCAAAATCCAACACTGGGAAAGAATTGAAGAGAGGAAACATTCAAATCAAAGAAGATCTCTCGTCCTCTAAACAGAGAAGGCAGGTGCTGCAGAAATGGAGGGGCCATTCCAGGCTAACTTGAGAAGTGGCATTTTAAGCTGTCTGGCACCAGAGTGAGGTCGGGAGGCGAGAGATAGAAAATCGAGCAGTAGGAGGTGGCAGGGATCCCGGCAGGAAGCAGGTCGAGTGTGAACAAGTGTCTTCATGGTAAGGCAGATGGAAAAGGAGGCATGAGAGACACACTGCTGAGAGAGGAAGAGCCTGGCTCCCTGATGTCCTCTGATCGAGTACTCCACTGTCTCTGGTGTTCAGAGTGCCCTGTTTCTATTGTGCTCACTGCTGTGCTCACAGTAAAATGCCAGGGCCTTTGCCCTTTGGTCTCGCAGCTTAAATGTTCCCTAAAAGGCACAAGCATGGGGCACGGTCCTGGGAGAACTGGGGCAGCAGGCTGCCAAGGCTGGCTGAACTTGCCCAGTCTTCCTGAGGATGGTCTCCGGCACAGCAGGATGACCTAGTCACCACGGGGTGTGTCTGTAGCAGGGCCTGACAGCCATTTTCATGGTGTCCCTCTCATTTGAGCATAACCCCCCGAAGGCTAACCTATGAAATGAAACATGGCCACCTTTGCAGAGGTGAGAGGACAGGCATTTGGGGATTCTGAATGGCTTGTCCAAGGTCATTCAGAAATGAAATGGTCAGAAAGAAAGGAATTTTGGGCCAGGTTGAAGAGGAGAGAAGTAGAGAGCAAAGCTGCATAGTTTTTGACCAAGAGATCAGAATGTTCAGCACTGGGGGTGCATTGCTGTAAATGTCTGTGAGCCACGCGTTCTCTTTCATGTTAATCTCCTAGGACTTTCTGCCAACACTTCAAAATCATCCTGCCATGCTGGGGGCTTGGTTTCCTGCTCCTTTTACTTTCTAGAGAAAGAGCAATTGATTTATGTTAAACACAACAACAAGGAAGGAGGTAAAGCAGTCTCTTTATGCTTTTGTGTTTCGCAGGCAATGCTAGGAAGAAAAGCAAGCAAAATCCAACACTGGGAAAGAATTGAAGAGAGGAAACATTCAAATCAAAGAAGATCTCTCGTCCTCTAAACAGAGAAGGCAGGTGCTGCAGAAATGGAGGGGCCATTCCAGGCTAACTTGAGAAGTGGCATTTTAAGCTGTCTGGCACCAGAGTGAGGTCGGGAGGCGAGAGATAGAAAATCGAGCAGTAGGAGGTGACAGGGATCCTGGCAGGAAGCAGGTCGAGTGTGAACAAGTGTCTTCATGGTAAGGCAGATGGAAAAGGAGGCATGAGAGACACACTGCTGAGAGAGGAAGAGCCTGGCTCCCTGATGTCCTCTGATCGAGTACTCCACTGTCTCTGGTGTTCAGAGTGCCCTGTTTCTATTGTGCTCACTGCTGTGCTCACAGTAAAATGCCAGGGCCTTTGCCCTTTGGTCTCGAAGCTTAAATGTTCCCTAAAAGGCACAAGCATGGGGCACGGTCCTGGGAGAACTGGGGCAGCAGGCTGCCAAGGCTGGCTGAACTTGCCCAGTCTTCCTGAGGATGGTCTCCGGCACAGCAGGATGACCTAGTCACCACGGGGTGTGTCTGTAGCAGGGCCTGACAGCCATTTTCATGGTGTCCCTCTCATTTGAGCATAACCCCCCGAAGGCTAACCTATGAAATGAAACATGGCCACCTTTGCAGAGGTGAGAGGACAGGCATTTGGGGATTCTGAATGGCTTGTCCAAGGTCATTCAGAAAGGGGTGCATGAACCTGCGAGCCGAGCATGGTTCCCCGACTCCTACGGTGTTGCCTTTTCACTGTGTTATTTATGGGGGCTCGTTAGCCATGCTGACTGTGTCTGAATCTTGCTAGACGCCGTGGGGAGAGGTCGAAGAGCAAACCAGATGTGACTGTTCTCCTTGGGCCTCTCCAGACGGGACAGAGGCAGATAAATTAATCCATGCACAAATGCTCCCACGAGCGGACCTCTGACTAGATGTTCAGACCTATTCGTATATCCTAAGGGCGTCGTTGGAAGCTTTTGGAAGTAAATCTCTGGGGATCTGAAGACACTCAGAACATTGACTCATTTTTGGCCGTGAGACTGTTCCAGATATGGGGGCTGTATAAGGGGCGGTTCAGAATTAGGGGCAAAAGATGCATTTAATGGGAGGGAAGGGATTTGGGTGGAGACCTGAGCAGTTCTCAGGCAGCAAAGAAGTTAAACAGCCTCAGCAAACTTCCCTGGGATGACTTCTCTGCCTAAATAATCATACCTCTCAGATGCCTTGTAACAGGGATCTAGAGAGTGAGAGAGACAGATGTTTGGGAAAATGTGCGCCATTGTCATCTGGCTTCCCCGTCATCGCTTTCTTAATGTGGCGTATGTCAGACTTTGGTGGCTGGGGTCTTGGGAATACAAATACCATCTGGATCTAGATCATCCCCCAAAACTTAAGAGGTAGAAGCCTGACCCTAAGATGAGGGTTTATCCTGGGCCACCTCTGTCTCTTGACCTGGCTGTGCTCAAAACCCCAAAACTTAAGAGGTAGAAGCCTGACCCTTTGGTCTCGCAGCCCTTTTTAAATGTTCCCTAAAAGGCACAAGCATGGGGCACGGTCCTGGGAGAACTGGGGCAGCAGGCTGCCAAGGCTGGCTGAACTCGCCCAGTCTTCCTGAGGATGGTCTCTGGCACAGCAGGATGACCTAGTCACCACGGGGTGTGTCTGTAGCAGGGCCTGACAGCCATTTTCATGGTGTCCCTCTCATTTGAGCATAACCCCCCGAAGGCTAACCTATGAAATGAAACATGGCCACCTTTGCAGAGGTGAGAGGACAGGCATTTGGGGATTCTGAATGGCTTGTCCAAGGTCATTCAGAAAGGGGTGCATGAACCTGCGAGCCGAGCATGGTTCCCCGACTCCTACGGTGTTGCCTTTTCACTGTGTTATTTATGGGGGCTCGTTAGCCATGCTGACTGTGTCTGAATCTTGCTAGACGCCGTGGGGAGAGGTCGAAGAGCAAACCAGATGTGACTGTTCTCCTTGGGCCTCTCCAGACGGGACAGAGGCAGATAAATTAATCCATGCACAAATGCTCCCACGAGCGGACCTCTGACTAGATGTTCAGACTTATTCGTATATCCTAAGGGCGTCGTTGGAAGCTTTTGGAAGTAAATCTCTGGGGATCTGAAGACACTCAGAACATTGACTCATTTTTGGCCGTGAGACTGTTCCAGATATGGGGGCTGTATAAGGGGCGGTTCAGAATTAGGGGCAAAAGATGCATTTAATGGGAGGGAAGGGATTTGGGTGGAGACCTGAGCAGTTCTCAGGCAGCAAAGAAGTTAAACAGCCTCAGCAAACTTCCCTGGGATGACTTCTCTGCCTAAATAATCATACCTCTCAGATGCCTTGTAACAGGGATCTAGAGAGTGAGAGAGACAGATGTTTGGGAAAATGTGCGCCATTGTCATCTGGCTTCCCCGTCATCGCTTTCTTAATGTGGCGTATGTCAGACTTTGGTGGCTGGGGTCTTGGGAATACAAATACCATCTGGATCTAGATCATCCCCCAAAACTTAAGAGGTAGAAGCCTGACCCTAAGATGAGGGGTTTATCCCTGGGCCACCTCTGTCTCTTGACCTGGCTGTGCTCAAATTACTGCACAGAAAATGTCAGTGGACAGAAGCCACAAGCCCCATCTTATGACATAGTGACCTCATTATCTGGTGAGAACATCCTGATTTCTACTGGGGGAACCATCCCTCTCCCAAGGTCTTCAGGGTCTGACAACCTTGTGACTTTCTGGAGACAGCCTGAAACTTTCAAACCCATCTCTCTGGTTCTGAGTCTTGAGCAGAGTGGCTCCCAAGACTGGAAGAGCTGCCGTGAGGTCAAGGAGACAGTGGTTCTCTGTAGAGATGGCCCATTTGCATCTGCCAGATGACCCACTGCCTCTTCTCCATCTTTCCCTTCTGTTTTTTGAACGGCTTCCTAGTTGCCCCCCACCCCGCCCTCAATTTCTCTTTTATTTTGGATGACATTTGTTTCAGTTGCCTTCCGTCAATGAACTCCATGGAATGAGTTTGCCCCGAAAGAGATCATACTTTTTCTTTAGGGACTCAGGATGTGTCTGCTTCTCTCTGTCCGCCAGCCCTTATGCCTCAGAAGACTCCTTAGGGAATGGGAGTCCTTCATGTGAGCCAGGGTCCCATGGACCGTGTCACACCAGGGGGGCTGAAACAATCAGTTGGATAACAGTATGATGCTGACTTCTGTTTCAGAAAAATTACTAAGAATTAATTGCCCCTCAATCTCCAAATCATTCTGTAAGTATGACACTAATTACAAGGTTACGTCTCAGCTGTAAATTTATATGTTCACCACCATTTCCAGCTATGTGAAGAATTTCTATTTCCTTATATTAAAAACCAGAGCAGTAAGATATACCCACAACGTCACTATTACGACATTTACCTCTTGGAAACAATAACTGATCAATAGAGTAACGGAATGCCTGGAAATGCCCATATTTAACGGAAATAGACTTTAGTACCTAAAAGTCTTTGCTAAGAATACTAGTTTTTATTTCTATCTGGCGTATGTCAGACTTTGGTGGCTGGGGTCTTGGGAATACAAATACCATCTGGATCTAGATCATCCCCCAAAACTTAAGAGGTAGAAGCCTGACCCTAAGATGAGGGGTTTATCCCTGGGCCACCTCTGTCTCTTGACCTGGCTGTGCTCAAATTACTGCACAGAAAATGTCAGTGGACAGAAGCCACAAGCCCCATCTTATGACATAGTGACCTCATTATCTGGTGAGAACATCCTGATTTCTACTGGGGGAACCATCCCTCTCCCAAGGTCTTCAGGGTCTGACAACCTTGTGACTTTCTGGAGACAGCCTGAAACTTTCAAACCCATCTCTCTGGTTCTGAGTCTTGAGCAGAGTGGCTCCCAAGACTGGAAGAGCTGCCGTGAGGTCAAGGAGACAGTGGTTCTCTGTAGAGATGGCCCATTTGCATCTGCCAGATGACCCACTGCCTCTTCTCCATCTTTCCCTTCTGTTTTTTGAACGGCTTCCTAGTTGCCCCCCACCCCGCCCTCAATTTCTCTTTTATTTTGGATGACATTTGTTTCAGTTGCCTTCCGTCAATGAACTCCATGGAATGAGTTTGCCCCGAAAGAGATCATACTTTTTCTTTAGGGACTCAGGATGTGTCTGCTTCTCTCTGTCCGCCAGCCCTTATGCCTCAGAAGACTCCTTAGGGAATGGGAGTCCTTCATGTGAGCCAGGGTCCCATGGACCGTGTCACACCAGGGGGGCTGAAACAATCAGTTGGATAACAGTATGATGCTGACTTCTGTTTCAGAAAATTACTAAGAATTAATTGCCCCTCAATCTCCAAATCATTCTGTAAGTATGACACTAATTACAAGGTTACGTCTCAGCTGTAAATTTATATGTTCACCACCATTTCCAGCTATGTGAAGAATTTCTATTTCCTTATATTAAAAACCAGAGCAGTAAGATATACCCACAACGTCACTATTACGACATTTACCTCTTGGAAACAATAACTGATCAATAGAGTAACGGAATGCCTGGAAATGCCCATATTTAACGGGAAATAGACTTTAGTACCTAAAAAGTCTTTGCTAAGAATACTAGTTTTTTATTTCTATCATGGGGAACCCAAATTCCCTGACAGTGATTAGTATAATATTCCAAGAAAAGGTTGATAATACTTTACAACAGAATTAAAAGGTGGCTAGAGATGAAGGAGACTTTTATAGCTCCTGAATTGCATGAAGACCTACTGAAATTCCAGAGTAGTCTAGAGCAAGGTGGAATCTGAGTGCCATGGTCAAGGGCAGGCACGGCGGCCGTGGGTATAACAGAGAAAGTCTTCAGATTCAGGTGGCCCTGAGTTTATCTTTCATTTCTGTGTTCCCTTGAATTCCAGTTCCAGGATCCTGGCTTTGAAGGTCCTCCGCTTCATCACCACCATCATGTCTCTGTCAGCATATGAGGGCCATGACTGGCATGTTTTGTTTTGTTTTTTAAGTTTTTGTTTTCTTTTCCCCATCATGCCTATTTTTTATTTACATTTATTTTCATGCATCATTTTATTCTTTGGCCTGTGTGGGCCTCCCATAGCAGTGGCCTCTCTCACTGCAGCGCACCAGTTCTGGGCGCATGCGCTCAAGAGAGCTGGCCCATAATTGGGCACACTGGTCCAGCTGCTCCGCAGCACGTGGGATCTTCCCAGGCCAGGGATTGAACCAGTGCCCCTTGCACTGCAAGGCAGACTGTCTACACACTGGACCACCAGGGAAGCCCGGCATGTTTTAATATTCCCCAAAATGCCAGTGAAAAGGCAAATGCCAGTGAGAGATGAACAGTAATAGAAAACTTTAGTGAAAATAATAAGGTTTGAGAGAACAGATATTTTTTTAAGGCAAGACTGGAGGCATCAGTCTATTTCTAGCTACCCTTGTCAGTCAGTTTGTCCTCTTTGCTTTGTATCCAGCTTATACTCGGATTGCTGGCCTGCTGACCAGAGCTCAGCTCTGGGCCCAGAGATTCAGCAACTCAAAGTCATCGACTTCCCATAAACTACTAGCCCAGCTGTTCCTTTGCTGGCCACTCCCAAGGCTGGATCTATCTGGCTCCTGACGACTCCCTGCACGTGCCAGCTTATTCTCCTTCACCTGGGCTTCAGGCGGCCTGATCAGTAGCTCCTTCTTTGATCCTTTTATTTCTCTTTTCCTTCTTTCCATTTCCTAGCTACTCTCACACTTGTGAAAAGTCTGATGCCAATAATGGACTCCTTATTTCTCTAATAATAATTGTTACTGTACACATCCCTGAGTGAACCCTGATATGACCTGCAATCTAGATGGAATTACAAACATCATTTACATGCAAACATACAGGGAGAATAGTGATGCTCCCAGGTGAGCAATGCAGGGCAATGGGTGTTAGAATTGGGGAAACACGAGAGCAAAGACAAGCTGGGATCCACTAGGGATCCTTCATCTCTCCGGCACCACAGTTCAGGACACATTGCGTGTCTTCTGAGAGCAATGGCCACTGATTTACTTCCATCTTCCAAATATTGAACAAGCTCCTCTTTTGGCCAGCTCTGACCTAGAACTATGAAGGATAGGAGAGGAAGTGAAAGGAATTTTCAGAGAGTTTCCAGCTTAAGCAAATTGACTATGGAATGGTTCCAAACGATGCAACCCTTATCAAGTTAGTACATCTATCTTTTTTTTCTATATTTAACTTTCAAATAAAGACGATACAAAATCATGCTATTAACAATACAACAGTCCTTTGTACAAATGAAAACAGGCCTTCTCCCAGACGCTGTACAGGTATTCATCTTTGGATTACATTCACTTTTCCCTACTAGCTGGATCATATACCTCTTAAATATCCTGTAACTTAAATGTCAAGATACAAGGCTTCTCTCTTTTACCACACATTTTATTGCAGAGTAAATGAATAAGATAAGGGGAAAAATAAAGAAAAAGAATACACAAAATTTATATATATGTGTATATATAAATTTTATGCATATATATAATAAAACTACAAATACAAATATAAAAATATTTTTATTTTACTTTTTAAAAATTTTGGTAACTTTTATTGGTCTTTCATTTATTTATTTTCATCCATCTTTGTTCTTTGGCCTGTGTGGGCCTCCCATTGCAGTGGCCTCTTCTGTAACAGAGCACCGGCTCTGGGCACATGCACTCCAGAGCACTGGCTCCTCATTGGACACACTGGTCCAGCTACTCTATGGCACGTGGGATCTTCCCAGGTCAGGGATTGAACCAGTGCCCCGTGCAGTGCAAGGCAAACTCGTTACCCACTGGACCACTAGGGAAGTCCCCAAATATATAAATACGTAGATATGTATGTGCATACATGGTACAAATATATCAAAGAAAAGAAGACACGTGCATAACTACTGTAGCCATCATTTCTGCAACTGGTCATCATTGCTGGTATTTATAATTTCTTTCTTCCATTATCTTTTCCATATTTTCTTTGTCTTCAGAAAGTCCTATGACTGATCATAGTTCCTGGTCTGATGGAATGATCCAAACTCTAATTCTACTAGTAGCCTTGTCTTCATTGAGCTTTACTATTCCATTAAATTTTCCCATTAATGTTAATCACAGGGTGTGGTGTTACTAAGCAGTGCCCCAAAGTGTCCCGCGTCGCTGGCACCACAGTTCAGGACACATTGCGTGTCTTCTGAGAGCAATGGCCACTGATTTACTTCCATCTTCCAAATATTGAACAAGCTCCTCTTTTGGCCAGCTCTGACCTAGAACTATGAAGGATAGGAGAGGAAGTGAAAGGAATTTTCAGAGAGTTTCCAGCTTAAGCAAATTGACTATGGAATGGTTCCAAACGATGCAACCCTTATCAAGTTAGTACATCTATCTTTTTTTTCTATATTTAACTTTCAAATAAAGACGATACAAAATCATGCTATTAACAATACAACAGTCCTTTGTACAAATGAAAACAGGCCTTCTCCCAGACGCTGTACAGGTATTCATCTTTGGATTACATTCACTTTTCCCTACTAGCTGGATCATATACCTCTTAAATATCCTGTAACTTAAATGTCAAGATACAAGGCTTCTCTCTTTTACCACACATTTTATTGCAGAGTAAATGAATAAGATAAGGGGAAAAATAAAGAAAAAGAATACACAAAATTTATATATATGTGTATATATAAATTTTATGCATATATATAATAAAACTACAAATACAAATATAAAAATATTTTTTTATTTTACTTTTTAAAAAAATTTTGGTAACTTTTATTGGTCTTTCATTTATTTATTTTCATCCATCTTTGTTCTTTGGCCTGTGTGGGCCTCCCATTGCAGTGGCCTCTTCTGTAACAGAGCACCGGCTCTGGGCACATGCACTCCAGAGCACTGGCTCCTCATTGGACACACTGGTCCAGCTACTCTATGGCACGTGGGATCTTCCCAGGTCAGGGATTGAACCAGTGCCCCGTGCAGTGCAAGGCAAACTCGTTACCCACTGGACCACTAGGAAGTCCCCAAATATATAAATACGTAGATATGTATGTGCATACATGGTACAAATATATCAAAGAAAAGAAGACACGTGCATAACTACTGTAGCCATCATTTCTGCAACTGGTCATCATTGCTGGTATTTATAATTTCTTTCTTCCATTATCTTTTCCATATTTTCTTTGTCTTCAGAAAGTCCTATGACTGATCATAGTTCCTGGTCTGATGGAATGATCCAAACTCTAATTCTACTAGTAGCCTTGTCTTCATTGAGCTTTACTATTCCATTAAATTTTCCCATTAATGTTAATCACAGGGTGTGGTGTTACTAAGCAGTGCCCCAAAGTCAGCCTGCAATCCAGACAGTCTCTTCCCTGCTCTCAGAGTGTCATAGCAACTCCATTTCTTTTGGAGAAAGTCAGTCATCCTGACTAGTATGGTAGGCCCCTTCTTTGCTTTTTGGTTCCCTAGTATGAGGTTTGCAAAGTGGGTTTGTAGCAATCTTAGTTTGTAATTAATAGAATTAGTTTTAGTCCTTGGTAGACAGTCCCCTATCAGAAGTGCCTGAAAGCTGCACGTTTTAGCAAATCAGCAGATAGCTTCTTGAGCTCTCCTTTTAAACAACTTCTAAGTTCTGTCTGAGACACAAGCCTTGAATTCAAAACCTATTAGATCTTTCCCCCCAAAAGTTCCCCTTGTGGAAACCAGAATTGAAAGACACATGTGTTCATTGCAGCACTATTTAAAATAGCTAGAACATGGAAGGAACCTAGATGTCCACAGGCAGATGAATGGATAAGGAAACTGAGGTAAATACACACAATGGAATATTACTCAGCTATAAGAAGGAATGCATTTGAGTCAGTTCTAATGAGGTGGATGAACCTAAAGCCTATTATACAGAGTGAAGGAAGTCAGAAAGATAAAGACAAGTATCATATATTAATGTATATATGTTGGAATCTAGAAATATGGTACTAATGATCCTATGTGCGAGACAGCAAAGAAGAGCTACTCTATGGCACGTGGGATCTTCCCAGGTCAGGGATTGAACCAGTGCCCGTGCAGTGCAAGGCAAACTCGTTACCCACTGGACCACTAGGAAGTCCCCAAATATATTAATACGTAGATATGTATGTGCATACATGGTACAAATATATCAAAGAAAAGAAGACACGTGCATAACTACTGTAGCCATCATTTCTGCAACTGGTCATCATTGCTGGTATTTATAATTTCTTTCTTCCATTATCTTTTCCATATTTTCTTTGTCTTCAGAAAGTCCTATGACTGATCATAGTTCCTGGTCTGATGGAATGATCCAAACTCTAATTCTACTAGTAGCCTTGTCTTCATTGAGCTTTACTATTCCATTAAATTTTCCCATTAATGTTAATCACAGGGTGTGGTGTTACTAAGCAGTGCCCCAAAGTCAGCCTGCAATCCAGACAGTCTCTTCCCTGCTCTCAGAGTGTCATAGCAACTCCATTTCTTTTGGAGAAAGTCAGTCATCCTGACTAGTATGGTAGGCCCCTTCTTTGCTTTTTGGTTCCCTAGTATGAGGTTTGCAAAGTGGGTTTGTAGCAATCTTAGTTTGTAATTAATAGAATTAGTTTTAGTCCTTGGTAGACAGTCCCCTATCAGAAGTGCCTGAAAGCTGCACGTTTTAGCAAATCAGCAGATAGCTTCTTGAGCTCTCCTTTTAAACAACTTCTAAGTTCTGTCTGAGACACAAGCCTTGAATTCAAAACCTATTAGATCTTTCCCCCCAAAAGTTCCCCTTGTGGAAACCAGAATTGAAAGACACATGTGTTCATTGCAGCACTATTTAAAATAGCTAGAACATGGAAGGAACCTAGATGTCCACAGGCAGATGAATGGATAAGGAAACTGAGGTAAATACACACAATGGAATATTACTCAGCTATAAGAAGGAATGCATTTGAGTCAGTTCTAATGAGGTGGATGAACCTAAAGCCTATTATACAGAGTGAAGGAAGTCAGAAAGATAAAGACAAGTATCATATATTAATGTATATATGTTGGAATCTAGAAATATGGTACTAATGATCCTATGTGCGAGATAGCAAAGAAGACACAGATGTAAAGAACAGACTTTTGGACCGGTGTGAGAAGTAGAGGGTTGGATGATTTGCAAGAATAGCTTTAAAACATGTCCATTACCAAATGTAAAACGGATAACCTTGGGAGTTTGATGTATGATTGCAGGTCACCCAAAGCCCATGCTTTGTGACAATGTGAAGGGATGGAGTGAGAAGGGAGGTGGGAGGGGGGTTCAGGATGGCGGGGACTCAAGTATGCCCACGGCCAATTCATACTGATGTATGGCAAAAAAATCACAACATTGTAATTACCCCCTAATTGAAATAAATAAATTTTTAAAAGAAAAGAGTTCCTCTTGGAAACCACAGAAAGAAAAAGAAGGAAGAGGAAAAGAAGGAGAAAGAGGAAAATATAAGGAAGTTATCTTTCTCAGGGAAGGGAGGTTTTTCTAGAGAGGGTTTTATCAAAATTGTTTCTTATCATTGACTTTAGAGCCATAAGCATATGTGTTGCATATGGACTTGAAGATCTATTTTCTGATTTGAAAAATCATTAAAAAACTAGTATGAAGAAAACCGTATTTAAGAACAGTGAGATCATGTGATTCTTGGGGCCTGAAGCTGTGTTAATTCAGAAGTGTGTAATAATTTTGGAAACAAAACTACTTTCCAATCCTGTGCCGGACTTTAAGTTTTAATCATTTTTATGAGGCTAAAAATAACAAAAAGTATAGTTTGACAAAATATTGAACACTTAGTTCAAGACAGAAATTGGTAGGGTGGAGGAAAGACTCACACTGGCTGGGGTTTAATCTATAAATCAAGAGAAATCAACAGAGAATTTAATCAAAACATGTGCTGCACATAGTTTCCACTGGCCTTGTGTTACCAAGGTTAGAATTATGGCTGGGTTCACAGTGAGAAAGTGAAAAATTGAGGTAAATACACACAATGGAATGCTATAAATGTTGAGTCAGTTCTAATGAGGTGGATGAACCTAAAGCCTATTATACAGAGTGAAGGAAGTCAGAAAGATAAAGACAAGTATCATATATTAATGTATATATGTTGGAATCTAGAAATATGGTACTAATGATCCTATGTGCGAGACAGCAAAGAAGACACAGATGTAAAGAACAGACTTTTGGACCGGTGTGAGAAGTAGAGGGTTGGATGATTTGCAAGAATAGCTTTAAAACATGTCCATTACCAAATGTAAAACGGATAACCTTGGGAGTTTGATGTATGATTGCAGGTCACCCAAAGCCCATGCTTTGTGACAATGTGAAGGGATGGAGTGAGAAGGGAGGTGGGAGGGGGGTTCAGGATGGCGGGGACTCAAGTATGCCCACGGCCAATTCATACTGATGTATGGCAAAAAAATCACAACATTGTAATTACCCCCTAATTGAAATAAATAAATTTTTAAAAGAAAAGAGTTCCTCTTGGAAACCACAGAAAGAAAAAGAAGGAAGAGGAAAAGAAGGAGAAAGAGGAAAATATAAGGAAGTTATCTTTCTCAGGGAAGGTAGGTTTTTCTAGAGAGGGTTTTATCAAAATTGTTTCTTATCATTGACTTTAGAGCCATAAGCATATGTGTTGCATATGGACTTGAAGATCTATTTTCTGATTTGAAAAATCATTAAAAAACTAGTATGAAGAAAACCGTATTTAAGAACAGTGAGATCATGTGATTCTTGGGGCCTGAAGCTGTGTTAATTCAGAAGTGTGTAATAATTCTGGAAACAAAAACTACTTTCCAATCCTGTGCCGGACTTTAAGTTTTAATCATTTTTATGAGGCTAAAAATAACAAAAAGTATAGTTTGACAAAATATTGAACACTTAGTTCAAGACAGAAATTGGTAGGGTGGAGGAAAGACTCACACTGGCTGGGGTTTAATCTATAAATCAAGAGAAATCAACAGAGAATTTAATCAAAACATGTGCTGCACATAGTTTCCACTGGCCTTGTGTTACCAAGGTTAGAATTATGGCTGGGTTCACAGTGAGAAAGTGAAAAATTGATGACATCTGGCCTCTGAGGTCTTTTTGTTTTCCTGGTAGCTACTGCAGAGGCCTTGGCATTCTGTGATGAAAGCTTCAGATGTATGATGGGAAATGTCACATGAGGGTGAAGAGTTTGAAGCCAGAACTCTGTCCATGTTCCCAGGACTCTTGTAAAGCATCTTCTTCATCTTCCTCTTGCTACTGATGAGATCAGTCACCCTGGATGCTCCATGGTAGACTGTCCCAAATGATGGAATCTCACTAAGATGGTGGAAGGCCTGAGCGTCACATCAAATTAATAAAAACCAGGGCATCTTTGTGTCCCACTACCTCCACCACCCCATTCATTCATTCATCTGTACGTGTGCCAGCATTGCCATGGGTACTGCTGGCATCTGCCCACATCCTTTGAGCTTCACCACTTGGGTGTACTCCACCCAGCTTCCTCTTGGGGTATCTCTATCTCCTCTAACTGTGGGATTTCTCCGAAGCCAGTCTGCCTGCACTCACTGACAGATAGAGTGATAAAGCGCAGTCCTCCTTAGGAGCAATCTCTCCATGACTGAATTTACCTATAAATACCTTGGCATCAACATTCGTGGGGTGGGTAATACTCAGGCACGTTTTCTACAACATTTCCCAGTGTTCCCGTGAGACTGAGTTCCGGCGGTCCACAGCTTTAGCATGTCTGATGACCCACCCTTTCATAAGCTGCCTTCCTTTCCCTACATGCCTCCCCCAACCCCTCTCAGTGTTTCTTGAACCTCCCTCCAAGGTGAGCTCCCCCGACCTACAATCCCTGTCTCGGCGTCCACTTCACATCTTCTGTGCGTCAGGCACTGTGCAGGACTTCACGGATTGGAGAACCACCATATCATGATTCCAGACACTAGTGAGAGGCTGGTGGAGAGGCATTTGGTGGAAGACTGGGAATCTCTTCTGGCACCTTTCTAAAATTAGTATGAGATTTACACTTGTGAACCACTTCAAACAGTGACTGACACAGAGTAGCAGTGAAGTAACTATTATTATAATTGTTATTCTGTTGAACCAAGTTATTGATTGGGCATTTAGTCGTTACAATATTATTAAGTTATTATCTATTGTTAAAATATAAATTCCCATGCAGAGGTGGTACACCAGGCTCATAGGGGCCATCAACCTCTAAAAGGAATAGATGTGTCAGAAAATCTTTAGTCACTTTTCTGGACCATGAGGGAATGAGGCAAAAGGCAAAGTGCTTTCAAGGTGGGGTGATGGAGTGGGGCGGGAGAGCTATTGACGGGGTGGCAGGAGGGCATGAGCATGGGACAATCCACTGGGACCTTCAGACAGGCAGGGAGCAGCCTGGGCTCTGGACAGCACAGTCTGGCGTAGGTTGGAATCCAGGCTTCTCTGAACCCATTAAGAGAGAAATGAAAACATCTTGATTGGAACCTAGGTCCTGCTCATTCATGTATTCATTTATTGTTTTGATACATTTGTTCAACACACAATAATTTAAATTGGCATTTCAAATGTCAGCAGAGGACTCCTAGTGAGAACACATATTTGGAAATCAATGTTGGGCCGTAAGGGCTTTCCAGGTGGCACAGTGGTAAGGAATCCGCTTGCCAATGCAGAAGCTGTGGTAGATGTGGGTTCGATCCATGGGTCAGGAAGATCCCCTGAAGCAGGGCATGGTAACCTACTCCAGTATTCTTGTGCAGACAATCCCATGGACAGAGGAGTGTGGCGAGCTACAGTCCATGGGGTCACAAAGAGCTGGACATGACTGAGCAATGGAAAACACTTGCACTTTGTGCAATAAAGTATCCCAAGTACTTTGGTAGCTTGTGTGTGGATCAGAATCAAGGCTCCTTCTACCCTGGGCAGGAAGAGGGAGGCCTGACCCGAGTCTGGACAGGTGGCAGACCCTGCATTCTACCCCATCTACCTCCGTCCTCGGTCTCCCCAGTGCTAGATGTGGACAGGTCACTTTGTTTCTCTAAACCTCACTGGGATTCTCCATCTGTAATGTGGGGAGATCTTACCCCCAGCCTCTCAGGCTTCTCTGGGCACTGCAGGAGAGCTGGCTGGGGAGCAGTGTATCAATAAAATGCCAGCTTCCTTCCATCTTTCTTCCAGCTTGAAAGGAGCGAGATGCAGATAGACAAACCCTCCTCAATATAAGGACCAGGAGGCTGGTTAGCAAACAGTTCTAAAAACAGAAGGAGCTTCCTTGGGCCTGTGGGAGCCTGGCCCCAGGGGCCATCAGCAGGAAGGAGGGGTGAGCTCTAGTTTCAGAAGTGGTGGTGGTGGCAATTTAGTCGTTAAGTTTTATCCAACTCTTGTGACCCCATGGACTGTAGCCTGCAAGGCTCAGATGGCCTGGGCCCAAATCTTCACTTTACTCTGTACCAAGTATGTGATCTTGGGCAGGTTCCTGGATTCTGTGAGCTTCAGTGACTTCATCCATGCAGTGTTAGTGAAAATATTAATAGTTCTCACCTCCTCGTGTTATAAAAATGAAATGAGATGATTTAAGTGCCTGGCACATCATAAGCACTTAATAGATGCAGTTCTTTAGAAGGGGTTTCTGGCAGAAGGAAAACTCAGCTGCCAAGTTTCCTAACTCTGTATCTTGATGATCATGATTCAATAGTCTCTCAGAGGAGTGGGATGAGGGCTGGATGTCAATGCATTAGATTTAGGGAGTTCTGTGCTTTGACTTGTTGGCTGCAAATACCACTGAAGCCCCACCCACACACCCAAGATGCTCTCCACTCGCTGAAGCCAAGCTCACCTTTGGCTCTCTGCCAAGAGGATGAAGCGTGTTTTACCTTCCTGGCAGTCTAGACTTGCTTGTGTTGGGCTGTGATACTGGGGCACTTTTATATTGAACTCAATAGGCTTCCAGGGTTGAGTTCCAGCTGCCCATGGTGGTAGCTAGCTGGACACACACTCTCGCTCAGCCTCTTTCCCTTCTTTGCCTCGCTCCTCCCTTCCACTGCCAGAACATCCTAGGATTGTTTCCTCAGTGAATTAATTACACTGAAATTCTTGCTTCGGAAGCCATTTCTCTCTGTGTGTGCATGTATGCTTAGTCTTGTCTGACTCTTTGCAACTCTATGGACTGTAGTTCACCAGGCTAGTCTGTTCATGGAATTTTCCAGGCAAGAATACTGGAGGGGGGTATTATTTCCTCCTCTAGGGGATCTCCCCCACCCAGGGACTGAACCCCCATCTTTTGTGTCTCCTTGCGCTGGCAGACAGATTCTTTACCACTAGCGCCTGCAGGAAGCCAGAGTCATTTCTGGGGTACCCAAACTGAGACACTCATTGACAGACTCCTTTAAACAAGTTCAGCACAGGCCAAATGAAGTACAAGGTCATACCTGCGTGCGATCATGACCGTCTAGACAGCCAGCTCATGTCCAAGCAAACTTTTGCTTGCCGGGATTATTTGGGTTGGCTTGCCCAGGCAGCCCTGGACTCTCTCCAAAATTCCTCCAGCCCCCGCTTTCCTTTGGTCTTGGAAACTTAACCTCTGAAGCTGGCAGGTCTCAGATGGGAAAAGCATAGGATTCTATGAAAGGCAAACGTGGTCCGCCCCTGTAAGTGCGTCCAGGATAGAAACAGAGCTTTTCCTCTTGTTTGTGAACTCCCACCTCTCCTGAAGGCAGAGATGAGAATTAAACTATTATTTATCTGGACTCAGTGCTGTTGTCCAAAGTGAGATATTAACAAAGTGTGGCAGGAAATGGGCAGCAAGTTGTTTCCCCTCAGAAGCGTTCATGGCACACCTGCCTTGGTCTGTCATTCACATCTGGGCTTCTGAGCTCTTCTCATGACTCTGTTCGGCAGAGTTGGTGTGATTCATGCACTGAAAAGGGTGCCCAGGCTGTTATAAGAACACTGCCAGTGAAACAGATAGAAAGTACTAAATCAGTCCCACGTACAAAGGTGGGAAACCAGTCTCAAATTCGATAACCCAAGCCCTTTCTCTCTTCTCTAGATTTCATTGAGAAGAGAAGATAGTTACTGAGAACTCAAACTTGCAGATCCAGAAGGGAAAGGGCAAGATTCCAAAAGCAGACAGAAACCAATGAGATAGTAATCCAAGATGAGCATTTATTGAGGGCATCACATGGGCTAAGCGTTGAGCTAAGTAAGCAGTTATATATACAATTGTGTTCAGTCCTCTTTCTCTCTCTCTCCCCACCTCCCTTTTATACTGTTTTTGGGACTTCTGGGGAAACTGAGGTTGTAGAGACTAGTATCACTCTTAATAGTTAAGAAGAGTGAGACTTATCCCTGGTTTTTATCTGACCCTGCATTTATGTTCATGCTCTTTATACACAGAGCCTGACTACTAGAACAACCATGAATGGCCATCTTTCTTGTCTTCCTTATACTATGACTGACAATATGTACTTGTGGCTCAATTACTGTTTGAGCTAATGAAAGAGGCAAATAAATTTTTGTTCATTTTGTTTCTCAGGGTTGTTTTTGTGTTTTGGTAGAGATCAACTCAGGATTTGAATAGCAAATATATTTTGAAATTTATAGTGGAAACATAGTAAGTAGGACTAAAATTATTGATAGAATAATAATAAATCATGTTGATGTATCTAGCTGTGGCATGCCATTAAGTGGAGGTTTAACTCTTAGTCTATAACTTAAAAGGTTAACACTATTTAGCTTCTTAATGAATGTATAATATTGATGTGGATTGTTTTCTATACTTTAGCTTCTTAAGTGAACTCCCACCTCTCCTGAAGGCAGAGATGAGAATTAAACTATTATTTATCTGGACTCAGTGCTGTTGTCCAAAGTGAGATATTAACAAAGTGTGGCAGGAAATGGGCAGCAAGTTGTTTCCCCTCAGAAGCGTTCATGGCACACCTGCCTTGGTCTGTCATTCACATCTGGGCTTCTGAGCTCTTCTCATGACTCTGTTCGGCAGAGTTGGTGTGATTCATGCACTGAAAAGGGTGCCCAGGCTGTTATAAGAACACTGCCAGTGAAACAGATAGAAAGTACTAAATCAGTCCCACGTACAAAGGTGGGAAACCAGTCTCAAATTCGATAACCCAAGCCCTTTCTCTCTTCTCTAGATTTCATTGAGAAGAGAAGATAGTTACTGAGAACTCAAACTTGCAGATCCAGAAGGGAAAGGGCAAGATTCCAAAAGCAGACAGAAACCAATGAGATAGTAATCCAAGATGAGCATTTATTGAGGGCATCACATGGGCTAAGCGTTGAGCTAAGTAAGCAGTTATATATACAATTGTGTTCAGTCCTCTTTCTCTCTCTCTCCCCACCTCCCTTTTATACTGTTTTTGGGACTTCTGGGGAAACTGAGGTTGTAGAGACTAGTATCACTCTTAATAGTTAAGAAGAGTGAGACTTATCCCTGGTTTTTATCTGACCCTGCATTTATGTTCATGCTCTTTATACACAGAGCCTGACTACTAGAACAACCATGAATGGCCATCTTTCTTGTCTTCCTTATACTATGACTGACAATATGTACTTGTGGCTCAATTACTGTTTGAGCTAATGAAAGAGGCAAATAAATTTTTGTTCATTTTGTTTCTCAGGGTTGTTTTTGTGTTTTGGTAGAGATCAACTCAGGATTTGAATAGCAAATATATTTTGAAATTTATAGTGGAAACATAGTAAGTAGGACTAAAATTATTGATAGAATAATAATAAATCATGTTGATGTATCTAGCTGTGGCATGCCATTAAGTGGAGGTTTAACTCTTAGTCTATAACTTAAAAGGTTAACACTATTTAGCTTCTTAATGAATGTATAATATTGATGTGGATTGTTTTATGTACTGAATACTGTTACAGAGGTAAAAAGAAAAATGAAACATGGTTCCTCCCTACCTGTAGTCACCTGTTCTCCTCTTGTCCCTTTAAGCACTATGTTCAACTATGCCATAAATAAACACTTGCTTCTTGAAAGGAAACTATGACAGACTTAGCATATTAAAAAGCAGAGACATTACTTTGCCTAAGAAGTTCCATGTAGTCAAAGCTATGATTTTTCCAGTAGTCATGTATGGATGTGAAAGCTGGACTATAGAAAAGGCTGGGTGACTAGGAACTTATGCTTTCAAACTATAGTGCTGGAGATGACTCTTGAGAGTCCCTGGGCCTGCAAGGAGACCAAACCGATCCTAAAGGAATTCAACCCTGAATTTTCATTTGGAGAACTGATGCTGATGCTGAAGCGCCAATACTTTGGCCACCTAAGGCGAAGAACCAACTCATTGGAAAAGACCCTGATGCTGGGAAAGATTGAGGGCAGGAGGAGAAAGAGGGTGACAGAGGCTGAGATGGTTGGATGGCATCACTGACTCAATGAGCATGAGTTTGAGCAAACTCTGGGAGATGGTGATAGACAGAGAGGTCTGGTGTGCTGCAATTCATGGGGTTCCAAAGAGTCAGACATGACTTAGAGACTGAATAACAACAGCAAATGCTTTATTAAAAAAGCAAAAATGTTTGACAATGTCTGGGTTAATGGTCACTGAGATATCTTCAACTCAGATTATGTTCTTAGTTGAGTTTAGTTTTGCTTTTCCTGTTCTATCCAGGGAACCTAAGGGCCAACTTATCTTTAGTCCACTCCAGAAAACCCCTGGGTTAACAAAGATTGCAGGATGTAGGCCATGGTACCAGAAACAAAAAGGCTACCAAAGCTAAATTTCAGAAGGTGGAAGATCTCGGGAATCAAATATATTTTGAAATTTATAGTGGAAACATAGTAAGTAGGACTAAAATTATTGATAGAATAATAATAAATCATGTTGATGTATCTAGCTGTGGCATGCCATTAAGTGGAGGTTTAACTCTTAGTCTATAACTTAAAAGGTTAACACTATTTAGCTTCTTAATGAATGTATAATATTGATGTGGATTGTTTTATGTACTGAATACTGTTACAGAGGTAAAAAGAAAAATGAAACATGGTTCCTCCCTACCTGTAGTCACCTGTTCTCCTCTTGTCCCTTTAAGCACTATGTTCAACTATGCCATAAATAAACACTTGCTTCTTGAAAGGAAACTATGACAGACTTAGCATATTAAAAAGCAGAGACATTACTTTGCCTAAGAAGTTCCATGTAGTCAAAGCTATGATTTTTCCAGTAGTCATGTATGGATGTGAAAGCTGGACTATAGAAAAGGCTGGGTGACTAGGAACTTATGCTTTCAAACTATAGTGCTGGAGATGACTCTTGAGAGTCCCTGGGCCTGCAAGGAGACCAAACCGATCCTAAAGGAATTCAACCCTGAATTTTCATTTGGAGAACTGATGCTGATGCTGAAGCGCCAATACTTTGGCCACCTAAGGCGAAGAACCAACTCATTGGAAAAGACCCTGATGCTGGGAAAGATTGAGGGCAGGAGGAGAAAGAGGGTGACAGAGGCTGAGATGGTTGGATGGCATCACTGACTCAATGAGCATGAGTTTGAGCAAACTCTGGGAGATGGTGATAGACAGAGAGGTCTGGTGTGCTGCAATTCATGGGGTTCCAAAGAGTCAGACATGACTTAGAGACTGAATAACAACAGCAAATGCTTTATTAAAAAAGCAAAAATGTTTGACAATGTCTGGGTTAATGGTCACTGAGATATCTTCAACTCAGATTATGTTCTTAGTTGAGTTTAGTTTTGCTTTTCCTGTTCTATCCAGGGAACCTAAGGGCCAACTTATCTTTAGTCCACTCCAGAAAACCCCTGGGTTAACAAAGATTGCAGGATGTAGGCCATGGTACCAGAAACAAAAAGGCTACCAAAGCTAAATTTCAGAAGGTGGAAGATTATGATGCACTGTACTTTCAACTGACTACCTGAGTAACCTCAGGTGGGTTATTTAATGTCTCTAAGTCCTAGTTTTTTGTAAAATACAGGCAAAAATAAGAGTACCATACAGTGTTGTGTTAGTTTTTGCTATAAAACAATTATACTCCAATAAAAAATGTATGTTAAAAATTAAAAAAGAAAGTGCATTGGAAGTTTTATAATTTAATACAATTAGGCCCCACAATAGTTTAGTTAATTAAAAAAAATGTACATCTTAGAGTCAAGGAGAATTGTGGAGAATCACATGATTTTACTCTTCCCTGTACTTCTTGAAACTCTTTACACAGTTTGGCCTCTTGTGACTTTGACTACCTTATTACAATAAAAGGCTCCAATAACATCTTCCTACTTAAGGTGAGGAGGACAAATTTGCAAAAAAAAAACAAACAAACAAACAAAACCAATGCACATCTTAGCAATGAATCATTAAAATGCATAAATACCTTCGTAAAAATAAGAGCACCTCATTCATAAAACCAGTATCAGGATTAGAATAATTAGTACTTGTAAGATGTTTCCAATAGTATTTGGAATATGGTGTTGTATACATCTATGTTAACTAAACGAAAGAGAATCATCTGAAATTAGCACCTAGGTGGAAACTGTAGGATCTGTGGCTGGCATATAGTAGTTTATGTAATATGTGTTTTCCACTAAAAAATGACAACCCCCCCCACCAAATACCCAGTCCCCATGATTTTCCAGCACACTTTTTTTTAACTAACAGAGGCTGAGATGGTTGGATGGCATCACTGACTCAATGAGCATGAGTTTGAGCAAACTCTGGGAGATGGTGATAGACAGAGAGGTCTGGTGTGCTGCAATTCATGGGGTTCCAAAGAGTCAGACATGACTTAGAGACTGAATAACAACAGCAAATGCTTTATTAAAAAAGCAAAAATGTTTGACAATGTCTGGGTTAATGGTCACTGAGATATCTTCAACTCAGATTATGTTCTTAGTTGAGTTTAGTTTTGCTTTTCCTGTTCTATCCAGGGAACCTAAGGGCCAACTTATCTTTAGTCCACTCCAGAAAACCCCTGGGTTAACAAAGATTGCAGGATGTAGGCCATGGTACCAGAAACAAAAAGGCTACCAAAGCTAAATTTCAGAAGGTGGAAGATTATGATGCACTGTACTTTCAACTGACTACCTGAGTAACCTCAGGTGGGTTATTTAATGTCTCTAAGTCCTAGTTTTTTGTAAAATACAGGCAAAAATAAGAGTACCATACAGTGTTGTGTTAGTTTTTGCTATAAAACAATTATACTCCAATAAAAAATGTATGTTAAAAATTAAAAAAGAAAGTGCATTGGAAGTTTTATAATTTAATACAATTAGGCCCCACAATAGTTTAGTTAATTAAAAAAAATGTACATCTTAGAGTCAAGGAGAATTGTGGAGAATCACATGATTTTACTCTTCCCTGTACTTCTTGAAACTCTTTACACAGTTTGGCCTCTTGTGACTTTGACTACCTTATTACAATAAAAGGCTCCAATAACATCTTCCTACTTAAGGTGAGGAGGACAAATTTGCAAAAAAAAAACAAACAAACAAACAAAACCAATGCACATCTTAGCAATGAATCATTAAAATGCATAAATACCTTTGTAAAAATAAGAGCACCTCATTCATAAAACCAGTATCAGGATTAGAATAATTAGTACTTGTAAGATGTTTCCAATAGTATTTGGAATATGGTGTTGTATACATCTATGTTAACTAAACGAAAGAGAATCATCTGAAATTAGCACCTAGGTGGAAACTGTAGGATCTGTGGCTGGCATATAGTAGTTTATGTAATATGTGTTTTCCACTAAAAAATGACAACCCCCCCCACCAAATACCCAGTCCCCATGATTTTCCAGATCATTTTATTTAACACTGAGCAACTTTTATATTTTCGCGTTATATTCGTCACTTCTCACATATTAAATGCATTGACTTATTAATAGCTTACACTTCCTGATATTTTCTTTTCTCTTCCTTGTTTTTTGACAATGTGGAATGTCTCTTCGGTTCATACTGAACATACCTGGACTTTACCTTTACCTTGAGCCTGGATGGATGCATACCATTCCCAGTACAGGCAGATCCTGGTGATGACCAGTGAGTTGGCTAAAGGAAAGTACATTTTCAGCCTCATCTTGTTGCGAAACAGCAGTGGCCCTTTTGGAGGAAAACTCATTTCCAGCTTTCTGTGTCCTTTCTGATTCTGTTTGAATCCCCTTTGCTTCTCAAATCACAGGGATGAAGCGCCACACTTGGGGAAGTTGCCTAGATTACATTCTGATGACTTGTGGGGCTTAGGAAGTTGGGGATAAGGAGGCAGGCGGGACTGGCCTGTCATCTCTTTGTGACAAGTTCATCGGCTGTGGTTGTGTTCCCAACCATGAGCCCCAGTTGAAGTTCTTCAGGCCTCTACTCCTAAATTATTTTCCTAAATTGACTGGGAGTGGGAAGGGGACCAGGGATATGCATATGACTGATCTGGGAACATACATGTCTGTGAACAACAAAACTCTGTAAAAATTGAAGAAGAAGAAGAAAAAAAACGTAGTCTTGGTGTCTGGAAAGCAATTTGAATGTCTGAGGTGGCTAAAGCTAGCCAGACAAAAAATAAAAGTGGCCATCAAGTAATGAGGCCAGACTATTGGGTGTCTCATATCCTGGCTCCAAATGCAGATAGAAAAGAGGAGCCCAGAAAGGATTTCAACAACAGCAGTATTGTTGGAATAAGCGACACTTTCCCATGGTGACTTAGAGGCCAACACGTATTTGAATGTGTGAGATCTGATATTTCAAAAAAAAGTCAGTCTCATACTGTACTGTCATTCTTGATATTTTCAATATGGCTAATGTGGGAAGTTGAGAGACTCAACATGGCCACATCTCAGTTAATTTCATATTACGCCATTACTTCCCTTCCTAGCTCTGGCTCAACAAATAGTCCTAAATTCTAATGAATCTTACTCTTTTTGAAGGCGTAACACTGTTACTTTTAATGAATGTTATGGGATCCAATGAATAGCAAGATCCACTTGATTCTACCTCCGAACTCCCATGGTTACTTTGGCCACCTGATATGAAGAGCCGACTCTTCGGAGAAGTCCCTGAGGGTAGGAGGAGAAGGAGGCGACAGACGAAGAGATGGTAAGATGGCGTCATCGACTCAATGGATGTGAGTTTGAGCAAACTCTGGGAGACAGTGAGGGATGGGGAAGCCTGGTGTGCTGCAGTTCATGAGGTCACAAAGAGTCAGACACAACTGAGCAACTGTGCAACAAGAGCAACTGCCGTGCTATCTGCCCCTTCTACCTCCATCTCAACAGAATTGTCTCAGATGCTGCTAGTTTTTCTCTGCTAATGCAAGCTCTTCCTTTGTTGGTCTCACCGTGTTTAATCACAGGGATGAAGCGCCACACTTGGGGAAGTTGCCTAGATTACATTCTGATGACTTGTGGGGCTTAGGAAGTTGGGGATAAGGAGGCAGGCGGGACTGGCCTGTCATCTCTTTGTGACAAGTTCATCGGCTGTGGTTGTGTTCCCAACCATGAGCCCCAGTTGAAGTTCTTCAGGCCTCTACTCCTAAATTATTTTCCTAAATTGACTGGGAGTGGGAAGGGGACCAGGGATATGCATATGACTGATCTGGGAACATACATGTCTGTGAACAACAAAACTCTGTAAAAATTGAAGAAGAAGAAGAAAAAAAACGTAGTCTTGGTGTCTGGAAAGCAATTTGAATGTCTGAGGTGGCTAAAGCTAGCCAGACAAAAAATAAAAGTGGCCATCAAGTAATGAGGCCAGACTATTGGGTGTCTCATATCCTGGCTCCAAATGCAGATAGAAAAGAGGAGCCCAGAAAGGATTTCAACAACAGCAGTATTGTTGGAATAAGCGACACTTTCCCATGGTGACTTAGAGGCCAACACGTATTTGAATGTGTGAGATCTGATATTTCAAAAAAAAGTCAGTCTCATACTGTACTGTCATTCTTGATATTTTCAATATGGCTAATGTGGGAAGTTGAGAGACTCAACATGGCCACATCTCAGTTAATTTCATATTACGCCATTACTTCCCTTCCTAGCTCTGGCTCAACAAATAGTCCTAAATTCTAATGAATCTTACTCTTTTTGAAGGCGTAACACTGTTACTTTTAATGAATGTTATGGGATCCAATGAATAGCAAGATCCACTTGATTCTACCTCCGAACTCCCATGGTTACTTTGGCCACCTGATATGAAGAGCCGACTCTTCGGAGAAGTCCCTGAGGGTAGGAGGAGAAGGAGGCGACAGACGAAGAGATGGTAAGATGGCGTCATCGACTCAATGGATGTGAGTTTGAGCAAACTCTGGGAGACAGTGAGGGATGGGGAAGCCTGGTGTGCTGCAGTTCATGAGGTCACAAAGAGTCAGACACAACTGAGCAACTGTGCAACAAGAGCAACTGCCGTGCTATCTGCCCCTTCTACCTCCATCTCAACAGAATTGTCTCAGATGCTGCTAGTTTTTCTCTGCTAATGCAAGCTCTTCCTTTGTTGGTCTCACCGTGTTTAATTTCACGCTGTTCCCAACCCAATCCATTTTTTTTTTTCTTTTTTTCCTTCGGCCACTTCTATTGGTCTTTCATTTCCATCTTTGTTCTTTGGCCTGTGTGGGCCTCCCGTCGCAGTGGCCTCTTTTGCTGCAGAGCACCAGTTCTGGGCACATGCGCCCCAGAGTTCTGGCTCGGTAATTGGACACATCGGTCCAGCCACTCCGCGGCACCTGGGATCTTCCAAGGCCAGGGAACGAACTGGCACCCCTTACGCTGCAAGGTAGTATCCTTACCCACTGGACCACCAGGGAAGTCCCCAATCCATTCTTTATACTGCTTCCAAAAGTGAGATTTTAAAGATGCAATGGAAATAGACACTGACATTTTACTTGTATGCTTAATATTCCTTGATGCCTTTCAAGCTGTATGATGATATGAATGTTGACAAGTCTTTTTTGCTGAGTAATGTGATGGGAATGGAAGTGTTGGGATCACTCTCAGTTATTCTGCATGAGAAAGAGGAAGAGAGAGTGAGACTGAGGAGGAGGTGGGGCATGAGTCTCCAGTAAGGAACTGGGGTCAGAGGCAATGAAAGGTTTTGCAGGAAAAGAGTCCAGAGAGAGATGGAGACCCTGCTGTCAGCCAATGAGGGAACGGTCAGAATGAGAATTTTGGAGAGGGAGATTTTGTGCACCCTTGAACGTGACTCCCTCCACAGTCTCACACATAAGACCTTCAGTTCTGTTAGGGATGTAGTAATCCCTACATGATACAAATGTAGAGAAAATCCACATTTCTTCCTAATGTTCTGTGGAGGGGATTATCCTTTGGGGGGAATTTGTGAAAGCACTGAGTTATGCTGGGAAACAGTGGTAAGATGGCGTCATCGACTCAATGGATGTGAGTTTGAGCAAACTCTGGGAGACAGTGAGGGATGGGGAAGCCTGGTGTGCTGCAGTTCATGAGGTCACAAAGAGTCAGACACAACTGAGCAACTGTGCAACAAGAGCAACTGCCGTGCTATCTGCCCCTTCTACCTCCATCTCAACAGAATTGTCTCAGATGCTGCTAGTTTTTCTCTGCTAATGCAAGCTCTTCCTTTGTTGGTCTCACCGTGTTTAATTTCACGCTGTTCCCAACCCAATCCATTTTTTTTTTTCTTTTTTTCCTTCGGCCACTTCTATTGGTCTTTCATTTCCATCTTTGTTCTTTGGCCTGTGTGGGCCTCCCGTCGCAGTGGCCTCTTTTGCTGCAGAGCACCAGTTCTGGGCACATGCGCCCCAGAGTTCTGGCTCGGTAATTGGACACATCGGTCCAGCCACTCCGCGGCACCTGGGATCTTCCAAGGCCAGGGAACGAACTGGCACCCCTTACGCTGCAAGGTAGTATCCTTACCCACTGGACCACCAGGGAAGTCCCCAATCCATTCTTTATACTGCTTCCAAAAGTGAGATTTTAAAGATGCAATGGAAATAGACACTGACATTTTACTTGTATGCTTAATATTCCTTGATGCCTTTCAAGCTGTATGATGATATGAATGTTGACAAGTCTTTTTTGCTGAGTAATGTGATGGGAATGGAAGTGTTGGGATCACTCTCAGTTATTCTGCATGAGAAAGAGGAAGAGAGAGTGAGACTGAGGAGGAGGTGGGGCATGAGTCTCCAGTAAGGAACTGGGGTCAGAGGCAATGAAAGGTTTTGCAGGAAAAGAGTCCAGAGAGAGATGGAGACCCTGCTGTCAGCCAATGAGGGAACGGTCAGAATGAGAATTTTGGAGAGGGAGATTTTGTGCACCCTTGAACGTGACTCCCTCCACAGTCTCACACATAAGACCTTCAGTTCTGTTAGGGATGTAGTAATCCCTACATGATACAAATGTAGAGAAAATCCACATTTCTTCCTAATGTTCTGTGGAGGGGATTATCCTTTGGGGGGAATTTGTGAAAGCACTGAGTTATGCTGCAAGAATGGCATGGAGCAAACAAACCAAAAGCAAAGTCAGGATGTGAAATCAACCAATCTCCATAACAGACAACCCAATATTTTCTACACCTCTGATGAGGTCTTCCATGGATCTGCATTCCCCATGGGGTAGTCATGGGGACCTGACACACTCTAGCATGAAATACAGGATCCTTCCTGATCTGGTCTCCACATACCTGTCCAACCATGTCTCCTAAACAACAGTACACACACACACACACACGCATATTACATCCCAGAGCTCTGAGCTGTAATTCTAAGAGAGTTTTTCATGATGATATAGGCTATTTCATCTTGCCTGCCCTGTTTCTCTCCTACCCTTGTTTAATTGGAAAATGCCTCCTTCTCCTCTATCAAGCACACTTGGTAGCCCCCTCCTCTGGGTTCCCAATTTGTCTTGAAGATATGCACTTTTGTTATATCATCACACTGTTTTATAGTTGCGTATTTGCATGCCTGTCTCTGTGACATGATCATACCTCTGTAAACTATTTCTAGCATCCAGCAAAAGGCTAGACATTCAGTCTCATGTGTAATGAACACTTAACTTCTATGGCTGGTAAGGGTTTTACAGAGAAGGTACCATAGTAGCCAGCTGGTAAAAGAGGAAGAAAAGTTTTCATTGGTCTCTAAAATCTTGCACAATTTGTGTCATTTTTGTCTTCATAAAGCCTGTTGGTATGGTGATCCTCAGTAAACCTGACTCCCAGTATTCAAGTCTCTGCTTAGCCTTTCCAGCGATGACTCTGGACTTGGCCATATGACTAACTTTGGTCTGTAGAGAATTGGCAAGCATGATGTAAAAGTGGTTGCTTGGTAAGTACTCACACATTAGGTTTGCCAACTGGGAGTACTTTTTCCTGGGAACTGGGTACCCTATCAGGAGGAAGCTCAAGCAGCCATGTGGAGAGGCCCATGTAGAGAAGCACTAGAGTTCCTGGGGAATGGTCTCAGCTGAGCACCCAGCTAGTGACCATCACTCACTGCTAGCCAAGTGAATGAGACACCTAGACCTTCCAGCCCTGCCCCCAGTACCCCAGCCATTTCTACTACATGAGGCAGAAGAACCACATGGTGGATCTATAGAATTGTGAGAAGTAGTAAACTGTTGTTAAGACATTAAATTGTTCAATGCTAGATATTTCATATAATTGTCATATATTGTATTATAACACAATTATAGTTTTATTATTATAATAATTGTGTTATAATACAATTATAATTATATATTATAATATATAGTCTTCTGTGGTTTGCTCCATTCATACTATGGCATGTTTTCAAAGTTCATTCATGCTGTACCATGTTTTTAAGTTCATTCAGTTCTAGCATGTACCAGTACTGCCAATGGTTTTTTGACTGAGTAATACTCCATTGGGCTTCGCAGGTGATGCTAGTGGTAAAGAATCTGTCTGCCAATGCAGGAGATTCAAGAGGCATCGGTTTGATCCCTGGTTTGGAATGATCCCCTGGGGAAGGAAATTGCAACCCACTCCAATATTCTTGCATGGAGAATTCCATGGACAGAGGAGCCTGGGGCTACAGTGAATGAGGTTGCAAAGAGTTGGACATGACACATACAATATTTCATTGTGTGGGTATATCACACTTTATTAATTCTTCAGTTGATAGCATTCATATAGATTCCACTTTTTTCACTATTACAAGCCATGTTGCTATGAACAGTTGTATATAAGATTTTGTGTATACCTATTTTTATTTTCTTTAAATGTATGAGTAGATATGAGGAATGAAACTGTTGGATCAAGTAATAACTTCAAAGTGGCTGTATCATTTCACATTCCCACCAGTAACATCACCCTCTTTTTACTGAGAAAGAAAAACTCACATTAAAGGAAAGTAAGGATGGAATTTTGTAATGATTCTGTTTTTAAAGGACCATTAAAGAAAAACTGACATTGGGAAAAGAGCGACTGAAAGTAGCAGGCAAAGGAGAAACCATCATCTTAAAACAGGTAGAAAGGAAAGGTTGGTATGAAAATAATCACAGGCAGCAGAAAGGTAAATTACAATAATTATTGAAAAGAGGTTTTTCGGAAGATATGCAGTGATTCTTAGAAGTTTCAGGGAGAGAGGTGGTGGAAGACAACTAGATTGCAATGGGTAACAGGGTAAGAATATGCAGGCAGAAAGTTTCTGGAATTCAGCTTTGATGAGAAAAAAAAGAGGAGGAATCACCCTAGAATGAAGGGGATTTGAACATGTCTAGAGACAAGAAGTCAGAGTAATTAAGAAGCACATATTGCTGAGAATGTGATGAAGCACCCTATTGGAAAAGCTGAGAACACAGGGTCAGACAGAAGGCAAACTGAGTTCCCTGTGATCTGGAAGAAGGCATGTTTTCAAAGTTCATTCATGCTGTACCATGTTTTTAAGTTCATTCAGTTCTAGCATGTACCAGTACTGCCAATGGTTTTTTGACTGAGTAATACTCCATTGGGCTTCGCAGGTGATGCTAGTGGTAAAGAATCTGTCTGCCAATGCAGGAGATTCAAGAGGCATCGGTTTGATCCCTGGTTTGGAATGATCCCCTGGGGAAGGAAATTGCAACCCACTCCAATATTCTTGCATGGAGAATTCCATGGACAGAGGAGCCTGGGGCTACAGTGAATGAGGTTGCAAAGAGTTGGACATGACACATACAATATTTCATTGTGTGGGTATATCACACTTTATTAATTCTTCAGTTGATAGCATTCATATAGATTCCACTTTTTTCACTATTACAAGCCATGTTGCTATGAACAGTTGTATATAAGATTTTGTGTATACCTATTTTTATTTTCTTTAAATGTATGAGTAGATATGAGGAATGAAACTGTTGGATCAAGTAATAACTTCAAAGTGGCTGTATCATTTCACATTCCCACCAGTAACATCACCCTCTTTTTACTGAGAAAGAAAAACTCACATTAAAGGAAAGTAAGGATGGAATTTTGTAATGATTCTGTTTTTAAAGGACCATTAAAGAAAAACTGACATTGGGAAAAGAGCGACTGAAAGTAGCAGGCAAAGGAGAAACCATCATCTTAAAACAGGTAGAAAGGAAAGGTTGGTATGAAAATAATCACAGGCAGCAGAAAGGTAAATTACAATAATTATTGAAAAGAGGTTTTTCGGAAGATATGCAGTGATTCTTAGAAGTTTCAGGGAGAGAGGTGGTGGAAGACAACTAGATTGCAATGGGTAACAGGGTAAGAATATGCAGGCAGAAAGTTTCTGGAATTCAGCTTTGATGAGAAAAAAAAGAGGAGGAATCACCCTAGAATGAAGGGGATTTGAACATGTCTAGAGACAAGAAGTCAGAGTAATTAAGAAGCACATATTGCTGAGAATGTGATGAAGCACCCTATTGGAAAAGCTGAGAACACAGGGTCAGACAGAAGGCAAACTGAGTTCCCTGTGATCAGGGATGGAAGGAGAGAGTTGTTGTTCAGTCGCTCAGTCATGTCCGATTCTTTGCAATCCCAATGGACTGCAGCAGGCCAGACCTCCCTATCCTTCACCATCTCCCATAGTTTGCTCAAACTCATATATGAGAGTGATTTGGGGGATGTATTCACATCTGATGAACTCTTCTAGAATGTTCTATCTTGGTAGACTCGGAAATTCTAAGCAAATACTAGGACTTAAGCTGTGTTCCTTCTCTCCTTCTCTTCCCCCCTTCCCTCCATCAGTAGCAAATTAACTGACGGGGAAGTTGAACCCTAGGCAAGCCTGTCCCCTTGTTCTCACAGCAGTTTTCAATGCAAATGATAACAAGACACTGAAAGAATTCAGTGTTTTTTTTTTTTTTTTTCTTCACCAAACTGTAGATTTTATTCGTATTTTACCAGGTTTTCTACTTCATTTCCTTTTACTTCATGATTCAGTCCAGGATCCCACGTTGCCCTTAGCTCTTCATTCTTTTTTAGCTGCATATTATGTATGTATGAACTATAGATAATCCAGCCACTCTACTATGTTTTATTTTCAATAGCTTGCAGTTATAAATAATATTCCAGTTATATATATTTTACATTTGATTATCTCTTCCAGTTCTTTTTCTTTTTTTTTAATTGGAGTATAGTTGTTTTACGCCACTGTGTCTTTTAGCCTATTTCATCTTTCAAGGAAGATTTTAGTCTTGAGCCAAATACATAGAGTTCAAAGGGAGTTTTCTGGGGCCTCTCTGGGATTCTGAGTATTTATAGCATTCATGGAAGCTAGTTTTTCCAAGGATGCCAATAAAGGCAGACTCCTGGGCTATGAGGCATCAGCTTAAAAGAACCATCTGAGCTGTCATTAATCAGGTTTGTTCCTTAGGATATTTATTATATATTACATTTTTCCTTCATAGCCCCCCAAAGCCTTCCTAATTGAAAAACCAGGAAATGGTTGTTTCTTAAAAGTGGAAGTGATAGCACTTGCAGTAAGTTTCTGCCATTCCAGTTAAGAGCACTGATTTATAAAACCTGCTAAAGTTTTCCTCACAGAGAAAGGAAAAACCCCAGTGCATGTACTAGCAGCAAGTTCACCACAGCCCCTGCTGATGTCAGAGGCATTTTAATAAAATCCAGCATAGAAACACAGGTTTTGTTGCACTGACTCCAACTGATAATTAGCTGCAAAAGTTTGATGATCTCGGGGAAAAAAATGATCAGCATGACATGTGGTTTTGAATCTAGATTACAGATTCTGAGGGCAGTTGGGGGAGGAGAAGTCTGCACTTTCAAGTAAAATGAGAGCCTATGCTGTGGAATGCTGGGACAGGGCCTGGGCCCCAGCAGCTGAAACCATTTAGACCGGCCTACATCTTCCTTCTTCAGAAAATGATGGCCTCAAGTGGGGTCCCCCACAGTTCTGAAGGTCTCCCAAAATTCAAGGACAAGAAAATGGACTTTTGCAAGAGCAACTTCCTCTGTTTCCACAGCCCTTGCTTGCATCCAAGGAGACTTACGCTGCCCTTGTTTTGTTGCTTTGTTTTCATGACAACTGATGGGAGAGGCAAGACAGGTGTTTTTACCTGAAGTTAAGAGATGTTTCCTGAAATCACATACGCTCAGAGAGAGTGATGGTTCCAAGTTTCTTTTTTGGGGGGGCGGGGGGAGCGGGTTGGGGAGGGAGTGGGGCGAACAAGCCACTTCTGTTGGTCTTTCATTTATCTATTTTCATCCATCTCCGTTCTTCGGCCCGTGTGGGCCTCCCATCGCAGTGGCCTCTGTTGTCACAGAGCACTGGCTCTGCGCACATGTGCTCCATATCTCTGGCTCGGCAATTGGACACATCAGTCCAGTCGCTCCGCGGCACGTGGGATCTTCCCAGGCCAGGGGTCAAACCAGTGCCCCTTGCACTGCAAGGTGGTGTCCTTACCCACTGGACTACCGGGGAAGCCTGGTTCCAAGTTTCTTGGTAACATTGTCCAGAAATCTGGACTATACCTGATAGGTAGGTAGAGTTTAAGAATGAGCAGCTGCATTTCGTGTGTGTTTTTAAAGATGAAGGACCAATAGAGTGGCTTGAGTATCTGTTGGGCAGTGGGGATCTTGTGCGAAAGACACACATAACAGGGTTAGTGAAACAGTGGGTTAAGTCCATTTCACGTGGCTTCACTAATCCAGGTTGTTTTAAGACTTGCATGTGCTCCAAGAGGCACATAGCCTCAACAATAAGATACATGCCTGAGCTGTTTTCTAGGACCTTGGAGTCAGCTGAGCCTCCATTGAGCTGAGCCCATTAACAGTGGATAGTTAGGACTGCATAGGACCACCCACCGTTCAACTGGGCATGCTCAAGTGTCCCCTGGATGGCCTTCAGAAAGGGAAAGACCAAAAACTCCACCCTTAGAAGTGTGGAGACCTACAACTGAGTTACAGTCTCCCAGAAGTATGATCAGGGCACCTCTTTTCAATCACCTTTCTCCACGCTCCCACATCTAAACCATCAAGAAAATGATGGCCTCAAGTGGGTCCCCACAGTTCTGAAGGTCTCCCAAAATTCAAGGACAAGAAAATGGACTTTTGCAAGAGCAACTTCCTCTGTTTCCACAGCCCTTGCTTGCATCCAAGGAGACTTACGCTGCCCTTGTTTTGTTGCTTTGTTTTCATGACAACTGATGGGAGAGGCAAGACAGGTGTTTTTACCTGAAGTTAAGAGATGTTTCCTGAAATCACATACGCTCAGAGAGAGTGATGGTTCCAAGTTTCTTTTTTGGGGGGGCGGGGGGAGCGGGTTGGGGAGGGAGTGGGGCGAACAAGCCACTTCTGTTGGTCTTTCATTTATCTATTTTCATCCATCTCCGTTCTTCGGCCCGTGTGGGCCTCCCATCGCAGTGGCCTCTGTTGTCACAGAGCACTGGCTCTGCGCACATGTGCTCCATATCTCTGGCTCGGCAATTGGACACATCAGTCCAGTCGCTCCGCGGCACGTGGGATCTTCCCAGGCCAGGGGTCAAACCAGTGCCCCTTGCACTGCAAGGTGGTGTCCTTACCCACTGGACTACCGGGGAAGCCTGGTTCCAAGTTTCTTGGTAACATTGTCCAGAAATCTGGACTATACCTGATAGGTAGGTAGAGTTTAAGAATGAGCAGCTGCATTTCGTGTGTGTTTTTAAAGATGAAGGACCAATAGAGTGGCTTGAGTATCTGTTGGGCAGTGGGGATCTTGTGCGAAAGACACACATAACAGGGTTAGTGAAACAGTGGGTTAAGTCCATTTCACGTGGCTTCACTAATCCAGGTTGTTTTAAGACTTGCATGTGCTCCAAGAGGCACATAGCCTCAACAATAAGATACATGCCTGAGCTGTTTTCTAGGACCTTGGAGTCAGCTGAGCCTCCATTGAGCTGAGCCCATTAACAGTGGATAGTTAGGACTGCATAGGACCACCCACCGTTCAACTGGGCATGCTCAAGTGTCCCCTGGATGGCCTTCAGAAAGGGAAAGACCAAAAACTCCACCCTTAGAAGTGTGGAGACCTACAACTGAGTTACAGTCTCCCAGAAGTATGATCAGGGCACCTCTTTTCAATCACCTTTCTCCACGCTCCCCACATCTCAGGCTGACCTGCTTCTTTATTCATATCCCATAAATACCTAAGCCCTTGCCTTCTCAGAGGCAGAGCTGAGATTTGTCCTCCCAATTTCCTCGCTCGGCTGCCTCTCAATAAGCCCCTGCCCTCTCTCTCTCTTCCTTTTTTAAAGAAAACATCTTTAATCTTACAATACAGTACCTTGAGAAGTGTAGTAGTATAGTACAACAGCTGGCACACAGAAGCCTGCATCCAGTGAACAGCTAAGAGTTACTGACCGGAGGAGGGAGACGAGGTGGGAGATGGTAGAGCTGAAGGATCATCAGCCAGCAACAATTTCATCAGGCCTGACACTGATGGCACAGGTTCTTAGTTCCTTTCTGAATTCAGTTCTATCTACCATCTTGAAAAAACAATCCAGAGATGTCGGAGTAGCAGTTCTTTTTCTGTTTAAATTCTGGCCTCTTTTATTGGTTTTCTATTCATTTATTCTCACCGATCTTTATTCTTTGGCCTATGCGGGCCTCCCATTGCAGGGGCCTCCCATTGCAGAGGCCACCCATTGCAGTGGCCTCCCTTGTTGCAGAGCACAGGTTCTGGGCGCATGCGCTCCAAAGTGCTGGCTCTTAACTGGACACACCGATACAGTCACTCTACAGCACGTGGCATCTTCCTGGGACAGGGATCGCAGCAGCGCCCCATGCACTGCAAGGCAGACTCTTTATCCACTGGACCACCAGGGAAGCCTGGTAGCTCTTTTTCTACATCATAGATGATACGGTCGCACTGGATTGTATTCTGAACGGCTGCTGCAAACTCTATGTACCATTCTGTATTCAGGTCCTCTGATGCAAACCTGGCATCTCATCATTTTGGGTCACTGTGAGTGACACGGGGCAAAACAAAGCCAGTGACTTGGGGTCTCTGCTGAGTTCCTGAGCTCTTACCAATATCTTTCTGCCTAGCTCTTTCTTTCTGACTACCACCACCATCTCACCTTTTGCCTTGAGTTTTTCAAAGTTCTGTCCATACAAGGAAATTCTGGATAGTATAATTTAAGTGACTATTTGGAGGTGATGCCAAAGAGTAAGAGTGGCTATAATTGCTGGAAATTATAAAACTGAATAGCTCTTTTCAAAATCCCCCTAGCTAGCACACTTCTAGTTTGCTAGTCCGGCTGACGTGTGAAGTAGAAAAATAAGCTTGTTTTCCTCGAGACTTTTATTACCATCTGCTAAAGAAATGGTTTATAACTCTATGCACCAGAGGCTGATAACCTCTCCCTAGAGTTGTGTGATGTACAGTTGCCACAGTTGAAAGCAGCAGTAATGCCTGCCATTGGGACTCACCTTGAAACCTCATCTCTCTGTATCTTCTTGCCTCATTCTCTCTCTTTACCACCGTTCCCCAAACCTCATATCATCCTTTAATCTCCCTCAGGTTTCTTCTACTCTAGGTCCTTTTACTCCCTTCCTTTTGAGATTCTTCAGATAAATTTATAATTCTTTCTTTACTGTACAAGAACGGCACATAAATTACTTTATTTTAATATTTAATATTAAATATTTTCTCACCTACTCATCTTGCCCTTGGCCCAAGAGTTATCCTTTTTTACTGGACTGGTCCATCATGGTATTTTGCTAGTAATTCCCCAATAATTTCTACTTTTGGTTTTTTACATTAACTTTCTTTTCCCTCCTTTCTCCATTTAACAAAGAAAGACTTGGTTGAACTCTTTGGTACAATCCCCATAGAACCTCCTACCTCTTCTTTACAAATCTACATGGTATAGGCCTGGCATATAGTGGATTAAGTGTTTGCCAATGAAATGGTTGTGATCAAGTGTACATTGTTTTGTAGTTTTGATTTTTAGGCTATGCTCGATTGTGAGCTAATACCAGAATTCTTGGTGAGTGCCAAACTCAGAGTAGATTCTCAAAAGATATTTGTTAAATGAATGTCCATCAACAAAATAACCTGTCTGATGCAAACCTGGAAATCTCATCATTTTGGGTCACTGTGAGTGACACGGCAAAACAAAGCCAGTGCCCTTTTTAGCCTACTTTCTTTCTGAGCTCTTTCTTTCTGACTACCACCACCATCTCACCTTTTGCCTTGAGTTTTCAAAGTTCTGTCCATACAAGGAAATTCTGGATAGTATAATTTAAGTGACTATTTGGAGGTGATGCCAAAGAGTAAGAGTGGCTATAATTGCTGGAAATTATAAAACTGAATAGCTCTTTTCAAAATCCCCCTAGCTAGCACACTTCTAGTTTGCTAGTCCGGCTGACGTGTGAAGTAGAAAAATAAGCTTGTTTTCCTCGAGACTTTTATTACCATCTGCTAAAGAAATGGTTTATAACTCTATGCACCAGAGGCTGATAACCTCTCCCTAGAGTTGTGTGATGTACAGTTGCCACAGTTGAAAGCAGCAGTAATGCCTGCCATTGGGACTCACCTTGAAACCTCATCTCTCTGTATCTTCTTGCCTCATTCTCTCTCTTTACCACCGTTCCCCAAACCTCATATCATCCTTTAATCTCCCTCAGGTTTCTTCTACTCTAGGTCCTTTTACTCCCTTCCTTTTGAGATTCTTCAGATAAATTTATAATTCTTTCTTTACTGTACAAGAACGGCACATAAATTACTTTATTTTAATATTTAATATTAAATATTTTCTCACCTACTCATCTTGCCCTTGGCCCAAGAGTTATCCTTTTTTACTGGACTGGTCCATCATGGTATTTTGCTAGTAATTCCCCAATAATTTCTACTTTTGGTTTTTTACATTAACTTTCTTTTCCCTCCTTTCTCCATTTAACAAAGAAAGACTTGGTTGAACTCTTTGGTACAATCCCCATAGAACCTCCTACCTCTTCTTTACAAATCTACATGGTATAGGCCTGGCATATAGTGGATTAAGTGTTTGCCAATGAAATGGTTGTGATCAAGTGTACATTGTTTTGTAGTTTTGATTTTTAGGCTATGCTCGATTGTGAGCTAATACCAGAATTCTTGGTGAGTGCCAAACTCAGAGTAGATTCTCAAAAGATATTTGTTAAATGAATGTCCAACAACAAAATAACCTGTTTTCTACCTAACCCAGGAAAATCTGTGGCGCTAAGCACTATGATGTTAAGGAGAAATAGTGTAGGGAGTCATTTTAATTCTTTAGGTTATCATGGTTGATGAATTCTTTCATGAGATGAAGTTCTTTATAATGAAAACCACTCTGTAATATGTGATTCCTTCTATGGCTCCCATACCATTTAAAAGGTGTTTGAAGAATGTTATTTTCATATCTTTCCCTCAGAATCCTATGAGATAGATACTACTGGCCCTCACCTTCTGTCACCCCACTTCACAGATGAGGAAGCTAAGACTCAGAGAGATTTAAGCAAATTGGTTTGGCTCACATGCACAGTAACTGATGAACGAGAATGTGAACAGAAATCTACCAATGCCAAGTCTTCTATATTTTCCACTACATCACAGTTTTCCTGTGTTTTGAAGCAAAACAGCATGACTCCAAAATTCTCTTTCAAATGTAGATGTTTTAAAAATTTGTTCTTTTGCAAAAGCATGAAATACATTACTCAATAGCAATACCAGTCTTCAGTCTAGAATCCAGACCATGAAGTGTGCGCATACTTTGAAAGAGGCCTCAGAAAAACAGAAAGTTGGAAAAATCAAAGTATTTTTGCTAAGTAGAATGAATCTAATAGGGAAAATAAAATCTTTTTCCTAGGACATCACAGGCGTGATGACAAAAAAGACTGAGAGCTTGTGAGAGATAATTTTTACAAAATGTTTGATTAGAAATAGAAGAATGGTGAAGAGTTTAAAAATGTAAAAAAATTAAAATGGTACAGTGGAAGGATTTTTTTAGAGTCATATAATTTTAGGCCCGCAAGGGACTGGGAAAACACATCTCTAACCCTAATTCTCTTCTTTTGACAAAAAGAAGCAAGATTTTAATCCACAACCAAGATTGGCTACATAGTTTGGGGGTGCCCAGGGTGAACACAGAGGGCCTCTTGTTTAGAAATTAAGAATTTCAAAGTGGTGACTGCAGTTTGTTAAACCTGCAGTGTGTGAGGCCCTTCTAAATGATTACAGCACAGTGTTTTTTCAAAAGAGTAGATTCTCAAAAGATATTTGTTAAATGAATGTCAACAACAAAATAACCTGTTTTCTACCTAACCCAGGAAAATCTGTGGCGCTAAGCACTATGATGTTAAGGAGAAATAGTGTAGGGAGTCATTTTAATTCTTTAGGTTATCATGGTTGATGAATTCTTTCATGAGATGAAGTTCTTTATAATGAAAACCACTCTGTAATATGTGATTCCTTCTATGGCTCCCATACCATTTAAAAGGTGTTTGAAGAATGTTATTTTCATATCTTTCCCTCAGAATCCTATGAGATAGATACTACTGGCCCTCACCTTCTGTCACCCCACTTCACAGATGAGGAAGCTAAGACTCAGAGAGATTTAAGCAAATTGGTTTGGCTCACATGCACAGTAACTGATGAACGAGAATGTGAACAGAAATCTACCAATGCCAAGTCTTCTATATTTTCCACTACATCACAGTTTTCCTGTGTTTTGAAGCAAAACAGCATGACTCCAAAATTCTCTTTCAAATGTAGATGTTTTAAAAATTTGTTCTTTTGCAAAAGCATGAAATACATTACTCAATAGCAATACCAGTCTTCAGTCTAGAATCCAGACCATGAAGTGTGCGCATACTTTGAAAGAGGCCTCAGAAAAACAGAAAGTTGGAAAAATCAAAGTATTTTTGCTAAGTAGAATGAATCTAATAGGGAAAATAAAATCTTTTTCCTAGGACATCACAGGCGTGATGACAAAAAAGACTGAGAGCTTGTGAGAGATAATTTTTACAAAATGTTTGATTAGAAATAGAAGAATGGTGAAGAGTTTAAAAATGTAAAAAAATTAAAATGGTACAGTGGAAGGATTTTTTTAGAGTCATATAATTTTAGGCCCGCAAGGGACTGGGAAAACACATCTCTAACCCTAATTCTCTTCTTTTGACAAAAAGAAGCAAGATTTTAATCCACAACCAAGATTGGCTACATAGTTTGGGGGTGCCCAGGGTGAACACAGAGGGCCTCTTGTTTAGAAATTAAGAATTTCAAAGTGGTGACTGCAGTTTGTTAAACCTGCAGTGTGTGAGGCCCTTCTAAATGATTACAGCACAGGTCACACACCTGTGACGCCAGCTCTGGTCCCAATGTTATTCATACCAGTACTTTATATTTACATGGCACTTAACAGTTTACACAAACAATCTTTTTACAGATACCTAATTTGAGTTTCATAATAGCTCAGTGAAATAGAATGAGTTATCTTCATTTTAAAACATTCCTCACAGGAATGAATTTACCAATCATGACATTCTGAATGACTAAAATGACCCTATGCCATTCACACCATTTATGTTTCATTTCATGATGTTACCCACTTATTCAGGTTCAACAGATAGCAGTTAATTTGCTCATGGATATTCATTCCATGGTGGGGCTTCCCAGGTGGCTCAGTGATAAAGAATCTACCTGCTAGTGCAGGAGATGTGGGTTTGATCCCTGGGTCAGGAAGATCCCCTGGAGAAGAGAATGGCAACTTTACTCCAATATTCTTGCCTGGGAAATCCCATGGACAGAGAAGCCTGGTGGGCTACAGTTCATGGAGTCACAAAAGAGTTGGACAGAACTTGGGGACTGAACAACATTCATTCAACAAATGCTTCAGCACCTATTATGAGCTAAACATTTGCTAAGTATTTCAAACATTTGATGTGAGATTCATAGTAGTTCAGTGAAGCATATGGCTTATCATTCCTAATGTACTGATGACTACTGAGAATAAGAGAAGTTAGACATTCAAGGCTACTCACTGTTAATGAAATCACTGGGACTAGACTATTGGTTGTGATATTAGAGTCTCTAAGATGAGATAAAAATACAAATTTCAGTTTGTCTACTAGAGAGCTTAAATCAAAAACAGAGAGGAAGGTGGTATTCTCCTTTGCTATCTCTTTTATTTCTGTGTCTTTTGCTTCAGTTTCTACTTTAGAAAGTACAGGAGTCTAAAGATGAAAGCTTTAGGAGATTGCCAAGTCAATGAATTAGAAGTACACTAAATAATTATTACATATAGAATAAATGGATGGATAAACAACAAGTTCCTACTACATAGCACAGGGAAGTATAATCAATATCCTGTGATAAACCATTATGGAAAAGAATATGAAAAAGAATATGTATATATGTACATATAACTGAATCCCTTAGCTATACAGTAAAAATTGATATACTACTGTAAATCAATACAGTATTTACAATATTTATAATACTGTAAATACTCCAATAACATTTTTTTTTAAAAAGAAATATGTTAACCAACCTGAGTCCTCACCTCTTGGTAGAGCACTGATTAATATGCATGAGTCTCCCATACTTAGAAGCAGCCTGGCAATTTGGGAACAAAGCTATAAGACTGTATTTGGCCAATGGACAACAAACTAAAGTCTCATGTATCATTTCCAGGCTGAGGTACCAACAAGCTCCTTCATGACTCTTTGACTCTTTGGTTCTCCCTTTCTCCAACTCCGTGACCCCAAAAGCTATGTACTGAGGTATTGTAATCTCAAGATAGAAGCCTCCTCAGGAAAGTGATCGTCTTTAGAGGCTAAGAGCTTGGACCAAAGATATTCCTCCAGACCATGCTCACCCCAGGATAACCATGTGTCTGTGTGGAAATGTTCCAGGAATTCAAGATCAGAAATGTCCCTTGTTAAGAAGAGGGTAGACTTGAGTGGAAGAGGGAATAAAGAGAGTCTCTGTGTGACTAATTTCATGAGTTGTCACTTTAACACCAAGTTAAAATGATCTCTGGTTGGACCTAATTCTTGTACTAGCTATTATTTCTAGCTATTAAAGCTTTGCAATACTCGTAGCAACTAGCCACTTGTGGGCACAGTTGGCCAGCTGCCCCTTCCCTGGCAAGGACAGATGAAACAGACCTTCTTTACAGCACCACCTGGGAACACAATTATTAATGACTATAATTTTTGCACAGACACCAAATATCTGAGTATGAAAACTTACCTGCAAGGGTATGAGGGGAAACCAGCTAGGAACTTGGCCCGGGAAAGAAAGAACAGATAAGAAGTAAGAGCTTGCTTGTAGCTAGAGAGAAGGAGAATAGAAAGAAGAAAAGAAGGAAGAGGGAAAATGAGGGTGAGTCAACATCTGTTGATCTCCTTTCATATCTCAGGGCAAGTGCTAAAAACACTAGGATGAATAGGACACAATCCCTGATCTCTGTCTAGTGGGAGAAAAGTTTACAGAAAAATGACTATGAGAAGCTGTACTGAGATTTGTAAGTGATTATATTTTGTTTTGGATAGACCCACTTAAACAGAAGATGGGGCACTAGGGTCAAGGAGTCCATATGTAGATAAGAAAACTGAGATTCCAAGAGGTTAAATAATTTACCTAAAGTCAGTGTGATCGATACGATACGGCTCCATTGGTTACAAAAGACAGAGACCAAATTCAAACTAGCTCAAGGGAAAAAAAAATACCACAGTGGCTTATGTGAAAAGCAGAGGAAAGGTTCAGGGGTTGATCCAGCTTTTCCCCCTGGATTGTTATCCCATCAGTACTCTGTCCTTGACCCTGCTTGGTTCTGTGTTGCTTCACCCTCAGCAAAGCTCTCTTCTATGGGGAGGAAAGATGACTCCCTGCAGTCACAGGTTTCCATGGTTCTTTTTTTTTAAAGATTTATTTATTTATTTATTTTGGGCGGGGGTCGGGTTGGGGAGGGAGGGGAGTGGGTGGGCCACTTCTGTCGATCTTTTCATTTCTCTATTTTCATCAGTCTTTGTTCTTTGGCTCCTGTGGGCCTCCCATTGCAGTGGCCTCTGTCGTTGCAGAGCACCAGCTCTGGGCGCACGTGCTCCAGAGCTCCGGCTCGGTAAGTGGACACATTGGTCCAGCTGCTCTGCGGCACGTGGGATCTTCCCAGGCCAGGGATCGAACCGGCGCCCCTTGCACTGGAAGGCGGTGTCCTTACCCACTGGACCACCAGGGGAAGCCCTCCATGGTCCTTTGAGCTTTTAACATATATTGATTCCTAGAAGTTTTCTGATTGGCCCTTCTTGGTGGCTCTAGACCAACCACGGAGTCAAGTGAGATTGCATGCACCAGCCCACCAATACAGTGGAGCTGGTGATACCTCCACCAAAACTGGTTTCTGTAGGAAGTGACATTTATGAGTGCCATCACAAAGGTAGGGGACAAACTCAACCCATGGCCATTGGACACATTTTAGAAAATAGCAGGGGCTTCCCTGGTAACTCCGTGGTGAAGAATCTGCCTGCCAATGCAGAAGACATGGGTTTGACCCATGATCCAGGAAGATCCCCCATGCAACGGAGTGACTAATTTTGCCATTGACATCTGTTGATTTCCATATCTTTGGTGATAAATTGGTATAGTTACCTATGAGAAGCTGTACTGAGATTTGTAAGTGATTATATTTTGTTTTGGATAGACCCACTTAAACAGAAGATGGGGCACTAGGGTCAAGGAGTCCATATGTAGATAAGAAAACTGAGATTCCAAGAGGTTAAATAATTTACCTAAAGTCAGTGTGATCGATACGATACGGCTCCATTGGTTACAAAAGACAGAGACCAAATTCAAACTAGCTCAAGGGAAAAAAAAATACCACAGTGGCTTATGTGAAAAGCAGAGGAAAGGTTCAGGGGTTGATCCAGCTTTTCCCCCTGGATTGTTATCCCATCAGTACTCTGTCCTTGACCCTGCTTGGTTCTGTGTTGCTTCACCCTCAGCAAAGCTCTCTTCTATGGGGAGGAAAGATGACTCCCTGCAGTCACAGGTTTCCATGGTTCTTTTTTTTTAAAGATTTATTTATTTATTTATTTTGGGCGGGGGTCGGGTTGGGGAGGGAGGGGAGTGGGTGGGCCACTTCTGTCGATCTTTTCATTTCTCTATTTTCATCAGTCTTTGTTCTTTGGCTCCTGTGGGCCTCCCATTGCAGTGGCCTCTGTCGTTGCAGAGCACCAGCTCTGGGCGCACGTGCTCCAGAGCTCCGGCTCGGTAAGTGGACACATTGGTCCAGCTGCTCTGCGGCACGTGGGATCTTCCCAGGCCAGGGATCGAACCGGCGCCCCTTGCACTGGAAGGCGGTGTCCTTACCCACTGGACCACCAGGGGAAGCCCTCCATGGTCCTTTGAGCTTTTAACATATATTGATTCCTAGAAGTTTTCTGATTGGCCCTTCTTGGTGGCTCTAGACCAACCACGGAGTCAAGTGAGATTGCATGCACCAGCCCACCAATACAGTGGAGCTGGTGATACCTCCACCAAAACTGGTTTCTGTAGGAAGTGACATTTATGAGTGCCATCACAAAGGTAGGGGACAAACTCAACCCATGGCCATTGGACACATTTTAGAAAATAGCAGGGGCTTCCCTGGTAACTCCGTGGTGAAGAATCTGCCTGCCAATGCAGAAGACATGGGTTTGACCCATGATCCAGGAAGATCCCCCATGCAACGGAGTGACTAAGCTTGTGTGCCACAACTATTGAGCCCACAACTAGAGCCCAGGAGCCGCAACTACTGAAGCTCGTATGCTCTAGAGTCTGTTTTCCTCAACAAGAGAAGCCACCATAATGAGGAGCCTGTGCACAGCAACAACAGAGGAGTCTGCTGCTTGCCACAACTAGAGGAAAGCCTGGGCAGCCAAGAAGATCCAACACAGCCTAAAATAAATAAATAAAATTAAAAAGTAGCAGAGTTTAGCTGAAAGCCCGGGGATGTTCCAAAACTTGCATCTCTCTACCATACAAAGTGCCCCCTTGTGCTTGTGATAAATGTGAACAGGAAGAAGATCAGGTGACGGGGCAAATTAAAGGAAAGGCAGAAATTATTGGGGGAGGACAAACACCAAAGAAGAAATGAGAAGAGGAAGCAAGAGAAGCAGGATGGTGAGAGACTGTGGGAAAAAAGAAAGCAAGGACTGAGGGAAAAATGTACGCAGTGGCTATCCTGCAGCTCCAACCCCCTACTCTGGAATCCCTGCCAGAAGCCGCTGCTATTTTTCAGAAAGCTTTTTCCCGTCTCCCTTGTTAAGACACAGACAGCCAAATGCCCCATTAATCTTTCAAAAGGCCATCTTGGCTTCCAGTGGCAGAGCTGTGCACATTTGGCTTGTTTTCCTTTCCAAAGGCAGCGAGACTTGGCGTGCGTACATCTGGGCTAAGTCACTTTAGTCATGTCCGACTCTTTGCGACCCCTCAGGCTGTACCCCGCCAGACTCCTCTGTTCATGGGATTCTCCAGGCAAGAATAGTGGAGTGGGTTGCCATGCCCTCCTCCGGGGATCTTCCTGACCCAGGAATCGAACTTGCTTCTCTTCCATCTCCCTGCATTCACGGGAAGGTTCTTTACCACTTGTGCCACCTGAGACACATGGGACTTGAAAGGCCCACCCAGTACCCATTAGGACCCCAGGGACCAATGGCCGTTTCCACAGTGGCTCAGTTTTACCTGGGGAGATAGTTGTCAGCCCTGTGCCTAAGGGCTTCTCCTTCCATTTGCCTCACCAGGCTCTGCTCTACCATATTCTTATTTCTTAGACCCAGATGCAGTATGAGAAACTCAAAAGTCAAAAATAAACCCAGGGCCCAATTTGCCACTGCCCGTTCAGGCAGCTATTATGGGTCTGGGATAGCGCAGGATGGTGTCAGGAGCCTGGCGGAGTCTTTTTCCCAGCTGAGAGGACAGCTGGGGTGGAATAGACAGAAAATAGACACGTGAACCAATAGTAGTAACCAAACTGAAAAAAAAAAAAAAAAACTCAAAAAGCCAATGCGTGTCAGGAATGTCACAAAGAAGAACATTTGTCTTACTGAATGTCCGCATGAGCCCAATGGACCATGGCCTGCCAGGTTCCTCTCTCCATGGGATTCTCCAGGCAAAAATACTGGAGTGGGTTGCAATGCTCTCCTCCAGGGGATCTTCCCAAGCCAGGAATCAAACTCACATCTCTTACATCTCCTTGTATTCACAGGTGGGTTCTTCATCACTGGCACCATCTGGGAAGCCCTGTAATGTCAATAGGGTCCCTCAATCGTTGTGAAAATAAAAACATCTCCTGAGATTGTCAGACTGAAACAGGGTAGAATTATGTCCGAAGAGGGTTTTTTGGGTCCATTTTTCATGGTAGAAGAAACCATGGTATTTTGGACAGGGAAGCATTCATTTTATAGCAGCTTTGGTGGGGGAAACTTGGGACAGAGAGAAAGCAGTAGGTTTCCATCTTGATGATCCAAAAGTGAGTCATGGAGTGTCAATGGAATGATTTCATCAGAGCTGGTGGGAACCTCAGAGACCCTCAAGATCAAGTCCTTTATTTTAAAGACAGAGAACTGAGGCCTGATTACCATCAAGACAGATTTTATCAGTACTTAGGAGGGGGAGGAATGCTACCCTCTCTTCTTTTCTGCTCTTATCACAGTGCTCTCCCTGCAAAACTGCCCCCACATCTCCTATACTACACCTGTCTGTCCACAACTTTGGACTTGGGTGAGTGGAGGCAGGAGAGGGGGAGTGGGAACAGAGGAGGAGAGAGGATAAGGAAAGGAAGATCTGAAAGAGCAGAGCAGGTGTTTTGTTTCCCTTGGAGATGCGGTGAAGGGGAGTTCAAGCTGATGTGAAGAAAACTGCAATATGGTGGACCAAACATCAAGAGGATGAATCAGGCAATTTAGAGAGCACATGGCAATCGCTGCTGAGAAAAGGCTGATATAAATATCAAGCAGTCTTATTATTACTGTTCATATTTTTGGTGTAGCTTCTGACACTAGCAGACTGAGAGATCAGCAGAACTATTTGAGAATGAAGGCCAGAAATTGACTTGTAAGTATCATCAAAACTCCATTGGCTTCCTCTTCCTCTTTCAGATTGACCGCATGGTTTTAAGAGGATGAGAAAGCACTGAGTTTGCTGTAGCTGTTTGGTGCTCCAGATGTGAGACCACCTGTCTCAGGACATCAGCTGAGACTTGCAAATTCATAAGTCCATATGTTAGTTTCAAGCCTTGGTCCCCGAAGTAAAATTGAAGATTATAAAAATAACCCCCTGGTACAACTCCCAGGTCACAAGACATATGCTAGAGACCTAAGCTGTTTTCATGGTTAAGATTGCTTCTACTTTGGAGCTGCCCCAGAGTTTTCATAAATGACTGCTGGGTTGGGGTGGTGGTGCAAGAGAACCATAGACATTTATTAGGAGAAGTTGGCTTCATTTCCCTGCAGTATTTTATGGTTGGTGGGTCATGGGAAGGGCTTGTGGCTGGTTGCCAATGGCACCAGGAAGCAGGAAGTCAACTCATAAGTTAGTGCCATCTGGGATGAGAATGTTCCTTGGCTGGACGACCTGTGACTGAGTGAAGAGCAAAGAGGGAAATGCTACTGTTGTCTCCCCATCCCCCACCCCCTGCAAGCAGACACACGTGTGCAACCGAGGAAGGAAGTCCAGAGGATGCTCCCATGTTCCTTGGGTGACAAGTTTTCATGTCCCACATGCGTCTGTAAGCAACAAATACGTCAGAGTTTGTGTGTGTTGTGTGTGTGTGTGTAACGAAAGAGAGAGAGAGAGCTCATGTTATCCAAGGACATTTTGTTTTAACTCTGGCCTACCTTTGTTTCTGTGCCAAGATAGGTGATCTCGGACCCTGAAGCACCAGATAGTGGCCATTCCTTCATTTCCTTTGATCCTGGAAGCAGAGAATAGAGAACAAATGTCCCACATCTATGAGAAAATTTCTGCCAACCAGAAGTGAGACAGACCATCCTTCTCTCTGCTCTCTGTATTGCAATAATTAGGAGAGAGAGAAACAAGTCTTTATGAGACAGAAACCAATTGTCTTTGTTTAGAGCAGTTAAAGCCTTACCTGTGGGTCCTGCCAATTTCTGATACAGATGTGTACTTGAATCCAGGTCCTGTCACTTCATAGTTGCATGGTCTTGGGCAGGTTACTTTAGCCATTTTTCACATCTGAAAAATGAGACAAAGGACCTCTACTTATTTGAAATGCTCTCGGTTGCATAACATGATACTTATGCAAGTTTGCTGTAGCTGTTTGGTGCTCCAGATGTGAGACCACCTGTCTCAGGACATCAGCTGAGACTTGCAAATTCATAAGTCCATATGTTAGTTTCAAGCCTTGGTCCCAGTAAAATTGAAGATTATAAAAATAACCCCCTGGTACAACTCCCAGGTCACAAGACATATGCTAGAGACCTAAGCTGTTTTCATGGTTAAGATTGCTTCTACTTTGGAGCTGCCCCAGAGTTTTCATAAATGACTGCTGGGTTGGGGTGGTGGTGCAAGAGAACCATAGACATTTATTAGGAGAAGTTGGCTTCATTTCCCTGCAGTATTTTATGGTTGGTGGGTCATGGGAAGGGCTTGTGGCTGGTTGCCAATGGCACCAGGAAGCAGGAAGTCAACTCATAAGTTAGTGCCATCTGGGATGAGAATGTTCCTTGGCTGGACGACCTGTGACTGAGTGAAGAGCAAAGAGGGAAATGCTACTGTTGTCTCCCCATCCCCCACCCCCTGCAAGCAGACACACGTGTGCAACCGAGGAAGGAAGTCCAGAGGATGCTCCCATGTTCCTTGGGTGACAAGTTTTCATGTCCCACATGCGTCTGTAAGCAACAAATACGTCAGAGTTTGTGTGTGTTTGTGTGTGTGTGTGTAACGAAAGAGAGAGAGAGAGCTCATGTTATCCAAGGACATTTTGTTTTAACTCTGGCCTACCTTTGTTTCTGTGCCAAGATAGGTGATCTCGGACCCTGAAGCACCAGATAGTGGCCATTCCTTCATTTCCTTTGATCCTGGAAGCAGAGAATAGAGAACAAATGTCCCACATCTATGAGAAAATTTCTGCCAACCAGAAGTGAGACAGACCATCCTTCTCTCTGCTCTCTGTATTGCAATAATTAGGAGAGAGAGAAACAAGTCTTTATGAGACAGAAACCAATTGTCTTTGTTTAGAGCAGTTAAAGCCTTACCTGTGGGTCCTGCCAATTTCTGATACAGATGTGTACTTGAATCCAGGTCCTGTCACTTCATAGTTGCATGGTCTTGGGCAGGTTACTTTAGCCATTTTTTCACATCTGAAAAATGAGACAAAGGACCTCTACTTATTTGACAACATTGCTCTCGGTTGCATAACATGATACTTATGCAACCCTTTGCCGTGGGTTTCCTGAATGGCCTTGCTCCCAGGAGGGACTGTGCCATTAAGGAAGTTCTCCTGCTCAGGGAAGGACCTGAGCTCCAGCTCTGGGCCAGAAGTCAGGAGGCAGGGTGGGTTGTAGGGCTTCGGTGAGACACCAAGGAGCTGCATATAAGGCTGGGCTGAAACCCAATGTCCAGAACCCTAGTGGAAGGAAGAGGTCAGTCCAAGGGACATGGAGGGAGGTGGGATATGGTGAAGAGACAATGAGTTAGGACAATAAATACGTCAACTCTGAGCAGATGGACTCTCAGTCAGGTGTAGGAAATCAAGCCTGCAACCTAGTCCCTGAAGCCCAGAAATGCCACAGAAAGGCTTTTTATAGAGTGTCTGCAGACCAGACTCCAGTGAGGAGGCCATTACAGAGGATATGAGTCAGTCAGGACACAGACACAGGCTCTGTGTCCTTTCCCTTGTCCATCTGTAGGAATACAGCAAAATCGTTCAGAAAAGCCTGGCTCTGGATAGAGTCACGGTCCTTATCATCTTGTCACCAATGCCCAAGGCTTTTGTCAAAAGCCAACTCAAGGAAACCTCATGAGGGGATTTCCCTAGTGGTCTAGTGGCTAAAACTCCATGCTCTGAACACCCGGGTTTGATCCCTGGTCAGGGAACTAGATTCCACATGCTAAAACTTAGAGTTCACAAGCCACAACAAAAGATCCTGCATGCTGCAACTAAGACCCAGTGCAGCCAAATAAATGACTCATAAATAAAATAAATACTTTTAAAAAAGAGAAAACCTCATGAAAAGTTGGAGCCCTCATTTTGCCAGGCTTAGGACACATCCAGTTTCATATTTTTGCAACACTTACAATACAGGACGAGACAGTGGTATGTCTGCCCTACTTGCCAGTGTCTCTGCTGAGGATAGAGACATACACAGGTTATACCATGCCTGGACTACCAATCACAGCAATTCAGAATTTCCACTTAGGACACAGAGGAAGAACAACTTGATAGATGTGTACTCATAGTACCGATAACCAGGGAAGTGCTACATATGTTCATTGGTTACCCTACCTTAGATTTTTCTAAGGTATGTGGCTCTTGAGCCTTCAAAGGGCAATAACTCCAAGCACATCCATTAGGGTATAGTGCCAAGTTCAAAGTGGATGTTTGAATTTAGTCCAGTACTTAGCTTAGACCCAGGCAGCTAGAAGTATTCCCAGTTATCTCTGATGATGATGAGGATAGGGCATTTCTTCAAGACATGGGAACACCAGACCACCTTTCCTGTCTCCTGAGAAGCCTATATGCAGGTCAAGAAACAGCAGTTAGAACTGGGCATAGAAAAACTGATTGATTCAACATTGGGAAAGGAGTATATTGCCACCTTGCTTATTCAACTTCTATGCAGAGCACATCATGTAAAATCCTATGCTGAAGGAGTCACAAGCTGGAACCAAGATCGTCAGGAGAAATATCAACAGCCTCAGATATGTGGATGATACAACTCTAATGGAAGAAAGTGAATAGGAACTAAAGAGCCTCTTGATGAAGGTGAAAGTGGAAAAAATGCCTTAGAACTCAACATTCAAAAATTAAGACTATGGAATCCATTCCCATTACTTCGTTGCAAATACATGGGGGAAAAGTAGAAGCAGTGACAGATTTTCTTTTCTTGGGCTCCAAAATCACTGCAGATGATGACTGACTACAGCCATGAAATTGAAAACCATTTGCTCCTTTGTAGGAAAGCTATGACAAATTTAGACTGTATTAAAAAGCAGAAAGATCACTTTGTTGACAAAGGTCCATTATAGTCTAAGCTATGGTTTTTCCAGCAGTCACATATGGACCATAAAGAAGGCTGAGCTCCAAAGAACCAATGCTTTGTAACTGTGGTGTTGGAGAAGACTCTTGAGTGTTCCTTGGACAGTAAGGAGATCAAACCAGTCAGTTCTAAAGAAAATCAACCCTGAATAGTCATTGGAAGGACTGATGCTGAAGCTAAAGCTCCAATACTTTGGCCACCTGATGAAGAGTTGACTCATTGGAAAAGACCCTGTTGTTGGGAAAAATAGAAGGCAGAAGGAGAAGGGGATGACAGAAACATTGACAGAGAGGTGGATTAGTGGGGAAGAAGGAGGGGGGCACAGAATTCGAACAGTTTAAGGCCATCTGATCAGAGCAGAGTGCAATGTCTGCTGGTGAAATGTGTGCAGGTGTCTGAGGACCATCTCTAGTCATTGGAGACAAACCAGCAGGTGGATGGGAACGGATTGCTCATACACCAGTTCCTTTAGTAAGAGGCTGCCCCAGTAGCCTCCATATCAGCCCTGTGGGTCTTGGAATTGAGTGAGGGTCCAAGTCCTATTTTTGAGGGAAGACTGGGAGGATTTGAGGAAGTGACTGGGAGACTCAGCCCATATGGGGACCCTGTGTTTCTCCTGGTGTCTGAGTAGAACAAGGGCTTCTCTGCATGGGGCACGGGCGAGCTCTGATGTTTAGACTAAACTCCCTCAGTCACCAGGTGGATCTAGGCCCTAGGGCTGTCTTCTATTGGAACACCATCCCAAATCCTGAGCTTTTGTGCTACCTAGTTACTCACTGCCCCAGTGGCCTCACTAGTGACTGTGCACTGCTGTCTAACTCTCCCCTTTCTGGGGCCCGTGTCCTGCTTTGAGGACCCCACTTTTAGTAGATGTCTTTCAGTATTATTTCAGGTGAGGAGTCTCAAGCCCCATCTCTCTGACTCCAGAGGAAAGAAAAGGGATTTGCTTCAACTCCCACACCTTCCTGTTGAGTGATATCTGCAGTGACAGCCCCAGGATTTGGAGGAGAGCATCATGTAGTCAGCTGCTCGTCTAGAGGCTAGCCTTTGTAGTTGGGTTAGCAGCCTCCTCCACACTGGATTTATGGGGTGGCCTTTCCTTAATCTTCTGCATCCATGTGTTGCTGAAAATTTAAGGATCCTGGAAACCCATGGACTGAGTACAGCTTTTGTGGTGTTGGAGAAGACTCTTGAGTGTTCCTTGGACAGTAAGGAGATCAAACCAGTCAGTTCTAAAGAAAATCAACCCTGAATAGTCATTGGAAGGACTGATGCTGAAGCTAAAGCTCCAATACTTTGGCCACCTGATGAAGAGTTGACTCATTGGAAAAGACCCTGTTGTTGGGAAAAATAGAAGGCAGAAGGAGAAGGGGATGACAGAAACATTGACAGAGAGGTGGATTAGTGGGGAAGAAGGAGGGGGGCACAGAATTCGAACAGTTTAAGGCCATCTGATCAGAGCAGAGTGCAATGTCTGCTGGTGAAATGTGTGCAGGTGTCTGAGGACCATCTCTAGTCATTGGAGACAAACCAGCAGGTGGATGGGAACGGATTGCTCATACACCAGTTCCTTTAGTAAGAGGCTGCCCCAGTAGCCTCCATATCAGCCCTGTGGGTCTTGGAATTGAGTGAGGGTCCAAGTCCTATTTTTGAGGGAAGACTGGGAGGATTTGAGGAAGTGACTGGGAGACTCAGCCCATATGGGGACCCTGTGTTTCTCCTGGTGTCTGAGTAGAACAAGGGCTTCTCTGCATGGGGCACGGGCGAGCTCTGATGTTTAGACTAAACTCCCTCAGTCACCAGGTGGATCTAGGCCCTAGGGCTGTCTTCTATTGGAACACCATCCCAAATCCTGAGCTTTTGTGCTACCTAGTTACTCACTGCCCCAGTGGCCTCACTAGTGACTGTGCACTGCTGTCTAACTCTCCCCTTTCTGGGGCCCGTGTCCTGCTTTGAGGACCCCACTTTTAGTAGATGTCTTTCAGTATTATTTCAGGTGAGGAGTCTCAAGCCCCATCTCTCTGACTCCAGAGGAAAGAAAAGGGATTTGCTTCAACTCCCACACCTTCCTGTTGAGTGATATCTGCAGTGACAGCCCCAGGATTTGGAGGAGAGCATCATGTAGTCAGCTGCTCGTCTAGAGGCTAGCCTTTTGTAGTTGGGTTAGCAGCCTCCCTCCACACTGGATTTATGGGGGTGGCCTTTCCCTTAATCTTCTGCATCCATGTGTTGCTGAAAATTTAAGGATGCCTTGGGTCCAAACCCATCCAGGTGAAAGTAATTTATAGCCTTCTTCCATCTACTCCTTCTTTAAGGTCCCTCAAGCCTTTTGAGAGTTATATGAAACTTTAAAAATATTTCACAGAGAGTAAAGGAGCAACGTTCTAGCTCCTAGAGCTTCTTCTCAATGGAATCTAGGTATCCCAGGTAGAGTACAGGGAGGGTATTGACTTGCATTAAATGTTAAGCACTAACCATAATCCAGCACTTAGAGAGTTTGCCAACAGCTACTCCCTTGCCTTAAAATATACAGCAGTCACAGAGGATGTATTATTCTACCTGTTCGGCATGCTCTTTTATAGGACCCAGGAGCAAAGTACATAGGACAGGTAACAAGGCATCCCAAATCCCAAGAGTCTTACAGGAATCTCTGAACAGAAGATTTCGGAGGACTAGAGCCTGTGTGTATTTGCCTGTGTCTGGAATGTAGAAGACTGCAGCAGGCTTGGAGGTCATCTTCCTGCTATGGCTTTCCCATAGGCATGATCTTATGGCTCATAAATTCACACCATCTATTGTGGCAGAGTTTGAGGGATGGTTGATTGAATAACTCTAGCTGGAGACTTGTCTTTTTCCTTGCTCACTTCATTATTTAGAAAAGGCCTACCTGGCCATCTCAGTCATTCAGAACATGAACCCAAACAAACATACAGTGTAGTCACTTGGTCTATGTGTATTCTATCTTCCCAGTGAGATGCATGTTTCCTTACAGGATAGATAAGAACTCTATTTACATTATCTAGAGACATACCTGCCATATTGTCCAATACACAGCTGGCGTGAAATAGATATTTTCTGGATAATGCTGGTGGAGTCAAAACCTGCCTTTGGGTGATGTCTGGTTGCCAAGTGTCATTGGCCCACATACTGGAGTCATCTAGAAAAAGCTTTCTCCCTTTCAGCCTTTACTTCTTAAAAATAATGGTTTTGTTCTGTCTATAGACATCATAATTGCTTTTGAAATGTTTGAAAGTAGCATCACATAGACTTTAGAGGAAGACAGGTCAGAACTGAATCCCAAGTTTGCTTCTCTGTGGCCAGAGACCCCCTCAGTCCATTAGACTTCCCTTAATTGTCATTAAAATTGGAACGACAACCAGAAAGGCCTAAGGCTTTTTGAGAGGCCATAACACAGGTGATCTGGCCTGAGGGAGACTCAGTGATCAATTGTTGAATTTTAGCAGAGTAACCCAGATCTTAGTCCCAGTGTGTTTTAGCTCCAAATTTGGTTTGTTTCCACTCTGCTGAGTTACCACCAAGACCAATCAACTTGACAAAAAATACTCTTTGGTTATTCATTCTCCAACTATCTTTTTTTTCTCCCTTAGAAAAATATAATGCACATCTGGGACCTATTATATGGCGGTATAGATTTCAGTATATGTTTCTGCTAATGCTTTAGTAAACAGAAACCGCATGCGTGTTGATTCCTTGAATACAGTAGCTGCTAGTCTGCCTCAAGCGAGGCTCAATACAAAGTTAAACATTGGAGGAATTTTAAAAAATGGCTCCATCGAAAGGCAAACTCAAGCTCCAATTGTATCTGAACCACTTTTCATAGTTAAGATAATGCTTTTAATGGCTTCCTACTGCTTAAGATGAGGAAAAATTTTAAAGTCTGTGATGTCCTTACTTGTAGCAAAGACAAGGATATGCTGTTAGAAACAGTTCTGATTGTTAATATTAGGACACTTAACTAATGGGGATTGACCACATAGAGGGGTATTCTGTCACGGTTTTAGTATTTTTGCAAACAGAAACCTTGGTCAAGGCCAGTATCTCTATGATTCCCTTATTTGCCTCATGGTTGTAGGATGGCTGTCTTGACTGGACATCAAGTCCATATCCAGTTGAAGAGATAGGTGTGAGGAGGCAGACCAGTCACATGCACATGTGTCCAGAAAAGCAAAACATTTTCCAGAAACAGCAAAAAGACTTACACTGCGGGCTTCCCTGGTGGTCCAGTGGGTAAGGACACCACCTTGCAGTGCAAGGGGCGCCGGTTCGATCCCTGGCCTGGGAAGATCCCACGTGCTGTGGAGTAGCTGGACTGATGTATCCAATTACCGAGCTGGAGCTCTGGAGCGCATGCGCCCAGAGCCGGCGCTCTGCAACAACAGAGGCCACCGCGATGGGAGGCCCACACGGGCCAAAGAACAAAGATGGATGAAAATAGACAAATGAAAGACCAATAGAAGTAGCCCGCCTGCTCCCCTCCCTCCCCACCATCCCCAAAATAAATAAATAAATAAATCTTTAAAAAAAAACAAGACTTACACTGCATGGCCACCTCAGTCTGCAAGGGGGATTGGGAAAGGGAGGTTTTACCTTTTCCAGCCTCTGTAGTAGAGGTGAACAAGAGAGAAAGAGACAGAGATGGGTGTTAGGTTAGCCAATCTCCAGTGTCTGTCATCATGAATTTCATAAAAGTGTTTGTGAGCTGAGCCTTATGGCCCATCTCTCTAAACTGACCCTGAAAAACAACAGATGAGTCTATAAAGCCAAGAAGAACTTTGGAGTCAATCTCACCAAACTTTATGTACTGGCTCTGTCACTTACAGAGAGGGATGGCCCTGGAGAAGTCACTCCTTCTCTTTGAACCCCTATTTCCTCACGTATAATAAGTAATACTGTGTCCTAGAGTTAGTGTGAAGACCAAATGAAAGACTAAGAGATCACTTTCTGAGCTCATTACTCCTCTGCCCATGTATATTATTAGGTAAAGATAGTGGTGGTGGTAAATGGGTAAAAGGAGGGATGAAAGAGCCTGCTCAGTACTACACAGAATAGCCAGGCCCATGATAACCCAGGGCTTCCTTTCTTTGGCCCTTCCTTCATGCAGCTCATAATTTGACAACCCTTAACTGTGATCTCAAGGTGTCATACTCAGTTTTGGGTCTCCAGTGCCTCGTGCACAGTGATAGGTGCTCAGGAAAAGTTTAACGAATGAATGAATCCCTTACACTGGAGCTTGAGCTAGTTGGAGAAAAAGGACATTGTCATTCGATCAAACATGTTCAATAAAGACAATTTTCTCAAGGCATTATTCAGCAGCTTTTTAGGAATAAATAGACAAGGAATTCTAATAAGAAGGTGGTGGCAGTAGAAGTATGGTTTTCAGAGCTCGAATGTCCACAAACTACTAGACACAAGAGCCAAAACCCATGGGTTCCATTTGCAAAAATAACTGGGTGACGAAGTAGATATCCTCAAACCCAAAATGATGGTGGGTGATGGCGAAATGCCAGTAATGGTAAGGTCTGTCTTGTCTCAGCATCTTGTGCTAGAAGAGCAGAGAGAAGCAAGAGAATAACTAAAGGACCTGAGAAGCATAAAGAGCCAACAGGTATTCTCCAAGAAGAATTTCCCAGGTGGCGCTAGTGATAAAGAACTCACCTACCAATGCAGGAGACAAGTGAGAGAAAGCTGTAAGGGGCATAGAACAAATAAATACAACAAAAGATGCTTTTAGAGAAATAGAAGGTGAGAAAAGAAACAGTTTTAATCAAAAATAAATGAAGAGCTGAAAAGTAAGAGAATGCTTTTTGTCTGTATATATCATGTATCTGTACATATATAACAATAAAGATAGGTAAAGAAGATCTAATCTGTGAATAACAAGAGTTCCTTGAGAAAACCATAAAAAGGGAGTAGAACAAATTCTAAAAATGAATGCAAAAAAACTTTTCTGAAGTTAAACCACATTTGAATTTTCATATGGAAAGAGCATATTATATACCCAAGAATATTAACATAGACTAAGCAATGACAGGAAATATTATTAGGTAAAGATAGTGGTGGTGGTAAATGGGTAAAAGGAGGGATGAAAGAGCCTGCTCAGTACTACACAGAATAGCCAGGCCCATGATAACCCAGGGCTTCCTTTCTTTGGCCCTTCCTTCATGCAGCTCATAATTTGACAACCCTTAACTGTGATCTCAAGGTGTCATACTCAGTTTTGGGTCTCCAGTGCCTCGTGCACAGTGATAGGTGCTCAGGAAAAGTTTAACGAATGAATGAATCCCTTACACTGGAGCTTGAGCTAGTTGGAGAAAAAGGACATTGTCATTCGATCAAACATGTTCAATAAAGACAATTTTCTCAAGGCATTATTCAGCAGCTTTTTAGGAATAAATAGACAAGGAATTCTAATAAGAAGGTGGTGGCAGTAGAAGTATGGTTTTCAGAGCTCGAATGTCCACAAACTACTAGACACAAGAGCCAAAACCCATGGGTTCCATTTGCAAAAATAACTGGGTGACGAAGTAGATATCCTCAAACCCAAAATGATGGTGGGTGATGGCGAAATGCCAGTAATGGTAAGGTCTGTCTTGTCTCAGCATCTTGTGCTAGAAGAGCAGAGAGAAGCAAGAGAATAACTAAAGGACCTGAGAAGCATAAAGAGCCAACAGGTATTCTCCAAGAAGAATTTCCCAGGTGGCGCTAGTGATAAAGAACTCACCTACCAATGCAGGAGACAAGTGAGAGAAAGCTGTAAGGGGCATAGAACAAATAAATACAACAAAAGATGCTTTTAGAGAAATAGAAGGTGAGAAAAGAAACAGTTTTAATCAAAAATAAATGAAGAGCTGAAAAGTAAGAGAATGCTTTTTGTCTGTATATATCATGTATCTGTACATATATAACAATAAAGATAGGTAAAGAAGATCTAATCTGTGAATAACAAGAGTTCCTTGAGAAAACCATAAAAAGGGAGTAGAACAAATTCTAAAAATGAATGCAAAAAAACTTTTCTGAAGTTAAACCACATTTGAATTTTCATATGGAAAGAGCATATTATATACCCAAGAATATTAACATAGACTAAGCAATGACAGGAAATATTACTAGACTTAAAGGAAAAAGAACAAAACCTCTTAGGCATCCAAGGCAAAAACAGCTAGTGACTTATAAAGAAAAGAGAATTAGGTTACCTTCAGGTTTGTAGACCATATTTTCTAGCATAATACATAGAATAAAAATATATATATATACATATATATATATATATATATGTATATATACACATAATAATGTATTTTAAATGGTAGGGTTAAATTCAATTATATTTACAACTACATTAAAAGTAAATTGTCTAAAAACCTTTTAAAAATAACTTTATTCATTTATGTTTGGCTTTTCTGGGGCTTTGTTGCTGTGTGGACTTTTCTCTAGTTGTAGTATGTGGGCTCCTCACTGCCGTGGCTTCTCTTGTTGCAGAACATGGGCTCTAGGGTACACAGGCTTCAGTAGTTGCAGCTCCTGGGCTCCAGAGCACAGGCTCAGTAGTTGCGGCACCTGAGTTTAGTTGCTCCACAGCATGTAGGATCTTCCCAGACCAGGAATTGCCTTGGCAGGCAGACGCTTCACCACTGATCCACCAGAGAAAACCCATAGAAACTTTTAAATGTTTAAATATTTTCAGTATTCCTGCAGTGCCCTTCCATTTTGCATTTAAGCTCTGCCTTGTGATGGCAGTGGGCCTTGGATGAGAATGAGCTTCTTGTCCACCCCTCGGTGGCAGCAGACCTCTGCTTTGCATCCACGAGTGGACTCCTCAGCATGACGCTTTCCTGCCCCTTCTCTAGCGGCAGTGGGATTAAAGAACTCACCTACCAATGCAGGAGACAAGTGAGAGAAAGCTGTAAGGGGCATAGAACAAATAAATACAACAAAAGATGCTTTTAAATAGAAGGTGAGAAAAGAAACAGTTTTAATCAAAAATAAATGAAGAGCTGAAAAGTAAGAGAATGCTTTTTGTCTGTATATATCATGTATCTGTACATATATAACAATAAAGATAGGTAAAGAAGATCTAATCTGTGAATAACAAGAGTTCCTTGAGAAAACCATAAAAAGGGAGTAGAACAAATTCTAAAAATGAATGCAAAAAAACTTTTCTGAAGTTAAACCACATTTGAATTTTCATATGGAAAGAGCATATTATATACCCAAGAATATTAACATAGACTAAGCAATGACAGGAAATATTACTAGACTTAAAGGAAAAAGAACAAAACCTCTTAGGCATCCAAGGCAAAAACAGCTAGTGACTTATAAAGAAAAGAGAATTAGGTTACCTTCAGGTTTGTAGACCATATTTTCTAGCATAATACATAGAATAAAAATATATATATATACATATATATATATATATATATATATGTATATATACACATAATAATGTATTTTAAATGGTAGGGTTAAATTCAATTATATTTACAACTACATTAAAAGTAAATTGTCTAAAAACCTTTTAAAAATAACTTTATTCATTTATGTTTGGCTTTTCTGGGGCTTTGTTGCTGTGTGGACTTTTCTCTAGTTGTAGTATGTGGGCTCCTCACTGCCGTGGCTTCTCTTGTTGCAGAACATGGGCTCTAGGGTACACAGGCTTCAGTAGTTGCAGCTCCTGGGCTCCAGAGCACAGGCTCAGTAGTTGCGGCACCTGAGTTTAGTTGCTCCACAGCATGTAGGATCTTCCCAGACCAGGAATTGCCTTGGCAGGCAGACGCTTCACCACTGATCCACCAGAGAAAACCCCTAGAAACTTTTTAAATGTTTAAATATTTTCAGTATTCCTGCAGTGCCCTTCCATTTTGCATTTAAGCTCTGCCTTGTGATGGCAGAGGGTCTTGGATGAGAATGAGCTTCTTGTCCACCCCTCGGTGGCAACAGACCTCTGCTTTGCATCAATGAATGGAATTCTGAGCATGATGCTTTCCTGCCCCTTCTCTAGCGGCAGTGGGATTTTCCTAATTTCAATGAAGGCTTATTTCCCACCTCTTCTCTTGTGGGCAACCTTTGCCTTGAAGAAGGGAAGAGAAACACACAAGAAAATTCTCTGTCTCGCAGTGTCAGCCAATCACCACCATATACTAATGAGGGTTCAGAACGTGAATGGGCTACTCCGAACAACCTTCAAACTTGGCCAAAGACTGTGCCCCCTCACTGCAGAAGATAGCACTCTCAGGTCTCCTTTTCTGCCCTCTATCTTTTTCACACCCACATGGTGAAGGGCAATGGAAAGGAGCTGTTATGTATGGGTGGGTTACCATCTGAGTCACCAGGGAAGTCCACTTAAACCCAGAAATATATTTAGATTAATGACTTCATAATTATATATATATTAAAAATTGAATCCATCTCTTTTAGATGATTGTAGAGAACCAATTTATTATCTTAGAAACAAAGGAAAGAATCAAGTGTTTTTCCTTTTATATATAAACTTATGCAACTGGGTAACCACATAATAGATTAGAGAAACATCTCTTCATAAATGATTCCAACAAAAAAAGTAAAATGAGATGTGGAATTAGAATGTCACCATTTTTCAATCTCCAGTGAATTTATGGGTCTAGGCAGTGAGCCTCCATGGCTGTTGACATCACAAAAAGAGAGACAACCAGACATATGCTATCTAGTGAAATAACATGCCACTTCCTACGGTCTTGCCAAAATGACTGAGTTAAAGTTTTATCCATCTCTGAATCCAACTTCTGATTTGTAGATAAAGCCAAGGACAGAGAAGCATGTTGGACAGGACCATGAGTCCACAATCAACAAAATCGAGACAAGGGGGAAATTCCACAGGTCAAGTCACGAGGGACCTTTAACAAATCAATTATAGGCCAAAGGACAGGATGCAGGGAAAACCAACAGATTCAAAGAAAGGTTAACATTTATCAAATTTTTGAGAATGAGTGAGAATAAACTGTTGGGCTAAGAATGTACACTTGAGTAACCAAATCATGAAGAAACAGAGGGAAGTGATTACTCTAAAAAGTCAAGATAGCGGTTATTTTTGGAAAGAGGAAGGAGACACATGTGAAAGGCTTCTGGAATAGCTGGCAATTTTCTATTTCTTGATCTGAGTGAGTGTTAGCCTTATAATTCACTAAGCCATGTGTTTGTTTTTTATGGTTTTCCATATCTGTGTTTATTTTACAATAAAAGATTAAAACAAAAACCTGTTTCACTTCAGAGCACCTTACTCTCACACCTCAAAAAGTGAATCACATATCTCTATGTATAAAACCAAAATACATGAAAAGTTTTTGAAAAGAATACATAGGCAGGAAGGATATGTTTAAGAATATGTTTTAGATCAAGTTATATTTCCTAAGTGCCTTTATTAGAACCTATTTCACAAAATCCTTTCCTTCCTTAAGAAAAATCCTTTCAGAAGAGTCTGTGCACCTTTTTTCTAGACTTGCCAAGCCAAATAGCTAGAAAGTATTTCCTTTTCAAAGTCCAAGGAACATGCAACCCTCTATGTAATTTTTTAAAAATGATGTATTAAGGTTTCCAACCCCCACTCCTTCCCTTCACTTTCAAGGGGAAAAATATATGTACAAATATGCACATGCTTATTTATAAAAGCAACGTACATATTATAATGTAAATGTAGAAACAGCATTCAAAAAAGAAACCTCCACAAAGAAGATAAATACCTTTTCAGCAAGAGTTAGAGGATGGAACAGTTTCATCAAAAGTTTAAACGCTTTAAAGAATTATATTTGCCATCTGAGCTGTCATTTCAAAGCCAAAATGTGAGCTCAATGGGGACGACATATGCTATCTAGTGAAATAACATGCCACTTCCTACGGTCTTGCCAAAATGACTGAGTTAAAGTTTTATCCATCTCTGAATCCAACTTCTGATTTGTAGATAAAGCCAAGGACAGAGAAGCATGTTGGACAGGACCATGAGTCCACAATCAACAAAATCGAGACAAGGGGGAAATTCCACAGGTCAAGTCACGAGGGACCTTTAACAAATCAATTATAGGCCAAAGGACAGGATGCAGGGAAAACCAACAGATTCAAAGAAAGGTTAACATTTATCAAATTTTTGAGAATGAGTGAGAATAAACTGTTGGGCTAAGAATGTACACTTGAGTAACCAAATCATGAAGAAACAGAGGGAAGTGATTACTCTAAAAAGTCAAGATAGCGGTTATTTTTGGAAAGAGGAAGGAGACACATGTGAAAGGCTTCTGGAATAGCTGGCAATTTTCTATTTCTTGATCTGAGTGAGTGTTAGCCTTATAATTCACTAAGCCATGTGTTTGTTTTTTATGGTTTTCCATATCTGTGTTTATTTTACAATAAAAGATTAAAACAAAAACCTGTTTCACTTCAGAGCACCTTACTCTCACACCTCAAAAAGTGAATCACATATCTCTATGTATAAAACCAAAATACATGAAAAGTTTTTGAAAAGAATACATAGGCAGGAAGGATATGTTTAAGAATATGTTTTAGATCAAGTTATATTTCCCTAAGTGCCTTTATTAGAACCTATTTCACAAAATCCTTTCCTTCCTTAAGAAAAATCCTTTCAGAAGAGTCTGTGCACCTTTTTTCTAGACTTGCCAAGCCAAATAGCTAGAAAGTATTTCCTTTTCAAAGTCCAAGGAACATGCAACCCTCTATGTAATTTTTTAAAAATGATGTATTAAGGTTTCCAACCCCCACTCCTTCCCTTCACTTTCAAGGGGAAAAATATATGTACAAATATGCACATGCTTATTTATAAAAGCAACGTACATATTATAATGTAAATGTAGAAACAGCATTCAAAAAAGAAACCTCCACAAAGAAGATAAATACCTTTTTCAGCAAGAGTTAGAGGATGGAACAGTTTCATCAAAAGTTTAAACGCTTTAAAGAATTATATTTGCCATCTGAGCTGTCATTTCAAAGCCAAAATGTGAGCTCAATGTGGACGTTTAAGCAACAAATGAATTTGCTGACTTCTGAAAGGGAACTCCCGTCTTCCCGAATCCTTTGAAGTTCCGTTTTGCTTTGTCTTCAAATGCCTTGACATAATCATCCCATTGATGCCTTGTGCTGTCTTGTGAACACCAGCATTTGCTCACAAGTCCCTATCAGGGCTGGAGACAAGGAGAGATTCAGATCCCTTTGACACCCGGGCGCCTGGTCAGGAAGTTCTCAAATATGCAACAACGTCAACTTTCAGCTGAACTGCTGCCCAGTGGGGCGCCCATCCTTTCAATCTCCATTGGTTCAGGTCTTCAAAGGCTGGGGGCATCTGTACCCAGTGACCTGTGTGACTGGCTTGACACATCTCTTTCCCGTGGGGTGGTGGGGGTAGAGGGGATTGAAATTACTTACCCACCTTTATTTCTCAGATTTGAGCCAGAGCCTGTGTGAGGCCCGCCCCCACCTCCAGATCAAACAACCCCTCAGTTATCCTCTAGTGGCACTGGTCACTGAAGCAGCAGCTGCTTGACCCACTTTAAGAAGCTTGCTTCCCACACTTTGGGATTAGCACTGATTATGACAGCAGTGCTGTCACACACTTACATGAGTGTGAACACTGTCCTTCTTTAATCACTTCCACAACCACACAGATGACTTAAGATAAAGGCACTGAGTGAATTCACCCAAGAACATACAGACGTCTAGTGGAAGAACTGAGATTTGAACTCAAGGATTTCTGGCTGCCAAGGTCACTCCTTAAAACCACCATGCTCTGGTGCCTATGGTCAGGGAGTAAGTATTGTTATTTATTGTTTCTTCAGTTGTGAAGTCGTGTCCAACTCCTAGTGACCCTATGGTTGCAGCATGCCAGGCTTCCCTGTCCTTCACTATCTCCTGTTTCCCCGTCAGTTGTGCTCAAGTCGTGTCCAAGCTCCTGCCATGTTCGCATACCCAACACTTCGTAAATGTAGAAACAGCATTCAAAAAAGAAACCTCCACAAAGAAGATAAATACCTTTTTCAGCAAGAGTTAGAGGATGGAACAGTTTCATCAAAAGTTTAAACGCTTTAAAGAATTATATTTGCCATCTGAGCTGTCATTTCAAAGCCAAAATGTGAGCTCAATGTGGACGTTTAAGCAACAAATGAATTTGCTGACTTCTGAAAGGGAACTCCCGTCTTCCCGAATCCTTTGAAGTTCCGTTTTGCTTTGTCTTCAAATGCCTTGACATAATCATCCCATTGATGCCTTGTGCTGTCTTGTGAACACCAGCATTTGCTCACAAGTCCCTATCAGGGCTGGAGACAAGGAGAGATTCAGATCCCTTTGACACCCGGGCGCCTGGTCAGGAAGTTCTCAAATATGCAACAACGTCAACTTTCAGCTGAACTGCTGCCCAGTGGGGCGCCCATCCTTTCAATCTCCATTGGTTCAGGTCTTCAAAGGCTGGGGGCATCTGTACCCAGTGACCTGTGTGACTGGCTTGACACATCTCTTTCCCGTGGGGTGGTGGGGGTAGAGGGGATTGAAATTACTTACCCACCTTTATTTCTCAGATTTGAGCCAGAGCCTGTGTGAGGCCCGCCCCCACCTCCAGATCAAACAACCCCTCAGTTATCCTCTAGTGGCACTGGTCACTGAAGCAGCAGCTGCTTGACCCACTTTAAGAAGCTTGCTTCCCACACTTTGGGATTAGCACTGATTATGACAGCAGTGCTGTCACACACTTACATGAGTGTGAACACTGTCCTTCTTTAATCACTTCCACAACCACACAGATGACTTAAGATAAAGGCACTGAGTGAATTCACCCAAGAACATACAGACGTCTAGTGGAAGAACTGAGATTTGAACTCAAGGATTTCTGGCTGCCAAGGTCACTCCTTAAAACCACCATGCTCTGGTGCCTATGGTCAGGGAGTAAGTATTGTTATTTATTGTTTCTTCAGTTGTGAAGTCGTGTCCAACTCCTAGTGACCCTATGGTTGCAGCATGCCAGGCTTCCCTGTCCTTCACTATCTCCTGGAGTTTGCTCAAGCTCAGGCCCACTGAGTCGGTGATGCTATCCAACCATCTCATAGCTGTATGGAGCTCACAGACATAGCTGTGTGCTGATGCAAGCTCCTGCCATGTGTCAGGCACTATACCAAACTTCACAAACACTTCATTTAATTATATACAGTACATATAGATATGGACCTCCCTCATGGCTCAGATGGTGAAGAATCTGCCTTTAATGCAGGAGACCCGGTTTGATTCTTGGTCGAAAAGATTCCTTGGAGAAAGAAATGGCAACCCACTCCAGTATTCTTGCCTGGGAAATGCCGTGGAGAGAGGAGCTTGGCAGGCTGAGTGACTAACACATATAGGTATAGATATAGATATAAAGACATAGATAGATGAAGACCTAAAAATTTAGGAGCTAGCCTTCAGCCAGAATGCCTAGATTTAATCTCACATCCACAGTTTACCAGTTGTGTGACCTTGAACAAATAATTTTGTTTGTTACTAATCTTCAACCAAGAGCATCCCCCTCATAGAATACTGTGAAAATTAAATGAAAATTAAATGAATAATTTATGTAAACCACATAATGTATTTCCCAGCACAGAATAGGTGCCAAAGAGTTAGATATTATTAATACTATATGATAGACAATATCATACATTATTACAATGCTATATTAATTACATTTCATATAATTAACAATATAAATACTATTGTGTGATAATAGTGTTTCCTATTATTACTATATACACTTTTGCTGTTGTTGCTAACTTGTGTCCGACTCTTTCCAACCCTGTGAACTATAGCCCACCAGGCTTCTCTGTCCATGGAATTTCTCAGGCAAGGATACTGGAGTGGGTTTCCATTTCTTTTTCCAAGGGATCTTCCGGATCCTGGGATCAAACTCACGTCTCTTGCATTGGCAGGTGGATTCTTTACTGCTGAGTCACCAGGGAAGTCCCTATCCATAGATGGTCTATTTTCTCAAGCAATTCAGAAAGCTTGGTAAAGAGGAGTGACTCTCTTTAAAGCTTTTCCAGGTGAATGATTACAAAAATAAGTATACTGAGCTGCTTTCCTCACTATCTCCTGGAGTTTGCTCAAGCTCAGGCCCACTGAGTCGGTGATGCTATCCAACCATCTCATAGCTGTATGGAGCTCACAGACATAGCTGTGTGCTGATGCAAGCTCCTGCCATGTGTCAGGCACTATACCAAACTTCACAAACACTTCATTTAATTATATACAGTACATATAGATATGGACCTCCCTCATGGCTCAGATGGTGAAGAATCTGCCTTTAATGCAGGAGACCCGGTTTGATTCTTGGTCGAAAAGATTCCTTGGAGAAAGAAATGGCAACCCACTCCAGTATTCTTGCCTGGGAAATGCCGTGGAGAGAGGAGCTTGGCAGGCTGAGTGACTAACACATATAGGTATAGATATAGATATAAAGACATAGATAGATGAAGACCTAAAAATTTAGGAGCTAGCCTTCAGCCAGAATGCCTAGATTTAATCTCACATCCACAGTTTACCAGTTGTGTGACCTTGAACAAATAATTTTGTTTGTTACTAATCTTCAACCAAGAGCATCCCCCTCATAGAATACTGTGAAAATTAAATGAAAATTAAATGAATAATTTATGTAAACCACATAATGTATTTCCCAGCACAGAATAGGTGCCAAAGAGTTAGATATTATTAATACTATATGATAGACAATATCATACATTATTACAATGCTATATTAATTACATTTCATATAATTAACAATATAAATACTATTGTGTGATAATAGTGTTTCCTATTATTACTATATACACTTTTGCTGTTGTTGCTAACTTGTGTCCGACTCTTTCCAACCCTGTGAACTATAGCCCACCAGGCTTCTCTGTCCATGGAATTTCTCAGGCAAGGATACTGGAGTGGGTTTCCATTTCTTTTTCCAAGGGATCTTCCGGATCCTGGGATCAAACTCACGTCTCTTGCATTGGCAGGTGGATTCTTTACTGCTGAGTCACCAGGGAAGTCCCTATCCATAGATGGTCTATTTTCTCAAGCAATTCAGAAAGCTTGGTAAAGAGGAGTGACTCTCTTTAAAGCTTTTCCAGGTGAATGATTACAAAAATAAGTATACTGAGCTGACTCATTTTTCCCAAGGAGATCAATATTTGAGATACAAACCGGCAAAGCAGACTGATGAGGGAATAGCTGAAACTGAGGCTCAGGATGACAGACCACAGACACAACACCAGAGCATTGTTCTGAGCACGACAGGCCACCCACACTCCAGACAGAGGATAGTTAGCGTTTCGCTCTCCTTGTCATCTCGGATGCTGTCCATCTCAGCATGCGTACAGGCCAGGCGACCCTCTGGTCCCAGTCCTCACCTTACCCATCTTTCATTACTGTTGCAAGACTCTGGTCCTTCTAAGATCAAGTTTATTTCTATCTCTATTCTAATATCCAAATCCCATTTGGAGTTTAAACAGCACATGCCTATGCACAGTACGTTTGAAGGACTGATAATACAAACACAGATAGAGAGTACTGAGCAGATATTTGAACTGGGTGCTGTGTTAAAAACAAGCATTATTTCTTTGAATCGCATGGCTCGCTATGGTAGCATTAGATCATTCTCAGGTCCTGTATCCATATTTACTGAATAGCAGAGTGTCCTTAGGTCCAACTTCATCCACTTCTAGTGTTCATGCTATTAACTCTTTCATTCTAAGCCACCTTCATTACATTCCAAACTCTTTTTACTTTATCTCTCCACACTCTACTTAAGGAAAGGTACCTAAGAAGTTCATTCTCTGGATATTAATTACTGGATAAAATAGCTGATGTGTCTGTTTTTCTTGTCTGAACATCCCTAGCATTCTGAACTTTCTCCACCACTAGGCAGTGACCCTTTGAAGGCGAGAACCTTGTTTTCTTCATCTTTCTGACTCTTAGCACAGTGCCTGGCATAGAGCAAGAGCTCAATAAATATTTGCGGAGAGCATGAATGATTGGCTGTATGGTCAGATGCCTCAAATGACCTCCCTCTTTCGCAAGGACGTCACTACTAAGCCCCCAGCTGTTGATCACCAAGAAGTGGCTACTGCACTCAGCAAAATGTCGCTCAAGTGGTTGGCACCCAATGCATTTTAGTTAATGAAAAAATAAATACATAATTCAGGCCTTAAGGCAACATACATCACCTGGGAGATGAATTTAAACACTACTTGCTTTTCCTCTTTTGAAATCTGTGACAAATTAAGCCAGATCAGCAAGATTCTGGGAACAGGGGCTGCAGCCCACGAGGGCCGAACTGTGCTGTGCAGGCATCAGCCTTTAATGAAGGAGTCACAGCCTTACGACATTTTCCATTACAGCCCCCGTCAAGCTGCTATGGGCGACCTCATTTGCTACATCCAGAGATGGGGTTCTGTCTGGTTTCAATGCTAAGAATAGTTCTACTGCTGAGAAACTGGTCGGCATGTACATTATATACTTGGTACACTGTGTAATTGTCTATATTTCCCCCCTTTTTTTGGCCAGTAAAATACTGGAGCTAAACTTGTAGCTATTCATAGCAACAGAAAGATCTTCTAATAACACACTTTTTCAATGTCAGTCTTGACTGTTTTTCATTTCCTTAATGCAAGCCCTTTCCTTCCTTCCTTCCTTTTTCTTCTGCTAATTTGATACATTCTCATTTCTTTAGGAATGATGGTAAGCTATCCAGGGATCATAAATGGAACTAAATGTAAAACAGCTTCCTTTATTGTGTAACCACAGACTGAGCAAATGCATTCAGCAAATACATTGTTATTTGAATACACAATGATTGTTACTTTCCCCTGGTTTATTTAGTGTATCCAGGACTAAAATCTCCTCTGGTGCTTTTCTGGTGACTCTGTGGCAAAGGATCCACCTGCAGGAAACATGGGTTCAACTCTGGTCCAGGAAGATCCCACATGCTGCAGAGCAACTATACCCGTGTGCCACAACTATTGAGCCTGTGCTTTCGAGCCTGGGGCTCCCAATTACTGAGCCCACATGCTATAACTGCTGAAGCCCACGCTCCCTAGGGCCCATGCTCTGCAGCAAGAGAATCCACTGCATTGAGAAGCCCACGTATCGCAACTAGAGAGAGAGTAGCCTGAGCAGCAAAGAAGACCCAGCTTAGCCAAGAATAAAAACAAATAAACACTTTAAAACATCTTTTCTGGAAAGAAGAGATAAAGTTATAAAATATCAAATAAAAAGGAGATTTTAACAAGTCTCCTGGTATCACTCCCTATGGGCTGGGAATTTGAATTCTTGGGTGGATGATCATAGCTCACGACTGGCTCATGAAAGGGAATCACCAAGTGGTTGCTCCGGGAGAAGAAGAAAGGAAGGTAAGGAATTTGCAGGAAGAGATAAAGGGTTAGAAGGAAAAGGAAATGGAGAGAGAATGAGAGGGTACCAGCTAGGATGGCAGATGAAGGGGAAAAGTACAAAAGATGAACTAACAGTGGAGCTTCTCCAGCAGCTAAGTCTGATGCTTAGATCTCAGTTGTCTTCAAGAGGCTATTTGGTGACCAGAGGTAAGAGGACCATCAGAGGTTACATCACTGTCTTCACTTACAGCATAGCTCTGTGGTAGCAGTTAAAGCTGTTTATCCATGTTTATGGTTTTCAGAAACTCTGTGTAAATTGTACTTCTGTACTTTTCTGCCTCTTGGGTTCAGATACGATCATGTGACTGTTAAAGTATGTTAAACTTTTTGTTTTTCTTGCTGAATTGAGGGTTAATGAAGACTTTGGGCATGGGAGGGACAATGGACACAGAGAGAAGTGTTTAGGGACAAGGTGCACTTTGAAGGGAGGATGGACAGGACTTGATGATTGATTGGATGTAGGAAGTGAGAGAGGGTTGACCAAAATGGCTCCTGGGGTCTTTGGACAATGAGCTACGTAGAGAGGTCGTTTACCAAGAAGTGGAACTGTCATGGGAAAATAGCTTTGGGAGAGGAGAAGACCTAAGTCAGGTAGTAAACTACAACAATAGAGTATTATTATTGATCAGAAACTCTGGGATTAGGACCCAGCTCTCTGTGTTTTAACAAACCTTCTGAGAGATTCTGACAGACAGTCAAGCTTGAGAGTCACTGAATTAAAGCATCTGGTTTCAGCTGGTGTACGTTTTCTCCTGTGAGCCTGAATGAGTGCAGTATAATCCCATTAACAGGCCAAGTTTGGACGAATGCACAAGCTACTGCTGAAGCTGGATGGAAGCTCTTTTTCCCCGTCTGATTTTTGTATACAGATCCTCATCCAGAAAGGAAATACTTGCCCCCACTACCCCTTTTTTAAAAGGACTGTTGTTTTGTGGCAAAGGGAATACTTTGCTAATTTTAGGAAGATGGCTTCAGTTATGGACAGGAAGTCTTGAGAAGAGAGGAAGCTCTGTCTTTAATTTTTTAAAAAGCTGCATTTCTTTCTTCCTTTTTTTTTTTTTTTTTAAGAAAACAAAAACATTCCCAGCAAAGAAAACACCATTAAAGAAACCCCAGCTGACTGAGAAGAGGAGCCCTTGGCAACCATTGGCTGAGTCCCCTGAGCTGTAGTTGAATAAGCCTGGAAGGCAGAGGGCCTCAAGAAGGAAAAGTACAAAAGATGAACTAACAGTGGAGCTTCTCCAGCAGCTAAGTCTGATGCTTAGATCTCAGTTGTCTTCAAGAGGCTATTTGGTGACCAGAGGTAAGAGGACCATCAGAGGTTACATCACTGTCTTCACTTACAGCATAGCTCTGTGGTAGCAGTTAAAGCTGTTTATCCATGTTTATGGTTTTCAGAAACTCTGTGTAAATTGTACTTCTGTACTTTTCTGCCTCTTGGGTTCAGATACGATCATGTGACTGTTAAAGTATGTTAAACTTTTTGTTTTTCTTGCTGAATTGAGGGTTAATGAAGACTTTGGGCATGGGAGGGACAATGGACACAGAGAGAAGTGTTTAGGGACAAGGTGCACTTTGAAGGGAGGATGGACAGGACTTGATGATTGATTGGATGTAGGAAGTGAGAGAGGTTCGACCAAAATGGCTCCTGGGGTCTTTGGACAATGAGCTACGTAGAGAGGTCGTTTACCAAGAAGTGGAACTGTCATGGGAAAATAGCTTTGGGAGAGGAGAAGACCTAAGTCAGGTAGTAAACTACAACAATAGAGTATTATTATTGATCAGAAACTCTGGGATTAGGACCCAGCTCTCTGTGTTTTAACAAACCTTCTGAGAGATTCTGACAGACAGTCAAGCTTGAGAGTCACTGAATTAAAGCATCTGGTTTCAGCTGGTGTACGTTTTCTCCTGTGAGCCTGAATGAGTGCAGTATAATCCCATTAACAGGCCAAGTTTGGACGAATGCACAAGCTACTGCTGAAGCTGGATGGAAGCTCTTTTTCCCGTCTGATTTTTGTATACAGATCCTCATCCAGAAAGGAAATACTTGCCCCCACTACCCCTTTTTTAAAAGGACTGTTGTTTTGTGGCAAAGGGAATACTTTGCTAATTTTAGGAAGATGGCTTCAGTTATGGACAGGAAGTCTTGAGAAGAGAGGAAGCTCTGTCTTTAATTTTTTAAAAAGCTGCATTTCTTTCTTCCTTTTTTTTTTTTTTTTTAAGAAAACAAAAACATTCCCAGCAAAGAAAACACCATTAAAGAAACCCCAGCTGACTGAGAAGAGGAGCCCTTGGCAACCATTGGCTGAGTCCCCTGAGCTGTAGTTGAATAAGCCTGGAAGGCAGAGGGCCTCAAGATTTCATTTGAGAAAGAGAATCTCTGCAGTTAAATTGGCTTTGGGAGGAAGCAGAACAGCCGGGTTCATGGTAAGACTGATCCCCTAGAACCTTCCTCATTTGTTGCCTCCTCTGTGCAATGGGTGTTCCTCGGATGGGTCCCCTCTGAGTGTCTGCTTGTTCCTTACATCCTGAGCCAAGCCATACCCACCCATCTCCATGCTGGGTGCTGAGCCAGGCTGACCATGCTAGACAGTGTGAGTGACATCCTCCCTCATCCTCCCTCATATGATGATATGAAGGAGGAAGATACCAAGGGTGGTAGGGAATCAATTGAATAAATGCCCTGGCAGAAGGCTGAAAATGAAAATGGCTTTTACCAGCAAGTTCTGGATATTTTTGGTTGCAAGGAAAAGTTTCTTTTCTTTTTTTTTTTTTAAAGAAAATCAAGTCTGTAGTCATCATCTTATGCTATCTCTCAGTCTCTGTGATTGGCTTAGAAATGAACTGTGTCCCATGGGGGGCCAATGAGATCTGAGAACATAGTTTTTTTTGGGGGAGGGGGCGGGGTTCGGGTTGGGGAGGGAGGGGAGCGGGTGAGCCACTTCCATTGGTCTTTCATTTCTCTGTTTTCATCCGTCTTTGTTCTTTGGCCCATGTGGGCCTCCCATCGCAGTGGCGTCTGTCGTTGCAGAGCGCCGGCGCTGGGCGCATGCGCTTCAGAGCTCAGGCTCGGTGATTGGACACATCGGTCCAGCCACTCCGCGGCACGTGGGATCTTCCCAGGCCAGGGATCGAACCAGCGCCCCTTGCACTGCAAGGCGGTGTCCTTACCCACTGGACCACCAGGGGAAGCCCAGAACATAGTTTTTTGAGGCTTCTGGGAATGGAAAGTTTTTGTGTATGAGGGCGAGTTACTGAGAGAGCTGTTTCCTTATCTCCAGGGATCATCACGTGTGGATTGGGGCAGTCATCTGACTTCTAGCTGGAGGACAACACCAGGCCACAGAGAAGGACAAAGTTCAGTGAGTCACACAGAAACGGCACAAGACCATGCTGGGTCTAATGAAGTGACTCCTTCCCACTGCTCCACGCCCACCTGCATCATGAGGGGCCCATGGGCAGAAGCTGAGTGGATGTCACTCTCTCTGTCCAGCACAGTCAGCCTGGCCCAGCACCTGGCATGGAGGCTTGGCTCAGGAAGGAGAGAATGAGCAGACGGATGGCAATTGAACCTAGGGTTTCCCCAGTGCCATCACCTGAATGGCAAGCTTAACCTCATGCAAGTGGTTATAGCTTTGCAGGCTGAGATTTTCAGGCATTCAAATCAAATTTGGGCAGAGATTTGGAGAGGATGTTGGGGAGGAAAATGGCAGGACAGGACAAGGGCAGGAACACGCAAAGCGATGTTGCTTCTGTGCAGTGTCACCACCAGGACCATGTGTGCGAGGCCATTCCCGGCACGGACACAGTGTTCTCCTGTGTGCCTGGGCACATTGAGCCAGCGAGGCACTTGGAAGGAGTCTGGAAGACGTGTTAGAGCTTTATTAGCTTAAGTACTTTACCAGAGTGTAGATTACATCCAAACCTGGAAGTTTTCAACAGCAAACTTGCATTGGCTTTCCAAAAGCTTGAGGCTGGCCTTCCCTTCAGTCAAAAGGTAGCCTGTGCCAGTTAAAGCTGAGAACCAGAAAGCAACCATGTCGATTTTGAAACTTGTATTTGATGAGATTTTTCATGCCTTTCTGCCGTGCAGACATCCAGTAAAGCTACAGAGATAGGTCAGATCCGACCTGCAGGCTCTGGCTCTTTCTGAATTAGTGGTCGCCTTATCTTGAAGGAACTTCAAGGTCCAGTTGAAAACTCTGGGCTGGATTTCACTTGAGCACTAATTTAACTTGGCAGAGGTACTTGGCCCCTCTGGGCCTACAGTCACTCATGTAAAAATGAGAGGTAGAAGGAGAAGGAGGCGGCAGAGGACAAGAGAGTTAAATGGCATCACAGACTCAATGGACATGAATTTGAGCACACTCCAGGAGATAATGAAAGACAGGGAAGCCAGGTGTGATGGAGACCATGGGAGTCATAGAGTCGAACCCGACTTAGCAACTGAACAATAAAATCAAGACCTAGACCAACACTGAGTTCCTCTACATTGAGAAAAAGCATTACATGAACTGAAAATTCGAACAGCATTTAGAGGGGAAAAAAAGAGCATGAGATCTGGGGACAGCCTAGGATTTGAGACTCAGTTCTGCCGCTCACTACACAATCTCAGTTACCTCACTAAATAGCTTTGATCCATTTCATGATCTATATAGAAAATAGAATTAATCTCATTTCCATTATCTATGCTATGGAATTAGGGGAAGGTTTCAAAAGCAAAGCAACTGACCCAAAGTAGATATTAAATTAAAAATAATTCATTCAGCAAATGTTTCTTGAGTGTATGTTATGTGCCAAGGGCTCTGCTAGTCTAGAGTGATAAGCAAAATAGCGTCACCCTTAGGCTCATGGAAAGACAGAGAAAACATTAGAAATCCCATTTAAAAATGTGTAATTTCCATATGAGATTAGACCCACAAAGGGAAGTGTTAGGAGGTAAAATTTTATTAATCATTTAAATGTATAATTTTGATTCGGCCTTGCACGGACACAGTGTTCTCCTGTGTGCCTGGGCACATTGAGCCAGCGAGGCACTTGAGGAGCTGGCCTTATTAGCTTAAGTACTTTACCAGAGTGTAGATTACATCCAAACCTGGAAGTTTTCAACAGCAAACTTGCATTGGCTTTCCAAAAGCTTGAGGCTGGCCTTCCCTTCAGTCAAAAGGTAGCCTGTGCCAGTTAAAGCTGAGAACCAGAAAGCAACCATGTCGATTTTGAAACTTGTATTTGATGAGATTTTTCATGCCTTTCTGCCGTGCAGACATCCAGTAAAGCTACAGAGATAGGTCAGATCCGACCTGCAGGCTCTGGCTCTTTCTGAATTAGTGGTCGCCTTATCTTGAAGGAACTTCAAGGTCCAGTTGAAAACTCTGGGCTGGATTTCACTTGAGCACTAATTTAACTTGGCAGAGGTACTTGGCCCCTCTGGGCCTACAGTCACTCATGTAAAAATGAGAGGTAGAAGGAGAAGGAGGCGGCAGAGGACAAGAGAGTTAAATGGCATCACAGACTCAATGGACATGAATTTGAGCACACTCCAGGAGATAATGAAAGACAGGGAAGCCAGGTGTGATGGAGACCATGGGAGTCATAGAGTCGAACCCGACTTAGCAACTGAACAATAAAATCAAGACCTAGACCAACACTGAGTTCCTCTACATTGAGAAAAAGCATTACATGAACTGAAAATTCGAACAGCATTTAGAGGGAAAAAAGAGCATGAGATCTGGGGACAGCCTAGGATTTGAGACTCAGTTCTGCCGCTCACTACACAATCTCAGTTACCTCACTAAATAGCTTTGATCCATTTCATGATCTATATAGAAAATAGAATTAATCTCATTTCCATTATCTATGCTATGGAATTAGGGGAAGGTTTCAAAAGCAAAGCAACTGACCCAAAGTAGATATTAAATTAAAAATAATTCATTCAGCAAATGTTTCTTGAGTGTATGTTATGTGCCAAGGGCTCTGCTAGTCTAGAGTGATAAGCAAAATAGCCACCCTTAGGCTCATGGAAAGACAGAGAAAACATTAGAAATCACATTTAAAAATGTGTAATTTCCATATGAGATTAGACCCACAAAGGGAAGTGTTAGGAGGCTATGACACAGACATATCCTTTTTTTTCCATTAATCATTTTTTAAATTGGAATATTAATGCTTTACTGTGCTGTGTTAGTTTCTGCTATAAAACAAAGTGAATCAGGTATAAGTATACATATACCCCCACATTTTGAACATCCCTTCCACCTCCTTCCCTATCTCCCCCCTTTAGATCATCACAGAGCACCAAGCTGAGCTCAGCTTCCCACTAGCTTCTATTTTACACACAATAATATATATATATATATATGTCAATGCGACTTTCCCAATTCATCCCACCTGCCCCTTTCCCTTCATGTGTTCACATGTCCTTTCTTCATGTCTGCATCTCTATTCTTGTCCTGATATATTGAGGACTTCCCTGGTCCAGTGGTTAAGACTCCATACTTTCACTGCAGATGGTATAGGTTCCATTCCTGGTTAGGGAAATTCCACATGCTATGCAGTGCAGCCAAAAAACAAACAAAAAAAACCCCACCAAAACCCTCCTATTTTTATTCAGCGATGCCATCAAAGCCCTCATTCACCAAAGGTCTCCTTCACAGGCCTTTTGATGGGGCATCAGGAGAATGCGTTGCCCCAAACTTGATTTCCCACTATGCTGATTTTCAGTATCAGAGTTCTCTGGGACATGAACTGATTTCACATGCAACTCATGCATAAACTAACACAAGCCTATTCATGGGAGTGGGAAACTAATCTTGGAACTGCCATTGCCAGCCTCGTGTTCTTTCTCCCGAGTGTACATGATTGCTCATCTCGACTGAGGCTGATTTGATTTCCCACGTAGCTGTTCAATCCCGAGTTTGATCTATATAGAAAATAGAATTAATCTCATTTCCATTATCTATGCTATGGAATTAGGGGAAGGTTTCAAAAGCAAAGCAACTGACCCAAAGTAGATATTAAATTAAAAATAATTCATTCAGCAAATGTTTCTTGAGTGTATGTTATGTGCCAAGGGCTCTGCTAGTCTAGAGTGATAAGCAAAATAGCGTCACCCTTAGGCTCATGGAAAGACAGAGAAAACATTAGAAATCCCATTTAAAAATGTGTAATTTCCATATGAGATTAGACCCACAAAGGGAAGTGTTAGGAGGCTATGACACAGACATATCCTTTTTTTTCCATTAATCATTTTTTAAATTGGAATATTAATGCTTTACTGTGCTGTGTTAGTTTCTGCTATAAAACAAAGTGAATCAGGTATAAGTATACATATACCCCCACATTTTGAACATCCCTTCCACCTCCTTCCCTATCTCCCCCCTTTAGATCATCACAGAGCACCAAGCTGAGCTCAGCTTCCCACTAGCTTCTATTTTACACACAATAATATATATATATATATATGTCAATGCGACTTTCCCAATTCATCCCACCTGCCCCTTTCCCTTCATGTGTTCACATGTCCTTTCTTCATGTCTGCATCTCTATTCTTGTCCTGATATATTGAGGACTTCCCTGGTCCAGTGGTTAAGACTCCATACTTTCACTGCAGATGGTATAGGTTCCATTCCTGGTTAGGGAAATTCCACATGCTATGCAGTGCAGCCAAAAAACAAACAAAAAAAACCCCACCAAAACCCTCCTATTTTTATTCAGCGATGCCATCAAAGCCCTCATTCACCAAAGGTCTCCTTCACAGGCCTTTTGATGGGGCATCAGGAGAATGCGTTGCCCCAAACTTGATTTCCCACTATGCTGATTTTCAGTATCAGAGTTCTCTGGGACATGAACTGATTTCACATGCAACTCATGCATAAACTAACACAAGCCTATTCATGGGAGTGGGAAACTAATCTTGGAACTGCCATTGCCAGCCTCGTGTTCTTTCTCCCGAGTGTACATGATTGCTCATCTCGACTGAGGCTGATTTGATTAGGCAACACATCCTGCAACAGTCATCATCGATGAAGCTGTCTAACTACAAAGAATGAAGGCTCTCTGCCCAGTCTGACACCCACCTGGCGCCAGGTAGGTGCGGGGGCCCCAGGAGAGCCAGCCAGCTGGTGTTGATCCTGTCTGAGAGCCAAGGAACGGGAGAAACCTCTCTCTGGTAGCATGGGAGTTTAGCTTTGTTAAGTAGGGAGTGTTTGGCTTGGATGTTTCACCTCTAATCTGCATGCCACTGTTTTCTCATTCAGAACTAGGAACCATCACAGCCCAGACTGTGCATCATGCAGAGTTTTCATTCACATCATAGGAGATGAACATCTGCTTACTTCTTTCAGATCCACAACTTACACACTTTTGATCACGGTCCTCTTCAGATCTTACCATCTCACGTCTGGTTTATTGTAGTAACCTGCTCACAAATTACTCTCCTCTCAGTCTTGATCCCAAATTCATTTGAATCTAGTTATGATACTGCTTCTAAGTGTAAAATATAAGTGAAAGCCTAATTCCCTGGCAGTCCATGGGAGAAGACTTGGTGCTTTCCACTGCTGAGGACCTAGGTTCAATCCCTGGTCAGAGAACTAAGATCCTGCAAGCTGAGTAGCACAGCCGAAAAAAAAAATTATATATATATATATATATATATATCCCACTGCCTCAGGATGAAGTTCCAGAATCTTCACTGTGGCATAATACCGCAAGATGCCTACCCCCAAGCCGTCATTCTCCTCTTCCACTCCAGCAAAATCCAATATGAGGTCTGGTTGCAATGTATTCTAAACCAAAGGGCTAAACTATGAATATTCTAAGTCAGTCATACTGATCTCTTTCCTCTTTGGACTAAATAGGCATGTGAGCCAGTTCCAGTCAAAGAGATACAGGGGGAAGTTGACTGGCATTTTAGGGAATGACTATTTTCTTCTTGATAGAATCGCATGAAAAGATGGCCCATTTTCTGTGTAATGCTTGGTGCTGTGGCAGCCATCTTGTGACTGAGTGGGGCGATTTAAGATAATGAACTTATTCCAGGTTGCCTGGAATATTCCCACCATTAGCAATAAAAGTTCCATCTCTTGGGAAACCTTCAGTCCTAGGATAACTGAGACAATTGGTCACCCCAGGATACATCACTGGCATTCTAAGAGAGAGAAAAAAAATAACGTGAATACCTTAATGACCATCATTGAGCTGCTGAACCACCTCTGAGGCTACCATTCTCAAGTCCTCTTGTGCAAGTGCCTAAATACCTTCATCGTGTGTCTTGTAACTTGTGGCTAAAACTTGCAGCTTGAACACAACATTATATAGCCTTCATCAGATAGCCCCGGCTGTCTTTCAACTGTGATCTCTTACTATTCCTACCACTCCCCAATGTATACCCAGAGTGGATCACCCACTATTCCCTGAACTTACCGTGAATCCACATACCTCTGTGCCTTTGTTACTGTCATTTCCTTTTTCTGAAATTCCTTCTCTGCCTTCCATCACTTAAAATTTCTTAAACTTCCTTCAAGACCCATTTTGCCAAGCTCTTTTGAAAAAAAAAAAATGCCTTCCAGTCCCTCACTCCTTCCTCTGTGCTCCCATGGTTTTAAGAAGCAGAGTAACTCCTAGTTTATGTGCCTCTCAACCAATACTTTGAGTGTTACAAAGGCTAGGATTATAACTTGTCATTTTATATCTATAATCCTTAGCCCAGTATCTGCCAACTATATCATGCTTGTCGATAGAATGAATAATGATGTTTATGGGATAAATAATTACATGGAATGAAAACATTGACTTTGAAAAAGCAGAGTCCTATGGAAAGTGTGCAATGTACTGGTGGTAAAGAATCTACCTGCCAATGCAGGATACGCAAGAGACAATGGTTTGATCCCTGGTTTGGGAAGATCCCCTGGAGTAGAAAATGGCAACCCACTCCAGTATTTTTGCCTCGAAAACTCCATAGACAGAGGAGCCTGGTGGCCTATAGTTCATGGGGTCTCAAAGAGTCGGGCATGACTGAGTCACTGAACACACAAAGATAGATAGTTGCTGGTATAACTGTTTAAAGAAGACTTTAAAATCTCAAAACTTCTTATGTTTTTACTCTGCCATCCTTAGGTCTTTCCTTTTCATCCTGTGACTCTTGCCTCATGGTCACAAGATGGTAACTGCTGCTCCAGGCTTCATATCATCATACCAGCAGGGAAAGAGACAAAGGGTTAGACTTTATTATTTTAATTCAAGTGGAAACTTCTAGTCTACTTCTCTTCCTGTGCCATTTGCAAGAACTAGGTCACATTGTCAATCCTAACTGCCATAGAGGCCAGTCAAAGGACTATGTACTTTTGCCTGTTTCTCTAGATGAAGACAATAGGGAATACTATGGTAGGAAAGGGATCTTTGGACCAACTGACACCATCTGCCACAGCCTTTGCTTTAATTTCCAACCATTTTTTTTAATAATACTTCGCTGTATCTTATAAGAATTCCTGTTAACAAGACATGATTTATTGGTCAACCTGTTAATGATGGTGGTTTTAGGTTACTAAGTAAATTCAGAATGCAGATGGGTCCATTGCATTAATATTTCATACAGGCAAATTCATCCAGAGCATTTGACAAGCAACAGGAAATACCAGCTTGTGAAGCAAGGCTGAGTTCAGGGAAATCCTCGAGTTCCATCAACTCCACTGTAGTAATGCTATCATCCACACTCACTGTGTGCCTTGCTTCCATTACACCTCTCTTTTTCCATGGGGTTCCTCCATCTTGCAGTGCCATTTTACTGAGCTCTGAACCAAGAGACTCACAGTCAGTGTAGACAAGTCATTCTCCTCTCTGGGCATCCGTGGGCTCTTCTATAGAATAAGAGGTTGGGTTGTTGAGATTTCTAAGCTTCTTTCATCTCAAGCCTGTGGTTCTTAGATTCCTTGGGGAGATACTGATCCTTCAAGGCCAAGTTCAAAAGCTGCCTCCTCCATGAAGCATTCCCTGGCTCCCAGCCACCAGGCTGTATCTCCTCCTTTTATGCTGCCTCAATTAAGCTAATTATATCACTTACTCTCCTATCATTTTGGAGGCTTCCCCAGTGGCTCAGCAGTAAAGAATATGTCTGCAATTCAGAAGCTACAGGAGATGCAGTTTCAATCCCTGGGTCAGGAAGATCCCCTGGAGGAAGAAATGGAAGCCCGCTCCAGTATTTCTGCCTGGAGAATCCCACCGACAGAGGTCCATAGGCTTGCAAAGAGTCGGACATGACTGAAGCAACTTAGCAACTCATATCATTTTACAATAGATGGTTTTTCATATGTCTGTTTTCCAATCGAATTTGGGTTTTTAAACTTCTAGTCTACTTCTCTTCCTGTGCCATTTGCAAGAACTAGGTCACATTGTCAATCCTAACTGCCATAGAGGCCAGTCAAAGGACTATGTACTTTTGCCTGTTTCTCTAGATGAAGACAATAGGGAATACTATGGTAGGAAAGGGATCTTTGGACCAACTGACACCATCTGCCACAGCCTTTGCTTTAATTTCCAACCATTTTTTTTAATAATACTTCGCTGTATCTTATAAGAATTCCTGTTAACAAGACATGATTTATTGGTCAACCTGTTAATGATGGTGGTTTTAGGTTACTAAGTAAATTCAGAATGCAGATGGGTCCATTGCATTAATATTTCATACAGGCAAATTCATCCAGAGCATTTGACAAGCAACAGGAAATACCAGCTTGTGAAGCAAGGCTGAGTTCAGGGAAATCCTCGAGTTCCATCAACTCCACTGTAGTAATGCTATCATCCACACTCACTGTGTGCCTTGCTTCCATTACACCTCTCTTTTTCCATGGGGTTCCTCCATCTTGCAGTGCCATTTTACTGAGCTCTGAACCAAGAGACTCACAGTCAGTGTAGACAAGTCATTCTCCTCTCTGGGCATCCGTGGGCTCTTCTATAGAATAAGAGGTTGGGTTGTTGAGATTTCTAAGCTTCTTTCATCTCAAGCCTGTGGTTCTTAGATTCCTTGGAGAGATACTGATCCTTCAAGGCCAAGTTCAAAAGCTGCCTCCTCCATGAAGCATTCCCTGGCTCCCAGCCACCAGGCTGTATCTCCTCCTTTTATGCTGCCTCAATTAAGCTAATTATATCACTTACTCTCCTATCATTTTGGAGGCTTCCCCAGTGGCTCAGCAGTAAAGAATATGTCTGCAATTCAGAAGCTACAGGAGATGCAGTTTCAATCCCTGGGTCAGGAAGATCCCCTGGAGGAAGAAATGGAAGCCCGCTCCAGTATTTCTGCCTGGAGAATCCCACCGACAGAGGTCCATAGGCTTGCAAAGAGTCGGACATGACTGAAGCAACTTAGCAACTCATATCATTTTACAATAGATGGTTTTTCATATGTCTGTTTTCCAATCGAATTGTAAACTCTTTGAGAGGAGATTCCTCTTTTTAACTTCCAGTACTGCCTAGCAGAGGGATGTCCAAATAGTAATTGCTGAACAAAAGACAACTGAGTTGATCAGTTAACTCATAGGTCAATTATAAAATATGAGGAATCACATAATAAAATCAACTGATTCTCCAAAGTTTCTTTAACCAATAAATGTTTTTCAAACACATTCTTAAGCAAAAGCTTGAAAGAAGAAGAGGAAGAGGGGTTGTTTGCTGATTGAAGCAGACATGAGAGTCTAGGAACCCTACTGGACTATCCTCCACCCACTAGAGACCCCTGAGGTACCTTTCTGTCGAGCACCTAAGGAGTCAGGGAATATGAGTCCCCGTTGGAGTTTGGCTTCGTTTTAATCATCAAACTGTTGCTCTTGGCCTCAGTCTCCTGACATGTAAAACAACAGGAATGGCAAATAAGTGACACCCATGTGACCATTTCTCTCTTGCTTTTTCCTAGCTTTCTTTCTCTAGGATTCTTCAAAGCTTTCTCAATACATTCCTCACAGGAGTCCCTAGCTAGCCATGTGAGTCAGCTGCACATGAGACTGATTTGCCATTTTTGGGCTAACTCTATGATGGCTAAATTCTCTCACAGATCTAACATCTCCTAATTCTCATGTTTTAAAAATTCAATGGCTCCACTGATGTTGCTGCTCAGTCATAAATGATCTTGTTAAGAAAATTAAGCCCTCCAGGTACATGTCTAGAGATTCCTTCCCCCAAATGAGTATATTCAGAATGGGTAATCTAAGGCTAACAAAACAACTGAATCATGCAATTTGAGTCTGGTCTTGAGCAAGAGCCCTCTTTTATAAATGTGAAAGTGGTAGGTAACTTACAAATAAGGACATAAGTAGATGATTATTAATTTTGTCCAACCGTCTAGGCTTAAGGGTCCTGGGCCCAGGAAGATGATAAGAGGATGGGAATTTTGACAGAGGGAAATAAAAATTGGCTCATAGTTTTTTCTCTGATGATGAAAATTCATAGAGAGGATATAGAGGCATCTTTGAATCTCTGAAGGCCTTTCTAACAGAGCTGAAAATGGACTCCACCATTATCTCCATTGATCAAATGGACTTTCCATTTGATCTCCATGAGTAGAACTAAGACCGAGGATGGCAGCTTGGTGACAGCAGAGCTTACAGGCTGGTGGCCATGGGCATCAGTGGACTCTATAAAATAAGAGGTTGGGTTGTCTATGTTTCTTTCATCTCAAGCCTGTGGTCCTTAAATTCCTTGGAAAGATACTCATCCTTCAAGGCAAGTTCAAAGGCTGTACTCTTCATGAAGCACTCCTTGATTCCCAGCAGCCAGACTGTAACTCCTTTGTCTGTGTTTACTCAAGAAGCTAATTATGTCACTTACTCTCCTATCATTTTACAATAGATGATAATTCCCATCCCAGAGAATATCTTGTCTGGCTCATACAGCCTTTACAAAATGGTGAACATAAAGCTAACATCAAGCCTTGAACATTTACATAAAAATAAAATGGCCATGGTCTCTTAAAACTTGAGGGGATCTGATCGACATATATACACTACCATGTGAATAATATAGCTCTTGGGAAGCTGCTATATGGCACAGGAAGCCCAGGTCTTTGCTCCGAGATGACCTAAATGAGTGGAATGGAGAGGGAGGGGGGTCCATGAAGGAGAGGTCATGTGCGTACATAAAACTGATTCACTTCGTGGTACACAGAAACTAACACAGGCTGTAAAGCAAATTTACCCCCCAGTAAAAAATAAAATAAGTGAGGGAAATGTTTAAAAATTCAGGGGATCTGGAAATACCATCCTTTTCACGGGTTCCTGGGCAGCTGTTTGATGGCCTGCAATTGAGTGGAAAGGCACCCCAGGGGGACAGGTGGCTACACCTTCTCTTTCCCCAGAAGTGAGAATTTATTAAAGTTATTAAAACTAAAATTCAATTTTTCATTTTGATATTTAACAATATCCTTGAGTACAACCTCCATTCCAGTGGAATGCTAGGGCCACTCCATGTGAGTTAGGTTACCTTCGCCCCAAACAAAGCCCTGAATTGGGAAGTCTGGACTCACATTCGTGCAAGAAAATCATCCACTGTTTGGAGAAGCAGCCATCTGCTCTCAAAGGGCATTTCTTTTCCAGTTGATCACCATCCTTCCTGACTGTCTTTACCAGTCTCTTATCATTCCCTTCTGTTACCTGTCTCTGCATGTGTCTCAGGTCTCGCTGGTGGCTCAGTGGCAAAGAATTCACCTGCCCATGCAGGAGAAGTGGGTTTGATCCCTGGGTTGGGAAGATGCCTTGGAGAAGGAAATGGCTAACCCTAGCTTGGTGACAGCAGAGCTTACAGGCTGGTGGCCATGGGCATCAGTGGACTCTATAAAATAAGAGGTTGGGTTGTCTATGTTTCTTTCATCTCAAGCCTGTGGTCCTTAAATTCCTTGGAAAGATACTCATCCTTCAAGGCAAGTTCAAAGGCTGTACTCTTCATGAAGCACTCCTTGATTCCCAGCAGCCAGACTGTAACTCCTTTGTCTGTGTTTACTCAAGAAGCTAATTATGTCACTTACTCTCCTATCATTTTACAATAGATGATAATTCCCATCCCAGAGAATATCTTGTCTGGCTCATACAGCCTTTACAAAATGGTGAACATAAAGCTAACATCAAGCCTTGAACATTTACATAAAAATAAAATGGCCATGGTCTCTTAAAACTTGAGGGGATCTGATCGACATATATACACTACCATGTGAATAATATAGCTCTTGGGAAGCTGCTATATGGCACAGGAAGCCCAGGTCTTTGCTCCGAGATGACCTAAATGAGTGGAATGGAGAGGGAGGGAGGTCCATGAAGGAGAGGTCATGTGCGTACATAAAACTGATTCACTTCGTGGTACACAGAAACTAACACAGGCTGTAAAGCAAATTTACCCCCCAGTAAAAAATAAAATAAGTGAGGGAAATGTTTAAAAATTCAGGGGATCTGGAAATACCATCCTTTTCATGGGTTCCTGGGCTGCTGTTTCATGGCCTGCAATTGGAGTGGAAAGGCACCCCAGGGGGACAGGTGGCTACACCTTCTCTTTCCCCAGAAGTGAGAATTTATTAAAGTTATTAAAACTAAAATTCAATTTTTCATTTTGATATTTAACAATATCCTTGAGTACAACCTCCATTCCAGTGGAATGCTAGGGCCACTCCATGTGAGTTAGGTTACCTTCGCCCCAAACAAAGCCCTGAATTGGGAAGTCTGGACTCACATTCGTGCAAGAAAATCATCCACTGTTTGGAGAAGCAGCCATCTGCTCTCAAAGGGCATTTCTTTTCCAGTTGATCACCATCCTTCCTGACTGTCTTTACCAGTCTCTTATCATTCCCTTCTGTTACCTGTCTCTGCATGTGTCTCAGGTCTCGCTGGTGGCTCAGTGGCAAAGAATTCACCTGCCAATGCAGGAGAAGTGGGTTTGATCCCTGGGTTGGGAAGATGCCTTGGAGAAGGAAATGGCAGCCCACTCCAGCATCCTTGCCTGGGCAATGCCATGGACAGAGGAGTCTAGTAGGTTACAGTCCATGGGATCACAAAAGAGCCAGACACAACTTAGCAACTAAACAGCAACAACACAGAGAAATAGATTTGGGGTTCATATGAGGATTGTTAACTCTCTGAAAAATTTAAGTGAAAGAGTTTTAAAAATGAGATAGTGAGTTTTCCCATCCCCAGAGGTATTCAAGGGCCACCCACAAAAGCAAAACCAACATGGTTGGAAGCTGGTTTTGAAGATGCCCTTTGAGACCTCCTTACTCTTAAAAGACACAACTCTGTGAGCAGCTGGTGGCCAGCAGGAATTGTTCAAGGCCGAGCATACAGGAAGACGCCTGAGAGTGCAAAGAAAATTGGCACATGACTTCAAGATTGGGTCCAAAACTGTCTGGCAACATGCTCCAAGGCAGGAAGAAAAATTTTAGAGCTCACTAGACTTGAAAAATAATCAACATTTATTCCAGGAAAAATAATATGTTTCATTTGCTCGGTGCCCTGTGGTTGGAAGCGCACTTAGACATACATTGTGTGTTGTGTTAGTTGCTCAGGTTTTGCTACCCCATGGACTGTAGTCTGCCAAGCTCTCCTGTCCATGGAATTCTCCAGACAAGAATACTGGAGTGGGTAGCCATGCCCTCCTGCAGGAGATCTTCCCGACCCAAGGATCGAACTCTGGTCTCCAGCATTGTGGGCAGATTTTTTACTATCTGAGCCACCAGGGATCTGGATCTATCTTCCTAAGGTTAGGAGAAGAGATCTCGTGGGTAAGAGTAGTCCAGTTATACAGGAGGAAATGGAGGTCCAGGAAAATTCATGTACTCAACAAGCAAGCAGGAATTAGGTCTCAGCCCTCTTTGTCCTTGCTCTTCCATTTTTATCTCACGGCAGCAAGTCTCGGAGTCAGGAAACCAAAGAAAAACCTCTTGGGCTCATCAGCCAGTCTCCCTCCCTCCATCAGGGAGATGCTGCTGATAACCTTCAGAAGCCAGGGCACTAGGTGCTACAGCCCAAGAGCTTTCCCATCGGACTCACTTAGATCTTTCCTTGACAAAAGCCTGATTCTTCTGCTTTGGAGAGGATGGACAGGTGGCCGCCATCTTCCCCAGAACAGCTTCTCTTGGACCCGAAGCCTGTTATTAAGCTGACGCTCCATCTTTTTCATCTCCAGACAAAATAATTGACTTAACCTTTCCCCCAAATGACAAATACCCTCTTGAGTATCAAACACCCTTTTCGTATAAATGGAGAATTCCGGAGTGCCCACTTAACAAAACCCTCTTCTTTAATAGCCCCCCTCTGCTAAAAGCAGTAAGGCTTTTAGCCAGCAAGCTCTTCAAGTAGCCCATTAGTATTCTGAAAGGAGCGGCAAGAAATACAATTAGACCTTTGACCTCACGTCTGAGGGAGTGCTTTGAAGAGAACGGCCAGGCCATGAAGTCAAGACAGTCTATTTCTCTGCCTCCTTGGTCCCGGCTGCTCCCTCTGTCAGTGCAGGGACTGCTGAGCTCTCTTGGGACCTGGCTCCTGCCTCTGGCCTCCTCTGACTTCACATCCTGAAGTCCACTGCTGGCAATATCGCAAGGAAGTTACGTTTGCTTAATGATAATTCTTGGACCACAAACATGTTCCTTCTTGTTCTTCCACAAAAGGGACTTATGAAGTATTTAAACGATTGAGACTCAAACTATTTTTTTCATCTGGTTTATGGTAGTTAAACTATATTTCCTTCAGTATATTAGAGAATAAGCATTGCTATGTGCTTTTTTAATGGTTACTGTAAGGCTTACATGAATGAAAGGAAGGTTCTGAAAGGCCTCTAGAAATGGTGAGGCGCTTTGTGAACATCCAGGAATATTAGCATTACCATCTCAGCCACCCTTAAGATGGTCCCCTAGGCAGCAGGTCCCTGTGAAGATGAGAAAGACAATGTCCCCATTACACCTGGCCCAAACGAGGATGCTGATCACAGGGGCAGGCAGGGCAACTGAGCTCCCTGCATGTCTCACTTTTGTTCCTGTGCACCTGCCATCTCAATCATCCCACATCAGTGTAAACAGGCCTCTCATAGGAATTGCCTTTGTCATTGCACCTGCCATTTCCAGTTTACTTGCTGTGATCAGAGCCCACAGCTCTTGACGGCTGTTCAGAGTCTGAAGGCACAAAAGAAAGCCTCTCCCTGGAGCCAATTTGTTTCTGGGCTGAGATGCCCCTAGGGGCTGCTAGTCCATAAATGGAGCCTTTAGAAACCCCCAGCTAGCTTTTCCATCTCACCAAGGTCTTTGCGGTCTGACATTTGAACAAGAAGCTGCCTTTTTTTTCCCTTTAGTTTCTTAGTCTGGAACTGGATGCTCCCCTTTGTGTGGTATTTAGGCAAAATCCTCTGTCAATTTGTAATACACCATTTGAAATGAAAAAGACAACTTTTTATTGACAAGTCAAACCAGACACAAGAAGAGTTCTCTTTGTAAATATAAATCAAGAGAGAAAATCTATTCTTACCTATAGTAGACTGATTGTATTCTTGAATCTAATTCTTTTAACTTTCAAATTGTTATTTTCTAATATGATAAAATGCAAATACATAAAATGTACCACCTTAACCATTTTCAAGTATACAGTTCAGTGGCATTAAATACATTAGTAACATGCTCCCACCACAATCATTTATCAGCAGGACTCTTGTCATCTTTCAAAACTGGGGCTCTATACCTGTTAGACAATGATTCCCCATTCCTCTCTTCCCCTACCCCATGGTCACCACCATCCTACTTGCTCTATTTTCAACTGTAAATACCTTGAAAATTGCCATGTGCTTTTTAATGGTTACTGTAAGGCTTACATGAATGAAAGGAAGGTTCTGAAAGGCCTCTAGAAATGGTGAGGCGCTTTGTGAACATCCAGGAATATTAGCATTACCATCTCAGCCACCCTTAAGATGGTCCCCTAGGCAGCAGGTCCCTGTGAAGATGAGAAAGACAATGTCCCCATTACACCTGGCCCAAACGAGGATGCTGATCACAGGGGCAGGCAGGGCAACTGAGCTCCCTGCATGTCTCACTTTTGTTCCTGTGCACCTGCCATCTCAATCATCCCACATCAGTGTAAACAGGCCTCTCATAGGAATTGCCTTTGTCATTGCACCTGCCATTTCCAGTTTACTTGCTGTGATCAGAGCCCACAGCTCTTGACGGCTGTTCAGAGTCTGAAGGCACAAAAGAAAGCCTCTCCCTGGAGCCAATTTGTTTCTGGGCTGAGATGCCCCTAGGGGCTGCTAGTCCATAAATGGAGCCTTTAGAAACCCCCAGCTAGCTTTTCCATCTCACCAAGGTCTTTGCGGTCTGACATTTGAACAAGAAGCTGCCTTCTATTTTTCCCTTTAGTTTCTTAGTCTGGAACTGGATGCTCCCCTTTGTGTGGTATTTAGGCAAAATCCTCTGTCAATTTGTAATACACCATTTGAAATGAAAAAGACAACTTTTTATTGACAAGTCAAACCAGACACAAGAAGAGTTCTCTTTGTAAATATAAATCAAGAGAGAAAATCTATTCTTACCTATAGTAGACTGATTGTATTCTTGAATCTAATTCTTTTAACTTTCAAATTGTTATTTTCTAATATGATAAAATGCAAATACATAAAATGTACCACCTTAACCATTTTCAAGTATACAGTTCAGTGGCATTAAATACATTAGTAACATGCTCCCACCACAATCATTTATCAGCAGGACTCTTGTCATCTTTCAAAACTGGGGCTCTATACCTGTTAGACAATGATTCCCCATTCCTCTCTTCCCCTACCCCATGGTCACCACCATCCTACTTTCTGTCTCTGTGATTTTACAACTGTAAATACCTTGTATAAATGTGCCATTGTTGTTCAGTTGCTAGATCATGTCTGACTCTTTGTGACCCCAAGGAGTGCAGCATGCCAGGCTCCACCTCCACTATCCCCTGGAGTTTGCTCGCATTCATGTCCATTGAGTTGGTGATGCTATCTAACCATCTCATCCTCTGCTTCCCCCTTCTCCTCTTGCCTTCAATATTTCCCAGCATCAACGTCTTTTCCTGGAATTCCCTGGTGGTCCAGTGGCTGGGGCTCTGCACTTTCCCTGAAGGTCTTTTCCTTGTACAAGTAGAATCATAGTGTTTGTCTTTTTGTGATGGGCGTATTTCACTTAGCATAATTTCTTAAAATTCATCCATGTTGTAGCACATTGAAATCAGTTCTTAATTCTTCCTTCTTGTAACTGTATGGTCCTTGCAACAAAGGCAGTGTATTTCTCTTTCCCAGGAAACCTGGTTAAAAGAACAATGGAGAAATCAAGGTGGACCTACATCTTCAGGGACCTTATGTGTTTAAATTTGCCCTTAAGCTTCCACCACTGCCAGGTGAAGAACATGTCTGAGCTGACTGGGTCCCAGGAGGGGGTTTGAGAGGCATGTGGAGCGCAGCTGCCCAAGCTCAGCATTAAACTCTGCTCCACAGAACCCACCAGTCCACCTACAGACATGCGAGAGAGCCCAGCCAAGGTCTTCCAACCTCCCAATGCCCCATAGATACACAGGACATAAAATAATACACAACAGTTGCTATTGGGTTTTAGGCCAATTTGTCACCTGCATATGTCATGTTCAGTCACTTCAGTTGTATCCAACTCTTTGTGACCCTATGGGCTATAGGCCACCAGGATCCTCTGTCCATGGGGGTCCTCCACGCAAGAATACTAGAGTGGATTGCCATGCCCTCCTCCAGCGTAACTTCCTTACCCAAGGCTTGAATCAACATCTCTAATGATTTCTGCATTGGCAGGTGGGCACCTGGAAAGCCCATTTGTCACATTTGCTTGTGTGCTAAGTCTCTTCAGTTGTGTCCAACTTTTTGTGACACTATGGATGATAGCTCTCCAGGCTCCTCTGTCCATTAGCAATTGCTAATTTCAACATCACCAGGACAAATCTCCAGAGAATTCAAAGACTTCATCTCTTCCTAAAATAAACTTAATGTTAGAAAGGGAAATGTTAGAAAATGCATTAAATACCTCAATTACAGAAGCATCAATGCTTTACAGAATACTTAGAAAATATAAGAAAAAGAGAGAGAAAAGAGCCATCCAATTCTGAGAAAATCAACAGCTGTTCACATTTGGGTGTTTATCATTTTTAAAACCCCAAATGGTTTTGTTGCTAAGTATAAAAACAATAGCAATAAATCATAAAGGAAAACATCAGTATCTCTGAATGAACAAAAGTACAATATATCTACATGTTTAATGAGAATTCTAGAAAATGAAGAGCAAGAGAATTGGGAGAAAATATTGGTAAGACATAGGACAGAATTTATATCTTTGGAACACAAAGAGCTCATCTACACTGAAAACAAGAATGTGTGATCGTAAAAGCTAGAAAGCCAAAGGACCCAATTGAAACACTGAGAGAAAGACACTTATAAGTAAACATAATGTGGAAAATATCCAAACCTCATGACAACTTCAGGGACCTTATGTGTTTAAATTTGCCCTTAAGCTTCCACCACTGCCAGGTGAAGAACATGTCTGAGCTGACTGGGTCCCAGGAGGGGGTTTGAGAGGCATGTGGAGCGCAGCTGCCCAAGCTCAGCATTAAACTCTGCTCCACAGAACCCACCAGTCCACCTACAGACATGCGAGAGAGCCCAGCCAAGGTCTTCCAACCTCCCAATGCCCCATAGATACACAGGACATAAAATAATACACAACAGTTGCTATTGGGTTTTAGGCCAATTTGTCACCTGCATATGTCATGTTCAGTCACTTCAGTTGTATCCAACTCTTTGTGACCCTATGGGCTATAGGCCACCAGGATCCTCTGTCCATGGGGGTCCTCCACGCAAGAATACTAGAGTGGATTGCCATGCCCTCCTCCAGCGTAACTTCCTTACCCAAGGCTTGAATCAACATCTCTAATGATTTCTGCATTGGCAGGTGGGCACCTGGAAAGCCCATTTGTCACATTTGCTTGTGTGCTAAGTCTCTTCAGTTGTGTCCAACTTTTTGTGACACTATGGATGATAGCTCTCCAGGCTCCTCTGTCCATTAGCAATTGCTAATTTCAACATCACCAGGACAAATCTCCAGAGAATTCAAAGACTTCATCTCTTCCTAAAATAAACTTAATGTTAGAAAGGAAATGTTAGAAAATGCATTAAATACCTCAATTACAGAAGCATCAATGCTTTACAGAATACTTAGAAAATATAAGAAAAAGAGAGAGAAAAGAGCCATCCAATTCTGAGAAAATCAACAGCTGTTCACATTTGGGTGTTTATCATTTTTAAAACCCCAAATGGTTTTGTTGCTAAGTATAAAAACAATAGCAATAAATCATAAAGGAAAACATCAGTATCTCTGAATGAACAAAAGTACAATATATCTACATGTTTAATGAGAATTCTAGAAAATGAAGAGCAAGAGAATTGGGAGAAAATATTGGTAAGACATAGGACAGAATTTATATCTTTGGAACACAAAGAGCTCATCTACACTGAAAACAAGAATGTGTGATCGTAAAAGCTAGAAAGCCAAAGGACCCAATTGAAACACTGAGAGAAAGACACTTATAAGTAAACATAATGTGGGAAAATATCCAACCTCATACACAAACAATGAAATGCATAGTTAACTGACATAGAAATAATACTTTCCTATGACATCAGAAAACAAAACTTAAATTATATGTATGATGGGAAGTAGTTGCTGTTGTTTAGTCTCTAGGTCGTGTTCAACCCTTTGAGACACTATGGACTGTTACCTGCTAGGCTCCTCTGTCCATGGAATGCTCCAGGCAAGAATACTGGGGTGGGATGCCATTTTCTTTCTCCAGGAGATCTTCCCAACCCAGGGATCAAACCCATGTCTCCTGCATTGGCAGGCGAATCCTTTATCACTGAGCCGCCTGGAAGCCAGTAGTATGGTATAATGAGTACACATATTATTGGTGAAGTAGTAAATATATTCAACCCTTAGAGAAATAAATATGTCTTATAAGCCTTAAACTATGCAGCCTTTTGATCCAGTAATTTCACTTACAGGAATCTATCCTAAAGGCATTATATTAAATGCAGTCAAAACTTCTTGCAAAATTGGCCAATAATAAGGCAGTCTTCTTTTTTTTTCTTTCATCTTCTTTCTTTGGCCTCTGTGGGCCCGCAGCCTCTCTCATTGCAGAGTACTGGCTCTGGGCACATGCGCTCCAAAGCACTGGTTCATAATTGGACACACCAGTCCAGCCGCTCTGCTGCACGTGGGATCCTCCTGGGCCAGGGATCGAACCGGTGCCCCTTGCACTTCAAGGCGGACTCTTTACCTACTGGACCACCAAGGAAGCCCAGTAAGGCCGTCTTTAAGTAAACTGTGATACCCACAGTGATAGGATTGTATGCCGCTACTAAAATAGGCAGCATGAGGCATTTTTTTTAAAAAAGATTTATTTATTTATTTATTTAGGGCGGGGGACAGGTTGGGGAGGGAGGGGAGCGGGCGGGCCACTTCTAATGGTCTTTCATTTCTCTATTTTCATCCGTCTTTGTTCTCTGGCTCCTGTGGGCCTCCCATCGCGGTGGCGTCTGTCGTTGCAGAGTGCCGGCTCTGGGCGCATGCGCTCCAGAGCTCCAGCTCGGTGATTGGACACATCGGTCCAACCACTCCGGGGCACGTGGAATCTTCCCAGGCCAGAGATCAAACCGGTGTCCCTTGCACTGCAAGGCGGTGTCCTTACCCACTGGACCACCAGGGGAAGCCCAACATGAGGCATTTTAATAACTTAGTAAAAATACTATCAAGTGAAAAATCACCACTAAATTATACATAAAATATAATTAAAATTGCGTGCAATAAAAAAATCTCGAAATATATACACCAAAATGCTCATGGCTGTTTTGTTTTGGATGATGGGACAACACGCTACTTTGTCATTTGTTTCCACTTTTGGTTCAGTCCAACTGAAATATTTTCTCAACGGAGGCCAGACCTCACATCAGCCTGTGGAGCCTGTGCCCCAGAAGAGTGGCTCTTGATGCCGTGGTCAGGAAAAAGTTAAGGAAAACACTAGAGGTCTAGTAATCCTTGCCCCATGACACACATAGCACCTTGCAATTAAATTAGTATTTCCTAAAAATGGGTCTTTGGCCGTTTGGCACCTACTGTAGTAAGAATTCTCTAGAAGCAGATCCTAAGATTTGTTGAGGGAATATTCTTGGGAGAAGGTAAGAAGCAGATTAAGGCATGGCAGGGAAGTGGAGCCAGTACCAGTTCTGGCTGGGGGTGGGCTGCAACCTGTTCCCAGGAGCCCTGGAGCAGGACGTACAGCCCTGCACGTCTGTGCCCGACAATCACAAGGGGCTGGCCCTCCCTGCCTCTCACCCTGATCTTCAGAGTGGATGTCACCTGTTCAGCGAGGCTCTCTCCCTGGAGAAGGTGGTGGCTCAGGCATGTCAGCAGCAGCAGAATGGGTGCTGGGGACCTGGGAGGGACACCATCCTCAGTACTGCCACGCCTCTTTCATTGTTGACCTTGGCCTTTCGGGATCTGGACCACATCGAGGTGTGAAATTTCTTTGTTTCTTGGCTTCCAGTCATCTCTACCAAGTCACTCTGATCCAAAGTATGACAATAAAGACACCTGACAAGCCAGACTTGGATAAAACTGTGACTGGGTAATTCAGGAGGGCAGTGCAGCACCGTCTGCCCGTGGACAGAACCTGACCCAATGCGATGGCAGGATGGGCCAGGGTCTTCAGCCCAACCTGTGTGTGTCCTTCCTCAGACCTGAGCACAGGGCATGCGCCTTCTAAAAGTTGGGACATGATGGTGACCACAGGGGCTAAACAGAAAGAATGGGGAAATGTTATTTTCAAAAGCATGCAGAGTCCAAAAAAAGCCCTGTGACTCAGATCTACTAATCCTACTGTAGGTTTTCCAGCCATTTGTTATCTCTTCCAAGAGTCACCATCGAATGATCTGTAAATATTTCCTGAGGACTTAAAAAACAGGCGAGAGGGAAGTTTTTAGGTCCATCAGTCACGAGTAAAGTTAAAGTCTCGGATGTACACAGAGTGTCTGCAGGCAGCGGAGGTGGGGCTATCTGGGCGAGCAGAGTTCCATTAACAGGAGGATTGTTGATGCTATCACCGTAAGCTTGCCTTTGCCCTAAAAAGCAGGCAGCAGAGGGAAGTCTAGTAATCCTTGCGCCATGACACTCACAGCACCCTGCAATTAAATTAGTATTTCCTAAAAATGGGTCTTTGGCCGTTTGGCACCTACTGTAGTAAGAATTCTCTAGAAGCAGATCCTAAGATTTGTTGAGGGAATATTCTTGGGAGAAGGTAAGAAGCAGATTAAGGCATGGCAGGGAAGTGGAGCCAGTACCAGTTCTGGCTGGGGGTGGGCTGCAACCTGTTCCCAGGAGCCCTGGAGCAGGACGTACAGCCCTGCACGTCTGTGCCCGACAATCACAAGGGGCTGGCCCTCCCTGCCTCTCACCCTGATCTTCAGAGTGGATGTCACCTGTTCAGCGAGGCTCTCTCCCTGGAGAAGGTGGTGGCTCAGGCATGTCAGCAGCAGCAGAATGGGTGCTGGGGACCTGGGAGGGACACCATCCTCAGTACTGCCACGCCTCTTTCATTGTTGCCCTTTGGGCCCTTTTCGGGATCTGGACCACATCGAGGTGTGAAATTTCTTTGTTTCTTGGCTTCCAGTCATCTCTACCAAGTCACTCTGATCCAAAGTATGACAATAAAGACACCTGACAAGCCAGACTTGGATAAAACTGTGACTGGGTAATTCAGGAGGGCAGTGCAGCACCGTCTGCCCGTGGACAGAACCTGACCCAATGCGATGGCAGGATGGGCCAGGGTCTTCAGCCCAACCTGTGTGTGTCCTTCCTCAGACCTGAGCACAGGGCATGCGCCTTCTAAAAGTTGGGACATGATGGTGACCACAGGGGCTAAACAGAAAGAATGGGGAAATGTTATTTTCAAAAGCATGCAGAGTCCAAAAAAAGCCCTGTGACTCAGATCTACTAATCCTACTGTAGGTTTTCCAGCCATTTGTTATCTCTTCCAAGAGTCACCATCGAATGATCTGTAAATATTTCCTGAGGACTTAAAAAACAGGCGAGAGGGAAGTTTTTAGGTCCATCAGTCACGAGTAAAGTTAAAGTCTCGGATGTACACAGAGTGTCTGCAGGCAGCGGGAGGTGGGGCTATCTGGGCGAGCAGAGAGTTCCATTAACAGGGAGGATTGTTGATGCTATCACCGTAAGCTTGCCTTTGCCCTGCAATGAGCTGGAAGCTTGATGCTTCTGTGGACCAGATCACATGAGGCAAAATGTTGTAAACATAGTAGAAACATTCTCAAAGGAATGTGCTTATCAAATTTTGAAAGTCAAAACATTTTAAAGTTCTGCCTTTGCCCATCAATACCTGATGCCCTTGTCTCTATTCTCCAACCATGTAGCTCATTTTGTATTACATTAGTTCATCTTATTGGGGAACATATGGCCAGGCAGGTTATAAGCTATGAGGATGGTCTTATTTATCTTTAGATTTCAACTAAGTGGCAATACATGTTTACTGAATGAATGAATGAATGAATGAATTGAAAGGAAACAGTTTTTATTTTATGACATGATTTTCTACCAGAAAATCCTTCAATGTCTGGCTATTTTGCACTGATGCCTTTCCGTACAAATGCATCGTAAATTTCACAAGCCCACTCCTGCTGTGTTCCTCTTCCTCTGTGTTCCAATGTATTGGATTCACTTGATGTTTGGGGTCTTGAATTCTAGAAGTCTAGCTACTGCTCATCCTAGCCAGAGAAGCCTATTGAAAGTGCTACTTACAAGGGTCTTTGCAGAATTATGGGACCCTGGACCTGCAATTTTCCCAACAGAATTTCTGTAACCATGGCAACTATGCAATTATTAATGCCATTGACCACAACAATACTGTTCTTAGTCCTTTACTCTCTGGCATTGTGCTGAGGGTTTCATGTACATTTTCTCATTTAATTTCTCAGCCCTCCTATGAATAAAGAGCTAGCATTGTCCACATTTTCCAGGAAAAGGAAACCAACTCAGAGAGGTTTGTTGCCTTGCCTAAGGTTGGGAAATTTTAAATAGTACAAACATTGAGATCCAAGCTTATGACTCTAGGGCTTGGGTCTCTTCCAAGAGTCACCATCGAATGATCTGTAAATATTTCCTGAGGACTTAAAAAACAGGCGAGAGGGAAGTTTTTAGGTCCATCAGTCACGAGTAAAGTTAAAGTCTCGGATGTACACAGAGTGTCTGCAGGCAGCGGGAGGTGGGGCTATCTGGGCGAGCAGAGTGCCATTAACAGGGAGGATTGTTGATGCTATCACCGTAAGCTTGCCTTTGCCCTGCAATGAGCTGGAAGCTTGATGCTTCTGTGGACCAGATCACATGAGGCAAAATGTTGTAAACATAGTAGAAACATTCTCAAAGGAATGTGCTTATCAAATTTTGAAAGTCAAAACATTTTAAAGTTCTGCCTTTGCCCATCAATACCTGATGCCCTTGTCTCTATTCTCCAACCATGTAGCTCATTTTGTATTACATTAGTTCATCTTATTGGGGAACATATGGCCAGGCAGGTTATAAGCTATGAGGATGGTCTTATTTATCTTTAGATTTCAACTAAGTGGCAATACATGTTTACTGAATGAATGAATGAATGAATGAATTGAAAGGAAACAGTTTTTATTTTATGACATGATTTTCTACCAGAAAATCCTTCAATGTCTGGCTATTTTGCACTGATGCCTTTCCGTACAAATGCATCGTAAATTTCACAAGCCCACTCCTGCTGTGTTCCTCTTCCTCTGTGTTCCAATGTATTGGATTCACTTGATGTTTGGGGTCTTGAATTCTAGAAGTCTAGCTACTGCTCATCCTAGCCAGAGAAGCCTATTGAAAGTGCTACTTACAAGGGTCTTTGCAGAATTATGGGACCCTGGACCTGCAATTTTCCCAACAGAATTTCTGTAACCATGGCAACTATGCAATTATTAATGCCATTGACCACAACAATACTGTTCTTAGTCCTTTACTCTCTGGCATTGTGCTGAGGGTTTCATGTACATTTTCTCATTTAATTTCTCAGCCCTCCTATGAATAAAGAGTTAGCATTGTCCACATTTTCCAGGAAAAGGAAACCAACTCAGAGAGGTTTGTTGACTTGCCTAAGGTTGGAAAGTTAGTCAGAGAAAGAGGAGCAGACATTTGTGAAATGGGAGTACAAACATTGAGATCCAAGCTTGGATGACTCTAGGGCTTGGGTCTCCAACAGCTGCACTGAATTCTGTCCCAGAGTCACAAGCACTCATGGTTCATGAAAGCTGAGCATGTCCAGGCATGGTGTTTGGCACTTAGTGCAATTATATCTCATCCAGCCCTCCAAGGAAGCACCACCAGAGGGAATGGCTGAATTATGATGGAAGAAGAAGTCAGAAGATGCAGGAGAAATAGAGCCTTGTGTCAAGTCTGAGGGCTTCTCGAGCTGACAGAGGAAAATGCAACCACAGGATCAAGGACTGGGGCAGGGGTGGGTGGAGTAGACTGGGATGTGAGGCACAAAATGAGCAAATGAGTGAGTATTTTGGGATGAGGACAGAGAAGACTCCAAGCATATTGGAGGCCACTTTCATGTGTTACTAGGGGTAAACGGAAGTAAGCTGGATCCATTCAAAAGGCGAGGCTGCAGCATCCCCAGGTGAACTTCCTGATGGGTCCAACCCTCATGCTTTCTGTTTCCAAGGACTGGCTGGATGCCACCCACTTTCACAGTGAACTCCTCACTTCCACAGTGGACTCCTCACTTCATGAGACCACACAAGGGAAGGCTGTCAGATCCAGCACTGATTTGGAGTCCAGAGACCCTAAATTCCTTTCCTGTTCAGTCTCTTATCATCTGAGGCATGTTGAGGAACTAATTTAATCTCTCTGAACCCTGGTTTCTCAATGGAGAAAATGATGCTCACACCATCGGGTACCTGAGTGACTAGATGAGGTACCACATGGGAAGCATTTAGTCTGAAGATGCAATAGACACAGGTTTGACCCCTGCATCAGGAAGAATCCTTAGTGTAGGAAATGGCAACCCTTTCCAATATTCTTGCCTGGAAAATTCCATGGAAAGAGGAACCTGGCAGACTATGGTCCATGGGGTCGCAAAGAGTTGGACATGACTGAGCAAGTGAGTGCACACAATTTCTCAGCCCTCCTATGAATAAAGAGTTAGCATTGTCCACATTTTCCAGGAAAAGGAAACCAACTCAGAGAGGTTTGTTGACTTGCCTAAGGTTGGAAAGTTAGTCAGAGAAAGAGGAGCAGACATTTGTGAAATGGGAGTACAAACATTGAGATCCAAGCTTGGATGACTCTAGGGCTTGGGTCTCCAACAGCTGCACTGAATTCTGTCCCAGAGTCACAAGCACTCATGGTTCATGAAAGCTGAGCATGTCCAGGCATGGTGTTTGGCACTTAGTGCAATTATATCTCATCCAGCCCTCCAAGGAAGCACCACCAGAGGGAATGGCTGAATTATGATGGAAGAAGAAGTCAGAAGATGCAGGAGAAATAGAGCCTTGTGTCAAGTCTGAGGGCTTCTCGAGCTGACAGAGGAAAATGCAACCACAGGATCAAGGACTGGGGCAGGGGTGGGTGGAGTAGACTGGGATGTGAGGCACAAAATGAGCAAATGAGTGAGTATTTTGGGATGAGGACAGAGAAGACTCCAAGCATATTGGAGGCCACTTTCATGTGTTACTAGGGGTAAACGGAAGTAAGCTGGATCCATTCAAAAGGCGAGGCTGCAGCATCCCCAGGTGAACTTCCTGATGGGTCCAACCCTCATGCTTTCTGTTTCCAAGGACTGGCTGGATGCCACCCACTTTCACAGTGAACTCCTCACTTCCACAGTGGACTCCTCACTTCATGAGACCACACAAGGGAAGGCTGTCAGATCCAGCACTGATTTGGAGTCCAGAGACCCTAAATTCCTTTCCTGTTCAGTCTCTTATCATCTGAGGCATGTTGAGGAACTAATTTAATCTCTCTGAACCCTGGTTTCTCAATGGAGAAAATGATGCTCACACCATCGGGTACCTGAGTGACTAGATGAGGTACCACATGGGAAGCATTTAGTCTGAAGATGCAATAGACACAGGTTTGACCCCTGCATCAGGAAGAATCCTTAGTGTAGGAAATGGCAACCCTTTCCAATATTCTTGCCTGGAAAATTCCATGGAAAGAGGAACCTGGCAGACTATGGTCCATGGGGTCGCAAAGAGTTGGACATGACTGAGCAAGTGAGTGCACACACATGCACACACTTAGAAGGCATTTAGTAAATATCAACCTCTTTTTCCATCTATCCTTCTACAATCCCCCTTTTTCTTTCTGTCCTTCCATTGTTTCATACCCTTGATACTATGTCTCCAAATAAGTTGTGAATTCCTTCAGGGCAAGGACTAAGTCTTTTGTTGTCTTGGTTTTTTCATTCATTCATTCATTCATGTAACGTATACTCTTTATGTGAAGCAGTTTACTTGGAGCTGATATTATGGCTTTGATCGCATTTTTAAAAATAATAAATAATACACAATTGATTTTTTGTTCTTAATATATATTTGTTTTATTGAAGTATAGTTGACTTTCTATGTTTCAGGTGCACAGCTAGGTGATTCAATTATGCATATACACATATTGTTCCAGATTATTTTCCTTTAAAGATTTACTGTATATCACAGGGAGCTATAGTCAATATCTTGTATATGATTGCTTTTTTACATAAGTACCTTCACAGGCAACCAAAGTGTGAGGTTATGTCATACTCAGTTTATACATCAGAAAAAATGTTACTTGGGAAGGGCTTCTGATCATGTGACATTGTCAAACATTGGATCAGCACACTGAACACTTAAACCATTCCCAGAAGACGTCTCATTTCCCTCAATTATTGAATACATAGCCTTAACCTCCACCCTGGGCATCAATCACCCTTGCCTTTTACATATTTTGGAGGCATAAATAGCCCAATCAGTGTCATACATCAACTTGTCAAGTTTTTTAAATTAAAAAAGTATTTTCCAATTTATAAGAGCAGTTCATGTTCACTTACAAAAATATTTTAACAACAATAAGAAAAAAGTAGATGCATTTAGAACATTTATAATCATTCCTTGTAGAGGTACCTATTATTAACACTTTGATATAAATCCTTATAGATTTTTGGACTGTGCATGGGATTACATTGCATATGCCTAAAATACTACATAATATTGGTTTGCCTTTCATCATTTTAGTGTCCACTTTGAATTCCACCAGCTTTGATTTGTTTATCAAAAAGGAAGAAGAAGAATTTTCCTAGTGAAGTGAAGTCAAGCACAGCAGAATTTACATGACTTAGTTTTCAAGCTAGAACTTCTGTTGGCAAGAGTCTATCCTCACGCAAAGAGAGGACGGAGTATGTGTGGATCCCATTGCAAGTACTATTTCTCTTACACTCTAGTTCATTGTAACTTTTTTTCACCCTCCTCCCCCTATGGTTGGCCCTTTCTTCTCTCTTGGTCTGCTAAGGGTTATAAGGACATTAGCAGTGTCACCTCAAGAAGAGGTCAAGTTCATTGAGATGCCTGCTCTCCAAGCATGCTGCCTGCAGTCCTTGGCCAACACACACCACAGATGGCCCCGCTGCGGTGGATGGCGAACTGTACAAGAGAAGGAGCCAAGCCAAGGACATTGGGTTCTGTCTAAAATCAAATCCCATCAAATGGTGATTTCTTCAATTTGAAAGTTTGAATAGGATGGCACATTAAAAAAGAATTCTCTCTGGTTAAATTTAGAGCCTAAAAAACTTCGCCTAATAATAGGTTCTGGCTCGGGGCCCACCACGTCCTTTAGATGGAGTGGCTAGATGAGTTTTCATGAGTTCCAGGCTGCCGCTCCTTGTTGATTCGGAGGCAAGCCACAACCATCTTCACTTAAGTTGGCCAGGGAGGAAGGAGTCCCTTAACGAGATGAGCAGCTTCCTGTGTATCTCTGGCTGTTAAAGCAGCCTTGTGCTCGCTGATGGATTTTCAGAGGTGGATTGTGCAAGAAACAGTGCTATTTTTGTAAATGGTTTGGCCTCTTCATTCGCCTGGCATTTCTCCCCACGGCCCCACCACATCCATCCACCCCTTCCTTTGTTTGTAAACTGTTTATGAAAGAAAGTCTGCAGAAAAGTCCATGCCCCGGGCTTTGAGCAGTTCATGTTCACTTACAAAAATATTTTAACAACAATAAGTTTTTTTTAAATTATTAACACTTTGATATAAATCCTTATAGATTTTTGGACTGTGCATGGGATTACATTGCATATGCCTAAAATACTACATAATATTGGTTTGCCTTTCATCATTTTAGTGTCCACTTTGAATTCCACCAGCTTTGATTTGTTTATCAAAAAGGAAGAAGAAGAATTTTCCTAGTGAAGTGAAGTCAAGCACAGCAGAATTTACATGACTTAGTTTTCAAGCTAGAACTTCTGTTGGCAAGAGTCTATCCTCACGCAAAGAGAGGACGGAGTATGTGTGGATCCCATTGCAAGTACTATTTCTCTTACACTCTAGTTCATTGTAACTTTTTTTCACCCTCCTCCCCCTATGGTTGGCCCTTTCTTCTCTCTTGGTCTGCTAAGGGTTATAAGGACATTAGCAGTGTCACCTCAAGAAGAGGTCAAGTTCATTGAGATGCCTGCTCTCCAAGCATGCTGCCTGCAGTCCTTGGCCAACACACACCACAGATGGCCCCGCTGCGGTGGATGGCGAACTGTACAAGAGAAGGAGCCAAGCCAAGGACATTGGGTTCTGTCTAAAATCAAATCCCATCAAATGGTGATTTCTTCAATTTGAAAGTTTGAATAGGATGGCACATTAAAAAAGAATTCTCTCTGGTTAAATTTAGAGCCTAAAAAAAACTTCGGCCTAATAATAGGTTCTGGCTCGGGGCCCACCACGTCCTTTAGATGGAGTGGCTAGATGAGTTTTCATGAGTTCCAGGCTGCCGCTCCTTGTTGATTCGGAGGCAAGCCACAACCATCTTCACTTAAGTTGGCCAGGGAGGAAGGAGTCCCTTAACGAGATGAGCAGCTTCCTGTGTATCTCTGGCTGTTAAAGCAGCCTTGTGCTCGCTGATGGATTTTCAGAGGTGGATTGTGCAAGAAACAGTGCTATTTTTGTAAATGGTTTGGCCTCTTCATTCGCCTGGCATTTCTCCCCACGGCCCCACCACATCCATCCACCCCTTCCTTTGTTTGTAAACTGTTTATGAAAGAAAGTCTGCAGAAAAGTCCATGCCCCGGGCATCTTGTGTTAGCACCAACAAGGAATTTCTTTTGCTTATGTTTATCAACTCCACTAATGGACATTTTCAGACTCTTAGCCGGATCTTCCTCATTCTTTCTAGTCTCTTAGTTTAGCAGAGCATATGGCCAGTTCCAGACCCTTTAATTGCTTGATTTTATCAAAGTCTAAGTCAGCAAATGTTTCAGAAGTGCCTTCAATAGGCAGAGCCCTCTGTCAGGTACCAGGGCGAAGGAGAGTAGAAGAAACTCAATTCCAGGGATTCACAGCCTGACCGCACCAAGCCCTTCCACAGCCATCCAGGCTGAACTAGCCATCCCTCCTACACCTGCGCCAAGACCACAATCCCTCCAGATCACATGCTGTAACTGTGCACTGTGAGCTTTGCACAGAGTAATCTCAAGTCTCCCAACATCACTGAGGGGTAAACATTATCAATCTTACTTCATAGATGTGCAGACTGGGGCAGAGAGTGAGAAACGTAACTAAGGTATCACAGTTAATAGGTGGCAGAACCAGATCAAACACCAGTAAACTGACCCCAAGGTCAAGGCTCTTTACCATGACATTATAGCACCTGCTAGCCCAGAAGAGAAGACAGAGGGAGAAGTGAACTCCTAAGTGTGTATGTGTGTGTGTGTGAGAGAGTGTGTAGAGTGGGCAGCAATAGGGGAGTCTAGGACAGCCTAGAAAGGAGGTAAGATTAAGTTGATTTTTCTTAGATTCTCCCTGCTCCCCAACCCCAGAGATTTTACTCAGTCTCAGAGACCAGCTGGCCTTTGAGACAATCTATGGTATACAACAGCAGGGAGGAAGGCTTTGTCCTTTAGAAGCACTGCCTAACCTGGTTGCTCCAGGATTTCCCAGGTATTGACTGTGAAAGAAACTCTACACACACACACACACACACACACACACACACAGAGGCATACACATACTGGCCTACACTTCTGGCTTCCAATCAGGAAGGCTGTCGACCTGTCTGTCCCTTGGGGGTGTCCCTTCACAGAGGCACCTGTCACAGGTGGCTTGGCTCCTTATGGAATCTGGGCCCCTTCATAGGGACCCAACAACCCCTTCATTGTTCAGTAGAGGTTGGGAGAAGACAGAATCTGGCCAAGTCATACAGGCTGGAATGTTCTGGAAGGTAGGAATTGGTGGAGGGGAAGGGAAAGACTTATATTTGTCCTTCTCTGTCTGACTCACTTCACTCAGTATGACAAATTTTAGGTCCATTCATGATGCTGCGAATGGCAGTGTTTCATACTTTTTAGGGCTGAGTACTATTACATTATATATGTGATATATATCACATCTTCTTAAAGACTTGGGTTGTTTGCATATCTTGGTTATTGTAAATGTTGCTGTTACAAATATTGCAGTTCATCTATCTTTTTTAATTAGAATTTTCATCTTTTCAGAATTTATGACTGGGAGTGAGATAGCTGGGTCATATGTTAGTTCTACTTTTAGCTTTTTAAGGAACCTCCATACTGTTCCCTGTAGTGGCTATACCACTTTACATTTCCACCAATAGTGTGGGGAGGGTCCCCGTTTCTCCACATCCTGTATAGCTTTTATTATTTGTAGATTTTGTGATGATGGTCATTCTGACCCATGTGAAGTGATATTGCACTGTGGCTTTGATTTGCATTTCTCTAGTAATTAGTGTGATAGTTGGTACATAAAGAAGGCTGAGTGTCAAAGAACTAATGCCTTTGAACTGTGGTGTTGGAGAAGACTCCGAGAGTCCCTTGGACTGCAGGGAGATCAAACCAATCAATCCTAAAGAAAATCAACCCTGAATATTCATTGGAAGGACTGATGCTGAAGCTGAAGCTCCAATACTTTGGCCACCTGATATGAAGAAATTACTTATTGTAAAACATCTAGATGTTGGGAAAAATAGAAGGCACAAGAAGAAGGGGATGACAGGACAAGATGGTTGGATGGCATCACCAAGTCAATGAACATGAGCTTTTGCCAGTTCCAGGAGATGGTGAAGGACAGGAAAACCTGGCCTGCTGCAGTCCATGGGGTTGCAAAGAGTCAGACACGACTGAGTGACTGAACTGAAATCACTGGTAATGTATCATTTGAATTTTGACAACGAACTATTACATTTGTAGTATGTGGGGAGCAGTTTAGTGCATTGATTACAGACCCAGGGCTAAGTCAAAATGGTAGGTTCCAATCCAAGGTCCACTACTTGTGACCTGAATCTGTAACAACACCTGCCTCATAATGTGGTTTTGAGGCTTAAATGAAATAAGGAATGTAGGGCTTCGGCCAACTTCAGACACAAAGAACATACTTAACCAATTTTGCAATTATTACTATTCCTGTTGGTGATGTTTGAAAACAATGACATTTAATCCATTTTGGGGATTTCAGAGCAGGGGGCCCCGCCCCAGCCCCAGGAGTGTTTTCCTTAAAGATTTGCATTTTTTTAACAAATATTGCAGTTCATTTATCTTTTTTAATTAGAATTTTCATCTTTTCAGAATTTATGACTGGGAGTGAGATAGCTGGGTCATATGTTAGTTCTACTTTTAGCTTTTTAAGGAACCTCCATACTGTTCCTGTAGTGGCTATACCACTTTACATTTCCACCAATAGTGTGGGGAGGGTCCCCGTTTCTCCACATCCTGTATAGCTTTTATTATTTGTAGATTTTGTGATGATGGTCATTCTGACCCATGTGAAGTGATATTGCACTGTGGCTTTGATTTGCATTTCTCTAGTAATTAGTGTGATAGTTGGTACATAAAGAAGGCTGAGTGTCAAAGAACTAATGCCTTTGAACTGTGGTGTTGGAGAAGACTCCGAGAGTCCCTTGGACTGCAGGGAGATCAAACCAATCAATCCTAAAGAAAATCAACCCTGAATATTCATTGGAAGAACTGATGCTGAGGCTGAAGCTCCAATACTTTGGCCACCTGATATGAAGAAATTACTTATTGTAAAACATCTAGATGTTGGGAAAAATAGAAGGCACAAGAAGAAGGGGATGACAGGACAAGATGGTTGGATGGCATCACCAAGTCAATGAACATGAGCTTTTGCCAGTTCCAGGAGATGGTGAAGGACAGGAAAACCTGGCCTGCTGCAGTCCATGGGGTTGCAAAGAGTCAGACACGACTGAGTGACTGAACTGAAATCACTGGTAATGTATCATTTGAATTTTGACAACGAACTATTACATTTGTAGTATGTGGGGAGCAGTTTAGTGCATTGATTACAGACCCAGGGCTAAGTCAAAATGGTAGGTTCCAATCCAAGGTCCACTACTTGTGACCTGAATCTGTAACAACACCTGCCTCATAATGTGGTTTTGAGGCTTAAATGAAATAAGGAATGTAGGGCTTCGGCCAACTTCAGACACAAAGAACATACTTAACCAATTTTGCAATTATTACTATTCCTGTTGGTGATGTTTGAAAACAATGACATTTAATGCATTTTGGGGATTTCAGAGCAGGGCGGCTGCTTGCTGCTGCCCCAGCCCCAGGAGTGCCTGGAGGCCATCGAGGGGTGCAGGGTGCAGTGACATGAAAACCAGCGGTCCCTATTCTGTTCCTGCCTCCTTTGGCTTTTTCTCAGCATCTTCTCATTTTCCTGAAGACTCTACCACCTGAGTAATGTGACAATGAAGGAGACAGAAGAGGCAAGAGGCACAGGGACCCAAGCTGAATGGAGGGCTGTTCACAGAAACAAGCTGTCTGGGTTGCATCTGCAAAGCTAAGTGGTTTTATTTTTTTATGAACACCATGAAAGTTCCAAAGTCAATCTGCTGTGAGGTAGCTGGGCGGTCTGTTAGAAGAGGGCTTTCCCGAAGCTGCTATGATCTGGAATATGTACAGCAGCGCCAGGAACACTGACCATGGAATTTGGCCTATCGCTCACCCCCATGGCTAGACCGAAAGACCTTTATTACCCACGCTTTCTCTTTCATAGGGAACTACAGAGGGGAAGATCAAATTAGATCGCTGCCTTTCAAAATATTCTCGGCAGTGATAAAAATAAACTTCAAATGTCCACATATTTGATCAATTTACTTTTATCCTTTAATCGAATAAAGCCCACAATCAGAAAGAAAAACATTTTGCTAGGCATTTCATTTCTCCAATGATTCATCTAGCCGTGGTCTCAAAGCTGACATGATGGGAATGAGGTATTTAATGCTGAAATAATTTTTATGACCACATCACAAGAGGCTGGAATGACTTTTAAGGTACATCATATTTTAATCACAAGCACACATAAAGCATCCATAACTTAATAATTTTGGAGAAGTTTGAATCGGAATGCCAGGATAATAATACCACTATCAAGAAAATGGTAGGTTCCAATCCAAGGTCCACTACTTGTGACCTGAATCTGTAACAACACCTGCCTCATAATGTGGTTTTGAGGCTTAAATGAAATAAGGAATGTAGGGCTTCGGCCAACTTCAGACACAAAGAACATACTTAACCAATTTTGCAATTATTACTATTCCTGTTGGTGATGTTTGAAAACAATGACATTTAATGCATTTTGGGGATTTCAGAGCAGGGCGGCTGCTTGCTGCTGCCCCAGCCCCAGGAGTGCCTGGAGGCCATCGAGGGGTGCAGGGTGCAGTGACATGAAAACCAGCGGTCCCTATTCTGTTCCTGCCTCCTTTGGCTTTTTCTCAGCATCTTCTCATTTTCCTGAAGACTCTACCACCTGAGTAATGTGACAATGAAGGAGACAGAAGAGGCAAGAGGCACAGGGACCCAAGCTGAATGGAGGGCTGTTCACAGAAACAAGCTGTCTGGGTTGCATCTGCAAAGCTAAGTGGTTTTATTTTTTTATGAACACCATGAAAGTTCCAAAGTCAATCTGCTGTGAGGTAGCTGGGCGGTCTGTTAGAAGAGGGCTTTCCCGAAGCTGCTATGATCTGGAATATGTACAGCAGCGCCAGGAACACTGACCATGGAATTTGGCCTATCGCTCACCCCCATGGCTAGACCGAAAGACCTTTATTACCCACGCTTTCTCTTTCATAGGGAACTACAGAGGGGAAGATCAAATTAGATCGCTGCCTTTCAAAATATTCTCGGCAGTGATAAAAATAAACTTCAAATGTCCACATATTTGATCAATTTACTTTTATCCTTTAATCGAATAAAGCCCACAATCAGAAAGAAAAACATTTTGCTAGGCATTTCATTTCTCCAATGATTCATCTAGCCGTGGTCTCAAAGCTGACATGATGGGAATGAGGTATTTAATGCTGAAATAATTTTTATGACCACATCACAAGAGGCTGGAATGACTTTTAAGGTACATCATATTTTAATCACAAGCACACATAAAGCATCCATAACTTAATAATTTTGGAGAAGTTTGAATCGGAATGCCAGGATAATAATACCACTATCAAGAAAAGAAAGACTGGATTTCTTTTTTCAATCCTTAACTCCTCCTGCATCGCTGGTTAGTCGGGTAAATTTAGAAGAAAAGTGTTTTAGGAAGAAAGTAACAAAAGGTACATGAATTGGAGCCAACTCTGGGAGATGGTGAAGGACAAAGGAGCCTGGTATGCTACAGTCCATGGGGTTGCAGGGTTGGACGTGACTTAGCAAAGGAACAGCAACAATAATAAAAAGCACACAGCAAAGGAGATCTCAAACCAGCATGTACCCAGGTACTCTATAGAGTGGGTGACCTTACTATCTTGGGTTACTTACCAGGTGGCAGGAGAGTTGAAAGATCAGGAAGATTCCTGGAAACCAGGGCATCTGCAGCATGTTCATGGATGGTGCTCCTAGTGGGTTGTCTCACTGATCTGCTCCAGATTCCATATCTCTGTTCCCCATGGAGGGAGGAAAATTAAACCATCACTGTGGTCTCTAATGCTAAGGCGTAAGTCACCCTCTCTCCAGTCTGTTGCCACATAGGTCCAGGAAAACAGAAGGGAAAAGGCAAAGAGAAATGATTCAGGGAAGGAAAAAAGCAGGCAAGAGGAAGGGGCATTATGAGGGTTTTTTTTTAAGGAGACAGGATGATGTGGTAGAGGAAAAAAAATGAGTTCTTTTTCCAGACAAACCTGGGTTCAAATCCTAGATCTGCCATTTTTCAACATGATCTTGTCTCAGTGACTTAACCTATCTGAGCCTTATCTTCTGAAAACAAGGGCAAATATCTGGTGTATTAGGCTATTACAAGAATGAAGAGAGGATTTATGAAAAGGTTTTAGACCCATGCCTGAAATATAATAGGTATTGACAAATATATTCATTTTTTTATGCTTCCTCTTGTCCTCTGGCTTCTTCAAGATGAGAAAATAGAATAAAATAGTGTCGCTCAATTTAAATCTTGTCCCTCAGTTCTGAAATCCCTCCATGTTGCACCATGTTCTACAAGAATAAAGCCCCAGCATCCAAGCAGAACATCCCATTTCTGCGCAGTCCAGCCCTAGGCTGGCATCATTCACCACCTCTCCTGCTACGTGCATCTGGGGACCTTCCACTACATCCCTTCCAGACCATTCCACACTCTCATTTTGCCACATTTTTTTTTGTTGTTCGTATTGCTCAGCTTGGGATTCCTGTCTATTCTTCTTTACTCATGGAAATCTTAAAATTCTTCCCATTTATTGGGCAACTACAGTGTCCTGGATGCTCTGCTACGAGGCAGAAACACAAAGAGAAACATGACTGTCTGTGGTTTGAGTGGGGTGACTGGGACAAAGCCAGGGGAGATAGACTGTCCAACCAAAGCTTTAATACATGCAAGGGAGCCATGAGGGTTGCTGGAAAATATGGGCATGAAGAGCAGCTAGAGAGGGCTTCCCTGGTGGTTCAGTGGGTAAACAGTCCACCTTGCAGTGCAAGGGGCACCGGTTTGATCCCTGGCCCGGGAAGATCCCATGTGCCACAGGGTGGCTGGGCCAGTGTGTCCAGCAGGAGCCCGCGCTCTGGAGCACATGTGCCCAGAGGCAACGCTCTGCAATGAGAGAGGCCACTGCAGTGGAAGGTCCACACATGCCAAAAAAGAATAAAGATGGATGAAAATAAATGATGACTTAGAGGCAAAAAAAAAAATAGCAAAACTTAAAAAAAAAAAAAAAGAACAACTAGAGGAAGGAGGCAGCCACTGAACTAGGTTCTGAAGGTTATGGAGGACAATTTCAAGAAGGGGAAAGGATGAGGGGCTGTGGTAGTCAAGGCAGTGGGATGAACACCATTCCCATTGTGGGAATCCTAAGTCTGACTCTACAGAACACTAGAACAGTACAGGTGGTACAGATGGAGTAGCAACTCCAAGGCACGAATCATACCCTTCACTCTCCGATTGGGCATTCTGGGCAATTCCCTCACTTCTAACTTCAGTTTGCTCATCTGTAACGTAGGGTCTAAAAGCCCTTCACCAGTAGCCTTTTTCCTTTTTGTCCTCTGGCTTCTTCAAGATGAGAAAATAGAATAAAATAGTGTCGCTCAATTTAAATCTTGTCCCTCAGTTCTGAAATCCCTCCATGTTGCACCATGTTCTACAAGAATAAAGCCCCAGCATCCAAGCAGAACATCCCATTTCTGCGCAGTCCAGCCCTAGGCTGGCATCATTCACCACCTCTCCTGCTACGTGCATCTGGGGACCTTCCACTACATCCCTTCCAGACCATTCCACACTCTCATTTTGCCACATTTTTTTTTGTTGTTCGTATTGCTCAGCTTGGGATTCCTGTCTATTCTTCTTTACTCATGGAAATCTTAAAATTCTTCCCATTTATTGGGCAACTACAGTGTCCTGGATGCTCTGCTACGAGGCAGAAACACAAAGAGAAACATGACTGTCTGTGGTTTGAGTGGGGTGACTGGGACAAAGCCAGGGGAGATAGACTGTCCAACCAAAGCTTTAATACATGCAAGGGAGCCATGAGGGTTGCTGGAAAATATGGGCATGAAGAGCAGCTAGAGAGGGCTTCCCTGGTGGTTCAGTGGGTAAACAGTCCACCTTGCAGTGCAAGGGGCACCGGTTTGATCCCTGGCCCGGGAAGATCCCATGTGCCACAGGGTGGCTGGGCCAGTGTGTCCAGCAGGAGCCCGCGCTCTGGAGCACATGTGCCCAGAGGCAACGCTCTGCAATGAGAGAGGCCACTGCAGTGGAAGGTCCACACATGCCAAAAAAGAATAAAGATGGATGAAAATAAATGATGACTTAGAGGCAAAAAAAGAAATAGCAAAACTTAAAAAAAAAAAAAAGAACAACTAGAGGAAGGAGGCAGCCACTGAACTAGGTTCTGAAGGTTATGGAGGACAATTTCAAGAAGGGGAAAGGATGAGGGGCTGTGGTAGTCAAGGCAGTGGGATGAACACCATTCCCATTGTGGGAATCCTAAGTCTGACTCTACAGAACACTAGAACAGTACAGGTGGTACAGATGGAGTAGCAACTCCAAGGCACGAATCATACCCTTCACTCTCCGATTGGGCATTCTGGGCAATTCCCTCACTTCTAACTTCAGTTTGCTCATCTGTAACGTAGGGTCTAAAAAGCCCTTCACCAGTAGGGTGTGTAAAGATAAAAGTAGGTGCTCCGTGTAATCGTCTCACAGACACTCTGGCAACATAGGAAGTGCTGAGCCAGGATTGGTGGTTCTTACTTTGTTTAAGTCTAGCTCAAATGCCAGCTCCTAGTCAACTTTTCATAACCGTCTGAGTCAACTCTGACTCCTTTGTCCTCCGTGTTTTCATAACACTTTTATAAACCTCTAGTCTTTGGCATGACCCTGAATTTGTTTTTCTGCTTCTGTCTCTAGCAGACAGAAACCGGTGCCTTGTTTGTCCAGGACAGGTGTTACAGCTCCAAGCATGGCTCTCAGGACGTGGTGATTCATCACTGGTTGAATGTTACTGACTGAGTGAAACTTCTCACTGAACAACTTAAAATGAATAAGTTTAAGAAATATTAGAGTGAACAGAAATTCTCCAATCCAATGTTTTCCAAACTTTGCTTATGCAATCCTCCATAAGAAATGTATTTTATAAGACAGGGTGCATCTCCATGTATATTTATGGTTAAGGGAAATAAAAATATCATGAAAAAGTAATTATCCTTCTACTACAGTATATCCCAATATGTCCCAATCTATTTTTTTTTTAGTATTTTTTCTTTTAGAAGAGTTTTATATTAAAAAATCTTTTGTGAGGTTATTACAGAAAGCTTCTCTATAGGTGACACCCAGTCTCCTTCATTATTAATGTCTTATTTCATTATGGTTCATTCTTTACAACAAATGAACCATTATGAATGCATTCTTACCTCAAGTGCATACTGTACTCAGATTCCCTAATTTTTTGCTGAATAAAAGAATTTCAACTAGAGGAAGGAGGCAGCCACTGAACTAGGTTCTGAAGGTTATGGAGGACAATTTCAAGAAGGGGAAAGGATGAGGGGCTGTGGTAGTCAAGGCAGTGGGATGAACACCATTCCCATTGTGGGAATCCTAAGTCTGACTCTACAGAACACTAGAACAGTACAGGTGGTACAGATGGAGTAGCAACTCCAAGGCACGAATCATACCCTTCACTCTCCGATTGGGCATTCTGGGCAATTCCCTCACTTCTAACTTCAGTTTGCTCATCTGTAACGTAGGGTCTAAAGCCCTTCACCAGTAGGGTGTGTAAAGATAAAAGTAGGTGCTCCGTGTAATCGTCTCACAGACACTCTGGCAACATAGGAAGTGCTGAGCCAGGATTGGTGGTTCTTACTTTGTTTAAGTCTAGCTCAAATGCCAGCTCCTAGTCAACTTTTCATAACCGTCTGAGTCAACTCTGACTCCTTTGTCCTCCGTGTTTTCATAACACTTTTATAAACCTCTAGTCTTTGGCATGACCCTGAATTTGTTTTTCTGCTTCTGTCTCTAGCAGACAGAAACCGGTGCCTTGTTTGTCCAGGACAGGTGTTACAGCTCCAAGCATGGCTCTCAGGACGTGGTGATTCATCACTGGTTGAATGTTACTGACTGAGTGAAACTTCTCACTGAACAACTTAAAATGAATAAGTTTAAGAAATATTAGAGTGAACAGAAATTCTCCAATCCAATGTTTTCCAAACTTTGCTTATGCAATCCTCCATAAGAAATGTATTTTATAAGACAGGGTGCATCTCCATGTATATTTATGGTTAAGGGAAATAAAAATATCATGAAAAAGTAATTATCCTTCTACTACAGTATATCCCAATATGTCCCAATCTATTTTTTTTTTTAGTATTTTTTCTTTTAGAAGAGTTTTATATTAAAAAATCTTTTGTGAGGTTATTACAGAAAGCTTCTCTATAGGTGACACCCAGTCTCCTTCATTATTAATGTCTTATTTCATTATGGTTCATTCTTTACAACAAATGAACCATTATGAATGCATTCTTACCTCAAGTGCATACTGTACTCAGATTCCCTAATTTTTTAGCTGAAGCCCTCTTTCTGTTCCACATTACGTTTGGTCATCCTGTCTTCTTAGATACTTCTTTTTTTTGTTGTTTGCCACTTCTATTGGTCTTTCATCCATTCATTTTTATCCATCTTTGTTCTTTGGCCTGTGTGGACCTCCCATCGCAGTGGCCTCTCTCATCGCAGAGCACTGGCTCTGGGCACATGCACCCCAGAGCTCCCTCTCGGTAGTGGGCACATCTGTCCAGCCGCTCCACAGCACGTGGGATCTTTCCAGGCCAGAGATTGAACTGGCACCCCTTGCACTGCAAGGCGGTGCCCTTACCCACTGGACCACCAGGGAAGCCCTCTTAGGTACTTCTTCAGTGTGATAATTTCTCGAACTGTCTTCACGTCTGATGACCTTATCCATTTTAAGGAGTACTGATCAAATATTTGTGGAACATGCCTTGTTTGGGGCTTGTCTGGAATTTTTCTCATGATTAGACTGGGTCTATAGTTTGGGAAAGAAAGACCACAGACATAAAGTGTCATTGGAATCAAACCCATGTACACACTGCGCTAGTTAAAACGGATAACAAACAAGGTCCTATTGTATGGTACAGGGAACTCTGCTCAATGTTAATGGCAGCCTGGATGGGAGCGGAGTTTGGGGGAAAATGGATCCAGGTGGATGTAGGGCTCAGTCCCTTCACTGTCCACCTGAAACTATCACAACATTCTTAATTGGCTATGTCCCAATACAAAAGTTTTTTCAAACAAAACAGCAAAAATCGATACATACTATCAGTATCAATTATTGATGCTGATGTTAACCTTGACACCTGGCTTGAGGCGGTGTTTCTCAGCTTCTCCACTCTGAAGCTGTTCTTTCTTCCTTTCTCTATACTGTACTCTTGGAAGAAAGCCACTATATGCAGTCTGCACATAAGGAGAGGCATTGCGTTACCTTGAGGACAGAGTATGTGCATGAATTACTTGGGATTCTTCTGCATGGATCGTCTGTTCTCCCATTAACTTATTTATTCATTCTTTACAACAAATGAACCATTATGAATGCATTCTTACCTCAAGTGCATACTGTACTCAGATTCCCTAATTTTTTAGCTGAAGCCCTCTTTCTGTTCCACATTACGTTTGGTCATCCTGTCTTCTTAGATACTTCTTTTTTTTGTTGTTTGCCACTTCTATTGGTCTTTCATCCATTCATTTAATCCATCTTTGTTCTTTGGCCTGTGTGGACCTCCCATCGCAGTGGCCTCTCTCATCGCAGAGCACTGGCTCTGGGCACATGCACCCCAGAGCTCCCTCTCGGTAGTGGGCACATCTGTCCAGCCGCTCCACAGCACGTGGGATCTTTCCAGGCCAGAGATTGAACTGGCACCCCTTGCACTGCAAGGCGGTGCCCTTACCCACTGGACCACCAGGGAAGCCCTCTTAGGTACTTCTTCAGTGTGATAATTTCTCGAACTGTCTTCACGTCTGATGACCTTATCCATTTTAAGGAGTACTGATCAAATATTTGTGGAACATGCCTTGTTTGGGGCTTGTCTGGAATTTTTCTCATGATTAGACTGGGTCTATAGTTTGGGAAAGAAAGACCACAGACATAAAGTGTCATTGGAATCAAACCCATGTACACACTGCGCTAGTTAAAACGGATAACAAACAAGGTCCTATTGTATGGTACAGGGAACTCTGCTCAATGTTAATGGCAGCCTGGATGGGAGCGGAGTTTGGGGGAAAATGGATCCAGGTGGATGTAGGGCTCAGTCCCTTCACTGTCCACCTGAAACTATCACAACATTCTTAATTGGCTATGTCCCAATACAAAAGTTTTTTCAAACAAAACAGCAAAAATCGATACATACTATCAGTATCAATTATTGATGCTGATGTTAACCTTGACACCTGGCTTGAGGCGGTGTTTCTCAGCTTCTCCACTCTGAAGCTGTTCTTTCTTCCTTTCTCTATACTGTACTCTTGGAAGAAAGCCACTATATGCAGTCTGCACATAAGGAGAGGCATTGCGTTACCTTGAGGACAGAGTATGTGCATGAATTACTTGGGATTCTTCTGCATGGATGCGTCTGTTCTCCCATTAACTTATTTATTCATTCATTTATTTCTATCAGTATGGACTTATGGGTTCTTTTTATACTTGGGGTTATAATTCAATACTACTTAATTTTTTGCTTTTGTTTTTTTGCTCAAAGCTACTGTGGTTGAACTGTTGTTGCTTCCTGTGTGCCTTTATGATTTATCGTTGTGGGTGTTATTTGTTCATTTGTGTAGAAGCACTTCCTTATTTTCTGGCACTAAAAGATGCTCTAGAATCATCCTGCACAATTCCTGCCACAATTCTAGAAATTCACTGTGACAACTTCTGTTGCAGGCATATTGCCCCCAAATATAGTTATTGATAGTAACTTGATCCAGGTTCTACTGAACAGTTGTAATGATTTAGCCAGGCTCAGCTGATCTAAGTGGAGCTCAGCTGGAATTATCCATCTGTGCACCATCTTGTTTCTCATAGGGTATGTGTGGATGGTTAGCAGTGGTCGGCAGTGGTCCCAGGAGTAGAGGCAGACATACACAGAGCTCCTCGAAGCCTAGGGCTGCTACTTCCTTTCATTAGATGAAGCAAGTCACAAAGACAGCTTAGAACTCAGAGGGTGGAGACACAGGTTCCACCTTTGATCAGAGTATTATTATTTTTGCACGTCCTTAAGATCTTTTCCTTTGCTATTTTCTTAATAATTTCCTTTCTCTCTTCTCCCTTGTTGTCTCTTTCTGGATAGTTTCTCAGTAGACTGTTGACATTTTAATATTGATTAGTTCCTTATCTTTTCTCACCTATTTTCAATCTCATTGACCTTTTTATACTTTCTAGAATATATCTTTAACTCCAATTTCCAGCCCTTCTATTGATTAGGTTTTTTTTTTTTTCATTTCAGGTGTCATAATTGTAATTTTCAAGAGCTCTATCATTTTTGCTCTCTGAGTGTTATTTTTAATACTGATGTGTTCTTTTGTCATGGGTGAAGTAATTTCTTTGATCTCTCTGAACATTTTAGTAGAGTGTTGGTTTTTTTTTTTTTTAAAGATTTATTTATTTTGGGCGGGGGTCGGGTTGAGGAGGGAGGGGAGCGGGCGGGCCACTTCTATTGGTCTTTCATTTGTCTATTTTCATCCATCTTTGTTCTTTGGCCTGCGTGGGCCTCCCATCACGGTGGCGTCTGTTGTCTCAGAGCACTGGATCTGGACGCGTGCGCTCCAGAGCTCCGACTCAGTAATTGGACACATTGGTCCAGCCGCTCCGCGGCACGTGGGATCTTCCCAGGCCTGGGATCGAAACTGCGCCCCTTGCACTGCAAGGCGGTGTCCTTACCCACTGGACCACCAGGGGAAGCCCTAGAGTGTTGTTTTACATTAAAATTTCTTTCTGCTCTCTGAAACTTAGGTTGGTTCTTTTTTTTTTTTTTGGCAGATTCTTTTTTTTTTTTTATTTTTATTTTTATTCTTTATTTTAAAGGTTTTACAGAGTTTTGTTGTTCACATACATGTATGTTCCCAGATCAGTCATATGCATATCCATGGTCCCCACCCACCCAGATCCCCCCACCCCACCCCTCCAGACCTTTGCCCCAAGCTATTGTAAGCACTCCTATTCCCTTAGCACTGTGACACTAGCTATCTTTTCCACACATAACACTATAGGTTTCCTTGTTACTTCCTCCATGCTTCCCCCTCCCTATTTATTCACCACGACGTCCCTATGTCTATGCTCTGTCTTTTTTTTTTTTTTTCATGAGTTCCCTGTGTGTGATATCAAGACCGTCCTACTAGATTCCATATATGTGTGTTAGTATACTGTATTTGTCTTTCTCTTTTTGACTTACTTCACTTTTTATGATAGGTTCTAGAGCCAGCCACTTCATTAGGATTGAGTCTTCTGCATTTCTTTTAACAGCTGAGTAGTATTCCATTGTATATATGTACCAGAGCTTCTGGATCCATTCATTCGTCGATGGACATCTAGGTTGCTTCCATGTTTTGGCTATTGTATAGAGAGCTGCAATGAACATTGGGGTACAGGTGCTTCTTTCAGTTTTGATTTCATCAGGATATAAGCCTAAGAGTGGGATTGCTGGGTCATAGGGTGCTTCTATTTTTAGTTTTTTAAGAAATCTCCAGACTGTCTTCCATAGAGGCTGTATCAATTTACATTCCCACCAGCAATGCAAGAGGGTTCCCTTTTCTCCGCACCCTCTCCAGCATTTGTTGTCTGCAGATTTCTTGAAGATGGCCATTCTGACGGGTGTGAGGTGATATCTCATTGTAGTTTTAATTTGCATTTCTCTAATAATAAGTGAGGTTGAGCATCGTTTCATGTATTTTTGGGCCATCTGTATGTCCTCTTTGGAGAGGCGTCTCTTTAGGTCTTTTTCCCATTTTTTGATTGGGTTGTTCGTTTTCCCTGTGCTGAGTTGTCTGAGTTGCTTGTAGATTTTGGAGATTAATTCTTTGTCTGTTGTTTCATTTGCTATGATTTTCTCCCACTCTGTGGGGTGTCTGTTGAGCTTTTTTGTAATTTCTTTAACTGTACAAAAGCTTTTAAGTTTCATGAAGTCCCATATGTTCATTTTTCTTTTCAGTTCTGCTATTTTAGTTGGTGGGTCAGAGAAGATTTTGCTTTGATTGATGTCCTTGAGGGTTTTGCCTATATTCTCCTCTAAGAGTTTGATGGTTTCTGGTCTTACATTTAGGTCTTTAATCCATTTTGAGTTGATCTTAGTGTATGGTGTCAGGGAATGTTCCACCTTCATTTTTTTGCATGTAGCTGTCCAATTCCCTTAGCACTGTGACACTAGCTATCTTTTCCACACATAACACTATAGGTTTCCTTGTTACTTCCTCCATGCTTCCCCCTCCCTATTTATTCACCACGACGTCCCTATGTCTATGCTCTGTCTTTTTTTTTTTTTTTCATGAGTTCCCTGTGTGTGATATCAAGACCGTCCTACTAGATTCCATATATGTGTGTTAGTATACTGTATTTGTCTTTCTCTTTTTGACTTACTTCACTTTTTATGATAGGTTCTAGAGCCAGCCACTTCATTAGGATTGAGTCTTCTGCATTTCTTTTAACAGCTGAGTAGTATTCCATTGTATATATGTACCAGAGCTTCTGGATCCATTCATTCGTCGATGGACATCTAGGTTGCTTCCATGTTTTGGCTATTGTATAGAGAGCTGCAATGAACATTGGGGTACAGGTGCTTCTTTCAGTTTTGATTTCATCAGGATATAAGCCTAAGAGTGGGATTGCTGGGTCATAGGGTGCTTCTATTTTTAGTTTTTTAAGAAATCTCCAGACTGTCTTCCATAGAGGCTGTATCAATTTACATTCCCACCAGCAATGCAAGAGGGTTCCCTTTTCTCCGCACCCTCTCCAGCATTTGTTGTCTGCAGATTTCTTGAAGATGGCCATTCTGACGGGTGTGAGGTGATATCTCATTGTAGTTTTAATTTGCATTTCTCTAATAATAAGTGAGGTTGAGCATCGTTTCATGTATTTTTGGGCCATCTGTATGTCCTCTTTGGAGAGGCGTCTCTTTAGGTCTTTTTCCCATTTTTTGATTGGGTTGTTCGTTTTCCCTGTGCTGAGTTGTCTGAGTTGCTTGTAGATTTTGGAGATTAATTCTTTGTCTGTTGTTTCATTTGCTATGATTTTCTCCCACTCTGTGGGGTGTCTGTTGAGCTTTTTTGTAATTTCTTTAACTGTACAAAAGCTTTTAAGTTTCATGAAGTCCCATATGTTCATTTTTCTTTTCAGTTCTGCTATTTTAGTTGGTGGGTCAGAGAAGATTTTGCTTTGATTGATGTCCTTGAGGGTTTTGCCTATATTCTCCTCTAAGAGTTTGATGGTTTCTGGTCTTACATTTAGGTCTTTAATCCATTTTGAGTTGATCTTAGTGTATGGTGTCAGGGAATGTTCCACCTTCATTTTTTTGCATGTAGCTGTCCAATTCTCCCAGCACCACTTGTTGAAGAGGCTGTCTTTGTCCCATTTTATAGTTTCTCCTCCTTTATCAAAAATAAGGTACCCATAGGTGCGTGGGTTTATCTCTGGGTTCTCGATCTTGTTCCGTTGGTCTATAGTTCTGTTTTTATGCCAGTACCATACTGTCTTGAGGACTGTTGCTTTGTAGTAGAGTCTGAAGTTAGGGAGGCTGATCCCTCCAGCTCCGTTTTTCTTTCTCAGGATTGCTTTGGCTATTCGAGGTCTTTTGTGTTTCCATATGAACTGTGTGATCCTTTGGTCTAGTTCTGTGAAAAATGTCAATGAAAGTTGAATAGGTATTGCATTGAATCTGTAGATGATATTTGGTAGTATGGTCATTTTCACAATATTGATTCTTCCGACCCAGGAACATGGAATATCTCTCCATCTGTTTAAGTCTTCTTTAATTTCTTTCATGAGTGTCTTGTAATTTTCTGTGTACAGTTCTTTTGTTTCTTTGGGTAGGTTTATTCCTAGATATTTGATTCTTTTGGTTGCAATGGTGAAGGGGACTGCCTCTTTGATTTCATTTTCTGATTTTTCATTGTTTGTGTATAGGAATGCCAGTGATTTCTGTGTGTTGACTTTGTATCCTGCGACTTTGCTGAATTCATTGATTAGCTCTAGTAGCTTTGTAATAGATTCTTTGGGATTTTCTATGTATAATATCATGTCATCTGCAAAAAGAGAGAGCTTGACTTCTTCCTTTCCAATCTGGATTCCTTTGATTTCTTTCTCTGTTGCAGCTTTTTTTTACTTTCTTTAACTGTACAAAAGCTTTTAAGTTTCATGAAGTCCCATATGTTCATTTTTCTTTTCAGTTCTGCTATTTTAGTTGGTGGGTCAGAGAAGATTTTGCTTTGATTGATGTCCTTGAGGGTTTTGCCTATATTCTCCTCTAAGAGTTTGATGGTTTCTGGTCTTACATTTAGGTCTTTAATCCATTTTGAGTTGATCTTAGTGTATGGTGTCAGGGAATGTTCCACCTTCATTTTTTTGCATGTAGCTGTCCAATTCTCCCAGCACCACTTGTTGAAGAGGCTGTCTTTGTCCCATTTTATAGTTTCTCCTCCTTTATCAAAAATAAGGTACCCATAGGTGCGTGGGTTTATCTCTGGGTTCTCGATCTTGTTCCGTTGGTCTATAGTTCTGTTTTTATGCCAGTACCATACTGTCTTGAGGACTGTTGCTTTGTAGTAGAGTCTGAAGTTAGGGAGGCTGATCCCTCCAGCTCCGTTTTTCTTTCTCAGGATTGCTTTGGCTATTCGAGGTCTTTTGTGTTTCCATATGAACTGTGTGATCCTTTGGTCTAGTTCTGTGAAAAATGTCAATGAAAGTTGAATAGGTATTGCATTGAATCTGTAGATGATATTTGGTAGTATGGTCATTTTCACAATATTGATTCTTCCGACCCAGGAACATGGAATATCTCTCCATCTGTTTAAGTCTTCTTTAATTTCTTTCATGAGTGTCTTGTAATTTTCTGTGTACAGTTCTTTTGTTTCTTTGGGTAGGTTTATTCCTAGATATTTGATTCTTTTGGTTGCAATGGTGAAGGGGACTGCCTCTTTGATTTCATTTTCTGATTTTTCATTGTTTGTGTATAGGAATGCCAGTGATTTCTGTGTGTTGACTTTGTATCCTGCGACTTTGCTGAATTCATTGATTAGCTCTAGTAGCTTTGTAATAGATTCTTTGGGATTTTCTATGTATAATATCATGTCATCTGCAAAAAGAGAGAGCTTGACTTCTTCCTTTCCAATCTGGATTCCTTTGATTTCTTTCTCTTCTCTTATTGCTGTTGCTAGAACTTCCAGGACTATGTTGAATAGTAGTGGTGAAAGTGGACACCCTGTCTTGTTCCTGATCTTAGAGGGAATGCTTTCAGTTTTTCTCCATTGAGGACAATGTTCGCTGTGGGCTTCTCATAGATGGCTTTCACTATGTTGAGATAGGTTCCTTCTATGCCCATTTTCTGAAGAGTTTTTATCATGAATGGATATTGTACTTTGTCGAAGGCTTTTTCTGCATCTATTGAAATGATCATGTGATTTTTGTCTCTCAGTTTGTTAATATGGTGTATCACATTGATTGATTTGCGGATGTTAAAGAAGCCTTGCATGCCTGGGATGAACCCGACTTGATCATGATGTATGAGTTTTTTGATGTGTCGTTGAATTCTGTTTGCTAGGATTTTGTTGAGAATCTTGGCATCTAAGTTCATCAGAGAAATCGGTCTGTAATTTTCCTTTTTTGTGTTGTCTTTGCCTGGTTTGGGTATCAGGGTGATGGTGGCCTCGTAGAATGTGTTTGGAAGTTTTCCTTTCTGTGCAATTTTTTGAAAGAGTTTTAGAAGGACAGGCATTAGGTCTTCTTTAAATGTTTGGTAGAATTCGGCTGTGAAGCCATCTGGTCCTGGGCTTTTATTTTTGGGTAGATTTTTAATCACAGATTCGATTTCTGAGCTTGTGATTGGGTCGTTCAAAGTTTCTGTTTCTTCCTGGCTCAGTCTTGGGAGATTGATCTTCCCCAAGAAACTGTCCATTTCTTCCAGGTTGTCCAGTTTGTTGCCATAGAGTTGCTCATAATAGTCTCTTAGAATCCTTTGGATTTCTGCATTATCTGTTGTAATCTCTCCTTTTTCGTTTTTGATTTTGTTGATCTGGTTCTTCTCCCTCTTTTTCTTGATGAGTCTCGCCAGAGGCTTATCGATTTTGTTTACCTTTTCAAAGAACCAGCTTTTTGTTTTATTTATTTGAACTATAGTTTCTTTCATTTCTTTCTGATTTATTTCTCCTCTAGTCTTTATAATTTCACGTCTTCTGCTGGCTTTGGGATGTTTCTGTTCTTCTTTTCCAATTGTTTTAAGCGGAGGGTTAGGTCATCTGCTTCATATTTTCCTAGTTTCTTGAGGTGGGATTGTATTGCTATAAATTTCCCCCTTAGGACTGCTTTTGCAGTGTCCCATAAGTTTTGCACGGTCGTATATTCATTGTCATTTTCTTCTAGGAATTTTTTAATTTCTTCTTTGATTTCCTCAGTGATCAGTTGGTTTTTTAGGTAAGTGTTGTTTAATCGCCATGTGTTTGTATTTTTAGTGATTTTTTCCCTGTGGTTGATCTCTAGTCTCATTGCATTGTGGTCTGAGAAGATGGTTGATATAATTTCAGTTTTCTTGAATTGACTGAGGTTAGATTTGTGGCCCAAGATGTGGTCTATCTTGGAGAATGTTCCGTGAGCACTTGAGAAGAAAGTGTATTCTTCTGCTTTTGGATGGAACGTCCTAAAGATATCGATGAGGTCCATCTTTTCTAGTGTGGCATTTAAGGCTTGTGTTTCTTTATTAATTTTCTGTTTAGATGATCTATCCATTGGTGTGAGAGGAGTGTTAAAGTCTCCTACTATTATTGTGTTATTATTGATTTCTTCTTTTAAGTCTGAAAGTATCTGTCTTATGTATTGAGGTGCTTAGGTTGGTTCTTAAAGCTCCTCTTTATTTTTCTCCTGTGGTCTGAATTTCATATTAAAGGAATTTCTTACTGATCAGGAGATTATGAGTTGTCTGTGCCTATTTAAGAATGAGATCCCATAGCACTGAGCGAAAACACCGTGCCCACCAATTTTCTACCAACTTGGCCAGAAAATTCCCTGTGGACAGATTTTACCTTAGCTGGCACCAATATGACTTTCCTTAAGCAATAGAAATGAAATATAAGTAAGTTTAATGTAAGCGTTTATTACAAGAGGTAAGTTTTCTTAAACTTAGTCAAGGCTCACAGTCTGTCTGCTTTAAAAGCTACACCTTACCTGTGACCAAAAGCACATCAAAGCCTGGTGCCTTTGAGGGGAGTCTCCTTACCCACTCACTCTCCCTCCTCCATGTTTGAGCAAACAAACAAACCAACATATATTATCCAATCAAGACAAGGTGTCCTGGGGCTTCCCTGGTGGTCCAGTGGGTAAAGACACAGCCTTGCAGTGCAACGGGCGCCAGTTCAATCCCTGGCCTGGGAAGATCCCACGTGCTGTGGAGCGGCTGGACCGATTTGTCCAACTACCTGAGCTGGAGCTCTGGAGTGCACGTGCCAAAGAACAAAGATGGATGAAAACAAATAAATGAAAGACCAATAGAAGTGGTCCCCCCCCACAAAAATTTTTTTTTAAATATATATATATAAATATATATATATATATATATATATATAAGACAAGGTGTCCTGAAAATCTGATATTAAAATGAGGCAAAACTAAGAATATACCAGTCTATGAGATTGCTCCAGTACCTTCTTTTGGAGCCAGCATCAGCCTTTCGTTTTAACTTGAGGAAACCGAGTCTCAGAGAGGTTAGGCAACTTTCCGAAGGTCCCACAGCTAGTGAGTGTTCAAGCCAAGAGTCAAATCCAGGCCCCTGAGATATTGTCCTAATTTATACTTAGAATAAATATTAATGAAGGAAGTCTATTTCTGCAAGCCCCAAGAGAATGTTGTTCCCATCCTACAGAGGAAGAAAGTACTGGATAATGTATAAAACTGTCACTTTTCTGAAGGCTGTCAGAGGTTGCACAGCTACTTGTAAGCTGCATTCCAATGAGGTGCAAACCTTGAGAAGAGACAGGATGCATGACCATCTCACCTTTGGCAGAACACAGGAGATAGGTGGCCATGGTTCCAGGGGGTGCGAGGAAGTCAGTGAAGATGGTGATACATTCTTAAAGGCCCCTGTGTGCTGGCGTGTGAGTTTGGGAGGGCTGGGAGCCAATACGCAGGGAGTGATGACTCCCTTCATCTTCCTCGCCCCACGTGAAACCCTAGGTGTCACCACCTCCTGCAGATGCACAGAGTATGGTCAGAACAAACCCCAACCCAGGATAACTCATGGCTCCAATGACTCACCAGACACACAAGAGAGGAAAGAGTGTGCCAATCTCTGGGTATGAATACTAAATTCTATTTTAATGCTACCTGATGGCCACCAGCCAAAGAAGCAAAGCAGAGGAACCTTCTCCGTGGTGTGGAGGGAGAGTGTGGGACTCAGGTAGAAAGGTACCATCTGCACCTCCATGACTTTCCATTTCATTTCAGGAGAACTTCTTCCAATGTCTGGCTCAGTCTTGATGGCTCCCTACTTCATTGTCCTAAGACTTTACAAGTCAAATGAAAACCAGGCATCACTGGGCCAATGACCGGTGGGGAAAAACAGACCTAACCACATTCATGTTTGTCATTTCTCCAACGTTTTTGATAAATCTCCAATTTACTCAAATCTCTTCAGACTCGCAGCTTTAGACATCTGGCTTAATGCGAACCATTCAACACAGCCCCGCATGAATTACAGGTGATTTACAGAGATCACTGTCAGAATCTCCAGTACAGGCACTGCAGGGATGGCTGGAGGCTCATGTCATGTGAAAGTTTTGCACAGAATTCAGATTGCATGGGGCACGACAGCCTAATGACGGCTTCTGCTGTGTTTTCTTCTTCTAGTGATTTTCCTGGAAAAGGCCTAAGCTCTGCACAGATGCGGAGCTCTCGCTGAGGGCAGCAGAGCTGAGCGCGACCCTCCTGCCTTTGGCTCCTTGCCTTCTGCTCATTCACAGAGGTGAAGAGTCTAGCTGGGGAGCTTTAGCTATTTGGGGATTCGGTGTAGAAGTGCCTGAACCTGCTTGGTTCCAAATGATCCACTTCCTTTAACTTTTCAGGTAATACCTTTTCAGAGGTGATACAACAGCACAGACTCTGGTGCCAGCCCTGCCACTTAGTAGCTTTGCAACTTTGGATAAGTTACTTAAGCTCTCTTTTTATTTTTATTAGGCAATTTGAGTAAATTGCCTAATAGATTGGTAGATAGACAGCACTTAGGACATTGTCTGGAACTATGTCCTATAAATTTGTTGTTGTTGTTCAGTAGCTAAGGTGTGTCCCGGACTCTTTCATGACCCCAGGGACTATAGTCTACAGGGCTCCTCTGTTCATGGGATTCCCCAGGCAAGAATACTGGACTAGGTTGCCACTATCTTCTTCATGGGATCTTCCTAGCCCAGAGATCAAGCCCACATCTCATGCACTGGCAGGTAGATTCTTTTCCACTGAGTCACACGGGGAACCTATCCTATAAATTACTAACTACTATGATCATCTAAACTTAAAACCACTCCTTTCTGGTTCTTTCCACTGTAGTTCTCTGAATCCATCTCCTAGACCTGCTCTGTAAAGTGCCCTTAACTCACCAGCCAGGGGCACATTACCCTTTCCTCTGTGGTCCCCATCTTTCCCATCTGCCTCTTCCTCTAAGTTGGGAACTTCAAAAGGGCAGTGACTTCCCCTTGATCGATTAACAGGCCTGGTGTCTCAATAGCACAGGGTTCAGCTCATGGAGAGTGCACTCACTAAATGTTCTCGGAATAAACAGATGAAGGAAACTCTCCCTCAACTACAGAGGATGGGGAATGGGGAACTAGCATTTATCATCCACCTTAGAAGCACTCATATCTCTCTTCGGGCAAATGGGATACTCAAGATTGATCCAGTCTCATTAGACATCTGCCTCCCTCTTCCCAAGAGACCATAAGTGTATAGTGTCCCAAGGCTCTCTTAGTCTAGAGCTAGCTCATTATCTTGAGAGTGAAACAAAGAGCACAGGCTTCTATATTCACAAAAGGGAAATTTTCTCTTCCAATGGATCCACCATGCGTTGAAAGAAAAACAGCAATTTGAGAGTATCAAGCAAATATTCTCTGGGAGTGTGGTCATCAATCTTATGGCTGTAGAGAAAGAACTAGGGGAGGGAAGGTCCGTCTCATGAATTTCACCTGCAACACAGCCCCACAAGATACTCCTTATCGGCCCCATTTGTCACTGTCTTTATCCCACTGTTCATGAGGCCTGTGTGTGTGTGTCCCCGTGGGCTGGCCTGCTTTGAAGGCACTGAGTGTTTCTTACTCACTGTTTAACTGAGGGTCTAGAAGCGTCTTACTCGAAGCAGACACTAAGGTAACTGAGTGACTGAATGACATCTGGGTCTGAAGTCGAAGAATGACCAGGCATTGGCCAGGGCATAGAGGGAACCGCCCTCCAGGTGGCAGAACTAGCCCGTGCACAGCCACAGTTAGGAAAGCACATAACACCAGGAGGGACACGCGTCTCTGGGATGTTTTGAGCACAGGGGGATAAGGAGAACGTCAGGATTTGAGGATAAAAAGATGGGCCAGTTTAAGGAATTTAGACTTTATTTTGAGAACATGACAAATTAACAAAAACTAATGGTAATGAATATGTGTAATACTTTATATAATTTTTTAATATGTAAAGAGAGGAATGTACGAAATAAAACTTCTGCTAAAAAACGTTCGCACAACCAACTCAGAGTAAATTCATTTGTCTGAGCTTCAATTTTCCCATATGTAAAATAGGGATAGAAATAGTTGACACATAGTTGGCCAGGCTCTTGCCTAAGTACCTATTCTTCATGTGTAATACCTAGTCTTCATGTGTATTACCTGTTTTTACACTCCCAATAACCCTATGGAGTAGGAACTATTATTATCATACCACCACTTCTCATAGTATAGATAAGGAACCTGATGCTACAAATGCCGACCACACAGCAATGAAGTGAGAGAACTGCAATTTGACATCTCTTCCCAAAATAAGTGTATAGTGTCCCAAGGCTCTCTTAGTCTAGAGCTAGCTCATTATCTTGAGAGTGAAACAAAGAGCACAGGCTTCTATATTCACAAAGGGAAATTTTCTCTTCCAATGGATCCACCATGCGTTGAAAGAAAACAGCAATTTGAGAGTATCAAGCAAATATTCTCTGGGAGTGTGGTCATCAATCTTATGGCTGTAGAGAAAGAACTAGGGGAGGGAAGGTCCGTCTCATGAATTTCACCTGCAACACAGCCCCACAAGATACTCCTTATCGGCCCCATTTGTCACTGTCTTTATCCCACTGTTCATGAGGCCTGTGTGTGTGTGTCCCCGTGGGCTGGCCTGCTTTGAAGGCACTGAGTGTTTCTTACTCACTGTTTAACTGAGGGTCTAGAAGCGTCTTACTCGAAGCAGACACTAAGGTAACTGAGTGACTGAATGACATCTGGGTCTGAAGTCGAAGAATGACCAGGCATTGGCCAGGGCATAGAGGGAACCGCCCTCCAGGTGGCAGAACTAGCCCGTGCACAGCCACAGTTAGGAAAGCACATAACACCAGGAGGGACACGCGTCTCTGGGATGTTTTGAGCACAGGGGGATAAGGAGAACGTCAGGATTTGAGGATAAAAAGATGGGCCAGTTTAAGGAATTTAGACTTTATTTTGAGAACATGACAAATTAACAAAAACTAATGGTAATGAATATGTGTAATACTTTATATAATTTTTTAATATGTAAAGAGAGGAATGTACGAAATAAAACTTCTGCTAAAAAACGTTCGCACAACCAACTCAGAGTAAATTCATTTGTCTGAGCTTCAATTTTCCCATATGTAAAATAGGGATAGAAATAGTTGACACATAGTTGGCCAGGCTCTTGCCTAAGTACCTATTCTTCATGTGTAATACCTAGTCTTCATGTGTATTACCTGTTTTTACACTCCCAATAACCCTATGGAGTAGGAACTATTATTATCATACCACCACTTCTCATAGTATAGATAAGGAACCTGATGCTCAGCGAGCGTAAGGAACTTGCCCAAGACCACACAGCAATGAAGTGAGAGAACTGCAATTTGAATCCAGGTGTCTGGCTCCAGGGCCTGTGTACTTAACTCTTAAGTTATTTTATCATTTATCATCCTGTGGTATCAGTCTCACAGGACTACTGTAAAAATCTAGGGAAAGCAGCTTTGCCTAGATTTATTGAAAAAGTCTAGGCTGGACAGTTAAAACAGGGTCCAGCATATAGTGAAAGCTTAATAATATATTTGGGATTATCGTTGCTTACCATTGCGTTGCTAGATATAAAATGGAGATATTAATGAATATAGTTATTTATATAATTATGTTTTATCCATATAAATATTTAATAAGCATTAATATTTCTCTATACTATTATTATATACTTTATATATATAATTAATTTACAGAATAATTATGAAACATATGTGAGGAAATAATTGTCAGATCTCTAGCACAATGCCTGGAACTTTAGCACAATCCCACTGTTTCTTCTTTTTCATGTCATGTGTTTTTTGAAATTATTAAGCCCTGTGTTAAATTAGATACCCAATAGTTTTTTAAAGGTAATCTAGGGTTTTTTTTTTTTTTTTTAACATGAGTCTCAAAACGCTTCCAGCCTCTACTCATTCCCTAGGTCCAAATTCACTTCTACATTTTTAGGCATTTGTTATACAGCAACATTCTGCTTCTTTGTACTAAAATCTGTGTTAGTGTGCTGAGGCTGCCATAACAAAGAGCCATGTGGGTGGCATAAATAACAGAAATTTATTTCTTTCAGTTCTGGAACCTGGAAGTCAAAAATCAGTGGGTCAACTCAGTGTGTTTCCTCTGAGGCATCTCTGTGGCTTGCAGATGGCCATCTTCTGTCTGTGTCCTCACGTGGTCATCCCTCTGTGCATGTCTGTGTCCTAATTTCCTTTTCTTATGAGGACACCAGTTACACTAGATTAGGTCCACCCATATGACCTCATTTTAATTATCTCTTTAAAGGCTTTCTCTCCAAATAAGTCACATTCTCTAGTACTAGAGGTTAGAAGTTTAACCTATGGATTTTTTTGCCTGTATACTCAGTCATGTCTGTGATCCAATGGACTGTAGCTCACACGTTCCTCAGTCCATAGAATTTTCCAGGAAGAATACTGGAATGGGTTGTCATGTCTTCCTTCAGGTGATTTTCCTGACTCAGGGACCAAACCTGCATCTCTTATGTCTCCTGCATTAGCAGGTAGATTCTTTGCTACTGCGTCCCCTGGGAAGCCCTGTGGGCACACAATTCAGTCCATAACAACCGCTTATCTAAATAATCTAGGAGAGAGATGCCAAGAGTCTAGAGCAAATGAGCGGAAGAGGGAAACATCATAGCCTTTGTCTATCTAAATCCTCCTAGTAACCCCCAGAACCTGTCTTCCCAAGGCGCCTAAGTAACTGTTTCTTTTGGTGGAGGGGAAAAAGCTGAGTGGGACCAGTTCCTTGGCTTTATCTTGGGAAATGAATGGCTTCGGGATTTTCTGAGAGCATGATTCACTTTTCACGTGGTCGTGCTGGCTTCATGAAGACAGAAGCTGAGAGGAACATTATGAGTTGGGAGCAAAGGAAAAAGTGAAAACAGAAAGGATAAATGGAAAAGTAAATAATGCATTTCACCCCATAGAACAGTTAAGGAAATCAAGAACTTCCAGCCATCCCTGTCCCAAAGGAGGATCCCAGGCCCTTTCATAGGGCAGTGAAGACAAGCAGAATATTTCAGAGAAGCATGTACATCTGTGTTTATGATGGAGACCGATGGAGAAATCTTCAGCCCAAGGTGTTTTTTCATCAGAAAACAGAGCGTGGTCTCAACAGAATTGGCTGTTCCTCAGAAGGGAGAGGCTTTGCAACTTGCAGGTTATAAATGACCAGGATGGGTATTTCTGGAGGGGGGTCAGTCCTGATGGAAATGACGGGTGAAGTTGAGAAGGCAGGGTCAAGGCTGAGCAATAGATCCTCTCAAGATGACATCTCCTGGTGCCAGTCCAGGGTGGCCACTTCGGACGGAGGGTACAGAGAGACACCCCACCAGCACAGGCATTACCTGAGACAGTGGATACTGACCACTAGAGCCTAAAGAGAGGACAGGGTGGTATCTTCTATGTGAGCCTCACTTGGGTACCACTCACTTCAAGCCCATACTCAGTCATGTCGTGATCCAATGGACTGTAGCTCACACGTTCCTCAGTCCATAGAATTTTCCAGGAAGAATACTGGAATGGGTTGTCATGTCTTCCTTCAGGTGATTTTCCTGACTCAGGGACCAAACCTGCATCTCTTATGTCTCCTGCATTAGCAGGTAGATTCTTTGCTACTGCGTCCCCTGGGAAGCCCTGTGGGCACACAATTCAGTCCATAACAACCGCTTATCTAAATAATCTAGGAGAGAGATGCCAAGAGTCTAGAGCAAATGAGCGGAAGAGGGAAACATCATAGCCTTTGTCTATCTAAATCCTCCTAGTAACCCCCAGAACCTGTCTTCCCAAGGCGCCTAAGTAACTGTTTCTTTTGGTGGAGGGGAAAAAGCTGAGTGGGACCAGTTCCTTGGCTTTATCTTGGGAAATGAATGGCTTCGGGATTTTCTGAGAGCATGATTCACTTTTCACGTGGTCGTGCTGGCTTCATGAAGACAGAAGCTGAGAGGAACATTATGAGTTGGGAGCAAAGGAAAAAGTGAAAACAGAAAGGATAAATGGAAAAGTAAATAATGCATTTCACCCCATAGAACAGTTAAGGAAATCAAGAACTTCCAGCCATCCCTGTCCCAAAGGAGGATCCCAGGCCCTTTCATAGGGCAGTGAAGACAAGCAGAATATTTCAGAGAAGCATGTACATCTGTGTTTATGATGGAGACCGATGGAGAAATCTTCAGCCCAAGGTGTTTTTTCATCAGAAAACAGAGCGTGGTCTCAACAGAATTGGCTGTTCCTCAGAAGGGAGAGGCTTTGCAACTTGCAGGTTATAAATGACCAGGATGGGTATTTCTGGAGGGGGGTCAGTCCTGATGGAAATGACGGGTGAAGTTGAGAAGGCAGGGTCAAGGCTGAGCAATAGATCCTCTCAAGATGACATCTCCTGGTGCCAGTCCAGGGTGGCCACTTCGGACGGAGGGTACAGAGAGACACCCCACCAGCACAGGCATTACCTGAGACAGTGGATACTGACCACTAGAGCCTAAAGAGAGGACAGGGTGGTATCTTCTATGTGAGCCTCACTTGGGTACCACTCACTTCAAGAGAAATCTCCAGTTGCTTTCAAAACATCTCCAATGGAGCTGGAAGAGCCCTGGGATAGGAGTCAGAAGACCTAAGATTGGTTTTTTTTTTTTTTTTAGGTGAGGGGCGGGTTGGGGAGGGAGGAGGACAGGCGGGCCACTTCTATTGATCTTTCCTTTATCTGCTTTCATCCATCTTTGTTCTTTGGCCCATGTGGACCTCCCATCGTGGGGGACTCTGTTGTCGCAGAGCACCGGCTCTGGGCGCATGCGCCAGAGCTCCGGCTTGGTAATTGGACACATCGATCCAGCCGCTCCATGGCACGTGGGATCTTTCCAGGCCAGGGATCGAACAGGCGCCCCTTGCATTGCAAGGCGGTGTCCTTACCCACTGGACCACCAGGGAAGCCGGGGTGGGTTCTTGAATCTTTTCCCACTACCACCACCACCTGAATGATTTTGGACCCATTTCTTGATTTTTCTGAGCCTCAGTGTCCTCATTTAGGATATGAGAACAATATTGTGTGGCCTTGCCCCACACTGGGCTATGGAATTAGATCATGATGGATATAAAAGCATTTTGTTCATTTCTAAAATGATGTGGAAGGAACAAGTTGGGCCTTAAAATCAGAGAGGTATGGGTTCAGATATGGTTTTAGACTCTTGACAAGCTGGTTGATTCTGAACCAAATCACTTAGGCTGTTTCTACATTCAGGTATTCATTCATTCTTTCAATAATCATGTTACAGAACCCAGCTGCAGATCAGGATCTAAAGCGCAAAGCAGATCCAGGGTCCTTACCTTCACAGAACTATCTCATCTGTAAAAATGAAAAAGTTAGGGCTTCCTTGGTGGTCCAGTGGGTGGGGACACCGACTTGCAGTGCAAGGGGCGTCGGTTCGGTCCCTGGCCTGGGAGGATCCTGCGTGCCGCGGAGCGGCTGGACTGATGTGTCCAATTGCCGAGCCGGAGCTCTGGAGCGCATGCGCCCAGAGCCGGTGCTCTGTGACAACAGATGCCACCGCGATGGGAGGCCCACAAGGGCCAAAGAACAAAAGATGGATGCAAATAGACAAATGAAGGACCAATAGAAGTGGCCCGCCTGCTCCCCTCCCTCCCCACCCCATCCTCACCAAAATAAATAAATAAATAAATCTTTAAAAAAAAAAAAAAAAAGGAAAAAGTGAATTGCCTGTTTCACAGGGCTACTGGAAGAATCCAAAAAGATGAAGCATTTGCAACGCTCAGCCTAGTAGTGGCTTTTAAGAGATGTTCAATAAATCTCTTTCTCTGACAAAAAAAGTATTCTCATCATTATGGGATACCTCTTTTGAGAAATGCCTTTTAAAGAAAAAAATTGAAAATGATTACAGGAAAGGCCAGTTACTTTCGCAAATTAAAACTGGGTTTGAGCATAAGCACATGCTGCCTTGTCAGCCTATTTCATTTGATGGGTGGAGGATAAACAATTTGGAAGTTTCTTTTAATTGAAGTCAAAATTAATCCAAGCAACCAGTCTGAGTCCATGCAACAGAACGTAATTCTATTTGCAGATGGAGATGCTATCTATTTAATGGGCATCCGGAAGCCTGTGTGTGAGCATCAAAGCCAAGGACTCAGTTCTCTTTCTGTGTTGCTCTCCCGTGATTTATTCCTCTCTTAACATGCTCCTCCAGGCACACTCATTCGCATACCACATGTGTTGAAAATCAGGCATATGGGCCCAAGTAAACATGTCCACACACAAGGCCTGTGCATATGCATCACATGTGTGAATATGAGCAGGCTATGGAGACTCTTGACAAGCTGGTTGATTCTGAACCAAATCACTTAGGCTGTTTCTACATTCAGGTATTCATTCATTCTTTCAATAATCATGTTACAGAACCCAGCTGCAGATCAGGATCTAAAGCGCAAAGCAGATCCAGGGTCCTTACCTTCACAGAACTATCTCATCTGTAAAAATGAAAAAGTTAGGGCTTCCTTGGTGGTCCAGTGGGTGGGGACACCGACTTGCAGTGCAAGGGGCGTCGGTTCGGTCCCTGGCCTGGGAGGATCCTGCGTGCCGCGGAGCGGCTGGACTGATGTGTCCAATTGCCGAGCCGGAGCTCTGGAGCGCATGCGCCCAGAGCCGGTGCTCTGTGACAACAGATGCCACCGCGATGGGAGGCCCACAAGGGCCAAAGAACAAAAGATGGATGCAAATAGACAAATGAAGGACCAATAGAAGTGGCCCGCCTGCTCCCCTCCCTCCCCACCCCATCCTCACCAAAATAAATAAATAAATAAATTTTTAAAAAAAAAAAAAAAAAGGAAAAAGTGAATTGCCTGTTTCACAGGGCTACTGGAAGAATCCAAAAAGATGAAGCATTTGCAACGCTCAGCCTAGTAGTGGCTTTTAAGAGATGTTCAATAAATCTCTTTCTCTGACAAAAAAAGTATTCTCATCATTATGGGATACCTCTTTTGAGAAATGCCTTTTAAAGAAAAAAATTGAAAATGATTACAGGAAAGGCCAGTTACTTTCGCAAATTAAAACTGGGTTTGAGCATAAGCACATGCTGCCTTGTCAGCCTATTTCATTTGATGGGTGGAGGATAAACAATTTGGAAGTTTCTTTTAATTGAAGTCAAAATTAATCCAAGCAACCAGTCTGAGTCCATGCAACAGAACGTAATTCTATTTGCAGATGGAGATGCTATCTATTTAATGGGCATCCGGAAGCCTGTGTGTGAGCATCAAAGCCAAGGACTCAGTTCTCTTTCTGTGTTGCTCTCCCGTGATTTATTCCTCTCTTAACATGCTCCTCCAGGCACACAGGCACGTGCATATACGCATACCACATGTGTGTGAATATGAATGCAGGCATATGGGCCCAAGTAGAACACTAGTGCACACACAATTCCTTGGAAGCTAGTATGTCCTTCACGATAATATGCCATTTTGAGAAACTCTTCTTATTTTTACTACTCTCCTAAATGCTTACCGAATGAAGAAATGATGGATGAAGGAATTAACCATGCCTTAGAATCACCTGGAAGCATTTTCAAAGTATTTCTACTGGGTTCCACAGCAGAGCAGCCAATTCAGTAGATCTAGAGAGGGACATGCAAGTTTCTATGTTGTAAAAGGACCTCTGATTTTGTCAGCATATTGCTCTAGAAGCATCCATCTACTGTTGCACTCTGGATATTTCCCATTCTCCAGAGCTCTGGACATTTGGTTCTCATTATCCACTCACCTGGGTGACCCTCTGGCATTTTTTAACCTGTCAAAATAGATTTCCTCTCTCAAAGCCCATCCATTTCCCAGGTGGCACTAGTGGTAAAGAACCCTCCTGGCCAATGCAGGAGACCTAAGAGACTCGAGTTCGACCCTTGGCTTAGGAAGATTCCCTGGAGGAAGGTATGGCAATCCACTCCAGTATTCTTGCCTGGAGAATCCCATGGGCAGAAGAGCCATGGTGTGGTAGAGTCGGACACAACTGAAGCGACTCAGTATACATGTAGTTGTCAAGGCACAGCTCAAATGCCACCTCCTCTGGCAAGTGTCCCCGATTCTGCCTGCCTGCTGAAATCAGTGAATTGTCGCTTTGTTCTTCTATTGCTTTTGGCTGTAATTCATTGGAAATTAACCTTTCTATCCCACTAGATTACAAGCCATAGAAAGCAAAAGACCAGTTAAAATAACTGGTCTTTAAAAATAACTGGTCTCTTAAAATAATGTTTTTCTGATTATAAATAATATATATTCATGTAAACTTTGGAAAATTCAGATGACTCAAAAAAGAAGAAAATTGCTAATTCTGCCCCAATAGAAATAGCCACAGTTTAAGGTTGGGCCTGTTCCCTCTAGCCTTTTTTTTTCAGTGAGTCCTGTACATTGTTTTTGTTTTTGTTTTTTTTTTTCATATTTGGAATCATCTGTCATTTTCTACCCTGCTTTTCTTCAGTTGCCTTTAGATGGAAAATGTTTTCCTATGCTATCGTTTCTCTAAAAATGATCCTTTAAATGGCTGTGTAACATCCACATCAAAATGTACCCCACTTTATTGACTCATTTCCCAGTTGTTGAACTTTCACACCATCTTCCATTTTTATTCTTTCTCTTAAGGATAACAAAATGCACTGGGCATTTCTCGTTTGGCTCTGCAGAGACAAACTGTCCAGACTGGGCCCATACGGACTTTATCAAAGGGCTCTGTTGACTTTGGCTTTGCTTGGGCTTAGAATGGGAGATGTGGGCAGGAGATCGGAAGCTGGAGAAAGGCTGAGGGTGGATGAGGAATTCCCCTGCAGTGGGCAGCCACCTGGAGGCCCTCTTAAAGAAGCCCTCCTCTCCAGGTTCTGCCCTGCAGTCCTGCACTGTGGCTCACGCTGTTGCCACACCCTGCCCACACTCTGTCAGTAGTTGTTTTTCTGCTTTGCCATGCTTTTTGATTAAACGGTCCTCGAATGACTCCATTCGAGTGTGCTGTTTCCTGACAAGATTCTGAAAGATGCACATGGCCGTTAACATTTTGTACTTCAGTCTTTCACTGAACTCAGTCTCCCTCTTAGAGGTTCTAGATAAGTTCTTAAAAGAAGATCAACAGATAGAAACAGGTTTATGCACTTCATTCAAACTGTTTCAGCTATGTCAAATTATGCTCTTCCAAGGGGTGTTTGAGAACACTAAAAATTACCATTTTAAACCCTCTGACTATTGGTAAGCAGAAAATTAAAACATGAGCCATCATGTTTTAATTTGCCTTTCATTGATTACTAGAGAAAATAAGCTTTTTCACTATTTTAATTCTTTTCATGAATGACCATGCTTTATTTCACCCTCTGTTCCTCATTATATTGACCTATTTACCTAGAATAATCACCATAAGAAATGTAGTTAGTATAATCATTATCACAAACATAGGCAATCAAATGAAGAGTTGCACTACTAGATGAGCCAGAGACTAAAGACATGCTACAAAATGGAAAAATTAATAGCATCTGTTAAATGAGAATGCTTAGGGACCACATGCATTGTCAGTCAATGTGGAAATAATTGTTATATAGAAATAGTAGCTAGTAGTTATTGAATTCCTATTATTTGCCAGGTGCTGCGCTAAGTGATTTATATTTGTTATGTCATCAAACCATTAACAGTTTCTGGCCTATCAATATATTCAAATAGCCATTGAATGATTTCCAGACATTATTTCTGAAGCCCAACTCTACCCCCTCAAGTTTTATGAGCACTAGAAATACAATCTTTCTCTTCAAAATAGTTTTTATCTAATAAGACATGAGCGCCAACATGAGGTGACCTTATTGATACTATAACATCCCTAAGCTTTGCTTCCAATGTTAAACAAAATGGAAATGTTGAAATTCCACCAGGGACACAAACTGTTCTTGGATAGCCCCAGTTCACCGAGGGTTTGGAAGTTTGCACAAACATCCAATACATTTTGAACCTTTTGCTGCTTAGAGCAACGTGTTTGAGATTCATCTGTCAGAGAGAAGAGATTTTTAGAAAACAACCACATAAAAGTGACTTCCAGCTTCTCTTTACAAGTTGTATTTTAGAATGAAGTGAAGAATTCCTAGAGCAAAATATGACCAGTTTGCAGGAAGCAAGTGTCTCCTGAGGTAAGTCAGCTTGCCAGGGCCGCCTGGTGTCACTGTCATTTTGAGTTCTTCCCTTCTGCATATAGCATTTCCCCACCCAAAGTTTCAGCCTTTGTATTTTCCATTCTTAGAATATCAAGTTCATTTTCCTTATTTCACAGTTTCCTTCTTTTTCCAATTGAATGGACTGTAGCAAGAATGCAGTCAGTTTTCTCTAGGGTTTGATCTGGCAGGGGGGAGAAAGTGGTAGTTTTGCAGAAGAACCAAATGCTATTTCTGAGCTCTGTGGCTTTGCACAGATTTTTCTCTCTGTAAGAGGTTGTGTTTTATGTATTATAGTCTTAGATTTCTGCTTGTAGCTGTGGACAGCCAAGCCTCAGTTTAATTTCCTATGACTTTGGCTGGTAATGATGAGTCTGGAAGATGAAATGAGACTCAGAAACAATTTTCCCTTCCAGCCCTGCTAAAATTGCTCCTTGTTCATTTTCAGAAAGAGCTGACTTTTTAAAGTAAAATAAAAGGAATATGAAGGAATGACACAATGCCCCCATCCCAGCTGATCCCAGCATCTTTCCATGGGTGTGGCCATCCAGATGGCAACTTCTCCAAATGAGCAGTTCTATCCACCCCAAGACAGACCCACCTGTGCTGGGAGACTGTGATGTATATGAGGTCAGGCTACATATCTCCAAGTTGAATGATTTCCAGACATTATTTCTGAAGCCCAACTCTACCCGCTCAAGTTTTATGAGCACTAGAAATACAATCTTTCTCTTCAAAATAGTTTTTATCTAATAAGACATGAGCGCCAACATGAGGTGACCTTATTGATACTATAACATCCCTAAGCTTTGCTTCCAATGTTAAACAAAATGGAAATGTTGAAATTCCACCAGGGACACAAACTGTTCTTGGATAGCCCCAGTTCACCGAGGGTTTGGAAGTTTGCACAAACATCCAATACATTTTGAACCTTTTGCTGCTTAGAGCAACGTGTTTGAGATTCATCTGTCAGAGAGAAGAGATTTTTAGAAAACAACCACATAAAAGTGACTTCCAGCTTCTCTTTACAAGTTGTATTTTAGAATGAAGTGAAGAATTCCTAGAGCAAAATATGACCAGTTTGCAGGAAGCAAGTGTCTCCTGAGGTAAGTCAGCTTGCCAGGGCCGCCTGGTGTCACTGTCATTTTGAGTTCTTCCCTTCTGCATATAGCATTTCCCCACCCAAAGTTTCAGCCTTTGTATTTTCCATTCTTAGAATATCAAGTTCATTTTCCTTATTTCACAGTTTCCTTCTTTTTCCAATTGAATGGACTGTAGCAAGAATGCAGTCAGTTTTCTCTAGGGTTTGATCTGGCAGGGGGGAGAAAGTGGTAGTTTTGCAGAAGAACCAAATGCTATTTCTGAGCTCTGTGGCTTTGCACAGATTTTTCTCTGTAAGAGGTTGTGTTTTATGTATTATAGTCTTAGATTTCTGCTTGTAGCTGTGGACAGCCAAGCCTCAGTTTAATTTCCTATGACTTTGGCTGGTAATGATGAGTCTGGAAGATGAAATGAGACTCAGAAACAATTTTCCCTTCCAGCCCTGCTAAAATTGCTCCTTGTTCATTTTCAGAAAGAGCTGACTTTTTAAAGTAAAATAAAAGGAATATGAAGGAATGACACAATGCCCCCATCCCAGCTGATCCCAGCATCTTTCCATGGGTGTGGCCATCCAGATGGCAACTTCTCCAAATGAGCAGTTCTATCCACCCCAAGACAGACCCACCTGTGCTGGGAGACTGTGATGTATATGAGGTCAGGCTACATATCTCCAAGTTACATGGTTGAATGAAGGACGCTCTATCTTCAGCCTCTGGGTGTTCCAAGCCCAGCTCTCCATCCCTATCAGGTCTGCAGATAATTCAGGCTCTGGGTTCCCAGAGGAAGGAGAAGAGACCATTTGTCCAAGGAAACGTCTGTAATACATGTTAAGTGGCTTGGGAGAGAGTCCTCTCATTTATTGGCTGAAACATGAAACAAAAAACATGTGCAGCTGAGCACAGGGCCCCTGCAGGCTTTCACTTCTTCTCAGGAAATGGAGTGATGAAGGATGAAGCAAACACGTGAATTCAGGCAACCCACATGCCTGGGTGTTTCACAATGCAAAAAGCATCTGTTGGGTGGAAATCCTGGGCATTGGGTTTGGAATTTCTATATAGAGACAGATTGACTTCTAGTCTCTACCAGGGATTCCATTCCTGCTGCTATGGGGATAGGTTTTTCCATTAAGCAAGAAGGAAGCATTCCTCATTGACTTATATGTTTTTTGATGCATTTGATATGCATTTATCAAATGCCAGTGTCTACGTTGAGCTTCCCAGGTGGCGCTAGTGGTAAAAAACCCACCTGACAATGTAGGAGACGTAAGAGATGAGGGTCCAATTCATGGATTAGGAAGATCCCTGGAGGAGGGCATGGAACCCACTCCAGTATTCTTGACTGAAGAATCCCATGGACAGAGGAGCCTGGTGGGCTACAGTCCATGGGATCATAAAGAGTAGGACACAACTGAAGCAACTTACCATGCAGCATCTATGTTAGGGGCTGAGGACCAAAGATGAATAAGGTATGGACTTTCCTTTCAAGAATCAGTCTCAGATGGGAAAAGCAATTTGAATAAATAAATAAGGATTTGGGAGGAAACCAGTGGGTACATTCATCTGTAAACCAAGAGTACTGGATATTGACTGGTTTGGGCCAAAATAGATCCATTTTTTTATCTGTAAACCAAGTAAAAGCAACCATGGGTGTGGCCATCCAGATGGCAACTTCTCCAAATGAGCAGTTCTATCCACCCCAAGACAGACCCACCTGTGCTGGGAGACTGTGATGTATATGAGGTCAGGCTACATATCTCCAAGTTACATGGTTGAATGAAGGACGCTCTATCTTCAGCCTCTGGGTGTTCCAAGCCCAGCTCTCCATCCCTATCAGGTCTGCAGATAATTCAGGCTCTGGGTTCCCAGAGGAAGGAGAAGAGACCATTTGTCCAAGGAAACGTCTGTAATACATGTTAAGTGGCTTGGGAGAGAGTCCTCTCATTTATTGGCTGAAACATGAAACAAAAAACATGTGCAGCTGAGCACAGGGCCCCTGCAGGCTTTCACTTCTTCTCAGGAAATGGAGTGATGAAGGATGAAGCAAACACGTGAATTCAGGCAACCCACATGCCTGGGTGTTTCACAATGCAAAAAGCATCTGTTGGGTGGAAATCCTGGGCATTGGGTTTGGAATTTCTATATAGAGACAGATTGACTTCTAGTCTCTACCAGGGATTCCATTCCTGCTGCTATGGGGATAGGTTTTTCCATTAAGCAAGAAGGAAGCATTCCTCATTGACTTATATGTTTTTTGATGCATTTGATATGCATTTATCAAATGCCAGTGTCTACGTTGAGCTTCCCAGGTGGCGCTAGTGGTAAAAAACCCACCTGACAATGTAGGAGACGTAAGAGATGAGGGTCCAATTCATGGATTAGGAAGATCCCTGGAGGAGGGCATGGAACCCACTCCAGTATTCTTGACTGAAGAATCCCATGGACAGAGGAGCCTGGTGGGCTACAGTCCATGGGATCATAAAGAGTAGGACACAACTGAAGCAACTTACCATGCAGCATCTATGTTAGGGGCTGAGGACCAAAGATGAATAAGGTATGGACTTTCCTTTCAAGAATCAGTCTCAGATGGGAAAAGCAATTTGAATAAATAAATAAGGATTTGGGAGGAAACCAGTGGGTACATTCATCTGTAAACCAAGAGTACTGGATATTGACTGGTTTGGGCCAAAATAGATCCATTTTTCCTTCCTCTTAATAACATTGAGAATAATTTTATGTTTGGGTATTTCTCTCACCTATGTCCAACTGGCTACACCCCCAGCATAGGACTGGACCCTGATTGACTGAAGCCAACCATCTCCACCCATGTCTCTCTGGCCAGAATCATCGATCCAGGGCATGGAATGCAAGCCAAGTTTGTGTGATTCAGGAGGCAGCTGCTGGAAGCTTCTGGAGAAGAAACTCAATTTCTCTTTCAAAAGAACTTCTGAGAGAAGCTCCTCTTCTTGGTGGATGGCTACGGTCTCCAGGAACTCTTTGGTTCATGGTGCGGGATAGCCTTGGAGTGGAGAGGACACTGCAGAGGGTAGGGAGTGGAGACGAAAGGTAACAAGCATTGGTGCCAATGCTGAGCCACTGATGTAGGCATTTTCTAAAGCCCATCATGCCACCTAAGGATTCCCTGTAGCTCAGACAGTAAACAATCTGCCTGCAATGCAGGCAACCTGGTTTCAACCCCCAGGTCAGGAAGATTACCCTAGAGAAGGGAATGACAACCCACAGAAGGATTCTTGCTCGAGAAATCCCATGGACCCAGGAGCCTGACAGGTTATAATCCATGGGGTCGCAAAGACTGAGTATGCATGCATGTCTCTCAAAGATTACCACCAGGTTTCTCAGAAGATATCAATCATCATATCTCAAGCCATGAAAAACATTGCATTGAGCAGAGCATTGTCAACCAAACCAGGAGCCTTGGACAAGGGACTGACTAAGAGCAAGTGCCTGCCTTGTGATGAAGACTGGCATACAGATCGGAGGGAGCTGACCAGTGTTCTCTTTGCTACTGCGGCAACTACAGTCCTTCCAGCAACATAGCTATGAAACATAAGAGTAACCTGGCTGTGGGCATGCGTGAGTCTCTGCCACAAGGTCTGCTATGGAAATGTGGTGGAAATGAAAAGACACTGAACATCAAGCTCATCTGATGCCAGATCCTAGAAGACCCTTGTTTCTTCCTACTGACAGAGGATTCTTCACATTTCTCTGAATCTATTTCCATAAAGATCAATTGTGACTTAAAAAACAAAACAAAACAAAACAGTACCCTTGCTTAGGGATTTGCATAGTTTTCTTCTGCCTCCTCTGGATCCACTTGGAAAGATGCATGATAGTGCAGTCAACCTTCCCCTGGGACGTCTAGAGTTTGGCTCCCTTGCCCTGCAGTCAAGGCACTGTGCAACCTTGGGGAAATTTACTATGGCCAGTGTCTCAGTATCTATTTCAGAGAAGAGACAGGAGGGCAGGGCTGTAAGTGATAACTCGCCTGAAGAATGTTGGGAAACTCCCTAACGCTTTGCACAGCTCTGAGATACTCTGTGAGAGCAGAGGTCAGGCTCCACCAAAGGTCAAATGTACATTTTCCCAATGTTATGGGGGTGGAAGGAGTGGGGGACAGAGTGGTGGTCGAAGCTCACCTTTTGCTGGGATGAATGGGAGCAGATGTGTCTCCGGCTCCCAGAAGAGGAAGCCCATCTAGTGCACTCACATCCTGGGGATTTGACTGTCCTGCTCAGCAGAGGCCATGGGACCCGGGTGTAATGGGAGGAGCCAAATCTCAAATACCTTGAGCCTCCTCCAACTCTACACTACTGGGAAAACAGCTTGTATTTGCTGGCCATGGGTTGGCCTTCCACCCAGCAGGAGAAGGACAGGCCCTGCTGTTCCCAGCTTCTCTCCGCGTGGGTGTGGGTGTGACACATGTGTCTCCCTCAGCTCAGGGACCATGGGTTCTTCTGTCCCCTGACTCTGAGTCAGAAGGGACTTCCAAAGTCCCCCACTGATGCTTGCTTCCTTTCCATCATCCTCAACAAATTGCCATGAGCCTTCTGTTCTAACACTTCCACTAACAGGAATCTCACTCCCTAACTTGGCAACCTTATTGCTTATCTTGGGTTATTTTCCCCTTATTTCATGGAAATTCCTTCCTAGTAATGAACAGAAACTTACCCCTTGTAGCTCTTTTTTTTCTGGTCTTAACCTAGAATGATTATATGAGTGATTGCTCAGACCCAGGTTCATGTTCAAGACTAAAAAGAGGCACCACCAATAATTCACCAGGACAAGAGAGGCAAATTGAAACTCTCCTGACAAAATAGGACTTAAGATTGCCCCAATCTTAGGATTACTCTAGTGCTAACTAGAACAATTCTATCTACTCTTCCTTAAGAGTCACTGATTTTTAATGACACTTGACTTATTCCTGAGTCTTTTTTCCTCTAGAATAAATAAGGAGATTTATTTCTTTTGTGAAAAGATAATGGCACTGAGAACAAGAAATAGCTATGATTTTAGGGGGCTACATTGGGAGGGCAAGTTGCCTTCCAAGATCCAAGGTTATGTCCTGATATCCCAGAAAACAAAGCATTTTGTAACATTCTGGAATGTGAAACTTCTGTCAGAAGGACATGAGATCAGCCACATGAATTGTGAAACATAAATTGTGGTTTTCTTTCTTCTACAGAAATACTAGAAATTGCAGACTTTTTTGTGAGGTGGTATCACGTGTAGTACAGTATACACGAATTTGTGGTCAAGGGCTAGTTAGTCAATATTACTAGCTTTGTGACTCAACTTTTCAGTGCCTCAACTTCCACCTCTAAGATGAAGATAACAATACTTACCTCATAGAATTGCAATGTTTAAATAAGGTAAAATACATCAAGCGCTTACCCCAGTGGCTGGTCTACAGGGAGCACTCAATAAATGTTAGCTGCCCAAATCACATCATGCTGAGGATCACAATGGTATCAAAGACAACAACAAGAGATAATAGTAGGAGAAGGAAACAAAGAAAGCTTATTAGTTTCATCCAGTGGAGACACAGAAAAACTAATTGTCCCTGACCCATTTTTCACTATGACTTTGAGCCCGTGTGCATTCTTGTCCCCTGACTCTGAGTCAGAAGGGACTTCCAAAGTCCCCCACTGATGCTTGCTTCCTTTCCATCATCCTCAACAAATTGCCATGAGCCTTCTGTTCTAACACTTCCACTAACAGGAATCTCACTCCCTAACTTGGCAACCTTATTGCTTATCTTGGGTTATTTTCCCTTATTTCATGGAAATTCCTTCCTAGTAATGAACAGAAACTTACCCCTTGTAGCTCTTTTTTTTCTGGTCTTAACCTAGAATGATTATATGAGTGATTGCTCAGACCCAGGTTCATGTTCAAGACTAAAAAGAGGCACCACCAATAATTCACCAGGACAAGAGAGGCAAATTGAAACTCTCCTGACAAAATAGGACTTAAGATTGCCCCAATCTTAGGATTACTCTAGTGCTAACTAGAACAATTCTATCTACTCTTCCTTAAGAGTCACTGATTTTTAATGACACTTGACTTATTCCTGAGTCTTTTTTCCTCTAGAATAAATAAGGAGATTTATTTCTTTTGTGAAAAGATAATGGCACTGAGAACAAGAAATAGCTATGATTTTAGGGGGCTACATTGGGAGGGGCAAGTTGCCTTCCAAGATCCAAGGTTATGTCCTGATATCCCAGAAAACAAAGCATTTTGTAACATTCTGGAATGTGAAACTTCTGTCAGAAGGACATGAGATCAGCCACATGAATTGTGAAACATAAATTGTGGTTTTCTTTCTTCTACAGAAATACTAGAAATTGCAGACTTTTTTGTGAGGTGGTATCACGTGTAGTACAGTATACACGAATTTATGGTCAAGGGCTAGTTAGTCAATATTACTAGCTTTGTGACTCAACTTTTCAGTGCCTCAACTTCCACCTCTAAGATGAAGATAACAATACTTACCTCATAGAATTGCAATGTTTAAATAAGGTAAAATACATCAAGCGCTTACCCCAGTGGCTGGTCTACAGGGAGCACTCAATAAATGTTAGCTGCCCAAATCACATCATGCTGAGGATCACAATGGTATCAAAGACAACAACAAGAGATAATAGTAGGAGAAGGAAACAAAGAAAGCTTATTAGTTTCATCCAGTGGAGACACAGAAAAACTAATTGTCATGACACCCAACTTCTAGGGCACCATGTGACCCACTTTTTTCACTATGACTTTGGGTAGCCCTTCTATACCCAGGTTTCAAGTATAAAATGAAGGACTTGTATTTGATGATAAATAGAGACTCCATCTAACATTAATGTTCTATTAATCCCAATTCACTCAAAAAACAGTGTCCAGGCACTTGGTTTTCTTCTAGACAATTCCAGGTCCTGATATCCACCTGGACATAAAGTTTCAGGATTAAATGTGTCATTCCAGGCATGATATGGACTCTAAAGTATATAGTAAAAGAAATAATAAGCAAATGAAAATGGTACGGGGTGAGCTCTCACTTCTGTCATTCCAGTTCTTGTACCTAGGTAGGCTTCCAACAAGGCTTTTACCTCCAGTAATTGAGATGAAGTTCAGGAACAAGATGGACAGAGAGACAGAGGGATGAGAAAGATAAGACCACCAGGAAGTGAGGCAGGCCCACGTATGAGGAGGAGGCTGAGAAGTTGCCTATTTTTGCAAGCAACAACTTTCACCCCTCCAAGGAGGTCAACAGAGATTGTAATGAGAACATCTTGGCTGAAGCCATGTTTCACTGTCCAAAACTGGGCTGGGCCCCCAGCACTGGGAGAATTTCACAGTTTTTCACATTATTCCACACCCTACTCTTCTGTTTAAAGGTGTCACTCAGGGTTTATTACAGAAAGGGTCCAAAGGCCTCCATTCATTTATGTCCTAAGGGGCCAGAGGCTTGAGAAGAGTAGCAGTGGTGTTGGAGGGCAGCCCAGAGGGAGGGGATAACGGGCTAGTTAGTCAATATTACTAGCTTTGTGACTCAACTTTTCAGTGCCTCAACTTCCACCTCTAAGATGAAGATAACAATACTTACCTCATAGAATTGCAATGTTTAAATAAGGTAAAATACATCAAGCGCTTACCCCAGTGGCTGGTCTACAGGGAGCACTCAATAAATGTTAGCTGCCCAAATCACATCATGCTGAGGATCACAATGGTATCAAAGACAACAACAAGAGATAATAGTAGGAGAAGGAAACAAAGAAAGCTTATTAGTTTCATCCAGTGGAGACACAGAAAAACTAATTGTCATGACACCCAACTTCTAGGGCACCATGTGACCCACTTTTTTCACTATGACTTTGGGTAGCCCTTCTATACCCAGGTTTCAAGTATAAAATGAAGGACTTGTATTTGATGATAAATAGAGACTCCATCTAACATTAATGTTCTATTAATCCCAATTCACTCAAAAAACAGTGTCCAGGCACTTGGTTTTCTTCTAGACAATTCCAGGTCCTGATATCCACCTGGACATAAAGTTTCAGGATTAAATGTGTCATTCCAGGCATGATATGGACTCTAAAGTATATAGTAAAAGAAATAATAAGCAAATGAAAATGGTACGGGGTGAGCTCTCACTTCTGTCATTCCAGTTCTTGTACCTAGGTAGGCTTCCAACAAGGCTTTTACCTCCAGTAATTGAGATGAAGTTCAGGAACAAGATGGACAGAGAGACAGAGGGATGAGAAAGATAAGACCACCAGGAAGTGAGGCAGGCCCACGTATGAGGAGGAGGCTGAGAAGTTGCCTATTTTTGCAAGCAACAACTTTCACCCCTCCAAGGAGGTCAACAGAGATTGTAATGAGAACATCTTGGCTGAAGCCATGTTTCACTGTCCAAAACTGGGCTGGGCCCCCAGCACTGGGAGAATTTCACAGTTTTTCACATTATTCCCACACCCTACTCTTCTGTTTAAAGGTGTCACTCAGGGTTTATTACAGAAAGGGTCCAAAGGCCTCCATTCATTTATGTCCTAAGGGGCCAGAGGCTTGAGAAGAGTAGCAGTGGTGTTGGAGGGCAGCCCAGAGCAGGAATAACGGGCAGTCCTTGGGGAGATCAGCAGGCTAGTTCCTAGGAAGGAAAGTTCAGTTCTCTCTGGTCCTACAACCTTGGTTAAGAGTCATGAAGAGAAGCAAACACTGAAATGCAATAGAAAAACAAGATGAAAGGAAACGAAACTTCCAAGAAGCAATCAGCCAACCATAGTATGCCATGTACCACTGCACCCTCCGAGCACTGCCCAATTGTAGGGGTGTCCTTCATGAAGGTCAGAGATGGACAGGGCTTTCTGCAATGGACTAAATAATATTTTTGACCTTGTGAGAGACATGGTCCTCCAACACAACTACTCAACTTTGCCATTAAAGCTAGGGTGGTAAGATAAAATTCAAGACAGCAAGTGTTTTTACATGTTAAATCTGGCCACCCGATTTGTAGCACAAAAGCTGCCATAGAAAACCCATAAACAAGCGGGCAGGAATTTGTTCCAACAAATTTTTTGTTATACTAGGAGCCAGTGAGACAGATTGGGTGACAATATGCATGGCAACCCTTGGAGTTTTGCAATGCCATGGTCCTTGCCAGCCTGCAATCTCAACAAGGCAGTCCAGACTTCAAACAGCCTGGCAAAGCAGAGCCATAGTGTTCAGATATGGTTGCCCATTACACCCATGGAAAGATAAATACTTTTTTTTACTTTTTTTTTCACCACTTCTATTGGCCTTTCATTTATTTACCTTTGTTCTTTTGGCCTGTGTGGGCCTCCCATAGCAGTGGCCTCCCTCATTGCAGAGCACCAGCTCCAGGCACGTGCGCTCCAGAGCTCCCGCTTGGTAATTGGACACATCAGTCCAGTCACTCTGTGGCACGTGGGATCTTCCCACGCCAGGAATCAAATCAGCGTCCCTTGCACTGCAAGGTGGTGTCCTTACCCACTGCATAACCAGGGAAGCCTGAAAGACATAAATTTTATATCATGATCAAGTTTCACAAAACCATGCTTATACCTGCAAAGCATAATGTACTCTATGATATCCTACACTCTATATATTCTTTTTTTTCAGCTTATTTATTTATTTATTTATTTTTAAATATAATTTCTTTATTTTTTTAATTTATTTTTTGGCGGGTGGGTTGGGGAGGGAGGAGGGTGGGCAGGCCACTTCTATTGGTCTTTCATTTATCTATTTTCATCCATTTTTGTTCTTTGGCCTGTGTGGACCTCCCTTCGTAGTGGCCTCTGTTGTCGCAGAGCACCGGCTCTGGGCGCATGCGCCCCAGAGCTTCGGCTTGGTAATTGGACACATCAGTCCAGCCACTCCACAGCACGTGGGATCTTCCCAGGCCAGGGATCAAACCAGCGCCCCTTGCACTGCAAGGCGATGTCCTTACCCACTGGACCACCAGGGAAGCCCCTTATTTATTTTTCAATTGGAGGAAAACTGCTTTATAATGCTGTGTTGGTTCCTTCCATACAACAATGCAAATCAGCCACATGTATAATTATGACTCTATTATATTCTATTTAATTTTTAAAATATTAGTAGCAACTGAGTAAATAAGCTCTGTAATCTTCTAATGTGCCTCAGTTCCTGGGTTTTTGGACTTTGAAGCCTGGAGACCTGACTTTCAGTCTTAGCTCCAACTCTTAACCATAGTTTCTACTTGAAAGTATCTCTTCATTTGAGAATTTGCATCTGAGGCTGAGGATCATAATTATTTCAGAGTGATTTTGTAGGAGAAATATGAAATAATTCAGTTCATCCATGTGATGTAGCTACCAGTGGTAGGACCTGGGATGATTTTCAGTAGTACACAGGTATATGTTAAAAGGACTTTTTAAAAATTACTTGTGAAAATACACAATGTATATCAAGTGCATAATGTAAGCAGTGCATTTATTTGAAATAATTCTAAATTATCTATGTTATTTTAAATAAATTTGTTTAGGTTAGGTTATTTGAAGAAAAATATAATAATGTGTGCATGCTAAGTCACTTCAGTTGTGTTCAACTTTTTGCAACCCCATGGACTGTAGCCTACCAGCTCCTCTGTCTATGGGATTCTCTGCACAAAAATACTGGAGTGGGTTGTCACAGCCTCCTCCAGGGGATCTTCCTGACTCAGGGATCGAATCTACAACTCCTGAAGCTCCTGCATTGCAGGGAGATTCTTTACCAATGAGCAACAAGGAAAGTCCATTATAATAGTACAAACTAAGCGTGAATGTGGCAAAATTTATCCAGATGGTGAGTAAGCACAGTATGGAAAGCATGGTGGTAATACGTGAGCAAGTACAACCTAAAAGATGGTAGATATAGCATAGTGAACCCTTGGAAACCCCTGAGTGTCTGAATTACTGCTGACTCCCCAGCACTTAGAACTGGATTGACTCAAAAGAGGCTCTCAGTGACTGTTCATGATGTATGCATGAGGCTTTCTTCCCAGCAATGTCCAGGTTGCACATTCTGAAAGCTCCCATTTAAGACATATTTTTATATTCACCAGACTGTCCCTAAGCTCTCATGATCAGACAGCATGTTTGGGAGATGGCTGGGAATCAAGGGTCATGCTAAGCTCAGAGATTTTTCTCTTAGGAGAAGCTCATCACCTTGGCTAACATCAAAGCCACTGGGAACTTTGCAAACATGCAAGCGGGCTCTGCCACAGATCGTGGCTTGGTCCCCGACCAATTTTTTGACTCTATTATATTCTATTTAATTTTAAAATATTAGTAGCAACTGAGTAAATAAGCTCTGTAATCTTCTAATGTGCCTCAGTTCCTGGGTTTTTGGACTTTGAAGCCTGGAGACCTGACTTTCAGTCTTAGCTCCAACTCTTAACCATAGTTTCTACTTGAAAGTATCTCTTCATTTGAGAATTTGCATCTGAGGCTGAGGATCATAATTATTTCAGAGTGATTTTGTAGGAGAAATATGAAATAATTCAGTTCATCCATGTGATGTAGCTACCAGTGGTAGGACCTGGGATGATTTTCAGTAGTACACAGGTATATGTTAAAAGGACTTTTTAAAAATTACTTGTGAAAATACACAATGTATATCAAGTGCATAATGTAAGCAGTGCATTTATTTGAAATAATTCTAAATTATCTATGTTATTTTAAATAAATTTGTTTAGGTTAGGTTATTTGAAGAAAAATATAATAATGTGTGCATGCTAAGTCACTTCAGTTGTGTTCAACTTTTTGCAACCCCATGGACTGTAGCCTACCAGCTCCTCTGTCTATGGGATTCTCTGCACAAAAATACTGGAGTGGGTTGTCACAGCCTCCTCCAGGGGATCTTCCTGACTCAGGGATCGAATCTACAACTCCTGAAGCTCCTGCATTGCAGGGAGATTCTTTACCAATGAGCAACAAGGAAAGTCCATTATAATAGTACAAACTAAGCGTGAATGTGGCAAAATTTATCCAGATGGTGAGTAAGCACAGTATGGAAAGCATGGTGGTAATACGTGAGCAAGTACAACCTAAAAGATGGTAGATATAGCATAGTGAACCCTTGGAAACCCCTGAGTGTCTGAATTACTGCTGACTCCCCAGCACTTAGAACTGGATTGACTCAAAAGAGGCTCTCAGTGACTGTTCATGATGTATGCATGAGGCTTTCTTCCCAGCAATGTCCAGGTTGCACATTCTGAAAGCTCCCATTTAAGACATATTTTTATATTCACCAGACTGTCCCTAAGCTCTCATGATCAGACAGCATGTTTGGGAGATGGCTGGGAATCAAGGGTCATGCTAAGCTCAGAGATTTTTCTCTTAGGAGAAGCTCATCACCTTGGCTAACATCAAAGCCACTGGGAACTTTGCAAACATGCAAGCGAAGCGCGGGCTCTGCCACAGATCTGTGGCATTAGAGTCCCTGGGAGGTGGGTGGGTGGGGAGGGGTGGGGTCAAGGCCCAGGTGATCTCACTACCCCCGCACCCCTGCCTTACAGAAGTTCCAACTCACCACTTCAGCTTCATAAAGCCCGGGTCCCACCAAAGACCACATCAAAGATAGGGCCCAAAGACACTGCTTCCTTCTGCTGCTACTGACGCTATCAAAGCATTTCTCCCCAACCCCGCGTCCCACCTGCCTTGGATCTCTTCGGAAAGCAAACCCATCCATTTGTCAATATTTACCCTGTCTGCGGCTTTCGACAGAAAAAGGGAAAACAGTTTTCACTGTCAAACTCGTGTTTATACAAAGGATTTGCAGGCCTTCCCAGAGACATGGAAAATCAATCACCCTCAGTTAACCTGTGCCCTTAAAGAGCTGGTGGCTTTTCTCCCACCATCCTATCCATCAGGGTGACCGTCCATGGCTCGTCAATCGGAATTTAGGTTGAAAAGGATCTCACCCAAAATGCTGGGGATACTCAGCATTTTGGATACTCAGAGTGTAACCGGATCTGAGAGGGTGAAGCTGGCCCTCCTGATTCTGGAGGACGAGGACGCGGCCGCTGGGGCTCCATCTGGGTCCCATTCGGGGAGACCAGCGAACGCCGAGACTCCTCTTAGAAGCCAATATTCTTTGGCGCAGCAAAAGCTTACCAGCGCATCACAGTGGCTCTCATCGACAGGTTGCCCGGTATTACTTCCAGAAAGGGCTCGGCTACCGCGGCGTCAAAAGGCACCACGATTCAAGTCACTGGAACCACACTTTGCTCAGAGGCGGGCTTTCTTGAGAGGTGGCGCGGGCTCCTCCCAGGGGCTAGCAGCAGCGTTGGCAGCTGGAACAGCAGCTGACTCCAACCCGGTTTCCGTAGTCGCAGCCGCAGCTACGCGGTCTGGATGGCCAAGCCACCTGGGACAGGCATACTGAAAAGCCATTTGGTGCACTGGGAAGGAAAACATGATCAGACAGCATTTTGGGAGATGGCGGGTCAAGGCTAAGTCGATCTCAAACTACACCCGCCACTGGGAACTTTGCAAACATGCAAGCGAAGCGCGGGCTCTGCCACAGATCTGTGGCATTAGAGTCCCTGGGAGGTGGGTGGGTGGGGAGGGGTGGGGTCAAGGCCCAGGTGATCTCACTACCCCCGCACCCCTGCCTTACAGAAGTTCCAACTCACCACTTCAGCTTCATAAAGCCCGGGTCCCACCAAAGACCACATCAAAGATAGGGCCCAAAGACACTGCTTCCTTCTGCTGCTACTGACGATATCCAAGCATTTCACCCCAACCCCGCGTCCCACCTGCCTTGGATCTCTTCGGAAAGCAAACCCATCCATTTGTCAATATTTACCCTGTCTGCGGCTTTCGACAGAAAAAGGGAAAACAGTTTTCACTGTCAAACTCGTGTTTATACAAAGGATTTGCAGGCCTTCCCAGAGACATGGAAAATCAATCACCCTCAGTTAACCTGTGCCCTTAAAGAGCTGGTGGCTTTTCTCCCACCATCCTATCCATCAGGGTGACCGTCCATGGCTCGTCAATCGGAATTTAGGTTGAAAAGGATCTCACCCAAAATGCTGGGGATACTCAGCATTTTGGATACTCAGAGTGTAACCGGATCTGAGAGGGTGAAGCTGGCCCTCCTGATTCTGGAGGACGAGGACGCGGCCGCTGGGGCTCCATCTGGGTCCCATTCGGGGAGACCAGCGAACGCCGAGACTCCTCTTAGAAGCCAATATTCTTTGGCGCAGCAAAAGCTTACCAGCGCATCACAGTGGCTCTCATCGACAGGTTGCCCGGTATTACTTCCAGAAAGGGCTCGGCTACCGCGGCGTCAAAAGGCACCACGATTCAAGTCACTGGAACCACACTTTGCTCAGAGGCGGGCTTTCTTGAGAGGTGGCGCGGGCTCCTCCCAGGGGCTAGCAGCAGCGTTGGCAGCTGGAACAGCAGCTGACTCCAACCCGGTTTCCGTAGTCGCAGCCGCAGCTACGCGGTCTGGATGGCCAAGCCACCTGGGACAGGCATACTGAAAAGCCATTTGGTGCACTGGGAAGGAAAAACAAATCCGATCACTGCCTTTGTCGTTCAGAAAAACTTTGGGGTTTTACGGGTCAATCCGAGGGGCAAAAAGCTGGCACGTCTGAGAAAGAGCTCCAGGGGCTGCTGCGTTCGCTCCACCCAAAGTGCAACCCAGGCCTCCACGTGCCCAGCCCTGAGCCAGCCAGTCAAGGGGTGAACGGCCTGCATTGGCAGGCAGATTCTTATCCACTGTACCGCTGGGGAAGTCCTGAGGTGAAGCATTCTGAGTAAAACTTCTCAGAAGTCTCGTGGCCTAAATGGGAAATAAATCTCAAAAAAATTCAATATGATTATTAAAGGCTATTTAAGTAGCCTTCACAATTACTAGCATACCACACGTACAAGCATTAACATCCTAATCTAATCTCTATTATCTCTATGTTCTGTCATTTGTTATTATTCAAATTTTATAAACATTTGTTGGCTCAAAAAGGCCATTAACTTGTTTTTAAAGTTATCTTGCTAACCCACTCCCTTTAAGATATCTATATGAGCATCGCACTGTCTCTTTACCATTTGAAAAGGCTGATACCTGTTTTATATTGAAAATGAATAGCTTTTATTGCCATCATTAATTTTTACAGCGTTTTGCACTAACAAGTATCCTCTTTGCTCTAAAAGACTCATAGGATTTCAATATGTCAAGCACGTAAGAAGAATTTTCACTCCAGGGTATATCTGCCTTGTGGCCCTCTCTTCAAGAATGCATCTTCGGGAATGAACAGTAAATCAAGTGACAGGGTTTGATCGTATGACTGACTCTTCCACTGAGTAGACACGCTGTAACCTGCAGGGTCACTGGATCATAGATCACACCGACACACCCAGGTGCCAGAGACCACGCAGAGGAGGCACTCAGCAATCAATCAGCGATCTTCCACAGTCAAAGCCAAACCAACTAACACTGAAAGCAGAGGCTGGCAGGCCAAAGGAATAGAAGCACATGGGAAGCTGTATGGAAATGGTCCCTTTGCCCATCCATGCAAACTAAATTGTGAGTCTGATGACAGTCAGCCTTGTGTTTAAGTCACTGTGGTATCTCCATCCCCTGGCACAGCACCTGCCTGTCACTCAGTTGGTGAAATCGAACTGACTGTGCCCACCCCAGGCTTCGGAGAGCCTAGCTGTACCCTGTGGCAGTACCAGCTTCACTCACCCTCCTAGACATACACCCTCAGGCCCCAGCTTCTGCTTCCAGGGCCTGCCTCTGTCTTCCGCTGGGCTGAGCTGACCAAGGCCACGGCCTTGTCCATCATGATTAACCCCGGGGGCCTGGACCTCTGAACTGTCCTGCTAGAGGCCCCAGTTCAGCAGCTGTCCCTTCACCAAACAGTCCCATCCAAAGCAAAGGTGTCTTTTGACATGAGATCACACAGTCTTCACCTTCTGAGTTCACTGGAGAAATAGAACCAGATTGCAGAGAGAGGCAAAGACGTTGGACCTTATGGGAGTCAGAATTCCCAAGATGCGCGTTCATCAGGCTGGAGATCCAGGAGAGTGGATGGTGTACTTTCAGTCCAAGTCCAAAACCCTGATCACCAGAGGGACGGATAGTATAAGTTTCAATCCGGGTCCAAAGACAGTCAGAGATCACTCCCTTCTCAGTCTTTCTGTTTATTCAACTGATTGGGTGAGGCCCACCTACATCTGCCTGACTCCATCTACTTGTTCAAATGTTTTTTGTTTTTTTAATTTTGGCCTCTTTCATTTTTTATTTGTTTATTTGTTTTCACCCATCTTTATTCTTTGGCCTTTGTGGGCCTCCCATTGCAGTAGCCTCTCTTAGTACAAAGCACCGGCTCTGGGTGCATGTGCTTCAGAGCACTGCTGTTCAAATGTTGATCTTATTTAGAAACACCTTCAGAGACATCCTGAATCATGTTTTACAAATAGCTGAGCACCTTGTGGCTCAGTCAAGCTGATACCCAATTAACCATCCCAAGAGTCAAGCGGCCTGCATATATCTTTGCTCCCAGGAAGACTGGAAATCCTATAAAATTCTGGCAGTGTGGGGGAAACATGAGTTTGGGCACCAGCCAAGACTACATTTGAACCCCATTTACCACTCAGGAGCTGTATAGTCTAAAACAAATGACAACCTCTCCACATCTCAGTTTCCTCATCTGTAAAATGGGACTAATCCCACCCATTTCACAGGACTGATTTGACGAGTCATTGGAATAATGCATAATTAGGGCCTAGCTCAGCATCTCACATGTAGGAGCTCTCAGGAAATGCCAGTTCTCCTCGCTCTCCTACCAAGCAATTTTTGCGCTGGCCTCCTCTTCAAACGGTTTGTTTTTGTTTGGTGAAATATCTTGCTTACCTCCAGAATCTGCATGTCCTGTAAAGTCTTCATTCCCCAAGAGGTTTGTCCAGCAGCTCCAGTTTCCCTCCTGTAAACGTCTACAGAATCTTATTAGTATCGCTCAACTCAGTACACACCTGTGTCCTAGTGTCATTTTTATATCCTCAGTCAGAACATAGATTCTGTGATGGAGGCGGCTAAAGACATGAAAACAACCTGAATGTCCATGGACAGATGAATGGGTAAAGAAGGCATGGTCTATTTATACAGTGGAGAAGAGTGAAGCAAGGCCGTTGGCAGCAACATGCATGGACCTAGAGATCATCATACTAAGTAAAGTAAGTCAGACAGACACATATGATAGGTGATGTGTGTCACATATGATATCACTTATATATGAAATCTAGCCTATGACACAAATAAACTTGTTTAAAACAGAAACAGGCCAATTTTTGTAGAAAACAAAGTTATGATTATCAAAGGGGAAAGGGAAAGGAGGAAGGATAAGTTAGGATTTCTGAATTAACAGATACACATTGCTATATATAAAATAAACAAGGAAGATCTACTCTATCAGACATGATTGGGCGAGCAACACTTTCACTTTCACTCTATAGCCCGGGGAGCTATATTCAATGTCTCATAGTAACCTATATTGGAAAAGAATCTGAAAAGGAACATGTATACTACATTAATGTGTTTCATATATATATATATATAACTCATTGAACAGAAGCTCCTGTTAGATAAAGGAGTGATCAGTTACAGGAAACGAGGCACCAACGCCAGCTGTGTCCTAAGTCAAAGCTGAACCCTATAATCAAGGAAATTTTGTGGAAACAAAACTGACTTTTTGCCCCATCACTGTTATTAATAAATATACACAGCTATTTCTTCAGTCAAAGGAGAAAATTACCCACAAGCATTGTACCCTGAAAATAATTAAAAGTGTGTCTGGTTCTGGTTGCCCACATAAATGAAACTTTAAGCATTTCCCCATTAGTTGGGATCTCTAGCAAGAACAACTATGTTCCTGATCCTGAATTTTGCAATGCTACAAGCTGAAGATTTGTCACAAGCTCTCTGCATATGATCGTCACATCAGATTGCTGTCTTTTCCCCACTGTGAAGAGACTGACATACACTTGGTGACTTTGATGACCTTGCAGTTTTGTTCCCTAAATAGTTTTGTGTTTTCTATGGGTCAGGCTGGTCCTGCTGAAGTCTGACTCTCTTCACTTGTTACAACTTCATTTCTTTCCTAAACTTTTGTCTCTGAGTCTTCCGTTGACAGTTATGAGACCAATGGCAACCAGTTCATTGTTAATGTTCCTGGCTCTGAGGTTTCTGACCACAATACTAACCATGGATGAAGCTTTCATTAAAGAGCTGGCAGCCAAGATGTGCGTGTTGGGAGCACCATAATGAGAAAAGGTAGAACCCCAAGTTAACACATCTGCCACTAGATGATATGAATTAACTTCTGCATCTGGTAAAGTAAGTCAGACAGACACATATGATAGGTGATGTGTGTCACATATGATATCACTTATATATGAAATCTAGCCTATGACACAAATAAACTTGTTTAAAACAGAAACAGGCCAATTTTTGTAGAAAACAAAGTTATGATTATCAAAGGGGAAAGGGAAAGGAGGAAGGATAAGTTAGGATTTCTGAATTAACAGATACACATTGCTATATATAAAATAAACAAGGAAGATCTACTCTATCAGACATGATTGGGCGAGCAACACTTTCACTTTCACTCTATAGCCCGGGGAGCTATATTCAATGTCTCATAGTAACCTATATTGGAAAAGAATCTGAAAAGGAACATGTATACTACATTAATGTGTTTCATATATATATATATATAACTCATTGAACAGAAGCTCCTGTTAGATAAAGGAGTGATCAGTTACAGGAAACGAGGCACCAACGCCAGCTGTGTCCTAAGTCAAAGCTGAACCCTATAATCAAGGAAATTTTGTGGAAACAAAACTGACTTTTTGCCCCATCACTGTTATTAATAAATATACACAGCTATTTCTTCAGTCAAAGGAGAAAATTACCCACAAGCATTGTACCCTGAAAATAATTAAAAGTGTGTCTGGTTCTGGTTGCCCACATAAATGAAACTTTAAGCATTTCCCCATTAGTTGGGATCTCTAGCAAGAACAACTATGTTCCTGATCCTGAATTTTGCAATGCTACAAGCTGAAGATTTGTCACAAGCTCTCTGCATATGATCGTCACATCAGATTGCTGTCTTTTCCCCACTGTGAAGAGACTGACATACACTTGGTGACTTTGATGACCTTGCAGTTTTGTTCCCTAAATAGTTTTGTGTTTTCTATGGGTCAGGCTGGTCCTGCTGAAGTCTGACTCTCTTCACTTGTTACAACTTCATTTCTTTCCTAAACTTTTGTCTCTGAGTCTTCCGTTGACAGTTATGAGACCAATGGCAACCAGTTCATTGTTAATGTTCCTGGCTCTGAGGTTTCTGACCACAATACTAACCATGGATGAAGCTTTCATTAAAGAGCTGGCAGCCAAGATGTGCGTGTTGGGAGCACCATAATGAGAAAAGGTAGAACCCCAAGTTAACACATCTGCCACTAGATGATATGAATTAACTTCTGCATCTGGTAAATAAAGCTGAAAAGCGTGTTCATTCTTAAACAAGGGGCTGTGATCATTTGGGTGTGGAGCTCTACAAGAGTTGTGCCAATTAAGTCTAGTTAAAGATTGTCCCATCGAGCTTTCCCTGGTGATCCAGTGGTTTGATCCCTGGTCCAGGAAGATCTCACAGGCCTTGGAGCAGATAAGACCATGTGGCACAATTACTGTGCCCAAGCTCTCTAGAGCCTGTGCTCCAAAACAAGAGAAGCCACTGTAGTGAGAAGCCCGTGCACTGCGTCTGGAGACAAGCCCCCACATGCCACAACTGGAGAAAATCTGTGTGCAGCAACAAAGACCCAGCACAACCAAAGATAAATAAATAAATAATATTTTTAAAAGAATATTGTACCATCTGAATTTTGAATCATGAAACATGATTTACTCACTTAGAAATAAATAAAATATTTATAAGTAAAGATATATCAACAAACTATATTAGTATCTATGGTAATTTAAAGTGCTATATATTATATAAATATATTATAATAATTATATGTGAATATAAAAAATATTAGTATGGTATAAGATATATCCCCAGCTCCTGGCACACAATAAAGGCTTTGCAAGCATTGGTTGAATGAAGACAAGACTTAGAGAGAGAAAACCAAGAAGGGAAGGCATGCCTGTTCTGACATTCATGTTAAAGGGCTTCTTCTAAGTGTGAAGAAAAGACCAGTAAAAGACAAGGGTGGAGGAGCAGAACAGGCAGGGCAGAAGGAAGGAGCCATAAGAAGCTGTTCAGTCTCTAAGTCATGTCCTACTCTTTGCAACCCCATGTATTACTAAGCTTCCCTGTCCTCCACGATCTCCCAGAATTTGCTCAAATTCAGGTCCATTGAGTCTGTGATGCTATCTAATGATCTCATCCTCTGCTGCCCACTTCTTTTTCTTCTTTAACTTTTAACTTCTTTAACTTTCAGTCTTCCCTAGCATCAAGATCTTTTCCAATAAGTTAACTCAGCATCAGCATCAGACCTTCCAAAGAATATTCAGGGCTGATTTCCTTTAGGATTGACTGGTCCCATCTCCTTGCAGTCCAAAAGACTCTCAAGAGTCTTCTCCAGTATCACAACTTGAAAGCAACAACTCTTTGATGCTCAGCCTTTTTTTTATGGTCCAACTCTCACATTCATACGTGACTACTGGAAAAACCATAGCTTTGGCTATATGGACCTTTGTCAGCAAAGTAATGTCTCTTTTTTAAAATACGCTAAGTTTGTCATAGCTTTTTTTGTCCCAAGAAGAAAGCATCTTTTAATTTCATGGATGGAGGAAGTCAGCATCTGCAGTGATTTTGGAGACCAAGAATAGAAAATCTGTCATTGCTTCCACTTTTTCTCCTTTTTGCCATGAAGTGATTGGACTGGATGTCATGATCCTAGTTTTTCTAATGTCGACTTTCAAGCCATTTTTTTCACTCTCCTCTTTTTTCCTTATCAAGAGGCTCTCAAGTTCCTCTTCACTTTCTGTCATTAGAGTGGTGCCACCTGCATATCGAGGTTGTTGGTATTTCTCCTGGCAACCTTGATTCCAGATTGTGATTCATCCAGCCTGGCATGTCACATTATGTACCCTCATAGAAGTTAAATAAGCAAAGTGACAATATACAGCCTTATTGTACTCCTTTCCCAACTTTGAACCAGTCAGTTGTTCCATATTCAGTTCTAACACACATTTCTCAAGAGACAGGTAAGCCGGTCTGGTACTCCCATCTCTCTAAGAATTTTCCAGTTTGTTGTGAACCACACTCATGTTTTTCTGGAACTCCCTTGCTTTCTCAATGATCTAACAAATGCTGGCAATTTGATCTCTTGTTCCTCTGCCTCTTTGAAACCCAGCTTGTGCATCCAGAAGTTCACAATTTACACACGCTGGAGCCCAGTTTGAAGGACGTGGATATGGACAGTATGAAAAGGACCAGGAGAAGAGATTCCTGCAATGATCCAGAGGGAAGAAGATGATGGTTTCATCATCATCTGGGTGGATGTGAGGTTGTGTGCCTTACACATGCTGGTCAAACAGACATTAATGTTACAGTCATCTGAAAAATACACTGTTTAAGAAGAGCTCTGGAGAGGAACTTGGGAAGGTAAATCAACTTCTTATTTTAAGAATAAAAAATAAACTCCTAACATTTAGTTATTTTAAAAGAATTTCCTGTGCACGTGCAAAATGCCTAGCTTTTATTCCCTATTAAGACATGTAGAGTCTATTATTATAGCCTTGATGTTTAACTTACCATCAAAGAGATGAGGCCAAGATGACCACATCTCAAGTTCAAGAATGTTAAACACTATTCACAACATGCCCCAGACTTAAAATGCTTTCTTTAATACTGAATAGCATGGTTCCAAAGGACATGCCCTTTCTTCCAGAAATAGGGTGAGGATGTGGGGGTCTTTGAGATAACACTGCATAAACAAGACACAGAATGGGATCTGAAGTCCCCACTCTGCCTTCTCAACCTAGTCCTTCCTGGTATTTGCTGTGTGATTTTTGGACAAGTTACTCAAGTGCTCTGGGCCCAAATGTCTTCACTTTATTATCGCTGCTAATAAGGTGGCACTTTGTATGTGTATCAGAGTACAGAACTTTGCGATTTTCATTTCAACAAGGGAGGCTGCTATTGAGTTGCCAGCTGCTTGTATCTCTAATAGGGAAGATAGTCATTTTCCAGGAAATCATTTTGTTCTTGGAAGAATTCTTCAAAGGCCTTTTGGTTATGTGGACGTAGGATGAGGGGAGCCTCACTGCTCTGGAGGAAAGGCTCAATTGGACAGTTTCTTGGCCTAGAAAAAGCCATTACTCCCCAGCCTATTCCAATTTTGTGTAAGGGCAAAGGAGACCATGGGAGGAGAAGGTTGGAGGGGCTGGCTTGCTGTCTTCGTAGGATCCATTGCTAGAACCCTCTCTGATGGATGGAGGCGACTTGATTGAGACCAGCTGGCAGGAAAAGATCTTCTCAGGGGCCTGGGATGGGGAAAGAAAGATACACATGTTTGTTATTATCATAGAGTAAACATCAATAATCACTAGCATTTGAACTGCTTTACATCATCATCTGGGTGGATGTGAGGTTGTGTGCCTTACACATGCTGGTCAAACAGACATTAATGTTACAGTCATCTGAAAAATACACTGTTTAAGAAGAGCTCTGGAGAGGAACTTGGGAAGGTAAATCAACTTCTTATTTTAAGAATAAAAAATAAACTCCTAACATTTAGTTATTTTAAAAGAATTTCCTGTGCACGTGCAAAATGCCTAGCTTTTATTCCCTATTAAGACATGTAGAGTCTATTATTATAGCCTTGATGTTTAACTTACCATCAAAGAGATGAGGCCAAGATGACCACATCTCAAGTTCAAGAATGTTAAACACTATTCACAACATGCCCCAGACTTAAAATGCTTTCTTTAATACTGAATAGCATGGTTCCAAAGGACATGCCCTTTCTTCCAGAAATAGGGTGAGGATGTGGGGGTCTTTGAGATAACACTGCATAAACAAGACACAGAATGGGATCTGAAGTCCCCACTCTGCCTTCTCAACCTAGTCCTTCCTGGTATTTGCTGTGTGATTTTTGGACAAGTTACTCAAGTGCTCTGGGCCCAAATGTCTTCACTTTATTATCGCTGCTAATAAGGTGGCACTTTGTATGTGTATCAGAGTACAGAACTTTGCGATTTTCATTTCAACAAGGGAGGCTGCTATTGAGTTGCCAGCTGCTTGTATCTCTAATAGGGAAGATAGTCATTTTCCAGGAAATCATTTTGTTCTTGGAAGAATTCTTCAAAGGCCTTTTGGTTATGTGGACGTAGGATGAGGGGAGCCTCACTGCTCTGGAGGAAAGGCTCAATTGGACAGTTTCTTGGCCTAGAAAAAGCCATTACTCCCCAGCCTATTCCAATTTTGTGTAAGGGCAAAGGAGACCATGGGAGGAGAAGGTTGGAGGGGCTGGCTTGCTGTCTTCGTAGGATCCATTGCTAGAACCCTCTCTGATGGATGGAGGCGACTTGATTGAGACCAGCTGGCAGGAAAAGATCTTCTCAGGGGCCTGGGATGGGGAAAGAAAGATACACATGTTTGTTATTATCATAGAGTAAACATCAATAATCACTAGCATTTGAACTGCTTTACAGTTTACAAGGCATTGTCACATATGTTACTATCATCTTCACAATACCATCATCTGATCTGAATTCTCAGAAGGAAGAATCCATGTGCTCCCCTCCCTCTACACCTAAAAATGATCCCTCTGGAATCCTATCCAAGACATGCCCTGGTGGGTGTCCAGCATCTGTGTTTCCAGATTCTTGAATATCAGCCTCTCCACCCTCAGATCTCGCCCCTAAATCCTTTTTCTCACTCTTTTCATTGCTAAACACTCATTCTCTCCCCCAAGAATAATTCTTCCTAAGTCCCATTAGTTCAATTTACAGCTTGCTTTTTCCCTAGCTTTTGATGCCCCGTTCTACCTCTTGCCTGCTGCATTGTTCTCTTCTCTTTAGCCTGATAGTTGCATATTCACATCCTCCTCGCTCCCCCTCTGCCAACTCATCCTGGCCCACAAAACCTTCCCTCAGTACACTGCCCCATAAGCAGTTCCTGACACCTTTATGGACAGAACCGGGGTAGTTAGTTCCATCTGGCCAATGAAGATTGCCCAGATCCACACAACCAACCAGACAATGTCACTCCAATGTGAAGCCTGGCTCTCAGACCCCTTCTACACCTGTATCTACACTCTTTTCCTCCAACAAGTTCACTTTTCACATCTAAGTATCTTAGCAATACATTCAGCTGGGTAATGTATCCATCAAAACACAGAATACTTCATTGGATAGAATAGAGTCTCATCACATTCATACCTCTTGGGGTCACATCCCACCCAGCCATCATAGCCAGAGTGGTTCTTTGAGGGTAAACAAGAAGCAGCAGTAATGTCATTCATCCGAACCCAAATCAAAACTTAGACCAAGGAAATGCGGCTGCAGAAGCGTCAGTGAGTAGCCTGCCCAAAAGAAATGGCCTCGGGGGGCAAGAATCTGCCAAACAGCTGACCAGTGAAATCTAAATTGGCAATGAGGTCCAGTCCCCATTTCAAAGGGGAAATTAAAACCAGGCTTTCTGGGAGGGCAGGCCCTCACCAGAAGGGAGGGGATGCTTGTAACCAAGGCAACGAGCAAACACCAACTTTTCCTTTCTCCTCTTGTCCTCCCCAGTGGCCAACTTCCAAACAGTCCTCCTACACTTGTAAATCTCAGGGAGAAATGACAAGAGAAGATGAAGACATCTTATCATTCCCTGAGAAACTCCAAAAGTGGTAGGAAAAAAAGGATGAAGAAAAATCACTATAGTTGGTTATATCAGCAGAGAGACTTTCATAATAAATATAGGAAGACATGTAAGTCTTCCCAGGCTGAGGTCATAAAGATTCGTCTAGAAGGATTAGAAATTCAAAATTAAGTTATGTAAAAACACTTAGTCAACAGTCTCTTACATGGATATAGAGTGCTGCTGCTGTGTGTTTTCCATACATTACTATCCTGGGAGGTAGATCTCACTGTCTCCATTGACAAGGGGAGAAAATAAAGCCCAGACACGTGAGGAACTTGTCCAAGGTCTAGGGCATGGCCCAGAACCTCCAATGGAGTCAGTCCTCAGTCCGTACTTCATAAGTGAATGAACACAGCTCATGTGAATGGAACTGATTGTGGAGTTCAGTTTCTTGCTATTTTGCTCCATCCTAGTGGCACTGAATTCCTGTAGGAGCTTCATTCTTTCATTCATCCATTCAGGAAATCCTCAGTGAGACCCCACTCTATGTCAGACCCTGGGTGAAGTGCATGGCACTTGGGCACTTCACCCAGCAGTGAAGGGAGGCCTGGGGCCCTAGGAGCTCCTACTCAAATGGTGGGGGTAAGCGTGATAGACAGCAAGAAGAGGTCAACCAGAAATTTTCAGATTGTGATGAATGCCCTTAAGAGAATACACAGGGGTTCAGGTGTCAAGGACTAACTAAGCAGAGGTATATACATATAAGGCACTCTCTAGGGGACTCTGAAGAGTTGCTGTTGAACATCATAGTTAGACGCATGCATAAACATATATATAGCACAGTCCTATCACCCAACAGCTTTTTCTAAAATTATTTATTTATTTATTAAGGGCCTTAAGGGTGACTCAGTGGTAAAGAATCTGCCTGCCAGTGCAGGCGGTGCAAGCTCAATCCTTGAGTCCGGAAGATCCCCTGGAGAAGGGAATGGAAACCATTCCAGTATTCTTGTCTGGGAAATCTCGTGGGCAAAGGAGACTGGCAGCCTTCAGTCCATGTGGTCACAAAGCATTAGACATGACTTAGCTACTGAAACACACACACACACACACACACACACACACACACAACTATGTATTTGGCTTTGTTGAGTCTTAGTTGTGGCACTCAGGAACTTTTGTTGTAAGGAACTGAATCCACGTCCCCTGTATTACAAGGCAGATTCTTAACCACTGGATTCTTAACCACAGGACCATCATGGAAGTCCCACCCAACAGTTCTGATATTTATAAGCTTCTATTTAAGGACACTTTTAGAGAGCTCAAATCACTATTAAAATACTGTTTGGGTGGAAATTTTTTTTTAATTGGGTGGAAATTTTTAATAACTATTATATACTTCATTGCTTTATAAAACACTTGAGTGAGGTCTAAAAAGCTCTCTGCTCTGTACTCAGGGATTCAACTAAGTGATGATTTTGTCATTTCCTTTTGTCTGTTCACTGCTGTTTCTTAATGGAGCAACCTCAGTAGAGTGGCCTTTGTCTTCCTAATCAGTTCTGAGCTATGACCTGGGAGGAACTTACTGCTGAAAATTAAAGTCAATGGTCTTTGGTAAAACTGTTTTCAGTTACTCCTGAGATGGTCTTTTAGGTTAAACTAGTTAGTACTGAATTCCTGTAGGAGCTTCATTCTTTCATTCATCCATTCGGGCCCGGGAGACCCCACTCTATGTCAGACCCTGGGTGAAGTGCATGGCACTTGGGCACTTCACCCAGCAGTGAAGGAGGCCTGGGGCCCTAGGAGCTCCTACTCAAATGGTGGGGTAAGCGTGATAGACAGCAAGAAGAGGTCAACCAGAAATTTTCAGATTGTGATGAATGCCCTTAAGAGAATACACAGGGGTTCAGGTGTCAAGGACTAACTAAGCAGAGGTATATACATATAAGGCACTCTCTAGGGGACTCTGAAGAGTTGCTGTTGAACATCATAGTTAGACGCATGCATAAACATATATATAGCACAGTCCTATCACCCAACAGCTTTTTCTAAAATTATTTATTTATTTATTAAGGGCCTTAAGGGTGACTCAGTGGTAAAGAATCTGCCTGCCAGTGCAGGCGGTGCAAGCTCAATCCTTGAGTCCGGAAGATCCCCTGGAGAAGGGAATGGAAACCATTCCAGTATTCTTGTCTGGGAAATCTCGTGGGCAAAGGAGACTGGCAGCCTTCAGTCCATGTGGTCACAAAGCATTAGACATGACTTAGCTACTGAAACACACACACACACACACACACACACACACACACAACTATGTATTTGGCTTTGTTGAGTCTTAGTTGTGGCACTCAGGAACTTTTGTTGTAAGGAACTGAATCCACGTCCCCTGTATTACAAGGCAGATTCTTAACCACTGGATTCTTAACCACAGGACCATCATGGAAGTCCCACCCAACAGTTCTGATATTTATAAGCTTCTATTTAAGGACACTTTTAGAGAGCTCAAATCACTATTAAAATACTGTTTGGGTGGAAATTTTTTTTAATTGGGTGGAAATTTTTAATAACTATTATATACTTCATTGCTTTATAAAACACTTGAGTGAGGTCTAAAAAGCTCTCTGCTCTGTACTCAGGGATTCAACTAAGTGATGATTTTGTCATTTCCTTTTGTCTGTTCACTGCTGTTTCTTAATGGAGCAACCTCAGTAGAGTGGCCTTTGTCTTCCTAATCAGTTCTGAGCTATGACCTGGGAGGAACTTACTGCTGAAAATTAAAGTCAATGGTCTTTGGTAAAACTGTTTTCAGTTACTCCTGAGATGTCAAAGGAGGACAAGCAGGGGGAGGAGTACCATCTATCGTTTCTGTCTTAGGCAAATAACTTAAGATAAGACAAAGTAGTTAATAGCAGAAGCAAGATGAAAACACAGTATCCCAACCAAGTTCAGGGCTCTTTCTAATCTAGACCACAGGAATCTGTGGGCCCACAGTGCTGTCCACCATAAAAAGAAGAATTAACTAAATGACCTGAGATTAAGGTATACCATAATCAAATTGATCAATACCAGTGAACAAAAAAGATAAAATATATAAAGTAGCCAGAGGAGCAACCACTAGGGTTCAATTTGCAAAACAGAAAAATGGCTCACACAATTCAGTATTAAAAAAAAAAAAAATTCAATCAAATTCAATCAAAAGATGGGAAGAAGACCTAAATAGATATTTCTCAAAGAAGATGTACAGGTGGTCGACAGGCACATAAAAAGTCACTCAGCACTGCTAATTATTAGAGAAATGGAAATGAAACCACAACAAGGTACCACCTCACATGGGTCAGAATGATCACCATCAAAAAGTCTTCAAATACCAAATGCTGAAGAGGTGTGGATAAAAGGAAACTCTTCTGCACTTTTAGTGAAAATGTAAATTAGAGCAGTTACCGTGCAAAATAGTTATGGAGGTTCCTTAAAAAACTAAAAAAAGAGCTACCCTATGATCTAGCAATTCCATTCTTGAGCATATATCCGAGAAAGATGAAAATGCACACTTGAAAAGATAGATACACCCCAATGTTTACAGCAGCACTGTTTACAATAGCCAAGAAATGGTAACAACCTAAATGTCCATCAACAGAGGATTGCTTAAGAAGACATTATGGGCTTCTCATATGCTAAGCAAAAGGAGCATGTCACAAAAGATCATATATTGTATCATTCATTTATATGAACTATCAGAATAAGCAAATACACAGCAGTAAAAAGTATAGTGCTTGGTGTCTAGGGCTAAGAAGGTCAAGGAGAAGGAAAATTCAGAATGATTGATGATGGCTCCAGGTTCTTTTCTAGGGGGTGAGAAGAATACGAAATCAGATTATGGCTATGGGTGTACAACACTGAATATACTAAACACTATTGGATTATACATTCTATATGAGTGAAGTGTATGGTGTATGAATAACATCTCAATAAAGATGCTTTTAAATGGCAAAATGTAAACTTTTGAGGATATGAAAAGATGAAAGAATTCATCACCAACAGAGCTAAATTCTAAGTATGAAAGGAAGTCCTTTCAGATGAAAGAAAAATGATACCAGATGGAAATATGGATGCACACAAAGGAATGGGTAAAGAAAAGATAAGAATTCATCATATACCAGTGAACAAAAAAGATAAAATATATAAAGTAGCCAGAGGAGCAACCACTAGGGTTCAATTTGCAAAACAGAAAAATGGCTCACACAATTCAGTATTAAAAAAAAAAAAAATTCAATCAAATTCAATCAAAAGATGGGAAGAAGACCTAAATAGATATTTCTCAAAGAAGATGTACAGGTGGTCGACAGGCACATAAAAAGTCACTCAGCACTGCTAATTATTAGAGAAATGGAAATGAAACCACAACAAGGTACCACCTCACATGGGTCAGAATGATCACCATCAAAAAGTCTTCAAATACCAAATGCTGAAGAGGTGTGGATAAAAGGAAACTCTTCTGCACTTTTAGTGAAAATGTAAATTAGAGCAGTTACCGTGCAAAATAGTTATGGAGGTTCCTTAAAAAACTAAAAAAAGAGCTACCCTATGATCTAGCAATTCCATTCTTGAGCATATATCCGAGAAAGATGAAAATGCACACTTGAAAAGATAGATACACCCCAATGTTTACAGCAGCACTGTTTACAATAGCCAAGAAATGGTAACAACCTAAATGTCCATCAACAGAGGATTGCTTAAGAAGACATTATGGGCTTCTCATATGCTAAGCAAAAGGAGCATGTCACAAAAGATCATATATTGTATCATTCATTTATATGAACTATCAGAATAAGCAAATACACAGCAGTAAAAAGTATAGTGCTTGGTGTCTAGGGCTAAGAAGGTCAAGGAGAAGGAAAATTCAGAATGATTGATGATGGCTCCAGGTTCTTTTCTAGGGGGTGAGAAGAATACGAAATCAGATTATGGCTATGGGTGTACAACACTGAATATACTAAACACTATTGGATTATACATTCTATATGAGTGAAGTGTATGGTGTATGAATAACATCTCAATAAAGATGCTTTTAAATGGCAAAATGTAAACTTTTGAGGATATGTAAAAGATGAAAGAATTCATCACCAACAGAGCTAAATTCTAAGTATGAAAGGAAGTCCTTTTTCAGATGAAAGAAAAATGATACCAGATGGAAATATGGATGCACACAAAGGAATGAAGGGCATCGGAAATGGTAACTACATGGTAATATACTGTGAAGGCTTTCCCATGCCAATAGTTTACAATTGAACATTTACCAGATGTACAGTTTTCTATCCTAAGACTCTACCATCATTACTTAAAGAGATGAGAGGGTCTGGAATCTAACACACCAGGTGAGGAGTCGACCTTCTCTAAGAGAAAAGACACTTTTTTCCACTGCAACAGAATATGTGCTGACACTCGTAGATTGGAAGGGAATTTTTTTTCTTCTTGTTGTTGTATTTTTTTATTATTATTATTATTTATTTTAAAGATTTTACAGAGTTTTGTTTTCACCAACATGTATGTTCCCAGATCATTCATATGCATATCCCTGGACCCTCCCCCCACCCAGTTCCCCCTCCCTCCAGACCATCGCCCCAAGTGATTGTAGGTACTCCTATTCCCTTAACACAATGACCAATAGCTATCTTTTCCACACGTGCCAGTATAGGTTTCGATGTTACTTCCTCTATGCCTTCTTCTCACTGTTCGATTGTTGTTGTTGTATTTTTTTGGAAGATAAGAGGAAACATAAAATGGCAAAACCCAAAAGTAATCAGATCTTCCTCACTAGAGTCAAATTCAAAATGAAAATGGCAACAGCTTGCAAGGATTTTTGTAGGGAAACATAACCTGGAGATTTAGGATCATGAATAAACTAAAAGGAAAAGTATCCTGCTCAAGACTATAAATAGATTTGAATTTGATGTAAGCAGGTATTTAGAACAGTTCCAGTGGGTGAAATATCTAATTGCACCTGAAAGTGAAAGTGTTAGTTGCTCATTCGTGTCCAACTCTTTTCAACTCCATGGAACCTGCCAGGTTCTTCTGTCCATGGGATTCTCCAGACAAGTTGCCATTCCCTTCTCCAGAGGATCTTCCCGAACAAGGCATCAAACCAGGGTCTCTCGCATTGCAGGCGGATTCTTTCCCATCTAATCCACCAGGGAAATCCAATTGCACCTAGATGTCATCATATCTTTAAGTGGAGAAGCATGGCAGGCACTGCCTTAATCAGCTGAACAAGGTCAGCATCACTAGTCATGAGACATTGACATCATCTACCACCTGGGGTGATGTAGTGAGAAAGGCGTGTTACTTCTATGATATTCTCACCAAAATGAACCATTTCAGTCTAATTATGAGAAAATCAGACAGACACAAATTGAGAGACAATATAAAAAATAACTGATTAGTAGTCTCCAAAGGTGTTCAGTCATGAAGGCTAAGGGAAAACTGAGAATCTGTCCTAGACCAGAGGAGATGACAGGAGATGTGATAGATAAATGCCATATGGGATCCTGGATGCAATCCTAAAAGAGAGTTCTGGGGAAACTGATCAAGTTTTAGTTGGATGTATATTTTAGTTAATACCTTCAGAGCTAATTTCTTGGTTTTGATTATTGTGCTGCGGACTTTAGGTTTTACTTTTTTACACTTTTGTGTAAATAAAAAAATTACTGCTGCATAGACAAGTTCTTAAAGCTGTACTGTTTATCAGATAATCTGTTGGCCAGCAATCTCAACCATCTGGAACAGAACTGGAGTTCTAAAATTAAATGGAAGAGTCTCCAAACACACAAAAAAATGGGTCATCACCAAGCCCAGGGCTTCCCTGGTGCCTCAGATGGCAAAGAATCCACCTGCATTGTGGGAGACCTGGGTTCAGTCCCTGAGTCAGGAAGATACCCTGGAGGAGGGCATGGCAATCCACTTCAGTTTCATTGCCTGGAGAATCCCCATGGGCAGAGGCGCCTGGCCAGCTACAGACCATAGGGTTGCAAAGAGTCAGACAAGACTGAGCCACTAAGCCTAAACAAACAAGGGAATTTTATAAATAATTCATTTGAGTCCATTTTCAGAAAAATAACCTCTAAAAATACAATGTACAAGTTGGCAGGAAATTTTCTCCTTTTCTTGTAATTTTTATAAAAAAAAATTTATTTGTTTTTTGGCTGTGTCAGGTCTTAGTTGAGTTCCAGCACTTGGGATCTTCACTGCATCATGCACGATTATTGCAGCATACCAACGGCATTCTTTCCCATCTAATCCACCAGGGAAATCCAATTGCACCTAGATGTCATCATATCTTTAAGTGGAGAAGCATGGCAGGCACTGCCTTAATCAGCTGAACAAGGTCAGCATCACTAGTCATGAGACATTGACATCATCTACCACCTGGGGTGATGTAGTGAGAAAGGCGTGTTACTTCTATGATATTCTCACCAAAATGAACCATTTCAGTCTAATTATGAGAAAATCAGACAGACACAAATTGAGAGACAATATAAAAAATAACTGATTAGTAGTCTCCAAAGGTGTTCAGTCATGAAGGCTAAGGGAAAACTGAGAATCTGTCCTAGACCAGAGGAGATGACAGGAGATGTGATAGATAAATGCCATATGGGATCCTGGATGCAATCCTAAAAGAGAGTTCTGGGGAAACTGATCAAGTTTTAGTTGGATGTATATTTTAGTTAATACCTTCAGAGCTAATTTCTTGGTTTTGATTATTGTGCTGCGGACTTTAGGTTTTACTTTTTTACACTTTTGTGTAAATAAAAAAATTACTGCTGCATAGACAAGTTCTTAAAGCTGTACTGTTTATCAGATAATCTGTTGGCCAGCAATCTCAACCATCTGGAACAGAACTGGAGTTCTAAAATTAAATGGAAGAGTCTCCAAACACACAAAAAAATGGGTCATCACCAAGCCCAGGGCTTCCCTGGTGCCTCAGATGGCAAAGAATCCACCTGCATTGTGGGAGACCTGGGTTCAGTCCCTGAGTCAGGAAGATACCCTGGAGGAGGGCATGGCAATCCACTTCAGTTTCATTGCCTGGAGAATCCCCATGGGCAGAGGCGCCTGGCCAGCTACAGACCATAGGGTTGCAAAGAGTCAGACAAGACTGAGCCACTAAGCACGAAACAAACAAGGGAATTTTATAAATAATTCATTTGAGTCCATTTTCAGAAAAATAACCTCTAAAAATACAATGTACAAGTTGGCAGGAAATTTTCTCCTTTTCTTGTAATTTTTATAAAAAAAAATTTATTTGTTTTTTGGCTGTGTCAGGTCTTAGTTGAGTTCCAGCACTTGGGATCTTCACTGCATCATGCACGATTATTGCAGCATACCAACTCTCTCCTTGTGGTGCTCAGGCTTAGTTGCTCCAGAATATGTGGGACCTTAGTTCCCTAACCAGGGATGGAACTCACATCCCCGGCATTGCAAGGAGGATTCTTAACTACTGGACCACCAGGGAATTCCTAGGAACTTTCCATTCTTATTCTTTTAAACTAAGCCTCAGGAAGCTTTATCTGTAAAGGGTCTCAGAGTAAATATTTTAGGCCTTGAGGTCACTGTCCTAATTACTCAATTATGCCTTTGTAGCACAAAAGCAGCCATAGAAAACACATAAATGAGTGGGAATAACTGTGTTGCAATGAAGTTTAATTTATACAAAAAAAAAAAAAAGATGCTGGACCAACATTGAGCCATGGAATGTAGTTGCTATATTCTGCCCTAAAAATTCAGGAAATACATGAATATTCCCACCAGCCTAACATGGAGAAGATAATCTCATCAAAAACTCCAAAATGAACTTCGCCAAAATAAAATGAAGCTCTAAAATACTGTAGTTTTCAAATGAGGTCACAGATAATGAACATGGGCTTCAGAATTTCACATTTTGAGTTGAACATTTGCCTTTAGAAGTTTCTTTTTACATTTAAAAATATTTAAGATGACTTTCGCTGTCAAGCATGCAACCAGAGGTTAGCCTCTGGAGGCCTCCCTGACCCTTGACCCTTAGGGGGGTTGCAATTCAGCATCTGTGACTGGTCTTTGTTCTTAGATATTATGCTTTAAATGCAGTTCAGTAAAGCCACAATTACAGATTCCAAATACACATTCTCATCGTTGCTTTTGAAAGGGGGTGTTTTAGAATATGCAGAATGACTCTGGAAATGAACAGAGAAAGCAACAAATAGCAGTCTGGTATCTAGTAGTCTTTGCTCTGGGGAGGAGAGGCATTTCTGAAATCTGTCTGGATGACACAGCTTGGCCTGAGTTACTTGTTCAGAAAAAGCCAGAAATGGTCTCACTTCAGGAAACAGTGGGGCTGCTCTCCAGCTGCCAGAGTCACGATGCTCACGGTGGACACCCCTGTCAGGTAGAAACCACTTCTCTAAATAAAAATATATAATTTATTATTTAAAAAATGTAAATTTAGAATGTTATTGTTGTGATACTTGAATTGTTACTGAGGTCATTGCTTCCAGTGCAATAAAAAATGTTGGTGTTTAAACAAATCTCATTTACTGATAATTGCTCTTCTAATATATGCTCTACAATAGAAATTAGCAAGTGGCTTCCCTGGTGGTTCAGGAGTAAAGAATCCACCTGCCAATTCAGGGGATACAGGCTCAATCCTGAGGTTGGGAAGATCCCCTGGAGAAGGAAATGACAACTTACTCCAGTATTTTTGCCTGGGTAATCCCTTAGGGAGAGGAGCCTGGCAGGCTACAGTTCAAAAGGTCGCAAAGCATTGTACATGATGGAGCCACTGAGATGCAAACAGAAGTTGACAGACCAGTGCCACGGGACAGAGCAGCCCACCCCCTGTTAAAAAAATTAAGTTTAATTGGAACACAGATACATTCATCCATTTTCTATTGTCCATGGCTGCTTTTGTGCTACTACATCAGAGTTAAATAGTAGCAAATACTGTGGCAAAGTATAATGTCTACACCTAAAATACTCTCTGTCTGGCCCTCTACAGAAAAATTTGCCAACTCCTGACTGATAGGCTATGCTCTCGAAGAAGCTAGTTCATCCTGCAGAATCTCAGACTCCTCCTGAGGCTCTTCAAGACTGATTGAAGTATTTTTCATGAAAACAATACCTCAATACAACAGTTCCATTTTTATTGAAACAACATTGACCTTGTGACACCAGCTGTGCCAGCTACAGAGACTGATGTGGCCCCAGTGTCTTCTGTTCTGGGCCACAGGTTTGCCTTTGTTTCTAGTTTCCCACTAAAAGTAAGATGCTATGTATAAATCAGCTACTTGGAGAAGAGGATTATTTAGCCAAAATATTCATTTTTTTATATATGATTTTTCAAAATGCCAAGCAGTGAACCCATTGGCTCAGAGATCACCCTCATCACTGAACCAATCATAAATTGTCTTATTTTTATGAACTTTGCAAACAAAAACATTTTCCAAAAAAGTAATAAATCTCGTCTAAACCAGGGCCAATAGGACAAGTGCTACAGAGAGCTCATTGGAAACTGAGCCTGTTCCTCCATCTCCTTTAAGAGAAGGACCTATCTGCCCCTCTCACTGGACTGTAATTCATCCTGCCAACCTCTAGGATTTCATTAATGGCCACCCTTTCCTAATGGAACAGTTAATCTCTGATATTAGTTGTGGCTGATCTCAAGTTCTGGCTTTGGATAAAAATCCAACACACTTGGATATGAATCTCCAGAACACTTAACTGCCTTTGCCAGTATGGAAGGTAAAGCCCAGGAGAAACCCAGATGCCCTGTCCTCCCTCCTGCCCTACTTTCTCAGCTGCTGACCACATGGCACACTTTGCAATGGGTCAGCAGTTGTGGCCAGCTTGGCCTGTGGTGCTTCTAATTATATAAGCTATACTTACCTAGAAAGTAGGGATGGTTTCTTATGAATCTGGCTACTATGATTACAAATTTAATTCCTAAAAGTAAGCCCAAAATGTGGGTTCCTCTCTCTTTTTTTAACCCTAGCCCCTACACTTGCCCTAAAGCAACTCAAATGCTTGCAGAACAACAGTTATTTGCATAGAAGAAGAAAATCTTTTTGTTGCTGTTCACCTACTTTGTGTTTGACATCCAGTACTTCATATCCTGTTGTCTCCCTGACAGGCCTGTGAGGTTGTTCGTTACTTGGCTGATGAGGAAATAGAGAGGTCAAGTGACTTTATCCTAAGGTTCCAGAGATAAGTGACTAAGCTAGGCTCGTGTGCAGACCCGTCCTACTCCAAAAGCCACCTTGGGATCATTAGATGACAAATCCAAGGACGTAGAGTCCATCTATAGAACATCCATCTCTTGAGCCCTGGGTCTTTTGAGCAGCCTTGTCTGCTCATGGCCCAGTCCGGAAAGGCAGTTATCTTGGATTCATTAATGGGAGCTGAGTCAGAAACTCTGAAGACCAGAAGCTGGAGCAGGTCTGGAATACCTTAAGACAGTTCAGGACCCAGGTCTCAGCACTTCTGAAACCCTGCTCTGTACCTCGATCCTGCCTTCCCAATCAGCCCTGATCCAGTTCTTTTGCTTAAAACAATCACTGACTAGGCTGTTAATTATGTTGCCTGCTGCGTGCTATGTCTGCTTTAGTTGTGTTCGACTCCTTTGAGACCCTGTGGACTGTAGCCCACCAGGCTCCTCTGTCCATGAGAATTCTCCAGGCAAGAATACTGGAGTGGGGCTTCCCTGGTGGTCCGGTGGGTAAGGACACTGTCTTGCAGTGCAAGGGGCGCCGGTTCGAGCCCTGGCCTGGGAAGATCCCACGTGCCGCGGAGCGGCTGGACTGATGTGTCCAAATGCCGAGCGGGAGCTCTGGGGCGCATGTGCCCAGAGCCGGTGCTCTGTGACGACAGAGGCCACCGCGATGGGAGGTCCACAGGAGCCAAAGAACAAAGACGGATGAAAATAGACAAATGAAAGACCAATAGAAGTGGCCCGCCCGTCCCCCTCCCTCCCCACCTCCCCTCCCCAAAGATAAATAAAAAAAAATTAATGTTTAAAAAAAATCTTAATTGTAAGCCCAAAATGTGGGTTCCTCTCTTTTTTTAACCCTAGCCCCTACACTTGCCCTAAAGCAACTCAAATGCTTGCAGAACAACAGTTATTTGCATAGAAGAAGAAAATCTTTTTGTTGCTGTTCACCTACTTTGTGTTTGACATCCAGTACTTCATATCCTGTTGTCTCCTGACAGGACTGTGAGGTTGTTCGTTACTTGGCTGATGAGGAAATAGAGAGGTCAAGTGACTTTATCCTAAGGTTCCAGAGATAAGTGACTAAGCTAGGCTCGTGTGCAGACCCGTCCTACTCCAAAAGCCACCTTGGGATCATTAGATGACAAATCCAAGGACGTAGAGTCCATCTATAGAACATCCATCTCTTGAGCCCTGGGTCTTTTGAGCAGCCTTGTCTGCTCATGGCCCAGTCCGGAAAGGCAGTTATCTTGGATTCATTAATGGGAGCTGAGTCAGAAACTCTGAAGACCAGAAGCTGGAGCAGGTCTGGAATACCTTAAGACAGTTCAGGACCCAGGTCTCAGCACTTCTGAAACCCTGCTCTGTACCTCGATCCTGCCTTCCCAATCAGCCCTGATCCAGTTCTTTTGCTTAAAACAATCACTGACTAGGCTGTTAATTATGTTGCCTGCTGCGTGCTATGTCTGCTTTAGTTGTGTTCGACTCCTTTGAGACCCTGTGGACTGTAGCCCACCAGGCTCCTCTGTCCATGAGAATTCTCCAGGCAAGAATACTGGAGTGGGGCTTCCCTGGTGGTCCGGTGGGTAAGGACACTGTCTTGCAGTGCAAGGGGCGCCGGTTCGAGCCCTGGCCTGGGAAGATCCCACGTGCCGCGGAGCGGCTGGACTGATGTGTCCAAATGCCGAGCGGGAGCTCTGGGGCGCATGTGCCCAGAGCCGGTGCTCTGTGACGACAGAGGCCACCGCGATGGGAGGTCCACAGGAGCCAAAGAACAAAGACGGATGAAAATAGACAAATGAAAGACCAATAGAAGTGGCCCGCCCCCCCCCCCCCCTCCCCCCCCCACCCCCCAAAAGATAAATAAATAAAAATAAATAAATGTTTAAAAAAAAAAGTCGAACATGACTCAAAAAAAAAAAAAAAAATAATACTGGAGTGGATCGTCATGTCCTCCACCAGGGGATCTTCCCAACCCAAGATCAAATCCATGTCTCTTGTGTCTCCTGCATTAGCAGGTGGGCTCTTTACCACTAGCGCCTGGGAAGCTCCATTAATTACGTTGATCAAGTAGCAGCAACTCAAGTGACCTGGAGCAGACATTCAGTTTCTTTCAGATCTGTTTTATGCTGATTTTGTACATTTATTCTTGGTTTCTGTGTGCTTTACTTCTAACTGTTTTTATTTGCAACTTTCTTCAGGCAGGGAAATAGTCTTGAACCAATGAGCCAACATCCCTGTGTAGGGACAGCTAGAAGTTTCCAGGGTTAAATTTAAGTCCTCTTAAGGCAGCCTCTAGCTAGTGACTGACAGGCTGGGACAGGAAAGCCTAGCTCCCTTGCTTCCAGGTGGGGCCAATTCTCAAGATATTTCTACTCTAGAGTTCCGTGCAGAATTGGGCTGAGACTAGAACTTTGCCTGAAATCATCACATTGATTAACTGCTTTCTCTGGTCTACTTTCTTCAGTCCTTTTCCAGCTGCTTCTGGGAGAACACTTAAGAAATCACTTGTGCACAAGTTTTCATGCTCCTGGTCTGCTTTGGGATTGAATCAACTGCAGAGTAAAATTATTCCTTGCAATTTTGTGTCTTTCAGCAGCACAGCTTTCCTGCCCTCATCAGTCTCACAAAAGGAATCATCCTGCACCTCTGCCATCTTTTCCTGACTTGCTCCAGATCCTTCCCTTTTCTCTTATGACTCACTAGCTTTTGTTGTTGTCGTTGTTCAATCACTCAGTCATATCCAACTATTTGTGACCCAGTGGACTGCAGCACCCCAGGCTCCCCTGTCCTTCATTCTCTCCCGAAGTTTGCCGAAACTCGTGTCCATTGTGTCGATGATGCCATCCAACCATCTCATCTTCTGCTACCCTCTTCTTCTCCTGCCCTCAATCTTTCCCAGCATCGGGGGCTTTTCCAATGAGCTATCTCTTCTCATCAGGTGACCAAAGTATTGGAGCTTCAGCTTCAGCGTCAGTCCTTCCAATGAATATTCAGGGTTGATTTCCTTTGTTATTGACCAGTTTATCTCCTTGCTGTCCGAGGGACCCTCAAGGTCCTTCTCCAGTATCACACTTCTCTATGACTTAGTGACTAACCATCACCACCCATTGAAATTTTATAGTTTAAAGTCCCTCAAGCCTTTCTATCTGACCATTGAGAATCTAATATCTAGCGCATCCAATGTCCCCAATGAAAGATATGATATTTTTAGCTTTATTCATTTGCATCCACAGTCTAGAAAATATTTACTAAATGCATTCTCTATACTGGGATATATTTTCAAACACTGTGACTATTGGATTGGGGAAGGAAGGGAAGGACATTAAAGGGTCTTACTTTCTTTTCTGGTTTCAATTTTCTCTTAATGCCTTTCCCCAAACTCCACCAAAAGTTAAAAACAGTATAACCCAATAACAATGGCTTTGGAAGGGAAGTTTAAAAAAAAAAAAAAAAACTGTCTAAATACTCTGAGCAAAATACTAGTTCTGTGTGAGATTGAATAGATTCGTGGAAGGTGACTCAAATGGCGATTCTCAACCTGGATACCTCCAGGAGATATTCGACAATGTCTGGAGACATTTTTCACAACTGGAGGATGGGGTTCTGGCCAGAGAAATAGCTAAGCATCCTGCACTGCACAGGGCAGCCTGCCATAGGAAAGAAAAAGTATCAGTAGTGCTGAGGTTGAGAAAGCCTGATTCATAACGATCGTTTCACATTCAGCATGCAGACCTGGGACTTTGCTGGGAAATATGAGTCCTGGCCTAAGGCTACCCACCCCTCCCCCACCCCATCCCAAGAGAACGGCTCAGATTCTCCCCCACCCGATTTGTCCTTTTTTTTGACTCACTAGTTTTTTTCGATGTCATATCCAACTATTTGTGACCCAGTGGACTGCAGCACCCCAGGCTCCCCTGTCCTTCATTCTCTCCCGAAGTTTGCCGAAACTCGTGTCCATTGTGTCGATGATGCCATCCAACCATCTCATCTTCTGCTACCCTCTTCTTCTCCTGCCCTCAATCTTTCCCAGCATCGGGGGCTTTTCCAATGAGCTATCTCTTCTCATCAGGTGACCAAAGTATTGGAGCTTCAGCTTCAGCGTCAGTCCTTCCAATGAATATTCAGGGTTGATTTCCTTTGTTATTGACCAGTTTATCTCCTTGCTGTCCGAGGGACCCTCAAGGTCCTTCTCCAGTATCACACTTCTCTATGACTTAGTGACTAACCATCACCACCCATTGAAATTTTATAGTTTAAAGTCCCTCAAGCCTTTCTATCTGACCATTGAGAATCTAATATCTAGCGCATCCAATGTCCCCAATGAAAGATATGATATTTTTAGCTTTATTCATTTGCATCCACAGTCTAGAAAATATTTACTAAATGCATTCTCTATACTGGGATATATTTTCAAACACTGTGACTATTGGATTGGGGAAGGAAGGGAAGGACATTAAAGGGTCTTACTTTCTTTTCTGGTTTCAATTTTCTCTTAATGCCTTTCCCCAAACTCCACCAAAAGTTAAAAACAGTATAACCCAATAACAATGGCTTTGGAAGGGAAGTTTAAAAAAAAAAAAAAAAACTGTCTAAATACTCTGAGCAAAATACTAGTTCTGTGTGAGATTGAATAGATTCGTGGAAGGTGACTCAAATGGCGATTCTCAACCTGGATACCTCCAGGAGATATTCGACAATGTCTGGAGACATTTTTCACAACTGGAGGATGGGGTTCTGGCCAGAGAAATAGCTAAGCATCCTGCACTGCACAGGGCAGCCTGCCATAGGAAAGAAAAAGTATCAGTAGTGCTGAGGTTGAGAAAGCCTGATTCATAACGATCGTTTCACATTCAGCATGCAGACCTGGGACTTTGCTGGGAAATATGAGTCCTGGCCTAAGGCTACCCACCCCTCCCCCACCCCATCCCAAGAGAACGGCTCAGATTCGCAAGGCAAGTTTTCTCACTTCAAAGGAGGTTCTCTGTTCTCTGCTGTGACAGAGATTAAGTAGGTGCTTATCATCCTAGCACGTGTTGGGAGACTAAAGCCTTCTCTTGTTTTCCAAAGATGGAAGCCACAAAGAGATCATATGGCAAGGGTAATGGTAACCAGATTTCATCCTGTGCTTTCCTCTAAAACACCAGGCTGCAGGCATTTGCATACCTGAAGAGCAGCAGCAGGTCTAAGCTCAGGTAGACCTCTGGGACTGACTCTACTTTACTCTTTTCTAAGCTATGGCATTCTTGACAAATTTCACATCCATCTGTAGCATTAATTCAAATGTGCCCAGACAAAGAAGCCATGGACGTGGATTAAGCCATTTTTGAATAGAGTTTCAGCTGAGTCACCCACTCCGTGGTTGTTCAATATGGTAGCCACTAGCCACAAATAGCTATTTAAATTAAAGTTAATGAAAAGGTTTTAAAAATTAAGAGTTTAGTTCCTTAATCATACTAGCCACATTTCACATGCCTAGTAGCCCCTGTGGCCAGTAAGTACCATAATGGACAATATAGAGGCTTCCCTAGTGGCTCAGATGGTAAGGAATCTGCCTGCAATGCAAAAGGCCTGAGTTCAATCCCTAGGTCAGGAACATCCCCTGGAGAAGGAAATGGCAACCCACTCCAGTATTCTTGCCTGGGGAATCCATTGGACAGAGGAACCTGGAGGGCTACCATCCATAGGGTCACAAAGAGTCAGACATGACTGAAGCAACTTAGCATATAGATGGAAATATAGAATATTCTTATCATCACAGAAATTTGGCATTCTGTATCAATTTTATCGACAATGTCTGGAGACATTTTTCACAACTGGAGGATGGGGTTCTGGCCAGAGAAATAGCTAAGCATCCTGCACTGCACAGGGCAGCCTGCCATAGGAAAGAAAAAGTATCAGTAGTGCTGAGGTTGAGAAAGCCTGATTCATAACGATCGTTTCACATTCAGCATGCAGACCTGGGACTTTGCTGGGAAATATGAGTCCTGGCCTAAGGCTACCCACCCCTCCCCCACCCCATCCCAAGAGAACGGCTCAGATTCGCAAGGCAAGTTTTCTCACTTCAAAGGAGGTTCTCTGTTCTCTGCTGTGACAGAGATTAAGTAGGTGCTTATCATCCTAGCACGTGTTGGGAGACTAAAGCCTTCTCTTGTTTTCCAAAGATGGAAGCCACAAAGAGATCATATGGCAAGGGTAATGGTAACCAGATTTCATCCTGTGCTTTCCTCTAAAACACCAGGCTGCAGGCATTTGCATACCTGAAGAGCAGCAGCAGGTCTAAGCTCAGGTAGACCTCTGGGACTGACTCTACTTTACTCTTTTCTAAGCTATGGCATTCTTGACAAATTTCACATCCATCTGTAGCATTAATTCAAATGTGCCCAGACAAAGAAGCCATGGACGTGGATTAAGCCATTTTTGAATAGAGTTTCAGCTGAGTCACCCACTCCGTGGTTGTTCAATATGGTAGCCACTAGCCACAAATAGCTATTTAAATTAAAGTTAATGAAAAGGTTTTAAAAATTAAGAGTTTAGTTCCTTAATCATACTAGCCACATTTCACATGCCTAGTAGCCCCTGTGGCCAGTAAGTACCATAATGGACAATATAGAGGCTTCCCTAGTGGCTCAGATGGTAAGGAATCTGCCTGCAATGCAAAAGGCCTGAGTTCAATCCCTAGGTCAGGAACATCCCCTGGAGAAGGAAATGGCAACCCACTCCAGTATTCTTGCCTGGGGAATCCATTGGACAGAGGAACCTGGAGGGCTACCATCCATAGGGTCACAAAGAGTCAGACATGACTGAAGCAACTTAGCATATAGATGGAAATATAGAATATTCTTATCATCACAGAAATTTGGCAGTTCTGTACAAATGATACTAGGCAAGTCATTTCTTATTTTCATTGAATATTTGTTTCTTCATTGGCAAAATGGAGACCAAAGTGTTTCCTGACTTGTCCCTTTTCTAGAACTCTTGTAAAGGTGAACCAAGGAAGTACTGTGTGCTTTGTAAAATACAAAACAGTATGCAAATATAAGGATTATGACAAGAGCCCAAATCTTTTCCTTTAACAAAGATGGTCAGACTTGCTTTATTGCCAAGAAACCATACTGCTTCTGTCCAAATCTTTTATTTCTGGATTGATAAATTATTACTTCAGGTGAAAACCTTTAAGTGGAGGAAGTTTTGTGGGAATGTTTCCCCCTCCTTCCTAACTGAAGTCTCTGTTGTGTACACTGTAAATCCATTGGTCTTTTCAAAGAGCTTTGTAGGTCGTGAATTTTCCCTTTGCCTTCTGAGGAAGTTCTCACTCTCATTTTGCATTTGCCTTCTAAAGTGTCAGGCCAGCTCCTCCATCCCTAATGGGGCATTTGAGCAAATTCAACCTCTGGACTTGAGGGAGTCTTTGAATACTTCTTATTTAGGATCAACAAAGCCTTCCAACTCAAATAAAAGGAATAATTCCCGTTAAGCCCTGAGTAGTCTTTGGTGTTTGTGCTGCTGTCAGCTGGGACACACTCCACCGAGAGAGCAAATCTCTGCCTTCACTTAGGCTTGTCCTGATCTGTCGTAAGTCGTGGCTTGATGAAAGTCATACAAGACAATAAGAGTATGCGTGTCAAGTAATTGGCTAAATTATGTCTGAGATGCCTCAAAGCATGCCAGAAGGGCAACTCAGGCAATCTAGAAGCTGCCATTGGAGCCTGGAAGATTAAGCCATTCTTGGGTCTTTCAGAGGCCCCGTGTCTTTCTAGTTATAATAATAAGCCTTGGGGCTTCCCCTCATGATCCGTGGCTAGGACTCTGTGCTCTGGATGTAGGGACTGGGGTTTGATCCCTGATCAGGAAATTAGATCCCACATGCTGCATACCACAACTTAGACCTGGAGCAGCCAAATAAGTAAATAACTATTATTTTAAGAAGAGAACTAAAATAATAATAATAAACCTTGGCATCTACAGGTTCCTCATGGTGAAGATGTTTTATCAACATCCACTTTTAAGCCATGCCATTAATTACCTTATGTAAGGAAGATCTATAGACTAGAAAATGGAGTCCTGGAACCAGGCAGGGCCAGAGGACAACTTTAAGTGTTGCCTTGTTGCTCCTTCTACGTGTCAAGGTTATTATAGTGAATAAACCAGACAAAAACCATGCTGTCATGGAAGGTGGCACAGATGGTAGAGAATCTGCCTGCAGTGCAGGAGACCTGGGCTTGATCCATGGGTCAGGAAGATCCCCTGGAGAACGAAATGGCAACCCGCTCCAGTATTCTTGCCCGAAAAGTTCCATGGACAAAGGAGCCTGGTGGGCTATAGTCCATGGGGTCTCATGACTGAACAATTAGGCATGCATGTATGCTCCCCTGTGCATGAAGATCCACATAATATGATAAGATCCAATAATAGTTTTGGAAAATGGGCAGCAGCATAAACCTGCATGTGTCCCTGCTGGATGGAGACCCACAGGCTGAACTGAGTCTCCAGGGTATGATTGTGGATACAGCCTCCCTGAGACTGTACAAGGGTCGCTTTGGGAGAAGCCACCCAGCAAGATCACATGTGAGTCCTCAAAACACAGAGCTCCTTTAGAACATGACGGTTTTTCTGGCACGACAACTATGAGCCAAGAACTGGATGTTAGAAAAGGGCAGAGTTGGAGAGAGGGGGTAGCTCTGAATGACATGGCCTGCATTCAGCTCAAAAGATCAGGTCATAGCAGAACATTTCTGTGAGTGAAGTGAGTGTCCTCAGCTTATCCAAGCAGGCAGGTGTGGAACAGAGAGCAAGGAGACACTCACCACATGGTCAAGAGAAGCCAGGTCTAATCCAGAGCCCAGCCCAGACTCTTCTAGGTGTTCTGTCCTTGGGTCATCAGAGGACTTGGTGTTGACAGCAGTCTGTGCGTCTGTCTCTGCTCACATCCATGCATTGCCAGTCTTGTGCAGACACAGCTGCCATTCTGGGATGGACCTTCACCATCCTTCCAGGAATCCCCCTCACCTCTCTCCTCTTTTGGTGCTGCTCTATCCGCATCTTCTCATTCTTGATTTAGTTTTTCATTTTGTTGAAGTACCTCCTCTAGCGGATTTTTGAGACCATTTCAAAACCTTAAATATATGAAAGTTTGCTATTTTACCCTCAATTATAATGAAGATTTGGCTAGGTATATAATTATTGGTTGAATATTATTTACCTTTGAATTTGAGGAAATGCTACTGTTGAAAAATTTGAAAGTTTTCTGGTACCTGAACCTTTATAATGTAGTCTATTTTTTCTCTCCAGAAATTCATAGAATCTTTTTATGTCTCCACTAATCAGACATTTCCCAATAAGCTTTTATGTGAACTTTTTTATTCCATCCCCTGTGTGCTTTGGTGATGCTTTTGATCAATCAATACATGTTTTTTGATGCTGGGAAATTCTCTTAAATGATTTCATAGACTTGTTTCAACCTTCCTCTGAGCTTTCTTCACATCTCTTTTTTCTGAAATTCTCTTTGGACCTATCCTCTAATATTGTTGTAATTTCTTTTCTATTTTTATTTCTTTGTCTTTTCCTCAAACTTTTGTCATACTTCAAGTTTATCTTCCATTCCTGCTGAGAATTCTATTTCTGCCCTCATGTTTTTAATTACTAAAAACTCATCTTCTTCTCTTTATTTTATTTTATTTTATTTTGAACCTTTATTTTACTTTTAACTTTTAAGAGTTTTGTTGTTTACAGACATGCATGTTCCCAGATCAGTCACATGTATATCCCCCCCTCCTCTTTATTTTAGACCATCTTTTTCTCATTTCATTCATGCACTATCTTGTCTCTCTTAAGAACATTAATGAAAGATATTTTGGCATTTCATTTCCCTCATGTCAGTGTTTCCTTTCCATTGGATTTCCTGTTTATTTATTGTGGTCTCTGAATTTCACATTAGAGCCTTTTCTGGTGTCTGATAATCCTGGTTGCTTACTATGAATAAAATGAGGAACCAAAAAACCTGATTGGATGCTCCCAGCCAAAAAGCAGAGCGTGTCAACATTGCCTCTATCAGATAGAGCATGTTTTGGAAACACCCTTTATTAGTATCTTTCAGTCTTTCTTTCTGGCTGGAGGTTAGAGTCCCAAGAGAAACTCTACCCATCTCTGGCCTGGAAGAGAAAGATCTTGGCACATTCTCCAGTCAAAGTAAAAGAAGATTAGAGATCTTAGCACACAAGAAGTCACTTAAGTCCCATCTTTGACACAGTATTATGATTCATGTCTGGGGTCCCCTGTTCCACTGACCTCCAGTTTTGCCTCCCCACTGCCCATAAACTGAGCCTTCAGATTTACCAGATGTTTAACCACTTAAGTCAAATAATCCTAGCTGCAGTAGGAAACAAATTCCCAAATCTCAATTAACAAAATTACGTGTTTCCTATTGCTATATAGCCTAAATGTCAATGATCCTACTTGGCAGAGTAAGGGTCTGGCTTCCTTTCTTCTTACAGCTTTATCTGGTCTCAGAGAGTGCTCTATTTAGCTTCTGTATGTTGAAAAAGAGAGAGGATGATGCATGTAAGGTAGTTACAGGTCATGCCTGGAAGAGGTGCATATCATGTTACCCACTTTACATGTGGACTTAGTCACGTCGCCAAACTTAGCTACAAGGAAACTAGGAAATGTATTGAGCTATGTGCCCAGAAGGAACAGGAAACAGACTTCAGCAAATGCATAGCAATCACTACTCTAAAGACCCTGGCATGTTGCTTAGCCTCCATAAGTATCTATTTTTTAAGCTATAAAACGGTAACACTGGTACAATACTGTCTGCCTCACAACGTATTGTGCAGATTACATTTGTGAAATGTTTGGTCTAATGCCAGGCACACAGTCAGCCCCTAGGGAATGATTATTATTATTGTGTATGTTTTTCTTACCTTTCATTGTCTACTGTATCAAAAATGAAGATCTATGAAAAATCAAATCTTAGAAATTTAAAAAACAGATGACAGTAAGCAGAAGAACAATAAGGAAAAGAAAGAGGAGGATCCCATACTGAACAATACTCTGTTTCGTTTATATGTCGAATATTTTCTGTACATCTACTGTGCACCAAGCATTGTGTTAGAGATGTAAAGATGCAGAGATAAATGAGACCCCTGCCCTTGTGTTCTGACTGTAAATCAAAAAGCTAAACATTGATGTTCTTTTGGAAACACTGGGTCATTTTTCAAAGGAAAGTTGGGAGATATCCCAGAGGATAACATAATCTGAAATAATTTTCCATTTTAGCAATCAAAACTTAGATTAGTTAAGATTATCAATCACCTCCATGTCACTAAACCCAGAGGTAAAGTTTCAGTCTTTATCTTGTGTGACTTGCATCTGATCAAGACCTTATCTTTGAAACAGTGTCTTCATCTGGTTTCTAGGGCAACACGCATCCCTGGTTTTGCTTTCATTTTGTTGGCTGCTCTTTCCTAGTCTCTTGTATTGGAACTTCTCCATTCCCCAAGGCTTAAATTTTCAGAGAAAAAAAAGGTTTCCTATTGCTATATAGCCTAAATGTCAATGATCCTACTTGGCAGAGTAAGGGTCTGGCTTCCTTTCTTCTTACAGCTTTATCTGGTCTCAGAGAGTGCTCTATTTAGCTTCTGTATGTTGAAAAAGAGAGGATGATGCATGTAAGGTAGTTACAGGTCATGCCTGGAAGAGGTGCATATCATGTTACCCACTTTACATGTGGACTTAGTCACGTCGCCAAACTTAGCTACAAGGAAACTAGGAAATGTATTGAGCTATGTGCCCAGAAGGAACAGGAAACAGACTTCAGCAAATGCATAGCAATCACTACTCTAAAGACCCTGGCATGTTGCTTAGCCTCCATAAGTATCTATTTTTAAGCTATAAAACGGTAACACTGGTACAATACTGTCTGCCTCACAACGTATTGTGCAGATTACATTTGTGAAATGTTTGGTCTAATGCCAGGCACACAGTCAGCCCCTAGGGAATGATTATTATTATTGTGTATGTTTTTCTTACCTTTCATTGTCTACTGTATCAAAAATGAAGATCTATGAAAAATCAAATCTTAGAAATTTAAAAAACAGATGACAGTAAGCAGAAGAACAATAAGGAAAAGAAAGAGGAGGATCCCATACTGAACAATACTCTGTTTCGTTTATATGTCGAATATTTTCTGTACATCTACTGTGCACCAAGCATTGTGTTAGAGATGTAAAGATGCAGAGATAAATGAGACCCCTGCCCTTGTGTTCTGACTGTAAATCAAAAAGCTAAACATTGATGTTCTTTTGGAAACACTGGGTCATTTTTCAAAGGAAAGTTGGGAGATATCCCAGAGGATAACATAATCTGAAATAATTTTCCATTTTAGCAATCAAAACTTAGATTAGTTAAGATTATCAATCACCTCCATGTCACTAAACCCAGAGGTAAAGTTTCAGTCTTTATCTTGTGTGACTTGCATCTGATCAAGACCTTATCTTTGAAACAGTGTCTTCATCTGGTTTCTAGGGCAACACGCATCCCTGGTTTTGCTTTCATTTTGTTGGCTGCTCTTTCCTAGTCTCTTGTATTGGAACTTCTCCATTCCCCAAGGCTTAAATTTTGTATCTCTTCTCTTCTTCACCTCTCTGTTTGTGATCTCATACAGGGTTATAGCTTTTAAGATCACCTAGAAATTGAAGACTCCACAAATGATATATTCTGCCCAGGCCTCTCATGAGCTCCAGACACACATATTCAATTACCTACAACCATCTCACCCTCTGTCACCCTCTCTCCTCCTGCACTCAATCTTTCCCAGCATCAGGGTCTTTTCCAGAGTTGACTCTTTGCATCAGGTGGCCAAAGCATTGGAGCATCAGATTCAGCATCAGTACTTCCAATGAATATTTAGGGTTGATTTCTTTTAGGATTGACTGATTTGATCTTCTTGCTGTCCAAGGGATTCTTAGGAGTCTTCTGCAGCACCACAATTCAAAAGCATCAGTTCTTCAGTGCCCAGCCTTCATGATTCAACTCTCATATCTGTACATGATTACTGGAAAAACCATAATTTTGAATATGGACCTTTGCTGGCAAAGTGGTATCTCTGCTTTTCAATATGCTGTCTAGGTTTGTCATAGTTTTCCTTCCAAGAAGCCTTTTTAATTTCATGGCTTCAGTCACCATCCACAGTGATTCTGGAGCCCAAGAAAATAAAATCTATAATTCTTTCCACTTTTTTCCCCTTGTATTTGCCATGAAGTGATTAGGCTGGATTCCATGATCTTAATTTTTTGAATGTTGAGTTTTAAACCAACTTTTTCACTCTTTCACCCTCACCAAGAGACTCTGTGGTTCCTCTTCACTTTCTGCCATTAGAGTGGTATCATCTGTATATCTGAGGTTGTTGATATGTCTCCTGAAATTAGTCCAGTCCATTCCACCTGCTTTCACTAATCAAGGCTGATTTAATTGTTGTAACAAAGACTCACATGTCCTCCAAGCAACGGGCAACCTAAATAATACTAAGATGTTTACCAGGAACTTGGAGTCAGCTGCAAGTAGTTTGAGCTGAGCTGGTTAAGACTGGATAGGACCACCAGCTTTTCGACTGGGCACCTGCAGAGAACTCTAGTTCAGTTATACCTGCACAAAATAACAATTATTGTGCCTTTTTCCAATCACCTTTCCCCATATACCCCATACATTAGACCATGGCACTTCTTTATTTGCTACCTCATAAATGCCTCCAAGCCCCTTGTCTTTGGGGAGAGAGAACTGAGACTCATTCTTCTGTATCCTTGCCTGTTTGCCTTGTGAATAAACCCCCTCTTTACTGCAAATTTTAGCTTTTTACCTTACTGTGTGTCAAGCAAAGTGAACCTGGTTCAGTAACCTACCACTGTAGCATCTTTCACACTCTAGAGCTCCCCATGGTTTTCAATAGCAGCCAAGTTTCAGCAGAACCTGTATCTTTACAAAGCCTCTTCTCTCTTCTTGCAGATTTCTCCAAAGAGAGCTCCCTCAATTAACCACCTACAAAAGCATCTCCATCTTAGATTCTGGTTCAAACAAACTGAACATAAGGTAGTTATTACTTAGGATTATCCTAGCAAACTACCTCTAAGGGTTCTGGAGTTGGATTACCCTCCTCATTGCAACTGGCAATGAGGACCCCCACCTCTGCTGACCAGTAGAAATTGGTGTTCTTCAGCATGCTATAACCCCGTAAATGCTAAGATATCCCCTGGACTTTGATAGAATACAAGTGTAAGGAGATGTAATAGTGTGCAAAATATCTCTATAAGAAAAGGTACAAGGGAAACAGTAATTGTTGAGATATTGGGTAGTTTTGCTGAGTGTCCTTAATATACTGAAGAAAGTCAGTTCTCATGTACCTGGATCTGAGTTTAAACCAACTTTTTCACTCTTTCACCCTCACCAAGAGACTCTGTGGTTCCTCTTCACTTTCTGCCATTAGAGTGGTATCATCTGTATATCTGAGGTTGTTGATATGTCTCCTGAAATTAGTCCAGTCCATTCCACCTGCTTTCACTAATCAAGGCTGATTTAATTGTTGTAACAAAGACTCACATGTCCTCCAAGCAACGGGCAACCTAAATAATACTAAGATGTTTACCAGGAACTTGGAGTCAGCTGCAAGTAGTTTGAGCTGAGCTGGTTAAGACTGGATAGGACCACCAGCTTTTCGACTGGGCACCTGCAGAGAACTCTAGTTCAGTTATACCTGCACAAAATAACAATTATTGTGCCTTTTTCCAATCACCTTTCCCCATATACCCCATACATTAGACCATGGCACTTCTTTATTTGCTACCTCATAAATGCCTCCAAGCCCCTTGTCTTTGGGGAGAGAGAACTGAGACTCATTCTTCTGTATCCTTGCCTGTTTGCCTTGTGAATAAACCCCCTCTTTACTGCAAATTTTAGCTTTTTACCTTACTGTGTGTCAAGCAAAGTGAACCTGGTTCAGTAACCTACCACTGTAGCATCTTTCACACTCTAGAGCTCCCCATGGTTTTCAATAGCAGCCAAGTTTCAGCAGAACCTGTATCTTTACAAAGCCTCTTCTCTCTTCTTGCAGATTTCTCCAAAGAGAGCTCCCTCAATTAACCACCTACAAAAGCATCTCCATCTTAGATTCTGGTTCAAACAAACTGAACATAAGGTAGTTATTACTTAGGATTATCCTAGCAAACTACCTCTAAGGGTTCTGGAGTTGGATTACCCTCCTCATTGCAACTGGCAATGAGGACCCCCACCTCTGCTGACCAGTAGAAATTGGTGTTCTTCAGCATGCTATAACCCCGTAAATGCTAAGATATCCCCTGGACTTTGATAGAATACAAGTGTAAGGAGATGTAATAGTGTGCAAAATATCTCTATAAGAAAAGGTACAAGGGAAACAGTAATTGTTGAGATATTGGGTAGTTTTTGCTGAGTGTCCTTAATATACTGAAGAAAGAACATCTTAGGTTCAGAACATCTTGGGCTCATCAGTTCAAACCACAACATGGAATTCAAACTTGATAGTATGTATCCAATAACCCAGAGGAGCAACCAAGCCAAAATTCAGGCTCACTCTTATTTGCAAGAGCGGTAGAACTTCAGAGAAGTTCCTAAGCCTTAGGAAGTCTTCTCATGCTGAAGTTCCTCACCAACGGAGAGGTGGGGTGCTGAGGCTGGGGTGAGGATGTATGGGGAGCTGGAGCTGCCAGTTATCCTCAAGCCTCCACACTCCCTCCTTAGAGCCTCCTCTCCCCACCCAGCCTCGCTTGAAGATGGCACAAAAGCCTCAGGGGAGGCAACACTCACCCTCCAGGGGTCTAGGTCCACTTCCCCTCCTGGCCATCAGTCCATCATTAGGGGTAAACTTAAGCTTGAGGAAGTGTTGGGCCTAGAGGAGGGACATCATGCCACCTCAACAACACATGTGGATAAATGTTCCAGTAGGAACTGGAAAGATGCCAGAAATGGATCAGGAAGGTATTGGGTCAAGGAGAGCAACACAGAAAGTCGGTTAAAGGAGAATTTCTCAGATCCTGCGTACTCTCGACTACACAGATCCCCAGTGACTGCTGGGATACACTGATTGTTGTTAAAACAATTGGCCTGGGGGCTAGTCTGATAGCTCATGGAGGTGTATCTTGGAAACTTGAAAAAAGCCACTGTCAGCAACTGAAACTAGATGGACTGTCTAGATTGTGGAGAAAGAGATCAAAAAGCCCACGAAAGCAGGTGTACTAGAGTGGGTCCTGGGATAAGACCAGGGAGTGGATGAGCTGTCCATGCTCCTTGGGAGGGCCCAGAGAACATCCTGTTTACCAAGGCGGTAGGACTGTTGGTCAGGAGAACAGCAGCATTGTTCAGACGCTCAGTCACAGCTATCCTCTGTAGACTGAGCTGATGGTAGGAGGTAGCAATGAGATGGCAGAGGCAGAAGGCAGGACTTAACCATGTAATAGTGTGCAAAATATCTCTATAAGAAAAGGTACAAGGGAAACAGTAATTGTTGAGATATTGGGTAGTTTTTGCTGAGTGTCCTTAATATACTGAAGAAAGAACATCTTAGGTTCAGAACATCTTGGGCTCATCAGTTCAAACCACAACATGGAATTCAAACTTGATAGTATGTATCCAATAACCCAGAGGAGCAACCAAGCCAAAATTCAGGCTCACTCTTATTTGCAAGAGCGGTAGAACTTCAGAGAAGTTCCTAAGCCTTAGGAAGTCTTCTCATGCTGAAGTTCCTCACCAACGGAGAGGTGGGGTGCTGAGGCTGGGGTGAGGATGTATGGGGAGCTGGAGCTGCCAGTTATCCTCAAGCCTCCACACTCCCTCCTTAGAGCCTCCTCTCCCCACCCAGCCTCGCTTGAAGATGGCACAAAAGCCTCAGGGGAGGCAACACTCACCCTCCGCAGGATCTAGGTCCACTTCCCCTCCTGGCCATCAGTCCATCATTAGGGGTAAACTTAAGCTTGAGGAAGTGTTGGGCCTAGAGGAGGGACATCATGCCACCTCAACAACACATGTGGATAAATGTTCCAGTAGGAACTGGAAAGATGCCAGAAATGGATCAGGAAGGTATTGGGTCAAGGAGAGCAACACAGAAAGTCGGTTAAAGGAGAATTTCTCAGATCCTGCGTACTCTCGACTACACAGATCCCCAGTGACTGCTGGGATACACTGATTGTTGTTAAAACAATTGGCCTGGGGGCTAGTCTGATAGCTCATGGAGGTGTATCTTGGAAACTTGAAAAAAGCCACTGTCAGCAACTGAAACTAGATGGACTGTCTAGATTGTGGAGAAAGAGATCAAAAAGCCCACGAAAGCAGGTGTACTAGAGTGGGTCCTGGGATAAGACCAGGGAGTGGATGAGCTGTCCATGCTCCTTGGGAGGGCCCAGAGAACATCCTGTTTACCAAGGCGGTAGGACTGTTGGTCAGGAGAACAGCAGCATTGTTCAGACGCTCAGTCACAGCTATCCTCTGTAGACTGAGCTGATGGTAGGAGGTAGCAATGAGATGGCAGAGGTCAGAAGGCAGTGTTTAACTTCAAAAACCATGTAAACAGAGCTCCAGAAATTATCAACAAGGCTGGGCTGGCCACCAGGAAGGTGTGCCATTTAAGGACATTTGGAGAGAGCTAACAGCACAGTATTTCTAAGGGCAAGATTGACAGCCAACAAGGAATGAAACTAATTTTTTTACTCTGAGACACCTCAAATGTTGGGTTCGGGTGTGTTGTGACCTTCTCAGACAACTATCAAGCTTATTTGACTAGGCATTCTTTAATTAAAAAGAGCCCCCCATGGGATAGGGTGTTCTATTAATACATAATAACAGTATTATGTAGTTTGTTGTTCAAAATATAAATGGTTCCTTGGTACAACTTCATATTGCCATTTAACTCATGTAAAAGTCCAAATATTATTTCCATACTTAATGAGGAAAATATTGATCTAGTAAGGACAGACTAAATTTACTAATGAATTGGCCAAGCCAAATACTCAAAACTGCTCAAGAGCAGTCAGAATTTGATGTGTCAGCAACTCCTTTACCTTCTCCCGCCCACCAAAGCCTAGGAAGTCAAGACATCAAGAAAAATGACTTTGGGGAAATTAATGGAACCATGTACAGAGAAAGAAGAAAAGTCAGTCATGAATTTGGTCCGACTGAGACAGCCCAAACCAAACCACAAGGTGAAAAACTTATTTATACTTAGTTACATTCAGTGAAAATAAGTTCCTATGTAGCATTCCAGAAGATAGAGAGCCATAAACAAATGCTTCAAGTGAACTCCATTATCATTAGAGTTATGTGCTTCCATGATTTGAAGTCGGGCACACCATCATTCAAAAGCACACAGTAAGTTTTGTCCCTTCCATCCGACTGCCTATGTTATTCCACCACTTCAGCAAGAGAAATGATTCAACTGTCACAGTAAGACATTTTCCTTCAATCAGGAGGCAGATTATAGAGATGTGGATGGGCCTAGCATCTGTCATACAGAGCTGAAGCAAGTCAGAAAGAGATAAACAAATGTATATTAATGCATGTATGTATGTATAAGTTTTATTTATTTTTGGCTATGCAGGAGGAAGAAAAACCCAAGCTTGGTGACTGGGTAAAAGACACATACACAGCAGGTTCACACTTGTAATCTTTGATGTACAGAGTAAGAGGGGGTGAACCAGAATGCCAAGCGTGAGATGCCTCTTAGAGGTGAGCCCTCTTCCCGCGGCTAGCTGAGGATGGAGCTTCTCCTTGACTCCTCCTCATTAACTTGCACTGGAGGGAGAAAAGAGGCCAGGCAAGAAGACACATGTGGGAAGTAAAAGGGAAAACAAGTTTGGTCTTAATCAGGTTGTAGCAGGGGCAGAAAGGGAGGGGGGATGTTCTGGAATGATCTGAACGGAGGTGAGGACTGGTTGGTCAGGCTGCCGAGATCTGGAGCGAGATGTTATGGGGATTATTAGTGGCTGTTTTGGAAACAAAGGGAGGCAGTGTGCTGACATTCATGAGCCTGAACCAGCCAGCCTGCATGTGCGAGTCCCAGAAGAAACGCCGGGTTGCCTGTGGACAGACATTCTCTGAGAACAAGCACTCTTGGCAAGCCCACCTCTGAACATAGGTCACTCCAGACAGACACCTTTAACAGACATGTGTGTGCATATAGCTGCTGCTGCTTTTTTTTTTATCTCTGGCAGAAAGGGGGGTCCCTTTTCTCCCAAAGAGATACTCCCTCCACAAAGGAAGTCGCCACACTCCAACCAAACACATAGCTGCACATGCACATCTTCTCCAGAACCTTCTCTGCCTTGAATGCCAGCCCTTTCATCCTCCTTCCCAATTCACTTTTACACACCAGGATTTATATTTAAGTACATTCATCCTAAATAAATTATTCTCAGAGTTGTGCTCCTAGAATAGGGAACATCTCCAGAGTGAGATATCAACTGATGGAGACTCTAGGGCATCTCTCAAGGAGGATTGCATTCTTTGGCCTCTATCCTGTTTGACATCATCATAAGGGCATCCAGGAACAGACATGATGGTCTAGGTTGCCTGGAAAATATTTGACTTTTGGAGATGTTGGCCAGAATGACAGCAAAGGCATGAATTTGCAATTAGATTGACTTGGGCTGACTGTAATCCTCTGAATCAGTATCTCTGCTTCAGTTTCCTCATCTGTGATATGTGAATAATAACCCTGAGTAGGCACTATTAGTATCCCCATTTTACAGATGGAGTGAACTGAGACACAGTGAGATGAAGTAATTGTTCCCAGATGAAGCAACTAATAAAAAGTACAATTTGAATCTGAGCCCAGGCCCTCTGGCCCCTTCCTGCATTGTCTGTCAGCCTCACTTCAAATTTCTTCTTTAACCCTCAAAAAAATTCAGCTAATGGGAACTTGAACAAGTTTCTTCACTCCTTCAGTCTCTTTGCCTCAAGAGAAAACAGGGTTTTGTTATTGCAGACCTCAGAAGATACTAAGGAAATAACTGAGAAATGCAGGCAATCGGATTCAGAGTGCTGAGCTCTTGTAAGCAGAGTAAGAGAGCCTGTAGTTTGCAATGTAACACTCACCACAGTTGTTGGCATCACAACACCCACTATACTTGTAGTTATTGGTTTCAGTATTTGTGGTTTCCCTGAGCTACATGTTCAAGGACAGAATCTGCTCCTTTCTTATTTGCTCCTGTACCCACAGCGTTTGGCAAATCACACAGAACCAGAACATACTGTGCTGCCTGTGTTATCCATCAATGAATAAATAAATAACTCGGAATGAATATGAATGAATAAATAGCTCCCTGTTGCCTCTCTCTTGGATTGCTGCAAGAATTAGATGAGCTAATGTATGTAAAAACAGCTAGCCCAATGTTTGGCTTGAGAATTTCATCCAATTAGTGTGCAACCTTTCCACTTTGAAACCAGAACACATTATCTGAGACAAACACTCAAGAATCACATGATCTGGAGAATAACAAAGAAGCTGCCTGGGCTCCTCTGACCAACACAAACATCTCAGCCAGAATCCATGTACCATGTGACCTGGGCAGGTGCACAGAGGAAGCACACCAGCTGGGCTCCACCTCAAAAAGCAACACCGCCACACATCACTGAGAAGCAGGCTCTGAACACATTTGGAAGTCCTGAGAGCAGAAGGGGGAAGGCACTTGATGTACTGCTTGATTAAAGCTACTAATTAGGTCCATGTACAGTGTAAACACCGGCAGCTCTTGGGTACCAGGGAAGGGTTTGGCAGAGGTGACTGAACCAGCAGCCAATCCATCCATAAGCCAATGCACCACATCAAGAAAGGGATGATTCAACTGAGTTCCTTTGGAAACAGAAATTGCTGCTATGTTCAGAAACCCCTAAGTAGACAATTTGAATCTGAGCCCAGGCCCTCTGGCCCTTCCTGCATTGTCTGTCAGCCTCACTTCAAATTTCTTCTTTAACCCTCAAAAAAATTCAGCTAATGGGAACTTGAACAAGTTTCTTCACTCCTTCAGTCTCTTTGCCTCAAGAGAAAACAGGGTTTTGTTATTGCAGACCTCAGAAGATACTAAGGAAATAACTGAGAAATGCAGGCAATCGGATTCAGAGTGCTGAGCTCTTGTAAGCAGAGTAAGAGAGCCTGTAGTTTGCAATGTAACACTCACCACAGTTGTTGGCATCACAACACCCACTATACTTGTAGTTATTGGTTTCAGTATTTGTGGTTTCCCTGAGCTACATGTTCAAGGACAGAATCTGCTCCTTTCTTATTTGCTCCTGTACCCACAGCGTTTGGCAAATCACACAGAACCAGAACATACTGTGCTGCCTGTGTTATCCATCAATGAATAAATAAATAACTCGGAATGAATATGAATGAATAAATAGCTCCCTGTTGCCTCTCTCTTGGATTGCTGCAAGAATTAGATGAGCTAATGTATGTAAAAACAGCTAGCCCAATGTTTGGCTTGAGAATTTCATCCAATTAGTGTGCAACCTTTCCACTTTGAAACCAGAACACATTATCTGAGACAAACACTCAAGAATCACATGATCTGGAGAATAACAAAGAAGCTGCCTGGGCTCCTCTGACCAACACAAACATCTCAGCCAGAATCCATGTACCATGTGACCTGGGCAGGTGCACAGAGGAAGCACACCAGCTGGGCTCCACCTCAAAAAGCAACACCGCCACACATCACTGAGAAGCAGGCTCTGAACACATTTGGAAGTCCTGAGAGCAGAAGGGGGAAGGCACTTGATGTACTGCTTGATTAAAGCTACTAATTAGGTCCATGTACAGTGTAAACACCGGCAGCTCTTGGGTACCAGGGAAGGGTTTGGCAGAGGTGACTGAACCAGCAGCCAATCCATCCATAAGCCAATGCACCACATCAAGAAAGGGATGATTCAACTGAGTTCCTTTGGAAACAGAAATTGCTGCTATGTTCAGAAACCCTAAGTAGAAATAGTTGTTCAGAAACTAAGTAGACAGATGGGCAAAGATGTCTCTCTTCTCTCTTGAAATGGTTTAGAAAAGAGCTAAAATCAGAGACTCACACACTTATAGTTCCTGGGGGGAGAGGAAGGAGAGTTAGGGAATTTGGGATGGACAAGTACACATTGCTACACACGTAGCAGTTAAAACGGACCTACTGCTTAGCACATGGAACTCTGCACAATGTTATGTGGCAGCCTGGATGGGAAGGGAGTTTAGGAAAGAATGGATACATGTATGTGTATGACTGAGTCCCTCTCCTGTTCACCTGAAACTATCACAATGTTGTTAATTGGCTATCATCTGATATAAAAACAGTCTTTTAAAAAAGCAACAGGCAGTGTGAAAACATGAACCTGGGCATCAGGCAGACTTCCCTTCCAACCTTGGTTCTACCTACTGTGACCTGAGGCAAGTCAAGCAGCACTTCTGAGCTTCCATTTCCTCTTCTGCAAAGTGGAGAACATCCACTTCAACTAGGTATGGGAAGCGTCCATAAACACTCTGTAAGAGGGACTGGTCAGCCTGTGGCCACATCTACCACACCTCCAGGAGCCACCCTGATTAGATGACCTCACCACGGGAATCAGTGCGCTCCTATCTTTCCTCTTAAGTGGCTCTAGGGGTTGTGTTATTGTGCGTGCTGGGTTGTGAGTCACTGTCTATTAATATAGCTTACCCAGGGCTCATAACAGGACAAGAGGCAAATAAGGACTCAGGGACAGAAGGGACCTGGATCATCTTCAAATAAGATAAGTCACTCCAGAAATAAATGACAGGACTTTGGCTGGAATGAGAAAGGTGCAAGAACCTAGGGAGCTGAGAAAAAAAGGAAGAAGGCTGCAGAACGAGGTTGATTAGAAGCACTTGATGTACTGCTTGATTAAAGCTACTAATTAGGTCCATGTACAGTGTAAACACCGGCAGCTCTTGGGTACCAGGGAAGGGTTTGGCAGAGGTGACTGAACCAGCAGCCAATCCATCCATAAGCCAATGCACCACATCAAGAAAGGGATGATTCAACTGAGTTCCTTTGGAAACAGAAATTGCTGCTATGTTCAGAAACCCTAAGTAGAAATAGTTGTTCAGAAACTAAGTAGACAGATGGGCAAAGATGTCTCTCTTCTCTCTTGAAATGGTTTAGAAAAGAGCTAAAATCAGAGACTCACACACTTATAGTTCCTGGGGGGAGAGGAAGGAGAGTTAGGGAATTTGGGATGGACAAGTACACATTGCTACACACGTAGCAGTTAAAACGGACCTACTGCTTAGCACATGGAACTCTGCACAATGTTATGTGGCAGCCTGGATGGGAAGGGAGTTTAGGAAAGAATGGATACATGTATGTGTATGACTGAGTCCCTCTCCTGTTCACCTGAAACTATCACAATGTTGTTAATTGGCTATCATCTGATATAAAAACAGTCTTTTAAAAAAGCAACAGGCAGTGTGAAAACATGAACCTGGGCATCAGGCAGACTTCCCTTCCAACCTTGGTTCTACCTACTGTGACCTGAGGCAAGTCAAGCAGCACTTCTGAGCTTCCATTTCCTCTTCTGCAAAGTGGAGAACATCCACTTCAACTAGGTATGGGAAGCGTCCATAAACACTCTGTAAGAGGGACTGGTCAGCCTGTGGCCACATCTACCACACCTCCAGGGAGCCACCCTGATTAGATGACCTCACCACCGGGAATCAGTGCGCTCCTATCTTTCCTCTTAAGTGGCTCTAGGGGTTGTGTTATTGTGCGTGCTGGGTTGTGAGTCACTGTCTATTAATATAGCTTACCCAGGGCTCATAACAGGACAAGAGGCAAATAAGGACTCAGGGACAGAAGGGACCTGGATCATCTTCAAATAAGATAAGTCACTCCAGAAATAAATGACAGGACTTTGGCTGGAATGGGAAAGGGGTGCAAGAACCTAGGGAGCTGAGAGAGGGAAAAGGCGGAGAAAAGAAGCAACAGGAAGAGCTCTAGGAGAGAGCTGAAGGCCAGCAGTGGCCCAGTGAGAAACACCACCTGAATGATGGTGCATCACCTGTTCTGGGTGGGGATTCTCAGCCCACATCGAATGCATTATGAACACTAGAGTAGAGGCAGCAGCTGGTGAGAAGCAAGCTAATTCATTCATGATTGGCATCCATGAAAGGTCTTGGGAAGAAGAGAAACAGATACCACAGGACATGGGAAGTGAATTGAGGCTAGAAATGGAGCTGGTTGAACATTCACAAAACAGGAGCCTAAGACACTAGGGCCCCTTACCTCATCAGATACCCAGGGCAGGGGACAGAGAGTGAAACTGAGCTAGGCAATGTCTAGACTCATCTTTCTTTAGCTTTCTATTTAGTCCTTTCTAATTTGTACAAAAAGGTCTTACAATAAATTTCTACTGTACAGGATGCTAATGAGATCTGATACGTGGTGTATGGCATATGCAAGAGTAGTTTTTATCCCTTATTTAAAACTCAAAATTACTTTTTAAGTCAAACTTTGTTGAAAACAAAATAGTCAATAATATTTGACATTACTCAAAAGCTATTATTTGTTTTCATATGTGCAGTCTTTGAGCTTCCATGGACTGCATGTAGCTGGACAGGCTCCTCTGTCCATGGAATTTTCCAAGTAAGAAGACTGGAGTGAGTTACCATTTCCTACAAGGTATCTTCCCAACCTAGGAATCAAACCTTTGTCTCTTTCATCTCGTAAATTGGCAGACAGATTCTTTACCACTAGCACCTCCTGGGAAGCGTTAAAAACTTATAAGGAGAACACAAATAGCTAATTGGCTTAAGCAAAGTAGAATTTAATTGTCCTAAAGACAGGTTTGATATATTTAATCTAAATAAAGTTCGTCCATTTTTTGCATGCTTTTTAAAACAGGAAACTGTTCTTGAATAGAAATGCTGAAATCAGAAACCAAAATAATATGAATAAAAATATAGCCTAAGACAATTCATACAAGACTTTGATAAAGCATGTTCTTGTTAACATCATCAGACTTAACAACAGGCCTAGATGTTCTAAAATGACTATAGGCGTGTGTTGATTTCTTGATTTCTTATAGGTTTGTGGCTTCTCCAATGGCTCAGGGGCAAAGAATCCTCCTGAAATGCAGGAGACAGATGCAGGTGATGTGGGTTTGATCCCTGGGTCAGGAAAATCCCTGGAGGAGGAAATGGCACTCAGACTGCCTGGAATTCAAATGATCCTAAGGAATGATGGTGCATCACCTGTTCTGGGTGGGGATTCTCAGCCCACATCGAATGCATTATGAACACTAGAGTAGAGGCAGCAGCTGGTGAGAAGCAAGCTAATTCATTCATGATTGGCATCCATGAAAGGTCTTGGGAAGAAGAGAAACAGATACCACAGGACATGGGAAGTGAATTGAGGCTAGAAATGGAGCTGGTTGAACATTCACAAAACAGGAGCCTAAGACACTAGGGCCCTTACCTCATCAGATACCCAGGGCAGGGGACAGAGAGTGAAACTGAGCTAGGCAATGTCTAGACTCATCTTTCTTTAGCTTTCTATTTAGTCCTTTCTAATTTGTACAAAAAGGTCTTACAATAAATTTCTACTGTACAGGATGCTAATGAGATCTGATACGTGGTGTATGGCATATGCAAGAGTAGTTTTTATCCCTTATTTAAAACTCAAAATTACTTTTTAAGTCAAACTTTGTTGAAAACAAAATAGTCAATAATATTTGACATTACTCAAAAGCTATTATTTGTTTTCATATGTGCAGTCTTTGAGCTTCCATGGACTGCATGTAGCTGGACAGGCTCCTCTGTCCATGGAATTTTCCAAGTAAGAAGACTGGAGTGAGTTACCATTTCCTACAAGGTATCTTCCCAACCTAGGAATCAAACCTTTGTCTCTTTCATCTCGTAAATTGGCAGACAGATTCTTTACCACTAGCACCTCCTGGGAAGCGTTAAAAACTTATAAGGAGAACACAAATAGCTAATTGGCTTAAGCAAAGTAGAATTTAATTGTCCTAAAGACAGGTTTGATATATTTAATCTAAATAAAGTTCGTCCATTTTTTGCATGCTTTTTAAAACAGGAAACTGTTCTTGAATAGAAATGCTGAAATCAGAAACCAAAATAATATGAATAAAAATATAGCCTAAGACAATTCATACAAGACTTTGAAAAAAGCATGTTCTTGTTAACATCATCAGACTTAACAACAGGCCTAGATGTTCTAAAATGACTATAGACGTGTGTTGATTTCTTGATTTCTTATAGGTTTGTGGCTTCTCCAATGGCTCAGGGGCAAAGAATCCTCCTGAAATGCAGGAGACAGATGCAGGTGATGTGGGTTTGATCCCTGGGTCAGGAAAATCCCCTGGAGGAGGAAATGGCACTCCAGTATTCTTGCCTGGGAAATTCCATGGACAGAGAAGCCTGGCAAGCTACAACCTATAAGATGAAAAAGAATCAGACACAACTAAGTAACTGAGCATGCGCATAACAATATGTTTATAATAAAATTAATTTTTTACTGCATGAATACAAATTCTTAATCAAACATGAGATCAGTACATACTGATCTTCTAACCAAAGTGAGATCATTTCTGTCTGGGCTCTTGGTGTATGTTAAACATAGAAAAGCTTGCTCATTCATGTAGGAAGCTGCAAGGTGAACCAAAATGGCCCTTGATTTCCTATGGAACGCTGGATTCTCCTCCTCACTGATACCAGGACTTGAAAGGGCCAGGTTGGTAAAACTTATCTCACATATACTATAAGACTGCCCCTCACAGAGTTGTTCCTCTTCTCTCAAAGTCAAATTCTCTAAGAGAGCAGAAGATTCATAAAAAGGCCATTTGTCCCTGCAGACACATGTGTCAAAAGGGAGGGAAAATGCTCCTGCTTGGTCCTGCAGCTCTTCCATGCTAACCTTCCTCTTTCACAAGCCTAAGCACCAGGAGAAACATGTCAAAAGTTTCTCTTGAACATTACTTTTACCAAGAAGCTCACTCTTGAAGTCAAAGTATTCTTCCTAAGGCCTTGCAGAGACTTCTTCCCTTGACCACGTGATGAAAACTCTTCCCGAAGTAAGCTGATTTCTGCAGCCATTCTCTACTTTCAAAAATCCTCGCAAGTTTGGTCAACAATTTCCCTGAAAGTACTCCTGCCATTCTCTTTTCAGCTCAAACTCCTGTTGAGAACAATCCTTCTGCAAAACCACCAAACTTCTGTGTGAAGAAACTTCTCACAGAGTCAACAGCTAATGGGCCTCCATCAGTACAGCCACCAACACGGTTTCTCCAAGATGGACTTTGGGTTTCTAGATATAAAGACAAAATCTTAAATATAGGTGGGTTTTTTGTTTGTTTGTTTGCTTCAGACACTCATTTTTGGTAGTAGTAAACATTTTCCTGAATTTCAACATCACTTAAAAATACCACATCATGGCATCTACTGGTGAGATCTGTTGACTCAATAAGCTTGGATAGAAAAACCATTGTTTCTTGGTTAATGAAACAAACCTCTGCATCATCATGTGAGATGTCATTCATACAATGATTAATCAAATGTCTTGAAAATGCAACTTTTCCATTTCTCCTCCTGTATTTCTTCCTACCAGTTTATTCATTTCATTTTTTCCTAACATTATCAGGTTTTCACCTTTTCTTGGACGGCAATAAATTTTGCTACTAACTAACTCACTCCTTGAACCTGAGTGTGATTTTCTCAGCTAAAGACTTACCTTGATTGTTTTGAGATTCCAATAGCTATTTAAAATTGTTGGAACCTTTCCTTGTCCAAGGACTGTGATTTGTCATTAAAAGTCATGTTTTGCTGAAGCTATTGCTGCATTGGTAAGTTGTTTGCCATAGAACCACACAGCAGAATAGGGCAGCCTAGATCACCAGCCATGTGAATCCATCGATGAATAACTTTCATGACAAGGAGGGACTTCAGTTGTGTGCCACTTATAGCAGGAGTGCAGTGGAAAGACACAGAAAACTGTAATTCTTCATTACTGATCCTATCAGAATCATCCATACCTGTAGGACTAGGAAAGTTCACATGGAAAAACAAACATGGAAGAAGAGCCAGGGAACACTGAAAAAGGAAAACATCAAGGGAAACTAACCCTACCAGATGTTGAAGCATGTTATAAAGCCAGTATGATTAATACACACACACACTCACACATACACACACATACACACACAAGATTGACACATGAATTGACAAACAGACCAATGGACTAGAATTGAAAATCCAGAAGCAGACCTAAGCACATCTGTAATTCTGCATATGATAAAGATGGCCTCTCGAGTCATTGCTGCGAATCATGTACATTGAATAAATACTGCTAGACAACTAAGTGGTCAAAAGGTTGGACTTACAGAAGCAAGATCGGAAGAAGCCCTTCACAGAGTTGGGGAAAGAGGCTGTGCCAGCTCGTGCTAGAGCTCTGAAAGGGTATGTGGGCCTGAGGGTAAAAGAAGCTTGAGGTTCAAACCACATGCCAGGGTGACTTTCACAGGAACAGGAAGACATGAGAAGTTCTTCTTCCTTCCTTTGGCCTTCCAGTCTCCTCTGTGAAGTTCCTGGTAGAGGAGAAAATGTCAAGTCCCAGCACCAGCACCATAGAGAAGAGGAGGTGGATTTGAAGCTGAACTTAAAGGTTGGCCAACAGGTAAATGCTGAGTACTCCCTGAGTTAGCACACATTATCCTACAAGTCTATCAAGAGGAAGGAACAGAGCACATGAAGGCATAGGCTGGAATAAGAGTGCTAAATTTTCATCTTCCTTAGTAGAATGCTTTTCAAGTTATGTACCTGACTTTGAAATTTAAAAAAATGAAAACTCCAATAAGAGCATGGAAAAAATAAATTCAACATTATAAGGTAGTTTCACATTTGGAAAGTGAATGGGAAAGCTATTGTTTTGATAATACAAACTCCCAAAAACAAAAATGGAAAATCTTTTTTGTTATTGAATTGTGTGGGAGATGGATGAAAAATCAGGTTGTGGACCTCATGGGGGCAGATTGTGTGTTTTTTTATTCACCAGTGATACTCATATATTATGGATAAATAGATGAAAGATTGAACAGAAAAATTCACAACAGAAAGCCACATACACCTAAATTGCTCACAAAGAATCTCAGAGACTTACTGAGAGAAAATGAGGAAAGTCTGAGAGTTGACCAGGCATGTAAACAGAGGGAAGAGAATAAGAAGAGACACAGAGAGATGGCAAGCCTTGATATGTCAGACGAGTAATCTGAGTATTACAATGGCATATGGTTGGTGCTGTTTTGATGAGGAGGACAGAGAATTGTGAACCATAAGAAGTGAAGAATATCATTCTGCCTGGGAGTACTTGAAGGTGACCTTGAGGGTTAATGGGCCATAGTTAGTCTGAGTCTTGAAGAAATTCTGAGGGTTTACCAGGCATGAAAACAGAGCGAAGAGAGTAGGAGAGAACACAGAGAGATGACAAGCCTTGATCTATCCAAGAACAGTCAAATGTCCTGAGCAAATAGAGCAGAGTCTGAAGTGATGCATCTGGGTAATGAGATTGGAGAGAGAGGTGGTTACCAAGCTGAGTTCATCGGATCTTATTCCTTGGGCAAGTAGAAGCAGAAAAGTCCCTGAGTCATATTTGAATTTTAGGGACGATCGTTCCAATAGTATTGTGGAAAAAGTAGCCAGAGCAAAAGAGACAAGACACTGGGACCAGAAATAACAGTAAGAAAATAAGGAAAGCTAATATGCATTCTGTGCTTATAATATTCCTAGGTCTGTGCTCAGGCTTTGCTTGCATTGTCTCATTTAATCTTTTTTTTTGATGGAATATTATTTTATTTTTAAATTTTTATTGGAATATAGTTTTAGAATTGAAATTGTAAAGGAATTCTAAAGGAAATCAATCCTGAATATTCAATGGAAGAACTGATGCTAAAACTGAAGTTCCAATGCTTTGGCCATCTGATGCGAACAGCCAACTCACTGGAAAAGATCTTGATGCTAGAAAAGTTTGAAGGCAATAGTAAAAGTGGGCAGCAGAGAATGAGATGGTTAGATAACATCACCAATTCAGTGAACATGAATTGGGGCAAATTATAGAAGGTAGTGAGGCATAGGGAAGCCTGGTGTGCTGCAGTCCATGGGGCTGCAAAGAGTTGAACACAACATGGGGACTAAATTACAAATTTTACAGTGTTTATTTACAATACTATCTTAGTTTCTGCTGTACAGGAAACTTCTCAGTACTCTGTAAAGACCAATATGGGAAAAGAATCTTGAAAAGAGTAGATAGATGTTTATGTATAATTGATTCACTTTGTCACATTTAATCTGGAATTAGACAGAGACACTGAGTAATAAAAGATTGGTCTTTTCTTAAGAAAAAAGTATTCCTTAGGAAGACTTCAATATATTTTATGCCTGAGCAGGAACCAATCAACACGTGTGACTGGCCTGTTTCCAGCAGGTGTGATCACCTGGCAGAACAGGAAGCACTGAGAGGCAGGAATGAGGCAGTTCCTGACAAGTGCAGAATGATATTCATTGAGAGGCAAGTAGGGTTAATGCCTAAATATGGTTATTAAGGAAGGAGAAGTTTAGGGCCATGATGTCAGAAGATATCCAGCCATTCTCCCCACATCCAAAGCTTCCTGCAGCCTGTCTGCTCTAGCTCTGGGTGACTATCATGCCACCAAGAAGGATTAATCATGCTGCCTCTCAATAAGTTACCGTGTGTTACTCCAGAAGGATGCATGGCACACTACATGTTCAACCCACATTGTTTTCTTTTTCCTTCTCTTCTTTTCACTGAAATTTCCTCCTCATATCTCTATAGAGCCATTCTCCTGTTTAATAAACTCATCATCCTTTGCCCTCTCCAAACAAGTGCCTCCTCCCACTTTCAACACTGGCCTCATCTACTCAAACTATGGTCAAGCAAGAAGTCTCAATGTCATTCTCAACTCTTCCTTCTCTCCTTCATACTTAGTCACCAAGTTCTATCTCAATCCTAATTCCTGATGTTTTCCCATTCATTCTCTTTTCTCACCTGACTTACTTGGTCATCCAAGGAGCCTTTGACTTCATTGGTCATCCACCTCTGACTCACCTTGTCATCCTAAGAGCCTCCTTATCATTGGCAAAATGACACATTTTTGCCAACCTCCAAACAATCCCTCACATCCTCTGTTGGGCTGAATTATGGCCCCTCAGAACATGTTGAAGTGCTAACTCCCCAGTACTTACAAATGTGTCCTTATCTGGAAATTGGGTCTTTGTAGATGATCAAGTTAAGATGAGTCATTAGGGCAGCTCCTAATCCAATATGATGGCATCTTCATGAAAAGGAGGCAATCTGGATACAGAGCCAGAGACACACAGAGGGAACGGGCCATGTGAAGATGCAGGCAGAGATGCAGTGGTGTGTCTATAAACCAAAGAACACCACACTACCTGCAAAACCACCAGGAAGCTAGAGAAAGGTATGGGGCTGTGCTCGTTTAGTCTCTGAGTTGTGTCCTACTTTTGCAACCCCATGCACTGTAGCCCACTGGGCTCCTCCTTTCATGGGATTTTCCAGGCAAGAATACTGGAGTGGGTTGTCATTTACTTATCCAGGGAATCTTCCCCACCTAGGGATCAAACCCCCATCCCCTGCACTGCAGGTGGGTAGCTTACTGACTAAGCTACACTCAAAAGGATCCAACCTGCTGACACCATGATCTCAGACTTCTTGTCTCCAGATTTTGAGATAAGGTTCTGTTGTTTGATCCACCCAGTTTATGGTACTTTATTACAATAGCCCTAGCCAATTAATACAGCCTCCAAGACATTTTTATAAACGTATATCTAATCATATGAATGTCTGCTTAAAATCCTTCCACAGTAGGAAAAATAAGGATCTATTTATCAAGCACTTGCTGAGGACATGGTGGTTCATCTCTGCTATATCTAATTCTTACAACGTCCCTTGAAAGAAGCATTACCACTCTTGATTTTACCATTGAAATAAAATGATCTTTTAAAAAGTTGTCACTCCAGCCTGGAGGGGTGGGATGGGAGGCGTATACATATGACTAACCTGGGATCATGCATATCTGTAAACAACAAAACTCTGTACAAGTAAAAATGTAAAATAAAAATTAAAAAGAAAAAAGTTGTCATTCAGTCAAGTTCCCAAAATCAGTAAAGCAGAAAAGCTGAATTTTGACTCTTGGCCTCTTTGAGTCTGCAAGTTAACTTAGCATGGCATGTTTCACTGTAACAGGGCTCAACAAACATCTTTTGTAAAGGGCCAGATAGAAAATATGTTAGGCTTTGTTGCACATGTGGTTTCTGTTGTTACGACTCAATACTGCCCACCCGTAGGGTGAAATCAGTCTTAGACTATATATAAATGAATAACCATGAATGTTTTTCAATAAATCTTTATTTACAAAAACAAACCTCAGGTCAGACTTGGCCCTCTGCTCATACCCTATAATTGTCTTTCGGAGACAATTCACACTCCTTGATAAAGTAATAAATAATATTCACACTGTGCTTGCTTTATGCCAGGGTATGTTGATGTCTTAATTTATTTAAAATTCCCGCTGCTATTATCTGTACTTTAGACGTTATGAACCTGCCAAAATCAAGATAGTGACAGAGCCAGGATTCAAAGTTATGTGGTCAAATTCCAAATCCCATAGTTTCATTCACTGTCTACAAGGGCCTGTACACCTTCCTGTGATCCACATAGTGCATTACATTCCTCTACCTGCCCCTCCTTTCTTTATGAACATGCTGCTCTTTCAGCCACGACTTCTGAGACCAGGAAATGAAGGCAAGAGACAGGGCTAGTCCCATCCACCTGCTCTGGAAGGTACTTCTGGCCAAGGCCAAAGCTCCGGGTTTCCCAGAGTTCTCTCTGTCTGTGGGAAATGCTGAGTGGGAAATGGGTACCTACCTCCCATACCTGGTTTGGGGGAAAATCTAGGGAGATGAAATACAATATCGAAGAAAACACAGCAAAAAGTCGTTGGCAAAATGCCTAGGCTTGCTTTAAAGCACTGAAGGCATTTACTCATTGATTCTTATCCTTGTTCAATAAATGATGATGATGATGATGATGATGATGATGATGATGATGATGATGATGATGATGAGTGGCCTTACTATTTGGCATGCAGGAACCTGGTTCCCCAGACAAGATCAGGGATCAAACCTGTGCCCCCTGCAGTGGATGTACAGAGTCTTAACCACTGGGTCGCCAAGGAAGTCTTATAGAATCTTTTTAGTATTCAGTAGAATCTTATTCAACAGCATCTGAGCTAGAGATACAGCAACTTGCTTCCCACCAACTACACTTACCTTTCCTTTCCTAACAGAACCTTGATTTTGTTTGAGATGCCAGCTAGAGGTGACCGATGATCATCAACAGAAGTCTGCAGAGACTATCCAGGGAAGTTTGGCTTTTCTGTCATAAATGTCTTTTGGTTGCTTTCTTCTTCCTGGAATGCAGCCAAAGAACTGGGAGGAGAACCGCTGCCTCACAACCACAAGATGAAAGTTCTTTATCAAAACTGCTAGAGAAAAAAGATTCTGGGGCATTGATAGAATCATACAGCCTCCACACCCTGCTTCACACTGCTGTCTCCAAACTTTGGATCGTGGGAGGAAAATAGCCCCTCCTTTGATTAAACCACTGTAGCTGAGTTTCTAATACATGCAGACTTCCTAACAGAAAGACCTGGTCAGCACACAGGGTGCATCCTCAGCAGAGAATATGATTTCTAAGATGCAGAAAGTAGGCTCGCACCCATTGTTTAGTGAGTGAATCAATGAATGCATGACGGTATCAACTGAAAACAGAGCCCTAGAGTATGGAGGTCTGTATCCTAGGAAAAACTCATAGCTATCACTCGCTTGCTAAGCACATACTACGTCTCTTGCATTCTTTCTTCAGTCTTCACAATTCTTTTTATTATTTTTTTTTTTGACCACTTCTATTGATCTTCCATTTATTTATCTTTGTTCTTTTTTGGCCTATGGTGGCCTCCCATTGCAGTGACCTCTGTTGTTGCAGAGAACCGGCTCTGGGTGCATGCGCTCCAGAGCTCCGGCTCGGTAATTGGACACATCGGTCCAGCTGCTCTGCGGCACGTGAGATCTTCCCAGGCCAGGGATTGAACCAGCGCCCCTTGCACTGCAAGGTGGTGTCCTTACCCACTGGACCACCAGGGAAGCCCTAGTCTTCACAATTCTTGAAGGTTGCTACTTCTGTTCCCATTTCACGGATCAGGAGCCAAAGGTGGAGGAGACTAAGTTGACTTAGAGAAGCACAGCCAGGGTAGGGGAGGAATAGGATTTGAATCCAGATCTGCATGATGCGGAAGCTCCTGTTCCTTCTCTCAGGCTGGGCTGCTGTCAGGACCATCTGCCCATGAGGCAGTTGGTCCAAGGCTAGTGGAAGATCAAAGACATCTGGAGTGGAAACCAGGTCCCACAACCACCGAGCTCTATGAGCAGGGGCAATTCTTTCCTCTGTCTCAGTTTCCTCTTGGTGACAATAACCCCTTCCTCACTGGCATGTCCTGTGACATTTGATGTGTACAGGTAAGGTGTCTTTTGGTTGCTTTCTTCTTCCTGGAATGCAGCCAAAGAACTGGGAGGAGAACCGCTGCCTCACAACCACAAGATGAAAGTTCTTTATCAAAACTGCTAGAGAAAAAAGATTCTGGGGCATTGATAGAATCATACAGCCTCCACACCCTGCTTCACACTGCTGTCTCCAAACTTTGGATCGTGGGAGGAAAATAGCCCCTCCTTTGATTAAACCACTGTAGCTGAGTTTCTAATACATGCAGACTTCCTAACAGAAAGACCTGGTCAGCACACAGGGTGCATCCTCAGCAGAGAATATGATTTCTAAGATGCAGAAAGTAGGCTCGCACCCATTGTTTAGTGAGTGAATCAATGAATGCATGACGGTATCAACTGAAAACAGAGCCCTAGAGTATGGAGGTCTGTATCCTAGGAAAAACTCATAGCTATCACTCGCTTGCTAAGCACATACTACGTCTCTTGCATTCTTTCTTCAGTCTTCACAATTCTTTTTATTATTTTTTTTTGACCACTTCTATTGATCTTCCATTTATTTATCTTTGTTCTTTTTTGGCCTATGGTGGCCTCCCATTGCAGTGACCTCTGTTGTTGCAGAGAACCGGCTCTGGGTGCATGCGCTCCAGAGCTCCGGCTCGGTAATTGGACACATCGGTCCAGCTGCTCTGCGGCACGTGAGATCTTCCCAGGCCAGGGATTGAACCAGCGCCCCTTGCACTGCAAGGTGGTGTCCTTACCCACTGGACCACCAGGGAAGCCCTAGTCTTCACAATTCTTGAAGGTTGCTACTTCTGTTCCCATTTCACGGATCAGGAGCCAAAGGTGGAGGAGACTAAGTTGACTTAGAGAAGCACAGCCAGGGTAGGGGAGGAATAGGATTTGAATCCAGATCTGCATGATGCGGAAGCTCCTGTTCCTTCTCTCAGGCTGGGCTGCTGTCAGGACCATCTGCCCATGAGGCAGTTGGTCCAAGGCTAGTGGAAGATCAAAGACATCTGGAGTGGAAACCAGGTCCCACAACCACCGAGCTCTATGAGCAGGGGCAATTCTTTCCTCTGTCTCAGTTTCCTCTTGTGTAAACAGGTGACAATAACCCCTTCCTCACTGGCATGTCCTGTGACATTTGATGTGTACAGGTAAGGTGTTTGCCAGAGTGCTTATAAAGGCTCAGAAAATACGGCCCCTCAGCACTATTATCATTTCCCTAAAAGTCAGTAAGAACCTGGAACGTGAATGGAGGCCAGCCCTGAATACAGTAAAGGGCTCCGGAGGAGGTGTCTGAGTGAGCTAGGCCTCCCGGCTGTCAGAGCATGTGTGTTCTTTTTTGGATTAATTAATTACTTATTTTTGTCTGTGCTGGGTCTTCACTACACTCAGACTTTCTCTAGTTGCTGCAAGCAGAAGCTACTCTCTGGTGGCAGTGTGCAGGCTTTTTTATGGCAGGCTTTCTCTTGCAGAGCACAGGCTCTAGGCAAGCCTGCTTCAGTCGTTGTGGTACACGGGCTTAGTTGCCCTGCAGCATGTGGAATCTTCCTAGACAAGGGATCCAGTCCATGTCCCCTGAATTCACAGGCAGATTCTTAACTACTGGACCTACCAGAGAAGTCCTGTAGACTGTATTCATTAACTTTGGAGAAACAGTCCCAACCTCTCTCTGCCTTCACCAGCATCCCCTTTCAAGCACAGATCCCCAGGGGTCTCAGAAATGCCTGTGAGATTTGTCTTCCTAGCTGGGAGTTCTGATAGCTCACTGACTTCTTTGTCCTTCCCAGCTGAGGGAGTGTCCTGTGGAGCCTGGAGGCTCACCTCTTAATCCCTCGCAGGTGTCAGACAATGCCCAATGGGCGGACACCAGCTACCGTCTGGCTCCCGGCCGGCCCCACCTCAGCACCGGGAGCAGCTGGGAGTTGGACGCGTCTGCGATGAGATGCGGGGGCGGACTTGAGTTTGAGATGCTAATCTGTCCAATGGAAGGCTTCACATCTGTCTTGGCACATACACACGGGCACACAGGATCTGAAGAGTCACTTTCAGCTCCTCTCAGGCTGGGCTGCTGTCAGGACCATCTGCCCATGAGGCAGTTGGTCCAAGGCTAGTGGAAGATCAAAGACATCTGGAGTGGAAACCAGGTCCCACAACCACCGAGCTCTATGAGCAGGGGCAATTCTTTCCTCTGTCTCAGTTTCCTCTTGTGTAAACAGGTGACAATAACCCCTTCCTCACTGGCATGTCCTGTGACATTTGATGTGTACAGGTAAGGTGTTTGCCAGAGTGCTTATAAAGGCTCAGAAAATACGGCCCCTCAGCACTATTATCATTTCCCTAAAAGTCAGTAAGAACCTGGAACGTGAATGGAGGCCAGCCCTGAATACAGTAAAGGGCTCCGGAGGAGGTGTCTGAGTGAGCTAGGCCTCCCGGCTGTCAGAGCATGTGTGTTCTTTTTTGGATTAATTAATTACTTATTTTTGTCTGTGCTGGGTCTTCACTACACTCAGACTTTCTCTAGTTGCTGCAAGCAGAAGCTACTCTCTGGTGGCAGTGTGCAGGCTTTTTTATGGCAGGCTTTCTCTTGCAGAGCACAGGCTCTAGGCAAGCCTGCTTCAGTCGTTGTGGTACACGGGCTTAGTTGCCCTGCAGCATGTGGAATCTTCCTAGACAAGGGATCCAGTCCATGTCCCCTGAATTCACAGGCAGATTCTTAACTACTGGACCTACCAGAGAAGTCCTGTAGACTGTATTCATTAACTTTGGAGAAACAGTCCCAACCTCTCTCTGCCTTCACCAGCATCCCCTTTCAAGCACAGATCCCCAGGGGTCTCAGAAATGCCTGTGAGATTTGTCTTCCTAGCTGGGAGTTCTGATAGCTCACTGACTTCTTTGTCCTTCCCAGCTGAGGGAGTGTCCTGTGGAGCCTGGAGGCTCACCTCTTAATCCCTCGCAGGTGTCAGACAATGCCCAATGGGCGGACACCAGCTACCGTCTGGCTCCCGGCCGGCCCCACCTCAGCACCGGGAGCAGCTGGGAGTTGGACGCGTCTGCGATGAGATGCGGGGGCGGACTTGAGTTTGAGATGCTAATCTGTCCAATGGAAGGCTTCACATCTGTCTTGGCACATACACGGGCACACAGGATCTGAAGAGTCACTTTCAGCTCCCAGCAGGTGGGGTGAGGTCCTGAGGTACTGAATACAGGTACGGCTACATGCCTACCCTGACAAAGCTGGCATAGCAAATTTCACTGATGCCCGGGGCTACTCAGGAGCGGCAGTGTGGGAAAGAATGGGGCAGGAAATTTCTGGATAAAGTAGGGTCTTTGCGATCAGATCTCTACTTGAATGCCAGCTCTTCGGATTATTCATCGCGTGACTTTCACTGCATTACTAAACCTCTTTTAGATGCTGCATTTCCATCTTCCAAGTGGGAAGAAATAATAGTAGCCACTGTTGTGATGGGTATTAGAGGAGAAGATTCAGTAAGACTTTCAGTGCAGTCTTTGGGAAATTGTTAATGGTCGATAAGTATTAGCTCTGAGAATCACATAACATCGAGTGTATGTATTGTGGCCGCACCAAGCACTTCTGAACAGTCAATTACAGACTGCTGTGCGCTCCGAGAGTGATGCTGGGTTGTGGCTGCCCTTCATGTATTTTGTTACTGCTTATCTCTGTCCTGTAAAAGTGTTAGGATGAATGGGCATAGTACCGTTTTTGTGATAAGACCATATCTGGTTCTTAAAGAACAAGTTGAGTCAGTGCTTCCTATCTCAGTGCTGTGTTTATTGTTCCTGAATAAATTAAATGACTCAATATAGTTCCTACTTTCAAAGAGCTTTCAATCTGTCTGGGAAGAGAGCATAAACAGAGATAAAAGTCATATACAAGCGTGAAGAGCCCATGATAAGGTACACAACTCAGTGCTAGTGTGGATGGATAGGACCATAATCCCTGGGCTTATTGAGAAGACAGCGGTATTAGGAGGGATGGAATGCTCACCTAAATTCTGATTGGCCCACTCCCAAGAGGCCTGAGATCCCAAAACTGCAAGGTCGATGAGAAAAAGTGAAAGGCAATCCTCACACTGCATTTATTGTTGCTGTTTCTCAGTCACTCAATCGTGCTAACTCTTTGCAACTCCACGGACTGCAGCGTACAAGGCTCCTCTGTACCTCACTGTCTCCTGGAGTTTGCTCAAGCTCATGTTCATTGAGTTGGTGATGCCATCCAACCGTCTTGTCCTCTGTCGCCCCCTTCTCCTCCTGCCCTCCATCTTTCCCAGCACCAGGGTTTTTTTTCCAACATGTCAGCTCTTCGCATCAGATGGTCAGAGTATTGGAGCTTCAGCATCAGTCCTTCCAATGAATATTGAGCATTGATTTCCTTTAGGATTGACTGGTTTGATCTCCTTGTTGTCCAAGGGACTTTCAAGAGCTTCTCCATCACCGCAGTTCGAAAGCATCAATTCTTTGGGAGATCCCCAGGCATATTCCATTTCCTGTGTGCCAGATACTTGGCAGGTACTACCCATATGTTTTCACTTTCATCTGCATAATAGCCCTGTGCAGTTGGTGGAGTCATTATCCTTATTTTAAGGATGAACAAGTAAGGCACAGAGAAGTAAAGTAACTTACCCCAGGTCACACAGCTGGTTGAGTGGCCAAACTGGATTTTAGACTCAGGCTTCTTCCAAAAGCTGTTCTTCACTATTCTGCTATACTGCCTTGCAGAAGAAAGGAAACTAGACTGTCTGTGCTATGTGTAAGTAACCATAGGTACTATCATAAACAACCTGAATCCTCAGTAGTTAATACAATAGAAGCTTATCACACCTGTTCAGTTGCAGTTCAATGCAGATCTTCAGCTGGCGTCCTTCCACATAGTGATTCAGGGGCCCAGACCCTTCCCATCTTGTGCCTCCAGGATTCCCCAGGACTGTGAAGTCCCCTGATGGATCTCTCCTGGAGGGGACATCTCTCCCCACGGGGGATTTTCTAGGCCAGGCCTAGAAGTGGCACCCCACATGTCTACCACCAGTTGGTGATATTCAGTCACATGGCCACGGCTAACTGCAAGGGAGGCCAAGAAATGTCGTTTAGCCAGACATCCAAGGCAAACATGAATATTGGTGAATACAACTTCTGTGATGCAAGGCAAGGCCCAAATTATCCAAGTGCATAAAATAGACTTAGCTCCAAAGTCCAGTTCCAAAGGCCCACTCCAAATACACAGCTAGAGAGCCGTACCCAAAGGGCAGCAACATCCTTGGTCCCAATTCTAGACAAGGGCTAAGACTATCTGAAGGGCCCCTTCCACAGCGAGTACCACGCCGCAGGAGCAGAGAACTCCATGTGTGGCTAACATGCCAGAAGCACCATAAACAGAGGCTCGTCTTTCCACTTCCTCCCCTACAAAGACAAAACCCCAAACCAACCAGATGCAGCAAGACCTCTGCCAGTGGGTCAGTGAGTCAGAGCTCCCTCCTACTCCCAGTTCTAAGGATGGGCAGGAAACCAGAGTCCTGTCAAGATTCATTTGCTATAGAATAGTCTAGAACACCACTGGATTCAGGATGGGACTCAAGTCTGGAGGAGTGACCAGGATGGCAGGCAGGGGAAATCAGATAAGGTTTTATGACTGAATCATTGTATGAAGTAGAGAGACAGAAAAGGAATGATGATGAAATGCAGAGAGACAGCTATCACTCCGTGGCTGCACGGGCACGCTGAGACAGCACCTCCGGCCCATCGCAGGTTCTGAGCACAACAGCCTGGAGAAGCAAGCTGAGCCCACAGACACCCTGAACTCAGTTATCCAGAGTTTCTCCCCATCTTGTAGTCCATGTCCTGGTAAGCTGCACCGCATCCATGAAGCAATATGAGTCATAAATTCGTTGTTGTTGTTTAGTCGCTCAGTCGTGTCCAACTCTTTTGTGACCCTATGGACTGTAGCCTGCTAGACTCCTCTGTTCATGGGATTTCCCAGGCAAGAACACTGCACTGGGTTGCCATTTCCTTCTCTAGGGGATCTTTCCAACCAAGGGATCAAACTCGTTGTCTTTTGTATTGGCAGATGAATTCTTTACCACTGAGCTACCAGGGAAGCCCTGAGTCAGAAATATATCATTACTTATCCTCCACCCAGTCACCAAGCCCAGTGGATCTGGATACCTCTGAAATGCCTTCATTCCGCTCATCTCTGCCTCATTGTTCAGACACCCCCTCTTTCCCACCGTAATATAGCTACACTTTGACTCCAGCTTTCCTTCTTCTAGCATTCATTTAGTCCAACAACGTTTACTGAGCTTTGTAGCAGACATTATGAGATCTGCCTTCCAGGATCCTTCCTTGCCTTATCCCCCCACCAAAAACACCAAATCCACTTTCTAGAGAGCCGTACCCAAAGGGCAGCAACATCCTTGGTCCCAATTCTAGACAAGGGCTAAGACTATCTGAAGGGCCCCTTCCACAGCGAGTACCACGAAGGCAGAGAACTCCATGTGTGGCTAACATGCCAGAAGCACCATAAACAGAGGCTCGTCTTTCCACTTCCTCCCCTACAAAGACAAAACCCCAAACCAACCAGATGCAGCAAGACCTCTGCCAGTGGGTCAGTGAGTCAGAGCTCCCTCCTACTCCCAGTTCTAAGGATGGGCAGGAAACCAGAGTCCTGTCAAGATTCATTTGCTATAGAATAGTCTAGAACACCACTGGATTCAGGATGGGACTCAAGTCTGGAGGAGTGACCAGGATGGCAGGCAGGGGAAATCAGATAAGGTTTTATGACTGAATCATTGTATGAAGTAGAGAGACAGAAAAGGAATGATGATGAAATGCAGAGAGACAGCTATCACTCCGTGGCTGCAGGCACGCTGAGACAGCACCTCCGGCCCATCGCAGGTTCTGAGCACAACAGCCTGGAGAAGCAAGCTGAGCCCACAGACACCCTGAACTCAGTTATCCAGAGTTTCTCCCCATCTTGTAGTCCATGTCCTGGTAAGCTGCACCGCATCCATGAAGCAATATGAGTCATAAATTCGTTGTTGTTGTTTAGTCGCTCAGTCGTGTCCAACTCTTTTGTGACCCTATGGACTGTAGCCTGCTAGACTCCTCTGTTCATGGGATTTCCCAGGCAAGAACACTGCACTGGGTTGCCATTTCCTTCTCTAGGGGATCTTTCCAACCAAGGGATCAAACTCGTTGTCTTTTGTATTGGCAGATGAATTCTTTACCACTGAGCTACCAGGGAAGCCCTGAGTCAGAAATATATCATTACTTATCCTCCACCCAGTCACCAAGCCCAGTGGATCTGGATACCTCTGAAATGCCTTCATTCCGCTCATCTCTGCCTCATTGTTCAGACACCCCCTCTTTCCCACCCGGGGTAATATAGCTACACTTTGACTCCAGCTTTCCCTTCTTCTAGCATTCATTTAGTCCAACAACGTTTACTGAGCTTTGTAGCAGACATTATGAGATCTGCCTTCCAGGATCCTTCCTTGCCTTATCCCCCACCACCTAAATCACAATTTGTTCAGGAAAGTAATATGCAGTTTAAAAATCTCACCTTCCCAACCTTCTTTGCCACTAAAGGTAACCATGTGACTGAGTTCTGGCCAATGAGAGTAGGCAGATAGCTCCGGGGAAGGTTCCCTTCCTTGAGTGAAAATAAAGGCTTCCAAGAAAGCCACTTTTTCTATTCCCTCTGGCCTTTCCTCACCTTCCTATCTTGAATGTGGACAGGATGCCTGGAGATGTAGCGCTTTCCTCCAGCCATGAAGAAAAACGTCAGTACTAAGGATGGTGCAGCCAGGAGCAAAAGGAACCAGACCCTTGATGACTTTTTTTTTTTTTTAATTTTGTCCTCTTTTATTGGTTTTTTATTTATTTATTTTCATCCATCTTTATTCTTTGGCCCGTGTGGGCCTCCCATTGCAGTGGCCTCTCTTGGTATAGAGTATCAGCTCTGGGCATATCTGCTCCAGAGTGCTGGCTCGTAACTGGACACACAGGTCTAGCCGCTCCGTGTCACGTGGTATCTTCCTGGGCCAGGGATCAAACCACTGCCCCTTGCACTGCAAGACGGATTCTTCACCCACTGGGCCACCAGGGAAGCCCCCTTAATAACTTTTTCAAGCAGCTGCGCACGCCTTGGGATGCCTATTTCTACATATTTCATTAAATGGGTATATTAATTTTCTACTGCTGCTATAATAAATGATCATAAGCTTAGGGACTTAACCCAAAATTTATTCTCTTTTAGTTCTGGAGGGCAGAAGTTCAAAATTAATCTCACGGAGTAAAAGTCAAGGGGTTGGTGACATTGATTCCTTCTGTTAGCACTGAAGGAAGAATCCACTTCTTTGTCTTTTTCAGCTTCTGGTGGCCACCTGGATTCCCCAGCTCATGGCACTTGCTCCAGCTCCAGTGCTTCATTCCAGTCTCTGCTTCAGTCATCACTCCATTTTCTTCTCCCAGACTCCTCTGGCTCTCTCTTTAAAGACCCCTGTGAGTGTAAGAGGCCACGTCGAGATTCACTGGCAACCTTGGGGTGATGCAGAATAATCTCCTCCATCTTGATCCTTAATCACCCCTGCAATGTCCCTTTTTGCCATTTAAGGGAACACGGGTTCCAGGGATTCAGAAGGAACAATCTTTGAGGCTCATCATTTGTCTACCACAGTAGGAAAAATAATAAACTCCTTGCTTGTGTAAACTACTATTTGACAATTGTTTGTGACTCACAGCTGAAGGCAATCCAAGTCAATAGGAGCATCTCCTAAGTCCCAGGCACCGAACTCAGTGCTGGAGACCCTCCACTCGGCCGAGTGAGCATCCCCAGCTGAGAGTCTGTCAGGCTGTGTTTACCACTCTTAGTTGCTTATTTGATGGCCTTGAGAGGTTATGAACTCTGGAAGGCAGGAAATGTGCAACTCATGCTTTCCTGTCATCTCAGCACCAATCAAGGGCCTGACACACTGTGATGTTCAAACATTGTTGGCGGAACAACAGTCGTTGGTTGAACTGAGCAACAGGAGGATCATGACTCAGCCTCCATGTCCTTCACCAGAGCTAATTCTAAGATTGCCGAATAGGAGCATGGAGATTATGGATTAATGGTCTGTCCCAGATGTCCCCAAAAGAGGTTCCATGGGACAGAGGCAGGATGAAAACAAGAGGGGCCGAGAAGGTTGGGGTGGGGTGGGTGAGGGGGCGGTTCTTGGACAAATTAGTTTAGACAGCCCAAATATACACGCCTGCCTCTTAAAGTTTCAAAACTCTGAGTTGCTCCATAATGAAGAAACCTGCTTTACTTTAGCTCAGCAGTTCCCAAACATTTGACCTTGAGTTTTCATAGAGCACGTATTAATCTCCTACAGAGGGAGCATTTTGTGCAACATCTTTTGAGAAACAAAAGATGCTATTCTCATCTGTGGCCATACGCCCAGAACATGCCCAATCTCGTCTGATCTCGAAGCTAAGCAGGGTCGGGCATGGTTGGTACTTGGATGAGAGAAACTCCTCCACCCTTCCCAGGACATCTGTGGCCCCAGGTGAACTCAACAGTGGACCAGACCAAAAGTGACCCGGCTGCCCAGTGGAGATGCTGCCGAGCTTCTCCCAGACTCCTCTGGCTCTCTCTTTAAAGACCCCTGTGAGTGTAAGAGGCCACGAGATTCACTGGCAACCTTGGGGTGATGCAGAATAATCTCCTCCATCTTGATCCTTAATCACCCCTGCAATGTCCCTTTGCCATTTAAGGGAACACGGGTTCCAGGGATTCAGAAGGAACAATCTTTGAGGCTCATCATTTGTCTACCACAGTAGGAAAATAATAAACTCCTTGCTTGTGTAAACTACTATTTGACAATTGTTTGTGACTCACAGCTGAAGGCAATCCAAGTCAATAGGAGCATCTCCTAAGTCCCAGGCACCGAACTCAGTGCTGGAGACCCTCCACTCGGCCGAGTGAGCATCCCCAGCTGAGAGTCTGTCAGGCTGTGTTTACCACTCTTAGTTGCTTATTTGATGGCCTTGAGAGGTTATGAACTCTGGAAGGCAGGAAATGTGCAACTCATGCTTTCCTGTCATCTCAGCACCAATCAAGGGCCTGACACACTGTGATGTTCAAACATTGTTGGCGGAACAACAGTCGTTGGTTGAACTGAGCAACAGGAGGATCATGACTCAGCCTCCATGTCCTTCACCAGAGCTAATTCTAAGATTGCCGAATAGGAGCATGGAGATTATGGATTAATGGTCTGTCCCAGATGTCCCCAAAAGAGGTTCCATGGGACAGAGGCAGGATGAAAACAAGAGGGGCCGAGAAGGTTGGGGTGGGGTGGGTGAGGGGGCGGTTCTTGGACAAATTAGTTTAGACAGCCCAAATATACACGCCTGCCTCTTAAAGTTTCAAAACTCTGAGTTGCTCCATAATGAAGAAACCTGCTTTACTTTAGCTCAGCAGTTCCCAAACATTTGACCTTGAGTTTTCATAGAGCACGTATTAATCTCCTACAGAGGGAGCATTTTGTGCAACATCTTTTGAGAAACAAAAGATGCTATTCTCATCTGTGGCCATACCGCCCAGAACATGCCCAATCTCGTCTGATCTCGAAACTAAGCAGGGTCGGGCATGGTTGGTACTTGGATGAGAGAAACTCCTCTCCACCCTTCCCAGGACTGGTTTGGGAACTAAGGCTGTCCAGGGCCCCAGGTGAACTCAACAGTGGACCAGACCAAAAGTGCACCCAGGCTGCCCAGTGGAGATGCTGCCATTGTTGGGAGGGCTTTGGAGTACAGCTGGATCTCAGAGGACTGTGGCATTTGTCCCAGAATAAGGGAAGCTGAAGCATTTTCCATTTATCTCCAAAGGCTGTATGGCTGGTTTTAAATGGCCCAGGCACAGAGTCAATGAGCAGAGAGGGGCAGAGAGTGTCTTCAGGACCTTCCAAAAACACCTTTCTTGAGACCCTAGCTGTGCTCTGACCCCAAGCCAGTTGACCATTTCCCAGCCACCTCCAGCCAAGAGGCAGCGAGTGCTTTAGGAGCAACCTCTTCCTCCACAGTGGCTAGCCTGAGTTGGGGCTCCCTGTGCTATCCCAGGAACCGCTGTGACCCTGCAGCCCCTCTGCATTCTGATCCTGCGGCACTGAGATGTCCTGCTCGCTGTACCCCCTCAGCACTGACCCTCAGACCCAGAGACACTGCCCAACCCTCACACCCCAATCCTTCTGAACTCCTGGTCTCTTTATGGGGCATGTGTCTGCTGGTCCACTTGCTCTGCAGCAAGTGACATCTTCCCGGGCCAGCGATCGAACCGGTGCCCCTTGCACTGCAAGGCAGACTCTTTATCCACTGGACCACCAGGGAAGCCCTGGGGGAATACATTTATATTCCTTGCAGATAATTTTTTTAATTTTAAATCACATGATCAAGGTGAAGATAGGAAAACTGAGAACCTCAAGAAGGAAAGTAAATACCCATGACTGCAAAACAAGTTAAAGGAGTTGGAAGGAGAATCTGGGCCCCTCGACTCCTAATTAAACACTGTTACCCTCATGTTCTGTGGTTCTTGGCGTAGGTGGCACCAGATCAGAATAGAGCATTCAGTATAAAATCTGTATGAGATTTCTTTTCCCCCAAATTCTCAACAGTTACTATAAAACTGTGGTAGAAAACAGAGTCTTAAAAATAAATTTGGGTTAGTATAATAAGGAGCAGAATTCTTAAAGGGCACACCCGGGGATTCCATTTGCTAAGTCACTACTCCTCCACTAGCAGTGAAATGGGTTTGTGTGGAGGGGGCTTCTTACCTCCTCCAGCCCTCCCAGACCCAACCCACTGTCTCTTCTCTTCTCATCCGCTTCCTGGTCATTTTTAGTGATGCCTCCCTTGCTAAGGAGAAGCAAGTAATCTTGCACAGGCTTAGAACAGCCACAAATTTAAATCTTCCAAAATAATGAAGCACTACCCACCCTACAAACAGAAGGTCCCAGCCGAATCTATTTCCTGACCCAACCCCACCCCCACACACCCACCGCTCCGTCCAGAGCAACACAACAAAAGGGACTCCACTTTTCAGGAAATGTGTTAAAGAGAATTAGCATCTATAGGAAGTTTAAAACCCAGAAATCGTTAATTTGCCAGCTTCAGGACTTGCATCTGAAAAGACTGTATAAAATTTAAATAAGTAATAAGATCCACCCATCAAGTTCAACAAAACGCAAATTTTCTTCTTGTTTCTTCCCTACCCACTTCTCCTCTTGATGGCTCGCTTATGTAGGGTGCAAATTAACTACATACTTTCAGGGAAGTATAATCTCTGGAAACTTGGAATTATGACCATAATTGTATTATGTATTAAGGAAGAGGTGAAACTCAGTATGGTTAAGTAACTCACCATAGGTCACAAGGCAAGAAAAGTGGTGAGGTCTGAATTCAGATCCAACTTTCAAATGCCAGTGCTGGTATTTGTTCCACACAGGCCTTCACCTCTGTGACATGTCATGTTAACAGTTTGAGCTGACCTTTATTTTAGTCTCGCTATGCACTGTGCATATCTGCTGCCTTTGAAGAAGTATTGAAATAAACCCTCTGCCCTAAGGAATAAGAGTAGCTTTTTCATTTTTAACCTACTGCAGTCTTCTAGTTGAGAGAGGAAAAAATAATAATAATCTATCTCTGGGACTTCTAATTGAATGGGAGATAACTAAGTGATCATCTTTACATTTGGTGGAGAGAGACATGATCCTCTTAACTTTCTAGATGTCCCTCTGCTTTGTCACCTTCTGTGTTCTTGCCAGGTCACAGAAATAAATACTAATATCATCTTGATATCTTCCATCTGAATATCAGATGTGAACCACACCTGTGACAGCCAGACATGCCAGATGTTTTTGGAGGGTTCCACATGTGGTATCTGTCCTCTGGTCCTCCTAAGTGGCTTGTTAAGCCTATGGCTAACATATATAAAGCCCACGTGCCTGCGTGATAAGCCATTTCAGTCATGTCCAACTTTGTGAGACCTCATGGACTGTAGTCCGCCCGACTCCTCTGTCCATGGGATTCTCCCGGCAAGAACACTGGAGTGGGTTGCCATGCCCTCCTCCAGGGGATCTTCCCAGACCAGGGACTGAACCAGTATCTCTTATGTCTCCTGAACTGGCAGTCTTTTCAAATGTGTTAAAGAGAATTAGCATCTATAGGAAGTTTAAAACCCAGAAATCGTTAATTTGCCAGCTTCAGGACTTGCATCTGAAAAGACTGTATAAAATTTAAATAAGTAATAAGATCCACCCATCAAGTTCAACAAAACGCAAATTTTCTTCTTGTTTCTTCCCTACCCACTTCTCCTCTTGATGGCTCGCTTATGTAGGGTGCAAATGAACTACATACTTTCAGGGAAGTATAATCTCTGGAAACTTGGAATTATGACCATAATTGTATTATGTATTAAGGAAGAGGTGAAACTCAGTATGGTTAAGTAACTCACCATAGGTCACAAGGCAAGAAAAGTGGTGAGGTCTGAATTCAGATCCAGCTTTCAAATGCCAGTGCTGGTATTTGTTCCACACAGGCCTTCACCTCTGTGACATGTCATGTTAACAGTTTGAGCTGACTTTATTTTAGTCTCGCTATGCACTGTGCATATCTGCTGCCTTTGAAGAAGTATTGAAATAAACCCTCTGCCCTAAGGAATAAGAGTAGCTTTTTCATTTTTAACCTACTGCAGTCTTCTAGTTGAGAGAGGAAAAAATAATAATAATCTATCTCTGGGACTTCTAATTGAATGGGAGATAACTAAGTGATCATCTTTACATTTGGTGGAGAGAGACATGATCCTCTTAACTTTCCAGATGTCCCTCTGCTTTGTCACCTTCAGTGTTCTTGCCAGGTCACAGAAATAAATACTAATATCATCTTGATATCTTCCATCTGAATATCAGATGTGAACCACACCTATGACAGCCAGACATGCCAGATGCTTTTGGAGGGTTCCACACATGGTATCTGTCCTCTGGAACTCCTAAGTGGCTTGTTAAGCCTATGGTTACCATATATAAAGCCCACGCGCCTGCGTGATAAACCACTTCAGTCGTGTCCAACTTTGTGAGACCTCATGGACTATAGTCCGCCCAGATCCTCTGTCCATGGGATTCTCCCGGCAAGAACACTGGAGTGGGTTGCCATGCCCTCCTCCAGGGGATCTTCCCAGACCAGGGACTGAACCAGTATCTCTTATGTCTCCTGAACTGGCAGTCAGATTCCTTACCACTAGCACCACCTGAGAAGCCAATAAAGTCCACAGATCTGCCCAAATAGTTAACATGAATCTCATGTCACCAAAGCCCAGAGTTTCAGTATGAGCTCGAGCTTGTCCCTGGAATGGCTGTAATTTACAACTGTTTCAGAGGGGCTGCATTACAAGCTGCAGCCTATGATCTCATAGACAGGCATGAGCCTTGTCTCAGTGTAACAGGTTGCTTTCGGGAATCAAAGATCCCAAAGATTGAAGTGTCGTCTGTTTTTTGTAGGCAAATATCTCCTTAATCACTACTCCATTGCCTGAGGACTGAATCATAACCTATGCAGGCGTTCTAAAGGAATTTGGTTTCCCAGTTGGCCATAAATCGCACACGTTTCTAAGCTGGGCATGTTTAGGCACTTGACATATCACTCTGCAGATCTAAGAACAAGACAAAGGGTGGCTCTATACCAGAGCAGAATGGTGGAGAGGTGGAGGACACCCAATGGTGTCACATATGAAAATATTTCTCCACCACCACTCCCATTTCACTGCTTCAGTCACCAAAGAATTTGAACAACCCCAGAGTATCTCCCAGTGATGAGGATTCCTCAGGCTTCAGGACCCAGGGGGACCACATGGAGGCCCAAGGTGTTGATGGAAAGGATGAAGTGTTGCTCATCAAAGGCACAAGAGTTAATTATAAGGATCAGAAGAGGAGAAACAAGTGTTTCTCTAGCTTTAACCCTGCGAGCGAACTCGCTAGAACTCTGTCCCCCTCCACAGGCTATCTTAGTACTTCTGGAGTCACTAGAGGATCTCAGATGTGACCATGAGGAAGTCTTCCATTACCCTTCAGCTCCTGCTGCTGCCACAACCTCTGCGACTCACAGACCCACCCCTAGACAACTTGGCATCAAGATGGCAGACTCGGTGTCCTAGCACTGCCTGCCAGAATCTCTTCAAATAAGTCCTTCTGCTTTATTGTCAGCACTCATTTCCTGAGGACCCACTCACGAGCCTCTGAGTACTGAGTGAGACAACCAGGGAGGTTTTTATGTTGTAGAAAGAGCTTCTTCTGTCTTATGATGTCTCTGTGCTCCCTGAAACAAACCTCTGGGCCTCTGCTCTTCACCTAAGATGAGTTCTAACCCAGAAGGTTTCTTAATTCCCCATGAAACCCACACTAATGTCATTCCATATTCATCCATTTTCAATATCTAATGTAATCACCATAGGAAACACACATTGCAGATTAGCCTTAAGTTAAGTCAGCCCTTCTATCCTTGGTGTTTCTCCAAGACACACCAGCCTACATGTGAGTTGAGAAGACAGGGCTGAGTTTAGAGGAATAAACTGTACCTCTCAGACTCTAGCCTTGCCTCTGTCACAAGACGTTAAGTGTTTCTAAGAGTTTCCCTCTCAAAAAGGGGCACCTCTTCCATTCTCACAAACAAGCTTCCTTCTTTCCCAGGTACCAGACTTCTACTGCCCTTAAGCCCAACTTAGATGATTGGCTTTATTGAATAGAAGAACCTCAGAGAGGATGTTGGTTTATCAGTCCTACCTCCAGTAATGTCTTTTAGTCCGTTTTCTGCATTGACCCAACCATGAATACCCACGGTGGTCATCAACATTGCCACTGAGCCACAGTGTGGCCCATCAGGTAATCATGACCAAACTACCCAGGATTCTTAGGGTGGCCAGTGACAGACTCCCAAGTCAATGTGAACAGTCACAGAAGGGAACTTATTACATCGAATGACAACAGCAACAACAAATAAATCAAGGTAGTGAAGTTTATTCAGGAACCCCTGTCTCTTTCCTGCAACTCCACCTCCCATTTCTCTCCTCTGTTCACCTTCATGGTTTTGGTTTCAATCCGGGACCAATTAAGCAATGCATCGCTAGAACTCTGTCCCCTCCACAGGCTATCTTAGTACTTCTGGAGTCACTGGCTCAGATGTGACCATGAGGAAGTCTTCCATTACCCTTCAGCTCCTGCTGCACAACCTCTGCGACTCACAGACCCACCCCTAGACAACTTGGCATCAAGATGGCAGACTCGGTGTCCTAGCACTGCCTGCCAGAATCTCTTCAAATAAGTCCTTCTGCTTTATTGTCAGCACTCATTTCCTGAGGACCCACTCACGAGCCTCTGAGTACTGAGTGAGACAACCAGGGAGGTTTTTATGTTGTAGAAAGAGCTTCTTCTGTCTTATGATGTCTCTGTGCTCCCTGAAACAAACCTCTGGGCCTCTGCTCTTCACCTAAGATGAGTTCTAACCCAGAAGGTTTCTTAATTCCCCATGAAACCCACACTAATGTCATTCCATATTCATCCATTTTCAATATCTAATGTAATCACCATAGGAAACACACATTGCAGATTAGCCTTAAGTTAAGTCAGCCCTTCTATCCTTGGTGTTTCTCCAAGACACACCAGCCTACATGTGAGTTGAGAAGACAGGGCTGAGTTTAGAGGAATAAACTGTACCTCTCAGACTCTAGCCTTGCCTCTGTCACAAGACGTTAAGTGTTTCTAAGAGTTTCCCCTCTCAAAAGGGACACCTCTTCCATTCTCACAAACAAGCTTCCTTCTTTCCCAGGTACCAGACTTCTACTGCCCTTAAGCCCAACTTAGATGATTGGCTTTATTGAATAGAAGAACCTCAGAGAGGATGTTGGTTTATCAGTCCTACCTCCAGTAATGTCTTTTAGTCCGTTTTCTGCATTGACCCAACCATGAATACCCACGGTGGTCATCAACATTGCCACTGAGCCACAGTGTGGCCCATCAGGTAATCATGACCAAACTACCCAGGATTCTTAGGGTGGCCAGTGACAGACTCCCAAGTCAATGTGAACAGTCACAGAAGGGAACTTATTACATCGAATGACAACAGCAACAACAAATAAATCAAGGTAGTGAAGTTTATTCAGGAACCCCTGTCTCTTTCCCCTGCAACTCCACCTCCCATTTCTCTCCTCTGTTCACCTTCATGTGGGTTTCATGACCAAGCAAGCTCCCTCCTTGCAGTGACCACATTGGCCAGTGTGGCTGTCAGTTCCAAATTTACAGCTATTTATGCATAGCAGGAAGGAAAATACAAGCTCTTTTTCTAAATAGCAATGGAGTAAAAGTACTAGCAAGATCTCTGATTGCCTCAGCTTGTGTAGCATTCTTTCCCTGAACCAATCACTATAACTCTAGGAATATAAATTTTAGTTGACCAAGGTCATAGGCCCACCTCATGTAAAAGAGAATTGGCTTCAGCTGAACAAATTGCAATACTGTCCTTCCCTAGAGGAAAGAAAGTTACTGTCACCAAAATAAAAAGAGAATTCTAGAAAAGCCAAAGCAACCGAAACCCAAATAGACTTTATTCAAAGATCTTACATATCTCTTAGCCCTTTTAGGCTCGCTCAGGAACTGGGATACACCCAGGTCTGCCAGCACAGGGGTCAGGACATCAGCGGATCCTGGTGTGAAGATCTGGGATCTGAAAGGTCCAGAGAAACAAAGGAGGGACAGCTGTTGATTCCAGCTTGAAATGGCCCCGGGCCAGTCCCTTTCTCCATGGGAGCTTCTGACCCTTGTTCACTGAGCAGACTGTTCTAAGTCATTGTCCTTAGACCACAGCTTCTGAGCCAACTGAAGCTTCATTATTAGCACATAATCTAACTTCAGCATAAGCTATTAGGACCCCATTTCCATGCTGTTCCTCTCAAACATGCCTCAATAGGGAAGGTTTATTGATGAAAAGGTGGCTCCTGGCAAGAATGAAGGTAGGAGCCATCTGGGAGTGAAGGCAACACACTGGGGAATACAGCAGGGTCTGGCTACCATGCCATGTGGGCCCTGACTGCTGCCATAGCTGCACTGTTCCATTACATCCTCTGCACCATTCCATTACAGAAGCTACCAATTTCCCTTTTCTGCATATATCACAGTGAGCTAGCTTTTCTATTAGTTTCAACCAAAAAAATCCCAAGTGAAAAAAACAGGCAGTGAGGCTTCTCTGGTGGCTCTGTGGTAAAGAATCCACCTGCCAGTGCAGGAGATGTGGGTTCAGTCCCTAATCAGGGAAGATCCCACACGCTGTGGAGCAGCTACACCACAACTACTGAGCCTGGCCCCTAGAGCCCATGCTCTGCAACAAGAGAAGCTACTGCAATGAGAAGCCTGAGACTCACAACTAGAGAGTAGCCCTGGCTTGCGGCAACCAGAGAAAGCCTATGAAGCAATGAAGACCTATAACAGCCATAAATAAATGCAGTTATGTATATATACGAAACAGGCAGTGGCTTCACAATCTTGAGAAACGTGATGATGCATTTCATGTTTAGTGAGGGCACTCAGCTGCCTAGCAATGTCTGTCCTTGGTGTAAATCCTGAGCTGGGACGGTGAGTCTGGCACCAATGCTGCATACGTAAGGAAATTAAAAAGTCCAAATCTAAGTGATGGTAAATGTCCTGTTTTTAGTGCCACAGATTACTGACAGTTAATTAGACATCAATCTTTACTCCCAAAAGAGAAAATGGATTTAAAAAAACATTTAAATCTCACTGCCCTGTAAAATGTAGTTGGCCAATTTCTTTCCCAGGGTATCAGGGAAGCTGGTACAGTGAGATTCCATCTGATCTGCAGAGGAGCAGGTCCTGTGAACATTAATGTACTGCTCAGCTTTCAGAAAACCAATCAAGCATCGCGCCAAAATAAGGAGGCTTACACCGGCTGCTATGAATCAGCTATCTTTCTGATTAGTATTTAGTTTCACTTTAAGGATTAATTCTCCCAGGACAAGGGTAATGCATATAAATTTACTTACCCTATAAGGAGCTTTGTATTAAGCTAAACATCTAAAGCTTTCATGATATTGTGAAACCCAAATCCCTCAAATGAACAATCGTGGTCTTATATGCAGCTTAGAAGAGAAAGCACTTCAAAGGCCTTGGACCTATTCACCTTTGGGTTTGGTGCCTGACTCACCTTTGGGGTTTGAAGGATCTGAAACAAATTTGTCTAATTACAGAACCAAAGCCTCTTCACCACTGCTCTCTCCTGCCTGACATAGTTCCTAGAATAAACTAGGAAGCCAACAAATTTTTTTTAGTTTTTTTCTTCCTTTCCCTCTGGAAGAAACTCTAAAGCTAATGATGTTGATTCCCTGGCACTCAGACCCATCCTAGATCATCAACCTTTAGAAAACCAAGTTCAAACGATTAAAGGAGTTCGGTAGTTCACACAACCCAGGGATGAGTGAAGCTTCAGGCAAAGTTGATCAAACACTCTTGTTTTGAGATGAGGACTTGATTTCTACCTTCCTTTCTTTCCTTCTTAATAGCAATCCATTTTCTTTGATGTTGGTTCCATTCTTGAGCAGTTTCTCCCCTTGTTGTGTTAAGAGATTACCAGCAATAGCTCTTAGAGCTACGTGATTCTGTAGTCACATCCAGTAGAAACAATCTGTGTCTCAGCATTTCCAGCAAAAGTCATAAGGTTCCCTCTGACTGGACTGTTTTAGATCAATGTCCATTTCTGAACCAGTCATGGGAAGAAAGAATCCTACCTGCTGTATGGCCCAAGCTAGAGTCCATCCTTGGAGCTAGGGGGCATGGCAGCCTCACCCAGACCTCATTGTTGAAGAACCTGAGGGTACAGTTGGTAAGAGAAACTAGGAATGGTAGGGAGCAGTCCGTAAACATTCATAACAGTCCTCAAAAAATAATACACATAACCCGCGGGAAAATTTCAGAAAACAGGTCCTGTGAACATTAATGTACTGCTCAGCTTTCAGAAAACCAATCAAGCATCGCGCCAAAATAAGGAGGCTTACACCGGCTGCTATGAATCAGCTATCTTTCTGATTAGTATTTAGTTTCACTTTAAGGATTAATTCTCCCAGGACAAGGGTAATGCATATAAATTTACTTACCCTATAAGGAGCTTTGTATTAAGCTAAACATCTAAAGCTTTCATGATATTGTGAAACCCAAATCCCTCAAATGAACAATCGTGGTCTTATATGCAGCTTAGAAGAAAAGCACTTCAAAGGCCTTGGACCTATTCACCTTTGGGTTTGGTGCCTGACTCACCTTTGGGGTTTGAAGGATCTGAAACAAATTTGTCTAATTACAGAACCAAAGCCTCTTCACCACTGCTCTCTCCTGCCTGACATAGTTCCTAGAATAAACTAGGAAGCCAACAAATTTTTTTTAGTTTTTTTCTTCCTTTCCCTCTGGAAGAAACTCTAAAGCTAATGATGTTGATTCCCTGGCACTCAGACCCATCCTAGATCATCAACCTTTAGAAAACCAAGTTCAAACGATTAAAGGAGTTCGGTAGTTCACACAACCCAGGGATGAGTGAAGCTTCAGGCAAAGTTGATCAAACACTCTTGTTTTGAGATGAGGACTTGATTTCTACCTTCCTTTCTTTCCTTCTTAATAGCAATCCATTTTCTTTGATGTTGGTTCCATTCTTGAGCAGTTTCTCCCCTTGTTGTGTTAAGAGATTACCAGCAATAGCTCTTAGAGCTACGTGATTCTGTAGTCACATCCAGTAGAAACAATCTGTGTCTCAGCATTTCCAGCAAAAGTCATAAGGTTCCCTCTGACTGGACTGTTTTAGATCAATGTCCATTTCTGAACCAGTCATGGGAAGAAAGAATCCTACCTGCTGTATGGCCCAAGCTAGAGTCCATCCTTGGAGCTAGGGGGCATGGCAGCCTCACCCAGACCTCATTGTTGAAGAACCTGAGGGTACAGTTGGTAAGAGAAACTAGGAATGGTAGGGAGCAGTCCGTAAACATTCATAACAGTCCTCATTATACACATAAAGCCACAGAAATCATAGAGATTATATGACTCAGAATCACACAGTGAGCCAAAGGAGAGGAGCAACTAGACCCTAGGCCCACTGCCCTAAGAGCTTTGCTCCTTCCTCACTCTGTTAAACGTACTCCCAGTCAAAACCATACAATGTCACCGTGCTTGTTGATACTTCTGAAGTCTCCAGAAGAGAAGACAGAAACCCTCTTCAGGTATGTAAGGAAAAGTAAATTACCTGCAAGGGTGTGCCATTCCTGGAGCAGACTCAACAGGTTTTTGAGAACAAGCAACGACAACAACAAAAAGTTCCAAGAACCCGACACAAAAACCAACTCCACCATCTCAGCCAGACGGAGCAACCCAGGATGCCGGGTAAAGGAACAAAGGAGAAAGTTCCTCTCGGGCCCTGGGGCGGCCTCCAGATTTGAGGGAGAAGGCTGGGGGCCAGGATCGCTTTCTTCTGCTCCCTGTCCTCCACAAGGCAATTTGCATTTCATTGTGGTCCTGGATGATTTAAGGAGCCCAGTGAAAGCCCTTGGATGTGGTTAGGACGTTCATGCTCCAGTGATAAATAATGTGACCAATGTGTACAGCCTAGAGTCATTACATTATCAAAGGGCTCCTTGGAAACTGGGGGAAAAGGCAGGGCTGTTTTCCCCCTGCTTCTGAGGCTTTTATTTATTTATTTTTTAAGCCGCTTCATGAATTGATTTCTTGTCCCTTTCCAAGTCTTTAATACGATCCCGGGAACTGACACTCTCCCCATCCCCAGCCTCAGATCTTCACAATTCTGTGGCTCCACCGGATAAGCGGTCAGAGTTGAGAGAAAAGGTTGAAGGACGCCGGGCCCCTTGCCCACCCTCTTCTCTCTGCCGCCCTCTCCAGACATTTTTTTTTTTTTCCCCAAATGAAATCTTCTGGTTCACTTCAAAGGCATCTCTGCATCCAAAAGAGATAATACTGGTGGAGAGCGGGAGAGAAAGGAGGAGAGTCGAGAAACAGAAGTGGGATCTTTAGACAGAGATGGATGGGGACAGATGGAAGCCAGGCCACTGTCTGACCTGAACTTGCCACGGCGAGGCAGGCATGGCGGGGGTGGCAGGGTAGGAGGAGTGACCGTCAGAGGTTGGGGCTTGTCTTTTCTGGCAGACATCAGGTTTGGACAGATCAGAAGGTGATGACTACCGGTTGATTCTGGAATCGCTTCTTCGATTTGTCCCCATTTCTGCCATTGACAGCTTGGGATTCAGAGTCTGGGTTCAGAAGCCAGCTCTGCCGCATTCTAAGTGTGTCCAGTTGAGCTGGTCTTTTCACCTCTCAAAGCCTCCACCTTCTGAAGCTCAACCTCCCTTAAGTAAGAGGACCGCCCTTCCCCTTCCCTGCCGTCCCTGCCCACCAGCAGTACTGGAGAGCACGGGAGTGCAGTTCTGTCTGAGGCCAAGACGGGGTCACCACCAGGACTGGGCTCTTCATCCTCCTCTGTACAAACAGGGAAAGCACTGGGGCTCACTCCAAGGCCTGGAGTTTTCCAAGTCTGGAGTTGTTGAGAAGGACTAATTGCAGGAATTGGAGGAAGTAAGTCAGCAAGGGAAAGGAGTGTCGTAAGGTACATACACAGGGCTGAGGATAGAGAGAGTCTGAAGATCAGAGGGCTAGCTTTCTGCTGTCATGTTTAAAAATTTCCCAAGAGTCAGATGAAAAGATAGGACGTTCATGCTCCAGTGATAAATAATGTGACCAATGTGTACAGCCTAGAGTCATTACATTATCAAAGGGCTCCTTGGAAACTGGGGGAAAAGGCAGGGCTGTTTTCCCCCTGCTTCTGAGGCTTTTATTTATTTATTTTTTAAGCCGCTTCATGAATTGATTTCTTGTCCCTTTCCAAGTCTTTAATACGATCCCGGGAACTGACACTCTCCCCATCCCCAGCCTCAGATCTTCACAATTCTGTGGCTCCACCGGATGAGCGGTCAGAGTTGAGAGAAAAGGTTGAAGGACGCCGGGCCCCTTGCCCACCCTCTTCTCTCTGCCGCCCTCTCCAGACATTTTTTTTTTCCCCAAATGAAATCTTCTGGTTCACTTCAAAGGCATCTCTGCATCCAAAAGAGATAATACTGGTGGAGAGCGGGAGAGAAAGGAGGAGAGTCGAGAAACAGAAGTGGGATCTTTAGACAGAGATGGATGGGGACAGATGGAAGCCAGGCCACTGTCTGACCTGAACTTGCCACGGCGAGGCAGGCATGGCGGGGGTGGCAGGGCAGGAGGAGTGACCGTCAGAGGTTGGGGCTTGTCTTTTCTGGCAGACATCAGGTTTGGACAGATCAGAAGGTGATGACTACTGGTTGATTCTGGAATCGCTTCTTCGATTTGTCCCCATTTCTGCCATTGACAGCTTGGGATTCAGAGTCTGGGTTCAGAAGCCAGCTCTGCCGCATTCTAAGTGTGTCCAGTTGAGCTGGTCTTTTCACCTCTCAAAGCCTCCACCTTCTGAAGCTCATCCTCCCTTAAGTAAGAGGACCGCCCTTCCCCTTCCCTGCCGTCCCTGCCCACCAGCAGTACTGGAGAGCACGGGAGTGCAGTTCTGTCTGAGGCCAAGACGGGGTCACCACCAGGACTGGGCTCTTCATCCTCCTCTGTACAAACAGGGAAAGCACTGGGGCTCACTCCAAGGCCTGGAGTTTTCCAAGTCTGGAGTTGTTGAGAAGGACTAATTGCAGGAATTGGAGGAAGTAAGTCAGCAAGGGAAAGGAGTGTCGTAAGGTACATACACAGGGCTGAGGATAGAGAGAGTCTGAAGATCAGAGGGCTAGCTTTCTGCTGTCATGTTTAACATTCACTAACCTTTCTCCATCACAATGAGTCAGATGAAAAGAAGGAACTGACCTAGAGGCAGGGTCTGGAGCAGGTCCACTCAGCAACAGTAGAGGCATAGATGCCCGGCTCACCAGTTACCAGCTGGGATCTGAGATAATATCAGTGAAGGGAGAAAACTCAGACCAAGGTCTATTTCCCTGGTTGTCCTCCCACCCCATCCACTAGAGTCAGAGTTCTATGGTCAGAGGGAAGACTACTAACTACCAGGATGAGAGCTCATCATCATCCTTGCCTCTTAGAGTTCTCAAATAATATATAAGATAATATATTATATAAGATAATATATAAGATAAGATGTGTGCAACGTGCTTAGGCAGTGAACAGCAGAGAGAGTACACACCCAAGAAGTGGCAGCTCTCATTAGCATTTCAAGAGAGTTCTCCTTGCTTCATTTCGAATGTATGTTCCATCAGACCTTCCCCTTTCCAAAATGCAAAAATCAAAACAAGCCAGCATTCAAATATTTCCCTCTTTCTTTTGCACGGTGGCTTTTGGGGGGCACTGAGACTGATAATGTTTTTTTCCCACTGGTCCATCATCATAGAACTTGGCTTTCTGACACCATGGAAGCCAGGACAACCAATTAGGCCTTGATGGATGGAGGCGTCAATAATTCAAGGCTCATTTTTTCCACTTGTCTTCCAAGAGCAGCAGTGGTTTCTTTAGAGCCACAAAGACTCCATCTGTGTCAGACCTGCCAACAGAATGATTTACAGGCACTCTTTAAGGGTACCTTGATGGCTTTGAAAATTCGTATTGTCTAAATCACGTTCAGGTTTCTTTTGGCCATTTGTCATACACCTGGACCCTTCGTGTCCAGGTTTCTCAGCAATTGCCCACTGTTTTTCATATTAGCCCAAAACACGGGGGGGGTGCAGTTCTGTCTGAGGCCAAGGCAGGGTCACCACCAGAACTGGGCTCTTCATCCTCCTCTGTACAAACAGGGAAAGCACTGGGGCTCACTCCAAGGCCTGGAGTTTTCCAAGTCTGGAGTTGTTGAGAAGGACTAATTGCAGGAATTGGAGGAAGTAAGTCAGCAAGGGAAAGGAGTGTCGTAAGGTACATACACAGGGCTGAGGATAGAGAGAGTCTGAAGATCAGAGGGCTAGCTTTCTGCTGTCATGTTTAACATTCACTAACCTTTCTCCATCACAATGAGTCAGATGAAAAGAAGGAACTGACCTAGAGGCAGGGTCTGGAGCAGGTCCACTCAGCAACAGTAGAGGCATAGATGCCCGGCTCACCAGTTACCAGCTGGGATCTGAGATAATATCAGTGAAGGGAGAAAACTCAGACCAAGGTCTATTTCCCTGGTTGTCCTCCCACCCCATCCACTAGAGTCAGAGTTCTATGGTCAGAGGGAAGACTACTAACTACCAGGATGAGAGCTCATCATCATCCTTGCCTCTTAGAGTTCTCAAATAATATATAAGATAATATATTATATAAGATAATATATAAGATAAGATGTGTGCAACGTGCTTAGGCAGTGAACAGCAGAGAGAGTACACACCCAAGAAGTGGCAGCTCTCATTAGCATTTCAAGAGAGTTCTCCTTGCTTCATTTCGAATGTATGTTCCATCAGACCTTCCCCTTTCCAAAATGCAAAAATCAAAACAAGCCAGCATTCAAATATTTCCCTCTTTCTTTTGCACGGTGGCTTTTGGGGGGCACTGAGACTGATAATGTTTTTTTTTCCCACTGGTCCATCATCATAGAACTTGGCTTTCTGACACCATGGAAGCCAGGACAACCAATTAGGCCTTGATGGATGGAGGCGTCAATAATTCAAGGCTCATTTTTTCCACTTGTCTTCCAAGAGCAGCAGTGGTTTCTTTAGAGCCACAAAGACTCCATCTGTGTCAGACCTGCCAACAGAATGATTTACAGGCACTCTTTAAGGGTACCTTGATCGCTTTGAAAATTCCGTATTGTCTAAATCACGTTCAGGTTTCTTTTGGCCATTTGTCATACACCTGGACCCTTCGTGTCCCCTCCTCTAAGTTGTTATTGTGTGGTTACTCAGCAATTGCCCACTGTTTTTTCATATTAGCCCAAAAAAAACATCATTAGGAAGGGTGAGCCTGTGGCCAAATCCATTGCTTCATGGTCTGCAAAGCCAAGCAGGAAAATAATTGGAGATGTCAGAGCTGAGGGCCTTCCTGCTAGCCAGGAAAGTGAAACTTGACTCTTAAAACATGAAAGGTGGTAGTGTTGCCATTGTGATGACTTATGGAACTGTAGCGCTTCTTCTCACCAACATGCTGTAGAAAGGAAGATCACTTTCTGTACATACTCTGTTTTCATTAAAGCTCTTGTTCTCCAAAAACAACATCATTGGTAACTGGCTCTATTTCTACTTAATGAGTTGCAAAATATAGAGAAACCAGGCCCATGTCATATCCCTTCTCGGTGCCCCTTTCCCACACCCTACCATTACACCTCTACTCCTGGATGGCTCATTTGTCTTCCCATCATCCCCACCCGCATCTTCATACCCCTTACATACGCTACCTACACTCCCTCCACCCCTACTTACGTGCCCCCAGTCTAGCTACAGACCCCAGCTTCACTATCACACTGTCCCATGGATGCATAAGCAGAGAAACCAAGTTACTTACAATGGGGAAATTCAGATTGACATCAAACATCTTAACAGCGTAAAACAGAGATCATAAATTCCAAGGAAATAAAGGGCGACCCAAGAATTTTACACACAAGGAAGTTGTCTTTCAAAATCAAAAGCAACAACCAAGATAGAACATACCAAAAAAGGGAGAAAAAGTAGTAAAGAATATAGCTTCATGTGTCCTTTGAAAATAATAAAGCTATTTACAAAACCTAGTCTACTGAAAGATGAATCAAAATAAAGAACTCTGAAAAATAAAAATTACATTTTAAAATGTTTTTTAAAGCATAGGAGGTGAATATGAGCATATCAAAATATAAAGCTATAGCCTTCGAGTTACAATAATTGCAATTTGAAATTAAGATATAAAATTCTCATATAGCAAAAAGGAGATAGAGGATAAATGAAGTGTTAAAATTCTGATTTCTGTGCCTTAATAAGGACTTGCAGATTTTTCTACATTTAAAGTACATGTTCGAAAAAAATATAGCGACTTCAAGCTGTTAGTTTATAATCTTTATGTTTCTGCCTTTGATAAGCTTTTTTAAGAAATGTATTACTATAGATGGTTGTGAATAAATGTTTATGTGACATTTTGGTAATCCCCTAAGTCTCCTTACTTCTATGAAATAGGAGATTATTTAACTTAATAGTTTTTGTTTTTGAAGACACATAGAATACTGCTATTGTTGTATTTATTCTTTATCTGTGTAGAGAGAGGGGAAGAGGAGATGGAATTATAGAGATCACAGTGTTGATCAAATGGTCATTTCTGAGTCCTGAGATCAGACATCATCTTGAGTTTGCATTTTCACATTTTTCTGTTGTGTGACTTGTTTTAATCATTATCATGTATCATTTTACAAAGCCAATATTATTGAAGAAAACTGAAGCGCTGAATTTAAACAAAAAATAATGGTTGGTACCTTCTCCCACGCTTCTCAGACCCCTCTCTGACAGGCTGGAGTGGGCCCTAAGGAATGACCAGACTTGTCAAGATGAGGGATGTTCTCTCCATGCATTGTCTGTGGAACTATTTTCTATCTGTTCCAGAGATGGCTTTCCTAGCAACTCAACTCAACTTTCCCCTTGGACATACCAGCAGGATCTGGTAAAATTGATGTCTAGCTTTGTAAATTGCAGGAAACTTGCATGAACCTAAATATCTATTCAAAGATGGAGGAAGTGAAATGGCTGGTGCTGAGCACCCCCTCCTTCTGAAGCAACCATCCAGGAATTAAGGCAAAAATAGCGGCAAATGCTTTGGAACCCTGAGAACCAAGTTCTTATTACTTGAGAACTTTAAGAAAGTTTCTAGAGGAAATCAATAACAGTAGGGAAAAACCTTGTTGAACGCAAATTCAGTGAAACTAGAGGTTGGGGGCTTTACTGTATTCTGAGTTCGGTAGAATGAGGCAAGGGCAGGAGGGCTTGCCCCTGCTGCTAGGAGGCCGCCTACCTGTCCCAGGTGCTTAGATGTTCTTGGCAATGAGCAAGGCAGGCATTCAGAAAGGGTTATCAGAGCAGCCACCCAAAAATAATTTGTTAGTGCCCCCACAGGACCCTAACATGAGGAAAACAACTATTTTTGTCTGCATTCACTAAGTACTTTGTATTATTACATCTCAGTTATCTTCACAACATTTCTATGAGGTCATTGCTACTACCGCCACTTTACACACAAAGAAACTGAAGCTTTGACAGTTTAAGCAAATAGCTCAAGGTCATGCACTAAATACTGGTGGCCGGAGGATTTAAAAATAGGTTAACAGTGAGCAGCTCAAATCTGACAGCTTTCTTAAAGGAGACAGAGCTTGAGTCTAGAAAAATCGGCTGAGTCAGAGAGAAGCAAAATGGTATTTCGGGTCAGGCAACTAAGGCCCAGCATCTGGAGTTCTGAATGTCAGCAAGGTTACTCACAGCAGGCAGATGTGGACCCCAATCCTGCCAAATATCCGTTTATAAGCCTCATGGGTCGGGGAGAGATGCCCTACTCCTCAGATAGATTGCAACCACTAAGTTCCTCTGTCCATTGAATTTTCCAGACAAAACTACTGGAATGAATTGCCAGTCCCTATTCCAGGGGATCTTCTCGACCCAGGAATCAAACCCACGATTTGGCAGGCAGAGTCTTTGCTTTGTCAAGCAGATTCTCTACCACTGGCGCCACCTGGGTAGCCTGTGTTTATAGATACCTGTCTTAAATTAGGCTTCATACCGATAGTGTAAGATTAAAGCGGCTGGATTTTTGCCTTAGGACAGGGCTGGGTATTAAAGTCCTGACTGGGAAGCCCAGTCTCCACAAAGAATGAAAGCTCTTCTCTGTCTGTTGTCAGTAGCTGCTGTGATTCTTTAATCATCCCCCTGCCCATGTCCCCAGCTGGACATGGAGGATATCGGCAGTCAGCCTGGACAAGACAAGTCCTGCTGGGTCTTAGCTCCTTCCTCCTGCTGAGTGAACATCCTTACTCCAATGCCACTGGGTATTCTACTGCCAGGGAAACGGCATCATGCAACACCAGGGGAAGCCATTCACACAGACTGCTATGAAAATGATGCCCCTTGAAGCTGTGCCATGTGCCGGCCTTGACTTCTTTCTAATTTCTGCGAAGCCAACTCACATTCATCCTTCACAACTCAGCTCAAGTGTTCACTCTCTGAATGCCTACGAAGCAATAATAGTAATAGTAATAATAAGTAGCATTTACAGTGCCCTGGGTACCTGACAAATATTGCACTAAGCATTTGTGCATTGTTACGTGACATAGTCACCATGATCATCTTCATTTTATAAAGGACAAAACTGAGCCTTCAAAAGCATGCTACTTGCCCAAAGTTCCAGAGCAACTAAATAGCCAAGCAGGAATTCAAAGAAAGACAGGCTAACTCTAGAGCTCCCAGTGCTCCCCACCCCATTGCTGCAGCCAAGTCCTGGTGTGGGCCAGTACCTGGAACCTACCCCACTCACAGCACTTGTAACTCTCTATTGCAGTCACTGATTTGTGATTTTTCTCCTTAAATAGACTGTGAACTCCTTAAGAGAAGGGCTTCTGTCTTCGTCATTCTTATATACACTGGGTGTCTATTATGAATTGGAATTCCATAAACCGTTTGTAGGAAGCAAGCGTGCAGATGTAGCTGATGGCCACTTGGCAAGGACCGTTTCTACTCTGCCTCTGCTCTGGGCTCTGTCTCTTGGTTTATTTGAACACAAAGCACAGGATCTGATTCAAATGGGATCAAGAGGAGCCCCCACTCCCGTCTCTATTCTGCTTTCTACCTGTGCACCCAGCAGACCCTGAAGGGCTCTCAGGAGGACTGAAAAGTTTCTTCCTGTCCTTCAACTTTTCCCTCCTCCCAAGGTGATGTGTCTGATGAGGGAGACTGAGAAGAACTTGAAGCATGAGTCCTTCATTCTCTCCCAATTCTTGACTTTTTCAGAGTACTCCCACCCTCACCCCAACTCCCACCCTTAAAACACACATTCTCTGCCTGTCCAGATGGTGACCACAGGAAAAAACCTACAGTTCTCTACCTGTTTTGAACATAATAGATGAATCCAGATGTTTAGACTTTAGAAATCTGATCTTGCCTACAGGTCTCATTCAGTTTTATTTGTAATACAGCTGGTGAATGAATGCCTACCACTCAGTTTCTTCCAACTCTCTCAGGTGGGGGGTAGCAGGAGCATTGGTTATTCACTTGTATCCAATTCTTTGAAACCCCATGAACTGTCCTCCAACAGGCTCCTCTGTCCATGAAATTCTCCAGGCAAGAATACTGGAGTGGGTAGCCATTTCCCTCTCCAGGGAATCTTCCTGACCCAGAGATCGAACCCATGTCTCCTGCATTGTGGGCAGCTTCTTCACCATCTGAGCCACCAGGGAAGAGGGGATTGCAATTCAGAAACCCCAAGAGTATCCCCCTAACAATTGCCCAAAGTGAAACAGCTAGGAAAGATATAAACGAGATCTGAATCCAAAGTCTGAGCTTTGCACCACTGCTCCACATTGCTAGGAAGGAGGAAACTGAGCCCAAGAGGTGAGGCAGGAGTCATGCCACGAAGGGTCTTCTGGAATGTGAGGGAAGTTTGGATTTTATCACAAGGGTTATAGGAAGCCACACACATTTCAAGTCAGGAGAAGAAACATTACCATCTGCAATAACCCTTCCCCAGACCCCCACGGTGAAGACTCTATGTTAGAGTTTTCTTTTCAAAGAAACAGTGTCTACGAAAACAAAAATGTTACTCTTGACATGTAAGGCTGAGGAATGGGAGGGTTTATTGTTGTTGTTTGTTCTTAAAGTAGAAACATCTCCCAGCAAGTGGATTGTTTTGTCTGGGCTCTGTCTCTTGGTTTATTTGAACAAGCAGGACTGATTTCAAACCCTCCCGTCTCTATTCTGCTTTCTACCTGTGCACCCAGCAGACCCTGAAGGGCTCTCAGGAGGACTGAAAAGTTTCTTCCTGTCCTTCAACTTTTCCCTCCTCCCAAGGTGATGTGTCTGATGAGGGAGACTGAGAAGAACTTGAAGCATGAGTCCTTCATTCTCTCCCAATTCTTGACTTTTTCAGAGTACTCCCACCCTCACCCCAACTCCCACCCTTAAAACACACATTCTCTGCCTGTCCAGATGGTGACCACAGGAAAAAACCTACAGTTCTCTACCTGTTTTGAACATAATAGATGAATCCAGATGTTTAGACTTTAGAAATCTGATCTTGCCTACAGGTCTCATTCAGTTTTATTTGTAATACAGCTGGTGAATGAATGCCTACCACTCAGTTTCTTCCAACTCTCTCAGGTGGGGGGTAGCAGGAGCATTGGTTATTCACTTGTATCCAATTCTTTGAAACCCCATGAACTGTCCTCCAACAGGCTCCTCTGTCCATGAAATTCTCCAGGCAAGAATACTGGAGTGGGTAGCCATTTCCCTCTCCAGGGAATCTTCCTGACCCAGAGATCGAACCCATGTCTCCTGCATTGTGGGCAGCTTCTTCACCATCTGAGCCACCAGGGAAGAGGGGATTGCAATTCAGAAACCCCAAGAGTATCCCCCTAACAATTGCCCAAAGTGAAACAGCTAGGAAAGATATAAACGAGATCTGAATCCAAAGTCTGAGCTTTGCACCACTGCTCCACATTGCTAGGAAGGAGGAAACTGAGCCCAAGAGGTGAGGCAGGAGTCATGCCACGAAGGGTCTTCTGGAATGTGAGGGAAGTTTGGATTTTATCACAAGGGTTATAGGAAGCCACACACATTTCAAGTCAGGAGAAGAAACATTACCATCTGCAATAACCCTTCCCCAGACCCCCACGGTGAAGACTCTATGTTAGAGTTTTCTTTTCAAAGAAAAAGTGTCTAAGAAAACAAAAATGTTACTGCCTTTGAAAGCTACTCTTGACATGTAAGGCTGAGGAATGGGAGGGTTTATTGTTGTTGTTTGTTCTTAAAGTAGAAACATCTCCCAGCAAGTGGATTGTTTTGTCTAGAACTTCCTCATTCTTGAGAAGTCAGGCAAGTCAAAGCAGCAGCTCAGGAACATGTGTGGTCCACCTTGGCCTCTCAGATGAATCCAAATCCATTTTACCACCAATTAACTATTTGATCTTGGAAAGTTAATCTCTCTGTCTTGGTATCCTCATTGGCAAAATGGGAAAAATAACAGTACCCATTTTTAAGACACAGTAGACAGAATAATGGCCCTTACAGTTGACTATGTACTAAACCCTGCAATTGTGAGTATGTTATGTTACATGGCAAGTAGGAATTAAACTTTTCAGATGGAATTAAACTTTCTCATCAATTGCTTTAAGATAGGGAAATGATGTTAGATTATCCATTAGGCCAATGTCATCACTGGCATGCATGCTGTCGTGTCCAATTCTTTTGGTGGGGGGGTGGCGGGTTGGGGAGGGAGTGGGGCAGGTGGGCCACTTCTATTGGTCTTCCATTTGTCCATTTTCATCCATCTTTGTTCTTTGGCCCGTGTGGGCCTCCCACCGCGGTGGCCTCTGTCGTCGCAGAGCACCGGCTGTGGGCGCATGAGCTCCAGAGCTCCGGCTCAGTAATTGGACACATCGGTCCAGCCGCTCTGTGGCACGTGGGATCTTCCCAGGCCAGGGATCGAACCGGCACCCCTCGCACTGCAAGGCAGTGTCCTTACCCAATGGACCACCAGGGAAGCCCGCGTCCAACTCTTTGTGACTCCATGGACTGTAGCCCTCCAGACAGACACCTCTATCCATGGGATTTTACAGGCAAGAATATTGGAGTGGGTTGCCATTCCCTTCTACGGGAGGTATTTTTCATGACCCAGGGATCGAACTCATGTCTCTTGCATCTCCTGGATTGGCAGGCAGATTCTTTACCACTAATGTCATCACGAGGGTCCTTAAAAGTAGAAGAGGGAGACGGAGAAGTAGAGTCAGAGAAAGCTGTGACTGCAGAAGAATAGTCAGAGAAATGCAACACTTCTGGTTTTGAAGACAGAAGAAGGGACCATAAGCCAAGCGTGTCTTCTCTAGAAGTTAGAAATACAAGGGAATGACTATTCTCTAGAGTATCTAGAAAGCCACACAGCCTTGCCTGTACCTTGATTTTTTTAAATTTAATAACAACAGAAATACATTTCCCACAATTCTGGAGGCTGGAAGTCTGAGATCAGGATGTCAGCATGGTCAGGTGAAGGCCTCCTGGGTTCAGACTTCTCTATAATATCTTTACATGGTGGAAAGGGTGAAGGAGCACTGTCAGGCTTTCTGTCAAGAGGGCACTAATCCAAATTAGAAGTACACCACACTCTTGACCCAATCAACTCTCAACAGTCCCACTTTCTAGTAACATTGCCTTGGACGTTAGGTTTTCAACATATAAATTTTGGAGAGACATAAACATTCAGAGCATAGTAGCAAGTGTTCAGGATCTTCTCTTTTTCACTGGTCTTCTGAAACTATACAATAATGCATCTTACTTTTGTCTATTGCTAGTCAATTGTATATGGAATCTAATTAAAGAAAGATACATTTTAGATTTATAAAGAAGCTACTGTATATTTGTCTCAAGTGAAAATTTTTAAAAATCATGAATTTCTGATTATCTAATCAATACATGCTCAATATGCAGCTTGATTTTTTATCATAGCATATTTATATATTTATTTTAATTATTTAAATTTTATTTCTTTAGCACCAAAAAAATTTTGTATTGGAGTATAGCCAATTAACAATGTTGTGATAGTTTCAGGTGAACAGTGAAGGGGATCAACCATGTAACTACATGTATACATCTCCCCCCAAACCCTCTCCCATCCAGGCTAGTATGTATAACCTTGAACAGTTCCATGTGCTATACAAAAGATTGTTCTTGGCTATCCGTTTCAAACATTGCAGTGTGTACATGACTTTCCCAAAGCTCCAAACCATCCCCTCCCCACCACAACCATGAGTTCGTTTTCTAAGTCTGTGAGTCTCCTTCTGTTTTGCAAATAGCTTCATTTGTATCATTTATTTTTTAGAATCCATATAAAAGGGATGTCATATGATATTTCTCCTTATCTGTCTGACTTATTTCACTCAGTATGACACTCTCTAGGTCTATTATGCAGCATGATTTTAATGAGAAACTTGTTGGACTTCTGATCTACTGAATGAAAAGAAAATACATGCATTATTTTATGCTATTAAGTGTGATTTGTTGCAGCAGCCAAAGAAAACAAATACACAAGGGTTAGTATGTGTAAAGTGTTTAAAATAGTGCTGGGCATTAGATCAGAGTTCAGTAACCTATCCTTACTCTATGGTGGCAATGAAATTGGTGATTATCCCTTCTAGTAACAGTTCTGTTCATTTTTGCATCAAATCACATCAGTCAAAGCTACATCTCTTCCATGGACACCATGCTGAACTTTAGGGATTCAAAGTGAAAAGAAATGATTTCTTGCCCCAACTCTCACTGGGATTAAGGAGATCAGTCTACAGGGAGAGCCACCCTTGCAAACAAGTCATTTTTATACACGGTGATAAGTTCTAAGAGAAGAAAAATCTAAGAACTTTGCTTTCTTGTGCTCCTACTTCATCTTTCCCTACAATTGCTGTTAATGAAGATGTGCTGCCTGGGTAAAGATGAATCCTACCTGGCTTTCTCAAAATGTGAACCAAAAGAAAATATCTGTGGTTTTCTGATATGATGAATATTTGTATTTCATGGGGATTCAGTGCTGTGTAGGCAAGCTGGAACTCTCCCAGAACCAGAACTCAGAGCTGAAATGGAAGTGATAAAAGAAATTTCCACATACTGTGGTGTAGGGAAGTCATTCTGGTTTATACATGAGCTAACTTGAATTTAATGCTAACTAAAATAGTCTGTTTATGGCATATGAAACATACATTGTTCATCTGCCTTAATTATTAAAGAAAAGGGTGAACTGACCAAAGGTAAAGAATGTGCATGTTACAAACAAGGATTAAATCTTAGGACACCAGCGCTGGTCCTCCTTTGATGCTCAGACACCTTTCCTGGGTGCCAAGGCCATACTGGCTCACTATGTACAGGTTGGTCTCTTGTTTCTTGCTTTTGAAAATTTAAAAAGCTTTATTCCTAATTTGTTTGATATTCTTTGTTCTGACTAGACATAAAACTGTGCTGAAAACCATAGTTCTCTGGTGCAGTTCCTCATTGTTAGGTATCTGAGAGCCTATTTCCCTGCCTAAAGTCCTCAGTTTGGCTCATGTAAAACTCTCTTCTATCCTTACTATAGATTATTTGTTAATTATTTTCATCGACATTACTGCAAACTTTGAACTTTTTTCCCAAAAAGTGCATTTAGTAAGGCCAGGATAGATTAAGAATGAACAAAATGGGTCAGAAGCCAGAAGACTTACATAGGACACTTCGTCTCAATTATTTCTTTTTAAGTACCACTGTACTATCTCCTCCCTCAAAATAGATATAGTAAATAAGTGAAAATAGAACCTCCTCCATGTTCTATTCTAACAGTGGTGTGGGCAGTAAATGTCCAGAAGGAAAACAGATCAGGTTGGATGGGAAGAGGTTTCATGCTGTCCTGGTCTATGTGCCCCACGGATATCCATCCACACACAGTCTCTCACATACACAGGCATATACACAATGACCCTTGTTCCCCTCCCACATCTATGACATTTACAGTCTTAATGGAGGAGAATAAAGCAAGTCAAGAGTGAAGAATGCCTTATAATGATTTGTGTTCATTCATTCATTCATTCAACCAACATTCATTAAGAACCAACTTGCTGGGCTTCCCTGGTGGTCCAATGGGTAAGGACACTGCCTTGCAAGGAGCGTCAGTTCAATCCCTGGCCTGGAAAGATCCCACGTGCCACAGAGCAGCTGGACCAATGTGTACAATTACCGAGCCAGAGCTCTGGAACGCATGCGCCCAGAGCCGGTGCTCTGTGACAACAGAGGCCACCGCGATGGGAGGCCCACATGGGCCAAAGAACAAAGATGGATGAAACTAGATAAATGAAAGACCGATAGAAGTTAAACAACATGTTATTGCTTAATATAAAAAAAGGGTGAACTGACCAAAGGTAAAGAATGTGCATGTTACAAACAAGGATTAAATCTTAGGACACCAGCGCTGGTCCTCCTTTGATGCTCAGACACCTTTCCTGGGTGCCAAGGCCATACTGGCTCACTATGTACAGGTTGGTCTCTTGTTTCTTGCTTTTGAAAATTTAAAAAGCTTTATTCCTAATTTGTTTGATATTCTTTGTTCTGACTAGACATAAAACTGTGCTGAAAACCATAGTTCTCTGGTGCAGTTCCTCATTGTTAGGTATCTGAGAGCCTATTTCCCTGCCTAAAGTCCTCAGTTTGGCTCATGTAAAACTCTCTTCTATCCTTACTATAGATTATTTGTTAATTATTTTCATCGACATTACTGCAAACTTTGAACTTTTTCCAACAAGTGCATTTAGTAAGGCCAGGATAGATTAAGAATGAACAAAATGGGTCAGAAGCCAGAAGACTTACATAGGACACTTCGTCTCAATTATTTCTTTTTAAGTACCACTGTACTATCTCCTCCCTCAAAATAGATATAGTAAATAAGTGAAAATAGAACCTCCTCCATGTTCTATTCTAACAGTGGTGTGGGCAGTAAATGTCCAGAAGGAAAACAGATCAGGTTGGATGGGAAGAGGTTTCATGCTGTCCTGGTCTATGTGCACACACGGATATCCATCCACACACAGTCTCTCACATACACAGGCATATACACAATGACCCTTGTTCCCCTCCCACATCTATGACATTTACAGTCTTAATGGAGGAGAATAAAGCAAGTCAAGAGTGAAGAATGCCTTATAATGATTTGTGTTCATTCATTCATTCATTCAACCAACATTCATTAAGAACCAACTTGCTGGGCTTCCCTGGTGGTCCAATGGGTAAGGACACTGCCTTGCAAGGAGCGTCAGTTCAATCCCTGGCCTGGAAAGATCCCACGTGCCACAGAGCAGCTGGACCAATGTGTACAATTACCGAGCCAGAGCTCTGGAACGCATGCGCCCAGAGCCGGTGCTCTGTGACAACAGAGGCCACCGCGATGGGAGGCCCACATGGGCCAAAGAACAAAGATGGATGAAACTAGATAAATGAAAGACCAATAGAAGTGGCCCGCCCACGCCCCTCCCTCCCCACCCCACCCCAACCGCTGCCCAAACCCCCTCCCAAAAAAGAAGAACCGACTTACCATATCAGGTACTGCCTTGGTGCTAGAGACAAACAGACAAGCAAGACATGCCATCTTTCTATGAGGAGCTCTTCATGCAGCAGAAGGAGCAAACAAGACAGTCAGCGATCACACCACCATGAGATAGAGGCAAAACCAGCAATGGGCACAGATAGCCCCAGGAGCTTAGGATGAGGGTGCACAGCAACGTGAAGGGGCCAGAAAAGCTCCCCTGGAGGTTGAGCATGGTCCGCTCTTGAAGGATGAGAGTTGTTGGATAACCAATCATCAGCCAGACCACAAGAAAAGGAACACATGATTTCAAGAAAGACAAGAGACAACTAGGGGCCAGTCCGTTTGCCGTCCCCAACCTCTACCCAGAACCCTGTTCTACAGTTCACATTTTCTCATAATAATGTCTTAGAACACATTACACACCACTGACCCAGTTCCTAAGCCTAGTGCAAGTGCAACCTGTGCAAGTACCACACAAATGACTCTTGCAGACACATGCAGCTGGAAGACAGCGGAAAGAGATCCAGTTCATGAATCCTAGCTCTTCCACCTCTCAGTTGTGCAAACTTGTGCAAAGTGTGTTGCTTTCTGAGTCACAGTTTCTTCATCTTTTCTAAGAGATATGTTAAGTGTTTCTGTTAAGGTCCTAGAAATGATTGGATAGGTCAGGATAATTTGTGAGGTAAAGACTACAAGAAACAGGAGCCAATCCATGTTTACCTTGGAGAAAGAGCTATTAGGAAGACAAAGAAAGCACAGGTCCCATAAGATGGGGAGAAGGAGGAAAGAGTCAGGAGTCACGTGGCTTGGATTTTAGCAGAGGTTTGAGCAGAGAGGCATATTAAAGAAAAAAAAGGGTTGGGGACAGTTGTAAAGTTTGGGAGATATTGAAGTGATAGAAATGCTTTAAAAACAAAGATTTTAAGAAATATTGCTGAGATTTATGAGATTTGTGAACTGGATATCACCTAATATTCTCCAAGAGATGCCAAGAGAGATTGTAGCTTTTAAGAGACATTGTGATACCAGAAACCAGGCCATGGGGCCCTTGTTTATCTCAGGGTAACATGTTTCGAGAATTAGTACCTGAATGAACAATGTTCAAGCTGTCTAGTGTAAAATAAGTCTTTGTTTATGTGAACCATTGATGCTTCTTCCAAACTATCAGACACTATTTAAGAATGTAGGATCTGGAGCCCAATTTCCTGGGTTCTACTACTTACTAGCTAGGTAATTCAAGCAAGTGACTTAACTTTTCTGAGCCTCTATGCTATCATTTTTAAAGGGAGACTAACAATATCTACTAGATAGGATGAGCATGCTGATTATATGAGTTAATCCTTGCAAAGCTCTGAGGACAGGCCCTGATACATAGTAAGCGCTTCATAAATGTTTATTTTTATTATTTGTGTATGGTTGTCATCCTTATTCTACCACAGTCTACACAAATGCAGGGCTCTACAAACTTGAGTTTCTTGCCTTCTGATCAAGCCAAAACTTTGACCCCTGTGCCAATACTGACCATCCTTCTAGGCCTAGCTCAAACGGCATTTCCTCCTAAGCTTTAGTAGTGTTCTAACAAGTTACTGGGAGATGACCTTCTCTGTTACATGTTACTCATCTTGCTTCTCTCATGAGATTGAAAGGTCCTTTAAAAGCACAAGAATCATGCATCTGGGGCTCCTCTCTGCAACCCCCAACCCCCTAGATGAGCACACACTGACTTGGAATGTTCTTCCTTTAAGTGGACTAGACAGGGATTGGGTGAATCATTTTCGAGATGTTTAGTCTTCATGTTAATATACTTCTTATTGACCGCCAACTCACCCTCATCTATCCTACTGTCAAACCCAAGAAATGACCAGATTCTGTCATCCAGAAAGTTCTAAAAGGCAACAGCCATGAGTGTTATGTCCTCACACTTGTAACTACAGATCACTCATGAGCATCCTTAGCTCAAAACACATTAGAAAGCCTTTATTGGGTCTTTTAGGACCTCCCCAGTGCCCAAGCAGTAAAAAATCCACGTGTATTGCAGAAGCCACAGGTTTGATCTTTGGATCAGGAAGATCCCCAGAAGGAGGGTATGGCAACCCACTCCAGTATTTTTGCCTGGAGAATCCCATAGACAGAGGAGACTGGAGGGCTACAGTCTATAGGGTCATGAAGAGTTGGACATGACTAAAACAGCTTAACACACATGTGCTGTGTCTTCCAAACTATCAGACACTATTTAAGAATGTAGGATCTGGAGCCCAATTTCCTGGGTTCTACTACTTACTAGCTAGGTAATTCAAGCAAGTGACTTAACTTTTCTGAGCCTCTATGCTATCATTTTTAAAGGGAGACTAACAATATCTACTAGATAGGATGAGCATGCTGATTATATGAGTTAATCCTTGCAAAGCTCTGAGGACAGGCCCTGATACATAGTAAGCGCTTCATAAATGTTTATTTTTATTATTTGTGTATGGTTGTCATCCTTATTCTACCACAGTCTACACAAATGCAGGGCTCTACAAACTTGAGTTTCTTGCCTTCTGATCAAGCCAAAACTTTGACCCCTGTGCCAATACTGACCATCCTTCTAGGCCTAGCTCAAACGGCATTTCCTCCTAAGCTTTAGTAGTGTTCTAACAAGTTACTGGGAGATGACCTTCTCTGTTACATGTTACTCATCTTGCTTCTCTCATGAGATTGAAAGGTCCTTTAAAAGCACAAGAATCATGCATCTGGGGCTCCTCTCTGCAACCCCCAACCCCCTAGATGAGCACACACTGACTTGGAATGTTCTTCCTTTAAGTGGACTAGACAGGGATTGGGTGAATCATTTTCGAGATGTTTAGTCTTCATGTTAATATACTTCTTATTGACCGCCAACTCACCCTCATCTATCCTACTGTCAAACCCAAGAAATGACCAGATTCTGTCATCCAGAAAGTTCTAAAAGGCAACAGCCATGAGTGTTATGTCCTCACACTTGTAACTACAGATCACTCATGAGCATCCTTAGCTCAAAACACATTAGAAAGCCTTTATTGGGTCTTTTAGGACCTCCCCAGTGCCCAAGCAGTAAAAAATCCACGTGTATTGCAGAAGCCACAGGTTTGATCTTTGGATCAGGAAGATCCCCAGAAGGAGGGTATGGCAACCCACTCCAGTATTTTTGCCTGGAGAATCCCATAGACAGAGGAGACTGGAGGGCTACAGTCTATAGGGTCATGAAGAGTTGGACATGACTAAAACAGCTTAACACACATGTGCTGTGTCTTTCACAGCACCACAGACAGTGTGATACCTTAGAGTTAGGAAGTAGAAAATGTGTCCTTGAGTTCCCTTCTACCATCTCCTGGTTGAGACCATGAATCAATCATGGACCATCTCTGAGCCTTACTTTTCTCATCTATGAAATGGGAACAATGAAATAGCTGCCAGGCCACCTCGTCTTGTTGGTAAGAACATCTGGGAAAGTTCTTTGAAATGGTAACTATACTGAATTAGGTATTACTTCTATCTCAAGTTTAAGAATCCACCAAAGAGGATGCTTTACAGAGAGGCAGGGCCATTGACCTTCCAACTTGTGTTCAACCTAATTAGCATTCACTCAAAGAGTTTCTGAGACCCAAGAAAAGAAAGAAACAGAGGAAGTGGGGGACGAGGTAGGAGAGGAACAGTTGGTGATGGAGAAAGAAAAATCTAATCTTTTGCTAATACCAAGGGCCCCAGCTTAAGAACACACAAGTAAACAGTGAAGCGTGGTGACCCAGGACCAGCTGGGGGACCTCACGAACAAAAGCAGTTAACAATGCTTCTTTCAGCTCTGGAGCAATCCAGAGCCAGCTCGGACGGGGGGCTGCTGGAAAAGGAGCTGGGGTCCTGCTTGGAGACCCAGCCTCACAGTCAAATGTCAACCCATCAATACCAAGGGCGTAGAAAGGAGCCTATTGCTTAGGGCCTTTGTTTCTTTATTTTTCATTAATTAGTCTTTTGTTCACCCATCTGAGTCGGATAGAAATCCGTTCTGTAATCCTTTCAAAAATCCAACTCCCCCTCCATACCCATGTTAGTGAAGACAGAATAAAATCTGTGGTTTTGGCTCCTTGCCGTGGCCACAAAGGACTTTGAAGGTTTTTTTTTTTACAACATTAGAAAGCCTTTATTGGCACCTCCCCAGTGCCCAAGCAGTAAAAAATCCACGTGTATTGCAGAAGCCACAGGTTTGATCTTTGGATCAGGAAGATCCCCAGAAGGAGGGTATGGCAACCCACTCCAGTATTTTTGCCTGGAGAATCCCATAGACAGAGGAGACTGGAGGGCTACAGTCTATAGGGTCATGAAGAGTTGGACATGACTAAAACAGCTTAACACACATGTGCTGTGTCTTTCACAGCACCACAGACAGTGTGATACCTTAGAGTTAGGAAGTAGAAAATGTGTCCTTGAGTTCCCTTCTACCATCTCCTGGTTGAGACCATGAATCAATCATGGACCATCTCTGAGCCTTACTTTTCTCATCTATGAAATGGGAACAATGAAATAGCTGCCAGGCCACCTCGTCTTGTTGGTAAGAACATCTGGGAAAGTTCTTTGAAATGGTAACTATACTGAATTAGGTATTACTTCTATCTCAAGTTTAAGAATCCACCAAAGAGGATGCTTTACAGAGAGGCAGGGCCATTGACCTTCCAACTTGTGTTCAACCTAATTAGCATTCACTCAAAGAGTTTCTGAGACCCAAGAAAAGAAAGAAACAGAGGAAGTGGGGGACGAGGTAGGAGAGGAACAGTTGGTGATGGAGAAAGAAAAATCTAATCTTTTGCTAATACCAAGGGCCCCAGCTTAAGAACACACAAGTAAACAGTGAAGCGTGGTGACCCAGGACCAGCTGGGGGACCTCACGAACAAAAGCAGTTAACAATGCTTCTTTCAGCTCTGGAGCAATCCAGAGCCAGCTCGGACGGGGGGCTGCTGGAAAAGGAGCTGGGGTCCTGCTTGGAGACCCAGCCTCACAGTCAAATGTCAACCCATCAATACCAAGGGCGTAGAAAGGAGCCTATTGCTTAGGGCCTTTGTTTCTTTATTTTTCATTAATTAGTCTTTTGTTCACCCATCTGAGTCGGATAGAAATCCGTTCTGTAATCCTTTCAAAAATCCAACTCCCCCTCCATACCCATGTTAGTGAAGACAGAATAAAATCTGTGGTTTTGGCTCCTTGCCGTGGCCACATGGTCACAAAGGACTTTGAAGGACTCTTTCTTTCTTTTTCTTTTTTTTTAACAAGCATTTATTGAGTAACTGCTACTCATTCAACAAACATATAAAGAATGCCCACTGCACTCCTGGCCCTGTACTTGGTGTTAGGGACACAAAAATGAATAAAACCCAAACTGGGGACTCAATAAACTCAGTGAGGGAGGTCAGAGATCAGCGCCAGTTAGCACAGAGCCTCGTAGAAAGCTCTCCTTGTCGGAAGAGACATCCAGATGTGATGGTCCATGAGTTGTGAGGAGGAAGAGATAGCTTCTCTTGGGCGTGAGCTGAGAAGGCTCGATTTCATGGTGCCATTTGAGTGCTGAGGCTTCTACATGTTCACTGTGGGTTAAAATAATAGCCAGCTGCTGCAGAACCTCTGGTGGGTGTGCAGGGCACTTCTCTCAGCACTTTGCTCCTGTAAGCTCCACGTTGCTTTTTCACTGGAGGACCTCTTATGATCTCCACTTTGCAAATGCAAATCCGAAGCCAGTATAAAAGAGAGAACTAGAATCTACTATACAGCACAGGGACCTCTGTGCAATACTCTGTAATGACCTATATGGGCAAAGAATCTTAAAAAGAATGGGCTATATGTATATGAAGAGCGGATTCACTTTGCTGTACAGCAGGAACTTATACAACACTGCAAATCAACTGCACTCCAATAAGAATTAATTAAAAAAAAAAAAAAAAGTCAAATCTGAAGCCAGGAACCCTGGCGCCAGGACCCATGCTCTTGACTTTGGAGCTGGCTATGTAGCTTCCCTGAGACCTGTCTGCCCCTCCCCACTGGGGCCCTCAAAGGCAGCGTCTCACTGATCTCTATGACTTCAGAGTCCAGCACAATTCCTGGTATGAGGTGAGCCTCTGAAAGAGCATTCTGGAACTGCTGAACTGAGCTCACCATAGCCAGATGCTGAGGTCCCAGAAGGTCTAGTGGAAGGGCCCAGTATGTCTGAAGAGCAGGGAGGTGAGATCAGGGGCTGGGATTGGGTGGGGTGGGGAGAGGTGAAGACACCATCATGAAGTCTCACCTGTGGCTTTTAGGAGGCCAGGAAGGAGAGCAGAGCTGGCATTTGGGAAACGGAGGCTCTGATCCTTCAGGACCCCCAGGCACATGCTCCATCTACTCTGAGCACAGACCTGCCCTCGGGTGCACTTTTCTGGCTCCGAGGGCAGGGTTTGGGCTTTAGATAATAATTGCATACATTTGCCTAGTAAACACAGGGCGACTGTAGCATAATTACATGTTCTTACAGAGATGGTGCTCGGTAATTACTTTCAGTGGCCCCAAAGTATTATTTAACACATATTCTGGTTTATAAGACAGAAATAATGATGAATTTGCTAGGTAATTACACAGCACTTACCCACTACATATCCTGCCAGTAGCTGATAGTTAGTCCATCATTAGGGGCTAGCAGTTGCTTGAGTGAATAGCAAGCTCTTCTTTATTATTGGTGTCTAGGCACATAAAGCATTATTAAAGCACCATTAGTGACATTTCTCCAAAGGATAAGTATGCAAGTTTACTTGAGAAGTCAACTTTCTTCAGGCTAAATGCCTTTTTTTTTTAATCTTTCTGACAGGAGTGGTAGCAAAGAATCAATTCTAACTTGTGTCCGCTCACTGAAGACGCTTCCTTAATGAAACTGAGCAGATGAAGGAAGATTTGCTCTGGCTTAGGCAATGGGAGGGGAGTCATCACTGTTTTCAATAGGAAGATTGCTAGTTAATTCGCCCAAATGGTGGTGACCGGTTGAGGAGGAGCCCCAGGTCTGGCGCCACCATCCCTGGGGTGGGCTGGGTCAGCATGCTGAGTGCCAGGGCAAACCACAGCATCCTCAAGGCTCCTCTTAGGATGCAGCCTTGGAGGGTCCAGGACTCTGTAAGAGGGGGCACCCTGGCTTTCGGGCCATTTGGGGGTACCCATGGGAAAGGAATATACATACAATGGATACCAAACAAAGGAGACACAAGCCCAGAACCAGTCTTTCTGTCCTTCCAAAGGGCTCTTGGGAAAGCTGCCTGACATATTTCATGTGGAAGGCAATAATTTGGGGACCATGGCTCAACTCTAAATGCTCTTGGCTCAGCTACTGGCATCAAGAGAAGTCAACTCTTTGTAATCCATAGAGGGCTTAAAGAGCATGGCCACCATTATGGTTGGTGGGCAAGAGAGGGAATGGGCCTTTTGGAGCAGACAGAGCCCTCATTACCATTCCATTCCAACCCGACTCAATTCTGGAGGGAACAATTCAACGCCAAACATGAACCCTGTTCCAGATCCAAACTGCCAAGCCAAGTGGCCAGTTCCAGCGTCCTATTTCTTCTATAACGAACTCCAGGATTCTGAGTTTGACTTTAGAAGTGACTTTGGTTGCCATGGAAATCAGTGGGGAGTTGCTGGGAAAAGCTTAGGGTTAAAGTTAGAAGACCCCAAGTTCAAATCCTAGGTATGCTTTCGACGAGCTGGGCAATATTTGCCATTCATCTCTCTAAGCTTCAGTTTCTTTATCTATAACACAATCTGAAAGACTATCAATCCCATTAGGCTAGAAATCACACCTATTTCTTTCACTACTAATTTCTTGCATCCAACACAATGCCCAACACATTCTAAAGCCACAGTCCACATTTTCAGTTGAATAAGACTGGAGAAGGGAATCACACATGTAGTTTACAAAAATCCACCCATTTGCACCTAGTGAAAAACAGAGAGAAAGAAGAACAACTTCAACAGGCCTGAAGGTTCTGCTTGATCAGTCCACTCAGTGCACATGTACAGCAGACTGATGCTAAAACCGAAGACCTAGAACTCCTCTTCCTCCCTTTTGCTTAGTTTTGAGAACCTTGCTGCACTGAATACATAAATCATCATTAATAATTTAATATTTTGCTTTGGAATATGTGCACTCACAAAATAATACGCAGTATGTTATTACATCCATCCCACATAATTCACAAGGATGACTGTGTTCAGTTGCAATCACAAAACCTTTTAAGCTCTACTTTATGGAAGATTTGTAGGAGTTTCCAGGGAGATTTAGATTATTACCAGACTTAACCTTGAGAAGCTTACCTCATAGCATTGGAGTTATCTCACAGGGTCACTGTGAGTGAACTGAGAATTAAAGCTTTGTGGACTAGAAACACTGGACAAAAACAGCTATTATCCTACTCACTCCTCTCTCAGTATGGCAACTTAGCTTGGACAAAGTCAAGAGCCTTGATTACAGCCCAGTCCTCTTGACTCCCAGGATGGAGTGCTGGCATCTACATCACAGTTTAGCCCAACAAAAAGCTGTTGAGTAATTATTAGGAGCTCAACAAAGTGCTCACCCCTTATGGAAAAATATAAGGCACAGAGCACTGACCACTGAGACTCAGTAATTCATGCAGGGTTTACAACTGCTCAGCCGGCCCCAGAGTACAGCAAATCTTGACCTCCTATCTGAACATGGAGGCAGATCCTGGGGAGCATAAGATAGAGGGGCACTCATACACACAGAGCTAGCCTTTGGCACTGAGGAAAGCCATTTCTTCACTGTTTAAAACTGCTTTGTAAGTGTTGCAATTTTTTTCCTCAATTCAAAGCTGCCTTGTTTCCTTCTCATTTCACTGGGTTTCAAATGAGAAAAAGAACTCTAGTGTGATTTCTAGCCCCCAGATCCTACCTATACCCCTCACACATCCTGTATTACCTAAGAAGAGCTTCTAACCCCATGGGAGGAGCATAGGAGGCATACACAATCCCATCGTCAACTGGAAAGTGTTAAAATGACAAGAAAAAGGTATGTAGACTGGGGTCACCAGGAAAGCCTCCATGGAGAGGTCAGAGTTACAGAAAGGTCTGAGAATGACCTTGAGATTGAGAAGCAGGATATAAATTGTGTGTCTCTTGATTTTCCCTGGCCTGTATCCATTCAACCTTCTTTTTATAATCGAATCTTGACTTCCTTTGGAGAAAGACCCTTCTTCCTGACCTGAAGGATGAGTAAGGGACCTAGGCCTGAGAAATAAGGGGAATCTCATCCCCCTTTACTGACTCAGTAGCCATGAGTTTGAGCAAACTCCAGGAGATGGTGAAGGACAGGGAAGCCTGGCATGCTGCAGTTCATAGGGTCACAAAGAGTGGGACATGACTTAGTGACTGAACAACAACAAGCATGAGCTTATGAGTGAACATGTGTGTATCTTAAGATGGTCCAATCAGTCCCTTTCCCAGGTTTACTGGAAAAGAGGCAATCTCTTTCTATAGAATAACTAACCTATAGAACATAAGCCTGGAGCTGCCAGGGCCAGCCTATTTAGTGAGCTAGCCTAAGCAAAGCTGTTGAGCTACATTATTAGCCCAGGATGGGAGTGCTGGCATCTACATCACAGTTTAGCCCAACAAAAGCTGTTGAGTAATTATTAGGAGCTCAACAAAGTGCTCACCCTTATGGAAAAATATAAGGCACAGAGCACTGACCACTGAGACTCAGTAATTCATGCAGGGTTTACAACTGCTCAGCCGGCCCCAGAGTACAGCAAATCTTGACCTCCTATCTGAACATGGAGGCAGATCCTGGGGAGCATAAGATAGAGGGGCACTCATACACACAGAGCTAGCCTTTGGCACTGAGGAAAGCCATTTCTTCACTGTTTAAAACTGCTTTGTAAGTGTTGCAATTTTTTTCCTCAATTCAAAGCTGCCTTGTTTCCTTCTCATTTCACTGGGTTTCAAATGAGAAAAAGAACTCTAGTGTGATTTCTAGCCCCCAGATCCTACCTATACCCCTCACACATCCTGTATTACCTAAGAAGAGCTTCTAACCCCATGGGAGGAGCATAGGAGGCATACACAATCCCATCGTCAACTGGAAAGTGTTAAAATGACAAGAAAAAGGTATGTAGACTGGGGTCACCAGGAAAGCCTCCATGGAGAGGTCAGAGTTACAGAAAGGTCTGAGAATGACCTTGAGATTGAGAAGCAGGATATAAATTGTGTGTCTCTTGATTTTCCCTGGCCTGTATCCATTCAACCTTCTTTTTATAATCGAATCTTGACTTCCTTTGGAGAAAGACCCTTCTTCCTGACCTGAAGGATGAGTAAGGGACCTAGGCCTGAGAAATAAGGGGAATCTCATCCCCTTCACTGACTCAGTAGCCATGAGTTTGAGCAAACTCCAGGAGATGGTGAAGGACAGGGAAGCCTGGCATGCTGCAGTTCATAGGGTCACAAAGAGTGGGACATGACTTAGTGACTGAACAACAACAAGCATGAGCTTATGAGTGAACATGTGTGTATCTTAAGATGGTCCAATCAGTCCCTTTCCCAGGTTTACTGGAAAAGAGGCAATCTCTTTCTATAGAATAACTAACCTATAGAACATAAGCCTGGAGCTGCCAGGGCCAGCCTATTTAGTGGCTACCTGAACCTGGAGCCAGTGTAGAAGGAAACACACTCTAGACAGAGAAATAAACTAACATCAGGTTCTGGAATATTGCTCAAACCCTTGGATCTCACTATGCCTGACTCCAAAGTAAAATGGTCCTGGATTTTAAGGACCAATACGTTTAACTTTTCCCAATACGTTTAACTTTTCATGTAAGACATGAATTGGATTGGGTTTCTCTAAACTGCAGTGAAAAGAGTTCTAACAAATTAGATACTCATTTTAGGAAGTAAAAAACGAAAACAAACAGCAACAAAAAAAGAAAGGGACGACAAAACAGGCATTAAGAACGGCATGAGCAAAGACCTAAAGGCATGGATCTAGGCCTTTGGATGAAACAACATTTTCATCAAGAGCCATAGAAGATAAATGAGGGCAGGGGGGCATATTGTAAACATGCCAAATGATCAAAAAACATCTTTGGAGAACCAAACCCAGAGTTGAAAGTAGGCAGATACATGCCCAGACCCAAAGGCAGCTCATGAACAGGCTGGTCCAGTTACATTCTCATTCAGGGAAATCCCTACCACATGCCAGATGCTGCACATCTGTGGTTAGCATTGTTCCTTTAAAGAATAACACAGATTCTTCTCCGGGCAAGCCACACATTTTCATTAGCTGTGGTCAGGAGGGAAACCGTGCGCCTTCAGACGAGTTTCAGTTGTCAGACTGCTCTGGGGCATGTCTTTCAGGGGCGCTGATTCATCTTCTCTGTTAGCTGGCTCCAGGGGACGCACACCTGTGTCCCAGGGCAACTTCAGAGAGAGGGGAGACAAAAGACCATGCTGGGCTCCAGCTGCCTCTGCAGACACTCTTGCCATGGAGCAGACAGAACAGCAGCCACGCCTGGTGGACAGTCAGCAGTGGGGTTGTTTATGTTCAGCTCCTGGGAACTGCTCCCCCATGACTAGGGGCTCTTTCTCTAAATTCTGTCCCAACTGACAGCTTGGGTCAGGGGAGACCGGCTGACATCTGGGCTTAATTTCATCTCCTGCTTACCCACCTCTCAGTCATCCACACACTACATTCTTCAACCACTGCTGAACGCAAGCTGCTCAGAGATGCTTTGGTGATGGAGCCCCAAACGGGGGTGGAGGTGCAATCACAGCACACTCAGATTTAACTTATAAGAATTCTGCTCTATGTGCCGAGTGAGGAAGAGGAAAAGGAATCTGAAAGCAAACAAGACAGTAGGTATGAGTGACTTGACCTTCCATCCCTCTCCCAGGGCAGATGCTCTGTGGTGAGTATGAGCAGGTGCCTCCGACAGTATATCTCAGCTCCTGCGGGTCCCTCATTGTTTGAACTTCTTGTCTTGCTGAGTATATTTGGCAGAAAAAGTAGAGCGAGCTGCTGTAACAAACAAACAACATCCAGTTTCAAAGGCTAATTGCTTGTTCTCAGTCACAGTGTGAGGTGGGTCTGGAGGTGGTCCTCAGCGACTGTCCTGTTAGCAGGGATTCCAGGATCCAGCATCTTCTGTCTGTGATGCTGCCATATGAAGCCTTACGGAAGGGGATGCAAGCTGCTGTAGGTTGGGCTCAGGTGAAGATGAGAGTGCAGGGTGTTTAATAGGGAGTGCTCTTAGGATCGTACATGTGGAAGGGAGAGGATGTAAGCTCAGGCTGAGAGGGAAGCTGAGATGCAGTACAACCCCACAAAGGTTTCCACAGGGCCCTTTCATGTTCCAGGAAGCTCACTGTGAGATCCTTCTTGACCTTTGGCATGACTTGGCTGTCAGCGAAGCAATGAAGGGGAGATGGTGGAAACTGTAGGGTTTGGACAGGTGGCTTGATGTAAAGAAGGATGATTCAGGAACATCCAGACTTCAGACCATCGTTCCAAAGTCCTGGACACGAGCCCGTTCTCTGGACACTGGCAGCCACTCTAGAGTGTGTATCTACTTACCTTCAGGAAGACAATGTAGGGAGGGCATTGGCCTGCTTTTCTAACAAGGCAGCTTTGGTGGGTTGTTCTGCCTCAACACCAGGAATCAACCAGGACTCCTCTCAGCCCACAAAGGAAAAGGTTTCACCCCTCCCTCTAGGGCCCTAGGGTGACCCCTGAGTCCCCATGGAAGTGTCACAGGTGGAGTTTCCCCTCACCCACCCCTATTTCTCTTTTCTCTTCTTGACCCCTAAGTCCTCTCTCTTTAAGCCCTTCCCTGTATAATATCTTGACTCTGCTTTTTGTTAGACATGCCAACCCTCCTTAAACCAAGGCAGGCGAAGGCAACCAAAGACATGAAGGAAGGCAGGACTATTTGGAGACCACCAGGCTAATAAGATTCAGGGGACAGACAGAAAACATTCCTAATTGGTAAAGCCAGTAGAACTTGGTGATCTGGGGCTTCTGACCCATTTCCTTGATGGACCCCCCAAAGCCAGTGCCATAATTGGCAGAATCTAGTGTAAAATTAAAATGTGGGCCTCCTGTTCGAAATGAAAGAGGGGATCCCTTTAGTGTCATTAAAGGGACTAAAATGCTACATTTTTTCTTTCTTCAACGTTTTGTCTTTCTCTCTTGTGACTTTTCATGGTCCTTTTTCTTTTCTATTCAATGTTATTCAAAGTAAAGAAAAAAATTAAAATTTTAAATTTTAAATTATTAGCACAAATTTTTTATCATTCATCTTTAACTTGTGTAATATCTATTTTATATGCAAATATATGAGCATTTAACTCTGCACAGAATCATCAAAGTGCACAATTTTTATTTCAGAGCTCTCACATGACTATTATTTTGTTTTTGCAGAAGAGTAGAAAAGCTGGGCAAAGCTAACCCAATTGTTTTCATTTCTTAATACATGCATATCCTACCAAGAATGAGAAGGAAGAAAGAAGGAGAAGGAATTGTGAGTAGTCCTAGGCTTTTCTTTCCTTACCTACCTTCATTTTCAGCCTAAGTAAGGGTATGATGACCTTCCCAGGTGGTGCTAGTGGAAAAGGACCCAGCTGCCAATGCAGAAGACGTAAGAGACGTGGGTTCAGTCCCTGGGTTGGGAAGATCCCCTGAAGGAGGGCACGGCAACCCACTCCAGTATTCTTGCCTGGAGAATCCCATGGACAGAGGCATCTGTCAGTCTACAGTCTGAAGGCCCACAAAGAGTTGGACATGACTCAAGCAACTTAGCATGCCCATGCACAGGGCACAGGTATGCTAGGGTTCCTTGGTTGTTTGTTTCTTAGAACACCATTGTCCTCTTTCTGTGCTCTAAGAACTATCTGTTTAAAATGGAAAGCTGGTTTCTTGGGATGGCCAGTGTCCCTACTTAGCCAACCATAGACATAACACACATACCTTGTATTCTGGTCCCCTCTTATCCATGGTTTCTCTTTCCAAAGTTTCAGTAATCTGCGGTCAACAGAGCTCTGGAAATATTACATGGAAAAATCCAGAAATAAATAACTCATAAGCTTTAAATTGCATGCTATTCTAAGTTGTGTGATGAAATCTCATACTATCCCACCCATCCCACCCGGCACATGAATCATCCCTTTGTCCAGCACATCCTGCCTGTTAGTCAGTTAGTCAGATAGTAGCCACTGAGGTTATCAGATCAACTGCCAAGGTAACACAGCGCCTGTGTTCAGGTAACCCTTGTTGTACTTAATAATGGTTCCCAAAAGGCAAGAGTAGTGATGCTGGCAGTTCAGATTTGCTGAAGAGAAGCCATAAAAGTGCATTCTTAAAATTCTTGACTTAATAAGGAAAGAAAAAAAACATAAGAATAGTTTGCTATGATATATGGCAAGAACGAATCTTTTATCTGCAAAATTGGGAAGAAGGGAAAAGAAATGTGCGCTAGTTCAGCTGCTGAACCTCAAAGTTATGGCCACAGTGCATGACACATGCTTAAGATGAAAAAGGCATTAAATTTGTACAATAAGATATTTTGAGAGACCACATTCACATAAACTTTTATTGTAGTGTATTGTTATAATTGTTGTAATTTATTAGTAGTTATTGTGGTTAATCTCTTACTCTGCCTACTTCATAAATTAAATATCATCAGAGGTAGGTAAGTACAGGAAAAAACAATATAGGCTTTGGTACTATCTGTGGTTTTGAACATCCATTGAAGGTCTTGGAACACATGCCCCACAGGAAAGGGAGACAATGGCACTTATTTGGAGTCTCACTGAAACCCTCCACATGATGAGTCCCCTGGAATTTGTGCTCGAGGGACCACAAATACATGAATGAGGTGGCCGGGGTGGCAGACAAGCATGCTGGCCTTCTTCTGCTCACACACATGCTGCATTGTCCAGTCAAATTTCCCAAATAGAGCTCAAGTTCAAAGATCAAATTATTAACCATTTCAAGATGACAATTAAACCAAACCCAGGACCCTTCCTCCGAGTACAGGGCCCTGAACACACCTATGCAGTGGGAATAATCATTTGGAATTTTCATAGTCATCTCCAGCTAAACACATCCCCAACTGATGTCTTCAACTACCCACCAACTTCACCATCAAACATTCTCCATGTCTTCTCCTCCCCATCTTGGCAATTGGTTCTTGCTGAAGTCACACACACATGGACACCTCTCTCCCTCACCACCAGCTCCTTCTCTCCACCACCTTCAATCCACTGCCAAACCCAGTGGATTTTCAGCTCCGAGGTCTCCCCACAATCTGTCCACTTATACTTACCTCTGCAACTCTGCATGAAAGCCACCATCAACTCATCTAAACAAGCAAAACAGCCTTTTACTTACAGAATGAAGTGAGTCAGAAAGAGTAAAGCAAGTATTGTGATAGATATATATGGAATCTAGAGAAATGGTTTAGATGATCTCATTTGTCAAGCAGAAATAGAGACACAGATGTAGGGAATCAATATATGGATACCAAGGATGATGATGGGTGGGTTGGATGGGTTGGGATTGATGTATATACGTTATTGATATTGTGTATAAGATAGATAACTAACGAGAACCTATTGTATAGCACAGGGAACTCTATTCAGTGATCTGTTATGACCTACATGGGAAGGAAATCCAACTTCCACTTTAGCCCCTCAAGACCCACTTTTGGCATAATTTTCGGAAGGATCAACCTAACATGTAAAGACTAGGTTCAATATCAGCTACTGAAATCCTTTCATTAACAGACTCCTTCTGACCCTTTTAGATCTTAGCTCTAATGTTACTTCTTCAGAAAGGCCTTCCTGGAGTCCCTAATAGAGAGTGGGCTGGCCCCATACCTACCCCATTCTTTCTCTCCTAAGAGTCAGGTTTTTTCCTCTGCCACATGTATCACAACTATAAATTGTATATTTGTGGGTGTCCTCTGAGCTGGAGTCTAAATTCAAGACTCTGATTCATTCACTACTATATTTATCCAGCAACTAGTACAGTGCAAGGTTCTTGGTGGCCACTCAAACTTTTTTTTTAAGAAGCAAAGAGATTTATGAGAGAGAGTAGAAGGAAGGGTCTAGGCTAACTCTGGGATCTCTGAATGACACGACAGGGAACTGGTGGCAGCACATAGAGAGAGGGACCATCCTGAGGGGGAAATAATGAATTTGGAAAGAGAATGAACAGATGCATGTGAACTTGTTTTGTGAGCTTTGACACTAAAAATGTGCAATAGTGACAGAAGCCAACTGGAGCTAGTGTGAGCTGAGGTGACCAGATCACCTAGACCAGGACACTGCAAGAATGAATGAGCGCTAGAAATAATTATGTTTGGATCATAGGCCTAAACCAGGATTGGCCAGAAAACAGGTCATTGTCCGCCCTAGGAATGAATTATAGAAAAATGCCTGAAAGTGAAAGTCAAGTCACTCAGTCATGTTCACCTCTTCAGACTAGCCATGGACGAGCCATGGGATTCTCCAGACAAGAATACTGGAGTGGGTATCCTATCCCTTCTCCAAGGAAGATTCCAGAAATTGAACCAACCCAGAAATTGAACTGGGGGCTCCTATATTGCAGGCAGATTCTTTACCAGCTGAGCTATCAGGGAAGTCCATAGATGCGTATAGATATATAGACTGTCTTAGGACCCAAGAGCAAGAGTGTAGGGGAACCTCAGATCACTCTAGAACTAATAATAAGAAAGCTCTAGGGAAAAGGCAGTTCTATGCTCTCTCTCTCTCCCTCTTCCCCTCTTTCTCCATCATTTCCAGTTCAACTTCCCAGGGAAAGGCTCTAACTGGCCCAGCTTTGGTTCAATATCAGCTACTGAAATCCTTTCATTAACAGACTCCTTTACCCTTTTAGATCTTAGCTCTAAGCTTCTTCAGAAAGGCCTTCCTGGAGTCCCTAATAGAGAGTGGGCTGGCCCCATACCTACCCCATTCTTTCTCTCCTAAGAGTCAGGTTTTTTCCTCTGCCACATGTATCACAACTATAAATTGTATATTTGTGGGTGTCCTCTGAGCTGGAGTCTAAATTCAAGACTCTGATTCATTCACTACTATATTTATCCAGCAACTAGTACAGTGCAAGGTTCTTGGTGGCCACTCAAACTTTTTTTTTAAGAAGCAAAGAGATTTATGAGAGAGAGTAGAAGGAAGGGTCTAGGCTAACTCTGGGATCTCTGAATGACACGACAGGGAACTGGTGGCAGCACATAGAGAGAGGGACCATCCTGAGGGGGAAATAATGAATTTGGAAAGAGAATGAACAGATGCATGTGAACTTGTTTTGTGAGCTTTGACACTAAAAATGTGCAATAGTGACAGAAGCCAACTGGAGCTAGTGTGAGCTGAGGTGACCAGATCACCTAGACCAGGACACTGCAAGAATGAATGAGCGCTAGAAATAATTATGTTTGGATCATAGGCCTAAACCAGGATTGGCCAGAAAACAGGTCATTGTCCGCCCTAGGAATGAATTATAGAAAAATGCCTGAAAGTGAAAGTCAAGTCACTCAGTCATGTTCACCTCTTCAGACTAGCCATGGACGAGCCATGGGATTCTCCAGACAAGAATACTGGAGTGGGTATCCTATCCCTTCTCCAAGGAAGATTCCAGAAATTGAACCAACCCAGAAATTGAACTGGGGGCTCCTATATTGCAGGCAGATTCTTTACCAGCTGAGCTATCAGGGAAGTCCATAGATGCGTATAGATATATAGACTGTCTTAGGACCCAAGAGCAAGAGTGTAGGGGAACCTCAGATCACTCTAGAACTAATAATAAGAAAGCTCTAGGGAAAAGGCAGTTCTATGCTCTCTCTCTCTCCCTCTTCCCCTCTTTCTCCATCATTTCCAGTTCAACTTCCCAGGGAAAGGCTCTAACTGGCCCAGCTTTGGTGAAGTGTCAACTCCCTCCCTTATCCCCAGTTCATTTTACTAAGACCAGGAGGCAGGAGACCAATTATAGACATGGTTTCCAGGTAGTACATGAAGTTGGGCAGACTCTTCAAAAGAGATCAACCACAAAATATAAATAACAATAATTTATTTCAGATCAGCTGACAAGGCATGATAGCACATCAAATAAGTGGAAGAGTCAGATGGTATCCAAAAGCACCTAGTAGCAAAAGATAGTCAGAGAAGACTTCCTGGAAGAGGGGATCCTTGAGAGATAGCATACTTTGGATGGAGGCAAAGGAAGCACAGATATTTCAGGAGAAGGGAACAGCAAGAACAAAGGCTGGGAAGCAGGATAAATGATCATTCCGTTCGTGGGTCATTCTTATTTGTCTTTTTGGTATTCCCTCATTTAGCCTCATTGTTTGTCATTGCAAAGTCATTTTAGGGGTACTACTCTGTTTGAGGATTTGAAACCTTCCTCTCCATTCTCCTCCTGCTCCTCACAGGCGAACAGAATGAGCACCTGGCCATAATTGGTATTGTCTACAGGGTTCAGGCTATAGGACTAATAATTGAAGGCATTTTATGAGATATTGTTCAGATCATTTATGAAGATTTCTGTAACAGAGCTTTTCTAGTCACATGTTAGTGAGTCAACCTGTATTTATTTTTAGTGATATAAATGGCAGCAGAATAGAACATAGAATTCATTGCAAGAAGTAAGGGTAAGCAGTGCTTTGTGAAATTTGTTTCAGTCACATTTACATGAATATGTGGGTCATGGTCAAAAATATTTCATAATATTGCCTGAGTCAGACTCGTTTTATCAACTTCTATTCCTGAGGAATGGCTTTATGGGAGAGAGTGTGAAAGTCAATGCTCTTAACTTTCCTAAGATTTGAAATGAGGATGGAAGAGAATCCTCCAGTGTCTGGGGTTTTGTACTTTAAAGAGACGCAAAGATGTGTATCAGCCTCAGTTATCAAGGGCTTCTGTTACCTTCCTCTCCTTCTCTATCCCATCCTCCTTCTGTCCATGAATAGGTCCATCAATACAGAGCAAGCAGAAGAGAAACAGCACTGGCTGATATGTAATAGTGATGCGTGGTTTGGACAAGAATTTTTGCTGCTCATCGACCTCGACATGCATTCCTTTGGTAGGCTGCTCTTGGAAACACCTTCACAGTGACTGGTCATGACCCTCAAACTGTCCTGCTAAGATACAAATGACCAGACCTCCCTCTCATTGGCAAACAGATCATCCCAAATCTTCAGACAGCCATGCCAAGCACTGGGGCTAATCAGGTTGCTCAGGGTAGACCAGCCCCTGAGGAGCAAACTAAGCACATTCCTAGGGGTTCAGCTACAAGGTCAAGATGCTAAGAGCCAACAGATTCTGCCCTGCTCTTCCCCACCCACAGAAAACTACAGCCTTTGGGTCACTGCATAGGCCACTGAACAAATGCCCAGTTGGCTCGTGAGCCACGCCTTGCTCATTGCACTGTGGGAGGTCAGTTTCCTTTTTTCCTGAGAATCCAACATTTGAGTTTCCCAGTCCCTCTTCTCATTATACATTCCAGCTGTTTCCTGCAGCCGCCTGCCGGGGTGAGAGCTCTGGGCTGGAGACCTGACTCCAAGATCAACCTCCAGCACTTTCTAGCCATAGCCCAGTTGCAAATCCTCGGTCCTCTTGGAACACCGTTTCTTCATTTGCTTAATAGGAGAAGCCTCCGCCAGCGTCCCTGCAGGGCTGTGGATAGGATCAGGTGGTGCAATTGCCACTTCCACTTCTGGAAGCCTGAGGTGGTGGGTAGATGATAAGCCACTGTCCCTGGGCTGCAGTCTGTGGAAGTCAGATGGGTGGGGCAGAGGAGGCCGGGGAGAATGTGCTTGTACTGGTCAAATATTTCATAATATTGCCTGAGTCAGACTCGTTTTATCAACTTCTATTCCTGAGGAATGGCTTTATGGGAGAGTGAAAGTCAATGCTCTTAACTTTCCTAAGATTTGAAATGAGGATGGAAGAGAATCCTCCAGTGTCTGGGGTTTTGTACTTTAAAGAGACGCAAAGATGTGTATCAGCCTCAGTTATCAAGGGCTTCTGTTACCTTCCTCTCCTTCTCTATCCCATCCTCCTTCTGTCCATGAATAGGTCCATCAATACAGAGCAAGCAGAAGAGAAACAGCACTGGCTGATATGTAATAGTGATGCGTGGTTTGGACAAGAATTTTTGCTGCTCATCGACCTCGACATGCATTCCTTTGGTAGGCTGCTCTTGGAAACACCTTCACAGTGACTGGTCATGACCCTCAAACTGTCCTGCTAAGATACAAATGACCAGACCTCCCTCTCATTGGCAAACAGATCATCCCAAATCTTCAGACAGCCATGCCAAGCACTGGGGCTAATCAGGTTGCTCAGGGTAGACCAGCCCCTGAGGAGCAAACTAAGCACATTCCTAGGGGTTCAGCTACAAGGTCAAGATGCTAAGAGCCAACAGATTCTGCCCTGCTCTTCCCCACCCACAGAAAACTACAGCCTTTGGGTCACTGCATAGGCCACTGAACAAATGCCCAGTTGGCTCGTGAGCCACGCCTTGCTCATTGCACTGTGGGAGGTCAGTTTCCTTTTTTCCTGAGAATCCAACATTTGAGTTTCCCAGTCCCTCTTCTCATTATACATTCCAGCTGTTTCCTGCAGCCGCCTGCCGGGGTGAGAGCTCTGGGCTGGAGACCTGACTCCAAGATCAACCTCCAGCACTTTCTAGCCATAGCCCAGTTGCAAATCCTCGGTCCTCTTGGAACACCGTTTCTTCATTTGCTTAATAGGAGAAGCCTCCGCCAGCGTCCCTGCAGGGCTGTGGATAGGATCAGGTGGTGCAATTGCCACTTCCACTTCTGGAAGCCTGAGGTGGTGGGTAGATGATAAGCCACTGTCCCTGGGCTGCAGTCTGTGGAAGTCAGATGGGTGGGGCAGAGGGAGAGGCCGGGGCTGATGCTCAGACGAAATGCTGACCCAGGGATACCTACATTGTACTTGGCCCTCGGCCCACCCACAACTTTCCCAGCAATCTTGCCGCACCTTAAAACCACCCAGCGAGAAAAGGGGGAAACTATTTCTCTCAGTAAAGCCCTCGAGTCCTCCCTCTGAAACCAGAGCTTCAGGGAAAGCAGCGAGGGAGTGGTGACTCAGTGTTTAGTCTGTGGCATTCCGGGTGCATAGGACAACTCAGGGGGGTCTCACTGAGCTTCTGAGGCTGTTTGTAGGAGTCTGTGGGAAGGAGGCTGAGCCCAGGACAGCTGAGGTGGAGGTGACATGCTGTCCAGAGCAATGACGATAGAAACATTTTAAAAGGCTGCCCTAAACATGCAAGTTGTAGTCAAGCCTTCTAGGCAGAGGCTTCTGGAGCCGATGTGAGGCCATTTGGCCATCAGATAGCTCCTTCCCCAGTGGATCCCTGGAAGGGGTATAACAGCGTGTGGTCTCCTCAGGACCCCGTGCATGACTAAAGCTGAGGAGGGAAGAGCCCTGGGAAACTTTCCACCTCAGGCTGCTGTCAGACCCTCCACCTCAAACCCTCAGAGAAGTCAGCAGTGGTACCCCCACACCTCAGCCCCTCCAAGGGGTGGAAAGTGCAACAGGAGAAACATCTGCTCCCGTTCACAAGAGGAGAATGGCCTCTGTGTGTGCATCTCTGTTTCCTCCTCAGGCCTCCCCTCTCCCATCTCTCTTTCTTCCCAACTTATGTAAACATAATATGGGATGCCTCAGCTCACAAGCCAAATCCCAGAGATATCAGGGTGGTCCTGACATACATGGTTCATTGGCTCCATGAAGGTCTGGCTGCCAGGTCAAAACATATCCCCAAAGAGAGGCAAGAAAGGAGCAGGAAGCAGGGGTGAGTCGAATGAGTGAAGAATCCAGGGAGTGAGGGGCAAGCCCAACTCCCACTCTGGAGGTGTCACCACCTTCTCAGCTCACATGCTCAGTGACAGCTGGGGACACTTTGATTTGTCCCTTCTTGATGTTGAAACCTCTCCAGCCCCAGGCCATGCCTTCCACCTGCACCTTATTTCATCCAAGGCTTAATGCCAGGACTCAGCGAGTTATAAATAACATAAAATAAAAGAATACTGGTGGATGTTGTATTGTTCAATACAACAGGCTTGCTGGACATCTCTCGCTCTAACTGAAGGGACCAGTGACAGCAAAAACAATTGTTCCCTGCAGGCCACTAGCCACTCAAACCATGTGTTTTGATCAAATCTGAGCACCCATGATTATTTTTCTCTAGCATTATTACAAAGTCCAGGTACTGTCTCGGGTTATTCCTTTTAGTTCCCAACATTTATTTTTCTAGTCACATCAGACCATGTGTGTTATGGGAGACCAGGACAGCTGAGGTGGAGGTGCTGTCCAGAGCAATGACGATAGAAACATTTTAAAAGGCTGCCCTAAACATGCAAGTTGTAGTCAAGCCTTCTAGGCAGAGGCTTCTGGAGCCGATGTGAGGCCATTTGGCCATCAGATAGCTCCTTCCCCAGTGGATCCCTGGAAGGGGTATAACAGCGTGTGGTCTCCTCAGGACCCGTGCATGACTAAAGCTGAGGAGGGAAGAGCCCTGGGAAACTTTCCACCTCAGGCTGCTGTCAGACCCTCCACCTCAAACCCTCAGAGAAGTCAGCAGTGGTACCCCCACACCTCAGCCCCTCCAAGGGGTGGAAAGTGCAACAGGAGAAACATCTGCTCCCGTTCACAAGAGGAGAATGGCCTCTGTGTGTGCATCTCTGTTTCCTCCTCAGGCCTCCCCTCTCCCATCTCTCTTTCTTCCCAACTTATGTAAACATAATATGGGATGCCTCAGCTCACAAGCCAAATCCCAGAGATATCAGGGTGGTCCTGACATACATGGTTCATTGGCTCCATGAAGGTCTGGCTGCCAGGTCAAAACATATCCCCAAAGAGAGGCAAGAAAGGAGCAGGAAGCAGGGGTGAGTCGAATGAGTGAAGAATCCAGGGAGTGAGGGGCAAGCCCAACTCCCACTCTGGAGGTGTCACCACCTTCTCAGCTCACATGCTCAGTGACAGCTGGGGACACTTTGATTTGTCCCTTCTTGATGTTGAAACCTCTCCAGCCCCAGGCCATGCCTTCCACCTGCACCTTATTTCATCCAAGGCTTAATGCCAGGACTCAGCGAGTTATAAATAACATAAAATAAAAGAATACTGGTGGATGTTGTATTGTTCAATACAACAGGCTTGCTGGACATCTCTCGCTCTAACTGAAGGGACCAGTGACAGCAAAAACAATTGTTCCCTGCAGGCCACTAGCCACTCAAACCATGTGTTTTGATCAAATCTGAGCACCCATGATTATTTTTCTCTAGCATTATTACAAAGTCCAGGTACTGTCTCGGGTTATTCCTTTTAGTTCCCAACATTTATTTTTCTAGTCACATCAGACCATGTGTGTTATGGGAGACCAGAGATACTCATGCTGATGAATTGCTTTGGAAAGTCCAGGAATAAAATCATCTCTGTGTCAAAGGAAGAGAGAAGATGTTCAATCCCCTGTCTTCCTAACACTTCATTTTATCACCACCTGATGTGATTGTATATGTATTACAGGTATCTTCTGGCTCCTCCACTACAAGACAAAACTCCACAAGGACAGAGATCTTGACTTTTAGGTTGATTGCTCATGGTATCCCTAGGGCCCAGGACACTGCCTGGAAACTAGTGGGTGTTCAGTGAATATTTAATCAATGAACGGATGGTTGAGTGGATCTCTCTAATCAGATTGGATTATGAATGACAAGTGAAATGTCTAAACACACAAACACAATGGGCACAGATGTGCATGTACACCCACACATGAGACTGGGAGGAATTGTGCGTGAATATGTAATGATAATATTAATGCTGACAGTAATGGCCTAAAGTCATGCCTCTCTAGTCAGGGACTGTGCTAAGCATGTATCAGCATTGTCTCAGTGAATATTCACTATGTCTTGTCCTACTTTAAAGATGAAAGAACTTTGAGAGATTAAGTGACTTGGAAAAACTCAAGACTTAGTTGAGAACAGAGCCAAGACTTGAGGCAGATCCATTGGCCTACGAAGTCCATGCTTATTAGCTGTGATGCTTCCCAAAGTCATCATTTCTTTCAAGCATTCATTTTGTCCAGCAAAGCATCATTATACTATTATTATTTCAGTTCTTTATTTAAGTTTTATTTATTTATTTATTGGCTAGTCCAGGTTTTCACTACTGCCACAGGCTCCTCTCTAGTTGCAGGGAGTGGGGGATACTCTCTAGATGAGGTGAGCAGATCCTTTGTTGCAGTGACTTTTCTTGTTGTGGAACTTGGGCTCTAGGGCACACAGGCTTCAGTTGTTGTGGTACATGGGCTTAACAGTTGCCACTACGAGGCTCTAGAGCACAAGCTCCATAGCTGTGGCTCATGGGCTTAGTTGCTCTGTAGCATGTGGGATCTTCCCAGATCAGGGATCGAACCCGTGTCTCCTGCATTGGCAGGCGAACTCTTTACCACTGAGCTACCAGGGAAGCCCTATTATTTGACTTCTTGTGGGTACCAAATCTCCATCGCTAAATCAGAACTTCCTAGATTTAGATCCGAAAAAAAAGTGTCAAAGGAGAGAAGATGTTCAATCCCCTGTCTTCCTAACACTTCATTTTATCACCACCTGATGTGATTGTATATGTATTACAGGTATCTTCTGGCTCCTCCACTACAAGACAAAACTCCACAAGGACAGAGATCTTGACTTTTAGGTTGATTGCTCATGGTATCCCTAGGGCCCAGGACACTGCCTGGAAACTAGTGGGTGTTCAGTGAATATTTAATCAATGAACGGATGGTTGAGTGGATCTCTCTAATCAGATTGGATTATGAATGACAAGTGAAATGTCTAAACACACAAACACAATGGGCACAGATGTGCATGTACACCCACACATGAGACTGGGAGGAATTGTGCGTGAATATGTAATGATAATATTAATGCTGACAGTAATGGCCTAAAGTCATGCCTCTCTAGTCAGGGACTGTGCTAAGCATGTATCAGCATTGTCTCAGTGAATATTCACTATGTCTTGTCCTACTTTAAAGATGAAAGAACTTTGAGAGATTAAGTGACTTGGAAAAACTCAAGACTTAGTTGAGAACAGAGCCAAGACTTGAGGCAGATCCATTGGCCTACGAAGTCCATGCTTATTAGCTGTGATGCTTCCCAAAGTCATCATTTCTTTCAAGCATTCATTTTGTCCAGCAAAGCATCATTATACTATTATTATTTCAGTTCTTTATTTAAGTTTTATTTATTTATTTATTGGCTAGTCCAGGTTTTCACTACTGCCACAGGCTCCTCTCTAGTTGCAGGGAGTGGGGGATACTCTCTAGATGAGGTGAGCAGATCCTTTGTTGCAGTGACTTTTCTTGTTGTGGAACTTGGGCTCTAGGGCACACAGGCTTCAGTTGTTGTGGTACATGGGCTTAACAGTTGCCACTACGAGGCTCTAGAGCACAAGCTCCATAGCTGTGGCTCATGGGCTTAGTTGCTCTGTAGCATGTGGGATCTTCCCAGATCAGGGATCGAACCCGTGTCTCCTGCATTGGCAGGCGAACTCTTTACCACTGAGCTACCAGGGAAGCCCTATTATTTGACTTCTTGTGGGTACCAAATCTCCATCGCTAAATCAGAACTTCCTAGATTTAGAGACTATATCTTATTTCTTTATTATATTCCAAGCAGAACCTAGTACTATGAGCTGCACAGAACAGATATACAGCACATGTTTCTCTGACTAATTAATGAACTATAGACAACATTCAAAAAAAGAGAGAAGTGATAAGACAGAGGTGTCAAAATGGCCCTACCTAGCTGGAAATCTCTCCTTGGTAGGGCCAAGTTGTCTTTTTTTTTTCTTTTTATATTTTCAGTTGTTCACAAGGTTCTTGGCGTCATGGTAGTTATATAAATTAAGAAAAACTGGTTCATAACGTGGGGTCTCACAGAACAGTAGAACTGAATAGTCTTGGGGGGCATTTTATCTAGACTTCTGAAGATTTTGATGAATAAGCACATTATATGATGTTTAGCCTACAGCAGATACTCCAAAAATTTACTGAGCAAATCAGTGGCGCCTCCTTGTAACTGGCACAGTATCTGACATACAGTGAGTATTCAGTAACTGATTACCAAATTATATGATCAAATGATTTTTGCTGATCTAAATAAAAAAGTTTCCATACTGACCCCCAGGCATTACCTGTGTTGCAGTAATCATTTTATTTAATCCATATATTACTCTATGGAGTAGATATTATTATTATTTGTATTTTACAGACAAAGAAACTGAGACTTAATAAGTTTAAGAAATCTCTCTAAAGTCCCACAGATAAACAGAGTGGGAATAGGAATTGAATTGTTTGATTCCAAAGATTTAGCCACAGTGCTTAGCCCTACCCTGCCCACTCCTTCTGACAGAGGCACTGTGACCTGACAATATATTGTTGTGATTTAGTTGCTAAATCATGTCCAACTCTTTGTGATCCCATAGTCTGTAGCCCGCCAGGTTCCTCTGTCCATGGGCTTTCCCAACCAAGAATACTGGAATGGGTTGCCATTTCCTTCTTTGGGGCATCTCCCCAACCCAAGGATCAAACCTGTGTCCCCTGCATTGGCAGGCGAATTCTTCACCACTGAGCCACTAGGGATGGTCCTGAAAATATCCAAATTCATGAGCCCACTTCCTGGAAAGAGTCTTAAGGGGAAGCCATCTTCTGACTTCCCCATTGGCCCTCAGCCAGAATACCGCCATGTTCTCCCGCCCTTGCAATAACAACTTTATAGATTGAGTAGGAACATAAAAGGTTGAAGGCTCTATGACCACCAGGAGTGTCCAGTATCTAAGTTCTTTGCTTTCATTATGTGATTTCAGTTCAGTTCAGTTGCTCAGTTGTGTCTGACTCTTTGCAGCCCCATGGATTGCAGCACACTAGGTTTGCCTGTTCTTCACCATTTCCCAGAGCTTGCTCAAACTCAGTGATGCCATCCAACCATTTAGGTGTCTTAAAACCGTGTGATGTAGATACTGATTTTGTTCCCATTCTTTGGAGGAAGAAACTGAGGCTTAGGGAGATTGAATTTACTTTTCCAAGTTTGCACAGCTGGCAAGTTGTCACAGCTGGTTTTCACACGTCATGTGGCTTCCTAAGCTCTTAACACCACAACTGATTTATTTACGTTTTGCAGTGTCTAGAATCTTACCAGTCAAGACGTTTCTATTTTGTTTTGTTTTATTGAATATAGTTGATTTATAATGCTGTGTTAATTTCTGCTGTATAACAAAGTGATCCATACATATACATATATATATATATATACATATATATATTCTTTCTCATATTCTTTTCTACAGCAGTTATCACAGGATATTGAATATAGCTCCCTGGGCTATATAGTAGGATCTCATTGCTTAACCATCCTCTATAATAGTTTGCCTCTGCTAATTTCCAACTCCCATTCCTTCCCTCCCCCATAATTCCTCCCCCATGGCAACCCAAGTCCATTCTCTTTGTCAAGAATTACTAATGATATAATAATTATAATCATGGTATACGTATAATCAGGTAGTGTGTGCTTACCATTCACTAGGTATTGTTTATAAGAGTGTTCTGAAATTGCTCCTTCACTAATGCTATGGAGTGAGAACTATTAGCCGCATTTTACTGACAAGAAAATTGAAGCCAGTGCAAAGAAGTAAGCAGTATAGCTGAGATCTGAACCAAGCCTGGCTAATTTCAAGTCAGATTCCTTCAACCACTTCTGGATTCTATATCCTTCACCTTTAAGCTTTCTGGCCTTCCTTCCTTTTGACTTTGAGGTTGTACTACATACCTTATCTACTCTATGTCTTGGGCTGTGTATTTCTTGGGAACTACAGTTAGGGAGATCGCAGGGAAGTACAAAGACTTGCTGATTACTCTCCCTGCTGCTGGACCAGTCAGGGGCAGCCCTGGTTTTCCTCCCTTTTCATCAAAATCATCAAGGTTACACTCTCATAGAACTTTAAAACAGATGGGTACTGGAAAGGTGCTCCTGCTCTTCTAGAATACATTTAGCTAGAAAAAGTATGAGGCGGAGAAAAAAAGTATGATATCTCAATCATGAGCAGAATGGCTTCCTCAGGGAGAATCTGTTTGAAATCATCCTTTTAACCAACTGCTAAGCAACAGAAAGAGAAGCAAACATATGTGCAGGGTAAGAAATGCAGGTGTGAAGTGGAATGCCCTTTAGCAGGTAGGTTTAGACCCCTTCAAATTACATTGCAAAACCTATAAAAACCTGTTGGAAAATGAATTATTCAAAGAGATGGCTCTAGGTGTTTTCCAGAAATAAGCATGCTACGTTGTTATCATTAGAATCAACATTGTCAGAGCAAGTCTTACACACTCATTAAACTGGCAAATGCTTCTGAGTATAATTTAGGCAATCCGGGGGTGATTAGAATAACTCCTAACATCCGTATGAATTTATGGCATGCTCCCTGGGCTATATAGTAGGATCTCATTGCTTAACCATCCTCTATAATAGTTTGCCTCTGCTAATTTCCAACTCCCATTCCTTCCCTCCCCCATAATTCCTCCCCCATGGCAACCCAAGTCCATTCTCTTTGTCAAGAATTACTAATGATATAATAATTATAATCATGGTATACGTATAATCAGGTAGTGTGTGCTTACCATTCACTAGGTATTGTTTATAAGAGTGTTCTGAAATTGCTCCTTCACTAATGCTATGGAGTGAGAACTATTAGCCGCATTTTACTGACAAGAAAATTGAAGCCAGTGCAAAGAAGTAAGCAGTATAGCTGAGATCTGAACCAAGCCTGGCTAATTTCAAGTCAGATTCCTTCAACCACTTCTGGATTCTATATCCTTCACCTTTAAGCTTTCTGGCCTTCCTTCCTTTTGACTTTGAGGTTGTACTACATACCTTATCTACTCTATGTCTTGGGCTGTGTATTTCTTGGGAACTACAGTTAGGGAGATCGCAGGGAAGTACAAAGACTTGCTGATTACTCTCCCTGCTGCTGGACCAGTCAGGGGCAGCCCTGGTTTTCCTCCCTTTTCATCAAAATCATCAAGGTTACACTCTCATAGAACTTTAAAACAGATGGGTACTGGAAAGGTGCTCCTGCTCTTCTAGAATACATTTAGCTAGAAAAAGTATGAGGCGGAGAAAAAAAGTATGATATCTCAATCATGAGCAGAATGGCTTCCTCAGGGAGAATCTGTTTGAAATCATCCTTTTAACCAACTGCTAAGCAACAGAAAGAGAAGCAAACATATGTGCAGGGTAAGAAATGCAGGTGTGAAGTGGAATGCCCTTTAGCAGGTAGGTTTAGACCCCTTCAAATTACATTGCAAAACCTATAAAAACCTGTTGGAAAATGAATTATTCAAAGAGATGGCTCTAGGTGTTTTCCAGAAATAAGCATGCTACGTTGTTATCATTAGAATCAACATTGTCAGAGCAAGTCTTACACACTCATTAAACTGGCAAATGCTTCTGAGTATAATTTAGGCAATCCGGGGGTGATTAGAATAACTCCTAACATCCGTATGAATTTATGGCACATGATGCTTTTTCACACATACCATATTGTTTTGTCTTTACTACAAATCATTAAGATCTACAGGGATTTCATTTAGAATTAAGGAGATTAATGTTAAAATTTTAGGTTTCCTAAATTAAAATGCATTGATTTTTCCATCACTCTTAAATGTAACAATAATAATAATAAATACAATAATAATAGTGGAAATCAAGGGAAGAGCCTGGCAAAGCAGATATACTCACCTTTCACAGTTCTGCCTGGGCCTTGCAAGATATGTTGGTTTCTTGTATTTTGTAAGAGATGATGAACAATGAATTAAAAATGGATGCTGTTCTACCCTTCTGGATGATTACATTAAGGGAAGGTAATGGTGTTGCCCATGTAGAGAATGTGCTTGTGCATTCATCAAATAAAAGGACATGAGGCTTTGCTGGCACATGACAAGGTTTTGTGCAAATTCCCGAAAGGTGCCTCTCCTCTGAACTGATACGACCCTAAGTGAAGACATGGTTTTGACCGGCACAGCACTGGCCAAATTGAGCTCCCATTCATCTCCCAGGCTGGACACCTTTGTCCAGCACACAAAGTGCACACCCAAAGCCAAAGACTCATACTCTAGAAGAAGAGATGATGTACATAAGTAGATCATTTCAGCGGTATAATTAATATTATAAAAGATTTGAGAAAGGCACTCCAAGAGGGTTAACTAGGAGTTCTGTCCAAAATTTTACTTTTCATACTATTGTTAGCACTTGAGAGAGCCCAACTAATAGTGTTCTTTTTCCCTGACCCTGAACCAACTGAGGTAAAATTTAAAATTAAACTGACATTAGAGAATGTGACTTTAAGCCTATCAGCAAGTAGACATTTTCTTACTAAACCTCAGAATCAGAAAACTTTACACATCTGTCAGTTACCAGTCACACTGGGTTTTCACTACCTTCCACCCACCTGGATCCACACTGGGGCCTGGTCACATCAAACTCAATGTTTGGAGAACCCAAGTAGAATGTGTGTCCCTGCAAAATGAATTACATACAAGAAAGGAGGAAGAAAAGATGGAGATTCCTATTCCCAGTTCCTTATCCCCTATTCAAAATTCAAAAGGCCAGGAATTATAGAAGAGCTTCTCCCACAGAAACATCAGAGATGGGGAATGATTCTCACTCTATCCTGCTCTTACCAGTACTAGATCACAGGCAGGTACCATATCTGTTCTACTCTCCATTTATTCTCTCTTATCCATCACGGCACTTGGCATGTAATAGGCACTCAACAAATGTATTAAAAAAAATTGATGATTCAGGACTTCCCTGGTAGTTTGGTGGTTGAGAATCATCTGCTGAAACAGGGAACACGGGTTTGATCTCTCGTCCAGGAAGACTCCACATGCAGCAGGACAACGAGGCCCATGAGCCACAACTACTGAAGCCCATGTGTGATAGAGTATGTGCTCCTCAACAATGGAAGCCACCTCAATAAGAAGCCCGCCCAGCAAAACAAAGAGTAACCTCTGTTTGCCGCGACAAAAGAAAAATGTGGATGCAGCCATGAAGACCCAGTGCAGTGCTCAGTCACTTCAGTTATGTCTGACTTTGTAACCCTAAGGACTAGAGCCTGCCAGGCTTCTCTGTCCATAGGATTATCCTGCCAGGTATTCTGGATTGGGCTGCCATTCCCTCCTCCACACTCACATGAAATGAGAATTCCCACCCAGGGATCGAACCCGTGTCTCCTGGATTCCAGGCAGATTCTTTACTGCTGAACCACTGGGGAAGCCCAATGAAAAATGAGAGCAGCCAAAAATAAAGAAATAATTGTTTTAAGAAATGATTAAATTGACTGAAAAGCAAATTAAGGAAAACAAGATAATTGACAATCTTGAGAGAGCCCAACTAATAGTGTTCTTTCCTGACCCTGAACCAACTGAGGTAAAATTTAAAATTAAACTGACATTAGAGAATGTGACTTTAAGCCTATCAGCAAGTAGACATTTTCTTACTAAACCTCAGAATCAGAAAACTTTACACATCTGTCAGTTACCAGTCACACTGGGTTTTCACTACCTTCCACCCACCTGGATCCACACTGGGGCCTGGTCACATCAAACTCAATGTTTGGAGAACCCAAGTAGAATGTGTGTCCCTGCAAAATGAATTACATACAAGAAAGGAGGAAGAAAAGATGGAGATTCCTATTCCCAGTTCCTTATCCCCTATTCAAAATTCAAAAGGCCAGGAATTATAGAAGAGCTTCTCCCACAGAAACATCAGAGATGGGGAATGATTCTCACTCTATCCTGCTCTTACCAGTACTAGATCACAGGCAGGTACCATATCTGTTCTACTCTCCATTTATTCTCTCTTATCCATCACGGCACTTGGCATGTAATAGGCACTCAACAAATGTATTAAAAAAAATTGATGATTCAGGACTTCCCTGGTAGTTTGGTGGTTGAGAATCATCTGCTGAAACAGGGAACACGGGTTTGATCTCTCGTCCAGGAAGACTCCACATGCAGCAGGACAACGAGGCCCATGAGCCACAACTACTGAAGCCCATGTGTGATAGAGTATGTGCTCCTCAACAATGGAAGCCACCTCAATAAGAAGCCCGCCCAGCAAAACAAAGAGTAACCTCTGTTTGCCGCGACAAAAGAAAAATGTGGATGCAGCCATGAAGACCCAGTGCAGTGCTCAGTCACTTCAGTTATGTCTGACTTTGTAACCCTAAGGACTAGAGCCTGCCAGGCTTCTCTGTCCATAGGATTATCCTGCCAGGTATTCTGGATTGGGCTGCCATTCCCTCCTCCACACTCACATGAAATGAGAATTCCCACCCAGGGATCGAACCCGTGTCTCCTGGATTCCAGGCAGATTCTTTACTGCTGAACCACTGGGGAAGCCCAATGAAAAATGAGAGCAGCCAAAAATAAAGAAATAATTGTTTTAAGAAATGATTAAAAATTGACTGAAAAGCTTAGAAAAGTCTCCTGAAAGGAAAAGTCATTTCAGATAAGCCTTGAACAATCGGTAACCAAGATAAAGCAGTCATGGAGAGGAATTGCGGGAAGTAAGTAGGAACAGCAGGAAGGCAGGTGACCCAGGAGAAACAAGGTGGGAACATGTGTCAGATACCAATCAGAGCAGTGTTGACATACAAAGAAAAATAAACAAGGATGAGCTGTGGATTCATGGAATAATGTCTGGTTAAACAGCAGATGAGACCTTACTAATCTGCCTCCTCAAATCTCCTATTCAAATGCCTGGGAGATGAACCAAAAGACAAAATCATCCTCAACAGGATGAACCAAAGGGAAACCAAGATTATACATTATGTCATCTTTGGGAGAAGTTTCACCATACACTTTATGGAAGGAGATGCTGCTACAAAGTCTAAAGCTTTGTTTCATGTGCTCAATCTTGAACCAGAAGAGCAGAACCCCTCCAAAGGCAGACACCAGCTCTCCAACTCACACTGCTGCTCCCTCTTAAAAGGCAAAGATGTTTAAGGTGTATGAAAGAGGAAAAAAGAAAAATTTTGAATAATGTGCTATTTAGAAGAGTTTCAACTAGAAGAAAATAGCTTACAATGGTTAAAAACAAAATGATGGGTGAATATATTGTTGAGCAGCTGACTTGTAATATCTGGGCTGGGGCAGGTGGGAGATTCCATTCATGAACTCTCATTTTGACACCATACCAACTAACTCCAGAGAAAAGCGTAACCAAGGCCAGTAAAATCAAACTACCACTATCGTTACTAATCTTTCCATCTCCCTCCTGGCTCCCTTCCTTGATTCCTACTGCCCATGTGCCTCTTACCTGCCCCCAGGACTCTAGCCTACCTGTGCTACGGTGAAGGGCACCATCAAAACTCTCTCACTTAGAACTGGGCACAAGCTCTTCCTTGTACGAAGCCATCCTCCTATTCTACCAGTATTCTCTTTTGGCCACAAAAGATCAATGAAATGTGTGGAAACTGTCCAATCTTGGTTTTTTTTCCCTACAAATCAACCTTTTGAATATTTGATCCACCCCAGGACCCCTGCGGCCTCAGATACAAAAGCAGACTCAAATGAAGAGAAAGCAAGGGTGTCTGTAGCCACATCAGATGATACAGAAAGCAAGACAAAAGTGTTCTCTGTGTATGGAAGAAAAAGGGTTTTATTTATTTACTTATTTATTTATTCTTGGCTGTGCTGGGTCTTTGCTGCTCCTCAGGCTTTCTCTAGTTGCAATACGTGGATTTCTCATTACCATAACTTCTCTTATCACAGAGTACAGGCTCCAAGGCTTGTGGGCTTCAGCGGTTGTGGCATGGGGGCTCAGTAGTTGTGGCTCCTGGACACTAGGACACAGATTCAATAGTTGTGGTGCATGGGTTTAGTTGCTCTGTGGCACATGGGTCTTCCTAGGTCAGGAATTGAACCCATGTCTCCTGCATGAGCAGATGGATTCTTTACCACTGAGCCACCACAGAAACCCAAAGAGGGTCATTTTAAATGGATACATGGCAGACGTCACTACAATGATGTCACTGATTTTTTTATGGTTCCAGTGACAGAGCATCAGTTCTCATAAAGTGAAAACTGCCATTGCATTATCTCACTCCTTCTCAATTCTATTCTATTGTGATAGCCTCCCAGCTGGTCTCCCTTCTCTCCTGGGACTCATCTCTGTCCCTACTGAAGACAAAAAAAAAAAGATTTTAAATGCAGTCTGTGAGTGTATGGTCTGTGACAGCAGGTCCTTCCCTTCTCCCCCCCTGGGACCTTTTATTCTGTCACATGATAGACAGGTGGGAGATATTCATGAACTCTCATTTTGACACCATACCAACTAACTCCAGAGAAAAGCGTAACCAAGGCCAGTAAAATCAAACTACCACTATCGTTACTAATCTTTCCATCTCCCTCCTGGCTCCCTTCCTTGATTCCTACTGCCCATGTGCCTCTTACCTGCCCCCAGGACTCTAGCCTACCTGTGCTACGGTGAAGGGCACCATCAAAACTCTCTCACTTAGAACTGGGCACAAGCTCTTCCTTGTACGAAGCCATCCTCCTATTCTACCAGTATTCTCTTTTGGCCACAAAAGATCAATGAAATGTGTGGAAACTGTCCAATCTTGGTTTTTTTTCCCTACAAATCAACCTTTTGAATATTTGATCCACCCCAGGACCCCTGCGGCCTCAGATACAAAAGCAGACTCAAATGAAGAGAAAGCAAGGGTGTCTGTAGCCACATCAGATGATACAGAAAGCAAGACAAAAGTGTTCTCTGTGTATGGAAGAAAAAGGGTTTTATTTATTTACTTATTTATTTATTCTTGGCTGTGCTGGGTCTTTGCTGCTCCTCAGGCTTTCTCTAGTTGCAATACGTGGATTTCTCATTACCATAACTTCTCTTATCACAGAGTACAGGCTCCAAGGCTTGTGGGCTTCAGCGGTTGTGGCATGGGGGCTCAGTAGTTGTGGCTCCTGGACACTAGGACACAGATTCAATAGTTGTGGTGCATGGGTTTAGTTGCTCTGTGGCACATGGGTCTTCCTAGGTCAGGAATTGAACCCATGTCTCCTGCATGAGCAGATGGATTCTTTACCACTGAGCCACCACAGAAACCCAAAGAGGGTCATTTTAAATGGATACATGGCAGACGTCACTACAATGATGTCACTGATTTTTTTATGGTTCCAGTGACAGAGCATCAGTTCTCATAAAGTGAAAACTGCCATTGCATTATCTCACTCCTTCTCAATTCTATTCTATTGTGATAGCCTCCCAGCTGGTCTCCCTTCTCTCCTGGGACTCATCTCTGTCCCTACTGAAGACAAAAAAAAAAAAAAAGATTTTAAATGCAGTCTGTGAGTGTATGGTCTGTGACAGCAGGAATTACACCTTATGCTGTTCCTTCTGAACACCCACCACTGAGCACCAGTGCTTGGCACCTGCTAGGCCTCCATAAATGTTTTGGAGTAAATGAGAAAGAGAGAGATGGGGAGTGGAGGAAGAGAAAGGAAGGAAGGGACAGAGGGAGGAAAGGACCACTTAGAAGAGGCAAGAATCAAGAACTAGTACACGTCTAAAGCACAAGAAAAGAAATGGAGTAAGACCCCAGCAGGGAGAAGGGGAGAGTCAATAGCTGAGTGTTCTCTGAGTCTTTTGTTGGGGAAATGGGGAGTTTGCTCCCATAAATTTTCCATCCCTTTCAGCGTCTGACGACAGACCCTCAGAGGGATGGAGCCAAACTGGAAAGGTGTGTCAGATGAACCAATTATTTGAAACCAAGACACCCAAAACATCCAGGAATACTGGTCACTTGGCCCCATAACCCACGCGTGTGCGTGTGTGGTAAGTTGCTTCAGTTATGTCTGACGCTTTGGACCCTAGGGACTATACCTTGCCAGGCTTCTCTGTCCATGGGATTCTCCAGGCAAGAATACTGGTGTGGGTGGGTTTCCATGCCCTCTTCCAGGCAATCTTCCCAATCCAGGGGTCAAACCCATGACTCTTACATCTCCTGTATTAGAAGGCAGGTCCTTTACCACTAGCACCACCTGGGAAGCCCTGTACCCACATGGGACAGACCAAAGCCATACCCAGAATGAGCCTCCAGAAATTCATAGGGCTCCACTGGAGAAGCAAACTAGCTAAATAATCCATTTCACTTTCAGTTGTCCTTTCAGGGGACATGAATCATTTGTGAGACATGCAAATTTGAAGAGAAACATCCACCCAGTAAGTAAAGACAGGTCCTGTCACCTTGTGTTCATTGCCATGGCCACCCAGGATTGTCATTGTAGGAATTTCTTCTTATGGTTCCAGTGACAGAGCATCAGTTCTCATAAAGTGAAAACTGCCATTGCATTATCTCACTCCTTCTCAATTCTATTCTATTGTGATAGCCTCCCAGCTGGTCTCCCTTCTCTCCTGGGACTCATCTCTGTCCCTACTGAAGACAAAAAAAAAAAAAAAGATTTTAAATGCAGTCTGTGAGTGTATGGTCTGTGACAGCAGGAATTACACCTTATGCTGTTCCTTCTGAACACCCACCACTGAGCACCAGTGCTTGGCACCTGCTAGGCCTCCATAAATGTTTTGGAGTAAATGAGAAAGAGAGAGATGGGGAGTGGAGGAAGAGAAAGGAAGGAAGGGACAGAGGGAGGAAAGGACCACTTAGAAGAGGCAAGAATCAAGAACTAGTACACGTCTAAAGCACAAGAAAAGAAATGGAGTAAGACCCCAGCAGGGAGAAGGGGAGAGTCAATAGCTGAGTGTTCTCTGAGTCTTTTGTTGGGGAAATGGGGAGTTTGCTCCCATAAATTTTCCATCCCTTTCAGCGTCTGACGACAGACCCTCAGAGGGATGGAGCCAAACTGGAAAGGTGTGTCAGATGAACCAATTATTTGAAACCAAGACACCCAAAACATCCAGGAATACTGGTCACTTGGCCCCATAACCCACGCGTGTGCGTGTGTGGTAAGTTGCTTCAGTTATGTCTGACGCTTTGGACCCTAGGGACTATACCTTGCCAGGCTTCTCTGTCCATGGGATTCTCCAGGCAAGAATACTGGTGTGGGTGGGTTTCCATGCCCTCTTCCAGGCAATCTTCCCAATCCAGGGGTCAAACCCATGACTCTTACATCTCCTGTATTAGAAGGCAGGTCCTTTACCACTAGCACCACCTGGGAAGCCCTGTACCCACATGGGACAGACCAAAGCCATACCCAGAATGAGCCTCCAGAAATTCATAGGGCTCCACTGGAGAAGCAAACTAGCTAAATAATCCATTTCACTTTCAGTTGTCCTTTCAGGGGACATGAATCATTTGTGAGACATGCAAATTTGAAGAGAAACATCCACCCAGTAAGTAAAGACAGGTCCTGTCACCTTGTGTTCATTGCCATGGCCACCCAGGATTGTCATTGTGAGGTTCCAAGATGTTTCTTCTTAAGGACAGAAAGAAGCTCATATTCCTGCTCTCTGCTCCACCCATCCTCTCTTCCTCCCCTTCTCCCCTATCCCTACCCCTCCCTACACACACACGCACACACACACACACACAAACTCTTTCCCTAACACACACACAAGTCTTTCCCTAACACACAAACAGCTGTGTTCTCATGATTGAAATAGTATGAGCTCTATTTATTTGGGCTTAAGAAGAAAATGTTTATAATTCACAAAGTCAATGAATGGTTTCCTAGCAACTTCTTGTATAACTATTATGAAATAATATTCTTTCACTTTCTCCCTTGGTCATACTCTCTCCCTCCCTCCCTCTGTTTCTCTCTCATATCCTCTCCCTGACCACCAAGGATTCTTTTTCTATTTTAAATTACAGAACACACTGAGGTTTGGTTTTAAAAACTGCAGATCTCTCCTTAGAAAAACACATGTAAATAGATGCACACTCCCTCACACTTCTATACACGTAATTCAAGGAGTTCACAGCACCCTGAAACCCACCATGTAACCCTCTTAAATACTCTTTCCTACACAGGTAACATCGCCTTAGCTTGACCTCTCTCACATTCAGATAAGAAAAAAAATGACCATGGGGTGGTTATCCCTGCAAAAATTTGATGAATCCAGTTTGTTTCAAACTATCCCCTCCACCCATCCCCAGCATTACACATTCTAATCCCAAAGCATCATTTCTCCTGCCCCAGCAGCAAATGATCTGCCTGCCTCTCCCTGCCTCCCTCCAGCGAGCTCGCGGGCAGCTAGAACCTGTGAACACACTTTATGATTGCCTGAGAAAATGCCATTAACACAAGGTACTTGCAGAGCTTTCCAAAATCCAATATACATGTCACCAGGCTCCTCTCTGAGCTTCATTCTGCAGCCTCAGCCACCACAGGGTGTTGGTGAGACCCACAGCCAAGTGCAAATGCTGGGATGCCCTCCACTCCCACACACTTAAACACAGTCCCAGGTTGACGTCATGCTTCATGAGGCTCAGGGGCCTTGTAAACATCAGCTAGTTTGGGGATGATAGCCTTAGGCTCCCAACCACTTCAACATCATCACGTTGGAACATCTCCTTGATCCAGTCCTTTATACAGTGGGAAATAAATAGAGTATAGGAAGATGCTAACAATGATCTCTTAGTAGGTATTATGATGACGTTCCAGGCACTAGATTAGATGCTTGCCTTACATATCCTTTTTTAGTCCTCATAAAAACCATCTAAAGTATCACTACCAGAAGTCAGTATGGCGTGGAAATAAAACAGGCAGCCTCTAGAGACAGAGTACCTGGTTGGAAGTCCATCTCTGCTACCTACCAGCTGTGTGACGTTGGCCAAGTTATTTAGCATCTCTGTACTTCAGTTTTTTATCTATAGAAAAGCTCTCCTTTTACATTATTTACATTATTACTCTAACAATGCTTTCAAATATCTCTGTTATAGGGTTTTCATGAGGATTCAGTGAGCCATTACATATAAGACAGCTGGAAAAACCTAGGGCTTTCCAAGTAGCTCAAGTAGTAAAGAACCAGCCTGCTAATTCAGGAGCCACATGAGATTCAATTTCAATCCCTGAGTCAGGAAGATCCTCTGGAGGAGGAAATGGCAATCCACTCCAATATTCTAGCCTGGGAAATTCCATGGATGGAGGAGTCTGGCAGACTACAGTCCATGGGATCACAAAGAGTGGGATACAATTTAGCAAACTAAACAACAACAAAGTGTTTTGGAAAAAGAAAGACAAAGCATTAATCTCATCACTGTCTATAGTAGCCCCTGAGCATATGAGCTGTGGAGCACCTATAGTCACAGTCTCACTCCAGAGAATCGTCCTTGTGGACATTAAGACAATAGATTTGCTTTTCCAAGAGAGAAAATTCTCCTAAACCTTCCCCTGGACTCTTCACATTAAGAGAGAGACTTTTAAAATTAGAAGGCATTATTCTCTTTTGTCTAAGAGGATATAGCACTTACACACCCCTTTCCCCGCTCCTGAAAAATGTCCATGGCTACACTCATCATCTAACACCCACTCACAAAGCCCTTTTTTGTCTGCCAGATTTTCACAGGCTTCTAAAGAATGCTGTGAATTTGCTGTTGCTGAATGTGGTTCATTTGTGCAAAATTCCTCAACCCCCTATTTCCATCCTTGCTTTCATCATCCCTGCCCTTTTCTCCAATAGGTCACTTAAAAACAGGACCAGAGGGTGAGGGGAGGAATGGCAAGGGCAAGGAGGGAGGTTGTAGTTCATTCCTCGCAGTAAGATTTGTTTATTGAGCACCTACTGTGAGCTGCCCTCAGGGGCAGCGACCCAGCAGCAAGGAGGAGCCTGACCTGCCCACCTGGAGACCGCCTAAGGAGGTCTAGAGACAGAGTACCTGGTTGGAAGTCCATCTCTGCTACCTACCAGCTGTGTGACGTTGGCCAAGTTATTTAGCATCTCTGTACTTCAGTTTTTTATCTATAGAAAAGCTCTCCTTTTACATTATTTACATTATTACTCTAACAATGCTTTCAAATATCTCTGTTATAGGGTTTTCATGAGGATTCAGTGAGCCATTACATATAAGACAGCTGGAAAAACCTAGGGCTTTCCAAGTAGCTCAAGTAGTAAAGAACCAGCCTGCTAATTCAGGAGCCACATGAGATTCAATTTCAATCCCTGAGTCAGGAAGATCCTCTGGAGGAGGAAATGGCAATCCACTCCAATATTCTAGCCTGGGAAATTCCATGGATGGAGGAGTCTGGCAGACTACAGTCCATGGGATCACAAAGAGTGGGATACAATTTAGCAAACTAAACAACAACAAAGTGTTTTGGAAAAAGAAAGACAAAGCATTAATCTCATCACTGTCTATAGTAGCCCCTGAGCATATGAGCTGTGGAGCACCTATAGTCACAGTCTCACTCCAGAGAATCGTCCTTGTGGACATTAAGACAATAGATTTGCTTTTCCAAGAGAGAAAATTCTCCTAAACCTTCCCCTGGACTCTTCACATTAAGAGAGAGACTTTTAAAATTAGAAGGCATTATTCTCTTTTGTCTAAGAGGATATAGCACTTACACACCCCTTTCCCCGCTCCTGAAAAATGTCCATGGCTACACTCATCATCTAACACCCACTCACAAAGCCCTTTTTTGTCTGCCAGATTTTCACAGGCTTCTAAAGAATGCTGTGAATTTGCTGTTGCTGAATGTGGTTCATTTGTGCAAAATTCCTCAACCCCCTATTTCCATCCTTGCTTTCATCATCCCTGCCCTTTTCTCCAATAGGTCACTTAAAAACAGGACCAGAGGGTGAGGGGAGGAATGGCAAGGGCAAGGAGGGAGGTTGTAGTTCATTCCTCGCAGTAAGATTTGTTTATTGAGCACCTACTGTGAGCTGCCCTCAGGGGCAGCGACCCAGCAGGAAGGAGGAGCCTGACCTGCCCACCTGGAGACCGCCCTGGGGAAAGTGGAAGCTGCTCACCAAAGAGTGCTCTAGAAAGGGCCATATAGGGTGCTGGTGGGGCAGATAGGAAGGGAGTCAACTTCCTCTGCCCAGGTCAAGGGAAATCTTGCCTGAGGGATGATCACATCTCAGTAGATCAGACATGGGCTGGATGGGGAGTGGGAAGGAAAAAGAATGCTTTTCACTCAAAAATTAACACCTACTTACTGCCCCCTACTCCATATCCATATGTCCATTCTCTGAGTCTCTCTTCCTGCCCTTCAAATAGGTTCAGCTCTACCCTTTTTCTAGGTCCCATGATAGTCATTCAGCCATGTCCAATTCTTTGCAACCTCAGGGACTGTAGCCCACCAGGCTCCTCTGTCCATGAGAATTCTCCAGGCAAGAATACTGGGATGGTAGCCATTCTCTTCTCCAGGGGATCTTCCCAACCCAGGGATTGAAACTCGGGTCTCCTGCATTGCAGGCAGATTCCTTGCCATCTGAGCCATCAGGGAAGCCCCTAGATTCCATATATCTGAGTTAATATATGATACATATTTTTGTTCTTTTTCTGATGTACTTTGCTCCATATGAAGTGAAGTAAGACTCTAGGTCCATCCACATGTCTACAAATGACCTAATTTTATTCCCTTTTATGGAGACATATATACACTACTATGTCAAAATATATAGATAGTGGGAAGCTGCTGTTTAGCACTGAGAACTCAGCTTGGTGCTCTGTGATGACTTAGAGGGGTAGGAGTTGGGCATGGAGAATCAAAAGGGAGGTGATACATGTACGCATATGGCTGATTTACTTTGGTTTTCAGCAGAAACTAATACTGTAAAACAATTATACTTCCAATTTTTAAAATGAAAAAAAAAAAAAAGCATGCATATATTTTCTTAAAGCCAAAATAAATAGCCCACGGTTAGTACAACAAAGGAAATAATACAGATCAGAGCAGATATAAATGAAATTTAAAAACAAAAGGAAAGACCAATGAAAGTAAGAGCTGGTTCTTTGAAAGATAGATAAGACTGATAAACCTTCAGCCGACCAAGACAAAAGAAAGTGCGTCCAAATAAATTAAATGAGAAATAAAGCACAAGTTACAAAATGACATCCCAGAAATACAAAGAACCATAAGAGATCACTAGGAACACTTACATGCAAATGAAATGGACAACCTAGAAGAAATAGATTGTTGTTCAGTCACTAAGTTGTGTCTGACTCTTGCAACCACATGAAATGAAGCATGCTAGGCTTCCCTGTCCTTAACTATCTCCCTGAGTTTGCTCAAGTTCGTGTCTATTGAGTCAATGATGCTACCCGACCATCTCATTCTCTGTCACCCTCTTCTCTCACCCTCAATTTTCCCCAGCATCGGGGTCATTTTCCAATGAGTTGGCTCTTCACATCAGGTGAAAAAATATTGGAACTTCAGTTTCAGCACCAGTCCTTCCAATGAATATTCAGGGTTGCTTTCCTTTAGGATTGACTAGTTTGATCTTCTTGCTGTCCAAGAGACTTGGGCAGAAGAAATGGATATATTCTTAGCAATGTATAGTCTAATATCAGAACCTCAAGTTCTAATTCAAGTTGAAGTTTCCCCTTCCAAATCCTGCTCCCTCCCCAACACTCAATTCAAGTCACACCCCAGCTCAAAAGATGCCAGTGAGGAATGGGGACCAGAAGGCCTTTCCTAGCCCTGACCCAACTCCTCTCTTACTCCTAATGCTGTTTCTGGTCCCTCCAGGGCAGGGGAGAGCAGGAGTGAAAGGAAGATCTGACTTGGCTGGTGCTTGCCAGGTGGCCATCCATGCAGCAGATGAGAATGATTTTGTGCTTGTTGGAGGCTCTCTCTTTGGTACTTCTCTCTACCCTTTCTCTGGTCAAAGTGACCCATCCTGACTGCCTGATTACCACCACCTTCTCTCAGCACCCCACGCGTCCCTCACCTCACCTCGTAGTTCCATGGAGAGGGGTGGATTCTGCCATGACCATTTGCCATGGCTTCCCCATTCCTTCCCTGCCACCGCACCCCTCACCCTTGACTCTTCTATCGCAAGTCACTCAAGCTCGCTTCTCCCCTTTAAGCTTCTTTAGGCCAGAGTCTGACAACGGTCCCTGCATCTCCCCAAATACCCATGCATCCCAAAGTTTTTCCCAAGAACTCTCTAAGTACACTCATTTCCAACCCAATGGAGGCCTGGAGGCCATGAGTTTGCACAGCTCAGCCAGTGTGGGGACAATGAGGACTTATCTATTTCCTTCCTGGTGGCCCTCTCTACTCTCTGTGAAGGGGAGCTCCCAGTCTCTGACAGCTTTCTATACACAGAATCCTCCCTCCCTTCTTTCCTTGATCTATCTCATCTTCTCTTAAACACTGGCTGAAGTGAGTGATGGCTACAGTTCCCAGACCTGGCTTGGGACCACCCTGTATGTGAATGGTCTAGCACAGAGGGTCTCAATCAGGGACAATTTGGTGCCTCCAGGGGATCTTCCCAACCCAGGGATCAAGCCCAGGTCTCCTGAACTGAAGGTAGATTCTGCACTGTCTTAGCCAACAGGGAAGTCTGGGAATCATGGGAACCCCTAAAATGTGTAGCCAAATCAGATAGGATGTGTGTAGCCTGGGGACCCCCACTTGCTTCTCACATCTGAGTTAAGAATGGTTTCGTTGGGGACCTCAGACTTCACCTTGTGGAACCTGATGTTAACTCCAGGTGTATGGTGTTAGAATTGAACTGTGGGACACCAGTGAAGGGCAGGGAGCCCTGGCATGCTGCAGTCCATCAGGCTAAAAAGAGTCAGACATGACTAAACAACTGAGCAACAACAACACTTGTTGTCAGAGTGGTGTTGAAAGGCACTCAATCATTAAATCGGTTACACACACACACACACACACACACACACACACACACACATACACTTTTTTAGTCATCTCCATCTTAGAGATGAGAAATTGAGACAGAGTGGATTCACATTCCCACAATCACCCAGGAAGAAGCCCTAGAGCCGAAATTTACACTCAGATTTGTCTATCTCCAGAGCCTGAACACAATGCCAGAATAGTGCTAACATTCTGTTCATGAGGATGATCTTCCTGCGAGTGTACGTGATTGTGCAATGCACAAGAGCACTTCCTCAGCATTGGCCAGACTCGTCTAATCATCGGAATCACCTAGGACATTTATATACTGGGTCTTCCCAACCTCAGATTCAGTAAGTTTGGGGTGGGACCTAGGAATTTTTATTTTTAATAAGTTCCTCTGGGGATTCTGACAATCAGGCAGTTTGGCAAACCCTGTGCTGCATTTATCAGCCTCCTCACTCGGGTGTGTTCACCTGTCTGAGAACCCAACCCTGCTATTGCCCAGGTTTTGTCAGGGACCTGACATATTCCTGTGCAGAGTTTCTAAGAGCTGGATATAGTCTTTTCCAACCTCCACATGGTTGTTCAGTCTTACATAGGGAAGACTTTTAATGAATCAGGCAGTGTGGGTCCAACTCAGCAAGGCCAAAGCCAAAGCCAAAGCCATCAAGAGCCTCCCTCCTGCTTCCTGCTCTTCCTCCTGCAATCTCCAGCTCAGCAAGCGACCCACCATCCTTCCAAATGGCAGAGCCAGGAATCTTGGGCACATTCTTGCTCCACTTTCTCCATTGCTCCTCATTTCCTGATCACTATTTCCTAGTGATTTCTACCTCTCACAGACTACAAAGCAAGCCTGCCTCTTCTTGTCCTCTTTAACTGCTTACATGACATCCAACACCACTTTTCACCCAGACCAGCTTGGGAATAAGGCTTTCTGACTTCGTCTTCTGCCCCCACCCTATAGGAGCCTGATTACACAGTCCAAAGATAGTTATGACAGCTCTCATCTCATACATCCTTCTAGAATCATGCCACTACTCCATCAAAAGGTAGGGTTTAGTATCCCTTCTCTTGAATATGGGCATGCTTTTGTGACTATTTCTATCAATAGAGTATGCACAAGTGATGCTACATGACTTCTGAAGCTAATTCTTAAAAGCTAATTCAGATAGCCCTTTGCTCACTGTGACATTCACTCTTGACACCTTCAGTTCCCCATCAATGGCTCCACTCCAGCAGTCAACTGACCTGAGACCACCCTGCTGGGAGAAAGCCCAAATTAGCCCATAGAAAGAGACCCCATGGCATGGCTCTGAAACTACACAGCAAAAGAGAGACCTCTGACCAGCCCCTAGCTGCTCCAACCTGCCACTATTACAGCTCCAGCCTCTGCTGGGTACAACTGCATGACAGACTCCAGAATTGACCACCTGTGCCTCTCCCAAAATCCCTAGCCCCCCAAAATCATGAGAGATAATAGTCAAATCATTGTTCTAAGTCAGGAAGTTTTGTTGATAGTGACTGTTTTATGTGGCAGAAGCAAACCAGAGCCCCATTTGATAGGCTCCCAGGAGCTAGAACCATAGGAAGCACAGCTACTCAAAGCATGGTCCCTGGCCCAGGGCTGGAGAAGGAATTGCTTGTTACCAGTCAGTATAGAAAATAAGAGTAAATATTAAGAAGCCTTTCCAGGGGCTTCCCCTGGTGGTCCAGTGGGTAAGGACACTGCCTTGCAGTGCAAGGGGCGCCGGTTTGATCCCTGGCCTGGGAAGATCCCACGTGCCACGGAGCAGCTGGACCGATGTGTCCAATTACCGAGCCGGAGCTCTGGCGCGTGTGCACCCAGAGCTGGTGCTCTGCAACGACAGTGGCCACCGCGGTGGAAGGCCCACATGAGCCAAAGAACAAAGATGGATGAAAATGGAGAAATGAAAGACCAGTGGAAGTGGCCCGCCCATCCCCCTCCCTCCCCACCCCACCCTCCAAAAGATAAATAAATAAAATTAAAAAAAAAGAAGCCTTTCCAGGATGGTTTTATGTTTGTTGTTGAATTTAATATTAAAAAAAGGGACTTAACGTTTTGTCTTAATTTGGGCAGACCTGGGTTCAAAGAGCAGAGAGGAAAGCATTTTCAATGGATTGGTCAGACACAACCCCTTGGGAACCTACTGGGCACTGAAAGGATGGAGAAAGGACCTGGGTGAGGAGCAGGAGGAGAAAGTGGGCCAGGCAGAGGTGGGAGGACGGTGGGAGTCCTTCTCTAACACAAGAAAAAGAGTGATGCGTTCAGGGGACTGAAAGAAAATGAGGTGTCCTTAGACAAATGCTCATCCTGAGAATCTCTTTAGCTGCAAATAAGAGAAAACTATTCCAGGGGCTTAAACAAACCATGGTCTGTTTTTCTCATTGCATCAGAATCTTGTGACATCCCCAAATTCCGTTGGCACTGGACACTTCTTGTACACACCAGCCAGTCTTCCAGAGCCCAAAATGAACAACTCTTCGAGGTTTTTCTCCAAATTCCCAGAAGGTCGCTCTGCCCTTGGGGGGATGAGAAGCATGTGTTTTGTATGGGCTCCCATCTCCCCCAGCAGGATTCAGCTCCAGGTGTCCAGAGGAGTCGTACCTAATCACTCACCTTTTCTTGCCTTGCTTCTCCTCCTTGTCTTCTGTCCCATATCCCTCATCTGCATTTCCAGGGATCACTTACTAAATACACTACTTGCATTCTGTGAAGCTAAAGCAGTCTAAGCAAGACAGAACCATAGGTGCCAATGCTGAAAAGTAGAGACCAGGGAGGCAGAGGGTTGGAGGCTTGCCTGAAGACATGCAGAAGTCATGACACAGCTGGAATTATTCAGAAGATGCTCCCAGGATGGCAGGTCTGTCCAACTCCCGAGGCTACATTGTGCTCACTAAGAAGTCGAAAGCAGGATGGCCAAACTCGAGCTGCCTCCAAAACCATCCTAGTGATTTCTTCCTACAAAGAACCTCACCTAAATTCTTACTCCTGATGGTTTCCTCCAGCCAAGTAGCACTTAGCTCAGAGCATTTCTAATACTGAGGTTCTCAGACCAAAAACAAAGAAAAAAAGGCTCAGAGGCACTGGGAGTGCCCGTATCAGTATATCCACATCAGTCAGCTGAAAGTGGAAGAAACCCAGAACTTGAAGTCACAGACTGCTGTACGTATGCCTCCTTCATCTACTTGCTGTGTGACTAAGGGCAATTTTCTTAACATCTCTGTGCCTCCTCTGTAAATGGACAAAGGCTCATAATGCTGTCTTGTTGGATCATTTCAAAATAAAACATATAACATGGAAAAATGCCTATGTTGTGCCTTAAACACATTAGGTGCTCAATAATGACCAGTCTCCTCTTGTCCCACCCATTCCCTTTCACGACAGAAGGAAAGATGAATTGGCTAAGTAATCAGCTGCATTTGCCTGGCATTTCTCATCCCATTTGCTTCGCATGATTATTTCGGTAAGGCTAATACCTCATCACAGTAACACTGCACTCTAATGCCAGCGGGTCCATAAACAGAGACCCAACTAAAATAAAACCATTATAATCAGGGCCCAGTCTTAACCACTGCCTAGTGGGCTCCTCTATTGTTTGACCAAGAGCCAGGCCATAGTCAAATAATCAAACTGCAGATGCTAGAAGAGCAAATCGGCTTAAATGTAAACAGTGGCAGTGACTCAAACTACAGTGGGGAGAAAAGAGAGATGAGGAGGGGAGATGAAGTCTTGCACAATGTTGGAATTTCCCTCCCATGTCCTCCCAAGTTAATTGGCCCATAAAATAACCAGGCTTGTTAAGATATAACAGGCTCATTCCTGAGTGGCACCTGGGTCAGGCAATCACCCAGGGACTGCTGGCCATAGACTCTGCTCTTAAAGCTGAAAGGAACCCCAAGGGTGCCATGAAGTCAGAGCCATCTCCTCCTACTGACTGCTCACGGGCACTCGGATGATTGGAAAGAGGGTCTGGAGTCCTAGAGCCAATCAGGAGAGGGAAGAAGAGGCAGATCAGTTTGGGGAGTTGAAAGCCCAATGGTTAAGACCTCACCTGCCAATGCATGAGATACAGGGTTCAGGGACAATCCCCTGGAGGAGGAAATGACAGCCCACTCCAGTATTCTCGCCTGGAGAATCCCATGGACAGAGGAGCCTGGCCAGCTACAGTCCACAGGGTCACAATCCATAGGGTCAACTCAACTGAGTGACTGATCATGCACACACACAAAGCTTACACAACTTTGAGGGGCAGCTCTTTGAGAAAAAAACAGACAAAATTACGCATATGGAATATGCTGGGCCTCCCAAAATCACCTTGAAAGAACAGCATCCAGTACCAACTTGATCATCCCAACACCACTCAACCCAAAACATGTGAAGGAGATGAAGTAGGGTGGAAAGAGATAGCAGACAGAACTTGCTGCAGCAAAAACAGCTTTAAAAACCCACAGCTAGGGCTTCTCTGGTGGTCCAGTCGGTAAAGAGTCTGCCTTGCCATGCAAGGGGCACCGGTTCAATCCCTGGCCCAGGAAGACCTCCTGTGCCATGGAGCGGCTGGATTGGTGTGTCCAATTACGAGCCAGCAGTCTGGAGAGCATGCGCCCAGAGCTGGTGCTCTGCAATGAGAGAGGCCACTGCAAGGGCCTGATATTGCCTAACTTCAGAGCCAGACTGCCAATAAGTCATGCTGAGCAGGAGGAGGATGTCTGAGTGTGAATGGGGGCACATGAGACAGTTTCTAAAACCAAATCGCCAAGGGTTTTTGATTCCCCAGGTTGTAGTTCTCTCTTCTAGCCATAAGAAACTATTTGAAAACTAAGTACTTCAAGAATAGGTAGACACCAGGGCTTCCCCTGGTGTTCCAGTGGGTAAGGACACCGCCTTGCAGTGCAAGGGGCGCCGGTGCGATCCCTGTCCTGGGAAGATCCCACATGCCGCGGAGCGGCTGGACCGATGTGTCCAATTACCGAGTCAGAGCTCTGGAGCGCATGCGCCCAGAGCCGGTGCTCTGCGACAACAGAGGCCACCGCGATGGGAGGCCCACACGGGCCAAAGAACAAAGATGGATGAAAATAGACAAATGAAAGACCAATAGAAGTAGCCCACCCATCCCCCTCCCTCTCCACCCCACCCCCAAAAGATAAATAAATTTAAAAAAAAAAAAAGAAAGAATAGGTAGACACCAAAGCCCAAATTCTTCCAAGGAGCCTGGACATTCAAAAAGAACTATGGTTTAGATCCACACAGGAGTAGACTATTAGTGGCAGAAAGTATCATGTTTAGAAGTGTAGATTTTGTTGTTGTTGTTTTTAAATTCGAGGACAATCGCTTTACAATGTTATATTGGTTTCTGCCACACAGCCACATGAGTCAGTCATATTTCCCCTCCTCCTCGAGCTGCCCTCCCCTTTCCGCTTCCCACCCCTCTAGGTCATCACAGGGCACCAGGCCGGGATGCCTGTGTTACACAGCAACTTCTCCCCAGCTATCTATTTTACCATGATAAAGCAAGCTTTTAAATTAGGCAGACTGGGGCTCAAGTTCTGGCTGTGCAACTTACTAGTTCTGTGACCTGAGATAACTTACTTAACTGCCTTCAATGTCAATCCCCTCTGATGGAAAATTGAGATAAAGATAGTATCTGTTTCACAGAGGCCAAAGGGTTAATTAAGATAATTTACAGAAAGCATTGAGTCCAGCTTCTGACATGTAATTGTGAAAGACAGAGTCACTGGGATTAGGAATCAATCTACTATCCTTTCCTCTAGCCTGAAAGTTTAGTCCCCACACACAATTCATACGTTGAAGTCCTGGCCCCCAGTGGAGACAGGGTTCTCATGGAGGTAATGAAGGTCAAGGAGGTCATAAGGTAGGTCCCTGATCCAGGGGGATTAGTGTCCTTATAAGAAAGGACACCCACTAGACTGTTCTCCACCACATGAGAACAACCAGCCAAACAGGTTCAGCCAGAGGAAGGGGTTGCTGTTTTTCTATAACTCCCACAACAGGCTTCCAAAGCAAGGACCACGGGTCCAACTTCCCCTCTGAAGAGAGATGCAGTTTGTCTGTGTGAGCTCCTCTGTGCTGAGGAGGAGCCAGCACTCTGTCCACAGGATGCAGACGTGAAGCCAGCTTGATCTGAACCGTCTGACATGGGGCTGGAGGCCACTGGCTAGCCTGGGAGAGCCACAGTCCCAGATGTCTGATTGACAGCCCAGCGCAAGCAACATAGAGCCGCTGCTGGCTCTCCACATCACAGCCCCAGCCTCGCTGGTGGCACCACACCTGGGGACAAGAAACCAGGCTTCATAGCACTGCTTCCCTTTGAACCTGTGAGAGGCTTTCCCAGTTGGCAGCTTGTTTGAGTCTCCCTCCAAGCCCATGGACAGGAGGAGGGGACCAGGCAGGGGAGAGTCTCTTCCATGGGCTATGTGGGGACACTGAGGTTAAAAGAGACTAAACTGCTTTTTCAAAGCTCAGTGGCCATTCCCATGCCTCAATTTCCCTTCCTCAGCCTTTTCCAACTGTGCTTTCTCTTAGCCTTCTTAACCTATCCACCCCCTAAAACCAGGAAGGCCTTGAGTGATCTCTACGGTGTCCTGAGTGAACAACTTTGAATGATGCAAACATTTCTTCAGTATACAAACAGCCCCCCACCGGCACATGCTCTTACAAATGTACACACACACGCTCTCACACGCTTTCATGTGTTCAGAGGCATGTACATATACACATACATTCATGCACCCAGGCTTATCACAAATACATACACAAATACCTATGCAGGAGACAACAAAAAGACACATTCACCTCTGGTAGAGTTTAGTATCTGGCACCCCTTTGGGCAGGGCCTTTCCTGGTGACCTTGTCAGTAAAGAATTTACCTGCACTGCAGGAAACCCAGGTTTGATCCCTGGGCCAGGAAGATCACCTGGAAAAGGAAATGGGAACCCACTCCAGTATCCTTGTCTGGAATATCCCATGGACAGAGGAGCCTGGTGGGCTACAGACGGTGGAGTTGCAAGAGTCAGACTCAACTAACCACTATACCATTACCCCTTCAGGCAACTTCACAAAACGGACTCCTAGACCTGATGCCTGCTTTCCTCTGTTGAGCCGAATCTCCATCTGTGACCCCCTCACCAATACCCTCAGAGCTTAGTGAGTTCATCCAGGACCAAGACTGAGTTCTGCTTTACTTCAAGTCTCTCAATGATGCTCTAGGCTTATGGGCCTGTCTTGACAGCTGGAACAAACTGTGTCACTAACATATGCAGAAAGGCAATGGAGAGGAGGTGTGGTCTGGTGGAAAAATCAGCCGCTGTTCACTTGTGCCAAACCTAAACACAGAGCGAATGTAAATTAAAAAAAAAAAAAGTCCGTATCACTAAAATAGATGACAAATTCCAAATAAATACTAACATCAGATTTAGCGCTATAATAAAAGAAATACAAGAATCAAGAGTCATGAAGTAAGACATCTGTGATTGTAATTCATTACATTAACTCATTAAAAAATACTTCCTGTATTGTTTGAACACTTATTCTTTGCCAGTGTAGTTCTGGCTCAAGTACAGAGCCATAGGGCTTCCCTGGTGGTCCAGTGGGTAGAGAGTCTGCCTTGCAGTGCAAGGGGAACCAGTTCGATCTCTGGCACGGGAAGATCTCACATGCAGTGGAGCGGCTGGACCAGTGTGTCCAATTGCGTGCCGGCGCTCTGGAGCACATGTGCCTAAAGCTGGTGCTTTGAGACGAGAGGGGCCACTGCAATGGGAGGCCCACACAGGCCAAAGAGTAAAGATGGATGAAAAAATAAGTAAATAAATGAGGCCAAAAAAAAAAAAGTACAGAGCAATAGAACAAAATAGATGGATGACTATGATTAAGCCTACAAATATATTACTGAAACAGGAGATTCCAGAGACAGACCCATATCTAGAAACATACCAAGACGTTTTAGATAAAGGTAAAACAATTTAACGTAGAAGGGAAAATGAGTAACCAATACACGGTATTGACACAATTGCTCATTTACAATGGAAAATATAAAATTAGATCCTACTCAATGTCATTCAAAATAATCTATCCCAGATGCTTGAGACTTAAATATAAAATGCAAAACTACAGAGTATGCCCCATAACAAATGAATTTAGATAGACACAACCAGTGATTGGCAATGCATTCTCATTTTCAGGGCTGGAATACCAACCCCGCCTCTTATGTGATAATGTTTGGGACCACGCTTCTAGGAACATGATGGGGTTTTACTATACCCAAAGAAAACATAGCAGAGTATTTTTACAAGCTTGAGATGGGGAGAAAGCCTTTGTAAATAAGATGTAACATCAGAAGCCATAAAGGAAAGATGGACAGACACAACTACATCAAAATTGAAAGTCCTAGGGGTCTTCCCTAGTGGTTGAGAGGTAAAGAATCTGCCTGGCAATGCTGGGGACATATGCTCCATCCTTGATCCGGGAAGATCCTACACACAGTGGAGCAAGTAAGGTCTTCTACAACTGTTGAGCCTGTGTTCTAAATACTAAGATTTCCAAATAAATACTAACATCAGATTTAGCGCTATAATAAAAGAAATACAAGAATCAAGAGTCATGAAGTAAGACATCTGTGATTGTAATTCATTACATTAACTCATTAAAAAATACTTCCTGTATTGTTTGAACACTTATTCTTTGCCAGTGTAGTTCTGGCTCAAGTACAGAGCCATAGGGCTTCCCTGGTGGTCCAGTGGGTAGAGAGTCTGCCTTGCAGTGCAAGGGAACCAGTTCGATCTCTGGCACGGGAAGATCTCACATGCAGTGGAGCGGCTGGACCAGTGTGTCCAATTGCGTGCCGGCGCTCTGGAGCACATGTGCCTAAAGCTGGTGCTTTGAGACGAGAGGGGCCACTGCAATGGGAGGCCCACACAGGCCAAAGAGTAAAGATGGATGAAAAAATAAGTAAATAAATGAGGCCAAAAAAAAAAAAGTACAGAGCAATAGAACAAAATAGATGGATGACTATGATTAAGCCTACAAATATATTACTGAAACAGGAGATTCCAGAGACAGACCCATATCTAGAAACATACCAAGACGTTTTAGATAAAGGTAAAACAATTTAACGTAGAAGGGAAAATGAGTAACCAATACACGGTATTGACACAATTGCTCATTTACAATGGAAAATATAAAATTAGATCCTACTCAATGTCATTCAAAATAATCTATCCCAGATGCTTGAGACTTAAATATAAAATGCAAAACTACAGAGTATGCCCCATAACAAATGAATTTAGATAGACACAACCAGTGATTGGCAATGCATTCTCATTTTCAGGGCTGGAATACCAACCCCGCCTCTTATGTGATAATGTTTGGGACCACGCTTCTAGGAACATGATGGGGTTTTACTATACCCAAAGAAAACATAGCAGAGTATTTTTACAAGCTTGAGATGGGGAGAAAGCCTTTGTAAATAAGATGTAACATCAGAAGCCATAAAGGAAAGATGGACAGACACAACTACATCAAAATTGAAAGTCCTAGGGGTCTTCCCTAGTGGTTGAGAGGTAAAGAATCTGCCTGGCAATGCTGGGGACATATGCTCCATCCTTGATCCGGGAAGATCCTACACACAGTGGAGCAAGTAAGCCGTCTTCTACAACTGTTGAGCCTGTGTTCTAGTACCCACGTGCTGCAACTACTGAAATCAGCATGCTTAAAGCCCATGGCACTCAGAGCCCATGCTCAGCAAGAAGAGAAGCCACCTCAATGAGACGTCAACACAACACAATTAGAGAGTACCCCTCCACAATTAGAACCAACACAGCCAAAAATAAGCAAATAATTTTGTTAAAAAAAGGTAAGTGGAAAACAGGAAAAATAATTTTTTTAAAAAAGAAAGCCCCATTACATTACTACCAAGTGAAGTTTTAAGGTGAAGCACTAAAAACAATCCAAACATTCTCAATAGACTAATCACTAATAAATTTAATAACATAATCTACCATACAGTCATTTGATGGAGTCTTAGTAGTGGCTATCAAAAGTAGCACAAAGGGCTTCCCCTGGCGGTCCAGTGGATAAGGACACTGCCTTGCAGTGCAAGGGGTGCTGGTTCGATCCCTGGCCTGGGAAGATTCCACGTGCTGTGGAGCGGCTGGACCGATGTGTCCAATCACCGAGCCGGAGCTCTGGAGTGCATGCACCCAGAGCCGGCGCTCTGTGACAACAGACGCCACCACGATGGGAGGCCCACAGGAGCCAAAGAACAAAGACACATGAAAATAGAGAAATGAAAGACCAATAGAAGTGGCCCGCCCGCTCCCCTCCCTCTCCAACCCGACCCCCGCTCAAAATAAATAAATAAATAAATCTAAAAAAAAAAAAAGTAGCACAAAGTTATATATATAACTTTATATACCTTTATATATATATACATATATATATATATACACATGTAACTTTATATACCTGTATATCCATATACAGGTATATATATATATATATATATACATATATATATATATATATATATATATATATATATATACAGGTAGAGACAATTTTCTAAGACATAGAGGTAAATGTCAAAACTGAGTCACAGAACTAGGGGGATAGATGTTAGATGATAGAGGATAGATCTCACTCACAGTTAAGAAGCAGGGTGAAAATTACCAGTGAACTCCATAGGAAATGCGCAACCCTCATCCATGATGAAGTATTAACAGTAGTTATCTGTGAAAGTAGGTCAACAGGTAAGGGACAAATTTCACTTTTCACTCTATATGCTTCAGGATTTCTAAATTTTTACAAAAAGAGTGCATTTGTGTGTTCCATGTGAGAGACAAAGAAAATCATAACATGTGGAATCAGGCTGCCGTCCTGGCTCCGACACAGATCAGCTTTCTGAGCTCTGGCAATTGACTCAGTCAAAACGAGGCACTAACACCCTCCTCATAAGAATATCCTGAGCACTGGATATGTGTACTGTATATTGAGTACCTACTGCATACCTCACATATGCTACATGCTAAATCGCTTCAGTAATGTCCAACTCTTTGTGACCCATGCACGGTAGCCTGCCAGTCTCCTCTGTCCATGGGATTCTCCAGGCAGGAATACTAGAGTGGGTTGCCATGCCTGCCTCCAGAGGATCTTCCCAACCCAGGGATAGAAATCATGTCTTCTACATAATCTGCATTGGCCAGCGGGTTCTTTTCCACTAGTGCCACCTTACCTTTTAAATCTATAATCACACTGAACCATAGTAGCATAGCTATTGCGTTTTGCTTATAAGGAAACTGTGGTCCAAAGAGGTGAAGTAATTTGCTTGAGGTCACAGAGCTGGTAAGGAGCAGAGCTAGGGAAAAACCTGGATCTTTTTGACTCCATTCTACTTCCTCCCATGTTCATCATGCAAGATCCTTTTGTCTTCTCTCTCCGAGGGGTGGTCTCGCACTGGGCTTAAGCAACATTCCAGAATAAATCTTAGCCCAGCTCCAGGACAGCCCCAAGCCTAGACCCTGCAGAAAGGGGACCAAGAATTCCTGACTCACAGCCGCAGCCGATGGCTCACAGACAATGTCTGGAAGTGCCTATCTCCCACTTCCTCTGAAAGAGATAACAATGGCTATTTTAGCCTGAAATGCCCATGGTGTAGACACACAAAGAGCAATAAATCTGAAACTAAAAATATACTCTGTTATAATAGTGAAGAACAGGGCAGCCTGGCATGCTGCAGTCCATGGGGTCACAAAGAGTCAGACACAACTAAGCGACTGAACAACAACAACAAAGTTGAAGTCAGGGATTTGCATTTTAAACCCCCTTATCCTGCTACAGTCAGTGGGAAACTCCCACTCTGGGGACCTCCTGCTAAAGAAAGGAGAGGAAAAAGTTCAGGAGACAGATACCGCAAACAGTAGCAAACTGATGAGAACCTTTAGTGGCAGAAGCTGAACAGATGTAATTAGCCAGAAGTGGCTAATTGGCTAATTCAAGTTTTATTTTGGTGAGGGGGGGCCACTTCTATTGGTCTTTCAATTATTTGTTTTCATCCATCTTTGTTCTTTGGCCTGTGTGGGCCTCCCATCACAGTGGCCTCCCTAGTTGCAGAGCAGCAGCTCTAGGCACATGCGCTCCAGAGCTCTGGTTTAGTAGTTGGACACATCGATCCAGCCGCTCCATGGCACATGGGATCTTCCCAGGCCAGGGATCGAACTGGCACCCCTTGCACTGCAAGGCAATGCCCTTACCCACTGGACCACCAAGGAAGCCCCTCTAATTCAGTGTTTTATGACAAGGTACGGATTTCCCTCCGTGGACCCGAAATGGTCAATATCCAACTCATTAAAAAAAATTATGTGCCAGTGGCCTAAGTATTTTCACAAATGTACCCATTTAATCCCCATGACAACTTAAAGTAGGAGCTGAAAGTTAGGTCTGGCTCGTTGTAGCTCAGAGAGGTTAGTCTCAAGGCAAAAATGGTCCAGAGGATGTCAAGAAGTCTGGAGAAGAGAGTTGGAGTCTCTCCGAGGTGGTCTCGCAGGCAACATTCCAGAATAAATCTTAGCCCAGCTCCAGGACAGCCCCAAGCCTAGACCCTGCAGAAAGGGGACCAAGAATTCCTGACTCACAGCCACAGCCGATGGCTCACAGACAATGTCTGGAAGTGCCTATCTCCCACTTCCTCTGAAAGAGATAACAATGGCTATTTTAGCCTGAAATGCCCATGGTGTAGACACACAAAGAGCAATAAATCTGAAACTAAAAATATACTCTGTTATAATAGTGAAGAACAGGGCAGCCTGGCATGCTGCAGTCCATGGGGTCACAAAGAGTCAGACACAACTAAGCGACTGAACAACAACAACAAAGTTGAAGTCAGGGATTTGCATTTTAAACCCCCTTATCCTGCTACAGTCAGTGGGAAACTCCCACTCTGGGGACCTCCTGCTAAAGAAAGGAGAGGAAAAAGTTCAGGAGACAGATACCGCAAACAGTAGCAAACTGATGAGAACCTTTAGTGGCAGAAGCTGAACAGATGTAATTAGCCAGAAGTGGCTAATTGGCTAATTCAAGTTTTATTTTGGTGAGGGGGGGCCACTTCTATTGGTCTTTCAATTATTTGTTTTCATCCATCTTTGTTCTTTGGCCTGTGTGGGCCTCCCATCACAGTGGCCTCCCTAGTTGCAGAGCAGCAGCTCTAGGCACATGCGCTCCAGAGCTCTGGTTTAGTAGTTGGACACATCGATCCAGCCGCTCCATGGCACATGGGATCTTCCCAGGCCAGGGATCGAACTGGCACCCCTTGCACTGCAAGGCAATGCCCTTACCCACTGGACCACCAAGGAAGCCCCTCTAATTCAGTGTTTTATGACAAGGTACGGATTTCCCTCCGTGGACCCGAAATGGTCAATATCCAACTCATTAAAAAAAATTATGTGCCAGTGGCCTAAGTATTTTCACAAATGTACCCATTTAATCCCCATGACAACTTAAAGTAGGAGCTGAAAGTTAGGTCTGGCTCGTTGTAGCTCAGAGAGGTTAGTCTCAAGGCAAAAATGGTCCAGAGGATGTCAAGAAGTCTGGAGAAGAGAGTTGGAGTGCCTGGAGAATGGAATGAGTTTTCAAGCCAATCTTATCTGAATCTTAAAGGTTACAGAAACCCAGCTGGTGTTTGAGTTACATTTCTGAAGGACTTGGCCACTGTCTCTCCCCTAGATCTCTTTAGAAGTCAAGAATTCCCAATGTGTGCTGGGCCTTGGCAGCTGAACCCCTCCCTTCCAAACCCCCTTGCAGTCCCCAGTTCTGTTACACTCTTGTCCTTGCTTGGTTGTGTTGGGATTTGAAGGGATCCATTCGCCTCTGCCCCACTGCCCCAGGGCAAAATACCTCTAGCACTATAAACACAGAAGTCAGATGGAGAATAAACTGCCTACTTGGTATTCTTTAGTTGGAGAACACAGCTGATGCCCCTGGTGAATGGGGTTCTTATGATTTTCCCCCAATGTCCAGCTCAGTGCCACTCTACTAAACTCTTTATGACAATAAGTATGTCCTGTACCTGTGCTGTCCAATAGGTAGTCGAAGCCACATGTGGCTCTTGAGCGGTCAAAATGTGGCTAGTACAATGGAGGAAGCGAATTTTAAGAGCCAGATGCCACTGCAGCAAGGAGAATTGCGGTTCAACATCAACTGAGTCTGTATTAGCATCCCACTGCAGCTGTAAAACATTACCAAACTCAGTGGCTAAAACAACACAAATTTATTATCTTATAGTCCTGACTGTTATAAACTGATATTTTAATGTCACGGGGCTAAAATCCTGTTGTCACTGGGCTGTGTTCCTCTCTCGTGGCTCTAGGGGAGACACCTTCCTGCATTCCTTGGCTCATAGCCCCTTCCTCCAACTTCGGAGCCATCAGCGCAGTATCTTCAAGACTTTCTCTCCTCATCACATCACCTTCTGTCTATAAGGACTCTGTGATTACACTGGACTCACCCAGATAATCCAGGATATGCTTCTCAAGAAGGCTCTTGAGAGCGCTTCCCTGATGGTCCAGTGGGTAGAGAGTTCGCCTTACAGTGTAAGGGGTACTGGTTCGATTCCTGGCCTGGGAAGATTCCATGTGCTGCAGAGTGGCTGGAACGGTGTGTTCAATTACGGGCCAGCACTCTTGAGTGCATGTGCCCAGATTCGGTGCTCTGCAGTAAGAAAGGCCACTGCAGTGGGAGGCCCACATAGGCCAAAGAATAAAGATGGATGAAAAATAAATGAATTCAAATAAATAAAATAAAAGAGGCCAAAAATTTAAAAAAAAAAGAAGAAGACTTTTGAGAGTCACTTGGACAGTAAGGGGATTAAACTAGTCAATCCTAAAGGAAATCAACCCTGAATATTCATTGGAAGGACAGATGCTGAAGCTGAAGCTCCGATACTTTGGCCACTTGATGCAAAGACCCTGATGGAAAAGACCCTGATGCTGGTATAGATTGAAGGCAGGAGGAAAAGGAAATAACAGAGAAGGAGATGGAGATGGATGGATGGCATCACTGACTCAATGAACATACGTTTGAGGGAACTCTAGAAGATAGTGAAAGACAGGGAAGCCCGGCGTGCTGCAGTCCATGGGGTCACAAAGAATCAGACATGACTTAGCAACTGAACAACTCAAGACCCTTAATCACGTCTGCAAAGTTCCTTTTGCCATATATGGTAACATGTTCTGGGGATTAAGATGTCAATATCTTTGGGAGTGAGAAAGCATTATTTTGGCTACCAACACCCCAAACCAGGAGAGCAAGAGATGCACTTTCCAGACCTGCCTCGAAAACCTGTGTCTGATCAAGAGGTGTACTCCAGTGGGGGCTGGAGTTGGAGGAGAACGCGGGGGCAGTACCCTGCTCAACTCTAGGGAGTGCCATTTGCTCCGTGCAAAGGACTTCATGGAGTTTTGCAGTGCACAACATGAGGAGCTGTGTGTGGGAGCCTTGGGAGAAAGCTTTCATCCTATAAACAGGCCATACTGAAGGAAGAGGGAAAGAGGTGAGCATATATGTACATTGCTTCTCTGGGTTTGGCCAATCAGATTAGATCTTCTTCATTGCTTGGGTGAACATTCAGTGAGCAAAGGTAGGAAATACATTACTTCCAAATGTATCCTGAAGACATAAAGACAGAAGGAAAAGTTTCTCCTAAAGGACTTCCTAGTTCAAAGCGACTAGTTGGCTGGAGTAAAAGATTCCTCCCCATATTGCATCTCATACCCAAAATCTTCCCACCCCAAATGCCCTATGGACTGACACAGCCAGAAGACCAATAAACCCCAAAGCCCCTCACAATCAAGATCATCCATTACAACTGGCCCACAAAAATGTCCTGCAGGGCTGACCTTTTCCCACTGCAGACGACTTAGTGAAATCAGCATTCCTTCCCCCATCTCTCGGCCTCAGTCCAGTTAACCATCCTCCATCTCCCTTCAAGAAGAGGATTCGTCATTTAGCCACAGTCTTCCCCTCTCCCCAGTACTGGTAACAAAGAGAATTTCTCTGGCTCCATCCCCACACAGTTAGGGGAGATTGGATCACCATCATATTTCCCCCAGTGAGGTGTGGGGGTCCCTGATGGGGCTCAAGTTTTCTCACCAGTGTCCCCTCCCAGACAGCAATGCCACTCTCTTTTGTCCTGCTCCCACATGACATCTCCTGGCCCTCATGATGCCTGGGCCATCACGTCCCCTCTCTTCTCTGACTTCACTATAGGCCAGGACAACTCACAGCCTAACTCACTCTTTGTTTCACAAAGACTACAGTGCTGAGCTACCTTGAGTCACCTGGGTCTGACAAGAGCTAGTGACAAGGTCCCCTTGATATCTCTCCTTGCTTTGTTACCCTGACCTCTTTCTGGGCTCTGCCTTAGGCAATGATGAGTGACAGAAGGATGATGAAACAGGGACACAATTATTCATGTGACTCAAAGGCAAGTGGAGGGCAACTTGAATGGGGTGAGCATGGGGTCTTCTCTAAGGAACAAGATTTGAGCTAAGATCTGAGGAAGAGAAGAATAGCTGTGGAAAGGGCTTGGGAAAAGAGTGCTCCAGGCAGAAGAAAAGACTGTGCAAAGACCCTGAGGCCAGGACAGGCTGCCTTTTCTCTGAGGAACAGAAAGAAGACCCGTGTGTCTGGTGTTAAGTGAGTGAGTCCTCAAACCGGGAGAAAGCTTAGATAAGGAGAGGAGAGGAAGCATCCTCGGAAGTAAGATCCTAGGGATAAGAAGGAGCCATGAGACTGAAAATTCATGAGACCCATTCTCCGTGTAGAGCAAATAGCATAGGCAAAAGCTCTGAGCTGGGAATGGGCTTGGCATGTTGGAGGAGCCAGAGGAAACGTGGTGTTGGCAACACTGTGTAATAAACAGCAGGGAGAGGAGAGGAGGCAGGGTGGGAGAGATACAAGAGGCCAGAGCATGTGAGGCTTTTGGACCACACGTCAAGGAGGTTGGAGTTTGTTCATAGTTGTATTGAGCCCTGATTATGTTTCAGGCATTTTACAGACACTCTCTTTAAATCCCAGGGTGACCACACAAAGTTGATGTCACAATCGCCATGTTATAGATGATGATGATCCAATGCAGGGAGGTTACGGGATGTGTAACAGGAGTCCCACAGCAAAAGGCCAGAGCTGGAATTTAAATCCACATTTGTTGGGCTGCAAAGCCCATGCAGCTCACCACTGCACCATGCTGTGTAAAAGGATAGGATGTTAGTGGTAACAGTGCCTCTGTGAGTCCCCTCTCTTCCCTCCTCATCCTCCCCAACTCTTCGCCTCAAATATCTGTGGTATGTGAACAATTTGAGGGCTAGGGCAAGACAGCCTCCCTAGAACCATCCACGAATCTCAGAGCCTAGGACTCTGCATCAGCAAGCAGTTTTCACCATTGAAGGGAAACTGTCTTTGTCCCTCCTGTAGCAGCATTCTTAGCTTCTCAGATTAGTAGTGTAGTGTAGTTTTAGTCTCTCAGTCATCTCTGACTCTTTGTGACCCCATGGACTGTAGCATGTCAGGCTTTTCTTGCCCTTCACTATCCCCTAGAATTTGCTCAAATTGATGCCCATTGAGTCTGTGATGCCATCCAACCATTTCATCCTCTGTCACTCCCTTCTCCTCCTGCCCTTGATTTTTACCATTATCAGGGTCTTTTCCAATGAGTCAGGTCTTTGCAAACAGGTGGCCAAAGCATTGGAACTTCAGCTTCAGCATCAGTCCTTCTAATGAATATTCAGGGTTGATTTCCTTTAGGATTGACTGGTCTGATCTCCTTGCTATTCAAGGGGCACTCAAGAGTCTTCTCCAGGACCACGACTCAAAAGCATCAATTCTTTGGGGCTTTATGGTCTAACTCTGACATCCATACATGACTACTGGGAAAAACAGAGCTTTGACTATATGAACCTTTGCTGACAAAGTGATGTCTCTGCTTTTTAAGATGCTGTCTAGGTTTGTCATCGCTTTTCTTCCAAAGATAAGTATCTTTTACTAAATGTCAAATAACTATGGATGGAAGCATCAGATAAAAGGCTAAATGCATCAGTTCTTGTCAAGTGCCTCAAAGATAATTTTATTGGGAGATCACCCGAGGCAGTTTTGAATTGGGGTTTCCCTCTCCAGGGGTCTGAGCTTAGCTGTTTCCACTTAGCCTGGCCCTCACATCGGCATAGTAACTCAGACCTCTTTTGTTCACTGGCCAGTGCCTGGTCTGCTGCAAAAACCCTGAGTCAGGAAATAGGCTCCAAATGAGAGAGTTTGGTTTCTGTTGTTCTTTCTGGTGTTGGCCTGGTTCAGAGCTAAGAGGATATGGTACAGAAGAAGAAAGGATGTGTTAAGGATGCTATGAGGTACCTGGAGTGCTGAAGGCACCAAGTGGGTCCAATGACCCACAGAATACATGACTGCTGACTATTCCTGGGTGAGTGGGATTCTTAGGCCTCCATCCCATTTCCTGGCAGTGCCAGGTGGAAAGACAGCCAAGGGGACAGGAGAGCTCTTAGTGGGCAGGAAAGATAGAAGGATGAGGCTTCTTCATGGGGAGGGTGGGGGATGGGTCCCACCAGAAGGACCTCAGACATCCCTGGTCTACATGTGAGGTTGAGAGGGGTGAACCCATGTCACACAACCAACAATAACGGAAGAGGATTGACTCAGAACAGATGTTAGAAGGCATATTTTACCAAATAGGGAAAAGAAAGTTCTGCCATGTCCAGGCTTTACAACCCTCTCCCAGGAAATGCAAAAGATGGGGGTTCAATCCCTGGGTCAGGAAGATCCCCTGAAGTAGGAAATGTTGCTCCACTCAAGTATTCTTTCCTAGAAAATCCCAGGGGAAGAGGAGCCTGGCAGGCTATAGTCCATGGGACCACAAAGAGTCAGATATGACTGAGCACAACAACAAAGCTGCCAGAACAAAGTACCCCAAGTTTAGGCGCTTAAAGTGATACTCGGTGTTCTCTCACAGTTCAGACATATGGCCCGACATGGCTAAACTCCACTCAGGGCTCAGGGGCTACAATCAAACCCAAACATAAGAACTTGGGAGCTCACGGGGTGTTCCTTCGTGTCATCGCTTTTCTTCCAAAGATAAGTATCTTTTACTAAATGTCAAATAACTATGGATGGAAGCATCAGATAAAAGGCTAAATGCATCAGTTCTTGTCAAGTGCCTCAAAGATAATTTTATTGGGAGATCACCCGAGGCAGTTTTGAATTGGGGTTTCCCTCTCCAGGGGTCTGAGCTTAGCTGTTTCCACTTAGCCTGGCCCTCACATCGGCATAGTAACTCAGACCTCTTTTGTTCACTGGCCAGTGCCTGGTCTGCTGCAAAAACCCTGAGTCAGGAAATAGGCTCCAAATGAGAGAGTTTGGTTTCTGTTGTTCTTTCTGGTGTTGGCCTGGTTCAGAGCTAAGAGGATATGGTACAGAAGAAGAAAGGATGTGTTAAGGATGCTATGAGGTACCTGGAGTGCTGAAGGCACCAAGTGGGTCCAATGACCCACAGAATACATGACTGCTGACTATTCCTGGGTGAGTGGGATTCTTAGGCCTCCATCCCATTTCCTGGCAGTGCCAGGTGGAAAGACAGCCAAGGGGACAGGAGAGCTCTTAGTGGGCAGGAAAGATAGAAGGATGAGGCTTCTTCATGGGGAGGGTGGGGGATGGGTCCCACCAGAAGGACCTCAGACATCCCTGGTCTACATGTGAGGTTGAGAGGGGTGAACCCATGTCACACAACCAACAATAACGGAAGAGGATTGACTCAGAACAGATGTTAGAAGGCATATTTTACCAAATAGGGAAAAGAAAGTTCTGCCATGTCCAGGCTTTACAACCCTCTCCCAGGAAATGCAAAAGATGGGGGTTCAATCCCTGGGTCAGGAAGATCCCCTGAAGTAGGAAATGTTGCTCCACTCAAGTATTCTTTCCTAGAAAATCCCAGGGGAAGAGGAGCCTGGCAGGCTATAGTCCATGGGACCACAAAGAGTCAGATATGACTGAGCACAACAACAAAGCTGCCAGAACAAAGTACCCCAAGTTTAGGCGCTTAAAGTGATACTCGGTGTTCTCTCACAGTTCAGACATATGGCCTGACATGGCTAAACTCCACTCAGGGGCTCAGGGGGCTACAATCAAGGTGTAGATGGAGCTGTGTTCCTTTCTGAAAACTCTACATAAGAACTTGGGAGCTCACTGGGAGTGTGGACTGTTGAATTCCTTGCTGCTGTGGAACTGAGGTGCCCACTTCCTTGACCTGTGGTCTCTTCTCTCTGCCAGCCAGCAACGGCTGCTGAATTTTTCTTGTCCTTCCAATCTCTCTGACTTTTTCTGTTTTCTCCTTCTGGCTTGAAGTGTTCATGTGATTATACTGGGCCCACCTGGGCTCATCTCCCTGTCTTAACTGTCAGCTGAGTCTAGCCTAAATCACATCTATGAATCCCTTTGCCATTAGGGCTGGAATCTTACAGGGACTGTGATCCTACCCACCACACCCTCCTCCCCTAACCTACTCTGCCAAACCTTACTTTTTTGTTGTTGTTTTTTTGTTTTTGTTCTTAATTTTCATTTGTTTATTTTTGGCTATTCTGGGTTTTCACTGCTGCCACAGGCTCCTCTCTAGTTGCCGGGAGTGGGGGCTACTCTCCAGTTGAGGTGAGTAGGCTTCTTGTTACAGTGACTTTTCTTGTTGTGGAACTCGGGCTCTAGGGCACACGGACTTCTGTAGTTGTAGCACATGGGCTCAACAGCTGTGGCTCAGAGGCTCTGAAGCGAGGCTCCATAGTTGTGGCTCACGGGCTTAGTTGCTCTGCAGCATGTGGGATCTTCCCAGATCAGGGATCGAACTTGTGTCTCCTGCATTGGCAGGCAAACTCTTTACCCCTGAGCTACCAGGGAAGCCCCAAACCTCACGTTTTATCTCTTTGCTAATGAAACTGCACATAAAACACTGACCAGTTTAAATGGGGTCTGCCTCCTTAACTGATGGATTAGTCAGACTTTGAGTTATTTTCCAGAAACACACAAGACGGGAGCCCAAATCTCCAGGATGACCCATAACCAAGAATCTTCAGTCTACAGAGCTCAAAGACTAGAAATGCTGCCCACTGGAGCCCTTTACAAAGCAAGGAGTGCTGTAATAAGGAAAATATGACCTCCAGCAGCCCAAGTAGCTACTATGGACTGATTGGAGACTAGCCAATCAGCTTCTACATTTTAGTTTCCCAGAATCCTTTAAATTTTTCCCTGGACCCTGGATCAGGGAAATAGGTTTGTGAGCTTTGCCTCCTGGTCAATACAGCTCTTTCTTTTCTCCAAAACCAGTGCCATAATATTGGCTTTTTTGTGAGTCATGCGGTGAGCACCAGCTCAGTAACACTAAGACTGTTAATCCGTTCTAGAAAATGTTTTCTAAGTAAGATCTGATCTGCATTTTTGATAAACAACTCAGGTGGCACTGTGCAGGAGGGAGTAGGGAAGGAAGAAAATAGTTGGGAAATCAGCTGGTGAAGGAGAGAACGAGAGTGAAAGCTAGGATGTTGGTGGTGGGAGCAGCCCTGGGGTGGAGGGTGACAGAGAAACCAACTGGAGGTGGAGATGGAAGGCTGGCTCTTCCTAGTCTCTATCCTCCTCATCTGGTGCCTTTAAGCAAAGTTGGGAAACCAGGGAGGAAGAAAAGCAGGTTTGCTGGGTAGGGGAAAAGTGGTTTTTATTGGAATGCATGACATGGGAGAGGCCTGAAGAATATCACAGGGAACATGTGTCCCCAGATCCTGGGAGGAGGCAGAGGGACCTTGATAAAACAGCAGTCAAAGCCAAAAAATGGTGAAAGCAAAGGAGAGGGAGGGAGGGGGAGCTGGGAGGGAGTGGGAAGCCCAGTCAGCTAGGAGAGCCTCAGACACGTGAGAGCACTGCTGAGGACTCAGGTCCTGCTGGCTAGGCTCAGGGCGACATGTGACTTCAAGTTCCCATCTGCTGCGTCATCATCCACGCCAGCCTCTACTTCCAAAGCACGCGGCTCTTAGGCTTCCCAGCAAAGCTGCCGCCCAGCCCGGGCCTGCTGGCCTGATTTCACAGAGATAAAGGCTGCTTGTGGGGGTGGAGGGGGCGCTTTATGGAACTCCAGATGGCACTCCGGGATGGTTGCCCACACGCCTTATGCTTCCTAGGCCTAGGACAGTTGCTGCCACCTGAATTCTCCTCTGTTCCTGCCTCCCATCCCCAAGCCTTCTATGCACCAGCCCCTTTTCCTTTTTTGCCTCCTTCCTCCTGCCTCTGCCCCGTGAAACAATGGAAAGGCTCAGGAATTCAACAGACTTAGGTTTGTACGGTAACCAGCTGTGTGATCTCGAGTTTCTTGACCTCTCTGAGGCTCAGACTCTTCACACCAAAATGAAACCAGTACCACCTGTCTCAATAGGCCTGTGGCAAGTAAATTGTCTAATACAGTGCAAAGTAGAAGCCCGGTCAACACCAGTCCCCATCCTCCTGCCTGGCACGCAGCCTGTGGATCTCTTTTCAGAGACAGTAAACGACAACCAAAGCCCCAGGGATGAACAACAGTGGTGAGCACACGCTTTACCATGAGAGGGACGGGGCTGCCCTCTGTCTATGTCACTTCTGATTGACATCATCATGGCCTCGTCACCTATCCAGCCTCTCTGAGCTTTGGTTTCCTTGTCCAGGAGATAGAGGCAGTATCCACAGATGCTGCTGCTGAGTATCTGCCATGGGCCCCCTCCAGAAATACTCCCCACCTTCTGCTATCTGCTCTGAGCCCTTAGAAGGTGTCAATTTCATCAAAAGATGTCCCTGCCCTCTGACTCCCATTGAAGTTTGGCTGAGGGGGCAGGGCACACTGGCAGATCAGAGGAAGGGAGAAGAGTGATGTGGTCAGCACTGAGTCCCCCCCACCTCAGGGTCACTGTGGAGCAGTACGATGCCCAGGTCACCAGTCCCAGAAGCTCTAGACACTTCTGCCCACGGCATCTTACTACCAGAGTCATCAAGAAGAACACAATGCAGTCAAGTACTGGATGGAGCAAAGCTCTGAAAGTGTTCTACCTCGAACTGAGACTTAAACCCAGGGCCCAGACCTGATCAAACCCTGTTTGGAACTTGAATCCACATGGCTGGGGCTTGAACCCAGCCAAAATCCTGTTTGAGACTCAAACCCACGTAACTGGGGCTTAACCTCAGCCAGAATCCTGCTTGGGACTTGAACCCATGTGGCCGGGACTTAATTCAGCACTTACCCAATGTCTGGACCCGCTGAGGCTCGGATTCTTTGTGCCTCCAAATGCCTCCCATCCCCAAGCCTTCTATGCACCAGCCCCTTTTCCTTTTGCCTCCTTCCTCCTGCCTCTGCCCCGTGAAACAATGGAAAGGCTCAGGAATTCAACAGACTTAGGTTTGTACGGTAACCAGCTGTGTGATCTCGAGTTTCTTGACCTCTCTGAGGCTCAGACTCTTCACACCAAAATGAAACCAGTACCACCTGTCTCAATAGGCCTGTGGCAAGTAAATTGTCTAATACAGTGCAAAGTAGAAGCCCGGTCAACACCAGTCCCCATCCTCCTGCCTGGCACGCAGCCTGTGGATCTCTTTTCAGAGACAGTAAACGACAACCAAAGCCCCAGGGATGAACAACAGTGGTGAGCACACGCTTTACCATGAGAGGGACGGGGCTGCCCTCTGTCTATGTCACTTCTGATTGACATCATCATGGCCTCGTCACCTATCCAGCCTCTCTGAGCTTTGGTTTCCTTGTCCAGGAGATAGAGGCAGTATCCACAGATGCTGCTGCTGAGTATCTGCCATGGGCCCCCTCCAGAAATACTCCCCACCTTCTGCTATCTGCTCTGAGCCCTTAGAAGGTGTCAATTTCATCAAAAGATGTCCCTGCCCTCTGACTCCCATTGAAGTTTGGCTGAGGGGGCAGGGCACACTGGCAGATCAGAGGAAGGGAGAAGAGTGATGTGGTCAGCACTGAGTCCCCCCCACCTCAGGGTCACTGTGGAGCAGTACGATGCCCAGGTCACCAGTCCCAGAAGCTCTAGACACTTCTGCCCACGGCATCTTACTACCAGAGTCATCAAGAAGAACACAATGCAGTCAAGTACTGGATGGAGCAAAGCTCTGAAAGTGTTCTACCTCGAACTGAGACTTAAACCCAGGGCCCAGACCTGATCAAACCCTGTTTGGAACTTGAATCCACATGGCTGGGGCTTGAACCCAGCCAAAATCCTGTTTGAGACTCAAACCCACGTAACTGGGGCTTAACCTCAGCCAGAATCCTGCTTGGGACTTGAACCCATGTGGCCGGGACTTAATTCAGCACTTACCCAATGTCTGGACCCGCTGAGGCTCGGATTCTTTGTGCCTCAACACAGAAGGAATTGAGCGAGAGGCAGAGTGATAGACAAGAGAATTTATTAAGATAGGACGCTTGTAAGAGGTGCAAGCAGGCAGGCGGGAAAGCTCTGCTCCACTCCCTATTGGGTGAGCAGCAATACGTATAGGAGGGTAGAAGACCTCCTTCTTCAAGTAGACGTAGATACAGATGTAAGGCATACATCATTAGCTCTTCCTTCCCCAGTTCTTCCTGCCTTATTGAATAAGGAGCAGCTTTCCTGAGTTATTGTTAACTTAGTGGCCTCCCAACTTTTCCCAGGTTTTACCCTTCTACCTACAGTCCCCTACTAGGACTTTACAACTACCTAACTATTCTATTCTGTTCCCATCAGCTCTACTTTTACAGAAAAGAGATGGGGTGAGACTAGTTTCCAGTAGTAGGTGTGGGTCCCCCCTGGCTGGTAGGTCTCTCTCAGTGGCTGATGCAGGGCAACTGGCCTATGTGGACCCCTACGTGTCACCATGGAAGGAACCTGTTCCCTCCCGTGGAGGACATGTCCAACGGTGCGTCTTTAGACAAAAGAGCACCCATTGTGCCTGAAGCAGGGAAAGACAATCCCACACAGAGTGGGAGGCCCAGAGCAGGCGGGGCGGGCCCTTCCTCATTAAGGAAGCGGTCCTTAGGCAGCCAAGTGGACCTTGAAAGACTGCCGGCCAGAGACCAACTTTCCCAAGGGTTCCCTCCAACTGCCACTTCTCCTGATGACAGCTCCTGTCCTTCCAGAGCCTGGGACCTGCCCCTCCTCACACCAACCTCACCACCCCTGGGGACTTCGGAAATTGTCCTCTTATGACAATCTCAGCTTATCCTGTTTCATGCCAGGACCCTGCGTAAAGCTTATAAGAAATGAATTGATTAAAAGATGCTGAGGCATTGTGGGGAATGAACAGTTGGTGGGAGGCATAAAGGAAGTAGCATGAAAACCTATACTATCGTATGTGAAAAAAATAGCTATTGGCATTGTGCTGTGAAAAGGTGAAAGACCTATACATCGGTGGACTTAATTCAGCACTTACCCAATGTCTGGACCCGCTGAGGCTCGGATTCTTTGTGCCTCAACACAGAAGGAATTGAGCGAGAGGCAGAGTGATAGACAAGAGAATTTATTAAGATAGGACGCTTGTAAGAGGTGCAAGCAGGCAGGCGGGAAAGCTCTGCTCCACTCCCTATTGGGTGAGCAGCAATACGTATAGGAGGGTAGAAGACCTCCTTCTTCAAGTAGACGTAGATACAGATGTAAGGCATACATCATTAGCTCTTCCTTCCCCAGTTCTTCCTGCCTTATTGAATAAGGAGCAGCTTTCCTGAGTTATTGTTAACTTAGTGGCCTCCCAACTTTTCCCAGGTTTTACCCTTCTACCTACAGTCCCCTACTAGGACTTTACAACTACCTAACTATTCTATTCTGTTCCCATCAGCTCTACTTTTACAGAAAAGAGATGGGGTGAGACTAGTTTCCAGTAGTAGGTGTGGGTCCCCCCTGGCTGGTAGGTCTCTCTCAGTGGCTGATGCAGGGCAACTGGCCTATGTGGACCCCTACGTGTCACCATGGAAGGAACCTGTTCCCTCCCGTGGAGGACATGTCCAACGGTGCGTCTTTAGACAAAAGAGCACCCATTGTGCCTGAAGCAGGGAAAGACAATCCCACACAGAGTGGGAGGCCCAGAGCAGGCGGGGCGGGCCCTTCCTCATTAAGGAAGCGGTCCTTAGGCAGCCAAGTGGACCTTGAAAGACTGCCGGCCAGAGACCAACTTTCCCAAGGGTTCCCTCCAACTGCCACTTCTCCTGATGACAGCTCCTGTCCTTCCAGAGCCTGGGACCTGCCCCTCCTCACACCAACCTCACCACCCCTGGGGACTTCGGAAATTGTCCTCTTATGACAATCTCAGCTTATCCTGTTTCATGCCAGGACCCTGCGTAAAGCTTATAAGAAATGAATTGATTAAAAGATGCTGAGGCATTGTGGGGAATGAACAGTTGGTGGGAGGCATAAAGGAAGTAGCATGAAAACCTATACTATCGTATGTGAAAAAAATAGCTATTGGCATTGTGCTGTGAGAAAAGGTGATCCTTCAGGGGTGCTGTGCGATGGCCTGGAGGGGTGGGATGCGGGGAATATACATATGACTAATCTGGGATCATGCATATCTGTAAATGACAAAACTCTGTGAAATTAAAAATTAAAATAAAATTTTAAAAAAGGATGCTGAGGGCTTAGAAATTTTTCTGACATTAATACTAAATGTTAGCTCTTATGTTATTCTATAGGGTTTTTATGAAATTTAATGAGATTATTTTTGTAAAGTAAGCAGAATCGTGTTTAACACAGGAAGGCCCCAGTTAATGGCAGTACTAAGAGTGTTTATTCTTCCTGTTTTGACAAAGGAGAGGGAATTCCTTTCCTCCTTAACAGAGGGAATATCAGGAATATCTTGTCCTTCTCTTTTGCCTCTCTTGTATAGCACCAAGTGATTATCTAGCTGGTGAGATCAGAAAAGGGGCACAGAGCAAGGTCACCCAAAGTCACCTGGGGCCGCTCTCTTGATCAGCACCCACCCTCAGGAACCCTAGATTCTTGCCTTATCCCAGGTGAGGCATTTTGTATGGGGGAGGCTATGCTACATTCACCAGCTTCTCCGCCTCTCATTGCGAGAGAGTCATCTGAAAAGGAGTGAAAAAGCCCCATATGGCCTAAGGGTCAAGCAGTAGATTCTAATTTTGCTTGATCATCAATAAAGCCAATGCTGAAGTGAACACCTGGGTCTGTGTCTCAGAGTTGGAAACTGGAGCAGAAAAAAAACAAAACAATTGTTACCCTGTCCTAAACTAGAAATTGATTTGGTATCATCACCATCATGATTCTACTAAAAGATAACTTACAAACAAAAGATAAGCACCATTTGTTGTTTGGCTTTTTGAGGAAATATGCCATATTGAGCCTATTTTGAAAAGCTGGTCCAAGCTGAGTTTCCCCTCCAGCATATTCCCAAGCTCTTGTAGTTGGGGCCAAAGATGCTGTGTGTTCAAAAGTAACCTTCCCTAAAACAGTCAACAGTTTGGATATTTGTCATCCTACCTAGCTGCCTAATATCTCTCGATTCTTACTCTTTGTCCAAAAACGTCCCCATCTTACAAGGCTTAGTGCAAGGTAGAGGTCACTAGAAACCAGAGAGTCACATCCTTTGCTACTAGGGTACAGTTATGTGGCCCAGTCCCCACCAACTGGACAAACCCATGCTGTTTGACCCACAGGTAGATCCCATATGGAGTCTCTTCTAGGAAGGGAGGTGGCTACTATCTTCAATTTTCAGTGGCATCTGTGACAACTTTTGTATTATTAGTGGCCTGTCTCCAGCATCATCCTGTCAGATGTTGGCAGGGCAGGGGGCAATGTCTGCGACCACTGGCACCGACCAGGGAGTCTCTACCTAACAAAGTCTATGGCAGAACTGTTTCTGCACCTGCAGTTTCCCAATGTCTGGCCCTTCTGAAGGTTATGTGTTTACCAAATAGCCTTTAGTAATTTCCATTTCTGCATAAAAGACCCAGAACTTGATCCTAATGCTTGAAGCTAACAACTCAGACTGATCTAGTCATTGAAATGACAGCCCCTTGGCCCCTGAACATGAGGGGCAGAGGCCAAGCCTGTCTTGATCACCACTATACCACTAAGAGTTCCCTTTGGCTGTTTCTTCCAGGTTATGCTCAGAAAGTGTATCTAACAAGAGTTCTTTGGTTGCGAGTGACTGATATCCAAATCAAATTAATTAAGCCTGTCCCCAAAGGGACTAACTCTCGAAATCGAACCCTTGGGTTACAGTGGGTTTTGTGCTCAGTCATGTCTGATTCTTTGCAACCCCATGGATTGTAGCCTGCTAGGCTCCTCTCTCCATGGCAACCTACTTCAGTATGTCTCCAAGAGATACTACTGGAGTAGGTTGCCATTTCCTCCTCCAGGGGAATCTTCCCGACACAGGGATCAAATGAGTCTCCTGTATCTCCTGCATGAGCAAGAGGATTCTTTCCTACTAACACCACCTGGGAAGACCACTGTTTGCTTTAGGGATCGCTGAACCCAGACGTTCTAACAATGCTGCAGTACACACTTCATCCACTTTCTTAGTGCTATCTTTTTGTCCCTCACTTCATCATCTTTCTTATCACTTGGTTGTGAAACTTTCACCCTTAGTATTTCTAGGTCTATATCATTCTCATGGTAATTTCAGAAAGAACACAAATCCCCAATATTCACACTCGATCACCCAAATGGCACTAATTGACCTTGTTTGGGTTTTGAGTTAATCTGGGCCACCCTTAGTCATTGGGTCTCAGGTCTATATCTTATGGGGCGAAGGAGTCTCTTCTAGGAAGGGAGGTGGCTACTATCTTCAATTTTCAGTGGCATCTGTGACAACTTTTGTATTATTAGTGGCCTGTCTCCAGCATCATCCTGTCAGATGTTGGCAGGGCAGGGGGCAATGTCTGCGACCACTGGCACCGACCAGGGAGTCTCTACCTAACAAAGTCTATGGCAGAACTGTTTCTGCACCTGCAGTTTCCCAATGTCTGGCCCTTCTGAAGGTTATGTGTTTACCAAATAGCCTTTAGTAATTTCCATTTCTGCATAAAAGACCCAGAACTTGATCCTAATGCTTGAAGCTAACAACTCAGACTGATCTAGTCATTGAAATGACAGCCCCTTGGCCCCTGAACATGAGGGGCAGAGGCCAAGCCTGTCTTGATCACCACTATACCACTAAGAGTTCCCTTTGGCTGTTTCTTCCAGGTTATGCTCAGAAAGTGTATCTAACAAGAGTTCTTTGGTTGCGGTGACTGATATCCAAATCAAATTAATTAAGCCTGTCCCCAAAGGGACTAACTCTCGAAATCGAACCCTTGGGTTACAGTGGGTTTTGTGCTCAGTCATGTCTGATTCTTTGCAACCCCATGGATTGTAGCCTGCTAGGCTCCTCTCTCCATGGCAACCTACTTCAGTATGTCTCCAAGAGATACTACTGGAGTAGGTTGCCATTTCCTCCTCCAGGGGAATCTTCCCGACACAGGGATCAAATGAGTCTCCTGTATCTCCTGCATGAGCAAGAGGATTCTTTCCTACTAACACCACCTGGGAAGACCACTGTTTGCTTTAGGGATCGCTGAACCCAGACGTTCTAACAATGCTGCAGTACACACTTCATCCACTTTCTTAGTGCTATCTTTTTTTTTTCCCTCACTTCATCATCTTTCTTATCACTTGGTTGTGAAACTTTCACCCTTAGTATTTCTAGGTCTATATCATTCTCATGGTAATTTCAGAAAGAACACAAATCCCCAATATTCACACTCGATCACCCAAATGGCACTAATTGACCTTGTTTGGGTTTTGGAGTTAATCTGGGACCCATCATTGGGTCCAGAAGCGGAATTCCAGCTCACTAGAGTGGGTCAAGCACTCACTCCTGCAGTGCAGAAGGTAATTATGGCTGGTGATGCCCCCAAAGGAGTCACATTGTTTTGGGAAAGGGACTGTTTCCCAAAAGAAGTGACACAGAACATGCAGAAATGACAAAAAGGGCAAATGTCTACCTGGGAACCATATGTGGCACAGAGCTCTAGTCAATAAAAGCCACTAGAAAGGAAACAAAGTCTTCTCCTAAAATGAATACATTTTTTAAAAAACATTTATTTATTTATTTATTTATTTTGAGGGGAGCGGGTTGGGGAGGGAGGGATGGGTGGGCCACTTCTATTGGTCTTTCATTTTTGTCTATTTTTCATCCATCTTTGTTCTTTGGCCCGTGTGGGCCTCCCACTGCGGTGGCCACTGTTGTCACAGAGCACTGGCTCTGGGCGCATGCGCTCCAGAGCTCCGGCTTGGCAATTGGACACATCGGTCCAGCCGCTCCATGGCACGTGGGATCTTCCCAGGCCAGGGATCGAACCGGCGCCCCTTGCACTGCAAGGCAGTGTCTTTACCCACTGGACCACCAGGGAAGCCCCTGAATACATTTTTTATATCTCTCCTATCTCATTGGCCCATATATACACATACAAGCAAGAGGATTCAAACAGTCCCAGGGTTCCTGGAAAATGGCAGGAGATCATCCCACTATTTCTTAGGCAACAAAGCCAAAGTCTCTTGTTAAGTCAGGAGGAAAAGAAAAACCATGAACTGGTTAAAACCATGAGCATAAAACTTCCTAATTGTGAGGCCCATTACTGTCAGGCACAGAATAGCTCATCATTCTCAAATAGACCATAAGCTTCAGGAAGCCTTCAGTAAATATCCTATTATGTTGACATGAATAATGTTAAGAAGGTGTGGGCTATGTTTGAGGTAGTAGAGGCTGAAAGAGGAAAAAAAAAGTTTGTTTCTGATGTCCCTTCGCATCTCACTCATTTTCAGATACTGACATTGAACCACCACCACGAGCCAAGTATTATATTCCCAAAATATCTGCCAGACATTCTTGCCATTTCAGCTTTATTGAATTACTATGTGGTGCAGCCTTAGAAATATAAATCATAGAGCAGCAGGAAATGCGTTTATTTCATTAACCCATGTAGCCTTCATTTAAGGCTCGCTTGAGACTCTCTTAGGAACAGCTCTGCATCCTCACCCTGCCAATACATTACAGTTTGTTTTCCAGAAGCAGCAGCAGCAGCAGCAGACCTAGCAATAGACCATCATTTAAGTCTCCTCGGAAGTCCTCACTTTCCAACGCAGTTGCCCAGATGGAGTGCAGAGCTTTAAGATGAGAACATCTTTGTATGTTTTGTATGTTTTGTTTGTCACTTCTTGGTCTCCTGGACAGTTGCTGGCCAGACTTGCTTTTCGCTTCCATTCCAATCAACCAGCCACAGAGAGGAAGAACTCATTCCCAAGCTTGGTAACAAGCATCTGGATGACAGGCAAGAGCCCCAGTGACCTTTGGCGCAGAACCTGGTGCCCTGAGGAGGGGCCGCACATGCAAGAGGCTCAATTGATGGCACGAGTCATGAAGACAGATGATTCGGTTAGAGCAAGCAGCTTTGCATGTTCAGATGACAGAGCAGAGTCAAGGATCAGAGTCCCTGGAGTTACATGGCCTGAGTACGAGCAATTGAAGGATCTGGCACGTGGGATCTTCCCAGGCCAGGGATCGAACCGGCGCCCCTTGCACTGCAAGGCAGTGTCTTTACCCACTGGACCACCAGGGAAGCCCCTGAATACATTTTTTATATCTCTCCTATCTCATTGGCCCATATATACACATACAAGCAAGAGGATTCAAACAGTCCCAGGGTTCCTGGAAAATGGCAGGAGATCATCCCACTATTTCTTAGGCAACAAAGCCAAAGTCTCTTGTTAAGTCAGGAGGAAAAGAAAAACCATGAACTGGTTAAAACCATGAGCATAAAACTTCCTAATTGTGAGGCCCATTACTGTCAGGCACAGAATAGCTCATCATTCTCAAATAGACCATAAGCTTCAGGAAGCCTTCAGTAAATATCCTATTATGTTGACATGAATAATGTTAAGAAGGTGTGGGCTATGTTTGAGGTAGTAGAGGCTGAAAGAGGAAAAAAAAAGTTTGTTTCTGATGTCCCTTCGCATCTCACTCATTTTCAGATACTGACATTGAACCACCACCACGAGCCAAGTATTATATTCCCAAAATATCTGCCAGACATTCTTGCCATTTCAGCTTTATTGAATTACTATGTGGTGCAGCCTTAGAAATATAAATCATAGAGCAGCAGGAAATGCGTTTATTTCATTAACCCATGTAGCCTTCATTTAAGGCTCGCTTGAGACTCTCTTAGGAACAGCTCTGCATCCTCACCCTGCCAATACATTACAGTTTGTTTTCCAGAAGCAGCAGCAGCAGCAGCAGACCTAGCAATAGACCATCATTTAAGTCTCCTCGGAAGTCCTCACTTTCCAACGCAGTTGCCCAGATGGAGTGCAGAGCTTTAAGATGAGAACATCTTTGTATGTTTTGTATGTTTTGTTTGTCACTTCTTGGTCTCCTGGACAGTTGCTGGCCAGACTTGCTTTTCGCTTCCATTCCAATCAACCAGCCACAGAGAGGAAGAACTCATTCCCAAGCTTGGTAACAAGCATCTGGATGACAGGCAAGAGCCCCAGTGACCTTTGGCGCAGAACCTGGTGCCCTGAGGAGGGGCCGCACATGCAAGAGGCTCAATTGATGGCACGAGTCATGAAGACAGATGATTCGGTTAGAGCAAGCAGCTTTGCATGTTCAGATGACAGAGCAGAGTCAAGGATCAGAGTCCCTGGAGTTACATGGCCTGAGTACAGATTCCGGCCATGCACTTACCAGCTGGATGACTTGAGCCCATGCCTTCCCTTCCCCAATCTTCCATTTTCTCAGCGGGATTAACGTTTACCTCCAGAGCCTATCTGAGAGGCAGCTTCAAGGAAAAAATGAGTATGGGGGAACCTGTAACCCAGGGGTCCCCAGCCTCTGAAGTATAATGCCTGATGCTCTAAGGTGAAACTGACGTAGCAACCATAGAAATAAAATGCACAATAAATGTAACGTGCTTGAATCATCCCGAAGCTATCTGCTAGCCTCCCTCTGATCCATGGAAAAATAGTCTTCCATGAAACCAGTCCCTGGTGCCAAAAGGTTAGGGACCAGGACCATTGCTATAACCTACAAAATATTACTCACTTTGTTATTGACACCCAGACCGAAGCAGGCAGGAGACATATACTTGCCTCAAGTGGCTCAGCTTGAGGCAAAATTTCAGAGTGTATCCTTGCCACCTTTCCTGTGAGAATTCCCTTGCTTTCGCATCCTGTCCCATTTCCCAAGGGGCCTGTGTTGGTTTTCATTCTTATTCTCAGCACTTAATACATTTCTCTGGAAGCACTGAAAGCTGGCTCAGGTTTAGTGGCTTGCTATGTGATTCCTCCCAGGGGTTTTGGTGCTTAATAAAGAAGGAAGCCCTAACTTCTTTCCTAAACACTGGAAGCATCACCATAGTCTAGGGAGACATTCTGAAAATGTCAGAATGGGGTGTCACATGGGGTCTTCCCCATGTGATCACATTAAACCTTTGGAAGAGTGAAAGGAAGGCAAAAGCGAAAGAGAACCTATGGAAAGTTACCTCTTGTTCCCCAGTATGTAGAAAAGCCTCATGCCTGGAATATGGTAGCTGTTTCACAATCTTGAATGGATAGAATCAATGAATGAACAAAAAAGTGACAAGCAGCCCACACAGTCTTCACTCACAAGAGAAAAAAAAAAAAGAAAGCTCACTTTGTCCGGGCACCTCTAAGAAGCAGTCAACTACGACTGCCACCTCCATGACTAATCGTTTTTACTGGAATTACCAATAAGCAGAATAGCCAACCTTCCTTTCACTGACTGGATTTTTACCTGCCTGCTTTTTGGAATAGGTTTTTAAAAAGAGAACGTGGAGATGGTGAAGGGGAACATGATCTTGATCCCAGTGAAAGGCCCAGACTCTGAAGTGCCTCATTTCTAAGACCCAGTTCTGCCATGTGAACTCTTTCCGTGACTGGCAAATGACAGAACTTCAACATTTACTTTTATGCATGAAGGAGAAACTCCTGTGGGATACTCCTTGCCCCACTGCTAAAAAACAAAAAGCTGCAAAACCAAGCAACAGTTGTTTCCAGGCATTAGACAATAAGCAACATAGGACTATAATCTCCAATAGAAAGGAAAAAAGGGAGGTAGCAATTTAACCTGAGGGCAGTTTCTGGTGAGAAGGATCAGGAAGGGAAACCCAAACAGAGTAAGCGACGGTACTCAGGGAGACCATGAAAACTAAGGCAGCTAGATTTGGGGACACAGAGTACTAGAGAGGACACTGTGCCAAGAAAGAGCCCCAGAAGTCTGTACAGGGACACTCTGAGTCTTCAAATACTAATCTGCTAAGGTGTAGGGGGAAAGGCTATGAGGCTGAGCAAAGAGAAATAACAAGAAAAAGAACTTACTGGGGAGCAGCTAGTCAAATAACTTCTGAGCTCACCCAGGGCTGGAATATTCAAATTCCCACCAGCCAGAGCACAGAGACATTGTTGAACTCATATATGTACCCAAGAGAACTTTTAGATATGAAAGTCACTGTACCTGGAAATCACATACCTAAAGATTTCATAGATGGAATTAACAGCAGATTGTACAGGTTGCATGTGTGAGTGCTCAGACATATCTGACTCTGTGCGACCCAATGGACTGTAACCTGCCAGGCTCTTCTGTCCATGGGATGTGTGAGGCAAGGATACTGGAGTGGGTTGCCATTTCCTCCTCCAGGGAATCTTCCCAACCCAGGGATCGAACCCACGTCTCCTGTGTCTCCTGCACTGGCCAGCAGATTCTTTACCACTGAGCCACCTGGGAGGCTGTAACAGCAGATTAAATGCTACCAAAGAACAGTGAACTTGAAGACATACTTCCCCCCACCAAAAAAAAGAAACAATCCAAACAGAATACAGAAAGAAAAGACTAAAAAATATATCAACAAAGCCTCATTGTTGCAAAAAAAAAAAAAAAAAAAAGTGTGCACAACATCAAGCAGCAATAACATATATAACTGGAGTTCCAGAAAGAGAAGAATAAATATAAAGAGTATCTGAATACATAATGGCAATTTTAAAATCCAAATTTTGGCAAAAAACAATAAACATGTAAGTAGATCGATGAGCCCAAAGAAGGAAAAACACAAAGGAAAACATGCCAAGAGAAATCACAAATTGCTTAAGAAAAAGTGATAATCAGCAAATATGAAATGTCACACAGAAAAAGACATTCCCATACAAGGAACAAAGAGGAAAATTTTCACAGACTTCTCTTAAGAAACTATGAAAACCAGAAGACAGTGGAATGATATCTCTAAAAGACAAAAGATTAAAAACTGTCACCTAAAATGCTATAACCAGAGAATACCTTTCCAAGCTGAAGTTAAAATAAAGATTTTTTTTTCAGACAAACAAAAACTTAGAGAAGTTGTCACCAGCTAATTATCACTGGAAGAAATATTAATGAAAGTTCTTCATAAAGAATGAAAATGATACCAGAGAGAAACTTGGAACACAAAGGAAAAAAAACAGAGCAAACATGAAATTAAAAGTGAACATGAATAATATAGTCTGATTTTTTTCATTTTTAAGATAATTCCATTTTAAACGTAAAGATAATTTAAAACAAACTGTGATGTATTGTGAAGTTTAAAACATATGTAAAAGTAAAATGTCTGAAAACAGTATGGGAAGTGAACATTTTTGTAATATCAAGTAGCATAATATGATCTGAAGGTAGACAGAAACTAAAGAGGAATACACTAAATCCTAGAATCATCAGTTTACAAAAATAAGAAAAATCTGTCTCTACTCTGATTTGTAGTTGCAGAAGAACTGGGGAGTTTCTAGCAGTCCTCAGACCATATCTTGCAAATTGCAAGAAAAACATCTCTGCATGTATTCCACATGGGCTCTGTGGCTTGGGATGGCACAGCTACCTCCTTGGCATCATGTCAAGCCATTTTCCTAACACTTCCACTGCTCTAGCCCCCCTGGTCCTTGTTGTTTCTTGAGCTCTTCACATGTACTCCTGACACCAGGCCTTTCCACTTGACGCTTCCTCAGGCTGAACAGTTTTTCAGTTCACAGCTGTAAGGCTTACTGCGTAAATGTCACCTAATCCATAAAGCTTTCCCTGACAACTGGACCAAAAATACTGTTCCTCATCCCATCGCCATTGCCTTGTGTTGCTTTATTTCTTCCATTGACTCATCATCATCTGTCATATTGTGTGTGTGTGTGTGTGTGTGTGTGTGTGTGTGTGTGTGTGTGTTGCCTATCTCCTCCTACCCACCATGCTTCTGGATCCCCAAAAGACCTGAACATGTGATTACGAGCTGTTTTTCTCAAAAGGGGAGGTATTGTTTCTCCAAGCCCTCCATGTCTCTTAGTTCCTCATCATGATGTCCCAAAGGGTGCTGATGAGAGAAGTCAGCCTAAGCAGTACCCACTACCTGGGGCCATCTGTACTTCATAGGGATTAAAGCCAAAGCCATGGCCTCTTTGGAGATGACCAGTAGGCCCGTTTTAGAGGCCCACATCTGGCTTTCTACCATGTACACATCCCTTGGTATGGGCTCCAAAGTCTGATGACTGAAGCTCCTGGAGTGCCCTAGGCCCTACAGAATCAGATGTTTTTCAGCTTCAGTGATTCATACATTCCAATTTCTCAAACTTCCTCAGGATGGCTATCTTGGGAGCTTCTTTTCTCCATTGTTTCCAAAATGAGTTGTTCCCATCCTGAGTGTCATCTAACAGGGAAGGATTTCTCTGGAAGTTCAGGGTTTAAAACAAACTGTGTTTTGTATTGTGAAGTTTAAAACATATGTAAAAGTAAAATGTCTGAAAACAGTATGGGAAGTGAACATTTTTGTAATATCAAGTAGCATAATATGATCTGAAGGTAGACAGAAACTAAAGAGGAATACACTAAATCCTAGAATCATCAGTTTACAAAAATAAGAAAAATCTGTCTCTACTCTGATTTGTAGTTGCAGAAGAACTGGGGAGTTTCTAGCAGTCCTCAGACCATATCTTGCAAATTGCAAGAAAAACATCTCTGCATGTATTCCACATGGGCTCTGTGGCTTGGGATGGCACAGCTACCTCCTTGGCATCATGTCAAGCCATTTTCCTAACACTTCCACTGCTCTAGCCCCCCTGGTCCTTGTTGTTTCTTGAGCTCTTCACATGTACTCCTGACACCAGGCCTTTCCACTTGACGCTTCCTCAGGCTGAACAGTTTTTCAGTTCACAGCTGTAAGGCTTACTGCGTAAATGTCACCTAATCCATAAAGCTTTCCCTGACAACTGGACCAAAAATACTGTTCCTCATCCCATCGCCATTGCCTTGTGTTGCTTTATTTCTTCCATTGACTCATCATCATCTGTCATATTGTGTGTGTGTGTGTGTGTGTGTGTGTGTGTGTGTGTGTGTGTGTTGCCTATCTCCTCCTACCCACCATGCTTCTGGATCCCCAAAAGACCTGAACATGTGATTACGAGCTGTTTTTCTCAAAAGGGGAGGTATTGTTTCTCCAAGCCCTCCATGTCTCTTAGTTCCTCATCATGATGTCCCAAAGGGTGCTGATGAGAGAAGTCAGCCTAAGCAGTACCCACTACCTGGGGCCATCTGTACTTCATAGGGATTAAAGCCAAAGCCATGGCCTCTTTGGAGATGACCAGTAGGCCCGTTTTAGAGGCCCACATCTGGCTTTCTACCATGTACACATCCCTTGGTATGGGCTCCAAAGTCTGATGACTGAAGCTCCTGGAGTGCCCTAGGCCCTACAGAATCAGATGTTTTTCAGCTTCAGTGATTCATACATTCCAATTTCTCAAACTTCCTCAGGATGGCTATCTTGGGGAGCTTCTTTTCTCCATTGTTTCCAAAATGAGTTGTTCCCATCCTGAGTGTCATCTAACAGGGAAGGATTTCTCTGGAAGTTCAGTTGGGACTTTGTCTGTATGGATGGCTTTGAAGACATGGTGATGCTCTGCATCTCGTGTGACTGAAGTTGCTTTTGCAGTGCCTGACCCCAAGCATGTCCATGTAGCCTCGACTGACATCCTGTGTTTCCATATGGTTCCAGAAAGGTGCTTTGTGCTCTCAGCTCTCTAGAAGCAGGCTCCCACAAGGCACACTAGCACAGGAAGGAATGTGTGGAGCTCTCTTTGGGGGTACATGTAAATACACAGCTTTGGACAGAAGGGACCCAGCCACTGAAGGCCTATGTCCCCTCTACTGAGTTCTAAGTCCCAGCAGGTTCTTGAGATGGGGAAAGACACACTTCATCCCAGCCACTCTATCATAGTTAAGAAACCTGAATCCATGCTATCAGCTCCATCTACTGATATTGGGTCTTCTAGAACTTGATACCAATAGGGTGTTGGGGGGTTGTTGGTTTCCTATCCATGTCTGTTTGGAGAATGCACTGATTTGGGCCAGCATCTTTATTCCTGATGGTATCTACTTTTCCACAGGAAAATGCCATTTTGATGAACAAGAAGGGTAACATGAACCCAGCTCCACATTTAACCATGGGATGACCTGGGCAAGCTACAGTGTTTGCAACACTGTTTCCCCATCTTTGAAGTGTTAGGTTCAGTTTGTGTCCAACTCTTTGTGATACCGTGAACTGTATTAGCTTTGCAACAAAAATGTTTTTCCCCATCATGATGTCCCAGAGGGTGCTGATGAGAGAAGTCAGACTAAGCAGTACCCACTACCTGGGGCCATCTGTACTTCATAGGGATTAAAGCCAAAGCCATGGCCTCTTTGGAGATGACCAGTGGGCCCGTTTTAGAGGCCCACATCTGGCTTTCTACCATGTACACATCCCTTGGTATGGGCTCCAAAGTCTGATGACTGAAGCTCCTGGAGTGCCCTAGGCCCTACAGAATCAGATGTTTTTCAGCTTCAGTGATTCATACATTCCAATTTCTCAAACTTCCTCAGGATGGCTATCTTGGGGAGCTTCTTTTCTCCATTGTTTCCAAAATGAGTTGTTCCCATCCTGAGTGTCATCTAACAGGGAAGGATTTCTCTGGAAGTTCAGTTGGGACTTTGTCTGTATGGATGGCTTTGAAGACATGGTGATGCTCTGCATCTCGTGTGACTGAAGTTGCTTTTGCAGTGCCTGACCCCAAGCATGTCCATGTAGCCTCGACTGACATCCTGTGTTTCCATATGGTTCCAGAAAGGTGCTTTGTGCTCTCAGCTCTCTAGAAGCAGGCTCCCACAAGGCACACTAGCACAGGAAGGAATGTGTGGAGCTCTCTTTGGGGGTACATGTAAATACACAGCTTTGGACAGAAGGGACCCAGCCACTGAAGGCCTATGTCCCCTCTACTGAGTTCTAAGTCCCAGCAGGTTCTTGAGATGGGGAAAGACACACTTCATCCCAGCCACTCTATCATAGTTAAGAAACCTGAATCCATGCTATCAGCTCCATCTACTGATATTGGGTCTTCTAGAACTTGATACCAATAGGGTGTTGGGGGGTTGTTGGTTTCCTATCCATGTCTGTTTGGAGAATGCACTGATTTGGGCCAGCATCTTTATTCCTGATGGTATCTACTTTTCCACAGGAAAATGCCATTTTGATGAACAAGAAGGGTAACATGAACCCAGCTCCACATTTAACCATGGGATGACCTGGGCAAGCTACAGTGTTTGCAACACTGTTTCCCCATCTTTGAAGTGTTAGGTTCAGTTTGTGTCCAACTCTTTGTGATACCGTGAACTGTAACTTTCCAGGCTCCTCTGTCCATGGAATCCTCCAGGCAAGAATACTGGAGTGGATAGCCATTCTTTTCTCCAGGGGATCTTTCTGACCAGGGATCAAACCCAGTTCTCTGGCATCGCAAGTGGATTCTTTACTGTCTAAGCCATCAGGGAAGCCCTTCCTCATCTTTAACAACAGAGATAAGGAAACATGAAGAACAATAAAAGAAGCAAAGCATTAAAGGGGGACCATAATGCTTGCAGCTCCGTAGACAGTTGGTTGCTATTAACAATAATTATTTTTGTTTATGCTTCCCCCACTCTCCAACTCATGGTAAGCAGATGGAAGCAGTGACAGAGACTTTGCTATGGGTCCATCTGATTCTATCTTGTCTTTCACTTCTTAACTGCTACAGACAAGAAGACTATGCAGGATGCTGGGTTGGGGTCAGGTGATTGAGTTTTAATGATGACCACCACATCCAGGCTTGATCCTTAAGAAGTCTTGACTTGAACTCTCTCTTGCCTTTGCTGAAACAGCTAGAAAGGAAGGAACCCAAGATGAAAGAACCACAGGATGAAAGAAGTTCAGATCCTAGAGTGCCCATGTGGAGACAGCACGCTAGGAAGAGCTGCCCAAACTATACTGTACTTGGTGAAAGTAAGGATCACTGACATTTCAAGGTTAGTTATGGTAAGATAACATAGCCCATCCAGACTAACTTAAACATGAAAGTTAGCACAGGGAGTGGTCAGAGGAACCAGCTGGTCAAGATTTAGTTGCTATTCCCAGTCAGGTAGGGATAGGCAGTGTCAGTTTTTTCTCAGTAAGAAAATAACTGTCACAATTTTAAAAGAAAGTGATGGCTAACTTTCTATATAATTCCTTACCAGATCAGACAGTTGTGATAGAACGGGGCAGATTTTACGATATGAAAACTTTACTCTGCATTTTCTGGTCTTTATAGAACATCCCCGGTCCACTGCTATGCCCCAAACTTCTCATGATTCTGTATATTAAAAAAAAAATGGGGCTTCCCTGGTGGTCCAGTGGGTAAAGAGGCCGCCTTGCAATGCAAGGGACACCAGATCTATCTGTGGCCCAGAAAGATCCCACATGCTGCAGAGCAGCCGAGCTGGTGTGTCCACTTACGAGCCAGCGTGCTGGAGTGCATGCACCCACAGCCGGGGCTCTGCAGCAAGAGAGGCCGCTGCAGTGGGTGGCCCACACATACATGCCAAGAAATAAAGACGGATGAAAATACATAATTTAATTAAAATGTTCAAAAAAAAATTCTCTCCGTAAATTTCAATGAATTGGCAGTGAGTCTCTGCAGTGGGAACATACTCTCCTTGAAAATTACATGTCCTGGCATATGTCTCGTCTGGGGATCACCTGTCAGAGGAAGCAGCCATATGTAATTATGGATGAACAAAATCATGAATGATCTCAGTCAGTTCACATTAGAACATGGCCACATATGTTTAGCAAAACACCAGACTTCCTGGATCATGACTGTCCTATGCAAATGGACCTGAAATTAACCCTATAAAGCTCTGTTTTAAAGACACCAAGGCGCCCTTTACATGTACTGTTCCTTCTGCCTGGAATGCTGACTCATAGCTAATTCTTCATCTTCCGATCTCTCTCCAAGGGTCACCGTTTCAGGGATGCCTTCCCTGACTACTCTTTCTACAAGTGGTAACCCTCCCTTAATTCTCTGACTCTGGACCCTATCCATTTCATTTATAGCTCTTAAAACAATTTAATTTGGGATGGGAGGGCATTGCTTGTTGTTTACTGTCCGTTTTTCCCACTAGGCCTAAGTAACCACGATATTCACCCTATCTCTAAAATTCTGAATATATGAACTATAAATATATGAACCCGCATCTCCTGTGACTCCTGCACCACAGGCAGATTCTTTACTGCTGAGCCATTGGAGAAGCCCTAACATGGTCGAAGTTGGGTTTATACCACTTACTACTGAACAGGATGAAGTGAGCACCCACGTAGAAGCTCAATAAATACTAATTCTCTTGATTTTCCTCAAAGTTATCACTTTCCATTAACCTCCCTGACGCATTAGTTGACATTATGTTAGCTGTGGCAATCCAGCCAGCCCTATTTTCTTGCTACTCCTTACATTTAAAAAAATGGGGCTTCCCTGGTGGTCCAGTGGGTAAGAGGCCGCCTTGCAATGCAAGGGACACCAGATCTATCTGTGGCCCAGAAAGATCCCACATGCTGCAGAGCAGCCGAGCTGGTGTGTCCACTTACGAGCCAGCGTGCTGGAGTGCATGCACCCACAGCCGGGGCTCTGCAGCAAGAGAGGCCGCTGCAGTGGGTGGCCCACACATACATGCCAAGAAATAAAGACGGATGAAAATACATAATTTAATTAAAATGTTCAAAAAAAAATTCTCTCCGTAAATTTCAATGAATTGGCAGTGAGTCTCTGCAGTGGGAACATACTCTCCTTGAAAATTACATGTCCTGGCATATGTCTCGTCTGGGGATCACCTGTCAGAGGAAGCAGCCATATGTAATTATGGATGAACAAAATCATGAATGATCTCAGTCAGTTCACATTAGAACATGGCCACATATGTTTAGCAAAACACCAGACTTCCTGGATCATGACTGTCCTATGCAAATGGACCTGAAATTAACCCTATAAAGCTCTGTTTTAAAGACACCAAGGCGCCCTTTACATGTACTGTTCCTTCTGCCTGGAATGCTGACTCATAGCTAATTCTTCATCTTCCGATCTCTCTCCAAGGGTCACCGTTTCAGGGATGCCTTCCCTGACTACTCTTTCTACAAGTGGTAACCCTCCCTTAATTCTCTGACTCTGGACCCTATCCATTTCATTTATAGCTCTTAAAACAATTTAATTTGGGATGGGAGGGCATTGCTTGTTGTTTACTGTCCGTTTTTCCCACTAGGCCTAAGTAACCACGATATTCACCCTATCTCTAAAATTCTGAATATATGAACTATAAATATATGAACCCGCATCTCCTGTGACTCCTGCACCACAGGCAGATTCTTTACTGCTGAGCCATTGGAGAAGCCCTAACATGGTCGAAGTTGGGTTTATACCACTTACTACTGAACAGGATGAAGTGAGCACCCACGTAGAAGCTCAATAAATACTAATTCTCTTGATTTTCCTCAAAGTTATCACTTTCCATTAACCTCACTGACGCATTAGTTGACATTATGTTAGCTGTGGCAATCCAGCCAGCCCTATTTTCTTGCTACTCCTTACATTTCACATTTGATTCAGCCTCTTGAACAGGATTTCCCAGGTGGCACAGTGGCAAAGAATCCGCCTGTCAATGCAGGAGATAGATGCAAGAAACCTGGGTTCGATCCCTGGGTCAGGAAGATTTCCCTGAAGAAGGAAATGGCAACTCACTCCAGTATTCTTGCCTGGAAAAGTCCATGGACAGAAGGAGCCTGGAGGGCTATGGTCCATGGAGTCACAAAAGACTTGGACAGAACTTAGCAACTAAAGAACTGCCCGTGGGGTGGAGGGAGAGCCATGGCAGGGGGCAGCAGAGAAGGCCGACACGCGGGGAGTGAGAGTGGCTGAGAGTTAACCTTTGACGCCATCTCTAGTTCAGGTTGCAGAAACCTGGTCAACTTTTTGGAAACCAGAACTGAGAACATGTAAGTTCGGAAGCTACGGGGTAGGTCAAGGTGGGTCATAAAACCTAGTAGGAGAAAGTGAGGCTACAAAAGAAGGATAAAACCAAACTGCGAGAAGGAGCAGAAAAAGGGCCCGGATCGCACTTTCCCAGTTTCTGGTTTCAATTGCACGGCCAGCTACTTTTCCTCTTCTGAGAATTTGGAAGAAATTCCCATTTTGTGCTTAGGCTAACGGGTGGGTTTCTGTTCCTTTAATACCCATGCCATCAATTGTTTTAACTAAGAACAACCACCAAATAAAGAAGCAAGGTCCCAGTTCACTTCAGTTCATGGCAATTTATTTAATTTAAAAACAAAAACAGAAACAAAAACAAAACAAAAATCAGTTTCCAATAAAAATACAAACACTTTGGGTAGTTATCCAGCTTTTCTTTTTCCCTGTAGGCTGTCCTGGGCTCAAATCAATCAAATGAATGAATAACAATTTTGACTGGAGCCATAAAGTATGTTGCACCAATTAAATTACACCAATATATTATTATAATACCTTTGAAATGCCTTTCAGACCAATAAATAAAAAAAAGACAAATTCAAATAAAAAAGTCAACTTTTTATTACCAAAAAAAATAGAAATTAAATAAAAGTCACAACATGGATTTTAAAAAAATGTGCAGTCAAGTTTCTCTATTTTTTTTTCTTCTAGGAATGATACCATGCCAGTAAATCCCTACAGAACATTTCCAGTTTGGCAATAAGCAGTCAGTCAGTCATTCACATTTGTACTCAAGACAGCAGGCCTGGCTGCACCCACCTGAGTTTCACCCCAAAGGTACTCTCTATCTGCAGAAGCTGCACCTTACACCGGGGATGGAAATTCAGAGGGCACTTGGCATTTTCATTGTGCCTGAGGTCTTGAAGCACTTCCTGAAAACTGATCATACCTTGAAATTTACCTGTAAAAAGAAGCATAACTCTACTCCTTTGGCAGATGTGTAAACTAAGACACCGAGAAGCCCACGGAGACAAGGAAAGGACCAGGAGCGCTGACCTCGAAGCTCCTGCTTGGTCCCCTGGGTCATCAAAGTGTCTCTCACTTGTAATTCCATGGACATGAATCAAGCATGACTTCCTTGGCTGGGATTGGCTGGAAGGGGTGCGAGGGCTGAATCAAGAAGCAAGGGAGCTGCTTTGAGGTCTTTTCTCTCTATTCCAAGTTCTTTTTCGAAAGGTCACAGTCAACATCATATCTAGAATCAAAGGATGTTAGCAGAATGCCAGAACTAGGCGAGGCCTGAAAGACCAGCGAATTCATTCCCCCAGCTGTCACTGAAGGGAACCCTCAGCCCCTGAAACACTGCCGGTGCCCAAGACTGCAGGCGCTCACCAGGACTCAGGGCAGAGTCTGCCTGTGAGCGTGTCTCTGCCACAGTCCACCGTCTGGGTCTATCGAAAAAGAGAAAATACGTCTGTTTTGGAGGCTGGGGAGAGACTAATTTTCCTGAATAGTGCCATTTTTACTTAAAGATTATAAGGATGGAAAATACCAAACAGACACAGCCACTTGGGCAAAAGGAAGACACATCAACCAGAAGACAGATGTTATACCTAAGTCACACTGACAGTTACCAACTAGACAGGCTGCCATGCATGAGGGACCAGCAGTGTGGCAGTATAGGCTGCCCAGAAAAGGTGGCATAAAGTGATACAAGGGCAGGAGAGCTTCAGAGGTTGGCGAATGCCCTCCACGCACCTACATACCCCATATACAATTTGCTAGCTACAGGGTTTTTTATTTTTTTCCCTTTGAACCTATATTGGAGTTCAGGGAGGAGGTGGAATTGAATGAAAGGAAACCCACAAAGTTTCCCACGTTACATTACTCAGCTCAACCTGAAGGGGTGCACAAGCCAAAACCCCAGAGCTGATGACAAGGGGAGAATTGGAGCCATCTCCTTAGGCAAAGGGCAGTTTCATTCTAATCAATGTTCTTAAGTGTCTGAAGGTAAATGCCTCCGCATCTCTCCACGTTGGCTTTCCCTCAAATGCCCCCCAAAGACTAGTTCTCCTTAAATATCCAGGTGGCTTTCAGAAGTTGGCCATCTTGAAACAAGAGCTTCAATTAGTTGGGACCAGTAGACTCTGAAGTTGTCCCAACTCCCAGATAAGACCATCAGTTCCAAACATGGCATCTGAAGATGTCCCATGGTGGGAATGACATCTTCTCACCTGTGATCTAGGTGTCCAGGAGCTACACACACGAGTTATGCGACTTTTCAAAATAAGGGTCCTGTTCCCTCCCTTTTCTGTCTCCTCCAGGACCATCTGGAGGACTTCCAGGGAAATAGCCCCTCTCCCATGTGCTTCCTCCCAACCTACTCTGCTCTTTCAGCACCTTGTTCATTGGAGTGGCTGGAACCTTTCCAAAGCCTAGGAGTTCAAATCCATGCCACGGGATGCCAAAGGATTGGGAGGAAAAGTACCTTCTGCCTGACTTGATTTTCCTCATCCAAATGCCACCCCGGATGGCCACTGAGTGGATGGCACCGTCTGGGTCTATCGAAAAGAGAAAATACGCTGTTTTGGAGGCTGGGAGAGACTAATTTTCCTGAATAGTGCCATTTTACTTAAAGATTATAAGGATGGAAAATACCAAACAGACACAGCCACTTGGGCAAAGGAAGACACATCAACCAGAAGACAGATGTTATACCTAAGTCACACTGACAGTTACCAACTAGACAGGCTGCCATGCATGAGGGACCAGCAGTGTGGCAGTATAGGCTGCCCAGAAAAGGTGGCATAAAGTGATACAAGGGCAGGAGAGCTTCAGAGGTTGGCGAATGCCCTCCACGCACCTACATACCCCATATACAATTTGCTAGCTACAGGGTTTTTTATTTTTTTCCCTTTGAACCTATATTGGAGTTCAGGGAGGAGGTGGAATTGAATGAAAGGAAACCCACAAAGTTTCCCACGTTACATTACTCAGCTCAACCTGAAGGGGTGCACAAGCCAAAACCCCAGAGCTGATGACAAGGGGAGAATTGGAGCCATCTCCTTAGGCAAAGGGCAGTTTCATTCTAATCAATGTTCTTAAGTGTCTGAAGGTAAATGCCTCCGCATCTCTCCACGTTGGCTTTCCCTCAAATGCCCCCCAAAGACTAGTTCTCCTTAAATATCCAGGTGGCTTTCAGAAGTTGGCCATCTTGAAACAAGAGCTTCAATTAGTTGGGACCAGTAGACTCTGAAGTTGTCCCAACTCCCAGATAAGACCATCAGTTCCAAACATGGCATCTGAAGATGTCCCATGGTGGGAATGACATCTTCTCACCTGTGATCTAGGTGTCCAGGAGCTACACACACGAGTTATGCGACTTTTCAAAATAAGGGTCCTGTTCCCTCCCTTTTCTGTCTCCTCCAGGACCATCTGGAGGACTTCCAGGGAAATAGCCCCTCTCCCATGTGCTTCCTCCCAACCTACTCTGCTCTTTCAGCACCTTGTTCATTGGAGTGGCTGGAACCTTTCCCGCCAAAGCCTAGGAGTTCAAATCCATGCCACGGGATGCCAAAGGATTGGGAGGAAAAGTACCTTCTGCCTGACTTGATTTTCCTCATCCAAACCTCCCAGTACACACTAACTCCCAGAAGCCCACTTGCCTACCTCTGAGGATTCTCCACTGAGTGGATGGGAAACTGTTTACTGTGAGTAAGTAGGGTAAATGGTTGAGCCAGTTACTCCTTCGGAGACTGTAGACAGTATCATATCCATTCAAAACATTCATGCAAGTGAGAACCCACGAGGCAGCATTCCAGTTACTATTGAGACTTTAAAGAAATCGATAAGTTGCCCCCTTGCTGGTATGGATCAATTCCCACTCACTTGGAAAGATCACAGAGAGTCTCAAGCTCTGTTCTACACCACAGTTTTGACCTCTGACACCACCAACTTTCCCCCCTGTCTACCCTCGGGAGGTTGTGCTGAAGAGCCAGGTGGACACCAGGAAAGAAGAGGCAGACCACAAGAGGTCAAGCAATCACCAAGGGCCGACTCTAAGTCCTTAGCAGTGCCCAGAGCATCCTCTCTCTGACCCAAGGCCCTGTCTTCCATTCAAGGTAGAGTAGCAAAGTAACAAATGCCCCAGCAGTGGCATGAAAGCGATAACAAAGATCCCATGGGACCTACGCTAACACTTTCGGAGCTTAGCCAGGTCAAGGAGGGCAACTGAGAGGCACGAGTGCTGCAGCGCCCCGTTCCCCAAACCCCCCGACAGCCATTTCTAATCAATCACAACACTCCTTCCCACTGTCTGGGCTACTCAACCCAGCAGCCCCTATCAATTGATCACTGATTTAAGCTCAGAGAGCTGACATCAGCATGTCCACCCACGAAGTCAGACTAAGCCTGCTACGATGAGGAGAGAAGGAGAGAGCTCCGAGTGATCTCAGAGCAGCTGGCCGCAGTCTGTCCTGCCCTCCTCCGGAAGAAGGTGCGCAATTTCTAGGGAGACACTTCTCTCATCTGCTCCCTCCCCACCCTGGACATGCTGGCCAACACCACCTCCCTGGGCAACTGGTCCCCCAGGAGCTGCCTGAAAGCAACATGCCAATCAGGATCCCAAAGGATTGGGAGGAAAAGTACCTTCTGCCTGACTTGATTTTCCTCATCCAAACCTCCCAGTACACACTAACTCCCAGAAGCCCACTTGCCTACCTCTGAGGATTCTCCACTGAGTGGATGGGAAACTGTTTACTGTGAGTAAGTAGGGTAAATGGTTGAGCCAGTTACTCCTTCGGAGACTGTAGACAGTATCATATCCATTCAAAACATTCATGCAAGTGAGAACCCACGAGGCAGCATTCCAGTTACTATTGAGACTTTAAAGAAATCGATAAGTTGCCCCCTTGCTGGTATGGATCAATTCCCACTCACTTGGAAAGATCACAGAGAGTCTCAAGCTCTGTTCTACACCACAGTTTTGACCTCTGACACCACCAACTTTCCCCCCTGTCTACCCTCGGGAGGTTGTGCTGAAGAGCCAGGTGGACACCAGGAAAGAAGAGGCAGACCACAAGAGGTCAAGCAATCACCAAGGGCCGACTCTAAGTCCTTAGCAGTGCCCAGAGCATCCTCTCTCTGACCCAAGGCCCTGTCTTCCATTCAAGGTAGAGTAGCAAAGTAACAAATGCCCCAGCAGTGGCATGAAAGCGATAACAAAGATCCCATGGGACCTACGCTAACACTTTCGGAGCTTAGCCAGGTCAAGGAGGGCAACTGAGAGGCACGAGTGCTGCAGCGCCCCTTCCCAACCCCACGACAGCCATTTCTAATCAATCACAACACTCCTTCCCACTGTCTGGGCTACTCAACCCAGCAGCCCCTATCAATTGATCACTGATTTAAGCTCAGAGAGCTGACATCAGCATGTCCACCCCACGAAGTCAGACTAAGCCTGCTACGATGAGGAGAGAAGGAGAGAGCTCCGAGTGATCTCAGAGCAGCTGGCCGCAGTCTGTCCTGCCCTCCTCCGGAAGAAGGTGCGCAATTTCTAGGGAGACACTTCTCTCATCTGCTCCCTCCCCACCCTGGACATGCTGGCCAACACCACCTCCCTGGGCAACTGGTCCCCCAGGAGCTGCCTGAAAGCAACATGCCAATCAGGATCCCAATTCTGACCAGCAGTCAGCAGGACTAGCCGACTGCCCACTTCTCCCAGGTAGGCGCTGACTCAAACCTTCAAATGTGGCCAAAGCCAAACAGCACCAACCCCTTTTCACGTCTATCACCATGACCAGCAAAGAGGTAACCAGCTCCGGAGCCCAGTCATCACCCCGACTCCTCCCTCATACCCGCCCCGCCCCACCCCTGCACCCCGGGAGCTAGTTGAGTTTGTTGCAGATCTCCAGCGCCTTCTTGTAGACCTGAGTCACGTCGTCCATGTCCGCGAGGAGGGAGAAGCTGCTGTCTGCCAGTCGGTTCCGGTACCGCTTCAGGTACTGGGGCCGGGCCCGGTTCTGGAGCCCCTCAAAGTCCTGGATCTGGAGGAAGTTTTCAGCAGAGACGCAGCTGCGAATGCGCTGGCGGGCGGGCCGGTTCTCCTGCAAGTCAAGCAAGTCGAAGGAGTCACTGGACAGGACGCTGTCGTCGCTGATGACGCTGGAAGGCCGGCTGTAGCTCCGGGAAAGGCCCTCCGTGGGGACGCCAGGCTCCAGCAAGGATTCCAGTGTGGGCATTTCAGGGCTGGCCAGGGCTGGGTCCGTGCCACCCGCTGAGTACTTGCTGCTGTGCTTCAAGATGCCCTTTCGGCGGCAGGAGAGGCTGTGGGAGGGCACCCTGGCCGGGTCTGGGGGGCTGGGGGACGGGATGCTGCTGCCCAGGCCATCATTACTGTCCAGCAGCTCTGAGGACTCGCTGCGCTCCGGGGAGGAGTAGTAACCGGATTCTCTCTGCTGGGTCTTTTTCAGGATGCCCTTCTTGGGCATCGTGGCCGACTGCTTGGGGCCGAGTTTACCCGGCACGTCTGCCTCAGGGGGGCTTGGCAGGGGCACGGCAGTCCGGCACACGTCCTGCTCCAGCTTGAGAGCGGGGGGCAGGGCAGGGCTGACGACGCCCTCGATGAAGCCAGTGCTGTGAGAGCGGTGCTCGCTGTTGCTCCTCTTCTTCAGGATCCCTTTGGGCCGCTTGGAACTCAGCTTGGATGGGCTCTCGGGCACCGCGTCTTGACCGGGCTGAGCGAAGTCATTCTCTTTCTTGGACTTCTTCAGCGACCTCTGCCTCTCCAGCATGACCTCGGGGGCCCCGGGTTTGGCTAAGCCCTTCATTTTCGCTTCGGCCTCCGCCTGCAGCCCCGTGGACCGGTGGTGCCAGTCGATAATGCGGGCCAGGAGCGGGGACTCGGAGCTGTGGAGGGCATCGCAGTCGCAGACGCTGCTCTTGTAGCCCCAGTTCACCCACCAGTGGTTGGCGATGTCCTCGATGGTGGCCCGGCGGTCGGGGTTCACCATCAGCATCCACCGAATGAGCCCTCGAGCGTCTATGGCACAAAAAGCAAAAGGAGCAATATAGTTTTGTGTGTGTTCGTGGCCATGCCCGCGGCATGCAGAATCTTAGTTCTGGGACCAGACTGAACTTGTGTCCTCTGCAGTGGATGTGCAGAGCCCCAGCCATTGGACTGCCAGGGAATTCTAGGAACAACACATTCAATGGGAGCTTTGGGCTTTGCTCTCTGGGAGATGGTGAAGGACGAGGAGGCCTGGCGGGCTGTAGTCCACTAGGTCGCAAAGAGTCAGTCACATCCGAGCAACTGAACTGACTGACTGGGCTTTGCTACAGGGCTGACGCTCCAAGGGACACTCATTTGAGAAAATGTGCAAATGAAGCCCTGACCCAGCCACACTGTGAAGTGGGAAGCTGTACTCTTCTGGACTGGACGTCAAAGAGCACCATCCAGGCCTAGAGCCACAAGCCAGGGCGCTGTCACAGCCTGGCACGCTTCTGCACACAGGTGATGGAAGGTCGAACTGCTGAGCTTTGCATCCACTCAGATCTTTATATTTTGAGGAAGGCCAGGTAACGAGGAAGGAATCCAGGCCCAACCCCAAGAAGGGTTCCACCATTCCTTTGGTGCGTATCATTTTACCGAAAGGGAAAACGGGTGTCAATTACTGGGGCTTTCTTTAGTCCTCCAAAGGTAGACTTATATAAATACACGGTGCTCAGGTCACTGGGAAAGAGTGTCAGCACAGAAAGGGAATTTAGAGATGTTTAAAAAAAAAAAAAAAACAGTTTTTCATCTGAGAGGGAGAGACAGAGAAGGATGGTGAGGTGCTCATATCTGGTGCACCTGGGCACTGAGAGGCTCTGTGCTCAAGGTTGGCCTGACCCCTGGAGCCTCGGTCAGGCTCTGAGCCCCAAGCCCAGTACTCACCTCCTGTACCTCCCTGACATAATCCATAGCCTTCCGAACTATCAGATCAGAGAGCTGATCTCTGTCTGCTATCTGTTTACGGCCTGTCTGAAAAATTCCATTTGCAAATTTCTGCTGCCAAAGAATTAGGGGAAAGCCCCAAAGGGATGTTGAGGAGGCCACAGGAACCAACTGACGCTCACAGCTTATAAATCGCCTTTTAAGATCGCTCCCCAAGTCGGGGTTGAGTTATATCCTGGGAAGGCGCCCCCTCCCCTTGGCTACTTATGCAGCTAATGAGGAGCTGGCAGGGGCCTGGCAGTGGCGCCAGGGGTGAGCCACACCTCTGGAAAGCAACAGGCTGTTCATTCATTCGGTCAATAAATATTCTCTGAACACTTGTAATGTGTCAGAAACCATACTGTGACCAGTTGGCGGCTGAGTCAAAAAGGCTGTCATAGAGGTCACCCTGAATTTTCTCCCCAAAACCCCACAGGTTGGCTCACTGAAAAAAAAATATACAGATACAGATATGTGCATATCTATTACCTATTTATCTACGTATAGTCGTCAACGCTCATTATTCAGATTCTATATTGGTAAACTTGCCTACTCACTAAGATGTATTTGTAGCCCCCAAATCAATACTTGGAGTGCTTTCCAGAGAGGGGCAGAAAATGTGAGTTGCCCCCATGGTGCCTGGGTGTTCCCAGCTGAAGCAGAACCAGGCAATGAGGCACCGCCTCCTTGTTTCTGCTCTCATGCTGTAAGCGAGCATCCTTTTCGCAGTTCATATGCCCCATGCTTTCCACACGGTTGCTCTTTCTGTGAGTGATTTCACTGTTCAAAGGGCCCCCAAATGTGGTGCTAAAATGCTGCCTGGTGATCAAGGGGGAGAAGACCGTGATGTGCTATGGGGACAGAATGTGTGTGTCCAATAAGCTGCCCTTGGGCATGAGTTAAAGTGCCGTCGGCTGGGAGTTCGGTGTTCACGGACCAACACTACAACTTAGATGAGGCATCTTTAAGCCGAAATAGACAGAGAAACAAGGATATGGAGTGATCAGCGGACAAAGACACTGTGAGCAGTCTGGACGGGTGGGATGGTGAGGAAGCTAAGAGGGACGTTCAAGAGGGAGCGGACACGTGTGGACCGTGCCCGACTCATGTTGATGTCTGGCCGACAACATTCTGTAAAGCAATTATCCTTCAATAAAAAAAATTAGTCAATTAAAAAAACAAAACAAACCGTTGTGAGCAGAGGCTCACAGGCGTTGAGTCCTGTGACTCCTTAGGTGTGACACTTCAGTGTTCCCAAACCAAGTATTCACAGCAACTTTACGAACAATGATAATCAACTGCGTTTGTGTGCATATACATACATGTAGGATGTGTGTCTGTGAAGGGCCTGTTTATCATAGTCTAAAATCAGCCACTGGGCTTCCCCTGGCGGTCCAGTGGGTAAGGACACTGCCTTGCAGTGCAAGGGGCGCCGGTTCGATCCCTGGCCTGGGAAGATCCCACGTGCCGCAGAGCGGCTGGACGGATGTGTCCAATCACCGAGCTGGAGCTCTGGAGCGCATGCGCCCAGAGCCGGAGTTCTGCGAAAACAGATGCCACCGCGATGGGAGGCCCACAGGAGCCAAAGAACAAAGACAGATGAAAATAGAGAAATGAAAGACCAATAGAAGTGGCCCGCTCGCTCCCCTCCCTCCCCAACCCGACCCCCGCCCAAAAAAAACAAATAAATAAATCTTTAAAAAAAAAAAAAAAGAAAGAAATCCAGGTTCGCCCCCTACTCTGGAGGGACAGGCCTGGGGAGGCAGCTCACAGAGACAGCCTAAACAGAGGGACGCCAGGGTGTCTCCACAATCGGCCCCAACCCCAGCTACCATCTGACTGCACCTGCAGGGGAAACCCCAGCCGGGCCAAGGGAGCTGTCACCAATCCAGGGAATCGAGAGATATGTCTAATCGACATTGTTTAAATCGGCCGAGTTTGTTGGGGGTGAGGGGAACGGGACCGAGTTGTTCTGTGGCCACATGTCATGAAACACCCATGCACCATACCCCCTGCAGGGGCAAGGTGTAAAAAAAGAGCAGCTGCCAAATCCTCACGCACCAAGGGGGCTTAAGTCTACACAGACTGGAAAGGACTTCGTGTAGTATCTTTTCCAAATTTTGCATTAACAGCAGAAAACAGAATCTAAACAGGGTAAGGACTTTGCCCAAGTCGCACAGCAAGCAAACAGGACACCTAGCCTGACACTAGTAGGACAACTGGTCTGCAAATACCACGGCGGGAGGGTTTGGGGAAAGCAGACCAACAAGCCAGCTCGGTCAGCAGGCAAAGATCTGGGGAGAAGAAGAGAAACGGCAGGCATCTCCTTATACATGTGGACACAAAAGCGGGGAGCGGGAGCCGGCCCCACTTGGCTCAGCCACTGGCCCTCTGCGGGCACGCACCTGAGGGCTGCGTGGGCTCACGGTACTCGCCGCTGCTGATCTGCCTGATGAGGTTCTTGTGATCGAAACCGTCGAAGGGCATCGTTCCGTAAACGAGAGTGTAAAGCAGCACGCCCAGGGCCCAGCTGTCCACCTGGAGCAGAGAGACAGGACATGGGACTCCCTTCCCGACCATCCACCTCACAGATCATGAGCAGCCACCCCCACCAACCCCTGGAAGGGAATGCAGCACCTGGCAGCCGGGTTCCCACCACGGCCTGACACCTGATACGCAGTGCACCTGTGGCCTGCTTCAGAGCCTGACCTTTCCCTTTCAAACAGTCCTGACTCACAGAACCTTCTTGAATAGATGGTCTTCTTTGATCCTCACTATAATTTTGTGAGACAGGTAGGGCCCTGCATTATTTGCAGCTCCATTCGATCGATGAGGCCCAGGGAAGTTAAATGGTTTTCTCCAGTGGTGCCCCATCCCAGTGATGGGTGTTACTGGCTGTTACTCCTAATCTAGGAATCCTGCACCTTCATCAAATAGCTCAGAGGCTGCAAACTCAAATGGCTCCAAGAGCCAAGCATGCAATAAACAGGAACAAAGCAAGCGAGAACGTGTGGTACAATGTGGAATATTGGTTTGAAGACAAACTGTGGAGGGCATATACCCATTCTAAGCATGCAGCCTTCTCTGGCTAGTGGCTGCCACGTAGTCATAACGACCCAACACTATTAAATCCTTTGGTGTTTCAAGATATATCAGAAAACACTTTTATGTGAAATCTCCCATTTATTCAATGTCTGTTCACCTTTTAGAAAGGCTACCATGGCCAAATAAAGCATGCCAGCTGGACAGATCACAGGCTGCCAGCTTGTAACCCTGGCAGCAGATCAACAAGGATCACAGGCGCATTCGTTATCTATGATAAATTTAGTGTCGAGTTTCTGCAGTTTTGTAAATTGGATCCTATGCTCCTCCCTTACATTCTTATTTTAGAAAGACGTTCTCACTGTAGTTGATGGAGGCTCTTGGCATCCATCTCTCTACCCTCTTGCCCTGCCCCTAAACACCCTCAAACATATAAATATTTGGAAGAAAACATTTCAACCCACTGAAAAGCTGCTATTTAAAGGATCCCGAGTGGATGAATCTCTCTGCAAATAGAGCCATCTTTCTCAAACTGAGTAATCAGTGGCAACTCACCCATTTTCAAAAGGACGTTCTCACATATACATGTCTTGGGTGGCCCTGAGAGCTTTAGGCATATAGAGAAATGCATTTCTCATGAGTCAGAAGATGCAATTAAAATGTATTTCCTTGGTCAAAAAATACATGCTGTCCAAAATGCATGCAAAAAGATTCACTGCAGAGTGAGACAGTTTGCTTTTCTGTTTTGCCTGTTTTGTTACAATAAGAAAAAACTAAAAACAACATCTAAATCTAGGATAGTGATTAAATAAATTATGGCATATGCATACAATAAAACATTATGTCATCATTAAAAACCAAATTTTTAATAGTGAATTCAGAAAATGTGACAATTTTAAGTTAATAATAAAAGGTGAGATATACCCATATATAGCGATCTCAGTTTGTTCAAATACAAGATCTACAGTGGGGGGAAAAGGCCTAAAGAAAAAGTCACAGAAATAGTAAGTGGTTCTCTCTCACAGAGAAACTACAGGCAATTTTATTTTCTATTTTAGGTTCTTCTGGATTTTTCTCCCAGGTACATACCTACTAAGGCTTTTATAGGGAAAAGGGTTTTTGCTTGTTTGCTTTTACAACCTTTTTTTAAAAGCAGTCCTGGGTTCCGTTCTTTTCTTCCCTTTAGCCCTCGACCAGGCAAGCTGCTCACCTCTGGCCCTCGGTAAGGCCTCCCGTTGACAATTTCAGGAGAGGCGTAGAGTGGACTCCCGCAGAACGTTTGCAAGAACTTGTCCTTCTGGTACAGGTTGGAAAGCCCAAAGTCTGCAATCTACAAAGAGGAGGGAGACCCAGGGAGCCCGTTAGTGCTGCAGTCGGTGTCTGCACTGGCTCTGCTCACACCACCCAGACTAAGGCCGCCGAGGTGGCTCCGTTAGTTCGGTCCTTTTCTCTCCGGCCCCGCGCTGACAAGAAAGGACCACCTGATACAACCGAGCAATGTGCCAAGTTCCGCCAGCCTAAGCCAGCCCTCCACACTGAGCCTCTGCAGATGTCTGCCCTACCTCAAACCCATTTCCAATTGAGGTGCATGCATGGGATGAGTGACTCACATCCAGCCCAGCTGAGGTTCTGTTTTGAATGCACTGCCCAGAAGAAGCCAGTTTTGTGAAGTCGCCCTTCAGTGAACAGAACGGCACTGAAAGTAGCTGGTGCACAACTGCCCTCAGAAAAGGCATCCTCAGGGTTCAGATTGCACTGAATTGCCCTGAATTTCACTTTCTGGTCAAGGCCCCTGCCTCGCTTGCAGGAAGTTGGTTAGGAGCTTTATGAAGTACGCATCATCAATTGGAACAGGAAGGGACCAGGTGCAGCCTGGGACCATCCCGAGAAGTTGGCTAAGGCAGGAGCCAACACAGCACCGTGAGTGTGAGTGGTACCCGGGGCACAGCGTGAGCTTCCCAATACACACGTATGTATACACGAGACACACCCGCCACCACTACGCGCAAGTCCACACACGCACACCAGGGTGCTCCAAGTCCGGGCACTCTCACTTTCTCTGTAGCCCTTCTGAGTGTGTTTATATTATGTTCCCCTCCCATCCTCACAGACTGATGTTTATCAGCCTCTCCCAGTAAATTGCCATGGCCACGGACCTAAGATGAATAGAAATCTAGACTAGTCCATGTTCTCGGCACTTCAGCGAAAAAGCAGTATTGATCCACACACACACACGTTTCCATCTTTGAGGCACTTAAGCTTGACTGCAGCCCTACCATGCCACACCGCACGGAGCTTATATCAACTATGAGACAGGAAAAGGCCACTGGTTCTAAAACGTCTCAAAGCCTCAACATCTCACCTGAAAAAAGGAAGTGGGAATAGTATCCGGCCCCCCAATGTCATGATGAAAATTCAGTGACATAATGTATGTGCTAATTACCAGTGTAAGCATTTTACAAAATTTTACATGTTACAAGTATGTGTCCCACCTTTAAGTTCACATGGGTAACTTTATTAACTTCACTTAACTTGAAACTATACTGGTTTTCCATTGGAGGTAATTATGTAAGGTTTCTTTCTCAAAGACATATGACTTTCTAAGTGAACTGAACTAAATGAAAAGGTGGAAGCGAAAAAGCACAGACGCTACTGGGAAAAGGCAAAATCCATGAAGAGAATGACATAAAAGGCATGTGGGAAGTTTGGGAAATAATTATTTTAAACAACACAAACAAACCAAAAATCCCAGAAATGGGTCAAACCCAGAAGGGTCTTAACTGAGCTAGTCCAGCCATCTGCTCTGTCAGTGACACAAATGGAGATGAGAGGACTTAATAAGATGCTATGTGTAAAACAGATAACTAATGCGAGCGCACGGCACAGCACAAGGAACTTAATGCACTGCGGTGATCTGAGTCGGAAGTCCAAAAAGGAGGGGGTACATGTGTGTGTACGGCTGATTCCTTTTGCTAGACACTAGAAACTCACACAACATTCTGAAGCAACTATACTCCAATAAAAATCAATTTTTAAAAAAGAGGCGAATCTCTGAAGGTCAGAGACAGAACAGCAATGTGAGCACTGGTTCTCTAAGATTCTCTGTGGCACAACATCAGTTGTGTATCAAGGATGACGCTCCACCAAGGAGGCATTTGGTTTTGCTTTCAGAGCGGTCTTTTGCTGACACACTGGCAACCTTTGGAGAAAGGTATTCACTTTGAGTTTTTCCTGGTAATGGACCGCTGTTCTGCCCTGTTCGGAACCTCCCCTGTCCTCACACCGGGGTGTTCAGTTTAGCGTGGCACTGAAAAGGACATCGACACTCATGTCCTTAACTTCTGGAGTCTGTGTTGGTTTTGAGCCTTTCTAGAGGTGCCCTGCGGATGAGGGTTCAACTATGAGACAGGAAAAGGCCACTGGTTCTAAAACGTCTCAAAGCCTCAACATCTCACCTGAAAAAGGAAGTGGAATAGTATCCGGCCCCCCAATGTCATGATGAAAATTCAGTGACATAATGTATGTGCTAATTACCAGTGTAAGCATTTTACAAAATTTTACATGTTACAAGTATGTGTCCCACCTTTAAGTTCACATGGGTAACTTTATTAACTTCACTTAACTTGAAACTATACTGGTTTTCCATTGGAGGTAATTATGTAAGGTTTCTTTCTCAAAGACATATGACTTTCTAAGTGAACTGAACTAAATGAAAAGGTGGAAGCGAAAAAGCACAGACGCTACTGGGAAAAGGCAAAATCCATGAAGAGAATGACATAAAAGGCATGTGGGAAGTTTGGGAAATAATTATTTTAAACAACACAAACAAACCAAAAATCCCAGAAATGGGTCAAACCCAGAAGGGTCTTAACTGAGCTAGTCCAGCCATCTGCTCTGTCAGTGACACAAATGGAGATGAGAGGACTTAATAAGATGCTATGTGTAAAACAGATAACTAATGCGAGCACGGCACAGCACAAGGAACTTAATGCACTGCGGTGATCTGAGTCGGAAGTCCAAAAAGGAGGGGGTACATGTGTGTGTACGGCTGATTCCTTTTGCTAGACACTAGAAACTCACACAACATTCTGAAGCAACTATACTCCAATAAAAATCAATTTTTAAAAAAGAGGCGAATCTCTGAAGGTCAGAGACAGAACAGCAATGTGAGCACTGGTTCTCTAAGATTCTCTGTGGCACAACATCAGTTGTGTATCAAGGATGACGCTCCACCAAGGAGGCATTTGGTTTTGCTTTCAGAGCGGTCTTTTGCTGACACACTGGCAACCTTTGGAGAAAGGTATTCACTTTGAGTTTTTCCTGGTAATGGACCGCTGTTCTGCCCTGTTCGGAACCTCCCCTGTCCTCACACCGGGGTGTTCAGTTTAGCGTGGCACTGAAAAGGACATCGACACTCATGTCCTTAACTTCTGGAGTCTGTGTTGGTTTTGAGCCTTTCTAGAGGTGTGCCCTGCTGGATGAACATCAGAGAGACAAACTGGGAAGTGATGATTCACATTTCAAAAGAATTAACCTCGCTATAACATGGAGGAAGCTTGGAGGTGCTAGGCTGGGGGAAACAACCCAGACACAAGGGTATAAATAGTGTATGATTCCACTTATGTGAGGTTCTTCGAGAAGTCAGGTTCATTGAGACAGAAGGTAGAAGGGCGGGAGACCGGGGGTGGGGTAGGGGGGAACGGGGAGTTAGTGTGGAATGGGAACAGAGCATAAGTTTGGGAAGATGTAAAAGTTCTAGAGGTGGATGGTAGCAGAGACTGCAAAGCACCAGGCGTGTTCTTAATGCCACTGAAGGGAGAAAGCTAAAAATGGAAGACTTTGTTACATATACTTTATGACCATATTTTAAAGGGGATTAATCTCCGATTATGGTGAGTAATCCCTGCGAGCTCACCCAGTGAAAACAGAAGTGCTGGCTTGCTGATAGTGAGCCTCTGGGAAGGAATACTGATGTTGATAATATAAGCAATGGTCAGAGCTGACTGCAGTGACTAAGAGGAGACGCACTGGACAGATCAGAGGCTGCGGAGCCAGAAGAACCCGGAGCTAACCTTGGACGTGGCACTGCCCGGTGATGGGTGGGAACTGCCACCAATCTCCTCATCAGCAAAAGGGGAATAATAATAGAATGCACCTCTAAGTGATGACTGAAGACATGCACGTAACGCCCTATCATAGCCCTGGTACTGGCCAACTCAATAAACAGCAGCCAGAAGGATAACACTGATGGTTTGGTTTACATAACAACTGTTTTCTCAGAGTCCACCAAAGAGAAATTATTACCATTCATTTCCAAAGTAAGCATGCCCAGCGTGAGAGGTGGCAGTGGCTGCTGGGAAAAGTGAGGGATGCTGGGTTTGAGTGTTTGAGCTCAGATCCTGGCCTTGCCTCCTACCAGCTGGACCCGCAGCGTCAGCACCAGCTCAGAACCCGCTGGGAACTCGGGCTCCTAGGCCCCACTCCAAGGCCACTGTGTCAGGGTCTGTGCTATCCCAAGTCCCCAGAGGACTCGCTGCAGGTCTGCCACTCGGACCCTGGGTTCCTTCAACTATAAATTGGAGGAGGAGGATTATACCATAACCTACCTCACAGGGCTGATGGGAAATCAAGGGAAGCGATGGTGCCTTCAACCATGGCTTACACACAGTAGGCCTTCAGTCAATGTTAGCCAGCACTACTTTCATCTGACTTCCCTTTGCTGGGAATGGCAACTGCCCCACCCACTTGGTGTTGTGAAAAGCAGGATCCGATTACATGAGAAAATCCTCACAACGGCAGCACTGCTACAAGCCGGTCGCTGCTCTGTGAGTGCTACGTATATACATCCTCATGCCAACCCTGGGAGCCAGGGACCACTGTTACCCCCATTTTGCAGATGAGGAAGCTGAGGCCAAGGCAGGAAAGCAGCCGGCCTGACACATGGGTCAAGAGCTGCACTGGTGGGAAAGCGCCCCATAAAGGGGAGTCGTGGCTCTTGGGAAGGAAGGAGACACGGGCTTCCTGTATCATTTCCCAGGAAGACACACTCCATAGCTCTCTCAGGACCTGGAGCTCCCGGCAGTAGCTCTTCCCACAACAGCCTTGCTCGAATTGTCAGGAAGTGAAGGCAGGGAGCGAACTGGTGAGCAGGAGTGAGTGGGGTCGGCTTGTACCTTCGGGTCTAAGGTCACACCTCCTTGAGAGATGGGACATGATGGACCCTGAGCCATCTGGGGCAGCTCTTCACTGAGGCACCTCCCAGAAACAGTCTTTTTGCAGGGAGGGCTCAACCCTGGAGTCCCTGCTCCGTTGCTCTGGCCACAGCCACTCAGACCACCTGGCCACGGCCACCATCAGCACTTGAAGAGTCTCCTCCGGCCTTCCTACCTACAGGAGCCTCATTTGTAAACACGGAATGCCACCCTGGTGGAGGCATTCTTGAATCCAAATGGCGGCTGTGAAGCGCCCAGCTGAGATGGCATGCCTGGGAAAAGTGAGGATGCTGGGTTTGAGTGTTTGAGCTCAGATCCTGGCCTTGCCTCCTACCAGTGCCCCACTCCAAGGCCCACTGGTGTCAGGGTCTGTGCTATCCCAAGTCCCCAGAGGACTCGCTGCAGGTCTGCCACTCGGACCCTGGGTTCCTTCAACTATAAATTGGAGGAGGAGGATTATACCATAACCTACCTCACAGGGCTGATGGGAAATCAAGGGAAGCGATGGTGCCTTCAACCATGGCTTACACACAGTAGGCCTTCAGTCAATGTTAGCCAGCACTACTTTCATCTGACTTCCCTTTGCTGGGAATGGCAACTGCCCCACCCACTTGGTGTTGTGAAAAGCAGGATCCGATTACATGAGAAAATCCTCACAACGGCAGCACTGCTACAAGCCGGTCGCTGCTCTGTGAGTGCTACGTATATACATCCTCATGCCAACCCTGGGAGCCAGGGACCACTGTTACCCCCATTTTGCAGATGAGGAAGCTGAGGCCAAGGCAGGAAAGCAGCCGGCCTGACACATGGGTCAAGAGCTGCACTGGTGGGAAAGCGCCCCATAAAGGGGAGTCGTGGCTCTTGGGAAGGAAGGAGACACGGGCTTCCTGTATCATTTCCCAGGAAGACACACTCCATAGCTCTCTCAGGACCTGGAGCTCCCGGCAGTAGCTCTTCCCACAACAGCCTTGCTCGAATTGTCAGGAAGTGAAGGCAGGGAGCGAACTGGTGAGCAGGAGTGAGTGGGGTCGGCTTGTACCTTCGGGTCTAAGGTCACACCTCCTTGAGAGATGGGACATGATGGACCCTGAGCCATCTGGGGCAGCTCTTCACTGAGGCACCTCCCAGAAACAGTCTTTTTGCAGGGAGGGCTCAACCCTGGAGTCCCTGCTCCGTTGCTCTGGCCACAGCCACTCAGACCACCTGGCCACGGCCACCATCAGCACTTGAAGAGTCTCCTCCGGGCCTTCCTACCTACAGGAGCCTCATTTGTAAAACACGGGAATGCCACCCTGGTGGAGGCATTCTTGAATCCAAATGAAAGACGGCATGTAGAAGGTCTGCCACAGGGTTCTGGTGTCTAGCAAGGGCTCAAAAAAAGGTTATTTTTCTAGTCTAGCCTCCATGCCCTGCCATGTTCCCGTGTTTGCTGCTCCTTCTCCTTGGAAAGTGGTCATCACATTCCTTTCTATTGAACTCCTACTCATCCTTCAAAACCCAATTCAATCACCACAGAAGCAGTAACAGCTTTCTGACCCATCATTAGCTTAGACCCACCCCTTCCTGCTCAGCACAGGAAGGTCACCAAGGAGCTATGACTCACTCAGCAAAGCAGTCTGGGCCTGCTAACGGATGAGGACCCGAGAAAGCTTCCTGGAAGAAGAGGCCTTGAAGGTGAGATTCTAAGGATGAGTAGGCAAACAGCCGTAGGAAGAGGAGCATTCAGGACAGAGTGAACTGTGTGTGCAAAGGCCAAAAAGCTTAGTGGATTTGAAGAGTCGAGTCCTATGCAACGAGCCTCCTCCGATTGCCCCCTCAACCAATCCCTAGCTAAAATAACATCTGCCATCCTCCGTCCTCACCCTGCATAGATTTTCATCACCACCAGAGAATTACATGATGCATTTATGTGTTTACTGTCTGTATCCCCAACCGGAATTCTAGGTCCATTAGGGCAAGTACCTTACCTTCCTCTTTTCCCTCTGTAAGCTTCTCACAGCTCATTATTGCTACTGGTTTAACAACAGCTAGCTCCTGTGAGCCAAGAAGAACCTGGCCATCTGGTTCACTATGAAATTCCTCGCATCCAGCACCAGGCCAGGTACACAGTAGAAACTTAGTAAATACTTGTGGTCAAATAAATAGTGCTCATGGGAGATATTCCGTCTGCTGAATGGGTAAGTGCAGGAATCGAGGAGTGAATACAGCCATTCAGGGACAGATATGCACGCACACACACACACACACACAGTGGAGAAATGAACAAATGACTGGATTCATGAATGCATGAACGTAATATCCTCACATTCATATAATCAGTCCAGAGGCCCTGCCCGCCCTGGTTTTGTTAAGCCTCAGGGCCTCCATTTCATCCTAGCCCTGGTCCCTCAAGGCCGCTCTGCTTATCCTCAGCAGCGGGTGTTTCTATTGTCATCAGGGGCGATGGGCCATTTCTCCTGCGCCCTTTCACTCAGTCCTGGGAGCTCACCAAATTCCCAGCTCTCTTTCTGGGGGGTCGGCTGACCCTGGTGCCGGGTTCTCTTCTCCCTGTTGGGCAGTTTTTACAGGAGCTGTCTATGGGAATTGTCAGCATTCCATTCTCCCAGAGAGTGGGATGTGAATCTGGCCCGTTTTTTATTAATTGCAAATTAATGCTGTGCTGGGTGTCTATTTTGGTAGACATGCTTCTCCGCAGAGGACGGAATGCAACCCAAAGAAGCACATTGCTCTCATTCTTTCTGCCGACCGACTGTGTGAATATTTTTAGAAGCCACACCCTCATGCAGTGGCCGGATAAATAATTCCCGGTGCCAGATGTGCTCTTTGCAAATCAACATCAGGCAGGGAAGGGGTGAGGAATGAAACATGAGCCATGGCTCACAGCAACACTGGAGCGACATGTGACAAGTGTCTACCAGGAATATTGTTTTTAGTCTTTCTGGGCCAAAGCCCTGTACCCTCAGAATACGGAAGATGGACCCACATTTGGAGAGGCTCATCCTCTGCTGTTTGGTAACAGATCTCCAGGGTCCACAGTCCCCTGGTCCAGACACTGATGACACGGGCTCTCTTGAACACGGAGGCTAGCTTGTGGCCATGTGTCTTCCTGTCTTTGCTACAACTGCCCTTTCTAAAATATTTCCAGCAAAATGCTGAGTCAGGAAGGGCTGAGCATATGCAGCCGGAAGACAGATTAACAGCAGCTGAAACAGATTTTCAAAAACCTTGGAAGTGGGTGTGAGATGATGAAAAGAGAACGTGCCTAGAAATCAAACATGTGAGTTCTAATCCTGTCATCCCTTCACTGAAAAATCCAACAGCTCAGAGGACCTACTGTGACATACTTGTGCCGCTTTCCAGAGAAACAAAGACATACTGAGCAATCCCTTAGACTTTCTAGGCCAAAATCATTCAAACAAAGGATAGAAAATGACCTCAAGGCCCTTTCAAGGCCGATCCTCAGCAGCGGTGTTTCTATTGTCATCAGGCGATGGGCCATTTCTCCTGCGCCCTTTCACTCAGTCCTGGGAGCTCACCAAATTCCCAGCTCTCTTTCTGGGGGGTCGGCTGACCCTGGTGCCGGGTTCTCTTCTCCCTGTTGGGCAGTTTTTACAGGAGCTGTCTATGGGAATTGTCAGCATTCCATTCTCCCAGAGAGTGGGATGTGAATCTGGCCCGTTTTTTATTAATTGCAAATTAATGCTGTGCTGGGTGTCTATTTTGGTAGACATGCTTCTCCGCAGAGGACGGAATGCAACCCAAAGAAGCACATTGCTCTCATTCTTTCTGCCGACCGACTGTGTGAATATTTTTAGAAGCCACACCCTCATGCAGTGGCCGGATAAATAATTCCCGGTGCCAGATGTGCTCTTTGCAAATCAACATCAGGCAGGGAAGGGGTGAGGAATGAAACATGAGCCATGGCTCACAGCAACACTGGAGCGACATGTGACAAGTGTCTACCAGGAATATTGTTTTTAGTCTTTCTGGGCCAAAGCCCTGTACCCTCAGAATACGGAAGATGGACCCACATTTGGAGAGGCTCATCCTCTGCTGTTTGGTAACAGATCTCCAGGGTCCACAGTCCCCTGGTCCAGACACTGATGACACGGGCTCTCTTGAACACGGAGGCTAGCTTGTGGCCATGTGTCTTCCTGTCTTTGCTACAACTGCCCTTTCTAAAAATATTTCCAGCAAAATGCTGAGTCAGGAAGGGCTGAGCATATGCAGCCGGAAGACAGATTAACAGCAGCTGAAACAGATTTTCAAAAACCTTGGAAGTGGGTGTGAGATGATGAAAAGAGAACGTGCCTAGAAATCAAACATGTGAGTTCTAATCCTGTCATCCCTTCACTGAAAAATCCAACAGCTCAGAGGACCTACTGTGACATACTTGTGCCGCTTTCCAGAGAAACAAAGACATACTGAGCAATCCCTTAGACTTTCTAGGCCAAAATCATTCAAACAAAGGATAGAAAATGACCTCAAGGCCCTTTCAAGTTCTAGGATTCACAGATCCTTTTTAGGATTTCTTGACAGGGAGAAGGAAGGAAGAGTATCAGAGAAAGGGAAGGTTATGGCTTCCCAGGCGTTGCAGGGGTAAAGAATCCTCCTGTCAATACAGGAAGTGCAAGAGACATGGGTTCAACCCCTGAGTCAGGAACATCCCCTGGAGGAAGAAATGCAACCCCGTCCAGTATTCTTGCCTGGGAAATCCCATGGACAGAGGAGCCTGGTGGCTACTATCTACGGGTTCTCCCAAAGAGCTGGCCATGACGGAGCACACACGTGCACGCTTCTCACTCTCCACATATGCACCTTAGCATGGTGAATGCCAGGAGTAGACATTTTTAAAGAATGCTAAGGCAAAAGAACCAAAACTTCAATTTTTATAATGTTCTATGTATCTGCTTTTTCCTTACATAATGGTCAGGGACCCTGGATGAAAGGTTGGCTTGGTCGGTCCCTGGGAGCTGTGAGGCCCAACATCATGGCCCTTTTGCTTTATGTGTATGGGCCGTTCTCTCAGGCTCCTGCCCATTGTATGAGCACAACTGCTTTCCGGATGCTAACCATTCTTCTCCTCCGTTGGGGAATTCTATGACTCAGCAGGAAGTTATGTGCCTTATCATTTCTGGGACTACATCAGAGGACCATGAGATCAAGCTGTACCACAGAACCTGATCCCCGGTTGGCAGGTTCGCATTCCAGGCCTTGTAAAGACTCCCTCTTCTTTTGAGAGCTCTGGGGGCAGATGGCAGGAAGAATCTGCAGAGAAAGTTGCCAGGCTGGATGACACAATCCCTTAGAATGTGCCCCTCAGACCAGAACCCCATTCTCCCGCTGTGGCCTGACCACCACACGCCAGGCACCTTCAGAACAGCTGACTCCCTCTTCATTTCCTCCCAGGAGGCCAGCCTTGTCGGCAGGTGCCTAGATATGGAGAGTCAAGTGCTGAGAGCTCTGACTATATACTGTCTAAAATCCTCACACTTGTCATGGACCGTCCAGGACTCAGCACAGGGCCTGACACATGGTAATGAACAGATAACCAACAATCCCAAAGAAAGGGGCTGGCATCTCTACTGGACAGATGAGGAAACTGAGGCTTAGATATGTGAGCAATTCCTCTAAAACACCGCCGTCAGTAAGGGGCAAGGCTGCCTTTCCACACTGACGGCTATCCAGCCCCAACGATACTGCTTGGCTTACCCTTGACTCAGTGCACAGTGCTCAGATAAAGCTAAACCTTCAGTCCTCAAGACAAGCCCGTGGACATTACCACCTCCCTGTTTATGGCTGAGGAAACAGGGTCAAGAGGCTCCCCCAAGGTCAAGCCGCTACTAAACCTCACAGGATGGATTTTAACCCTGCAGCCACTGATCCTTCTAGAGTCATCCACCCACTTTGCCAGAAGTGGACAAACCCTGAAATTTCACTTCCTGTTCCTAGAAAGACTCGTTTGACCAATGGCTTCCTCCTTACTCTACGGAGTATGGAGAAATATGTGATCACGGTCAACCACTCACAAAAAATAAAACCAGAGGTCCTCATGACGTGGCTTCCACGCCCTCTCAAAGGATGAGGGTGACTAATGGTTGCCGCCATGATCCTCACACAGAATCCACACAGCAAGGCACCTCCATCCGTCCCAGCAAGGCAACAGTCTCCCTGTGATGCACTCTCTCAACTGAGAGCCATAACAACAAAAGAAGGGGATGATGCAAGGTCATTCCCACGCCTGGTCCAAGGACCAGAGATGGGCCACTAACGTCACCAGCGGCCAATGAGAGGGGCCCCTGGTGCCGGGAGTGCTAAGGCCATTTCATCATGAAACCCATGCGGTGAGCTCCGTTTATTTTGAAACTGCATTTGCTTATTTTGCAGCCATCATCAAAAGGCCCTTTGGACTGCTCTGCGGGAGGCACTGGGACCCTGTTGGCCAGGAGAGCTTTCTCCAGTTCCGGCAGCAGCCAGCAATAATACTCCCCATAAAAGTCAACCCCACCACTTGCTGGCACGTTCTTTTCCCAAGAGCATTTCAGTCCATTTCCCAGTTCCACAGCTGGCGTAGGACTGGGGCTGGGGATGGAAGAGAGAAGTAGGAGCCAGGGGACGGGAGTGACAGAGGCGTGGCCAGGATGGTAATTGAACTGGGGGGACCTGTAGGCAAACCCAGCAGGACAGTGTGAACTGCGGCTCAGTGGGTCAGAGAGACACGGGTTCAAACCCACCTCCGCTGCTCACCACTGTGTCCTCTCGAGAAAGTTACTTCACATCTCTGTGCCGCAGTTTCCGTATCGGTGATGTAAATAACAGTCTCTACCTCAAATGGCTATTGTGAAGGTTGAATTTAAGTACCATCGGGCAAATACGATGTGAGATATGGATGCACTAGGCTATTGTGAGTATTTTGATGGTGATCATTACCTACAGGACAGGGACCGTATTGTAAGTTTCTTCTTAGGACAATGGTTGGCATACAGCTGGAGATCGATAAATGCTTGTTGGATGAATTCAACCACTGGAACTGAACTGAGGGCTCAAGCCAAGTGAGGCTCCCTACCCCGCCGGCCAGGAAGGACGTGGCTTCCTTCTTCATTGGCTGCAGCTTGGGGCAGCGTGTAAGCCCCCACCCACCGCCGGCTGCAATCCCCAAGTTCAGCAAATCCATCAGCAAGGCAAGAGCTTTACCTTAATGTTACAGTTGTCATCGAGCAGTATATTTTCCAGCTTCAAATCCCGGTGGACCACACCGTTCTGAAATGAGAAGACAGGCAGGGAAGTGAATGGGAGAAGCGGGGCCAAGGGAGAAAGGCGGGAGGGGCAGAAAGGAGGAGGGGGAGCAAAGGGAAAAATCTTTGACAGATGAAAGAAGCGCACCCGCGCCGGTGGTCTCTGCCCCCATCCTCTGGGGCCCCTCTCACTGTCATGAAGCTCCCCGCCAGCAACCAGCACCTCGACAGGAGAGCATTAGTCACTTGCTGTGTGGTTAAGGGAAAATGACTGGAATCCATTCTCCCCAGAGCCTGTAAAACAGCATCTACTGTGGCGTATTGTGGCAGCAGCCAGCAATAATACTCCCCATAAAAGTCAACCCCACCACTTGCTGGCACGTTCTTTTCCCAAGAGCATTTCAGTCCATTTCCCAGTTCCACAGCTGGCGAGGACTGGGGCTGGGGATGGAAGAGAGAAGTAGGAGCCAGGGGACGGGAGTGACAGAGGCGTGGCCAGGATGGTAATTGAACTGGGGGGACCTGTAGGCAAACCCAGCAGGACAGTGTGAACTGCGGCTCAGTGGGTCAGAGAGACACGGGTTCAAACCCACCTCCGCTGCTCACCACTGTGTCCTCTCGAGAAAGTTACTTCACATCTCTGTGCCGCAGTTTCCGTATCGGTGATGTAAATAACAGTCTCTACCTCAAATGGCTATTGTGAAGGTTGAATTTAAGTACCATCGGGCAAATACGATGTGAGATATGGATGCACTAGGCTATTGTGAGTATTTTGATGGTGATCATTACCTACAGGACAGGGACCGTATTGTAAGTTTCTTCTTAGGACAATGGTTGGCATACAGCTGGAGATCGATAAATGCTTGTTGGATGAATTCAACCACTGGAACTGAACTGAGGGCTCAAGCCAAGTGAGGCTCCCTACCCCGCCGGCCAGGAAGGACGTGGCTTCCTTCTTCATTGGCTGCAGCTTGGGGCAGCGTGTAAGCCCCCACCCACCGCCGGCTGCAATCCCCAAGTTCAGCAAATCCATCAGCAAGGCAAGAGCTTTACCTTAATGTTACAGTTGTCATCGAGCAGTATATTTTCCAGCTTCAAATCCCGGTGGACCACACCGTTCTGAAATGAGAAGACAGGCAGGGAAGTGAATGGGAGAAGCGGGGCCAAGGGAGAAAGGCGGGAGGGGCAGAAAGGAGGAGGGGGAGCAAAGGGAAAAATCTTTGACAGATGAAAGAAGCGCACCCGCGCCGGTGGTCTCTGCCCCCATCCTCTGGGGCCCCTCTCACTGTCATGAAGCTCCCCGCCAGCAACCAGCACCTCGACAGGAGAGCATTAGTCACTTGCTGTGTGGTTAAGGGAAAAATGACTGGAATCCATTCTCCCCCAGAGCCTGTAAAACAGCAGGGGGATTCTTTGTCGGAATCTCATTCTACTGTGTGAAAGCAGTATTGTCCCAGGCAGCGGCAGGCACTGTCTGTCCATGATGCAATTCTCAGGGAAGCAGTAGATTTCTCTGCTGGCGGCTCAGACTGCAGGGCTAGACCTGGCTTGTCTGTGCCTCTGTCTACCTGTCTTTCCAACGCCCGATTCAACCTGTTCTGACCCAGGAAACCACACAGGACTGTCCCAAGGAACACAGAAGCCCTTCCAAGGGTTTTTTCCTAAGCAGCTGGGAGGGAAGGTTCTGGAAGCTCCTCTCTGCTAGGCAGGACTCCATGTAGGGTGAAGGGTGCACGTGGGAGAGGCCAAGGAGATCAAAGCAGGCTGCTGCCACACGGAGGGACCTTTCCATTCCAGCAAACACTGGCAAGGCTGGCAGCTGAGCCCACTGACAAGCGGACAGCCTGCTGAGCAGTGAAAAGAAACTCTTAACCAATAGGCCACTGGCCTACACAGCAGTAACAACCGTCCCACTCAATTCTTTTCAAAACCCAATGATCGTTTAAGGCGATGGCAAAGCAGGGAAAGAGCAGAGGAATTGAAAGAACCAGCTCCTCAGGCCAGGGGATGTTCTTAACATCGTTCAGCATAAAAGACTTCTGCAACTGAAGCTGTCCTTTGTGGGTTGTTTTTTTTTTTTTAATATTTTTTATTTTGTTTTTCATCCATTTTTATTCTTCAGCCTCTATGGGCCTCCCATTGCAGTGGCCTCTCTCCTTGCAGAGCACCAGCTCTGGGTGCATGCGCTCCAAAGCACTCGCTCGTAACTAGACACACCAGTCCAGTCACTCTGCAGCACGTGGGATCTTCCCGGGCCAGGGAGCGAACAGGTGCCCCTTGCACTGCAAGGCAGACTCTACCCACTGGACCACCAGGGAAGCCCCTGAAGCTGTCCTTTTAAGCAAACCAAGTGGCTAGGAATTCTCTGTCTTTCATTCAGGATTTCTTCAGTTCAGAATCTGCATGTTCATAGCCACTACTTATTGCTTAGTTTCCTTTCCATTTGACAGTTCCTAGTATCTCCAAAAACACTGACTAGAGAGGTGAAAACATGCATTTCTACACTCTTTCTAACCCAGCCCTTCAGGGATGTGTTCTGAATTCGGAAATGTACAAACCAGGACTCCTGGAAGAAAGATACAGAATGCAAGGTGGCTGATTTTGTGTCACTTTAGGTGACAGGAGTAGATTGGTTTACACGACTGCATTCCTAGTTTTCGTAAGATGGAATGAGTCTATTAAAGATCCATTTATACACAAATCCAAGTTTCACACTCTTAAATAATGAAAGTAGGATCTACGGTGCTTTACAATATTGGGTGGTGATAAAATACAGGACACTGTATGATGTGTGAATCATCCGTGCCTTTTGAGTCAGAAAAGAAGTCACATCATGTCCTCAGGGTTAAGGGCTTTAGACTGTACGTAAGCAGAAGATGAGCAACCCAGAGTGGCTCGCGATTAACCGGAATCATTAACAAACCAGAAGGTCCCGTGTTACAAACATTTCAATGAAGAAATTGACTCCATTTTGGATGACATGTTGGATTCCAGTCACTACTGTCCTCAAAGGGAAGCACTGTTTCGGGTGGACAGTTTCCAGGAAACGTACGAATGGGATGAAAATCAGGACTAAAGCGATAAATAATAATTGGCTTCTTAACCATAATAAGTACGGCTTGGAGTTTTCTGTTTACGTCACTCCCTTCTCCAGAGACCAAAGGTCACTGGCGAGAAACCTGGTGAAATCCAAGTGAAGCCTGGAGTTTTGTTAATCACAGTGTATGACTGGCGGTGTCTCCATTTTAGCAAGGGTACTACTGTCCTGTAAGATGTTAGCATCAGGGTGGGGGCTCTTGTACTATCTTCACAACTCCGCTGTAAATCTAAAATCATTCCAATTAAGAACTTTAAACAAATAATTGTGAGGGATAGAGGGAAGAAGACTGGACAGAAGCAAACAAGAAATGTCAGCAGTGGCGTATCCCCTGGATTCTGGGATTTGAGGTGATGTGATTCCAGTCTATAACCTCCCTGTATAGACTATAATGAACAGACGTCACCATCATGGCAGGAACAGAATCACGAGACGCGGCGGAAGCCACCTGCCGCCGCGGCGGGCGGGCCGTACCTTGTGACAATAGTGCACCGCGGAGACGATCTGCCGGAAAAAGTGCCGGGTCTCGCGCTCGCTGAGGCGCCGCCGCTCGCTGATGTAGTCGTACAGCTCCCCTTTGCTGGCGTACTCCATGATGATCACAATCTTATCTTTGTTCTCGAACACTGCGGGGGGAACGGCGACACACACACAGCCTGTTTCACCGACAAGCTCGCTCACTTAGTTCTGACAGCGGGACAGGGGACAACGGAGATGTCACCGTGCAGGGGGCAAACCAGGCAGGCCATCGACGACCCGAGGAGAGGGGCACGTGGCCCAGCCAGGTGGACAGTGCCATCATCACGGCTGGAACGGGAGGCGCCTCGCGAAATGCTATGGGGTACATGCTCTCTCTTCTGAGGACCGCACTCTCTTCACCAGGTTTGTTTTTCACAAGCCCCTCCCACCAGATCAGCTGCTCCCTTGATGGGATGACGGGAATGATGAACACAACTACCGTTTATTAACCGTTTGATATGGACCAGCTACCTGGACCCCAAAATGGGTGGCTAACCTTATCACCTCTCCAGTCAAAACCTTCCAGACTTCCCATCTCACTTAAAATAAAACCCAAAGTTCCGAATGTGGCCCCAGGTCCTACAAGCCCCTATTTATCCCTGTTACACACCTCTTCTGGGCGTTTATTCAGTCCACCCCACTATAACATAAGTTAGCATTGGTCTATTTCATTTGCTGATGGAGCCTCTGTGCTCACAGCCTTTTGGCAAAGGGGTTCAATTAGCACTTATTAAATGACAATACTCGAAACTTCATAAACGCATTCTGGACCATTACAGTCAATTGCTACATGGCACTAAATGCTTCTGTCTCTCCAACCCTGATATTTTCTATCAGGGATGCTCAAATTCTGCTGGACTGACCTAGGAGTTCCAGGCAGATTCCCATGAGGGCAGCTCAGGGCAAACAGGCTCTAGGTCCTCAGCTCCACCTAGCCAAAGTCGCTCCACTGCTGTCTACTTCAGCCTGGGGCCTGCACATAAGATGTCTTTTGAGCAAGGACAGAATAATCATTGGGTTAAAATCCATCACTCCCAAAGGATATGACATAGAAATGACTGTAGGGTACGCGAGACCCTCCTTCCCAAGCAGAGCCTGCCTCCCTTCCTCCATCTCAGCGGCTTCGACCACTTCAGGCGCCCTGTGCCCACCGATGCTGGACTGTTCACTGTTTCTCACACACACACACACACACACACACACACTGCTGTTTCCCACCTCCTTGCTCTTCCCTCCTCCGTTACGCCTACCTGTCTGACCTGCCAGGGACCCCCCAACTCACCAGTCAAGAATGAACGCAAACATGGCATCCATGTTGCCTCCCTTCTACCTCTTACCATACGAACAGATAATTTGCCTCACAGTCCTTTCAACTCGTGTCAATATATTTGCTGACTTACACGATTATTTCCTCTGTCTGAACTGTGAGCCTGGACTTGGAGAGATAAAAACGGTCATTTTGGAACCAGACATTCCTAAGTAGATTCCTGGATCTGCCATTTACTTGCTGTGTGACTCTGGGGGAGATGCTTGCCCTCTCTGTGCCTCTCTTTAGTCAATGGTAAAACATGAATAATAATATCGGTACGTACTTCCTAGAAATGTTGGGAGGATGTACGGATATCCGTTTTTTAAAATGCTTATAACAAGGCCTGCATTTCTACTCAATAAATGAGTTATTGTTGGTATCAATACTATTGGACCCCAGGGCCAAGCATTGAGCCAGACATACAGACACACTCAATGAACTGGAAAGGGCCCCGGGCCCCGGGCCCCGGTCCTCCCACACCTTGTCACTGGCTGCTAGAAGCTCGGGCCCCTCCAGATCCTTTTTGGCTCCTTCAAGTCCAGCCAAACCTCACTGATAAAAAGAAGGGAGAGGGAGGAGGGCAGGGAGGAGGAGAAAAGAGAAGAGCCAGATAAAATTGGCTGCTCCGGCGTCTGCTGGCCTCGGCGCACCCCGCAGCTCTGGCCCTTGCCAGGGATTTCAGCCTGTTGTGCACTTTTCATTAACAATAAACTCTGGAAACTGGAAAAGCTGCCTCAAGATGCATGGCTCGGCCTCTAATTGGAAAAGTGGGGGTGGCAGAGCAGGGTCTGGGGAGGTAACTGAAGGTGAGGGAGAGAAAGTACTTTGACAGGGAAATAAACACGGAGCCTCAGACCCCCAACAAGCCTGATGCGTCCTTAAAGGAGGTCAAAGCCACTGGCCCCTTCGGTGTCCACAGAAGGCGTGGGTTGCTGGCTACATGCAGACGAAAGGCCTGTGACAGTGACCAGATGTGTCCCTTTCCACCTGGCTAGCTGGGTAGCAAGAAGACACACAGTTCAGCCCGACACAGTTCAAGGTGCCAAGCATTTTACCAAAAAGCTTCCATCAGTAAGTCCTGCTGCTTCTACCTCTAAAATCGACCCTGATCCCATCCACCTGGCTCACATCTCCGGCCACCCCTTTCCCCATGGTCTCCCTCACTCCTTTCACTCTTGCTCCTTTGCTGACTGCATTTGGAGGCGTTGGGGCACAGTTTCAAATGCATGCTTCATGGACCACTCATCCCACAAGGCACTCCAGAGGAATAAAGGGTTCCATGGCCCAACACAGGTAAAATATTTGGAAAATGCTAATAACCTGGCTTCTTTAACCCCGAGTTTTGCAGAGTGATTTGGCCATTTCAGTCGTCCTGCTGAACTAACGAGGAGCCAGTCTGGGAAACACTGGATGAATGAGGAGAGAGCCCAACTGTTGCCGGCAGGACGGGTAGGTAGCTGGGTAAGAGAACTCCTGGCTCCGGGATCCCACCCCCAAGTCCTCCAGCAGGAAGCAGCTGGAGTCTCAGGGTCAAGGCCATAACTGTAATCCTAGATTAGCTAAATGCAAACATTTCTAGACTTGGACCCTCAGTGATTCATCAAGGAGGCCAGGCATTGTTACATACGAAGCTTCCTGAGCCCTCCCTAAATAACAGCAGCATGTATGGAAGACGTACTATGTGCAGGTACTATGCTTATAGCATTCTGCACGAACCGTATCCTTTGGCCTTGGTTCTACGAGTATCTCTGTTCTACAGACGAGAAAGTCCAGGTACGGTGAGGTTACTAACTGCCACGGCCACAGAGCAAGGACGAGGCCTGGGCCCTCGAATGACTGCAGACTCTTCGCTCTTAGCCCCTACCCTATATCTACATCTGTCCATTCCTCTGAACCGCAGTCTCTTCATCAGTCAAATGAGGCCAACAACCTCCTCACACAGAAATGGGGGATTCAGCAAGCTCATGGGGCGCAGTGCCCTGAGTATGGTGCCTGAGCTGCTGTTCAATCCCCGGAGCTGTTCTCATCATTACTTCATCTGCTTCTTAGGTTGCCCTGGCAAAACAAAACCCTAAGACTTTCCTCTCCCCGCTGGCATCCCTCCTTAAAAACTGCTGTGGTTGCTTCAGAATCACAGGATTTTTGAGCAGGAAGAACCTTCGCAATCAACTATTCTTTTTCCAAAGTAGTCCAAGATGTATCCCATATAAGAACAAGGCCTTGGGAATTCGTCCTAAAGAATGCCCGGCGTCCGTGCACACGGCTCCGGCGTACCCGCGTCAGGTCCCTATCGGCCAGGTGATAGGAACACTCTCAGCCATTCTTCTGGCAAGAAAGGGCCACTTCCCTTGGGCACTTTTACAACTGGTTATTTATAAGCCCAGAAATCTCGTCTGTGTTTATGTTATTAGTCACTAAGCAAAAGCTTATTTTCCACCAGTTGGGAAGGGTTTCCTTTCTGAAAAATGAAAGCCTGTGTCTCTTGGCCAGGCCGTTTCACCCAGAAGCCTGGCGGCTCCAGAATGGTAAGGAAAACGATGGCCCTTGACATGCCCAGCCTACCAGGAAAATTAAAACCCCTGAATAGAAACTGAGCTTAGCTTAAATCCGCCCACAGTGCGGGGCCCAGGTCCGGGTGGTCCAGACCCAGGTTTTCAGCCGAGCCATGGAGCTTTACAAAGCACCCACGGGGGATACTGGAAGATGCCTTTACCAGGGTGAGATGCGGAGGAGAGGCCAGCGAGCAAAAAGAGCAGTGTGAGTGAGGTGGGAACCTGGGGCGAGTTAAGCAGGATCCGCAGAACAAACAGGTGCCGGGGACTAAGACAAGAGGAAGAAGGAACAGACGATGAACACAACACAGAGCCCTCGAAGGCCCCCAAGGAGCTCAGCAGACACAACCAAACACTGCCACGAACAATACACAGATGGAACAAGGGACAAGGTAGCATCCAGGATCCTGGACCCATGAAACAGTACAGATTTCACCACATCACCCCTAAGGACTCCAGACAGTGACCTAAGGCTGATCCGTAGGCCAACAACCTCCTCACACAGAAATGGGGATTCAGCAAGCTCATGGGCGCAGTGCCCTGAGTATGGTGCCTGAGCTGCTGTTCAATCCCCGGAGCTGTTCTCATCATTACTTCATCTGCTTCTTAGGTTGCCCTGGCAAAACAAAACCCTAAGACTTTCCTCTCCCCGCTGGCATCCCTCCTTAAAAACTGCTGTGGTTGCTTCAGAATCACAGGATTTTTGAGCAGGAAGAACCTTCGCAATCAACTATTCTTTTTCCAAAGTAGTCCAAGATGTATCCCATATAAGAACAAGGCCTTGGGAATTCGTCCTAAAGAATGCCCGGCGTCCGTGCACACGGCTCCGGCGTACCCGCGTCAGGTCCCTATCGGCCAGGTGATAGGAACACTCTCAGCCATTCTTCTGGCAAGAAAGGGCCACTTCCCTTGGGCACTTTTACAACTGGTTATTTATAAGCCCAGAAATCTCGTCTGTGTTTATGTTATTAGTCACTAAGCAAAAGCTTATTTTCCACCAGTTGGGAAGGGTTTCCTTTCTGAAAAATGAAAGCCTGTGTCTCTTGGCCAGGCGTTTCACCCAGAAGCCTGGCGGCTCCAGAATGGTAAGGAAAACGATGGCCCTTGACATGCCCAGCCTACCAGGAAAATTAAAACCCCTGAATAGAAACTGAGCTTAGCTTAAATCCGCCCACAGTGCGGGGCCCAGGTCCGGGTGGTCCAGACCCAGGTTTTCAGCCGAGCCATGGAGCTTTACAAAGCACCCACGGGGGATACTGGAAGATGCCTTTACCAGGGTGAGATGCGGAGGAGAGGCCAGCGAGCAAAAAGAGCAGTGTGAGTGAGGTGGGAACCTGGGGCGAGTTAAGCAGGATCCGCAGAACAAACAGGTGCCGGGGACTAAGACAAGAGGAAGAAGGAACAGACGATGAACACAACACAGAGCCCTCGAAGGCCCCCAAGGAGCTCAGCAGACACAACCAAACACTGCCACGAACAATACACAGATGGAACAAGGGACAAGGTAGCATCCAGGATCCTGGACCCATGAAACAGTACAGATTTCACCACATCACCCCTAAGGACTCCAGACAGTGACCGCCCCTCCCCTAGAAGGCTGATCCGTAATCACTGTTGGGTTAGTCGCTCAGTCGTGTCTGCCTCTTTGCGACCCCATGGACAGTAGCCCACTAGTCTAGGGATCAAAGTTGAGTCCCTCTCATTGCAGGAAGATTCTTTACTGGCTGAGCCACCAGGGAAACTCATCGCAACCCCTGGAGTTAACATATATTGAGCAATGACTGCATGCCACGGATTGCGACATCCAATCCTATCAATGCTAGGATATTAATATGACCCCTACTTCATCATCAGGGGACTCGCGCCTCAGATCAAGAAGCAATGTGGCCAGCACCCTGCAAGTACCATCCATCTTCAGTCATTAACCATCTCCACAAGGATATGTATCTAAGCCAGTACTACAGATTCATTTTGGATTTCGAGTTTCCTAAAAATGGAATCTCAGCATATAGTATATTCTTTTGTGTCTAGCGTCATTTGTCCAACATTATATTTTATAAGAATAATCCATGCTGTTCCAGGTACTCAAAGACTGTCCATCCTCATGGCTGTAGGTGGTGATCTAGTCACTATGTTGTGTCCAACTCTTGTGATCCCATGCACTCTAGTAGCCTGCCAGGTTCCTCTGTCCATGGGATTCTCTGGGCAATAATACTGGAGTGGGTTGTCATTTCCTTCTCCAAGGGATCTTCTCCCACCCAGGGATCGAACCCAGCTCTCCTACATTGCAGGCAGATACTTTACTGACTGAGCTACAAGGGAAGCCATTTCTGTAGAGTACTCCATTTGTGAATGTATCACAGTGACTTATGCATCCTGTTGGTGAGAGACATGGGAGCTGTTTCCAGGTGAGGGTCATTACCAGCCAGGCGGCTGTGAACATTCTTGTGGGTGTCCATCGATGATGTTCTGTGTGCATTTCTGTTGGGCAGGTAACTAGTTAGGATTTGATCCCAAATGTGTGTGACTCTAAAGTTGACTGTTTCTCCCCTCACCTTCCTCCATCCTAGATTTACTCTCCTTGCCCTGAAAGATTCTCCTTCATTCGAGAGAACCCACGTCACTCCCTTTTCTGAAAATGCTTGTTTATCAGCCTATCTGAAACACTGATCTGAGCATCTCACTATGTGATAAAAGGGATATAAACATGGCATAAGGTGCTGTGTCTGGGGAGTTGCTATCTGATTGAATAAAAGCAGGGCTTATACTTCCAGGGCTAACCTGTGTGAGACAGACTTTAAGTACCTAGATGATCAGAGAGGAAGATGGGAAAGGCAGTCTGAGTGCGCCTGCAGAGATTCCTAGAGAAAACTAGGGTAGAACGGAACCGTCAAAAATGCCTCGCGTTCTGTTTGCATGAGCTGGTTTTACCATTGTCTCGGCAAATCCTAGAATATCCAGACTCTCTCCTTTTTCTCCTACTGTTCCCCAGAAGGGCCTTCTTCCCAGACACCCACTTGAAGTATTTGTCCTGTTTTCTGTTTATTTTCCATTTCAAGGGAGAGCGGGAATTGGTTGCTATAGTAACAGCTACTTCTCCCAATTAATTCTGAATTTCATCAGATGTTGAGTTTGACAGTCCAGTTCTGTCTTCTGATTGCTTTCACAACCCTGCTAATTACCCAACTCCTAACCATTCCCTCCTGCTGCCCTCAGGGTTAATAACATAACTTGTATAACTTGAGAAAATGCGTGTGATAAAAACAATGCCCTAGCCTGGGAGAAACACTGATGAGTGAGGAGATCTTGGGATTTCAACCATCCACTGGCTGCAGGAGAGCCAAAAAGAGGCCATTTAGGAAGAAATGGCCTTGGAAAGGGAGAGGGTGGGAATGGATTAACGTTCCACAACAAGCAGGTTATTAAAAGACCACTTGCTTCAATGAGCCTAAAGAGGCTACAAACCTGGGGACACAGGACTCCATTTGTGAATGTATCACAGTGACTTATGCATCCTGTTGGTGAGAGACATGGGAGCTGTTTCCAGGTGAGGGTCATTACCAGCCAGGCGGCTGTGAACATTCTTGTGGGTGTCCATCGATGATGTTCTGTGTGCATTTCTGTTGGGCAGGTAACTAGTTAGGATTTGATCCCAAATGTGTGTGACTCTAAAGTTGACTGTTTCTCCCCTCACCTTCCTCCATCCTAGATTTACTCTCCTTGCCCTGAAAGATTCTCCTTCATTCGAGAGAACCCACGTCACTCCCTTTTCTGAAAATGCTTGTTTATCAGCCTATCTGAAACACTGATCTGAGCATCTCACTATGTGATAAAAGGGATATAAACATGGCATAAGGTGCTGTGTCTGGGGAGTTGCTATCTGATTGAATAAAAGCAGGGCTTATACTTCCAGGGCTAACCTGTGTGAGACAGACTTTAAGTACCTAGATGATCAGAGAGGAAGATGGGAAAGGCAGTCTGAGTGCGCCTGCAGAGATTCCTAGAGAAAACTAGGGTAGAACGGAACCGTCAAAAATGCCTCGCGTTCTGTTTGCATGAGCTGGTTTTACCATTGTCTCGGCAAATCCTAGAATATCCAGACTCTCTCCTTTTTCTCCTACTGTTCCCCAGAAGGGCCTTCTTCCCAGACACCCACTTGAAGTATTTGTCCTGTTTTCTGTTTATTTTCCATTTCAAGGGAGAGCGGGAATTGGTTGCTATAGTAACAGCTACTTCTCCCAATTAATTCTGAATTTCATCAGATGTTGAGTTTGACAGTCCAGTTCTGTCTTCTGATTGCTTTCACAACCCTGCTAATTACCCAACTCCTAACCATTCCCTCCTGCTGCCCTCAGGGTTAATAACATAACTTGTATAACTTGAGAAAATGCGTGTGATAAAAACAATGCCCTAGCCTGGGAGAAACACTGATGAGTGAGGAGATCTTGGGATTTCAACCATCCACTGGCTGCAGGAGAGCCAAAAAGAGGCCATTTAGGAAGAAATGGCCTTGGAAAGGGAGAGGGTGGGAATGGATTAACGTTCCACAACAAGCAGGTTATTAAAAAATGGAGCCTATCTTTCTGCTTCACATGTAACCTCAAGAGAGGCACACAGGACTTCCCTGGTGGTCCAGTGATTAAGCATCTGCCTTGCAATGCAGGAGACGTGTGTTCTATTCCTGGTCAGGGAACTAAGATCCCACCTGCCTTGGAGTCTAAGTGCACACGCTGCAACTGAGACCCATTGCAGCCAAGGGCCTAGAATAGACAGTCGGAAATCTCTTCATGCCTTTGCCTTCCATCAGCCTCACCCCCTATATCAGTTCCAGGATGCTGCCATTCCCTCTGTGGTGGTGCCTCCTCACACTGGCCGCATTTTTACTACTTTCCTAAAACCTCAGACCATTCCGCTCCTTGGGGATGCTCTTTTATTAAAGTTCAGAAGGACCCTCCCAGGAAGTCACTTGCCTTGTCATTTCAAAAGCACAGTGCTCTTTCCTTTGCAAGAATTGTCTGCAGCCTAATTAGGTCATTTAGTCAATACGAGATTCATTCTTCAAGAGTTCCCTCCCCAGAACTAAAATTCAAACACCTCATGGGCTCACAGCTTCATAAAAATGGTCTGTTAACCCCTTATATCGGAAAGCCCAGGGCAGTGAGAGTGAGAAAATGAACCTAGACTGGCAGTTCTCCCATCATCCGTGAGTTGGTCAGCCTTGACTCCATGTGTTTCCTGGTTTGGACAATGAACGGCTCCTTAGTTCACTCACTGTCTTTTCTTAAACCAAAACTCTTCCTGGATGTTGGCTGGCATGCCCAAGGAGAACCAGAGCCAACCAGGCCAACCAGAGTCAGCAGTGGACTCTGCAAGAGGCAGATGAAATGGAAGAAAGTCATATGCTACGTGAAGAAGAGCGGATGCAAAGGGCTGGCCAAGGACCATTCATCAGTGCTATCTAGGGGGACCCGCGGCAAATACCAGGAGGACAGGGGAATAGCCAGGAGGGAGAGGTTGTGTGGGAGAAGGAATCAGGGCATCATGTGGGACCAACCATTGGACTCCGCCCTCCTCCACAGTGGACTTCTGGAAAAAAAGCATGCTCCCCCAATTTGGGCTGTGAAGGGGTAGAAATCCTACCCTCTATGAAAAGTCTTCGGGCTTCCCCTGGTGGTCCAGTGGGTAAGGACACCGCCTTGCAGTGCAAGGGGCTGGCCTGGGAAGATCCCACGTGCTGCGGAGCGGCTGGACCCATGTGTCCAGTCACCGAGCCGGAGCTCTGGGGTGCATGCGCCCAGAGCTGGCGCTCTGCAAGGACAGACGCCACTGCGATGGGAGGCCCGTGGGAGCCAAAGAACAAAAACGGATGAAAATAGAGAAAATGAAAGACCAGTAGAATTGGCCCACCCTCCCTCTCCCTCCCCAACCCGACCCCCACCCAAAATAAATAAATAAATAAATCTTTATGAAAAGTCTTCATCTCCCTCCCCTGAAAATCACCATAGGGGACTTCTCTATATGGTTTCATCCCACCTTTTTAAAAAACTTTTTATTTTGTATTATAGCCAATTAACACTGTTGTGATAGTTTACAGGTTCATCCCACCTGTATCACTTAGGATAGAAAAGTCAAATTGGTGGTTATCACGCTTCTGGTTCTAGTCACTGCTTGACCCTCCAGGTGTGACTCAGGATTATCTTTTCAACCCTAAATCCTAGCCTGCTTCCTTGGGCAACAGAGCGCAGAGTTTAAGAGCTTGACTCCCAGAGCCAGACCACCTGTGTTCAAATCCAGCTCTGCTGTTGACTCAGCTGAATGACCCTGGCAAGTTACTTAACCTCTCTGTTGCCTCGGTTTCTTTATCTGTTACATGGAAGCTTCTATCCTCACTGTAAGGATTACCCCAGCACACAACAGGAAGCAGTCACATAAGTGTCAGCTGTTATTACTAGGCAGCAAGTCTTAGTTTGAGAAAGAAGAACAAATGAAGACATGCCTGGATCAAATCCAGGATTATTATGGACTTGGGTTGGCAAAATCCATTCCCAAGATTGCATTTGTGCCCTTAAGGGATGGGAGAATAGAGGAGATAGCGAACCAACCCTCAATGGCATCAAAGGATTCAGCAAGCCTGGCTCTCTTAACTAGGGTCCATTCTGCAGTCCCGGTCAAGCACGAGCCGACCACGGAAGATTTGGGCTGTGAAGGGTAGAAATCCTACCCTCTATGAAAGTCTTCGGCTTCCCCTGGTGGTCCAGTGGGTAAGGACACCGCCTTGCAGTGCAAGGGGCTGGCCTGGGAAGATCCCACGTGCTGCGGAGCGGCTGGACCCATGTGTCCAGTCACCGAGCCGGAGCTCTGGGGTGCATGCGCCCAGAGCTGGCGCTCTGCAAGGACAGACGCCACTGCGATGGGAGGCCCGTGGGAGCCAAAGAACAAAAACGGATGAAAATAGAGAAAATGAAAGACCAGTAGAATTGGCCCACCCTCCCTCTCCCTCCCCAACCCGACCCCCACCCAAAATAAATAAATAAATAAATCTTTATGAAAAGTCTTCATCTCCCTCCCCTGAAAATCACCATAGGGGACTTCTCTATATGGTTTCATCCCACCTTTTTTAAAAAAAACTTTTTATTTTGTATTATAGCCAATTAACACTGTTGTGATAGTTTACAGGTTCATCCCACCTGTATCACTTAGGATAGAAAAGTCAAATTGGTGGTTATCACGCTTCTGGTTCTAGTCACTGCTTGACCCTCCAGGTGTGACTCAGGATTATCTTTTCAACCCTAAATCCTAGCCTGCTTCCTTGGGCAACAGAGCGCAGAGTTTAAGAGCTTGACTCCCAGAGCCAGACCACCTGTGTTCAAATCCAGCTCTGCTGTTGACTCAGCTGAATGACCCTGGCAAGTTACTTAACCTCTCTGTTGCCTCGGTTTCTTTATCTGTTACATGGAAGCTTCTATCCTCACTGTAAGGATTACCCCAGCACACAACAGGAAGCAGTCACATAAGTGTCAGCTGTTATTACTAGGCAGCAAGTCTTAGTTTGAGAAAGAAGAACAAATGAAGACATGCCTGGATCAAATCCAGGATTATTATGGACTTGGGTTGGCAAAATCCATTCCCAAGATTGCATTTGTGCCCTTAAGGGATGGGAGAATAGAGGAGATAGCGAACCAACCCTCAATGGCATCAAAGGATTCAGCAAGCCTGGCTCTCTTAACTAGGGTCCATTCTGCAGTCCCCCGCGGTGTTCCGAAGCACCGACGCCAAGCACAGAGCCGCACCTGCCAGAGGAACCCACGGGAAGGAACTGTTGGAGGAGACAGAACACTCATTCCCAAATCAAAGAAAGCTCCGACTCTACAAGTTAGAAGTTACAGTTCATCTAGTCCAATTGCCCTTTCAGGATCCAAAGGTCTTCTGTAGGGTACGGTCACTCTAAAGACGCCTCTCCTACCCTCCATGAGTCTTTTTAATTTGCAACCTCAGTGAATTTGGACATCCCAGTTCATTTCAAAAGACCCTATGTTACCTGGCAACAAGAGTTCCCCTTTTTCCTTCCTTAAAAATTAGATTTAAGTGGTATTATTTGAGGCACTAGAAAATATTGAATTCCAGGAAACCCAAGAGGGTGAGGCTGGACAGCCAGGGAGTAGCATTCATGTTTGGTTGTTTTATGTCTAATCTCCAGCCTCTAGAAAAATGACTTGGGTGTAATCAAATGAAAACAATGAAAATAATACACTTGAAGGTCAAATAGCTAACTTCATAGGAAACTCATTAGAAACGTGACTGGACAGATTCACAGCCAGAGAGCACATTCGTCTGATTCTAGGCGAAGAAAACTCTCTGGGGCTTTGCGATTAACGGGGGTGGGTCCTCCGTTTGGATCCAATCTGAAGAGAGAGACTTGACGTGGAACTTGTGAATCTGGCAGCAGAGAGTGTGTTAAAATACTCAGCAATTCGCCATGGGTTCAGAAGAGTAAACACAAGCATAACACGCCACTTTGCCAAGTTCAACAAACTGTTTCATGGGGCTCTGAGTCCCTGATGAGGGCAGCAACCAAATGGCTGAGGAAGGAAACCCAGGCCCCAAGGTATCGCCCACGGCTTGCCGGAGATGACTGCCAGACACACGTTCCACTCTGGCATCCACAGATGACAAATGATTGGACCAAGACAACAGTTTCCTCCTGCTTGGAGGATCAAGCCCATCTTTCTCAGCCTGGTCGATTAAACTAAAGTCCCTCGAGGTAGCATCTGCATTTCTTCTTACCAACACCCCATGGGATTCTAATGTACATCCAGAGTTCAGAAACAGTGACTTGGGCAATGTGGCCTCAATCCCAACACCGCCCAATTGAAGTCTCTACTCCAGCCAGAAAGGGCTTCTCACATCTCTAACTTCACATCAAGAATAAGCAGAATGGTTTATGAAGCACAAACCTTGGACCATGCTTAGCCATTTTACTCATTATCTTTTTTTAAGATTTCCTTTAACATGGACCATGTTTAAAGTCTTTATTGACTCTGCTACAATATTGATTCTTATTTTTTTATGTTTTGATTTTTTTGGCCATGAGGCACGTGGGATCTTAGCATCCCAACTAGGGATCAAACCTGCATCCCCTGCATTGGAAAGTAAAGTCTTAATCATTGGACTGCCAAGGAAGTCCCTATCCCTTAGCTTAATCCTCATAATCTTATAAAGTAGCTAGTTATAAACCTCATTTTATAGCTAAAGGAACCAAGCCTCAGAGAGGTTAAGTCACTACCCCAAGATCACACAATAGTAATTGCCAAAGCAACTGATTTATTCAAATCGTAGTCAATTTGGATAATAAATACAAACACCCTACTAGACCAGTACCTGCAATATAGGTGCTCAACACATCTTTGTAAAATGAGTGACTGGATGAATGAATAAGTGAAGGAATAAGAACATGGGTACTATTAATGACCCATAGATCTTGCTAGATCAATTCAGCTGTCTCTTGCCCTCGAAAGGACTTATATCCAGATTTGCTTACTACCTGAAAACCCTGGATCAAGATGCTTGAGCCAGAGGAAAAAAATGTTAACTGTTTCTACTGTAGGTGTTTCAGACCACTGATGCTCACGATACAGCCCTGCTTTGGTTTCTAATCTAAACCTACTGAGGAACGGTTTTTCTAATACGGTGCTTCTCAAACTTGAGAGTGCTTCAGAGTCACCTAGGGGCTGGCTATTACACAGAACACTGGGCCCACCTGCCCCGAGCCCTGCATTCTGGGATGGAGCCGGAAGACAAGGCTGCTGCTGGTTCTGGGTCTCCTCAAAGAACCAGCCTCGATTAAACTAAAGTCCCGAGGTAGCATCTGCATTTCTTCTTACCAACACCCCATGGGATTCTAATGTACATCCAGAGTTCAGAAACAGTGACTTGGGCAATGTGGCCTCAATCCCAACACCGCCCAATTGAAGTCTCTACTCCAGCCAGAAAGGGCTTCTCACATCTCTAACTTCACATCAAGAATAAGCAGAATGGTTTATGAAGCACAAACCTTGGACCATGCTTAGCCATTTTACTCATTATCTTTTTTTAAGATTTCCTTTAACATGGACCATGTTTAAAGTCTTTATTGACTCTGCTACAATATTGATTCTTATTTTTTTATGTTTTGATTTTTTTGGCCATGAGGCACGTGGGATCTTAGCATCCCAACTAGGGATCAAACCTGCATCCCCTGCATTGGAAAGTAAAGTCTTAATCATTGGACTGCCAAGGAAGTCCCTATCCCTTAGCTTAATCCTCATAATCTTATAAAGTAGCTAGTTATAAACCTCATTTTATAGCTAAAGGAACCAAGCCTCAGAGAGGTTAAGTCACTACCCCAAGATCACACAATAGTAATTGCCAAAGCAACTGATTTATTCAAATCGTAGTCAATTTGGATAATAAATACAAACACCCTACTAGACCAGTACCTGCAATATAGGTGCTCAACACATCTTTGTAAAATGAGTGACTGGATGAATGAATAAGTGAAGGAATAAGAACATGGGTACTATTAATGACCCATAGATCTTGCTAGATCAATTCAGCTGTCTCTTGCCCTCGAAAGGACTTATATCCAGATTTGCTTACTACCTGAAAACCCTGGATCAAGATGCTTGAGCCAGAGGAAAAAAATGTTAACTGTTTCTACTGTAGGTGTTTCAGACCACTGATGCTCACGATACAGCCCTGCTTTGGTTTCTAATCTAAACCTACTGAGGAACGGTTTTTCTAATACGGTGCTTCTCAAACTTGAGAGTGCTTCAGAGTCACCTAGGGGGCTGGCTATTACACAGAACACTGGGCCCACCTGCCCCGAGCCCATTCTGATTCAATGTGTCTGGGATGGAGCCCGGAAGACAAGGCTGCTGCTGGTTCTGGGTCTCCCTCAAAGAACCGTGCTCAGGCACATCACTGGGCAGTTTATTGGGCTCCTGCTATCCTCAAGGAGTTCTTTTCCAGGAGCATCAATCATTTCTGACTCCAGGATCTCTGCTGGGTTCGTGGAAACATCTTTCACTGGACACACTGTCTCTGGGCACAAGTTGTGAGGGAGGAGAAGGAAGGAATGCCCTTCCTCAGAGCCGGATTTTTAAAGCAGTGATTTTTCACCAAGAGGCAAGCAGACTCTTTACCCTCTGAGCCATCGGAGAAGCCCATACCCCCTTCCAGAAAGATCCAATGGAATCTTCAAAGGCCCAGGTAGGTTGAGAAGGCATATTGTAACATATGCTTCTAAGAAGCTGGGAGGAGTTTTTAACTGATGCAAACTCATGCAAAACATCTCCGTGGTTCAGAGAACTGAACAGAATTCCAACTCTTTCACGTCTTCTCATGGGCGACAGGTTTAACGCACATTGAGCCAGGCCATTGAACTTGCATGATCATCAAAAGAAACACATTTGCTTGCGATTTTGTTTTTGAAGTTTGAGAGACTCTCCCAAAGGCAAGCGATCACAGCTGATAAATGCCAACAGATATCCTACTTTGTCCCAGAAAGCCAGTCTTCCCCTTACCTAAGAAAGGGGACGTGTTGAAAGACTGGCCAGGTCTAGCATATCACAATGCAAAAGGCCAAAAGAGAGATGTAATCTTTCACGGTCAAGAAGAGAGACATCCAGGAATGGAAAAAAAAAAAAAAAAAACCAAGGGAACGAATATGAAGGCAGGGGCCCAATCTCCCCACTCCCCACCTTTTTGGTTTTACATGCATGACTGTTACCAGATGGGGTACTGTTTCCCTAAAGTGTTGTGCAGCAAGATGCTGCTCCAGGGTTTTGTAGATGTGAGTCTGCTGGGTTTTCAAAGGGGAAATGGGGGTGAGACAACGTGCCTTTGATGTTTGAACCCAATCCCGGAAAAATTTTTATCTCTTCCATCCTAGGCAAAGAAGTTGAAAGCTCAGGCGGGCACTTCCTTTTCAGCTGTTTTTCCGGCCCCGTACACAGAACACTGGGCCCACCTGCCCCGAGCCCATTCTGATTCAATGTGTCTGGGATGGAGCCCGGAAGACAAGGCTGCTGCTGGTTCTGGGTCTCCCTCAAAGAACCGTGCTCAGGCACATCACTGGGCAGTTTATTGGGCTCCTGCTATCCTCAAGGAGTTCTTTTCCAGGAGCATCAATCATTTCTGACTCCAGGATCTCTGCTGGGTTCGTGGAAACATCTTTCACTGGACACACTGTCTCTGGGCACAAGTTGTGAGGGAGGAGAAGGAAGGAATGCCCTTCCTCAGAGCCGGATTTTTAAAGCAGTGATTTTTCACCAAGAGGCAAGCAGACTCTTTACCCTCTGAGCCATCGGAGAAGCCCATACCCCCTTCCAGAAAGATCCAATGGAATCTTCAAAGGCCCAGGTAGGTTGAGAAGGCATATTGTAACATATGCTTCTAAGAAGCTGGGAGGAGTTTTTAACTGATGCAAACTCATGCAAAACATCTCCGTGGTTCAGAGAACTGAACAGAATTCCAACTCTTTCACGTCTTCTCATGGGCGACAGGTTTAACGCACATTGAGCCAGGCCATTGAACTTGCATGATCATCAAAAGAAACACATTTGCTTGCGATTTTGTTTTTGAAGTTTGAGAGACTCTCCCAAAGGCAAGCGATCACAGCTGATAAATGCCAACAGATATCCTACTTTGTCCCAGAAAGCCAGTCTTCCCCTTACCTAAGAAAGGGGACGTGTTGAAAGACTGGCCAGGTCTAGCATATCACAATGCAAAAGGCCAAAAGAGAGATGTAATCTTTCACGGTCAAGAAGAGAGACATCCAGGAATGGAAAAAAAAAAAAAAAAAAAACCAAGGGAACGAATATGAAGGCAGGGGCCCAATCTCCCCACTCCCCACCTTTTTGGTTTTACATGCATGACTGTTACCAGATGGGGTACTGTTTCCCTAAAGTGTTGTGCAGCAAGATGCTGCTCCAGGGTTTTGTAGATGTGAGTCTGCTGGGTTTTCAAAGGGGAAATGGGGGTGAGACAACGTGCCTTTGATGTTTGAACTTGGGTCCTGAAATCAGACCCCCAGGCAAAAGCCATTTTTATCTCTTCCATCCTAGGCAAAGAAGTTGAAAGCTCAGGCGGGCACTTCCTTTTCAGCTGTTCTTTCCTTATTGTCAATTACCTCCCTGCTGAGAGAAAGGAATTCCTTTGACTAAAAACAGGGGTCCATCTCGAGATGGAGACCAGAGATTTCTTTCTTCCTTTTCGCTCTTGATTAGGTTATGCTTAGTGCCACACTGGAGAAGCTGGCTGTCTCTCCCCTTTTATTTACTTAGCATTAGGAACCAGTGATGGTTTGCGTTTACACACAGTTGACAAATTTGAGGGTCAATCGGATTCACCTACGGGTCGACAGGAGAGTGACCCTGGGGTCCAGTGTAAGAGAGAAACATTTGAAAGGAATTATTTCTGAGATCTGGTGACCAGCAGCACTGATTCAGTGAAGTCACAGATTTTATGAGCCTGCAGGTATTGTGCAGTAGTGGTTTAGTCGCTAAGTCACGTCGAACTCTTTGCGATCCCATGGACTGCCAGTACTGTGAATAATACAAAATAACATACATTTCCATGAACTATAGCTCAGAAAACTCTTGACCAATGAGTTTACCAGACTGGGGACCCAAAGATGTTTCTTGAGATACAAGCAGAAATGTTTTCTGAAGTACCCACCATGCTGAGATTTAAAACAGTAACCTCTGTGAAGGCCAGCAATTCTGTTTCACAAGGTTTAGAACAATGCTGGCCCCCAACCAGGAGTTGGGGTTCCCTTGTAGCTCAGCTGGTAAAGAATTCACCTGCAATATGGGAGACCTGGGTTCAATCCCTGGGTTGGGAACATCCCCTGGAGAAGGGAAAGGCTACCCACTCCAGCAGTCTTGCCTGGAGAATTCCACGGCTTGTCCACGGGAGGCAAAGAGTCAGATACAACTGAGCAACCTGACCATGACTTTGAACCAGGAGTTGCTACAGCCCACCAAATGGCCTGGTTCGTCTCAGCAGCACAGGGTTCAGAGTGTGGCTACACTCAACCCCGTTTGGAGTTTTCCAAAAAGCCAGTTTTCAAAGGGAAATGGGGTGAGACAACGTGCCTTTGATGTTTGAACTTTCCTAAAAAATTTTTATCTCTTCCATCCTAGGCAAAGAAGTTGAAAGCTCAGGCGGGCACTTCCTTTTCAGCTGTTCTTTCCTTATTGTCAATTACCTCCTGCTGAGAGAAAGGAATTCCTTTGACTAAAACAGGGGTCCATCTCGAGATGGAGACCAGAGATTTCTTTCTTCCTTTTCGCTCTTGATTAGGTTATGCTTAGTGCCACACTGGAGAAGCTGGCTGTCTCTCCCCTTTTATTTACTTAGCATTAGGAACCAGTGATGGTTTGCGTTTACACACAGTTGACAAATTTGAGGGTCAATCGGATTCACCCACGGGTCGACAGGAGAGTGACCCTGGGGTCCAGTGTAAGAGAGAAACATTTGAAAGGAATTATTTCTGAGATCTGGTGACCAGCAGCACTGATTCAGTGAAGTCACAGATTTTATGAGCCTGCAGGTATTGTGCAGTAGTGGTTTAGTCGCTAAGTCACGTCGAACTCTTTGCGATCCCATGGACTGCCAGTACTGTGAATAATACAAAATAACATACATTTCCATGAACTATAGCTCAGAAAACTCTTGACCAATGAGTTTACCAGACTGGGGACCCAAAGATGTTTCTTGAGATACAAGCAGAAATGTTTTCTGAAGTACCCACCATGCTGAGATTTAAAACAGTAACCTCTGTGAAGGCCAGCAATTCTGTTTCACAAGGTTTAGAACAATGCTGGCCCCCAACCAGGAGTTGGGGTTCCCTTGTAGCTCAGCTGGTAAAGAATTCACCTGCAATATGGGAGACCTGGGTTCAATCCCTGGGTTGGGAACATCCCTGGAGAAGGGAAAGGCTACCCACTCCAGCAGTCTTGCCTGGAGAATTCCACGGCTTGTCCACGGGAGGCAAAGAGTCAGATACAACTGAGCAACCTGACCATGACTTTGAACCAGGAGTTGCTACAGCCCACCAAATGGCCTGGTTCGTCTCAGCAGCACAGGGTTCAGAGTGTGGCTACACTCAACTCTCAGCTCCACCACTTACTGGTAGTTTGTCTAACCTTAGAGAAAAAAGCACTCTGCCTCTAAGCTGACTTTTCCTTACCATCAAATAGGGATCTTAACTATTCGTCTTTCATGGATATAGGGATTCAATGAGATAATCTATACACACATCCTATCCTAGCACAGGGGAAATACTCAATAACCTCAAACTATTATTAGTATTATTTTCAAATGTAAATGTTGAAATGTTACTTCCCTCCTCAAAAATCAGTGAGTGGCCTCCCTCTACTTTGGCTGTAAAATCCACACTCTCTCCCTTAGCCAAAGTGGTCAAAATCTGGCCCTCTCCAACTTCCTCTCTCCTGCTACTCCACTCGGTCCCTCAGTTTCACGGGCCCTCTGTCTCTCCTCCCAACACAGGCTGCTTCCCTCCTTTGAGCATTCCCACATGCTGTTCCCTCACCCTGGAATGCCCAGGCTTCAAAGGGCTCACTCCTCATTGCATTCAGGTCTCACTCAAAAGTCCCATATCTGTTCGTTTATCTTTTTTTTTTTAAGTTTTTATTTATTTATTTGGGGGGGGTTGGGGAGGGAGGAGGGAGGGCGGGCCACTTCCATTGGTCTTTCATTTATACAGTTTCATCCATCTTTGTTTTTTGGCCCATGTGGGCCTCCCATTGCGGTGGCCTCTGTTATCACAGAGCACCAGCTCCGGGCATGTGCGCTCCAGAGCTCCGGCTCAGTAATTGGACACATGGGTCCAGCCGCTCCGCGGCACGTGGGATCTTCCCAGGCCAGGGATCGAACTGGCGCCCCTTGCACTGCAAGGCGGTGTCCTTACTCACTGGACCACCAGGGAAGCCCTGTTCATTTATCTTTTCACTCAGTTCAGCTCCATACGCCCAGAACCTGTCCATCCACCTCTGCATTTCTTCCTCGTACCTAGAACAGGACCTGGTACACAGCAGGTACTTTTACAGTTTGTTTGTTTAATGAATGAGTTACTTTTTTCTGGGAGTAATTATTTCAATATCATCAGACTATATAGTCCAAAATGGTGCCTTCTCTCATGAAACCCCAAAGGTTGTAAACATACAAGATTAGATGCATCATTGCTTTTCATGGCTGCTATTATTATTTCTGCTACTGCTGCTGTTGCGAGGGTGTGTCTGGGGGGGAGGCGCGGTGTGTTTTAAATCACGAAGATCCTTGTTGAAGAAGAAATTGTAAAGTTCATTTGGCCGATGTCCAAACAGCCACTTAGATGCTTGGGCATTGATTTTTCACTCCAAAAATTAATGCATCCCTGCATTAAAGCTTCTGATTGGCCTGTCGAACAATCAGCTTTCAGGAAGAAGGTTTCCCTTGCACTCTGAGAGCTGCAGAGAGACCAGTGTATTAACTGATAAACTCGGGTTTCACCACCATTGCTGCCACCCCATGACCCCTGCCACACCCCGGGATTTAAAGGAGGGAAAAAGCCAGGCTGAGGGGGATGCCTGGACCACAGTGATGGGCGTCAGAGCCAGCAAAATAAGACACAAGATCAGAAATACAGGGATGAGGACTGGCAGAGGGAAAAACAAGTGGGGTAAGAAAACCTGTGTGCATACCCAGTCTTATAAGCTGAATACCCTACTGTCCAAAAATCTGTATGTCAAAATCCTAAACACCTAGTTTCTAGAATACAGTCCTATGTGGAGCCTTTAAAGAGGCGATTAAGTTAAAATGAGGTCATTAAGGCAGACCCTAATCCAAAATGGGCTTCCCTGGTGACTCAGTGGTAAAGAAGACTTGCAGAGTGCGGTCTGCCAATGCAGGAGACGTGAGTTTGATCCCGGGGGAAAGGTCCTCTGGAAAAGGAGATGGTACCCCACTCTACTTTCTGCCTGGGAAATCCCATGAGTAGAGGAGCCTGGCAAGCTACAGTCTAGGGGGTCGCCAAAATGACTAGTGACCTTCTATGGAGGAGAAATCTGGACACAGACACATACAGATGTGAAGGCCCAGGAAGACGACGGCCACCTACAAGCCAAGGAGGGAGGCCTTAGAAGAAACCAGTTCTACTGACACCTTGGTCTTGGACTTTCAGCCTCCAAATCCAAAACAAGATCAATTTCTATTGTTGAAGCCACCCAGTCTACGGTGGCGGCCCCAGCAGACTAACATAGCCAGCAAGTCAGGAACCTGCCAGAGCCTTGGTTTCCATGACCATAAAAGAGAACGCCTGGACTGCTCACCTCCTAGGTGGGACCAAACTAGGTTAGGTGTGAGAGAGCTCTGTGAACAATGCAGACCTCTACAGATGACGTCAAGATGTCCAACTTCCCTCTGACAGCTGCATCCTGGGTCCCGGGCAGGGAAGCAGATAAAGTCACATGACCTGGAGACAGTGGGCTCACAGCTGGAGGTCTAAGAGCTGGAACTGCACCTTGGTGATCACCTGTTCCTAACCCTTGGGAGAAGAAGGGGGCGGCCCTTCTCCACAGGTGGATGTGGGAGAAAGAGAACTTGCATGGAAGAAAGGAAAGAGAACAGGAAGTGGAGATCTCCAAGAAACTAAAAGAAAAAAGAGACATATGTAAGTCCCTGGGAGCTTTCTGGGTTAGAACAATACCTTTTATTTATATGGTACTCTTGGACTGCAAGGAGATGAAAACAGTCAATCCTAAAGGAAATCAACCTTGAATATTCATTGGAAGAACTGATGCTGAAGCTCCAAGGCCAATCCTTTGGCCACCTGATGCGAAGAGACGATTCACTGGAAAAGACTCTGATGCTGGGGAAAATAGAAGGCAGGAGGAGAAAGGGACAACAGAAGATGAGATGATTGGATGGCATCACCAACTCAATGGACTTAAGTTTGAGCAAACTCCAGGAGATAGTGGAGGACAGAGAAGCCTGGTGTGCTCCAGTCCATGGGGTCAACAAAGAATCGTACACAACTGATTGAACTGCAGGTCACAAAATACTTAAAGGCAATACATTTCTTTTTAACTTATTTGAAGTTAGGAATTCCTCTGAGAGTCTGATGAAAGCTATGAATTCACCTCCGACATACAGAAAAATAACCCATGAACTCACTCAACACATAAAACATACACCCATACGGTCCCATCCTGCAATGATGAAAATGCTCTGTGTCTATGTCGTCCAATATGGCAGCCACTAGTCACATGCGGCTCTTGAGTCACTTGAAACATGGCTAATGTGACAGAGGACCTGTATTTTCAATTTATTTCAATGAAGTTTAGTTTAAATATACACCCACGGCTAGTGGCTTCTGTGTTAGATCATAGCGTTATATGCTACCCCTGAGGACGTACAGATCCCTGCAGCTCACCCAGAAATAGCCTGGTCAATAGACCCCACATTAAGAACCACTTATAATGATAATGCAATTTTCACACAAATGATCTTTTGGAGCTTACCCGTGTTATGTATCATCACATTTAATCCTACTGACAAACCTTAGGAGCAGGGTATAATGGTTATCCCATGTGACAGGTACAGTCAGTGAGCTCTCACCTGTCATCCTGGGTCCCGGGCAAGCAGATAAAGTCACATGACCTGGAGACAGTGGGCTCACAGCTGGAGGTCTAAGAGCTGGAACTGCACCTTGGTGATCACCTTTTCCTAACCCTTGGGAGAAGAAGGGGCCCTTCTCCACAGGTGGATGTGGGAGAAAGAGAACTTGCATGGAAGAAAGGAAAGAGAACAGGAAGTGGAGATCTCCAAGAAACTAAAAGAAAAAAGAGACATATGTAAGTCCCTGGGAGCTTTCTGGGTTAGAACAATACCTTTTATTTATATGGTACTCTTGGACTGCAAGGAGATGAAAACAGTCAATCCTAAAGGAAATCAACCTTGAATATTCATTGGAAGAACTGATGCTGAAGCTCCAAGGCCAATCCTTTGGCCACCTGATGCGAAGAGACGATTCACTGGAAAAGACTCTGATGCTGGGGAAAATAGAAGGCAGGAGGAGAAAGGGACAACAGAAGATGAGATGATTGGATGGCATCACCAACTCAATGGACTTAAGTTTGAGCAAACTCCAGGAGATAGTGGAGGACAGAGAAGCCTGGTGTGCTCCAGTCCATGGGGTCAACAAAGAATCGTACACAACTGATTGAACTGCAGGTCACAAAATACTTAAAGGCAATACATTTCTTTTTAACTTATTTGAAGTTAGGAATTCCTCTGAGAGTCTGATGAAAGCTATGAATTCACCTCCGACATACAGAAAAATAACCCATGAACTCACTCAACACATAAAACATACACCCATACGGTCCCATCCTGCAATGATGAAAATGCTCTGTGTCTATGTCGTCCAATATGGCAGCCACTAGTCACATGCGGCTCTTGAGTCACTTGAAACATGGCTAATGTGACAGAGGACCTGTATTTTCAATTTATTTCAATGAAGTTTAGTTTAAATATACACCCACGGCTAGTGGCTTCTGTGTTAGATCATAGCGTTATATGCTACCCCTGAGGACGTACAGATCCCTGCAGCTCACCCAGAAATAGCCTGGTCAATAGACCCCACATTAAGAACCACTTATAATGATAATGCAATTTTCACACAAATGATCTTTTGGAGCTTACCCGTGTTATGTATCATCACATTTAATCCTACTGACAAACCTTAGGAGCAGGGTATAATGGTTATCCCATGTGACAGGTACAGTCAGTGAAACGCTGAAATGCTGACCATCCTGCCCAAAGTCTCATGTCTGGTGTGAGAACTCCAGCTCCTCCCTGACTAAGGTTTTATGAAGTGAAGCCCAAGCTCTCACCTGAGACCTTGGTGGAAATTATTTCTAGACACCCAAATAACTGTAATTCATGCAGATATCCATCTTTAAAGTCACAAGCAAGGAGGCTTCTCTTCTTGAAGCCTCCAGCAGAGACTGGACTAAGGCCAATTAGACCTTGATAAGAGTATATTCTCCCATGGAGGTTCACCTCTGGCTTTCCTTTGGGAGGCAGACAGAATCCTACTTCCTATTTGGCCTGAAGGACTCCCAAGGCCAAGGAGGGCATGATGCTAATGAAGAAGTAGGTTTCTTGATACCAGACTTCTGTGGCCACAAACTTGTCTCCCAAATAAAGAACAGGAAACTTCACGCTGGAGTAAAACTCTCTCTGCCTTCCCAATAAAGAAGCCTTCAGTTCCAGGCCGAGAAATCTCAAACGCAGAAGTGCCCACAGAGCATGTGACCCATACTGGTCCACGTCATGCACAATGGCCTTAGGGTTTCCATGGTAATTGGGCCACATTTGGCAAAAACACTCCACATTTAATAAAATTCACTTTCATCCTGCATTTGTATCTCGACTCACTTCTCACTTCTGGAAATTTCCCTCAATTACCAGGCATATTCAGATTTGTCTTATCAGCCTGGAATGCTCCTTCTGTCAACTCTTCCTCAGGCTTCCACGGTGGCACAATGGTAAAAAATCTGTCTGCCAATGCAGGAGATGAACGAGACACAGGTTCAATCTGTGGGTCGGGAAGATCCCCTGGAAGAGGGCATGACAACCCACTCCAGTATTCTTGCCTGGAAAATCCCAAGGCCAGAAAAACCTGACGGGCTCCAGTCCACAGGATCGTTAAGAGTCAGACATGACTTGAGTGACTTAGCAAGCAACTCTTCCTCAAACAAACAAACAAACAAAAATACTCCCTTCAAGGCCCAGCCTAGATGCCATGTGTTTCCATGAAAACGTCTAAGCTTCGGCCTCCTTGGTCGCAAAATATGTTATTTACATATCTAAAAGTAGGGCCTTGGAATCTACATTTCTAATAAACCCAGTTCGTGCTGATTCTGCTGGTCCAGGGGCTGAAATTAGAGATTCACTGCAAGAGATGTCTGTGGAATGAATGTGCGTGTTAGTTGCTCAGCTGTGTTCAGCACTTTGTGACCTCATGTACTGTAGCCCTCCAGGCTCCTCTGTCCATGGGATTCTCCAGGCAAGAATACTGGAGTGGGCTGCCATTCCCTTCTTCAGATGGAATGAATAAATGAGTGAAAAAATGCCAATTTCCCTTAAAGCCTTATCCCCAAGGGGCCCAAAAATGAGCTTTAGAAAAATCAAGATAAAAGATATTACCAGCATTTACTTCTAGATGAGGAGAAAAAAATAGAAACAGAAGGGAAAGAAAAAAAAAACAGCAAAAATCAGCAGGGAACCAGAAGAAGGAAAACTTGAAATATCAGAAAAACTTAAGGGTTACCATCTGGTTTCCTCTTAGCCCTTACTGTATAAGTTATAATGAACAGACCAGGAATTAAAAATAGGTTTACTTTTCTGACTCAATTATATATTTAAAATATTCTGCAGAACTGTTTTGATTCATTAAGTCCAACACTAGGACTTTTTCATAAGAAAATAATCAGAAATGAACATAAAAGTGATCTACAAGGCAAGTCTTTAAAGCCCTCTTTATCATAACCAGAAATTTGAAACAATTTATATATTTGACCAAAGGAAATAGAGGCAATAAATTATGGTATGCCCATAAATGGAATACTATAAAGCCTTTTAAAATGTCCTTATAAGGGAATATTTATTGATATAGGAAGAGATGTATGATATAAAAAAATGAAAAAAAAAAGATAAAATGCAGTATAAACAGTATGTTCTAACTTTGGATAAAAACCACATATAGATATAAAGAAGTCAATAAAAATCTAAATATGGATAAAGAGCTATTTATCAAACTGATAATTAGTATTTTAATTTTAACAGTTATATTTTGATCATTTCTGCAATAAACACAGGTCACTTTTATACTTTTTTAAAGGATATTTCTTAAGGGTGGGAAGTTTATATACTTCATTTCCTCCTGTGAGGTCCAGAGGGGTGAAGCATGAGCATATCTATAAGCTTCTCCCTTGCCCACCTTTAAAAGCCCTTCATCGTAGGGCCTTGGAATCTACATTTCTAATAAACCCAGTTCGTGCTGATTCTGCTGGTCCAGGGGCTGAATTTGAATCGGTGCGTGTTTTAGTTGCTCAGCTGTGTTCAGCACTTTGTGACCTCATGTACTGTAGCCCTCCAGGCTCCTCTGTCCATGGGATTCTCCAGGCAAGAATACTGGAGTGGGCTGCCATTCCCTTCTTCAGATGGAATGAATAAATGAGTGAAAAAATGCCAATTTCCCTTAAAGCCTTATCCCCAAGGGGCCCAAAAATGAGCTTTAGAAAAATCAAGATAAAAGATATTACCAGCATTTACTTCTAGATGAGGAGAAAAAAATAGAAACAGAAGGGAAAGAAAAAAAAAACAGCAAAAATCAGCAGGGAACCAGAAGAAGGAAAACTTGAAATATCAGAAAAACTTAAGGGTTACCATCTGGTTTCCTCTTAGCCCTTACTGTATAAGTTATAATGAACAGACCAGGAATTAAAAATAGGTTTACTTTTCTGACTCAATTATATATTTAAAATATTCTGCAGAACTGTTTTGATTCATTAAGTCCAACACTAGGACTTTTTCATAAGAAAATAATCAGAAATGAACATAAAAGTGATCTACAAGGCAAGTCTTTAAAGCCCTCTTTATCATAACCAGAAATTTGAAACAATTTATATATTTGACCAAAGGAAATAGAGGCAATAAATTATGGTATGCCCATAAATGGAATACTATAAAGCCTTTTAAAATGTCCTTATAAGGGAATATTTATTGATATAGGAAGAGATGTATGATATAAAAAAATGAAAAAAAAAAGATAAAATGCAGTATAAACAGTATGTTCTAACTTTGGATAAAAACCACATATAGATATAAAGAAGTCAATAAAAATCTAAATATGGATAAAGAGCTATTTATCAAACTGATAATTAGTATTTTAATTTTAACAGTTATATTTTGATCATTTCTGCAATAAACACAGGTCACTTTTATACTTTTTTAAAGGATATTTCTTAAGGGTGGGAAGTTTATATACTTCATTTCCTCCTGTGAGGTCCAGAGGGGTGAAGCATGAGCATATCTATAAGCTTCTCCCTTGCCCACCTTTCACCCAACAGCCACAACTTAAATTCTATTCATGAACTATCTGTCACACCAACAGATCCCTCTTCTTTCTTGGTATTTCTTGGACCTGCTGGAAGTTAATTCCTAACCCAAAAAGGCTAACTTTCAATAACTCATGACACCAGCCCTGAAAATTGCCATTTTCCAGAAACCATGGGTGTCTCACATACTCGCGTTTAATAAGGTGGGTTGCTTAGCAACAATCAAGAAACCAGGAAGATGGAAGAAGGCACCAGCCAGAGTTATTTAACGCCCAGAGTACACAGGGCTGCACAGGTCTGGTTGCATTCAAGGTAACCAACTAAGAAATAACACCCAGCTATTTTTGCATCATGAGGAAAACTACTCGGATCCTGCACAGGAGGGCAATTACCTGAAAATCTTGGCAGGTTCCATGATATGAGAAATGGTAACTGATACCGGGGTGAAAAAAAAAAATCACTGACCTTCATAAATACTGATGATATGAGGATGGTTGAGGGATGACATGATCTCAATCTCTCGTCTGATGTGAACCATGTCTTGTTCATCCTTAATTTTGTCCTTACGAATGGATTTTATAGCCACCTATAAAGTCAGGAAATGAAATGTTAACTCAGAGAACTAAACAGATGCAAATCAGCCATTGGGAGAGTTGGGAAAATAAATACAGATGTTACTTGTTGGCAGAACTGACAATAACCAAAACAAAGCTTCGAAATACCCCCTGTCACGTCTTTCATTTATAGCAAAAACACCCTTCTCCAGACAACAGAAAACATCAGGTTTTAACAGCCTTGGTTTGGGATGGTGCTTTTCTTTTTCCCACAAAGCAAAAGGTTGCTTCAATGGGGCCAGATTCATTTACTCTAGAAATCCTGATCCTTTGAAAAGAAAAAAGGAGAGTTGGGTGTAATATGGATAAAGAGCTATTTATCAAACTGCTAATTAGTATTTTAATTTTAACAGTTATATTTTGATCATTTCTGCAATAAACACAGGTCACTTTTATACTTTTTTAAAGGATATTTCTTAAGGGTGGGAAGTTTATATACTTCATTTCCTCCTGTGAGGTCCAGAGGGGTGAAGCATGAGCATATCTATAAGCTTCTCCCTTGCCCACCTTTCACCCAACAGCCACAACTTAAATTCTATTCATGAACTATCTGTCACACCAACAGATCCTCTTCTTTCTTGGTATTTCTTGGACCTGCTGGAAGTTAATTCCTAACCCAAAAAGGCTAACTTTCAATAACTCATGACACCAGCCCTGAAAATTGCCATTTTCCAGAAACCATGGGTGTCTCACATACTCGCGTTTAATAAGGTGGGTTGCTTAGCAACAATCAAGAAACCGGGAAGATGGAAGAAGGCACCAGCCAGAGTTATTTAACGCCCAGAGTACACAGGGCTGCACAGGTCTGGTTGCATTCAAGGTAACCAACTAAGAAATAACACCCAGCTATTTTTGCATCATGAGGAAAACTACTCGGATCCTGCACAGGAGGGCAATTACCTGAAAATCTTGGCAGGTTCCATGATATGAGAAATGGTAACTGATACCGGGGTGAAAAAAATCACTGACCTTCATAAATACTGATGATATGAGGATGGTTGAGGGATGACATGATCTCAATCTCTCGTCTGATGTGAACCATGTCTTGTTCATCCTTAATTTTGTCCTTACGAATGGATTTTATAGCCACCTATAAAGTCAGGAAATGAAATGTTAACTCAGAGAACTAAACAGATGCAAATCAGCCATTGGGAGAGTTGGGAAAATAAATACAGATGTTACTTGTTGGCAGAACTGACAATAACCAAAACAAAGCTTCGAAATACCCCCTGTCACGTCTTTCATTTATAGCAAAAACACCCTTCTCCAGACAACAGAAAACATCAGGTTTTAACAGCCTTGGTTTGGGATGGTGCTTTTTCTTTTTTTTCCCCACAAAGCAAAAGGTTGCTTCAATGGGGCCAGATTCATTTACTCTAGAAATCCTGATCCTTTGAAAAAGAAAAAAAAGGAGAGTTGGGTGTACAGGAGGCTGATGACTAAACACAGAGAGATGGAATTAGCATCATTCAGCCCCACCACGCTGCTGCCACAGTGACGGACAGAAAAGGCCTTATTGTGTGGCCTGCATCAAGACCAGTTCTGCTCTAAGCTTGGGTCGTAAGACTTCAGTCTATGCTGTGCTGATGCACTTGCTCAGAAGTCAAATCCTGGGCTTCCCTGGTGGTTCAGTGGGTAAGGACACCGCCTTGCAGTGCAAGGGGCGCCAGTTCGATCCCTGGCCTGGGAAGATCCCACGTGCTGCAGAGAGGCTGGACTGATGTGTCCAATTACCGAGCCCGAACTCTGGAGCGCATGTGCCCAGAGCCGGTGCTCTGCGACAACAGAGGCCACCGCGATGGGAGGCCCACATGGGCCAAAGAACAAAGATGGATGAAACTAGACAAATGAAAGACCAATAGAAGTGGCCCGCCTGCTTCCCTCCCTCGCCACCCCACCCCCACCAAAATAAATAAATAAATAAATCTTTAAAAAAAAAAAAGAAGTCAAATCCTTCCTACATCCTTCCTCTCACTAAGGCACCTTTGATCACATGTGATAGATCGCATGTGATATACCAAAAGGCTCCGCTAGAGAACAATCAGAGTAAAACCAAGAAAACGAAGCAGGACTCCCTACCCAACCCTGAGTGACCCCCACGGTGTCTACACCAAAGTTGTCTGCAAATCCAAATTGCAGAGACCTGCCAGGGAGGGCCAAGGCGCAGAACAACTACTCAAAAAGAAACACAGAAATGAAACATTAAATGACAATGGGAATCTCATAGGGAGAAAATCTGTTTGCCAATGGATTCATCTCTGCTCATAAACAAGCTGGTTGGTAATTTCATCTGCACTGCCTCTAAAACTACTTTGCAGGGGGACAGTTATCCGTGGGTAACTAGGAAGCCTGCCAGGCGATTTGCTGCCAGCTCTGCATCCAGCTTAGTTCCCATCAACCTAGTCCTCTTGTGACCTCAATCCTCAACACAGCACCCCCTCCTGAAGGGAAAGAAGTAAACTTCCCCTTAAAGTGCCACGGCCTGAAGCACTCTGGAGAAAATGTCCCGGTTGGCAGCAGTCCCGGGGCCACAGCTCGACAGTCTCAGAGAGTCAGGCAGGGGCGGCCTCCCCAGGAATGCACTCACATGTGTGAGCATCTGCAACTTCTGACTTGCACCAGATCCCCACGCAGCACCATGCGTGGAGCTGTTTCCGTAACCTACGACCACTCCCTTTGCGACTCAGTGTGAATTGGGAAGCTCTCATTATTCTTGGTTTTGCTACTTGCTGGTTAAATCAACCACCAGGTCTCGGGATGTCTCCTTTGCAGACGTTTCCCCAGTGGTCATTAGATTTGAAGTGGGTGTTATTACTACACTAGTGGGGATCTTACTCACTCATTGCTTGATCTCCAGAGCTTAAGAGCAGGCCAGGCACTGAGAAGACACTAAAGGTGGGCAGGCAGGTAGAGAGAGGGAAATGGATAAGGAGCGAAGGAGGGTGAGGAGTGCGGAGGGGTTGATGTTACTGGATGGATGAGAGGCCAGACCGGGGAAGGGAGAGCCGAACTTAAGTACAAGGGGAGGACCACTCCAGTCCAACAGCACCTCCACAGGCATATTAGGAAGATGACTTGGGATGTCTCTGGCATCCTACCTACGAGGGCAATCGAGGAATGGGAAAAGCAGAGGAGAAACACGGCACGCCCTGCTGGAAACCCAGGGGCAGGCGGCACCCGCCCTACACTGTGGGTGGACCACGTGGCTAGAGACAAGGGGGCAGCAGAGAGATGAATGAGCTTCCAGCTTCAAGGCCCCCTTTCTCCCAGTGCCACCCCCTCGGGCTCCCCGAGGCCCTCACCTCAGCGTCCCCACAATCAGGATGCAGCACGAAAAGCCTGCCTTTGCTTACGGCAAATGTAAAGGCATGACTGGAAGGCTTTATTGTATCTGAGCAGGGCCTGCAATCCTGGGAGCCTGCGCTGGAGGAAGCCGACAAGTACCACTGGCCTTGGAAGCCTGCCAGGCGATTGCTGCCAGCTCTGCATCCAGCTTAGTTCCCATCAACCTAGTCCTCTTGTGACCTCAATCCTCAACACAGCACCCTCCTGAAGGGAAAGAAGTAAACTTCCCCTTAAAGTGCCACGGCCTGAAGCACTCTGGAGAAAATGTCCCGGTTGGCAGCAGTCCCGGGGCCACAGCTCGACAGTCTCAGAGAGTCAGGCAGGGGCGGCCTCCCCAGGAATGCACTCACATGTGTGAGCATCTGCAACTTCTGACTTGCACCAGATCCCCACGCAGCACCATGCGTGGAGCTGTTTCCGTAACCTACGACCACTCCCTTTGCGACTCAGTGTGAATTGGGAAGCTCTCATTATTCTTGGTTTTGCTACTTGCTGGTTAAATCAACCACCAGGTCTCGGGATGTCTCCTTTGCAGACGTTTCCCCAGTGGTCATTAGATTTGAAGTGGGTGTTATTACTACACTAGTGGGGATCTTACTCACTCATTGCTTGATCTCCAGAGCTTAAGAGCAGGCCAGGCACTGAGAAGACACTAAAGGTGGGCAGGCAGGTAGAGAGGGGGAAATGGATAAGGAGCGAAGGAGGGTGAGGAGTGCGGAGGGGTTGATGTTACTGGATGGATGAGAGGCCAGACCGGGGAAGGGAGAGCCGAACTTAAGTACAAGGGGAGGACCACTCCAGTCCAACAGCACCTCCACAGGCATATTAGGAAGATGACTTGGGATGTCTCTGGCATCCTACCTACGAGGGCAATCGAGGAATGGGAAAAGCAGAGGAGAAACACGGCACGCCCTGCTGGAAACCCAGGGGCAGGCGGCACCCGCCCTACACTGTGGGTGGACCACGTGGCTAGAGACAAGGGGGCAGCAGAGAGATGAATGAGCTTCCAGCTTCAAGGCCCCCTTTCTCCCAGTGCCACCCCCTCGGGCTCCCCGAGGCCCTCACCTCAGCGTCCCCACAATCAGGATGCAGCACGAAAAGCCTGCCTTTGCTTACGGCAAATGTAAAGGCATGACTGGAAGGCTTTATTGTATCTGAGCAGGGCCTGCAATCCTGGGAGCCTGCGCTGGAGGAAGCCGACAGGGAACCCACACAGGCCAGGGAGCATGTGGGTGGCTCCTGGCCCAGCTCCTGCATTCCTCTATGAATGAAAGATGGACTGAGGAGGGAAACCACCCCTGCGATTGTGGAGCAGGCTGAACTTGGCCTGGAGGAGGCCCCATTGTCCAATGACAATAGAAATACATTCTTTCACCATCCAGGGTCAGGGGAGGGGAGGACATTCTCGGGGGTAAGAAAATAAAGCCCACTTGTCAATCCCGCCAGAGTGGAGGGAGAGGCCGGTGGCCCCTCGGAGTATCTGCTGGCGGGGAGCTTCCAGCCCAGTGTGGAAAGGAAAGTGCCCACATTCTAGTCAAACCCCACCGGGCACTGAGGAAACCAAAAGTGCCCGCATACATGAGAACAGCTGTGGCGGCTGTCCCTCCACCAAAGCTTCTCTCTTCCACCAATGAATCTTCCACGGACAGAGCAAGAGGGCTCCTTCTGCCCCTATCTCAAAGGCATGCAGGAGACAAATGCTCGCAATTCCTGAGACCCAGGCAACTGTCGAGGCCAGAGGGAAGACATTCCATGCAACTCCCAAGAGCAGCACAATGGCAAACCCAAGGTCACAGACCCAATGAACAGCTAACCACGAGAGGACTAAGGATAGGAATGATCGCAGGCACTCACAAGGGACTTGCTATATGGTACAGACACCTTTCTGAGTGCTTTATGGACCACGGTTCTTTGCATCGTTATCATTCGGGCTTCTACGCCAGGTGTCACGCAATGCCTCCTTTGTGGAGTTGAAGGGCATAAACCGAGGCAGCACATGGCGATGCAGTCTGGCATGACGGTTACAGACATGGCTGTGCGTCTGGGCTAACCCTGCTCGCCAGCTGTGTGACTCACAGCAGGTTGCAAAACCTCTCTGTGCTCCAGTTTCCTCATCTTTCAGCAACAGTAAAATATAGTACCTGCCTTATGTGTCCCTATGAGCTTTAAATGGTTTCGAACATGGATAAGTGCCCAGGATAAGTGCTCCATGAATCTCAGCCATGTTTAACCCGGGGAAAGCATCCCATAAATAGAACCCTCCAGCCTTCCCTCCATGCTGGAAACAAATTTGAATTCCTTCTGCTTACTCGTGGGACAGCAAGAGAAGGTCTAGGGAACGAAGACCGCACTTGTTCCCAAAGTGCATCCAGTGAAGCGGAATCTCTCTCCTGGATCTTTAAACAGTACCCTCATTGGAAATGTCCAGAAGCTCGGAGCCTCTGGGTTCACATGAGCATCATGGCTCCTGAGTCAGAGACCAGACAGGAGGATGAACAACTGGAACCCAAAACACAGACTCAGGACCAATTTCCACCTTCTCCTTCCAGTGGCCACCACGTGAACAGGGGATCCAACATTCCCACTCAGAGGCAAAGCCTGACTCACGGGATTCACCTGGCCTCTCTGGACTTAATCCTTCAGAGTGCCCACCCAGTACCAAGCACAGTGCTGAGATGTCGTGGTATGTGATTCTGCCCCAACACTTGGGTGCACAGCAGGAGGACAAGCGGACACGGCAATAAGGAAAAATCACACAAGTGATCACACAATTACCTCGTGGCCAAAGGCTACCCAAGAAACCCAGAGATGCCCGATATTACAGAATAAGCCTCCTCTCCAGTGTTCCTCAATCCTCATAGCTGCAAAGAAATAGACATAAGGAAAAGGCCCAGCAGGAAGAGATTACCAAATGTCTGAAACCATATACCCTCCCCACAAAAAGTCTAGTTTGTTCCTGCAGGAGTCGGAGAGATTTCACTCCGCCTTCAAAATGACTGAAACTGGGAACCCAGGTGTTTGAGCCCAAGGCATAGCTCAGTTCCTTCCCGAAGTGTTCCCAAGTCTAGACAGCACCGTGTGCCTTATAAAGCAGTCTGCTTTTAAATAAAGCCACCCTATCGTTTAATGATGAAACCTTATGGCTGTGGACCTGCAAATTTCCTCATCTTTCAGCAACAGTAAAATATAGTACCTGCCTTATGTGTCCCTATGAGCTTTAAATGGTTTCGAACATGGATAAGTGCCCAGGATAAGTGCTCCATGAATCTCAGCCATGTTTAACCCGGGGAAAGCATCCCATAAATAGAACCCTCCAGCCTTCCCTCCATGCTGGAAACAAATTTGAATTCCTTCTGCTTACTCGTGGGACAGCAAGAGAAGGTCTAGGGAACGAAGACCGCACTTGTTCCCAAAGTGCATCCAGTGAAGCGGAATCTCTCTCCTGGATCTTTAAACAGTACCCTCATTGGAAATGTCCAGAAGCTCGGAGCCTCTGGGTTCACATGAGCATCATGGCTCCTGAGTCAGAGACCAGACAGGAGGATGAACAACTGGAACCCAAAACACAGACTCAGGACCAATTTCCACCTTCTCCTTCCAGTGGCCACCACGTGAACAGGGGATCCAACATTCCCACTCAGAGGCAAAGCCTGACTCACGGGATTCACCTGGCCTCTCTGGACTTAATCCTTCAGAGTGCCCACCCAGTACCAAGCACAGTGCTGAGATGTCGTGGTATGTGATTCTGCCCCAACACTTGGGTGCACAGCAGGAGGACAAGCGGACACGGCAATAAGGAAAAATCACACAAGTGATCACACAATTACCTCGTGGCCAAAGGCTACCCAAGAAACCCAGAGATGCCCGATATTACAGAATAAGCCTCCTCTCCAGTGTTCCTCAATCCTCATAGCTGCAAAGAAATAGACATAAGGAAAAGGCCCAGCAGGAAGAGATTACCAAATGTCTGAAACCATATACCCTCCCCACAAAAAGTCTAGTTTGTTCCTGCAGGAGTCGGAGAGATTTCACTCCGCCTTCAAAATGACTGAAACTGGGAACCCAGGTGTTTGAGCCCAAGGCATAGCTCAGTTCCTTCCCGAAGTGTTCCCAAGTCTAGACAGCACCGTGTGCCTTATAAAGCAGTCTGCTTTTAAATAAAGCCACCCTATCGTTTAATGATGAAACCTTATGGCTGTGGACCTGCAAATTCTGCCCTGCGGTGCCTGCCTGTTTAAGAGGCAAACAGCCCGGCCAACTCTGATCCCTTGTTTAATGTAACAGCCCTCTTTTCTTCAGTGTTCATTTTTCCCTTTTTGAAGAATCATCCCAAACCACCTGCTCTGCAGCCTGCCGGGCGTCTTTATCCACAGTAGCCACTATGAGTGTTAAGAGCTCGGGGATGTAGGCAGGGCTGTGGGGAGCAAAGCAATATACTGAAAGCTCAGGCTTCAGCTGGCTGGATGACCTCAGGTGAGCCCAAGCCTAACGGGTCTCAGTTTCCTCATCTGCAAAGTGGGGTCAGCAAGTCCTCCCTCTCGGGGCTGTTGTAAGTCAAGCACCTGGTGGTCACTGAATGGCAGTGACTTCAGCAAGGCCTGTCAGGATGATACAGTGATACAGGGGCCCGTTTAAAGGTGCGACGAGTCCCCAGTAAATCATTTTTAGATGTCCTCCCTCCCGATTCTTTACCACTAAGCCACCAGGGAAGCCCGACTGTAACAGTAGCTAATATTTATTATGTGTTAGCCAGGTCCCAGTGGACCTTATCTCATTTAAGCCAAACTACAGCCCCATTTTACAAGGCTGCCAAGGCACCAAGACGGTCAATATTGCCCAAAGTTCCGCAGTCTGTAAAAGATGGAGTGAAGATCTGAACCCAGGCTAGCGGAGCCCAGTGGCTGCTGATTCTTGAGGTTATGGACAAAGCTGGGGTGGCCAGCAAACATGGAAGGTGAGAGAATCTCTCTGAGGATCCCAAAGAATTCTCAAAGCCCCGTGTGATGGGCATCCTCCAAGAAGATGGAGTTTTCTTTATCGAATCCCATGTGAAGTCCTGGGAGGCAGGACTTGGGGACTGAGCAGCAGTGAAGAACTGGGGCCATAAACACTGCATCAGCCTTACTTAGTGAGGACAAGTTTGAGTTCTAATCCCAGCAACGGGAGCTGGTAGATTCCCTGCCATTCATAGCTGTGATCTCACATCCAGCCACGTTCCACAGTAGCTTCAGGGCACGGCGTCAGAGTCAGCTTGGGGGATCTTTTCTCACCAAGGGGCCCAGAGACCAGTCGCAGTGGGAATGGTTAGCCAAGCTGGAGGCCAGCCTAGATAGAGGCTCCTGCCTTGGTCTGGTTGATGGTCAGAGTTCAAGGTCAGGCATAGAGCTCCTCATGGGCCCCACAGGTCCAAAGCTCCCAGGATCAACAAACAGCTCTCACTCACAAACACTGTGCCTGGTCATGACCGTGGTGATGCCAGTCAGGAGGCCACCTTGCAGCTAAAACCTCGAATTAATTAAATGACCCCCAGCATTCTGTGGGCTTCCCTGGTGGCTCAAATGACAAACCACTCTAGTATTCTTGCCTGGAGAATCCCATGGACAGGGGAGCCTGGTGGGCTACGGCCCATAGGGTCTCCAAAAGTCGGATACAACTTAGCAACTGACACACATACACACACAGCGATGTGTGAGGAGTCTGGCCAACTCAGGACAGCACTCCAACAAGCTGCCGTGATGCAGCCAGCCCCACAGGGACCCCAGCCAGCTCGACCGCGGGGCCTGTGGGCCTCTTCCTCTCTCGCCTGTTGATTCATGTCGATACATGGATGTTTATTCAGACAGAAGCGGGTTGGAAGCCAAGAGTTGTGTCAACAGGCTCCAAGGAGAGCCATCCTGATGCCAGGGAGCATGGCATGTATAAGAATGAGCTTTTTCTTCAAAGAACAGAATCCTACAGTTCACCGCCACCAGCCCTTTAATCTTGCAAGAGGTTCTGAAAATATCATCCTGTGTAAATCAGCCCTCAATCCTCGATTTATCAAAAGTCCCCATAAAGATGCTATTTCCACAGATGACACTGATTTTTTTTCTCTTACCATGAAAAATGGGTTCTATCTCCAGAAGTGACAGGGCGACCCAGACTTTTATTTGACCAGGCCAGGGCCCACCTAGGAGGACCTCAGGAGGGCCGGAGACATTTCTATCTACTTGTATAGTTAGTAGTTTAGTTGCGAAGTTGTGTCCGACTCCTGTGACTCCATGGACTGTAGCCCTCCAGGCTCCTGTGTCCACGGGATTCTCCAGGCAAGAATCCTGGAGTGGGCTGCCATGTCCTTCTCCAATCTACTTGTGTCGTCATCCCTTGTTCCAGGCCTGCCTCTTCATGGGCTGAGCGGAAAATGTCATCATTACACGTGGCGCTGTCGCAAGGGGAGTGGAATTAATGAGTAAGAAATCACGGGCAGATTTACAGTTGTAAACAGGGGACAGTGGCCAGGGCTGACCGGGTAGGAACCAAAAGAGCTGCCGATGGAAAGTTAGCGCCAGCAGCAAAGCCAAAGCAAGCAGCGAACCCGCCCCGAGCACACAGATTCCAGTGGACTGCACGATGCCAAAGGCTGATCGGCACACCACCCGCATTAGATTCCTCAAGTGGGGAGGAAAGGAGGTGCCGATTGTCAACATGCAGACTCCGGAGCCCATACCAGACCTACGGAATTCGAGGATGAGGGCAAGTTGGGGTAGGCACCCAAGTAATCCTGCACGCGGAAGTCTGAAAACCGCCACCTTAAACCACAATGTGGCCAGAATGCCACCTATTCCATTACTTAAATACTATGTAGGGGGCTTCCCTGGCTGCCAAGTGGTTAGGACTCCACCCTCCCAATGCAGTGGCACATGTTTGATCCCTGGTTAGGAAACTACAGGGCTTCCCAGTTGGCACAGTGGTAAAGAATCCACCTGTCAAGGCAAGAGACACAAGAGACGCGGGTTTGATCCCTGGGTCAGGAAGATCCCTGGAGGAGGAAACGGCAACCCGTTCCAGTATTCTTGCCTTGGAAGTCCCACGGACAGAGGAGCCTGGCAGGCTACAGTCCACGGGTCACAAAGAGTCAGACACAACCAAGCGCACACCTTCAGGGAACTAAGATCCCACGTGCCACACAGTATGTCCAAAAATAAAAAACAAGTAAATAAAATTATATTAGAAAGAGCTTGAGTTAAAAAAAAAAAAAAATACTCTGCAGCCATACTAGATGCTAGATGATTCAGGGCAATTCATGAACTGCCCATCTACAAGGAGAGGAATTTAAAATAAGTTACTTCCTTGAGGAGACAACTCGGTGACCTGCATGAATGTACACCTGGGCAAAGGAAGGTCTGTTCCCAGAGGCCAGCTGGGCCATCCGGAGCCCTCGGGCCCATCCTAGCCTGAGGCAGGCCTGTGGACATCTGGAGGCCACCGAAGCTAGCTGCTCACGGGCTCCTTCTTGCCCTGCAGGCCACCTGGTGCTCCCACACCTGGGCAAAGTGAATGCGTCCAGAGGAAGAGAGAGCAAATGAGCTCTGGAGTCCCCCTCTCCCCTCCCCTCTGCCCCGCCTGCTCTGTGAGAGGGGGTCTGGCCAGGGCTGTGAGGAGACCCCTCTTAAGAAACAATCCCAGGGCTCCCTGCAGGAAAGGATCCCTAGTAGCGGAGGAGATACTACACAGGCATCAAAACAGAGTGAAAATGCAAGGCTGGGGCAGCGAGGCGGCAGGGTTTGTTTGGGGACTGACACATTCCTGAAAGTGAGATGCCACCGCCACTCAGAAATCTAAGGAGCAGTGGCTCTCACTCCAGCTTTCAGTCATTCTGGGGAGAGGACAGACCAGACCTGAGGGCTGAGGTTCCGTCTAAATTGGACCGCCTCTAGCATCTGATCACTCTGACACTGTTTACACCGCGGCTTGAGTAAGCTTAGGGTTGTGCAACTCTGATTCATCCAGCTCCAAGCCCAGCCGAGCCCCAGCCAGGCCTGCTAAGACAGCTAGCCTCGGCCCCTCAGCCCCGTCATTGTCCCAGGAACTTGCGGCGTCCCGGCGGCCCCCTGCACAAGGAGGTCCTCAGGCCGGTGTGTCACAGCCTCAGGTTCCTCGTCTGCAAACGAGATGACAAGGACACCAGCCCCACAAGGTCTCTGTGGGGATTGTATCAGGTCAGATCAAGTGTGTGATGAAGGGCAGGAAGACTGTTCTCGCCAGCAGACATCAGAGCTGCCAGGCCCCCAAGAATGTTCTAGGCCACCCCTCCCCCCCCCATTTTACAGATGAGGAAACTGAGTCCCAGGGAGGCTAAAGGACAGGCCCAAGTTCACAAAGCGGCACTGGAAGGTCAACAAGGTCCTAAGGCCCACTCTCAGCCGGGGTATGTCATACCCGGGCGAGTATTCCTAAACAAATTCCAAACCGCAGCTAGCTTCAGAAATGAAACCACCACCCAGGATATATTGTATATTAACACATGTATGGAATCTAGAAAAATGGTACTGATGAGCCTTTGTGCAGGGCAAGAACAGAGACTCAGACATAGAGAACAGACTTGTGGGCACAGCAGGGGAAGGAGAGGGCTGGATGAACCTAGAGAGTAGCATTGAAACATATGCATGACCATATGAGAAACAGAGAGCTAATGGGAAGTCGTTGTATAACACAGGGAGCTCCGGCCAGTGCCCTGTGACAGCCTAGAGAGACGAGAGGAGGTGGGAGGTGGGAGGGAGGTTTAAAAAGGGAGGGGACCTACCTATAGTTAAGGCTGACGTATGATGGATGGCAGAAGCCAAAACAACAGTGTAAAGAAATTATCCTCCAATTAAAAATACTTTTTAAAAAAGGTTTCAATTCACATGTATCTGCGAGGCAGGCTCCACAGCGAAGTCCCCATTATTAACAAACCAAAATGAGGGGAGTGACAGCCTCTCGTAAGCATGCTGGCAAATGAGGATCTGTTGCACAGCATGACTCATGACGTCATTCCCTCTGATGCCAGGGAGCTGTCCTTAGTCAGACATGCTGGGGAAACTGTTTTCAATCCAGTTCAGTCCAAACCTTATTCCGATTCCTGAAGCCTGATTTCATATCACACATGAGTAGGTATACCTGGGAGGGTCATACCTCATTGTTCCTTAACTCACTGGAAACACTGCTTTTACACATTAACTTCAGGCTTCCACTGAATCGCTGATCTTGGGAATCAATGAAAAAGGGACACAAAGGTCCTAAGAAACAATGTAAGCTTTGCCAAGGGAGAGGAGATAGGTTAATTGAGTTTAGCTGATCCAGGTGAACAGAAGAAGGAAAAATAAAAGGTTTTATTTTCTTAAGATGGTAGGACATTTACAGCATACACATACACAAAGGAAAGGGCACAGCTTTAAATTTTATATTTTCTCCACGGGTGATTTTAGAGACAAGTGAAAGAGGAGAGTCTTCAGAAGTTATTTTTATCCTGGCAGAATCCCCCTTAGTCTGAAAATGGACATACAGCAATTAGAGTGCAAAGACGGATGAGACAGGGAAGGAACGAGAGCCCAGGCCACAGTTGGGCCCCCCAGAGGCCTCATTCATCTTCTCAGATGCTCGGCAGTTTCTTTTCGGGGAAGCTCTCAGTGTCCATTAGCCAGAGAGTTCCCAGGCTGGTCCCTACGCCACACCCCTCAACGCATCCCCCCACAATCCATCTGGATGCTTGTCAGCTCGCTAATTACTGCCCCACCATCCTGCCAGGGACACGGCTACAAACACACAGCCCCAACCCAATACTGACGGCCCAACCCCCAAGGAGCAAGCTCAGCCCCAGGCGGCAGTTCCCACCATCCCATCAGGCCAGTGGCCTCCGTGACCCTCAGCCAACACCCACCACTCAACTCCCCACCCTCAGGGATACTGGGGCAAGGATCCGTGGTCTTCACAGGGACTCAAGGAGCAGCCTGGGTGTGCCATGCCCCTGGACCCCTCTGCCCGGACCCCTCCCTGCCCCACTGTCTGCAACTAACTTCTCCAGCTGACCACCTCCCCCATATCTATCCCCTGCAATGGGCCCCCACGGTGCACAGAGAGGTCTCCTTTCATGACCTCACTCTTCATTACTTGTAGGTTTCACTCACACAGAGACCATTTCTGTTTTAGTCACTGCAACATCTCCAGTGCCTAGCAGGTGACTGCATGTCAACAAGCTGTCGCTGAAATGGTCCCCATGTATCAAAAAGGAGCTTTATAAAACCCTTAAACAGTTATAGGCCATCTTACGCCACCCATCGTAGCCCCCAGCCCCCTATCACTGACTCTTCTCTGAGCCTGCTAAACTCTCAAGTGTCAAATTCCTACTTGTCCCCAAATCATTGAGCCTGAACTTGCTTGTTTTTCAAATGGAGTGATAACAGTGACCACTCCAGAAGGGCTGGGAGAGAATTCATGACAACAGCTAATGGTATATCATAATAATCACCAGTTATCAAGCCCTTAGCGTGTGCCAGGCACTGGGCACCAACCTGTTAAACCTCTCCACGTCTCGCTCACTCACTCATTAATCTTTTGCTAAAAGGTTATTTCTCCTTACTTGATGAATTTAAACTGGGATGAAGTAACTTGCCCTAGGGCACAACAACTAATGAATTGGAGAGCTGGGAATCACTAAACCCAAAGACCACACTCTGAAGCTTGGTACCAATACCGACTAAGCAAGTAGCACAGGGCCCGGGTGTCTATTTTAAAGAAAAAAAACCAGAGTCTCTGGAGCTGCAGGCCGCACTAAAGCCACAGAGCACTGCCTGGTCCCCACCCTAAGCCTTGTTTCATTATTTAAATCATTCCATCTTCAAAAGCACACCCGCTGCTGTTCCTTGCTGTTCTCTGTGGGATCAGCCAACACAGCTGAGCAAAAAGCAAAACTGGACAGGAGGGTCTGGGAAGTGCATCCCTAAAATGATGCAACAATGAGTCCATTCTCCAGCAAGCAATTTGGGAAGAAGGTCCTGCAGATCTTGAACCCACCCTTCGATCCCCTGGCGAGGGCAATGGACAGGCGGGCAACGCCCTGCCCTGTACCCATTCATCCTTCTGCTAGTCGGAGCACCCTGACTTTTCACTGGGGACCACCCCTGCCCCACTGGATGCTGCTTCACCTTGCCCACGCCAATGGGTGGACATGTGACCTAGAGTCTGGCCAAGGAGGAGACGGTTTTTCTAGCACTCTGAGATCCTTCCCTGCCAAGTGCTCTTTTGCGAGGTCACAGGCAGAAACTGATGCCTGTGTGCAGAGGCAGGGCCTCCCGAGAAGTTCTTCCCTGCCTCATTCCCCATCTCCACCCCTGAGTGCCACTCTTGCTCTTAAAAGCAGAACAGAGCCCCATTCTGCACAGAGTATGAGCTTCCTCATCCCCGACAAGAACTGGGAGAAGCCCTCGCCTGTCCCCTAACACGCACTCTTGTCTTGAGCCTTATACTCCATCGCCTCCACTGTAAGATGCTCTCTGGCTACTCCACTTGACAGTCACAAGCCAAAATACCATCTTCAGGACCCACGAAGGTTCATTTTTGCAACCTTTCTTCTCACACCGCTATAAAGCCATAGTAAATTATTATGGAGTGTTGCCCTTTTTTCTGGCTGACTGGGGTTCACTCAGGCAGGTCACTTTGACCTATCTTACAAGAGGGACAGGAAGTCCAATTCTAAGCTCTGCCAAAATTAGTTATGGAGTGTGAATTGGAGAGCTGGGAATCACTAAACCCAAAGACCACACTCTGAAGCTTGGTACCAATACCGACTAAGCAAGTAGCACAGGGCCCGGGTGTCTATTTTAAAGAAAAAAAACCAGAGTCTCTGGAGCTGCAGGCCGCACTAAAGCCACAGAGCACTGCCTGGTCCCCACCCTAAGCCTTGTTTCATTATTTAAATCATTCCATCTTCAAAAGCACACCCGCTGCTGTTCCTTGCTGTTCTCTGTGGGATCAGCCAACACAGCTGAGCAAAAAGCAAAACTGGACAGGAGGGTCTGGGAAGTGCATCCCTAAAATGATGCAACAATGAGTCCATTCTCCAGCAAGCAATTTGGGAAGAAGGTCCTGCAGATCTTGAACCCACCCTTCGATCCCCTGGCGAGGGCAATGGACAGGCGGGCAACGCCCTGCCCTGTACCCATTCATCCTTCTGCTAGTCGGAGCACCCTGACTTTTCACTGGGGACCACCCCTGCCCCACTGGATGCTGCTTCACCTTGCCCACGCCAATGGGTGGACATGTGACCTAGAGTCTGGCCAAGGAGGAGACGGTTTTTCTAGCACTCTGAGATCCTTCCCTGCCAAGTGCTCTTTTGCGAGGTCACAGGCAGAAACTGATGCCTGTGTGCAGAGGCAGGGCCTCCCGAGAAGTTCTTCCCTGCCTCATTCCCCATCTCCACCCCTGAGTGCCACTCTTGCTCTTAAAAGCAGAACAGAGCCCCATTCTGCACAGAGTATGAGCTTCCTCATCCCCGACAAGAACTGGGAGAAGCCCTCGCCTGTCCCCTAACACGCACTCTTGTCTTGAGCCTTATACTCCATCGCCTCCACTGTAAGATGCTCTCTGGCTACTCCACTTGACAGTCACAAGCCAAAATACCATCTTCAGGACCCACGAAGGTTCATTTTTGCAACCTTTCTTCTCACACCGCTATAAAGCCATAGTAAATTATTATGGAGTGTTGCCCTTTTTTCTGGCTGACTGGGGGTTCACTCAGGCAGGTCACTTTGACCTATCTTACAAGAGGGACAGGAAGTCCAATTCTAAGCTCTGCCAAATGTTCACCCCTATAAAATATTTGTGTGTGCATGTAGGGGGGCGGTGCTCAGTCGTATCTCATGGACTATAACTCGCCAGGCTCCTCTGTCCGTGGAATTTTCCAGGCAAGAATACTAGAGTGAGTTGCCATTTCCTCCTCCAGGGGATCTTCCTGACCCAGGATCAAACGCACATCTCCTACATCATTTCTATTGGTAGGCAGATTCTTTACCATTGCACTATCCCAGAAGCCCCTATGGACTACTTTACTTACCAGTTGTTATAAACTGAATTGTGTTCCCCTCCTCCCAGCATTCTTGCCAGGATAATCCCATTGTCAGAGGAGCCTGGCAGGCTACAGTCCATGGGGTTGCAAAGAGTCAGACACAATTTAGCAACTAAGCCACAACTACCACATACAGTGTCATCCTCTTTATTTTACTCTCTCTACCACCCACGAGGCAGTCCACTTATTTTGCAGAAGGAAACTAATACTGGCAGAAAGAATGCCCCAAGTCCCCTCAGGTCATCAAAGCAACACCCCAAGTTCAACCCAGGTACTTGGACTCTGTGGCCAGTAGTACTTCTGCTGGGACACACCTGTCCAAGTGTCATTATTTATTTATTTTGGGGGGTGGGGTGAGGAAGGAGGGGGGCGGGTGGGCCATTTCTATTGTTCTTTCGTTTGTCCATTTTCATCCATCTTTGTTCTTTGGCTCATGTGGGCCTCCCATCGCAGTGGCCTCTGTTGTCGCAGAGTACCGGCTCTGGGCACATGTGCTCCAGAGCTCTGGCTCAGTAATTGGACACATCGGCCCAGCCGCTCCGCGGCACGTGGGATCTTCCCAGGCCAGGAATCGAACCGGCGCCCCTTGCACTGCAAGGCGGTGTACTTACCCACTGGACCACCAGGGAAGCCCCCAAGTGTCATTAAATGGAACCACGAAGTAAAGAAGAAACACTCCAAGCCTTGGCCCTGTGCTGCTTCCTTTCTCTGTCCTTTAAACCCTGGGGAAAACTAGCTCACATAAAGAACTTTTCAAATGCCCTGGGCGATCCCTCCAGGGAGCTAATCAGAGCAATCTGAATGCACGGCTAAACAAGGACACCTTTTCCTGGACCAAGCCTTGCCTTTATGGCAACACTTCATAAGAACTGTTCCCTTACAACAAAACTGTCAAATCCAGCAACCGCAGCCCAGAAACATCCCAGCTGAAGCCCGCCAAGCTGCTTTCTGATGTACTGTACACACAAATACCAATATTCCCCAGATGTTCTCCATGTAAAACATTTGGTTTGAGACAAGGCCCTCCTTGCCCCAAAACGCTTACATTTGTTTAATGGACTCATACAGTTCAGCTAAAATATCTTGGAGCCGACATCTGAAGCCAGCCGGGCTCTGATGCAAGCGTCCCATCTGCAGAAAACACGAACAAGTAAATAAGACAGTCCTCCCTGAGATTTATGCGCTTTGCATCTCTAAGCAGGTCGTAAAATGTAAGCTATGTACAGAGAATAATGTGAGTTGCTTTCAAGTGTGTTTCTGAGTCCATTTCAGTATTAATCTAAGACTGATGCTCAAAAAGACAGTAGGTCTGGCATGTTGAAGGGGAGGCCGTACCCTGCTTCTTTATTTTTTAAATTTTATTTATTTATTTTTGGTGGCGTTGGGTCTTCGTTGCTGTGCAGGCTTTTTCTCTAGTTGCAGTATGGGGGCTTCTCATTGCAGTAGCTTTTCCTGTTAGGAAGAAGCGCGGGCTTTAGGGCATTGCATGCTTCAGTCGTTGCGGTTCCCGGGCTCTAGCGCACAGGCTCAATAGCCGTGGCAAACAAGGTTAGTCGCTCTGCGGCATGTGGGATCCTCCAGACCAGGGATGGAACCCGTGCCTCCTGCATGGCCGGCAGATTCTTTACCACTGAGCCACTTGGGAAGCCCTGCATTCTGCTTCTTACTCCCCCAGAAAAGAAGTTTAAAAATCTGTCGCTTCAGCAACCTAGGTGACTGAGTTGAAGGTAGGTTTTAGTTTTCCAAATATAGCAATATTCCAAAGTCCTTTATCCCTTCACCCACAACCTGGAACACAGGCAAGATGTAAAGGAAATGGAAAACGCACTGGACCTTGAATCAAGAGACTCAGCTCAGTCACATGCTAAAACTCAGGGAGTCCAGCTGACCCAAGTCTCCCTAAAATGGCTCATTCCATTATATGAGAAAACAGTATTTTTCTAGATTCATTTTCAGGGCCCATTCATCTTTGAAGACTATATAAGACAAAGGAAATAAACTCTTAAGCCATCCCAAGAAATCCATCCACAGAGCCATCCATAAGCACTGAATCCATCCACCGAGTCCCTGAAGATGGTAGTCCAAGGCCTTCCGCTAACATGGCTCTAACAAGCTTGTCCTGGCAAACCTGTAAGCGGCATACCACGCTTACATTTGTTTAATGGACTCATACAGTTCAGCTAAAATATCTTGGAGCCGACATCTGAAGCCAGCCGGGCTCTGATGCAAGCGTCCCATCTGCAGAAAACACGAACAAGTAAATAAGACAGTCCTCCCTGAGATTTATGCGCTTTGCATCTCTAAGCAGGTCGTAAAATGTAAGCTATGTACAGAGAATAATGTGAGTTGCTTTCAAGTGTGTTTCTGAGTCCATTTCAGTATTAATCTAAGACTGATGCTCAAAAAGACAGTAGGTCTGGCATGTTGAAGGGGAGGCCGTACCCTGCTTCTTTATTTTTTAAATTTTATTTATTTTTTTTTGGTGGCGTTGGGTCTTCGTTGCTGTGCAGGCTTTTTCTCTAGTTGCAGTATGGGGGCTTCTCATTGCAGTAGCTTTTCCTGTTAGGAAGAAGCGCGGGCTTTAGGGCATTGCATGCTTCAGTCGTTGCGGTTCCCGGGCTCTAGCGCACAGGCTCAATAGCCGTGGCAAACAAGGTTAGTCGCTCTGCGGCATGTGGGATCCTCCAGACCAGGGATGGAACCCGTGCCTCCTGCATGGCCGGCAGATTCTTTACCACTGAGCCACTTGGGAAGCCCTGCATTCTGCTTCTTACTCCCCAGAAAAGAATTTTAAAAAATCTGTCGCTTCAGCAACCTAGGTGACTGAGTTGAAGGTAGGTTTTAGTTTTCCAAATATAGCAATATTCCAAAGTCCTTTATCCCTTCACCCACAACCTGGAACACAGGCAAGATGTAAAGGAAATGGAAAACGCACTGGACCTTGAATCAAGAGACTCAGCTCAGTCACATGCTAAAACTCAGGGAGTCCAGCTGACCCAAGTCTCCCTAAAATGGCTCATTCCATTATATGAGAAAACAGTATTTTTCTAGATTCATTTTCAGGGCCCATTCATCTTTGAAGACTATATAAGACAAAGGAAATAAACTCTTAAGCCATCCCAAGAAATCCATCCACAGAGCCATCCATAAGCACTGAATCCATCCACCGAGTCCCTGAAGATGGTAGTCCAAGGCCTTCCCGCTAACATGGCTCTAACAAGCTTGTCCTGGCAAACCTGTAGGGAAGCAGGAACATGAAACCAGAAGGCCACTACAGCCAGCCTCACCGATGCATCAAGGCAGGACAACTGGCTCTACCTTCCCTCTTTAACTCTTCTGTGCTTTGTTTTCAATTGAACATGCATTATATTTGCTAGAGGGAAAATAAAAAACGTTTTCATTGAAAAGGGTCATAAAAAGGCATGGAAGCTGATGAAGGAGTAGACTGACAAACTATGAATAGCAGGCATGGGAATTCCAAAATTCAGTACTGAGAACCATCTAGAAGTTCCCCAAAGACAGCAAGGAAAGGTTTAACTACCTACGAGGTACTTTGTTTTAAGAAGCCAAGAACGTGTGTGCCCACTTGAGAAAGATTTCCATAAGAAATGACTGCAATTTTTTAAAAGACTGACTTGTACATGTGCTTCAGTTACCTGAAAAAAATTTATATGGGGCTCTCTACTGTAACTTTTTAGTATTTCCACTTAACCAGTACATCATATTAACCAGAATTCTCTACTTTCTGGACTGAGACTCATGGCAAGTTGAACCCTAGGGGCTGTTGGGCTGCTTTCTGCTTTTCTCACCATCCTCTGCTCAATTAGCCAAGTACCCACCACCACCCCAACCAAGTCAGCTGCCACAATACGGCACCTCCATAGTCCACGGAACACAACATCCTCCAAGAATGCCAGCAAATCACAGTACAATTGTAACTTCCTCCATTCGAGGATAAAGATCCCCAGATTTCAAATGCACTTACTCTCATCACTGCCAAGAAAAGTCAAGATGCAATGAGACAATGTATAAAAAATGCCCAATAGTGTCCAACATACAGTACATGCTGCAAAACCGCTTTTTAAATTATTGCTATTACCAAAAAGGCCATATGCAGAAATGTGTGTCAGTAAGAACCCTGCAGTGAAACCTTCCAAATACAAGGTTGAGAGGACGGTGTCAGAGGGCAAAGTGAGATGGGAGTTGGAAGACAAGGAACAGCTGTAGCCGCTTTTGAAAGGGGACATTTCAGGTCACCCCAGTAAAAGACGTCCCTCCAAATGTACTTCTATGGCCCCCAGGGAATCGATTTTGCAGGACAGAATTATTTCCCTGAAATAAACAGACACACAAAGGTCGCTACGATTGGAACCTAAAAAGAAAACAAGGCAGCTGCCGGTTTACGGGCAGCCTCTGATGCAACAGGACCAAAGGTCCCCGGCTCAGGTCCAGTGGGATGGCTTAGGTCACGCCAGCCCTCCCTGGAGGAAGGGGGCCGCATAGGGGAGGGGCCTTGCCTTGCTGCTGCCACGGTCCCAGGTTGACCAGGCAAGGAGGGGACACCTCAGGGGTGCAGACCCTCGGGCCTCTGTTGTCAGCAGGCTCCACACGGCCTCAGCGCCAGCCGGGTACTGAGATGCCTGAAAATGGTGCTGCCTGGGCCCCATTCTCAGAGAGCTTCTAAAATGACCCTTGTTGTTGTCATTGCTGTTGTTCAGTGGCTCAGTCGTGTCCAGCCCTTGGCGACCCCATGGACGGCAGCACGTCAGGCCTCCCTCTCCTTCACTGTCTCTCACATTTGCTCAAACTCACGTTCAGGCAACTTAACTTAGGGCCCTAAGTTATCCTAAGGCTCAGCTGGGATGGAGACCCATCCGTGTAGCAGGAAGAGCCCACAGTGGGGCCAGATGCACTGGAGTCTTTAACGACCTTGCTTCCTTGGGCAGATGAGTTGCCCTTTCTACTGGAGTCTTTAACGACCTTGCTTCCTTGGGCAGATGAGTTGCCCTTTCTGAGCATCAACTTTGTTAACTGCAAAGTGAGGATAATGGTCACTTCACGACAGAATGGCTGTGAAATGAGAAGGGAAAGGCTTATGGAGAGTGATCCTCCTGCAGATGCTCCTTCCTATCCCTTTGTTCTTCTTCTTTCAAGGTTCTCCCAAGAACGTCAGGAGTTCTGGGCATCTCTCAACTCTAAAGGGTTTCCTGCCTTGTTAGGTGGGGGAAAAGGACAGGAGGGAGGTAATATTGTTCCTTATATTGGGTTCCCCTCATCACACACACAAAATACTCACACTCAGAACCCCAACTGGGTGAAACAGGCATGCATGCTAAGTCACTTCCGTCATGGTCGACTCGTTGCAACCCCATGGGCTGTAGCCCTCCAGGCTCCTCTGTTCAGGGGATTCTCCAGGCCAGAATACTGGAGTGGGTTGCCATTTCCTCCTCCAGGGGATCTTCCCAACCCAGGGACTGAACCCCTGGCTCCCGCATTGCAGGCAGATTCTTTATCACTGAGCCACAGGAAGCCCTGAGATAGGCACATTCTACAGCAAACCTATGTAAAGAATGGAGTGACAGGGAGCAAAATGAGGGAACACCTAGTTTGTAAGATCTGCTTTGCTTTTCTCCAGAGAACAACGTAACCTGAGAGTGGCAGCAAAAGCTGCATAGGTGCCTTGCTGCTGCCACGGTCCGGTTGACCAGGCAAGGAGGGGACACCTCAGGGGTGCAGACCCTCGGGCCTCTGTTGTCAGCAGGCTCCACACGGCCTCAGCGCCAGCCGGGTACTGAGATGCCTGAAAATGGTGCTGCCTGGGCCCCATTCTCAGAGAGCTTCTAAAATGACCCTTGTTGTTGTCATTGCTGTTGTTCAGTGGCTCAGTCGTGTCCAGCCCTTGGCGACCCCATGGACGGCAGCACGTCAGGCCTCCCTCTCCTTCACTGTCTCTCACATTTGCTCAAACTCACGTTCAGGCAACTTAACTTAGGGCCCTAAGTTATCCTAAGGCTCAGCTGGGATGGAGACCCATCCTTTAGCAGGAAGAGCCCACAGTGGGGCCAGATGCACTGGAGTCTTTAACGACCTTGCTTCCTTGGGCAGATGAGTTGCCCTTTCTACTGGAGTCTTTAACGACCTTGCTTCCTTGGGCAGATGAGTTGCCCTTTCTGAGCATCAACTTTGTTAACTGCAAAGTGAGGATAATGGTCACTTCACGACAGAATGGCTGTGAAATGAGAAGGGAAAGGCTTATGGAGAGTGATCCTCCTGCAGATGCTCCTTCCTATCCCTTTGTTCTTCTTCTTTCAAGGTTCTCCCAAGAACGCTCAGGAGTTCTGGGCATCTCTCAACTCTAAAGGGTTTCCTGCCTTGTTAGGTGGGGGAAAAGGACAGGAGGGAGGTAATATTGTTCCTTATATTGGGTTCCCCTCATCACACACACAAAATACTCACACTCAGAACCCCAACTGGGTGAAACAGGCATGCATGCTAAGTCACTTCCGTCATGGTCGACTCGTTGCAACCCCATGGGCTGTAGCCCTCCAGGCTCCTCTGTTCAGGGGATTCTCCAGGCCAGAATACTGGAGTGGGTTGCCATTTCCTCCTCCAGGGGATCTTCCCAACCCAGGGACTGAACCCCTGGCTCCCGCATTGCAGGCAGATTCTTTATCACTGAGCCACAGGGGAAGCCCTGAGATAGGCACATTCTACAGCAAACCTATGTAAAGAATGGAGTGACAGGGAGCAAAATGAGGGAACACCTAGTTTGTAAGATCTGCTTTGCTTTTCCCCTCCAGAGAACAACGTAACCTGAGAGTGGCATGTTCGAGGAGGCCCTGCCCCTGCCTCCATCTCCCCTATTAGCTGCAAGTCTCTTACACCCGCCAGCGCCTCACGGGGCCAAGGGAACGTCTGAATGACTGATGCTACTTGAAGCCAGGGATGGGCATGTGTAGATCCACACATCTGCGGAGCTCCTAATGCCCACACACATTAATCCCCAAAACAGGCGTTTCACAAATATACCTGGACTTTGATTCTGAGCAACTGGCAGGAAAGGATGTAAAGGTACATTTGACATTTGGGGGCCAGCGGCTCAATGTCCAGTAACTGAGACCAGCAGCCTTCTAGCCCTGTAGGGTTGGAATTCCACTTACAAGTAGTGCAAACGTGAGCCAGTGACTTCCCTTTCTGTGCCTCAGTTTATCCACTGTAAAATGGGGATGATAATGCTCCCACTTAGGGTTACCATAAGGATGAATTAGCTCAGGGATTCAACATGCTTAGACTACCACCCAGCAAAGTTCCTGCTGTGTAACTGTTTATTAATATTCCCTTTGTGGGAAAATAACAGGCAAAGGGATCTCAAACTATGGCTCCAATATAAAGGCCTGGGGTCTTAGGGGGCCCACTAGTTATCACAGAAGAAGGTGTGAACTGAAGAAAGTGGTATGGTATATCCTCAGACGAATACAGATAGCTTCCCACTGCTGTGTTTCCCAAGGGCAGTCCATGGGCTAACCCCAGCGTGTTCCCTTGTGCTACTTGGTTTAAATGCTGAAGATTCCCAGGTCTCCCTAAGTCCCAGCCCAGCCCTGCTGAACCAGGCTCTCTGGAGTGCCAAGGAGGGTGCATTTTAACAAGTGCACTGAGGAGACTCTCATGTCTCCGCAAATCTAAGAGCCCTTAGATTGGCGAAGCTCCCTAACTAGAGGGTCATGTCCATTTGCTCATAGCCTTGGAGCCTTGCACACAGTATGTCTGACACATAGTGCGTGCTCAACAGTTACCCGATGAATCCATTCAAGGGCTACACCTCTGTACATATTCGTCAACTGTTTTGAAGGCCTGCTATATGGCAGGTATATGCAAAGCAATGCTAAATCAGAGAGACAACTTCATTCACTTACTCGAAACAACATGTGCCCAGGGAACACCAAAAGTTTGTAAGATCTGCTTTGCTTTTCCTCCAGAGAACAACGTAACCTGAGAGTGGCATGTTCGAGGAGGCCCTGCCCTGCCTCCATCTCCCCTATTAGCTGCAAGTCTCTTACACCCGCCAGCGCCTCACGGGGCCAAGGGAACGTCTGAATGACTGATGCTACTTGAAGCCAGGGATGGGCATGTGTAGATCCACACATCTGCGGAGCTCCTAATGCCCACACACATTAATCCCCAAAACAGGCGTTTCACAAATATACCTGGACTTTGATTCTGAGCAACTGGCAGGAAAGGATGTAAAGGTACATTTGACATTTGGGGGCCAGCGGCTCAATGTCCAGTAACTGAGACCAGCAGCCTTCTAGCCCTGTAGGGTTGGAATTCCACTTACAAGTAGTGCAAACGTGAGCCAGTGACTTCCCTTTCTGTGCCTCAGTTTATCCACTGTAAAATGGGGATGATAATGCTCCCACTTAGGGTTACCATAAGGATGAATTAGCTCAGGGATTCAACATGCTTAGACTACCACCCAGCAAAGTTCCTGCTGTGTAACTGTTTATTAATATTCCCTTTGTGGGAAAATAACAGGCAAAGGGATCTCAAACTATGGCTCCAATATAAAGGCCTGGGGTCTTAGGGGGCCCACTAGTTATCACAGAAGAAGGTGTGAACTGAAGAAAGTGGTATGGTATATCCTCAGACGAATACAGATAGCTTCCCACTGCTGTGTTTCCCAAGGGCAGTCCATGGGCTAACCCCAGCGTGTTCCCTTGTGCTACTTGGTTTAAATGCTGAAGATTCCCAGGTCTCCCTAAGTCCCAGCCCAGCCCTGCTGAACCAGGCTCTCTGGAGTGCCAAGGAGGGTGCATTTTAACAAGTGCACTGAGGAGACTCTCATGTCTCCGCAAATCTAAGAGCCCTTAGATTGGCGAAGCTCCCTAACTAGAGGGTCATGTCCATTTGCTCATAGCCTTGGAGCCTTGCACACAGTATGTCTGACACATAGTGCGTGCTCAACAGTTACCAGATGAATCCATTCAAGGGCTACAACTCTGTACATATTCGGTCAACTGTTTTGAAGGCCTGCTATATGGCAGGTATATGCAAAGCAATGCTAAATCAGAGAGACAACTTCATTCACTTACTCGAACAATCTTCACCATCTTCCTGTGTAGTAGGCAATTGCTCTAGGCACTGGAGATGCAGAAAAGATGATGAATGAGATTGCTTAGAGATAATTACAGATGGTGACAAGGGCTGTAGAGAGGAGATAATAAAACAAGGAAGTGGGTGGAGCATGTCCCTGCTGTGATTAAACTCAGCCTCTATCCCAGCGTCATCCTCCAGACCTTTCTGCGACAATGGAAATAATTTCCCTCCACTCTTCCATGCCTGCCACCAGCCCCGTCGGGTTATCCAGCACTTACCATGGGGCTTAAAGGAACTGAAGGTTTTAATTTCAGGCACTTGTGTTTTTTTAATTTTATTTCATTGTAATTAATATTAACTGTCATAGGCATGGGTGTCCGCAAGAGACCGTGTAGGTCTGGAGGTGGAAGGAGATTAACAACCTGGAAATTATGACAGAAGGCACTCAGTGCTAGGGGTGGGGGAAGGGAGGTCAAGCGCCATGTGTTATCAAATGCCTCTCACCCAATTACCAGAGGCCCGAACGTTCTCTGGCTCTGGGAACTGAAAGCACAAGGTCAGGTATAAGGCATTGTACTTGGGCTGGAATTTTTATAGGCCGTGATCAGTTGGAAGTGGTATGCAGCCCGGCCGAGCCCCAGGGACTGTGGCTTAAAAACAGACCCTCATCCGCGAAGCCTGCCCGCAGCTGCCAGAGAGAGTGCTTCTCTTCCCCGTCATTCGGTGACGGTCATTCTGTCCTTGGTTACGATGTCCCACTGGGCCCTGCATGGATTTTATGAGATTTCTTCACGTCAAGCCTAAGTACAAATACAAGCCTCCTAAATTCCACCGGAAAATTGGTGGCTAATCCAAACATTTCATAAAATTAGAACTCATTGTGGGGCTGAAAGGAATTCAGACGGTGCCGCCACCAGAGAAATGCAAAATATTTGTTATAATGTTTTCCTTCCTGAGCTGTTTCAAGCAGCAAGTGCTTTTTCGGCTTGAAGTTAAAGGAGGCGGTGGGGCGGGGAGGCGAAGAATGGGAGAGTTTTTGTTTTTGTTTTGTTTTCTTTGTGGTTTGCAAAACGCATCACCAGATGATGAAAAACTGAGGAATCCTGCCTGCCTCCCTAATCCCTCGTCTAGCAGGGATAATAAACTGTCCCCTTCTCAGCTGCATCTTGGCTTTATAAAGAGGGCATTTTTCCTGGAAAATGGTACTTTTGCTCCTTAATTTTCTTCTTGGACTTTAGCCCGAGAACTTTTTATATCCTGAGATTTCATCCACAAGAGAGATATCTGCAATCATTCCTTCAGACATGCATGTGGGCAAGTCACCAATACTGATTTGCCAGGCACTGGGCGAGGCACTTGGGCTACACCAGGAAACAAAAACGGGTGAAAATCTGAGCCCTGGGAGAGCCCGTCTTCCAGTGAAGGAAGACCTACAACGGAGGATTCAGTGACTCCCACTTGGAAGACCAGATCTGAAGACTCACCAAACACAGAATCTGGACAGGGCTGGAGGGTAAGCTCCAAATCAGTCCTAGAACTCTCATCTCACAGAGGAAGTAGCTGAAGAAGTCTAGAAAAAGGACCATAACTTGCCCAAGGTCACACGGCTTACGTGGTGGCAATGGTGAGATAAGCCCCCTGACCCGCAGACTCCTAACACTCCACAGCCACTCTGCACGCATGGACCACCTTCCTCATGTGCACCAGACCCAGAAGCGGGCCCCAGGAGCCCAACATGAACAACGAGCTTCACAGAACCAAGTCCCTCCAGTTGCCACTGTCGCAAGCCTGGAGACGACAGTGAGCCTGGGTTCAACGGGGGTCCACCCCTGCCCCCCGCACCGCAACGTGGATGAAGAACCAACGCAGGAAGCTGCAGAAGCTTCCAAGGATGCCCACACCCCATGAAGGGTCACAGAGCCCAGGGATTACCACCTTGACCCTGAGGTCCGACAGCCCAGCCTGAGATCCCAGCTCTCTAACTTTGGGCCCGTCATGGGACTTCTCCAAGCCTCTCCTTCCTGGTCTGCAAAATGAACGTACTCATCACACAGACTCAAAGGAGAGAAGGCACCGAGTGTGGTCGGAACAGCGCCTGGCACACGTGCGCCACTCAATAAACGTTTCTTGCTCTTGGAATCACCAGGGAAACGATCCTCCGTCCGCTCTGGACCTTCCTACACATTCAGGAAGGTGGACACGACTCAGCGGAGGTCTCCACCTCATTCCTCCCCTCTCCAGGATTTCTGCCACCAGCTGCCTGCACACCCACTCACACCCTGGTTCCCTCCCAGAGCATTCCATTTGATTCTGCCTGGGAAGCAGATATCAGTTAACCATGAGGAAGATACAAAGTGAGGTTCTCCCTGAGCGGGTACATCACTGCCCTGCCTTTCTATCCAAACACATTCACGTGCTGCTCTGAGTTCACCAGGTCAACCAGAATCCCAGCCTCTTCCCTCCCACAGCTTCTGCTAGTTGGAGAAAAATTCACTTTCTAATCTCCCCGGAGCTAGACACAGTAGCAGTGTTACATCAAGGACGGCTGGGAGCTTCTCAAAGTTTGCTGGCACCTTTTCTCATTGATACTGAGAAAGTCAAGGCTGCATAATGAATGTATTTGATGTGAAGGGATGCAACTCTAAGAGAGGAGAGGAAAAAAAAAAAATAGAAGAAGAACACATACACAACAGGAAATCTGTCTCCTTCAATAAACCAACAGGAGGGGTAAGGGCGGATCACAAAGATTGGGTATCTAGAAATGACAAAGTGTAGCTGAATGTTCTAGAACCCAGAGATCGCTGAGTTCCTCTGGGGCAGGGGCTGTATCCTGTCCCCCTGCCCCTGCCTCCTTGGTGCCTACACGGTGCCTGGCACAGAGCAAGAGCTCAGCAACATACGCATAAATATGTTTAAACGTGCAACCTGGGAAAGGCAGAAGGAAAAATGACAGCTATTTCTACGCCTTCTTAGAAGTCGTCTAGCTAGGGTCACAGCCAAGAGCTCAGATGGAGGAGAGTTTCATTCCTGCCATCATCCCTGGGTCATAAACAGTGTGCGCCTGGGGGCTTCAGTCCTCTCTGCAGTAAAGCCGGATTGTGATAGCAGCTCTCTTGTCAGGGGAGGCAGGGGTCTACAAATGACCAGGAATTCAGTGAGATGACAGGAAATCCACTCACCCCACGGCCTGGCACATATAAAGGGCTCCACAGAGGTGAGTTTGATGGCGTGATTTCATCTTTAAGGATGAAAGAGTAGTAAACAGAATGGTCAATTCTTCATTTTAAGTGAGGCTGCCAAAAACATGCCTTCGCCTGGAGAGAGGACTCCCTCCTTAGTCTTTTCTTCCTCTTTGAAGTCTTGTCTCCTCCCACCTGCCCCAGGATGAAGGAGCTCCCTGGAGGCTGAATGCCCCTCATCACAGCTAAAAGCACAGGGACACCCAAATGCACAGAGAGAGCGGAGGCAGCCACAGGCCTCCAGCTGCAGTGGGACCAAAGGCAAAGTCCCCTAAACTCGAAGCACCCAAGGAATGGGTGAAAATCCCATCAAGCAGCCCAGCAGAAGATAAGTCTTCCTTCCTCTGAATCCCAAATCATAACAGCTTGTATTCACGGACAACTGGCTACATGTTAGGCACTGTTCTAGGCACCGTCCCAGACAACCTGGGAAGCAGGGTCTTACTCTCATCCCATTTTATAGATGAGAAAACTGATAACTTCTTTAAAAGTGAGCATTTTCTACCTCCTATGGGTTGTCCAGTACCCACTTCATAGATATGTTCAAAATGCAATACCTGCCTTGAGCTGAACAGAAATGCAGACTCTCCCTACACTTGACAAAACCTGTACCAAACGATCTTAAAAAGGTTTGGGGAGCTGACAACAAGGAGACCTCCTCTGCCCACAGGCCAAGACCCTCAGAATACGCATAAATATGTTTAAACGTGCAACCTGGGAAAGGCAGAAGGAAAATGACAGCTATTTCTACGCCTTCTTAGAAGTCGTCTAGCTAGGGTCACAGCCAAGAGCTCAGATGGAGGAGAGTTTCATTCCTGCCATCATCCCTGGGTCATAAACAGTGTGCGCCTGGGGGCTTCAGTCCTCTCTGCAGTAAAGCCGGATTGTGATAGCAGCTCTCTTGTCAGGGGAGGCAGGGGTCTACAAATGACCAGGAATTCAGTGAGATGACAGGAAATCCACTCACCCCACGGCCTGGCACATATAAAGGGCTCCACAGAGGTGAGTTTGATGGCGTGATTTCATCTTTAAGGATGAAAGAGTAGTAAACAGAATGGTCAATTCTTCATTTTAAGTGAGGCTGCCAAAAACATGCCTTCGCCTGGAGAGAGGACTCCCTCCTTAGTCTTTTCTTCCTCTTTGAAGTCTTGTCTCCTCCCACCTGCCCCAGGATGAAGGAGCTCCCTGGAGGCTGAATGCCCCTCATCACAGCTAAAAGCACAGGGACACCCAAATGCACAGAGAGAGCGGAGGCAGCCACAGGCCTCCAGCTGCAGTGGGACCAAAGGCAAAGTCCCCTAAACTCGAAGCACCCAAGGAATGGGTGAAAATCCCATCAAGCAGCCCAGCAGAAGATAAGTCTTCCTTCCTCTGAATCCCAAATCATAACAGCTTGTATTCACGGACAACTGGCTACATGTTAGGCACTGTTCTAGGCACCGTCCCAGACAACCTGGGAAGCAGGGTCTTACTCTCATCCCATTTTATAGATGAGAAAACTGATAACTTCTTTAAAAGTGAGCATTTTCTACCTCCTATGGGTTGTCCAGTACCCACTTCATAGATATGTTCAAAATGCAATACCTGCCTTGAGCTGAACAGAAATGCAGACTCTCCCTACACTTGACAAAACCTGTACCAAACGATCTTAAAAAGGTTTGGGGAGCTGACAACAAGGAGACCTCCTCTGCCCACAACATGGAGACCTCTTGCCAAAAACCAGGCAGTAGGAAATGAAGTCTGTGTTTCACCCGTTCCATTCAGTGAATCCCAGGATTCCCTTCCTATGAGCTGGCAGTGACCTTAGTGAACATCTCTCGGAGTTTCAATTTATAGGTGAAGAAAGGGGCGTCAGCACTGGGGCACCTACTCTATGCTGCCCTGTGCCCAGGCTGCGGGAGGTACAAAGACGGCTGAGACCCTGTCCCCCTTCTCCCAAGAAGGCACCTCCCAAGCCTAACATTCTCTGTGGGCCACACACTCTTCTAAGAACTTGACATACAACTCACTGATCCTCCCATTTCACAGATGAAGAAACTGAGTTACGTTGATCCCATCAAGTTTACACAGGAGGTTGGAGCAGGGTCTCGAACCCAGGTGCCTGGCTCCAGAGGCAGACCCAGAACCACCCCCACGGTCCCTTTTGGATTTCTGGACTGGACCGTCCACTTCCCTTCCACCTTCCTGCAGAGGCTGGGATACGCGTATCCTTGGCATCTGGGGTGCATCTCATATGAACTAAGCCCAATCACAATGAAATGATAAAGGCCAGCAAGGATTCCTTCCAACCTGCACCCATCAGTTGCCTCTGTGGCTTTCGAGTCACACGAGCTATCAACACTCGTAAGGAAGCACTGACGAAGCAGCAGCTCCCTTTTCTTACACAGAGGAACTGCCCTTCTGGCCACAGAGCTGCGAGCTGCACCCTGAGCCATCTGGACATGGCCCGTCCCCTCCCTTCCAGGGAAGGCGGGAACCTACCACAGTGGCCTCTTAGCACCCTCCCACTGGACCGCTTGGGCTGCCTCTCAGTCTCTCTAATGAAAGTCAACCAAGAGGAATTCTTCTCTCTGAGTTTTAAAGGCAAATCACGATGGCGGTTTTTCCAGACGTATATTCACTCTGCACTCCAGCTGGTTTACAATTCTTTAAGCACTTGATTTACAACCCAGGGGAGCAAATGTTTTGAAAATCTTGCAAATGCATTTTGCATCTCAGGTTTGCCAACTCTGCAGACCTGATCACCAGGGATTCTCAGATGGGGGGCTGGTGGGAGGGTCGGGGCTGGAGGCTCCCAGAAGTGTGGGAGTGACCACGGAGGCCACAGAGTTGCAAAGAACTGCAGGGAGCCGCCAAGGGTGGGAATCTGTTCTCTTCGCCCTCCCTGCAGAGCCGCAATGGAGAGGCACCTGGCGGAGCTGGGCCCTCCACAGCTGTCCACAGGGTAGTAAGGAGAGGTGTGGCCCGGAAGAGGAGGAGGATGGGGGCCCAAGGGGCCTTCTCTGCTGCCTCCCACCTCCACAGACCCCTCCCTTCTCAGGACCGCTGATACACTCCTCATGCAGCTGTTCATTTATTCATTTGTCCATCCATTCATTCATTCTTACTGAGCATCTACTACAAACCTGGCTTCAGGCCAGGATGCAGGGGTAAGACGGTGACTCTGCTTCCCTCCTCATGGGGAAGAAGGAGAGGGTGTGTACAGACAAATCAGCAAACTCACAAGCTCTGGAGGAAACCAATACAAGGCTAAGACAGAAGGATAAGGAAGTGAGAGTTTGGACAGCCAGGCAGGACTTGAAGGATGTGGCAGATTCAGAGGTTAAGTCCTCAGCAACCCATGGGAGGGCTTAAAGAAGGGACAACCACGACTCGGAATAAGAAGGCCACTAGGTGCTCGTTGCTTGTACTTTTCACTAGCTCTGGTTTCCATGAGCCTACTATGCACAGGCTCTGCACTGGAAGCCTCCCCATCCCACCTGGCAGGATGTTGGCAGCCACATTTTCTCAATGAGAAGGCGAGAGGTCCGAGGAAACACCCGCACTTGAAGGCGGGAACCTACCACAGTGGCCTCTTAGCACCCTCCCACTGGACCGCTTGGGCTGCCTCTCAGTCTCTCTAATGAAAGTCAACCAAGAGGAATTCTTCTCTCTGAGTTTTAAAGGCAAATCACGATGGCGGTTTTTCCAGACGTATATTCACTCTGCACTCCAGCTGGTTTACAATTCTTTAAGCACTTGATTTACAACCCAGGGGAGCAAATGTTTTGAAAATCTTGCAAATGCATTTTGCATCTCAGGTTTGCCAACTCTGCAGACCTGATCACCAGGGATTCTCAGATGGGGGGCTGGTGGGAGGGTCGGGGCTGGAGGCTCCCAGAAGTGTGGGAGTGACCACGGAGGCCACAGAGTTGCAAAGAACTGCAGGGAGCCGCCAAGGGTGGGAATCTGTTCTCTTCGCCCTCCCTGCAGAGCCGCAATGGAGAGGCACCTGGCGGAGCTGGGCCCTCCACAGCTGTCCACAGGGTAGTAAGGAGAGGTGTGGCCCGGAAGAGGAGGAGGATGGGGGCCCAAGGGGCCTTCTCTGCTGCCTCCCACCTCCACAGACCCCTCCCTTCTCAGGACCGCTGATACACTCCTCATGCAGCTGTTCATTTATTCATTTGTCCATCCATTCATTCATTCTTACTGAGCATCTACTACAAACCTGGCTTCAGGCCAGGATGCAGGGGTAAGACGGTGACTCTGCTTCCCTCCTCATGGGGAAGAAGGAGAGGGTGTGTACAGACAAATCAGCAAACTCACAAGCTCTGGAGGAAACCAATACAAGGCTAAGACAGAAGGATAAGGAAGTGAGAGTTTGGACAGCCAGGCAGGACTTGAAGGATGTGGCAGATTCAGAGGTTAAGTCCTCAGCAACCCATGGGAGGGCTTAAAGAAGGGACAACCACGACTCGGAATAAGAAGGCCACTAGGTGCTCGTTGCTTGTACTTTTCACTAGCTCTGGTTTCCATGAGCCTACTATGCACAGGCTCTGCACTGGAAGCCTCCCCATCCCACCTGGCAGGATGTTGGCAGCCACATTTTCTCAATGAGAAGGCGAGAGGTCCGAGGAAACACGCACTTGCCCAGGCTCATCTAGCTGCCGAGCCCCAGGGGCAAACAGGAACCCAAGTCCGTCTGTTTCTACGGCCATAGTATCTTCCTCCTCATTCATATAGCCTCTTGCATCGTTCTCAGTTATTCCAGATGTGTTCATGACACGCCCCAACTAAGTTCTCCATATTCCGTAGCAGGACTTGTCATATTCTGTTCTGAAACTTCCCACCGTCCCGGGCACTTGAGGAAGCCCTCGTGAAATCGACCTGGTTTACTGCCAGATGGAAAGGAAAAGAGGGGCCAACCCCAGTGGAGGCTGGGTCTTCATTACAGGGAATCTTTAGCCCAGCCCAGGAAGCACACACAGTTAAAAGTTTACCGAAGAGCCTCACTCTGAAGTCAACATCTGGCTGCTTCTGGACCGCTTCCAGAGAATTTTATCAATACAGCCAGACCTCACTCACGGGTGGGTCATCTGGCCCAGCCCCTTCTGGGCCCAGGGCCTGGGATCTTCTCATTCCTGCACTGCACAGTGTCGTCTGGGCCGGCGGGATGATAAATGCACTCTGCTTTAAAGCAGATACTTCGCAAATCATAACTTACAGATGCTCCAGGACTTTCATGTGGGAAAGACAAATGAGACTGAGGCTGTCTGACTCCGGAGTCACTGAGGACAGGAAGCCACGGCCAGGAAGGCTCTCTCCCCTCGACAAGCACAAGAGTGAATGAAACAGAAAGGGAATTCGAGCAGGGAAGGGGCTGCCTGGCATTGCAGACGCCGCCATGTAACCCGCCATTCATTTCCAGTCATTGTTTTTTCTTACCCACACATGGGAAAGCTCCTTGAGGTCAGGGGTGGTGACCTACAGCTTCCATACCTCCTAAAAATAGTCCCTTGCTCAGTGTATTCCCTTCTGTGCCATTCCATGGGCCTTTGCCTGGGACCCCCTCTGTGGCTGGCACTCTGCTAGGCATGGACAGCAGGTCTGAGATGGTTGGACGGGGCTTCCTAGCAGACAAAACACCTTGACTCAATCCTTATCTCCTGCAGCTTCCGGGGAGGAAGTGAGATCAGACGTCCTGGAGTGGGGAGGGAGCATTTCTGTCTACAGGCTGGAAAGTGAACCAGCCGACCTCCCAAGAGCCCCGAAGGATTTCAGAACCCGAGGCTGCTGAAGGCACAAAAGAGCTCAGTGTGTGCGGCAGGAGGAGCACTCCCGGACCTGCTTCATTAAAACAGACGTGGGGCCCAACATGCAGACATCTCTCTTCCCACCGCCCCGCCCCTGCCCGACCATTCCGATCCTTATCTTCTCGTAGCTCAACTCTTGCGAAAACCTCCAGGCTGGCTCCCTGCTCCAAGCCAGCCCCCCAGTGCCCTGGGCTCAGAGCCCCCGCTGCCATCAGAGCCCAGCTCAGCCCACCTAGGGGAAGGGAGCTGGCCACACTCTCAATTCACGCTGCCTGGGTCCCTGCTCTGCTGCTGCAGCTGGCCACACTCTCGGCAGGCCGGAAGCACACACATTAAGACGACCTCAAATTGGCCCCCGCTTCCAGAGAATTTTATCAATACAGCCAGACCTCACTCACGGGTGGGTCATCTGGCCCAGCCCTTCTGGGCCCAGGGCCTGGGATCTTCTCATTCCTGCACTGCACAGTGTCGTCTGGGCCGGGATGATAAATGCACTCTGCTTTAAAGCAGATACTGCAAATCATAACTTACAGATGCTCCAGGACTTTCATGTGGGAAAGACAAATGAGACTGAGGCTGTCTGACTCCGGAGTCACTGAGGACAGGAAGCCACGGCCAGGAAGGCTCTCTCCCCTCGACAAGCACAAGAGTGAATGAAACAGAAAGGGAATTCGAGCAGGGAAGGGGCTGCCTGGCATTGCAGACGCCGCCATGTAACCCGCCATTCATTTCCAGTCATTGTTTTTTCTTACCCACACATGGGAAAGCTCCTTGAGGTCAGGGGTGGTGACCTACAGCTTCCATACCTCCTAAAAATAGTCCCTTGCTCAGTGTATTCCCTTCTGTGCCATTCCATGGGCCTTTGCCTGGGACCCCCTCTGTGGCTGGCACTCTGCTAGGCATGGACAGCAGGTCTGAGATGGTTGGACGGGGCTTCCTAGCAGACAAAACACCTTGACTCAATCCTTATCTCCTGCAGCTTCCGGGGAGGAAGTGAGATCAGACGTCCTGGAGTGGGGAGGGAGCATTTCTGTCTACAGGCTGGAAAGTGAACCAGCCGACCTCCCAAGAGCCCCGAAGGATTTCAGAACCCGAGGCTGCTGAAGGCACAAAAGAGCTCAGTGTGTGCGGCAGGAGGAGCACTCCCGGACCTGCTTCATTAAAACAGACGTGGGGCCCAACATGCAGACATCTCTCTTCCCACCGCCCCGCCCCCTGCCCGACCATTCCGATCCTTATCTTCTCGTAGCTCAACTCTTGCGAAAACCTCCAGGCTGGCTCCCTGCTCCAAGCCAGCCCCCCAGTGCCCTGGGCTCAGAGCCCCCGCTGCCATCAGAGCCCAGCTCAGCCCACCTAGGGGAAGGGAGCTGGCCACACTCTCCGAATTCACGCTGCCTGGGTCCCTGCTCTGCTGCTGCAGCTGACCTTGGCAGGCAGGTTAGCAAACCTCTCCGTGACAGCCTCTGCATTTGGAAGACGAGATGATTATGGGACTGTTATGAGAATTCAATTAGTTAAATGGACCTGGCATGTTACGAGCACTCAAGTAGAATTAGCTGCTATTATTTATTATTATTAAATGTTAGTGTCACCCCACCCCACCCCCATCCTATTTTACCTACCTTACCTCCCACTGCATCCGAGCATAAAGCCCACATTCCAAGAGATCTGGCCTTTTGCCTCAGAATCTACCCTCGGCTTGAAAGTCTCCATAGGTCTTTGGAAACACGAGTCAAGGGTCATCGTCCACAGCCTTTGACCGCCCTAATCCTACCGTATTTCCTGGCTCCTTAACCCTACTGTATTCTCTCCATCCTCTTCCTGCACAATGAGAAACCTCCCAGGAGAAGAATCTCCCCATGGTGGGTCTTCTGAGCAAAATACCACATCTAAATCTACAGGTCACTCACAGTGCATCAGAACTAAAAGGTTCGCCATTTCTCCAGCAGCACTGGGTCTCAAAACAGACTTGCCTGCTGTGGCCTTGCTACTCGACCCTTGGAAAGTTACTTACCTCCCCAGGTGTTGTTTTTGTCATCTATTAAATGGGTCTAAGGAGCGTGCGTGCCTGTTAGGGTCACGGTGAAGATCAAATGAGAGAAAATGTCTATAAAGTGCTTAGCACAGCCTGACCTATCCCGAACTCTCAAAAATATCAGCTGGTAGTAATAACAGGAGCTGCAGCAATTCAGGGAGGGAGTGTTCCCATCTAACAGGGAACTCAATTTAACGACATGATCTTTGACAAACTATGTTCCAACTTGAAAATCTCCAGAAGTAATTGATTCTTGTATAGGAGAGGTACCCATGGCCTACCAACTGCTCACTCTGTCTCTTCCAGCAGACTCTAAGTTTCTCCGGTCTTATGCATGTGTAGGTCCCAGAATTTAACATGGTGAAAAGCCTATGACAGATGGTAATACGTCTTTTGAACTGAGTACAATTAGTTCAATGTTTGTAAGAGCCCCGCTGCCATCAGAGCCCAGCTCAGCCCACCTAGGGAAGGGAGCTGGCCACACTCTCCGAATTCACGCTGCCTGGGTCCCTGCTCTGCTGCTGCAGCTGACCTTGGCAGGCAGGTTAGCAAACCTCTCCGTGACAGCCTCTGCATTTGGAAGACGAGATGATTATGGGACTGTTATGAGAATTCAATTAGTTAAATGGACCTGGCATGTTACGAGCACTCAAGTAGAATTAGCTGCTATTATTTATTATTATTAAATGTTAGTGTCACCCCACCCCACCCCCATCCTATTTTACCTACCTTACCTCCCACTGCATCCGAGCATAAAGCCCACATTCCAAGAGATCTGGCCTTTTGCCTCAGAATCTACCCTCGGCTTGAAAGTCTCCATAGGTCTTTGGAAACACGAGTCAAGGGTCATCGTCCACAGCCTTTGACCGCCCTAATCCTACCGTATTTCCTGGCTCCTTAACCCTACTGTATTCTCTCCATCCTCTTCCTGCACAATGAGAAACCTCCCAGGAGAAGAATCTCCCCATGGTGGGTCTTCTGAGCAAAATACCACATCTAAATCTACAGGTCACTCACAGTGCATCAGAACTAAAAGGTTCGCCATTTCTCCAGCAGCACTGGGTCTCAAAACAGACTTGCCTGCTGTGGCCTTGCTACTCGACCCTTGGAAAGTTACTTACCTCCCCAGGTGTTGTTTTTGTCATCTATTAAATGGGTCTAAGGAGCGTGCGTGCCTGTTAGGGTCACGGTGAAGATCAAATGAGAGAAAATGTCTATAAAGTGCTTAGCACAGCCTGACCTATCCCGAACTCTCAAAAATATCAGCTGGTAGTAATAACAGGAGCTGCAGCAATTCAGGGAGGGAGTGTTCCCATCTAACAGGGAACTCAATTTAACGACATGATCTTTGACAAACTATGTTCCAACTTGAAAATCTCCAGAAGTAATTGATTCTTGTATAGGAGAGGTACCCATGGCCTACCAACTGCTCACTCTGTCTCTTCCAGCAGACTCTAAGTTTCTCCGGTCTTATGCATGTGTAGGTCCCAGAATTTAACATGGTGAAAAGCCTATGACAGATGGTAATACGTCTTTTGAACTGAGTACAATTAGTTCAATGTTTGTAAGTACATTTCATCTTTGCTACTAGATTAAGATTAAGTGCGAGGACCATGTCTTTCTCTAGTGAAGATTTATTAAATGAGTGACGGAGAAACACCAAACCAAGAATTAGATTTCTTAGGCTCAGCCCAGTCAGTTGCCAGTCATGCAAGCTCAGAAAAGCTACTCGACAATTCTGCGCCTTATTTTCCCACCTCAAGGATGGATGAAAAGTTTGCACTCTGCATCTGTCGGGGTCTTCTACACCTTGAAACTGGGTTTGGGCCTTGGCTGTAATACGCTGCCTCAGTCACCCTGAATATGGCAGTCATACCCCCCTGGTTCGGCAGGCCAGCTTTCTTATTTGCACCCTTGAGATGCAGTTTCCCAGCACCAGGCTATGAATAACTCTGGGCCAGTACTTAAAACACCCGTTTTCAGTCAAATCAGTTCCTTTGCTGGGTGAGGATGCTCCATCACCCATCCCAGGGCACCGTGGCAACTGGGGGCCACTGTCAGCCCACCAGCCCTGCCGTTCCCCTGCCAGACCTTCCCAGTGACCTGCTTCCTGCTCACACCGCACCTCGTAACTACTCACAGGAGACAACCTGGAGCAGAGGGAGAGTGGAACGTAGCCCTTGACGGGGAGCTGATCGCGTAACACCTCTCCCCAAACTGTTGTTTATTTTTGCTCTTGGATTTTTTTTGGCAATGCTCTGTGCAGCCTGAGGGTCCAGGGAGCTTGGCTCAAAGAAAATGCCATGTTATAACACAGGGGCTTGCTCCACAGTCCTGCCCAAAACAGTTTCAAAGCAAAAGTTGCGCAATAAACAAAGCCCAAATCCAAAGCCTTAGAAATGTGTTCAGATCCTATCAGAATCTGGCTGATGATCTTGGCTTCCTATGGGTACTCTTCCCTAATTTACCTGAATGATTGATTATTTCTCCTACCTCTGAATGAGTTAATTGTCCAATGCATCATGTCTCTCTGATGGTCTTAAAATCTAAATGAAAGTCCAAAGTGAGATAAGAGAAAAACAAATCTGCTAAAAAAAGAAACTGAATTTCCTAATTCCCCTTTTTGAGGCTTTCAATAGGCTATTTTATTCAGTTCTCACAATTAGTCCAGGAAGTGGTACTCACTTAGCCCATTTTACAAATGAGGAGATAGAGGCTTCTGAAAGTTACTTAGCTTGCCCAAAATCCCAAAGCTAGTCTGGGATTGGTTAAGACTGGAATGTAAGCCTCTTAGTCCTTCTGCAAAGTGCCTCACTTGTGGGGCTTGTGAACTCTGGAAGAAGCCACTTTGAGTCCTTTCTGAAAGACATGCTCAGGCATTTGGGAGGAAAAGGATGGCTGGAGGATGCCTGGACCACGCAGAGGGCTGGACCAGCTGACTCCAAGTTCCTGCTTCTGTACGTCTCTTCCAAACTGCTTTTCACAGACTGCTGACGCTAAATGGTGTGCTGTTTGACTCAGAAGGCCCCTCCAGACATGCAGTGAAAAGCCACAACATTCTTAAACAATTCTCCGTCTCAAGGGTGCTGATTTCACAGCATCTCGTGCAGCCTAACACCCAGCCCTCAACTTCAGCCACTCACATAGGCAAAGCTGCTGAAAGGCACAGAGCCTCTTGGGAAGTGCTCTGAAAGGCGTGGATGCAAAGGAAAATAAAACGTCACTTCACAATTCTTCCCAAAGAATTGAGGCAGCATGGATTCTCCTGCACGGCACCTCAAAAGCAAGTTGTGGATAGTTAGCGCATCCTTGGAACCAGAAGAAAACTCCAAATTCACACTTCAGACCAAAATTTCTCGCTGCTCTTCACAGATTCTGAGTCACCAAGCACTGTGCGGACAAGAACAACTTGCTGACCAATTTTTTTGATGTTTATTTTCTGTTCAGTCAGGCACAGGGAATTTTCCACCTGACAATTCCTGTTTCTCACTTAAGTTCTGAGGCCATCTGTGAGCAGCGTGCTCAGCAGGGGTAAGACTTGAGCCCAAGGAAACCTTCCCTTTGCCCAACCTCAGTTTTCTTATCTGCTTAATGCATCTACTTGGATGATTTCTCCTACCTCTGAATGAGTTAATTGTCCAATGCATCATGTCTCTCTGATGGTCTTAAAATCTAAATGAAAGTCCAAAGTGAGATAAGAGAAAACAAATCTGCTAAAAAAGAAACTGAATTTCCTAATTCCCTTTTGAGGCTTTCAATAGGCTATTTTATTCAGTTCTCACAATTAGTCCAGGAAGTGGTACTCACTTAGCCCATTTTACAAATGAGGAGATAGAGGCTTCTGAAAGTTACTTAGCTTGCCCAAAATCCCAAAGCTAGTCTGGGATTGGTTAAGACTGGAATGTAAGCCTCTTAGTCCTTCTGCAAAGTGCCTCACTTGTGGGGCTTGTGAACTCTGGAAGAAGCCACTTTGAGTCCTTTCTGAAAGACATGCTCAGGCATTTGGGAGGAAAAGGATGGCTGGAGGATGCCTGGACCACGCAGAGGGCTGGACCAGCTGACTCCAAGTTCCTGCTTCTGTACGTCTCTTCCAAACTGCTTTTCACAGACTGCTGACGCTAAATGGTGTGCTGTTTGACTCAGAAGGCCCCTCCAGACATGCAGTGAAAAGCCACAACATTCTTAAACAATTCTCCGTCTCAAGGGTGCTGATTTCACAGCATCTCGTGCAGCCTAACACCCAGCCCTCAACTTCAGCCACTCACATAGGCAAAGCTGCTGAAAGGCACAGAGCCTCTTGGGAAGTGCTCTGAAAGGCGTGGATGCAAAGGAAAATAAAACGTCACTTCACAATTCTTCCCAAAGAATTGAGGCAGCATGGATTCTCCTGCACGGCACCTCAAAAGCAAGTTGTGGATAGTTAGCGCATCCTTGGAACCAGAAGAAAACTCCAAATTCACACTTCAGACCAAAATTTCTCGCTGCTCTTCACAGATTCTGAGTCACCAAGCACTGTGCGGACAAGAACAACTTGCTGACCAATTTTTTTGATGTTTATTTTCTGTTCAGTCAGGCACAGGGAATTTTCCACCTGACAATTCCTGTTTCTCACTTAAGTTCTGAGGCCATCTGTGAGCAGCGTGCTCAGCAGGGGTAAGACTTGAGCCCAAGGAAACCTTCCCTTTGCCCAACCTCAGTTTTCTTATCTGCTTAATGCATCTACTTGGATGATTTTGCTAACGTCCTAAGTTTACCTATCAAGCAGAAAGCAGTCTGAGGAACGTCAGTTTCTGGATATGGGTCTGCTACCAGATTCAAAATTGTTGCATAGTTATTGAGTAAAACAAGAAATGGAGCTGCAATGAATAGCACAATGGGAAACTGAACTAGGGCTGGACAACAGAGCAGGACTTGCGTCTTGCCGCTGTGAAATGAGTCTCTTCCGTTCTCAGGGCGCCCCCTAGTGACCATTCGACTAAATCCCGACGGAATGTTCTGAGTTTCTGCAAATCAAGGGAAAGACACCCATCACAAGAGAAAGGCAGGCTCGTGCCTACTGATGCAATCCGTTTCGCTCTGTCCTAGTCCGTGGATCAGACAGCCATCAGACAGAATACCTGAGGCCCCAGTGAAGCTCAGAAAGGTGTCTGCCGTAAGACAAGCTCTCACTCTTGCCGTTAGCGGCAGCTCCCCAGCCCTCCGGAGTCTGTGCCCTCTCACAGATCCCAGACACACCCTTACCACTCAACCCCTCACAAGCTCACATCCTCAACCTGCAGCTCCAGCCGCGTCTGGTTTTCATTACTCTGCTTTCGAACTTCCCAGCGTGATTCTTCAACAGCTATTAAGACAACATGAGCAAGGAGCTAGGCTTAGTTTTTGCTTATTCAACATCCAGCCTGGGGAATATCACCTCAGATGAAAAGCATGAATGAAGTGCACGTTTCTCAGCCTCCTCTTGCACAGACCTTGGAGTGTTCTCCTCAAAGGACATCTTTGCAACTATCTCCTCTTGAAAATTTGCAGTCTGCAAAAATGGCACCTGCCCTCTTGACTGCTTGCTATAGAATCCGTACATAGCAGACAGCTTAAAAGTACAGTGTCTCAAATTTCCAATCACCCTATAACACACTTTTCCTTTTTCTTTTTAGGATCTGACCAATTTTTTTGATGTTTATTTTCTGTTCAGTCAGGCACAGGGAATTTTCCACCTGACAATTCCTGTTTCTCACTTAAGTTCTGAGGCCATCTGTGAGCAGCGTGCTCAGCAGGGGTAAGACTTGAGCCCAAGGAAACCTTCCCTTTGCCCAACCTCAGTTTTCTTATCTGCTTAATGCATCTACTTGGATGATTTTGCTAACGTCCTAAGTTTACCTATCAAGCAGAAAGCAGTCTGAGGAACGTCAGTTTCTGGATATGGGTCTGCTACCAGATTCAAAATTGTTGCATAGTTATTGAGTAAAACAAGAAATGGAGCTGCAATGAATAGCACAATGGGAAACTGAACTAGGGCTGGACAACAGAGCAGGACTTGCGTCTTGCCGCTGTGAAATGAGTCTCTTCCGTTCTCAGGGCGCCCCCTAGTGACCATTCGACTAAATCCCGACGGAATGTTCTGAGTTTCTGCAAATCAAGGGAAAGACACCCATCACAAGAGAAAGGCAGGCTCGTGCCTACTGATGCAATCCGTTTCGCTCTGTCCTAGTCCGTGGATCAGACAGCCATCAGACAGAATACCTGAGGCCCCAGTGAAGCTCAGAAAGGTGTCTGCCGTAAGACAAGCTCTCACTCTTGCCGTTAGCGGCAGCTCCCCAGCCCTCCGGAGTCTGTGCCCTCTCACAGATCCCAGACACACCCTTACCACTCAACCCCTCACAAGCTCACATCCTCAACCTGCAGCTCCAGCCGCGTCTGGTTTTCATTACTCTGCTTTCGAACTTCCCAGCGTGATTCTTCAACAGCTATTAAGACAACATGAGCAAGGAGCTAGGCTTAGTTTTTGCTTATTCAACATCCAGCCTGGGGAATATCACCTCAGATGAAAAGCATGAATGAAGTGCACGTTTCTCAGCCTCCTCTTGCACAGACCTTGGAGTGTTCTCCTCAAAGGACATCTTTGCAACTATCTCCTCTTGAAAATTTGCAGTCTGCAAAAATGGCACCTGCCCTCTTGACTGCTTGCTATAGAATCCGTACATAGCAGACAGCTTAAAAGTACAGTGTCTCAAATTTCCAATCACCCTATAACAGACTTTTTCCTTTTTCTTTTTTAGGATCTAGGATAAAGCTGTATTAATCCAAAGAGCGAAGCCTAGAATGATGATCCAGGTAACCCAAACTGAAAATTGGCTGGCTGAACTTTCTGATTGGTGCCCCATTTTGTCCACAGGGCTGTCACTGCATAGATGCAGAAGAAAAATATTGCCATCAACCCACTACTTTATTCAGAAGCCCATTTTGCTTTCCCCCTGAGATCATTTGTTAAGTTTATAAGCAACCCTGGACCCCAAAACACCCCCTAGAAGTGTACACAAGGAATTCCATAATTTGTGCCTGACTTTGGCCCTAAATCAATTAAAATCTGATATGCTGCAAATAAAAGAATCATGTTAATATTTTGCCAGACAAAATCCTTCTGTAACAGTCAGTCACTTTGAACCCAACCCTCTAGCCACAAGCAGTGTAGATTTCAAGGGCCTGTTCTGCAGAAAGGAAAATGACTAACCAAGGCTGGGATGATGCAAAGACTCCAAGGCATTCAAGGTGCTACTTGGGGCTGGGTAAATGGTCTTAGGACCCTGGCAGGGTTTCAGCTGTCACAAAGGGCGGGCGAGGAGGGGGGGTGAGGCGGTTAGGTCAGACCCCTTAAACAATATAGCAGTCCTGCAGCAGTGACCTGAAATGCAATGGAGTCTGCAACTCAGTGTCGGTGTGGCCATCCATGCCCCAGGCATTTCAGTCCTCCCAGAAGCAGGAGCAAACTGTCACAACCCTCAGGCCCGCAGCAGTCTTTCCTTCTGTCCCCTAACCTTCAATCTTGAAAAAAAAAAAACAGGCAGGAGCCCGTCCTCTCTTGCAGACACAGCAGCATCGCGGCAGTGGGGGCTGGGAGGATGCAGGGAAGAGGGGTCTCATTCATCTACAGGAGACGGGACTTGGGGGATCAGCTCCGAGCTGCTGATGTGGTTCTGTCTGGAGTTACAGCAAGAAGGTATTCCGGGGCATGAATGCGCGCCCGCGAGGGAGACCCCTACGGTCCCAACGGTGCAAAGTGTTTGCAAATCATAAACACTACTTTGCTGCTGGGATCAAAACCCCCCAAATATGCGCAGACAGGATGTAACAAGTGTTTCGGGAGAAAGACACGCCTGAGCCACGGGTAGCTGGAGAGGAGGAGAGTGCGGAATCTGTCTGGGGGTTCCCGGGAAGCCCCCACCCGGGCAAGAGACATCCCCCTACCAGACCTCGCCGCGTGCGCACCGCGTCCCCAGCCGCGTCTAGACCGAGCCCCCCGGACTTCCCCGTCAACTCACCACTCGGCCCGAAAACCTCTCGGTGGCCCGCTTGACTTTGCCATAGGTGCCTTTGCCCAGGGTCTCCTGCAGCTCGTAGCGGTGCTTCAAGTTGTGCTTGTGGTGATGCCGCTTCACGCCATGCGGCTTCCTGGGCTCCAGGGCCGCCGCCGTGGGGGCTGCGAGCGCCCCCGCCTCCGGCGGAGAGCCCGGCGCCCCCGGCCCCGCGTCCGGGCCGGCCGCGGGCTCAGTGGCCCCCTCCATGTCCGAAAGCGGGGAGGGCCGGGCCGGAGAGGGCAAGAGCCGGCACGGCGCTCGCGGTGTCGGGGTCCCCGCCGAGAGAAACCCGGGCGCGCTCAAGGTCGCCCCCGCAACATCGCGAAGGCGGCCGGCTCCCGCCCGGGCTGCGGCTGGGTCACTGGCGGCGGCGGCGGCGGCGACGGCACATCTGGCGCCCCCGGCGCGCACGATCCGCGCACCGCCCACCGGCCGCGGCGAGCTGCGGCGCGTCGGGCGAGGTGGCGGGGATGGCAGGGGAGGCGCTGGTGTTCGCAGGAGGGAGGGGACAGGGGTGGCTCCGAGCGCAGAAGGGGGAGTGTTATGTGGGGCGCCGCGCCCCCAAGACCCCTCCCCTGGAGGACGCGCAGACGGGGCGGGGCGGGGCGGGGCGGGGGCGGCCCCCGGGGAGGGGGGCGAGGGGCGGCGCGGCCGGGGCTTCCCCACCTCCCGCCCGCCTCCCGGGCCCCGGGGCGGGGGATGGGAGCGTGTTGCGACTCGCCCTTTGTGCGGCTCCGGCTAGGCCGCGCCGGCGGCCGCGGGGCTTTGTCCTCGCTCGGCGGGGACAGAGCCGGGGGGTTCCCAGCCCCGGCGCCCCGTGCCCGGGCTCGCCCGCCGCCGCTACCGCGGGTCCTCCGCCGCCGCCGCCACCACCGCCTCCTTCAACGTCGGCTCCAGCCGCTCGGCCTCCCTTCCTGCTCGCGCCCGGGCGGCGACAGCGGCGGTGCGCCGAGCCCCGGGGCAGGGCAGACGAGAGCGCTCGGAGCCGGGGGCCGCCGGGGCCCTCTTGCGATCGGGCCGGGGGCGCTGCGGGCTGGGGCGCCCCTTCATTTTCTTTTGGGTGTCGCCGCGGCCGCCCGGCCGGAGACGGGGCGAGGCTGGGGGAGGGGAGCCGCGCGGGTGTTGGGTTACCGGCGGCGAGTCACGGCTCCCCCTCCCCCGCCGCGTGCGCACCCCCTCGCGCCGGCCCGCAGGCCCCCACCCTGGCTGGCGCAGGGCCGCTCGCCGGGGCTGGGGTTGCTGCGCGCCCCTGAAACCTCAAGAGGGGCGCTTTGACCCCCGCCCCACACCCTCCCAGGGGAAAGACGGAGGCGGGGAGGAAGGGAGGCTCCGCGGCTTAATCTGGGGCCAGACGCCTTGCAGGACTCCCGCCTGGGAGAGGAGAGTTGGGTCGCTAGAGGCGCCTGGATGGAGCTGGGCGCCCACCCTGCCCGCCAAGGCTGTCTTGGGAGGCGGGCAAACCGGGGACCTCGGATGGAGCAGGCCCCCATCCTGAGGCCGGCTGAGCCAGAGGCTACCGTGTTTGGAGTTCTCCTTTAATTGAAATGGCCAGATCATGGAGGTGGTACCCGGCACCCCATCCCTACAAGCGAGGATCAGGCAGGAAGGGCCTGCCCCGTTCATTTAAGAAGCAGCAAGGGAAAATGAAGGCGGCCAGAGAAAACGAGGCCTCGGGGAATTTTTGTAACCGTGCGGTAAACCACACTGGGATGGGAAGAGTGAGGAGTGAGGAATGTCTGGTGTGTTCTGCAGATGGCCTGGTGGTCGTTCACTGTTTCCACCAGTGAGCGGGCTTGCCCTTCCTCCGCAGCTCTCAGGTTCATCCTTTCTGCATTCCTGCTGCCTTCATGCTTGCCTATCCCTGATCACCTTACACTGAATCCAGCCACAGCAGACCCTCCCCATAAACCCTCTCCCCACTGCCAGAGAAATGCCCTATAACACTCCAGTCACCATGTTCTGTCCTCACTTGCAGGGCTTCTCTGCCCTCCTGCCACTATTCTGCTTTTATACAAAGTCTGTAGACACTGCATATGTATACTAGAAAGTCAGTGTAAGTAACATGCAGGTTGAGCCTGGCGTCCCAGTGGATAAGCTGTGTGACCTTTGTCAAATGACTTTACCTTTCCGAGCTTCGGTTTCTTGTTGAAGTATAGATTAGTGGATCTGTTTTACAGGTAAACTGATCATGTCTGTAGTGGTAATTAAAGCTGTTAACCCTGGGTCTTTCCAGGGACAAAGCAGCAATCCATTACCCCATCCTTTTGAAATTAAATGTGGCCATGTGACTTGCATAGACCAATGGAATGAGAGCCTTGATGTGCATTGCTTTTAGGTGAAGACTTTAAAGGACCAAAGGGCAAGTGCCCATGTCTTGACAATCCTGAAAATTCAACGTTGGCCATCCTGACAACCATAAAGTACAGAGATAGAGAGCCTCCCTCATCCAGCCTGGGCCTCTGTAAAGATGGCAGAGCTGGCCCAAACCTGCATTAGAAAAGTCATGTGAGCAAATGTTAAACGTGTTAAATCGGGCTTCCCTGGTGGTCCAGTGGGTAAAGAATCCACCTTGCAGTGCAAGGGGCACCCGTTGGATCCCTGGCCAGGGAAGATCCCACATGCAGAGGAAGGACTGGGCCCGTGTGTCCAGTTGCGAGCCAGCGCTCTGGAGCGCGTGCGCCCAGAGCCGGTGCTCTACAACGAGAGAGACCACTGCAATGGGAGGCCCACACAGGCCAAAAAATAAAAATCGATGAAAGTAAAACCAATGAAAGAGGCCAAAATTTTTTTTAAATGTTAAATCAGTGAGATTTAGCAGTTGTTTGTTATAGCAGCATATTGTGCTATAGCTTGCTATAGCTTATTGTGACTGATGGTGATGTTCCCAAGTGTCAGATTTAATCAGTATTGAATGAAGAGCACCTACCATGTGCTGATCCTATTTTGTGACAATAAGCCCTGTTTTGAGCTGAGGAAACCAGATCAGAAAGGTTATGTAATTTGCCTGAAATTACACCGGTTGTAAATAGCCATCCCAAGATTTAAATCCTACCTATCCAGTCCCAAAGTATGTGTTCTTCATCCACATAGGCAGTTCTACCTCTCCTTAAATGGGAAGGATGGAAACAGTACAATGCCTGGCACATGGTCATGCCCAAGCACAGGAGTTCCTCTCAGAAACCTTTTTAAAATTGCACAATTTAGCAAGTGTTTCACATAGATTAGTGGATCTGTTTTACAGGTAAACTGATCATGTCTGTAGTGGTAATTAAAGCTGTTAACCCTGGGTCTTTCCAGGGACAAAGCAGCAATCCATTACCCCATCCTTTTGAAATTAAATGTGGCCATGTGACTTGCATAGACCAATGGAATGAGAGCCTTGATGTGCATTGCTTTTAGGTGAAGACTTTAAAGGACCAAAGGGCAAGTGCCCATGTCTTGACAATCCTGAAAATTCAACGTTGGCCATCCTGACAACCATAAAGTACAGAGATAGAGAGCCTCCCTCATCCAGCCTGGGCCTCTGTAAAGATGGCAGAGCTGGCCCAAACCTGCATTAGAAAAGTCATGTGAGCAAATGTTAAACGTGTTAAATCGGGCTTCCTGGTGGTCCAGTGGGTAAAGAATCCACCTTGCAGTGCAAGGGGCACCCGTTGGATCCCTGGCCAGGGAAGATCCCACATGCAGAGGAAGGACTGGGCCCGTGTGTCCAGTTGCGAGCCAGCGCTCTGGAGCGCGTGCGCCCAGAGCCGGTGCTCTACAACGAGAGAGACCACTGCAATGGGAGGCCCACACAGGCCAAAAAATAAAAATCGATGAAAGTAAAACCAATGAAAGAGGCCAAAATTTTTTTTAAATGTTAAATCAGTGAGATTTAGCAGTTGTTTGTTATAGCAGCATATTGTGCTATAGCTTGCTATAGCTTATTGTGACTGATGGTGATGTTCCCAAGTGTCAGATTTAATCAGTATTGAATGAAGAGCACCTACCATGTGCTGATCCTATTTTGTGACAATAAGCCCTGTTTTGAGCTGAGGAAACCAGATCAGAAAGGTTATGTAATTTGCCTGAAATTACACCGGTTGTAAATAGCCATCCCAAGATTTAAATCCTACCTATCCAGTCCCAAAGTATGTGTTCTTCATCCACATAGGCAGTTCTACCTCTCCTTAAATGGGAAGGATGGAAACAGTACAATGCCTGGCACATGGTCATGCCCAAGCACAGGGAGTTCCTCTCCAGACTGAATTCCTATAGCATTTATAATTTGAACCACACTTCAGCACAATGTTATCATGCATGTGCTCAAGTGTTTTCACATAGATAAAGCATTTCCTGCAACAAACTCCTAGGCTTCCTTGGTTAAGAGCTTGAATTCTGAAGTCAGACTGCCTGGGTTCAAGTCCCTGTTCCATCAGTCATAATTGAGCATCTTGGACAATTATTTTTCCTCTCTACCTCTCTGTTCTCTCATCTACAGAATGGTGATGGTAATAACAGCGATGGCATTGGTGGTGGGGACAGTATGTCTTAGGGGGTTGGTGTGAGAATTAACAGATATATACACTCAGGGACTTCCCTGGTGGTCCAGTGGGTAAAGAGTCTGCCTTGCAGTGCAAGAGGCACTGGTTCAATCCCTGGCTGGGGAAGATCCCACGTGCCACAGAGCAGCTGGATCAGTATGTCCAGTTGCGAGTCAGCACTCTAGAACACATGCACCCAGAGCCGGTGCTCTATAGCAAGAGAGGCCACTGCAATGGGAGGCCCACATAGGCCAAAGAATAAAGACGGATGAAAATGTATAAGTAGGGCTTCCCTGGTGGTCCAGTGGGTAACGACACTGCCTTGCAGTGCAAGGGGCGCCGGTTCAATCCCTGGCCTGGGAGGATCCCACATGCTGCGGAGCGGCTGGACTACTGAGCCAGAGCTCTGGAGCGCATGCACCCAGAGCCAGTGCTCTGCAGCGACGGAGGCCAATGCGATGGGAAGACCACACAGGCCAAAGAACAAAGATAAATGAATGAAAGATCAATATAAGTGGCCAAAAAAAATGTATAAGTAAAAAACCAATAAAGGAGGCCAAATTAAAGAGAAAAGAGATAAATACACTCAATAAATCACGGCTTATTAATATTACACTCATTTTTCTTCGTCTTATGACTCCTACTAGAATTCAGGCAGTTACAAGCAGGTTAATTGTGCTGCCTGATTTGACTGATTTCTGGCTCCATTCTGGCTGTGGGACCAGTGTTGTCACATCAGCAGTCAGAAGCAGGACATCCACCCTGTCCTACAACTTGTATTTACATAAGGCTCACTACCGGTTCTTTGTTGCTCTTTCCATTGTCAAAGCAGTTTAAAAGAAAGAAAGGTTTGCTCTCTTGAGAAATCTTTGTTTAGAAAGCCTCAGTAATGCCAGTTATGGTTTATCTGCTATCTACTATCTGCAGGGACCTTTATATTATTACCTCTAATCGTCATAAAACTGTAAGATGGGCTGCAGTTAGCTGTTAACACTGAGACTCAAAGAGGTTAAGTTATCTGTGATCAGGCTTTACTCTGATCTCTGTTCCAAGCTGCCTATCCTCCCATCTCACATCCATGAATGTGAATGCTTTGGTTGACACAAGTCTTACATTTTTCTAGGCAAGGTTTTAGAAAGTTACCTAAGGCTGTGACATGTCTAACTTAAAGTGTGTTGTCTGGTAGATAGAATAAAAAACAACCCAGGAAAGTTTATTCTTCACAGGGGCAGATTTCTAGTTGTTGTTCAGTTGCAAGATCTTGTCTAACTCTGCAACTCCATGGACTGTAGCCCACCAGGCTCCTCTGTCCAAGGGATTTCCCAGACAAGAATACAGGAGTGAGTTGTCATTTCCTTCTCCAGGGGATCTTCCTGGATCAGGGATCGAAACCTGTATCTCCTGCCTTGACAGGCAGAGTTTTGCTCCTGAGGCACCTCGGAAGCCCAGATTTTTAGTTGCCCACCAAATAGTCATACTTCTCAAACAGGTGAGCTCACAGACTGGGGATGTATCTCCCTCCTCCTTTGCATCCCACTGTGGCCATATGACTGGTTCTCTCTCATGGAATATGAGCAAAAGTGATGCGTATTGCTTCCAGGGCTTTGAAAATGGGTGTGCCTCCCCCGCTTTGCCTAGATGGAAGCAGAGGACTCCAAAGCCCCAGAAAATGGTGCGGCCACCAAATAAAAGAAGTGTTTGTCCCTGCATCACCTTAGGAATAAAGCCATCCTCTGGCCAGGACGTTGGACTGATACATGAGTGAGAAGTAAGCTTCTCTTGGGGGCTGTGTGTGTTTATGGTAGTTGCTCAGTTGTATCCTACTGTTTGTGATCCCATGAACTATAGCCCACCAGGCTCCTCTGTCCATAGAATTCTCTAGGCAAGAATACTGGAGTGGATTGCCATTCCCTTCTCCAGGCAATCTTCCCGACCCAGGGATTACACCCACATCTCGTGCGTCTCCTGCATTGACAAGCAGATTCTTTACCACTGTGCTGCCGTGCTTACATATAAAAAGCAAAATGAGAGAGTATAAGAATGATCGTTGGAACCCAAAATACCACTTCTGTGTTCTCTCTCCACTTGCTTATATTTAAGGAGAAAGCTGATTGTTTGGAGCTGGAAGTCTTTCCTTTAATTTTCTCTGGATTATATATATCAGACATCAAAACAAGCGTAGTATTCAGTAGTCATAAAATGACTTAGTAAGAAAGAAATGTAGTCATTCAACAGTATTTCTTTTTTCCCACTATGTACCAGGCATCTGGGGCTGAGAACGCACTGTGACAGAAAAGACCTGGTCTCGTCTTCACGAAGCTTCCAGTCTGTGGGTAATAAATATAATTTATAACATTCCTGACCTCCAGCCACCAAACTTTTTGGGAAATCCTGGGCTATTTAGAAGTGGAATATGAGCTTAACAACTAAAATTTCCTCATACATCAAAACACTACACTGTGTTTCTTCCCGTGGCTAGAGAAACAGTAAGAATGGTGGTTAAGAGCATAGGCTTCAGAGTTAGGACCGGTTGAATTTAAATCCTGGCTCTGCCATTTTCAAACTATGTGGTCTTGGGCAACTTCTTTGTTTCTCAGTTTCCTCGTCTTTAAAATGGGGACACTCATAATACCAAGCTCAAAAGAGGTTCCGTTGGGAATTGAGTTAATGCAAAAAAAAAAAAAAAACACTATGAGCAAGAAGTACCTTTGAACAGGCATTGAAGAAGTCTCTTGAGAGCCCTTTAGACAGCGGAAGGTCAAATCGGTCAATCCTAAAGGAAATCAATTCTGAACATTCACTGGGAGGACTGATGCTGGAGCTAAAGTTCCAACTCTTTGGCCACCTGATGCAAAGAACTGACTCATTAGAAAAGATCCTGATGCTAGGAAGGATTGAAGGCAGGAGGAGAAAGGGGACGACAGATGGTTGGATGGCCTCACCAATTCAGTGGACATGAGTTTGAGCAAACTCCCGGAGTTGGTGAAGGACAGGGAAGCCTGGCATGCTTCAGTCCATGGTGTGGCACAGAGTAGGACATAACTTAGTGACCAAACAACAACAAAGAACAGCATGAGATGACATGAGATGGCACCCAGTAAATATGGGCTGTTACTATTTTTGGCCACCTTCAGTCTTGTGTATAAAAGGATACAGCATGTAAATAACAGAACACTCTAAAAGTCAAATAAAATTTAAAAAAAAATTGCAGTGGAAACAGCAGACAACCTTTTCAGTGGAGCTGACATGGCAAAGGGAAGCAGAACATCAATAGAATCAGTTGATATTATAAGGATTCAACTGAAATCACCCAGATTGAGGTCCTACTTTCCATTCTTCTCATCTGGTTAGTGACTGAGGGTGCACAAGAGTCCTGTTGGGAAAAGCATCACACTGGGTATTCCCCAGAGTGTGTGACGACCCAGGGGACGAGAGACAGGGTGCCTGGCCCCTGCTGAGCCTGTGCCCTGGTCCTCTGGGCAGGTACCTTCACCTCTCTGTGAAATCCTGGCATCAGGTGAGATGCTCCTCAGGGCTGACAATTCTCAGTCCCTTTTGGAGATTTCAGTTTTACAAACCCGGCACGTTCCTTCTTTTCCTCTCTGCTCCGTGCACGTGTGAAGAGAATGAGGCAAGCGGACAGTTAGCAACAGCTCCCTTTGCTTTGTTTTCTTTGTCCTAAATTTTACACTGAAAAATAAGATAGTGGCTTCCTGTGGGAACACGACAGCGGGGATTCCTTGGAAGGTTCTGTTACTGAGAAAAGAAACTGAAATGTGATAAATTCCCTATCAACAGGGAAAGCGCTGGCAGGACTCCAGCAGGAACAAACAATACCTGACCACCCTGGAAAGAGGGGCTGCCCGAACACTGAGCAAGCACAGCAGAGATGAGCCGGGGTCACGTGGGGAAAACTCCAGCTATAATGGAAGAGCCTTTGGGCTTCGTTGAAATTGAATAGGGATTTCTGGGCAGGTTGGGGAGACAGAAAATGTTCTTGATGGGGAGGAGGGGATAATTAGGAAGTTTGGGACGGATATGTACACATGGCTATATTTAAAATGAATAACCACTAAGGACAAAGAACTCTCAATGGAGAGCTCGTTTGTGGCAGCCTGGATGGGCGGGGAGTTCGGGGGCGGATGGATACATGTATATGTATGGCTGAGCCTCTTTGCTGTGCAGCTAAACTATCACAGCGTTGCTGCTGGGCACTACTCCAATATAAAATAAAAAGTTAACAAATACAATGAAAAGATATTAGAGATAGGGCTTCCCTGGTGGTCTAGTGGTTAAGAATGTGCCTCCCGATGTAGGGGACACAGGTTCGACCCCTGATCCAGGAAGATCCCACACACTGAGGAGCGACTGAGCCCTTGCAGCACAACTACTGAGCCCACCTGTGGCAGTTACCGAAGCCCCCTTGATTAGAGCCCATGCTCCATAATAAGAGAAGCCACCACAATATGAAGCCCCTGCCCGACACAAGAAGAGAATGCTCCTGTGCAGCAGCGAAGACCCACTGCAGCCAATAAATAAATAAACCTAAAAAAAAAAAGATATTAGAGGCAGCCCTGCAAAAGTAATAAATAAAAATAAAGAGTTCCTCTGGACATTTCACTACCTGCCTGGGTGAATGCACTCAGTCACATTAGCTAAGTGCTTACCACGGGCTCATCATGATTCCAGGTGCTGGAGATACAGAAAACGAGATCCCCGCCTTCATTCAGTTTACAAATAGACACACAGATGTCCTATAACTGTCAGGGCTAGCAGGAAGAATAAAACCAGGTAAAGCAGTAGAGAATGACGAGGGCGGCAAGGAAAAGGCTTTCTGATAAGGTGACATTTGAGCAGAGACTCTAAGGAAGTGGGAGAAGAGACCCCCTGGGTCTCTAGGGAACCATATGCATACCTAGGGAAAGACCCTCCCCGGCAGAAAGTACAAATATCCTGAGGCAGGAAGGCCCTTGGCATGTTGATGAAACAGGGAAGAGGTCACCATGAGTACAGTGGGTTAGGAGCAAGCACAGCAGAGATGAGCCGGGGTCACGTGGGGAAAACTCCAGCTATAATGGAAGAGCCTTTGGGCTTCGTTGAAATTGAATAGGGATTTCTGGGCAGGTTGGGGAGACAGAAAATGTTCTTGATGGGGAGGAGGGGATAATTAGGAAGTTTGGGACGGATATGTACACATGGCTATATTTAAAATGAATAACCACTAAGGACAAAGAACTCTCAATGGAGAGCTCGTTTGTGGCAGCCTGGATGGGCGGGGAGTTCGGGGGCGGATGGATACATGTATATGTATGGCTGAGCCTCTTTGCTGTGCAGCTAAACTATCACAGCGTTGCTGCTGGGCACTACTCCAATATAAAATAAAAAGTTAACAAATACAATGAAAAGATATTAGAGATAGGGCTTCCCTGGTGGTCTAGTGGTTAAGAATGTGCCTCCCGATGTAGGGGACACAGGTTCGACCCCTGATCCAGGAAGATCCCACACACTGAGGAGCGACTGAGCCCTTGCAGCACAACTACTGAGCCCACCTGTGGCAGTTACCGAAGCCCCCTTGATTAGAGCCCATGCTCCATAATAAGAGAAGCCACCACAATATGAAGCCCCTGCCCGACACAAGAAGAGAATGCTCCTGTGCAGCAGCGAAGACCCACTGCAGCCAATAAATAAATAAACCTAAAAAAAAAAAGATATTAGAGGCAGCCCTGCAAAAGTAATAAATAAAAATAAAGAGTTCCTCTGGACATTTCACTACCTGCCTGGGTGAATGCACTCAGTCACATTAGCTAAGTGCTTACCACGGGCTCATCATGATTCCAGGTGCTGGAGATACAGAAAACGAGATCCCCGCCTTCATTCAGTTTACAAATAGACACACAGATGTCCTATAACTGTCAGGGCTAGCAGGAAGAATAAAACCAGGTAAAGCAGTAGAGAATGACGAGGGCGGCAAGGAAAAGGCTTTCTGATAAGGTGACATTTGAGCAGAGACTCTAAGGAAGTGGGAGAAGAGACCCCCTGGGTCTCTAGGGAACCATATGCATACCTAGGGAAAGACCCTCCCCGGCAGAAAGTACAAATATCCTGAGGCAGGAAGGCCCTTGGCATGTTGATGAAACAGGGAAGAGGTCACCATGAGTACAGTGGGTTAGGAGGACAGGAGTAGGGGAGCTAACCGAAGGACCCAATCCTGCATTGATGGCACAGTGGTCAAGAGCCTTCCTGCCAGGCTTCCCTGATAGCTCAGTGGTAAAGCGTTCACCTGGCAATGCAGGAGACATCCGCGGAGCAACGAAGCCCATGAGCCCCAACTATGGCGTCTGTGCTCTAGAGCCTCGGAGCCGCAATGACTGAGCCCATGGGCCACAACCACTGAAGCCTGTGTGCCCTAGAGCCCGAGTTCTACAACAAGAAAAAGCCACCCAATAGCCAAGACATAGAAGCCACCTAAATGACCATCAAGATGAAGAGAAGTGTTCTATAACTTAAAACAAAATGAAATGATGTCATTTGCAGCAGCATGGATGGATCTGAAGATTGTCAAACGAAGGGAAGTAAATTCGATGAAGACAAATGTCATATGATATCACTTATATGAACAATCTAAAAAGAATTTTACAAATGAACTTATTTATAAGACAGAAAGAGTCACAGACATAGAAAATAAACTATGTTTACCAAAAGGAAAAGGGGGTGGTAGAGGGACAAATTAGGACTTTGGGATTAATCAATACACTATATAAAATAAACAAGGACCTACTGTTAAAAAAAAAAAAAGAAAGAAAGAAAGAAAAGTCACCGCAACAAGAAACCTGCTCACCTCAACTAGAAAGTAGCTTCCACTCCCTGCAACTAGAGAAGAGCCTGTAGAAGCAGTGAAAACCCAGAGCAGCAAAAAATGAATGAATTAATTAATTTTAAAAAATTATTAAAACAAACAAAAAAAAGAGTCTTCCTGCCAATGCAAGAAACACAAGAGACACAGGTTCAATCCCTGGGTCGGGAAGATCCCCTGGAGGGGGAAATTGCAATCCACTCCTGTATTCTTGCCTGGAAAAGCCCCATGGAGAGAGCAGACTGGCGGGCTATTGTCCATGGGGTCACAAAGAGTGGGACACAATGGATTGTACACACATCCAATCCTGTAGGGCTTTACAGAGTGGGTCTCTAGGGAACCATATGCATACCTAGGGAAAGACCCTCCCCGGCAGAAAGTACAAATATCCTGAGGCAGGAAGGCCCTTGGCATGTTGATGAAACAGGGAAGAGGTCACCATGAGTACAGTGGGTTAGGAGGACAGGAGTAGGGGAGCTAACCAAGGACCCAATCCTGCATTGATGGCACAGTGGTCAAGAGCCTTCCTGCCAGGCTTCCCTGATAGCTCAGTGGTAAAGCGTTCACCTGGCAATGCAGGAGACATCCGCGGAGCAACGAAGCCCATGAGCCCCAACTATGGCGTCTGTGCTCTAGAGCCTCGGAGCCGCAATGACTGAGCCCATGGGCCACAACCACTGAAGCCTGTGTGCCCTAGAGCCCGAGTTCTACAACAAGAAAAAGCCACCCAATAGCCAAGACATAGAAGCCACCTAAATGACCATCAAGATGAAGAGAAGTGTTCTATAACTTAAAACAAAATGAAATGATGTCATTTGCAGCAGCATGGATGGATCTGAAGATTGTCAAACGAAGGGAAGTAAATTCGATGAAGACAAATGTCATATGATATCACTTATATGAACAATCTAAAAAGAATTTTACAAATGAACTTATTTATAAGACAGAAAGAGTCACAGACATAGAAAATAAACTATGTTTACCAAAAGGAAAAGGGGGTGGTAGAGGGACAAATTAGGACTTTGGGATTAATCAATACACTATATAAAATAAACAAGGACCTACTGTTAAAAAAAAAAAAAAGAAAGAAAGAAAAGTCACCGCAACAAGAAACCTGCTCACCTCAACTAGAAAGTAGCTTCCACTCCCTGCAACTAGAGAAGAGCCTGTAGAAGCAGTGAAAACCCAGAGCAGCAAAAAATGAATGAATTAATTAATTTTAAAAAATTATTAAAACAAACAAAAAAAAGAGTCTTCCTGCCAATGCAAGAAACACAAGAGACACAGGTTCAATCCCTGGGTCGGGAAGATCCCCTGGAGGGGGAAATTGCAATCCACTCCTGTATTCTTGCCTGGAAAAGCCCCATGGAGAGAGCAGACTGGCGGGCTATTGTCCATGGGGTCACAAAGAGTGGGACACAATGGATTGTACACACATCCAATCCTGTAGGGCTTTACAGAGCAGTGGGAGAGCTCTGGGTTTCATTCTAAGTCAGAAAGGAAGCCACTGGCCAGTTCTGATTAGAGCAGTGACGTAATCAGACGTGGATTTGAAAAGTCCCCTTATAACCACTGGACTGAAGGTAGGCTTGAGGAGGGAGGGAAGGGACCTGGGGCAGGGCAGGGAGGAGGGCAAAGGAGAGGCACCTACGAGAACTACAAAGCAAGGACTACCGCTCTTTAGCTGACCTCCTCTCTGCCATCCTTCTTCCACGTGGTCACCGTATGCTGTTCCTAAAACACATGTCTATCTGACCCTGTATCTCCCTCTGCTATCTCCTGTGGCCTTCAGGACAGAGTTCAAACTCCTTAGCCTCACATACAGGGCAGCTGGACAGAGTAATAAGAGCATCATAGCATCAGAAAGACCTGGTTCAGAACCCTGGCCCTGCCGATCACCCGCTGTGTGAGTTTGCTCAAGTCACTCAGCCTCTCTGAACTTGGTTTCTTCTCTTTCCTCCTTGTCCTGGATATTCCTACCTGAGAACAGAGACTTTGTCTTGTTCCCTCTGTATATTGAGCACATAGAACAATGTCTAGTACATAATAGATTCTCAGCAAGCTTTGTGTGGAGTCAGTGAATGAGCTCATAGAGGAGAAACATCTGGTATGGCGGCTGTCACACAGGTGCCCAGCCATGCGTTTTTCTATGGTTGAGTAATGCCTGCTTCCCTTTCCCTGCACGATCTGCCCCTAAAGGCCCTCTCTGGATTCATATCCACACCACCTCCTCCCGCCAAGTGCCCAGCCTTCCTGGGATGTTTCACACTCTTTCCCATCTCTCTACATTTATACACGCTGTACCCAAGGCCTGGAACACCCCCTTTCCTGTCCTCCAAGTGACAAATTCCCACTCACCTCGGACACGGAGCCCAAGACGTCACTCTGCCTCTGATCCTGTGCTAGACAGAACTGAAGGCTCTGTCCCCAGAGCGCTCAGTGCCTGGGTCTATGGCAGCACTTACTTCATAGCAGTACAGTTATTTGAGTGTGTGCCCAGCTCTGCTCAGTTTCCTGAGAGCTCCAGGGCCTAGAATAGCACCATCTGATAGAAATCCAATGTGAGCCATGCATAGCATTTATTTTTTTAATTCATCTTTTTTCCCTTTTGATTTTTTTAATATTTGTTTTTATTTATCCTGCTGTTTTGGGTCTTAGGTGCAACATTCGGGGTCTTATGTGAATGCTTAGTTGCCCTATGACGGATCTAGGCCCCTGATGAGGGATCAAGCCCAGGTCTCCTGCTTGGGAGCATAGTCTTAACCACTGGACTACCAGGGAAGTCCCCTGTATAGCATTTAAACTTTTCTAATAGCCACACTAAAAGCAAGTTTTAAAAAAATGAAAAATTAATCTTAGTCCTATGTTTTACTTAACCTAGTCTGTTCAAAATATTGTTTCAACTTGCAGTCAAGATGTAATCAATATAAGAAACTCATCAGTGAGATATCTGACATGCTTCTTTTTGTGCTAAGTTGTCAAAAATCCCTGGCATGGGGCTTCCCCTGGTGGTCCAGTGGGGAAGGACACCGCCTTGCAGTGCAAGGGACGCCGGTTCGAGCCCTGGCCTGGGAAGATCCCACGTGCCACAGAGCGGCTGGACTGATGTGTCCAATCGCCGAGCCGGACTCTGGAGTGCATGCGCCTGGAGCCAGTGCTCTGCAACGACAGACTCCGCCGCGATGGGAGGCTCACAGGGGCCAAAGAACAAAGACGGATGAAAATGGAGAAATGAAAGACCAATGGAAGTCTCCACCATGCGTTTTTCTATGGTTGAGTAATGCCTGCTTCCCTTTCCCTGCACGATCTGCCCTAAAGGCCCTCTCTGGATTCATATCCACACCACCTCCCGCCAAGTGCCCAGCCTTCCTGGGATGTTTCACACTCTTTCCCATCTCTCTACATTTATACACGCTGTACCCAAGGCCTGGAACACCCCCTTTCCTGTCCTCCAAGTGACAAATTCCCACTCACCTCGGACACGGAGCCCAAGACGTCACTCTGCCTCTGATCCTGTGCTAGACAGAACTGAAGGCTCTGTCCCCAGAGCGCTCAGTGCCTGGGTCTATGGCAGCACTTACTTCATAGCAGTACAGTTATTTGAGTGTGTGCCCAGCTCTGCTCAGTTTCCTGAGAGCTCCAGGGCCTAGAATAGCACCATCTGATAGAAATCCAATGTGAGCCATGCATAGCATTTATTTTTTTAATTCATCTTTTTTCCCTTTTGATTTTTTTAATATTTGTTTTTATTTATCCTGCTGTTTTGGGTCTTAGGTGCAACATTCGGGGTCTTATGTGAATGCTTAGTTGCCCTATGACGGATCTAGGCCCCTGATGAGGGATCAAGCCCAGGTCTCCTGCTTGGGAGCATAGTCTTAACCACTGGACTACCAGGGAAGTCCCCTGTATAGCATTTAAACTTTTCTAATAGCCACACTAAAAGCAAGTTTTAAAAAAATGAAAAATTAATCTTAGTCCTATGTTTTACTTAACCTAGTCTGTTCAAAATATTGTTTCAACTTGCAGTCAAGATGTAATCAATATAAGAAACTCATCAGTGAGATATCTGACATGCTTCTTTTTGTGCTAAGTTGTCAAAAATCCCTGGCATGGGGCTTCCCCTGGTGGTCCAGTGGGGAAGGACACCGCCTTGCAGTGCAAGAGGCGCCGGTTTGATCCCAGGCCTGGGAAGATCCCACGTGCCACGGAGCGGCTGGACTGATGTGTCCAATCGCCGAGCCGGAGCTCTGGAGCGCATGCGCCGAGAGCTGGCGCTCTGCAGCGACAGACGCCACCGCGATGGGAGGCCCACAGGAGCCAAAGAACAAAGACGGATGAAAATAGAGAAATGAAAGACCAATGGAAGTGGCCCGCCCGCCCCCCTCCCTCCCCAACCTCCGCCCAAAATAAATAAATAAATAAATCTTTAAAAAAAAAAAAATCCCTGGCATGATTTACTCTTACTGTGAATCTCAGTTCAAAGCTAAGCTTCTAAGGGTGACTCTGAAATGTAACCCTAGCACAGCAATAAAGTTGTATTTAACAGAAACATATTTTCCACTGATATGAGGTTTTCTGCTTTGAATTTTAATTAATTGCATGAAATTAAAATTTGACTTCCTCAAGCACGTGGCCACATTTCAAGCGCTCAGTAGCTACAGTTGGCTGATGACTGTCGTATCCAACAGTACAGAGCTAGAGCATATTCTTCATTCTAGTAGACGTATAGATCTGACTTGTAGTGGGTGCCATACAAACACTGGAAAGGTGAGGAGTGAATGGATGGGTGGGTGGATGAATTTGGCTACCTTTACTTCCTCTCTAGTTTACCTTCTTATTTCTTACTCTGGAAATGTATACTCCTGGAAAGAAAGAAAGAACTTAAGAGAAAGGTGAATCCATAGACACCTTCCTTGGACTCCCGATTGTTCAAGCTGCCCCACTGGGTAAAGTTCAAAGGCATTAAACTTCTACTCTCTGACCCACTCCACACAACTCAGCAGCCTCCCTCAGCTCTGGCTCAGATGTCACCTTGCCAGTGGAGGTCTTCCCTGATCATCCTGTTTAAAACTACAGCCCACCCTCTCCTTCCCCACCCTACCAGCGGTGCTCCTTATCTTCTTTATTCTTCATCATTGCATTTACCAGTGTAGAATATGATGTGTGCCTGCTAAATTGCTCAAGTCATACTCAACTCTTTTTGACCCTATGGATTATAGCCCACCAGGCTCCTCTGTCCTTGAGATTCTCCAGGAAAGGATACTGGAGTGGGTTGCAATGCCCTCCTCCAGGAGATCTTCCCAACTCAGGGATCGAACCAAGGCCTCTTACATCTCCTACATTGGCAGGCAGTTCCTTTACCCAGGCTCCTATGCCACCTGGGAAGCATATAATATGATATAATCTACATATTTGTCTGGGCAAAACAGAGATTTTTTTCCATATTACTTGCTCATGAATCCCCAGGACCTGGTATATAATAAATGTTCAATAATTCTTTGTGAAATGAATGAATGGATGGATCAATAATTTGAGTTCCAGTTCTTTCATCTGCAAGTTCTATGAACCCAGTAAGTAAACCTCAATTCCCTCATCTGGAAAATGAGTCTCGTCATAACACCTTATAGAACTGTATGGTATGATCCGATAGGGCTAATGTTTATGTTATAGGACTAAGTAAGATGTCTTTGAAGTTTTTAGCATGGCATCTACATGTGATAAGCATTGACAAAATGGGAGCTGATGACTATTTAACCAATTTATTCAGTTTCTTCTATCAACTATAACAATCACATGAAGCAATTATAAATCCCAAGTAATTCTGTCCCAAATAAGCCAACCAAAGAACTCTTAGGTCAGGGAGAAACAGTCCTGGGATCTAGATGGCCTCCGTCGTTGCCTGTGTTTACCTGTCCTGTTTTTATTTGTATTTCTAACCCTGGGATACGGGTCCCTCAGCCCTGCCCTGCCAAGACCCAGGGCAGCTCGGTGCCAGGCCCTCGTCCGTTATGTTTACCGTCACCAGGGACTTCGGTGCTGAATGCCGACTGGAGAGGGGGGGGCATTCCAGGCGTGTCGCCAGCCTGCCTGTGACGGGAGAAGGTCCTGGCCCACCTGCTTGAGAGCGGTGCCCCCGGGCCTTAGATGGCCAGCAGCCTGGCAGCTGGGCCCATCGGGAGCCAGGCTGCCCAGGCGGCCAGCTGATGAGGGCTTCGGCAGCTGCCTTCCCAGCACACGAGGCACATGCCCCAAGTTCTGCTCGAAGAACTGCTGCTCCAGCTCCTTCTACAACCTCATCTTTTGAAATCTTTCATTTAACAGGCACGTTTCCAGCCTCCCTTTCCCTTCACAACCTCCACAGCCACCTGTTTCATTCATTCACACAACGCGTTCCTTGAGCACCTATAAGATGCAGTCCTTGTGCCAGGACTGCGGATCAAGGGTCCTCTCAGCTAGTCCTCTGCCCTCAGGAAGTTTCTAATACCTCCTGTGGGCATCTTGCTTGCCCATCTGCCAAACGCCTTCACACAACTGACTTCGTTTCATTCTCATAATGATATTATACTTGGGATTAGAGATTTTGATTTTCCCCATCTTTCACTTGATGTGCTAAGAGCCCGAGTGCCTTATCTAAGTTCTCACAGCTCATAAATGGGGAACCAAGGCTCAAACTCAGGTATTTTGGCCCCACCACAGCTCGTATCCAAGCAACATCACATCTCCCAAACAGCCGTTCTATAAAAGTCACAAAAAGTCAGCTTGCTGAAAGATAAAGGCCATTTGAATGGCTCCAAAGAGAACTGTGTATTTTGTTTGAGGAGGAGAGAGACTGAGTCCCTCCCTAAACCAGACAGAAGCAGGGGCAGGGTACGGGGATCTAGAAGCAACCAGGAATTCAGATGAACTCAGGGTCTCCCAGATCGCTTTCCCTGGCCCCTCCAATGCAAGCATTCCATTTGGGATTTCTGAAACCTCAGAATCCGAGCCCTGACTGCCCAAATTAACAGAATGTGGACTAAAACAGAAGATGCAAGCCCCAGTATGAACCACACCTCTTCCTCCTTCCCTACACCTCCCCATCCCCACAGAAATTACCTGCTGTTTAGAGGGCATTCCAGGGCGTGTCCAGGCCCTCGTCCGTTATGTTTACCGTCACCAGGGACTTCGTGCTGAATGCCGACTGGAGAGGGGGGGGCATTCCAGGCGTGTCGCCAGCCTGCCTGTGACGGGAGAAGGTCCTGGCCCACCTGCTTGAGAGCGGTGCCCCCGGGCCTTAGATGGCCAGCAGCCTGGCAGCTGGGCCCATCGGGAGCCAGGCTGCCCAGGCGGCCAGCTGATGAGGGCTTCGGCAGCTGCCTTCCCAGCACACGAGGCACATGCCCCAAGTTCTGCTCGAAGAACTGCTGCTCCAGCTCCTTCTACAACCTCATCTTTTGAAATCTTTCATTTAACAGGCACGTTTCCAGCCTCCCTTTCCCTTCACAACCTCCACAGCCACCTGTTTCATTCATTCACACAACGCGTTCCTTGAGCACCTATAAGATGCAGTCCTTGTGCCAGGACTGCGGATCAAGGGTCCTCTCAGCTAGTCCTCTGCCCTCAGGAAGTTTCTAATACCTCCTGTGGGCATCTTGCTTGCCCATCTGCCAAACGCCTTCACACAACTGACTTCGTTTCATTCTCATAATGATATTATACTTGGGATTAGAGATTTTGATTTTCCCCATCTTTCACTTGATGTGCTAAGAGCCCGAGTGCCTTATCTAAGTTCTCACAGCTCATAAATGGGGAACCAAGGCTCAAACTCAGGTATTTTGGCCCCACCACAGCTCGTATCCAAGCAACATCACATCTCCCAAACAGCCGTTCTATAAAAGTCACAAAAAGTCAGCTTGCTGAAAGATAAAGGCCATTTGAATGGCTCCAAAGAGAACTGTGTATTTTGTTTGAGGAGGAGAGAGACTGAGTCCCTCCCTAAACCAGACAGAAGCAGGGGCAGGGTACGGGGATCTAGAAGCAACCAGGAATTCAGATGAACTCAGGGTCTCCCCAGATCGCTTTCCCTGGCCCCTCCAATGCAAGCATTCCATTTGGGATTTCTGAAACCTCAGAATCCGGAGCCCTGACTGCCCAAATTAACAGAATGTGGACTAAAACAGAAGATGCAAGCCCCAGTATGAACCACACCTCTTCCTCCTTCCCTACACCTCCCCCATCCCCACCCAGAAATGCCATTTCTGGTGTCCCTACCTGGAAACCTGAAGTTCTCTGAAAGAAACTTCCAGGTGGTTTTATAAGATAAAACATTTTCCCATAGCACCACCAAGTGGCTGAATCTCTGCCTGTAAAAATCTCTATGAAATAGGCAGAAGAAATCCAGTTCACTTCAGGGCACAAAATACTTCATGGCCAGGACTGAGAGAGAGAGAAGGGAAAAAAAAAAAAAAAAAAAAAACTTGGCCAACATGGAAGCAAAGTGGAGAAATTTGGGGGCTATCCAGGAGGTGTGGATGGCCTCAGGACCAGGAAAAGACAGGTAGTCAAAGCTCTTTCTCAAGAAGCAACTGGGGGGTTTCCCTGGTGGTCCAGTGGGTAAGGGCACCGCCTTGCAGTGCAAGGGGCGCCAGTTCGGTCCCTGGCCTGGGAAGATCCCACGTGCCGCGGAGCGGCTGGACGGATGTGCCCAGTTGCCGAGCCAGAGCTCTGGAGCGCATGCACCCACAGCCGGTGCTCTGCGACAACAGAGGCCACCGGGATGGGACGCCCACACAGTCCAGAGAACAAAGATGGATGAAAGAAGACAAATGAAAGACCAATAGAAGTGGCCCACCCACCTCTGTCCCTTCCCCACTCACCCCCTCCCAAAAAAAAAAAAAGAAGCAACTGGGGAGAAATTCACAGACTACAAGGGCTGCAAATGGCAACTCTTCCTTCTTTAGAGATGGGGAAACGGAAGCCCAGGGAAGCCCATCCTCTGACAATGGGACAGAAGAGCAATGATGTTCTCTGTGAAAGCATATCCCCTATATGATCTTAATCCATACAAGTCTAAGAGAGAGGCATGCGTGCTTCCCAGTTTTACAAAGAAAGATAGAGCGTGATCAAGGCTGAACCCAGTTCTCCTGCTTTGGGAGCACAGTCTTAACCTCTAGACTACCAGGCAAGTCAGTTATTGCATTATGGTGTCCAGTCTTCACATGAACAATGTGAAACTCAAGAGCCCACGTCCCCCACAGAAATTTGGAATTCAAGCTAAGGGTTTAGATTTTGACTTTTGTTTGGGCCTCTGTTTCTTCATCAACTGAACAAGTATAGTCATTCACTTACTTACAGGGCTGCTCAGGGCATCCAATGCGAGTTGGGAATATGAGCACATCACTTTTGTAACTAGTAAATGTAATGGTCCACTCTCTAAGGAATGTACTTAACAAAGCTCAGATGGCCTGTTTGACTTTCACCCAAAGGAGGAAATTCTAATTACCAAATTTCAGTTATAGCCAGATGAGCTTAAGAAATGTCAGTGCAGGTGAAGGAGAACGGCCCACCACTTTTGCAAATAGGTCCCATGGGGCAATGTTGGCCAGAGGTGAGCTTGTCCTCTGAGGGCATTTTCTTGCATTGGTAAAATCCAACCTTGATTATGTATACTCCAGACCTCTCGAGTGAATCTATAGACAACAGAGTTGCAGAGGGAGTGGAACTGGCAAATTCGATCTGCATTACTTTAGGAGTATCTAGCATAGTCCATGTTTACAAGCACCCTGTCAGAGAGCTACAGGGGTTTCAGGCTACAGTGAGTTGGGCTTTCTTCACTGCACTAGCTCTGACATACATAGAAGCCCATCAGGGACACCTTTCAGATTACACACACCGAGGATTATTTAACTAAAAAAAATCCTCCAATATATAAAAGCCTATAGACTGTCTAGACTAAACCTTCACCTTAAGGCAAACACATCTATTTTCTTGGGGAGGAAAGGCCTTATCAGTGCCTTCATGTTCAGGAAGGTATCTGTAGAAATTGCTCACCTGTAGGAATGAGGATTCTCTCTCTCACCTCAGCATTTGTCTCAGCCATTCCCTTGGTTAGATCCCGTATCAGAGTTCTCACCAGACCATGATCCAAGGCTTACTTTGGACAGTAGGGGAGGGCCATGCAGAGGTGGACAGCGCAGCCCCTGTGGTGTTAACCTATACCATCCAGCTCTGAAAGCTCATGGTTCCCAGGCTCCCTTTCTGTGATTGGTCTCCCTGCTGTTCACACTCTTGCTCTGATTGGCTATATGCAAATAAGCAGACCTTAATATGTTGATCCTAGGTGTGCTGGTTAGTGCCCAGGCTGGCTGTGCTTTCTTGCCCATCTCTGTCAAAATGTGCAATGTTATTAACTTGTTTGGGCCTCTGTTTCTTCATCAACTGAACAAGTATAGTCATTCACTTACTTACAGGGCTGCTCAGGGCATCCAATGCGAGTTGGGAATATGAGCACATCACTTTTGTAACTAGTAAATGTAATGGTCCACTCTCTAAGGAATGTACTTAACAAAGCTCAGATGGCCTGTTTGACTTTCACCCAAAGGAGGAAATTCTAATTACCAAATTTCAGTTATAGCCAGATGAGCTTAAGAAATGTCAGTGCAGGTGAAGGAGAACGGCCCACCACTTTTGCAAATAGGTCCCATGGGGCAATGTTGGCCAGAGGTGAGCTTGTCCTCTGAGGGCATTTTCTTGCATTGGTAAAATCCAACCTTGATTATGTATACTCCAGACCTCTCGAGTGAATCTATAGACAACAGAGTTGCAGAGGGAGTGGAACTGGCAAATTCGATCTGCATTACTTTAGGAGTATCTAGCATAGTCCATGTTTACAAGCACCCTGTCAGAGAGCTACAGGGGTTTCAGGCTACAGTGAGTTGGGCTTTCTTCACTGCACTAGCTCTGACATACATAGAAGCCCATCAGGGGACACCTTTCAGATTACACACACCGAGGATTATTTAACTAAAAAAAATCCTCCAATATATAAAAGCCTATAGACTGTCTAGACTAAACCTTCACCTTAAGGCAAACACATCTATTTTCTTGGGGAGGAAAGGCCTTATCAGTGCCTTCATGTTCAGGAAGGTATCTGTAGAAATTGCTCACCTGTAGGAATGAGGATTCTCTCTCTCACCTCAGCATTTGTCTCAGCCATTCCCTTGGTTAGATCCCGTATCAGAGTTCTCACCAGACCATGATCCAAGGCTTACTTTGGACAGTAGGGGAGGGCCATGCAGAGGTGGACAGCGCAGCCCCTGTGGTGTTAACCTATACCATCCAGCTCTGAAAGCTCATGGTTCCCAGGCTCCCTTTCTGTGATTGGTCTCCCTGCTGTTCACACTCTTGCTCTGATTGGCTATATGCAAATAAGCAGACCTTAATATGTTGATCCTAGGTGTGCTGGTTAGTGCCCAGGCTGGCTGTGCTTTCTTCGCCCATCTCTGTCATGTATGGAGGTGTGAATTAATCTGCCTTAATATGCCAATGTTGAAAAGGTAAGGGAGGAAGAGAGTTCTCGAGAGCTGATGTGGGCTTCCAGAATAGGAATTTAAGACACAAGCCCTACATTCATATACTCTGTATACTCCCTGCTGGCTCAGACAGTAAAGTCTGACTCTTTGCACCCCTATGGATGGTAGCCTACTAGGCTCCTCTGTCCACGGGATTTTCCAGCCAAGAATATTGGAGTGGGGAGCCATTACCTTCTCCAGGAGATCTTCCCGACCCAGGGATCAAACCCAGGTCTCCTGCATCGCAAGCAGAGTCCTTACCATCTAAGCTACCAGGTCTATTTCAGAGTACTCACCATAAAAGGGGGTTGTACTTACCGGACATTTAGAGGGAAGAACTTTTTTGTGTGTTGCACATTCTTTTGAACAGCCTTAGAGAGAGAGCATGCACCTTCCTCCTGTCATGAGATGATTTATATAAGAATGCTTTTAACAACAAGGAACAAAACCACTCAGTAAAAGTGACAAACAATGAAGGACATGTTGCTATCTTACATGACAAGAAGCCTGGAGGTACCGTTGTTCTAGAGATGACTCAGCTGTTCAAAAGGCATCAAGGACACGGGCTCTTTCTATTCTTCTTCTCTACCATTCTTAGTTTATTGGTTTTTTTATTCCCTTGGGTTGTTGCCTCAAGGTCACAGATGGCTGCCATGGTTCCAGCCGTCACATTGTCATACCATGGCTTTCAAAATAAGAAGGGTTGGGGTAGGGTAAGCCCCTTCATGTGTCTTTCTCTCCTTTTGTGAGAGAAGGAAATACTTCCCACCCCACTCCCTCCACCACAATTTGGTCACATAGTTACATTTAGCTGCAAAACAGGCTGGGAAAGCAAACGCCAGGAATATTCAGGTTCTGCAGAGGGAGGCAAGGAAGGAGAAAAGAGGTTGGGTGTGGGGGCAAGCAAGGAAAGTTCTCAGTTTGATCTCCATTGGATTCAAAATTCAGTTAGAGCCCAAGGAATCCAGTAATTAACTCCAAAGTTTGGAATCATAAATAATAACCTGTTGAAACTAACTATATGTCAGCTTTGTAGTAAGGAGCAGGAAGACCCCATCCTTCTCAGAGCCAAGCTTAGATCACTAGTCTACCTTTAACAGCATACAGCTGATCCTCTCTCCTCTGCATGATTCCTGCGTTCATTTCTCAGTTGGTTCACAACTAGAGGGGAGGAGAATGCAGCAGGGTTTCACCAAACCCCTAACATCTAGAATGCGCTGACCTCTCCCAAGTCCCACTCTGGCTAACATCTACTCATTACTAAGAATAATTGATAATAATAGCTAACACTCACATAGTGTTTATTATATAGTCTCTGTTAGATGTGTTTTTCAAATATTAATTTATTTGATACTTATGTAAATGCTATCAGGTAAGCACTGCTTTTAACATCTGCGTGCTAAAGATGAGGAAACAGAAGTATAGAGAGGTCAAGCGACTCGCCCAAGATCACACCCTGCATCAGGACTGGGTTTCATCTCGGGCAAGATGGCTGGGAACTCTGCCCTTGACCTCTCCTCTAGACCCCAGCCTCCCTCCCAGGCTGGATGAGGGGCCCCTGTCTTAGTGGTGTCTGTAATACTCGATTCACACTGCTAAGGCCACCGTGACCGCACTGTATCAGAATGCTCTCCTTATGCATCTGTCTCTCCTCTTAGCTCTAAGAGTCTTGAGGACAAGGACTGCATCTTATTCTTACTTTTATCTTCTGTGCCTAATAAAATGCTTCTGTTTATTTATCCAGCATTTCCTGAGCATGACTAATGGCAAGCCCTGTGTTGAGTGTTGTTGCATTATTTCTCCCATTCACGTGATGTCCCAGATGATAGCAAACTTGTAAAGTTAGAATGATAGATTGTTTGCAAAACTAGCCTGCCATCATTCCCTTCCTTGAATCAATTTGTTCATTCCTTGAATATGGGCTGACTTGGTGACTCACTCTGACCAATAAAATGCAATGGAAGTGATAACCAGTCAGTTCCAAGCCTGGACCTCAAGGGACCTTGTCCACTTCTCTCTCTCTCTCTAAGTCTTGGACAATTGCCACTGAAACAAGCCTGGACTGGATCAGCCTGTTGGAGGATGGGAGACCACATAGAGCAGAGATGAGCCAACCCAGCCAAGACCACCCTAGAGCAGCCTGCCCCCCCCAGCCATCTCACAGCTAACCACAGATGCATGAACCCAACAGCTGTAAGTCCTACCTGGCCCAGATAAGAGAAACAGGCAGTCACACTCAGTCTCATGAGCTACATAAAAGGCTGTTATTTCAAGTCACTAAGTTTTAGAGTCTTTTGTTACACAGCATGAGCTAACTCATCCCGTCAGTAACCCTGATGTGCTCAGGATGGGAGCGAAAATTGCAGTGACCATGCCCAGACCCTCTTAAGGACAAAGTGAGGCAATAAGCAGCCATCTGCTGCCCTTGTCAGCTAGGTCAGAGATCACGGTTCTGCCCCTTCCTTTTTGCCTCTTAGTCCAATCTCATGGTCTAGGAGATGAAAAGAGCACAGTGATTCCAACTTATCTGTGAAAACAAGCCAGGCCGGCGACAGGGCTTTCCCTCCGGTCTCCAGGAGTTTTCACCTACTAGTTTTAAGCCCCTGAAATAAATCATGCTCTACCAAGAAATGACTATTGTGTATCCCCAAATTAGAACATTCCAAAGCAATGTTCAATGAATAAAACAAAGTGCCGGGAAAGCCTTTTATTCCCTTTCCTTTTGAGGGAATGAAGCCAGTCTCTTTGGAAGTGACTTGAATCCTGGACAGAATTCAGAACTTGTCTGTTTTGCTGGTTAGTGATTAAGGACTCAGCAATTCTAGGAAGGGATAAAATCTTCCTGTTCTCTCACCACGTCTTGGCTCCTCTCCCCCCAAAGCTCTCACTTTTCACCAATATGGATCTATCACAATAAACTGAGATTGCTCTCATCCCTTTAGAAATGAGAAGCTGTCTTTTTTATTATCTTTTTGTTGGCAGGGGTATGTTCTTCAAACTAGATTTTTTGGTTCATTCCTTGAATATGGGCTGACTTGGTGACTCACTCTGACCAATAAAATGCAATGGAAGTGATAACCAGTCAGTTCCAAGCCTGGACCTCAAGGGACCTTGTCCACTTCTCTCTCTCTTCTAAGTCTTGGACAATTGCCACTGAAACAAGCCTGGACTGGATCAGCCTGTTGGAGGATGGGAGACCACATAGAGCAGAGATGAGCCAACCCAGCCAAGACCACCCTAGAGCAGCCTGCCCCCCCCAGCCATCTCACAGCTAACCACAGATGCATGAACCCAACAGCTGTAAGTCCTACCTGGCCCAGATAAGAGAAACAGGCAGTCACACTCAGTCTCATGAGCTACATAAAAGGCTGTTATTTCAAGTCACTAAGTTTTAGAGTCTTTTGTTACACAGCATGAGCTAACTCATCCCGTCAGTAACCCTGATGTGCTCAGGATGGGAGCGAAAATTGCAGTGACCATGCCCAGACCCTCTTAAGGACAAAGTGAGGCAATAAGCAGCCATCTGCTGCCCTTGTCAGCTAGGTCAGAGATCACGGTTCTGCCCCTTCCTTTTTGCCTCTTAGTCCAATCTCATGGTCTAGGAGATGAAAAGAGCACAGTGATTCCAACTTATCTGTGAAAACAAGCCAGGCCGGCGACAGGGCTTTCCCTCCGGTCTCCAGGAGTTTTCACCTACTAGTTTTAAGCCCCTGAAATAAATCATGCTCTACCAAGAAATGACTATTGTGTATCCCCAAATTAGAACATTCCAAAGCAATGTTCAATGAATAAAACAAAGTGCCGGGAAAGCCTTTTATTCCCTTTCCTTTTGAGGGAATGAAGCCAGTCTCTTTGGAAGTGACTTGAATCCTGGACAGAATTCAGAACTTGTCTGTTTTGCTGGTTAGTGATTAAGGACTCAGCAATTCTAGGAAGGGATAAAATCTTCCTGTTCTCTCACCACGTCTTGGCTCCTCTCCCCCCAAAGCTCTCACTTTTCACCAATATGGATCTATCACAATAAACTGAGATTGCTCTCATCCCTTTAGAAATGAGAAGCTGTCTTTTTTATTATCTTTTTGTTGGCAGGGGGAGGTGCCCCGCCCTGCACTGGCACTGGTGTCTTAGCTCCCGAACTGGGGGTCGAACCCAAACCCCCCGCATTGGAAGCACAGCGTCTTAACCACTGGGCCACCAGGGAAGTCCCTTTATTAGCTTCTTAATTGCTCTGCTGACTATATAACCCACACCAATAGCCTCAAGATGCATTTCTAGAAGTATAAGTTTTTTCCTAGGAGTAGCTGTTGTCATTTTTATATTGAAAAAAAAAAATCTAGTAAGTGGGCACTGAGCTAGGTTCTGGAAATAAAATGGGGGAAAGATCCAGGACCTGCCTTCCCAAAGAAGGAGGAAGTGGAGAAGGGAGACCAAGAGTCAGAGATGATAACTACCAATGGTTTTGTTCTTTTTAGTTAACGTTTGGGGGTTTGTTTCCGTTCAAGCTTTCCTGTTTTAGAGCCTGGAACTGTGCAGGGCTGGGAAAGACAAGAGAGTTACGAAAATAAACAAGATCCATTCTCAGAAAGATAACAGTAATTGTTGTTAAGAATAACACTGTTAGTATAACTTCCTTGGTTTGGTTTTATTTTGCTACTTTTTGTGGAAAAATATGCATAGCATGAAATTTGCCGTTTGAATCATTTCTAAGTGTCCAGCTCAGTGGCATTAAGCACACTCACACTGTTGTGCAACTGTCATCTCTGCAACTCTTCATCTTCCCAAACCAAAACTCTGTCCTCATTAAACACCAACTCCCCTTCCACACTCCCTCTAGCCATCATTGTTCTGCATTTTGTCTGTTCTAGGAATCTCATAAAAGTGGAATCAAGCAAATATTTGTCTTTTCATGGCTGGCTATTTTACTTAGCATAATGTCTTCATGGTGTATCAGTGTTATAGCTTTTGTCAGAATTTCTTTCTGTTTTTTTAAATTTTGGTCTCTTCTATTGATCCTCCATCCATCCATTTTCATCCATCGCTACTCCCTGGCATGTGTGGGCACCCCCTCGCAGCAGCCCCCTTCGCCGCAAAGCCCTGGCTCTGGGAGCATGCACTTCAGACCGCTGGCTCGCAACTGAGCACACCGGTCCAGCCGCTCCATGGCATGTGGGATCCCCCCAGGCCAGGGATTGAACCGATGCCCCTGCACTGCAAGGCACCCACTGGATCACTAGGGAAGCCTTCTTTCCTTTTTTATTTTTTGAGGCTGAGTAACGGTCTAGTCTATGTTGATACCGCATTTTGTTTCTCCATTCATCAGCAGACTCTTGGTTGCTTCTATTTTTGGGCTACTTTGAACAACGAGATTATGAGATTATGAGCAAGCATATACAAATATCTCTTCATATTCCTGCTTTCATTTCTTTTGGGTGTATACCCATTAAACTAGTAAGTGGGCACTGAGCTAGGTTCTGGAAATAAAATGGGGGAAAGATCCAGGACCTGCCTTCCCAAAGAAGGAGGAAGTGGAGAAGGGAGACCAAGAGTCAGAGATGATAACTACCAATGGTTTTGTTCTTTTTAGTTAACGTTTGGGGGTTTGTTTCCGTTCAAGCTTTCCTGTTTTAGAGCCTGGAACTGTGCAGGGCTGGGAAAGACAAGAGAGTTACGAAAATAAACAAGATCCATTCTCAGAAAGATAACAGTAATTGTTGTTAAGAATAACACTGTTAGTATAACTTCCTTGGTTTGGTTTTATTTTGCTACTTTTTGTGGAAAAATATGCATAGCATGAAATTTGCCGTTTGAATCATTTCTAAGTGTCCAGCTCAGTGGCATTAAGCACACTCACACTGTTGTGCAACGTCATCTCTGCAACTCTTCATCTTCCCAAACCAAAACTCTGTCCTCATTAAACACCAACTCCCCTTCCACACTCCCTCTAGCCATCATTGTTCTGCATTTTGTCTGTTCTAGGAATCTCATAAAAGTGGAATCAAGCAAATATTTGTCTTTTCATGGCTGGCTATTTTACTTAGCATAATGTCTTCATGGTGTATCAGTGTTATAGCTTTTGTCAGAATTTCTTTCTGTTTTTTTAAATTTTGGTCTCTTCTATTGATCCTCCATCCATCCATTTTCATCCATCGCTACTCCCTGGCATGTGTGGGCACCCCCTCGCAGCAGCCCCCTTCGCCGCAAAGCCCTGGCTCTGGGAGCATGCACTTCAGACCGCTGGCTCGCAACTGAGCACACCGGTCCAGCCGCTCCATGGCATGTGGGATCCCCCCAGGCCAGGGATTGAACCGATGCCCCTGCACTGCAAGGCACCCACTGGATCACTAGGGAAGCCTTCTTTCCTTTTTTATTTTTTGAGGCTGAGTAACGGTCTAGTCTATGTTGATACCGCATTTTGTTTCTCCATTCATCAGCAGACTCTTGGTTGCTTCTATTTTTGGGCTACTTTGAACAACGAGATTATGAGATTATGAGCAAGCATATACAAATATCTCTTCATATTCCTGCTTTCATTTCTTTTGGGTGTATACCCAGAAATGGAATTGCTGGATCAAATGGCACTTCCATGGCTACCTTTCTGAGGTTCCACCATACTGTTTTCCACAGTGGCTGCACCATTTTACATTCCCACCCTTAGGACCCAAGGGTTCTATTTTCTCTACAACCTCGTCAACACTTCTTATTTTCTGGTTGCTTTGTTTTTTAATAATAACCATCCTTGGGAATTCCCTGATGGTCCCGTGGTTAGGACTCTGCACTCCCACTCCAAGGGGGCATGGGTTCAATCCCTGGTCAGGGAACTAGGATCCCACAGGCCACACAGTGCAGCCACAGGTAATACTAATAACCATTCTAATAGATAGGAGGTGCTATCTCATTGTGGTTTTGATTTGCATTTTCCTAATGAGTAATCATGTTGAGCATCTTCTCATGTGCTGATTACCCATCCTTATGTCTTCTTTGGAGAGATGTCCATGTGAGCCCTTCAGTTTTCCTTTTCGTGACCATATGCTGCTTTCATGTATTATGCCAGGCCCTCTCACAAGCTCCACAGATGTATTACTGCATTGCACTTACCCTCATCACAAGCAAATGAGGGCTTAGTGTTCCCACTTTACAAGTGAGGAAACGGAGGCTCCTTTCAGGACTTGCTACCTAAGAAGGGGCAGAGAAGGCTTTGAAGGCAGGCCTGGCTGAGCCCACACGGCCTCAGGGATGTCAGGCAGGGGAGCCCTGTGGGACAGCAGCCAGGCCAGGGGCTAGGGAGAGACCCAGAGCAGACTGGTCCAGAAGGGCTGGCCGGACTGTCTCCTCAGTTCCTTCCTGCCTTTGGCAGCACATTTCTCCTCCTTGTCCGCTTTCCCTTCCCCTTTCCCTTCTTTGCAATCTGAGCCCCTGAGTGGTTCCTCCCTTCCTGCCCAGATCTGATAAACTCTTAGCATCTCAGTGAAAACAGCTCCTTCCCCCAGAGGATTTTCATTTTCAAAGGCTTGAACAGGAGTAAACATGCTCAGAAAGACCCTCTTGAGGCTTGGACTCAGAAAGCTGAATCTCACATGGGTGAGACGCCCAGAAAAGGGGCAAGCTGACCCCAGTGCCCCTCCCCCAACCCTGATGATCTGGTGACTGGTTCTTTTGTACTTCTTTGCATGAGGAAGTGTTACCCAGCTCTTCACGAGTTCTTAATACAATGGGTTACTGGCATGACTACACACGAACTGGCACCTACTATGTGCCAGGCACAGTTGTAGGCACTTTACATGGAATCATTCATCCTCCTGACCTGGTCCCATTGAGAGACGCAGAGACTAAGCCTTGGAACCCTGAGATAATCGGCTCAAACTCCCACTGCTCATAAGTGGCCCAGCCAGCACTGCAACCCAAGTTGTGTGGTTTCAAAGCCTGAACTTAGCGGCTATTTCACACCACCTACAATTTTCTCCTAGAAGCATTTAGAGACAGATACACCTGCTCATTGGGCTTCCCTGGTGGCTCAGTGGTAAAAAGTTCACCTGCCAATGCCGGAGAAGTGCATTCAGTCCCTGAGTTCAGAAGATCACCTAGAGAAGGAAATGGCAACTCCAGTATTCTTGCCTGGAAAATCTCATGGATAGAGGAGCCTGTCAGGATTCTATTGTCTCTAAGCAATAGAATTATAGATGTTTTTGTTTTTTCTTTATGCATTTCTAAATTTTCTATGATATTCATGACACATTTTTGTAATGGTCTTTCTTTTTTCAAAGAAATACTGATCCATTGGTGAGCAGGTAGAGCCAATGGGGGTAGGGGGAGATGGATATATTTAGGTATCAGATTTTCATCTGGTTTCTCCTGAAATCCCACTAGGAAGAGAGGAACCTCCCCTGCCTTGGCAAAGACCCCACCTCACGCCCTCCCACGGCTATCACGGAGCTCTGAACCTGCCCCATCAAGAGTCCTTCTTAGCCCCTAAAGTAGCCAGAATTATCAGCTAGCCCTCTGCCTGGGCACTTGTCCCCATGTAGTCCCCGCGTAAGAGTGGAGTCCACCCCCTGGAAATCTCTTGCTCCTCATCTGTGACTGGAGTCAAAGGTGGACCCAGTTGTGAGAGTGCCCTGAGCTCCCCAGGCAGCCTAGAAGTCAGGTCAAGAGCCCTGGACAAGAAGGGCCAGTGCTCTCCTCCCCGTCAGGGGCTGGGCCCCCAGAGCCCACCAGCCCTAAACAGAGTCACGCAGTGAGAGAAAGGCATTTCCCACGACCCGGTCGTCACTTCTGTGTTCTCCCCACCCCCACCTCCTCACTGCTCCCAGCTCAATTCTCTCTCAGGACCTGCCTGAGTTCAGAGCTGCTTTCTGGCAACAATAGTAGGTCGGACAGAAAAGCGCTGCTGCTCCCAGGGTTATTTACATTTTAAAAAGGCATCTTCCCATGGCAGTCCCTAAGGAGGGCCTTTAATTGAGCATATTCTGGCAGTGGTGGGTCTGTTAAGGAACAGAAGGTGTCTGCCTCCCTTCCAGACCATAATCAACTTTCTACTGCATTTCAAAGTAGGGTCATCCAGGGCCGGGCCAGGTCACTGCCCATGGCTGCTTCTGAGAGGCTCATCTAACAAGGATCTAGCAACACCAGAGGGAGGAACCAGCTATTGAGACAGGAAATCAGTCCGAGGAAATGAGTCCGTGCTCCATCCCACTCCCCAGCTCCTGGGAGGCTTCCAGGAAACTGCCACCGACAGCCTCTGTGGGTGGCCAACGGCCCAAGGCCAAGACTTAAAAGTCCTGTGTTCTGCACCCAGCTATCTACTAACTTGCTGTGTGACCTAGGCAAGATAAAACTCTCTGAACCTTGTGTCATGACTGGCAATAGGGAGCGGATGGATCACCTGGCGCTGAGCCAACGGGGGTAGGGGGAGATGGATATATTTAGGTATCAGATTTTCATCTGGTTTCTCCTGAAATCCCACTAGGAAGAGAGGAACCTCCCCTGCCTTGGCAAAGACCCCACCTCACGCCCTCCCACGGCTATCACGGAGCTCTGAACCTGCCCCATCAAGAGTCCTTCTTAGCCCCTAAAGTAGCCAGAATTATCAGCTAGCCCTCTGCCTGGGCACTTGTCCCCATGTAGTCCCCGCGTAAGAGTGGAGTCCACCCCCTGGAAATCTCTTGCTCCTCATCTGTGACTGGAGTCAAAGGTGGACCCAGTTGTGAGAGTGCCCTGAGCTCCCCAGGCAGCCTAGAAGTCAGGTCAAGAGCCCTGGACAAGAAGGGCCAGTGCTCTCCTCCCCGTCAGGGGCTGGGCCCCCAGAGCCCACCAGCCCTAAACAGAGTCACGCAGTGAGAGAAAGGCATTTCCCACGACCCGGTCGTCACTTCTGTGTTCTCCCCACCCCCACCTCCTCACTGCTCCCAGCTCAATTCTCTCTCAGGACCTGCCTGAGTTCAGAGCTGCTTTCTGGCAACAATAGTAGGTCGGACAGAAAAGCGCTGCTGCTCCCAGGGTTATTTACATTTTAAAAAGGCATCTTCCCATGGCAGTCCCTAAGGAGGGCCTTTAATTGAGCATATTCTGGCAGTGGTGGGTCTGTTAAGGAACAGAAGGTGTCTGCCTCCCTTCCAGACCATAATCAACTTTCTACTGCATTTCAAAGTAGGGTCATCCAGGGCCGGGCCAGGTCACTGCCCATGGCTGCTTCTGAGAGGCTCATCTAACAAGGATCTAGCAACACCAGAGGGAGGAACCAGCTATTGAGACAGGAAATCAGTCCGAGGAAATGAGTCCGTGCTCCATCCCACTCCCCAGCTCCTGGGAGGCTTCCAGGAAACTGCCACCGACAGCCTCTGTGGGTGGCCAACGGCCCAAGGCCAAGACTTAAAAGTCCTGTGTTCTGCACCCAGCTATCTACTAACTTGCTGTGTGACCTAGGCAAGATAAAACTCTCTGAACCTTGTGTCATGACTGGCAATAGGGAGCGGATGGATCACCTGGCGCTGAGGTCTTCAGCAATGCCCGTGTGCTGGGGTCTTCCTCTCCTTTCCCTCCCTCCTCCTTTTCCCCTGGTTCTTCACACGCTCTTGCCCCTCAAAATGCCTATCAAGACAAAGGGAGGGGAGGGGAGGAGGGATAAATTAGGAGTTTGAGATTGACATATATACAGTCATATATATGAAATACGTAACTAACAAGGACCTACTGTATAGCACAGAGAACGATACTCTATATTTTATAAGAAAAAAATCTGGAAAAGAATATACATATTGGACATTCCTGGCAGTACAGTGGACAAATATCTGCAGTGGATAGAATCTGCAGGGGACACAGATTCTATCTCTAGTCCAGGAACATTCCACATGCCAAGGAGCAATGAAGCCCACGTGCCATGACTGAGCTCTCGGTCTAGAGCCCAAGAGCCTCAACTACTGAGCCTGCATGGTGTTGTTCCTGAAGTCCACAGGCCCAGAGCGCGTGCACCACAATGAGTAGCCACTACAGTGAGAAGCCCGGGTACCTCCATAAAGAGTGACCACAACTCGCCACAACTAGAGAAAGCCTACGGGCAGCAATAAAGACTCAGCACAGCCAAAAATAAATAAAGATATACACTTAAAAAAAACTGAGAAATAAAAGGTTCCAAAAAACTCACATATATATGGGCTTCTCTGATGGCTCAGTCAGTAAAGAATCTGCCTGCAGTGCAGGAGACTCAGGTTCGATCCCTGGATCGGGAAGATCCCCTAAAAAAGGAAATGACAACCCACTCCTGTATTCTTGCTGGGGAAATCCCACGGACAGAGGAGCCTGGCAGGCTATAGCCCATGGGGTCGCAAAATGTCAGACACAACTTAGAGACTAAACCTCCACCACACACACACATATATAACTTAATCACTGCACTATACACCTGAAACTAACACGTTATTGTAAATCAGCTAGACTTCAATTTAAAAAAAAAGAAGACAAAGGCAGAGAGTTTGACTCAATTCAGTCCAGAGACTTCTGGAAACTGTGATAAGCCTGCAGCTCTCATTTGATCAACTGTGGCCAGCTGTATTAGGGATTGAAAGAGCATCTCTTTCGAGGTCCCACAAAGGTCTAGGCCCTGATGAAGGGCCTGCCCCACACTTGGCTAGATGAGTTGCTTAGCCCACATCCAGGATTAACCAAGGCTCCTCACTGGCTCTCTGGTTTCAAAACAAAATTTTTGAAGGAGAACTACTTTCAGTGGAAAATTCCCCAGTAACAAGGTTCCCAGGAGCACTAGGGGAACAGCATCTGTCAAGCACTGGTTTGCACAACCTGTGACTAAAAACAGCCTTTTAATGTCAATACCAATCACAATCATGGCACCTTGTGTACTTAGACAGTGCTGCTGACCTTTCAAAGCCCTTCATCTGGGCTCAATTTGGCCTTGTGCAACTTTCTGAAGTAGGCAGAGTGAGGGACTTGCAAATAACTCAGTCCTGTGTCAGAGACAGAGAAACTGTAGCCCGGAAAAATAACAGAGATGGCAAGAGAGACACTCAGAGTTGAAACTCTGTTCCCTAAGCAAAGCTCAGTGAGTTTCCCCACACCAGTGCGTCCCAAATGCCACCCGCAGATGGCTGCCCGCTGGCCGTGTCGCAGCCCTCAGGGCCCCACCACAGGGATATCAGAGGGCTTGGATGTCACCCCACATGAGCACTGTTTTCGTTTCCAGTGTGATATACAGATTTGGGGACCACTGCCCACTATACAGTGTTCACAGAATCTAGGGATCCTAGAAATTCTAATCTGGAGAGATCATCAGAGCTCATTAAATACAATCACCTGCTCTGTGCAAACCACCCTGTGCATCTCAGCAAATGCTAGGGACACAGATTCCGCTCTAGAGCCCGTGTGCTCCGTCGCTCGGTTGTCTCTGACTCTTTGTGACCCCATGGACTGTAGCCCGCCAGGCTCCTCTATCCGTGGGATTCTCCAGGCAAGAATACTGGAGTTGCCTTTTCCTTCTCCAGAGGATCCCACGTCTCCTGTGTCTCTTGCACTGGCAGGTGGGTTCTTTACCACTGCACCACCTGGGAAGCCCCCTGCTGCAGTGTGGTTGTTATTCAGTGATCAAGTTGTGCGTGACTCTTCATGACCCCGTGAACTGCAGCATGCCAGGCTTCCGTTGGAGTTCACCTAAGTTCATTTCCTTTTCATTAGTGATGCCATCCAAGCATTTCATCCTCTGTTGCTGTCTTCTCCCTCTGCCTTCAGTTTTTCCCAGGATCAGGATTTTTTCCAATGGGTCAACTGTTCATTGCAGTGTAAGAGACAGCAAATAGCATGGACTTGAATAGGGGAAACAGTTTCTTTCTACATTTTTATTTTTCTATGTAAATTCTTTCCTTCTGTATTTTTATATTTATATCATAGTAAGTGATAGAGGCTGATTAGGGCAACTCTCTGGGGTCAGGGACACAGGATTCTTCTCTGCTTTGGGTTCTTTAGGGTGTGTTGCAGTGTGAGGTCCCCGGAAAAACAGACTCAGGGTTGGAGATCAGCATGCAGGGAGGACACATGTGGAAAAGGATGGAGCGTGGATTGAGCAGAGAGAGGAGTGGGCTGTGATGCCGTCACAGCCTCAGCCAGCTCCTTGGGGGAACTTATAACTGCAATGGCTTTTCAGGCTTATCCAAGTTGAAGTCATGGGACCAAGACTTTATACCACAAGCAAAGATGGGTCAATTCCCTGACTGCCTGCAGGGAAGACGTGTGACCTTGCGGCAGAAAGCAGTCCTCATCAGAGGGCATGTCTCAGCAAAGGCAGAGAACTAGGGGCTGCCAGCTGTAGGTATAAGTCCTTCAGCCCTAAAAGGTAATCACATCACAGCATCTACTACGAAGTATTATGGGTTGAATTATGTCCCCTCTAAAATGGATACGTGGAAGTCCTCACCTCCAATGCCTCATAATGGAAAAATAGAGTCATGGCAGATGTAACTCACTAAGCTTAGATGAGCTCATCCCAGAGTAGTGTCGCCCCCTAACCCAGTGTGACTGGTGCCCTTATAAATAGGGAAGATTTGGACACATAAATGCACACAGGGAGAAGGCCACAAAGGCAAGGATTGGGGTGAGGCTTCTCCAAGCCAAGGAAAATGCCAAAGGTTGCCAGCAAGATCCCCTGGTAGGAGGAGCCCCTGGGGGAGGAAATGGCAACCCACTCCAGTAATCTTGCCTAGAAAATCCCATGGAAAAAGGAGCCTGTCAGGCTGAGTCATTGGGCAGCAAAAGAGTGGGAGACAACAGAGCGACTAAACAACAAAAAGAGTAAGACTACAGAATCTGGGCTACAGACACAAGACAGACCCTCTCTCACACTCCCCAGGAGAAACTATCTCTGCGCCCAGATTTTGTATTCCTAGCCTCAGAACAAGGCCAAAATACAATAAATTTCTGTTTTTAAGCCACTTTGTGGTACTTCGTTATAGTAGCTCCAAAAACTAATATGGAGATTTTCCCAGGATGTTTCATTTGTTCTAGTGTAAAAAAATTCTTGAATAGGAAACAGTTTCTTTCTACATTTTTATTTTTCTATGTAAATTCTTTCCTTCTGTATTTTTATATTTATATCATAGTAAGTGATAGAGGCTGATTAGGGCAACTCTCTGGGGTCAGGGACACAGGATTCTTCTCTGCTTTGGGTTCTTTAGGGTGTGTTGCAGTGTGAGGTCCCCGGAAAAACAGACTCAGGGTTGGAGATCAGCATGCAGGGAGGACACATGTGGAAAAGGATGGAGCGTGGATTGAGCAGAGAGAGGAGTGGGCTGTGATGCCGTCACAGCCTCAGCCAGCTCCTTGGGGGAACTTATAATTGCAATGGCTTTTCAGGCTTATCCAAGTTGAAGTCATGGGACCAAGACTTTATACCACAAGCAAAGATGGGTCAATTCCCTGACTGCCTGCAGGGAAGACGTGTGACCTTGCGGCAGAAAGCAGTCCTCATCAGAGGGCATGTCTCAGCAAAGGCAGAGAACTAGGGGCTGCCAGCTGTAGGTATAAGTCCTTCAGCCCTAAAAGGTAATCACATCACAGCATCTACTACGAAGTATTATGGGTTGAATTATGTCCCCTCTAAAATGGATACGTGGAAGTCCTCACCTCCAATGCCTCATAATGGAAAAATAGAGTCATGGCAGATGTAACTCACTAAGCTTAGATGAGCTCATCCCAGAGTAGTGTCGCCCCCTAACCCAGTGTGACTGGTGCCCTTATAAATAGGGAAGATTTGGACACATAAATGCACACAGGGAGAAGGCCACAAAGGCAAGGATTGGGGTGAGGCTTCTCCAAGCCAAGGAAAATGCCAAAGGTTGCCAGCAAGATCCCCTGGTAGGAGGAGCCCCTGGGGGAGGAAATGGCAACCCACTCCAGTAATCTTGCCTAGAAAATCCCATGGAAAAAGGAGCCTGTCAGGCTGAGTCATTGGGCAGCAAAAGAGTGGGAGACAACAGAGCGACTAAACAACAAAAAGAGTAAGACTACAGAATCTGGGCTACAGACACAAGACAGACCCTCTCTCACACTCCCCAGGAGAAACTAACTCTGCTGACGCCCAGATTTTGTATTCCTAGCCTCCAGAACAAGGCCAAAATACAATAAATTTCTGTTTTTTAAGCCACTTTGTGGTACTTCGTTATAGTAGCTCCAAAAAACTAATATGGAGATGTTGCCTTCATCTACATGGTCCAAAATGGTTTACCACCATGTGTGCATTCCAGCCAGTAGAAAAGATAGAAACAGAGAAGAAGGCAGGCCGACCTCCTTTCTCACTTCCTGTCATACCCCGTTGGTCATAATCTAATCACATGATCATATTTTTCTGCAAGGAATGCTGGGAAATGAAGTCTTTATTCTAGGCAGCCATGTGCTCGGGTTAAAATCAATTACTAAAGAATGAGATTGGCCTTCCGCCGTGGCTCAGCAGTAAAGAATCTGCCTGCAGTGCAGGAGATGCAGGTTCAGTCCCTGGGTCAGGAAGATCCCCTGAAGGAGGAAATGGAAACCCACTCCAGTAATCTTGCCTAGAAAATCCCATGGAAAAAGGAGCCTGTCAGGCTGAGTCATTGGGCAGCAAAAGAGTGGGAGACAACAGAGCGACTAAACAACAAAAAGAGTAAGACTACAGAATCTGGGCTACAGACACAAGACAGACCCTCTCTCACACTCCCCAGGAGAAACTAACTCTGCTGACGCCCAGATTTTGTATTCCTAGCCTCCAGAACAAGGCCAAAATACAATAAATTTCTGTTTTTTAAGCCACTTTGTGGTACTTCGTTATAGTAGCTCCAAAAAACTAATATGGAGATGTTGCCTTCATCTACATGGTCCAAAATGGTTTACCACCATGTGTGCATTCCAGCCAGTAGAAAAGATAGAAACAGAGAAGAAGGCAGGCCGACCTCCTTTCTCACTTCCTGTCATACCCCGTTGGTCATAATCTAATCACATGATCATATTTTTCTGCAAGGAATGCTGGGAAATGAAGTCTTTATTCTAGGCAGCCATGTGCTCGGGTTAAAATCAATTACTAAAGAATGAGATTGGCCTTCCGCCGTGGCTCAGCAGTAAAGAATCTGCCTGCAGTGCAGGAGATGCAGGTTCAGTCCCTGGGTCAGGAAGATCCCCTGAAGGAGGAAATGGCAACCCACTCCAGTAAGCTTTTTAAAAAATTCAATGGAAAGAGAAGTCTGTTGGACTGAGTCCTTGGGGAGGCAAAAGAATAGGAGATGACTGAGTGACCAAACAACAACAAAAAGAGTGAGACTACATATAATGAAAGGGTTAGGATGCTTCCATTGACCTCACCTTCTGGTTAGACTACTTGGCAAGCCTAAGACATATTCTTTCAAGTCTCTCTTTAGCTTACTGACTCTTCTCCCATCCCTCTGGTTATAGGCATCCTAGTTCTTCTTTCCACAGTTGAAGATGTAAAGTTTAGAGCACACATCTGGTAAGCAGCAGAGTCAAGACTCAAACCCCATCACTCTGTCTCTCAGGAGAATGAGCATACTCTTGGAATCAGGAGACCTTGAGTGAAGGTGTAGTCCTGTCCCGTTCCAGTCACCTGACCTAATCCAGCCACTCAGTCTCTGAACAGCCCACCTGCCTCTTCTGTAACATGAGAATAGCAATGTCTTCTCCCCTACCTTCTAGGATTATAGATGAAATATTATATGTGACATGCTTTTCTAATTACAATACTAGCCATTTATTCACATACATTTTTCTATATCTCTACCTATCTTATGAGATTGTTAAATGGAAGACCCCTCATTGACTTGAATGCCCCCTAAAAGTGCCTGAAAGTTTGTTGTTCCTCTGAAAAATGTGAAAAAACGCCAGGTTGAGAAATCCCAAACACATTTGTCTTCTTAAAGTAGAGGATACAGATTTCATAAGGAAAGTAAATATGTTAAGAAATTACTCAATTTCTTAACTCACGTTCCCAGCTGTTCTTTGGAAATACTGTGGATGGCATTTGGGGTGATTAACAAAGAAGAAATAATTTATGTGAATGCCTGCATGTTGTTTCTCAAAGTAACTATTAAAAACACAACCACATAACATGTGTTTTTCCATTCTCTGTAAAGCAAGAAATACAGAGTTGTTTTTACCCCAATTTTTCCAAAACAAATCACCTTTTTGTGATGGAAAATGTTGCCCTAAGGAGAGAAAGTTTCAGAAAAATTTTGAGTGAGTGAAAGAAAACAGAACACTCAATAGAAGCTCTCTTTCAGGAGGAAAAGGAAAATGCTCCCGCTCTCTACAGGAGTGCTGTAGGGCAAGTTTCAAAAATTCAATGGAAAGAGAAGTCTGTTGGACTGAGTCCTTGGGGAGGCAAAAGAATAGGAGATGACTGAGTGACCAAACAACAACAAAAAGAGTGAGACTACATATAATGAAAGGGTTAGGATGCTTCCATTGACCTCACCTTCTGGTTAGACTACTTGGCAAGCCTAAGACATATTCTTTCAAGTCTCTCTTTAGCTTACTGACTCTTCTCCCATCCCTCTGGTTATAGGCATCCTAGTTCTTCTTTCCACAGTTGAAGATGTAAAGTTTAGAGCACACATCTGGTAAGCAGCAGAGTCAAGACTCAAACCCCATCACTCTGTCTCTCAGGAGAATGAGCATACTCTTGGAATCAGGAGACCTTGAGTGAAGGTGTAGTCCTGTCCCGTTCCAGTCACCTGACCTAATCCAGCCACTCAGTCTCTGAACAGCCCACCTGCCTCTTCTGTAACATGAGAATAGCAATGTCTTCTCCCCTACCTTCTAGGATTATAGATGAAATATTATATGTGACATGCTTTTCTAATTACAATACTAGCCATTTATTCACATACATTTTTCTATATCTCTACCTATCTTATGAGATTGTTAAATGGAAGACCCCTCATTGACTTGAATGCCCCCTAAAAGTGCCTGAAAGTTTGTTGTTCCTCTGAAAAATGTGAAAAAACGCCAGGTTGAGAAATCCCAAACACATTTGTCTTCTTAAAGTAGAGGATACAGATTTCATAAGGAAAGTAAATATGTTAAGAAATTACTCAATTTCTTAACTCACGTTCCCAACTGTTCTTTGGAAATACTGTGGATGGCATTTGGGGTGATTAACAAAGAAGAAATAATTTATGTGAATGCCTGCATGTTGTTTCTCAAAGTAACTATTAAAAACACAACCACATAACATGTGTTTTTCCATTCTCTGTAAAGCAAGAAATACAGAGTTGTTTTTACCCCAATTTTTCCAAAACAAATCACCTTTTTGTGATGGAAAATGTTGCCCTAAGGAGAGAAAGTTTCAGAAAAATTTTGAGTGAGTGAAAGAAAACAGAACACTCAATAGAAGCTCTCTTTCAGGAGGAAAAGAACCTTGACCTTTAAAACTGAATCCATTCACAGCCTCAGCTGGCATCTACAGGAGTGCTGTAGTCGGACAGCCGTTCAGTTGCTAAGTCATGTCTGATTCTTTACAACCCATGGACTGCAGGTACACCAGGCTTCCCTGTCCTTCACCATCTTACAGAGTGTGCTCAAACTCATGTCCATTGAATTGGTGATGCCATCCAACCATCTCATACTCTGTCACCCCTTCTCCTCCTGCCTTCAATCTTTCCCACCATCAAGGTCTTTCATCAAGGTCTTTTCCAATGAGCCTTTTCCACCTTTCACATCAGGTGGCCAAAGTATTGGAGCTTCAGTTTCAGCATCAGTCCTTCCAATAAATATTCAAGGTTGATTTCCTTTAGGATTGACTGGTTTGAACTCCTGCTGTCCAAGGGACTCTAAAGAGTCTTCTCCAGCACTACAGTTTGAAAAATAAGGGCACACAATTAAATACACTATATGGTCCCAATTAAGTTCAAACATATTTCTTTTGGACAAAAAGAATGCAAGGAATTATGATATTATAGTGTATTTGGCTTGTAGTTTCAGAATTCCAGTCTCAAGACAATGAGGACCTGGAACTGTAGCATGCTGGGAAAACTGACCCTGCCAAATGGTCAAGTCACCAGGCAGATGCTGGGGAAGGGACAAAGGCTCAGTGGAGAAAGCAGAGTGGACAGCAGGGACAGCACCAAGGGAGAAGGGCATATGGAGTAGAGTGTGATGCAGAAAGTGCCGGGGTTAACAAGAGTGGGCAGTTGCATTAGTACACACAGGAAGTAGATAGACATTAATTGGGCGCCTCTCATTACTACCCTTTTCGTATGGAGAATTTGCTGTATGCAGGGCACTATTCACATGATTTCATTGAACCCTCACTACCAGTCTCTGGGGCTTCCCTGGTAGCTCAAAGAATCCGCCTGTAAGGCAGGAGTCCCCAGTACGATTCCCTGGAGGACGTAATGGCTATCCACTCCAGTATTCTTGCCTGCCTGGAGAATTTCATGGACAGAGGAGCCTGGTGGACTATAGTCCATAGAGTCACAAAGAGTCCGATATGACTGGGCAACTAAGCACAGCACAGTCCCAGTCTATAAGTTGCATTATTTCAGTTTCACAGGTTTAGAAACTTACTGATTAGAAACCATTTTATAGATGGAAAACCCTACGGAGTTGATTGGCACCAACTATTTCCAGGCCAGTCTGTGTACCCCAAACTCTAGGATACTTTTTAAAGTTATGATGATGTCATTTGGCCAGGACATGCAGCTAGCCAAGTGACCAGGCTGAGATTCAAACCTTGTAACCCCTATGCCACATGGTCTTTGCAAAGTGTGGCATAGCATCCAGAGTTGGGGGAACACCTACCTCTCCTTCATGACATGAGACCTTGCCTCCCCACAAACCCCAACTGCCATCACCCCACCAGATCCAGCACCCCAAGCCTGATCTCGCGAGCAGACTTGAGCTGGTACTGTGTATTTATGTATCCCCAGCACACACAGTAAGCAGTTATGAAATCTTAGAGTCGATGACTTGGTTCAACCCTCTCTTTGACAAATGAGAAAATGGACTCTCAGAGAAATAAAAGGACTTTCTCAGGGTCACATAGCTAAGGGGTGCCTCTCGTCCTAAGTCTAACTTATGTCTGCTAGAACTGCATCCCCAGTGTTTTGGCTTCTCACCCACTTTCCATTTTTTCTCTCTAGGCTTAATTCTCTCAAGTTTCATTCCATTCTTCTAAGAAGAATCATTAATCCTTAATGGGAAAGAAGGCAAACTCTTCTGCCCTCTCAAGATCTTATTTCCAATATTCAAGGGATTGCAAATGACAATAAGGAATATTGTTATTGAAGCAACCCCATGTAAAATGAAAACGTCATCTCTCAGAAACTGACTCCTAGACCATTTTTCAGAAATCAAGAGGGCAAAAAAAGACCAGAATGGGACAAGAAAATCACCACTGATTAAAACTGAACACATATCAGGACCAGAGCTCAGCCAAGGAGGCAGAAATAGCCAATTTCTTTCAATCACCCCCATTTTCCATCCCCTCAACAAGATGAGGACAGTCATCTTATTGGCTTGTCAACCTTTAGGAAACTTGATCCTGGCCTTTATTTATCAGCTATCTCCCCAGCCCCAGCACTCAGCCAGAGGAAAGCATGGGGTCTAACTAACTCACTCTCCCTTGGGGCTCTTCTACACTTCATCTCCTGAGAAGCTTTACATTTACCTATTTGGTTATTTTATTTTCTGACATCTCTGAAGTCCATGCTCGTCCCACCATCCAAATATGTGGACTCTGGAGTCAGCCTGAAGTTAGATTTTAAGCCAAGAAAAGCCACAAAGTATACAGATTTTCCTGAATATTCAAGCTCTCTGAGCATCAGTTTTCCAGTCTATAAAATGGAGATAATAAAATGACACAGGACTTTTGTGAGAAATATATAAGATTATGTATATAAAGTAACCAGCACATTGTAAGCCCTCACTCATGAATGACGCTTGAGCAATTTACTTAACCTCTCTGTTCCTCAATTCTCTCATCTGTCAAATGGGATTAAATCAGAAAACAACTGCTTTGAAGGATGATCAGAACAAAGCCCAGTCCATTGCAAGTGCTTGATATGTGTTAGTTTTATTCTTTTCTAGCATTAGCCTTGTGGAAAAGCATTGCCCAAGAGTTTGTTATTCAGTCATTCAGTCGTGTCAGACTCTTTGAGACCCCATGGACTGCAGCACACCAGGCTCTTCTGTCTTCACCATCTCCCAGAGTTTGCTCAAATTCATGTCCATTGAGTCGCTGATGCTATCTAACCATCTCATTCTCTGCCACCTTGTCCTTTTGCCTTCAAACTTTCCCACCATCAGGGTCTTTATAACGTCCAAAATGCCCTGGACCGAGCTGACCTCTTACCCACAAAAGTTCACTCCCTCTTCCCCTTTTCTCCTCCCTCCTCCCCACTCCCTCCAACTCTGCCTTCCACCCCCTTCTCAGTCTCAGAGTCTGAATGCTTCAAAGAGGAATCTTCAACAAGCCTAAACAGAAAGCCCCCTGCCCGAGGATAGAGAGGCTGACCTCTCACAGCTGGCCCAGGCTCACAGTGGCCCACGGAGCCACACAAGGTCGGGGCGGCAGCGGGGGGCAGCAAGGAGATTGGCGGGGCGCCAGCCCATTCACGAACACCTGGCATCCTGCGTGTCCCCAAGCTTTGGGGCCTCTGGGGCTATTGTGAAGAAGCTCTCCGCCTCCGCTGATCTCAGCCACCTGGACCCCACAAAGGTGCTGGCTGCCCAGAGCTGGCCCCAGAAACCAACAACCAACCAACAGTGAAGCAGGGGTTCACTGTTGCAGCTGGACCCGGGAGAAGCTGGTGCAGTGTGGAGGGGAGAGGAGGGCACAAAGATAGGCGTGGGGACGTGAACAGGTGAACACACTAGTGTTCTCATCCAGAGCTGGTGCTTTTTTCCAAGATGCTTAAGAGGAAGTGCTGGAGAAGGAACCGGTGAGCTCAGACAAGGCTGCACCCATGTGCCCTCACATCGCCCAACTCTTCCGTGCCCTAGCTCTGTGAAAGGACCGAGTGAAATGATACACAGAAAACCTTAGAAGCCACGGTAATAAACTCACAAGAAATCCTAGCTATAAGTATCAGCTATTATCAGTTATTCATTTATGCCTCACAGTCCTCGGAGATAGCAATTATTAGCATCTCCATTTTCCGAATGGAAAATGGAAATTTTCCCGTTTCACAGAGCTCATATTTGGAGCCTGGGGTCATATGCAGCTTTGCTCCCAGGGTCCACACTGTTTGCAAAGCCACCTTCGGCCGGGGGTTTCAGACTGCCCCTCTCTAGCACATTCTTCTCTGGAAGAGACAAAAGCTCAAAAGTTCTGACATCATCTGGGATGAGCCAGGGAGTTATCTATGCCGGCTTTGTGGGCCATGAAAAGAATGTTAGTCTGTAACCTGAAAGTCATGGGAAGCCTGAAGGGTTTTAAACACAGAAGGCAGAGGGTAACTGTGGACCTAGTAGCAACAACTAAGACTCATCACCAGCCAGGCATTAGAATATGACACAGTGAATCTAGTATTGCTAGGCCCAAGGGAGCCAAGGTCTTCAACAAGCCTAAACAGAAAGCCCCCTGCCCGAGGATAGAGAGGCTGACCTCTCACAGCTGGCCCAGGCTCACAGTGGCCCACGGAGCCACACAAGGTCGGGGCGGCAGCGGGGGGCAGCAAGGAGATTGGCGGGGCGCCAGCCCATTCACGAACACCTGGCATCCTGCGTGTCCCCAAGCTTTGGGGCCTCTGGGGCTATTGTGAAGAAGCTCTCCGCCTCCGCTGATCTCAGCCACCTGGACCCCACAAAGGTGCTGGCTGCCCAGAGCTGGCCCCAGAAACCAACAACCAACCAACAGTGAAGCAGGGGTTCACTGTTGCAGCTGGACCCGGGAGAAGCTGGTGCAGTGTGGAGGGGAGAGGAGGGCACAAAGATAGGCGTGGGGACGTGAACAGGTGAACACACTAGTGTTCTCATCCAGAGCTGGTGCTTTTTTCCAAGATGCTTAAGAGGAAGTGCTGGAGAAGGAACCGGTGAGCTCAGACAAGGCTGCACCCATGTGCCCTCACATCGCCCAACTCTTCCGTGCCCTAGCTCTGTGAAAGGACCGAGTGAAATGATACACAGAAAACCTTAGAAGCCACGGTAATAAACTCACAAGAAATCCTAGCTATAAGTATCAGCTATTATCAGTTATTCATTTATGCCTCACAGTCCTCGGAGATAGCAATTATTAGCATCTCCATTTTCCGAATGGAAAATGGAAATTTTCCAGTTTCACAGAGCTCATATTTGGAGCCTGGGGTCATATGCAGCTTTGCTCCCAGGGTCCACACTGTTTGCAAAGCCACCTTCGGCCGGGGGTTTCAGACTGCCCCTCTCTAGCACATTCTTCTCTGGAAGAGACAAAAGCTCAAAAGTTCTGACATCATCTGGGATGAGCCAGGGAGTTATCTATGCCGGCTTTGTGGGCCATGAAAAGAATGTTAGTCTGTAACCTGAAAGTCATGGGAAGCCTGAAGGGTTTTAAACACAGAAGGCAGAGGGTAACTGTGGACCTAGTAGCAACAACTAAGACTCATCACCAGCCAGGCATTAGAATATGACACAGTGAATCTAGTATTGCTAGGCCTTCCAATATTCCAAACAAGACGGAAGGTGTGTAGAACTCAGTAAATTATCTAAATATCCTAATTTAAAAAAAGATAGACCTCTTACTCCCTAATTTTTAATATCTGGTATGACAAAGCAACCACTTGCTAGGATTTCTGGTCTACCCCCACAATCTGCAGCTCCCCAAACTTCTATAACTAAAGCCATGTCACCTGGAGAGCCAGGTGATTCCAGGAAAATCCCATAGATTGCCTAGAAGACAAGTGGCACATCAAAAGAGTCACCAAATTAAATCTGATCCAGATGGCTGCATGCCTGGGCTGGAGGCCCTCAGGACCTGAGGACTTGAGCAAAGGGGCCCAGTGATAAAAACATGCACAAGCTTCTTTTAATTTTTATTTAACTTTTTGGGAGTGAGAATGAAAATAGATGGAAATCTGTATTCTCTTCACTCTTCACTTGTTAAGTGAAATATTCTCAGCCTCTCCCTAGAACCTGTCCGTCCTTTCACCCCCAAAATATAGGAAACAGGTGTTCATTGGAAAAAAAAAACCGCTTAATTAGGATACCATATTAGATTGGAGAGCAAGAGAGGAGAAGAGAGAAAGACTGGTTTGATGAATGAAAGTGTGTGACTGAAAACCTTAGGACTGAGCAAGAATCAGATACTCTTGGGTTTTCATTCGTGATATCTTAACCTTCATTAACCACTGCTTTTCCATTTATGCCTCACAGCCAATGGCATAAATGGAAATTTTCAGTTTCACAGAGCTCATATTTGGAGCCTGGGGTCATATGCAGCTTTGCTCCCAGGGTCCACACTGTTTGCAAAGCCACCTTCGGCCGGGGGTTTCAGACTGCCCCTCTCTAGCACATTCTTCTCTGGAAGAGACAAAAGCTCAAAAGTTCTGACATCATCTGGGATGAGCCAGGGAGTTATCTATGCCGGCTTTGTGGGCCATGAAAAGAATGTTAGTCTGTAACCTGAAAGTCATGGGAAGCCTGAAGGGTTTTAAACACAGAAGGCAGAGGGTAACTGTGGACCTAGTAGCAACAACTAAGACTCATCACCAGCCAGGCATTAGAATATGACACAGTGAATCTAGTATTGCTAGGCCTTCCAATATTCCAAAAAAGACGGGAGGGGGGTGGAATTCAGTAAATTAGCAAAATATCCTAATTTAAAAAAAGATAGACCTCTTACTCCCTAATTTTTAATATCTGGTATGACAAAGCAACCACTTGCTAGGATTTCTGGTCTACCCCCACAATCTGCAGCTCCCCAAACTTCTATAACTAAAGCCATGTCACCTGGAGAGCCAGGTGATTCCAGGAAAATCCCATAGATTGCCTAGAAGACAAGTGGCACATCAAAAGAGTCACCAAATTAAATCTGATCCAGATGGCTGCATGCCTGGGCTGGAGGCCCTCAGGACCTGAGGACTTGAGCAAAGGGGCCCAGTGATAAAAACATGCACAAGCTTCTTTTAATTTTTATTTAACTTTTTGGGAGTGAGAATGAAAATAGATGGAAATCTGTATTCTCTTCACTCTTCACTTGTTAAGTGAAATATTCTCAGCCTCTCCCTAGAACCTGTCCGTCCTTTCACCCCCAAAATATAGGAAACAGGTGTTCATTGGAAAAAAAAAACCGCTTAATTAGGATACCATATTAGATTGGAGAGCAAGAGAGGAGAAGAGAGAAAGACTGGTTTGATGAATGAAAGTGTGTGACTGAAAACCTTAGGACTGAGCAAGAATCAGATACTCTTGGGTTTTCATTCGTGATATCTTAACCTTCATTAACCACTGCTTTTTCGTAGACATTTTTCTTCTAAAGGTATTGAATGTCTAATATATACTAGAAACTGGGGCACAGAGCCCTGGGTCCCCCTGCTCAGGTAACTTACAGTCAACTAGTCAGTGATTACAGTTCCTCCAGACGAAGAGAGAGACCCAGCTAAGCACTTGCTCTAGCTGGTAAAACATTTGTAACAAAGAAAATAGAGAAGAATCTCACTGGTTTGAGCATCTTATTAATGCCCCCCTTCCCTATCTACTCCCTGATCAGGGAGGAAAGGTGGTCATTGGGCTCCTTAGGGAAGAGTTTACAAATGCCAGGAAAGGTAGAAACTGGAAGTAGCATGAAAACCTATACTATTGTATGTGAAAAAAAATAGCTATTGTCATTGCACTGTGAAAAAAAGGGGATCCTGCAGGGGTGCTGTGCGACAGCCTGGAGGGGTGGGGTGGGGCGGATATACATATGACTAATCTGAGATCATATATATCTGTAAACAACAAAACTCTGTAAAAGTAAAAAGTAAAACAAATTACTAAAAAAAAAAAGAAAGAAAGAGGCTTTAGCACTTCTTCCAGTACTGGACTTCCAAGACTCAAGTTCAGCAAACAGCAATGTAGAAATACTAGATTCGCTCTCTAAGAAAGGAGGACATTTTATTGGGTGAAGTATTCCAGTTTGAGCTGGCACTGGGAGCTGGAGACTGGAGCTGAGGCTGAGGGACGCTGACAGCCGTCCAACCTCCCTTCCACCTGCCCCCATCGCCCTACTTGACCCAGTGACCTGCATCCTGTCACACGACCACTTCCAGCAGAGACTCCCTTAGTGGAGTCACGGGCCCTGTGTATCCAGGACTGGACATGGAAGCCAGGCAGGAACCTTCCAGTCTCCCTAGCTGGACATCTAAGTCCCTGATCCAAAAGGCGAGGGTGGACTAGGCAACCTGTAATGGTTACCAGCTGAGGGAAATGGCTACATTCTATACCCATCACTGGCCTTCGCCGTATCTCTGCCTCTTTCTACTCTGGTGTATCTATGCTCATTTCTCCCAGAGTCACCATCAATTCTGAAGGTATCTCTTTACCAAATTTTTTCATCAACTGGCGCCTTCACTCGTCCAACCTTCAAAATAAGCTTTTTTGCCCAGGGTGGGGCAGGTTGCGGAGGGGGATCAAGTGGGCCACTTCTATTGGTCTTTCATGTATCTATTTTCATCCGTCTTTGTTCTTTGGCCCATGTGGGCCTCCCATCGCAGTGGCCTTTGCTGTCACAGAGCACCGGCTCTGGGTGCATGCACGCCAGAGCTCCGGCTTGGTAGTTGGACACACTGGTCCAGCCACTTGGCAGCCAGGGATCCAACCGGCGCGTTTTGTACTGCATGCAAGGTGGTGTCCTTACCCACTGGACCACCAGGGAAGCCCAAGATAAGCTTTGTATGATGAATGGTATTATCTCCATTATGCAGATGAAGAAGCGAGGCTCAGAAAGGAAACAGGTCAATTTTGGCTACAAAGCTGTGGAGCCACCATTGGAAACCACATCTTGCCAACTCTAAAGCCATAGATGCTGAAATTATTCATTCACAGATAGGACAAGGTCCTTAGCATCTCCTATACCCTGTGTGACATTGGAAATGAATAATAGATAAGATCCACTCCAGGGCTTCCCTGGTGGCTCAGAGGCTCAGATGGTAAAGATCTACTCCTCATGTAGTTTATTCCAAATTCACTCAACAAGTAGTGTCTGAGCTCCCACTGAGTGGCTGGGCCACAGTGGTTTATAAGCCACTAGAAAATGTAGACAAATTCGCCCAGCAACTAACAGTTTGGTTGGCTAAGTATTAAAATGATGCTAAATTGAAGGGCAGTAACAGAGAGTGGATGAGAGCTACCTTCTCTATCACTTGCCTTGTACTGGGTTTGACAGTATTCCAAGGGTCTGACAAATCTTGGAACAGACCAGCCCTCTTTTCTCCAGTTCTAATCATCCTCTTCCATCACAGCTCATGAAAATCAGGGACTTTCAAGGCCTGAGGGTACACTAGGTTAGGGCCTATCCTCTGCAGCTACAGAAAACTGTATGGGAACAGTGCCTTAGGCCATAATTAGTTTCCATCCAAGAAACCAGGCAGTGTCCTTGCAAGTCAGTCATGGGAGGTGTTCAAAGAAAGATTGAGATGCTTCTGGAGAAAGGCGGAGATGGTTCTGCAGTCAATTACTGAGGGCAAGTGAAAAATGAGGTCAGCTCCCTGACAGCAAGGCCGACGAGAAGCAGCGAAATACCACAGAGCCCCCATTCTCTGTGGCCCCGAGGACACAGCATCTAAAAATAGATACTGTGTTTACAGAGCACCCCAAATGATTCTCAAATGCCACTGGATCTGCTGTGGATTTCACAACTGCTGGCCCAGCACAAAATGTTTGGCTTGGGCCAACTCAGGATGCAAGGCAAACCAGCCAGGAAGCCAAGGCTGACCAAGATCAACATTCCCCGGGACAGCAGCAACCCCTCTGTCCATCAGGACTTGACCATGAGCATGAAGTTATCCACGGTCCTCCGTTCTCGTTCAACTCACTCTGCAGCTTACAGAAAACTTGCCTCGCCTGCCAGGGACTTTCTAAGACATCCCATTTCAGGGACACTGGGGTGAAGCGACTGGTGGAAATTTGCCCTGAGAACTGGAAAATGAGTGAGCAATGTCCATAATTTCAGTGTGAGAAGGAACACAGCTACAAGCGTGGGATGTGGGTGGAGGATAAGAAAACATTTGAAAATGAAAATAATGACAAACACATGAGAGGGAGAAAGGGCATGGTCCAAGCTAGACATGTGTAAGAAAATAAAAAGAAAACAAGAGAAGATTTGGCATTATATTTATAGATTTAAGACCAACTTAAAGTTGACAGTTCTACTCTACTGACAAATCTGTTTTATAGTTCAATGTAACTGAGTAGGTAGCATTGCCAGAAGCTGCTGTCAACTTCAAAATTGATTGCTAAATTGAAGGGCAGTAACAGAGAGTGGATGAGAGCTACCTTCTCTATCACTTGCCTTGTACTGGGTTTGACAGTATTCCAAGGGTCTGACAAATCTTGGAACAGACCAGCCCTCTTTTCTCCAGTTCTAATCATCCTCTTCCATCACAGCTCATGAAAATCAGGGACTTTCAAGGCCTGAGGGTACACTAGGTTAGGGCCTATCCTCTGCAGCTACAGAAAACTGTATGGGAACAGTGCCTTAGGCCATAATTAGTTTCCATCCAAGAAACCAGGCAGTGTCCTTGCAAGTCAGTCATGGGAGGTGTTCAAAGAAAGATTGAGATGCTTCTGGAGAAAGGCGGAGATGGTTCTGCAGTCAATTACTGAGGGCAAGTGAAAATGAGGTCAGCTCCCTGACAGCAAGGCCGACGAGAAGCAGCGAAATACCACAGAGCCCCCATTCTCTGTGGCCCCGAGGACACAGCATCTAAAAATAGATACTGTGTTTACAGAGCACCCCAAATGATTCTCAAATGCCACTGGATCTGCTGTGGATTTCACAACTGCTGGCCCAGCACAAAATGTTTGGCTTGGGCCAACTCAGGATGCAAGGCAAACCAGCCAGGAAGCCAAGGCTGACCAAGATCAACATTCCCCGGGACAGCAGCAACCCCTCTGTCCATCAGGACTTGACCATGAGCATGAAGTTATCCACGGTCCTCCGTTCTCGTTCAACTCACTCTGCAGCTTACAGAAAACTTGCCTCGCCTGCCAGGGACTTTCTAAGACATCCCATTTCAGGGACACTGGGGTGAAGCGACTGGTGGAAATTTGCCCTGAGAACTGGAAAATGAGTGAGCAATGTCCATAATTTCAGTGTGAGAAGGAACACAGCTACAAGCGTGGGATGTGGGTGGAGGGGATAAGAAAACATTTGAAAATGAAAATAATGACAAACACATGAGAGGGAGAAAGGGCATGGTCCAAGCTAGACATGTGTAAGAAAATAAAAAGAAAACAAGAGAAGATTTGGCATTATATTTATAGATTTAAGACCAACTTAAAGTTGACAGTTCTACTCTACTGACAAATCTGTTTTTATAGTTCATGAGATGTGATTTACTGAGTAGGTAGCATGTGCCAGAAGCTGCTGTCAACTCTTTCCATGTGTTATTTCATCTCATCCTCATACCAACCTTAGGGAGTAAATATTAAGAATATTCCCATTTTTCAGATAAAAGAAACAATGTAGACCTTAGCAATCATCTTAGCCAGTGGATCCTAAGCTGCCTGGTATGTCAGAATTATCTAGGAAACTCTGCAGAATCGGGTACCCTATTCTAGAAACCACCTCCCTCAACTGCAGCAGGGACAGGAGTAGGTCCAGGAATCTGTGTTTACAGAGCACCCCAAATGATTCTCATATGCACCCTTGTATGGAATCCACTTGCCAATCCAACTGACCTCTTCACTGCCAAGATCAGAAAACTGAAGCCCAGACAGTTCTAGTCACGTGCCCAAGGACCCCAGTTGGCTGGCGGCAGAGCCAGGCCCAGAACCCAGAGCTTGAGAAATGGCCCTCTTGCCATCATAGCATACATTCCTCATGACGTTCTAAATGGGGGATCTTTCTTTCCCACTGAATCACTAGATTTGAATCACACTCACCCAACTCTAGCCCAAATCCTTCAACTCAACTCTGTGCAATTCAGCAAAATTTTACTGAACACCTGCAGTGAGCGACACACAATCCTTGGTGCTAGGAATTCCCCAGTGAACAAGATGAACATGCACTCTTGCCCTCCTAGAGCTGAAAATGCAGCCAAAAAGGACCATCTTTCAAAATGTAACCAGCTTCCCAGTGAGATTAGCAATTTCAGGTGAGAAGGGGAACGACTGGTGGAAATTTGCCCTGAGAACTGGAAAATGAGTGAGCAATGTCCATAATTTCAGTGTGAGAAGGAACACAGCTAGAAGCGTGGGATGTGGGTGGAGATAAGAAAACATTTGAAAATGAAAATAATGACAAACACATGAGAGGGAGAAAGGGCATGGTCCAAGCTAGACATGTGTAAGAAAATAAAAAGAAAACAAGAGAAGATTTGGCATTATATTTATAGATTTAAGACCAACTTAAAGTTGACAGTTCTACTCTACTGACAAATCTGTTTTTATAGTTCATGAGATGTGATTTACTGAGTAGGTAGCATGTGCCAGAAGCTGCTGTCAACTCTTTCCATGTGTTATTTCATCTCATCCTCATACCAACCTTAGGGAGTAAATATTAAGAATATTCCCATTTTTCAGATAAAAGAAACAATGTAGACCTTAGCAATCATCTTAGCCAGTGGATCCTAAGCTGCCTGGTATGTCAGAATTATCTAGGAAACTCTGCAGAATCGGGTACCCTATTCTAGAAACCACCTCCCTCAACTGCAGCAGGGACAGGAGTAGGTCCAGGAATCTGTGTTTACAGAGCACCCCAAATGATTCTCATATGCACCCTTGTATGGAATCCACTTGCCAATCCAACTGACCTCTTCACTGCCAAGATCAGAAAACTGAAGCCCAGACAGTTCTAGTCACGTGCCCAAGGACCCCAGTTGGCTGGCGGCAGAGCCAGGCCCAGAACCCAGAGCTTGAGAAATGGCCCTCTTGCCATCATAGCATACATTCCTCATGACGTTCTAAATGGGGGATCTTTCTTTCCCACTGAATCACTAGATTTGAATCACACTCACCCAACTCTAGCCCAAATCCTTCAACTCAACTCTGTGCAATTCAGCAAAATTTTACTGAACACCTGCAGTGAGCGACACACAATCCTTGGTGCTAGGAATTCCCCAGTGAACAAGATGAACATGCACTCTTGCCCTCCTAGAGCTGAAAATGCAGCCAAAAAGGACCATCTTTCAAAATGTAACCAGCTTCCTGAATGAACTGCAATTGGTCAAAAGCAATTCAATTTTCTCATCACTGCCTCTTCAAACCCACTCTATCTTCCCATTCCTTAGAAATCTTAGGTGTCGTCAATAGATCCAATATTTATTCTGGCCACTTTTAGGTATTAAAGAATAACTTCACATTTCAGTTAATTTAGAAAGTCCCATTTAGTCTAATGACAAATTTCCAATCTTTCATCCAGTTAAAAAGTTCTTCCGCAGCCTCGTCTTGGGACTGACTCAGGCTGAGAAACTGCAGCAGGAGAAGGGAATGCATGGGCTCCTTTGCTGATTCTTGGGCTTCCCAGGTGGTTCAGTGATAAAACAATCCTCCCAAATGCAGGAGACACAAGAGACACAGGTTGGATCCCTGGATTAGGAAGAACCCTTGGAGGAGGAAATGGCAACCCACTCCAGGATTCCTGCCTGGGAAATCCCACAGACAGAAGAGCTTAGTGGGCTACAGTTAATGGGGTCACAAAGAGTCAGACACAACTGAGCGACTGAGCATGAATGCATGCATGCCCTTCTTTCCACTCACTGCTTTGTTGTCAGGAAGGAGAGGTGAGAGAGGTACAGAAATGACAAGATCTTATGGAACCCAGGTCATCTGTCTTGGTCAAATGCCCTCATTAATGCAGACGTACAAACACTTGTTCTTCCTCCCATGAAGACTTCCTCTTCACTCCCTTCCGCCAGTGATGAAATTGGCCTCCTTTAATTCCCTGGCATGAGTCATGCCTTCCCCAGCTGACTCCTCCTCCCCCCACTGCCAGCCACCTGGACTCTCACCTTGTGCCCCACGAGGGATCTCTTGGATAGGGACCCTCTCAACATGACTCAAGTCTGGCTCCTTCTCAGGACATACCCAGGTTCCCATAACCATTGGGAGGACTGTTTATACCAGTGTGGTCCTTCTTCCTCTTTCTCACCAAGATAATCCCAGTCTGACTTTCTCTTTAGAGCTCCCAGGCCTAGTTGGGCACTAGTCACAAAGTCCCTTCAATGCCAGGGATTTTTCCAACAGATTCCCAGAAGTGCCTAGTTGGAAGGACCATCTTTCAAAATGTAACCAGCTTCCTGAATGAACTGCAATTGGTCAAAAGCAATTCAATTTTCTCATCACTGCCTCTTCAAACCCACTCTATCTTCCCATTCCTTAGAAATCTTAGGTGTCGTCAATAGATCCAATATTTATTCTGGCCACTTTTAGGTATTAAAGAATAACTTCACATTTCAGTTAATTTAGAAAGTCCCATTTAGTCTAATGACAAATTTCCAATCTTTCATCCAGTTAAAAAGTTCTTCCGCAGCCTCGTCTTGGGACTGACTCAGGCTGAGAAACTGCAGCAGGAGAAGGGAATGCATGGGCTCCTTTGCTGATTCTTGGGCTTCCCAGGTGGTTCAGTGATAAAACAATCCTCCCAAATGCAGGAGACACAAGAGACACAGGTTGGATCCCTGGATTAGGAAGAACCCTTGGAGGAGGAAATGGCAACCCACTCCAGGATTCCTGCCTGGGAAATCCCACAGACAGAAGAGCTTAGTGGGCTACAGTTAATGGGGTCACAAAGAGTCAGACACAACTGAGCGACTGAGCATGAATGCATGCATGCCCTTCTTTCCACTCACTGCTTTGTTGTCAGGAAGGAGAGGTGAGAGAGGTACAGAAATGACAAGATCTTATGGAACCCAGGTCATCTGTCTTGGTCAAATGCCCTCATTAATGCAGACGTACAAACACTTGTTCTTCCTCCCATGAAGACTTCCTCTTCACTCCCTTCCGCCAGTGATGAAATTGGCCTCCTTTAATTCCCTGGCATGAGCCATGCCTTCCCCAGCTGACTCCTCCTCCCCCCACTGCCAGCCACCTGGACTCTCACCTTGTGCCCCACGAGGGATCTCTTGGATAGGGACCCTCTCAACATGACTCAAGTCTGGCTCCTTCTCAGGACATACCCAGGTTCCCATAACCATTGGGAGGACTGTTTATACCAGTGTGGTCCTTCTTCCTCTTTCTCACCAAGATAATCCCAGTCTGACTTTCTCTTTAGAGCTCCCAGGCCTAGTTGGGCACTAGTCACAAAGTCCCTTCAATGCCAGGGATTTTTCCAACAGATTCCCAGAAGTGAGTCTCCTCATCTGGTGTGGAGGAAGGAGAGAGGCACTCACCCTCTCTTTCCCCACTCTGACCACTCACTTTCCAGTCTCTCAAGATTCATCCCCACTCCACCTCATTGTTTGACCTCCAAGTGTTTTAACTCATGTCGGGTATGCACTAAGAATCTGTTTTAATAAAAACTTATTTTGCAATCTCTTAGTGTGTACCACACAGATGGTCTCAACCTTGGGGACTTTGCCAAAACAACAAAAGTCCCACTTAACATCCTCTTATACGAGAAATTAAAAGCTCAGAGTGTCAAGGGAACACTTGGCCTTGACAAGGGTCTATGGGGCCCTCCTACTTTAGTTTACTAAGATCTTTCTCTCACAGCCTTCAGCAAAGACACTAAGTACTTCCTTTTCTAGGCTTCAATAGAGATGGGCTCTCCAGAGGGCAAATGAGTAGGTCTTTGCTATAACTTACCATTCACCCATCTAACTCCATCAAAATAACTGCTGCTTCACATTGTACAGGATATAGTTAACTTTATAAATGTGTGGTCTTCTGTCCCTATCTTTAAAACCATAGACTGTAAATACCTATGAAGGTCATCTAGGACATCTCTAGAATGATGATGCTAATAATGATGATAACAATGACCATGTCAGTTAACAATGATAGTGACTGGGGTGAAGAGGCGAATAGAAATGATTGGCTCCTACTTTGTATCTTTTCAACTATTAATATGTTGTCCAACCTTCGAGGTCCAACTCAAAAACCTACCACTTTCATCAATACCCTTCCAAAGATGTGAAATATCTTATTGAGTACTTTCTGTGTGTTGAAGAGTACAGTCTTATAGCCAGCCTCCAAGATAATCCACAATGACCTTCATCTTCGGGTATTCACATCGTTGTGCATTTCCCATTCACACTCAATAGGACTGACCTAAGTTACCAAAAGAATGTTATGGAAATGGTGTGTGACTTGAGGCTAGGTCATTGTTTTTGAAACTGCAATTTCTACCTTGATCTCCCTTTGAACATTTACTCAGTAGAAAGTCAGTAGCCGTGTTGAGAGGACACTCAAGCAGCCTTCTGGAGAGGTCAACCTGGTGAGGAACTGAGAACTGAGGCCTCTTGCCAAGAGCCAGCACCGATTTCTCAACCATATGCAGACATCATCTGAAAACTGAGTCCTCCAACTTCGAGTACGCCTTCAGACAACTGCAGCCCCAGCAGACACTGATTTTTAACCTCACGAGAGATCTTTAGCACCCAAAATGAACAGCTCCTGAGTTCCTTACTTACAGAAACTGTGTGAGAGAATACATGCCATGTTTTTTTTTTTTTTTTAAAGAAATGCATTTTATTTATTTATTTATTTTTGGCTATTCTGGGTTTTTAATGCTGTTGCAGGCTCTTGTCTGGTTGCAGGGAATGGGGGCTGCTCTCTAGTCGAGGTGAGCAGGCTTCTTGTTGTGGTGACGTCTCTTGTTGTGGAACTTGGCTCTTCCTTTTCTAGGCTTCATAACTTAGAGGGCAAATGAGTAGGTCTTTGCTATAACTTACCACCCATCTAACTCCATCAAAATAACTGCTGCTTCACATTGTACAGGATATAGTTAACTTTATAAATGTGTGGTCTTCTGTCCCTATCTTTAAAACCATAGACTGTAAATACCTATGAAGGTCATCTAGGACATCTCTAGAATGATGATGCTAATAATGATGATAACAATGACCATGTCAGTTAACAATGATAGTGACTGGGGTGAAGAGGCGAATAGAAATGATTGGCTCCTACTTTGTATCTTTTCAACTATTAATATGTTGTCCAACCTTCGAGGTCCAACTCAAAAACCTACCACTTTCATCAATACCCTTCCAAAGATGTGAAATATCTTATTGAGTACTTTCTGTGTGTTGAAGAGTACAGTCTTATAGCCAGCCTCCAAGATAATCCACAATGACCTTCATCTTCGGGTATTCACATCGTTGTGCATTTCCCATTCACACTCAATAGGACTGACCTAAGTTACCAAAAGAATGTTATGGAAATGGTGTGTGACTTGAGGCTAGGTCATTGTTTTTGAAACTGCAATTTCTACCTTGATCTCCCTTTGAACATTTACTCAGTAGAAAGTCAGTAGCCGTGTTGAGAGGACACTAAGCAGCCTTCTGGAGAGGTCAACCTGGTGAGGAACTGAGAACTGAGGCCTCTTGCCAAGAGCCAGCACCGATTTCTCAACCATATGCAGACATCATCTGAAAACTGAGTCCTCCAACTTCGAGTACGCCTTCAGACAACTGCAGCCCCAGCAGACACTGATTTTTAACCTCACGAGAGATCTTTAGCACCCAAAATGAACAGCTCCTGAGTTCCTTACTTACAGAAACTGTGTGAGAGAATACATGCCATGTTTTTTTTTTTTTTTTAAAGAAATGCATTTTATTTATTTATTTATTTTTGGCTATTCTGGGTTTTTAATGCTGTTGCAGGCTCTTGTCTGGTTGCAGGGAATGGGGGCTGCTCTCTAGTCGAGGTGAGCAGGCTTCTTGTTGTGGTGACGTCTCTTGTTGTGGAACTTGGCTCTAGGGCACACGGGCTTCAGTAGTTGTGACACATGGGCTCAACAGTTGTGGCTCTGAGGCTCTAGAGCACATGCTCCATAGTGGCTCACAGGCTTAGTTGCTCTGCAGCATGTGGGATCTTCCTGGGTCAGGGATCAAACCCATATCTCCTGCATTGGCAGGCAAACTGTTTACCACTGAGTTACCAGGGAAGTCCTACATGTTTTTTCAAAGCTGATAATTTTTTAGGTAATCTGTGACATACAATAGATAACTAATATATTATGATAGGTAAAAGCCTGGCTCTGTAATTACTGAGCCTACATTCAGATCTCATCTTGATCACTGATTACTGTGTGCTCTTGGACAAATTCATGTCTTTGAACCAGTTTCCTCATCTGAAAAATGAGGAAACAAGAATACTTGCTTCAGAGGCTCAGAGAAGATTCAATTAAATCAGATAACCCAATAAAGCACCTAGGTCAGGATCTGACCTAAAGAAGGCACCCAATACATACTGTTAAGTCTGGTAGAAGTTTTCCTGATGTCCCACATGAAATGATCTCTTCCTTCCCTGAAGTTGAAGATTGTTTGCTCTTATTTTTGTGACAACAGAAAGGAAATGGGAGACTTTCCTGGAGGTCCAGTGGATGAGAATCTGCCTGCCAATGCAGGGTATGTGGGTTCAATGCCTGATTCAAGAAGATGCCACATGCCACAGGGCAACTTAGCCCAGGTGCCACAACTACTGAAGCCTGCACTCTGAGAGGCCGGTGCTCCACAAAACTGGGTCCTCCAACTTCAAGTACGCCTTCAGACAACTGCAGCCCCAGCAGACACTGATTTTTAACCTCACGAGAGATCTTTAGCACCCAAAATGAACAGCTCCTGAGTTCCTTACTTACAGAAACTGTGTGAGAGAATACATGCCATGTTTATTTTTTTAAAGAAATGCATTTTATTTATTTATTTATTTTTGGCTATTCTGGGTTTTTAATGCTGTTGCAGGCTCTTGTCTGGTTGCAGGGAATGGGGGCTGCTCTCTAGTCGAGGTGAGCAGGCTTCTTGTTGTGGTGACGTCTCTTGTTGTGGAACTTGGCTCTAGGGCACACGGGCTTCAGTAGTTGTGACACATGGGCTCAACAGTTGTGGCTCTGAGGCTCTAGAGCACATGCTCCATAGTGGCTCACAGGCTTAGTTGCTCTGCAGCATGTGGGATCTTCCTGGGTCAGGGATCAAACCCATATCTCCTGCATTGGCAGGCAAACTGTTTACCACTGAGTTACCAGGGAAGTCCTACATGTTTTTTCAAAGCTGATAATTTTTTAGGTAATCTGTGACATACAATAGATAACTAATATATTATGATAGGTAAAAGCCTGGCTCTGTAATTACTGAGCCTACATTCAGATCTCATCTTGATCACTGATTACTGTGTGCTCTTGGACAAATTCATGTCTTTGAACCAGTTTCCTCATCTGAAAAATGAGGAAACAAGAATACTTGCTTCAGAGGCTCAGAGAAGATTCAATTAAATCAGATAACCCAATAAAGCACCTAGGTCAGGATCTGACCTAAAGAAGGCACCCAATACATACTGTTAAGTCTGGTAGAAGTTTTCCTGATGTCCCACATGAAATGATCTCTTCCTTCCCTGAAGTTGAAGATTGTTTGCTCTTATTTTTGTGACAACAGAAAGGAAATGGGAGACTTTCCTGGAGGTCCAGTGGATGAGAATCTGCCTGCCAATGCAGGGTATGTGGGTTCAATGCCTGATTCAAGAAGATGCCACATGCCACAGGGCAACTTAGCCCAGGTGCCACAACTACTGAAGCCTGCACTCTGAGAGGCCGGTGCTCCACAACAAAGGAAGTTACTTCAGGGAGAAGCCTATGCACCACAACAAAGAGTAAACCCACTTGCTACAACTAGAGAAAGCCAGCATGCAGCAACAAAAACCAAGTGAAATAAAAAATAATTAAAAAAAAAAAAAAAGAATGGAATGGGAATGGAGGTGACATTATCTGACCATGAGTTAGCATCCTGGGGACTTGACAGGCATTATCACATCAGCCCTTTGTACAGTTCTAAGAATGTAAGGAAGTTGCAACCAAGGCATATAAGTCATGTTCAACCTCACATGTTGACATGTGTGGCAGGTTCAGATGGACAGGACTCGTCTGCCAGAAGTCAATTTGCATGAGTGAACGGGTAGTCCCCAAGGAAACAGGCCACATTAGGGAGCATAGATTTTGAACCTGGTGTGGCACATGAAAGACGACCCTAAATTCCTTGACACTTCACCCGCCAAGAGGTGGGATCTAGGGACTTCCCTGGTGGCTCAGTGTTAAAGAATCTGCCTGCCAATGCAGGAGACCTGGGCTCGACCCCTGGGTGGAAAAGATACCCTGGAGAGGGGCATGGCAACCCACTCCAGTACTCTTGCCTGGAGAATTCCATAGACAGACAAGCCTGGTGGGCTAGAGTCCATAAGGTCTCACAGAGTTGGACACAACTGAAGGGACTAAGCAGCAGCAGCAGTGTGTACATTGGAATGTGTGCGTGCACAGACATCAACACACACACAGATATACACACACGGTTTAACAACAATGGAAGAGAGGGAAAGCACAGAAGAGAGGGTCCAGGGCTTCAGGCCAGCGTTACTGGGGAAGGCTGGTTCTGAGCATGAGGTCCTATCCCAAAACTGTCTCTGACTCACGCCTGAGCCCTGGTAGCAAGAGGGATATACTGAAAGTCGTTAAAGGAGCTGTTTACTGACCTAACTGCAAGACTTTAAGAAGAGGGCTTCCCCTCCTAGTCCAGTGGGTAAGGACACCGCCTTGCAGTGCAAGGAGCACGGGTTCGATCCCTGGCCTGGGAAGATCCCACGTGCTACAGAGCGGCTGGACCGATGTGTCCAATTACCGAGCCGGAGCTCTGGAGCGCGTGCGCCCAGAGCCAGTGCTCTGCAACGACAGAGGCCACCGCAATGGGAGACTCACAGGAGCCAAAGAACAAAGATGGATGAAAATAGAGAAAATGAAAAGATCAACAGAAGTGGCCCGCCCACTCCCCTCCCTCTGCAACCCGACCCCCGCCCAAAAATTTTAAAAAAATTTAAAAAATAATTAAAAAAAAGACTTTAAGAAGAGTCCACCGAGAGGACTTCCATGGTGGTCTAGGGGTTAAGAATCTGCTACACAATGCAGAGAATGAGGGTTTGGTCCCTCGTTGGAGAACTAAGATCTCACATGCCAAAGGGCAACTAAGCCCACATGCTGCAACTACTGAGTCCAAGAGCTACCACTAGAGAGTCTAAGTACTGCAGCGAAAGAGCCCACGTGTCTCAACAAAGACCTGGGGCAGTCAAATAAATAAATAAAATTAGAAAATTTTTACAGCAGCACATGCAGATGCAGACAACCCAACCAGAGCCAGAAAGAAAAGGAGAATGTGGCCAACCTCTCTGGGTGACTAGAAGGGCCCTGTGAAGACAGGAATGGTCTGGGGGAAGCTACTGGGAAATCACAGAGGAGAACTCTAAACTGGTCTGTAGTTTCACAAAATATAATGGGGGAAAGAATAAACAATGATTCTTTGGGATCATTTAGTGACACCATTTTTCTCTCATGCGTTGTATGGCACAGGCAAAAGCGTTACCCCTTTGCAAGGGTCCCAAAATTTCAATCACTTAACGGAAAGCATCCAGCAGGCAGTAAGTGGCAGAATCAGAATTTGAACTCAGGTCTGCCTGACTTTAGTGTGCATGTGATTTTCACAGAATTGACCCAGCCTCACCTCCTATGATGCCATGTGTTCTTGGTCTTCTTAGTTACACCTTGAGTTCCCAAACATCTGTACTTTTGCTCACATTGTTCCCTTTGCTGGGAGTTCCTCCCCATGCCCTTCTTCCCTGACTTCTGCCGTAAAAATGCCCTTTCACATAAAGCTTTTTCCTTTTTTTTCAAATTTTATTTGTTTATTTTTTGGTTGTGCCCAGTCTTTGTTGCCATGTGTGGGCTTTCTCTATTTGCAGTGAGCAGGGGCTACTCGTCTTTGCTCTTCATGGGCTTCTCATCACAGTGGCTTCTCTTGTTGAGGAACACAGACTCTAGAGACATAGACTCACTTGTCATGGTACATGGGTTTAATTGCCCCCCTGGCATATGGAATCTTCCTGGATCAGGGATTGAACCTGTGTCCCCTGCATTGGCAGGTAGATTTCTAACCACTAGGGAAGTTGCATGAAACGTTTTCTTGATCCATCCGAAGAATTTATTGTTCCCTTCTCCTTGTTTTCATGGGCTTCCTTGGTAGCTCAGACAGTAAAGAATCTGCCTGCAATGCGGGAGACCTGGGTTCGATCCCTGGGTAGGGAAGATCCCCTGGAGAAGACAAAAAGATACCCACTCCAGTATTTTTGCCTGGAGAATTCCATGAACAGAGGAAGCTGGCGGGCTACAGCCCACAGGGTCTCAAAGGGTTGGACTCAACTGAAGGACTAACACACAGAGAGAGCAGTGAAAGTGCCAAGTTCTAACCACTGAGCAAACAGGGAATTCCAAAGTGATTTTTAAAAGCCTAACAGAACCCAAACTCTGCCAAGGTCTCGGACTGAGTTCCTCCTACACTAGGGAGCCCAGTAAAGAAATCCAGGAGAAACTGAGCCTGTAGTCTGTGAAGTTCACGCTCAAGTTCTTTTCCAAGCCAGACCCAGAGGCCTGGCCTTGAAGCAAGCCAATGTTCATAAAGAGCAGACTTAGCATTCTCCAGCCACCACTTCAATAAAACAACAATAATAATGAGTTGAAGAATAGGCCGTAAAATTTGGCATCCAGCAGGCAGTAAGTGGCAGAATCAGAATTTGAACTCAGGTCTGCCTGACTTTAGTGTGCATGTGATTTTCACAGAATTGACCCAGCCTCACCTCCTATGATGCCATGTGTTCTTGGTCTTCTTAGTTACACCTTGAGTTCCCAAACATCTGTACTTTTGCTCACATTGTTCCCTTTGCTGGGAGTTCCTCCCCATGCCCTTCTTCCCTGACTTCTGCCGTAAAAATGCCCTTTCACATAAAGCTTTTTCCTTTTTTTTCAAATTTTATTTGTTTATTTTTTGGTTGTGCCCAGTCTTTGTTGCCATGTGTGGGCTTTCTCTATTTGCAGTGAGCAGGGGCTACTCGTCCTTTGCTCTTCATGGGCTTCTCATCACAGTGGCTTCTCTTGTTGAGGAACACAGACTCTAGAGACATAGACTCACTTGTCATGGTACATGGGTTTAATTGCCCCCCTGGCATATGGAATCTTCCTGGATCAGGGATTGAACCTGTGTCCCCTGCATTGGCAGGTAGATTTCTAACCACTAGGGAAGTTGCATGAAACGTTTTCTTGATCCATCCGAAGAATTTATTGTTCCCTTCTCCTTGTTTTCATGGGCTTCCTTGGTAGCTCAGACAGTAAAGAATCTGCCTGCAATGCGGGAGACCTGGGTTCGATCCCTGGGTAGGGAAGATCCCCTGGAGAAGACAAAAAGATACCCACTCCAGTATTTTTGCCTGGAGAATTCCATGAACAGAGGAAGCTGGCGGGCTACAGCCCACAGGGTCTCAAAGGGTTGGACTCAACTGAAGGACTAACACACAGAGAGAGCAGTGAAAGTGCCAAGTTCTAACCACTGAGCAAACAGGGAATTCCAAAGTGATTTTTAAAAGCCTAACAGAACCCAAACTCTGCCAAGGTCTCGGACTGAGTTCCTCCTACACTAGGGAGCCCAGTAAAGAAATCCAGGAGAAACTGAGCCTGTAGTCTGTGAAGTTCACGCTCAAGTTCTTTTCCAAGCCAGACCCAGAGGCCTGGCCTTGAAGCAAGCCAATGTTCATAAAGAGCAGACTTAGCATTCTCCAGCCACCACTTCAATAAAACAACAATAATAATGAGTTGAAAGAATAAGCGCTCTAGGCCATTATGTATGAAGCCCTGGGCCAGTCAGGCCACTTGGGTACAAAGTCTTTAAGGTGTCACATGTGACAGGGAAAGATGAGGTGTGAATCCAGACAGAAAAGGAGGCCCATTCGACCCTCCTGGTGTTGCCTTTTCTGGTTTTGCCAAAGGGGCTAGTCTCAGCCAGATCCACATAACAGCCTACTTCTCCTAAGCTGGTTTTCATCAAGTACAGGATCTCCGGGAGCACCTTCTTACCTGCCAGGGGCACTGCTAAACTGAGCACAGAGAGGAAAGGGGAGGCGCCAAGGAAAAAGCATGTCGGGGTGTGCAATTGGGGATTACTTTGCAATAAAACATAGACCATAAACTTGAATGAAATAATAGGCCCAGCCCAGGACTGGCACCCAATGAAATACTCAGGAGGTGAGAGTTCCCCTTCCTTCAGCTAATTACAGAGACATTCGCCCTGGTGGTACCTGTTCTCAGAACGTGCTTGATACACGGTTAACGCAGGAGCGTCTGATTCTCAGAGGCTACAGTTAGCAACCCAGTCAGAGCTAATATTTGGCCAGAATGTCCTGTGAGACTGTACTGTTTATAATCTCTATCCCAAGTGGATCACGCCTTTACTTTCTGCTTATGACATATTTTGGGGCTTTCCTGGTGGCTCAGATGGTAAAGAATCTGCCTGCTGTGCAGGAAACCTGAGTTCAATCCCTGAGTTGGTGAGATCCCCTGGAGAAGGGAAAGGCAACCCACTCCAGTATTCCTGCCTGGAGAATTCCACGGACAGAGGAGCCTGACTGAGATCGACTGAGCAACTAACACTCTTCCTCCTCCTATGACATAGTTTGAATATGACATCTGACTCCATGTATTCGTTTACTTAACATGCATGCATGAGTGCCTACTGCATGCCAGAACCTAATCACACAGCTGTGTAAGTTCAGACCAAAAAAAAAGAAATGTAAAAAACCCTCTCTTTTTATGAAGTTTACATTCCAATGGGAGAAACCAACAGGGCAGCACAATACGTCATCAGTTATATGGTGACAAACGCCATGCAAAAGATGGAAGAGACACCGTGAGTACAGGAGTACAGTTTTTGAACTTTTTAAAGTATCTATTTATTTAGCTCTGCTAGGTCTTAGTTGCGGCGTGCAGGATCCTTAGCTGTGACCTATGGGATCTAGTTCCCTGACCAGGGGTCAAACCCTAGCCCCCTGCATTGGGAGAATGGAGTCTTAGCTACCGCACCACCCAAGGGAAGTCCCAAGAACCTGGATTTTGAATTCAGACAGACCTGATATTGCAACCTGGCTTTACTGCTTTCTTGAGCATATTATTGAATTTCCTGCAGCCTCGATCTTCTTCGTTGTAGCATACAGCTAATAATTGCCCGTACTGCGGAGGGCTTTGGAAATGGTTTTGTGAAGTCGGCCTTTCATCACTTACCAATCTTGGCAGAAAGTGATGCCCAATATATAATTTTTTAACCAATCCTTCCTACACCAACTGAGCTGTTGCCTTGCTTCCTCTTTAAGAAGGCTAAGATTTGCATTACCCATCCAACCTCCAGAGTTCACTCTCAAATCTGAATACCGTGGTAAGACAGGAGTCCTGACTAGGATTTGAGTCACATCCCAGTCACTGACAGGTTCTCTGACTTAAAGCAGGTCCCCTCTGCCCTCTGGGTCTTACCACACAACTTAAGGCTGCCTTCCCAAGAGCCCAGTGACAAACAGAATGATGGTTCTCTCTGCCCTCAAAAGATCCCATCATCCTAGCTCCTGAAGCCTGCAAATGTGTTACTGGATGTGACAGAAAGGACTTGTAGAGGTGATTAGGTTCAAGACCTTGAGATGGGGAGATTACTGAATCCTCTCAGTGATTCCAATGTAATTACAGGGGTTCTTCAAGGAGTAGAAGAAATGGAAGCTCCCTCCAGAATTCTTGCCTGCAAAATCCCATGGACAGAGGAGCCTGGCAGGCTGTAGTTCACAGGGCCACAAGAGTCAGACATGACTGAACTGCTAACACACACGCTAAAAGAGTCAGAGATGCCGTGATGAAGCAGGGTGTCAGAACGATGCCGTGCAGATTCGAAGATGCCACACTGCTGGCTTTGAAGATGGATGGCAGGCTCATGAGCTTCTAGGAGCTGGAAAAGGCAAGGAAACAGAGGCTCCTCCAGAAGGAACACGGCCCTGCTGATAGCTTGATTTCAGCCCAAGGAAACAAATTTCACACTCCGATGTCCAGCACCTCGAAAGAAGATACGGGTGGTTTCCTCAGGCACTCCATTTGTCGTCATTTATTAGAGGAGCTGTGAAGAAGCAAAACTAGGCCCTCTGTGCCTGCCTACTTTTCCATCCCCAACTCCCTGCCGCTAACAGTCAAGGTGCATGACCCGGTAGGTCAGCAGGTAGTTGAAGCACTCGCAGAGGGAGAAATATAAACACTGAGCTTTACGACCCAGCAGCCAAGGGTCACTGAACCTCCGTTAGACCAGAGCCAGATGGCACAGAAACTAAGCCAAGAGCTTGGAATCACTGCTCCCCAGAGCCCCAGAGCCTGGACAGGGTCAAGGAATTTTTTTTTGAGCTGTTGCCTTGCTTCCTCTTTAAGAAGGCTAAGATTTGCATTACCCATCCAACCTCCAGAGTTCACTCTCAAATCTGAATACCGTGGTAAGACAGGAGTCCTGACTAGGATTTGAGTCACATCCCAGTCACTGACAGGTTCTCTGACTTAAAGCAGGTCCCCTCTGCCCTCTGGGTCTTACCACACAACTTAAGGCTGCCTTCCCAAGAGCCCAGTGACAAACAGAATGATGGTTCTCTCTGCCCTCAAAAGATCCCATCATCCTAGCTCCTGAAGCCTGCAAATGTGTTACTGGATGTGACAGAAAGGACTTGTAGAGGTGATTAGGTTCAAGACCTTGAGATGGGGAGATTACTGAATCCTCTCAGTGATTCCAATGTAATTACAGGGGTTCTTCAAGGAGTAGAAGAAATGGAAGCTCCCTCCAGAATTCTTGCCTGCAAAATCCCATGGACAGAGGAGCCTGGCAGGCTGTAGTTCACAGGGCCACAAGAGTCAGACATGACTGAACTGCTAACACACACGCTAAAAGAGTCAGAGATGCCGTGATGAAGCAGGGTGTCAGAACGATGCCGTGCAGATTCGAAGATGCCACACTGCTGGCTTTGAAGATGGATGGCAGGCTCATGAGCTTCTAGGAGCTGGAAAAGGCAAGGAAACAGAGGCTCCTCCAGAAGGAACACGGCCCTGCTGATAGCTTGATTTCAGCCCAAGGAAACAAATTTCACACTCCGATGTCCAGCACCTCGAAAGAAGATACGGGTGGTTTCCTCAGGCACTCCATTTGTCGTCATTTATTAGAGGAGCTGTGAAGAAGCAAAACTAGGCCCTCTGTGCCTGCCTACTTTTCCATCCCCAACTCCCTGCCGCTAACAGTCAAGGTGCATGACCCGGTAGGTCAGCAGGTAGTTGAAGCACTCGCAGAGGGGAGAAATATAAACACTGAGCTTTACGACCCAGCAGCCAAGGGTCACTGAACCTCCGTTAGACCAGAGCCAGATGGCACAGAAACTAAGCCAAGAGCTTCGGAATCACTGCTCCCCAGAGCCCCAGAGCCTGGACAGGGTCAAGGAATTTATGATCTTTCCAACAGACACGTATTATGCTTTCCACCCTTACTCAGAACCAAAAGATTTTACCCCAACCAGATCCACCCTGGCAAAAGACAGGACCGTCCACAGGAATGCAGCACTGTGCAGTTCTTTTGCCTCCAATGTGAAAAGTGCTAAAGCAAAAAAGACAGCCTTCTTTCACCATTGCTGACAGTGTCTCCCTCATTCTCTGTAATCACTTTGCATTGTTGGTGGTTTTGTGTGGTTTTCTTTTTTTCCTCCATAAACAATGTCATGTGCCTTTGGTTTTGAGAAAGTTCCTTGGAGAAAATGAAAAAAAAAAAAAAAAAAAAAGTTGTTGGGATCCCTTCCCATGATTTAGAGCTGCCTGGTGTCAAACCTTTCTGAGGATTCATTCCATAAACATTCTGCCATGCAGAGAGCTCTTGCCTGGCATTAGGAGCTGGGCTTTGGGCCACCAGGTGGGTCGCCAGGGGCACACCTGCTAAAGAGAGCCCTCCCTGAGCTCAGCCAGAGCCGAGGCTGATGGAGAGAGAGAAAGAACGGACAAGGCAGGTGGGCACAGTGGAAATGAGAGCTGGGGGCCAGACTAGAGGCACCCTGGGCTTAATGGGACACACCTGTTGAAACTGTCTCTCAAGGGAGCCCTCGAGTCAGACGGTCACTTTTTTTTAATTTATTTATGTATTTATTTTGGTCTGTGCTGGGTCTTCATTGCTTCTCAAGCTTTTTCTCTAGTCATGGCGAGTGGCGTCCACTCTCCCACTGCGGTGCTCAGGCTTCTCATTGCAGTGGCCGCTCTTGTTGCGAAGCACAGGATCTAGGGTGTGTGGATTTCAATAGTCACAGCTCCCAGGCTCTAAAATGCAGGCTCAGAAGGTGTGATGCACAGGCTAACCGGCCCCATGGCATGTAAGATCTTCCCAGACCAGGGATCAAAACAGTGCATTGCAAAGTAGATTCCTAACCACTGGACTGCCAGGGAAGCCCCAGCTGGACACTTTAAGACCGTGTGCTTGGAACCTACAGACCAAAAAAGTAACGATGACCAAGAAAAAAAGAGAGTCTTGTGTAAGAAGAAGAGAGGGCGTGCAGGTGGAAGAAGGTGGAGAAGGAAAACAAGGAGTGAGACAGACAGACCAATCACAGAAGGAAGGGAGGAGGGGAGGAGAGGAAGGAAGGAAGAGACAGAAGCCATTAATACTGGGATATCTACGCTGGTTTTCAGGTTTGAGCCTTCGTTGTGGTGGTGGGGACCAGGAAACATTCTCGAGAAGTGTTTAGATTGATGTGTCCGGGAGGCACGGTGAGGGAGAGGGAAGTGTAAAATTCGTCTTTCTGATATAAGAAACTGGAGAACCACTGACTCCGCTACGACTCACTGGAGGAGGAAAGCGTTTCAGAGGAATAGATCATTGTGGGTACAGTGAATTCAGTGAGCTCGTACCTTCTATGGGTCTTGGCTGTAATCCGCACAAAAATGCCCCTGGGTTGCAGAGAGAGTTGGCAGCTCACTGGTGCATCAGAAGGCTAGAGACCTGGTCACTGAAAACATTCGGACAAGAGGGAAGCAAAGCTCATGTCATCCACCTTGTGGATGCATGCCATCTCAGCCCCGGAAGCCCAGTTTCTTCAGCATCAGTGTGAATAGCCCCTAATGATCTCCGCACCTCAAAGACTCAGAGCTCTAGGCTGAGAGTTCATGCCTGGCTGAGAACTAGAAGAGAGAACAGCTGTGCCTCCTCTCCCCAAATAGAAAGTAGATTCCAAAGACAGGCAGTCTGCTGTGAGGTCAGCTAAATTTTTTGGGGGGATTGCTGGTCATGGCGAGTGGCGCCACTCTCCCACTGCGGTGCTCAGGCTTCTCATTGCAGTGGCCGCTCTTGTTGCGAAGCACAGGATCTAGGGTGTGTGGATTTCAATAGTCACAGCTCCCAGGCTCTAAAATGCAGGCTCAGAAGGTGTGATGCACAGGCTAACCGGCCCCATGGCATGTAAGATCTTCCCAGACCAGGGATCAAAACAGTGCATTGCAAAGTAGATTCCTAACCACTGGACTGCCAGGGAAGCCCCAGCTGGACACTTTAAGACCGTGTGCTTGGAACCTACAGACCAAAAAAGTAACGATGACCAAGAAAAAAAGAGAGTCTTGTGTAAGAAGAAGAGAGGGCGTGCAGGTGGAAGAAGGTGGAGAAGGAAAACAAGGAGTGAGACAGACAGACCAATCACAGAAGGAAGGGAGGAGGGGAGGAGAGGAAGGAAGGAAGAGACAGAAGCCATTAATACTGGGATATCTACGCTGGTTTTCAGGTTTGAGCCTTCGTTGTGGTGGTGGGGACCAGGAAACATTCTCGAGAAGTGTTTAGATTGATGTGTCCGGGAGGCACGGTGAGGGAGAGGGAAGTGTAAAATTCGTCTTTCTGATATAAGAAACTGGAGAACCACTGACTCCGCTACAACTCACTGGAGGAGGAAAGCGTTTCAGAGGAATAGATCATTGTGGGTACAGTGAATTCAGTGAGCTCGTACCTTCTATGGGTCTTGGCTGTAATCCGCACAAAAATGCCCCTGGGTTGCAGAGAGAGTTGGCAGCTCACTGGTGCATCAGAAGGCTAGAGACCTGGTCACTGAAAACATTCGGACAAGAGGGAAGCAAAGCTCATGTCATCCACCTTGTGGATGCATGCCATCTCAGCCCCGGAAGCCCAGTTTCTTCAGCATCAGTGTGAATAGCCCCTAATGATCTCCGCACCTCAAAGACTCAGAGCTCTAGGCTGAGAGTTCATGCCTGGCTGAGAACTAGAAGAGAGAACAGCTGTGCCTCCTCTCCCCAAATAGAAAGTAGATTCCAAAGACAGGCAGTCTGCTGTGAGGTCTTTAAATGTCAAGTAGGCACTTCATGAGAGCTGGCCCAGAACTGAGGAGAGAGTTCTGGGCTGCAGATGAAACCTTGGTATCCTCAGCCTGTGGAGAGGTGGCATGCTAAGCCCAGGAACAGAGGGTATCCCCCGGGAAGAGAGGACAGAGCAAGGAGAGAGGACTGTGCATGACCAAGCCCTCGGGTCTGGCTGAGGAAGAGACACTGGCACACACCCCAAGAGGGAGTGGCTGAGGAAGTGAGAAGAAGACCAGAACCGTGAAGTAATGTGGACAGCAAGGGAGGGAGTGGACACTTATAGTGAATAGCGATCAAGGGCGATGAAGACAGGAGGATCTTGAAAACCACTGGTGACTTCCGCAGGAACCTTGTGACACGCAGAGGGGAATTCAGATCGCTGGACGGAGAGAAAGAAAGGAGACAAGCAGAGGTGACTTCAAGAAGGGGGCCTGTGGGTGGAGGCAGGAGCTGGAGTGGACCCTGGAGGCTTTCTTTTCTTTTATTTTTTCTGAAGAGGAGAGAGGGGAATGTGTTCAAGACTTGCCTGTACAGAGCAACCAGGGAAAAAGAGACTGAAGCTACAAGAAAAGAAAGGATGGATACTGTCTCACTCCGGGAGGCTGGGGTCATTCATTCAGCAGATATCACTGAACACACGGCTACACACTCAAACATCATAGCACGGTGGTCCAGAACACAGACTCTAGAATGTTCAGCTCGATTCTGCCCCTGACTGACTAGCTGAGTGACCTTGGCCAAGTCATGGTACTTCTCTGGGCCCCAATTTCCTTGGCAATAAAATGAGACTTATGATTTAGCCTGCTTCACACACTTGTGAGAAATGAGTTAAAGCAATGAAGACAATAATGTCAGCAAACATTGAATACACTTGTTGTATACTAGTATTTGGTTGTTTCAGAGAGGTGGGCAAATCCAGTCCCTATATCCTCCTCAAGCATAAATAGTAATTTTTAAATATGTTTTCTTCTAGGATTTTTTTTTCTCTGCATCCATGAGTCTCTACAAGGTAGACCTGAATGTACATGTTTTTTCTTCTAGGATTTTTTTCTCTGCATCCTATATAATCAATACAAGGAGCTGTGAGGTCTTTAAATGTCAAGTAGGCACTTCATGAGAGCTGCCAGAACTGAGAGAGGTTCTGGGCTGAGATGAAACCTGGTATCCTCAGCCTGTGGAGAGGTGGCATGCTAAGCCCAGGAACAGAGGGTATCCCCGGGAAGAGAGGACAGAGCAAGGAGAGAGACTGTGCATGACCAAGCCCTCGGGTATGGCTGAGGAAGAGACACTGGCACACACCCCAAGAGGGAGTGGCTGAGGAAGTGAGAAGAAGACCAGAACCGTGAAGTAATGTGGACAGCAAGGGAGGGAGTGGACACTTATAGTGAATAGCGATCAAGGGCGATGAAGACAGGAGGATCTTGAAAACCACTGGTGACTTCCGCAGGAACCTTGTGACACGCAGAGGGGAATTCAGATCGCTGGACGGAGAGAAAGAAAGGAGACAAGCAGAGGTGACTTCAAGAAGGGGGCCTGTGGGTGGAGGCAGGAGCTGGAGTGGACCCTGGAGGCTTTCTTTTCTTTTATTTTTTCTGAAGAGGAGAGAGGGGAATGTGTTCAAGACTTGCCTGTACAGAGCAACCAGGGAAAAAGAGACTGAAGCTACAAGAAAAGAAAGGATGGATACTGTCTCACTCCGGGAGGCTGGGGTCATTCATTCAGCAGATATCACTGAACACACGGCTACACACTCAAACATCATAGCACGGTGGTCCAGAACACAGACTCTAGAATGTTCAGCTCGATTCTGCCCCTGACTGACTAGCTGAGTGACCTTGGCCAAGTCATGGTACTTCTCTGGGCCCCAATTTCCTTGGCAATAAAATGAGACTTATGATTTAGCCTGCTTCACACACTTGTGAGAAATGAGTTAAAGCAATGAAGACAATAATGTCAGCAAACATTGAATACACTTGTTGTATACTAGTATTTGGTTGTTTCAGAGAGGTGGGCAAATCCAGTCCCTATATCCTCCTCAAGCATAAATAGTAATTTTTAAATATGTTTTCTTCTAGGATTTTTTTTTCTCTGCATCCATGAGTCTCTACAAGGTAGACCTGAATGTACATGTTTAACAAATCCTTATCAGGTGCCTACTTAGCTGTGCTAAATACTTTCATCCTCACATATACTCTGTGAGGCAGGTCCTATTATAATCACCCCGACTTTACAAGGAGCCAAGACAATACAAAGTTAGGGAACTTGCCTCGAGTCACACACCCGGATAGCTGAGCTCCAGAGCCTGTGTTCCTAACCCCCACACTATCCTGCCTCCACTAGCTCCAAGAAGTCTAAGGGTAATAACAAGAAGTGAGGTAAGCGGTCCACACCCAGTGGAGGCAAGAACAGGCTAGGAGATGGAAGCTTGGTAAGAGGCTTCTGAACAAGACGCCATGCCCAGAGCTTATACTTTTACAGCTGGCCATTTTGGTGAGTCTGCAGAATTAGAGACCAATGGAGATGCATAACAGGTGACCCTCATGGAAAAGAACCTGCCTGCCAATGTAGGAGCCATAGAGATGCGGATTTGAGCCTGAGCTCAGGGACTCCTCTGGAGAAGGAAACAGCAACCCACTCCAGTATTCTTGCTTGGAGAATCCCAAGGACAGAGGAGCCTGGCGGGCTACAGGCCATGGGGTTGCAAAGAGTCAGACACGACGGTAGTGATTTGGCATGTACACAAGCTCCTAATGACAAGTTAGAGGCTTGGTGCTCTCTGAAGTTTCAACCTCACTGTCCCTGACTTCTAGGGGCACCGACCAAGAGACTTCAATGGGACAAAGACCCTGCCCCACATCAGCAGTGTCTCGCAGACCTCAGATGGGACTTCTAAAGCCCAGCAAGGCAAGTTCATGGAGCTACTGAGCCAGAAAGGGTTTTGCCTGCTGACTTCACTTTTTAATCTTTGCCAAGGGGCACCCCGAGACCACTGCAGGCACTGCGTCAGTCATTTCTGGGAGGAATTTCCTTCAAGAAAAAAAACAGTCTCTGCTATTACATAATGCAGAGATGGGAAAACCACCAATGTGGGGTGTTTGGAACTATGAAAGTTTTGGGGGGATTCAGCATTGACACCGGCACGGTCAGGAGGAGGCTACGATGCCCCATTTCAGACTCCTTGGGGTGGTTTGACGGGCCATGTGACTCTAAAAGAGTAGTTTTAAGGCTTTTGCACCTGCTGGATTCGTGCAGAGAGGTTTGAATCCCCCACAAAAGGAGCTTCTCAGTTAAGCACACCACCACTCCATTCTCTCCCATGCCCCTTCTCTAGCCTCCCTGCCCCCCATTTCTGATTTCTTACTTACGTAAGCCTCCTTGGAGTTCTTGGCTAGTTCGCCCCAATTCTTTCCTGACAGGACCTTGGACTCTTGAAGCTGAACATCAGGAAAAACGGCGCCAAGCTTATTGTGCTGATCAGAGGTGCCTCCAAGCAGACGCTGGACTAGAACCTGTGACTCTAGAGGGACTCATCTCCCCTCTGTCTTCTGCACGGCACTGCCCCCTTCTGTCAGTGGAGGGAAATTGCCCTTTCGGTCTGCAGATAATTTTCAAGACCCTCGAGGTTCTCCCACCTCTGCAGAGTAGAGTGACTTTGTCGGCACAGTGGCTCCAGGGGTTGAGGCTCTAGGCTGTGTTTCTCTCTGCAAATCTCACTTTCTCTTGCACCCCTTCTTACCTCCGGGAGCTGGCTCCTCCCTGGGAGGGGCGGGAGGAACGTAGACATCTGTGGAAGGAGGTAAGGAAGATGAAGCTGAGCCTACTTCTTGGCTAGCAGAGCCCCTGTTCTTGGCAGGAGAAACCAATTACACGACAAGAGAACCCAAAGATCTTCTCTGACATGAGGTTGCAGATCTTAAAAGAGATTTACAAAGAGCCCAACGTTTCCATTTCTCAGGGTGAGAAATTACTCCATTACTTCATCTCATACCCCGCAAGGATCAAAATCCCAAATGCCTTTGAGAGCCAGACAAGGGTCCTAAATAGATGTTAGAAGCAGACGTGAGTAAGCAATGGAACTTGGAAGGATCTCAGGGCACAGGCCCACCAGGAGGTGCTCAGTCTTACAATTCTCAACATATTTTTCTGTCCAACTTCAGACCTTCATTTCACAAGACTCATATTTTCAGCTCCTTTCTGTCAGTTTTGAAGTGATATTTACCGAGCACCTTATTGTGTGAAGGGCACTGTTCTCAGCACCTAGGATGTAGTGACTCTATGAGGTAGGTGTTCTTAGCATCAGCCCCATTTATAATAGGAAATGGAGGCACGGAACCCTTTAGTACCTTTCTGTATGTCCAACAGATCTGAATTCGGGTAGTCTGGCTCCAGAACCCAATCTCTTAATCATCAGTATTGTATACACAGTGCAAGTACGAACAGTTATATCCTTGGACGTTGTTGTTCAGTGGCTAAGTCCGACTCCTTGCAACCCCATGAACCACAGCATGTCAGGCTCCCCTGCCCTTCCCTATCTCCAGGAGTTTGTCAGATTCGTGTCCATTGAGTCGGCGATGCCGTCTAACCATCTCATCCTCTGCTGCCCTCTTCTCCTCCTGCTCTCAGTCTTGCCCAGCATCGGGTCTTATCCCATGAGTCAGCTCTTCGTATCAGATGGCCAAAGTATTGGAGCTTCAGCTTCAGCGTATTCTTTCCAATGAATATTTAAGGTCGATTTCCTTTAGGATTGACTGGTTTGATTTCCTTGCTCTCCAAGGGACTCTCCAGTCTTCTCCAACACCACAGCTCAAAAGCATCAACTCTTCAGTGTTCATCCTTCTTTACGGTTCAACTTTCACATCCATATATGACTACTGGGAAAATCACAGCTTTGACCATATGGACTTTTGTCGGCAAATAATGTCTCTGCTTTTTAATATGTTGTCTAGGTTTGTCATAGCTTTTCTTCCAAGGAGCAAGCGTCTTTTAATTTCATCTGCAGTTCTTAAAAGAGATTTACAAAGAGCCCAACGTTTCCATTTCTCAGGGTGAGAAATTACTCCATTACTTCATCTCATACCCCGCAAGGATCAAAATCCCAAATGCCTTTGAGAGCCAGACAAGGGTCCTAAATAGATGTTAGAAGCAGACGTGAGTAAGCAATGGAACTTGGAAGGATCTCAGGGCACAGGCCCACCAGGAGGTGCTCAGTCTTACAATTCTCAACATATTTTTCTGTCCAACTTCAGACCTTCATTTCACAAGACTCATATTTTCAGCTCCTTTCTGTCAGTTTTGAAGTGATATTTACCGAGCACCTTATTGTGTGAAGGGCACTGTTCTCAGCACCTAGGATGTAGTGACTCTATGAGGTAGGTGTTCTTAGCATCAGCCCCATTTATAATAGGAAATGGAGGCACGGAACCCTTTAGTACCTTTCTGTATGTCCAACAGATCTGAATTCGGGTAGTCTGGCTCCAGAACCCAATCTCTTAATCATCAGTATTGTATACACAGTGCAAGTACGAACAGTTATATCCTTGGACGTTGTTGTTCAGTGGCTAAGTCCGACTCCTTGCAACCCCATGAACCACAGCATGTCAGGCTCCCCTGCCCTTCCCTATCTCCAGGAGTTTGTCAGATTCGTGTCCATTGAGTCGGCGATGCCGTCTAACCATCTCATCCTCTGCTGCCCTCTTCTCCTCCTGCTCTCAGTCTTGCCCAGCATCGGGTCTTATCCCATGAGTCAGCTCTTCGTATCAGATGGCCAAAGTATTGGAGCTTCAGCTTCAGCGTATTCTTTCCAATGAATATTTAAGGTCGATTTCCTTTAGGATTGACTGGTTTGATTTCCTTGCTCTCCAAGGGACTCTCCAGTCTTCTCCAACACCACAGCTCAAAAGCATCAACTCTTCAGTGTTCATCCTTCTTTACGGTTCAACTTTCACATCCATATATGACTACTGGGAAAATCACAGCTTTGACCATATGGACTTTTGTCGGCAAATAATGTCTCTGCTTTTTAATATGTTGTCTAGGTTTGTCATAGCTTTTCTTCCAAGGAGCAAGCGTCTTTTAATTTCATGGCTGCAGTTCCTGGCTGCAGTGATTATGGAGCCCAAGAAATTACGGATATTATGGGGGTGTCAGGTGTATCAGTATGGCAAAAAGAAGGTGATTTTTAGTAGACAGAGAACAGTCGTTTGGGCTTCCCTGGTGGTCCAGTGGGTAAGGACACCGCCTTGCAGTGCAAGGGGCGCCGGTTCGATCCCTGGCCTGGGAAGATCCCACGTGCCGCGGCGCGGCTGGACGGATGTGTCCAATTACCGAGCCGGAGCTCTGGAGCGCATGCGCCCAGAGCCGGCGCTCTGCGACAACAGAGGCCACCGCGATGGGAAGCCCACAAGAGCCAAAGAACTAAGACGGATAAAAATAGAGAAATGAAAGACCAATAGAAATGGCCCGCCTGCTCCCCTCCCTCCCCACCCCTCCCCCACCAAAATAAATAAATAAATAAATCTTTAAAAAAAGAGAGAGAGAGAACAGTCGTTACAGATAGACCAATGTGAGTCTGAATCTACATCCCAACAATTACTGTATGATTTGAGGGTAAATTAATAAAACTTTCTCAGCTGCAGCGAATGATCAGCAAGTCAGGCACTATCATTCTTATTTCCTGGGATAATCACTAGGATTGAATGAGATATGAAATGTGTTTTACTTAATGCATGCCATAAAGCTCAGATGCCCAATTGTAGGTGACTGCTACTTATGTTCATGACTAAGCAGTCAGCTATGCACTGAGCAGCTCTAAGGGTCAGTGCCTGCCCTTCTGAACTAGCTGTGTGTGGAACAGCTAAAGCCTTGGAGCTTCAGCTTCAGCGTATTCTTTCCAATGAATATTTAAGGTCGATTTCCTTTAGGATTGACTGGTTTGATTTCCTTGCTCTCCAAGGGACTCTCCAGTCTTCTCCAACACCACAGCTCAAAAGCATCAACTCTTCAGTGTTCATCCTTCTTTACGGTTCAACTTTCACATCCATATATGACTACTGGGAAAATCACAGCTTTGACCATATGGACTTTTGTCGGCAAATAATGTCTCTGCTTTTTAATATGTTGTCTAGGTTTGTCATAGCTTTTCTTCCAAGGAGCAAGCGTCTTTTAATTTCATGGCTGCAGTTCCTGGCTGCAGTGATTATGGAGCCCAAGAAATTACGGATATTATGGGGGTGTCAGGTGTATCAGTATGGCAAAAAGAAGGTGATTTTTAGTAGACAGAGAACAGTCGTTTGGGCTTCCCTGGTGGTCCAGTGGGTAAGGACACCGCCTTGCAGTGCAAGGGGCGCCGGTTCGATCCCTGGCCTGGGAAGATCCCACGTGCCGCGGCGCGGCTGGACGGATGTGTCCAATTACCGAGCCGGAGCTCTGGAGCGCATGCGCCCAGAGCCGGCGCTCTGCGACAACAGAGGCCACCGCGATGGGAAGCCCACAAGAGCCAAAGAACTAAGACGGATAAAAATAGAGAAATGAAAGACCAATAGAAATGGCCCGCCTGCTCCCCTCCCTCCCCACCCCTCCCCCACCAAAATAAATAAATAAATAAATCTTTAAAAAAAGAGAGAGAGAGAACAGTCGTTACAGATAGACCAATGTGAGTCTGAATCTACATCCCAACAATTACTGTATGATTTGAGGGTAAATTAATAAAACTTTCTCAGCTGCAGCGAATGATCAGCAAGTCAGGCACTATCATTCTTATTTCCTGGGATAATCACTAGGATTGAATGAGATATGAAATGTGTTTTACTTAATGCATGCCATAAAGCTCAGATGCACAATTGTAGGTGACTGCTACTTACGTTCATGACTAAGCAGTCAGCTATGCACTGAGCAGCTCTAAGGGTCAGTGCCTGCCCTTCTGAACTAGCTGTGTGTGGAACAGCTAAAGCCTTGAGAACGTCCTAAGCTTCTACTAACAAAATATTCCTTTTAGCAAAACCCTTGATCATTAAGTTTTCTGAGGAAGCTAATTAGGGAGAGAGTATACATATTACAAAAATGTATATGTTACATATATATACACTCATGAGTCTTTTAAATAGCGGGTTTCCTTGGCGTATTTGAATGGTACAACTAGATTTATCTCTTCTTTCTGAAGCATGGTATCTAAAAAAAAAGAAATCGTTCCTGTGATCCCCAATCCAGACACTAGATGGCGCTAGATTCTCACTTCAAGTGGCATCTCTGGTTCCTAAACCAACAGTGCCACAGATTTGGGCTCATACCCGCGTTGAAAAGGTTCCAGTCACTTAAGATTTGTTCCTGCCCCTAAAAGTAAACAGACTTTGGATGAAGTTACACAATACGTCAGCCTAGTCTAGCGGCTATCGTCAATAGCAAAGCTAACAAATTACTAGCTCCAATTTCAAAAAGAGAGGTGGGCACCTACTGTATACCAGACCCAAATGAAGAGCTAGGAACGCAGCCTTGTTTAAGACAGAAGCCATTCCTCCCTTCAGGAATTTGCCCACCCTCGATTTCTTTTTCCCTCAGACCTCCTGTTGGCCATAAGATGCTCCCAAATAATCATATAAGATGATAAATTGAAGGAAAAGTTAGGGCTGGAAGAGAATGTGAAGATCATTTTATTAACCTCCTTACTTTACCCCTCCCCACCAAAATAAATAAATAAATAAATCTTTAAAAAAAGAGAGAGAGAGAACAGTCGTTACAGATAGACCAATGTGAGTCTGAATCTACATCCCAACAATTACTGTATGATTTGAGGGTAAATTAATAAAACTTTCTCAGCTGCAGCGAATGATCAGCAAGTCAGGCACTATCATTCTTATTTCCTGGGATAATCACTAGGATTGAATGAGATATGAAATGTGTTTTACTTAATGCATGCCATAAAGCTCAGATGCACAATTGTAGGTGACTGCTACTTACGTTCATGACTAAGCAGTCAGCTATGCACTGAGCAGCTCTAAGGGTCAGTGCCTGCCCTTCTGAACTAGCTGTGTGTGGAACAGCTAAAGCCTTGAGAACGTCCTAAGCTTCTACTAACAAAATATTCCTTTTAGCAAAACCCTTGATCATTAAGTTTTCTGAGGAAGCTAATTAGGGAGAGAGTATACATATTACAAAAATGTATATGTTACATATATATACACTCATGAGTCTTTTAAATAGCGGGTTTCCTTGGCGTATTTGAATGGTACAACTAGATTTATCTCTTCTTTCTGAAGCATGGTATCTAAAAAAGAAATCGTTCCTGTGATCCCCAATCCAGACACTAGATGGCGCTAGATTCTCACTTCAAGTGGCATCTCTGGTTCCTAAACCAACAGTGCCACAGATTTGGGCTCATACCCGCGTTGAAAAGGTTCCAGTCACTTAAGATTTGTTCCTGCCCCTAAAAGTAAACAGACTTTGGATGAAGTTACACAATACGTCAGCCTAGTCTAGCGGCTATCGTCAATAGCAAAGCTAACAAATTACTAGCTCCAATTTCAAAAAGAGAGGTGGGCACCTACTGTATACCAGACCCAAATGAAGAGCTAGGAACGCAGCCTTGTTTAAGACAGAAGCCATTCCTCCCTTCAGGAATTTGCCCACCCTCGATTTCTTTTTCCCTCAGACCTCCTGTTGGCCATAAGATGCTCCCAAATAATCATATAAGATGATAAATTGAAGGAAAAGTTAGGGCTGGAAGAGAATGTGAAGATCATTTTATTATCCTCCTTACTTTACAGATGGGAGGGCAGACGGGGGCCCAGAGAGGGATGGACTATCCAAAGAAACACAGGCCAGCAGACCAAAATTAACACCAACTTCTTGAACCCAGGTCCTTTTCCACCCTGCCTGTCCTTAAAATTTCAGCTGAGGAGAGTTCTCTGGCAGTCCAATAGTTAGGACCCCACATTTCCACTGCAGAGGACATGAGCTTGAACACTGGTGGGGAAACTAAGATTTGACACAGCCACAGAATAATAGCACTTCAGCAGGGAACCCTCCACCCCTGCACCCCATGACAAGGAGAGTAAACCAGAACCATCCAGTGCATGAGAAATAGGGACCTGTGGTCTTGAGTTTTTAAGAGGGCTTTGTAGGACAATAAGCATCTTCACTGGTGACTCCATGGTAAAGAATCTGCCTGTCAATGCAAGAGACGCAGGCTGGATCCCTGGTCTGGGACTATCTCCTGGAGGAGGAAATGGCAACCCGCTCCACCATTCTTGCCTGGGATATCCCATGAAGGAGCCTGAAGTGAAAGAGTTTTACCTTGATTTGAGATTTAAACCCAGGGCCCAGACCTGATCAAGTCTTGCTTGGGACTTGAACCCATGTGGTTGGAGCTTGAATTCCAGCCAAAACCCTGTCTGGGACTCGAACACACAATCCCTGGCTTAGGACTTGAACCCAGCCAGAACTCTGTTTGGGACTTGAACCCATACTGCTGGGACTCAAATCCAGACAAAACCCTGTTTGGGACTTGAACCCACGTGACTAGGGCCTGAACTTAGCCAAAACCAGTTTGGGACTCGAAGCCTCGTGGCTAAGGCTCAACCCCAGCCAAAACTCTGCTTAGGGTAGTCAGGACTCGATCCTGGCCAAAACCCTGTCTGGGACTCGAACCCACGTGGCCGGGACTTAATCCAAGGTCTGGACCCACTGAGGCTCAGGTTCTTCATGCCTCAACACAGAAAGAATTCAGCGAGAAGCAGAGTGACAGACAAGAAAAGAATTTATTGGAGTAAGGTACCTGAAAGCGGTGCAGGCAGACAGGCGGGAAAGTTCTGCTCTGCTGCTCCACCCCTTGACTGAATGGGCAGCGATATATAGGATGGTGGAAGACCACCCCGCTCAAGTAGACACAGGTGAAAGACATACATCGTTAATTCCTTTCTCACCAGCTCCTCCTTCGTCAGCTGTCCATGCCCAGTCAAGCCTGCTTTACTGAACAAAGAGTAGCTCTCCTGAGTTATCATCAACTTACTGGCCTCCCAACCTTTCCCAGGTTTCACCCTTCTACCTATCGTGCTCCACTAGGGACTCTACCTGTTCAACTCTATCCCTATCAGAAAGGCTACAGCCCAAGAGAGTGAGCTCAGTCACTTCCATTGTATCCGACTCTTAGTGACCCTGGGGGCTGTAGCCCACCAGGCTCCTCTGTCCACGGGACTCTCCAGGCAAGAATACTGGAGTGGGTTGCCATGCCCTTCCCCAGGGATTCTTCCTGACCCAGGGATTAAATCCACATCTCCTGCGGCTTCTGCATTGCAGGAGGATTTTTTACCAGTGAGCCACTGGGAGACCTGGGTTACAATCCATGGGTCTCAAAGAGTCGACAGGACAGTGACTAAACAACAACAAAAGCACCTTCACATGAGGAAGCTACACCCAACTGATAACACATTTCAACAGAACACTATCAGGTATTTACACACAGATAGGCTGAGGTTTCCCCCACAGCTCATTGCCCAACAGGTATTTTTTCTGGCCAATACGCTGAGCACTGGCCAAAGGGGCCACTCCCCTTTCCTCCAGAATACACTTCCCGCTTGCAGGGACTCTGCTGCCCCATCCTTTGCTTGCCTCTGGGCATTTCAAAAATTTTCTTAGGCTCAGGGTAGAGCCAACACAAACAATGGGAAAGAAGAGAAGAAACTAGGCTCGGCTAGTTTCTGAACTTGGAGGACCAAATTCCTCTCTCTGAAACTCTGTCTCCACACCCCCTCGGTCTATAAAAGGAGGGAGACTGGAACCTTTTTCAGCATGAGCTCTCTAAGGCTTGCCACATGGCTACTTACCTTGCCTATCATAAAAAGTAATTGATTATGCTTAAATATAGCACCTCATGAAGCACAGAGAGATGATCGTTTGTTTTTTGATCTACACTATTTTAAGCAATAAAACGGTGGGTTTACCACCTAGCACCTGTCAGAATGGCGATCATCAAAAAGACAAGAAACCAGTGGCAAAGAATCACTGTGGGTGGGCATTAAAGGGGTGCAGCCACAATGGAAAACAGTATGGAGGCGTCTCAAAAAATAAACAAATAAAACTACCAGATGATCCATCAAGTCCACTTCCTGGAATTTGTTTTACCCAAAGAAAACAAAAACACTAAATTGAAAAGGTGTGTGCACTCGTGCGTTCATTGGAGCAGCATTTCCAATGGCCAAGATATGGACGCAGCCTATCTTATTGGTAGATGAATGGATAAAGAAGAGGTGGTGTATATAAACAATAAAATATTACTCAACCATAAAAAAGAATGAACTCTTACCATTGTTGGCAAGACAAGGGTGGATGGACCTGGAGGGCATTATGCCAACTGAAATAAGTCAGACAAAGAAAGGCAAATACCCTATGATCTCATGTATATGTGGAATCGACAAAGCAAAACAAACAAAATAAAACAGTCCTAGATACAGAGAACAAACTGGCGGTTACCCAAGGGACAAGGGGATGGAGGGATGGAGGGAAGAGGTGAAGTAGGTAACAGGGAATAAGAGGTACAAACTTCCTGTTATTAAATAAGTAAGTCATGGGGATGACTGTACAGCATTGTGTGTGTGTGTGTGTGTGTGTGTGTGCTCAGTCACGTCTGACTCTTTGCAACCCTATGGACTGTAGCCCACCAGCTGTCTGTCCATGGGATTCTCCAGGCAGGCATACTGGAGGGGGCTGCCAGGCCATTGGAGGCACAACTGGATCCAGATTTTCATCCTGTATCATCAGGAAGGAATCTACTGCCATGTCAGCTTTGCTTTCATCTACACTGCCTTCCTTCTCAGTGGTCTCTCCATGTCGGAAAGCCCCTAGCAGCTCCGGGCTTATATTCTGCCAGGGGACAGAAGGCACCCCACCCCCACCCCTTCTAGAAAGTTCTGGCAGCAATGGGGGAGTTTGGGACATGTGTTTATCCACTACAGATTGGCACTTACCAAAAACATTGGCCTGTGACTGAACAGCAAGGGCAGTTGTCGTCTGGCTGCACTTGGCAACTTTCAACAACCCCTGAGGGGGCTTCAGCGTGGAGAGCGAGGCACTCTGTGCTCCAGGGAGACCGGTGGAACAGGTCTTTAGACTGTTCGATATTTTTAGGAACTGATTTCATGATCCCAATCCTTGCCTCTTTTCGTATCTAGAAAATCACACAATCCCTTCATGGTGACCTCAGCTCCTCGTGACTAGCAGAAAACCTTTTGTAATGTAAGCCCTTGATTGAGTTGACCCCTTCTTCACCAAAATCTTACCTAATGACCTCCCCACCACTGCCTCTTTGGAGCATCTCTCAGAACTATCTGAGGTGCGGTCTCCCAGGCGGCAGTCCTCATTTTGCCCGCAGTAAAACTTAAGTCGCCGCTGTAACACTGTACACCTTTTTAGTTGACATGTTCATCTGGACCAGATCAGACCAGGAGAAAGGAATTTCTCACTGGCCAACCCTGGGTCATGTGTTCATCCCAGTCAGTCTCATCAAAGTGCAGGGGACTGAGAATGAGGAAGGGGTGATTCGGTGAAGAAAAACAGAAGACTTGCTGCCGCACAAGGGAGGACTGATCCTGGGCAGGCAACGACAGAGGTCTGGGATCGCATCAGTCCCTTCGATGTGCTCCCCTCTATCGCTGCACGTCCTGCCTCATGCGATCTTTCAGATCCGTGGTCAGTCTCTCAGGGAAAGGAGACCTCAGCCTTCAACATGTCTCCCAGAGCCAATACAGTTCTGCCCCGTTCACAACAAATGGCAGCTTGTGGAATCCAGTCTCGACCAAACGCAGCCTGAGGAGGCGGCCAGGCAGTTGACGCCCCTCCCTCGGTCGTTTTGCCTCCTCCTGCGGACCCAGCCCAAGAGGTGAGAGGAAGAATGTTCCTACCACTCCTCACCCTCCTTTTTCCTTCCAGAGTCATTGATGAGCAAGATGGAGACCCTAAAAAGTATGTTGAAGTCAGAAAGTCATTCCCCACCCCACCCCTTCTAGAAAGTTCTGGCAGCAATGGGGGAGTTTGGGACATGTGTTTATCCACTACAGATTGGCACTTACCAAAAACATTGGCCTGTGACTGAACAGCAAGGGCAGTTGTCGTCTGGCTGCACTTGGCAACTTTCAACAACCCCTGAGGGGGCTTCAGCGTGGAGAGCGAGGCACTCTGTGCTCCAGGGAGACCGGTGGAACAGGTCTTTAGACTGTTCGATATTTTTAGGAACTGATTTCATGATCCCAATCCTTGCCTCTTTTCGTATCTAGAAAATCACACAATCCCTTCATGGTGACCTCAGCTCCTCGTGACTAGCAGAAAACCTTTTGTAATGTAAGCCCTTGATTGAGTTGACCCCTTCTTCACCAAAATCTTACCTAATGACCTCCCCACCACTGCCTCTTTGGAGCATCTCTCAGAACTATCTGAGGTGCGGTCTCCCAGGCGGCAGTCCTCATTTTGCCCGCAGTAAAACTTAAGTCGCCGCTGTAACACTGTACACCTTTTTAGTTGACATGTTCATCTGGACCAGATCAGACCAGGAGAAAGGAATTTCTCACTGGCCAACCCTGGGTCATGTGTTCATCCCAGTCAGTCTCATCAAAGTGCAGGGGACTGAGAATGAGGAAGGGGTGATTCGGTGAAGAAAAACAGAAGACTTGCTGCCGCACAAGGGAGGACTGATCCTGGGCAGGCAACGACAGAGGTCTGGGATCGCATCAGTCCCTTCGATGTGCTCCCCTCTATCGCTGCACGTCCTGCCTCATGCGATCTTTCAGATCCGTGGTCAGTCTCTCAGGGAAAGGAGACCTCAGCCTTCAACATGTCTCCCAGAGCCAATACAGTTCTGCCCCGTTCACAACAAATGGCAGCTTGTGGAATCCAGTCTCGACCAAACGCAGCCTGAGGAGGCGGCCAGGCAGTTGAAGCCCCTCCCTCGGTCGTTTTGCCTCCTCCCCTGCGGACCCAGCCCAAGAGGTGAGAGGAAGAATGTTCCTACCACTCCTCACCCTCCTTTTTCCTTCCAGAGTCATTGATGAGCAAGATGGAGACCCTAAAAAAGTATGTTGAAGTCTTTAGTGAAGGTATTACAATATTGCTTCTGATTTATGTTTTGGCCTTTTGGCCATGAGACATCTGGAATCTTAGCTCCCTGCCCAGGGCTCGAACCCACACCCTCTGCATGGGGAAGGCAAAGTCTCAACCACTGGACCACCGGGGAAGTTCCGACTGTAAAATTTGTCGCCCAGTTCAGAAGACCTTAAGCACCCAAACAGATGCGGTTTACTGAACACCCATGACGTGCCTTAGTTTTTGTAATAGGTGACAGAGGCAAGATTTATCAAATGGGAAAGTCTCCAGCCTTCTGTGAGCATACTAAGAACAACTGTGTGCTTCAATAGGGTTGGTAGTATGGGAATTCTATCTCAATAAGGCTTTTTCTTTAAGGAATATCAGGTTTTATGTGGTATGATTCTAGCTATATAAAAGTCAAAAATGGGCTAAAATCATCTGTGGGGATGGTAGTCAGGAGAGTGGTTGTTTCGGGAGGTGACTATGGGGCATAGGAAGCTTCTGGGGTTCTGAAAGGTCTATCCTGATTTGGCGGTTAGCATGGGGTGTGTCATGTGTAGAGGTTTATTCAGCTGTGAACTCCAGATGTGTATGGCTTAAAGCTCACATGTCATACTTCCATAAAAAGTAAACTCAAAGCACAGGGTTTTTTTGTTTTTGTTTGTTTTTTATTGAGATGAAATTCACATAACATAAAATTGACCATTTTAAAGTGAACTTTTAAAGTGAACTCCAGGGCTTCCCTGGTAGCTCAGTGGTAAAGAGTTTGCCAGCCAGTGCAGGAGACACGGATTCGATCCCTGATCCAGGAAGATCCCACATGCTGTGGAGCACCTAAGCCCACGAGCCGCAACTATGAAGCCTGTGCTCTAGAGCCTCGGAGCCACAACTATTGAAACCCGTGTGCCCTAGAGCCTCAGTTCCACCACAAGAAAAGTCCCCACAACAAGAAGCCTGCTCACCTCAACTAAGGAGTAGCCCCCACTCCCTGCAACTAGAGAAGAGCCTGTGGCAGCAGTGAAAACCCAGAATAGCCAAAAATAAATAAATAAAATTTAAAAAATAAAAGTGAACTCCATCATTCAGTGAAGTTTAGTATGCCTACCATGTAGTACAACAACCGCTGCTGTCATGGTATCATTTTCATCACCCCCAAAAGAAATCTTGTGCCTGCTAAGTGGATGCCCTCCACCGCGCCTTTCTCCTCCCTCTGCCCTGACGACCATCAGCCTGCCTTCAGTCTCTATAGATTTGTTCTGGATATTTCATATAAATGGAGGCATACACTAGGTGACCTGTTGTCTGTGAGGGCACAGGTTTTTACCTGGGGATATTCCTCTGAAGCCAAACAGGACTCACTTCAGGATTAAGTGAGGGAAAGGACACGGGTTGGTTTTGGAGGACGTCTCTTTCTCAAACCTTTTGAGAAAGATCGCACCTGTTACCCACTGGGGATTCCCTGAACGGGAACCAGGCTGGGGGCAAAGAGGCCAGCTGGGAGCTGTTCATACCCCTCGAGACACAGACTGTGGTCTGTACGTTTAGTTCTGTTTCTCTCCACATTTACTGCTGCCTCCCCGCAGCTGGACTGTAAACCTCACGAAGGCAGAAACCACACGTCTCGTTCCTTGTCATCTCCTCCTGGCTCCACAAAGAATGGCGCTCTCCAAGTATTGAACGGATAGTGAACGCACATACCAGGTTTCTGTGTTAATAGGCAGGGAGTGCAGTCGGGGGTGGCTACTGACATTCAGGGACCCTCCGGCGATGGAGTCAAGGCTGGGGGATGTGGGATATGGAGGGACAGGAAAAGAAAGAGGTGGAAAGACAGGAGTGACTCCGGAGCTTCTAGTTCAAGCCCAGAGGGAATCGTGGTTCCACTGCCTCCTGGGAAAAAGCAATGATTCCGTTTCAAACCCTGTGAGATGCCAGGTGGGACGGGAAGAGCAGTGCGTCCAGATGTTACTGGAGAATCAGATCCATAGCTGAGAATCATGCTTGGAGGAAAACATTTTTTGGTTGCTCAGTTGTATCCGATTCTTTGCGACCCCATGGACTTCAGCATGCCAGGCATTCCTGTCCTTCACTATTTCCCCAAGTTTGCTCGAACTCATGTCCTTTGCCATCCAACTTAGCAAAAGGTCTGCCATCCAACCAGCTCATCCTCTGTCCCCGCCTTCTCCTCCTGCCCTCAGTCTTTCCAGCATCAGGGTCTTGTCCAATGAGTCAGCCCTTGAGGAGAACATAAGGGGGTTTCTGAATATTTAACCTCTGGGTGCCCAGCCATCAGAATCAGTGCTGGCCATGGGGCTGAAGCAGGGTCCTAGAGACCCCAAGACATCAACAGTGTAGCCTGTTAATTACTGGACTGTAAGGTTAATGTTCCCAAGCGGGGAAGGCACTCAGGGGGCTCAGGGCTGCAGGTGTTTACCAAGCAGCACAGAAGTATTTCAATCTTTTAGCCTCCGGTGTGGCTGCATGTGAATGAGCCCTGGAGTTCTCACTACGCGCCCAGTGCTGTGTTCAACTAAACCTTCTCCACCCGTGCCCCCTTCAGCCCTCGCAGGCATCCTGTAAGTATCAGGACCCCCTCACCATCGCATCACCATCCTAAATACCAAGGGGCATGGCAGAGCACCCTCCTAATCATGCTGCCAGTCCTGCCTGGGGAATTTCACTGCAGCCAACTCTCCCGGTGCTGGATCGTCAGCAGTTTTGTTGTTTTTCATATTTATTTAGTTGGCTGCCCTGGGTCTTAGTTGTGGCACACAAGGTCTTTAATCTTTGTTGTAGCGTTCAGGATCTCTTTAGCTGTGTTAATAGGCAGGGAGTGCAGTCGGGGGTGGCTACTGACATTCAGGGACCCTCCGGCGATGGAGTCAAGGCTGGGGGATGTGGGATATGGAGGGACAGGAAAAGAAAGAGGTGGAAAGACAGGAGTGACTCCGGAGCTTCTAGTTCAAGCCCAGAGGGAATCGTGGTTCCACTGCCTCCTGGGAAAAAGCAATGATTCCGTTTCAAACCCTGTGAGATGCCAGGTGGGACGGGAAGAGCAGTGCGTCCAGATGTTACTGGAGAATCAGATCCATAGCTGAGAATCATGCTTGGAGGAAAACATTTTTTGGTTGCTCAGTTGTATCCGATTCTTTGCGACCCCATGGACTTCAGCATGCCAGGCATTCCTGTCCTTCACTATTTCCCCAAGTTTGCTCGAACTCATGTCCTTTGCCATCCAACTTAGCAAAGGTCTGCCATCCAACCAGCTCATCCTCTGTCCCCGCCTTCTCCTCCTGCCCTCAGTCTTTCCAGCATCAGGGTCTTGTCCAATGAGTCAGCCCTTGAGGAGAACATAAGGGGGTTTCTGAATATTTAACCTCTGGGTGCCCAGCCATCAGAATCAGTGCTGGCCATGGGGCTGAAGCAGGGTCCTAGAGACCCCAAGACATCAACAGTGTAGCCTGTTAATTACTGGACTGTAAGGTTAATGTTCCCAAGCGGGGAAGGCACTCAGGGGGCTCAGGGCTGCAGGTGTTTACCAAGCAGCACAGAAGTATTTCAATCTTTTAGCCTCCGGTGTGGCTGCATGTGAATGAGCCCTGGAGTTCTCACTACGCGCCCAGTGCTGTGTTCAACTAAACCTTCTCCACCCGTGCCCCCTTCAGCCCTCGCAGGCATCCTGTAAGTATCAGGACCCCCTCACCATCGCATCACCATCCTAAATACCAAGGGGCATGGCAGAGCACCCTCCTAATCATGCTGCCAGTCCTGCCTGGGGAATTTCACTGCAGCCAACTCTCCCGGTGCTGGATCGTCAGCAGTTTTGTTGTTTTTCATATTTATTTAGTTGGCTGCCCTGGGTCTTAGTTGTGGCACACAAGGTCTTTAATCTTTGTTGTAGCGTTCAGGATCTCTTTAGCTGTGACATGTAGAATCTAGTTCCCTGACCAGGGAACATCCCTGGGGCATCAAACCCCAGGCCCCCTGCATTGGGAGCATGGAGTCTTAATCACTAGACCACCAGGAAGCCCCTGAATCGTCCAGTTTAATCAATACCTTCAGTAACTTGTGCCTATCTCGTTCAAATGGTGGAGCGGCCTCATGTTTTCTGAGAGTCCCCATCTCCGCGGACACTTTCCAATCGACTTCCCACAGGCCTTTGCGAATCTATTCTAACCACCATAGCCCAGCTCTGGTGGAACTGGCCCTCTTCTCTTCTGTACCCTATTCCACCTGGCTATAGCACCTGTGAGTCCTTATGCCACCTACCAGCTTTCAAGACTGCCACTCCCACTCACCTATGGGTCCTTTAAGGACAAGGATCCCGCCAGCACCTCTTGAATTCACTGATACTTAGCAAAAGGTCTGGTTATGGGATCAACACATGTCTGCTGAAAGACTGAGCAGACACATGAACAAGACTAGATTGTGATTGTTTTATGGGATAAGATCTCATAACGCACTCCTGTTGTTTTTACCACTTGAATTTATATTTTCTTCTCTGACCCTTGTCGATGTTTTCAACTATGAATATTAATGAAAAAATATTAAACGACTCCACAGTCTGAGGCTAAAGGCTTCAGTAATGATGATAAAGAGCAAGAATATGCCTAATGCAACCAACCGGCCTGAGAAGGAACAGAAGCACCTAATTTGCTCCACACGTAGGAGTTCACGCTGCTCAGCACTCTCCCTCAAAGAGGGCAAAACGAGTTATTAAAACATACATACCACGTCTTTGACTTTAAACTAAAAATGCAGGTGATTTCTAACACTAATAAAGGGCCCACCTGGACTTGCAAACTGCTTTGGGGAAAAAAAAAGAGTTGTGAAGCCTTAGGGATGCTGACCCCAGGAGCAGAGTGACTGACAAGAGTTCAGAGATGAGGGCCCACCACCCCGCCCCCGTCAGCGGAGGCTTGAAGCCCCATATGCACTCAAGTCTTGGCCTCGCTCTGCCCCCTCTCCCCCTTCAGAGAGAAAAGGGCTCCTGCAGCCTGTTTCTCAATGCAGCGCTGCTCTTGTGCTGGTGGAAGGTGGAGGGACCTGGTTTAAACCACCGCCCTCCCACTTTCTAGCTAGTGATCGAACATGATGCTTCTTTAACAAGCCCGCTGCTCTTCTGTAAAACAGGGGCTGATACTGCCTACTTCTGGGGAATTTTAGGAGGAATAAACAGAGGCCTATGAAGGGTAAAGCACCACGCCTGGCACACAGGGAATCAATTCAATAAACAGTATCTTTGTTATGGACTTGCAGGTGTTTAGCAACCTGAGATGGAAATATGCCCAGGTTTGCGCAGGGGCCAAAGGTCACCAAGATGGTCCAAGACCCTGGGCCTCAAACCTGGCCGAACATTCAAATCAGCCAGGGAACCTCTATTATTTTTTAACATGCATTTGTGTTTATTTATTTGGCTGTGCCAGGTCTTAGCTGTGGCGTTCAAGCTCTTTTATTGTGGTTTTTAATAATGTATTTATTTATGGCTGTGCTTGGTCTTCGCTGGGTCTTTGCTGCTACATGTAGGCTTCCTCTAGTTACAAGTGGGAACTACTCTCCAGTCGTGGTCTGTGGGCTTCTCATTGCGGTGGCTTCTCTTGGTGCAGAGCACAGGCTCTAAGGCACATGGCCTTAGCTGTCCCATGGCATGTAGAATCCTCCCAGACCAAGGATCGAACCTGTGTCCTCTGCACTGGCAGTTTCTTAACCACCAGATCACCAGGGAAGTCCTCAAGCGCTTTCTTTTAGCTATGGCATGTAGGATCTAGTTTCCTGACCAGGGACTGAACCCACGCCCCTGCATTAGGAGCAGAATCTTAAGCTGCTGGACCACCAGGAAAGTCTCTCAGCTAAGAAGCCTTTATTTAAAAGGCTCTTGCCAGCCCTCTATACCTGCACCAAGTCCGAATCTACAGGGATGGGCTCCAGGCATTTTCTTGAGACTCCTAGAAGACTCTAAGAGATAGCTAGGGTCGTGACCCTCCGCTATAGCTAAGCACTGGAGAAAGCAAGGACCTATAAAGAACAGTTACCTTGGAAATCAAGAAGGACTCCTCGCTCTGCCCCTCTCCCTTCAGAGAGAAAGGGCTCCTGCAGCCTGTTTCTCAATGCAGCGCTGCTCTTGTGCTGGTGGAAGGTGGAGGGACCTGGTTTAAACCACCGCCCTCCCACTTTCTAGCTAGTGATCGAACATGATGCTTCTTTAACAAGCCCGCTGCTCTTCTGTAAAACAGGGGCTGATACTGCCTACTTCTGGGGAATTTTAGGAGGAATAAACAGAGGCCTATGAAGGGTAAAGCACCACGCCTGGCACACAGGGAATCAATTCAATAAACAGTATCTTTGTTATGGACTTGCAGGTGTTTAGCAACCTGAGATGGAAATATGCCCAGGTTTGCGCAGGGGCCAAAGGTCACCAAGATGGTCCAAGACCCTGGGCCTCAAACCTGGCCGAACATTCAAATCAGCCAGGGAACCTCTATTATTTTTTAACATGCATTTGTGTTTATTTATTTGGCTGTGCCAGGTCTTAGCTGTGGCGTTCAAGCTCTTTTATTGTGGTTTTTAATAATGTATTTATTTATGGCTGTGCTTGGTCTTCGCTGGGTCTTTGCTGCTACATGTAGGCTTCCTCTAGTTACAAGTGGGAACTACTCTCCAGTCGTGGTCTGTGGGCTTCTCATTGCGGTGGCTTCTCTTGGTGCAGAGCACAGGCTCTAAGGCACATGGCCTTAGCTGTCCCATGGCATGTAGAATCCTCCCAGACCAAGGATCGAACCTGTGTCCTCTGCACTGGCAGTTTCTTAACCACCAGATCACCAGGGAAGTCCTCAAGCGCTTTCTTTTAGCTATGGCATGTAGGATCTAGTTTCCTGACCAGGGACTGAACCCACGCCCCTGCATTAGGAGCAGAATCTTAAGCTGCTGGACCACCAGGAAAGTCTCTCAGCTAAGAAGCCTTTATTTAAAAGGCTCTTGCCAGCCCTCTATACCTGCACCAAGTCCGAATCTACAGGGATGGGCTCCAGGCATTTTCTTGAGACTCCTAGAAGACTCTAAGAGATAGCTAGGGTCGTGACCCTCCGCTATAGCTAAGCACTGGAGTAAGCAAGGACCTATAAAGAACAGTTACCAGTTTGAACTGGTAACAGTCAAATCAAAACTATGTGCCCACGATGGAAAGACAGACATGGACAGTGGACACATGGACATTGTGGGGAAGGAACACTGGGTGAGAGGCATAGAGGAAGTAGCATGAAGGCCCGTACTATCATATGTGAAGAAAATATCTATAGTCATTGCTCTGTGAGAAAAGCAGATCCTGCAGGGGTGCTGTGTGACGGTCTGGAGGGGTGGGATGAGGGGATATACAGATGACTAATCTGAGAACATACACATATCTGTAAACAACAAAACTTTGTAAAAGTTAAAAGTAAAATAAAAGTTTGAAAAAAAAAAAAAAAAAAACTATGTGCCCAGGCCTAACAGGGAGGACACCTTCATTTCAGAATTAAAATAAAAAGTTTTAAAATTGAAAACATACCCACCTTTCTAATCCTGAATACTGCACATTAATACTTCATTAAAACTTACTAAACTCTTAGAAAGCAACCACTCTGGAAAAGTCATAACAAAGCTCAAGTGTTTATTAAGAATTAAAAATACTGTAAATAAGCCATACAGTTCATTTCACAGTAAACTAAACAAACCTTTTTTTTTTTTCCTTTCTGTTTTTAAAGGGCAAGACAGCCATTAAAGAACAGGACAGCTCAAAGAGGGAAGGGAAACAGCAAATGGCTACAGAAAACGCACACGTTCCTCACTGATGGCTGGGGGTCTGCTGACAGCAACCTCTTCACCAACACGGTGGTAGAAGACCGACAGCCGCCTCGCTCCCCAGGAGGCAGCCTGTGCCTTTAAGAGCAGCTCTTGTAATGAGGGACTCTAAACCCTTACTCTGAATGCGTTATTTGGGGGCCCTATCAGGAGGTGACACAGGCCGGCCAAAGGGGACTCTGTGGGAGGCTGTGCCTTCACATTCAGACTCATCTGAATTCTTTGCATAGTTACCACTGAGATCATGAATTGGTTCAGGAATGGAAAGAGAAATTTATTTAAAAGGCTCTTGCCAGCCCTCTATACCTGCACCAAGTCCGAATCTACAGGGATGGGCTCCAGGCATTTTCTTGAGACTCCTAGAAGACTCTAAGAGATAGCTAGGGTCGTGACCCTCCGCTATAGCTAAGCACTGGAGTAAGCAAGGACCTATAAAGAACAGTTACCAGTTTGAACTGGTAACAGTCAAATCAAAACTATGTGCCCACGATGGAAAGACAGACATGGACAGTGGACACATGGACATTGTGGGGAAGGAACACTGGGTGAGAGGCATAGAGGAAGTAGCATGAAGGCCCGTACTATCATATGTGAAGAAAATATCTATAGTCATTGCTCTGTGAGAAAAGCAGATCCTGCAGGGGTGCTGTGTGACGGTCTGGAGGGGTGGGATGAGGGGATATACAGATGACTAATCTGAGAACATACACATATCTGTAAACAACAAAACTTTGTAAAAGTTAAAAGTAAAATAAAAGTTTGAAAAAAAAAAAAAAAAAAACTATGTGCCCAGGCCTAACAGGGAGGACACCTTCATTTCAGAATTAAAATAAAAAGTTTTAAAATTGAAAACATACCCACCTTTCTAATCCTGAATACTGCACATTAATACTTCATTAAAACTTACTAAACTCTTAGAAAGCAACCACTCTGGAAAAGTCATAACAAAGCTCAAGTGTTTATTAAGAATTAAAAATACTGTAAATAAGCCATACAGTTCATTTCACAGTAAACTAAACAAACCTTTTTTTTTTTTCCTTTCTGTTTTTAAAGGGCAAGACAGCCATTAAAGAACAGGACAGCTCAAAGAGGGAAGGGAAACAGCAAATGGCTACAGAAAACGCACACGTTCCTCACTGATGGCTGGGGGTCTGCTGACAGCAACCTCTTCACCAACACGGTGGTAGAAGACCGACAGCCGCCTCGCTCCCCAGGAGGCAGCCTGTGCCTTTAAGAGCAGCTCTTGTAATGAGGGACTCTAAACCCTTACTCTGAATGCGTTATTTGGGGGCCCTATCAGGAGGTGACACAGGCCGGCCAAAGGGGACTCTGTGGGAGGCTGTGCCTTCACATTCAGACTCATCTGAATTCTTTGCATAGTTACCACTGAGATCATGAATTGGTTCAGGAATGGAAAGAGACACCTTCCCCACATAAGGCGACCAACAAACAGCTGATTCAACTCAAACTGGAGAGGCTTGTCCCCCTCTCAATTCAGAGCTGATTTTTATGAGTTGTAACCAGTCTGAAGTGGAAGACAAGAAGTGAGCGACATCTCATGAAAACCTGAAGCCAGAAGTACTAAAATCAAACAAAACAAAATAAAATAAAATGAATTTTCCTTAAAGACAATTAGAAAGAAAAGTACCTCCTCCCCCCAACATTTTACTTGAAATCTGCCAGTCAGGCAGGGTTTTTGAGGTTAATCTGCTTCTGTTAATCCTCAATTGCAGCCACTACGGTTCTTCCCTGACACGAGGGAAAGACATCCCTTCTAGAAAGTGCCTCTGATGCACAGAAGCTGGGCCTTCAGGAAAACCACCCTCAAAAGCAGAAGCAGAAGACTTGAGCAACTGGTGGTGCGTGGTAAACATCGTAAATAAGTTAACCGGGCACAGAAACACGGAAGGCCCCAGAAGTCCTGGTGGTGTGGGCTGTGAAGGGCCCCGGCCCTGGGGGGGAGAGGTGTGAGAGAGAACACCACAATTTTTTTGGTCATGAAAAACTGCACTGGCTATCTGCACCCTGTACACGCAATCCGTTTAGACCTTCTCGTGAATCTTTTCTACTTTCACAAACAACCTATCCAGGTCATTCCTCAGGTCCTCTAGCAAACCCTTGGCTGACTCCAAGTTGTTCTCATTGGTCTCGATCTTCACTGAGTATGCGACCAAACTGTCCACGGCAGTCCTGAGCATTTTCAAGTCTGACTCCACCTGGCCCACGGAGGCTCTCAGGGTGTCGAGAGAGGAGAGTTTGTCCAGCAGGTCCTGGTGGGGCGCGGCGGCGGCGGCCTCGCGGCCCAGCAGCGTGTGCACCTGCTCCTGTACCTTCTGAAGCGCCTCCACAGTGCTGGGGAGCTCGGCCACACGGCGCTTCAGCTCGTCCACGTCGCCGGCCAACAGGAGCTGGGCCTCGCCCAGGCCGCGCACCGTGCCCGCCAGGCCACCCTGGGCATCGGCATCGACGGTGGGGGCCAGGCCGGCGACGCGCTCCAGCAGCTCCGCCAGGCGCCGGGCCTGCTCCTCGCCCTGAGCGCGCAGTTCCTCCAGGCTCTCGCCCTGGCGGGCCGAGGCCGTCCGCGCCGCCTGCACCCCGTCTTCCACACGCTGCAGCCGCGCGTCCAAGTCCTGGCTCTCCTTCTGGAGCGTTTCGAAGGCCTCGGAGGGTCTGAAGACCTCGTCGTCTTCAGGCCGGAGGGCCGCAGCCTTGAGCTGCCGCAGCTCCTCCTCGAGTCGCCGGATGTCCTCGGGGAGGTGGGCAGCCGACTCCTCGGCCCGGAGGATCTTCTCCGTGAGCGCCTGCAGGGTGTCGTGCTCGGAATCGGCCGCCTCCTTGAACCTCTGCTGCTCCTGTTTGAGGCTCACCAGCTCTTTGACCTCCGTGTAGACATCAGACTCCATGGCCTGGACGGTGCTTCTCAGGGCCTCGATGTCCTTCTCTCTGGATTTCACAGAGGCTTGTATTTCCTTAACCACGTCCTTCAAGGCTTTCAAATCCTGCTTGTATCCTTCCGCGTCTTCCAGAGAGGCAACCTTGGTCTTCACCTCGTTGATTTCCTTCTGGCTCCTCTTCTGAACGTCGGTGAAGATGGCGATGTTGTCGTTGATGGACTTGGTGAGCTCGGTCAGCCTTTCCTCCACCGTGTTCTCCAGGGAGGTGAAGTCCCGCTCCCGGGCATCCTTAACAACGTGGATCCCATCCGAGAGGTCTTTGAGGATCTCATTCTGGAGCTTTTGTAGAACTTCGCTGATGCGGTTGACCTCGCTCTCCCCTTGCTTTACGGCTTTCTCTATGAGATCATGTTTGTGTTGGGTGCTTCTCACGAAGGATTCAAAAGTCCCAAACGTGGCTTGCAGGGACTGCACCTGTAAGCAAAATCCATGTGTTAACCACAGAGAAGAGCTGAAGGGCTTTACGCGATTCCTTCCGTCTACCCAGCTTACAGGACAGCACCCTAATTCTCCTTTGGGGGACCCTCCTTGCACACAGCCCATGCAGTTTGGGAGACCAACCCAAAGGTCTCCCCCAAGTCCTCTAGGCCTAACCAACCAATGCTTTCCATCGATCCACTTCCCCACCTGCTCCTGGAACCACCGTGATTAGCCCAGGAACGGGCACGTGGCCTAGGCCAAACCAACAAGTCGATTCCAAAACTTCTCTTGCAATCATTGAAAAAGGGAACCTATTTCTAATGGGATTCCTAGATATGCGGGAAGCCTGGAACAGTTCAGGCCAGCAATCAACGCCCGCCTACATACAGATCAATCCAGCACAGAGGGAAGCAGAACTAAGAGATGACAAGATCAAGTTCTGAAGACACAATTTAAATCCCTGGACACAGCTGTACGGAAGGAACCTCCTCTCAAACTTTTTAGTTTCAGCCACTAAATTCTGTCTTCTCCTCCCTCCATCTCTTTAGGCCAGTTCAAGCTGAATTTTTAGCTCTTGCAACTCTGAAAGAGTCCTAAGTTTTAACAGAAACAAAACTGAGGCACATGGGAGACATTGGGTGAGGAGGCAGGAGACGAAGTTCAGGTCTCTACTTGCCAATTCTAGCTGTTTGGCCCTGAACAAGTCACTGTCCTCAACTGAAAACGTGACTGCTGGACCAGTGGCCCTTAGCATTTTCCAGTCTGTGAACATATTATGATCCTATTTGCCACTATACAGTTATTCTAAATAAATTCCACCCTAAAGAGGGTCTGACCTGGGAACCACCCTAGGGAGCATGTTTAATGTACTGAGAGGCTGAAAGTAGGATGATTCATGGTCTGGACTTTATCCTGATGTGGTACACAGTGCCACCTAAAATGCTTTCTTGCAAAAAGAAGAGAGAACGAGAAGAATCTGTCAAGTTTCTAGCTCTAACCACCAAGTCACAGAAAACAAGTGAAACATGCCATGAAGATACAGTCAAATCCACAATGTGGAAAATTCTGTAATTTTCCAAACAACATTTTAATGTTAACCACAGAGAAGAGCTGAAGGGCTTTACGCGATTCCTTCCGTCTACCCAGCTTACAGGACAGCACCCTAATTCTCCTTTGGGGGACCCTCCTTGCACACAGCCCATGCAGTTTGGGAGACCAACCCAAAGGTCTCCCCCAAGTCCTCTAGGCCTAACCAACCAATGCTTTCCATCGATCCACTTCCCCACCTGCTCCTGGAACCACCGTGATTAGCCCAGGAACGGGCACGTGGCCTAGGCCAAACCAACAAGTCGATTCCAAAACTTCTCTTGCAATCATTGAAAAAGGGAACCTATTTCTAATGGGATTCCTAGATATGCGGGAAGCCTGGAACAGTTCAGGCCAGCAATCAACGCCCGCCTACATACAGATCAATCCAGCACAGAGGGAAGCAGAACTAAGAGATGACAAGATCAAGTTCTGAAGACACAATTTAAATCCCTGGACACAGCTGTACGGAAGGAACCTCCTCTCAAACTTTTTAGTTTCAGCCACTAAATTCTGTCTTCTCCTCCCTCCATCTCTTTAGGCCAGTTCAAGCTGAATTTTTAGCTCTTGCAACTCTGAAAGAGTCCTAAGTTTTAACAGAAACAAAACTGAGGCACATGGGAGACATTGGGTGAGGAGGCAGGAGACGAAGTTCAGGTCTCTACTTGCCAATTCTAGCTGTTTGGCCCTGAACAAGTCACTGTCCTCAACTGAAAACGTGACTGCTGGACCAGTGGCCCTTAGCATTTTCCAGTCTGTGAACATATTATGATCCTATTTGCCACTATACAGTTATTCTAAATAAATTCCACCCTAAAGAGGGTCTGACCTGGGAACCACCCTAGGGAGCATGTTTAATGTACTGAGAGGCTGAAAGTAGGATGATTCATGGTCTGGACTTTATCCTGATGTGGTACACAGTGCCACCTAAAATGCTTTCTTGCAAAAAGAAGAGAGAACGAGAAGAATCTGTCAAGTTTCTAGCTCTAACCACCAAGTCACAGAAAACAAGTGAAACATGCCATGAAGATACAGTCAAATCCACAATGTGGAAAATTCTGTAATTTTCCACAAATAATCAGAATCTTCATTAAGTTAAATGGCATATTTAAAGGGGAAAATACAAGAAACTATGACAGATTAACCAGCCAACTGTAAAAGAGACATTTTTTGAGAGAGTCAGGAAACTCTGATTTTGGACTGGGTATTAGATGGTAATTAAGAATCACTGTTCACTTTGTTGGGTGTAAGATACCGTGTTTTGCCAAAAGAAACAAGAAAAGGGGAGGAAAAGAATGGAAAGGAACTCTGTTAGAAATAAATCTCAAAATACTCTGGGTCAACTGCTGTGTCAGTCAAGGTTAAAATTAGGTCCTAGGTCATTGCCCACTGGGTCTGCCAGGGCAACAAGGACCCTTCAGTGACTGGTCTAGAGTTGAACCGACAACATCTTCTGAAGCCCTACTTCCACCTACACCCACTGAATCTTCCAGGGAAGGACAGGCCGGCTTCTTTGCCCGTGCTTAGGCCATTCAGCAGACCTGGGCCATTTCCCAGTGGCCTGAGAGCACCTGAGCACAAGAGCACCAGGTGTGCACCCAACAGGGCGGTGGAGGGGAGTGGTCCCGACCCACACTGCTCTGCCTGCGGTCCGACATCAAAATAGCCGAAAACGGATGATTACTGAAAGTGGGGTTCCCTATATTGATCTCTCCTTTTGTTAATGCTTGAACATTTCCATGAAGAGTGCTAAGTCACTTCAGTCATGTCTGACTCTTTGTGACCCTATGGACTGTAGCCTACCAGGTTCCTCTGTCCATGGGATTCTCCAGGCAGAAATACTGGAGTGGGTTGCCATTTCCTTCTCCTTTCCATGATGAACAGTTGAAAACATAAAATAGCATGGCTTCTAGAATCAGACTGCCTATATTCAAATCCTAGCTTGGGTACTGCCTAGTTGTCTGATCTTGGACAAGTAATTCAGCACATCTATGCCCTGGTCTTCTCAGATGCAGGATGGAAACAAAGACAGTATCTAATCCATAGGCTTGTCTTGCAAAGAGTAAGTGAGTTAATATATGTAAAGGGCTTAAATTATGCCTAACACATAGTTGTGCTCAAGTCTCTCAGTTGTGTCCAACTCTTTGCAACCCCAAGGACCACAGCCCGTCCCCTGTCCATGAAATTTTTTAGGCAACAATACTGGAGCAGGTTGCTGTTTCCTCCTCCAGGGGATATTCCTGTCCCAGGAGGCAAACCGACATCTCCTGCACTGGCAGGTGGAATCTTTACCACTGAAGATCACCACCTGCAAACAGTAACTGTCACCTTCATGATCACTAAGTCTGAGGTAGCTCAGCAGCATGGAGACTCCTAGGTCACCCGTGGCCAAAGGGCAAAGGGCAAATGCTACAGGACTGTGAAGAGAATCCCAGGCTCCAGTTCCAGCCCCACCAATAACCAGCTCTGTGAGCACAAGGAAGTCACACTCAAATTCCAAGTCCCAGGCTCTTCATCTATTAACAAATAGGTTTCTAAAGTCCTTTATTGCTTCTACCAGTCTGTGAGTTTAAAGTCAGATTAGAATAAGGTTCTCAGGGACTCCAGAACACTAGACAGTCTCCCTGCTAAACCAACTATAACCTGTGTCAGAGGACACCTTCAGAAGGTACCAGAGAGAGCGCACCTCTGAAATTAGAATAGTCAATGACAGAATCTGCCTGTTCAAAACAGAGCATTCAGAAAGAGGTGTGAACAGGTAGGCACACTACCTGCAACACAGCAGGTGTTCATCAGTGTCTTCTGAATGAATCAAAGAATGAATGAATGTACAGAGTAAGGCTTGATAAGGACCAAGTTGGTCCATTTCCCCCAACCCCTGACTGTCACTGCTAACCTGAACTGGCACTTTATAGATGGCTGGCAGGAGGGCTAGATCAGAAATGACAGATGAAATTAAACAAATCAACCCCAGATACAGGAAAAGAGCACAGACAGTGTCTCCCTATGATGGTGTTGTGAGCTGTTCATCTTCACATGCAAAGTCCTCAAAACTGCATGGATGCATCTGTTTTTTAAGTTCAGCACATCTATGCCCTGGTCTTCTCAGATGCAGGATGGAAACAAAGACAGTATCTAATCCATAGGCTTGTCTTGCAAAGAGTAAGTGAGTTAATATATGTAAAGGGCTTAAATTATGCCTAACACATAGTTGTGCTCAAGTCTCTCAGTTGTGTCCAACTCTTTGCAACCCCAAGGACCACAGCCCGTCCCCTGTCCATGAAATTTTTTAGGCAACAATACTGGAGCAGGTTGCTGTTTCCTCCTCCAGGGGATATTCCTGTCCCAGGAGGCAAACCGACATCTCCTGCACTGGCAGGTGGAATCTTTACCACTGAAGATCACCACCTGCAAACAGTAACTGTCACCTTCATGATCACTAAGTCTGAGGTAGCTCAGCAGCATGGAGACTCCTAGGTCACCCGTGGCCAAAGGGCAAAGGGCAAATGCTACAGGACTGTGAAGAGAATCCCAGGCTCCAGTTCCAGCCCCACCAATAACCAGCTCTGTGAGCACAAGGAAGTCACACTCAAATTCCAAGTCCCAGGCTCTTCATCTATTAACAAATAGGTTTCTAAAGTCCTTTATTGCTTCTACCAGTCTGTGAGTTTAAAGTCAGATTAGAATAAGGTTCTCAGGGACTCCAGAACACTAGACAGTCTCCCTGCTAAACCAACTATAACCTGTGTCAGAGGACACCTTCAGAAGGTACCAGAGAGGCGCACCTCTGAAATTAGAATAGTCAATGACAGAATCTGCCTGTTCAAAACAGAGCATTCAGAAAGAGGTGTGAACAGGTAGGCACACTACCTGCAACACAGCAGGTGTTCATCAGTGTCTTCTGAATGAATCAAAGAATGAATGAATGTACAGAGTAAGGCTTGATAAGGACCAAGTTGGTCCATTTCCCCCAACCCCTGACTGTCACTGCTAACCTGAACTGGCACTTTATAGATGGCTGGCAGGAGGGCTAGATCAGAAATGACAGATGAAATTAAACAAATCAACCCCAGATACAGGAAAAGAGCACAGACAGTGTCTCCCTATGATGGTGTTGTGAGCTGTTCATCTTCACATGCAAAGTCCTCATTATAATCAATATGCAATGGATGCATCTGTTTCCCCAGTATATGCGGGGTGCCCACTCAGTGGTGGACAAAGTGCCAGGACAGGGTAACGCTCAAACAGGATCCCTGTCCTCGAGGAGCTCACAGCGGGAGGTGGGGGAAGAGACTAGATGGTGGTGGCTGCTACTCAATGGGACCCTTGATGTCTACCAAAATAATTACGCAAAGTACTTCAGAGACATCACCTCAATTCATGCTCATAATAATCTCATGAACTGGTTGGTAGCTCCTACCGATTCCCATTTTTCACAAAGTAGGAGCCTGGGAAGTGGCAGAGATGAGCATCAGAATCCAAGGAGGTCTGAGTTTAGCACCTGCACTCTTAGCCTCGGTGATGCACTAGGGCAGAAGTGCGTTCACTGAGTGCCCAGAGGAGATGCTGCTCAGCCTTAAGCCCTGACTCCCAGCCCAGAGTCAAGAGGAGAGAACAAAGAACTACGACCAGAGAACTCAGTCGTCCACAAATAGCTCTTAGTCTCATTAAACTGTCCCTGCCAGGCCTAAGCCTACGCCTACAACCATTTTATGCTACCCTGGATGTGCCAAGGCAACCCAAGCCTTCCAGAGAGCCTAGAGCTGAACTCTCCATGTGTCTGAAGCCCTGCACCCACTTGCGCCTGCTGCATCTTCTGGGTAAGCACAGGCCAGCCTCTCAACCCATTCAGTAGACCTGGGCCATATCCCTGACCTGAGAGCATCTGAGAACGAGACTAGGCGGGCAACCCAGAAGGCCAGGTGACAGTAGCATGCTGCAGAGTCACATGACTCTGAGTAGAACCCCAGTTCCCTGAACAAGGAACACAACCGCTCCAGGCTCAGCTGGCCCATGTGTGAAATGGTGCTCATGTCTCAGAGGGTAACTGGCAACACCTGGCCCACAGTGAAGACTAATTATGAATTAAATAATACAGTAAGAGTAGGCACTTTATAGATGGCTGGCAGGAGGGCTAGATCAGAAATGACAGATGAAATTAAACAAATCAACCCCAGATACAGGAAAAGAGCACAGACAGTGTCTCCCTATGATGGTGTTGTGAGCTGTTCATCTTCACATGCAAAGTCCTCATTATAATCAATATGCAATGGATGCATCTGTTTCCCCAGTATATGCGGGGTGCCCACTCAGTGGTGGACAAAGTGCCAGGACAGGGTAACGCTCAAACAGGATCCCTGTCCTCGAGGAGCTCACAGCGGGAGGTGGGGGAAGAGACTAGATGGTGGTGGCTGCTACTCAATGGGACCCTTGATGTCTACCAAAATAATTACGCAAAGTACTTCAGAGACATCACCTCAATTCATGCTCATAATAATCTCATGAACTGGTTGGTAGCTCCTACCGATTCCCATTTTTCACAAAGTAGGAGCCTGGGAAGTGGCAGAGATGAGCATCAGAATCCAAGGAGGTCTGAGTTTAGCACCTGCACTCTTAGCCTCGGTGATGCACTAGGGCAGAAGTGCGTTCACTGAGTGCCCAGAGGAGATGCTGCTCAGCCTTAAGCCCTGACTCCCAGCCCAGAGTCAAGAGGAGAGAACAAAGAACTACGACCAGAGAACTCAGTCGTCCACAAATAGCTCTTAGTCTCATTAAACTGTCCCTGCCAGGCCTAAGCCTACGCCTACAACCATTTTATGCTACCCTGGATGTGCCAAGGCAACCCAAGCCTTCCAGAGAGCCTAGAGCTGAACTCTCCATGTGTCTGAAGCCCTGCACCCACTTGCGCCTGCTGCATCTTCTGGGTAAGCACAGGCCAGCCTCTCAACCCATTCAGTAGACCTGGGCCATATCCCTGACCTGAGAGCATCTGAGAACGAGACTAGGCGGGCAACCCAGAAGGCCAGGTGACAGTAGCATGCTGCAGAGTCACATGACTCTGAGTAGAACCCCAGTTCCCTGAACAAGGAACACAACCGCTCCAGGCTCAGCTGGCCCATGTGTGAAATGGTGCTCATGTCTCAGAGGGTAACTGGCAACACCTGGCCCACAGTGAAGACTAATTATGAATTAAATAATACAGTAAGAGTATGTCTCTGCAAAGAACCAAACCCCATCCCTACCACGCCTCACAGACGGTTATTAAGGGGTTCAAACTTAGGTCGTCAGAGGACCATCCATCGCTACTCACTCCTCAAAGTACAATCTCTTGGCCGCCCTGGAGATGCAGAGAGAAGTAACCACACACGGTGGGAGAGCCTATGTGGCAAACGTCCATGTTCCACAAGTCAATGAAATGAGTATTCATTGAGCACCTACTAGGTACTAGGCAAGGCATGGGAAAGATGAGAACATCAACAGCCGAGTGGTGAAGCGGGTTCTAGGCGTTCATGGCGGTTTGAATTCTCGCACTGCCACGTGCTGGCTGTGGACCCATGCAAGGTTCTTCGTGTTCTCTTTACCCTCTGTGAAAGGGGGATCAGGTCAGTACTTACCTGCTGGGGTTGGGAGAGTCAGATGGGTACACAATAAATATGAGGCATTAAATAATGCACTTGGGGGCTTCCCTGGTGGTCCAGTGGGTAAAGAGTCCGCCTTGCAGTGCAAGGGGCGCCAGTTCGATCCCTGGCACAGGAAAATCCCATACGCTGCAGAGTGGCCGGATCAGTGTGTCCATTATGAGCCAGAGCCCTGGAGCGCATGCGCCCAGAGCTGGTGCTCTGCAACGAAAGAGGCCACTGCAATGGGAGGCCCACACAGGCCAAAGAATTAAGATAGATGGAAATAAATAAATGAAGGACCAATAAGAGGCCAACATTTACCAAAAAAAAAAAAAGTAGAAAAGAAAAAAATAATGCGCTTGACTACACTCCTGAATCAAAACACAGGTCATGATTTCAATCCTTTACGGCCAGGTGGATTCTTAAAAAAACTCTAGACAGAGCCCTCCCCTTACTGGGGCCATGGGGGAACCAAGTCCCCAGAAGCAAAGTTGTTTGTACAGAGCTGTGACAGGGCAAGAGCGGGAAGAAGCAAAAGAAGAAAGCTCAATTTCTTCCGTCTCAACTCAAGATCTCTGCCATCGGGGCCTCCCTCTCACGGCCTCCTAAATGGTCTCTGCGGCGGGGTGGGTCACCCTATGCTGTCTGCACGGGTGCTCCTCGCACCTTCTCTCAACAGTTATCCACCACCACCCAGATCTGGACTGGCACCATCCTGGTCACAGGCTGGGCCAGCTCCGCCTTCTCTCTCTTCTGAACTCACAAAGCAGTCAGTCACCCTCAGCTGAAACCTACCTGTGGGCGGCTTCACAATAGGATCTGTCTCAGGCACCTTCACACCCTCTGCAGGACCTAAGAGCAGCCATGTGACTCTCAGACTTCACCAAATATTACGACTGACGGGTAAGTGGGTGGATCAAAGAGCGGCAACAGAGAGGCTAGGGATGATACCCCAGCAGTACGTCTGTTTTTTAAGAATGATCTGACATTCAAGATAGGCACAGCAGCACTGCCTACTTAATTCCCTTCAAAAAGTCACCTCCCTTGGCCTGCAGCATGGAGCAAAATGACTCATTCCAGTTGCTCTGCCAGTCTTAAGAGTAAATTCCTAGCCCTGCATATTCCACACGAGTCGATAGAAACTTGGCAGGGCCATCAGCATGCTGGGAAAAGAGCGCCAGTTCGATCCCTGGCACAGGAAAATCCCATACGCTGCAGAGTGGCCGGATCAGTGTGTCCATTATGAGCCAGAGCCCTGGAGCGCATGCGCCCAGAGCTGGTGCTCTGCAACGAAAGAGGCCACTGCAATGGGAGGCCCACACAGGCCAAAGAATTAAGATAGATGGAAATAAATAAATGAAGGACCAATAAGAGGCCAACATTTACCAAAAAAAAAAAAAGTAGAAAAGAAAAAAATAATGCGCTTGACTACACTCCTGAATCAAAACACAGGTCATGATTTCAATCCTTTACGGCCAGGTGGATTCTTAAAAAAACTCTAGACAGAGCCCTCCCCTTACTGGGGCCATGGGGGAACCAAGTCCCCAGAAGCAAAGTTGTTTGTACAGAGCTGTGACAGGGCAAGAGCGGGAAGAAGCAGAGAGAAGAAAGCTCAATTTCTTCCGTCTCAACTCAAGATCTCTGCCATCGGGGCCTCCCTCTCACGGCCTCCTAAATGGTCTCTGCGGCGGGGTGGGTCACCCTATGCTGTCTGCACGGGTGCTCCTCGCACCTTCTCTCAACAGTTATCCACCACCACCCAGATCTGGACTGGCACCATCCTGGTCACAGGCTGGGCCAGCTCCGCCTTCTCTCTCTTCTGAACTCACAAAGCAGTCAGTCACCCTCAGCTGAAACCTACCTGTGGGCGGCTTCACAATAGGATCTGTCTCAGGCACCTTCACACCCTCTGCAGGACCTAAGAGCAGCCATGTGACTCTCAGACTTCACCAAATATTACGACTGACGGGTAAGTGGGTGGATCAAAGAGCGGCAACAGAGAGGCTAGGGATGATACCCCAGCAGTACGTCTGTTTTTTAAGAATGATCTGACATTCAAGATAGGCACAGCAGCACTGCCTACTTAATTCCCTTCAAAAAGTCACCTCCCTTGGCCTGCAGCATGGAGCAAAATGACTCATTCCAGTTGCTCTGCCAGTCTTAAGAGTAAATTCCTAGCCCTGCATATTCCACACGAGTCGATAGAAACTTGGCAGGGCCAGCAGCATGCTGGGAAAAGAGGCAGCCGTTCCGGGCTCAGAAGTGGTGGCGGGATTTTTTGTTTCAATCATGCAACCAAGTTTCATTGAGCAATGACATGAGTGGAGTATGGGGGAGAGGGGATGAGACTGAGGGAACTGTACTTGATGGAGAGAAAACACAGAAACAAAAAAAACCAGAAAAGGTTGAACCTGAGCACTTCTTGTTGAAAGATGGGTCCATCCATAACCGAAACAGGCCCCTATAGCCTCCACACTGTCCTGCAATCTACCACTCACCAGCTGAGGTCTTTATCCATTCATTTAATCTCTAAACCTCAATTTTCTGATCTGGAAAATGGGAATCCAAACTGCCATTCCTCCTTCCTTCCCTCCCTCCCAAGGCTGCTATGAGGATTGGACAAGAAGTGAGTAAGCCCTCTAAACACCATATAAATGTACCTCGTGGTAGTATTTACCAGTGTGATCTAGTATTTTTGGCCTCTGCTCTCCTCTAAGGCTGAAATAAGCTAGCATACTTACAAGGCCCACCTAGGTACACTGGTCCAATAATGGGCAGGGGGCCTAAAGAGATGAAGTATTTCACTAGAATTACACAAATGAGTACGACTACTAGCTTCTTCCCAGGGCTCCGAGTCTATTAAAATCCGGCTCAGACGTCTCCCACCGGGAGAGCAGAGGTGCGGCCTTGCCCGAAGCTGCCAGGGATGTGCTGGTTTCCCTTCCAAGCTCCTCTTCAGACAACTCTGCCCATTCAGCGGTTCCTAATCCAAAAAGAATGAGCTCCCCAGAGCCTGCCGGCTTCCTTACAGGCCACCGCTAATGTCCTGTGACAGGCCCCTTGGCCCACCCTCCCGGGCGGCCGGACCATCCTCCAAGTGGTCAATTCCTCCGGTCGATTCCCCTGCGACCATTAACAAAGAGGGTACGGGGGCGGCCTCCCGCACCAGGGGGCCGGGGCAGCGGCACCCCCGGGCCTGGCGGAGGACACCCGGCCTGAGCTGGCAAGGGGCCCGGCCGGGAGGGCACGAGGGGGTCCGGCTGTGGGTGCGGGCGCCGCCGCCCAGAGCACGGGGGTCGGGGGGCCCGGGTACCCACCTTCTGCTCGACGCCCTGCAAGCCCTGACCCAGCTCCTCCCGCTGCCGGGCGAAGTCCTGGTGGCTGCGCCGGACCTGCTGGACCTCCTCCAGGACGTGGTGGACACACCAGCCCGAGAAGGCGGCCGCCGCCACCAGGGCGAGGTAGAAGAGAAAGTTGAGCACCCGGCCGAGCCTGCGCGAGCAGGACGCGGAGGACGAGGCGGCGGCGGCGGCGGCGGCGGCGGCGGCGGCCGAGGACTTGCCGCCGCGGTGGCCGCCCTTGCCGTGCGCCTGGTTCTGCGGATGCTGCGGCGGGTGCTGCTGCGGGTGCGGCGCGGGCGGCGGCGGGTGCTGCTGCGGCGCCGGCGGCGGCTTCTTCGCCACGTCATCCGCGCCGCCCGACGGGTGGGCGCCCTTCTCCGAGGGGCTGGCGGCGCCGTGGCCGCCCTTGGAGCCCCTTTGTTTGGCCGAGGGCATGGCGGGCGCGGCGGCGACCGAGGCCGCGGGCTGCGGGCGAGCGAGCGGGGGGCGCGGCCGGGGGAAAATTCCTCAGGCTCCCCCGGGGCTGGGCGAGCAGCACGCGGGCGCTGTCGGCGTCGGAACGGCCGACGGAGAGAGAGAGCGCGCGGGCGGGCGGGCGAGGAAGGAGGCCGGGCGAGGGAGGAAGGAGGAGGGGGCCTGCCGCCGCCGCCGCCGCGGCGCCGACCCCGCCTCCCGGGCAGGAGGCCGGCCGAGCTGAGCCGGGGGCGCCTGCCACGCACGCTGGCGCCGCCGGCGGCCCCTCCCCCTGCCGCCACGGCCCCAGCGAGGGCGGGCCGAGCAGCGGGGCGGCCCCGCGGGGTCTACCGAGGCTGGGATAGGGCGAGGGGAGCGGGGGGAAGGGGGCGGCCCGGGCGGGTCTACGGGAGCCGGGGAGGGATCGGGGTGGCGAAGGGAGAGGGGCGGCTCAGCAGGGTCCGGGGCACGAGGGTCCGGCTGTGGGTGACGCCGCCGCCAGAGCACGGGGTCAGGGGCCCGGGTACCCACCTTCTGCTCGACGCCCTGCAAGCCCTGACCCAGCTCCTCCCGCTGCCGGGCGAAGTCCTGGTGGCTGCGCCGGACCTGCTGGACCTCCTCCAGGACGTGGTGGACACACCAGCCCGAGAAGGCGGCCGCCGCCACCAGGGCGAGGTAGAAGAGAAAGTTGAGCACCCGGCCGAGCCTGCGCGAGCAGGACGCGGAGGACGAGGCGGCGGCGGCGGCGGCGGCGGCGGCGGCGGCCGAGGACTTGCCGCCGCGGTGGCCGCCCTTGCCGTGCGCCTGGTTCTGCGGATGCTGCGGCGGGTGCTGCTGCGGGTGCGGCGCGGGCGGCGGCGGGTGCTGCTGCGGCGCCGGCGGCGGCTTCTTCGCCACGTCATCCGCGCCGCCCGACGGGTGGGCGCCCTTCTCCGAGGGGCTGGCGGCGCCGTGGCCGCCCTTGGAGCCCCTTTGTTTGGCCGAGGGCATGGCGGGCGCGGCGGCGACCGAGGCCGCGGGCTGCGGGGCGAGCGAGCGGGGCGCGCGGCCGGGGAAACTTCCTCGGGCTCCCCCGGGGCTGGGCGAGCAGCACGCGGGCGCTGTCGGCGTCGGAACGGCCGACGGAGAGAGAGAGCGCGCGGGCGGGCGGGCGAGGAAGGAGGCCGGGCGAGGGAGGAAGGAGGAGGGGGCCTGCCGCCGCCGCCGCCGCGGCGCCGACCCCGCCTCCCGGGCAGGGAGGCCGGCCGAGCTGAGCCGGGAGCGCCTGCCACGCACGCTGGGGCCGCCGGCGGCCCCTCCCCCTGCCGCCACGACCCCAGCGAGGGCGGGCCGAGCAGCGGGGCGGCCCCGCGGGGTCTACCGAGGCTGGGATAGGGCGAGGGGAGCGGGGGGAAGGGGGCGGCCCGGGCGGGTCTACGGGAGCCGGGGAGGGATCGGGGTGGCGAAGGGAGAGGGGCGGCTCAGCAGGGTCCGGGGATCGGGGGTCCCGCGGAGGGGAGGCCGGTGGCCGAGCGGGGTCGGCTGGAGCCCCGGTGGGGGCAGGCGCGGGGCGAGGATGGTGTCCCAGCCGGGTCAACGCCGTAGGGGGCGAGGTGGGGAGCGGCCGCGCTGGGTCTACGGAGGCGGGAACCGGCTGCCGAGGTGGCCGAAGGGAGGGGGCGGAGGACTGGGTCGACTGGGACTGGGACGGGCGACGGCGCTGGGGCCGTGGGGGCCCCGGGATAGGCGGCCGGGGGGATCGGAAGTGGGGGAGCCGGGCAAAACCTGGTGCTGCGGACCAAGTGCTCGTCCCCATCTCCTTTCTGGACCCGTGCGGAGAGAGGAAATGAAACGGGACGCCCGAGGAGCCCTGCGCCTGGGACTCGGTGTAAAGGGGCAGGAACAGACCCCCCACTCCTTTCCGATGGGAGTCGGGAAAATCCTCAACCCCCCCCCCACCACCACCACACACACACACACAACTACCTCCCACCCTTCCCGCCGCCTGGGGTGGGACCTTGTCTTTTTCCTCGGTTTTGAAGGCGGAGGCTGAAAGGGCTTTCTGAAAACCAGTTGGCTTCAGAAGCATGTTTAGGAAAAGTTGGCAGAGATTGTCGGGCTGCTGGAAGACTGTTGAAGGAACAGACATGAGAGGCCCACAGAGCCCAGCCGGTTCGCTGTGGACGCGGTTGACTTTTCTGAAGTCCTTTCAACTCCGTTTTCTTTTTGCCATTCCTCACATCCTACGCGTACTCTGTCCACAGCCCCCATTAAGGACAGGCTCTGTGCTGCGGGCTGGGAAACCAGCAGTGGCCGCGGCGAGAGGAAGGCAGATCACCCCTACTTTGGTATAAGGAAACGTACTAATGCCAGACTCTGTTCTCTGCAACTTACATCTATATTTTTCAAACCTCACTGATAACTTTCTAAGATAGAAATTATTTTACCCGCTTTATAGGAAGGAAACTGAGGTTGAATCCCACCCCAACTGATTGTCCCAAGATATCTCACACGACCATGATTTGAACTTTGATCTGCTTCTTTCAGAGCGTATGTGGCTTAATGTTGTTTAGTTCCTAAGGCATGTCTGACTCTGCGACCCCATGGACTGTAGCCCCCCAGGCTCCTCTGCCCACAGGGTTTCCTAGGCAAGAATACTGGAGTGTGTTGCAATTTCCTTCTCCGGGGATCTTGGGCCCCCAGAGAAATGAAGCAATTTGCCCACTCTCAATAAGGTCAGTTAGTGCTGGGGCAGGCATAGAGCTCCACTCTACAAGCTCCTTTCGCTGTTGGAATGTCTGTGTATGTGTGTGTGCCTACGCATTTATGCGTTAGGAACCCTGTTTCTTCTGCCTGGAAACTTCTCCCAATTCCTTCTTTAAAAAACACTCTCTATCCTTAAGGCCTAGCTTTCATAAAACCTTCCCTGTAAATGGCATGATGCCTCTCATGAGACTTAGAGTCAGAAAACAATGGCAAAGCATTGTGTTATTATTTCAACATAGCACAACTTTGTTGAGGGTTTGCTATGTACCAGATAGATGTCTGCAAACTGGTATAGAGTCTCCTCTCTTTGAGGGTAGGAAGCAACCACTGCTGATTTCTCTGTGAAGCTCACTTTTATTTCTCTGTGAAGCTCACTGCTTTAAAAAAAAAAAAAAAAAATCTCTTAACAAATGAATGAACACATGTGCCTGCCCTCAAGGGACCTGCATGCCATTTGGAGAAATGCCCAGAAACATTCTGAAGGCTAACATGGGCAGTCGAGACTACAAGTGGAAAGCGAACTTGGAAAGCATGCCATTGGGCTGCACCTGGGCAAGTCTTCTGAAGCGGAAAGTTCTTAAGCGAAGCCTTGAAAGATGGATTTGCATAGGAAGAGAACCGTGAGGATATTTCTGTGCCGGAAATGGGGTGAGCCCGGGACACCTGTCTGACACGAAGGGTGTGGGCTGCAATAGGAAGGAGAGAGACAAGCTGGGTGAAGTGGGTCCAGATTGCAGAAGTCCCTCGAAGCCGGCCAGGGAGGCGGAAGAGTCGCTGTTAGTGTGGAAGGCCAGAGTCGATGATTGCAGGTTCTGAACTAAAAATATAGTCATTTACCCCAGACAGAGAGGAATGTCCCCTCTCTAGCTAAGTACCAGGGGCTCTTGTAGAAAACTCCTTGCTCATCAAGGCCTATGATTCTGACCTAGGAGGGTGAAAAGGAGACGGCAGAGGAAAGCAGAAGACTAGTATAAGAAAATGCTAGAAGAACCTTGTTGAAAAGCTTCGGCAGATTGTGTTTCAAGTCTCTCTTGCACAGAAAAGCATTCTCCTTCAAGCAGTCATCCGTGTCAGGGCGGAGGTCGTGATCATTTGCAAAGCGGCATTGGAGGTCCAGCCAAGCTCTGGCCTGGGAGGCAGGAGCCCTGCTTTTTAGCCTTACTTCTGCCACCAAACCAACTCTATGACCTTGAGAGGTGTACTCCACTTCCTATCTGGATTTCAAGGTCACTACTTCTGTACAGATTTCTAAAAGCCTCACTGTATCTCTATTATTATCTATAATAATAGATTATTATTCATTTATTTCTTAGAAAAGTCATCTGATTTTTTTTTTATCATATTTCTTTTTAAAAAGTGTATTTATTTGGCTGCACCAGGTCTTAATTGCAGCATGTGGGACCTTTAGTTGTGATCTGCAAACACTTAGTTGTGGCATACAGAATCTAGTTTCCTGACCAGGGATTGAATCCCAAGCCCCGTGCTTTGGGAGCTCAGAGTCTAAGCCACTGGAGCATCAGGGAAGTCCCAGTTATCTGATTATCAAGAGAAATAATTACATTTTTAAATTTTTAGAAGTTGATTCAAAACGTAGGCCAGATATGAAAATGACAGATTTCTCAACGTTCTGCCTCTGCCAAGCCCTGGAAGAATGAAGGGATAGGCAGGGGACTGTTATTAGTGCGTGCCTCTTACCTTTTTCCTTTGGGAGGTAGTGAAATATAATGGTTAAGACACAGGCTCTGGAACAGACTGACTTGGGTTCAAATTCAGCTCCATGACTGACGGAATGTGAACTCTCTGAACCTCTATGTCTTCAGAGGTAATAAAAACTACTTCACCTGGTTGTTGTGAGGTGAAAGACACCATATGATCCTGGGCCCATCATCGGACTCAGTGACTAAAGAGTAGTTAATACAATTCACAGAGTCACTGAACGTCTAGCTGCACACAGAGCTCCTGTGTCTCGATTTCAACGATTTTCTTTCATCATTATTTCTTAGAGCTCCCAGCACCCTATGTGGCTTGTAGACCACAGGCTCTGATGGGTTTAACTTGAAAAAGCAGTGCTGTTTCTCTCTGGACTGTGGTTCCACCGTGGTGTTTGGCTACCCGGGAGAAGGAGGTTGGAAAGTAGTCGTGGAGCCTGCCTTCTAGGACAGGAGAACTCCTGCGGGTCTCGGAGATTTCCACGCTTCTATCCCAATTTCTGTGTCAGCAGGACAAGCTCTTTGGGGATGACCAAAATTGGAGAGGTGTCAGGAGCCCTGCTTTTTAGCCTTACTTCTGCCACCAAACCAACTCTATGACCTTGAGAGGTGTACTCCACTTCCTATCTGGATTTCAAGGTCACTACTTCTGTACAGATTTCTAAAAGCCTCACTGTATCTCTATTATTATCTATAATAATAGATTATTATTCATTTATTTCTTAGAAAAGTCATCTGATTTTTTTTTTATCATATTTCTTTTTAAAAAGTGTATTTATTTGGCTGCACCAGGTCTTAATTGCAGCATGTGGGACCTTTAGTTGTGATCTGCAAACACTTAGTTGTGGCATACAGAATCTAGTTTCCTGACCAGGGATTGAATCCCAAGCCCCGTGCTTTGGGAGCTCAGAGTCTAAGCCACTGGAGCATCAGGGAAGTCCCAGTTATCTGATTATCAAGAGAAATAATTACATTTTTAAATTTTTAGAAGTTGATTCAAAACGTAGGCCAGATATGAAAATGACAGATTTCTCAACGTTCTGCCTCTGCCAAGCCCTGGAAGAATGAAGGGATAGGCAGGGGACTGTTATTAGTGCGTGCCTCTTACCTTTTTCCTTTGGGAGGTAGTGAAATATAATGGTTAAGACACAGGCTCTGGAACAGACTGACTTGGGTTCAAATTCAGCTCCATGACTGACGGAATGTGAACTCTCTGAACCTCTATGTCTTCAGAGGTAATAAAAACTACTTCACCTGGTTGTTGTGAGGTGAAAGACACCATATGATCCTGGGCCCATCATCGGACTCAGTGACTAAAGAGTAGTTAATACAATTCACAGAGTCACTGAACGTCTAGCTGCACACAGAGCTCCTGTGTCTCGATTTCAACGATTTTCTTTCATCATTATTTCTTAGAGCTCCCAGCACCCTATGTGGCTTGTAGACCACAGGCTCTGATGGGTTTAACTTGAAAAAGCAGTGCTGTTTCTCTCTGGACTGTGGTTCCACCGTGGTGTTTGGCTACCCGGGAGAAGGAGGTTGGAAAGTAGTCGTGGAGCCTGCCTTCTAGGACAGGAGAACTCCTGCGGGTCTCGGAGATTTCCACGCTTCTATCCCAATTTCTGTGTCAGCAGGACAAGCATTTGGAGAAAGTCTCCCTTCTCCTCCTCCTGATTCCTTCTCTATCCCTTTTCCATTTCATCCTCCCTAAAGTGTGTTTGATGGTCAGGAATGTAGGTGGAAAAGAGGAGGAGCCGGAGACATCTCTTCCTTCCCTCCAGCTTGTGCAAAGATGCCTCAGAACACCCTTGAACTGCAAGGATTTTCAGCTACCTGGAGCTTTGTCAGCCTTCAGCCCTTTGGTTTTTCACGTTTCAGTTAGAATGTCTAAATAGAAAACCCCTATTACTTTGATTGCTTCTTCTTGGCCCCAGTTTGACAAGACCCCCAGTGGCCAAGGCATGAGCCTGAATGCCCCGCAAACAGGGTGTCTGGTATTCTCAGTGGTCCCCAGTCTCAGAAGCTCCCCAGCTCCAAACCCTGAGCTCCATGCAGTAGGAGAATTATTTGTTGGAACTCCCAGCATCATATGAAGCTTCACTTCACTGAGTCCCAGTCTTTATGGAAGAGATCCATAGTCCCTACCTCCAAGAGGCAATGCGAATACTCACTTGATCTTCTCCTCCACTCATGGTCTTCCTCGTCCCAGCACAGGCCAGTAACACCTGTCCAGTTGCTCAGCAATCATCCTCGACTCCTCTCCTCTTCTCACCCTTCCCCCCATACCCAGTTTAATATATTAGCAAATTTTATCCAGCATCTCTGACTTCTCATGACCTGCAGAATTATCCCATGGGTCTCAACTGAACACTCTTTTTTGAAATATCCTCACACTGGCCTCCGTGAACCTAGCTGGCCCACATCGGACTCAGTGACTAAAGAGTAGTTAATACAATTCACAGAGTCACTGAACGTCTAGCTGCACACAGAGCTCCTGTGTCTCGATTTCAACGATTTTCTTTCATCATTATTTCTTAGAGCTCCCAGCACCCTATGTGGCTTGTAGACCACAGGCTCTGATGGGTTTAACTTGAAAAAGCAGTGCTGTTTCTCTCTGGACTGTGGTTCCACCGTGGTGTTTGGCTACCCGGGAGAAGGAGGTTGGAAAGTAGTCGTGGAGCCTGCCTTCTAGGACAGGAGAACTCCTGCGGGTCTCGGAGATTTCCACGCTTCTATCCCAATTTCTGTGTCAGCAGGACAAGCATTTGGAGAAAGTCTCCCTTCTCCTCCTCCTGATTCCTTCTCTATCCCTTTTCCATTTCATCCTCCCTAAAGTGTGTTTGATGGTCAGGAATGTAGGTGGAAAAGAGGAGGAGCCGGAGACATCTCTTCCTTCCCTCCAGCTTGTGCAAAGATGCCTCAGAACACCCTTGAACTGCAAGGATTTTCAGCTACCTGGAGCTTTGTCAGCCTTCAGCCCTTTGGTTTTTCACGTTTCAGTTAGAATGTCTAAATAGAAAACCCCTATTACTTTGATTGCTTCTTCTTGGCCCCAGTTTGACAAGACCCCCAGTGGCCAAGGCATGAGCCTGAATGCCCCGCAAACAGGGTGTCTGGTATTCTCAGTGGTCCCCAGTCTCAGAAGCTCCCCAGCTCCAAACCCTGAGCTCCATGCAGTAGGAGAATTATTTGTTGGAACTCCCAGCATCATATGAAGCTTCACTTCACTGAGTCCCAGTCTTTATGGAAGAGATCCATAGTCCCTACCTCCAAGAGGCAATGCGAATACTCACTTGATCTTCTCCTCCACTCATGGTCTTCCTCGTCCCAGCACAGGCCAGTAACACCTGTCCAGTTGCTCAGCAATCATCCTCGACTCCTCTCCTCTTCTCACCCTTCCCCCCATACCCAGTTTAATATATTAGCAAATTTTATCCAGCATCTCTGACTTCTCATGACCTGCAGAATTATCCCATGGGTCCAAGTCACCACTGAACACTCACTTCGGTTATTGAAATATCCTCACACTGGCCTCCGTGCTTAAGCACTTGCTGTTGCCCTGTGATCTTTTTTTTCAATACAAAAGCCAGAGAAGTCCCTCAAAATATAAGTCAGATCTTCTCATACCTCTTTATAAAATCCTCCAGTGACTTTTCAAGGCAGTCAGAGTCAAAGGCAGGTTTTACACCCCCTTCAAAGAGTACCCGTGTCCTGGTCCCCAGGCTGCCTCTCTGACTTTACAAACCCTTCTTATCACTCCTTATTACTTCCATCCACCCACACTGGCCTCCTGTTGCTTCTCAATATGCCAGGCATCTTCCTACCTTGGGGCCTTTGTAATTTTGTGCCCTGTGCCCACTGAAGTGTACCCCAGCTATCCACGAGGTGGTGGTTTTTGCTTCCTCAATTCATGTGTCACCTCTAGGCCAACTCTTCGCTTGACCATCTGCTATAACTACTGCCCAACCCGAGACTGTCTATCTCTCTTTCCCTGGTTCATTTTTTTCTGATATACTATATATTTGGTTATTTAATCATGACTGCCCGTTTCTTCTCATTAGACTGTAAATTCCCTGGGATCTTCATTTAGCTCACTTTTATATCCCCAGGACCCAGAACAATGCATGACCCATAATAGGAATTCAGTGAATATGATGAATCTCACATTATTTAAAATGTGTCTATGTAGGGCCTTCATAAGATAACCACAGGATCTTACGAAAGGAAGGACAGTGGAAGGGACGAACCCAATGGGAAATTATTTCCTAGAACTTCAATATCAAGATGATAGAGATGAGCTCATGTGATGATGACGATGATGATGATGATGGCAACAAGGATGGAAATGGGGATGACAAAGAGAGGGTGCTGGCTGCAGAGGACTGGGCGGCTGCAGAGGACCTGCCCTATCCTTTTAGCTGACACCCACTGCTCGCTCACTCCAGGCACTGTGCCAGGAGCTTCCTGGGCTTTACCTCCTTGCATGCTCACTAAGTCAGTGGACATGAGTTTGAGCAAGCTCCAGAAGCTGGTGAAGGACAGGGAAGCCTGGCATGTCACAGTCCATGGAGTGGCAAAGAGTCAGACTTGACTGAGTAACTGAACTGAACTGAGGCTCAGTGAGCCTTTGATGTGGGCACCACGGCGGTACTGACCCATTTACTGAAGAGGGTGAACAACGCTTGTACAAGGTGGCATAGCCTGAGGACAGTGGTTGTTGGGTTTGAGACCAGGCCGTTGATCCTGGAGCTCATACCCTCAACCAGCACGTGAACGTGTAGACAAAGCCTAGCAGGATGAGGTAACTGACCCAAGGCTAGTCAGCCTTCTGATGAAAACCAGATTCTTAATAAACACTGTGAATCGCAAACAGGAAGGGCAGGGCAGGGCTGTATCTCAACCTGACACTGGCGATTTAGCTCCACCACTGCTCCTTCTCACCATGCTGCTGATGGACCTATTTTTCATCCCTCAGGAGTGTTGTAGGAAAAAAAGAATTCTGAGAACCACTGCCTTAGCATGACATTATGAAACCGTTCATAATCTGGCCTCTACTTCTCTCTCTATAGACTCACTTCTTCCTCACATCTCTTTCTACCCTATGTTTAGCCAGGCAGGGCTTTCCTAGAGTTGCCCTAATTTGCTAGATTCCACAGAAGCTCCGCCTCTTCCTGCCCCACCCCAGCCTGGACGAGCCGTCCCTCCCAGTGCCCTCCCAGCTCCCCCAATGGGTCATGGCACTTACAATGATGTATTATCATTGTCTGTTTGCTTACTGTCATTCACGCTGAAGTTCCTAGGGCAGAGACTGTCATCTGTTCCTTTTCTCATCCCCAGTGCCAGGCAGTTTGCCTGGTTTGTAGGAGGTGCTCAGTCCACGATGGAATTGGCCACTGGATGGATATGACCATTGGTCACTTAGAATGCTTGACCCCTCATACTCAGCATCCCCTTTCACGAAAGAGGTACCCCTCTTTCGTGGATGGGGTGTTGGGAAAGAAAATTTTGAGAGCTTAGAAGTAGGTAGTATGGAAATGCAATGTTTTGTAGTAAATTTAGATAATTTGCTAATTTAACTGGAGAAGGAGAGGAGAGATGTAGGCATGATGCATTCCTCAGTAAGTCAGTGGACATGAGTTTGAGCAAGCTCCAGAAGCTGGTGAAGGACAGGGAAGCCTGGCATGTCACAGTCCATGGAGTGGCAAAGAGTCAGACTTGACTGAGTAACTGAACTGAACTGAGGCTCAGTGAGCCTTTGATGTGGGCACCACGGCGGTACTGACCCATTTACTGAAGAGGGTGAACAACGCTTGTACAAGGTGGCATAGCCTGAGGACAGTGGTTGTTGGGTTTGAGACCAGGCCGTTGATCCTGGAGCTCATACCCTCAACCAGCACGTGAACGTGTAGACAAAGCCTAGCAGGATGAGGTAACTGACCCAAGGCTAGTCAGCCTTCTGATGAAAACCAGATTCTTAATAAACACTGTGAATCGCAAACAGGAAGGGCAGGGCAGGGCTGTATCTCAACCTGACACTGGCGATTTAGCTCCACCACTGCTCCTTCTCACCATGCTGCTGATGGACCTATTTTTCATCCCTCAGGAGTGTTGTAGGAAAAAAAGAATTCTGAGAACCACTGCCTTAGCATGACATTATGAAACCGTTCATAATCTGGCCTCTACTTCTCTCTCTATAGACTCACTTCTTCCTCACATCTCTTTCTACCCTATGTTTAGCCAGGCAGGGCTTTCCTAGAGTTGCCCTAATTTGCTAGATTCCACAGAAGCTCCGCTTCCTCTTCCTGCCCCACCCCCAGCCTGGACGAGCCGTCCCTCCCAGTGCCCTCCCAGCTCCCCCAATGGGTCATGGCACTTACAATGATGTATTATCATTGTCTGTTTGCTTACTGTCATTCACGCTGAAGTTCCTAGGGCAGAGACTGTCATCTGTTCCTTTTCTCATCCCCAGTGCCAGGCAGTTTGCCTGGTTTGTAGGAGGTGCTCAGTCCACGATGGAATTGGCCACTGGATGGATATGACCATTGGTCACTTAGAATGCTTGACCCCTCATACTCAGCATCCCCCCTTTCACGAAAGAGGTACCCCCTCTTTCGTGGATGGGGGTGTTGGGAAAGAAAATTTTGAGAGCTTAGAAGTAGGTAGTATATGGAAATGCAATGTTTTGTAGTAAATTTAGATAATTTGCTAATTTAACTGGAGAAGGAGAGGAGAGATGTAGGCATGATGCATTCCTCAGTGAATGGGATGGAGAGGAAAACTGTACTCTTCAGAGACCTTTTCCATCCTGGGCCCACCTAGCTCAAGACTCTCCCATGTCTCCTTGCTAGAGTCAGACCACAATGGCCAGGAGTGTGTTGGGGGGATGGGGTGTGAAGACTATGCCTCCTCACTCACCTAGGAGTCTACTCAGCCTCTCTCTCCCTGACTGCAGCCACCTGCAAGCCTTCATTTGCTGTTCAAGCTCTTCCCCCAAGCCCGTCAGCCTGGAAGTGCCAACTGCCTCCCTCTCTAGCAAAATCTCGTCCCTGACTATGCCCCCGCTCTACCCAATTAGTCTCTCCATCCTTTGTGTTGTTCAGAATGAGGAAGAGTGGTGAGGATACAAATTGGGCCTCTCTAGAAAGTTCTTCAACTTCTCTAGTCCTCAGTTACAGAGCAAGATGGATATGTCACAGGATTCATGGGAAGTAACGAGTGTGAAAAAAGACCATTATAAGTTACACAGGGATAAGGTTTCCCTGGTGGCTAAGCGGTAGAGAGTTTGCCTGCCAATGCAGGAGATGCAGGTTCAATCCCTGGATTGGTAAGATCCTTTGGAGAAGGAAATGGCAACCCACTCCAGTCATCTTGCCTAGAAAATCTCATGGACAGAGGAGCCTGGCGAGCTACAGTCCATGGAATCACAAAGGAATCAGCCACAACTTAGCCACCAAACAACACATACATAATGATCATTAATATGTGTCAACTAGATAAATCCATCCTCTCTATAATTCAGAGCCGAGCTGTGTATTTTCAGCCAGAAAATAAAAACTAAAATATCATCCGTAAACTGTGATCACTGGTGATTACAGTATCACTGGTCTAAAACTGTGTGAGGCTTTGGTGTAATAATATCAGTAAAGCACCCAGTAGGCCCTGTTTCAGCAGGATGGAGATTATCATATAATTAGTGTGATATCTTATCCTCCTCAGGCCATGGTCCTCTAGAGCTGTGGTCCCCAAGCATTTTGGTGTTGGAAAAAAATTTGCTAATGTTAAACAATGTTTTGTAGTAAATTTAGATAATTTGCTAATTTAACTGGAGAAGGAGAGAGATGTAGGCATGATGCATTCCTCAGTGAATGGGATGGAGAGGAAAACTGTACTCTTCAGAGACCTTTTCCATCCTGGGCCCACCTAGCTCAAGACTCTCCCATGTCTCCTTGCTAGAGTCAGACCACAATGGCCAGGAGTGTGTTGGGGGGATGGGGTGTGAAGACTATGCCTCCTCACTCACCTAGGAGTCTACTCAGCCTCTCTCTCCCTGACTGCAGCCACCTGCAAGCCTTCATTTGCTGTTCAAGCTCTTCCCCCAAGCCCGTCAGCCTGGAAGTGCCAACTGCCTCCCTCTCTAGCAAAATCTCGTCCCTGACTATGCCCCCGCTCTACCCAATTAGTCTCTCCATCCTTTGTGTTGTTCAGAATGAGGAAGAGTGGTGAGGATACAAATTGGGCCTCTCTAGAAAGTTCTTCAACTTCTCTAGTCCTCAGTTACAGAGCAAGATGGATATGTCACAGGATTCATGGGAAGTAACGAGTGTGAAAAAAGACCATTATAAGTTACACAGGGATAAGGTTTCCCTGGTGGCTAAGCGGTAGAGAGTTTGCCTGCCAATGCAGGAGATGCAGGTTCAATCCCTGGATTGGTAAGATCCTTTGGAGAAGGAAATGGCAACCCACTCCAGTCATCTTGCCTAGAAAATCTCATGGACAGAGGAGCCTGGCGAGCTACAGTCCATGGAATCACAAAGGAATCAGCCACAACTTAGCCACCAAACAACACATACATAATGATCATTAATATGTGTCAACTAGATAAATCCATCCTCTCTATAATTCAGAGCCGAGCTGTGTATTTTCAGCCAGAAAATAAAAACTAAAATATCATCCGTAAACTGTGATCACTGGTGATTACAGTATCACTGGTCTAAAACTGTGTGAGGCTTTGGTGTAATAATATCAGTAAAGCACCCAGTAGGCCCTGTTTCAGCAGGATGGAGATTATCATATAATTAGTGTGATATCTTATCCTCCTCAGGCCATGGTCCTCTAGAGCTGTGGTCCCCAAGCATTTTGGTATCAGGGAGCAGTTTCATAGTAGACAAGTTTTGCATAGACCTGGGTGGAGTGGGGAGATGGTTTCAGGATGATTCAAACACATTACATGTAGTGTGCACTGTACTGTTATTACATCAGCCCTCAGAGCAGTAGGCATTAGATCCCAGAAGCTGGGGCCCCCAGCTTTAGAGGGCAAAAACGTTTGTCTGTCTTGCCCACTGCACTATCCTCAATACTTATTGATGGCTGGATCCGTGACCAAGAAAGCATTTCATCTGATTCATGCTCTGGGCAGATTTGAGCATCTGACTTAGGCTCGGGGGCCAGAGCAGTGAACAAAGCCGCCCAAAGTCCCTGTGTTAAGGGAGCTCTCTCGTGCCGGCAGGGGAGGCCAGGCAACAGCACCCTGGTCAACACAGCATGCTGGATAGTGCTAAGGGCAAAAAGTAAAGTGAGGAAAAGGGAACAGCATGGCCCTGGGATTGAGAGAGTGGTTGCCGTATTAGATTAGGTGGTAGGGAGACCTCACTGAGAAGGTGATGTTGGAGTCAAGACCTGAAGGAAGTGAAGGGATCAGCCATGCCAGCGTCTGGAGGAAGAGCCTTCCAGGTGGAGAAAAGAGTGAATGCAAAGGCCCTGAGGTGCATCTGAGGAGCAGAGAAGAGGCCAATGTAGGTGGGGCAAGAAATTCGTTCAGCAGATGTTTATGGAGCCCCTACTGTTTATGAATAAATGAACAAATGAGCCCAAAGCCTGGGGCCTGGTCAGCTCTCCATATGTGCTGATTATCACTGGCATTACCGCTCTTATTCTGGGTCTCTCCCTCGGGCCCCAGGACCCAGCCCAAGACCCGCCACCTAGTCAGAGCTTGGTGAACTGAATCCCACTATGTCCCTAGCCATTAATACCCATTATCCCTTGAAGATTAGCGGCATTGGAGACTTGCTTCCTTACAGTTGCCCTTTTGCTCTGAAAATCCTTGTCTTAAAGCAGTCCCAGAATTGTATGTAAAGGCCATATTGTATTACTCGGGTTGAACTCCTGAACCATTCAGAACGGTAGACAGGAGAGTCTACAGTCCAGACTCCATGACATCTGATCGGTCCTGAGTCCCTCATTTTCTAGGAACAAACAGCTAGCAGTGTCTGGGCTCTGGGCCAGGCGTCCTCACTGGCTTTGGGACATCACCTGGACCCCAGGAGCCAGAGCCTGCAGCCTGCAGTGTGACCCTGATGTAGCCTCTGAAGAGGTTTCTGCCTGGAAGGAGGATGAGAGAAGGAAACCAAGAACTCACCAGGAAACTTCCAAACACAACGATCCTCATGCTGATTCAGGAAGCTTGTCCAGCTATGTAGAAGAGCTTGAGCAATGGAACAAACAAACTCCTCTTTGAGTCTCCACTGGGCAGGAGATTTCAAGTCGCTTAGAAAGGAGACTCCTTGGTGAGCTAGGATAGTCTCATGCTTTTCTCAAAGTGAGGAAGTCAGTATAACTATCTCGCTTAAGTCTCTCTTGCTTCAATAAGTCTAGGTCCCCTTGTTCTTTCTTCAAGTCAAAAAATACCATTCCTCTTGGAGTGACATGGAAACCTATACGATCATATGTGAAAAAGATAGTTATTGTCATCGTGCTGTGGGAATAGGGGATCCTGCAGGGGCATGGTGCGATGGCCTAGAGGGCTGGGATGGGGGAAACTGGGAGGATGGAGGAGGGAGAGGGCCAGGGATATATATATGACTAATCTGGGATTATACATATCTGTGAACAACAAAACTCTGTAAAATTTAAAAAAAAAATACAATTCCTCTCTTGGTCCATTTCTCTGATGTTCAATGAAGGTGAGGCAGACAGGAACTCTACTCATAGGAAGCTTGCCATTTAGTCTTAATGCGTTCATCTCCCTGCAGCTCAATGCCCTCCATCATCCAGGGTCTTCCAAGACACCCGTCCTAAAGTGGGCTGTGACCAGCGGCAGAAGGGTCTATCTTTTGCTGTCCCAACGTTCTCTCTCATTGTTCCCAAACACACTGGCCCCATGGGCAGCTGGCCTCTTTCTCTCTCCACTCTGGGACCACGCTGGCTCTTGTCTTCTAGAGTGAATGAGCTCTTCCCACCTCTTCACCTAATAAAATGTTCTTCCAGGAAAAGAGTGCTGGCTTTAGAGTAAGAAAGGCAGTCTCATTTTAGAGGAAAAGAAAACTGGAGCTCAGAATGTTTCAGTGACTGGCTGAAAGGCACACAGCTCAACCCTACAAAGAGAACCACATGTGTGTGGCTGTCTGATCCCAGACCTCTCTCCTTTCCACCAGTTCCCACTGCCTCTTAGTTGAATGACCTCCAAGGAATACTGATTAGCACCCAATCCCAAGATAAATATTTGATATCGATTTGAAATGCAGGGAAACATGGAAAACTGGTTTTAAGTGAGTCGCGTGTAGAAGCCAGTTCCAAAGGAGTTGTTAAACAGAAGTGATAGCACTAAATATTTGTCGAGTCACTGAATGAATATCAATGAAATGAAGGGACGGCAGGTGGATCTACTGAAAGGAATGGCATTCTCCATCCTCAAGAAAGGAGATTCTTTGCACTGTAAACAGATTTTTCGGGCTTAAGTTCTCTCTTGCTTCAATAAGTCTAGGTCCCCTTGTTCTTTCTTCAAGTCAAAAAATACCATTCCTCTTGGAGTGACATGGAAACCTATACGATCATATGTGAAAAAGATAGTTATTGTCATCGTGCTGTGGGAATAGGGGATCCTGCAGGGGCATGGTGCGATGGCCTAGAGGGCTGGGATGGGGGAAACTGGGAGGATGGAGGAGGGAGAGGGCCAGGGATATATATATGACTAATCTGGGATTATACATATCTGTGAACAACAAAACTCTGTAAAATTTAAAAAAAAAATACAATTCCTCTCTTGGTCCATTTCTCTGATGTTCAATGAAGGTGAGGCAGACAGGAACTCTACTCATAGGAAGCTTGCCATTTAGTCTTAATCGTTCATCTCCTGCAGCTCAATGCCCTCCATCATCCAGGGTCTTCCAAGACACCCGTCCTAAAGTGGGCTGTGACCAGCGGCAGAAGGGTCTATCTTTTGCTGTCCCAACGTTCTCTCTCATTGTTCCCAAACACACTGGCCCCATGGGCAGCTGGCCTCTTTCTCTCTCCACTCTGGGACCACGCTGGCTCTTGTCTTCTAGAGTGAATGAGCTCTTCCCACCTCTTCACCTAATAAAATGTTCTTCCAGGAAAAGAGTGCTGGCTTTAGAGTAAGAAAGGCAGTCTCATTTTAGAGGAAAAGAAAACTGGAGCTCAGAATGTTTCAGTGACTGGCCGAAAGGCACACAGCTCAACCCTACAAAGAGAACCACATGTGTGTGGCTGTCTGATCCCAGACCTCTCTCCTTTCCACCAGTTCCCACTGCCTCTTAGTTGAATGACCTCCAAGGAATACTGATTAGCACCCAATCCCAAGATAAATATTTGATATCGATTTGAAATGCAGGGAAACATGGAAAACTGGTTTTAAGTGAGTCGCGTGTAGAAGCCAGTTCCAAAGGAGTTGTTAAACAGAAGTGATAGCACTAAATATTTGTCGAGTCACTGAATGAATATCAATGAAATGAAGGGACGGCAGGTGGATCTACTGAAAGGAATGGCATTCTCCATCCTCAAGAAAGGAGATTCTTTGCACTGTAAACAGATTTGCATGAGGATTTTTTTTTGAAATAAAATGACTACACCTGTGTTATTTTCACAACAGCTGTCCTTGGTTTACAGGCTAAACGGCCCGGGGGCTGAGATTATCTGTGCCACCGAGCAGAGGTGGCCTGCAGTGGAGCCAGATTTTGTGTTTGCCTTGTTTAGGAAGGCGAGGTTTTTGTGAAATTCAAAACATCTCTCCATTTCTCTGAGGAAGAAGGGGTCCTCTCCTACAAGGTATTGCCTCTTTGAAGGTTTCTGAAATTTCTGGGCTTAAAGGACAACCTGGACCTCATTCTGTTTCTCAGCCTGACACGTATGTGCATGTTTTCTCTGGAAATGCTTTGTATCAGTTCAGCCCGAAGCAGCCCTGTGCCAGCCAAAGATCCATTCGACAGGAAGAGGGGAGGATTAATTAACATGTCAGGTGCTGAGCCAGCATTTTATACTTAATTTCCCATTGAATCATCACAACCCTATTAGGTAAATGTTATTAAGTCTGCTTAGGGCCGGAAAATAAGACTCAGTGCAGACCAGTGATCTGCCCAGATAACACAGCCTGCAAGTGGCAAAAGCAGGATTGAAATCTGTATTGGTATGAGTCCAAAGACTATCAAGGCTCTTTCTACTCCCCGCCCCAGAGGCTTCCTGGGCCTGCAACTGCATTCAGCTTGGCATCGATAGCTCTCCCAATCTGCTTTCTAGTTATCGAACTAGGTTTATTCTCCACAATTTCCTGCATCATCAGTGCCTGTTGCTGTTATTCAGTTGCTAAGCCATATCTGACTCTTTGGGACCCCATGGAATGCAGCACACCGGGCTTCCCCGTCTTCCACTATCTCCCGGAGTTTGCTCAAACTCATGTCCATTTAGTCGGTGATGCCATCCTACCATCTTATCCTCTGGTGCCCTTTTTGCCTCCTGCCCTCCATCTTTCCCAGTATGGGGAAGTTTTTTTTTTAATGTATGTATACATATTCCTGGTCCCCTCCCGGCTCTCAGGCGCCCCCCATCCCACCTCTCCAGGCCGTCGCACCAAGTCATTGTAAGTATTCCTATTCCCTTAGCGCAAGGACAGTAACTATCTTTTTCACACATGATAGTATAGGTTTCCATGTTACTCCCTCTATGCCTCCCACCCATTGTTCATTCCCCACAATGTTCATATGTCTATTCTCTGTCTGTTTTTCTGTAGGTTCACTGCATGTGTTATCATTACTTTTACTAGATTCCATACATATATATATGTGTTAGTATATGTACTTGTATTTCTCTTTTTGACTGACTTCACTTTTTATAAAAGGTTCTAGCTCCAACCACCTCATTAGGACTGATTCTTCTGCATTTCTTTTTACAGCTGAGTAGTATTGCATCCGTATATATGTACCAGAGCTTCTTTATCCGTTCATTTGTTGATGGACATCTAGGTTGCTTCCAGGTTCTAGCTATTGTATAGAGAGCTGCAATGAACTTTGGGGTACAGGCCCTTTTTTCAGTTTTGATTTCATCAGTATGGGGGAGTTTTTAAAAAAACAGATGAACCCTGACCCCCTATATGGGCTTCCCTGGTGGCTCAGTTGGTAAGGAACCTGCCTGTAATGTGGGAGACCTGGGTTCAATCCCTGGGTTGGGAAGATCCCCTGGAGAAGGAAAAGGCTACCCACTCCAATATTCTTGCCTGGAGAATCCCATACCTCATCCCTATGTAAACTGCTAATGGTCAGCACCTTGATCTTAGACTTCATAGCCTCTACAACTGTGAGGAATTTTTGTTTATAAGACACCCTCAGATTATGGTATTCTGTTATCACATCTTGAGTAGACTAAGGCACTCTGCATTCTCCCTTGATTTTCATGAGAAAACATTTACTATTTGAAGGGAGAGTTGCTCCAAATGTGCAGATGTATATCTAGATGTGGTTAAAAGGCAGAAAAATTGATTTTCTCCACATCCAGGGCAAAAAAAAAGCTACTCATTTCCTGCTGCATCAACTTGCTCCCAAAGAACAGCCTTGCAACCTGCAAGAGTCAAGATTTCAATATGAAGAGCTAGGTTCAGAAACTCTCGATATTGTTCACAGATCCTTGAGAGTGGACTATTTGCATGGCAGTTCAAGGGTTTATGGTAACTATATGAATGGTCTAATCAAGTTTGTCACAGTAAAGTAAGGGTTGAGATTTTCATGGTTTGCTGTATTGGTTCTATGATAGGGACAAACTCTTTGGGCAATGGGTTTTGAATTAACACAGTTGAAAAGAAAGAAGCTGACCTGTGGAAGGTTAGTAAACAATTATTTTTTAAAATGTCTCCATTTCTTATTTTCTTAAAAAAACGGACAGCAACAACAAAACCCTACTCGTGGTAGGACACTGGCATGAGTGCTTCTTTAAATCCCCATACTCAACAGGTTTGTCCATCCATGTTTAAGAATCACTACACTATATGGACCCTTTATTCCAGACAACTCCTCCCCCCATTATTGCCTTCTACTTTCCCCCTTCCTCGCCATTTCCCATATGAGCTCCCTAAACTGAGCAATTCCAATTGTCCTTCAACAACCTCTTACCTCACCTGGCCATTAATCACAGTTCTGTCATTTCTACAAATCAGTAAAGAAGACTTCAGTTAGTGTTAAATGTTTGGGAAAAAGTGACCAATTTTGATACTCAGCTCACTCACACACTGTGATAAGTTACAAATGAATTTAATCATTAAATTAAAAAGTTTCAACTTTAGGTGAGTAGAAAATAAAGCAAATCATATCTTAAGATTTTGGTGAGAAAATGGAATTTAAACATGGAAGAAAAAGATTTTATTAAAAGGAGAAAGGGGATCAATTTAACTGCATAAAATATAAAAGTACTATATTAAAGAATAAGGAAAACTATACAAAAATATTTGTTGTAAATATGGCAAGCCAATGTTAGTGTATTATTATCTAAAAAGGCCATACAAATGGAGTAAGTCCTCTGAAAATAGGAACCCTATCTTGTTTGCTATTGTATTTCCCATATCTACAGATGCCTGACCTATAATATTAGATCAATAAATATTTATTGAATGAATAGATTAAAAAAAAATAACTCAAGAGATAATTGAGGGGGCTTCCCTGGTGGTCCAGTGGGTAAGGACACCGCCAGGCAGTGCGAGGGGCGCCAGTTCGATCCCTGGCCTGGGAAGATCCCACTTGCGTGGAGCGGCTGGACCCATGTGTTCAACGACTGAGCCAGAGCTCTCGAGCGCATGCGCCCAGAACCGGCGCTCTGCGACAACAGAGGCCGCTGCGATGGGAGGCCCACACAGGGCAAAGAACAAAGATGGAAATGAAAGACCAATATAAGTGGCCAAAAAAAAAAGAGAGATAAGTGAGAAATTTAAATGAAAATAATACACATAGGAACATATTGCTAACCTCACTTGTGAATAAGAAATAGAAGTATTTAAAATGCCATTGGATTACTATTTTGCCTATAAAATAAGCTTTTTTTTTTTTTTTAAACCATGACAATAATGCCAAGGCAGGCTCCTTCGTGCTGTTATTGATGCAGCCAATCTGGAGGCCAGTAGAAATGGCGACCAGGTTCTGATGATATTGAGATGGTTCCTCTAAAGGGAATCGTGGGGTATATCTGGCTAGAATCCCTCCGTTTCCCTCTTCTGACACACCCCACGATGCTTAGGCAGTGCACCTACCTTGTGGGGAAAAAGCTCTTTGATCCTTCGCTGACTTTCAGACTAGCACTGGTTAGAGAGTCCTTTTGATACTCAGCTCACTCACACACTGTGATAAGTTACAAATGAATTTAATCATTAAATTAAAAAGTTTCAACTTTAGGTGAGTAGAAAATAAAGCAAATCATATCTTAAGATTTTGGTGAGAAAATGGAATTTAAACATGGAAGAAAAAGATTTTATTAAAAGGAGAAAGGGGATCAATTTAACTGCATAAAATATAAAAGTACTATATTAAAGAATAAGGAAAACTATACAAAAATATTTGTTGTAAATATGGCAAGCCAATGTTAGTGTATTATTATCTAAAAAGGCCATACAAATGGAGTAAGTCCTCTGAAAATAGGAACCCTATCTTGTTTGCTATTGTATTTCCCATATCTACAGATGCCTGACCTATAATATTAGATCAATAAATATTTATTGAATGAATAGATTAAAAAAAAATAACTCAAGAGATAATTGAGGGGGCTTCCCTGGTGGTCCAGTGGGTAAGGACACCGCCAGGCAGTGCGAGGGGCGCCAGTTCGATCCCTGGCCTGGGAAGATCCCACTTGCGTGGAGCGGCTGGACCCATGTGTTCAACGACTGAGCCAGAGCTCCCCAGCGCATGCGCCCAGAACCGGCGCTCTGCGACAACAGAGGCCGCTGCGATGGGAGGCCCACACAGGGCAAAGAACAAAGATGGAAATGAAAGACCAATATAAGTGGCCAAAAAAAAAAGAGAGATAAGTGAGAAATTTAAATGAAAATAATACACATAGGAACATATTGCTAACCTCACTTGTGAATAAGAAATAGAAGTATTTAAAATGCCATTGGATTACTATTTTGCCTATAAAATAAGCTTTTTTTTTTTTTTTAAACCATGACAATAATGCCAAGGCAGGCTCCTTCGTGCTGTTATTGATGCAGCCAATCTGGAGGCCAGTAGAAATGGCGACCAGGTTCTGATGATATTGAGATGGTTCCTCTAAAGGGAATCGTGGGGTATATCTGGCTAGAATCCCTCCGTTTCCCTCTTCTGACACACCCCACGATGCTTAGGCAGTGCACCTACCTTGTGAGCCATGGGAGAAGGACACAATTAAAGGCTCTTTGATCCTTCGCTGACTTTCAGACTAGCACTGGTTGAGAGAGAAGCCCTTCCTTTTCTCTGGTCGTGATTCAGTAAAAGTGTGAATCTCGAAGCAGCCAGCAGTCATGTCTGTTGAAACATTCAGAGAGTTTGTCTGGAGCGGGAAAAAAAAAAAAGGTTAGTTTGCAGAGAGGATCTGATTAGCACTAGATTCCTTGGTTCCCATCATTCCTGAGGTCATTTTCTGTGTCCCTGCCCTCCCTATGACATGAGCCAATCAACTCTGTCCCTTAGTTTACACCAGAGTGGGCTCCTCTGACTTGCGAGAGCCCGTTAAATTGTTAGGAATTTTATGAACGAGTTGTTAAAGAGTTAGAATTTGAAATCAACCCTGATAGAAATATTTACTCTACAGCCAAAGGGGCATTTTCATCCCATGGATATCTGCAAACACTGCAAATCAAGGCTGTTTTTTGTGTTTGGTTTTTTTTTTTTTTTTTTTTTTGCTAGAGAGTCAGTTGTTAAACATTTACCAGCACACCACTCTCTCTGCAAGCTACCTCAGCTGGATTTCTCTAGCAATCCAAAGAAATTCCTACAATGCAGCCAGAGGTTGACACCACCTAAATCCTACCTGAAACTTTTATTAGCCCCTATTTACAATTGAAGAAATCTCCTAAGGGGCTCCCAAGGGAGGCAAAACCCCAAGTAGGAGTTTTATTTTTAGCTGGGCTTTAGGCTCTGCGCCTCAAACCAGAACTTTTACGTATGAAACTGTTCAGCAAGGTCACAGTCAGACACCTAAGGAATAGTTCTCTCCCTCGACCTCAATGTTGGCTCAGCTATTTGCAAGGAAAGGAGATACAATGCCCATCCATCCGTGCTGGGTGAGATGGAGCCACAGAGTAAGAGATCACAAAAAATCCTTGCATTTGCCTCTGAGCCTAGCAAAGAGGGTCTCAGGCCTGCTTGCCACATGAGAGTTCTGAGAGCAAAGGAAATTTGCAGGCGTCCTTCAGGAGTTCATGCTCTGGATGACCTGTTCTCTCAGACTGCCTTCAACAGATTGTCAGTCCAAAGAGAAACCGTGACCATCTCCAGACTTCCTTCTGCCTGGTGATTCTGCCCGCTGGCAAAGATGACCCAGTGAGTGCCTGGGCATCTGGCTAATCTCTTCCCTCTGCTTCCTCACCTCTTGGAAAAGAGGCAAGAAAGAGAAGAAAGAGGACCGTAAAGGAAGAATCTGGAAATAAGAGCCCCTCCTTCAGACGCCTTCAGAAGTCTCTTGACAAGAAGCAACATTAAAACTATTCATACTTTCTACAGCAGGAATTTCACTTCTAGGAATTGTTTCTAAAGAAACAATACAAAATAAAGGAAAAGGTTTATGCGCAGACTTATTATTGAGTTATTTTGAATAGGGAAAAAAATTTGGAATCCACACAAATGTCTAACAATAAGAGAATGATTAGGTGAAGTACAATACATCAATTTAATGTGTTGCAGTCATTAAAAATGTTTTGAAGAGATGATAATAAATGGTAAAAAATTCTTCAGCTAACTAAATAAACATTAGGGCTAAAATTTTATATTTAGAAAGCCCAGCAATACAAAAAAGAAGAAAAGGTAAACTATGCATTAGCTGAAAACTGGAAAGGTGTAGTCTCAGATGTTAACTGTGGTTTTCTCCTTGGGGTGGCGAAACTATGAATAGTTTTCGATTCTGCTTTCCTCTGTATTTTCCAAACTGCATTCAAGAAAAATACTTAAAAATAGATATATCAAGTATTACTGAGTATGTATCCTGTGCCAGGCCCTACACTAAGTACTTTTCATAGATTAATTTATTTAAATCTCCCCAAAAGCCTATGATGTGGGTATTTTTAGTATCTCCATTTTACAAACTGAGGCTCAGAGAATTTAAGTAACTTGCCCAGAGTCACAAAGTTGATAACCAGGACTTAAAGCTTGACCTGTTTGATTTCAGAACCAAAGCCCACTATGCATCCACTCTCCCCACAAAGAGAAGAAAATAAGTACTTAATATATAACTATATATTTATATTTATATAAATACATATATCAGTTCAGTTCAGTCACTCAGTGGTACCCAACTTTTTGTGACCCCATGGACGGAGTATGCCAGGCTTCCCCGCCCACCATCTCCTGGAGCTTGCTCAAACTCACGTCGATTGAGTCAGTGATGCCATCTAACCATCTCATCCTCTACATATATAACTATATACATAGTCGTGTATGTCTATATATATATGTAATATATGTATATATGCATAACTATATGTATTTAGTTTTTTATATATATATACATATACATATAAGCTTCTTTTAAGCAGTAGAGCCAGGCTTCAAGGTTAGTTCAAGGCTTACCCCTTTTGTGAGAACTTCTGCACCTGTCCCCATGTCCTTCACTCTGGCAATGACATCCACTCGCTTCTCTGACTCTTATGTAGCTGGCCATCTTTTCTTCTTTTCACTCTTATTCGTTCCTTCTTTCCATCCTCTCCTTCCTTTTGCATCCTAGAAGCCGGCTACAATCTCTCTGCACCGTAAAAGAAAATGGGCCAGACGCTCCCAAATTCACGTCCTAAGGGAAGTTTAAAAACTGTATTACCCAAGATTTCTGCAAATTCCCTGGAAGCTTCCTTTCTTAAGATTACTTTCCTAAGACTGTTTCTGCCTCCAGCTCCGGACTCCCCTGAACTAGTTCATTCAGGAAATGGTCTCACCTTTCTGTCCCTGACCCAAATGGAAACTCAATTCCTTCCCCGGTTTCTGCAGAAAACCTGCTCTACCAGGTGATCTGAAGAGGTAGACTTTATCAAAGATATTAGAGAGCTGTACACGGCTGAAGCTCAAACAACTTCAACAGGAATTGTTAACACTTATGTGAAAACAAAACAGAACAAAACACAACACTCTGCTTACAGGCCCCGGAGATGTATTATTTATTGGTTGCCCTGTTGTATGAGTACCTTGCTGGATCCTGCCTCCTGTTCCCTCTCTGTTTGCCTTCCTGCCCCACCCTCACCCCACACCCAGCCCCAACCCCTTTTTCTCCAGTGTTTATAGCACACTCAAGCCCCAGCCTTCAGACTCAGCTCCTGATCCTTCCAGGTGCCAAGCTCAATGAAAGGAATCTCTTCTCACAAGGCATTTGTATTGCTGGATAGCAAACTTTTTATACATCTTCCGTTACTCTTAATTATGTAAGCAGAATTAGCAACATGCTTTGTGCTAGATGCCAGAGATACGCAAAATTGGAAAAATACACAAGCAAGAGTGCTTAAGGATGTAATCATTAAGTTCCTTGGGACTCACAGTTTACTGAACAAGGAATCCCCATTCTGGGCTTTCTTGGATGCTCAGTGGTAAAGAAACTGCCTGGAATACAGGAGGCACAGGTTTGGTCCGTGGGCTGGGAAGATCCCCTGAAAAAGGAAGTAGTAACCCCTCCTGTCTTCTTGCCTGGGAAATCCCATGGACAGAGGAGCTCAGCAGCTACATACAGTCCATGGAGCCCCAAGAGTCGGACACAACATGGCGACTAATCCTCATACCAGGTCATTGGTGCTAATAACAAAGGTTGGGGCAAAGTGTCGAGGGACTTCAGGGATAGAGCAGCCAGTAGCGTGGGGCCTCGTAGAGATTCAAGGCTAAGACCTGCAGGAGCCCTAAGTTCTGAGCTCCTTTCTCAAGTCATGGGTTCCACTGGTATTCCTCGTATTTTCCTTCTAAAAGCGTCTCTTTGGCTGTGACACCCTAGGTTCTTTCTCTTGCACTACACAGTATATAGCACTTATCGTGGACAGTAACCCCAAGAACATGAACTTGACGATCACCCCGATGTGCAGAACACTAGCTCTCCTGTAGCGCTGTGCCACCCGGCAGGACAATGTGACATCTGTCTACAAGACTATTTGGTAGCTTGGGCAACAGAGGATATTGAGGGCTCTCCAAGGAAGTCAACATGTGCTAAGAACTTCAATAAAGTCCATTTTCAACCTAAGTTTCCTGTTTCTTATGCCTTTTTTTTTTTTTTTAAATCTGCTTTCAAAACCAAGTGCAAACCAGAGCTCTTTTGTCAGATTCTTTCCAAATAAATGGCGGTGTGGGAGGGCTGGGGATCTCTGTTATCACAAAGGATGTTGCCTGTCTTGACACTGGTTTCGACAGTTCCTTTACAAAACACGGTGACTGTGCTTTATCTAGTGCTGGCTTGAATTCTGAGCATGGAGCCATTGGTGGTCAAGACACTCAAACTGGTTGTCACAGAAGTTCTAATATGTGTGGAACTGGTTCCATGCTAGTTATTGAGCTAGATGTAACACGATACCAAATTTAATCCCCCCAATGAACCTATGAGGTAAAGGATATGTCATATTTTCTAAAAAAAGGATAAAGGAAATTGAAGCTCTGAGAATTTACCCCAAATCATACAGCTGATAAGTAGGAGAATGAACTACAAATATTGGTTTTAATCTAGAAGTCTATCAACAGATGAATGGATATAGAAATTTTGATATATATATATATATACACACACACACACACGCATACACCATGGACTATTACTCAGCTATAAAAAAGAGTACATTTGAGTCAGTCCTAATGAGACAAAGGAACCTACAGCCTGTTATACCAAGTGAAGTAAGGCAGAAAGAGAAAGACAAATATTGCATGTTAACGCATGTGTATGGAATCTAGAAAGATGATCCTGATGAACCTATTTGCAGGGCAGTGAGGGAGCTGCAGAGAGAACAGACTTGTGGACACGGTGGGGAAGGAGAGGGTGAGAAGAATTGAGAGAGTGACATGGAAACATGTCACCGTGTGTAAAATAGCCAGCAGGGGTTTGCCCTGTGACTCAGGGAGCTCAGCTCACGGCTCTGTAACAACCTAGAGGGTGGGGTAGGGTGGGAGATGGGAGGGGAACTTGGGAGGGAGGAGCCGTATGTCTACCTGTGGCTGATTCTTGTTGATGGATGGCAGAAACCGGCACAAAATTGTAAATATTGATTATCCTCCAATTTAAAAAGAGAGAAAAAAGATTGGTTTTGAGGTCATTTGCTAGTAATTTGAGATTGGAAACCAAATATTTTGTTTAAGGATATGATCAGGATTGGCTTTCACTATCATTACGTTCTGCTATTAAGTTTGAAGTTCAGATTGCAATTACTATTGTACTCTGGATTAAAACTGTTTAAATTCGTTGTATTATAAAAGAGGCATGTGGTCATTATAAACATTTCAGTGTTACGAAATATAAAGTGAAATAGATACGTCAGTAGCCCACAGAAATCTGAGTAGACACGTCACCAAGGAGACCTACTGATGGCAAATACATATATGAAAAATGCAATCGTTAATCATGAAAGAAATGAAAATTCAAACCACCCACTAGAAAAACTAACATAAAAAAGTCCAATCATGCCAGATATTGGCAAAGATATAGAGAAAATGGAACATTCATACAGGGCTGTTGGGATGTAAAATGGAACCACCACTTTGAAAACCAATTTTGCCGTTTCTAAAGTTAAACATAGGGCTTCCCTGGTGGTCCAGTGGGTAAGGACACCACCTTGCAGTGCAAGGGGCGCCGGTTCGATCCCTGGCCTGGGAAGATCTCACGTGCTGTGAAGTGGCTGGACTGATGTGTCCAATTACCGAGCCGGAGCTCTGGAGTGCATGCGCCCAGAGCCGGTGCTCTGCGACAACAGAGGCCACCGCGATGGGAGGCCCACACAGGCCAAAGAACAAAGATGGATGAAAATAGACAAATGAAAGACCAATAGAAGTAGCCCACCTGCTCCCCTCCCTCCCCAGCCCCCCCAAAATAAATAAATAAATAAATCTTTAAAGTTAAACATACACCTAACATATGATCTAGCTATTCCACTCCTAGGTATTTACACATGAGAAATGAAAGCATATGCAAGTACAAAGAGTAGTGCATGAATGTTCTTAGGAGCTTTTTGTGTAATATCCTTAAACTATTAACACTCCAAAGGTCAATCAGAGGAATGGCTGAGCAAATTGTAGTATATCCATACAGCAAAATCTGTTTAGCAATTAAAAGGAATTAAGCTAAGTCACTTCAGTTGTGTCTGACTCTTTGCGATCCTATGAACTGCAGCCTACCAGGGTCCTCTGTCCACGGGATTCTCCAGGCAAGAATTCTGGAGTGGGTTCCCGTGCCCTTCTCCAAGGGATCTTCCTGACCCAGGGATTGAATCCGTGTCTCTCATGTCTTCTGCATTGGCAGGTGGGCTCCTTACCGCTGGTGCCACCCGGGAAGCTCTTCTCTTAAGAGTACAGATGGATCTTAATTTCACTAAGTGAAAGAGGCAAGACCAAAAATAAGACTGTTTGATTCCATTGATGTAAAATTTTAGAAAATGCAAACCTTTACCAACAGAAAACAGATCAGTGGTTTCCTGAAGATGGAGAGGTGGTCAGGGAGGGATGAGGGAAAGGGATTGTATAACTTGAGGGTGATGGATATGTTCATGATTGGGATCACAGTGATGATTTCACGGGGGCTTAAATTGTACATTCTATGTGCTGTTTATTGTGTGCCAATTATACCTCAATAGAACGGTTACACACAAACATATATACATACATGTGTACACATATACACAGTGAGTAAGCCCAAAACCCTCTCTAGAACTTATCACTGATGCCACTTTTACAGTCATCTTTCTAGACATTTGCACAACAGGGATCATATTATGCGCTACCATTTGCTTTTTCCCCTTGGTCTTTTTTTATACACCATTCTTTCTACTTCATTCCTCTCAGTGGCTTACTCGGTCATCCAGTGTGTGAATGTTTTGTGATATTTAACCTGTTTTTACTCGAGGATATTTACTTGAGTACTTTTAAGTGACTTTCAGCTTTTGCTGGAGAATTTTTTTTCAATCACTACAGTTCTTTCTGAGTCATGGGCACCTGACTTAGAACTTCCTGTCCATGAAATCGGCCCTTTGCTGATGCTTTCTCCTAGTCTTCCTCCACACACTCTAGGCAGCAACCAAGCTGTTCTGGCTTACTTCCTCCACCTGGTGGACAGTGTGGGAAATTACCAAAGCTTTATTATTTTTCCAATGTGTGGGTCTTTTTGAGGCTGGTTTGCAGTTCTCAAATCCATCCTGCACCTGGATGCCAGAGTGATCTTTCTAAACACAAATCTTATCCTCTCACTCTACCAACAAAAACTCATCACCTAAAATAAACCCAGAACCCGTTATCGGAGGGCACAAAGTATTGATACCCTGGCCTTTACCCAACTCTCCAGCTTCAATTTTGATAACTCCCACCCTTGGACGGTGTACTTCAGAAATACACAACCAGTTACAATTCTCTAAGCACACAGTGCTGCTCCATACATCCACGTTGTTGTATCTGTTATTTCCCTCCCCGGAGTGTGTCTCTGCCCTCTATCCTATTCCACACTTGCCTGATAAACTCCTACTTAGTACTCACAACCCTACCAAAGAGTCCCCTGTTTTTTGCAAGTGGGGCTTGGCTTGCAGTTTACAGTCTTGTCCTTTTGGAGGCTACAAGGAGACTACTTCAGCTAATGGAGAGTTTCCTGACTTTTTTCCTATTTCCCCAGCAGAGAAACCGTGAGGTCTTCATGGCCCTCCTTTTTCCTCATTTGAGATCCAAAGGAAGTTATTTCATTCATGTACTCATAGCGTTACACACAAACATATATACATACATGTGTACACATATACACAGTGAGTAAGCCCAAAACCCTCTCTAGAACTTATCACTGATGCCACTTTTACAGTCACCTTTCTAGACATTTGCACAACAGGGATCATATTATGCGCTACCATTTGCTTTTTCCCCTTGGTCTTTTTTTATACACCATTCTTTCTACTTCATTCCTCTCAGTGGCTTACTCGGTCATCCAGTGTGTGAATGTTTTGTGATATTTAACCTGTTTTTACTCGAGGATATTTACTTGAGTACTTTTAAGTGACTTTCAGCTTTTGCTGGAGAATTTTTTTTCAATCACTACAGTTCTTTCTGAGTCATGGGCACCTGACTTAGAACTTCCTGTCCATGAAATCGGCCCTTTGCTGATGCTTTCTCCTAGTCTTCCTCCACACACTCTAGGCAGCAACCAAGCTGTTCTGGCTTACTTCCTCCACCTGGTGGACAGTGTGGGAAATTACCAAAGCTTTATTATTTTTCCAATGTGTGGGTCTTTTTGAGGCTGGTTTGCAGTTCTCAAATCCATCCTGCACCTGGATGCCAGAGTGATCTTTCTAAACACAAATCTTATCCTCTCACTCTACCAACAAAAACTCATCACCTAAAATAAACCCAGAACCCGTTATCGGAGGGCACAAAGTATTGATACCCTGGCCTTTACCCAACTCTCCAGCTTCAATTTTGATAACTCCCACCCTTGGACGGTGTACTTCAGAAATACACAACCAGTTACAATTCTCTAAGCACACAGTGCTGCTCCATACATCCACGTTGTTGTATCTGTTATTTCCCTCCCCGGAGTGTGTCTCTGCCCTCTATCCTATTCCACACTTGCCTGATAAACTCCTACTTAGTACTCACAACCCTACCAAAGAGTCCCCTGTTTTTTGCAAGTGGGGCTTGGCTTGCAGTTTACAGTCTTGTCCTTTTGGAGGCTACAAGGAGACTACTTCAGCTAATGGAGAGTTTCCTGACTTTTTTCCTATTTCCCCAGCAGAGAAACCGTGAGGTCTTCATGGCCCTCCTTTTTCCTCATTTGAGATCCAAAGGAAGTTATTTCATTCATGTACTCATTCACTCAGCAAATATTTGTTTCACGATTTCAGGCACCAACAGAGGCGCTTAGAATATGTAAGTGAACAAAGCAATGATTCCTGCCCTCATGGAGCTTAATTCCAAAGAAGGAAGAAAAACAATAGTAATACATGCGTGCACACTGTCGCTTCAGTCATGTCTCTTTGTGACTCAGCGGACTGCGGCCCACCAGGCTCCTCTGTCCATGGGGATTCTCCAGGCAAGAATACTGGAGTGGGTTGAGATGTCCTCCTCCAGAGGATCTTCCCAATCCTAGGATCGAACCCCTATCTCTTACCTCTCCTGCATTGGCAGGAGGGTTCTTTACATTTTGTAGTATGCCAGAAGACATTAGGGAGAAAAGAAAGTCAAGCAGATCACAGTGCTCTGCTCTGTCTATAAAGATATGCCTATCAAAATGTAGAAGCAAACAATACTGCTGCTATGAGAGATGATTCCTCTGCTGTTTATGCCAGCTTGAATTGGATTTCTGCTCCTCGAAGCCAAAAGCTTCTGAACTAAACCGAGACACCCGCCTTGGCATGCCTTCCTTAAGAGCAATAGTTGATTTCCTTTTTCCACCTGTTCCTTTGACAAGGAAAAATTAATTACAAGGAAATTCCACAGTCTTGGATTCCATTTGGGGATTTTCCTGAGGGATTTTGATGACACTGTGTTTGTATTCATGTACCTTTCAATTATTTCCACCCCAGGTAACCTCCTTCTCACTGTCAGAAATGGAATTAAGAAAGCCACACCTCAAAAGGAGCCCCCAGGTCAGGATTTCAAATGAGCACAACCAACCGCTATTCATTGGCATGATCTATGCAAAGGACCAGGCCACGCCCAGTCCCAGGACGGCCAGCTTCATCTCCAGCCTCGGTCACTACCACAGCCTTCCAACTCTTCTCCTGTTCCTTCTTGACCTGCTAGGCTGTGACACTCACACAGCTAGGCTGACTCCTTTGAAACGTCTATCACATCCTATCCCTTCTCTCCAATTGCTTTTCATCACTTCCAGGCTCCATGTAATCTGGCCCTGGTTTACTTCCAAATTCCCACCCTGCTCCACTCCCCCATCACAATCCAGCCACACTCGCTTCCTAATTGGATTTTTAATTGTGCCAATGGGCTTCTACCTCCTTTGTGTGTTTTCCTAACGTCTCTTTTTTCCTCCATTGTTCCATAGGAAGAAAACAATAGTAATACATGGTCATTTCTTTTTTTGGACTCAGCGGACTGCCCACCACGCTCCTCTGTCTATGGGGATTCTCCAGGCAAGAATACTGGAGTGGGTTGAGATGTCCTCCTCCAGAGGATCTTCCCAATCCTAGGATCGAACCCCTATCTCTTACCTCTCCTGCATTGGCAGGAGGGTTCTTTACATTTTGTAGTATGCCAGAAGACATTAGGGAGAAAAGAAAGTCAAGCAGATCACAGTGCTCTGCTCTGTCTATAAAGATATGCCTATCAAAATGTAGAAGCAAACAATACTGCTGCTATGAGAGATGATTCCTCTGCTGTTTATGCCAGCTTGAATTGGATTTCTGCTCCTCGAAGCCAAAAGCTTCTGAACTAAACCGAGACACCCGCCTTGGCATGCCTTCCTTAAGAGCAATAGTTGATTTCCTTTTTCCACCTGTTCCTTTGACAAGGAAAAATTAATTACAAGGAAATTCCACAGTCTTGGATTCCATTTGGGGATTTTCCTGAGGGATTTTGATGACACTGTGTTTGTATTCATGTACCTTTCAATTATTTCCACCCCAGGTAACCTCCTTCTCACTGTCAGAAATGGAATTAAGAAAGCCACACCTCAAAAGGAGCCCCCAGGTCAGGATTTCAAATGAGCACAACCAACCGCTATTCATTGGCATGATCTATGCAAAGGACCAGGCCACGCCCAGTCCCAGGACGGCCAGCTTCATCTCCAGCCTCGGTCACTACCACAGCCTTCCAACTCTTCTCCTGTTCCTTCTTGACCTGCTAGGCTGTGACACTCACACAGCTAGGCTGACTCCTTTGAAACGTCTATCACATCCTATCCCTTCTCTCCAATTGCTTTTCATCACTTCCAGGCTCCATGTAATCTGGCCCTGGTTTACTTCCAAATTCCCACCCTGCTCCACTCCCCCATCACAATCCAGCCACACTCGCTTCCTAACTGGATTTTTAATTGTGCCAATGGGCTTCTACCTCCTTTGTGTGTTTTCCTAACGTCTCTTTTTTCCTCCATTGTTCCATAGGATTAAAAAAGGTCAATTGATGAGTCTTAACGAGAAAGCAACTAAACAATGTGGAATGTAGCCATTTTTCCTTGCTTTAAAATATATATATTTGGCTGTGCTGGGTTTTAGTTGCTGCACATGGGATCTTTAATTGGTGCATGAGAATTTTTATTTGTGGCACATGGGATCTAGCTCCCTGAAGTGGAAAGGTGAAAGTGCTAATTGCTCAGTTGTGTCCAACTCTTTGTGACCCTGTGGACTGTAGCCTGTCAGGTTCCTCTATCCATGGGAACCTCCAGGCAAGAATACTGGAGTGGGCAACCATTCCTTTCTCCTTTCCCAACCAGGGATCAGACGCACATTTCCAGCATTACAGGCAGATTCTTTACCATTTGAGCCACAAGGGAAGCCCCTAGTTCCCTAACCAGGGACTAATTTCATGTTCTCTGCAGTGGGAGTGAGGAATCTTAGTTACTGGGTCATCAGGGAAGTCCCTGCCCTTGCTTTTTAAGTCCGCACCTATTCCTATTTCTCACCTCTGTGCCTTTCGTCATGCTGCCTGCTTACTCAGAACACTGACCCCCTTCTCAACTCTGCCTTAGGGCAGTTCATTCATTCGAAAGATATTTATGGGGATCCAAATCGTGCACCAGACGCTACACCCGGCATGGGAGCTGTGAAGAGTGAAGCAGCCTTTACCTGCATAGGGTCCAGTGGAAGGAACAGATTTAATAGGATATTTAATGAGACAGCAAAGGTATTAGTTTCATCTGCGTGTCTAAGAAAGGGGCTGGAATCTACGTTCATGTCCACAAGAGAGAGATCAGACAACTCAGATAGGACTTACAAATGGAAGGGTCAAAAACAAGTTTTGTGACTGATGGCTCCTCATCCAGAGTTAAATTTAGAGAGTCAAGGAGAGACACAGCATCTAGTCAGGGAAGCCATGGGAGGGGGCACGGATACCTGTGGGCAGGTTGAAAACAAGAGGGATGAGCAGTTTAAGCTGCGTGTCTAAAATTATATAGCTTGTAGGTGGTGAGGCTGGGATTCCAATCTAGAGTTACTTTAATACACCCACTCTCTTCTATGCTAATTTAATTTCCGATAATTCAATTTCCGATAATTTCTCCCACTCCAGATGTTGTTTCATTGTTGTTTAGTCTCTAAGTTGTTGTTTAGTCTCTACGTTGTGTCTGACTGTTTTGCAACCCCATGGACTGTAGCCCAACAGACCCCTCTGTCCATGGGGTCTTCCAGGCAAGAATACTGGAGTGGAGTGCCATTTCCTTCTCCAGAGGATCTTCCCCAACCCCAGGGACTGAACCTGCAATTCCTGCATTGCAGGTGGATTCTTTATCACTGAGACACCAGGGAAGCCCCCTCACTGGCTACTAATTCCAAAGCATTGGCTTTTCCTGCTCCTTTGGGAGGTGTCAGCCCACTGTGCTCGATGTGCCCACATTATCTCTGCTCTTTGTTCTTAACAATCTCACTCTTTTCTGTTCTTCATATATAGTTAGCTTGTACTGATTTGTTCTTTGGGAACTTTGACCTACAAGTACTTGGAAAAAAATTTAAATTATGTTTTAAATTTACACATTTAATCACAATAGTTTCTTTTAAATAATGAAGTCAGTTTGAGCATTAAAATTCATTTGACCACAATTATGTTGTACCTAGATATTCAGGATTTGTTGATTGGGTAGTTAGAGGTATACTTGGGTCTACTTAAAAAATAGTCCCCCTGAAAGCGGAGAGTTGTTTTATTTAGTGGGAAATTTGTAGGACTTCAAGCCTGGGAGGCAGCATCTCAAGTAGCTCTGAGAAACTGCTCCGAGGAGGCAGGGGATGGAGTCTGGTCATAGAGAAGTTTGAAACAAAGGGGAAGATAGTCTGAACACCAAAGATTATTGTTAATTAGAAAGACGATTGCTTTTTTCCAACAGTAGCCGTGGTACAAATGGAAGGGTCAAAAACAAGTTTTGTGACTGATGGCTCCTCATCCAGAGTTAAATTTAGAGAGTCAAGGAGAGCACAGCATCTAGTCAGGAAGCCATGGGAGGGGGCACGGATACCTGTGGGCAGGTTGAAAACAAGAGGGATGAGCAGTTTAAGCTGCGTGTCTAAAATTATATAGCTTGTAGGTGGTGAGGCTGGGATTCCAATCTAGAGTTACTTTAATACACCCTCTCTCTTCTATGCTAATTTAATTTCCAATAATTCAATTTCCGATAATTTCTCCCACTCCAGATGTTGTTTCATTGTTGTTTAGTCTCTAAGTTGTTGTTTAGTCTCTACGTTGTGTCTGACTGTTTTGTAACCCCATGGACTGTAGCCCAACAGACCCCTCTGTCCATGGGGTCTTCCAGGCAAGAATACTGGAGTGGAGTGCCATTTCCTTCTCCAGGGGATCTTCCCCAACCCCAGGGACTGAACCTGCAATTCCTGCATTGCAGGTGGATTCTTTATCACTGAGACACCAGGGAAGCCCCCTCACTGGCTACTAATTCCAAAGCATTGGCTTTTCCTGCTCCTTTGGGAGGTGTCAGCCCACTGTGCTCGATGTGCCCACATTATCTCTGCTCTTTGTTCTTAACAATCTCACTCTTTTCTGTTCTTCATATATAGTTAGCTTGTACTGATTTGTTCTTTGGGAACTTTGACCTACAAGTACTTGGAAAAAAATTTAAATTATGTTTTAAATTTACACATTTAATCACAATAGTTTCTTTTAAATAATGAAGTCAGTTTGAGCATTAAAATTCATTTGACCACAATTATGTTGTACCTAGATATTCAGGATTTGTTGATTGGGTAGTTAGAGGTATACTTGGGTCTACTTAAAAAATAGTCCCCCTGAAAGCGGAGAGTTGTTTTATTTAGTGGGAAATTTGTAGGACTTCAAGCCTGGGAGGCAGCATCTCAAGTAGCTCTGAGAAACTGCTCCGAGGAGGCAGGGGATGGAGTCTGGTCATAGAGAAGTTTGAAACAAAGGGGAAGATAGTCTGAACACCAAAGATTATTGTTAATTAAGGAAAACCAGGTATCTCAAGGATTGTAGCGCTTTTCTATGTATGGGACAATGCAAGTGCCTGGGCTCACTGAACTCATTCCTTTCCGGAGCATCTCAGTTATCTGGGCTCAGCATCCTGCATTTTCACATCCCACCCCGTTGTTCTTTCCTTTGGGGGGCCCTCGCGTTTGGACGGCTGGGATCACTGCTGGCTGTGACATCCTTGTTTAGACACGGCAGGAGATCCTCTGCCTCAACACTTGTCACGCGAACAGTCCCTACCAGAGAATCAACCAGGAACACCTCGCTGCTCTTCTTTACTTCAGATTTTCCTGTACCAGAATTTATGGGGTTTCTTTTTGGTTGTGGTTATTATTCTTTCTCTGACGGCTTCATATACACACATGAGAGACAATGGAAAGCTTGGTATTTTAGGAGAGTTGGCACCATTTCATCCTCTTTGCTATCTGAAAGGCCCAGCCACTGCAGTACCTGGTCCAAGCAGCCTTCTAGAAAAATGGAATGTGATTATAAATACTCTGGGCACTTAGTTGAGACCGTGCTGATATGCTTGCTGACATGTTGTTATGGAAGTTAGATAATTATGCCAAAGGGTAATACTTTGCATGTGACTCTGTGTGTGTGTGTGCATCTGTATGTGTGTGTGTGTGTGTGTGTGCATGTGTAGAGAAGCCATGAAATGAGTTTTGGTTTCTATTCTTAACCAGGCAATTTAGTGAATCATTGAATATCCCTTTTCTCAGTCATAAACCCCACAATGCTTTCCACTAGCACCCCCCTCAAACTTGGGTAAAAGCTATTGTACAGACACCTGAATGTTCAGGGCTCTCAATTGTTTATCTTCAAAAATCTGGGGCATCCCTGGTGGTCCAGCGGGTAAAGAGTCTGCCTTGCAGTGCAAGCGGCACCGGTTGGATCCCTGGCCCGGGAAGATCCCACGTGCTGGACTGGTGTGCCCAGTTACAAGCCAGCTCTCTGGAGCGCGGTGCTCTGCAGTGAGAGAGGCCACTGCAATGGGAGGCCCACACAGGCCAAAGAATAAACATGGATGAAGATAAATAAATTTTTTTAAAAAATAGAAGAGGCCAAAATTTAAAAAAACAATAATACAGTTACTTAAGTCCCATACCATTTTGGTTTATCATCAATGGAAAGAAACACTTAAGAGGTTGTCGGTGGGGCAATCTTTTTTTAAAAAGTCAAAGTGAACTCCTTACACTTTGACTATCTAAGAACTGGGCTTAATGGAAACAACTTAAGAAATAAATATTAGTATTCCAACACAGAAGCAGAAATGATGTTGACATACTTTAATTGAATGACCTTTTGCAAATCTGTTGCTTTCTGTAGTTTACTTAAAAAGCTCCTTTTCTTATCATGGCTTGAAAAAATATGAATCCAAAGGAGATGGGAAGGTTACTTGTGTGGTGTTACCAGCCCTCCATCAGTAAGGTAGGACATTCAGTGATAAAGAGTAGTATCACTGTAAGGCTGAGTAAAATTACATCAACAATGTATGAATGAATACATTCTCATTGTAAAAACAAAAAGCCATGTGTGTGTATGTAGAATACATGAGGAATATCGCCCAGCTTGCCTCCTAAACAGGTGAGAGGCTAGCTTTTTATCTCATTTTGATTCATTTCATACATACGAAATACATACAGGGGTTGGCTAGTGACGGCTCTCTCTCAAGTGAAAATGGTATCACCACACACTGACTGTTCTATAATTCATGTTTTTATGTTGTACACTGTATCTGAAGAATCACATTTCTTAATCGCTTCCTTTGTGTCTTCTGGGTTTTGCCTTTATTTACTTTGAATATCCCTTTTCTCAGTCATAAACCCCACAATGCTTTCCACTAGCACCCCCCCTCAAACTTGGGTAAAAGCTATTGTACAGACACCTGAATGTTCAGGGCTCTCAATTGTTTATCTTCAAAAATCTGGGGCATCCCTGGTGGTCCAGCGGGTAAAGAGTCTGCCTTGCAGTGCAAGCGGCACCGGTTGGATCCCTGGCCCGGGAAGATCCCACGTGCTGGACTGGTGTGCCCAGTTACAAGCCAGCTCTCTGGAGCGCGGTGCTCTGCAGTGAGAGAGGCCACTGCAATGGGAGGCCCACACAGGCCAAAGAATAAACATGGATGAAGATAAATAAATTTTTTTAAAAAATAGAAGAGGCCAAAATTTAAAAAAACAATAATACAGTTACTTAAGTCCCATACCATTTTGGTTTATCATCAATGGAAAGAAACACTTAAGAGGTTGTCGGTGGGGCAATCTTTTTTTAAAAAGTCAAAGTGAACTCCTTACACTTTGACTATCTAAGAACTGGGCTTAATGGGAACAACTTAAGAAATAAATATTAGTATTCCAACACAGAAGCAGAAATGATGTTGACATACTTTAATTGAATGACCTTTTGCAAATCTGTTGCTTTCTGTAGTTTACTTAAAAAGCTCCTTTTCTTATCATGGCTTGAAAAAATATGAATCCAAAGGAGATGGGAAGGTTACTTGTGTGGTGTTACCAGCCCTCCATCAGTAAGGTAGGACATTCAGTGATAAAGAGTAGTATCACTGTAAGGCTGAGTAAAATTACATCAACAATGTATGAATGAATACATTCTCATTGTAAAAACAAAAAGCCATGTGTGTGTATGTAGAATACATGAGGAATATCGCCCAGCTTGCCTCCTAAACAGGTGAGAGGCTAGCTTTTTATCTCATTTTGATTCATTTCATACATACGAAATACATACAGGGGTTGGCTAGTGACGGCTCTCTCTCAAGTGAAAATGGTATCACCACACACTGACTGTTCTATAATTCATGTTTTTATGTTGTACACTGTATCTGAAGAATCACATTTCTTAATCGCTTCCTTTGTGTCTTCTGGGTTTTGCCTTTATTTACTTTAAAATATTTTTTAAAGACTTCTTTTTCTTTTTTTGATATGGACCATTTTGAAGTCTTCATTGAATTTGTTACAACATTGCTTCCGTTTTATGTTTTGGATTTTTGGCCATGAGGCAAATGGGAACCTTAGCTCCCCAACCAGAGATTGACCCAGCACTCCCTGCAGTAGAGGGTGAAGTCTTAACCCCTGGACTGTCTTTTGTTTTGGAAGCTCATTCCCTGCCCCATTGGGTGTTTCAACTAATTTTTCTTTCTATTTTTTAATTTAAATTAAAACAACTTTTTTTACAGTGTTGTGTTAGTTTCTGTCATACAGCAGGGCCTAAATCTTCATCCATCGTTCAACAGGCCTATGAAGACATTTAGAAAACAACTCCCTGCTGGCCCAGAGGCGGGATGGAGAACAAGATGGTCTTGGCTGAGCTCTGAGCCATCACCTCTCTGACCACTCACCGCTGAGCCTTTGAGCCTCAACTCCCTTTGGCCCCGCCCACTTCCTGCTCAGCGTTGTCTTCACTGCAGGCCCTCAGTGCCTTTTTTGCTCTCCAAGGGACGACAGAGTTTCCCAGGTAAGTGATGGGGACTCATGGAGGAGGATTGAGGAGGGTGTTAATTAAGACTGGTTTTCTTTTTGGCATGTTAGGTGTAATGGTAAAGGCAATTGGAATGAGAAATAATCTCCAATTTTACACCAACTCAGTTCAGTGGAGTCGGGAAAAACTGGTTTTGGTGCTTTGGAAACTTGATCAAGAATCAACATTTTCTATGCCTATGGCCAATTCATACTGATGTATGGGGAAAAAGTCATAATACTGTAATTATTCTCCAATTAAATTAATTTTTTAAAAAGGAATCAATATTTTGATTCACTCTCAAAACTAGTCAATGATCTTATATTCAAGACCAAAAGAAAAAAATCATGACAAAATCTGTCACGAAGGTGTGGTTAAATTTTGAACATTCAGTGACTGATCATCTAATTTATAAGCCAAATTATTTTTCTTCCTTCTCTTTTCTATTGTCTTTTTCCCCTCTTCATTGCTTTTTAGTCCTTCTCCAGGGTTGAAAGAGATATATGGAGTGTGTTTGGTTTTGGCCACGCTGTGCAGCTTGCGAGATCTTAGTTTCCTAATCAAGAGGGTCAAGCCAGGGCCAGAGAATTCCTTGGAGGTCCAATGGTTAGGATTCACAGCTGCCCCTGCAGGGGACCTGGTTTTGGTCTCTGGTCGGGGAACTAGGATCCAGAAAGCAACTTGGTGCAGCCAAAAAAAGCCCCCAACAAAAAACAACACATGACCTAGTGGGGCAATGAAGGACTGAGTCTTAACCGCTAGACCATCAAGGAAGTCCTAGAAACAGATAGATGTTTCTTTACCTGACCATTAGATAAAATAATTGATTTGTAATTGGGGACAGATTAAAGGGAAGATGAGTACCTTCCAACACTAGACTCTTATTTTGTGTGGTAACATCAGGACCACTGACACCATTTTCAAGGTCCCTGAGCTTTCTGGGGCAAAAATGGTCTTGGCTGAGCTCTGAGCCATCACCTCTGACCACTCACCGCTGAGCCTTTGAGCCTCAACTCCCTTTGGCCCCGCCCACTTCCTGCTCAGCGTTGTCTTCACTGCAGGCCCTCAGTGCCTTTTTTGCTCTCCAAGGGACGACAGAGTTTCCCAGGTAAGTGATGGGGACTCATGGAGGAGGATTGAGGAGGGTGTTAATTAAGACTGGTTTTCTTTTTGGCATGTTAGGTGTAATGGTAAAGGCAATTGGAATGAGAAATAATCTCCAATTTTACACCAACTCAGTTCAGTGGAGTCGGGAAAAACTGGTTTTGGTGCTTTGGAAACTTGATCAAGAATCAACATTTTCTATGCCTATGGCCAGTTCATACTGATGTATGGGGAAAAAGTCATAATACTGTAATTATTCTCCAATTAAATTAATTTTTTAAAAAGGAATCAATATTTTGATTCACTCTCAAAACTAGTCAATGATCTTATATTCAAGACCAAAAGAAAAAAATCATGACAAAATCTGTCACGAAGGTGTGGTTAAATTTTGAACATTCAGTGACTGATCATCTAATTTATAAGCCAAATTATTTTTCTTCCTTCTCTTTTCTATTGTCTTTTTCCCCTCTTCATTGCTTTTTAGTCCTTCTCCAGGGTTGAAAGAGATATATGGAGTGTGTTTGGTTTTGGCCACGCTGTGCAGCTTGCGAGATCTTAGTTTCCTAATCAAGAGGGTCAAGCCAGGGCCAGAGAATTCCTTGGAGGTCCAATGGTTAGGATTCACAGCTGCCCCTGCAGGGGACCTGGTTTTGGTCTCTGGTCGGGGAACTAGGATCCAGAAAGCAACTTGGTGCAGCCAAAAAAAGCCCCCAACAAAAAACAACACATGACCTAGTGGGGCAATGAAGGACTGAGTCTTAACCGCTAGACCATCAAGGAAGTCCTAGAAACAGATAGATGTTTCTTTACCTGACCATTAGATAAAATAATTGATTTGTAATTGGGGACAGATTAAAGGGAAGATGAGTACCTTCCAACACTAGACTCTTATTTTGTGTGGTAACATCAGGACCACTGACACCATTTTCAAGGTCCCGTGTAAAATGAAAATGCAGAGCTCCTGGTTCAAAAATTATTGAGAATTTCAAGTAGGGAGCAGCAATGCATAAATCGACTATGAGGCTCTTCTAAGCATAGGATCAGGAACCACTGTATGCCCAGGAAGCCGGCCTTGGGTAAGAAGCTGGGACTGGTAACGAGAAGCTTGGAAATTGACATCAACTCTGGAAGCAAAGCCCTCACATCTCCCATAGAGAGAAGAATGAGTTAAAATCTCTGCCAAGGTTTCTACCATGGTATTTTGCTCCCCACACCTGTCCCCACAAAGTCTAGTTGAATTTGCATTACGCTAGGTCAGCACAAGATGTGGCCCCACTATAAACATTTGGCTGAGAGGCTGCAAATCTATTATTAAAGTTACACTTTAGGATCTTCTGATTTACTCAAGGATTCATTGTAATTTAAAACTCAGATTTAAGATGTGCCAGAAGAAGTCTTTACATTTCTTTACTCAGCAAAAATTTTAATCTGCCTCATCTGCCAAAGGCAATAGATCAGATTTAATCTATTGTGTAATTTACAGGTAAAAACAAGCTTCATTACCATGAGTTCTCAAAGTACTTCAAAAAAAATTTTTTTAAATTAAGTGAGATAATATGATTTCTTCAGTAAAGAGATCACCTTTTCAGATTTTTTTTGCAGGGGGTGGGGGAAGGTCATGAATATAATCTGTGCAAGGATTTTATTTTATGACTGCCTGAGCTCTTGGAGTAAGAATATGATGCAAGGCTCTCTCTCTCTTTTTTTTTTTTCTTAAGGAAACTGCCTAATATTTTATAGTACTATATTTCTTCAGAGTGCTTTTGTATACAAGCCAGGCTAAGGGCAATTGGTCAGGTAACAGACCAAGAGGTTTCTAGACAGCAAGTTAGTTAGTGTTGATGAAATAGAAGAGTAGTTTTCCAGGAGATCTTACCCGCTCTGGCATGGGTCTCTGATGTTACCCTATCTCTTCTGCCTCAAGGTTCTCACCCCAGCAGATGCTGAAGTGTGACTCATCTGCTTTGACAAAGAATTGCTTCCTCATGGCTTTGAGAGACACATATTTGAGCTTTTAAGTCAGTGCCATGCCCAGGGTCAGGCAGCTGGTGACCTGGGTAGACTGGACAACTCTCCTGACTCATGCTTACCTGCTGCATGTTATGTCATATGGCAAAACAATACTTAACCAGCTCCTACAACGCTAACAAGAAAGCAAGCTGCCATGTGTCATTGTCAGTGTCCAGAAGCTTGGGGGATATTTTTAGTTAATCTTTCTATTCTGGAACCTCTAGGGTGGTGATGGCAGTTGTGTGGTGGTGGTGATTTGGCAAGAATTGAAATTAGAGGCTTCTGTCAACCTAACTTCTGATTCCAACAAACGATATAAACAGGGTTCATAGGAAAGAAACTGGGTGGTGGTCGTATTTTCCAAGTTGTGTATTTTTAGGAGAAGGAAGGAGAGTGTGGCATGAGGAGATACAAGTATACAGATTTATACAGATCACCAGCTAAAGTTGTTCAGAGTGGTTTGCCAGACCGTTTCAATAACGAACACTGATTGAGTGCTTACGGTGTACAGCTCTAAGCACTACACACACTTTATCTCATCCCATCTTCACAACAGCCCGGTGAATAGTTATCATGTTTCCCCACTGACCAGGATCTCACAGTAGTAAAAGTCCCAGCGAGGGTTTGAACCCAAGATAAGTCCATGGCTGTTAACACTGAATGATTCCATCTAGGTGACCTGACTTTCTGCCCTCCTTTAAAATGTGTACATTTTTTCTACTAATTGAACCAATGTTTGCCTCCACCAAACCAGCCGTGATTTCAGCACTAACTGGAAATATCTGAGCCTATTCAAAAGTCATTTACATAAAACTCGCTTCTCAAATAACACCAGTTTACACCTGTAGTGGTTTTCGTGTGCGGAAGGATGTGTGTGGAATCTGAAGCACGCCCACAACACAGCCGATCAAGCAGGCCTGACCGCACCGAGCTCCTCTGAGACTGCTTATTTACTTTAACCACTGTCGAAACTTCTGAAACTTCTCCCGGAGATAGGTGCTGCCCAGAACTCTAGGGGAAGTTAGATGCTTTATCTGTTCTGTGCATATGAAGTTTACGTCTTCAGAGAGGCTGGGTGGGTGTGACTCCCAGGAGCTACCTAATCTTCCAGCCCCAGTCATATGCAAATCTGGCCTCCTGTTTCTGTGGAGGTGGGGGACCCGAGTTGACAGTTTGGTTCCTGTCGTGCGTGGGAATCCATTTGCCCGAAGGAGGGTTGGATTGTCTCTGTGTAGACCGTGTTTGCTAGCGGACACTTAATTTGGATCACCTGGTCTCCTGGAGAGGTGTTCGGGCCGTAGAAGTTCCACCCGCCCCCTGGCAGCTTGCAGCATTGCTCACGGTGGTGCTGGGCCCCGGGGAGACCAGCGGAGGTCAATCCAGGGCTCCGAAGGAAGGTCCGCCCCGCCCCCGGAATCCGTGCCCCACTCCGCCCCAGCGCCCCTACAGGCCCCGCCCCCAGCGCCCCATCAGGCCCCGCCTCTAACACCGGGCCCTCCGAAAGGCACAGCTGCCCTAGTTCCGTAAACACTCCTCTCCCCGCCCCTAGCGGTACCCAGACTGCACCACTCGCAGCCCACGGGGGGAACCGTTCCCTCTAGCATCCAAAATGCCCCCAACCCAAGCTCTCCTCAGTCTCTGGCATTCGCAGAGGAGGAACATGTCCTCTGCGAGGGCAGATCTGTCAGAACGCGGACATCGAAGCTGAAATGTCCTCGATGTACCCCTCTTCCCCTTGCGGCCTTCCACCCCCGCTCTCCGTTTACTTGGTGGCCACGCCGTGGCTGCCTCTCTAGAGTCCCTCCCGGCCCTTTAAAGACCGCGTGGGGGGGCCGGGGAGGCTGCGGGGTGTCGGACTCGTGAGTTTCAGAGGTGTTTCGTACGGTCCTGGGCGAGGAGACACTCAGAGATCCCCGACCCCGGTCTCAACTCGGTCGCCTTTCTCCACCGCCTGCCTCTGTGCCGGAGCCGGTGCGTACCATCCCCGGGGAGGGGGGCGCGGGCTTGGAGGCGACGGGCTCGGTCGGTGCAAGGGGGACGCCTACCCCCAGAGCCGCCCGAGGGCCTCCGCAGCCTCACCTCCGAGCGGCTTCCGGGAACCCGCGGCCAGGGGCGGTAGAGCCCCGCTTCTCGCTCCCCCAACCGTCCTCGACCCCGGATCCCTTGTTTGACCTCGAACCGCCGTCCCGCATGGGAGCGCGGCGCGGGCGCCCAGTGGCCGCGGGCTTCGGGCCCTGGAGGGGCTGGGGCTGGGGCCGGGGTCGGGGCCGCTCGGCCTCTGTTTCCATCCCGCTGGACCCGTGCCCGCGCCCGCGCCCGCGCCGCGAGCGGCGTCCCACCATCCGGGCGCCGGGAGGGGGACCCCCGGTCGCCCGCGACCGCCGGCCCGCCTGGAGTGGGCCGCAGCGAGCCGCGGTCGGGGCCGGGAGGGGCCCAGACCGTGTGTTTGGAGTCTGTTGCCGGAGTTTCCTCTGGCCTCGGCGGTCCCCTCCCGCAAGGGTTTGTTTTGACAGGAAACGTGCTGCTGGAGGGGAGGGGCTCCCGAGGACGCGGGCCAGGGGCGTGCACAGGGCTGCCCGCGCCGGCGCCCTCGGCCACCCGGCGGAGGCAGGGCAGGCGCGGGTTCGAGCCCCCGAGGCTCGCGGGTGGCTTGTCCTTCCCCAGGCCGCTGCTCTGGGTGGCACCCCTCCGGTCACAGCGATGATTTTTGGAGTGGCACGTGGACGAACATGGGTGTGTGTTTTAGCATGAAAAAAGACTATGCCCTTAGACCGAGCGACTTCACAATGATAGAAATTTTCCTTTCGGAACAGATCTATTTACAGTCAAAAAAAAAAAAAATCTCGTCCAGATCAAGCGAAAGGTTTGATTAGAGCGCAGGGGAGGTTGGAGATGCGGAAAACAGGCGTGAAGAGTGGTCCTCAAGGGACAGAGGCTTCGATGAGGATCCCGTTGCTTTCACCTCAAAGAAACTAAACAAGCTGCTCTTGGCCCCAGGGAGCCCCTTGGCCCCCAAGACCCCCGAGGTCCCATGGTCTCCAGCCCAGGCAGGAACCTTGCTCTGTCCTGCCTAATGAGGCTATGGCAGGGGTTCCCGCTTTAGAAGATGCCCGCCCTGCCTTTTCCTCTTGCCTCCGGGGATTTCATCCATCATCCTGGCGGCCTGTGGAGGCTGCCGGGTTCAAAGTGGCCCAGGACTAACGACACTCAGTCATGTAATCAGGGGCTTCAGTGCCGTTTTGTGGAGGTTTGAAGGCCCAGAGGAGGAAACAGGTACTAAAATAGGCCAGCCAGAGGTGGGAGAGGACGTGTTTTCAAGTGTGAAAAGTGCCTAGAAATCCTCTCCCGGATGCTGTAATGTTATGTGTGACATGAATATCTGCTTTTTTTTTAGACAACAACGGGCTTTGTTGGCCTTTATCTGGCTCGCTCTTGGTTCTCATTTGATGAAGACCCGTATTCTCTAGCTGAATGGAGCAGGCATCTACCTCTCTGCTGTATGAATTTTGCTTTGCTGCGTGCGAATAACTTTTTAGCGCTGCTGCTGTTTAGGACCGGTTCTGTAGGAGGGCTTTGCAGGAGATGAAGGTTTTCTGTATCATTTGCCTGGTTTTCTTCAGAGTCCAGTCTGACTTTTCCGACTCCCTGCCCTTTTCTACAGATATGGGAATGCTTGTCCTTGCAGCTGACCTTGATCAGGTCTCAAAGGATGATACCCGCTAGATGTTTCTTGAAATTTTCTCTTTTTCATGACTTAACCTTAACTGGATGAGTTTCATTGCTCAGGGCCCTGCTGGATAATCTGAGTAATTCTCTTCAAAATCCTCCTGACGCATGTTAGCTGTAGGCAACGAACCGTTGTGGTAATACTTGGCTTTTAAAGAGGGGTTTTGCAGTGGGTCAAGGATGGCTCCCTGATGGAGGGTTTTCCATCACTCGAGTGCAGTGGGTGAGAATGATTCTGGTCAATGGACACTTTCAGTGATGCCCTTCACGGCATGGAACTTGAGCTATAGATACTCTGGGGGGCAGGTCAGCTTGTTACCACGTGTGCAAATGTCCACCAGGGTGATGGATAGATCAATTTGGCAGCTTGGGAAGAGAAAGAATAAGCAATTCTCCAAATTTTCTCCAGGCATCCTAGAGGGGTGAAGAGCTTGGGCTTTGGGGTTCCACTGCCTGGATTAGAGTTGTGCCTCTGCCGCTTCTGTGAACTCTCGAGCAAATAATTTTACCTCTCTGAGCCTCAGGTTCTTACCTCTGAAATGAGAATAACAATGATGCCTTAGCTAACAAGGTTGTAATGGAGATTTAAGAAGATAAAGGGTTTTAAGCACTTATCGTGGGGGCTGAGTCGTAGTAAGTGCTCTGTTACCTCCAGTTGTTATTATTTGCTGTCAGTTTAGCATTTGGAGGGTGGGAAGTCACAATGTGAAAGTTTCTTTAAGCTCTGGGATAGTGAGTTTTTGCTAATTTGAATTACTGGTGCCTTGGAAATGTGTTGAGGTAGGCACTGGAAATTGGAGAAAGGAGACATAGCTTCTTCTTGCAAGGAGCTTAAAACTGAGTGGGGAGACAGACTTGCAGTCAACAGTCTTTAAGTGACTGCATAATGGGAATATGAGCAATGTGAGTGAGATCGAGAAAGGCAACCCAAGTTGTGAATTGAGTGAATCAAGCCACCTAATTTGTTCTTCAGTGGTGCTCACTGAGCTCCTGCTGTATCCCAGGCAGCGTTGGAAGCTCTAGGATGATTAATTTAAATGGAATGAGTGTGGCTATCAAGGAAGGTCACTTCAAAGTTGTAACATTTGCTCTCAAATTTGAATGACAGCAAGGCTCCAGGCACACCTAGATCAGGGAGAAGAACATCCCATTGAAAGAGACTAGCTGGTCCAGGCACTCCAAAGGGGGAAGTGTGGCATTTTAGAGGCACCTGGAGAAAGCCACTGTGTTCAGAGCATGAAGAATTAGGGGACGAATAGAAACAGAATGAAGCCGGCAAAGGCCAGATCACAGAAGGATTATAAACCACTGCCAAGAGACCTCTTAGGAAAAGGGAACCCCCTGGAGAAGACCCCTTAAAAGGGATTTCTGTTGCCTTTTCTAAAGGGCTCTGGACAAGTTTTTTTATTCACTGTGCACTGTTCACAAAGGACATTGGGACAAGTTTGACTGTCTAGAAGAGATTGTATAATAGAGTGGTATCAAAGCTAGCATAGCAGTGGGAACAGTCAAGATCTAAAAACTGCAGGGGACTGGGCTGTTCTGAATTAGACTTGAACGTTTTAGTCCAGTGTTTATTCTTTGTTAAATAACCCTTTGCTTGAAAATAATTTTAAACTTACAGAAAAAGTCGAACGACCAGTACAAAGAGCTCCCTGATGTCTACCTTTTACTCATACTCACCCATTAGCATTTTGTTCCTTAGGCTTCATTGTTTCCTCTTTTTCTTTCATTTGAATGATTGCAGAGAAAGTCGCATGTATCATGGGCCTTTATTCCTTAACACAGAATCACAGCACATTTGTCAACTTCAGTAAGTTTAACATTGTATAGACAGTAGATTCAAGTATTGTAACCATGTTGTCAGGTGATACAATAATGTTTATTATTGCCTTTTTTCCTTTGATATAGGGTGTGATCTGGGGTCATCTGTTGTACTCAGTTGTCAAGTCCCCTTTTATATCCTCAACCTTTCTTTGTTTCTTTAGGACACTGACATTTTTTAAAATTCATAACTTCTAATAAGAAAGTAACGATTCATATCTGTCAGGCACTTAGTAAGAGCTTAAGTACTTGACAAGGAGTATCTCAATTAACCTTCACGACAATTCTACAAGGTAGGTAATACTGTGGTCCCCCCAATTCATCAATGCAAGTTCCCTGTCTCCAGTCTGTAAGTATCACGAGTTGAGATAAAGAATCCAGTCCACCTGGCTCCAGATGCCAGTGTCGCATTTTAGAGGCACCTGGAGAAAGCCACTGTGTTCAGAGCATGAAGAATTAGGGGACGAATAGAAACAGAATGAAGCCGGCAAAGGCCAGATCACAGAAGGATTATAAACCACTGCCAAGAGACCTCTTAGGAAAAGGGAACCCCCTGGAGAAGACCCCTTAAAAGGGATTTCTGTTGCCTTTTCTAAAGGGCTCTGGACAAGTTTTTTTATTCACTGTGCACTGTTCACAAAGGACATTGGGACAAGTTTGACTGTCTAGAAGAGATTGTATAATAGAGTGGTATCAAAGCTAGCATAGCAGTGGGAACAGTCAAGATCTAAAAACTGCAGGGGACTGGGCTGTTCTGAATTAGACTTGAACGTTTTAGTCCAGTGTTTATTCTTTGTTAAATAACCCTTTGCTTGAAAATAATTTTAAACTTACAGAAAAAGTCGAACGACCAGTACAAAGAGCTCCCTGATGTCTACCTTTTACTCATACTCACCCATTAGCATTTTGTTCCTTAGGCTTCATTGTTTCCTCTTTTTCTTTCATTTGAATGATTGCAGAGAAAGTCGCATGTATCATGGGCCTTTATTCCTTAACACAGAATCACAGCACATTTGTCAACTTCAGTAAGTTTAACATTGTATAGACAGTAGATTCAAGTATTGTAACCATGTTGTCAGGTGATACAATAATGTTTATTATTGCCTTTTTTCCTTTGATATAGGGTGTGATCTGGGGTCATCTGTTGTACTCAGTTGTCAAGTCCCCTTTTATATCCTCAACCTTTCTTTGTTTCTTTAGGACACTGACATTTTTTAAAATTCATAACTTCTAATAAGAAAGTAACGATTCATATCTGTCAGGCACTTAGTAAGAGCTTAAGTACTTGACAAGGAGTATCTCAATTAACCTTCACGACAATTCTACAAGGTAGGTAATACTGTGGTCCCCCCAATTCATCAATGCAAGTTCCCTGTCTCCAGTCTGTAAGTATCACGAGTTGAGATAAAGAATCCAGTCCACCTGGCTCCAGAGCCAGTGTCCTTAGTGCCTTGGTGACATGTACATGGTCACTGATGGACCTTTGCAGTCCTGAACCAGTCCAGGATCATTTGCAGATAGATTTTGGTGCAGAAAGGAAGTAAGTCGGAGGCAGCCTGAGGATCACTAGCAAATTAAAAACTCATTTCCCTTGTATATATGGTGAAACCCAGGATGAGCCCCCTTCAAGTTTCTGTAACTGTTCACTCTTCTCTAAAATGCCAGTGGTCATAAGGCCATCTATTCCACAGTAAATATTTAAGTGCCTCCTGCCTCTTTGGAAGGAATGACATAACATCACCTTTATAAAAGGTGGGCCAGTACAATGAAAAATGTGATTCTTCTCTTTGATTAGCAGACACACCATGGGGTTGGAGGTCTTGTTCTGGTGTTATCTCCTCTCTTCACACTGACTTTACCTTTGGTCAGGGAATAAATCCTCCCGCATAGGATGAGATGCCATGTTCCTATAAAGTTGGTCTGGTTTGCTTGTGAGTTGCAATGGTGAAGGTTAAGCAGATCTAGTTTGTTGATATTAGAAGCATTGTCTTTTTGAAAGAAAAAAATCTGTTTTCATATCACTGAGAGAATCCAAAATAGCTTTAAAAGCGGTCTAATTACCCTTAATGCCTTTGAGTCAAGTAGCTTTGTCCCCAGATGACCTATATGGACACCCGAGACCAAGAAAGGTAAGAGCAAGTGTAAAGGAACTTGCAGAAGACCTTTTATACCATGATGCTCCATTTGCTTTTGATTTTTATATTTCAAACAAATGCAAGAGTTCTGTCCTCGGCCAACTACCAGTCTTTGTTATCTGTAGGGGAACCTGCTTTTATCACCGTGGAATGAAACTATTCTTCCCTCCAGAGTTTCTGATGCCTAAAAAGATGGTAATAACAACCAGCAAAGCAAATAATACTAACAACAGCAAACATCTGTCTCCTGTTTACACTGTTCCAACATATCCTGACTGAATGGAATCTTTCACCTAACCCTGAGTTAGGTATTATTAATATGAGAGGCCAGGCAGTACAGATCATTTGAGATAAAGAATCCAGTCCACCTGGCTCCAGAGCCAGTGTCCTTAGTGCCTTGGTGACATGTACATGGTCACTGATGGACCTTTGCAGTCCTGAACCAGTCCAGGATCATTTGCAGATAGATTTTGGTGCAGAAAGGAAGTAAGTCGGAGGCAGCCTGAGGATCACTAGCAAATTAAAAACTCATTTCCCTTGTATATATGGTGAAACCCAGGATGAGCCCCCTTCAAGTTTCTGTAACTGTTCACTCTTCTCTAAAATGCCAGTGGTCATAAGGCCATCTATTCCACAGTAAATATTTAAGTGCCTCCTGCCTCTTTGGAAGGAATGACATAACATCACCTTTATAAAAGGTGGGCCAGTACAATGAAAAATGTGATTCTTCTCTTTGATTAGCAGACACACCATGGGGTTGGAGGTCTTGTTCTGGTGTTATCTCCTCTCTTCACACTGACTTTACCTTTGGTCAGGGAATAAATCCTCCCGCATAGGATGAGATGCCATGTTCCTATAAAGTTGGTCTGGTTTGCTTGTGAGTTGCAATGGTGAAGGTTAAGCAGATCTAGTTTGTTGATATTAGAAGCATTGTCTTTTTGAAAGAAAAAAATCTGTTTTCATATCACTGAGAGAATCCAAAATAGCTTTAAAAGCGGTCTAATTACCCTTAATGCCTTTGAGTCAAGTAGCTTTGTCCCCAGATGACCTATATGGACACCCGAGACCAAGAAAGGTAAGAGCAAGTGTAAAGGAACTTGCAGAAGACCTTTTATACCATGATGCTCCATTTGCTTTTGATTTTTATATTTCAAACAAATGCAAGAGTTCTGTCCTCGGCCAACTACCAGTCTTTGTTATCTGTAGGGGAACCTGCTTTTATCACCGTGGAATGAAACTATTCTTCCCTCCAGAGTTTCTGATGCCTAAAAAGATGGTAATAACAACCAGCAAAGCAAATAATACTAACAACAGCAAACATCTGTCTCCTGTTTACACTGTTCCAACATATCCTGACTGAATGGAATCTTTCACCTAACCCTGAGTTAGGTATTATTAATATGAGAGGCCAGGCAGTTTCTTTTGGCCTCAGAGAAATGTTTCTGCTCAGATCCCCTAAAACCCAGGTGTAACGTGGACGCTTCTACCAGTTAAGCAAGAGTTTCTGAACATTTTGACACTTCTACATTTCCTGTTACATCCCCTAGGCCAGAAACTCTACTTCTAATGAATTGCTGGAGAAAAAGTATGCACTGTATGTGTTACACTCAGTCCCTTCAGTTGTGTCTGGCTTTTTGCCACCGCATTGTCTGTAGCCAGCAGGCTTCTCTGTCCATGGGATTCTCCAGGCAAGAGTACTAGAGTGGGTTGCCATTTCTTCCTCCAGGGGATCTTCCCGACCCAGCGATTGAACCTGCGTTTCCTGCATCTCCTGCATTCCAGGTGAATTCTTTACCCACTGAGCCATCTAGGAAGCCTGGAAGAAACCATAGTTGCATGTTATTAAGCATGTCTGCCATAAAGCATTTAATTTCTCAGAACTTCTAGTGATGTGATGTCTCAAGGAACTCTGGGTTTATATAGCATTTTAGCAATTCCTTGTAAAAGGCACCTGATAGCTGGCCCACCCCCCTCAGAAAAATGAGGTGAAGAGAGCAGATAGAATGTGGCAGAGTCACAGCAAATCAAAACAGACCTGGGCTTCAACCCAGGACTTCTACCTCCCAACCTAGAGCTTTTTACTTTTTAAAAATCTTTGTACTTAACTGCCCTGTTACGCAATTAAGAAACCTATGAAGTGCACTATTCAGCGGGGGCAATTAACCTAGTTCATAAATTCCAATGGATGAAGTGCACACTGTAAGCTTCAAAAGATGTTGCTTTTGATTTTTATATTTCAAACAAATGCAAGAGTTCTGTCCTCGCCAACTACCAGTCTTTGTTATCTGTAGGGAACCTGCTTTTATCACCGTGGAATGAAACTATTCTTCCTCCAGAGTTTCTGATGCCTAAAAGATGGTAATAACAACCAGCAAAGCAAATAATACTAACAACAGCAAACATCTGTCTCCTGTTTACACTGTTCCAACATATCCTGACTGAATGGAATCTTTCACCTAACCCTGAGTTAGGTATTATTAATATGAGAGGCCAGGCAGTTTCTTTTGGCCTCAGAGAAATGTTTCTGCTCAGATCCCCTAAAACCCAGGTGTAACGTGGACGCTTCTACCAGTTAAGCAAGAGTTTCTGAACATTTTGACACTTCTACATTTCCTGTTACATCCCCTAGGCCAGAAACTCTACTTCTAATGAATTGCTGGAGAAAAAGTATGCACTGTATGTGTTACACTCAGTCCCTTCAGTTGTGTCTGGCTTTTTGCCACCGCATTGTCTGTAGCCAGCAGGCTTCTCTGTCCATGGGATTCTCCAGGCAAGAGTACTAGAGTGGGTTGCCATTTCTTCCTCCAGGGGATCTTCCCGACCCAGCGATTGAACCTGCGTTTCCTGCATCTCCTGCATTCCAGGTGAATTCTTTACCCACTGAGCCATCTAGGAAGCCTGGAAGAAACCATAGTTGCATGTTATTAAGCATGTCTGCCATAAAGCATTTAATTTCTCAGAACTTCTAGTGATGTGATGTCTCAAGGAACTCTGGGTTTATATAGCATTTTAGCAATTCCTTGTAAAAGGCACCTGATAGCTGGCCCACCCCCCTCAGAAAAATGAGGTGAAGAGAGCAGATAGAATGTGGCAGAGTCACAGCAAATCAAAACAGACCTGGGCTTCAACCCAGGACTTCTACCTCCCAACCTAGAGCTTTTTACTTTTTAAAAATCTTTGTACTTAACTGCCCTGTTAAACGCAATTAAGAAACCTATGAAGTGCACTATTCAGCTGGAGTAGAAAAATGAAAGGGACAGTTTTAGCTATTAACCTAGTTCATAAATTCCAATGGATGAAAGCTTGTATTCACTTTCACTTGGAAAAATAGCCAAAGTGAAGAGAAATTGAGGGCAGAGCATCATAGCACAGTTACGGTTGAATGAATGAAAGAACTAATAAAGTGGAAGCACAGTTGAAGATACTCTAGTTGAAGAGTATGACAGGACCGGGAAATATAGAGTCTTGAGCCTCATAAGGCAGGTAGAGGTGGCGGGTTTTCTGCTTGAGGCCTTGAACTGTGACAGTAGCAGGTCTGGAAATGTGGGATGATATCAGTTTGTAAATGTTCTGGGTGCAGCTGTACCCAGTGGGATTCAGCAAGTCCCATTCAGCTGACACCAGATGAATGCTTGTCACATACTTGACACAGGTGGTGGACAAGGCACAGTTCCTGCCTTGGTAGGGAGAGTTGGAAGTCACCCAGGAGGGAAATAACTACAAGGGTCCAAGTGCTCCCATGCAGATATGGGAGATGTGCTGCAGGTGGACAGAGAGAAGTCCTGGCTTCTGACCAGAGCGTAGAGGGGAGGCTTCCTGGAGAAACCAGCACTTATGAGAAATGCCATCCATAACAAGTAAAACCTCTGGCAAAGAGAGCATGCCAGAAGGAAGGACAAGCACTCCGTTTGGGACTTGGAGTTTGGTGGAACTGAAAGGGTTAGAGCAGACCATTTTCTTCTTCCTCTAGTCCCCTCTACACCCCCACCCTCTTCTATCAGACAGGAGTTAAAGCGCAAGGTGAATCTAGTTTGCCTGGAGTAAAGGAGTTCACCACGGAGGATGACAGGGCCAGACCTATTATAGTCTGCGTCCCAGGTGTTTGGCTTTGGGTCTCGGGGAGAAGGGCCTTTACAGGGAAGCATCCTGGCAGCTCCACCCCCCTCCCACCCCTTCAGTCTGCAGAGGCAGCCTTGGAGTTGGTGTTTTTCTGTTTGCGAAAGCAGCGGGCTGAGCAAGGGTGTGTTTCTACAAGTGGCAGGACTGGACAGGTTGCTTGGGTGAGGCCGGGGGCAAGTGCCCTTGACTTCTGACCTTCAGTAAGTCCCTCTTAGGCCCATCCATTTCTTTGTCATAACAGTCACCTAGAGGGTGAAAAATAGCACTGTTTCTCTCAGCAGAGACTCAGTCCACCCACTTGGTCCTGACCCTGCCTCTCCTTTCTGGTGCTTTCTCAGCAATGCCTTGGTTTCTCTTTCCTTGTCCTCCAGCACCTGGCGCATGCAGTGTTCGGTGACTGGACTTGAGAGCCACGAGAGGATGGCCCTGTGTATTCTGTTCACTGTTGCTTTTCTCAGGCCCTGCGTATTGTAGGCACCTAATACATGTGAAAGGAATCATTGAAAAAACTTCAGGCCTTTCCAGGCGTTCTGTGGGTAGTTGTGGTTTCAGGTTCTGACCGCCTTAAAAGCTCCAAGAACTTCATTGCTGGTTCAGGTGGTAAGAGATTGAACCCTTATGTTCATTGGTGTCCATTCAGGATTTAAGGTCCCTTTCTCCTCAGGCCTGTGTTTCCCCTCAGTGTCAGGTAGCACCACGCTCGTATCATATCAGGGCCAGCTCCCTCTGGCCTGGCTGAGGATCGTGTGCCCAGCATGAGCATCCTTCATGTCTCTGATCTCCTTTCCAGAGGGTAGCTGGGCCCAACTGCCCTGCCCTTCCCTTCCCTGGGAATCAATCTAATGTCCCAGAAAGAGCCCTGGATGTGGAGTTCAGGAACTGGCTTTATGACTCAGTAAGTCTCCCAGAATGTTCTCCCCAGGTCTGTGAACCAGGGTCTTTTGTGCCTGCTTGTTCATTGAATGGCAGTGGATGCTTGATAAATTACCAAGTACAAACCAAATATCAGGCCTTACTCTTCACAGCGTGGCAGTTCACAGCAAAATGGACAAGAAAAACCTATAGACTTGCCAGCCAGAGGTGTTAATTAGTAGTTCCTCTTTGCCCAGGAGGCTCAAAGACAACTAAAGAGGCTGATTTTTAAATATTTTTAGTTTTTTTTTTTCACTTCTGTTGGTCTTTCATTTATTTCCATCTTTGTTCTTTGGCCTGTGTGGGCCTCCCATAGCAGTGGCCTCTCGTTGCAGAGCACCTGCTCTGGGCGCATGTGCTCCAGAGCTCTGGCTCAGTAGTTGGACACATCAGTCCAGCTGCTCAACGACACGTGGGATCTTCCCAGGCCAGGGATCCAACTGACGCCCCTTGCACTGCAAGGCTGTATTTTTACCCACTGGACCACCAGGGAAGCCCTGATTTTGAAATATTTTATTGAAATATTTTATTTAAAACAATGACAGAGAAATAACAATAGCTAACATGCGAATGCTGTTCTCAGCGCTTTAATAAGATGACTCCTCTTTCATCTTCAAGTGATCCTAGAGGTTAGTCTTTCAGCCCAGCTTTACTCCCGAGGGAGCTAAGTGACTTCTCCAAGGTCACAGGGCAAAAGACACGACAAGCTTGTAGCCCAGAGTCCCACACTCTGTTACCCTCCTATGCTTTAGCAGCCATGGGAGGAGAGAGTGTGTGCTCTGCACATTGTTTTTCAAGAATCTGTTATTGCTGGGAGTGGCTTCACGTTCACGTTATGTCCTGTGCGAGCTCACACCTGTAACTCTGGAGTCCCTTTCTGGAAGGTGGTCTTGCAGAGCTCGGGACAGCCTGGCCTGGGAGGAATGAGGTTTCCAGTACTGTGATGAGCACCACATGGCTGTCCACACTGGAGGAAGCCCAGCCACCACTGGTGGGAGCCCCACAGAAGGCTGATGCGGGGGCTGTCTTTCTGTGCAGGTGCTGTCTCTACCCACACGCCCGCGACACACGATGCCCTTCAGTGGTGAGAAGCAGTGCGTGGGCGAGGACCAGCCGAGCGATTCCGACTCTTCTCGGTTTTCCGAGAGCATGGCTTCTCTCAGTGACTACGAGAGCTCCAGGCAGAGCTTCACAAGTGACTCCTCCAGCAAGTCCAGCTCTCCTGCCTGTAAGCCAACAGGGAGCGGGGCTGTGGGGGCTTGGCATGGTTCCAGACACACTTTTTTTTTTTTTAGTCAAAATTTCAAAAATCATTTATTTGGCTGTGCTGGGTCTCAGTTGCAACCCGCAAGCCATATTTTTAGTTGCAGCATGCAAACTCCTAGTTGTGGTGTATGGGATCTAGTTTCCTGACCAGGGGTGGAACCCTGGCCGCCTGCATAGGGAGCACGGAGCCTTACGTACTGGACCACCAGGGAGGCCCCTAGACATGCCTGTCTGAGTGAGATCAAAGTCCTGACTTGCCCTCCTTTCTAGATGTACTGGAATGTCACTCTCAGGGTGCCCCCCGCTGTCTTGTACATGCTTTCAGCAATAAATAGCCACTAAAGTTTACAATCTGCCTGTTTTTATTTACATCACTGCCCCTGATCTGCTTTGGTTTGACCATAAATCAGATCTTCCAATCCCACCCTGTCTTCTCTCTCAGTCAGTGGAAAAACTACTCGAGACCTTTTTCTGAGCCACATTCAAGGAAAAATTCAAATCAGTCCTTTCTGATTTACATGGAAAGAAGCTTTCAGGGGTCAGGCAGGAAGTGAAATGATCTAAAGGGTTTCCTGCTTATTTCACAAGACCGTTGTGCAAATCACCTCCAGGAAAGGGGTGCCCATGAGGAGAATTACTACTTGATGGGTGTGAGGAAGATTTAGAGTGGCCATGGTAAAGGGAGGTGTCTTTTTCTTTTTGTGTGTGTGTAGAACCTAGAGATGTGTGAAGCAATATGTTTGTCTTATTTTTTAGCTTCTTAACTGACATTTTGTATAGAAAATATTAACTCTTTGAACTGCCAAAACACAGAGAAGCAACTAACATTTAATATGATCAAATGCCCACTTCAGAAAAAGTTTCTTCATCTGTATTTATGTTAAGTTAGTACATTCTCATTTTTAAAAAATGGAAAAGTAGATAGAAAAGAGCATATTGCCTATAATGTCACCCAAAAGTGACAGCTGACCGTGCTTTGTTGTATCTTCATTCTTCACATGGACACACATGTGCATGTGTATGTGGACTCATTTCACTTACTATTATAACTGAAACGTTTACTCGTGATAATGGTGGTTTTTTAACAAGTGACTCCTCCAGGTCCTTGTGCAACAGGGAGCGGGGCTGTGGGGCTTGGCATGGTTCCAGACACACTTTTTTTTTAGTCAAAATTTCAAAATCATTTATTTGGCTGTGCTGGGTCTCAGTTGCAACCCGAAGCCATATTTTTAGTTGCAGCATGCAAACTCCTAGTTGTGGTGTATGGGATCTAGTTTCCTGACCAGGGGTGGAACCCTGGCCGCCTGCATAGGGAGCACGGAGCCTTACGTACTGGACCACCAGGGAGGCCCCTAGACATGCCTGTCTGAGTGAGATCAAAGTCCTGACTTGCCCTCCTTTCTAGATGTACTGGAATGTCACTCTCAGGGTGCCCCCCGCTGTCTTGTACATGCTTTCAGCAATAAATAGCCACTAAAGTTTACAATCTGCCTGTTTTTATTTACATCACTGCCCCTGATCTGCTTTGGTTTGACCATAAATCAGATCTTCCAATCCCACCCTGTCTTCTCTCTCAGTCAGTGGAAAAACTACTCGAGACCTTTTTCTGAGCCACATTCAAGGAAAAATTCAAATCAGTCCTTTCTGATTTACATGGAAAGAAGCTTTCAGGGGTCAGGCAGGAAGTGAAATGATCTAAAGGGTTTCCTGCTTATTTCACAAGACCGTTGTGCAAATCACCTCCAGGAAAGGGGTGCCCATGAGGAGAATTACTACTTGATGGGTGTGAGGAAGATTTAGAGTGGCCATGGTAAAGGGAGGTGTCTTTTTCTTTTTGTGTGTGTGTAGAACCTAGAGATGTGTGAAGCAATATGTTTGTCTTATTTTTTAGCTTCTTAACTGACATTTTGTATAGAAAATATTAACTCTTTGAACTGCCAAAACACAGAGAAGCAACTAACATTTAATATGATCAAATGCCCACTTCAGAAAAAGTTTCTTCATCTGTATTTATGTTAAGTTAGTACATTCTCATTTTTAAAAAATGGAAAAGTAGATAGAAAAGAGCATATTGCCTATAATGTCACCCAAAAGTGACAGCTGACCGTGCTTTGTTGTATCTTCATTCTTCACATGGACACACATGTGCATGTGTATGTGGACTCATTTCACTTACTATTATAACTGAAACGTTTACTCGTGATAATGGTGGTTTTTTTTTAATGGTTTTCATGACTACTTGTTACTTTATCAAGTGAATATACCATCAGTTTATTTAACTTCTGATTTATCATTGGACATTTAGTTCATTTCCTTTTCTTTTTTGCTGTTACAAATAGTGCTTTATGAACATCGTGGTGCATGTAAAGCCTTTCCAGGCATTTGTTTGTATATAATTGGATTGCTGGGCTAAAGGGTACCGATGTTGTCAGGGAGAATGTTCATGGGAAAGAGAACTGGCACAAGAATTTGTTAGCGGCCACCCAGCTTTGAGTACCTTTTCTCATTCTTTACACTGGATACAGGCTGACAGGGTACCTGGCGTCCTGAAGAAGGGCTTGACTAACGGTGGGCGCCTTTCCTCCTCCCTCTCCCCCTCCTCCTCTGCCACCTCCATGTCGTCTACCATCTCCTTCTCTTCTTCTTTCTCATTTCTAAACTTATTTCAGGTAGCAAAGCATTGGAAATCAGGATTATTTGAGGTAGTGATTTTTAATGAACAGAAGCTGAGAGTTCCAACAATGATTTCAAAAAGACACGGCTTATTAGAATAACTTTTGAATCATCTTACAAATAACTGAAATAATTCTTTCCTCACTATTTCCTACTGAGAACTAGATGTGGTCAGCTTATGAGATTCATTTTATTTTAATTATCTACATTTATTGAATTCTTACCATGTTCTTTACTTAAATTATCTTGTTTAATCACGTTAGAACAATCCTATGAGGAGGTAAGTTATGCTTCTGTGGAATCAAATGGTAACTACCAATTACTTAGAATTGAGCTCTTTGAACTGCCAAAACACAGAGAAGCAACTAACATTTAATATGATCAAATGCCCACTTCAGAAAAAGTTTCTTCATCTGTATTTATGTTAAGTTAGTACATTCTCATTTTTAAAAAATGGAAAAGTAGATAGAAAAGAGCATATTGCCTATAATGTCACCCAAAAGTGACAGCTGACCGTGCTTTGTTGTATCTTCATTCTTCACATGGACACACATGTGCATGTGTATGTGGACTCATTTCACTTACTATTATAACTGAAACGTTTACTCGTGATAATGGTGGTTTTTTAATGGTTTTCATGACTACTTGTTACTTTATCAAGTGAATATACCATCAGTTTATTTAACTTCTGATTTATCATTGGACATTTAGTTCATTTCCTTTTCTTTTTTGCTGTTACAAATAGTGCTTTATGAACATCGTGGTGCATGTAAAGCCTTTCCAGGCATTTGTTTGTATATAATTGGATTGCTGGGCTAAAGGGTACCGATGTTGTCAGGGAGAATGTTCATGGGAAAGAGAACTGGCACAAGAATTTGTTAGCGGCCACCCAGCTTTGAGTACCTTTTCTCATTCTTTACACTGGATACAGGCTGACAGGGTACCTGGCGTCCTGAAGAAGGGCTTGACTAACGGTGGGCGCCTTTCCTCCTCCCTCTCCCCCTCCTCCTCTGCCACCTCCATGTCGTCTACCATCTCCTTCTCTTCTTCTTTCTCATTTCTAAACTTATTTCAGGTAGCAAAGCATTGGAAATCAGGATTATTTGAGGTAGTGATTTTTAATGAACAGAAGCTGAGAGTTCCAACAATGATTTCAAAAAGACACGGCTTATTAGAATAACTTTTGAATCATCTTACAAATAACTGAAATAATTCTTTCCTCACTATTTCCTACTGAGAACTAGATGTGGTCAGCTTATGAGATTCATTTTATTTTAATTATCTACATTTATTGAATTCTTACCATGTTCTTTACTTAAATTATCTTGTTTAATCACGTTAGAACAATCCTATGAGGAGGTAAGTTATGCTTCTGTGGAATCAAATGGTAACTACCAATTACTTAGAATTGAGCTATACTGTGTTCACTTTTAGATATTATAGTTTTAAAAAGTCAGTTCATAGTGGGTCTACTTAAATTAATGAGTTATGACTTACAGAATAAAATGTAGTCATCAATTTCCTGTAGAGTACATGTAATAAATACAGAGAGCAATATGTGCTGAAAAATGAGGTGATTTAGTTTTTTAACGTAACGTGTAATAGCCTATATTAACAAAATTTTTTTGGAAACATTTAACAATTTATTATCAATAAAATAACTGAAGCTATCGAAGGACTTTTGAAATTTTTGAAGTATCAACAGGGGAACTGACTGATTTCAATAGACATTCTTCTTACTTGTAAAACCCTGAAAAGAGGGCTTCCCTGGTGGTCCAGTGGGTAAGAACACCGCCTTGCAGTACAAGGGGCACCAGTTTGATCCCTGGCCTGGGAGGATCCCAAGTGCAGCGGAGCGGCTGGACCAGTGTGTCCAACTACCGAGCCAGAGCTCTGGAGCACATGTGCCCAGAGCCGGTGTTCTGCAGCGAGAGAGGCCACTGCAATGGGAGGCCCACACAGGCTGAAGAACAAGAATGGAAATGAATGAAAGACCAATAGAAGTGGCCAAAAAAAAAAAAAAAAACCCTGAAGATAATATGCTGAAGTAGCTTAAACCCTGTGTGCTTCAGGAGGCGTCACTAGACGACAGCTCCTCTGTGGCTTTACCTGGGTTTTGTTTCCTTTCAGCGATGAGCCCTCCCAGGGTCGTGACCCTTGATGAAGTGATGGCTGCAGCAAGGAACTTGTCGAACATGACGCTTGTTCACGAGATTGCTGTAAATGAGAGCTTTCAACTGAAGCGAGATGCCCTTCCTGAGAACAGGTAAGGAGACATCTGTCGTGCCTAAACTGTGCTGCAGACTCTGCCTGTGTGTCTGTGTATTGCAATCCCACATACTCACCCTGATTGCTCGACAGTCTTGTATGATATATACAGGGAGTTAACAGTACAGGAAGGCCCTACATACAACCTTTCAAGGTGTGAACTTTCAAAGATGCAAATGTGTCCTTGTATGCCAGCTGTTGGACTGTACTACTATACTTTTCAAGATACTCTACTGTAAGATTAAAAAAAAAATTTATGTGTTTGTTTTTTACGTATTATTTGTGTGAAAAGTGCTATAAACCTACTATAGTAAAGTCCTATATAGTCAGTGGTGTTAGTTGGATACCTAGGCTAACTTTCTTGGGCTTACAAACAAACTGGGCTTACAAACATGCTCTCAGAATGGAACTCGTTCTTATATAGGGGACTTACTGTATTTAGGTCTCTAACAAGGTCTTATACTTGTTTTTAAAATCGTTCCTCTAGGGTATATGTCACTCATAATCATTAGAGTTTTAGAATTCAGCTTATGCATCACCTCCTGAGGGAAGCTTCTCCTGACATTCCTGAGCCCACTACACCACATGAAATTCCCTTCTAAAAACTCCAGTAGCCCCCTCTCCCTCCACCTTGCTGAAGTGTCTTACAATTTTAGGTTCAGTATCTTGTCTTTCCACTGGACCAAAGCCTTATTCATGGAGAAGCTATGTCAATATTGTTTGCTCTATCCTTATTGTCTGGCAGAGTGCCAGACATCTAGTACATGCTCAAGAAATATTTGCAACCTGACTTACTAAAAACTGATATTCAGGTTGTGAAAGACAAATGAATGCAACTGAGCTTCCAGAGTGCTAAGAGGTGATCTAGAAACCTCTGGAGATAGGAATCCCAGCTGCATAGGTACCCCTGATAACCTCATGCCCAAGGGATCTCTAGATAGAGCCATGCCCTTATAGCCCACCTCAGTCTTTCCAGTTTCCATGGCTCTCAAGTTCCCTGAGATAAAAGTAGAAAAGACTTACAGCCATGACTGCAGGTAGATCATCATTAGAGGTGGAATTGGCTCATGGATAACCACACTGGATTGGAAACCCCACAGTGCCGTGTATGAATCAGGAGACATTCTCTCTAACAGTGAAGACAACATATAATACTTGATTCCATTCAGAAGGTCTTTGTTCTGAAGCATTCTTCCTGGTTGGTGTATTCAAGCCAAGTACCGAAGCTTGTAAAGTCAAGAGCAAAAATCCATCCCCGTGATGTTTGTCTTTGTTCTATAATTGCTGGAAAGAGTCACAGATATCAGAAATGGCATTTATGTTGAATAAATCTATTCAGGCAACTAGAGTAAGTTTTAGCATTTAAAGTGGCCAGGTAGAATATAACATTTGCAGTTACAAAAACATTTTTAATTCACATTCCTCAGAAAGCTGATTTCTATTTCTCCTACATTATTGTATTTTTAGCTATTTGGATTTTAAAAAGAGAAAATAGGTGATATGCTTAACCATCAAATTATTCATTCATTTGCCATGCATTCAGTGAACTTTCAGTAGATGCCAAGTGCTGCGCTAGATGTGGTGGCAGGTGCCTAGAGGAAGAAGTGGCTTCTACCCGAGAGAGCTGTATAGCCCTGTGTGGCATAGAGACTTGGAGTAATTACAGTTCAGGGAAACATGCTTTTTTAAAAGAAGTTACAAAATGGTGTGGAGTTCAGTAGGGATTTTAGCATGCCCCTATTTGCGGGCATTAATGTTGACAGGATAAAGCCTTATTCATGGAGAAGCTATGTCAATATTGTTTGCTCTATCCTTATTGTCTGGCAGAGTGCCAGACATCTAGTACATGCTCAAGAAATATTTGCAACCTGACTTACTAAAAACTGATATTCAGGTTGTGAAAGACAAATGAATGCAACTGAGCTTCCAGAGTGCTAAGAGGTGATCTAGAAACCTCTGGAGATAGGAATCCCAGCTGCATAGGTACCCCTGATAACCTCATGCCCAAGGGATCTCTAGATAGAGCCATGCCCTTATAGCCCACCTCAGTCTTTCCAGTTTCCATGGCTCTCAAGTTCCCTGAGATAAAAGTAGAAAAGACTTACAGCCATGACTGCAGGTAGATCATCATTAGAGGTGGAATTGGCTCATGGATAACCACACTGGATTGGAAACCCCACAGTGCCGTGTATGAATCAGGAGACATTCTCTCTAACAGTGAAGACAACATATAATACTTGATTCCATTCAGAAGGTCTTTGTTCTGAAGCATTCTTCCTGGTTGGTGTATTCAAGCCAAGTACCGAAGCTTGTAAAGTCAAGAGCAAAAATCCATCCCCGTGATGTTTGTCTTTGTTCTATAATTGCTGGAAAGAGTCACAGATATCAGAAATGGCATTTATGTTGAATAAATCTATTCAGGCAACTAGAGTAAGTTTTAGCATTTAAAGTGGCCAGGTAGAATATAACATTTGCAGTTACAAAAACATTTTTAATTCACATTCCTAAGAAAGCTGATTTCTATTTCTCCTACATTATTGTATTTTTAGCTATTTGGATTTTAAAAAGAGAAAATAGGTGATATGCTTAACCATCAAATTATTCATTCATTTGCCATGCATTCAGTGAACTTTCAGTAGATGCCAAGTGCTGCGCTAGATGTGGTGGCAGGTGCCTAGAGGAAGAAGTGGCTTCTACCCGAGAGAGCTGTATAGCCCTGTGTGGCATAGAGACTTGGAGTAATTACAGTTCAGGGAAACATGCTTTTTTAAAAGAAGTTACAAAATGGTGTGGAGTTCAGTAGGGATTTTAGCATGCCCCTATTTGCGGGCATTAATGTTGACAGGATAAAGCAAGGTGGCCACCTACTCTATTGTGAGGCTTTTCTAGGAAAGCTCCTATTTCAGCAGTGTGGTCTGGCAACTTTAAATGGGACATCTAAGCTGGAGCTGGCAGGCGTTCAAGCGCATGTCTGCCTGGGACCAATCTGTTCTGTTTCGTGCCACGAAATGTCCGCTGTTAAGGAAAGAGCAACTTTGCGATCTCATCCTGAAACCTAGACCAAGTCTGAAGGCCTGTGTAGAAGATTAGCTTGGGGGACTTCCCTGGTGTCCAGTGGTTGAGATTTTGCTGTCATTGCAGGGGTCATGGGTTTGATCCCTGGTCTAGAAATTAGCATCCTCCATGCTGTGCAATGTTGCCGAAAGATTTCTTTTAAAGGTGGGGAGTAGCTGGGTGAATTCTGATATCTCCTTAGGACAGAATTTTATTTAATTTATTTTTATTTTTGGCTGTACTGGGCGTTGCTTTTACATGGATTTCCTTTAGTTGTAGCGTACTGGTTTCTCATTGCTGTGGCTTCTCTTGTTGTGGAGCACGGGCTGTAGGTGCGGGCTTTAGTAGTTGCGGCACACAAGCTAAGTAGTTGTGACTTGTGGGCTTCGTTGCTCTACAGTATGTGGAATCTTCCTGAATCAGGGATCAAACCTGTGTCAACTGCATTGGCAGGCAGATTCTTATCCACTGTGCTACCAGGGAAGTCCTAGGACAGAACTTCATGAACGCATCAAAAGGCGGTACAGGGCTTCCCCTGGTGGTCCAGTGGGTAAGGACACCGCCTTGCAGTGCAGGGGGTGCTGGTTCGATCCCTGGCCTGGGAAGATCCCACGTGCCCTGGAGCGGCTGGACCGATGTGTCCAATCAATGAGCCGGAGCTCTGGAGCGCATGCGCCCAGAGCCGGTGCTCTGCGAGGACGGACGCCACCGCGATGGGAGACCCACAGGAGCCAAAGAACAGATGAAGATGGAGAAATGAAGGACCAATAGAGGTGGCCCGCCCGCTCCCCTCCCTCCCCAACCCAACCCCCGCCCAAAATAAATGAATAAATAAATCTTTAAAAAAAAAAAAAAAAAAAAAAAGGCGGTACAGTGGGTAAAGAGTCTGCCTTGCAGTGCAAGGGGCGCCGGCTGGATCCCTGGCCTGGGAAGATCCCAAGTGCCATGGAACGGCGGGACCAACGTGTCCAATTAGGAGTCAGTGCCCTGGAGCACATGCACCCAGAGCCTGTGTTCTGCAGCGAGAGAGGCCACTGCCATGGGAGGCCCACACAGACCAAGAAATAAAGATGGATGAAAATAAATAAATAAAAAAACAGTAAAAGAGGCCAAAATTAAGAAAAAAAAAAAAGCTCTAGGAAGGAAGCACTTTAAAAATATAGGGGAGACACTTAAGACAGAATATTAAATGAAATAAGTATATAATATTATACAGACACACTATTAAAACAGTTGTATTAAAACCATTCACTGAATGTATGTCAAATATGTCAGAAGATTAATAGCATTGTGAGCAGTTTTTACTCTCTTTCTCATTTTCTAAGATTTCTACAATTTTTATAATTAAGAAAAATAGTGCTTATTTTTAGAAATGATCTATTTTATTGCTATAGCTTGGCTGGTCGAGTGAGGCACATTGTCCATCAGGCCTTCTGGGACGTCTTGGAATCAGAACTGAATGCTGAGCCTCCTGAGTATGAACATGCCATCAAACTATTTGAAGAAATCAGAGAGGCAAGTTGATGCTGTCTGTATTCATTAGTAATCCCCATGACCCCACCCCAAAGGCTGTTTCTGGTTCTCCAGAGTGTATTAGAAGCTCTTTTTGAAACACTGAGCCAGTTCAGTCACTGGAAGAGTTTTTGTCTGCACCTTCAGGAGTGGGATGGAGGCTGGGAAAACAGGGCAGGATAGGAGCACAGACCAGTGCTTAGCACATAGATAGTGGCTGTGGGCTTCAGAGCTGAGTTAGATAGGTCTGCTTTAGTGATCTGCTTCTGCTATCTGCTAATTCTCAGTCTCCTGAGTAGTTGCAAGAATTAAATCAGATGACAGTTATGGCTAACGTTTCACAAGATACTTGCTCTGTGCTAAGCACTAGATGATTTGTTTGTCCTTACCATAGTCCTGTGAGGTACTTATGCCTGTTACTATTTTATATAAAGAAACCGAGTTTCCTGACTTACCCAAGGTCACACAGCTTTGAGGGGTGGAAGGGATTTGAACTGAGGCACTCCCTCTCAGAGCTCATGTTCCTAACCATGTGCTACATCTGATGGGTAGTGAATAGGTAGCTTATATAATATATAGTGTGCGTGCATGCTAAGTCACTTCAGTTGTCTGATGCTTTGCGACCCCATGGACCATAGGCCATTAGGCTCCTCTGTCCATTAGATTCTCCTCCAGGAAACAGTACTGGAGTGGATTGCCATGCCCTCCTCCAGGGGATATTTCCAACCCAGAGGTTGAACCTGAGCCTCTTAACAGCTCTGCATTGGTAGACAGGTTCTTTACCACTAGTGGCTCCTGGGAGGTCCATACTATATACTATTTCACATATAAACATACTGTATGATACTAATGGGACCCACGGTAATGTTTCTGTTTTCCCTTCTTTCAAAGGTTCGTCTGAAGCCCTGATCTGCAACTTGTTCTTTCTTTGCATGCTTTCTCTATAAACTTTATTTTTTTCAATTATATATATATTTTTTATGACCATCTTTTTGGCCATCTTTTTTTTTCCTCTGTAAACTTTTTAAAGTTCTTTCAACAGTTTTGCTTCCTTGCCAGTTGTTTTCATTCTGATAGTGTTAGTAACTTCCCATGGGAAGGAAGGGGAGGTTTTCATTCAGAAGATAGATCTTTCCTTTTAGAGACAGGACACTGGCATGCTCCTCTGATCTATCCACCCAGTCAGGGCAAGCCTCTGTGACATCCAGGACATCCAGATACTTCAGGGAGCTGCATTATCTGGACACTGAAATGAAAAAAAACAAAAATGGCAGCCTTTCTTCATGTGATGACACTGTTCGTCTTTCTTCCCTTCCTCTTGTGCAGATTCTCCTCTCTTTTCTGACTCCTGGTGGCAACCGGCTTCGCAACCAGATCTGTGAAGTTTTGGACACAGACCTCATTAGGCAGCAGGCAGAGCACAGTGCCGTGGACATCCAGGGCCTGGCCAACTACGTCATCAGTACGATGGGAAAGCTGTGCGCCCCAGTGCGGGATGACGACATCAGGGAGTTGAAGGCTACCAGCAACATCGTGGAGGTGCTGAGGTTAGCAATGGCTGCCTGCGTATTCTTAGAGTACCTTTGAGTGCATTCAGAAGGGAAATGTGGGGAATTGAGGAGCACAGAGTAATAATTGGTCTCCCAATAGAATCCTTGACCCGAGGAAAAAACCAGCTAAGCAAGGGGCGAGTCAATCATTTATTCTGTGCAGGGAGTTTTCAGAGAATGACCTAACAAAGCTGTTAGTTGCCAGTGCTGGGCCCTAGGGATGCAGTGATGAAAGGGGCCGATATGATCTCTAACCGCAGGGAGTTGACAGTTTAATGGGGAGACAGCTCTGAACAAGGAATTCCAGTTGTGATAAAGTGCTGTGGAAGGAGAGGTAGAGAGGACTCACAGAGTTCCCTGGCAGAGACACCCAATATCCTCAAGGATCCAGGAAGCCTTCTTCATTAGGTCGAGTATTAGTAGCTGCTATGACATGTAAACCTTGAATTCTCAGTGCTTTACCCAGTAAAAGTTTGTTTCTTACTCATGCCACAGTCCAAGTCAGGGTTCTTGTTCAGCAGCTTTCCAAGTGCCATTCAGAGACCCAGGCTCCTTCTCTCCTTGGCTCCACTGTTGCCCAGGTCGTTGGAGTCCCTTACATTCAGCTGGTGAATGAGACAGAGATGATGAGGAAGGCATGCTGCTGCTGTTTAGTCACTCAGTCCTGTCCGACTCTTCTGCAGCTCCATGCACTGTAGCCTACCAGGCTCCTGTGTCCATGGGATTTTCCAAACAAGATTACTGGAATGAGTTGCCATTCCTTTCTTTAGGGGGATCTTCCCAACCCAGGGATTGAACCTGCGTCTTGTGCATTGGCAGGTAGATTCTTTACCACTGAGCCACCTGGGAAGCCCTGAGGAAGGCATATCCAATATTTAACAACCTTGGCCCAGGAGTGACAGATTCTATTGACCATACTTAGGTCAGGGGGCCCCTGTAGACTGAAGTGGACCCTGGGAAATGTGGTTGCTGTGTGGAATCTCATTTCCCACCCCAGATCTATGCTGCAGATAGGGAAATGAACCTTTGTGGTTGGCTGGCTAGCCCTACTACGGCTTCCTAAGGAAGTAATGTGTACAGTAAGATCATAAGACTCTAGTCTGGCTCTGTAGACAACAACTTCTTTGTGATTCCAGAGAAAAGAGGAGTTTGCAATATTTTTTTGCCATTGTTTCTCCTTTCCTTTTTTTTGGTGAATACAGCCACACTGGGAATTAAATATCATGTAGTAGTATTGGAAAGGGAAGGGGAGTAAGCTGGTTTGCATATAGCAGGTTTCTTATTTTATGACTTTTGGAAAGTTGACAATTTCTCCAAGCCGCACTTTCCCCATCTGTAAAATGGACTGGAAATGCCCTTAAAGTTGCACTCAGCTCTGACAGATTGAGATTCTACCACTGCAGAATCCTTGTTTTGAATGATCTTATTACCCGTGAGTGACAATGAAATCTCTGGTGTTCATCTTGCTCATATATTGAGCACTTACTGGCTGCTACTGTCCCCTGCATTTTAAAAACGTTGTCTCATTGACTCTTCACAACATCTCTCCAAGGTTGATTGTGTTCCTCTCTTTCACAGGTGAGAAAACTAAGGCTCAGAGAGATTGAGTAACTTATTCCTGGCCACAGAGCTGGTCAGTTGTAAAGCTGCAATCGAATACAGGGCTGCCCAACTCTGAAATGCAGTGATTTCCCATGCTTCACTGCCTTGTCCTTTTATTTTTCTTATTTCCTTAGGAGTAGAAACAGGGTATACTATATTCAGACTCCTTAAAATTTCAGGAACTTTCCAATGAAAATTGCTCCTTGAATCTTCTTTTGTCTCATTGTTAAGATGCATTGTTCATACTTTTTAGTGTCTGTCAGATTATGGCTGATTGTGATGAATCAGCTGGAAGGTATATTTGCTAAAGCAAATACTCCGGAGATCTCTGGGAGAGTACATTTGGAATGAGCCATGGAAGGGGGAAATTCCATTTTGAACCTATTGACCATACTTAGGTCAGGGGGCCCCTGTAGACTGAAGTGGACCCTGGGAAATGTGGTTGCTGTGTGGAATCTCATTTCCCACCCCAGATCTATGCTGCAGATAGGGAAATGAACCTTTGTGGTTGGCTGGCTAGCCCTACTACGGCTTCCTAAGGAAGTAATGTGTACAGTAAGATCATAAGACTCTAGTCTGGCTCTGTAGACAACAACTTCTTTGTGATTCCAGAGAAAAGAGGAGTTTGCAATATTTTTTTGCCATTGTTTCTCCTTTCCTTTTTTTTGGTGAATACAGCCACACTGGGAATTAAATATCATGTAGTAGTATTGGAAAGGGAAGGGGAGTAAGCTGGTTTGCATATAGCAGGTTTCTTATTTTATGACTTTTGGAAAGTTGACAATTTCTCCAAGCCGCACTTTCCCCATCTGTAAAATGGACTGGAAATGCCCTTAAAGTTGCACTCAGCTCTGACAGATTGAGATTCTACCACTGCAGAATCCTTGTTTTGAATGATCTTATTACCCGTGAGTGACAATGAAATCTCTGGTGTTCATCTTGCTCATATATTGAGCACTTACTGGCTGCTACTGTCCCCTGCATTTTAAAAACGTTGTCTCATTGACTCTTCACAACATCTCTCCAAGGTTGATTGTGTTCCTCTCTTTCACAGGTGAGAAAACTAAGGCTCAGAGAGATTGAGTAACTTATTCCTGGCCACAGAGCTGGTCAGTTGTAAAGCTGCAATCGAATACAGGGCTGCCCAACTCTGAAATGCAGTGATTTCCCATGCTTCACTGCCTTGTCCTTTTATTTTTCTTATTTCCTTAGGAGTAGAAACAGGGTATACTATATTCAGACTCCTTAAAATTTCAGGAACTTTCCAATGAAAATTGCTCCTTGAATCTTCTTTTGTCTCATTGTTAAGATGCATTGTTCATACTTTTTAGTGTCTGTCAGATTATGGCTGATTGTGATGAATCAGCTGGAAGGTATATTTGCTAAAGCAAATACTCCGGAGATCTCTGGGAGAGTACATTTGGAATGCATGTGTAATGCCTTTTATGAAGAGTGTCCTTGTCAAAGTGATCAGAATTTCAAAACCATTGCAGAGATGTTTATCTTTTCCAACCTTTAAAATAAATAATAGTTAATGAATTTCTGATTATTTTCTTGATCACCTGTCTAACCATTTAACCTCTGAAATTTTTAGGCAAATATTTCATGTCCTGGACCTCATGAAAATGGACATGGTCAATTTTACAATTCAGAGTCTCAGACCACATCTTCAGCGCCAGTTGGTGGATTATGAGAGAACCAAGTTCCAAGAAATTTTAGAAGAAACTCCAAGTAAGTACATAGAAGTGTGTGTATAAGTTGGGGTGAAAATATGATGTTTTGGTTCTTTTTTTTTTTTTTAACTTTGGCCTCTTTTATTGGTCCTTAATTTATTTATTTGCATCCATCTTAATTCTTTGGCCTGTGGGGGCCTCCCATCGCAGTGGCTCCTCTCGCTGCAGAGCACTGGCTCTGGGCGCATGTGCTCCAGAGCGCTGATTCACAATTGGACACACTGGTCTAGCCGCGCCGTGGCATGTGGGATCTTCCCATGCCAGGGATCAAACTGGTGTCCCTTGCACTGCAAGGCGGATTCCCTACCCACTGGACCACCAGGGAAGCCCATGTTTTGGTTCTTGACATCTTAAATAGTATCACTAAAGACTTTCAGGATCTCTGCTCAACATTTTTTGACTTCTAAAATTAACATCACAAATTTACAGCTGTTGACTCTGACTGTAGGAACTGTGCTGAGCACTATTCTTTATGCATTTTAAAAAAAATTTATTAAACACCTTCTGTGTCCCAGACACATCTTTGGTGCTGTGAATATTTCAGCGATCAAATAGAATAAAGCTGCAGCTCCCAAGGAGATGACCGAGCAGGCATGACGAATAAGCAAGCATATATTGTCAGATGTGCTATGTAGTGCTGTGAAGAAAAGTAGGAGAAAGAGACAGACAGTAATGGGGCAGGAGTAGGGGGTGATTTTTTTAGGTGAGGTATAGGGGAGGCCTCTCAGAGAAGTGACATTTGAGCAGAGTTTGCAATGGAATGAGGAAGGACCATGTGAAGATGTGAGGGAAGAACATGCCAGTCAGAAAGAGCTGCAAGTACAAAGGCCCTGCAGCAGAAACTGGCTTGTGTGTTGTACAGAGAGTAGACAGTGTGGCTGGAGTGGAGTAGGAGTAGGCAGGAGAAAGTGGTAGCAGAGGAGGCCGAGAGGCAGACAGAGGCAGGTTCTGTAGAGCTTTTGCAAGGACATCAAAGTCGTCAATCCTAAAGGAAATCAACACTGAATATTCATTGGAAGGACTGATGCTGAAGCTGAAGCTTCAATACGTTGGCCACCTGATGCAAAGAGCCAACTCATAGAAAAGATCCTGATGCTGGGAAAGATTGAGGGCAGGAGGAGAAGGGGGCGACAGAGGATGAGATGGTTGGATGGCATCACTGACTCAATGGACATGAGTTTGGGCAAGCTCCAGGAGATAGTGAAGGACAGGGAAGCCTGGAGTGCTGCAGTACACGGGGGCAACCAAGAGTGGGACATGACTGAGCAACTGAACAACAAAATAGAGGCCTGTTAGGAAATGAGAGGAATTTAGATTTCATTCCAAATGTGACGGAGAGTCATTAGAGAGTTTGAACAGAAAAGTAGCATCTGCTTCTTAGTTTTAGAATATAGTCCAACGCCTGGGTAGAGACTAGATTCTATGGGAGCAAGAAGGAAAGCAGGGGTACCACTTAGGTGGTGTCACAAATGGTGGGCTGGTCCGGGTAGTAGTGGTGGAAGCAGTGAGAAGAAGTCAGGTTCTGGTTGTATTTTGAAAATGAAGTAAAAAGATTCGCTGCAAACTGGATGAGGGAAAAAAGAGAGTTAAGAATGACTCTCAGCAGCTGGCTGAATGGTGATGCCTGTTAGTGAGATGGGAGAGACCCTGAAAAGAAGGGCGGGAGATGCAATGAAATCAGAGTTCAGTTTTGGACTTGTGAATTCTGAGATCTTGTTTGACATCAACGTGAAAATACTAGTTAGGTGTTTAGATATGGACCAGAGTTTGGAGAGGGTAGAAGTAGTGTACATCTAAAGTCATGGAACTGGGTACTAGCTAACACATATAGAATGCTTACCATATTCTAAACACTTTACCTGTTTTAACTGATTTAATCTTTATAACCAGGGACTTTTATGGATGAGGAAAATGAGGCAAAGGGAGACTAAATCACTTGCCCCCATAATACAACTTGAGAGTTGTGGAGCTGAGACTCACCCCAGAAGTCTGACTCCACACGCCTCTCTTGCTCCATGCTCTTATCCCAGGATTACACTAGGTGAGATTACCTAGAGTGAGTGTAGACACCGAGAGGACCTGCCCCAGGACTCTCGCACTCCTGGAGCTTAAGAAGAAAAGGATCCAACAACAGAGACTGCAAAAGGATAGCCAGAGAGGTGAAGCAAGCTAGGAGAGGGTGATGCTGAAGCTGAAGCTTCAATCGTTGGCCACCTGATGCAAAGAGCCAACTCATAGAAAAGATCCTGATGCTGGGAAAGATTGAGGGCAGGAGGAGAAGGGGGCGACAGAGGATGAGATGGTTGGATGGCATCACTGACTCAATGGACATGAGTTTGGGCAAGCTCCAGGAGATAGTGAAGGACAGGGAAGCCTGGAGTGCTGCAGTACACGGGGGCAACCAAGAGTGGGACATGACTGAGCAACTGAACAACAAAATAGAGGCCTGTTAGGAAATGAGAGGAATTTAGATTTCATTCCAAATGTGACGGAGAGTCATTAGAGAGTTTGAACAGAAAAGTAGCATCTGCTTCTTAGTTTTAGAATATAGTCCAACGCCTGGGTAGAGACTAGATTCTATGGGAGCAAGAAGGAAAGCAGGGGTACCACTTAGGTGGTGTCACAAATGGTGGGCTGGTCCGGGTAGTAGTGGTGGAAGCAGTGAGAAGAAGTCAGGTTCTGGTTGTATTTTGAAAATGAAGTAAAAAGATTCGCTGCAAACTGGATGAGGGAAAAAAGAGAGTTAAGAATGACTCTCAGCAGCTGGCTGAATGGTGATGCCTGTTAGTGAGATGGGAGAGACCCTGAAAAGAAGGGCGGGAGATGCAATGAAATCAGAGTTCAGTTTTGGACTTGTGAATTCTGAGATCTTGTTTGACATCAACGTGAAAATACTAGTTAGGTGTTTAGATATGGACCAGAGTTTGGAGAGGGTAGAAGTAGTGTACATCTAAAGTCATGGAACTGGGTACTAGCTAACACATATAGAATGCTTACCATATTCTAAACACTTTACCTGTTTTAACTGATTTAATCTTTATAACCAGGGACTTTTATGGATGAGGAAAATGAGGCAAAGGGAGACTAAATCACTTGCCCCCATAATACAACTTGAGAGTTGTGGAGCTGAGACTCACCCCAGAAGTCTGACTCCACACGCCTCTCTTGCTCCATGCTCTTATCCCAGGATTACACTAGGTGAGATTACCTAGAGAGTGAGTGTAGACACCGAGAGGACCTGCCCCAGGACTCTCGCACTCCTGGAGCTTAAGAAGAAAAGGATCCAACAACAGAGACTGCAAAAGGATAGCCAGAGAGGTGAAGCAAGCTAGGAGAGGGTGATGTCCTGCAAGACAGATGAATAACGTGTTCAGAGGAGGAAAATATGATGAGCTGTGACAGATGCTGCTGAGTGGTCCAGAAAGATGAAACTAAGGCTTGAGCATTGTACGTGACCATGTGAGGATCCTTGGTAATTGTGATGGGAGCAGTTTCAGTGGACTAGTGAGCACTAAGTCAGACTGGGTGGGGGAGGCCAAGAAAGAATGGGAGAGGAGGATTACCTCATCGAATCCACACAATTCCTCAGTGAGGACAACCACAGTTTAGGTCTGAGTTAGGTGATCTCTCCATCCTACCTTATGCTTTGCTTTGTGGACTTGAACTCTTCTGTCAAGATAATCAATGTGATAGTCTTATGTAAACAGACTCAAACGTATGCCTCTTTTAAAGGAACTCCAGCGGGCCGGAGCCTGTCCAGGGTAGAGGGCCCAGGCCACAGAGGGTGATCTGAGGAACAGTCATTGAGCTGGGCCCATAGTGCCTAGTAACAGGAAGAGCCAGGTGGGCCACGGATACTGCCTGCCATGTTGATCGTGATTCAGGGCTCTGGTTAAATTCTGAAGGGCAGACTAGGACTCATGGGAGGGAATGAGCAGCCAGCCAGTTTCACCTTCCTAGTGGCTGGAGCTGTTCTTTAACTTCAGCATGGACTTCCTATTACTCATAGTGGCCCACGTTGGCTAACATTTTGTTTGAGTGCTTATCATTGATCTTTTTTCCAAGCACCTTGTTTAACTGATTATCTTTAAAAAACATCTAAAGTCATGGAACTGGGTACTAGCTAACACATATAGAATGCTTACCATATTCTAAACACTTTACCTGTTTTAACTGATTTAATCTTTATAACCAGGGACTTTTATGGATGAGGAAAATGAGGCAAAGGGAGACTAAATCACTTGCCCCCATAATACAACTTGAGAGTTGTGGAGCTGAGACTCACCCCAGAAGTCTGACTCCACACGCCTCTCTTGCTCCATGCTCTTATCCCAGGATTACACTAGGTGAGATTACCTAGAGAGTGAGTGTAGACACCGAGAGGACCTGCCCCAGGACTCTCGCACTCCTGGAGCTTAAGAAGAAAAGGATCCAACAACAGAGACTGCAAAAGGATAGCCAGAGAGGTGAAGCAAGCTAGGAGAGGGTGATGTCCTGCAAGACAGATGAATAACGTGTTCAGAGGAGGAAAATATGATGAGCTGTGACAGATGCTGCTGAGTGGTCCAGAAAGATGAAACTAAGGCTTGAGCATTGTACGTGACCATGTGAGGATCCTTGGTAATTGTGATGGGAGCAGTTTCAGTGGACTAGTGAGCACTAAGTCAGACTGGGTGGGGGAGGCCAAGAAAGAATGGGAGAGGAGGATTACCTCATCGAATCCACACAATTCCTCAGTGAGGACAACCACAGTTTAGGTCTGAGTTAGGTGATCTCTCCATCCTACCTTATGCTTTGCTTTGTGGACTTGAACTCTTCTGTCAAGATAATCAATGTGATAGTCTTATGTAAACAGACTCAAACGTATGCCTCTTTTAAAGGAACTCCAGCGGGCCGGAGCCTGTCCAGGGTAGAGGGCCCAGGCCACAGAGGGTGATCTGAGGAACAGTCATTGAGCTGGGCCCATAGTGCCTAGTAACAGGAAGAGCCAGGTGGGCCACGGATACTGCCTGCCATGTTGATCGTGATTCAGGGCTCTGGTTAAATTCTGAAGGGCAGACTAGGACTCATGGGAGGGAATGAGCAGCCAGCCAGTTTCACCTTCCTAGTGGCTGGAGCTGTTCTTTTAACTTCAGCATGGACTTCCTATTACTCATAGTGGCCCACGTTGGCTAACATTTTGTTTGAGTGCTTATCATGTGCCAAGATCTTATTATGTGCCAAGCACCTTATATTTATTACCTCATTCAAGCTTCACAAATCACCCTATGAGACTGTTATCATCTACTGTTTATAAAAGAAGGAAATGAGGTTAAGGTACTTTCCCTAAGTGCTGCTATTAGGTGGTAAAACCTGGATAACCCAGGTATGTCTCTGCCCCAAAGTGTATGCATTCAACCACTGTGCAAAACTGACTCTCTCCCAAGGGTACTGACTGTCTTGGGGGTATTTGTGGAGGGAGCTCTGACACTGAGTGGCTGATATGACTCGTTGACATCTAAGGATCCTTCTACAGCAAAAATTCTATGACTATAGGGTTATATTGTTTTGGCTTCAGAGGCAGAGAGGGATTATGGGACATAGAACCATACATGGAACCTGGATCCGAAACCTGAACTATTAATGTTATAACCATGTTCTTAGTAGCATTTTCCTGAGACTCATTGGTTGATTTCATTTGTGTCCCTGTATGTGTGTTGATATACATGTGCACTAATGTCTCCATGTCCTGAGTCAAGATGGCCTGTAATCTTGGACACATTCCTTAATGTAGGGTTAAACTGCAGTTTTGTTCCTCTCAAATGATTTGTTTCTCTTAAAATCCAGACTTAGTGATTTGTATTTCATTTAGCCTTTCACATTGACTTGGCTATTTCCAGAGATTTAAGAATAGAATGGATCCAGCTGTGCAAATAGGTCATTATTGCCCAGCTCTAAATATTGTTCCAGATATCATTTAAAGGAACTCCAGCGGGCCGGAGCCTGTCCAGGGTAGAGGGCCCAGGCCACAGAGGGTGATCTGAGGAACAGTCATTGAGCTGGGCCCATAGTGCCTAGTAACAGGAAGAGCCAGGTGGGCCACGGATACTGCCTGCCATGTTGATCGTGATTCAGGGCTCTGGTTAAATTCTGAAGGGCAGACTAGGACTCATGGGAGGGAATGAGCAGCCAGCCAGTTTCACCTTCCTAGTGGCTGGAGCTGTTCTTTTAACTTCAGCATGGACTTCCTATTACTCATAGTGGCCCACGTTGGCTAACATTTTGTTTGAGTGCTTATCATGTGCCAAGATCTTATTATGTGCCAAGCACCTTATATTTATTACCTCATTCAAGCTTCACAAATCACCCTATGAGACTGTTATCATCTACTGTTTATAAAAGAAGGAAATGAGGTTAAGGTACTTTCCCTAAGTGCTGCTATTAGGTGGTAAAACCTGGATAACCCAGGTATGTCTCTGCCCCAAAGTGTATGCATTCAACCACTGTGCAAAACTGACTCTCTCCCAAGGGTACTGACTGTCTTGGGGGTATTTGTGGAGGGAGCTCTGACACTGAGTGGCTGATATGACTCGTTGACATCTAAGGATCCTTCTACAGCAAAAATTCTATGACTATAGGGTTATATTGTTTTGGCTTCAGAGGCAGAGAGGGATTATGGGACATAGAACCATACATGGAACCTGGATCCGAAACCTGAACTATTAATGTTATAACCATGTTCTTAGTAGCATTTTCCTGAGACTCATTGGTTGATTTCATTTGTGTCCCTGTATGTGTGTTGATATACATGTGCACTAATGTCTCCATGTCCTGAGTCAAGATGGCCTGTAATCTTGGACACATTCCTTAATGTAGGGTTAAACTGCAGTTTTGTTCCTCTCAAATGATTTGTTTCTCTTAAAATCCAGACTTAGTGATTTGTATTTCATTTAGCCTTTCACATTGACTTGGCTATTTCCAGAGATTTAAGAATAGAATGGATCCAGCTGTGCAAATAGGTCATTATTGCCCAGCTCTAAATATGTTCCCAGAGACATCAAGAGTCCAGGAAGCAGAGTCTATGTCAGCTGTTAATTATATCCTCAAGTCACACTGCCAAAAGTCGGCCACTGCGCCCTCATATCAAAATAAGAGTCTTAGAGTATTGCACAAAGAGACAGAAGAGTGTTGGATTTGGGGGTGTGCATGATTTTTATAAGATAATTATTTGGAAAATTAATACAGAGAAGTACTCTGTATTTCCTAGTTGACTCCCCAGTAGACTGTATTTTGCCAACAGAGAGATTTTATATAATTGCCCTATTGAAAATACTCCCAAGAAAGCCTTAGGCAGTGATTGAGTGTGTATATTAAACGTCAACGAATGACCACATTAGATCCAACTACATTATTTGTGGAAAGAATGGCAAAAGAATCCCCAGGGGGTTAGACCACAAGTAATTTTTCAGATACTCAGAAAGAAAAGGTTTTATTTATTTAGAGAGCCTCTTGCATCTGATAAAATGTTCTCAGGAACTTCATTTCATCTGATTCAGAAATCCTCATGGGACATAAATATTTTTCAGACATATATGACATTACATTATGATGGTCTTTGCCTGGTACCCAAGGCATTCAGGAAATATTTATGGAACATTTTAGAGATGAGCAAGCTTACTCTCAGCCACGACCTGCCCAACGACAGAGCCATGCAGCTGAGAAGTAGCAGAGCTGGAACTGGAAACCAGGTCTCCTCCCCCTCCCCGGCCAAGCCAGGAGTAAACCAAGCTGCTGCTTTGGTTCTTTTCTTTGGATTTTTCAATACTGTGTTATATCAGCTGGGTTATATCACAGGCAACAGACTCACTGGCTGATCTAGCAGAAAAGGAAGTGAGTGGAAGGAGAGGGCAGTTCACAGAAAAGCTAAAATACCTGAGTCTGCACAAGGCCAGAAACCAAGAGGGCATCAGGAACCTGGAGAGGAAAACATAAGGGGAAGTTTCTAGCTCAGTCCTCAGATTAATGTGCACTTTAGCATGGGCCATCCTGGAGCACTGTAAGCCTCATTCAGAGTCCCAGGAAAGAGTCTGATGGGCATGTGACTCAGCCAGGCCAGCCCCCGGGGCAGGGAGGCTGCCTGGTCATGGGGCCTCTATTAATGTTTGCAAAAAGAAAGCATGGAGTGAGGGAAATGATTTCTCTAAATAAGAGCCCAAAAAAGGAGAAGGTGAGGTGTCATGAGGCATAAAAGAGTGAATATCATGGATAAGAGGACTACATTCTTCTAACTGAAAATTGGGGTATCTGGTGTGAATATTTTCCAGAATATTGAAAATAGGAGCTACCTAAAACTTTGGACAACATCAGAGCCTCCCATTCATGTGTTCTGCAAAATTCTCCTAGTTTATTGAGTGGAACCTGTTCTGAATTGTACAGACCGAGAGCTAACCTGGCCTTCCCCAAAGTCCAGGATGTAGAGTCATTGCCTTTGTAGGGGTCGCTCCAGTTTCACGTCAGGTATTGTATTAGAGGTTCACAGAGATAGGAAGTGTATCCCTTGATGAATCCATACAGGGATACCCTTGATGCATTTATCTCAGAAAGCTCAAATACTCAACTCATTCAGGCCAAAATGGCAGTTCACAGGACAGTCCTTGGACTGAATTCTTTGTAGACCTAAATAGCACAGTCAATGGCTTATAAATATGTAAATATTTGCATGTGTATTGATAAAGCTTTATGTGACTTTATCACCTAGGTTATTTGCTAGGTTTATGGAGCCAAAAAGTTAAGACAAGCTTACTCTCAGCCACGACCTGCCCAACGACAGAGCCATGCAGCTGAGAAGTAGCAGAGCTGGAACTGGAAACCAGGTCTCCTCCCCCTCCCCGGCCAAGCCAGGAGTAAACCAAGCTGCTGCTTTGGTTCTTTTCTTTGGATTTTTCAATACTGTGTTATATCAGCTGGGTTATATCACAGGCAACAGACTCACTGGCTGATCTAGCAGAAAAGGAAGTGAGTGGAAGGAGAGGGCAGTTCACAGAAAAGCTAAAATACCTGAGTCTGCACAAGGCCAGAAACCAAGAGGGCATCAGGAACCTGGAGAGGAAAACATAAGGGGAAGTTTCTAGCTCAGTCCTCAGATTAATGTGCACTTTAGCATGGGCCATCCTGGAGCACTGTAAGCCTCATTCAGAGTCCCAGGAAAGAGTCTGATGGGCATGTGACTCAGCCAGGCCAGCCCCCGGGGCAGGGAGGCTGCCTGGTCATGGGGCCTCTATTAATGTTTGCAAAAAGAAAGCATGGAGTGAGGGAAATGATTTCTCTAAATAAGAGCCCAAAAAAGGAGAAGGTGAGGTGTCATGAGGCATAAAAGAGTGAATATCATGGATAAGAGGACTACATTCTTCTAACTGAAAATTGGGGTATCTGGTGTGAATATTTTCCAGAATATTGAAAATAGGAGCTACCTAAAACTTTGGACAACATCAGAGCCTCCCATTCATGTGTTCTGCAAAATTCCCCTAGTTTATTGAGTGGAACCTGTTCTGAATTGTACAGACCGAGAGCTAACCTGGCCTTCCCCAAAGTCCAGGATGTAGAGTCATTGCCTTTGTAGGGGTCGCTCCAGTTTCACGTCAGGTATTGTATTAGAGGTTCACAGAGATAGGAAGTGTATCCCTTGATGAATCCATACAGGGATACCCTTGATGCATTTATCTCAGAAAGCTCAAATACTCAACTCATTCAGGCCAAAATGGCAGTTCACAGGACAGTCCTTGGACTGAATTCTTTGTAGACCTAAATAGCACAGTCAATGGCTTATAAATATGTAAATATTTGCATGTGTATTGATAAAGCTTTATGTGACTTTATCACCTAGGTTATTTGCTAGGTTTTGGCCTCAGAGTCAGTGACTTAGTTGGCCAACCCATAACCCGTATCTTTTCTAAAACCTTTTTCTTTTAAATTTTGACCTTTTTTTAATTAGTTTTTTATTTATTTATTTTTATCCATCTTTATTCTTTGGCCTGTGTGGGCCTCCCATCCCAGTGGCCTCTCTCATTGTAGAGCACAGGCTCTGGGCACATGCGCTGCAGAATGCTGGCTTGTACTTGGACATACTGGTCCAGCCACTCCACGGCAGTGGGATCTTCCTGGGCCAGGGATCGAACCATTGCCCCTTGCACTGCAAGGTGGACGTTTTACCCACTGGACCACCAGGGAAGCCCCCTTCTAAAAACTTGTTTGAAGTTTACTATATATACAATAAAAATGTGCCCACTCCAGTGTATAGTTCTGTGAATTTTGACTAAAGCACGTGCCCTTGTAACCACTGTTAAAAACAAGAGATAAAGTGTTTCTGTGACACTGGAAAGAATGCTTTGCACCCAACCTCCCCACATTGAGGTAAACCAGATATAGTTTTTATCAGTATAGATTAGTGCTGTTCTTTTTTAGAACTTCATCTTAAATGGAGTCATACTGTGTGTTCACTTTTCTTTCTTGCTCCTTTCACTCCACATAAGGTTTTTGCTATTCATTCATGTTGTTGTGTGTAAATAGTCTATTTTAATGAAAGTTGCCCTATTATCTAATTACATGTCATTTATCCATTTATCTGTTATTAGACATCTGTGTTATTTCTGGTTTTAGGCCATTATGTAATGCCTAACCTGGCCTTCCCAAAGTCCAGGATGTAGAGTCATTGCCTTTGTAGGGGTCGCTCCAGTTTCACGTCAGGTATTGTATTAGAGGTTCACAGAGATAGGAAGTGTATCCCTTGATGAATCCATACAGGGATACCCTTGATGCATTTATCTCAGAAAGCTCAAATACTCAACTCATTCAGGCCAAAATGGCAGTTCACAGGACAGTCCTTGGACTGAATTCTTTGTAGACCTAAATAGCACAGTCAATGGCTTATAAATATGTAAATATTTGCATGTGTATTGATAAAGCTTTATGTGACTTTATCACCTAGGTTATTTGCTAGGTTTTGGCCTCAGAGTCAGTGACTTAGTTGGCCAACCCATAACCCGTATCTTTTCTAAAACCTTTTTCTTTTAAATTTTGACCTTTTTTTAATTAGTTTTTTATTTATTTATTTTTATCCATCTTTATTCTTTGGCCTGTGTGGGCCTCCCATCCCAGTGGCCTCTCTCATTGTAGAGCACAGGCTCTGGGCACATGCGCTGCAGAATGCTGGCTTGTACTTGGACATACTGGTCCAGCCACTCCACGGCAGTGGGATCTTCCTGGGCCAGGGATCGAACCATTGCCCCTTGCACTGCAAGGTGGACGTTTTACCCACTGGACCACCAGGGAAGCCCCCTTCTAAAAACTTGTTTGAAGTTTACTATATATACAATAAAAATGTGCCCACTCCAGTGTATAGTTCTGTGAATTTTGACTAAAGCACGTGCCCTTGTAACCACTGTTAAAAACAAGAGATAAAGTGTTTCTGTGACACTGGAAAGAATGCTTTGCACCCAACCTCCCCACATTGAGGTAAACCAGATATAGTTTTTATCAGTATAGATTAGTGCTGTTCTTTTTTAGAACTTCATCTTAAATGGAGTCATACTGTGTGTTCACTTTTCTTTCTTGCTCCTTTCACTCCACATAAGGTTTTTGCTATTCATTCATGTTGTTGTGTGTAAATAGTCTATTTTAATGAAAGTTGCCCTATTATCTAATTACATGTCATTTATCCATTTATCTGTTATTAGACATCTGTGTTATTTCTGGTTTTAGGCCATTATGAATAAGGCTGCTGTGACCGTTTGTGTACCAGTTTTATGTGGACCTGCATTTTCATTTTCTTGGGTAAACATTTAGGAGTGCAATGGCTAGGTCATATGGTAATATATGATGAATTTTAGAAGAAACTGCTGGTTATTTACCAGTGTAAAGAATCTGCTTGCAGTACAGGAACCCCCAGTTCAATCCCTATGAGATACAACTTTCAGTATCTCCCTAGGTTTTTCTACAGTATATACAATCACGTGGCCTTTTATTTCTTTGTATTGTCTTTTTGCACTGACTCGGGCCTCCAATCAGATGTTGAACAGAAGTCATGAGAAAGGGCATTCTTACTTTTCTAACAGAAGAACGTTTACTGTTTGACCACTAAGTAGGATAGATGTCCTTTTTTGAGGAGTTAAGAAAGTTATCTTCTATTTTCAGTTTGCTGAGAATTTTTATCTACATAGATCATATGCTAAATTTATTCACATGCTTTTTCTGCATTTACTGATGTGGTCATATTGTTCTTCTCCATTATTGTGTTAATGTGGTAGATTATAGTGACTGATTTTTTTAATTATTATTTTACTTTTTACTTTTACAGAGTTTTGTTGTTTACAAATATGCTTAAATCAACCTTGCAGTCCTGAGATGTTTTATCTAACCCCTTGGTCCTGGTGTATTATCTTTATCCTATTGCCTTTCTAATGCTTCCTTAAGGATTTTTGCATCTGTTTTTATGAAAGATATTTCTCTGTCATTTTCTCTTCTTATAATGCCTTTGCCTGGCTTTGTGGCAGATCCAGGCCCACATAGCCCTAGTGGTAAAGAATTCACTAGCCTATGCAAGAGATGGAAGAGTCATAGGTTCTATTGTTGGTCAAGAAGATGCCCTGAAGGAAGAAATGGTACCCCAATCCAGTATTCTTGCTTGGAGAATTCCACAGACAGAGAAGCCTGTTGGGCTGCAGGTCCATGGGGTTGCAAGGAGTTGGATACAACTGAGCATCTTAGCACAAACACATAGAGCTGGCCTAATAAGATACAGTAGGAAGTGTTCCCCCCTCTGCTTTCTGAAAGTTTGCAAAAAACACCCTGTATCTTTTAGTTTGATTTGCATGCAGTGTGTATATTAGTAAACATTTTACTGGTTGACAGTTGGAAGGGAAAGATAGCTTCAGGTGCCAGGGACCAAATCAGTTTGTCCAACTGAAGAAGACTATTTGAGTCAGTCCTTAAGCCCATGGTTTACCTCCAAAGATAGTGAATTAAAAAGAAAACCTACCAAGTCTCATGTCAGATGTGGAGAGCAGAAGCTTTATGAGAACCTACTAAGTGGCAAGTTCCACTGGGAAAATGATTAGTTTCCAGAGCATGGTACAGTATCTAGTGTATAGTTGGTGCTCAATTGTCATTGAAGAAATTAATGGAGAGGCTCTTCTTCACATGAAAAACCAAGTACCAGTGCCTCCTAGGGTTGACCTTGCTCTTGGAGCCACTCAGAGCACTCAATATACTTGTTTATGTGAGTGAAATCTCAGCAGCTTGCATGCATGGTTAGTTGTATTTGACTCTTTGCAACACCGGGACTGGGGCCTGCCAGGATCCTCTGTCCATGGGATTATCCCAGCAAGAATACTGGAGTGGGTTGCCATTTCCTCCTCCAGGGGGTCTTCTCAACGGAGAGATCGAGCCATGTCTCCTGTGGCTCCTGCATTGTCAGGTGAACTCTCTACCACTGAGCTCCCGGAAGCCCCTGAAGTCTCAGTGTATCCCTTAGAAGAAACATTATTTCTCAAAGATATTTCTGTGTCATTTTCTCTTCTTATAATGCCTTTGCCTGGCTTTGTGGCAGATCCAGGCCCACATAGCCCTAGTGGTAAAGAATTCACTAGCCTATGCAAGAGATGGAAGAGTCATAGGTTCTATTGTTGGTCAAGAAGATGCCCTGAAGGAAGAAATGGTACCCCAATCCAGTATTCTTGCTTGGAGAATTCCACAGACAGAGAAGCCTGTTGGGCTGCAGGTCCATGGGGTTGCAAGGAGTTGGATACAACTGAGCATCTTAGCACAAACACATAGAGCTGGCCTAATAAGATACAGTAGGAAGTGTTCCCCCCTCTGCTTTCTGAAAGTTTGCAAAAAACACCCTGTATCTTTTAGTTTGATTTGCATGCAGTGTGTATATTAGTAAACATTTTACTGGTTGACAGTTGGAAGGGAAAGATAGCTTCAGGTGCCAGGGACCAAATCAGTTTGTCCAACTGAAGAAGACTATTTGAGTCAGTCCTTAAGCCCATGGTTTACCTCCAAAGATAGTGAATTAAAAGAAAACCTACCAAGTCTCATGTCAGATGTGGAGAGCAGAAGCTTTATGAGAACCTACTAAGTGGCAAGTTCCACTGGGAAAATGATTAGTTTCCAGAGCATGGTACAGTATCTAGTGTATAGTTGGTGCTCAATTGTCATTGAAGAAATTAATGGAGAGGCTCTTCTTCACATGAAAAACCAAGTACCAGTGCCTCCTAGGGTTGACCTTGCTCTTGGAGCCACTCAGAGCACTCAATATACTTGTTTATGTGAGTGAAATCTCAGCAGCTTGCATGCATGGTTAGTTGTATTTGACTCTTTGCAACACCGGGACTGGGGCCTGCCAGGATCCTCTGTCCATGGGATTATCCCAGCAAGAATACTGGAGTGGGTTGCCATTTCCTCCTCCAGGGGGTCTTCTCAACGGAGAGATCGAGCCATGTCTCCTGTGGCTCCTGCATTGTCAGGTGAACTCTCTACCACTGAGCTCCCGGGAAGCCCCTGAAGTCTCAGTGTATCCCTTAGAGAAGAAACATTATTTCCCTCTAAATTCACACCCTTCCTGCTTTACTGATTGTACTCAGGCCTGGTTACATATAAGGATTGGATCACCTTTAAATAAACACAGATGCCTGAGCCACATCTCAGACTGATTAAATCAAACTCTCCAAAGAACTTGCACCCAAGATCATACACATTTTTTTTAAAGTTCCCAAGGTGATTCCATAGTCAGCCAGGATTGAGAACTTCTCTGATACACTGTTGCTTTGTTTGAGATAACTAACTGGGCTTCTGAATGTGTCAGTTGTAAATGATTAAGCTTGCAGTATAAATGCTTATTACCATCACAGTGTATATCCATGATGGTTTCCACTCTCCTCTCTGTTGGATATCTTTCAAATAAAAGAGCAAGTCTTTTACTTCTTTATAAACAAAACTGAGAAAACCAAGAACAACCTTTGCCAACTGAGGAGAAGCCAAGTTGTAAAATTCTGGGGGTGGTGCTGCTTTAGTATAGCAAAAGGAGCTGCTCATAAATTACCCCTGTTTAAGGGCCAAGTCTGAGAAAGAATTTCAGGGTGATTATACTTTGTTTCATTCTCTGGATCTTTTTAAAAAATCTGCACCTGTGTTCAGTTTGCATTTTTTAAGCAATTACCACCTTATAAATTCTACCAAAAAATACTTTTTTAAAAAAGAAATGTGGTCTAAAGTTCAATTTATTTCTAGGGGGAAACCTAAGAACTAGGTCTCAAGTAAAATAAAGTGTTCATATCAGCATGTTGGGAAAGGCATAGTTTTATTCAGACACTCTGAGAGGTCTGTAATCCACAGTGTTTAATCATCACTTCTTTTACTCTAAATACCTTCTCTGCACAAGACTAAGGTCATGGGTGAGCTCGCCTGTCTGTCCGTCTGATGCTAACTGCTACCATTCTCTCCTTCCTTCCTCCACTTCTTTATGGACGAGTAATTTGTACCAAAGTCATTTTCCTCTGTCCATGGGATTATCCCAGCAAGAATACTGGAGTGGGTTGCCATTTCCTCCTCCAGGGGTCTTCTCAACGGAGAGATCGAGCCATGTCTCCTGTGGCTCCTGCATTGTCAGGTGAACTCTCTACCACTGAGCTCCCGGGAAGCCCCTGAAGTCTCAGTGTATCCCTTAGAGAAGAAACATTATTTCCCTCTAAATTCACACCCTTCCTGCTTTACTGATTGTACTCAGGCCTGGTTACATATAAGGATTGGATCACCTTTAAATAAACACAGATGCCTGAGCCACATCTCAGACTGATTAAATCAAACTCTCCAAAGAACTTGCACCCAAGATCATACACATTTTTTTTAAAGTTCCCAAGGTGATTCCATAGTCAGCCAGGATTGAGAACTTCTCTGATACACTGTTGCTTTGTTTGAGATAACTAACTGGGCTTCTGAATGTGTCAGTTGTAAATGATTAAGCTTGCAGTATAAATGCTTATTACCATCACAGTGTATATCCATGATGGTTTCCACTCTCCTCTCTGTTGGATATCTTTCAAATAAAAGAGCAAGTCTTTTACTTCTTTATAAACAAAACTGAGAAAACCAAGAACAACCTTTGCCAACTGAGGAGAAGCCAAGTTGTAAAATTCTGGGGGTGGTGCTGCTTTAGTATAGCAAAAGGAGCTGCTCATAAATTACCCCTGTTTAAGGGCCAAGTCTGAGAAAGAATTTCAGGGTGATTATACTTTGTTTCATTCTCTGGATCTTTTTAAAAAATCTGCACCTGTGTTCAGTTTGCATTTTTTAAGCAATTACCACCTTATAAATTCTACCAAAAAATACTTTTTTAAAAAAGAAATGTGGTCTAAAGTTCAATTTATTTCTAGGGGGAAACCTAAGAACTAGGTCTCAAGTAAAATAAAGTGTTCATATCAGCATGTTGGGAAAGGCATAGTTTTATTCAGACACTCTGAGAGGTCTGTAATCCACAGTGTTTAATCATCACTTCTTTTACTCTAAATACCTTCTCTGCACAAGACTAAGGTCATGGGTGAGCTCGCCTGTCTGTCCGTCTGATGCTAACTGCTACCATTCTCTCCTTCCTTCCTCCACTTCTTTATGGACGAGAAGTACAGATTTGCTTGTAGCATCCATAATGTCATGTTTTCTCATTATCCTGGCTCTTTGTGTGGGCTCTTCTCCTGGTCTGGAGGGGCAGCTCTTTCCTCTGTCTGCCTTATATCTTGAAAGGTCATTTAGGGAGTCCTTCCTCCTAGACTCTACCACGGACAGCCTCTCCTCCCTCTGCCCCGACTGTGCCGTCTAGTATTCACTGTGTTCTGTTGTAATTGGGAGCTTACCCCACTGTCTACCCGTCAGGACTGTAAGCTCCTGGAGGGGCATGGCTCTTATCATTCATGCCCAGTGCCTAACCTGGCATCCGCCATGTGAAATGCACAAATAGAGTCTATCAGCTGTCGGACACATGTGTGGCATTTCCCTTGCCAGATGCTCTGGATCAAACTACAGAGTGGATTAAAGAATCTATCAATGAAGAGTTACTTTCTCTTTCTGAGGCTGCTTTAACACCTGGGGCCGAAAATAACTCCAAGCCAAGCCTGAGCCCTACGCTGGTGCTAAATAATAGTTACTTGAAACTGTTACAGTGGGATTATCAGAAAAAAGAATTACCAGAGGTGAGTGATTTTGCAGGGGAGGGGTGCTTCCCTCAATTTTTCAATATTCTAATTCTTAAGTTCAAACGGTGAATCTGCTGGTCTGTCTGTATTGCATGTGGTTTAATGACTTTACTGGAATCAGATAAAAGATGGGGGTTTGGATGTAACATTGCTTATTTTACATGTTCATATCACTGAGCTTCCCTTTCTGCTTTTACATCTTAAATAAATATGCTAGACACTCATGACAGATGGAGCACGTCTTCAGGAACTGACAGAAAAGCTGAACCAACTGAAAATGATTGCCTGCCTGGCCCTCATCACCAACAACATGGTGGGTGCTCTTATGGAAGGCGTACCTGAGCTTGCAGTCAGACTAAAGAGGATTTCAGCTGTTTTACTTGAAGGCATGAACAAAGAGTGAGTTTCAGAATTTGTATCTGTTCTCGCCTGTATTCAAGCTCTGCATGTCAGAGAACACGAATAACCCTGGATGTGATACTCAGGACCGTGCTTTAGAGAAGCCGAGTTCACACCTTCTTTTCCTGGGGTTTCCTTTCATATCTTTGAAGGTTTAGATGTCCTTCATCCTAGGTAGGGAGAGGTCTTTTCCATAACAGGTGCCAAGGGTGAGTGTAGTGTTCCCATCTAGGGTGGGTGTGTGCCCAAGCTCGCCTTTGACAGAGTTGTGGAAAAAACAAATAACCTAGAAATCCGTCACACTCAGCGTCTATCAGAGAGGCTTTCTAATTCAGTTGTTCTGCCTTCATTTTTCTGCCATGAAATGTTTGCCAGCCTTACTGCTCCAGCCTCTGTGAAGTCTACAGAAGTGGTGACCTCTCTGTCCTTCAGAGATGTCTTACAAGGCCAGGGAAAGTCTTGTCTTTGCCAAATTCATTTCCCAATATCAAACCTCCATTGAATACTAGAATCCTATTCAATTTTGCATTTAGATCATCCTGTTGGGGAATCCTGTCCAAGTCAGAAGAGTCCTAATCTCGGCCAATGACCAGATGTTTCCGTGGGTCTCCTGGGGGTCAGCTCTTCTTGCTGGTTCCCCGCTCTGGTGTCTCCAGGGACTTTACACCCAACTTCCCACCCTCCTGCTGACTGCTCACATGACTTGATAGCATCCTAGACTATTAAAAGCCAAACTAGCGCAAGTGGTTCCAGCATCCAGAATTCTCATTTTGACCTGATGCTTAGAATAGGACCTGCCTTGGGCTGCATACCAAGAAAAGGGCAAGCCAAGGCCTGAGCCCAGGCCTGACTGTGTCAAGGCCCTGCCATTCTTCTGATCCTGGTGGTACCCTGCCAGGACCCAAGACCTAAAAAGAGAAGAAACCTGCTCTGGTTTTGCAGTAGATCTCACCTTAGCATTTCCCCACTCTGGGTAGCCATTATTTTCCAGGAATTCTAACTTAACTAAGCCTTTAGTGAGCCGCCAGTACTGCTTAATGTTAGTCGCTCAGTTGTGTCCAGTTCTTTGCAACCTCATGAACTGTAACCCACTAGGCTCCTCTGTCCATGGAATTCTCCAGAGAAGAATACTAGAGTGGGTTGCCATTTCCTACTCCAAGGGATCTTCCCAACTCAGGGACTGAACCGGCATCTCCTGCACTGATAGGCAGATTCTTTACCGCTGAGCCTAGCTTTCCTTTCATATCTTTGAAGGTTTAGATGTCCTTCATCCTAGGTAGGAGAGGTCTTTTCCATAACAGGTGCCAAGGGTGAGTGTAGTGTTCCCATCTAGGGTGGGTGTGTGCCCAAGCTCGCCTTTGACAGAGTTGTGGAAAAAACAAATAACCTAGAAATCCGTCACACTCAGCGTCTATCAGAGAGGCTTTCTAATTCAGTTGTTCTGCCTTCATTTTTCTGCCATGAAATGTTTGCCAGCCTTACTGCTCCAGCCTCTGTGAAGTCTACAGAAGTGGTGACCTCTCTGTCCTTCAGAGATGTCTTACAAGGCCAGGGAAAGTCTTGTCTTTGCCAAATTCATTTCCCAATATCAAACCTCCATTGAATACTAGAATCCTATTCAATTTTGCATTTAGATCATCCTGTTGGGGAATCCTGTCCAAGTCAGAAGAGTCCTAATCTCGGCCAATGACCAGATGTTTCCGTGGGTCTCCTGGGGGTCAGCTCTTCTTGCTGGTTCCCCGCTCTGGTGTCTCCAGGGACTTTACACCCAACTTCCCACCCTCCTGCTGACTGCTCACATGACTTGATAGCATCCTAGACTATTAAAAGCCAAACTAGCGCAAGTGGTTCCAGCATCCAGAATTCTCATTTTGACCTGATGCTTAGAATAGGACCTGCCTTGGGCTGCATACCAAGAAAAGGGCAAGCCAAGGCCTGAGCCCAGGCCTGACTGTGTCAAGGCCCTGCCATTCTTCTGATCCTGGTGGTACCCTGCCAGGACCCAAGACCTAAAAAGAGAAGAAACCTGCTCTGGTTTTGCAGTAGATCTCACCTTAGCATTTCCCCACTCTGGGTAGCCATTATTTTCCAGGAATTCTAACTTAACTAAGCCTTTAGTGAGCCGCCAGTACTGCTTAATGTTAGTCGCTCAGTTGTGTCCAGTTCTTTGCAACCTCATGAACTGTAACCCACTAGGCTCCTCTGTCCATGGAATTCTCCAGAGAAGAATACTAGAGTGGGTTGCCATTTCCTACTCCAAGGGATCTTCCCAACTCAGGGACTGAACCGGCATCTCCTGCACTGATAGGCAGATTCTTTACCGCTGAGCCACCTGGGAAGCTTTCCAGTACTGATTCAAGGATTCATATAAAGCACATAGTAAAATGATTACTAAGACGACAGGCTTTTGGGTTAGACAAACCAGGGTTTAAATCCTCACTGTGCTCCTGACTGGTTACATACCACTGAATAAGGTCCTGAGTCACTCATTTGAGTCTCACTGCCTCCCTTTTAAGAGGGGAATAAAACCTCCCCTAGGGTCATGGCAACTTACGGTGACTCCTGTGAAGCACTTAGTGTAGGTGTCTGGCACATAGTAAGTTTTGATAAATGCTAGCTCTTAATAACTATTTAGTTGTTAAGTCATCTTCTTTATAGTTGTTCTGCCTATCTGATCATTTTATCTAATTCCCCCCATCACCATGACCCCTTTTCTTATCCTTTAATTCCCAATTTGCACAAAATTGTCTTAAAGATCCTTTCTAGATAGTGAGGTGCAATTTTCAATATTATTCCCCAATAGTGTGGACCCAGCAAGTGCTGTTTCCTGTTACACCTTCTCCCTTACCTATTAAATGAACACCACTGACTACTTTTTACAACTTCCTGGACCGTATATATATTTGGGATTACTGATCAGCTACTTGAAAGTAACAGAGGGAAAGAGTCTCTTATCTTTCATCATGATAGGCCAAGAGTTTTAGGTACTTTGTCTTTATGGTGTTGACCTCTGAATATCTTTTTTTTTTTGGCGGCGGTGGCGGGCGGGGGTGGGAGAGCGGGTTAGGGAGGGAGGGGGGCAGGCCGGCCACTTCTGTTGGTCTTTCATCTATCTATTTTCATCCATCTTTGTTCTTTGGCCCGTGTGGGCCTCCCATCGCAGTGGCCTCTGTTGTCGCAGAGCACTGGCTCTGGGCGCATGCTCTCCAGAGCTCCAGCTGGGTAATTGGACACATTGGTCCAGCCACTCTGCGGCACATGGGATCTTCCCAGGCCAGGGATTGAACCAGCATCCCTTGCACTGCAAGGCAGTGTCCTTACCCACTGGACCACCAGGGAAGGCCTCTGAATATCTTTATTTCTTGTTTTTGGTTGGTGTTAGAGATTTCCTGCTCAGACATGAATAAATGAATGGATTCTATCTCATTTTCTAAGCACAGTGAAAAAAAAAAATCTATGACTGAATCCACTCAGATCAGAATATCTTTATTTTGAGAAGTAAACAGATATTTTCTTTCCCTTTCTGATAGCCTTCCTGAAAATGGGGTTGCTTATTTTCAGAGACCATGTTTTTCTGTCTGTGCTTTTCCTATTTCCTATAGAACTGAGTGGCTTTAAACATTTAAAAATCTGATACATATAAATGTTAGTAGTTGGAGGAGTTCCTATTTTCTAAGTTTATTCTAATAGATACCTTTGTGTCTATATAAGAGAAAATTGGTAGACATTTGAAACAAGTTGGTATATTTTTAAGACAAGACAAAAACTTGTCAAATAAAAGCTATCCCTGATGGAATTATTATTTCATGTTTTGTAGGACCTTTAACTTGAAGGAAGTCCTGAATTCCATCGGTGTTCAGACTTGCGTTGAGGTTAACAAGACCCTGATGGAGAGAAGTTTACCAACTTTAAATGCTGAGGTTCAAGCTAACCTTGTAGGTCAGTTCTCAAGCATCGAAGAGGAGGACAATCCTATCTGGTCCTTGATTGGTGAGTCCTTATATTTTTATTCGTTTCTGTTTCAATGCCAATTTTCTTTACCATGCTGGTTTTGGCTAATGTTAAATATCAGTCAAATTTTAATCTTAAGAAGATTACCTACTTTGTTTGGTGACTATTAAAAATGTGAAGAAAGCATGAATAATTTTAAAGGTCTGGAACTCGCTGCTGGCTACTGTGTGTATATGTAATGGAGTGGGGGTGTATTTCAGGGTCTTCTACCTTACCATTCAGCTGATATGGTTTTTTTTTGAAGAACATAACATCATGCTGCCATCATGTTAAATTCATAGGTCAGTACAAACCAGATGGTAGTGTGTTCATAGGAAATAGACATGCGCTCTTCTGGGAACTGACCTGTGTGAGCCGAGTCCCCTTGCTTGGTCAGGCTTAGAAAGGCCAGGCGGAGCAAAGAGTGTGACGCTCGAATATCTGAACATTCCAGGATGAATCTGCAAGATTTCAAAGCACAGCACTGCCTTCCCTAAGAACACAACACTGGTTATTATTTGGTTGAGGTTCTTAAATGATTTCTCTCATTCTTATCCCTGGGGACATGGGATGCTGGAGATCCAGGGAGCCCTGGGGTGCCGTGCATGGGCTGTCGGAGGTGACAGTGGTGACAGTGACACACACGGCATAGCCTAGGCCTGAGCGTGCTCTGCGGACACAGATTGCACAGCCCGTCTCTGGCTGCACAGCCAATGCCTGCGTGATGGCCTTGCCCAGGGGAAGGGGGCAGGCCATCTGCGGTCTCTGTCACGTACTGAGAGACCCTCCCTAGTGCACGGGCCTCATGAGGATGAGGATGGAGTCCACCTTTGCTCACTGCTATTTCTCTGTGCCGGGAGGGGCAGGCAAAGATGCCCTTGAATACATATCTGTGGTGCCAGCCACAGATTGGCACTTGCCATGGGTGCTTGTCCTCTACCTCTACAAGGATTAAGTCACGTGTCACTGCAGCTGCTGACCTCCAGGACTCCCTTAAGGAGTCCAGGGAGGAGAGCAGATGAGGCACTCTGTGCTCCAGCAAAACCGTCAGGACAGGTCCTCGGATAGATCTTCGCAGGAATTGATTTGATGAGTTCGATTCATGTATCTCCTCATCTCTAGAAAAACACTAGCATCCTTCACGTGAACAGCTGTTTCTCATGACTCACATAAAGCTTTTTGAGAACAGGAGAAACCTTTTGCAAAAATATGCTTTTGATTCCATGTTCTCGCCCCTTTCCCTGAAATCACATACATACTGTCCTTTCCCCCTACCTCTTCAGAGCAGTCTCTTGGAGCTATCTGCAGTGCTATCTCCCAGGCTGCAGTCAAATAAAACTTAACTCGAAACTCTCACATTGTGCTTTTTTTTTTTGACGGTGGGGTGAGTGAATGTGTGGAGACTTAGTGCAGCCAAGTGTCCCTCACCTGAGGCCACATAACCAGCGCATTGTAGAGTAGGGATTCTTCCTGCATGATTGATATTCTTAACTGCTCTGACAGGCACTCCAGTCAAAGCAGGAGCCCTGCTGCCTGTTGGCTGGCTGGCAGGAGCCTCGGGTGGCCTCTGTCCCCTTGCTTTAGATCACGGAAGGGGCTTCCCTGGTGGTCCAATGGGTAAGGACACTGCCTTGCAGTGCAACAGGCGCCGGTTCCATCCCTGGCCTGGGAAGATCCCACGTGCCGCGGAGTGGCTGGACCCATGTGTCCAATTACCAAGCCGGAGCTCTGGAGCGCATGCGCCCAGAGCTGGTGCTCTGGGACAACAGAGGCCGCTGCGATGGATGGCCCACATGGGCCAAAGAACAAAGATGGATGAAAATAGATAGATGAAAGACCAATAGAAGTGGCCGGCCCGCCCCCCTGCCTCCCCAACCCGACCCCCCCGCCAAAATAAATAAATAAATAAACAAATAAATGAAATGTTAGATCACGGAAGTACTGGCAGCGTCAGAGAGAGAGGGAAGCTGGGGGCCAGGAGTTGCCCCACCCCAGGAGGCCTCTTAAAATCCAGTCAAGCCTCTTTCTTCCACCCAGCCCTCTCCAGTCCAAGTTTCCTGTTCTTTTGCAAATTGGAAGTATTTTGTAACCTCGGTCAGAGTATTGTTGCCTAGCAACGTAAATGACTCACTGGAGCGTCTCTCCCCGGGCTCTGGAAGCCCAGGGCATGTCTTTGGCAGGCGCTGGGTTTGGCTGCGCCTAAATGGGCAGACACTTCTGTCACTTTAGTCTTGGCCTAAAAACTGACTCGGCCACAGAAGGGACCGAGCCACTTGTCAGCATAATAACAGTTTTGAAAGAGGTGCATTCTTTAAACAGTGTCACAGAAAAGTGTCTGGACCATAGCTGTGATGAAAATAGACCCGGGCTCGTGAGAGTCAGTCTAACAGGGAGTGGAGTGGACCCTGTGCTCTGAATTTTCTGCCCTGCACAGGAGCTGGAATACGTTAGGCTTTAGAGGGATCCCTGGGAAGCAGACGGGCTCCAGCTTGGCCCCAGCCCTTCTCCTCTATTGTTCCTGGGACCCACACTCAGCCTTCTTTTGTTCTTAGTTGATGTACTATTTGTTACAATGAAATTACAACTCCTTCTGTGTTCTTAGCCTCAAAAAAACTAATTAGAAAGCAAGTTTTCTTTCAAACCAACTGTTTCAGCGTATACCAAAACCAGGTAAAAATGGATTACCTACTGTGGAAATTGTTCAGATGCTAATAGCCACCTACATTTTTTTCTTTTAATTTTTGGCTTCTTTAATTGGTTTTTTATTTATCCATTTTCATCCATCTTTATTCTTTGGCCTGTGTGGGCCTCCCATCGCAGTGGCCTCCCTCTGCAGAACACCGGCTCTGGGCGCATGCGCTCCAGAGCGCTGGCTCACAGTTGGACACACCGGTCCAGCCGCTCCACGGCACGTGGGATCCTCCCCGGCCAGGGATCCAACTGGCGCCCCTTGCACTGCGAGGCGGACTCTTTACCCACTGGACCACCAGGGAAGCCCCCCACCTACATTTTTAAAAAGTAATTTTCAACTGTACAAGTGATGCATCCATGAATAATCTCCTGTTGTTGAAAAGTTATGGAGAAAGCCAGGATCATCTTTGCCTGTCTTCTCCAGCCCCCGTTCCTCTCTGGCTCTCCTTGGTTCATTCCATTCTCACTTCATGACAGCCAGCATTTACAGCATGCCTGCTGCATGCCAGACCAGGGATAGAAGGGTTACAAAAGTAGCCCTTACCCTCAGAAAGCCCACTCTCTGAGAAGGGAGAGAGAAATTCTCAAGTAACGGTAATATGGGGTGAGAGTGTAACAGATGGTAAGGAAAACCACGGAAAGGAGGCAACGTTAGCATTAGTGGGAAAGGATGCCCTTGACCTGGGCAGAGGTGAGGTAGATGGAAGGACATTCTAGGAAGAGGAGACAGTCTGGCTTAAGATATGGACATGGGATGCTGGAGGCTTTTGAGTTCTAGGTCAGGTCTGCTGAAATGTGTAATTCTGGGGAGAAGTGTTTGGAGACAAGAATTTCAGTAATATTTTGATTGTCCATATTCGATGAGTATATTTTCCTTAGTAAACTGTCTTATTTGTGAGATTTCTGTTTTCAGAGCCAGCGAATGTCCTTTGAGCAGCCTGGGCTAGAGCAGGTCTGGCTTGTCTGGTGCCCTTTGTCCAATACCACAGCAGCTTCCCTTACTTAAGCATTTGCGTGCATTTGTGAAGGCTCCTCAAATGCAGATGCACTGAAGCAGGAAGACTGAAGACAGTGGCAGTTCCAGTTGCGTTGGCCCTTCCTCAGTGCCTCCAGATGGTTGCCCACATGGGGGCGATTGGGGGCAATCGTGAATTTATTTTCTAACCCAGCACACTGTTGAGAGAGGTCTTTTGGTTTTTTTTGACCGCTTCTATTGGTGTTTCATTTATTTATCTTTGTTTTTTTGGCCCGTGTGGGCCTCCCATCGCAGTGGCCTCTCTCGTTGCAGAGCACCAGCTCTGGGCACATGGTCGGCTTGGTAGTCGGACACATCAGTCCAGCCGCTTTGCAGCACGTGGGATTTTCCCGTGCCAGGGATCGAACCAGCGCCACTTGCACTGCAAGGCGGTGTCCTTACCCATTGGACCACCAGGGAAGCCTGAGAGAGCTCTTTTTAATGAAACCAGGACAGCAGGTGTCAACTTCAACTGTCCTGGGAAAACCCAGATGTAGGTTCACCTTCGCCATGTGGCAGTTTGGGCTCCCAAGTTTGCCAGATCTGTGGATTTTTCAAGATGAACCCAAAATTTGATTTTTCATGCGAAATCCCCTTATTGTAAATGGCTTCTATTTTAAAAAAAACCAAACAAACAAACAAAAAACCCTGGGCCAAACCAGCAGTGCCAGGTTACAAATTAAGCTTCAGGACACATCACTAAAATTATGGACATTGGGTTTTTATAAAAGATTTCCCACCCCACCCTGAATGTGCTGTGCATATTCTATTACTTAACTACAACTGCATAACAGATTACCCTAAGGGTTCATCTGTCATTGCTTACCAGTCTGTGGGGCAGTTCGTTTGGTCTTGCTGGACTCACACACGCGTTTGTGGTCAGCTGTGGCATGGGTAGGTAGCTCAGCTGGGCTTACCTGGGCTCTCTCAAGTGCTTTTTGGGGTTGGCTCTGGGGAGAAGTGTTTGGAGACAAGAATTTCAGTAATATTTTGATTGTCCATATTCGATGAGTATATTTTCCTTAGTAAACTGTCTTATTTGTGAGATTTCTGTTTTCAGAGCCAGCGAATGTCCTTTGAGCAGCCTGGGCTAGAGCAGGTCTGGCTTGTCTGGTGCCCTTTGTCCAATACCACAGCAGCTTCCCTTACTTAAGCATTTGCGTGCATTTGTGAAGGCTCCTCAAATGCAGATGCACTGAAGCAGGAAGACTGAAGACAGTGGCAGTTCCAGTTGCGTTGGCCCTTCCTCAGTGCCTCCAGATGGTTGCCCACATGGGGGCGATTGGGGGCAATCGTGAATTTATTTTCTAACCCAGCACACTGTTGAGAGAGGTCTTTTGGTTTTTGACCGCTTCTATTGGTGTTTCATTTATTTATCTTTGTTTTTTTGGCCCGTGTGGGCCTCCCATCGCAGTGGCCTCTCTCGTTGCAGAGCACCAGCTCTGGGCACATGGTCGGCTTGGTAGTCGGACACATCAGTCCAGCCGCTTTGCAGCACGTGGGATTTTCCCGTGCCAGGGATCGAACCAGCGCCACTTGCACTGCAAGGCGGTGTCCTTACCCATTGGACCACCAGGGAAGCCTGAGAGAGCTCTTTTTAATGAAACCAGGACAGCAGGTGTCAACTTCAACTGTCCTGGGAAAACCCAGATGTAGGTTCACCTTCGCCATGTGGCAGTTTGGGCTCCCAAGTTTGCCAGATCTGTGGATTTTTCAAGATGAACCCAAAATTTGATTTTTCATGCGAAATCCCCTTATTGTAAATGGCTTCTATTTTAAAAAAAACCAAACAAACAAACAAAAAACCCTGGGCCAAACCAGCAGTGCCAGGTTACAAATTAAGCTTCAGGACACATCACTAAAATTATGGACATTGGGTTTTTATAAAAGATTTCCCACCCCACCCTGAATGTGCTGTGCATATTCTATTACTTAACTACAACTGCATAACAGATTACCCTAAGGGTTCATCTGTCATTGCTTACCAGTCTGTGGGGCAGTTCGTTTGGTCTTGCTGGACTCACACACGCGTTTGTGGTCAGCTGTGGCATGGGTAGGTAGCTCAGCTGGGCTTACCTGGGCTCTCTCAAGTGCTTGGGAGATTGGTCTGGGATTGGCTACAGATTGGTCTAGAATGGCCTGAGATGGAAGCTGTAAGAAGATCCTGAGGCTGGGAAAGAGGGCAGGAGGAGAAGGGGGCCACAGAGGAGGAGATGGTTGGATGGCATCACCAACTCAAGGGACGTGAGTTTGAGCAAACTCCAGAAGATAGTGATGGACAGAGAAGCCTGGCATGCTGCAGTTCATGGGGTCACAAAGAGTGAACATGACTTAGAGACGCAACAACAACAGCAAGATGGAACAGCTGGCTTCGCTCGACATGGGCTCTCATCTGGCCCAGGCTTGTTTCCGTGGTGGTGGTAACGCAGAGAGGGCGGGTTCAAACCATGCCTCTTGAGCACAGAGCTCACACACCAGTGCACCTGCCATGTTATGCATTGGCCGGCGCAGGTCAGAAGGCCACTCGTGATCCAGCCTGGGTACTCAAGCTGCAGCTGATAGGAGGAGGGTCTGCCAGGCCACCTTGGAAAGGGCATATGTATATGCAGGGGTAAAAAAATTGACGATATTGTTATAATCTACCTACCACAATGACTATTCTCATTTTTAAAAAGTTAATATGTTTTAATGGTGGGACAGAGAAACGTGTCTTCTTTTTTCCCCTCAGATAAACGCATCCAGCTATACATGAAAAGCCTACTTTGTCTGCCAAACCCTCCAAGATGCATGCCTCCTGTGCCAGGAGGCCTCACTGTTGTTCAGCAGGAGCTGGAGTCTCTAGGCTCACAATACGCAAACATCGTGAATCTCAACAAGCAAGTGTATGGACCATTTTATGCAAATATACTTCGAAAGCTGCTGTTCGGTGAGGAAGCCACGGGGAAGGGGGACGCTTCCTCGTCTGCTAACTGAAGGGGAGCTGACATTGGCTTAGAGATTGGAAGCCCAGCACTTAGGTACCCAGTCTGTTTCCATCGGCAGCGTTACAGACACAGCACAGTCTCAGTCCCGTCTGCGGCACAGCCTTAGCCCGGAACTGTAACCCAGTAACATTAGCGTCGCAAAGACATGCACATCACAGTGCCCCTGTGTGTACACCAGGTTCAAGTCCAAAATAGACGTTTTTAATGAACAGAAAGCAATTTGTATTTAATTATATTACCTATATAATATTTGTACATGTTTTCTGAAGCATTTATATCTGGCCTGTTCATTCAACCCTTAAGGAGTTGTATTTCCTCACTTGTTACTATAAAATCTAATGAGTTTTTTTTAAAACTTTGATACAGCTTCTTAAGGGGTTGAAAGTTGTAATCATAACCAAGGGGACTGACATTCTGAATAAATGATGCGAAGTAAGGATAATTGTATTTGAAGTGTACAATTAAATTTTATTCATATGTAATAGAAACTTACATAGTAAGTCCTCAAATTCTACAAATATACCAAATCACATTTGGTGACACTGATTGTCAGTGTTTGTTTAGAATTTAAATGTATTAAATACATTTTTATGCTACATACAAATTTTAGATAAAACCTGTCTTACTGATTTAACGAAAACAGAAATAAACCTCTTCTAAAATCTCATTCTAGAGGGTGAGTCCTTCTTGCAACTTACCCTGCTCTCTGAGAGAAACAATTTTTGCACACACCTCTTTGTGAACGTCCTTGCATTTCTCAGGCCATTGGCAAGGCTTATATAAGATTTGAACATTTTTACATAAGGCAGGAGTGGTTTGAATTGGAAATGTTTGACTTGGTAACTTGAATTTACTTAGAAGAAGAAGAAAAGTTGATAAAACAAGATCCCTATTCTCAGTGAAATCCATATCTGAAAAGGAAACAGATGAGCTTTGGATTTTTTTTTAACCATATAACGTGCTAGCAAATGCCTTTTGGGTGGACTTAATTCTCACTCCACCACGACCAAAACGCTCTTCTCAGTACCGTCGTCATTTGCCATCCTTGTGCATTAGACTTTGCCAAGCTGGCACTGCTCGTCCGCCTCGTAGAGAAAATCTGCCGGCCTCTGAATTGTTGAGGGAAGCACTACCTAAAAAGAAAGTGCTTTATTTGCAAAGAATGCATTTTTTGTTGGTTTTCTGAGAACTCATCAAACCCTAGTGATTTGGTGGAGAAGATCGAGTAGGAAGTGAAAATAATACTTCTTCTTCCTCACCACGACCTTCACCTTTAGAGTGCTACCTAGTGATTCGATGATGTTCTAGGAAATTATGCCGTGGATAAATTATCTCTGATCTTTACATTTTAGAGGGTTCAGCCAAAATTCGAGGAAATTTTGAACATCAGCTTTCTTCGCACAATGACCAGTACATAAACCAGCTATTCTGTCCATTGGAGCAGCTGCGTAGAAGTGGAATTTACTGAAGAGCATGTCATTGGTCTTACCCACCTTTACCCTTTTCCTGTAGATCCATTCTGCTCGTTTCCTATGCTTAGAAACCATAAGGTGCTGTAGATTTTTGTTTGCATTTTCTCTTAAGTTGAAGTAGTTTTCACCTCTGTTCACTCTGGGGCCTGGATAGCAGGGAAGCTCTGAAAGGTAATGTGTAGTGTGACTTCTTGTTGCTTCCCGAGGTGAAGTGTGTATTCATCCAGGAGACCAGGTGGTGTCCTTTTTAACTATCAGATTGGATGCTAGCTGGTATTCCTATATACTTGACTATACTGTAAGTTGCCAGCAGGAGAGCAATGTGCAAATATTTGTTTTTAATGCATTTAAAATGAAGGGCATTCTGCTTTTTTTTTTTTTTTAAGTGGCAAAGTAAATCTCAATATCTCAAGTCTGGATTTAGGCAACTACATTTGTTAGGATTTTTAAATCCTATCCCTTAGCATGTTGTGTATTTGGTTTTACTTAAATGTTTACTTCTACTTTTGAGAATTTTCTTAGCATGGTCTTGTTTTGTAATGTCAGTTTTCTTAAACACCATACACACATTTTCATTCTTCTAATGCTAAAACATGTATTGTTCCCACTAGTCAAACTTTAAAACATTAAAAATTATTTCAAGACAGGTGGAGTCTCTGTGTTTTTTAAACCTCATTTGAGTAGCTTGGGGCTGGAATATTGCACAGTCTTTATTTTGGTGGGGGGTGGGGTGGGAGGGAAGGGGGCGGGCGGGCCACTTCTATTGGTCTTTCATTTGTCTATTTTCATCCATCTTTGTTCTTTGGCCTTTGCGGGTCTCCCACCGCAGTGGCCTCTGTTGTTGCAGAGCACCGGCTCTAGGCGCATGCGTTCCAGAGCCCCGGCTCGGTAATTGGACACATGGGTCCAGCCACTCCGCGGCACGTGGGATCTTCCCAGGCCAGGGATGGGACCGGCGCCCCTTGCACTGCAAGGCGGTGTCCTTACCCACTGGACCACCAGGGAAGCCCTTATTGCACAGTCTTTATTGTGATGAGTCTAGAAGGATTCTTCTGCTGATCCTCAGAGCCTCACAGACATCAGTTGTGTTCATTCATTCAGTCAGTCAGCAAAGAGCTGTTGAATATCTACTGCGTATCTAGAAGTAGATGTTTGATTCACAGATAGCTAGACAGACCCTGTCCTGCTAAAGTTTGTAATTTACTAAGACTTAGGACAAACTTGTGAACAATTGCAATAAAGTGTAATTCAAGCTATGTTTTTGAAACAAGTACACGGTATTGGGGGTTTCCCAGTTGGCTCAGCAGTGAAGAATCTGCCTGCAGTGTAGAAGACCCGGGTTCTATCCCTGGGTTGGGAAGATCCCCTGTGGGAGGGCATGGCAACCCACTCCAGTATACTTGCCTGGAGAATCCTGTGGACAGAAAAACCTGGTGAGTTACAGTCCATAGGGTTACACAGAGTTGCACATGACTGAAGTGTCTTAGCACGCACACAGTGTTAGAGGAAAAATCACTAGACTCTTATCATGGATCATCCTTGAACTAAAACGTGAATGATGGCCGGGAGCTTGCCACGAGACCAAGAAAAGGAAAGGCACGGGAAGCCAAGTGCACAGGAGGCACAATGATGTGGAGAAATGGTGAGCCCAAGAAACAGCCTCCAGAAGAGGGGAAGTGATGAGAAGGAAGCCCACAAGGGAAGAGACTTCTGGGAAGTCATGTTCAAATGTGTGGGGGTTTGTTCTGAAGTAGGTAAAGAATCATGGAATCTTTTGAAAGTGACAGTTATTTTTTAGAAAGATTGTCCTGGTGAAGCACGCTGGCCATTGGTGCTAGAATATTCTGTGCTGGGTGCATATGTGTACATGCCCTCATACCTGAACACAGGGCCCAAGTGGTAGACGTGGATTCTAGTGAACAGAGGCAGAAAATGAGTTTATTGGAGAGATTCGCATACTTTATAGAATGCATTTCGTTCAGGGGATTAAGCTTGACAAATAGGAACCAAGGCAATGCAAGTGTAGGACCTCAGCCAAGCAGGATGCAGAGATTGATTTCTCAATGGTCCTTGCTGCTTTGGCTCATTTGCTGGAGATTTAAAGTCCCGATATCACCATTCAGTGGGAAGGATCTCTGTCAGGGGCAAGGCTCTATTTGCATGGGATAGAATGAGATAGTTGCTGACCCTTAGACTCCCATGTGCCCACTGAAGGCACCCACCTAGGGATTTTTCCAAATAGGAAAGGTGTCCTGAGGGAGCAGAAGGAGAAAAAAAAATCCACTATTTACACTTCTGAGGTCTTTCGAACTTGAATGGGAGAAATGCCTGAGGAGACCCCCACAATCCAACATCACCTCTAAGAATGACACCATAGGATGATTCCATGAAGCACACAGTCAGTGAAGTCAGTCAGCCTTTACTGGTGTGTGTCAATGAACTGCTGAACAAGTAGCTCCCAACTCACCGTGGACTCAGCATAGCCTTATTTCTGAAACTGTAGTTCAAAGTTTAGGGAAGGATGGTGTGTGTATACTTGCCTGGAGAATCCTGTGGACAGAAAAACCTGGTGAGTTAAAGTCCATAGGGTTACACAGAGTTGCACATGACTGAAGTGTCTTAGCACGCACACAGTGTTAGAGGAAAAATCACTAGACTCTTATCATGGATCATCCTTGAACTAAAACGTGAATGATGGCCGGGAGCTTGCCACGAGACCAAGAAAAGGAAAGGCACGGGAAGCCAAGTGCACAGGAGGCACAATGATGTGGAGAAATGGTGAGCCCAAGAAACAGCCTCCAGAAGAGGGGAAGTGATGAGAAGGAAGCCCACAAGGGAAGAGACTTCTGGGAAGTCATGTTCAAATGTGTGGGGTTTGTTCTGAAGTAGGTAAAGAATCATGGAATCTTTTGAAAGTGACAGTTATTTTTTAGAAAGATTGTCCTGGTGAAGCACGCTGGCCATTGGTGCTAGAATATTCTGTGCTGGGTGCATATGTGTACATGCCCTCATACCTGAACACAGGGCCCAAGTGGTAGACGTGGATTCTAGTGAACAGAGGCAGAAAATGAGTTTATTGGAGAGATTCGCATACTTTATAGAATGCATTTCGTTCAGGGGATTAAGCTTGACAAATAGGAACCAAGGCAATGCAAGTGTAGGACCTCAGCCAAGCAGGATGCAGAGATTGATTTCTCAATGGTCCTTGCTGCTTTGGCTCATTTGCTGGAGATTTAAAGTCCCGATATCACCATTCAGTGGGAAGGATCTCTGTCAGGGGCAAGGCTCTATTTGCATGGGATAGAATGAGATAGTTGCTGACCCTTAGACTCCCATGTGCCCACTGAAGGCACCCACCTAGGGATTTTTTCCAAATAGGAAAGGTGTCCTGAGGGAGCAGAAGGAGAAAAACAAATCCACTATTTACACTTCTGAGGTCTTTCGAACTTGAATGGGAGAAATGCCTGAGGAGACCCCCACAATCCAACATCACCTCTAAGAATGACACCATAGGATGATTCCATGAAGCACACAGTCAGTGAAGTCAGTCAGCCTTTACTGGTGTGTGTCAATGAACTGCTGAACAAGTAGCTCCCAACTCACCGTGGACTCAGCATAGCCTTATTTCTGAAACTGTAGTTCAAAGTTTAGGGAAGGATGGTGTGTGTCTCAAGGACCCTAATCCATTCAGCTACTCAAGAGACCCAGCTTCCATCCACCTTACGATTCAGCAGTCCCCCAAACCTTCAGTATTTCTCTCTTCAATCACTCGAAAGATAGGGGAAATTTAGAAGGATCGCCCACTTCTATTCAGGGTGCATTGGTCAGAATTCAAAGTCATCTGACTCCATCCAACTGCAAGCAAGTCAGGAAAATGTGCCCAGGAGAAACAGGGGGATGTGGGTATTGGCAATTGATAAGCATTAGTAGTTTCTACCTCAGACTCCTCCAGTTTCCTTGAATAAGCCTATGAATCCTCTTTTCTGTGAAAATAAGTTTAAAGTCATGTGTCTCCTCAGATCTTTTAGTATTAGCTCCCCAAAACACTGGGTTGAGAGGATTTTGAAGTCAAATCCAGGATAAGGAGTGAAAAATTCTGCAGCTGATTGGCAAAGTATGCCATGGGCATGGGGCAACATATTTTTTTCCACTTGATTCCTCCTTAAAATTAAAATTTAGTCTGTTCTACCTCTAGGGTTGTTAAGTCTCAACATTTCCCATTCGTTATTCAGTAAAAGTAGCAGGGGGCTGCGAGTCAGGGGACCTGAGTTTGAATTCACTTCTACTTCTTAGCTATATGACCTCAAGCCAGGCTTCAAATCTCTCTTTCCTACTAGAGTAGGAACATCTGTTTCCTACTCTGCCTGTCTGCCTGCAGAGACCTTGTGAGAAGCAAATGAGATAATGTATTTGAAACTGTCTACAAACTCTAAAGCATAATGTGGCCAGAATACATTACAATAGCTAACTTATTAGTTCTAAATCTCTTTCAAGCTTCAAGAGGTTTTAGTATTGTGAGAAGTGATGATTGAGTACTTAAGTACATACAACTGAAAATTGTCAACTCTCATCACAACCATGGTTCATTAAGCCCAATGTTGTCATTGGCAGAGAACCTCAAGGGTATGTAGTCAGTGAAGTCAGTCAGCCTTTACTGGTGTGTGTCAATGAACTGCTGAACAAGTAGCTCCCAACTCACCGTGGACTCAGCATAGCCTTATTTCTGAAACTGTAGTTCAAAGTTTAGGGAAGGATGGTGTGTGTCTCAAGGACCCTAATCCATTCAGCTACTCAAGAGACCCAGCTTCCATCCACCTTACGATTCAGCAGTCCCCCAAACCTTCAGTATTTCTCTCTTCAATCACTCGAAAGATAGGGGAAATTTAGAAGGATCGCCCACTTCTATTCAGGGTGCATTGGTCAGAATTCAAAGTCATCTGACTCCATCCAACTGCAAGCAAGTCAGGAAAATGTGCCCAGGAGAAACAGGGGGATGTGGGTATTGGCAATTGATAAGCATTAGTAGTTTCTACCTCAGACTCCTCCAGTTTCCTTGAATAAGCCTATGAATCCTCTTTTCTGTGAAAATAAGTTTAAAGTCATGTGTCTCCTCAGATCTTTTAGTATTAGCTCCCCAAAACACTGGGTTGAGAGGATTTTGAAGTCAAATCCAGGATAAGGAGTGAAAAATTCTGCAGCTGATTGGCAAAGTATGCCATGGGCATGGGGCAACATATTTTTTTCCACTTGATTCCTCCTTAAAATTAAAATTTAGTCTGTTCTACCTCTAGGGTTGTTAAGTCTCAACATTTCCCATTCGTTATTCAGTAAAAGTAGCAGGGGGCTGCGAGTCAGGGGACCTGAGTTTGAATTCACTTCTACTTCTTAGCTATATGACCTCAAGCCAGGCTTCAAATCTCTCTTTCCTACTAGAGTAGGAACATCTGTTTCCTACTCTGCCTGTCTGCCTCGCAGAGACCTTGTGAGAAGCAAATGAGATAATGTATTTGAAACTGTCTACAAACTCTAAAGCATAATGTGGCCAGAATACATTACAATAGCTAACTTATTAGTTCTAAATCTCTTTCAAGCTTCAAGAGGTTTTAGTATTGTGAGAAGTGATGATTGAGTACTTAAGTACATACAACTGAAAATTGTCAACTCTCATCACAACCATGGTTCATTAAGCCCAATGTTGTCATTGGCAGAGAACCTCAAGGGTATGTAGAGGCTGCAGTTATTGTCCTTGATGTCAATTTCAAAGGAGAGTGACACAACCCAACATGTTCTAATTTCGTTCAGTAAATCAGGTATGACTTTATCCTCTGCAATTTAATTTAACCTTTTAGAAAGTACGTTTGTACCAGCAGCTTGTGCCCTCTTGTTCTCTACTTTTCAAGCGAAGCTTTATCTTTTCATGTCTAAGCTTGAAATGTTAGCCCTGTTCAGCTTTCAAGGAAAAAGGACTTAGGGATTTAGCGTAGGGCTTTATGAAGAAGAAAGGAAGCCAAGAAATTGGCCAGCAGCTGCACCTGCAGGCAAGGTAGAGAACCTGAACATAATTTTTTTTTTTCTTTCAGAATATAGTAAAATAATTAGTAACTGTATGGCCTAAGAATTTCACAGAAATCATCTCGTATAACTGCACAGCGTGCTACCAGGCAGGGTCTATACGAGCAAAATGAGACAAGGAGAGGGTAAGGTCATATGGCTGATAATGAACTTGAACCCAAAGAGTCTAACCCTGGAACGTGCTCTTAAGAACTTGCTAGATTGGTTGCCTTAGATCATGTAATCGAAAGCATGTTTCACTGTCATAATGCTGCTAAATGCTGTTTACTTCTCTGCCTGTTTTCTGTTGCCTTCCCTTTGGGTCTTGGTTGAAAACTTCCCAGGAGAGAGAATATGATTGGTATCTGCTTCCTAGTTTTGGGAATTCAACATTTCCCATTCGTTATTCAGTAAAAGTAGCAGGGGCTGCGAGTCAGGGGACCTGAGTTTGTTTTTTGAACCTCAAGCCAGGCTTCAAATCTCTCTTTCCTACTAGAGTAGGAACATCTGTTTCCTACTCTGCCTGTCTGCCTGCAGAGACCTTGTGAGAAGCAAATGAGATAATGTATTTGAAACTGTCTACAAACTCTAAAGCATAATGTGGCCAGAATACATTACAATAGCTAACTTATTAGTTCTAAATCTCTTTCAAGCTTCAAGAGGTTTTAGTATTGTGAGAAGTGATGATTGAGTACTTAAGTACATACAACTGAAAATTGTCAACTCTCATCACAACCATGGTTCATTAAGCCCAATGTTGTCATTGGCAGAGAACCTCAAGGGTATGTAGAGGCTGCAGTTATTGTCCTTGATGTCAATTTCAAAGGAGAGTGACACAACCCAACATGTTCTAATTTCGTTCAGTAAATCAGGTATGACTTTATCCTCTGCAATTTAATTTAACCTTTTAGAAAGTACGTTTGTACCAGCAGCTTGTGCCCTCTTGTTCTCTACTTTTCAAGCGAAGCTTTATCTTTTCATGTCTAAGCTTGAAATGTTAGCCCTGTTCAGCTTTCAAGGAAAAAGGACTTAGGGATTTAGCGTAGGGCTTTATGAAGAAGAAAGGAAGCCAAGAAATTGGCCAGCAGCTGCACCTGCAGGCAAGGTAGAGAACCTGAACATAATTTTTTTTTTTCTTTCAGAATATAGTAAAATAATTAGTAACTGTATGGCCTAAGAATTTCACAGAAATCATCTCGTATAACTGCACAGCGTGCTACCAGGCAGGGTCTATACGAGCAAAATGAGACAAGGAGAGGGTAAGGTCATATGGCTGATAATGAACTTGAACCCAAAGAGTCTAACCCTGGAACGTGCTCTTAAGAACTTGCTAGATTGGTTGCCTTAGATCATGTAATCGAAAGCATGTTTCACTGTCATAATGCTGCTAAATGCTGTTTACTTCTCTGCCTGTTTTCTGTTGCCTTCCCTTTGGGTCTTGGTTGAAAACTTCCCAGGAGAGAGAATATGATTGGGTCTATCTGCCACTGTGGACCTTATGGACACCTCACCCCAACTCTCCCACCTTGGGTAGGGGGTCTCATAAAGAGTCACTTCGGCTCCCTGACCTGGCTGTCTTTAGCAGCTTGCTTGCCCAATCGGTTTTGACAGGAACACAAAGCACACAAAGCAAGGCTTTTCGGAGAAAGACCTGACAGGCAGCTAGAGGTTTTGGACCATCAGTCTTGCTCAAAATGCAAGATGTTCTCTGATTACAATAGAGGCTTCTGTCCCTGCCTCTCCTTACCTTACTGGTGGTGAACAGATGTCAAGGACCCCCTCTGCCCTTGCCTTTTCAGACTGAAGAACCCTTACTCTGTCTCCGATGTTATTCTGGGCTCTCTCTAGTTCTGTTATGAATTTATTCAAATACAGCAATCAGTATCATTTTTTTCCAGTCTGAATGTACTATGGTTTTGGAGAGGATCATCTTTTGCTTTTGCTTTCTAGTGTCTTCAAGTTGAAGCCTCTCAAAATAAGGTCTAATTTCTTTAACATGGCATAAAGGACAATTTCTAGTGTTATCTATAGACACTTCCCCTCCACAAGCCCTCTGGGAGAACCACACTCAGGTGCTACAATGGATCCATAGTATTATGTATTCCACTTTCCCCGTGCCATTTGACTCAGGCTGTCTTTCTCTGCTTGATGTCTTTGCTTCCTGATCCATTCAGCAGGTGTTATGATACAGTAGTTAAAAACATGGGCTCTGGGGTCAGTTAAGTATGGATTTAAATCCCGCTTGGACCTTTTTTTTTCTTTCAGAATATAGTAAAATAATTAGTAACTGTATGGCCTAAGAATTTCACAGAAATCATCTCGTATAACTGCACAGCGTGCTACCAGGCAGGGTCTATACGAGCAAAATGAGACAAGGAGAGGGTAAGGTCATATGGCTGATAATGAACTTGAACCCAAAGAGTCTAACCCTGGAACGTGCTCTTAAGAACTTGCTAGATTGGTTGCCTTAGATCATGTAATCGAAAGCATGTTTCACTGTCATAATGCTGCTAAATGCTGTTTACTTCTCTGCCTGTTTTCTGTTGCCTTCCCTTTGGGTCTTGGTTGAAAACTTCCCAGGAGAGAGAATATGATTGGGTCTATCTGCCACTGTGGACCTTATGGACACCTCACCCCAACTCTCCCACCTTGGGTAGGGGGTCTCATAAAGAGTCACTTCGGCTCCCTGACCTGGCTGTCTTTAGCAGCTTGCTTGCCCAATCGGTTTTGACAGGAACACAAAGCACACAAAGCAAGGCTTTTCGGAGAAAGACCTGACAGGCAGCTAGAGGTTTTGGACCATCAGTCTTGCTCAAAATGCAAGATGTTCTCTGATTACAATAGAGGCTTCTGTCCCTGCCTCTCCTTACCTTACTGGTGGTGAACAGATGTCAAGGACCCCCTCTGCCCTTGCCTTTTCAGACTGAAGAACCCTTACTCTGTCTCCGATGTTATTCTGGGCTCTCTCTAGTTCTGTTATGAATTTATTCAAATACAGCAATCAGTATCATTTTTTTCCAGTCTGAATGTACTATGGTTTTGGAGAGGATCATCTTTTGCTTTTGCTTTCTAGTGTCTTCAAGTTGAAGCCTCTCAAAATAAGGTCTAATTTCTTTAACATGGCATAAAGGACAATTTCTAGTGTTATCTATAGACACTTCCCCTCCACAAGCCCTCTGGGAGAACCACACTCAGGTGCTACAATGGATCCATAGTATTATGTATTCCACTTTCCCCGTGCCATTTGACTCAGGCTGTCTTTCTCTGCTTGATGTCTTTGCTTCCTGATCCATTCAGCAGGTGTTATGATACAGTAGTTAAAAACATGGGCTCTGGGGTCAGTTAAGTATGGATTTAAATTCCAACCATGCTTGGCAAATCTCTCGAACCCTATGAGCCTTAGTCTCCTCATCTGTCAAGTGCGGATTATCATACTTATCCCTCTTGATCATTAAATCAGAGAATGCACAGAAAGTGGTTACTCTAATGCTCAGCAAAGAGTAAACAGTCAACAGGAGCACTCCCTAACATTCCAGGGGCCAGCTCAGACACCTTTGCTTTCTCCTGTCCCTTACTCTTCTTCAACCGATGCCCGTAGTTCTCCCATCCCCATGGCGCTGGTAACTTCCTCATCTGGCTACCACAACACTTCATACCTAGATGATGGGATAGTATTGCATGATGTTAACCATTTTTCTTTCTGTGATTTCCTTTCTCTAATTGCTCAGCTCTCTACTCAGATCACCAAGTCTTTTTTGTACCAATACTTTAGGAAAAGGACAGCAGAAAACAGAAATCAGGAGACTGTTTCTGGCTTCTTGAATTTAAAAATTCAACCCCATAGAGCAATGGGACCCAAATGTTCTGGCATCAGGGACCAGTTTCATGGAAGACAATTTTTCCACGGACCCAGAAAGGGAGGGGTTGGTTTTGGATTGTTTCAAGTACATTACATCTATTGTGCACTTTATTTCCATTGTTACTATATCACCTACACCTCAGAGCATCAGCATTAGATCCCAGAGGTTGGGGACCCCTGGCTTAGGGATTAGCAAGACACAATTGACTTCTGCCCTTGCCTTTTCAGACTGAAGAACCCTTACTCTGTCTCCGATGTTATTCTGGGCTCTCTCTTTTTAGATTTTTGAAGCCTCTGAATGTACTATGGTTTTGAGAGGATCATCTTTGCTTTTGCTTTCTAGTGTCTTCAAGTTGAAGCCTCTCAAAATAAGGTCTAATTTCTTTAACATGGCATAAAGGACAATTTCTAGTGTTATCTATAGACACTTCCCCTCCACAAGCCCTCTGGGAGAACCACACTCAGGTGCTACAATGGATCCATAGTATTATGTATTCCACTTTCCCCGTGCCATTTGACTCAGGCTGTCTTTCTCTGCTTGATGTCTTTGCTTCCTGATCCATTCAGCAGGTGTTATGATACAGTAGTTAAAAACATGGGCTCTGGGGTCAGTTAAGTATGGATTTAAATTCCAACCATGCTTGGCAAATCTCTCGAACCCTATGAGCCTTAGTCTCCTCATCTGTCAAGTGCGGATTATCATACTTATCCCTCTTGATCATTAAATCAGAGAATGCACAGAAAGTGGTTACTCTAATGCTCAGCAAAGAGTAAACAGTCAACAGGAGCACTCCCTAACATTCCAGGGGCCAGCTCAGACACCTTTGCTTTCTCCTGTCCCTTACTCTTCTTCAACCGATGCCCGTAGTTCTCCCATCCCCATGGCGCTGGTAACTTCCTCATCTGGCTACCACAACACTTCATACCTAGATGATGGGATAGTATTGCATGATGTTAACCATTTTTCTTTCTGTGATTTCCTTTCTCTAATTGCTCAGCTCTCTACTCAGATCACCAAGTCTTTTTTGTACCAATACTTTAGGAAAAGGACAGCAGAAAACAGAAATCAGGAGACTGTTTCTGGCTTCTTGAATTTAAAAATTCAACCCCATAGAGCAATGGGACCCAAATGTTCTGGCATCAGGGACCAGTTTCATGGAAGACAATTTTTCCACGGACCCAGAAAGGGAGGGGTTGGTTTTGGATTGTTTCAAGTACATTACATCTATTGTGCACTTTATTTCCATTGTTACTATATCACCTACACCTCAGAGCATCAGCATTAGATCCCAGAGGTTGGGGACCCCTGGCTTAGGGGATTAGCAAGACACAATTGACTTGACTTGGGGTGCAAATGCCCATACCTCAGGGACCAGGTAGGTGTAATAAGAAAAAAAGGCTTGTGGCCACTGAGATTTAAGGGCGGATGCCACCTAATGTCAGCCAGCTGCTCCCATGTAGGGCTCTGGAACCACTGTTACCAGATCCTCTTTTCAAATGGAACTTAACCAAAAAACCAGAATTTAAAAAAAATGTGATGTGAAATATTAAACATCACTAAATGTATGTTCTTTTTGCAAACCATTTATTCAACACAACTTGATTCAGGAACAATGAGTTAGAACCTGAAAAGACACAGACAAACAAAAGGTAGTCCCTGTTCCAAGAGCTCCCTGTCAGAAGGAGAGGTAAATACATAGACAGGATATGGTATTGAGAAATAAATCTTACATTACATAATGTTAGAGAGTGAGTCTCAACAGTGGTCACTGGTCCAGCAGCAGCAGCATCTGGGAACCTATTAGAAATGCAAATCGGCTGTCCCCATCCCAAGCCTACCAAATCAGAAAACTGAGACTGTTTTAACAACAACATTAGATGAACCTGGCACAAGAGTTGCTTGTGTGCATGCATGTGTGCTACGTTGCTTCAGTCGTGTCTGACTTTTTGCAATCCAATGGACCACAGTCTGCCAGGATCCTCTGTGCATGGATCCTCCAGGCTAGAATACTGGAGTGGGTTGCCATTTCCTCCTCCAGGGGATCTTCCCAACTGCAGGATCAAACCTGTGTCGCGTATGTCTCCTGCATTGGCAGGTGGGTTCTTTACCACTAGTGCCACAGACATTCAGAATGGAAAATGTATATTTATAAATTTTCATAATTTACTGCAGCAAAGTATACTAAAATTTACAATTTCAATCCTTTTAAGTGCACAGTACAGTGCTCTTATGTACACTCACTTACACTTATGTACACTCACATTGTTGATCACCATTATCCATCTCCAGAATTTTGCATCTTCCTGAACAGAACTTTTATACATACTAAACAATTGTTGATTCTCTTTTTGCCTTGTTTTTTTCAAATGGGATTTTTTTTCCTATTGGTTTATGGAAGTTCATTTTAAATTGGGGATACCAATCCTTTCTCACCTGCTAACTTGAGTTTCTTGAAAGGTATTCATGGAGATTTTTAACCATTTGTTCAGAAAATTTAAAAATTTTCATGGAATCATAAAACTTGGCTAGGATTTTATGATTCAACCTATGAACATTTTCCTTTATGATTTCTGACTGAGTTTCCATCCTTGAAGGTAGTTGCCACTCAGTGTCATGAATTTGTTCACTTTATATTTTCTTTAAGGTTTTTAACAGTTAAATACTTAATCCACATAGGATTTAGATTTTTGTTTTTAATCAAAATGGCTAATCAGCGGCTCCAACATCATTTCTTTGGAAAAGCGTCTTTCCCCTGCTGATTTACAGTGTCATCTTTTCATACTAAATTTCTGCCAACATTTACTGCTGGATCTTCTGCCCAGTCCTTTCAGAATATAACACTATCTTTATTGCTGTCCTGCTATGCTCTACTCTCTAGGTAAGTTAATTCCTCTTTCTGTGACCATTTTAATGGTTGTATAATAGTCCATCCCATGCATGCACATTAATTTTTTAAACCAATCCCCTCCTACTGAGCATTTGGTAAAAAAATTTTCTATTTTTCCATACTACACAATGTGTAGTTTAGGGCTAAATTACATGAATCCTAGTCTCGCCCTTTCAAGTTGTGCAAACTCTCCATTTACCCTTTTCTGTGAAATATTTTTAAAATGACAATATGCTTTTTGGCTTCAACTGTGGGGAAACTTGGGGCTTCCCAAGTGGCGCAGAGGTAAACAATCCGCCTGCCAATGCAGGAGACGCCAGTTCAATCCCTGGGTCGGGAAGACCCCCTGGAGAGGGAAATGGCAACCCACTCCAATATCCTTGCCAAGAAATACAGAGACGTCTGGACAGAGGTGTCTGGCGGGCCACAGTTAATGGGGCTGCAAAGTGTAGGACTCGCAGACTTAGGTTAACTGTCGCCAGGGTTTGAGGTTACCCAGGCGAGACTTCCGAGCAACAGCAGAGGGCGCAGTTTCCCGGGTCCGCCACAGCAACGTCCGGGTTCAACCGCAGGTTCCGACCGAGAGCAGACGGAACCTTTTTTCCGCGCTTCCAATGAAGTCGCGCGGAGGGGACCCTTTAAGCCACCACGCACCGCTCTCCACAGGTACTGCAGCTGACTTGGGGCAGCGAAGGCGCACGCGAGGGTCCTGCTTGACTGAATGGGGGGGGGCAGCGCTTAACCATTTGTTCAGAAAATTTAAAATTTTTCATGGAATCATAAAACTTGGCTAGGATTTTATGATTCAACCTATGAACATTTTCCTTTATGATTTCTGACTGAGTTTCCATCCTTGAAGGTAGTTGCCACTCAGTGTCATGAATTTGTTCACTTTATATTTTCTTTAAGGTTTTTAACAGTTAAATACTTAATCCACATAGGATTTAGATTTTTGTTTTTAATCAAAATGGCTAATCAGCGGCTCCAACATCATTTCTTTGGAAAAGCGTCTTTCCCCTGCTGATTTACAGTGTCATCTTTTCATACTAAATTTCTGCCAACATTTACTGCTGGATCTTCTGCCCAGTCCTTTCAGAATATAACACTATCTTTATTGCTGTCCTGCTATGCTCTACTCTCTAGGTAAGTTAATTCCTCTTTCTGTGACCATTTTAATGGTTGTATAATAGTCCATCCCATGCATGCACATTAATTTTTTAAACCAATCCCCTCCTACTGAGCATTTGGTAAAAAAATTTTCTATTTTTCCATACTACACAATGTGTAGTTTAGGGCTAAATTACATGAATCCTAGTCTCGCCCTTTCAAGTTGTGCAAACTCTCCATTTACCCTTTTCTGTGAAATATTTTTAAAATGACAATATGCTTTTTGGCTTCAACTGTGGGGAAACTTGGGGCTTCCCAAGTGGCGCAGAGGTAAACAATCCGCCTGCCAATGCAGGAGACGCCAGTTCAATCCCTGGGTCGGGAAGACCCCCTGGAGAGGGAAATGGCAACCCACTCCAATATCCTTGCCAAGAAATACAGAGACGTCTGGACAGAGGTGTCTGGCGGGCCACAGTTAATGGGGCTGCAAAGTGTAGGACTCGCAGACTTAGGTTAACTGTCGCCAGGGTTTCAGATTACCCAGGCGAGACTTCCGAGCAACAGCAGAGGGCGCAGTTTCCCGGGTCCGCCACAGCAACGTCCGGGTTCAACCGCAGGTTCCGACCGAGAGCAGACGGAACCTTTTTTCCGCGCTTCCAATGAAGTCGCGCGGAGGGGACCCTTTAAGCCACCACGCACCGCTCTCCACAGGTACTGCAGCTGACTTGGGGCAGCGAAGGCGCACGCGAGGGTCCTGCTTGCTCCTTCCTTCATCGTGAGCACCATGGATGTGCTTGCGGAAGAGTTTGGGAACCTGACCCCGGAGCAGCTGGCTGCACCGATACCAACTGTAGAGGTGGGTGCGGGGCAAGTGGTGAGCGGAAGGGGCCGTAATGCGTCCTCGGGAGGCGTTGCCCAGAGAGTTCTGGCCGTGGAGGGGCGGGCCGCGTCTTCCGCGCATGCCCAGGACTCCGCGCTTGCTCGGGGCTCAGCGCTCGGGTCCGCTGCCCAGCTGGCCGCCGGGTCCACGTGCAAGGCAACCCCTAGCAGCCCCGCCCACAGATTCTCAGAATCTGCACAGCTGTGAAGGGACCAGTACTAACTACGTTTCCAGTCTTCTGATTTAGAAATAACAGTTCCTCTTCCTGGCCCTCTGCATCCAGCCCACCCTCCCATCTTCAGGGCCCTATCTATAAAATGTACTCAGTTCTGAAACTTCTTTCCCACTGTTCTCTGACAGTCGAAACCACTGTCATCTCTTACTTCCTTGGCTTCTTATCTGTTCCATTCCAGTCTGGTCTCCGCTCTGTTGCCAGAGCCATGCGTTTAAACATTGCTCCCTTGGTTAAAATTCCTTAGTCTGCCCATTGCTCTCAGGGCAAAGAGTCTAGTCTTGAGGCTTTTCTCAATCTGGCCACGGCTTACTTCTCTAGTTTGTTTCTCCCCATCTGCCGCCACCCCCGCCAACTCCTCAAACTCTTCCTCCTCTCCTCATGTAGTCACTTCTAATCTTTCTTTCTTTCTAGATTTGCATCCAGTAAAATGCATGAGCACTTAGTGTTCATTTAGTTGCATCAGTTTTGGCGGTTACATATACCCAAATAACTGCCACCCCATACAAAATACAGAACGTGTTCATCATTGCAGAAAGTTCCCTTTTCAGCCTGAGCCCTACCCCACCTTTTGATTTCTGTCATAGATTAATTTTGCCAGACTTACTTCTTTTTTTTTTTTAACACGACTTTTTTTTTTCTTAAGTAGTTTTAGGTTCACAGCAAAGTGGAGAGAAAGGTATAGAGATTTTCTTTTGACCCCTACCCCTACCTACCTTTACTTAAACATTTTTTTAAATTATTCTTTTTTCATCTTGTTTAGTTATTTGCCTGGGCAGGTGTTTGTCATGCCATGAAGGATCTTCATTGTGTCACAGGGATTCTCTGGTTGTGGCTCTTGGGCTTGGCGGAGGCATGTCGGATTTTCCTGGACCTGGGATTGCACCTGTGTCCACTGCATTGCAAGGCAGATTGTTAACCTCTAGATCACGCGGCAAGTCCCTCTTTAAAATTGTTTTTATTCTTTCCAGGTTGTCTGCCTGGCTCGCAGGCCATTTCTCAGTCGCCTTTGCTCAGTGTGCCATCTGCACTTCTCTAAAGGTTGGAGTGTTCTTGATCTCACTTCATGGAACTCCTCTTCACCTACACTCCATAGGTGATCTCATCTGTTACATGACTTCCACCGCCATCCATCTGCTGACTCTCCCTAGTTTAGATCTCCAGGCCACTCTTCCCAAACTCCAGCCTCATTTGTTGCCTGTTTAGCATCTCCACCTGCATGTCTAATGGATATCTCAGACTCAACATACCCCCAGCCAAACTCCTGGAGGCTTCGCCACACCTAAACCTGCTCTTCCTACAGCATCCCTGCCTCCTCGTCTCCGGAAATGGTAACTCTAAGGTGTCAATCTCAATTCCTCTTTCTCAGAGTCTCTGTCTAATCTACTATCAAGTGCCTTTGGCTCTAACTTCACATTGTGTTTCCTGGTCAACAGTCTCTCACTACCTTACTTCTCTAGTTTGTTTCTCCCCATCTGCCGCCACCCCCGCCAACTCCTCAAACTCTTCCTCCTCTCCTCATGTAGTCACTTCTAATCTTTCTTTCTTTCTAGATTTGCATCCAGTAAAATGCATGAGCACTTAGTGTTCATTTAGTTGCATCAGTTTTGGCGGTTACATATACCCAAATAACTGCCACCCCATACAAAATACAGAACGTGTTCATCATTGCAGAAAGTTCCCTTTTCAGCCTGAGCCCTACCCCACCTTTTGATTTCTGTCATAGATTAATTTTGCCAGACTTACTTCTTTTTTTTTTTTAACACGACTTTTTTTTTTCTTAAGTAGTTTTAGGTTCACAGCAAAGTGGAGAGAAAGGTATAGAGATTTTCTTTTGACCCCTACCCCTACCTACCTTTACTTAAACATTTTTTTAAATTATTCTTTTTTCATCTTGTTTAGTTATTTGCCTGGGCAGGTGTTTGTCATGCCATGAAGGATCTTCATTGTGTCACAGGGATTCTCTGGTTGTGGCTCTTGGGCTTGGTTGCTCGGAGGCATGTCGGATTTTCCTGGACCTGGGATTGCACCTGTGTCCACTGCATTGCAAGGCAGATTGTTAACCTCTAGATCACGCGGCAAGTCCCTCTTTAAAATTGTTTTTATTCTTTCCAGGTTGTCTGCCTGGCTCGCAGGCCATTTCTCAGTCGCCTTTGCTCAGTGTGCCATCTGCACTTCTCTAAAGGTTGGAGTGTTCTTGATCTCACTTCATGGAACTCCTCTTCACCTACACTCCATAGGTGATCTCATCTGTTACATGACTTCCACCGCCATCCATCTGCTGACTCTCCCTAGTTTAGATCTCCAGGCCACTCTTCCCAAACTCCAGCCTCATTTGTTGCCTGTTTAGCATCTCCACCTGCATGTCTAATGGATATCTCAGACTCAACATACCCCCAGCCAAACTCCTGGAGGCTTCGCCACACCTAAACCTGCTCTTCCTACAGCATCCCTGCCTCCTCGTCTCCGGAAATGGTAACTCTAAGGTGTCAATCTCAATTCCTCTTTCTCAGAGTCTCTGTCTAATCTACTATCAAGTGCCTTTGGCTCTAACTTCACATTGTGTTTCCTGGTCAACAGTCTCTCACTACCTGTATTGTTATCAGCCTGGAGTGTTGCAGTAAGCTCTTAAATGATCCCCCCGCTTCTCACCTTGTCTTTTCTCACCCCAGCAGCTGGAGTGATCCAGTTAAAATACATCACATCATTTCATCACTCGTTTTCTCAAAACCTTCTGGTGCTTCTCCTGTTGCTCAGTCAAAACATTTTACAGTTTCTTGCAAGGTCTTGCATGATCCTTGGGCTCTTACTCAGAAACTTTGTGTTCTTACTTTAGACTTGGTTCTAACCACTTGTCAGACTTCTCATGAACAGATGAGGTACGGTTCATGAAGGGTCTTACGATGGTAGGCTGTTTAAAACCTTAGCAAAGTGTGAAGAGCAGGTCTGAGGACTCAGCAAGTGTGGCGGTTTGCAGCTGTTTACGGTAGGAGGTGAACAGCAGATGATACCTTTCTTCAACCTGAATTCTGACCAGGCACTATTTGAGAGGAAAAAGAAGGGAGAAAGAAATCCCTTTGGGTTGAGAGACCCAGGTTTCCCACCAGACAATTTGAAACGTATGAATACTTTCCCTTTCTCAAACTGGCAAACCGTGCTTACTTAGGAAATGCCATGAGAATAAAATAAAGATGAAAAGTACTTGGACTCTTAAGTCATCAAGAAGATTAAAGTGTATTCTGTTTAAGAAATCTGTGGTTCATATATGCTTGTGTGTTTGCATATGTTTGTATGCATGTATGTGCACAGTACATAGATGATTTCCATAAAAGGGTTTTAATCTAAACATTGTTCTTTTTGTTTCCATTTACTTTCTTTTTTTTTTAAGGTTTTATTTATTTATTTATTTTAATTTTCCCCATCATGCCTCTTTTATGTTTATTTTCATCCATCTTTTTATTCTTTGGCATGTGTGGGCCTCCCATCGCAGTGGCCTCTGTTGTCTGTCGTAGAGCACCAGCTCTGGGCACATGAGCTCCAGAGCTCCGGCTCGGTAATTGGACACATTGGTCCAGCCACTCTGCAGTACATGGGATCTTCCCAGGCCAGGAATCAAACGAGCGCCCCTTGCACTGCAAGGCGGTGTCCTTACCCACTGAACCACCAGGGAAGCCCCATTCACTTTCTTTTGCTTACTGTGATAAAGTCAACCTTCTTTTTTTCCCCCCCTGTTGCCTTTCAGTCAAACCCCCATTTCTCACCCAGCTGGAGTGATCCAGTTAAAATACATCACATCATTTCATCACTCGTTTTCTCAAAACCTTCTGGTGCTTCTCCTGTTGCTCAGTCAAAACATTTTACAGTTTCTTGCAAGGTCTTGCATGATCCTTGGGCTCTTACTCAGAAACTTTGTGTTCTTACTTTAGACTTGGTTCTAACCACTTGTCAGACTTCTCATGAACAGATGAGGTACGGTTCATGAAGGGTCTTACGATGGTAGGCTGTTTAAAACCTTAGCAAAGTGTGAAGAGCAGGTCTGAGGACTCAGCAAGTGTGGCGGTTTGCAGCTGTTTACGGTAGGAGGTGAACAGCAGATGATACCTTTCTTCAACCTGAATTCTGACCAGGCACTATTTGAGAGGAAAAAGAAGGGAGAAAGAAATCCCTTTGGGTTGAGAGACCCAGGTTTCCCACCAGACAATTTGAAACGTATGAATACTTTCCCTTTCTCAAACTGGCAAACCGTGCTTACTTAGGAAATGCCATGAGAATAAAATAAAGATGAAAAGTACTTGGACTCTTAAGTCATCAAGAAGATTAAAGTGTATTCTGTTTAAGAAATCTGTGGTTCATATATGCTTGTGTGTTTGCATATGTTTGTATGCATGTATGTGCACAGTACATAGATGATTTCCATAAAAGGGTTTTAATCTAAACATTGTTCTTTTTGTTTCCATTTACTTTCTTTTTTTTTTAAGGTTTTATTTATTTATTTTAATTTTCCCCATCATGCCTCTTTTATGTTTATTTTCATCCATCTTTTTATTCTTTGGCATGTGTGGGCCTCCCATCGCAGTGGCCTCTCTCGTCGCAGAGCACCAGCTCTGGGCACATGAGCTCCAGAGCTCCGGCTCGGTAATTGGACACATTGGTCCAGCCACTCCATGGCTCATGGGATCTTCCCAGGCCAGGGATCGAACCGGCTCCCCTTGCACTGCAAGGCGGTGTCCTTACCCACTGGACCACCAGGGAAGCCCCATTCACTTTCTTTTGCTTACTGTGATAAAGTGAGTCACTTTGGGTACATTAGAATAACCTCATGAAAATACTGTGATTGCTAATGCAGAGTTCTAATACTTTTATTGTTCTGATCCACAGGAAAAATGGCGGCTGCTTCCAGCATTTTTAAAGGTAATTAATGTTTATAACAGTTATTTTTCCAATGAAGAATCAAGAAATAAGCCTTTTTTAAAGTTAAATTTTCTTATCATCAGCATGTACTCAAGAGGAAGGAAAACACATGTCCATGCAAAAACTTGTACATAGTCATTCATAGCAGCATTATTCATAATAGCCAAAACGTGTAAATAGCTCAAATGAATACCGACTGATGATGATGGCTGAATGAAATATGATGTATCCATACAACAGAATAGTATTTGGCAATAAAAAGAAATAAAGTGCTGATACCTATGACATGGGTGACTCTTGGAGGCATTGTGCTCAGTGAAAGAACAGAGACTTGAAAAATGAGTAGAGATTTATCCAACTTAGTTCTGTATTATCGACAGAGGGGAGAGTGCTGGAAGATGAGGCTGGGAAGCCATCATGGCCAGATTTCTGACCAAAGTTTATGGTCCATGGTCTGCTGAAGGGTCTGGAAGGCACATCTGTGAGAAATCACGGTAAGGCCTGTTCAGCCTGGAAGCGAGGACATAAGAGAGACGTGACAACTAAATGGAGTGTGGTGGAGCAGATGTTTTCTGCAGAAAAGACAGTTAAGCCCAAGGGGTAGAGACTGTCCCAAGGCCGACCAGAGATCGTTGTAAGAGTGAACTCCCCCTGCCATCCACCAAGGACTGTTTCAAAATGGGAAGGCTGCTTCGTAAGCCAGTGAGATCTCCCAAGAGAGGTGTAATTAAAGAGAGACCCTGTGATGCTTTTGTTGGGGATGTTCTAGAAGTGTTTAACTAATTGTGTTTGAACATTAACATAAAAAGTTGAACACACTACAGTCCTTTTGAACCCGAAGGCCTTGGCATCTGCGTTTAGCGTTCCAGTGTTTTTCAGAGCCACACACAGTGCTGTCTATGCAGCCGTATGGACTTCTGAGATGAAAGGCAGTCACTGGAGCAGACCTGCTCTCAGGTCCCTGAGGTTCACCCTGCTTGCAATTTTAAATGCATTTATTTCTTATTTCCTTAATAGAGTCCTTTATTTTTTCCCCTCATTCTTCTAAAAGTGATACAAAAGACCAGATATGTGGTAATCATGAAGTCATTTACATAGGAGCAGGACGAAAAGAGAATAGGCATTGTTTAGGGTTGGTGAGATGATGCTCAACTGCTGTGTTTTTTTTCTTGGATTTTCTTTCTTGCTTTATTTGTTAGCTCGTGGGGAGTCATTAGGTATAGTTAGGTACTCTTGTCTTAAATTCCAAAGGTCAGGTTGTTTCTCAGGGAGGAACATGTGAGGATGTTCTAGTAAGATGAAGTGAAGACACAGAAATCTCAAGTTTTGCCAAGTAAAATTCATGGATTTTCTTTTCTCACTTTGATTTTGAGGAAAATTTATGGATCAAGTTAAAGTTCATTGTATAATCTACTGTTCTGTTGCTAACTTAATTTTTTATCCATTTAGGTGAAAGGCCTTGTGAAGCAGCATATAGATTCTTTTAACTATTTCATTAATGTAGAGGTAAGCATCAGATCTTGGGAAAGGATATGGTTAAGAATGGACTGGAAGCCAGAGTCTTTCCTCATGTTACTTTTTCTGCTGCAGATAAAGAAAATAATGAAAGCCAATGAGAAGGTTACCAGTGATGCTGACCCCATGTGGTACTTGAAGTAAGGAATCAACTACTCTTAATTTGCTATTTTGTTTATGTTAGATATTTTTTTTTCATGTCTGACTTTTTACAGTGAATGTAGTTACTGTCAAAAACTCTTTTTAACAGTTTTCCTTTTTTTTAATAGAAGATAATTATCAAATGTTCAGTTTTTGATTGGTAAGCTAAACGAGCTAACGATAACAGGTGAAGTTATGAGTGAAAGGTTACTGAAAGTATTAGGTTGAAGCTTTTTTTAAAAAAATGATTTTAGACTGAGTGGAGAATTACAAAAATAGAACAAAGAGCTCCCTTTACCCAGCCAGTGCTGGTATTTACATCTTATATAGTTAGCCATGACACAAGTAGCCAAACTAGGAAACGAGCATTTCCCAGGATTCCATCCAGGACCTGCATTATGTCTGGACGTCATTTGTCTCCTTTGCCCCCTCCGATCTGTGACAGTTCCTTAAGCTCTCTTGGTCTTGGTCTTTCATGACCTTGACACTTTCTTGACCTTGACACTTCTGAAGGATTCTGGTCAGTTGTTTGGTAGAAGGTCCTTGTTGTGGGGTGGGGGTGGTGTTTGCTCAGGGCCATGTTTTGGCCACAGAGACTTTATGTCGCCCTCACTGCACCCCATCAGGTGGTATAGATGTCAGTCTGTTTTATGAGTGGTGATCTGAGCTCTGTTCACTTGGGTCGGGTGGTATCTCCAGGTCTCTCCACAGTAAAGTTATCGTCTTCCCTTTACTACTCAGTCCCTGTCTTTAGGGTGACCCTCTGAGACTGCATGTGTCTTGTTTCTCATCCTCCTGTGCCCACTGCCTGCAGCGTGTGCTGGTGGTGCTTGCCTTCAGCAGTCATTGCTTTCGTGTTGACCCGGTGGCCAGTCTCTGTTTCCATTGTTCCGTCTACAGTCGTGTTAGCATTTTGTGACAAGAGCTTTTCTCTTCCCCTCAGTTACTCTCTATCTGTAATTTCATTTAAATCAGTATGAGCTCATGAATAACTATTTTATTCGATGCATCATAATCCAGTGCTGTCATGATGTTATTTCTCAAATTCTCCCAGATTTGACCATAGAGAGTTTCATCAAGTTGACTGTTCAGCATGGCCCCGTTCAATTTTGTGCACTCCTTTACTTCCTGGTGCCATGGGATGTGGTTCGTGTAGTATGTTCCCTGCCCCAGCCCAGAGTCAATCTTTTCTCTCAGGATCCTCAGTCTCCTTTATTGGAGAGTAGTGTTTAATATCAAATGTTCAGTTTTTGATTGGTAAGCTAAACGAGCTAACGATAACAGGTGAAGTTATGAGTGAAAGGTTACTGAAAGTATTAGGTTGAAGCTTTTTTTAAAAAAATGATTTTAGACTGAGTGGAGAATTACAAAATAGAACAAAGAGCTCCCTTTACCCAGCCAGTGCTGGTATTTACATCTTATATAGTTAGCCATGACACAAGTAGCCAAACTAGGAAACGAGCATTTCCCAGGATTCCATCCAGGACCTGCATTATGTCTGGACGTCATTTGTCTCCTTTGCCCCCTCCGATCTGTGACAGTTCCTTAAGCTCTCTTGGTCTTGGTCTTTCATGACCTTGACACTTTCTTGACCTTGACACTTCTGAAGGATTCTGGTCAGTTGTTTGGTAGAAGGTCCTTGTTGTGGGGTGGGGGTGGTGTTTGCTCAGGGCCATGTTTTGGCCACAGAGACTTTATGTCGCCCTCACTGCACCCCATCAGGTGGTATAGATGTCAGTCTGTTTTATGAGTGGTGATCTGAGCTCTGTTCACTTGGGTCGGGTGGTATCTCCAGGTCTCTCCACAGTAAAGTTATCGTCTTCCCTTTACTACTCAGTCCCTGTCTTTAGGGTGACCCTCTGAGACTGCATGTGTCTTGTTTCTCATCCTCCTGTGCCCACTGCCTGCAGCGTGTGCTGGTGGTGCTTGCCTTCAGCAGTCATTGCTTTCGTGTTGACCCGGTGGCCAGTCTCTGTTTCCATTGTTCCGTCTACAGTCGTGTTAGCATTTTGTGACAAGAGCTTTTCTCTTCCCCTCAGTTACTCTCTATCTGTAATTTCATTTAAATCAGTATGAGCTCATGAATAACTATTTTATTCGATGCATCATAATCCAGTGCTGTCATGATGTTATTTCTCAAATTCTCCCAGATTTGACCATAGAGAGTTTCATCAAGTTGACTGTTCAGCATGGCCCCGTTCAATTTTGTGCACTCCTTTACTTCCTGGTGCCATGGGATGTGGTTCGTGTAGTATGTTCCCTGCCCCAGCCCAGAGTCAATCTTTTCTCTCAGGATCCTCAGTCTCCTTTATTGGAGAGTAGTGTTTAGACAGCTGGATTTGGATACTGAAGTCTCAGTGGACACGGCTTTACTTATGTATTTATTTAGTCCCGGAATATACATAAAGTAGTTTCAGAATTGTGAATTCATCACTCTGTGAGAATAAAATTTACCAATATTTGTATATTGCCTTTCTTACAAGAATGGTGGCAAACTATAGATACTTTTTTGCCTTAGTTTTTTCCCTTAAGTATCATTTTTAGAGAACTATAGGTTCAGTATTTTTGTAAAGAAATGTACAGGGTTTTTTTTTGTTTTTTTTTTGTTTCAAAAGATAACTTGATGGACCGGGGATATATCATGACTAATCTGGTATTGTACATATCTGTAAACAACAAAACTCTGTAAAAGCAAAAAGTGAAAAAAAAAAAAGAAAAGATAACTTGATGGCATTTTCTCTCCTTTGTAAATGATGTGTTCTGTGATTTCAGGATCTCCGATTATAATTTTTTAATTTGTCATCCTCTGCAAGATAAGCATTTGTCAAAGTGTAATCTTGTATTTGGGAGGAAAATAGCTTAACTGTTTATATGTTCTTTGGAGAAGTATAATTGGTTCTGGAATAACTTGCCTTTCAGATACCTTAATATCTATGTCGGGCTTCCTGATGTTGAAGAAAGCTTCAATGTAACTAGACCAGTGTCCCCTCATGAGGTAATTATCAACCTTAATTTAATTGGATTTGTTTGCTTTAATGGGCACAGTTAATGCCCTTAAAATATATTCTTAAAAAATGATTTAAAAACAGAGGGAAAAAAATCTCTTACTAGACAAAGATAAACAAAATAAATATGCACCTGTATAATACTATACTATATTAGGAAACAGTTTTGTGCAAGTTAGTTTATCATTTAATCCCAGTTAATTTGCACTGTTAGGTCATTGTGTCTAATTTATTCCTGTTTCTCAGGGTTTTTTGTGGTTTCCCCACCCCCATCCTTGCTTGCCACTTGTGTCTGGTGTAGGGTCCTGTTCACTGCAGGGGTTTCTTGATGAGCACGCATTTTGAGGGTCAGCAGGCCTTGTGTTAAAAGAGGGACTGAGGACGAGGAGCTCACAGTCTTACAGAAGGGGCAGAAGAGGAGAAAATTGAAATGCCAGTCTTAACAGAGCTACAAACAAAGGCTTACAGAACAGGCCTATTTATTGACTTTTAATCAATCCTAGATTTCTCTTCGAATTCTTCTACTTAGTGTCCATAATTGGGCATTGGGGGGGCTTCCCTGGTGGCTCAGTGGTAAAGAATCTGCCTGCCGTGCAGGAACTGCAGGAGAGGAAGGTTTGATCCCTGGGTCAGAAAGATCCCCTGGAGGAGGGCGTGGCAACCCACTCCAGGATTCTGGCCTGGAGAGTCCCATGGACAGAGAAGCCTGGCGGGCTACAAGCCATAGGGTTGCAAAGAATCAGACATGACTGAAGTGACTTAGCACACAATAGGACTGTATGTATTTTAAAACCCTAGGCACATTAGGCTAGAAAATATTTATATCTATCTTTGGTTCAGGAAAGGCCAGCATTGTGAATTGTATGACTGAGGTTCATAGAAATTCGCTTTTTGAGTCCACAAGCCACCTGATGACCTTCAGTATCATAGAGAAGTCATCAGAAGATTCTGATGGTTTCCTGTGTCCGACCATGGTCCTGGCAGGGCCATCACTTAGTGAGTCATGGCCATTAAAAGTAAAGCATGCAGCAACCATTTCTAAAGCTCTGCAGGTGACTCAGAAATTGTTAGAATGATGTGTTGAGTGATTTGTGCTCTGACATGTCACTTACAAAGGAATTTTGTAATATAGTTTATTTGAAGAAGACTAGGAGATACAGTTTAATTTTTTTTTGTATGTGTAATGTTTTTTTTGTATGTAGTTTGTATGTGCACATACTTCAGTTATTATGTGTGTGTGTGCTCAGTCATCAAGCTGGTTATTAACTGTTTTTAGTGAGCCAGCCACATTGGTGACTTTCCAAGGACGCAGTTTGCAGAGATAATCTAACGGCTTCAGAGACGTGGGAGCAGACTGGTGCTGGCATCAGATCAGGGAGAAGAGACTCAATCCCAGATTTTTTGTCCCATTTCTGGGCTGGCACGGGCAGGGACGCTGTGGCGATATCTAGATCTATGGCTGGCATGGTCCCCTCATAGAGAAGTTACACTTGTAACTCCCAGTGCCCTTAAGGCAGCATGGGAACAGCTGTGTTCCGTGCAGGAATCGGAGTGGAGCACGAGACGGGCTCTTCGAGGTTGTCGGGACCCATTGTTTCCCAGAGAGGAGGGGCTGTAATTGTCTGGTTCTCTTGCAGTGCCGATTGCGGGACATGACGTACTCGGCCCCCATCACGGTGGACATTGAGTACACCCGAGGCAGCCAGAGGATCATCCGCAATGCCTTACCCATTGGCAGGTGAGGTCAGATGCTGCCTGCATCGGAGGTGACCTCCAAGCATTCCTGACATTCTCCTTGCCCCATTCTCTCATCTAAAGTACAGGGGAATAGAGCCTGCTTCATGGGGTTGCTTTACAGGTTCAGTGAGTCAGCACTTGGAGCAGCGTTATCACACTGTTGTGTCTCAATTGTAAACTTTATTCTCTAAAGTTAAGGAGACTGCTTCCCTTTCCTCCTGGAATTCCAGGCTGTTAGAGAAGCACTAGGTAAGGCAGCATTTCACTGAACTCTCCTGAGCTAGTCTTCTTGGTAGGTTCTTGCATATTTTGAGTTTTCCTGGAAGGATGAATATTTATAGCAATATTTAGGGGAGAAGTTAATTGCCTGAGACAAGTTTGGAAATGATAGCATCAGCTGACATTTTTGCTGCCTGCTTTTTCTAATTGGGGAAATGTATCAACTCTCAGGGACTTCCCTGGTGGCTTAGACAGTAAAGAGTCTGCCTGCAATGCAGGAGACCTGGACTTGATCCCTGAGTTGGGAAGATCCCCTTGAGAAGGGATAGGCTACCAACCCCAGAATTCTTGCCTGGAAAATCCCGTGAAATGGCCCAAAGCCACAATGTTGTGCATTTAGTAATAATGCAAATAATTGCCACTCAAGTGTCCCCACTCCAAAAGAGGTTAATAAATGGACATTTATTGTTAATTAAGTCGAGAGCTCAATAAACATCCATTTGTTCATCAAATATGCACCACTACCTGCCGTGCATGTGCTCTGCTGGGGCCTCTCAGGCAAATAGGAGACACTAAGACATCACTCACTCAGCTACATTCTCCTCATTTTTTACTTAGAAAAATAAATTGAGATATTAAAAAAATTAATCATTGTTTTAGTGCGACTGTTTATTGGTGTTACAAGCTTCTCTCTTTCTTATGAATGGAGCATACTTGTGTCCAGTTAAGTCTTAGTTGTTGTTTTATTTTTTTCCAAAATTGCCTGAGTCAGTTTCTATAGTCTCTGGTTCCTTACACTTTGATTCACTTTGCTGTTTCTACGTCATGAAGAGACGTTGCTTAGCTTACCACGAGTGAAGACGTGCAGCCATTTGTGGCTGTCCCTCAGGCTTGTCTGCGAAATTGAAGGGAACCATGGCTTTGAGTTTTTGTTGCCTGGACCAGAGGAACAGTGTGCCTGGGAGAGTGCTTGATTTCGCTCGGCTCTCTCCTCCGGTACCCGCTCTCTGCCTTTCCTCACACGTCCAGCAGGAACGCAGACACCTCAGTGACGTGTGAATTCTGCCCAGCTTTTTTGCCAGTGACCACCTGAATATGACATTATCTTTTGTTTTATTTTAAACAGAATGCCCATAATGCTACGTAGTTCAAACTGTGTTCTTACAGGAAAAACACCAGCAGAATTTGCTAAACTGAACGAATGTCCTTTAGATCCAGGTAGGTGTGATTTCTTATGTTTCCCCTCCACTTTTTTTTCTTTTGCTTTTCTTTTGCTCTTACTATTGATTTACCATTTTTCCTCAGAAATAAGACCAGCCTTTCTTTTTTTAGTGAACTTGGTTAAAACTTTGTTTGCAAAACATCCAGAAATTTGACTCCGACTTTATTCTGTTAGTCTGTGTTTTTAAAAGATAAGCAGTTTCCTCTTTTATTTCAGGTGTGCTTTCATACCTCAGATTCTGATTTATTACAATGGTTTATGAGGCTTTTCTTTGTCTCTTTGCTCAGTGGTGTGTCTTGGTATGCTTAAAAATTCAAGAATAATCTCACAAAGTTCCTTTGTCTATCTTATTTGAAAAGACACAAGTAGCTCCCTTCAGGTTGTTTTGAATGCTGTATCAGGGCAAAAGATGAGTCTTCACTGTTTAAATTTTTTAAGGTTATATTTTCATACTTATTTTTAGGCAGTATTTTTTAAGTTTCAAGCATAGCAGTTATAGAATATGCTTTTAATTCCTTAATTCATGTTTCACATTGATTTTGTTTATGGTAGCTCTACTCTAGTTCCTTTATAGTTGCATTGACGTAGAATCTCAGAAAGTTTTGGAAAGGGGGTAACACAGAATGTGACTTTACTAGACTAGTAATAGGATGCTGCACAAGTCAAATTCGTTGCCTTGTTTTTGTTTTTTTTCATCTCCGAAGGTAAAATAAAGTCTCACTTTATCCTATTCTGAATTGCTTGCAAAAAAATGGGACGTAATGTTTTATGAGTTTCATCAAGTATTGAATATTGTTTGGGAAGCCTAATCTTAATCTGCCATTGTCAATGATTTGTTAGAAAACTTGGAGCAGATTTTTATCTGTATTGAAAATTGTCAGTGATTTCTGTGCCTGTATTATCTGAAGACAAATTTATTTGACTTTTTTCATTCACTTCTCATATATATGTCAGGTGTTAATTATCCATAGACCAATAAGATACATTCCTTGTCCTCAAGGAATTTATCATCTTGTGGCTCATTTGTTTAAAACCATGTGCTGAGACTATTATTATTAATTGGTAAAGCAATATTGACAACCCCCTTTGAATTAAGTGATAGCCAGCACCGTGAGGTGATGGTATTGACTTAGCTGGCTAAAAAAGTTTATTTGGGTTTTCCCGTGAGATGTTACAGCAAAACACAGACAAACCTTCTGACCAACCCAATAGACTACTGAGGAGCTCACTGCCATTGCTGAATCACACTGTTGGAAGAATAGCTGCTGATGCTTTTCCTGTTTCCCTTGGGCAGGAGGCTACTTCATCGTCAAAGGAGTAGAAAACTTTAAAAGAATAGCGCATACCTCAGATTCTGATTTATTACAATGGTTTATGAGGCTTTTCTTTGTCTCTTTGCTCAGTGGTGTGTCTTGGTATGCTTAAAAATTCAAGAATAATCTCACAAAGTTCCTTTGTCTATCTTATTTGAAAAGACACAAGTAGCTCCCTTCAGGTTGTTTTGAATGCTGTATCAGGGCAAAAGATGAGTCTTCACTGTTTAAATTTTTTAAGGTTATATTTTCATACTTATTTTTAGGCAGTATTTTTTAAGTTTCAAGCATAGCAGTTATAGAATATGCTTTTAATTCCTTAATTCATGTTTCACATTGATTTTGTTTATGGTAGCTCTACTCTAGTTCCTTTATAGTTGCATTGACGTAGAATCTCAGAAAGTTTTGGAAAGGGGGTAACACAGAATGTGACTTTACTAGACTAGTAATAGGATGCTGCACAAGTCAAATTCGTTGCCTTGTTTTTGTTTTTGTTCATCTCCCGAAGGTAAAATAAAGTCTCACTTTATCCTATTCTGAATTGCTTGCAAAAAAATGGGACGTAATGTTTTATGAGTTTCATCAAGTATTGAATATTGTTTGGGAAGCCTAATCTTAATCTGCCATTGTCAATGATTTGTTAGAAAACTTGGAGCAGATTTTTATCTGTATTGAAAATTGTCAGTGATTTCTGTGCCTGTATTATCTGAAGACAAATTTATTTGACTTTTTTCATTCACTTCTCATATATATGTCAGGTGTTAATTATCCATAGACCAATAAGATACATTCCTTGTCCTCAAGGAATTTATCATCTTGTGGCTCATTTGTTTAAAACCATGTGCTGAGACTATTATTATTAATTGGTAAAGCAATATTGACAACCCCCTTTGAATTAAGTGATAGCCAGCACCGTGAGGTGATGGTATTGACTTAGCTGGCTAAAAAAGTTTATTTGGGTTTTCCCGTGAGATGTTACAGCAAAACACAGACAAACCTTCTGACCAACCCAATAGACTACTGAGGAGCTCACTGCCATTGCTGAATCACACTGTTGGAAGAATAGCTGCTGATGCTTTTCCTGTTTCCCTTGGGCAGGAGGCTACTTCATCGTCAAAGGAGTAGAAAAAGTTATTCTTATCCAAGAGCAGCTGTCAAAGAACAGGATCATCGTGGAGGCCGACAGGAAAGGGGCTGTTGGGGCTTCAGTTACCAGGTACGGACAACAGAGATGGTATTCCTAAGAAGTACTGACCATTCCATTAGTGTCCGGATGATCCTTGAATAATACAGAGGCAGCCAGTTATTTCTCTTCTGTAACAGGAAGTAAAGTATTTAAATAGTCTACAAGTGTGAGACATTGTTCAGAAGGCCGTTAGTTATTTTGTATAAACTGAACTTTATGCTGATTGATAGTGAAAAAGGAACTTTTTTTAAAAAAATAAAAGTTCTGGGAATAAAAAATACAGTGTGTGAAGATGGCAGTGTGTAATAGAGTTTCTCTTCTGTTGACCTGTAATACCTGCTTCGCTTAGAGTTGCTGCGTTTTCCTTTCTGGTGAGGAGGCAGCTAACAGTAGTGCCATTTGCCAAGCAGTGGCTAGGAGCCAGGCAGTGGACTAGGTGCCTTGTGTGTGTTTGTCACCTCAGCCCTCCAGGCTAAGTGCTGTTATTTTCAGGTGAGTAGCAGGCCTTGCTCACAGGGTGACACGAATCATCAGAGGAAGCCAGCATTTGGATCACGATCTAAGAATTCTGCAGGCTACGGCTATACGCAGCTTTTGGAGTCAGGGCAATAAGGATTTGAATCCCATAGTTTGCTAACCATGAGGCACTCGGGGGCAAAATTTACAGTATTTAACTTCTCTAAGCCTTGGATTCTTTCATACATAACTTAGGGATAGCTCTTCAAAGTAAATGTTAGGATGTAGGAGGTTAAGGGTAATGTTAGGGAGTAACAGTGCACAGTATCTAACAGGTGATCGGCATTGTTATTGTGGTGGATTCAAGCTTGGAAATGTTTTTAAATCCATTAGGAAAATTACAGCTAACCGAGATATCAATAGATTTACTAATGTATTTTGGCTTCACTATATACCAAGGCTGTGGTATGTTTTACTGGATTATTAGTTAAAAAACTCATAGTAGTCATTCATTTCCTCATCGTTTTCCCATTGTGGTGGAGGCTCATTTTGAAGTTTTTCTTTTCAAATGTATCAGATTGATCAGAAATACATCCCACGCTAGAGCAAAGCAATTTAGGTGGAGTCAAAGTGAGGCTGGTTAAAATAAATCAGTGAATGTGATTCATTCACCCACAAAACTTCAGTCATAACCTGAAGGCTAAAGAAACAATACTGGTGTTCTGAAATGTTCACGAAAGTGGCAGGGGAGGCTGGAGAGGAGCTGTGTGTCTTGAAAAGGCACCTGTTTGGAAGGACCTTCCTGATCCTCGTTGATCACTTGAATCTTACTGATGGATAGTGAAAAAGGAACTTTTTTTAAAAAAATAAAAGTTCTGGGAATAAAAAATACAGTGTGTGAAGATGGCAGTGTGTAATAGAGTTTCTCTTCTGTTGACCTGTAATACCTGCTTCGCTTAGAGTTGCTGCGTTTTCCTTTCTGGTGAGGAGGCAGCTAACAGTAGTGCCATTTGCCAAGCAGTGGCTAGGAGCCAGGCAGTGGACTAGGTGCCTTGTGTGTGTTGTCACCTCAGCCCTATAGGCTAAGTGCTGTTATTTTCAGGTGAGTAGCAGGCCTTGCTCACAGGGTGACACGAATCATCAGAGGAAGCCAGCATTTGGATCACGATCTAAGAATTCTGCAGGCTACGGCTATACGCAGCTTTTGGAGTCAGGGCAATAAGGATTTGAATCCCATAGTTTGCTAACCATGAGGCACTCGGGGGCAAAATTTACAGTATTTAACTTCTCTAAGCCTTGGATTCTTTCATACATAACTTAGGGATAGCTCTTCAAAGTAAATGTTAGGATGTAGGAGGTTAAGGGTAATGTTAGGGAGTAACAGTGCACAGTATCTAACAGGTGATCGGCATTGTTATTGTGGTGGATTCAAGCTTGGAAATGTTTTTAAATCCATTAGGAAAATTACAGCTAACCGAGATATCAATAGATTTACTAATGTATTTTGGCTTCACTATATACCAAGGCTGTGGTATGTTTTACTGGATTATTAGTTAAAAAACTCATAGTAGTCATTCATTTCCTCATCGTTTTCCCATTGTGGTGGAGGCTCATTTTGAAGTTTTTCTTTTCAAATGTATCAGATTGATCAGAAATACATCCCACGCTAGAGCAAAGCAATTTAGGTGGAGTCAAAGTGAGGCTGGTTAAAATAAATCAGTGAATGTGATTCATTCACCCACAAAACTTCAGTCATAACCTGAAGGCTAAAGAAACAATACTGGTGTTCTGAAATGTTCACGAAAGTGGCAGGGGAGGCTGGAGAGGAGCTGTGTGTCTTGAAAAGGCACCTGTTTGGAAGGACCTTCCTGATCCTCGTTGATCACTTGAATCTTACTGATGGGTAGTTATTGCTTTTACTTAATACTAGCTTGAAACTAGGTGCGGATGTAGTTTAACCAACTTGTGTTTCCTTCTAGCTCTACTCATGAGAAAAAAAGCAGAACCAATATGGCTGTGAAACAAGGGCGGTTTTATTTGAGACACAATACTTTATCAGAAGATATACCCATTGTCATCATATTCAAGGTGAGCCAGCAAGTATCTTCTGAAAAATCAGAAGGAATTCTCTTTATGGTTTATTTTCACATGTAGGTAGAACATGGAGCACAAGGAGTTCCAGGAATATAAAGATCTGTGACATAGAGAAGTTGTCAGGCATGTAATGTGTTATATAAATTGAAGGCTAGTGAGGCTGGGGTTCAAATATTTTTAAGAGTCGTGATCTGTTTTTGAAGATAGGAGTACAACAAGGAATCCCAAAGGTACAGAAGGATGTACAGTGATGAGCAGGCCTCTCGCCTGCCTGTCCCTAACCACACAGCTGTCCTGCTGCTGCTGCAGCTCTCCAGTCATGTCCGCCTCTTGGCGACCCCGTGGACTGTAACCTGCCAGGCTCCTCTGTCCGTGGGATTCTCCAGGCAAGAGTACTGGAGTAGGTTGTCATTCCCTTCTCCAGGAGATCTTCCCAAACCAGAGACTGAACCCAGGTCTCCCCACAGTTGTCCTCCCCTCTGTCCTAGCAGTATTGTCCTGTCGCTTCTAGTTTCTGGTGCGTCTCTCAGAGATGGTCTGTGCATATACAGCACCTGAGTGTGTGGGAGGTTTCTTTTCTGTTTTTTACTTCCACTGCACACTATTCTACACTTAGCTTGTTTCCTTTTTTTGTAACTTATCTTTTTTTTTTTTTTTTAAATTTTGGCCTCTTTTATTGTTTTTTTGACTTACTTATTTTCATTCATCTTTATTCTTTGGCCTGTGTGGGCTTCCAGTTGCAGTGGCCTCTCTTGCTGCAGAGGACCAGCTCTGGGCACGTGCGCTCCCGAGCACTGGCTCACAATTGGACACACCGGTCCAGCCATTCTATAGCACGTGGGATCTTCCCAGTCCGGGGATCGAACCGGTGCCCCTTGCACTGCAAGGCAGACTCTTTACCCACTGGACCGCCAGGGAAGCCCTGTAACTTTTACCTTGAAGACAGAGTTTTATTAGTTCATATACTGCTACTGTTTTGTTGTTGTTGTTGTTAATGGTTCCATTTATGGGTGTTCCCTAATTTCTTTAACCATTCCCTTATCAGTGGACACACACAGCTCTTACTATTTCAAAGCCGCTGTAATATTTTAGACAGGACAAGGATATCTGTAGGCTAAGTTTCTAGAAGTGTGATTTTCTAGGTCAGAGTATGGGCCAAGTTTTTTGGACTTTTTTATGGACTTTGACATTCTGGTGAAGTTTTTCATGAATACAAATCTTCAAGCTGAAAGTTGATTTTTTAAAAATCTTGTTTGTGAATTGTATGACAAAAGACATTTTCCCATAGAAATAATGTTTAAGTGGTATAGTCTTCTCAGATAATTCTCAGATAATAGCAGCCCACTTAACCTGCTCTGGGACTTAATGTTATATGCATTCTATGAACTTAAGCAAACAGAAAAATAGTTGGCATTGTGTGATATAGTTGATCCTCAGTGTCTGTAGATTCTATATTTGCCAGTTCTCCTACTTGTAAAAATTTTGGGGACTTCCCTGCTGGCCCAGTGTACTGCCTTCCAGTGCAGGGGATGCAGGTTCAATCCCTGGTCAGGGAACTAAGATCCCACATACCACAAACCGACTGAGCTCACATGCCTCAACTAAGACCCAATGCAGCCAAATAAATAAATATTAAAAAAAAAAAATTTATATGTCACCCCAAAATCATCACATGCAGCAATTATGTGGTTATTCACAGTCATGTGCTGGCACAGAGCAGTTTTTTGAGTTACCAAGTCATGCATCTCCAACTGAGGGCAAACAGGCAGACACCCTGCCTTCCCATGTCAGGTCTCCTGGGAACAGATGCCCTTTTTGCAGTCTGTTCAGTGCCAGTCTAAAAGCAGCTACCTGAAGGAGACTGGAGGACATTTTTTTTTTTTTTAACATTTCGTAAAGCTTAGTGTGCGTTTGAGTTTGGATGGTGACATTTATTTTCTTAGGATGAAGATGATCATAATAGCAGTACCATTAAATCAAAGGGGCCAGAGACAAGTTTTAAATTTACTTCTTATTACCTTCCCTCAGAGTTTATATTTTTTGTAATTATAATTTTTGTAAAAGACAAAGTAATTCTGTCTTTTCTTGTAGGGAATCCCACATTGCCCAACACAGTATCTTGTGTACATTGTGAGGTTTAGTGGAGAAATTTTATCTGTGTGAAATTACATCTCCAGCAGAGGGCAGTATATTACCATCTATCAGAAGAACTTTTATAAAGACAGTTTCAGAGCTTATAAAATGCATAGGATTGCTTTCCTTAGACCAGAAATTGTAAATTAATTATAATGCAGGTAACCTTATATCATTCATATGGAAAATGGATCACTAGACCCTACATGCATTAAAACCAGAAAGCCCTTATTAAGTGCTTTACTTGGCTAGGTGACAAAAGTTTGGTAAGATAGTTTCTTCCTGTCAGATCTATTTAATCTTATGTTGTAAATGTATACATATATTCATAGCTGACTTAAACCCTTCCTAGAATGGGGCTATAAATTAACTATTTACATTTTTATGCAATCAGTAGTTGAGATTTCCAGCTTCTCCCTTTCTGATTGTGAAATAGTCGTCGCGTTGTAAAAATTCAGAAAGCCACTAACAAGTATAACTACTTTTTTGGATAAAGTTATTCAAGACCTTTTTCCTTTGCTTTTGAAATATACACATTGATTTGATTTTTTTTTTTTTAGCTTAACAATGAATTGTGATAGCTTTCCTCATCTATAAAAAAATTTCTAATAGCTTTCCTCGTTATTTTTACTAGATATTGTATAGAATGCATGTATGTGATATAATTTATTTAAACAAATTCCTATAGTGGGACATGTAGTGTCTTTTTTCTTCCAAGTTTTCACTCTTATGCATAGCTCTGGGGGTCCTTATACATACATGTTTGTGCATGTTGCTGATTATTTTATGAGACTTAATTGCTGGGAATGGGATTATATATGTATTTTTAAAAACTTGGTACATGTTTCATTTCCCTTCCTAAACATATTTATTACATTTTAAACAGCAGTGTTTACTAATTAAAATAAATGTTTTTAAATTTTCAGGTCAAATAAATTGAATACGTAGGTCACACATTAGTCAGCTTTTTTGGTCTCTCACTATCGAGTTGTTTTAATGAACTTGTTTAATAACCACTATTAAGACTTTCTCATTTGAGAGGCAGCACAGAATGAACATTGGGTATCTTACAGTCAGACGAGTCTAGGTTGATTTCCAGCCTCTCCACTTACTAGCTATATGGCCTTGGGCAGGTTTCCTAGTCTCCCTGAGTCTTGGATAATTCCTCTATAAAGTGAGCATTTTACCTAAGGGGGTTCTTTAAAAGAGCAAATGAGATAATATATTATTTGCAAAGTAGACTGCGTAGAAAGACCATGCTGTTTCTTTTTTACCGAGTCCTCCTTCCACATCTAATGTCAGAAGCCAGGGAAAATAAAGTAGGCTACCAGAAAAGCCACATCATTCCTCTTTGTGTGTTGTGTGGCCCTAACACAGACCTTGACAGTCATTAGGACTTGATGGTTGTTGATTGTAGCCAACAATTGGCTAACAGTGGCAGAAGCAGCAGGGTTTCCAGGCTCCTTGCTGAGTCTGAATATGACGGATAAAGCTTTTAAGACCTAGATGGCCTTATTTATGGACCGGAATCACAACAAAGGTTCTCCCAGCCATGAATCTTTCCCACTCTACTTTCTGTACCCCTCAGTGTTCCGCAGTTATGCTAAAGCACGAAGATTTTTGTGGAAAAGAGGACAAATATCAAGGGTGCTGGGCATTGTGATAGCTTTCCTCATCTATAAAAAAATTTCTAATAGCTTTCCTCGTTATTTTTACTAGATATTGTATAGAATGCATGTATGTGATATAATTTATTTAAACAAATTCCTATAGTGGGACATGTAGTGTCTTTTTTCTTCCAAGTTTTCACTCTTATGCATAGCTCTGGGGGTCCTTATACATACATGTTTGTGCATGTTGCTGATTATTTTATGAGACTTAATTGCTGGGAATGGGATTATATATGTATTTTTAAAAACTTGGTACATGTTTCATTTCCCTTCCTAAACATATTTATTACATTTTAAACAGCAGTGTTTACTAATTAAAATAAATGTTTTTAAATTTTCAGGTCAAATAAATTGAATACGTAGGTCACACATTAGTCAGCTTTTTTGGTCTCTCACTATCGAGTTGTTTTAATGAACTTGTTTAATAACCACTATTAAGACTTTCTCATTTGAGAGGCAGCACAGAATGAACATTGGGTATCTTACAGTCAGACGAGTCTAGGTTGATTTCCAGCCTCTCCACTTACTAGCTATATGGCCTTGGGCAGGTTTCCTAGTCTCCCTGAGTCTTGGATAATTCCTCTATAAAGTGAGCATTTTACCTAAGGGGGTTCTTTAAAAGAGCAAATGAGATAATATATTATTTGCAAAGTAGACTGCGTAGAAAGACCATGCTGTTTCTTTTTTACCGAGTCCTCCTTCCACATCTAATGTCAGAAGCCAGGGAAAATAAAGTAGGCTACCAGAAAAGCCACATCATTCCTCTTTGTGTGTTGTGTGGCCCTAACACAGACCTTGACAGTCATTAGGACTTGATGGTTGTTGATTGTAGCCAACAATTGGCTAACAGTGGCAGAAGCAGCAGGGTTTCCAGGCTCCTTGCTGAGTCTGAATATGACGGATAAAGCTTTTAAGACCTAGATGGCCTTATTTATGGACCGGAATCACAACAAAGGTTCTCCCAGCCATGAATCTTTCCCACTCTACTTTCTGTACCCCTCAGTGTTCCGCAGTTATGCTATGACAGCATCCGCAGCCTGAAGATTTTTGTGGAAAAGAGGACAAATATCAAGGGTGCTGGGCATTGTATCAGCTTGAAATTTTTGATTTTTAAAGAGAAAAAAAGTGACAGAGTTCTAAGGAGTGATGCCAATTCTTTGTGTATCTGCTTGGACTGCTTTCAGTAATGACGGGCTGACCTCTATTTAAAGAAAAGTCACTGGTTTCTGAACATTAGACATTTTAAGAACGTTCCCCTTTCCTTTCTTCATTTAATATATTCCAGCCTACCACCATTAGTTTGCGCGTCATTCTTTTCTGCTCTTTAGTATTATTCTTTCCATCTAAAAATCACTTTTAGTCACACTGAGTAAATATCCCAGGAGAAGACTTCCTGCCACTTTTTAAAGAGCACGTCCCCTTATTTTTCTTCTTACTGCTGACCGTCAGACTGGGTGACCTTCCGCAGAAACATATTATCTCTGCTATTTTTTTTCATGTGGTTATTGAACAGCATTCTCTTTTGACTTACTTGTTAGGTGACATGATTTCAGATATCTAGAGTACAAAGAGTTCCACACAAAGCTGATTTTCAGATGTCTAAATTATGTTCGTAAAGCAAAATGGTTGGGCGTTTTGCTGTCGTTTCCATAGCAATGTGTCATTTATTTGCAGCTGTGGCTTCCGAAGGCTAGTAGTCATAAAACCAGCTCCATCTTGCAGCGCTACTGATGATGCCCTGACTGGGTTATCACCCTGTGTTTCATGATTCCAGTGGGAAGAGTTTCAGGCTTTGAGAGCTAAGCATTGCCACCAGTCAGTCTTTCTGCACATGTGGTGTCATTTACTGTGTGACATCTTTGCTTCATAGCTTAGAAATATTTGGAAGGCCTAAGCAGTCTGTTTAGATTCATGTTAGGCCACTCGAGAGTTTTGTGCAATTATAAAATTACTCATTAGATCAGATCAGGACAACTTGAAGTGGCAATCCATGTATCAAAAAAACAGAAGGACTTTTTCATTGTTGTTAAACACCAAAAGAGGCAATCAAGTACATATTCTTTTTACCTGGAGATTACTGAAATAAAAGTATTAAGGTAACAGTAGGGTGGTTTAGATGCAGGTATTCAATAATCTTTCCCACTCTACTTTGCAGCCTTATGCTATGACAGCATCCGCAGCCTGAAGATTTTTGTGGAAAAGAGGACAAATATCAAGGGTGCTGGGCATTGTATCAGCTTGAAATTTTGATTTTAAAGAGAAAAAGTGACAGAGTTCTAAGGAGTGATGCCAATTCTTTGTGTATCTGCTTGGACTGCTTTCAGTAATGACGGGCTGACCTCTATTTAAAGAAAAGTCACTGGTTTCTGAACATTAGACATTTTAAGAACGTTCCCCTTTCCTTTCTTCATTTAATATATTCCAGCCTACCACCATTAGTTTGCGCGTCATTCTTTTCTGCTCTTTAGTATTATTCTTTCCATCTAAAAATCACTTTTAGTCACACTGAGTAAATATCCCAGGAGAAGACTTCCTGCCACTTTTTAAAGAGCACGTCCCCTTATTTTTCTTCTTACTGCTGACCGTCAGACTGGGTGACCTTCCGCAGAAACATATTATCTCTGCTATTTTTTTTCATGTGGTTATTGAACAGCATTCTCTTTTGACTTACTTGTTAGGTGACATGATTTCAGATATCTAGAGTACAAAGAGTTCCACACAAAGCTGATTTTCAGATGTCTAAATTATGTTCGTAAAGCAAAATGGTTGGGCGTTTTGCTGTCGTTTCCATAGCAATGTGTCATTTATTTGCAGCTGTGGCTTCCGAAGGCTAGTAGTCATAAAACCAGCTCCATCTTGCAGCGCTACTGATGATGCCCTGACTGGGTTATCACCCTGTGTTTCATGATTCCAGTGGGAAGAGTTTCAGGCTTTGAGAGCTAAGCATTGCCACCAGTCAGTCTTTCTGCACATGTGGTGTCATTTACTGTGTGACATCTTTGCTTCATAGCTTAGAAATATTTGGAAGGCCTAAGCAGTCTGTTTAGATTCATGTTAGGCCACTCGAGAGTTTTGTGCAATTATAAAATTACTCATTAGATCAGATCAGGACAACTTGAAGTGGCAATCCATGTATCAAAAAAAAAACGGAAGGACTTTTTCATTGTTGTTAAACACCAAAAGAGGCAATCAAGTACATATTCTTTTTTACCTGGAGATTACTGAAATAAAAGTATTAAGGTAACAGTAGGGTGGTTTAGATGTTAACTTGCCTAACGAAAGGGGGCTATTCCAGAAAGCGTGTTCCATTTCAACCCTAGGATTCTTGTTTGTTTCAGTGAGGCCTTTTCCTGCCATATCATTTTGCCTCCTTGGTTTGGTGTCTGTCCTGTGTAGATCTCATCTCCTTTAGTGGTTTTTCTTTTTGTTTATTTTCTTTTTAGTTTGGGTTTTCCAATGAGAAGCAGAACGCCTTAGTGACGAAATGTTACATCAAAGATTTTAGAGAAAGGTGACTCCCAACTATTGCCTTAGTATTTTTTTTTTTTTTTTAATATTTTGGTTCCATTGAAACCTATCATTTTGAGAGATCGACAAGTAAAAATTAACCTGTATTCTAATTAGTTTTTCACAGAGACGTACTATTATCTTATATTTCTTTTTTTTTTTAAATTTTTTATTTATTTATCTTTTGGTGGGTGGGGTGGGGAGGGAGGGGGATGGGCGGGCCACTTCTATTGGTCTTTCATTTCTCTATTTTCAGCCGTCTTTGTTCTTTGGCTCCTGTGGGCCTCCCATCGCGGTGGCGTCTGTCGTTGCAGAGCGCCGGCTCTGGGCGCATGTGCTCCAGAGCTCCGGCTGGGTAATTGGACACATCAGTCCAGCCGCTCTGCGGCACGTGGGATCTTCCCAGGCCAGGGATTGAACCGGCGCCCCTTGCACTGCAAGGCAGTGTCCTTACCCACTGGACCACCAGGGGAAGCCGTATTATCTTATATTTCTGAGTGACTGCTTGGCAGACCAAGGAGAAAGCGTAGATGGTTCTAGAATACATCATCACCATCAGAGCGGATGCAGCTCTGTGTGTTTGGTTAAAGGATGATCTAGGTTTTTTTTTTTTTTTCCTTAATTAAAGCTGATAATTTTTTAGGATTGGTCTTCTTAAATCTGTGAAAGACCAAATGTGTTTTATTTTTACTGTGCTGGGTCTTCATGGAGGCACCCAGGCTGCTCTGGTGTCAGTACACAGGCTTAGTAGCCCCACAGCGCTCTTAGTTCCCTGACAAGGGATCGAACCTGTATCCCCCTGCGCAGATTGAGACCACCAGGGAAGTCCCAGAAGACTAAATGTTTTAATGAATTTGTGTGATGTCTAGTGTCCATTTGAATAAATGCATCATATTAGAGATTTTAAAAAGACATGAAAAACTGACATGAAAATTAACATATAAAAAGAGATGCGATCAATCAAAGCAAGATCTTCTCTGACCCACCTACTAGAATAGTGGAACTAAAAAGACAAATGAACATGTGGGACCTAATGAAACTTAAAAGCTTTCGTACAGCTAAAGAAATTACAAAAAAGCTGAACAGACAGCCCACAGAGTGGGAGAAAATCATAGCAAATGAAACAACAGACAAAGAATTAATCTCCAAAATCTACAAGCAACTGAGACAACTCAGCACTGGAAAAACGAACAACCCAATCAAAAAATGGGAAAAGGACCTAAACAGACACCTCTCCAACGATGACATACAGATGGCCCAAAAACACATGAAACGATGCTCAACTTCACTTATTATTAGAGAAATGCAAATCAAAACTACAATGAGATATCACCTCACACCCGTCAGAATGGCCATCATCCACAAATCGACAGACAATAAATGCTGGAGAGGCTGCGGAGAAAAGGGAACACTTCTGCATTGCTGGTGGGAGTGTAAATTGATACAGCCTCTATGGAAGACAGTCTGGAGATTTCTTAAAAAACTAAAAATAGAAGCACCATATGACCCAGCAATCCCACTCTTAGGCTTATACCCTGACAAAATCAAAATTGAAAGAAGCACCTGTACCCCAATGTTCATTGCAGCTCTCTATACAATAGCTAGAACATGGAAGCAACCTAGATGCCCATCGACGAACGAATGGATCCAAAAGCTCTGGTACATATATACAATGGAATACTACACAGCTGTAAAGAGAAATGCAGAAGAATCAACCCTAATGAGGTGGCTGGATCTAGAACGTATCATCAAAAGTGAAGTCAGTCAGAAAGAAAAGGACAAATACAGTATATTAACACATATATATGGAATCTAGTAGGATGGTGATGATGGCACATGCAGTGAAGCGACAGAAAGACAGACATGGACAGTGGACATATGGACATTGTGGGGAAGGAACAGTGGGTGAGAGGCATAAAGGAAGTAGCATGAAGGCCTGTACTATCATAAGTGAAGAAAATAGCTATAGTCATTGCTCTGTGAGAAAAGGGGATCCTTCAGGGGTGCTGTGTGATGGTCGGGAGGGGAGGGAAGGGGGGGATATACATGTGACTAATCTGAGAACATGCATGTCTGTGAACAACAAAACTCTGTAAAAGTTAAAAGTAAAATAAAGGTTTAAAAAAAAAAAAAAAAAAGAGATGCGTATCCAGAGAACTTCTTCTGTTCACTAAACAAACAAAAAAATGATTTTAATTTTTATTTATTTATTTTTGGCTATTCTGGGTTTCACTGCTGCCACAGGCTCTTCTCCAGTTGCAGGGAGTGGGGACTACTCTCTAGCTGACGTGAGCAAACTTCTTTTTGCAGTGACTTTTCTTCTGGAACTCGGGCTCTAGGGCTCACGGGCTTCAGTAGTTGCAGTACATGGGCTCAATAGTTGCAGCTCCGAGGCTCTAGAGCACAGGCTTCATAGTTGTGGCTCGTGGGTTTAGTCGGTTCGCAGCATGTGGGATCTTCCCGGATGAGGTATCAAACCTGTGTCTCCTGCATTGTCAGGCGAACTCTTTACCACTGAGCTACCAGGGAAGCCCCACCAAAAATTTTTTGAAGTTATAAGCTTAAAATATATATGCTTAAGTTATATGCTTAAAATTTAGTGGATTTAATTCCTGAAGTTGGTTTCTTAATTATCTGTGCTGAGTAACAAGTTACAACATAGATGGCCAGGGGCTTGGGCCCTGCTAGGCTGAGTGGTCCTGGCTCAGGGTTTTCAGGAGTCGAGGTGTCAGCTGAGGTTATAGTCATCTTAGGGTTAGACTGGAGCTGGAGGGTGGCCCACCCTTGGCTTCCTCACACAGGTCCTTCCATGGGTGCTGGAGTGTCTCCAAGACATGGCCACTGATTGCCCAGAGGAGCCAGCCAGAAGCTGCTCTACCTTTGTGACCCAAGCTCCAGAGTCATACAGTGGTTTCTACCTTTTTCTACAGAATTGAGTCTTTAAGTTTAGCCCACATTCAAGGGGAGGTGCATCTTGATTGAGGGTGAAAGAGAGGAATGAAAAAGCTGGCATAAAACTCAACGTTCAAAAAACGAAGACTGTGGCATCCAATTCCATCATTCCATGGCAGATAGATAGGGAAGAAGTGGAAACAGTGATAGATTTTCTTTTCTTGGGCTCCAAAATCACTGTGGACAGTGACTGCAGCCACAAAATTAGAAGGCACTTGCTCCTTGGAAGAAAAGCTGTGACAAACCTAGACAGCATATTAAAAAGCAGAGACATCACTTTGCTGACAGAGGCCCCTGTAGTACAAGCTATGGTTTTTCCAGTAGTCATGTGTGGATGTGAGAACTGGACCATAAAGAAGGCTGAGCACCAAAGAATTGATGCTTTCAAATTGTGGTGCTAGAGAAGACTCTTGAGAGTCCCTTCAACAGCAAGGGAATCAAACCAGTCAATCCCAAAGGAAATCCACCCTGAATGTTCATTGGAAAGACTGATACCAAAGCTGAAGCTCCAGTACTTTGGCCACCTGATGCAAAGAGCTCACTCATTGGAAAAGACTCTGATGCCAGGAAGATTGAGGACAGGAGGAGAAGGGGACGACAGAGGATGAGATGGTTGGATGGCATCACTGAGTCCCTGGACATGAGTTTGAGCAAACTCCAGGAGATGGTGAAGGAAAGGGGAGCCTGGGCATGCTGCAGTTTGTCTGATCACAAAGGACTGGACACAACTGAGCGACTGAACAGTAACAAGAAGGGGAGGTCGATTGGTCTTTATCTTTTGAAGAGTGTCAGAGAATTTGAACTTTTTTCAAAATCGTCTCAGTTGACCTAAAAGGGACATAGCATCTAATTGAACTGCTCTAGAAAGCTTCAAAACGTTCTATGAGCTTACATCTGATCCTAAGGTATTCAAATTGTATGACACAGACTATTAACATTCAGATGTAGCATGGCGGAATGTTGGGCTGGAAGGGACCTGGTTTGCCCTGTCATGACAGAAGTGAAGACACTCCGGTGGGGGAGGTGACATGCAGTAGTGGTTGTCAGAGCTGTTGTTGACATTCTTCACTTTAGAGAGCTGCGCCTTCCGTGGTACTCGGGGTGATGCTCTCCATGTTCTACATTGGGCTCAGGATTTGATTTTCCCTGTCTTGTGTGTGGAAAAGAGGTGAGAACTAGATCATCAACGTTGAATAGACCAGGACCCCTGGTTCTCGTTTCTCTGCGTAGGTAAAGGAAGAATTTGAATACAAACATAACTTTTCCCCTACCTTCTAAGAAGCAGATTACTTCTCTGCCAGGAGAGGTTTAGTGAGATTGAGCTCTATTTCTTGGTGACGCGGAATGCCAGGCGAAAGTGTGGAGGAGTGAGCCTTAGTACCATATGGAATGTACAAAGACCTGTGTTGCTGGCCATCACCTTGAAACCCTTAAAGATAAGTGGGTTTCTTAAACCTAAGGGTGTTCTTGGTTTCATAAAAATCTCACTAAAAACCTGCATAAAGTAGAGCTTGATATCTCTAAGACAGTGAGGTAAGACATCCTCCAGGAGAAATTCTGACGGTGCATGATTTGACAGTTCTCAGAAAAATTTGTCTTGTGGCAAAACTCATTGGGGTTCCGTTTATTTTCAGCGATGCATGTTTTCTGATTTACAGCTCTTGGCCTGTTTTGTTTTGTTTCAGTTGGCCTTTGTAGTTGTGACCAGGGTCTCTGTTCTACCTCCCCACTTTCTTTTTTCATGATGAAAATCGTAGGATACTTTAAATTGTAGAAGATGGTATGCCTGCAGAAAGTGCTTGAGAATGTTTGTTTTCCTCTTCCTAATCAAAATTTCTGTTTCAGGTTCTTCTGCAGCTTGGGCTGTGACTGCCAGTGCCAGATGGCACCGTCTCTGAGAAAAGGGCTAGCTTTTGCTTAGAAGTAATACCCACAAACAATGCCAAATTAGCATAAGCAAATGTCAGTGAGTTAGCACAAAGCCCACACTCTTTCTGTCTTTTCTTTCCTTCCTAGGCCATGGGTGTCGAGAGTGACCAGGAAATTGTGCAGATGATCGGAACGGAGGAGCACGTGATGGCGGCCTTTGGGCCCAGTCTGGAGGAGTGCCAGAAAGCTCAGATTTTCACACAGATGCAGGTGTGTCTTTTCACGTTGTGCTTTGTGACGGAAGGGAGTTAATTGGAGAGAGAATGCTGCTCATGGCTAACGCAGTGACTTAGGGGGTTTAGATTCGGGAAGGGTGTTGGGGAGGTGGGAGGGGAGGGAGAGGAGCCTCTTTGACTCATTACTTGAGCGACGGGAGGAAGGAGTTTGCCTGGACAAATGACCAGCTCTGGTGTCCAGCCTAGAAGCAGGGAGACCAAGAGGCTTTGGTTCTGATTTTTTTTTTTTTTAACATTTATTTATTTATTTATTTGGGGGAGGGGCGGGTTGGGGAGGGATAGGGTGGGAGGGCCACTTCTATCGGTCTTTCATTTGTCTATTTTCATCTGTCTTTGTTCTTTGGCTCCTGTGGGCCTCCCATCGCGGTGGCCTCTGTTGTCGCAGAGCACTGGCTCTGGGCGCATGCGCTCCAGAGCTCCAGCTCGGTAATTGGACACATCAGTCCAGCCGCTCCGCGGCACGTGGGATCTTCCCAGGCCAGGGATCGAACCGGCGCCCCTTGCACTGCAAGGCGGTGTCCTTACCCACTGGACCACCAGGGAAGCCCTGGTTCTGATTTAATGGCAAGTACTCTTCTTTGATGTGCGTGACTCATTTTTTTTAATCTATAGCAACTCTAGTGTAGAAGGGTTTTTTTTTTAATGTGTTTCTCTTTCATATTCCTTTCTATTCCCTGCTTCCAGTCGATTTCAGCATCCATATGTGTGTGGTCTCTATCCCTTTTCCTGAATTTTCGATGTTTTTACAGCAAGAAAGGCCGAGGTTCAGGACCCCTATTGCCATTGCATAGCCTTCGTTGACCCGCCTTAGTCACTCCCAGTTGGAATCTGTGGATTTTAGGACCAGACTCAAAGATAAAGATAGAGAACTGGTGTATATGCTTTGTCATTTAGTCACCAAGACGTATCCAACCCTGGGACCCCCATGGACTGTAACCCACCAGTCTCCCCTGTCCCTGGGATTTCCCAGGCAAGAATACTTGAGTGGGTTGCCATTTCCTTCTTAGGGGGTCTTCCCAACCCAGAAATTGAACCTGTGCCTCTGTCTTAGCAGGCGAATTCTTTACCAATGAGCCACCTGGGAAGCCCCTTTATATATGCTAAACATAGTCAAAATAATGACACTTCCCATGTGACAGGGAGCCCCCATAGCCATACTCAGGATTTTTAGTTACGTATTTGTAAGGTGCTTTGCTGAGTGTAAATCAGTAGTGACGTTCCTCAACTATCCTAGCAGGTAGGAATTCCCTACTGTTTGAAAGCACAGTGAGCAGTTCTTATTTGTCCATGTGTACATTGTCTCTTCTGTTGGGTCGCTTACGAATTCCACACTGCCTTTTACTTGTCACCCAGCATGTTTTTAGGGGTAGCATTTTCCTTATATTTGTTAGTAATGTGCTCTGAAAAGTCAAGCGAGTCTTGGTATTTTCATAGACTGAACCAAACATTTGGAAAGGTTGATCGTGATAGGTAAATACGCATAAATCCCGAGGCAGAAAATAGTAGGGATTATTCTCATCACTGCCTTCTTCTTTTTCTGTAGTTAATTAACCAGTCGACTCTAGTTATCAGGCAGGCAGCATCACGAGTTGTTTGGACTTAGGAGAGTCTATTTTAGGAGAGTCTATTTTTGTCTTCACTGAAAGTGAAAAATTTCCTGAACATGCATCTTTGGGATGAACTGAAATTACATCGTCCAGGGGTGCTAAGAACATGAAGAGAAAACGCTAAATGCTTAGGACTTGTTGAAATTTGGAAAGATACACTCCATGCTTTAAGGCTGTGTAATGCCTGTGAAAGGAGTTCATAGACAGACTTGGTAGGAGGCCAGCAGGTTCCAAGGACAAGGAGGAGGAGGGTGAGGAACAAACATTTTTAGCGTGCCTTCACCTTGATTGCCACGCCTATGACAATAATCCATTTTGCCTAAGATGTTTTTTCAAGCCCAGAGCTAAGGTGTGTAACGATGTATCTTGCTGGAGGACGTGTTTCTCGTCTTAACTTGTACCTATGTTATCTAAAGATGTATGTTGTGGATGTGGGTCTGGTAAGACCTTTATCGCTTCAATATATTCTTTTAAACTACTGTTAATAACCAACTGAAAAAGTATAAAATGCCACGCCTGAAGTGACTTCACGGGGATACTCTTCTATCCCCCTTCCAGTGTCTATGCTGGAAGCGCTTCCCTATCCTGTCTCACTTTAATAAATTCTTCACCTCATGAAGCGGTGATGGTCTGAGTGACCATCGCTGAGTCTTTTGATCCCAATGTGAATCCTTCGCCATTGGAGATTAGGACACCGTTCACAGTAACCTACCATCGTCTATCACCTATCACCTGGAAGAGTAGTTTACCTTAATGATACCCTGGTGGATTCAGTAAGATCCAACATTCGTTTTATCAGAGCCATCATCATTGTTGGTCAGATAGTTCTATCACTTTGTATTTTCTAAACTTCCTACAATTATCATGTATCAGTTTTATGGTAAGAAAACAAAAGATAAAAAGGAAACCAGTGCTATTTTGTCATTTACTTTTGACAAACGTTGATTTGTTTGTTTGTTTGTTTAATTAGGACCAAGTCGGTTTTCTCTATAAAGGTCCTTGTCTTTTTTTCTTATAGTGTCATGTATGGGTACCTGCTCAGTACTCTGATGTCATTCAAACATTATCATAATATGTTGGGTTTTTTTTAATAGGCATTAAAGTACATAGGGAACAAAGTCAGAAGGCAAAGAATGTGGGGAGGTGGACCAAAGAAAACCAAGATAGAAGAAGCAAGAGAGCTCCTGGCTTCTACCATTCTGACCCACGTACCAGTGAGTAAACCCTTTGCAACCGTAAATGCTTAGGACTTGTTGAAATTTGGAAAGATACACTCCATGCTTAAAGGGTGTAATGCCTGTGAAAGGAGTTCATAGACAGACTTGGTAGGAGGCCAGCAGGTTCCAAGGACAAGGAGGAGGAGGGTGAGGAACAAACATTTTTAGCGTGCCTTCACCTTGATTGCCACGCCTATGACAATAATCCATTTTGCCTAAGATGTTTTTTCAAGCCCAGAGCTAAGGTGTGTAACGATGTATCTTGCTGGAGGACGTGTTTCTCGTCTTAACTTGTACCTATGTTATCTAAAGATGTATGTTGTGGATGTGGGTCTGGTAAGACCTTTATCGCTTCAATATATTCTTTTAAACTACTGTTAATAACCAACTGAAAAAGTATAAAATGCCACGCCTGAAGTGACTTCACGGGGATACTCTTCTATCCCCCTTCCAGTGTCTATGCTGGAAGCGCTTCCCTATCCTGTCTCACTTTAATAAATTCTTCACCTCATGAAGCGGTGATGGTCTGAGTGACCATCGCTGAGTCTTTTGATCCCAATGTGAATCCTTCGCCATTGGAGATTAGGACACCGTTCACAGTAACCTACCATCGTCTATCACCTATCACCTGGAAGAGTAGTTTACCTTAATGATACCCTGGTGGATTCAGTAAGATCCAACATTCGTTTTATCAGAGCCATCATCATTGTTGGTCAGATAGTTCTATCACTTTGTATTTTCTAAACTTCCTACAATTATCATGTATCAGTTTTATGGTAAGAAAACAAAAGATAAAAAGGAAACCAGTGCTATTTTGTCATTTACTTTTGACAAACGTTGATTTGTTTGTTTGTTTGTTTAATTAGGACCAAGTCGGTTTTCTCTATAAAGGTCCTTGTCTTTTTTTCTTATAGTGTCATGTATGGGTACCTGCTCAGTACTCTGATGTCATTCAAACATTATCATAATATGTTGGGTTTTTTTTAATAGGCATTAAAGTACATAGGGAACAAAGTCAGAAGGCAAAGAATGTGGGGAGGTGGACCAAAGAAAACCAAGATAGAAGAAGCAAGAGAGCTCCTGGCTTCTACCATTCTGACCCACGTACCAGTGAGTAAACCCTTTGCAACCGTGAATGGTGACCATTGAGGGATCCGTGCACCTGTTATTAAAGAATTTTGAGTACAGGTTTACATTAATTGAAGTCTAGTTCCTTACGAAAAGAAAGAACCCTCAAGAGGACTCTCCAGTAGATTGCCCTGGAAATAATCTTCCATTATCAATAGTTTATTTGTACTTAGAGATTCTTAGCTGTATTATGTCATCATCTGATCCTGCTTACTCTCAATTCTTCTTCCAATCCAAAATTTTAGGTTTTTTTTTTTTTTAATGTTCAAGTATATATTAGCATTACTACTGGATTTCGCTGCTCAGGTCAGCAGTGGTATCCTAGCTAATTTAAATAAATTAAAACAAGTACACAGTACCTTGCCCACATGTGTACTTTTTAAAAAAATTTTGGTAAAATATATACAAAATAAAATTTGCTCTTTTTATGTGTACGTTTCTTGGGGATTATGTACGTTTTCACTGTCATGTTACCATCGCTACCGTAGACACTTATTAAAATATTCGATGGACTTATCTTCTAGGCCTTGAGTTCACATTGTCCAGTCTCCTTCACTTAAGATGAAGATGCTCAGGTCTGGAAAAGCTGGATAATATATCTTGTCATCTAGCCAGTTAGAGGTCAGAGAAAGGGAGCAAGAATCCCATCTTCTGCCCCTTGACCCTTCTGACCCTCTGCTTAATATTTATTTTTTATTAACTTATTATTAAACAGAGATCAGCCATGTTGGCTAGAGTCGTTCTTCCCCCACCCTCACTTAATACATATGCTGCTCTTTCTGAATTTTGAAATTGTTAGTCAGACTCTCTTGTTAACCAAATAGTCTGGTTGATGATGAGTTTAGCACGTGTATTATTCACAAATGATCTAATTTAAGAATTGCACACTTTCCCTTTAGGGGCTGATTATAAATAATGGAAAGTTGAGGGAACAGTAAAAGTGAACGATGACCATTCAAACACATGAAGATTCAGTTTTCTTATTTTGAAACGCCTTGTTAGCCAAATAATCAAGAACGATTAGAAGAACTTCTACCATTCTGACCCACGTCCCAGTGAGTAAACCCTTTGCAACCGTGAATGGTGACCATTGAGGGATCCGTGCACCTGTTATTAAAGAATTTTGAGTACAGGTTTACATTAATTGAAGTCTAGTTCCTTACGAAAAGAAAGAACCCTCAAGAGGACTCTCCAGTAGATTGCCCTGGAAATAATCTTCCATTATCAATAGTTTATTTGTACTTAGAGATTCTTAGCTGTATTATGTCATCATCTGATCCTGCTTACTCTCAATTCTTCTTCCAATCCAAAATTTTAGGTTTTTTTTTTTTTTAATGTTCAAGTATATATTAGCATTACTACTGGATTTCGCTGCTCAGGTCAGCAGTGGTATCCTAGCTAATTTAAATAAATTAAAACAAGTACACAGTACCTTGCCCACATGTGTACTTTTTAAAAAATTATGGTAAAATATATACAAAATAAAATTTGCTCTTTTTATGTGTACGTTTCTTGGGGATTATGTACGTTTTCACTGTCATGTTACCATCGCTACCGTAGACACTTATTAAAATATTCGATGGACTTATCTTCTAGGCCTTGAGTTCACATTGTCCAGTCTCCTTCACTTAAGATGAAGATGCTCAGGTCTGGAAAAGCTGGATAATATATCTTGTCATCTAGCCAGTTAGAGGTCAGAGAAAGGGAGCAAGAATCCCATCTTCTGCCCCTTGACCCTTCTGACCCTCTGCTTAATATTTATTTTTTATTAACTTATTATTAAACAGAGATCAGCCATGTTGGCTAGAGTCGTTCTTCCCCCACCCTCACTTAATACATATGCTGCTCTTTCTGAATTTTGAAATTGTTAGTCAGACTCTCTTGTTAACCAAATAGTCTGGTTGATGATGAGTTTAGCACGTGTATTATTCACAAATGATCTAATTTAAGAATTGCACACTTTCCCTTTAGGGGCTGATTATAAATAATGGAAAGTTGAGGGAACAGTAAAAGTGAACGATGACCATTCAAACACATGAAGATTCAGTTTTCTTATTTTGAAACGCCTTGTTAGCCAAATAATATGGGTTTCTGATTCTGCCCTTTTGCTACCATTTATTTGTGTGTGCCCTTGATCTAACTCAGAAAATTAGGAAAGTAAAACAAATGTTATAATACAATTTTTTTATAGACAAGCCTATGAAATGCCCCTTAGAAATGACAGACGCTTAGACCACACTCAGAATTCATCATTTGGGATGTAGAGAAAGAATTTACCTAGTTACCAAGGATTTTTGTCTCCCCAAACAAACCAGCGGAATGATTTAACCAGTTTTGATTTAATTTAATGATGGAGCCAGATTCATTTATGTAGCTTTCAGTTGTACAAGAGAAAACTGAATAGAACATTTGCAGTAAATTTATTCATCAGTTGAGTCCTGACAGTGTTTTGGTACCATTCCTGTTATTTATTGCTACGTAGCAAACATTTCCAAAACTTAGTGACTTGAAATAACTGTTTATTGCTCTCTCTCAAAGTGCTCTGGTTTGAATGGGCTCGGTGATGGGGAACAAGGTTCCTTTTTTTTTTGAATATGTATTTATTTAGCTATGTCAGGTCTTAGTTGTGGCACGTGGGCTCTGGAGCATGCACGTTCAGTCGTGGCAGCTCACAGGCTTCGTTACACCACAGCATGTGGCAGCTCAGTTTCCCAGCCAGAGATTGAACCTGTGTCCCCTGCATTAGAAGGAGGATTCTTAACCACTGGACCACCAGGCAAGTCCCAGAAAGGAGGTTCCTGACTTGAATCTTATGACATCGCAGATAGATAGCAACTGAGGGTGTAGTCATCTGAAGGCTCAACTGGGCTGGACATCCATAGTGTGTCTTCAGTCATATCTCTTGACTCCTCGTTGCCTTTCCAAGTGACCCTTTTCTCCCCAACAGAGTGTCTTAGATTTTTCACATGGTGCTGCAGGACTCTTAAGAGGAAAGAAGTGGAAACTGCTAGTTTACAGGCCAACCCAAAGAGAGTGATGGACTCTGCCTCTTAATGAAAGAATGGCATGAAGTACATAGGGAGGGAAGGAGTTGATGGTGGTCTTCTTTGAAGAAAAGCTGCCACAGGTATTGAGTACAAAGATTCAGTTTTCTTATTTTGAAACGCCTTGTTAGCCAAATAATATGGGTTTCTGATTCTGCCCTTTTGCTACCATTTATTTGTGTGTGCCCTTGATCTAACTCAGAAAATTAGGAAAGTAAAACAAATGTTATAATACAATTTTTTTATAGACAAGCCTATGAAATGCCCCTTAGAAATGACAGACGCTTAGACCACACTCAGAATTCATCATTTGGGATGTAGAGAAAGAATTTACCTAGTTACCAAGGATTTTTGTCTCCCCAAACAAACCAGCGGAATGATTTAACCAGTTTTGATTTAATTTAATGATGGAGCCAGATTCATTTATGTAGCTTTCAGTTGTACAAGAGAAAACTGAATAGAACATTTGCAGTAAATTTATTCATCAGTTGAGTCCTGACAGTGTTTTGGTACCATTCCTGTTATTTATTGCTACGTAGCAAACATTTCCAAAACTTAGTGACTTGAAATAACTGTTTATTGCTCTCTCTCAAAGTGCTCTGGTTTGAATGGGCTCGGTGATGGGGAACAAGGTTCCTTTTTTTTTTGAATATGTATTTATTTAGCTATGTCAGGTCTTAGTTGTGGCACGTGGGCTCTGGAGCATGCACGTTCAGTCGTGGCAGCTCACAGGCTTCGTTACACCACAGCATGTGGCAGCTCAGTTTCCCAGCCAGAGATTGAACCTGTGTCCCCTGCATTAGAAGGAGGATTCTTAACCACTGGACCACCAGGCAAGTCCCAGAAAGGAGGTTCCTGACTTGAATCTTATGACATCGCAGATAGATAGCAACTGAGGGTGTAGTCATCTGAAGGCTCAACTGGGCTGGACATCCATAGTGTGTCTTCAGTCATATCTCTTGACTCCTCGTTGCCTTTCCAAGTGACCCTTTTCTCCCCAACAGAGTGTCTTAGATTTTTCACATGGTGCTGCAGGACTCTTAAGAGGAAAGAAGTGGAAACTGCTAGTTTACAGGCCAACCCAAAGAGAGTGATGGACTCTGCCTCTTAATGAAAGAATGGCATGAAGTACATAGGGAGGGAAGGAGTTGATGGTGGTCTTCTTTGAAGAAAAGCTGCCACAGGTATTGAGTACAAAGATAGAATGTCGTTATCTCAGCTTTTAGGACAGTATTTATAGACTAGTTGAATTTCTTTGAATAGGGAGAATCATAACAGTTCATTTTTTTTCTTATTTACATGCTATGAGATTGGTTGTTTTCTTGAGATATGTTAAATTTTAATGTGTATCATCTTACAAATTTTCCCTCATTTCGGAATTATAGGTTAAAGAATTCAATTTCCGAGCCAAATGTATCTATACTGCAGTGATGGTCGAAGAGTGATTCTGGCCCAGGGAGATAATAAAGTTGACGACAGAGATTATTATGGCAACAAGAGACTGGAGTTGGCAGGACAAGTGAGTTAACTGTTTTATATCAGAAATCTTATTTTCCTCAGTAATAATCAAATTAGTCTTCATTTTATTTATTTATTTATTAAAAAGATTTATTTATTTATTTATTTATTTTGGGTGGGGTCGGGTTGGGGAGGGAGGGAGCAGGCAGGCCACTTCTATTGTTCTTTCATCTCTCTGTTTTCATCCGTCCCTGTTCCTTGGCTCTTGTGGGCCTCCCCTCGCGGTGGGGGGCTGTCGCCGCAGAGCGCCAACTCTGGGCGCATGCGCTCCAGAGCTCCGGCTCGGCAATTGGACACATCGGTCCAGCCGCTCGGCGGCACGTGGGATCCTCCCAGGCCAGGGATCGAACCGGCGCCCCTTGCACTGCAAGGCGGCGTCCCCACCCACTGGACCACCATGGGAAGCCCTAGTCTTCATTTTAGACAGGAGGAAAAAACAGTTGAATGGAATATAGATTTGTATATTTGGACTATCTATACTTATATGTAATTTGCTACCTGTTTGACTTATTCTTTAACTGTGAAAACTCTTAGTTCTTTAAATATGTTAGTAGTATTACCTATATTATATCTTCTTTTGAGATGTTTACTCTCACAGTGTTTAATGTAGGAAGTGATGTTTACATTAAGTCATATCATTTATTCAGTTAACAAATATCTGTTAAGCTCCTGTCCCTAGTTCTAGAAACTGGGTATGAAGTACATAGGGAGGGAAGGAGTTGATGGTGGTCTTCTTTGAAGAAAAGCTGCCACAGGTATTGAGTACAAAGATAGAATGTCGTTATCTCAGCTTTTAGGACAGTATTTATAGACTAGTTGAATTTCTTTGAATAGGGAGAATCATAACAGTTCATTTTTTTTCTTATTTACATGCTATGAGATTGGTTGTTTTCTTGAGATATGTTAAATTTTAATGTGTATCATCTTACAAATTTTCCCTCATTTCGGAATTATAGGTTAAAGAATTCAATTTCCGAGCCAAATGTATCTATACTGCAGTGATGGTACGAAGAGTGATTCTGGCCCAGGGAGATAATAAAGTTGACGACAGAGATTATTATGGCAACAAGAGACTGGAGTTGGCAGGACAAGTGAGTTAACTGTTTTATATCAGAAATCTTATTTTCCTCAGTAATAATCAAATTAGTCTTCATTTTATTTATTTATTTATTAAAAAGATTTATTTATTTATTTATTTATTTTGGGTGGGGGTCGGGTTGGGGAGGGAGGGGAGCAGGCAGGCCACTTCTATTGTTCTTTCATCTCTCTGTTTTCATCCGTCCCTGTTCCTTGGCTCTTGTGGGCCTCCCATCGCGGTGGGGGTCTGTCGCCGCAGAGCGCCAACTCTGGGCGCATGCGCTCCAGAGCTCCGGCTCGGCAATTGGACACATCGGTCCAGCCGCTCGGCGGCACGTGGGATCCTCCCAGGCCAGGGATCGAACCGGCGCCCCTTGCACTGCAAGGCGGCGTCCCCACCCACTGGACCACCATGGGAAGCCCTAGTCTTCATTTTAGACAGGAGGAAAAAACAGTTGAATGGAATATAGATTTGTATATTTGGACTATCTATACTTATATGTAATTTGCTACCTGTTTGACTTATTCTTTAACTGTGAAAACTCTTAGTTCTTTAAATATGTTAGTAGTATTACCTATATTATATCTTCTTTTGAGATGTTTACTCTCACAGTGTTTAATGTAGGAAGTGATGTATGACATTAAGTCATATCATTTATTCAGTTAACAAATATCTGTTAAGCTCCTGTCATGTGCCAGGCATAGTTCTAGAAACTGGGTATACAGGGAGAATAAGAGAGAAAATGGTCCCTTTTCTCTCTATCTTTGACTTTAAAGAAGTGCCTTGGTGTGGTGGTCTCAATGTCCTACGTAGAGTTCACTGAATTCTTTAGTCCATAAAGTTATGTCTAACCAAATTTGAGAGATTTTTTGACCCTATTTCTTCAAATATCTTTTTTGTATTAGTCTCACTTCTCTGATTCAAATTATCTTGTTTGACCCTTTGATATTGAGGCTCTGTTAATTTTTTTTTTAAATTTACTCTCTTTTTCAGGTTGAATCATTCTGTTGTATATCCAAGTTCCCTTACTTTTTCTTATGTTGTCTCTAAAATGCTGTTATACTCATCCAGTTAATTTTTTAGTATAGATGTTGTGTCTTTCAGTTCTAGAAATTTCATTTGGGTATCCTTTTAACCTCTGTTTCCCTACAGAAATTTCATATTTGTTTATTCATCACAACCATGTTTTCATTTGCATCCTTGAACCTTAACAGCTGTTTTAGAATCCTGGTCTAATTCCAACAGCTCAGTCATTTTAGGCTTAATCTCTTTAATTCAGTTTTCTCTTGACCATGGATAATATTCTCCTTTTTCTTCTTGTGTGTAACAGTCTTAGATTGTATCCTGATGGACATTGTGGGTGATGAATGGTAGAGACTCAAGATTCCGTTTTATTCCTCTGAAGAATGTTATGTTTCTTTGTTTTAAGGCAGCTAACTTGGTTGTAAGCCTCAGACTCCTATTTTCTTGCCACAGACAGCTGAAACTGTGTGGGTCTTTCAGGCATAGCTGGACTGCAAGGTGTTCCATCTGCCATTCTTGTGGTTATTATTTGTCTTACCAATTTAAACAAATATTTTTAATTTTTATAAAACAATATTATGGTTTGAAAATATAACATAATAGCAAAATAAACAAAATAGCAGATATTAAAATAAAACTCATAGTAAACATGTTTTAAAAAGTAGCATATTAGCACAGTAAAAAAAAAGACTTGAAAACAATTACAAGAAAGTTTGCAGTGAAAATGAGTTTTTCTCATACCTCTGACCTCCCACCCTTTCCACCTGACCTAGTTTTCTAGTTACTCTCCCCAGTAACACTTTTTCCTTCAACTCCTCTATACTTCTAGAGACACCCCATGCATATACAAATGTCTTTATTAACTGGCATTTGAAAGATATAATGTTGAAAACTGTTGTCTTGTGGACATTCAGGCCTCTGTGAATTCATACTAAGATTTGTTGGCCCCCTTGGGGTCCTTCGTCAGGTACTAGTTTGCAATCAGGCTTTACAACTTTAGAAGAAATCATAAAGAACAGTTTGTCCTTATTAGTATGAGACAGATATTCGAATAAGTATGCCTGCTTGCGTATTGTTGTTGGTCAGTCACTAAGTCGTGTGTGACTCTTTTGTGACCCCTTGGACTGTAACCCACCAGGCTCCTCTGCCCATGGGATTTCCCAGGCAAGAATACTGGACTGGGTTATCATTTCCTTCTCCAGGAGATCTTCCTGACCCAGGAATTGAACCCCCGTCTCCATCATTGGCAGGGGGGTTCTTTACCACTTAGCCACCAGGGAAGCCTGTCTGCTTACCCAGGGGACATTTAATGAGTTAAATGTGTGTGTTGCCACAGAAATTGACATATCCCTGCTTTTGTGTATGTGCTTTTTATTATGAAAATTTTCATACATACAAGACTACATGTATATGTGTTTGTGCATTGACTCATAAAGCAAATATTCACACGTCCCAACTTAAAAGTAAGCACAGCACTAGTACACTTGAATCTTCGAGTGCTTTCTCTGATTCTCTCCCGTCTCTGCCATCTGTCTGCTCTGGAGGTTCTTTCTAGCCTCAGCTCATGCCAAAATGAGCCACTCATTTCTTCCCAAAAAACACCACGATGAGCCTATACTATCATATGTGAAAAAGGTAGCCATTGTCATTGCACTATAGGAATAGGGGATCCTGCAGGGGCGCTGTGAGATGGCCTGGAGGGATGGGATAGGGGGGAACTGAGAGGAGGGTGGAGGAGAGATGGGGGCCAGGGAAAATACATATGACTAATATGGGATTATACATACCTGTACACAACAAAACACTTACAAGAAAGTTTGCAGTGAAAATGAGTTTTTCTCATACCTCTGACCTCCCACCCTTTCCACCTGACCTAGTTTTCTAGTTACTCTCCCCAGTAACACTTTTTCCTTCAACTCCTCTATACTTCTAGAGACACCCCATGCATATACAAATGTCTTTATTAACTGGCATTTGAAAGATATAATGTTGAAAACTGTTGTCTTGTGGACATTCAGGCCTCTGTGAATTCATACTAAGATTTGTTGGCCCCCTTGGGGTCCTTCGTCAGGTACTAGTTTGCAATCAGGCTTTACAACTTTAGAAGAAATCATAAAGAACAGTTTGTCCTTATTAGTATGAGACAGATATTCGAATAAGTATGCCTGCTTGCGTATTGTTGTTGGTCAGTCACTAAGTCGTGTGTGACTCTTTTGTGACCCCTTGGACTGTAACCCACCAGGCTCCTCTGCCCATGGGATTTCCCAGGCAAGAATACTGGACTGGGTTATCATTTCCTTCTCCAGGAGATCTTCCTGACCCAGGAATTGAACCCCGTCTCCATCATTGGCAGGGGTTCTTTACCACTTAGCCACCAGGGAAGCCTGTCTGCTTACCCAGGGGACATTTAATGAGTTAAATGTGTGTGTTGCCACAGAAATTGACATATCCCTGCTTTTGTGTATGTGCTTTTTATTATGAAAATTTTCATACATACAAGACTACATGTATATGTGTTTGTGCATTGACTCATAAAGCAAATATTCACACGTCCCAACTTAAAAGTAAGCACAGCACTAGTACACTTGAATCTTCGAGTGCTTTCTCTGATTCTCTCCCGTCTCTGCCATCTGTCTGCTCTGGAGGTTCTTTCTAGCCTCAGCTCATGCCAAAATGAGCCACTCATTTCTTCCAAAATACACCACAATGAACCTATACTATCATATGTGAAAAAGGTAGCCATTGTCATTGCACTATAGGAATAGGGGATCCTGCAGGGGCGCTGTGAGATGGCCTGGAGGGATGGGATAGGGGGGAACTGAGAGGAGGGTGGAGGAGAGATGGGGGCCAGGGAAAATACATATGACTAATATGGGATTATACATACCTGTACACAACAAAACACTGTAAAAGTAAAATAAAGTAAAAATACACCACGATATTCTTTCATCCTTCTATGCCTTTGAGTTATACTGTCTGCCTAAGTGACCCTTCCCTCATCTGCTCTTCTCTCCATCACAAGGGGCCCCTACCCATTCATTATTCTTTGAGTCACCCTCTCTGGAACCACTGTGAACCTCAGGAGTAGTTAGTACCTTGTCTTCTAAATGCCAGTAGCACTTCATGTAGGTCTCAGTTTGCATGCTGAATTACTGCACACTTCTCTTCCTGCCCACTTCTTCCCTCTTCAGACTCGTTGAGGGCAGGAAGCACTTACATTCATCTTCATCTGTCAGTCTCCAGATTCAGTACTAGGCACCAGAGATGCAATAGTGAACGAGACTTAATGGGATACATTGACTCGTGTACATTTTGGTGGAGGAGACAGTGAACAAGTGAGCAGTAAGTGTGATATCATATGATCATAAGTGTTTAAGGAAAACCAAAAATAAAGCTAATTCATGTTAGAGAGTTGAGGTGTTGGTACTAGGAAGACGGGTTACTTTATTCTGGGTGGTCAGGAAAGACCTCTTTGAAAAAGTGATCGGTATTTTCATCTGAGCCCTCGGACATTTCAGCTGAGACTTGAGTGGGAGACGCCTCCCTGGAGCAACCTCTGGATCTGCATTCTATTAGGAGACCCATGCCAGCAGCATGCCTCCCCAGACAGTGCTGGTTCTGGAGGAGCTGGAAAGGACCAGTGTGGCTGGAGCGTGAGGTGTGGGGTGGCGAGAGAGGACATGGAGAACTAGCGTTGCAGGCTACGTGGAGGGGTTTGGATTTAATTGCACTTGCAGTGGAGAATTGTGAGAGTTAAAATCAGGGAATGACACCATCTGATTTGGTTTGGAGATGACTTGCCCAGGAAAGATCCAGTTAGACTGTGACAGTATTCCGGATGACAGTGGTGGTGGTTGGGAGACCAGCGGATAGTAATTACCACATCTAAAATGTCCAAAACTGGAATGGTAGCAGTTTTAGGTTCTGGGAAAAAATTAATGCCTGGAGTACTTGGGAAGTTGTTTGGTCAGTGGATAATGCCAACAGATGGGCTTTTGGCCCCTTCAGGGTGGCCACAGTTCAGGGGATTGTACGTATCCCCACTACCAGCAATCCCAGTTTTTATAGTTTTTTAATTGGAAAAGAAATCTTGCTGTTTGGTGAGTCCTTAAAAAAAAAAAAATACTGGTTGTTTGGAGGACTAAGGAATGGAGTCGAGAGGGGAGAAGAAAAAACTATCCTGTTGTTTAAAAAATGAGAATTAAAGAGGGTTCCCATGTGCAAGGAAACATTGCTTTCTAAACAGTGTAAGGACATAAAAGGCATTGTGTTGGCAAAAATGTGTAAAAACAATAGCTGCTAATTTCACACCCCACGGGATGAGGGAGTATGAATGTGCTTCAGCTTTAGATAACAGAGCTGTGTCCACTGGCCAGGCGGGTTCACAGAGCCTTCCCCCAGCCCCGCCGCCACCAGAGGGCTGGCCGGCCTGCCGCCAATAGAGGTGTTAGCAAAACCTACCGATTTCAGGCTTAATCTTTGCACCTACCTTTTCTTTTTCGGTAATGTGTTCATTATTTGCTGAGCATTACTCTATTCTTTGTCTGCAATTTTTTTTGTTTCTAATGCAGCTTGCTTTGTATGGGTGAGATATGGAACGGCACCAAAATCCAGCACCCTGGAAAGCCAGGGATTTCCACCCGGTGACAAAAGAATGCCGTCTTGACTTCAGAGATTGCCTAATCCCAGCTGTTCTGATAATGTAATTAAGGCTGCCTAATGTCTTTAGTTTTGCAACCAGTTTGTGTGAAAAGGAGAATTTGGCACTCTGAAGGCTTAAACACTAAATAGCAATCTCAAGACGCCTAATTAGAATTCTCTGACATTAAGCTAATTGGTGAAACTGTATTTCAGCAGCTTAACTTCTTTATTAATTTTTTTTTTAGCATTTTCATTGAAAATCAATTGATGAGCTGTCAGCATTTTTTCTTAAATATGATTTGCTATCTAGTGCTCCTGTCTTAGGCTGGCTGAAAGGCCTCATGCTAGCAGTGAGAGGTATTGAATATTATAGTATCTCCAACATTCCATCCCTTTTCATTTTACTCTTGACCTAATAATGTTGCTTACTACGGGACTTGGCCTTGTAGCTTCTTACTGCTTTGTGAACTGGAGAACATTACTTCTCTTATGAAGACATTTGAAAGGTGGAGAAATGTATTAATGAGGCAGTCATGTTGTTGAGTGTGCTTGCACTCTTGTTTAGTCCTGGAGCATTTCCTTGTACTTGCATCAGGGGTTACAACAGATTCAGCTGGGATCCCCAAGAAAACTCTGTTGTAATTTGAGACACAAAAGTCTAAGTGTAAGGGACTAATTAAAACAGAGCTGAGCTTTTGTGGTTAAAGGTTAAGGGCATTTGCTTCTGTTCAGGAGGCTTATTCAAGTTCCCTTTGCCAGTTTCCCCAGGAAGTTGCTGAAATGGACTTGTCCATCCCTCTCCTCCCTGCACCTGCTTCCATTCCAGCATTCTTTCTTCACGAAGGAAACTGCGGGGTCTGAGTGACAGAAAGGATTAAGTTTTCTTTTTAGAACACTTCTGACATGGTAAATCAAGCTCAGGATCCTGGCTTTCCCATCTGCAAAGTTGATTTTGTAGAAAAGTGGAAGGATGTGTCTATCTTAAGGGAGAAGAGTGTAAAATCACGTTCCACCTATGAAATACTGTCTTCTACAGTGGCTGGAAGAGAAAACTCATTGGCTTTCATGTCTTCTTCATTATGAATCAAAAAACTATCTGTGGGTTATAAATACTCAGGAATACAATGTGGAATTTGAAAAATCTTTAGCTTATACAATTTCATTGAGCTTCAGAATTCCGGAATTGTATAAGGAGTGCGTATATAGTGTCTCCCAATATGACATTACTGTTTTGCTAGGTAGCTTAGATTACATATATGTCCAACATTTTTCTTCCTCTATAAAGGAAAAAAACTAAATCTAATTAATTTTGCCAGGGGGAATTTAAGGAATTGTAATTTGATATTTGATTATTGAAAATAATTGTCACAAGCCACCTATTTAGTTTTGTGAACTGTATATAAATGGTGTCCTGGTTTTATCTGTTGCTGTGTTGCATGTTATCTATCCCAAAACAGTGGCTTAAGGCAACCACCATTTTGTTATATCTTATGATTTTGAGGGTCAGGATTCAGGCAAGATTCAGCTGTGTGACTCCTCTGTTTCACATGGAGCTCAATTGGTAGTGTTAGGCCAGAGGTGGTGGTGTGGCTGGACAGCTGGGCTCAGGTCCATCTTGACTGACCATTCCAGGACGGTGACATCAGAGTGGCTCAGGACCCAAGTGAGTTTTCCTTGCGCCGGAGAATCTGCATGGCCTTAATGACTTAGTCTTAAAAGTCACAGCTTCACTACTTTATTGAAGAAAAGCAATCACAGCCCTCACTTGATTTGGGGCAGTAGGGAACATGGTAAGCCAGAGATTTGGGCAGTTTATCTACATAATCTTGGGGTTTTCTCCCAAGATTAAGTTGGTAGCGGATTTGAGGGTGTAATTTTATGTGTGGTTATCCCCTTTCTGTGACTTTCACCTCACTTTCCAGCTACTGTGGTGACTGGTATCTTTTCCCTCTGATCCTTCAATCCAGTAAGACTGTGGGTCTCTCACTGAGCTTTAGCTTCTAATGTCTCTTGGATCCTTTTTGCTAATGTGTTCTACCATTGGTTGAAAAGTCTTAAAAGATGAAAATGCACTTTGTATAAGTGTCAGGTTTCCTCCAGTTCCTGCCTGCATTTACTCTCCAGTGCCGTCAGATAGTTTTAATATTTTGTCCAGAGTTTATAATTTTTATCAGCAGATGAGTCCAGCCATCTGATAGCTACTCCATCAATTCCGAAAACAGAACCATTCTAATCTATTTTTATAACTTCCCATTCCATCCCATTGATTTGTTTTCCATGGTTACCATGTTTTAATGTCATTTATTTTCTAATTTTTAACATAAAAAATAAAAATAAAAAATGTCACATATATGTAAGTTATGAAGGGGACAAATGAAATCACCTTCAAATCCACTACCAATTTAAGTAATTCTTAATAATTGACTATTAATTGCCATTTTATTTACTTTTTAAAAAATTTTATTTATTTTATTTATTGTTTGGCTATTCTGGGTTTTCACTGCTGCTGCAGGCTCTTCTCTAGTTGCAGGGAGTCGGGGATACTCTCTAGATGAGGTGAGCAGGCTTCTTGTTGCAATGACTTCTCTTGTTGTGGAACTCGGGCTCTGGGGCACACAGGCTTCACTAGTTGTGGCCCGTGCACTCAATAGTTGCGGCTCTGAGGCTCTAGAGTACAGGCTCCACAGTTGTGGCTCACAGGCCCAGTTGCTCCGCAGCATGTGGAATCCTCCCGGATCAGGGATCGAACTCGTGTCTCCCGCATTGGCAGGCGAGCTCTTTACCACTGAGCTGCCAGGGAAGCCCCATTTCATCTACTTTTGTATTTCTTCCTTTCTCTGTTCTTCTCTTTCCCCCACTCTCCTGAATTTGTGTACTTATTATTTTCTTTTTTATTGTATCATTTATTTAAAAATTTTAAACACTTTTTTATAATATATGTTTTGCTTTTTCATTGAAGTATAGTTTATTTACAATGTTGTGTTTAAGGTGTAGAACAAAGTGATTTCGTTATCTATATGTGTGTGTGCCTGTGTATAGTATATTTATATTTCTTTTCAAATTATTTTCCATTTTAGATTATTACAAAATACTGAATATAGGTCCCTATGTTATACAGTGGGTCCTAATTATTTGTTTTATATATAGTGGTGTATATCTGTGAACCGTGAACTCCTAATTTATTATCTCCCCACCCTTTCCTTTTTGGTAACTGTAAGTTTGTTTTCTACATCTGTAAGTATATTTCTGTTTTTGTAAATAGGTTAATTTGTATGATTTTCTTTTAGATGTCACATATGTCATACTGAATGAAGTAAGTCAGATAGAGAAAAACAAATATCATGTGATACCACTGATATGTAGACTGTAGATTGTCCAGTCACGGAGTCAAGTTAAATCTTCAGCTTGTTTCCCAAGTATTTGTACATTGCATTGTATGTAAGGCCTGATGGTCTCTCTCCTGTGAGTTAGTGTGAAAATTAAAAAGTTTTGTCTTATCCAGTGGGTGCAAATGTTATCTCCTTGTGAGCTTAATTTGCATTTCCTTCATTGCTAATGAAATTGAGTCTCTTTTTCATACACTTATTGATCATTTCTGTTTTTTTCTTAAATATGTTTTGGGTTTATATTTTCCTTATTAATTTTAATATTTTGGGGGGTGTACTTTGGGTCTAATTTTTTGTCCATCACCTGTGTTGATGTTACTTCTTTCAGTCTGGATTTTTTATAATATTATGGAATCTTTTAATTCTAGAAGTTTATAATTTTTTTGGAACATTATATAGTTCTTTTATCTTAAATTTATTTATTTTTTAATTGAAGGATAATTGCTTTACAGAATTTTGTTGGTTTCTGCCAAACATCATGAATCAGCCGTAGAAATTTGTAATTCTAATTGTAGTCAATTTTGTCAGCCCTTTCTTCTCCCCAGTTGTGCTCTTTAAACTTCAGTATTTGTTGTTTGTCCTATCTGGAATGGATTTTTGTGTGTGGAGTGAAATAAGGAATGCAGTTTCATTTGTTTCTGAAATGAATAACTCGTTTTCCTAGCATCTTTTATTTGTAGTCTTTCATTTCCTTACAGATCTGAAATGCTGTCTTTATCATATAACAAATTGTAATGTATGTGCTATTTATTTCTGGACTTTTTGTCCTGTTCATTGGTCAGTTTATACATTGATCAGTTCACTTGCCTTCGTTTTTAAGAGTGCTTGGCTACTCTGGGTCTTAGCTTTTGCCACAGAGGTATGCCTTCCTAATCAGGTAAGCTGATTATTGTGCTGGGTTTTGAACCTTATGTAGGTAGAGTCACATCATATTATGTCTGGCTTCTTTCACTCAATATTATATTTTTAAGATTTAGCCATGATTTTGTGGTCAGTTATTTTTTGCTCCATTTTCAATGCTCTGTAGTATTCTGTTACGTTACTTGAACACACTGTAATTTGTAGACCTAAATATTGCTTGTGTGGTGGCCAGTTTCTAGCTGATCAACTAATGCTGCTTTGAACATCATGAATATGTAGCATGAAGCATATAAAGACACATTTCTTTAGGGTAGTGATTCTCAAGGGTACACTTCCCCCATCAGCAACACTGCCATTCCTAGGAACTTGTTAGAAATGAAAATTCTTGGGCTCTGCTCTAGACCTATGGAACCAGATCCCATAAGGGTATGGCCAGCAGTTTGTATTTTAGTAACTCTTCAGTGTGATTACCTGCATAGTGAAGTTTGAGAACCATGCCCACAGAAGACATACCTATGAGAGGACCTACTGAGGCCTAGGGATGGGTAGGTAACTACGAACTGATTGGTCAGTGGTTGTACCAGTTCACATTTTCACCAGTGAGGCAGGAAGGTCCAAGTGGCACCCATCCTTGGTGCTGTCAGACTTTTTAACATGAATTCTTCTCCCTCAACTTTTTGTGGGTTTTAATAATCTTTATTTGTAAAATTAAAAGTTAGGTCACTGGCCAGAGGAATCTTAGTCTGGGGTTAGTTGAAATTAAATGCCTTTTAATGCAGGGATTATGTCGTCATCTTCGCTTGTATTTCTAACATCACGCATAGTGGTAAGTCCATAGATATGTATATATAAGTTTATGTTTATCTTGTTGAATTTAAAAATATATCTTCAGCCTTTAAGCTGTTTTTCCATCCATTTTTTTAAACAAAATTTAATAAAGACCTAAAATTTAGTAAATAAGCTAGTAATACATTTTGAAAGTTCACCATATACTTTTTTTTTTCTTTAGCTTTTATCTCTTCTCTTTGAAGATTTGTTCAAAAAATTTAATTCTGAAATGAAGAAGATTGCAGACCAGGTGATTCCTAAGCAACGAGCAGCCCAGTTTGATGTTGTGAAACACATGCGTCAAGACCAGATCACCAATGGCATGGTGAACGCCATTTCAACCGTAAGTTCTCCCGTCCCTCGGGCAGAGTTCTGTAGCTTATCGGTATATCTCTCCAGTGAGAAATTTAAAGTACTTTGAGAATGTAGGTGAAAAAAATATATTTGAGGATGCTACAAATCACAGATTTTCTTCCTTGAAAGATAGTCTGCGGTTGAAATCAATAGAAATTTTGCTGCTGTTTGACTGTATTGCCAAATTACAGTTTCTGCTACAAGTTAATGAAGCAGTAAGGTATTAGATATACTCTTCTATAAAGGAAAAAAACCTTTTAATTTGACCATTAATGACCATTCTTTTAATGGATACTTTTCCCCATTTTTTTCTGTAATAAAACTGACGTGGTACAAGTAGGTTTATTAATGACAACTTTTGTCCAAAACAGTACAAAATGTTTCATTGCATCGTAGCTTTATCATCCTCAAAGGGCTCTCAGCTGTTCTCACATGAGCAGTGAGTCAGACCTCAGCAGCTGCTGTGTATTGAGGCCTCTGGCTATTCATCAAAGCTTATCAGATAGGTTTCTTAAAGCGTAACATCTATAGATCTGTCTGATAAAGTCTGGTTCACATTTTGAATGCCAGACATAAAATTAGTTTTATAGATGAGATTTGGTCCCAACAAGAGAAGAGTATCGTGTAGCCCATTGACTCCCTTCACAAAGGAAGAGTCAGGGGCTGACTTGCTGCCCTATTTGGCTTGAGAAATGTGCAGCAGGTCCTGCGAGCAGCCCCTACTGTGACAGATCCGTCCAGACTGGCAGGAGCCTGGGCCCTGTGCCTCTCTGGGGCCCAGATTTGTCCGGTGGTAGCTTCCTGGATATTTGAAGAGAAACCTCCAAAGAGCACTTGAACACACTTCTGTTAGAATGACTTCTCCTTGCTTTCTGACCCGTGGTTTTCAGGTCAGAGTAGCTGTTTTGAGTAGTTGTATTACCTGCAATGGAGAAAGAAATGGCAACCCACTCCCGTATTTTTGCCTGAAGAATCCATATGGATAGAGGAGCCTGGCAGGCTACAGGCCGTGATGGGTCACAAAGAGTTGGACATGACTAGAGCATAGTTGCCCCCAAATGGCACCACTTTAACTCTGGGAGCAGACTGCTTATTAGGAAATTCTGTTGTAGGCCTTGCTAAGGCTGAACCCCAATCTGTAGGCAGCTTCTAAAACTGTGAGTGACGGGACTTTCCTGGGGATCCAGTTGTTGAGATTTCATCTTCCAATGCAAGGGGCACAGGTTCAGTTCCTGGTCAGGGAGCTAAGATCCTGTGTCTCATGGCCCAAAAACCAAAAATATAGAACAGAAGCAATATTGTAACAAATTCAATAAAGACCTTAAAAGGCATGTTTTAAAAAATTTTTAGACCATTCTTTTAATGGATACTTTTCCCCATTTTTTTCTGTAATAAAACTGACGTGGTACAAGTAGGTTTATTAATGACAACTTTTGTCCAAAACAGTACAAAATGTTTCATTGCATCGTAGCTTTATCATCCTCAAAGGGCTCTCAGCTGTTCTCACATGAGCAGTGAGTCAGACCTCAGCAGCTGCTGTGTATTGAGGCCTCTGGCTATTCATCAAAGCTTATCAGATAGGTTTCTTAAAGCGTAACATCTATAGATCTGTCTGATAAAGTCTGGTTCACATTTTGAATGCCAGACATAAAATTAGTTTTATAGATGAGATTTGGTCCCAACAAGAGAAGAGTATCGTGTAGCCCATTGACTCCCTTCACAAAGGAAGAGTCAGGGGCTGACTTGCTGCCCTATTTGGCTTGAGAAATGTGCAGCAGGTCCTGCGAGCAGCCCCTACTGTGACAGATCCGTCCAGACTGGCAGGAGCCTGGGCCCTGTGCCTCTCTGGGGCCCAGATTTGTCCGGTGGTAGCTTCCTGGATATTTGAAGAGAAACCTCCAAAGAGCACTTGAACACACTTCTGTTAGAATGACTTCTCCTTGCTTTCTGACCCGTGGTTTTCAGGTCAGAGTAGCTGTTTTGAGTAGTTGTATTACCTGCAATGGAGAAAGAAATGGCAACCCACTCCCGTATTTTTGCCTGAAGAATCCATATGGATAGAGGAGCCTGGCAGGCTACAGGCCGTGATGGGTCACAAAGAGTTGGACATGACTAGAGCATAGTTGCCCCCAAATGGCACCACTTTAACTCTGGGAGCAGACTGCTTATTAGGAAATTCTGTTGTAGGCCTTGCTAAGGCTGAACCCCAATCTGTAGGCAGCTTCTAAAACTGTGAGTGACGGGACTTTCCTGGGGATCCAGTTGTTGAGATTTCATCTTCCAATGCAAGGGGCACAGGTTCAGTTCCTGGTCAGGGAGCTAAGATCCTGTGTCTCATGGCCCAAAAACCAAAAATATAGAACAGAAGCAATATTGTAACAAATTCAATAAAGACCTTAAAAGTGGTCCATGTTTTTTTAAAAAAAAGTCTTAAAAATAAATAAAATTGTGTGTTGCCATATGTTGAATATTTTAAACAAATAAATTTTCTCAGAGGAGAAATTTTAGATCCTTTGTTTCTCCTATCTTCCTTTTTTTAAGAAAGAATCTTGGAACAAGTTTTCTTGCCAGACATCTTGGCTTCATCCCCATCTACTTCCTATTTGCCAGCAGCTGCTTACTTTAGTTCTGTGCCGAATGTTTATCTTTCCTTGCATAGAAAAGAAAGCAAGTTTTAAAATTTAAGGCTTATTTCTTATAAATCTGTTTTAAGATTGACATGATAACCAAAGAAGATATTTATTAATGTGAATATATGCAATTTTTAGCCTTGATTAAGAAGCCTATAGGTATTCATTTTCCCTGATAACTATTAGAGTCTTTTCTTATATTGCTATTTTTTCTCTAATTAAAACTAATTTTGGAAGACATCCAGATAATGGCACATTCCAACATGAAATTATCTCTTTGAGCTTCAGGCTCACTTTGCCTTAAATGTGTGCAGAAACTGCTGGTATTCTATTAGTTGGCTTATCACCTGCAGTGGAAATCTCCAGTTGAACTGGCTTGTTCAGAATGTAATCAGTTCTTTAGACAATACCTGCTTTGATATGTTGATGTGGATCCATCGAAGCATTCTGAGGTGGTTGTTAGATATAGGTAATATTGGTTAAATTCCTAAAAAACCCGGTGAGTAACTTGGCTCAATTTGAATTGTGATGTTTTGATTTCTGAATATATATCACGGCTGTAATTTCACAAATGAAGAATCCATATGGATAGAGGACCCAGGCTACAGGCCGTGATGGGTCACAAAGAGTTGGACATGACTAGAGCATAGTTGCCCCCAAATGGCACCACTTTAACTCTGGGAGCAGACTGCTTATTAGGAAATTCTGTTGTAGGCCTTGCTAAGGCTGAACCCCAATCTGTAGGCAGCTTCTAAAACTGTGAGTGACGGGACTTTCCTGGGGATCCAGTTGTTGAGATTTCATCTTCCAATGCAAGGGGCACAGGTTCAGTTCCTGGTCAGGGAGCTAAGATCCTGTGTCTCATGGCCCAAAAACCAAAAATATAGAACAGAAGCAATATTGTAACAAATTCAATAAAGACCTTAAAAGTGGTCCATGTTTTTTTAAAAAAAAGTCTTAAAAATAAATAAAATTGTGTGTTGCCATATGTTGAATATTTTAAACAAATAAATTTTCTCAGAGGAGAAATTTTAGATCCTTTGTTTCTCCTATCTTCCTTTTTTTAAGAAAGAATCTTGGAACAAGTTTTCTTGCCAGACATCTTGGCTTCATCCCCATCTACTTCCTATTTGCCAGCAGCTGCTTACTTTAGTTCTGTGCCGAATGTTTATCTTTCCTTGCATAGAAAAGAAAGCAAGTTTTAAAATTTAAGGCTTATTTCTTATAAATCTGTTTTAAGATTGACATGATAACCAAAGAAGATATTTATTAATGTGAATATATGCAATTTTTAGCCTTGATTAAGAAGCCTATAGGTATTCATTTTCCCTGATAACTATTAGAGTCTTTTCTTATATTGCTATTTTTTCTCTAATTAAAACTAATTTTGGAAGACATCCAGATAATGGCACATTCCAACATGAAATTATCTCTTTGAGCTTCAGGCTCACTTTGCCTTAAATGTGTGCAGAAACTGCTGGTATTCTATTAGTTGGCTTATCACCTGCAGTGGAAATCTCCAGTTGAACTGGCTTGTTCAGAATGTAATCAGTTCTTTAGACAATACCTGCTTTGATATGTTGATGTGGATCCATCGAAGCATTCTGAGGTGGTTGTTAGATATAGGTAATATTGGTTAAATTCCTAAAAAACCCGGTGAGTAACTTGGCTCAATTTGAATTGTGATGTTTTGATTTCTGAATATATATCACGGCTGTAATTTCACAAATGAGCAGTTCCTGTGCTGAGCCTCTCAGAATGACTGCAGGGTGGCAGGCAGCATGAGTGGATCGGGATGTCTCATGTGCTCTCTCTTCAGGGCAACTGGTCTTTAAAGAGATTTAAAATGGATCGCCAGGGTGTGACTCAGGTGCTATCTCGCTTGTCATATATATCTGCACTGGGCATGATGACGAGAATCTCTTCCCAGTTCGAAAAAACAAGAAAAGTGAGTGGTCCTCGATCCCTCCAGCCATCTCAGTGGGGCATGCTGTGCCCTTGGACACTCCTGAAGGAGAGGTAAGGTCCCAGGACTCTCCACTGTTTCAGAGGTAATGGCTGTTGGGAGAGTCTCTTCCCGTGTCCACTTCCACAGGCTGTGTCCTCTCTGGGGTCAGCCATTTACCCGGCAGAGAAGTGCTGATGCAGCCTGTGAGAACAGCATCAACAATTCCCAAACAGTACCTCCAGAACCTTTTGGCTTACTCTTTTTTTTTTTTTTTTTTGACTTATTCTTAATATTTGACCTGAAGAGGGAATTCCTTGGTGTCCCAGATGGTAAAGAATCCATCTGCAGTGCAGGAGACTGGGTTCAATCCCTGGGTCAAGAAGGTCCCCTGGAGAAGGAACTGGCAATCCACTGCAGTATTCTTGCCTGGAGAATTCCATGGACAGAAGAGCCTGGCGGGCTTCAACTCATGGGGTCGCAAAGAATCAGACACTACTAAGTGACAGACACTGCTAAGTGACTAACACTCTCACTTTCTTTTCTCATGTAAAGAAAAATACGGGCCAACTTTTCTTGCTTGTTTTAGTTTAACAAGCAGTCAAACAATGCAATGAATAGGGGATAAAGGAAATAGATAGTAGGAAGGAAAGTCAGGAAACCTGTCACCTTTGCTCATGAGTGGCTCTTCTTAACTCCTTATTTTCCTTGGCTCTTCTTAGAAGATATCAAGGTCAGAACTGCAGCCAATCAGGTGCATAGAGTCCAACACTTAAAGCGAATTCCAGCTCATGTATATAGGAAATATAAGCAGTTACCTAAACACTAAACCAAAGAGTTTAAATCGGTTTCACAAATGAGCAGTTCCTGTGCTGAGCCTCTCAGAATGACTGCAGGGTGGCAGGCAGCATGAGTGGATCGGGATGTCTCATGTGCTCTCTCTTCAGGGCAACTGGTCTTTAAAGAGATTTAAAATGGATCGCCAGGGTGTGACTCAGGTGCTATCTCGCTTGTCATATATATCTGCACTGGGCATGATGACGAGAATCTCTTCCCAGTTCGAAAAAACAAGAAAAGTGAGTGGTCCTCGATCCCTCCAGCCATCTCAGTGGGGCATGCTGTGCCCTTCGGACACTCCTGAAGGAGAGGTAAGGTCCCAGGACTCTCCACTGTTTCAGAGGTAATGGCTGTTGGGAGAGTCTCTTCCCGTGTCCACTTCCACAGGCTGTGTCCTCTCTGGGGTCAGCCATTTACCCGGCAGAGAAGTGCTGATGCAGCCTGTGAGAACAGCATCAACAATTCCCAAACAGTACCTCCAGAACCTTTTGGCTTACTCTTTTTTTTTTTTTTTTTTTGACTTATTCTTAATATTTGACCTGAAGAGGGAATTCCTTGGTGTCCCAGATGGTAAAGAATCCATCTGCAGTGCAGGAGACTGGGTTCAATCCCTGGGTCAAGAAGGTCCCCTGGAGAAGGAACTGGCAATCCACTGCAGTATTCTTGCCTGGAGAATTCCATGGACAGAAGAGCCTGGCGGGCTTCAACTCATGGGGTCTCAAAAGAGTCAAACACTACTAAGTGACAGACACTGCTAAGTGACTAACACTCTCACTTTCTTTTCTCATGTAAAGAAAAATACGGGCCAACTTTTCTTGCTTGTTTTAGTTTAACAAGCAGTCAAACAATGCAATGAATAGGGGATAAAGGAAATAGATAGTAGGAAGGAAAGTCAGGAAACCTGTCACCTTTGCTCATGAGTGGCTCTTCTTAACTCCTTATTTTCCTTGGCTCTTCTTAGAAGATATCAAGGTCAGAACTGCAGCCAATCAGGTGCATAGAGTCCAACACTTAAAGCGAATTCCAGCTCATGTATATAGGAAATATAAGCAGTTACCTAAACACTAAACCAAAGAGTTTAAATCGGTTTACATCAAGTCACTAACTGCTTAGTGTGTCATGAGACTTTCTCCTTTGTGTTTGCCAGCATGGGTTTCACTTGATCTTGTCCTTCTAAATTGTAAGCTTCTGGTGGAAGTAACTGTGTTAGGTTCACCATTGTATCCCATGCTCCTAGTCCCAGAGCCTCATTCAGAATAGAGGCCCCATAAATATATCCTGAATGAATAAATAAGTTAATTAGGACAAGTAAAAGATGTGTAAGAATTTGTTATGGCTTTGGAGAAGTGAAAAATAGAAGCCCATACATGGTGATATTTTCATTTTTCTCCTAATTTATGTTAAACCATATGAAAATTCATGCTAAAATTGTGCAGCTTGTCAAATTTGCCTGGCATATGCATATTGAGCTTTGGAACACTTAAGTTTCCCAGAGCTTGCTCCAGCTAATCTCAATAAAGTACCCATTTTGTGTATTACTATAGAAGATGGTTTTTAAGATTTAAAGCTATAATATTTACATGTCTTCTCCTTTCTCGATTTGCTGTGGTTTTAGGCATGTGGTTTGGTTAAGAACTTGGCCCTTATGACACACATCACAACTGACATGGAAGACGGACCCATTGTCAAGTTAGCCAGTAACTTGGGAGTCGAAGATGTGAACTTACTCTGTGGGGAAGAACTCTCTTACCCAAATGTGTTTCTCGTCTTCCTCAATGGTGAGTGTGCTGGTGAGGCATGTTGATCTGCAACAATCTATGGGGCTGTGTGTGTAAGGCACAAATACACGGTAATTCTGCAGTCAAATTTCTGTGCCACTGAGCTCTAACCCCGGAACATACTTTAGTTCTAGACCAAGGTTGTCCTTAACTGACAGGTAGAAGAAATGGTAACATACACTTACTCCATTGGCTGGGTCATCCCGGTTCTGAGGTGAGGTGGCTGTGAGAGCTGAAGGGTAATGGTGCAGAGATACTACGGCAGCTGCCACCGAATCCACAGTGGAACGAGGCTCAACACTATGTCCTTAAGTTCAAGTTAAATATGTGAGGTGCTCTGCAAAAATAGTCAGGCCAGCCCTTAGCATGAGACGACTTGTCTTCAGTCACCGAGAGAGTGAATGTCAGCAGGCTCTGCACGACGGTCCCTTTCCTTACCCTGCAGCTCCACGTGGTTCACACCCACCCCTTCAGGGTCTCCAGGGACATGGCAGCAGGTGTGGCTTGTTGGCCTGTGTTCCTGTCCCCTCCCTGGGGTGCTGCACCTGCTCATCCTGGCCTCACCCCTACATCTGCCCCTTTTTCCTGCTCCAGGAGGCCTTCACCATTTACTATGCGGGCTGGTGAGAAGGAAACGGAGACACTGACTGCCCACCTGGCCAGTGAATTTTGGCAGCTCACACTGGGCGTGTCCTTACCCTACACGTTCACCCAGTAGCTCTCTGAATCCTCCCACTAACCCTGGGAGCCAAAGTCCATTTTCCTCATCTGTCCGATAATGCCAGCAACAAAAGCAGTGTTACTCAGTGCCGTGTCCAGTTCTCAGAGCTTTACATGCGATCAGCTGTTTAACCCTCATCAGCCCAGTGGACATGGCAGAGCTGGTGTTCAAGCACAGGGGTCTGGAGCCCAAGTTCACGTCTCTTCATGGTGCTGACAGATGAGAGAGATTGACCTCACGAGCAATATGCAGCCAGCGTGTGGTAGGCCCAACTCTGGATTCTGGTCCTCTGGGCTGCCCTTGACCCCTCGACCCCTCCCTCTGCTCTGTTGCTCCCTCCAGCCTTGCCGACTGGCTGCAGGCTTAGTAATAGTATTTCCAAATGACTAGTTATTATTTTTATTGAGTAGATATTTTAAATCCATTTGATTTATTTTTTATTTCAACCTTGAACATTCTTCTTTCTGCTTAGGTAACATCCTGGGTGTCATTCGAGACCACAAGAAGCTGGTGAATACATTTCGACTAATGCGAAGAGCAGGCTACATCAATGAGTTTGTCTCCATTTCCACGAATCTGACAGATCGATGTGTCTACATCTCCTCTGATGGAGGAAGGCTGTGCAGGTAGGTGTGGCTAGAAATATTTAGGATCTCTTTGTTGCTTTTGAAAGAAGTGGACTTGTTTTTATTTTAGAAGCTGCTCTAACCTCTTTGATTGTTGAGATAAATTTAATTCACTTAGCAAACAGCTCATGAATATGCATCCTGGCTTCTGGGAATTCAAAGATTAATGGGAGTCAGTCTCTGTCCTCAGAGAACTCAGTCTGCTGGGAAAGGCAGAAATAATTAGTAACAACAGCCTACGGTCTGAGTAAGAGGGGCTAGCCATTATGCATTATCTTAATAGATGTTCTTTTTGTGAGTCTTTAACCACATTCAACCCTATGAGGTTGGATTCTTATTTTCATGTAACAAATTAGGTACCAGGTTTGGTGAGATTTAAGTAAATTACCCAAAGTAATTTACTGTTTTTCACTAGAGTTTTTCACTGAAGTCTATTTTTCACTAGAAAATTCTTAGGATTCATTGACTCCAATAATCCTGATGCTACCCACTCTATTCTGTTGCTCTGAACTGAGCTCTAAAGGAGGTGTGCAGACTTCTCCTGGTGGCCCAGCGGCCAAGACTCTGAGCTCCCAGTGCAGGGGCCCTGGGTTTGATCCCTGGTTGGACACGAGATCCTGCATGCTGCAACTAGGATCCAGTGCAGCCCAGTAAATAAATAAAATAAAAGGAAGTATTTTTAAAAATTAAGTAAAATAAACAAAAGCCCAAATCCCTTGGGCAAAACAGGATGTGGGTACCGTTGCTTTAAAGGATAAAGGAGGAAAGGAAACAGGCTAAGGAATGGCGAGAAAGAAAACGTGGAAGCGCAAAGAGATACCGTCACGTTAGACCTGGTAGAAGAGCAGGGGCCTTGGGTTTGTTCAGCGGGTGCTGAGGTCCTGTTTTGCTCAGATGCTGTGCCGGAGGTTGGCACAGAGGCCAATGTGACAGGGTGTCTGGGACTTTGGGGACATGCAGGGGCTTCAGCAGAGGGTGTCACCTTGTTTCATAGACCTTCACTTGATTCACCAGAGTCTCTCCCTGAGGACCTCGGATAGTGTGAGGGCACCAGTCCGTGAGCTAGCTGTGGTTGGAGGTCTGACCGCTGGGAGCGCGGACGGCCTCTGCCTGGGTCTGCCCAGCGTCCTGTGCTCCTCCCAGCTGCGCTCCCCATTCCTTTGAGAATTGCCCTTCCCCACTGGCAGCCTTCTCGGGAGCGCAGTCAGGGGCTCTCTCTTCAGCCGCAGGTAATATTGCATCCTGGCTTCTGGGAATTCAAAGATTAATGGGAGTCAGTCTCTGTCCTCAGAGAACTCAGTCTGCTGGGAAAGGCAGAAATAATTAGTAACAACAGCCTACGGTCTGAGTAAGAGGGGCTAGCCATTATGCATTATCTTAATAGATGTTCTTTTTGTGAGTCTTTAACCACATTCAACCCTATGAGGTTGGATTCTTATTTTCATGTAACAAATTAGGTACCAGGTTTGGTGAGATTTAAGTAAATTACCCAAAGTAATTTACTGTTTTTCACTAGAGTTTTTCACTGAAGTCTATTTTTCACTAGAAAATTCTTAGGATTCATTGACTCCAATAATCCTGATGCTACCCACTCTATTCTGTTGCTCTGAACTGAGCTCTAAAGGAGGTGTGCAGACTTCTCCTGGTGGCCCAGCGGCCAAGACTCTGAGCTCCCAGTGCAGGGGCCCTGGGTTTGATCCCTGGTTGGACACGAGATCCTGCATGCTGCAACTAGGATCCAGTGCAGCCCAGTAAATAAATAAAATAAAAGGAAGTATTTTTAAAAATTAAGTAAAATAAACAAAAGCCCAAATCCCTTGGGCAAAACAGGATGTGGGTACCGTTGCTTTAAAGGATAAAGGAGGAAAGGAAACAGGCTAAGGAATGGCGAGAAAGAAAACGTGGAAGCGCAAAGAGATACCGTCACGTTAGACCTGGTAGAAGAGCAGGGGCCTTGGGTTTGTTCAGCGGGTGCTGAGGTCCTGTTTTGCTCAGATGCTGTGCCGGAGGTTGGCACAGAGGCCAATGTGACAGGGTGTCTGGGACTTTGGGGACATGCAGGGGCTTCAGCAGAGGGTGTCACCTTGTTTCATAGACCTTCACTTGATTCACCAGAGTCTCTCCCTGAGGACCTCGGATAGTGTGAGGGCACCAGTCCGTGAGCTAGCTGTGGTTGGAGGTCTGACCGCTGGGAGCGCGGACGGCCTCTGCCTGGGTCTGCCCAGCGTCCTGTGCTCCTCCCAGCTGCGCTCCCCATTCCTTTGAGAATTGCCCTTCCCCACTGGCAGCCTTCTCGGGAGCGTCAGTCAGGGGCTCTCTCTTGCTCAGCCGCAGGTTGGGCATATGACCCAAGCCAGGCCAGTCAGATCTCTCTTCAGAGAGTCTTGAGTCCCAGAGAGAATAACCAGGGGCAAGAAGTGTTCAGAAGAGATTCCTCCTGGCAGCTGTGCATGCAGGAGCCTGCCCATGCCCCTGCTGTTTTGGGTCTTCGGGACTGTTCCAGCTCCTTTTCCTTCTGAGGCTCAACCTTGCACCTGTTTCTTTCATTCTTGTCCTTCCGAGTAAGTTCTTAGCCTTTTGGTAAATTCCTTAAAATTTTCTTCTTCTACTTATTTTTTCGTAAATTCCATCTTGGCTTCAATTAGCCAGCGTTGGCTCCTAGTCTTTGCAATCAGAAAGCCCTAACTGATGCTTATACCTGTGTTTGAATCCTGATGTCCCACATATTGAGCCATGTGACCCTGAGTTTATTCATTAAGTCTCTCGGCCTTGATTTCCTCATAGGTAAAAATAGACATAACAGTGCCTCCTAGGACTGATGCAGGCTGTGTTGAGTGCCTAGTAGGGTGACAAGCAAGCCCCGCGTGCTCTTGGTCCAATTAAGGGTGGGAAAACAATGACATTTTCTCGATTACTCTTTTTAGGATTTTTCATTACACCTAATGTAATATGGCATAGCCTAAAAGAAAATGAATTCTTTTTTTCCCTTAATTTTGACCATTTTTATTGTTTTTTTTGATTTATTATTTTCATCCATCTTTGTTCTTTGTCCTGTGTGGGCCTCCCGTTGCAGTGGCCTCTCCTGTCGCGGAACACTGGCTCTGGGCACAGTGCGCTCCAGAACACTGGCTCGTAATTGGACACACAGGTCCAGCCACTCCATAGCACATGGAGCCAGGGATCGAACCAGTGCCCCTTGCAGTGCAAGGCGGACTCTTTATCCACTGGACCACCAGAGAAGCCCAGAAAACGAATTCTTTTTTTCAGAAGTGATTTTATCATAATGCAACATAGATCTGGCAGGAAGAAATTAGTAGGATTTATGGAGCAAAATGGAAGGTAACTGAGATGGCCGTGTGTGATCCCTTCCCTCGCCTACCCCTGCTTGGTCAGTGCTTCTCGGTCTCTTAACCTGAGTAGCCTGCAGCCCCGGTAGGGGAGGGGAGGGTTTCAGCTTCCCTGATAAGGGGACCACCCAGGATTTCGAGGGGGGAGCGTTGAGTCATCTTCAGCAGCTTGTATTGCTTTCAGTACTCCTGCAGCTCCTCGCCTTAACTGTTGAAAGGTGCGCATTACAATTACGTGGGCCTGAGGGTGTAGCGCACAAGTGTGTGCTGGTGCCTCGCTCCTCTTTGCACGAGCCGCCTGTCCAAACGGCAACAGTCCTGGATGTGCGTGTCTGCGTTTCCTCGTGGAGGCGAAACCCTCAGAAGCCGGTCACCACTGACAGTTACAGGTTAATCTACCAGGACGTGTGGCCCGAGGCTCTCTACCTCACGACACGCATCCCATCACTGCAAATCACCAAGTGAGAAAGCTGTGCCCTCTGTCAGCTCACACCCACTCTCTGGTTGTGTGTAGCTGTGAGTGGGCCCTGCTGGTGTCGCCCGGAGAGGTTTATCCCAAAGCAGAGCAGTCTAGACGGCTGGTGGTCCTTAGACCTTCCCTATGAAACGCCGCTGTTTTCCTCAGTGACTGTTCTCTGCCTGCTGACTTCTCCATATTCCCAGCATAAGTCATGTTTGGTATGACGGATGCATTTACACAGGCTTTTTTTTTTTCTTTTAATATGTTATTGAAGGTATTATAGGTTTCACTGTTTTTCTAGACTTTATCAAGTATTATTTCATACTGCTTTCTCATTCAGAACCAATTATTTCCCTGCACCCTTGGAGGAGGTCCTGGGTATGTGTAACCAGGCGCTTGTGTGGGGCCTGGTGTGTGTGTGAAGGAGACAATAGGCCCCTTTACACTCACCCTTGTGAGAAATACCTCACGCCCCTCAAGCGATCCAGAAGCAAGCTTGATCGTAGCTCACTTCCCTCATCTCACTGGAGTGCAGGTACTGGTTTAAGGCTTTTGTTGAACTGCTGCTGTAAATCTGCTTTTCTTTTTTTTCCCTCTTCCAGACCGTATATAATTGTTAAGAAACAGAAACCTGCAGTCACAAATAAGCACATGGAAGAGCTGGCTCAGGGCTACAGGTCAGTGGCCAAAGGCAGAGTTCCCCAGTCTAGTGCTCATTCTAAAGGGTCTACACAGAAGTAAGAGCGATTGAGCTGAACTCTTAAGAAAAGTCTATTTTCATTTTTAGTGTCTTAATTCCTCTCTACCAAATACAGGAACATGTTTAAAACCTATTCTCTATGTGAACTCGCTTGGACATTGTGAAATGTTTATCAGTTTAGGTCAAGTGGGTTACAGAGTCTTGGTATAAATTAGTGCACAGTGAGGTGTTTCCTCGTAGAGAAAGACCTGTGAATGTAGACACTGGGAGCTGTTTAAATCATGGGAGGTATTTTTAGAAGCGGGACCAGATTGACAAGAATCACGGATTTTTCTAATGTTTGGGTGATTTGTGATAACTCTGTGGTCTAAGAATGGCATGTTTATAAGTGTCCCAACATATTGATACTGTTCAGGAGAGAAAGATAGTTTGAAGCTAAATGAAAGCACTTATCTCTCATTATTACATATAAAATATGGCAGTAAAATGCTTTTTAACAGTGTCCCTTTCACCACTATTTTCTCAGAAATTTTGAAGATTTCTTGCATGAGAGTCTGGTTGAGTATTTAGATGTGAATGAAGAAAATGACTGTAACATCGCACTCTATGAACATACAATTAATAAGTAAGTAGGATCCATAATAGCCAGAGTTAAAACCTCTTCTGATGCTAGACACTGCCTTCCTTTTTCTTTTCATCTTTAGTTCTGTGGTGTATTCTTAGTAGGAGCTCTTAGGAGCATTCTGGTTTATAATGAAGCATAATCCATTGCTCATCCCCAAAATATCACAAAACTGCTAACAAATAATCTTGACACTTAATTACCCTTCCTTTTCATTTTACACTTAGTGTGTATTCCTTAAAAAAAATTACTTCTCTGATTTTAATAATTGGTTACTGACAAAAATTGAATTAATGAATCAGGCTATGTAATGGTGCATTTATCTTTTCCAGGGTTGATTTTTGTCAGCAGATGTCTGAATTCCTCTTGTCAGTGCAGGAATTCCCTACGTTGTTTGTTGTAAACTTATATGCAACATGTAAACTTACATGCAATATGTTTGTTTAAACTTATCTGCAATATGGACGTGAAATGTTAATACGTTCACAGTGTTTCTTCTAGAACACTTATTTTTAGAAATATCTGTGTTCCATTTGAAATATATTTAAAAAAAAAAAGTCACATTACTTGCTGTCTGATGCCTGTGGCTAAGGTACCACTTACCTAAAATTAGAATTTTTGCAGTTACGTTGTTAAATGGTTGATAGTGCCACCTGATAACTATTCACGTCTTCAGTTGGGAACGCACTCGCCTGTTTTCTGCTGCCAGATACTTTTATTTTTGTTTTGCTGTAATTTAGTAAATAAAGCTCTTCAGTCCATTTTTATTTTTTAAATGTACAAATCTCTCAAAGTACCATTTTTCTACTCCTCATTTCAAGATTAACTGAGTATAAAGGACGACTGTTGTCTGATGGAGGTGATTTTAGTCACTATGCCCAAATCTTTGTGACCCTGTGGACCATAGCCTGCCAGGCTCCTCTGTCCGTGGGATTTCTCAGACAATAATGGAGTGGGTTGCCATTTCCTTCTCCAGGGGATCTTCCTGACCCAGGGATCGAACCCACATCTCCTGCCTTGACAGGCAGGTTCTTTATTGAGCAAGCCACCAGAGAAGCCTCCATCTTGGTTCCTCAAACCAAAGCTTCAGTTTCCCCGTGCCACCTCTTCTGCTCTACACCCACATGTGATCAACACACTGTGTGGACTTTCAGGGTGTACTGAGAATCTAAGCGCTCCTCCACCTACCGCCCTGCTGCAGACCACTGCCCTTGCTTGTCTGGACCCTTGCAAAAGGCTTCTGACTAGGTTTGCGCCTGTTCTTCCTGGATCAGAATGCTGTCATCGCTTCTCTCCTCAACGTCCTCCCCGCCCCGAGCCCACCACTGCCATCCAGTGGCTTCTCTTTTTCTCAACGTCCATTTTACACTTAGTGTGTATTCCTTAAAAAAAATTACTTCTCTGATTTTAATAATTGGTTACTGACAAAAATTGAATTAATGAATCAGGCTATGTAATGGTGCATTTATCTTTTCCAGGGTTGATTTTTGTCAGCAGATGTCTGAATTCCTCTTGTCAGTGCAGGAATTCCCTACGTTGTTTGTTGTAAACTTATATGCAACATGTAAACTTACATGCAATATGTTTGTTTAAACTTATCTGCAATATGGACGTGAAATGTTAATACGTTCACAGTGTTTCTTCTAGAACACTTATTTTTAGAAATATCTGTGTTCCATTTGAAATATATTTAAAAAAAAAAAGTCACATTACTTGCTGTCTGATGCCTGTGGCTAAGGTACCACTTACCTAAAATTAGAATTTTTGCAGTTACGTTGTTAAATGGTTGATAGTGCCACCTGATAACTATTCACGTCTTCAGTTGGGAACGCATTTTCGCCTGTTTTCTGCTGCCAGATACTTTTATTTTTGTTTTGCTGTAATTTAGTAAATAAAGCTCTTCAGTCCATTTTTATTTTTTAAATGTACAAATCTCTCAAAGTACCATTTTTCTACTCCTCATTTCAAGATTAACTGAGTATAAAGGACGACTGTTGTCTGATGGAGGTGATTTTAGTCACTATGCCCAAATCTTTGTGACCCTGTGGACCATAGCCTGCCAGGCTCCTCTGTCCGTGGGATTTCTCAGACAATAATGGAGTGGGTTGCCATTTCCTTCTCCAGGGGATCTTCCTGACCCAGGGATCGAACCCACATCTCCTGCCTTGACAGGCAGGTTCTTTATTGAGCAAGCCACCAGAGAAGCCTCCATCTTGGTTCCTCAAACCAAAGCTTCAGTTTCCCCGTGCCACCTCTTCTGCTCTACACCCACATGTGATCAACACACTGTGTGGACTTTCAGGGTGTACTGAGAATCTAAGCGCTCCTCCACCTACCGCCCTGCTGCAGACCACTGCCCTTGCTTGTCTGGACCCTTGCAAAAGGCTTCTGACTAGGTTTGCGCCTGTTCTTCCTGGATCAGAATGCTCTCATCGCTTCTCTCCTCAACGTCCTCCCCGCCCCGAGCCCACCACTGCCATCCAGTGGCTTCTCTTTTCCCTCTGGAGTCCTTGAGAGGTCTTCGTGTTCCTAAAGCCTGTGGCTGCAGTCACGCCTCCCTGTCCTCCACCTCTCTGCTGTAGCCACACTGGCCTGTCTGCATGCTCCTGGCCCAGGTCCTCTGCCCTGGCTGTCCACTCTGCCTGGAACGCTCTCACCTCCCTGCGTGGCTCGCTCCTTCACGTCCTCCAGGGCTCCCCTCAGGCACCACCTTCTCAGCGTGTTCTCCTGGCACCCTGTTTAAAGTAGAAACCCCTCCTCTGACCACCCTTCTTCGCTACTTTATTTTTCCAGTGCTTAAATCTTAAAATCTGTAAAAGGTACATTTTATTGGTGAATGTGTGTGTTGTCTCCCTCCACTAGAAGCTTCATGAAGGCAGGGATTTTCTCTTGTTTTGTTTACTGTTGCAAAGTAATACAGTTATCAGTATCACCCAGTCACCAAGCTCTCCTGTACATCAGATTAATTTTAAAGAAAAAATTGGTATGAATTCATGCTTACGATATTTATTAAAATGTAGAAATGCATAAATTCCCCAGCTCACCAAATTCCATCCTCCAGAAGTATCCAGTGCTAATGGTTTCATATGTACTCTTCTGGAGTCTTTTCTAAGTAAATGCAAACATACGTGCAGTGTCTGCAATTATTTTCAGAGTCTTGATTTTTTAACATCACATTATTACCATTATCATCCTGGATATTTTTCCACATGAATGTATGTATATGTACTTATACATACAAATATATTATTTTAATTACTTTTCATTACACTGTTTGACTATACATAAATACCTTGTTTAGTTTGTTCCCCTATTGATGACTTATTTTGCTATTTTCTAACTTTTTCACTATGGAAAACAACAGGTCAGTTAGTTTTAATTTGAGCTAAATTTAAAGCCCTTATGCACAGTGAACAGGAAGTCTCCTATTTCCTATTTAGGATAGAAGTGTAGAGTGGTTATAATTTTGAATAATACTGAATGATAAGATGTTACACAAAAATCTAAACACATTTTTGGGCCAATCGATAATACTTTTTTTTTTTTTTTAATTTCAATCCAGACTTTCATAAAGTTTAGACTTTCATATGATCTGATTATATTATATATATTTTTTCTTGTCATGAAAAAAGAGGAAACTTAGATCTTTACCTTCTTCATTTTCAGCTTACCCCAGTTTTTACTTCGGAAAAAAGTAGAGTTTTTTTGGATTGGTTAAATTGGCCATCATATTAAATATAAACAGAACAGAACATTTTTTAACAGACTTTTATTCTAGGTTATAAAATGTTTCTATACACTGTTTTTCTATAAAAAAAAAAAAAAAAGAGGAGAAAGAAAGAAGACAAAGCCTAGAACCCTTTTCCTCTCTGCTGACAAAGCCCTAACGTGTCTGAGATGACGGGGCTTCTGCGAGCTCGTTGTGTCAGAACTGTATTCTTCAAAACCAGGAACTGCACGGAAAGCAGCCTCTTTAACCAAACAAGGGACAAAATCAATACACATATTTTGAAAAATAAATAGATGGATAATTGGATAAGTGGGAGATGTTTGCCATGTACCTTGAAACCAATTCTCCATGATATGTTGGGTTGTCTTGGAAATCAGTTGTCTTCAGAAGTACTGTAAACTGTTGGAATTAAGATTATGCTTCAGAAACACCCAAGAAAGGGGTAGAAGCTCACAGGTCCTGAATGTGAGATGCTGCTCTCATTAAGACCTAAAAACAGTTTGACTGCCCTTTCCCATTGAGAGATCTCAGTTGCCTTATCATTTAACCAAAACTGGGTTTTCTGCAAAAATACATTTTATGAAAGGAGTCAAGATTCTAACATCCACTAAGCAGTCTTGCTTTGTGTCCAGTATATAGAAGTGAGCTGGCTAGTAAAAATATAATGCCAGTTACCATATAACTTTTAAGTTTTCCAGCAGCCACATTAAAGAAGTAAAAAAAAAAAAAAAGAAGAAGCAGACAAAATTAATTTTAATAATTTTATTTAACCCAGTATATCTGAAAAATTATGTCATATCAACATGTAATCAATGGAAAAATATTGAGATATTTTGCATTTTTTCCCTACTAAGTCTTCAGAATTGAGAAGGAAGATTAATACATTTAAGTGGTTACACACAGAACTAAAAGATTTAAGATAACTGAACTGACTTACTTCAATTTAAATTTGGACTTTTAAATGTAAGGTAATTAAAATTAAGTAAAATTAAAAAGTCAGCTCAACCACACTAGTCTAATGTGCTCAATAGCCACTTTTAGCAGGTGGTGACCGTATTGGTTCCCTAGGTCTAACTAACTATTCTTAAAGGGGGTATATTCCTCTCTAAAATGGTAATGCAACTTTCTCATTGATGTAAGTTGGAAACTTAGGCAAAAAGGCTACTCATCCATATAGATATATTTTTAGATTTTTTTAAAAAGTATTTTATTCTACAGTTGATTTACAGTGTTGTTATGTCTCTGCTGACAAAGCCCTAACGTGTCTGAGATGACGGGCTTCTGCGAGCTCGTTGTGTCAGAACTGTATTCTTCAAAACCAGGAACTGCACGGAAAGCAGCCTCTTTAACCAAACAAGGGACAAAATCAATACACATATTTTGAAAAATAAATAGATGGATAATTGGATAAGTGGGAGATGTTTGCCATGTACCTTGAAACCAATTCTCCATGATATGTTGGGTTGTCTTGGAAATCAGTTGTCTTCAGAAGTACTGTAAACTGTTGGAATTAAGATTATGCTTCAGAAACACCCAAGAAAGGGGTAGAAGCTCACAGGTCCTGAATGTGAGATGCTGCTCTCATTAAGACCTAAAAACAGTTTGACTGCCCTTTCCCATTGAGAGATCTCAGTTGCCTTATCATTTAACCAAAACTGGGTTTTCTGCAAAAATACATTTTATGAAAGGAGTCAAGATTCTAACATCCACTAAGCAGTCTTGCTTTGTGTCCAGTATATAGAAGTGAGCTGGCTAGTAAAAATATAATGCCAGTTACCATATAACTTTTAAGTTTTCCAGCAGCCACATTAAAGAAGTAAAAAAAAAAAAAAAGAAGAAGCAGACAAAATTAATTTTAATAATTTTATTTAACCCAGTATATCTGAAAAATTATGTCATATCAACATGTAATCAATGGAAAAATATTGAGATATTTTGCATTTTTTCCCTACTAAGTCTTCAGAATTGAGAAGGAAGATTAATACATTTAAGTGGTTACACACAGAACTAAAAGATTTAAGATAACTGAACTGACTTACTTCAATTTAAATTTGGACTTTTAAATGTAAGGTAATTAAAATTAAGTAAAATTAAAAAGTCAGCTCAACCACACTAGTCTAATGTGCTCAATAGCCACTTTTAGCAGGTGGTGACCGTATTGGTTCCCTAGGTCTAACTAACTATTCTTAAAGGGGGTATATTCCTCTCTAAAATGGTAATGCAACTTTCTCATTGATGTAAGTTGGAAACTTAGGCGAAAAAAGGCTACTCATCCATATAGATATATTTTTTAGATTTTTTTTTAAAAAAGTATTTTATTCAAGTACAGTTGATTTACAGTGTTGTTATGTAGATATTTTTGATACTGCATTTCTATGTGCTTAAAGTCTCACTTTTTAATTTCACTGAAAAGAATAGTTTGCTTTATTATATTTTACTTAAGTATGTTTTTCTTCTGTCAGCTTTACTAAGTAGCACTAAATTTTATTATGAGGTTTTATTATTATATAAATGTGTTTTATATGTTTTTTATATAATTTTTTGTATATATTTATGTAGACTTAAATTTTATTATCTAGGTCCCTCTGGGGCCTAGATAGTAATATTTTTTATACCTTTTAAGAGATGCTTGATGCCTAAGACATCTGATTCTTAATTAACTTAATAGAGACACCACCCACCTGGAGATTGAACCCTTCACTCTTCTCGGCGTCTGTGCTGGCCTGATCCCGTACCCACATCACAACCAGTCCCCGAGAAACACCTACCAGTGTGCCATGGGGAAACAAGCGATGGGTAAGAATTCCTTCCTGAACTTAGTTCTCAGTACTTGGATAAATACTTCTTCTTTATTCGGATAAATACTTCTTCTTTATTCGTACTTCACTAGCACTGCATCTTTGACCAGGTCAGGGGTTGGTAACAAACCTGAATGTTACCAAACCCAGGAGGCTGTGGAATTCTGCAGTGCTTGCAGGTTCCCCAGTCATGTCTGAAGCCTAAACAAAAATGGAAAAAACCTCTCTGAACTTGTCCCCTTGGCCAACACAAAAGGGTATATAGTAACTGTCCCAGAATTATGGGACAGTAAGTAGAAAGAAGCCCTATATAAATGCAAGTTATTATCCAGGAGAAAGAATAGGAAAATTCGAGGTGAAAGGGAGAGAGAGAAGACAATAGAGAAAGATGGGCAGTGTGGATTAGAACATACTTAGTTATTGTCCGGGTGACAGTCATTGGACCCATTATATCCACACCAGTCGCTTTTCTAAAAAGTTTTCATCTGATGTAAGTTGGGGAAACTAACAAATTCTTAAAGGGGTATATTCCTCTCTAAAATGGTAATGCAACTTTCTCATTGATGTAAGTTGGAAACTTAGCGAAAAAGGCTACTCATCCATATAGATATATTTTTTAGATTTTTTTTTAAAAAAGTATTTTATTCAAGTACAGTTGATTTACAGTGTTGTTATGTAGATATTTTTGATACTGCATTTCTATGTGCTTAAAGTCTCACTTTTTAATTTCACTGAAAAGAATAGTTTGCTTTATTATATTTTACTTAAGTATGTTTTTCTTCTGTCAGCTTTACTAAGTAGCACTAAATTTTATTATGAGGTTTTATTATTATATAAATGTGTTTTATATGTTTTTTATATAATTTTTTGTATATATTTATGTAGACTTAAATTTTATTATCTAGGTCCCTCTGGGGCCTAGATAGTAATATTTTTTATACCTTTTAAGAGATGCTTGATGCCTAAGACATCTGATTCTTAATTAACTTAATAGAGACACCACCCACCTGGAGATTGAACCCTTCACTCTTCTCGGCGTCTGTGCTGGCCTGATCCCGTACCCACATCACAACCAGTCCCCGAGAAACACCTACCAGTGTGCCATGGGGAAACAAGCGATGGGTAAGAATTCCTTCCTGAACTTAGTTCTCAGTACTTGGATAAATACTTCTTCTTTATTCGGATAAATACTTCTTCTTTATTCGTACTTCACTAGCACTGCATCTTTGACCAGGTCAGGGGTTGGTAACAAACCTGAATGTTACCAAACCCAGGAGGCTGTGGAATTCTGCAGTGCTTGCAGGTTCCCCAGTCATGTCTGAAGCCTAAACAAAAATGGAAAAAACCTCTCTGAACTTGTCCCCTTGGCCAACACAAAAGGGTATATAGTAACTGTCCCAGAATTATGGGACAGTAAGTAGAAAGAAGCCCTATATAAATGCAAGTTATTATCCAGGAGAAAGAATAGGAAAATTCGAGGTGAAAGGGAGAGAGGAGAAGACAATAGAGAAAGATGGGCAGTGTGGATTAGAACATACTTAGTTATTGTCCGGGTGACAGTCATTGGACCCATTATATCCACACAGCTGCTCCAGTCGCTCCTGAAATACTCCATATGTGTCGCACCATTTTCTGAATTCGTTTTCCTTTCTCTATTACTTCCATTCATTCAGTTAATTTCTTTATCACCCATAAAATGTATGGAGCATCAGCAGTAAACCAGACAGAGGTCCTAGAAATTGGAAATAGAGATGACAGAATCCTGCCCTCAGTGAGTTCCCAGTCTAGTAGGAGAGCACAACAGAGGCAGCGGGAATTGGCTGTCATCTGAAAAATGCCGTGGTCGTCTGGTAGCTAGAGTCTAAGGGAGGAAGAGCAGAAGGAACACCTCAGGCTAGAGAGAGGGTTGTTTCTAGAGATGAGAACTGAGCTGAGTCTTGAGGACCCGAGTATTTCTCACAGGTATGGGCGTGTAAGCGAGCAGTGCGTGGGGAGGTCTTGGTAGTTACTTGAACACAGCTGTTTTGTACCGTGGATGCTATAGATGGGCAGAGAGGCGTGCTGGAGAGATGCCCAGTGTGGCAGGATTTTGTCTTAAAGGGGATACAGAGAGGATACTAGCAAAAAGTTTTTTGCTTATAAAAGCTTTTTTTTTTGAAATGTTTTCTTAAAACTCATTCATATCCTAGTGAGTTTTCTTTTCATCTACGTCAGTGACATCAATGTGACTTGTCATCTCTGATTTAAAGGATGCCACCAAGGAGGTTCATAAAGAAACCGTAAAGGGTTTTTGCATTGCCTTTGGGTAACAACCGGAATGCAGTTAGCCTCTCCATTACTCATAATTAGGTTGACAATTAAGGAGGCTGTGGAATTCTGCAGTGCTTGCAGGTTCCCCAGTCATGTCTGAAGCCTAAACAAAAATGGAAAAAACCTCTCTGAACTTGTCCCCTTGGCCAACACAAAAGGGTATATAGTAACTGTCCCAGAATTATGGGACAGTAAGTAGAAAGAAGCCCTATATAAATGCAAGTTATTATCCAGGAGAAAGAATAGGAAAATTCGAGGTGAAAGGGAGAGAGGAGAAGACAATAGAGAAAGATGGGCAGTGTGGATTAGAACATACTTAGTTATTGTCCGGGTGACAGTCATTGGACCCATTATATCCACACAGCTGCTCCAGTCGCTCCTGAAATACTCCATATGTGTCGCACCATTTTCTGAATTCGTTTTCCTTTCTCTATTACTTCCATTCATTCAGTTAATTTCTTTATCACCCATAAAATGTATGGAGCATCAGCAGTAAACCAGACAGAGGTCCTAGAAATTGGAAATAGAGAGATGACAGAATCCTGCCCTCAGTGAGTTCCCAGTCTAGTAGGAGAGCACAACAGAGGCAGCGGGAATTGGCTGTCATCTGAAAAATGCCGTGGTCGTCTGGTAGCTAGAGTCTAAGGGAGGAAGAGCAGAAGGAACACCTCAGGCTAGAGAGAGGGTTGTTTCTAGAGATGAGAACTGAGCTGAGTCTTGAGGACCCGAGTATTTCTCACAGGTATGGGCGTGTAAGCGAGCAGTGCGTGGGGAGGTCTTGGTAGTTACTTGAACACAGCTGTTTTGTACCGTGGATGCTATAGATGGGCAGAGAGGCGTGCTGGAGAGATGCCCAGTGTGGCAGGATTTTGTCTTAAAGGGGATACAGAGAGGATACTAGCAAAAAGTTTTTTGCTTATAAAAGCTTTTTTTTTTGAAATGTTTTCTTAAAACTCATTCATATCCTAGTGAGTTTTCTTTTCATCTACGTCAGTGACATCAATGTGACTTGTCATCTCTGATTTAAAGGATGCCACCAAGGAGGTTCATAAAGAAACCGTAAAAGGGTTTTTGCATTGCCTTTGGGTAACAACCGGAATGCAGTTAGCCTCTCCATTACTCATAATTAGGTTGACAATTAAGGAATTCTGTTTCTCCTACGGATCAAGAGTATGTATGTCTTTTTGAGTTTTTATACCGCCTTCTGGTTGGCCGCAAAGAAATAAGAAGCGTGTGGCCCCGCTACCATTTACCTGAATGATGTAATGCCTGGACTGTTGAGAAGAATTCCCAGTGGGAAAATCTAAACAGTGGCTCATCCATTTAGCCTTTAGCATTCATCCTCCCCAGCAGTGGAGGCTGAGTTCCTGCTTGTGTTTCTGACTTGCTAACAAGTTGAAATATACAGTACTGAATCCTGTGTGTCATGAAAGGGCTATCACTTCTATTGGGTTTACCAAACCATTTTGTTTCATGATGTGAATCCCAGCTGAAACAATACACCTTTTGTGTAGAACCTTCAGCAGAATTAACGGAAGACTAATCACTTCATCGCAAAGGCCGCTCTTTAGTGTGTTTGAAGATTGAAATAGAAAGGGCGGCTTCTATTGCCCCTTGGCACATTTTTTTTTTTAATAAAGAAGTGACTTAAATGAAAGAAATCATATTTTTATTTTTGTTACTCCTCTTCCTACTGAAAGAAAAAAAAAAAGCCTTTATTTTGTAGCCATGAGTCTCTGAAACGTTGGGCCAGTTACCACACACAGTTAAGCAGGATCAGTGTGTACAGAAAGCCAATTCAGTGTCTGTAGAGTTCTTTTGTAGTTTTCTGTGTGAAGGGTTTTTTTCTCGTTTTGTTTTGAGTGTCATTTGCAATTCATTGTCTGTGTTTTCTGAGGTTGGTGTATTCAGCTGCTCTGACCCTGGGTCCTGCACATTTAGCTCCCTGGATACAATCCTCTGACGTGACTGCTGACGCGAGGAAGACAAAAGCCGCTGAATGTCTTGAGTAATAAGAGGCAAAAAAAAAAAGCTTTGTTACTGTTTGTTATGAAACACCTGACTGGGAAGAAAAGCCATGAGATAAAAGTATATTTAAAGTTGGCCCATGAGAAGGCCACCTTGCTCTGTTGATACTGAAAGAGCTGCAGAAGTATTGAATGAGGTCTATAGGAAAACTTGCCAGAGGAGAGAGACCCGCAGAGGGAGAGAAGGGAGCCGAGACCCAGGTCTGAAGCAGACCCAGTTCTCTGAGTTGGACTTTTTGGAGTCATTTTATTTCCATGCTGTCTTGACAGCTAATAACTAACGTCACACTCTCGCATTTAAGATACCAGCCATAGCTTAGGACTATATATGGCTCAGATATTCTATGTGGATTTTCTTTTTTTTTTTCTTTTGGGATGAAAAATGAGATAGTCACGTTTATGGATTCCTTATATATCCTCCCAGTGTCTGTGGATTTTTTTCTAACAAAATATTTTAGTTGCTCTTCATGTGTCATGCCACGTGGAGAGTCGACGACAGTTTCCCAGAATTAATTTGCTAAATATTCTAACCAACCTGCAAGTTGACTATATGCCATTTAGCACCAGTCCCTCCCATTCAACCGAGTGAGAAAATAAGTCATTTTCTATCACTACAAAGCACAGACCACAGAGACTTTACCTGTCTCTTGAGAGAGTTGACTTGAATGCTGCGTGAAGCACCAGCAGAGGGTGTTTCTTCAGTCTCTGGCTCTTTAAGTTATTCACAAAGGTCTCCACACAGCATCTGACTGTGCTGCTGAGAAGCATCTCCCTGCCATGGCTGTGGCCCTGCGATGGTTGTGACATGGATCAGAGCGCGAAGTCAGGTAGACGTGTGTGGAGCTGGCAGGCCTTAGGTCACCCAGTGCAGCAGGTGGAGGCTGGGTGAGAGGGCCGTGTTGGATGCTCCCTCCCAGCACCCAACGCCAAGCTTACATGAGTCACGCTTTCATATCCTGCCCATTTTATTAGTTGGCACGCCTCTGGTGGAAAACTTTCTCCTGTTTAAAAGGATCTTTGAGTCACTATCAACTCAATTAATGAATATGCATCACATCCCTCCTCCAGCCCCCTCTGCTTCTCACCACCCCTTCTTCAGTTCCAAATTGCTCAGACTTTTTCTTTTAAGTTGGGAGCTAATGCAGCTTCTGTTTTGGTTTTTGTTTTCAATAGTCTGTTCCTCAGCGGGTAATTCCTTCTCTTGTACCCTTCACTTTACAGTAGGATGGAATGTACTAGAAATAGGCTGAAGAGTTCTGAAATATTAGAAACACATAATATACAAGATCCTCATAAAATACTGTTTCCTTCTACATCTCTTCTTCTCTCGTTTTTTGTTTGAATTTTTTTTAAAGAGTATTTTTTAAAAATCCATTTGAGGGTACAAAATGAACAAATACTTTGACCAAATTATCCATGGCAATTCTTTTTTAGAATTCTGTTGGTTAAAAAAGATAAATTCATTGTAGCTGTTTTAAATGTAAGCTTGTGTGACAGCTCCTGAGACTAAAATGTTTACAATAAGGTAAAATGCAGTATGTTTGGTTAGAGTTGGAGGTATAATGGGCAGTATTGCCAGGTGATGGATATGTATTTTTATTGCTAATATTATTGATATTAGTCATAATAAATGTTGCCGTTCGTTGACTATCCAACTGATGTACGTATGTTACTTGTTTAACATATTAATAATAATAGTCCTATCAGATATAATGCATCCCTTTTTTGTTTTTGACAAGGAAACTGATTTCCAGTTTGGTTGAGTAACTTTTAAGAGGTCATAGTATGTCTTCTGCACAATGATATTTTCTAAAATTTTCTCAGCTGAAACTAACTTCTTTTCTCACTTTTCTGGTTCATCACGGATCATGATGAAGGTACCTCTCCTGCTAGAGTGTAAATTATCAAGTTCTTGAGGACAGGGACAGTATCCACTATTCATTACTGTGTTTCCGGGGCCTAGCCTAGTCGGTTTAGTGTGAGGTGTAAAAGTGTTAGTTGCTCAATCATGTTGACCCTTTGTGACCCCGTGGATTGTAGTCCACCAGGCTCCTCTGTCCATGGGATTTTCCAGGCAAGAATACTGGACTGGGCTGCCAGGCCCTCCTCCAGGGGATCTTCCCAACCCAGGGATCAAATCCGGGCCTCCTTTGTTACCGGGGCGGACTCTTCACCGTCTGAGCCACCAGGGAAGCCAGTGCTTAATAAATGTCTCAACAATGAATGAATGAATCTCTGAGCACATCAGAATTGTTAAGAAATCAGATGCCGGTTGTTGAAAACAATCTTTGAAAATGAAGAACTAAGTTGGAAGACTTATACACTCTGGCACTTAGACCTACCATAAAGCCACATAAGGTAGGCATATAGATCACTGGAACAGAATCCAGAAATAGAGGCACACATCTGTGGGCAATTGATTTTTGATGACTGTGTCAGGGCAGTTGAGAGGAAAGGGAAATCTTAAGTAAAACGCCCGAGTATCTATATAAAACAAAAAGTTACTACAAAATGAATCACAGCCCTAAATGTAAGAGCTGAAACTGTAAAACTTACAGAAGGAAACTTAAACAAAAATCCTGTGACCTCAGATGACCTAAGATTGCTTTGAACTAAAAAAAGCACAAATATAAGAAAGGAAAATTTTAATACATTGGGCCTTCTCAAAATTATACTTTTTCTCTTTGAAAGACACTGTTAAGAATATGAAAGACAGGGACTTCCCTGGTGGTCCAGTGGTTAAGACTCAGTGCTTCCACTGCAGGGGGCATGAGTTCGATTCCCAACCAGGGATCCTGTGTGCTGTGAGGTGCAGACACCATTGAGCCACAATGGAAGAATGTATTTGCAATATATCTGATAGAGGATTTGTGTCCAGTATATATACAAAGAACTCTTCAATAATAAGAGGTCATAGTATGTCTTCTGCACAATGATATTTTCTAAAATTTTCTCAGCTGAAACTAACTTCTTTTCTCACTTTTCTGGTTCATCACGGATCATGATGAAGGTACCTCTCCTGCTAGAGTGTAAATTATCAAGTTCTTGAGGACAGGGACAGTATCCACTATTCATTACTGTGTTTCCGGGGCCTAGCCTAGTCGGTTTAGTGTGAGGTGTAAAAGTGTTAGTTGCTCAATCATGTTGACCCTTTGTGACCCCGTGGATTGTAGTCCACCAGGCTCCTCTGTCCATGGGATTTTCCAGGCAAGAATACTGGACTGGGCTGCCAGGCCCTCCTCCAGGGGATCTTCCCAACCCAGGGATCAAATCCGGGCCTCCTTTGTTACCGGGGCGGACTCTTCACCGTCTGAGCCACCAGGGAAGCCAGTGCTTAATAAATGTCTCAACAATGAATGAATGAATCTCTGAGCACATCAGAATTGTTAAGAAATCAGATGCCGGTTGTTGAAAACAATCTTTGAAAATGAAGAACTAAGTTGGAAGACTTATACACTCTGGCACTTAGACCTACCATAAAGCCACATAAGGTAGGCATATAGATCACTGGAACAGAATCCAGAAATAGAGGCACACATCTGTGGGCAATTGATTTTTGATGACTGTGTCAGGGCAGTTGAGAGGAAAGGGAAATCTTAAGTAAAACGCCCGAGTATCTATATAAAACAAAAAGTTACTACAAAATGAATCACAGCCCTAAATGTAAGAGCTGAAACTGTAAAACTTACAGAAGGAAACTTAAACAAAAATCCTGTGACCTCAGATGACCTAAGATTGCTTTGAACTAAAAAAAGCACAAATATAAGAAAGGAAAATTTTAATACATTGGGCCTTCTCAAAATTATACTTTTTCTCTTTGAAAGACACTGTTAAGAATATGAAAGACAGGGACTTCCCTGGTGGTCCAGTGGTTAAGACTCAGTGCTTCCACTGCAGGGGGCATGAGTTCGATTCCCAACCAGGGATCCTGTGTGCTGTGAGGTGCAGACACCATTGAGCCACAATGGAAGAATGTATTTGCAATATATCTGATAGAGGATTTGTGTCCAGTATATATACAAAGAACTCTTCAATAATAAGACAGTGCAGTTAAAAGATGGAGGACGGGGTGGAACTCAGACATTTCACAGAGTCATTGGAATAACCAATAAGCTCATGAAAATATGTTCAGCATTATCAATCATCAGGTAAATGTAAATTTCTGTGAGAGATGACTACACACTCTTTAGAAGGACTCAAATCAAAAAGACTTGACATCCTAAGTACTTGTGAAGATATGGAGCAGCCAAAATGTTCACACACTTCTAATGAAAATATAAAACAGTAAAATCACTTTGGAAAATTCTAAAATTGTGTCATAAAGCTAGCCACAAGAAACTACACTCCTGTGTATTTATCCAAGAGACACAAGTAACAAAGACTTGGCATGAATGTTCATAGCAGCTTAATTCTCCATACCCCCAAACTGGAAACATCTCACATATCCATCAGCAGGTGCGAGGATGAGCTAAAAATATGTATTCACACAGTGGAATAGTACTCAGCAATAAAAAAGAATGAGTTCTGTTCCATACAGCCATGTGGATTCATCTCAGAATCATGCTAAATGAAAGAAGCAGCTCAGGAGTACACTTACTATGTGATTCCGTTTATGTAAAATTCTAGAAAATGCTAACTGGTCTATACTGATAAACAGATCTGTGATTGCCTGAGGCCAGGCACAGAGCAGGGGATCTTCTCGGAGAATTGGGAATGTTCTGGATCTCAATTTGCAGTGGTGGCTTCACAGGTGCATATGTTTCTGTCAGGACTCGTGAACTTTTACACTTCACATGGGTGAAGTTTATTGTAATTCAGTAATATGATTAAATAAAAAAAGAAGTTGGGGGCTTCCCTGGTGGTCCAGTGGGTAAGGACACTGCCTTGCAGTGCAAGGGGCACCAGTTCAATCCCTGGCCTCGGAAGATCCCACGTGCCGCGGAGTGGCTGGACCAATGTGTCCAATTACCAAGCTGGAGCTCTGGAGCGCATGCGCCCAGAGCTGGTGCTCTGCGATGACAGAGGCCATTGTGATGGGAGGCCCACACGGGCCAAAGAACAAAGATGGATGCAAATAGATAAATGAAAGACCAATAGAAGTGACTCGCCCGCCCCCCTCCCTCCCCAACCCACTCCCCCCTCCAAAAAAAATTAAAAAAAAAAAGAAGTTAGGTAAAGGAAGATGGAAAAAAATATTTCTCCATATATGTTTTCTCCCATCCAAATACTAACAGGCCTAACCCTGCTTAGCTTCTGAGATCAGACAAGATCAGGTGTGTTTGGGGTGGTATGGCCGTAAACTTAATAGACAATTTCTAACCTTACGTTCATCCTGTTTTTTTCCATTTTGTCTTAAAATAAAAAACTTCTTCACTGTTTTAAACTGCATGTACATACACTGTTATGCCAACTTGTGACTCCTTAAGAAAATTTTGATCAAGAAAGTAAGACTTTGTAAGAAAGATTATGTCCTGGATAGGAAGAAAGTGAATTCACCGGCCACTGTAGTTATAGTACAATGGGACAGTCGAAGGAGAATTCAGCTTATAGATGTTCTTATTTTATTAGTTATTATATGTCTGCAGTGCCCTTCTTAAGGAAGCTGAATCTACTAATACAGGTTTCCTACTTTGAGCATGTGCTTCACCCCGGACTGATGTTGTAATTCAATTTCTACATATTTTCTCCAGAAAGCTTGCTTATTGGTAAAAATACCTAGTCACTCATTCATAATTTATATAAAAATTATAGGATGTGTTAGCATTTAGAAATTTTATAACTTAGTCATAGTTTATACATCATATTTTAACCTACACACCCATCATCAGTGCTGTTGAAGATGTGTATACTTGCCTACAGTTCCTTAAAAAGTCTTTAACGTAAATTTTTTTTACGAGATCATAAATGCCAGACTTTTGCTAAACCACTTAGCGGTTCCGCCATTGCACGCTGGGTTGCAGTGCACAAGAATTACACTCTGGGCCGGGGAGTGCCGTTCATGATACAATCCCATCTCCGTCCCCATTGTTGAGAATCGCAGCCAGCTCTGATCCCCGACTGCATGCTGATGTTCAGCTCAGGTCTCAGAGGACGCATCTGGCAGCCTGATGGGACTCTGCCTGGACCCTTGTCTCAGGCCGGGTAAGGTGTACAAGTGGAGCTGAAATCTCAACATCAATTTGAATGGATTTCATGTGAAAGAATGAACTTACTGCCAGTGATCTTTACCATAATCCGAGGAGCAGCGATTTTATTTCTAAGGCAATAAGTGATCTATTATCAGGTATATTGGGCCCAGTCTATTAGTTGGCACGAAAATAACAGTAATTGGCGATTTTTAGTTGAGTTTAGCTAGCTGGATCTTGATCCATTTTCTAGAGATTGAAGCACAACTATGTACCTGCATAAAAAGTATATTGTAATTCTTCCATTTCATTTACTTGACATTTACTGAGTATCGATAGTGAGCCCAGAACTGTGCTAGGTGCCTCTTTCTTTAGTCCTCTACAGATTCCAGTATGTCTGTCACTGGTAATCGTCAAGGAGTACTGTATCATTTTTGCTGCCTGAATGGGTTATTTTCATCCCTGAAATGAAATCACCATTGATTTAATGACGTGAGTAAGAGGAAAAGGAAATAAATACTGAGTTTTGATATCAGCTCACGTTAAAGCTTAACTCCACTCAGCGGCACGTCAGCACCTTGGAGCTGTGTGCGTGCTGCATATGTGCCACTTGTGGGAACAGAAGAGACCCTTGGGAGAAGTTAGGCTCAGAAACACACCCTCATGCTCAGCTGTAGGGCAGACATGGGTTTCCCAGTTTTAAGGCCTTGAGGTAGGAGCAATTGTGTGTTCACAAGCCCAGGTGACGGAAAGCCGTTTTTTTTTTTTTTGAAACCCTAATGCACCCAGTGGGGAAAAAGGAGAAAAGCAGGTAACATTGGTTTCACTTCCAGTTGACCCTGATATCCTTCCAAGGTCCAGTCAGGAGGAAAGGCTGATTGCTAAGGAGACAAAAAACCCATCCCTGGTGGCACAGGGCCCTGGATTCCCCAGGGGAAGGAACCCTCCTGTCCCACATTTTGTCTCCAGCCCTGGGCCCCAAGAAGGGGTTTATTAAGTGCTTAATAAGTGAATAGCGACTGCCATGGCATTGATGCTCATGCTGAGCATCAGGTCTCAGAGGACGCATCTGGCAGCCTGATGGGACTCTGCCTGGACCCTTGTCTCAGGCCGGGTAAGGTGTACAAGTGGAGCTGAAATCTCAACATCAATTTGAATGGATTTCATGTGAAAGAATGAACTTACTGCCAGTGATCTTTACCATAATCCGAGGAGCAGCGATTTTATTTCTAAGGCAATAAGTGATCTATTATCAGGTATATTGGGCCCAGTCTATTAGTTGGCACGAAAATAACAGTAATTGGCGATTTTTAGTTGAGTTTAGCTAGCTGGATCTTGATCCATTTTCTAGAGATTGAAGCACAACTATGTACCTGCATAAAAAGTATATTGTAATTCTTCCATTTCATTTACTTGACATTTACTGAGTATCGATAGTGAGCCCAGAACTGTGCTAGGTGCCTCTTTCTTTAGTCCTCTACAGATTCCAGTATGTCTGTCACTGGTAATCGTCAAGGAGTACTGTATCATTTTTGCTGCCTGAATGGGTTATTTTCATCCCTGAAATGAAATCACCATTGATTTAATGACGTGAGTAAGAGGAAAAGGAAATAAATACTGAGTTTTGATATCAGCTCACGTTAAAGCTTAACTCCACTCAGCGGCACGTCAGCACCTTGGAGCTGTGTGCGTGCTGCATATGTGCCACTTGTGGGAACAGAAGAGACCCTTGGGAGAAGTTAGGCTCAGAAACACACCCTCATGCTCAGCTGTAGGGCAGACATGGGTTTCCCAGTTTTAAGGCCTTGAGGTAGGAGCAATTGTGTGTTCACAAGCCCAGGTGACGGAAAGCCGTTTTTTTTTTTTTTGAAACCCTAATGCACCCAGTGGGGAAAAAGGAGAAAAGCAGGTAACATTGGTTTCACTTCCAGTTGACCCTGATATCCTTCCAAGGTCCAGTCAGGAGGAAAGGCTGATTGCTAAGGAGACAAAAAACCCATCCCTGGTGGCACAGGGCCCTGGATTCCCCAGGGGAAGGAACCCTCCTGTCCCACATTTTGTCTCCAGCCCTGGGCCCCAAGAAGGGGTTTATTAAGTGCTTAATAAGTGAATAGCTAAGCAAATGGAGAAGTCTGCTTTTTTCTGCTCTCACTTTCCTCCTCATCCTGTTCCTTCCCTTTTTTCCTCTTTTTTTTTTTTTTCATGTTGAACATTTGGAGTTGTTGATTTATTTGTCCTGTTGTATAAGCTTTTTGCCTGTCAGCACTGGGGTTGTTTTCCAGTTGTAACTGTAAATATGCCTGAAACACAATGGAGCCAGAATTCTTGACTTCATGTGAGATTAACCAGAGACTAGAACTTTTCAGATGAGATCAATTTTATAAATTCAAAAGTTGAAATTATTCAGATTAATATACCTTGAGTGTGATTTTTCTTCCGTGTAGGATTTTTTTTTTTCTTTGCCTCTAGGTCATCATTTATTTTCATCCATGTTTATTCTTTGGCATGTGTGGGCCTCCCATTGCAGAACACTGGCTCTGGGCCCATGTGCTCCAGAGTGCTGGCTTGCAATTGGACACACCAGCCCAGCCACTCCACGGCACGTGGGATCTTCCTGGGCCAGGAATCAAATCAACACCCCTTGCACTGCAAGGCGAACTCTACCCACTGGACCACCAGGGAAGCCCTATGTAGGATTATTAATGTAACTGAGGAAAATTGTTTTTAAAAGCCATTAATCACGATGAAAGTATTGCTCTTTATTTCATTTGAAGATTTTCTTCATTTTAATTAGTGAAATGAATGTGTTTTTCTCTGTGCATTCATTGCTACCTAATTATTTAATGTAATAGAATTTTGCTTTTTGTTTTCTCCAATATCGATGAAGGTACCATTGGATACAACCAGCGGAATAGAATTGATACCCTCATGTATCTCCTAGCATATCCACAGAAACCCATGGTTAAAACAAAGACTATTGAGTTGATAGATTTTGAGAAGCTGCCAGCCGGACAGAATGCGACAGTTGCTGTGATGAGTTACAGTGGCTACGATATCGAAGATGCTCTTGTGTTGAACAAGGCCTCCTTGGACAGAGGTAAGTGAATTTTCAAAGGTGCCTTTGTGCAGATTCAGATACAAGTGTGATCAGTGTGAAAGTTACTTGATGTCAAAATGTGAATGTCAGTTTCAAGTGATTTGAGTTTTATAACATACAGTCACAAGGTGATTATATATTGGTGTTGATGTCCTTTAAATGAATATTATATAGAACTATTAATAATTCGTCAAGTATTGCTAAGGAACTTTTTCTTTGTTATGTAATTTATTGTCGACTGAAACAGTACAACAGAAAATAAAAATTGAAATGTAAGAATTTGTTTATTTCCTCACAGGAATTATAAGAAATGGAATATGTGTTTTTTTTAATATCAAGTTGTATATTCAATTACAAACTTGTTGAAAGGGCAATAGCAGTATCTGTATGTAAAAGACTTTTGTTTTTTAAGTTTTGTATCTCAACCCCATAATGCTGTACCTTTTTGTTAGCGAAATGAGAAATATGCATGTACACCTGCACAGACCCTGACTTATCGTTTAACCTTTTTCTTTTCCAGTTTCTTTTTTTTTTTTCCCAGTTTTTTTGATGGATGACTTTTGCAGGCCCCCACTTGGGGGCTTGTTAGCCATCACCTGACCTGCGTTCCGACTTCTGTCTTCATCATCTGCTCCTCTCCTTCCTCCCTGGCAGACCCGTCCTGCCTTCCCCTCCACTCTTCTCAGTTGCTAGGCAGCCCTAATAGTACTCCTAGACATGTGTCGTTGGCGTTAATGTTGGCTGCACTTAATTTATGCCTTTTTTTTCCCTCTAAATGACAACAGCCATGCTTTAAAACTAGATGTTTTCCTTTCTGATGAACTGGTAACGTTTATGTGGAAATCTGAAGACTTTGTGATATCTGTCAGAAACTCCACAGCACAATTTAATGATCTGTCTTTATTGTCCTCTTGCTTTTAAGCTCCCACCTGTAACTAAAATGTGCATTTATACTTAGAAGAAAACGCTTCTGATTTCAGGCAGTTCAGATTCACACTGCACTCCAGCACCTTGCACGTAATGGCCTTGGACAAAATTGCAAGATCATGTAAGGTTTCCAAAGCAGCTTGCTCTCTGAGGCGAGTTTATTATGGCCGTACACAATCCCCCAGGAGCCCTAATGACGAAGACCTTTCTCAAAGACACACAGATGACTTCATCTACTGTCCAGCTGTAGAAATGCATCACTTCATTGCATGGTCACCTTCATCCTTAGAAAACCACATGACAGTACGGAGATTTTGTTCAGAAATCCACTCTTCCCCAGTTAATTTTCTGAACTCAAATTCTTAGATTTCTTGACTGTGTTCTGCTTTTGGTGGAGAATCATAAACAAAGGATTGTACAGCCGTGCATTTATTTCTTCAGAGATAGCCAGCATTTAATGCAGAGACATTTTCCTATATAAGTGAGCTCTGACATGGCTTGGTTTATCCTGGGGAGATCAAAGGGAGACTTCAGTTTCAAATAACTGCTTGGCTGGAAGGGGAAGCAGAAAGAAATGCAGCCATAGCATCTTAGGAAATGTTATCTAGCAGGAAGACCTGGCAGTTCTTTCGAGCAACCAACGAATCTTTTCTGGGATTCAGTGGTTGGCAGTCTCTTTTTTTTTGCACTGCTTACTTTGACCTGGCATGACCCGTTTCCTTTTGGGCAGGCCCCCACTTGGGGGCTTGTTAGCCATCACCTGACCTGCGTTCCGACTTCTGTCTTCATCATCTGCTCCTCTCCTTCCTCCCTGGCAGACCCGTCCTGCCTTCCCCTCCACTCTTCTCAGTTGCTAGGCAGCCCTAATAGTACTCCTAGACATGTGTCGTTGGCGTTAATGTTGGCTGCACTTAATTTATGCCTTTTTTTTCCCTCTAAATGACAACAGCCATGCTTTAAAACTAGATGTTTTCCTTTCTGATGAACTGGTAACGTTTATGTGGAAATCTGAAGACTTTGTGATATCTGTCAGAAACTCCACAGCACAATTTAATGATCTGTCTTTATTGTCCTCTTGCTTTTAAGCTCCCACCTGTAACTAAAATGTGCATTTATACTTAGAAGAAAACGCTTCTGATTTCAGGCAGTTCAGATTCACACTGCACTCCAGCACCTTGCACGTAATGGCCTTGGACAAAATTGCAAGATCATGTAAGGTTTCCAAAGCAGCTTGCTCTCTGAGGCGAGTTTATTATGGCCGTACACAATCCCCCAGGAGCCCTAATGACGAAGACCTTTCTCAAAGACACACAGATGACTTCATCTACTGTCCAGCTGTAGAAATGCATCACTTCATTGCATGGTCACCTTCATCCTTAGAAAACCACATGACAGTACGGAGATTTTGTTCAGAAATCCACTCTTCCCCAGTTAATTTTCTGAACTCAAATTCTTAGATTTCTTGACTGTGTTCTGCTTTTGGTGGAGAATCATAAACAAAGGATTGTACAGCCGTGCATTTATTTCTTCAGAGATAGCCAGCATTTAATGCAGAGACATTTTCCTATATAAGTGAGCTCTGACATGGCTTGGTTTATCCTGGGGAGATCAAAGGGAGACTTCAGTTTCAAATAACTGCTTGGCTGGAAGGGGAAGCAGAAAGAAATGCAGCCATAGCATCTTAGGAAATGTTATCTAGCAGGGAAGACCTGGCAGTTCTTTCGAGCAACCAACGAATCTTTTCTGGGATTCAGTGGTTGAGTCTTTTGCTCCATCTAAAGGCTTTCTCCTGTTCATTTTGCTTACTTTTCTTGATCTTTAGGTTGTTAATTGGCCCCAGCACCTTTCCGTCCTCCACCAGATAAATGGGATCCAAAAATGTAATCCAAGTAAATTCTAATCTTCAGGGCAGAGGTGAACTGTCTCTCCCATTAATATCATTTGATTGCTTCTTTTTATTCTCTCTCCACTCCAGAAATAAATTAATGCTTTTGTTTGCTTGTTTGGGACTACCTCTAAATACCAAAATCAGCAAAAGGAAAGCTTTCTAGAGAAGAGTAGCAGAAGTTATGCACCAAAATACTGTGTGGGAAAAATGAGGGCTGGTTCAGTGAGCTTGGTCTGTCTCGACTCAGCCACCACATTGCTGGCTGACCATGGCCACTTAATTTCTCTGCCCCTCACTTGGGGCACCTGTAAGATAGAGGGATTAAGCCAGGTGATCTCCAAGGCCCTTTCCACTTTTTGCATGCTATGGTTTTATGCTCTCAGAGGATCCCAGTGATATTCTTAGGTTTCTGTCACCTTCCTCCAACCTGACAAGGTATATTCCATGCTGGAAAATGGTTGTAGAAATTCCAGGGTTTATATGGATCATCAGTGGAGGTCCTGAGCCAGTTTTTCATGATCAGATGGTTATTTTGTTTGACTGTTCTCAGATGATCTAAATGTAGAGCAAGTTTGGGGTAGTTTTTTGTGTATGGGCTTCCTTGGTGGCTCAGCGGTGAAGAATCTGCCTGCAGTGCAGGAGACCTGGGTTTGATCCTTTTGAAGATCCCCTGCATGCAGAAATGCAAAGAGCCCAATCATAAACAAAGGATTGTACAGCCGTGCATTTATTTCTTCAGAGATAGCCAGCATTTAATGCAGAGACATTTTCCTATATAAGTGAGCTCTGACATGGCTTGGTTTATCCTGGGGAGATCAAAGGGAGACTTCAGTTTCAAATAACTGCTTGGCTGGAAGGGGAAGCAGAAAGAAATGCAGCCATAGCATCTTAGGAAATGTTATCTAGCAGGGAAGACCTGGCAGTTCTTTCGAGCAACCAACGAATCTTTTCTGGGATTCAGTGGTTGAGTCTTTTGCTCCATCTAAAGGCTTTCTCCTGTTCATTTTGCTTACTTTTCTTGATCTTTAGGTTGTTAATTGGCCCCAGCACCTTTCCGTCCTCCACCAGATAAATGGGACCCAAAAAATGTAATCCAAGTAAATTCTAATCTTCAGGGCAGAGGTGAACTGTCTCTCCCATTAATATCATTTGATTGCTTCTTTTTATTCTCTCTCCACTCCAGAAATAAATTAATGCTTTTGTTTGCTTGTTTGGGACTACCTCTAAATACCAAAATCAGCAAAAGGAAAGCTTTCTAGAGAAGAGTAGCAGAAGTTATGCACCAAAATACTGTGTGGGAAAAATGAGGGCTGGTTCAGTGAGCTTGGTCTGTCTCGACTCAGCCACCACATTGCTGGCTGACCATGGCCACTTAATTTCTCTGCCCCTCACTTGGGGCACCTGTAAGATAGAGGGATTAAGCCAGGTGATCTCCAAGGCCCTTTCCACTTTTTGCATGCTATGGTTTTATGCTCTCAGAGGATCCCAGTGATATTCTTAGGTTTCTGTCACCTTCCTCCAACCTGACAAGGTATATTCCATGCTGGAAAATGGTTGTAGAAATTCCAGGGTTTATATGGATCATCAGTGGAGGTCCTGAGCCAGTTTTTCATGATCAGATGGTTATTTTGTTTGACTGTTCTCAGATGATCTAAATGTAGAGCAAGTTTGGGGTAGTTTTTTGTGTATGGGCTTCCTTGGTGGCTCAGACGGTGAAGAATCTGCCTGCAGTGCAGGAGACCTGGGTTTGATCCCTGGGTTGTGAAGATCCCCTGCAGAAGGGAATGGCTACCCACACCAGTGTTCTTGCCTGGAGAATCCTGTGGACAGAGGAGCCTGGCGGGCTACAGTCCGTGGGGTTGCGAAGAGTCAGACACAACTGAGAGACTCACGCTTTGGAGGGGAAGGGAGGTAGAGCAGGGCAGGTTGTTGAGTAACACAAATGTGTGACATCATTGTTCCATATTACTGATATTTCTGAACCCCTTTTGGTTTCATTTTAGGTTTTGGGCGTTGCCTTGTATATAAAAATGCTAAGTGCACTTTGAAACGATATACCAATCAGACTTTTGATAAGGTGATGGGGCCCATGTTGGATGCTGCTACAAGGAAACCCATCTGGCGACATGAAATTTTAGATGCAGATGGCATTTGTTCTCCAGGTAAAAGCCTGAACTTTTTTTTTTTTTTTACTGTATACATTTTTAAATTATGGAGATTATTCAGCAGTATCAGAATGTTTAGTATACAGGGCAGAAAAAAATAACAACCTGTAAAAGCCTATCAAACCGGCGGCTGTGTCAGGGAAAGCAAGGGCAGTGACATTGGGGTAGCAGCTGGCCTCGGCGCTTACCATGAAAAGGTGCAAAACAAAGGCTAGAATGGCAGGAAAATCAAAACCATGTTTGTATTTTCTCATTGTCCGAGTTAAGTTGGTGGGGACTTATTACTGGTTGAAATAACTGAAATGGCCCAAACTCTATGCTAGCACCCTAGGACTACCAACTGATACGAATTTTCTCTTGTTAATGTGGCCCCCTCAATCAGTTTCTTAATTTTATACATATTGTGATCTTAATCTGTGGTGTTTTCTAATGGGCTTGCAGAATTACAAACAAGCCCTGGTGAATTCTAATTCTGACCGTGTGGGCACTTTTTTCACTTCCACATCTGGATTTTACGCACCAGGTCTGATCACACGGTTTTGTGCCCCAGTCACCTTCTTATTCCACATGGATAAGAGTGATTTGTCTAATGTCTGTCTCTCTCTCTTAGGTGAGAAAGTAGAGAACAAGCAAGTGCTTGTGAACAAGTCCATGCCCACTGTGACTCAGATTCCCCTGGAAGGAAGTAATGTGCCCCAGCAACCGCAGTACAAAGATGTGCCCATCACGTATGTACTGGTCATACTTGGGAACTTTATACTCAAAGATGGTTAAAAAGCAGGAACCGGGACATTAGAAGTTAGCTCCTTCGGCTGGTGACGCCCACCAGATAGACGTCTGTCCAGTCTGAGGTCTGTACCCGCTCTTGGACAGCAGGAGCCCCAAACCCAGACCGTTGTCTTGCCCTCACCCACCCTGAGGACCCCGCTCCCTCTGGGTTCCTCTCAGGGAGTAGTACCGCCACACCGCCTGTCACCTGCTGCATGCACCAGGCTCCTTTCCGGGACCTGCGACACACCTGAATCCGGTCAGTCCTGTAAGTTCTCTCGCCTCCGGATGACAGCCGAGGCTGAGTGAGGCCTCCTCTCCTGCGAGCCTCGTAGTTCTTGGCAGCGGCTCATCTGCCTACAGTCTTGCACTGCCCCACACTTCTCAGGCTCTCTCTGTTACTGCCAGAGTGATTTCTTTCCCCCTAAGTTATTCATCTGCTACTCTCTCGAGTAAATAGAATAAAACTTGAGTAGATTGAGTAAAACTCCCAGAGACAGTGTTGCCTGGAGGATAAAGGGCAAATGGAATGGCAGTATCATACATCAGGTCATCCGTGACCCTTGGCACACGTCTCTAGCCTCAGCCTTTGGCACGCCTGCCTCCATATTGCTAGTAAATTGTCTCTTATTCTCCAAACGTTCCATCAGACTTCTGGGCATTTACTCACTCTGCTGCCTCTGCCTGGACTTTCCTTCCCCCAGTTAGGTCTCTGCTCTAGGGTCCCCTCCTCCGGGAAGCAGTCCTCGATAGCCTGCCCCTCCCTGCCAGCACCATCGCCACCACCAGCCCCTGGTAGGGCTGACTGCGTCTCCTCGGGCCATTCTCATTCCTCATACCACTGAGAACTTTCTTGCACTTACCTTTCTCTCTTCCTTGATTGGTTGTGGGTTTCTTTGGGGCAGAAACTCTGTCTCTTTTGTCTTTGTCTGCCCAGAGCCTGGAAGAATCTGACACAGTAGACTCTGAATAAATGCTTGTTGAACGAAAAACAGATTAGAGGTGAAATGTGTGAAGAAATCCCCAGTTGGAAAGCTGAGTAGATAACAGTAATATTTAAAAAGTGGTTGATATTTTGGAGTTGAGTAGCAGGCTTCAGCTTACATCCCAGGTCTGCCTTGTATGAGTCACAAAGGGTCTTGATTGCCCTACCACCCTGAGGGGACCCGCCTCCTCTGGGTCTACCGTCTCAGGGAGCCCCAAACCCAGACCGTTGTCTTGCCCTCACCCACCCTGAGGACCCGCTCCTCTGGGTTCCTCTCAGGGAGTAGTACCGCCACACCGCCTGTCACCTGCTGCATGCACCAGGCTCCTTTCCGGGACCTGCGACACACCTGAATCCGGTCAGTCCTGTAAGTTCTCTCGCCTCCGGATGACAGCCGAGGCTGAGTGAGGCCTCCTCTCCTGCGAGCCTCGTAGTTCTTGGCAGCGGCTCATCTGCCTACAGTCTTGCACTGCCCCACACTTCTCAGGCTCTCTCTGTTACTGCCAGAGTGATTTCTTTCCCCCTAAGTTATTCATCTGCTACTCTCTCGAGTAAATAGAATAAAACTTGAGTAGATTGAGTAAAACTCCCAGAGACAGTGTTGCCTGGAGGATAAAGGGCAAATGGAATGGCAGTATCATACATCAGGTCATCCGTGACCCTTGGCACACGTCTCTAGCCTCAGCCTTTGGCACGCCTGCCTCCATATTGCTAGTAAATTGTCTCTTATTCTCCAAACGTTCCATCAGACTTCTGGGCATTTACTCACTCTGCTGCCTCTGCCTGGACTTTCCTTCCCCCAGTTAGGTCTCTGCTCTAGGGTCCCCTCCTCCGGGAAGCAGTCCTCGATAGCCTGCCCCTCCCTGCCAGCACCATCGCCACCACCAGCCCCTGGTAGGGCTGACTGCGTCTCCTCGGGCCATTCTCATTCCTCATACCACTGAGAACTTTCTTGCACTTACCTTTCTCTCTTCCTTGATTGGTTGTGGGTTTCTTTGGGGCAGAAACTCTGTCTCTTTTGTCTTTGTCTGCCCAGAGCCTGGAAGAATCTGACACAGTAGACTCTGAATAAATGCTTGTTGAACGAAAAACAGATTAGAGGTGAAATGTGTGAAGAAATCCCCAGTTGGAAAGCTGAGTAGATAACAGTAATATTTAAAAAGTGGTTGATATTTTGGAGTTGAGTAGCAGGCTTCAGCTTACATCCCAGGTCTGCCTTGTATGAGTCACATGTCTTAGACAAGTTCTTGATCTTATAAGTTTTCCTTTTCCCTTGTTTCCTATAAGGAGTAACTGTGTGAGTACTGTGTATGGTAAGGATTAAACTATACTGTACCTGCCTTGTAACAAATGTTTAACCATTTTAAACTAGAACTGTCCAAGGGAAATCATCACATCTGAATTTATTATTGGAAAATGAAAGTCATTTTTCCAGAACCCCAAATGGGGATGTCCGAATATTCTGTGCTAGGTGTCACATAAAACATGGCTGGGGGAGGAGTCTCACCAAGGGTGGTTTGAAAACTCTGTTGCAGTGACTCTCTCTTCCTATTAGCTACAAAGGGGCGACAGACTCGTATATTGAAAAAGTGATGATATCTTCCAATGCTGAAGATGCTTTTCTGATCAAAATGCTGTTGAGACAGACAAGGCGTCCAGAAATTGGAGACAAATTCAGCAGTCGTCATGGGCAGAAAGGTACGCTGTGTCATTTCTCAACTTTTTCATTAAACTATAGCTAAGTGTTTATTAACCACAGCATATAAGAGCTACTGTATAATTCTCCCTGCTAGAAACATTTAGGATGTTTGAAAAATGACCATGTTATCAAAAGTATTCTTGTTTTATTTCTCAGATTAACCTCTTTATATTTTAATAGCATCTAACAATATACCAGAGTGTTGCTTCTCTAGCTGTGTATTTCATTCTGCTGCGGCTCGGCCCAGAAATCATAAATACGTTCTAGATGACATACTGACTAAAGTACAAGTGATTGTTCAGAAATAAATAGTAATAACACTATTTTTTATGAAAGGTACCTATTTAAAATACTGTATGTTCTAGTGGGTCTTGGTATTGTAGGATGTCAGCACCGAAAGTTATCTCCAAGTCGTCTGTCCCTGTGTTTAACACAAGAGGAAGTTCAGACCCTGCTTGGTAAGCAGCTGGTCTTGCCAGGCTGGTGTTAGAACCCAGGTCTCTCTCCGCCAATGCAGGGCTTTGTCCACCACCTAGTGATCCTTGGCCTCAGTGCTGCTTTTCCATCAGATCCTGTTGGCAAGCCTCACTTTCTCCATTGACAGTTAATGCTGGGTTTTCATTCATTTTTGGTTTGTTTTGGTTTGGTTTTTATCTTCAAGAAGCATGTGGCACTGTGGCACTGTTCATTAGCTCATTATCACGTAGAGTCTCTTTTAGAATCCTTTTGGCCATCAGTGCTGCTTTCAGTCACAAATGTTTAACCATTTTAAACTAGAACTGTCCAAGGAAATCATCACATCTGAATTTATTATTGGAAAATGAAAGTCATTTTCCAGAACCCCAAATGGGGATGTCCGAATATTCTGTGCTAGGTGTCACATAAAACATGGCTGGGGGAGGAGTCTCACCAAGGGTGGTTTGAAAACTCTGTTGCAGTGACTCTCTCTTCCTATTAGCTACAAAGGGGCGACAGACTCGTATATTGAAAAAGTGATGATATCTTCCAATGCTGAAGATGCTTTTCTGATCAAAATGCTGTTGAGACAGACAAGGCGTCCAGAAATTGGAGACAAATTCAGCAGTCGTCATGGGCAGAAAGGTACGCTGTGTCATTTCTCAACTTTTTCATTAAACTATAGCTAAGTGTTTATTAACCACAGCATATAAGAGCTACTGTATAATTCCCCCTGCTAGAAACATTTAGGATGTTTGAAAAATGACCATGTTATCAAAAGTATTCTTGTTTTATTTCTCAGATTAACCTCTTTATATTTTAATAGCATCTAACAATATACCAGAGTGTTGCTTCTCTAGCTGTGTATTTCATTCTGCTGCGGCTCGGCCCAGAAATCATAAATACGTTCTAGATGACATACTGACTAAAGTACAAGTGATTGTTCAGAAATAAATAGTAATAACACTATTTTTTATGAAAGGTACCTATTTAAAATACTGTATGTTCTAGTGGGTCTTGGTATTGTAGGATGTCAGCACCGAAAGTTATCTCCAAGTCGTCTGTCCCTGTGTTTAACACAAGAGGAAGTTCAGACCCTGCTTGGTAAGCAGCTGGTCTTGCCAGGCTGGTGTTAGAACCCAGGTCTCTCTCCGCCAATGCAGGGCTTTGTCCACCACCTAGTGATCCTTGGCCTCAGTGCTGCTTTTCCATCAGATCCTGTTGGCAAGCCTCACTTTCTCCATTGACAGTTAATGCTGGGTTTTCATTCATTTTTGGTTTGTTTTGGTTTGGTTTTTATCTTCAAGAAGCATGTGGCACTGTGGCACTGTTCATTAGCTCATTATCACGTAGAGTCTCTTTTAGTTAATATGTGCCTAGAGTTTAAGTTGGTCCTGGGGCTCAAGTTTCAGCTCTGTCTGCCACGTGCTAGTTTTCAGAACAGCAGCAGCAGCTGACACTCTGGTAGCACTGAGTGTGCCTGACAGTGTCCTCAGCACATTGTGTTTCTTCCACAGTCCCGGGAGGTAGGGACTGTTAGGATCTGTACTTTATAGATGAGAAAGCGGAGGCCCGGAGAGATTAATGGCTTGCCCACGTCCCCAGTTCGTGGCAGAGATAGTTTCTAAGCCCTAGCAGCCAGGCTCCAGAGTGCATGCTCTGTAACTAGCTATCCTGAGTGGTTAAGCAGTTAGGATTGTGCCTAACATGTAATAAGTGCTCAAAAAGTGAAAGCCGTGATCATTAATACTGATTGTTACTCATTCACTCTTCCACTTTGAATCTCACTTATGCTTATAAATTGCTGGTGCGCGGTATCTTTTTTATTTTTTGTTTGTTTGATTGCTTTTCTCCTTTCCTCCTGAATTACACCCCACCCACCAGCTCCTACCCCATCCCATCTTCTTGTTTCTAATTGACTGGTTTGAGGATAATTACACATTACATTCTCTTTTTTTTTTTTTTTTTAATCTTTTTTTGTGGGGGGGTGGGGAGGGAGGGGGACGGGCGGGCCACTTCTATTGGTCTTTCATTTCTCTGTTTTTCATCCGTCTTTGTTCTTTGGCCCGTGTGGGCCTCCCATCGCGGTGGCCTCTGTTGTCGCAGAGCGCCGGCTCTGGGCGCATGCGCCCCAGAGCTTCGGTAATTGGACACATGGGTCCAGCTGCTCCGCGGCACGTGGGATCTTCCCAGGCCAGGGATTGAACCGGCGCCCCTTGCACTGCAAGGCAGTGTCCTTACCCACTGGACCACCAGGGGAAGCCCCACATTACATTCTTGATTTTGACAGTTGCTTTGCTAAGCAAATGTATCAGATACTAACAGTTTGGTCAGATGAATCTAACCTTAGTTGTCATTCCATCAGTGAAACTGTTTCAGACTAAGATACTATTTCATCAGAAGCAGTTTTTTAGTTCATTTAACCAACACAGTATTCTTTCAGCCTATCAATACTTTATACGAAAGGATTGGTTCAATCTATAAGTGTGAATTTAATACCTCTACTTCATACAGTTCCCTAAGATGCTAATTGTTGACTTTGAGTTTAAGGCATATCTTAAGGTTCTGTTCTTTTCCACTGCTTACCAATGAAAATCTATTCTCTGTATTGAGATTGTTTCTCCTCCTCTCTTGGCCTTGACCATTTCTGAGGCATACTCCTGAGTCTTTCTGAGCTAGCCATGGCCATGTTAACAGCCTCTATTTTACTTGACGTATTTCCTGGACAAAAGCAAAGCTTGATACTCCTCCTATAAAATGTTGGCACTGAGAGCTTTACAAGGATGTACACCGTAATGAGGACATCTCTATTCTGAAACAGTTTGCACACTTGAAGCCCAAATCCTTGTGCTGTGCTCCATGTAAAGAGTCGAAGGCTGGTGTACATTTCAGTGATTGTCCACCGTGTTCTCATTCCACTAAGCTTTCTGAGGACAGAGGCTGTGTCCTTATAGTCTCCTAAGAGCCTTTCTCATAGTAGGTACTTCGTAGGGAGTTGATAATGGTTGAATATATGAATGAATTGAAGGTAGGTGGGTAAATGAAAAGGAAAGAGATCCCCACTCTTGATGGGTTTATTTTTGCCAAGATTTTAATCTGTATATTACATATGAGTGTGTGTATGTTACAGTGTAAACAAAGCAGCAGTACTTTTGAAAATGAAGACGATGCTTGGTTAGTAAGTTACCATGCTTGGTTAGTAATACAGACCTCAAGGTAAAATGTCATCAAGTCTTTGTGCTCTCTCATTTTTTCAAACTGTTAATATGATGTAGATAACATTCATTGACAGAAGTGATTTCCAACTTGCAGTGGTCTGAAACGCAGCAGATTGTAGAGCTCCCTTTGCTCTTAGGGGGCTTTGGCTAGAACATCTCTGTGCGAAACTGGAAGAAGCCCTCCTGGGTCTAGATGACCTTTCACTTGTAGTGAGGAGTTTATCTTGCTAGTTTTTCTTTTCCAGATGGCTTTTAATCCAAGGGTAAAACCTTGTGATTAGGCTAGATTCCCTTGATATTCCCTTCTCTTATAACTTCATTCCATCAGTGAAACTGTTTCAGACTAAGATACTATTTCATCAGAAGCAGTTTTTTAGTTCATTTAACCAACACAGTATTCTTTCAGCCTATCAATACTTTATACGAAAGGATTGGTTCAATCTATAAGTGTGAATTTAATACCTCTACTTCATACAGTTCCCTAAGATGCTAATTGTTGACTTTGAGTTTAAGGCATATCTTAAGGTTCTGTTCTTTTCCACTGCTTACCAATGAAAATCTATTCTCTGTATTGAGATTGTTTCTCCTCCTCTCTTGGCCTTGACCATTTCTGAGGCATACTCCTGAGTCTTTCTGAGCTAGCCATGGCCATGTTAACAGCCTCTATTTTACTTGACGTATTTCCTGGACAAAAGCAAAGCTTGATACTCCTCCTATAAAATGTTGGCACTGAGAGCTTTACAAGGATGTACACCGTAATGAGGACATCTCTATTCTGAAACAGTTTGCACACTTGAAGCCCAAATCCTTGTGCTGTGCTCCATGTAAAGAGTCGAAGGCTGGTGTACATTTCAGTGATTGTCCACCGTGTTCTCATTCCACTAAGCTTTCTGAGGACAGAGGCTGTGTCCTTATAGTCTCCTAAGAGCCTTTCTCATAGTAGGTACTTCGTAGGGAGTTGATAATGGTTGAATATATGAATGAATTGAAGGTAGGTGGGTAAATGAAAAGGAAAGAGATCCCCACTCTTGATGGGTTTATTTTTGCCAAGATTTTAATCTGTATATTACATATGAGTGTGTGTATGTTACAGTGTAAACAAAGCAGCAGTACTTTTGAAAATGAAGACGATGCTTGGTTAGTAAGTTACCATGCTTGGTTAGTAATACAGACCTCAAGGTAAAATGTCATCAAGTCTTTGTGCTCTCTCATTTTTTCAAACTGTTAATATGATGTAGATAACATTCATTGACAGAAGTGATTTCCAACTTGCAGTGGTCTGAAACGCAGCAGATTGTAGAGCTCCCTTTGCTCTTAGGGGGCTTTGGCTAGAACATCTCTGTGCGAAACTGGAAGAAGCCCTCCTGGGTCTAGATGACCTTTCACTTGTAGTGAGGAGTTTATCTTGCTAGTTTTTCTTTTCCAGATGGCTTTTAATCCAAGGGTAAAACCTTGTGATTAGGCTAGATTCCCTTGATATTCCCTTCTCTTATAACTTCATTAGATTTATTGAAAAGATCGAGGGAAAATCAGCAAATGAACAACAAAAAATAGGTAATGTAAGCTTTGTCAGTGTATTGGGATCCTTAACTGAACATAGCTTTTATTTCTTTAAAGTATTTTTATTAAATAATAAATGCGCATGGCTTAAAATGGTCAAACAGTGCAAGAAAGGTGGCTACTAGTAAAAAACGTAAGTCCTTTCCTTTCTCCCAACTCTGCCTTCTAGAACAATTTCATCTCATTTTCATCTTTGTATTTCTAAATAATATTCTTAAGCAGCTCCATATTCATTCATCCATTTTAGACATGGCCTTCTGATCCCCCTTTATGATAGGGAGGAGGATCTACACTTTGCAACCTCTGTTTCCTATCCCCAACTTCCATTCCCTGCATAGACATATCATAAGTTTAAGTTACTTATTTAGATTGCATTATCTGACTCCATAAATATTATTCACTCTCAAACCAAATAATTGCTGAGTACATTTCCTCGGTTATATGATTTTATTTTTTCAGAAGTTAATCATTATTTCATTTGCTTGATTTTCTTTTTTCTTATGATCATTCTTCTATACCATCAACAGCCTCTCAGCACAGTTTTCCACATGGTCAATAGTCTGTTAGAATCATTTTCTCCCAGACGATTTCTTGTATAGTATCCCCACTCTTCCTCCCCCAAAACATGGTGGTTATTCTCTGAGTTAGACCTTCCCAGGAATGTAATAGGTGAATTGAGAAGTTAATCCTTGGACCCCTCAGGAGTGCAGGACAGGGCCTGGGACAGCCGAGGTCATGAGCAGCTCATCTGTGTGCCCTAGACATGTTTTTCAGAAATGTGAGAAGCACTCTGTATTAACTTGGACTGCTAAAATAAAATGCCGCAGACTCGGTGCCCTTAACAAGAAAAGTTATTGTCTCTCAGTTCTAGAGACCAGAAATTCAAGATCAGTAAGATGAATTTTAGGGGGACACAGTCCACAGTGTGCTCTATGCCTGCTGAATGGTAGCCATTTATGACGGCCTCGTTTGAGCCCTTGTTTCTTGGTTCTTCCCTGTCCCTTCTGGCTCCACCCCACCTCCATTCCCACAGTGGGCTAGTCCTCATCTATTAAATTGCTGAGAAAGTGCACGTGGAAAGTACATTTTTCAAGCTCATGTACGTCTGAACATGTTCTGTCCTCATACTTGATGTATACGTTAGTTGAGTAGAGAATTCTAGATTTAAAAATTCTTTTCCCTGAAGGTTTTGATTGCATTGCTCCATTATCATCCAGATTCCATGATACTCACATGAATTGTATGTAGCGCAGTTCTGATCTTTGTGTGTGTGCTCTGTTTCTCTCTCTTTTTCTTTCTTTTCCTCTCTCCCCACCCCACTCCCCTGGAAGCTTTTACTGTTTTCTTCCTGTCTTGAATTCTGAAATTCTGTAGACTCTTCATTCCTTGTTCTTGGAAATCAGACACCCTCTTATCCTGGAAGTTCGAGTTTCTTCAGTTCTTGTACGTTTTCATATATTTTCTGTTGGTAATCTCCACTTCGTCATTTTTCCCATATCTTTTCTGGTCTTCCTATTAGTTAGATGTTGGATCTTCCAAATTGGTGCTCTAGTTTTCTTTTCTCCCCCAACTCTCCATTCTTTCCTTATATTCTTCTTTCTAGGAGATTTGATCAATTTTATTTTCCAGATCTTTTTTTACCTACCTATTATATTTTTAATTTCTAATGATAATTTTAAATTTAATTTGTGTGCTTCCTTTTTATAGCAACAGGCATATGTTTATATATTTTTAGTTTTCTTTCAGTTTTTAGCTTTGCTTCTTCGGTTGTTCTTTTGGTTTTCTTCTGTTTCTAACTCTATCTCTATTTCTTGAGAACTTTCTTTCCGTCGTGTGGGTTTTAGAGTCTACTTGTTATTGGAGGCTTTCCTTTAATGTGCAGTACCTCCTTGAGCCCTGAAGACTGGCAGGTCTGTGTCCCAGGGACAGAGACTGTCGACTGGTGGATGTCACTAGACGGTGATCAAGCAGTGGACCGTTTCTCTTGCGGATGCTGATCTACCTGGTAGGATCTGTCTGTCTACTTCTTGAAGGTTGCAACTGGGAACAAGGGTGGGTCTAGTGCTAAGGCTATCAGCTGGCCTTCTAGCAGCCAGACAGGGGCAGGGGGCTGCAGCCCCGGTTCAGTGCACAGACTTTCCTGTGATTCTTCTGTGTCAGGCAGCCCCTCACCCCACCATCTGCTGTGATCGCTACCCTTGGGTCATGGGTCATTGGGGTTCAGCTTCTCGGTTAAGCTTTGGGGTAGAAAAGTAGTCTCTTGGCTGTCTGGGGTAGAGAATAAAAACTCAGGTTCTGATAATTTCTTATGCAGACTTGTATTTCAATGAGTACTTGCTGTGTATCTCCTGAGTGTCTGCTACTATTCTAGGCCTTGTTGATAAGCAGTGAACAAAATAGACAAGATCCCAACCTGTATGGGGCTGACATTGCTGTGGGCAAGAGAGAGAATGCTAAGTGCTGAGATGAAAAACATAAATAAAAGATAGGGGAGCAGAACAGGAAGCACGTCAGGGGAAGTGATTAATATGAAATTTTATGTAAAGTAGTTGAGGAACAGCACCTCGTTGAGAAGATGACTGAGTCAAGTCCTGAGAGAAGGAAGGGAGCAAAGCCTCTCTGAAGCCCAAGAGGGCTGGGGAAAAGGAAGGTCTGAGGCTGCGTTCAGCCTGGTGTGCAGGAGGCCCGGCCGGAGCCAGTGTGGCTGGAGCAGGGGCAGTCGGACCTGAGGCCTCGCCGGTCCCTCTATGAACTCCAGCTTTACTCCGAGGGGAAGAGATGCCACTGGAGGGATCTGAGTAAATGAGAAACACAATGGGACTTGCTTTCCGCCATGAAAACATACTATAGAGGCAAGCAAGGGAGCCAGGATTCCAGTTACGAGGCTGTTGTGACCTCCGAGGCGAGAGTGGGTGGTGAGTGGAGAGGGAGTGGGCTTCCTGGTGGCTCAGAGGGTAACAAGTCTGCCTGCCATGTGGGAGAGCCAGGTTCGATCCCTGGGTCGGGAAGATCCCCTGGAGAAGGAAAGGACAACCCACTCCAGTATCCTTAGCTGGGAAGTCCGCGGACAGAGGAGCCTGGCAGGCTATAGACCATGAAGTTGCAGAGAGTCAGACACAGCTGAGTGGCTAACACTCCCCTCCACATACTAAGCTGCATGGTGAAGATCATCCATGATAGAGAAGTTGAGGGTGTGTTGCTGACAGGGATAAAATCTCAGCATTTGAAAAGACCTTTTAGAAGTCTGGTCCAAATCCATCTTCCCCAGTATAAGAATTTCTTTTAGATTATTTTTGTCAGATGATGTTCCACTTCCACGTGACCTACCAAGGGAGGTCCTTGCTGCTACCTGAGGCTCCTGTGCTCAGCGTGGAGCCTGAGCACACGTTCTTGCACTGCACACCATGAGCCCCGCCCTGCCCTGCAGGCTTACCAAATGCACAGATTCCCCTTTTCCTCGAGGCCACCTTTGTTCAGCATTTAAAGAAAGTCTTCAAGTTGAGAACAAGTGTAGCGAAGAAGTAAAGGTCCTGAGCACTAAGTGAGCAGTTTTATCCCTTTGAAATGGAGTTTCCTAGGAGCTATTATTGGGATTAAGCAGTAGGAAGTGATTAATATGAAATTTTATGTAAAGTAGTTGAGGAACAGCACCTCGTTGAGAAGATGACTGAGTCAAGTCCTGAGAGAAGGAAGGGAGCAAAGCCTCTCTGAAGCCCAAGAGGGCTGGGGAAAAGGAAGGTCTGAGGCTGCGTTCAGCCTGGTGTGCAGGAGGCCCGGCCGGAGCCAGTGTGGCTGGAGCAGGGGCAGTCGGACCTGAGGCCTCGCCGGTCCCTCTATGAACTCCAGCTTTACTCCGAGGGGAAGAGATGCCACTGGAGGGATCTGAGTAAATGAGAAACACAATGGGACTTGCTTTCCGCCATGAAAACATACTATAGAGGCAAGCAAGGGAGCCAGGATTCCAGTTACGAGGCTGTTGTGACCTCCGAGGCGAGAGTGGGTGGTGAGTGGAGAGGGAGTGGGCTTCCTGGTGGCTCAGAGGGTAACAAGTCTGCCTGCCATGTGGGAGAGCCAGGTTCGATCCCTGGGTCGGGAAGATCCCCTGGAGAAGGAAAGGACAACCCACTCCAGTATCCTTAGCTGGGAAGTCCGCGGACAGAGGAGCCTGGCAGGCTATAGACCATGAAGTTGCAGAGAGTCAGACACAGCTGAGTGGCTAACACTCCCCTCCACATACTAAGCTGCATGGTGAAGATCATCCATGATAGAGAAGTTGAGGGTGTGTTGCTGACAGGGATAAAATCTCAGCATTTGAAAAGACCTTTTAGAAGTCTGGTCCAAATCCATCTTCCCCAGTATAAGAATTTCTTTTAGATTATTTTTGTCAGATGATGTTCCACTTCCACGTGACCTACCAAGGGAGGTCCTTGCTGCTACCTGAGGCTCCTGTGCTCAGCGTGGAGCCTGAGCACACGTTCTTGCACTGCACACCATGAGCCCCGCCCTGCCCTGCAGGCTTACCAAATGCACAGATTCCCCTTTTCCTCGAGGCCACCTTTGTTCAGCATTTAAAGAAAGTCTTCAAGTTGAGAACAAGTGTAGCGAAGAAGTAAAGGTCCTGAGCACTAAGTGAGCAGTTTTATCCCTTTGAAATGGAGCTGGTTTCCTAGGAGCTATTATTGGGATTAAACAGAATGATGTGTGTGAAGCAGGGAGATCCTGGTGCACGGCCAGCAGTCAGCAGAGGTGACTGCTGGCAGGTCTGCCCTCGCGGACTGGGCAGCAGAGGCAGGCGGGCTAGGGGAGTTTGGACTTGGAGGGCTGTGATGAAGATTGCTTTTCCTGTGAAAGGCACAATGGGGAAGCAGCAGTAAAGAGCACATCAGTGGAACCTGGTGACCAACAGAAATAAAGAGAGCTAAGAGGAAGAAGGCCAGAGACTGGTTTTCAGCCTGGTCAGCAAAGGCACCGATCACAAAGCAACTTTGGGTCACATTGATCCTCCAGGACGATGATCCTCCATCATCTCAAGTGCTTGGGTCATTAATGGATCCGTTTCTCACATTTTCAGTATGTACCAGGCCCTGTTCGAGATGTTAGAAATACAGTAGTAAATGCTGCCAGTCTCTGCTCTCCTGGGGTTTATGTTTTCTGGGGAAGAAAATAGGAAAGAAGTAAACAGAAATACAAATACAATAAGTTAAGGGAGTGATCAGTGTGACATCTGAAGACTGATGCGAAAGTGACTGGTTTGCAGGCAGAGTGGGGTCCCCTGTGGGTGAGGGTCAGGGTCGGCCTCGTGGAGAAAGTCACACTTGAGCTAAGACCTGGATGATGCAAAAGAGCCAGGGAAGCAAGGGCCTGGGAGAGTTGCGTTCACCAGCCCTGACGCGTGAGCGAGCTTGGCACAGTCAGGGAGCAGACACAAGGCCAGCCTGGCCAGGCGTGTGCCTGAGGAGGAACGCACTTTGAGATAGTGAGGGCAGAAGGAAGGGGCACAGCGTACACGGCCATGCGGCCGAGAAGAGTTCGGACTTCATTCTAAGTATGCTAGGAACCAGCAGGCCTGTTGAGTGGCGACTGTAAGCAAAAGAGCAACAAAATTGAATTAGCATCTTAAGGAATCATCCTGGGCTCCCCATGGAGAGCAGGCTGGAGGGAGCTATGGCAGTGATCTGGGCAGGAGAGGACGGCAGCTTGGATGAGGGCAGTGGCGGTGGAACACTGAAGAGAAGTGAGGCATTCTGGGTGTGCTCTGGAATTAGAGCCAGTGGGACTTGCTGACGGCTGAGATGCTGGAGAAGAAAAAGACAGGAACTGAGGGTGAGGTCTGTGGCCTGAGCCGCTGGCAGGGCTCTCAGCCCAGAAGCAGAGGACTGGGAGGGAGTGGTGTTTGGAGTTAAGCACGGGCAGGAGTTGAGTGTTTGGTTCTCAGGTTTGAGGTGCCCATGAGACTCCAAGTAAAAAATGTTGAGGAGGCATTTGGAGATAGTCTGGTATTCCAAAGGTAGGTTGGGACTCGATAAAATTTGGGAGTCACCTGCATGTGAATTTTTAGTGTCTTGTGTTTTGTGTGTCTTTTGTGAATTTTTAGTGGCTCATCTTGTGTGTGTCTTTTGTGAATTTTTAGTGTCTTGTCTTTTGTGTGTTAATAGTTGATGAGCACTGTCATCTATATTCCATTCTTTAACCTTTACAGTTCTAGTTGGTAGTACTGTTCGTACAGATCAGGAAATTGAGGCTTGCCTTCTACAGCTTAGTGCTGACAGTCAGGTCAAATCCAGATTTCAGGTACCAAGTGCATTGCCCATTCTGTTATCCCAGTTAAGGTGTCCTCTCTTGATACCCCGTTGCCACTCTGTCCCCAAGGTTGCCGTGTGTGTGTGTGCTCAGTCGCTCACTTGTGTCGACTCTTTGTGATCCCATGGACTGTAACCCACCAGGCTCCTCTTTCCGTGGGATTCTCCAGCAAGAGTACTGGAGTGACTTGTCATTTCCTTCTTTGGATCTTCCTGACCCAGGGATCAAACTCATGTCTCCAGCATTGCAGGCGGATTCTTTATCAGTGCACCACCTAGGAAACCCAGGTTGCTGTATTCTCTGAGATTCCTCCCTGGAAAAGACACAGCCTTTTTCTGGAGACAGAACCCTAGTCTTTCTTAATAATCTACCTAAAAGTACTAATTGAAATATTAATTCTAATATTTACTTAAGGAGGAGACACAAAATTCCCTTTCTCCCTGGATAAGCAGCTTTACATAGCGTTCCTCTGCCGTAGTCCAGAGGAAATTCTGTCCTCACGTACTTCCTTCCAGAAATACCCGGCAGCCCCCTATATTAAGATACACTCCTGATGCAGAGCTATGTTTCATGTATTCTGCCTTTCTAAAATTAGCTCATTGTAAACCACTGTCTTCTGGCCAGGCTTAGTAGTCTTGGTTAAAATTTCAAGATCTAACAAGAGTTTGCATATATATAAGATAAAGCAAATGTTTGAGTCCTCTGCGTTGTTCACTCTCCTGGTTTGTCCGGCTCGATGTGATAGTTGGAGGCAGAAAAGGAGGGGAGTGGCCCCGTCAGGGATGCGGGAGCTGACGTGGAGGGTTTCACCTGCAGGGGGCACAGCTGGTGGCATCTGTATGGAGCCAGGCAGCCGCCTCATGCTCAGTGCGGGGCGCAGCGCAGTCGGACGAGGCCTGAGAGAGTCCACGGAACGACATGGAGAATAGTGCGCAACGTCAGTGACGCTGTTGTGGCTGTCATGAGATGAGCCGTCAGATCAGAGTTTCGTAGTGTTCTGAGCTTTCAAGGTCTGTGTGTCACATGGTGACGCCTACAGGATTTCTCTGTGTATTGGTCTAAGTACACACCCATGTAAGAGCACTATTAAGCTGAACTGAGCTTTTACAGAAACTCAGAATTTGGGGGGAAGTATCTTTTTCTTTTTGGTTGCATCTCCTGCAAGCTGACACATGTATCCTTTTTGACCAAAAGTAAAGATTGCTTCAACGGACTCACTTGTGTCGACTCTTTGTGATCCCATGGACTGTAACCCACCAGGCTCCTCTTTCCGTGGGATTCTCCAGCAAGAGTACTGGAGTGACTTGTCATTTCCTTCTTTGGATCTTCCTGACCCAGGGATCAAACTCATGTCTCCAGCATTGCAGGCGGATTCTTTATCAGTGCACCACCTAGGAAACCCAGGTTGCTGTATTCTCTGAGATTCCTCCCTGGAAAAGACACAGCCTTTTTCTGGAGACAGAACCCTAGTCTTTCTTAATAATCTACCTAAAAGTACTAATTGAAATATTAATTCTAATATTTACTTAAGGAGGAGACACAAAATTCCCTTTCTCCCTGGATAAGCAGCTTTACATAGCGTTCCTCTGCCGTAGTCCAGAGGAAATTCTGTCCTCACGTACTTCCTTCCAGAAATACCCGGCAGCCCCCTATATTAAGATACACTCCTGATGCAGAGCTATGTTTCATGTATTCTGCCTTTCTAAAATTAGCTCATTGTAAACCACTGTCTTCTGGCCAGGCTTAGTAGTCTTGGTTAAAATTTCAAGATCTAACAAGAGTTTGCATATATATAAGATAAAGCAAATGTTTGAGTCCTCTGCGTTGTTCACTCTCCTGGTTTGTCCGGCTCGATGTGATAGTTGGAGGCAGAAAAGGAGGGGAGTGGCCCCGTCAGGGATGCGGGAGCTGACGTGGAGGGTTTCACCTGCAGGGGGCACAGCTGGTGGCATCTGTATGGAGCCAGGCAGCCGCCTCATGCTCAGTGCGGGGCGCAGCGCAGTCGGACGAGGCCTGAGAGAGTCCACGGAACGACATGGAGAATAGTGCGCAACGTCAGTGACGCTGTTGTGGCTGTCATGAGATGAGCCGTCAGATCAGAGTTTCGTAGTGTTCTGAGCTTTCAAGGTCTGTGTGTCACATGGTGACGCCTACAGGGATTTCTCTGTGTATTGGTCTAAGTACACACCCATGTAAGAGCACTATTAAGCTGAACTGAGCTTTTACAGAAACTCAGAATTTGGGGGGAAGTATCTTTTTCTTTTTGGTTGCATCTCCTGCAAGCTGACACATGTATCCTTTTTGACCAAAAGTAAAGATTGCTTCAACGGAGGTCCTCTCGATACCCACCTTTTTTTGTTTTTGTTTTTGGCCACTTCTACTGGTCTTTCATTTATCTATTTGCATCTGTCTTTGTTCTTTGGGTCTCCCATCGTGTGCACTCCAGAGCTCCGGCTCAGTAGTTTGACACATCGGTCCAGCCGCTAAATGGCACACGGGATCTTCCCAGGCCAGGGATCGAACCAGCACCCCCTGCACTGCACTGTCCTTACCTGCTGGACCACCAGGGAAGCCCTCGATACGCACCTCTTTTGCCCCCTCCATTTAGAGCGCTGAATTTTGTTATTCTTGGTGTTGAAAAGCAGCATGGCCCTGCGGATGGCCTGGTCATTGTCTTTCAGTAAAAATTTACTTTGACAAAGTTGTTATTAGTAATTCTTTTTCTATGCACACGCTGTAGAGATGGTATTTCTGTGTGTAAAGCCTCTGAAAATATTGTCGCTAACAGTTAAAGGAGACTTGAAAATTTAGCTTCCCAGAACATGAGTGTCTAGGTGGGATAATTAGTAGCTAAATGAAACACATGTGAAGAGGAAGCGAAACAGTGGAAGTTCTGTGCTCTGTATTATAAAAGCTCAGAAAGAAGAGGCTGGACTAAGTGGGTGAACTGGAAAAAGGTAGTCAGCACTGAGTACTGGGAATCAACCTCGGTGCTCGGTGCTGTGTGAAAAGCAGAGCCTGAGTGTAATTGATCAGACAGAGAACGCCTGCTGGAGAAGTGGAAGTGATCAGTAGCTGTTAAAAGGGGGCAGACCCCGTCGTAAACAGCGTCACTTCCTGTGACCTGGACAACGGAGGAGGACCAAGCGGAGAGAGCCAAGTGTGGAGGAGAGAGAAAGTATTCCATGAGGAACACGGAATTAACATGAAACCGACACGATTCACCCACAGCACATTTTTATTTTTATTTTGTTAAAGTTTACTTTATATTGGAGTATACCGGATAAACATTGTTGTGAGTGTCAGGTGGACATCAAAGGGACTCAACCATACATGTCCATGTATCTATTCTCCACCAAACTATGCAACACACTTTTTAGGTAAGGGAATTCCAATAGAGTTTTCCAATGAGAAAGCCAGAGACTCTTAATGAAATACAGCGTCCTGTGGGACTTTGTGAGGTTCATTGTGTGTCTCATCAGTAAATGCATAGTGAATCAGCTCCGCCCCAGAAGAGCTGGCCTTTGGTCAGAAATCTCTAGAACAGTTCATCCTTTAGTTGTATGCAAACTGTTGGGGAAGGCGAGATGATTTAGTAATAACCAGTGCGACAAAGTTATGAATTTGTCGTGTATTTATGAAAAAAGGAAAGTTTACTTTTTAAATTCAGGTAGTGGTGGGAAAATAATAGGACCCCAAAGTCTTGTTCTCCTTTCCCAAGTGTTTTCGTCATCCAGGTACTTCAGAGTGAAGCCATGATCTGCAGGACAGAAGCGTAGTGATACTCCCCAGGGGAAAGTAGAGCAGACATGGATCTGGAATGTTCTTCCTGTTTTCTCTCCGCATTCTCCCTTGATCAGATTTATAGACAGAGTTAAAAGTAGGAAGGACTTCCCTGGAGGCTCAGAGGATAAAGAACCTGCCTGCAATACAGAAGACCTGGGTTCAGTCCCTGGGTCAAGAAGATTGCCTGGAGAAGGGCATGACAACCCACTCCAGTGTTCTTGCTTGGGGAATTCCACGGACAGAGGAGCCTGGCAGGCTACAGTCCATGGGGTCGCAAAGAGTCGAACATGACTGAGCCACTAACACTTTCACTTTCAAAGCTAGGAAGAGGCTCCTTTTTGGGGTCATGTTTGGACCTGGGAGTAATTGGATCAGACAGAGAACGCCTGCTGGAGAAGTGGAAGTGATCAGTAGCTGTTAAAAGGGGGCAGACCCCGTCGTAAACAGCGTCACTTCCTGTGACCTGGACAACGGAGGAGGACCAAGCGGAGAGAGCCAAGTGTGGAGGAGAGAGAAAGTATTCCATGAGGAACACGGAATTAACATGAAACCGACACGATTCACCCACAGCACATTTTTATTTTTATTTTGTTAAAGTTTACTTTATATTGGAGTATACCGGATAAACATTGTTGTGAGTGTCAGGTGGACATCAAAGGGACTCAACCATACATGTCCATGTATCTATTCTCCACCAAACTATGCAACACACTTTTTAGGTAAGGGAATTCCAATAGAGTTTTCCAATGAGAAAGCCAGAGACTCTTAATGAAATACAGCGTCCTGTGGGACTTTGTGAGGTTCATTGTGTGTCTCATCAGTAAATGCATAGTGAATCAGCTCCGCCCCAGAAGAGCTGGCCTTTGGTCAGAAATCTCTAGAACAGTTCATCCTTTAGTTGTATGCAAACTGTTGGGGAAGGCGAGATGATTTAGTAATAACCAGTGCGACAAAGTTATGAATTTGTCGTGTATTTATGAAAAAAGGAAAGTTTACTTTTTAAATTCAGGTAGTGGTGGGAAAATAATAGGACCCCAAAGTCTTGTTCTCCTTTCCCAAGTGTTTTCGTCATCCAGGTACTTCAGAGTGAAGCCATGATCTGCAGGACAGAAGCGTAGTGATACTCCCCAGGGGAAAGTAGAGCAGACATGGATCTGGAATGTTCTTCCTGTTTTCTCTCCGCATTCTCCCTTGATCAGATTTATAGACAGAGTTAAAAGTAGGAAGGACTTCCCTGGAGGCTCAGAGGATAAAGAACCTGCCTGCAATACAGAAGACCTGGGTTCAGTCCCTGGGTCAAGAAGATTGCCTGGAGAAGGGCATGACAACCCACTCCAGTGTTCTTGCTTGGGGAATTCCACGGACAGAGGAGCCTGGCAGGCTACAGTCCATGGGGTCGCAAAGAGTCGAACATGACTGAGCCACTAACACTTTCACTTTCAAAGCTAGGAAGAGGCCTTCACACAGAGTGTTGGTTGGAGTCATGTTTGGAACTAGTTTCTATTTCTCCTATAAGCCTCTTGAACTTTGGCACAAGTTCTGTATGAACGGGACTCATCAGAGGCAAACACTTTTATCTCGAGCCTTGCTTTCTATGACAGTCAGTCGGTGCCTTTATTAGAAGGGTGAGCAGATTTCCTGCTCAGTTGGGTTTTTGTTTGCTTGTTTTATTTTTTAATCCTTTAACAAAAATTACCTGTCAGCCTAAGGAATTTCCAAGTTAAATTTTGTTTCAGTGCTCAGGAAACCAAATTATTATATTTCCAGATTTCCTCTGACTTTTGCTGCCATTCACAATGAAGGAGGAAAAAGTGGACTCCTTTGATGTAGGGGGAAAAAAGGCAATATATCACTTCTCTGAAAGAACATTTCTCAGTCTCTCATGTGAAAAAGGATTAGCACCTCCAACAAAGGTCCTGGAGATCACAGAATCGGCAGCAGCACCAAACAGTATTCCAAAGGAGAGGAAAAACTGTATTTGAGCAAGAGTGTTTGTCCTGGCAAACAGAAGCTTTTTAATAACTGCAAATCTGGGATAATGGCGTACCCTCCTCAGCATCGCCCCCTAAATCCTCAGACAACCAGTTTAAGTGGAGTGAAGTCAACCTTTGCTTTAAAATAGAAATACAGTCTTATCAAAATGCAGTTGGTTTTTTTTTTTTTCTCACAAACTGGTTCAGCATATCTATCTTTAGTTCATAGGGACTATGTATTTATGGATAACATTGTTGGGAAGATTCATCTTTGACCCTCTCTTATTCAACAAAAGTTCCATGGTAAGGTCACTTGCCTCTGTTTTGATTCATAGAAGTTATTCAGCATCCTGCCTGAATTAATTTATTAACCTTTTTAACTGAATGCCTATTAGAAGGGAAGAGAGTCTCCTCTGACTTTCCAACACATTGAAGAATCCGTATGCAGTGGGCAGAAGAGGCTGTGGGAAGTAAGAAAGTGTTAAATTTCTGTGTGGCAGAAAAACCAAGAGAAAAATTTTGTTAAACAGGACTGGGCGAAAGCTTTGCTTTTTTGCAGGCCTTCACTTGTCTCCTCTTTTTAGTCTCACATAGATTCTTTCTAAAATGGAGAGAACGAAAGGGCTCCGACTTAAAGTAGTGATAATAATAACACCTTTACTCATGTAGCACTTGAGACCATCTGAAATCCTCTCTGCTAGTCTGAAGCTTCAAAGTCTGGATGGCTTTGGCTCCCTACGTTGCTTGATCCTCTTGAATGAAAGACTCCAGTGGGAGGGGAGAGGGGCCGATGGAGCTAGCAGCGTGAGCCCCGAGATAAGGCATACGCCGCCAGACTGTCCTTCAGAGCCTCCTTCCAAAAAAGAAATTCTGACGACTCTTAACTTTAACTTTGAAATCAAAATCATTTTTGTCCACATGGACACCTCAGGCAGACTCTTCGTTTAATTTACTCTTTGCAGAAAAAAATCCCGGTCTTCGGTAGCTAGTCAGTAACCCTCTGACCTTTCAGTAAATATCCAAGTAAAGCTTTGAAATTAGGGTGTTTAGTGTTTTATGGCCCAGAATAAAAATCTCCAATTCTGTTTCCAAATAGTGTTGCCTCAACACATTTTATTAAGCTCTTGACACATTCAGCCGTGTGTATTTTGTAAAGTTCCTATGGTTATTGTTTTACAATAGCTGCTTCCAGAAGCATTGTAAGGGTTTCAATTAATCAGCCCTTTGTGTGCTTCAGACTATGCAAATTTATCACATCAAACCATTCAACTGCTCATGGGAAAGCCGTGTAAAAACTGTATTGTCTTCTAGCGCCTCCTCTCATTGAGAGTGATGTTTTAATAAAAAAAAGCCCTATTTATGGATAACATTGTTGGGAAGATTCATCTTTGACCCTCTCTTATTCAACAAAAGTTCCATGGTAAGGTCACTTGCCTCTGTTTTGATTCATAGAAGTTATTCAGCATCCTGCCTGAATTAATTTATTAACCTTTTTAACTGAATGCCTATTAGAAGGGAAGAGAGTCTCCTCTGACTTTCCAACACATTGAAGAATCCGTATGCAGTGGGCAGAAGAGGCTGTGGGAAGTAAGAAAGTGTTAAATTTCTGTGTGGCAGAAAAACCAAGAGAAAAATTTTGTTAAACAGGACTGGGCGAAAGCTTTGCTTTTTTGCAGGCCTTCACTTGTCTCCTCTTTTTAGTCTCACATAGATTCTTTCTAAAATGGAGAGAACGAAAGGGCTCCGACTTAAAGTAGTGATAATAATAACACCTTTACTCATGTAGCACTTGAGACCATCTGAAATCCTCTCTGCTAGTCTGAAGCTTCAAAGTCTGGATGGCTTTGGCTCCCTACGTTGCTTGATCCTCTTGAATGAAAGACTCCAGTGGGAGGGGAGAGGGGCCGATGGAGCTAGCAGCGTGAGCCCCGAGATAAGGCATACGCCGCCAGACTGTCCTTCAGAGCCTCCTTCCAAAAAAGAAATTCTGACGACTCTTAACTTTAACTTTGAAATCAAAATCATTTTTGTCCACATGGACACCTCAGGCAGACTCTTCGTTTAATTTACTCTTTGCAGAAAAAAATCCCGGTCTTCGGTAGCTAGTCAGTAACCCTCTGACCTTTCAGTAAATATCCAAGTAAAGCTTTGAAATTAGGGTGTTTAGTGTTTTATGGCCCAGAATAAAAATCTCCAATTCTGTTTCCAAATAGTGTTGCCTCAACACATTTTATTAAGCTCTTGACACATTCAGCCGTGTGTATTTTGTAAAGTTCCTATGGTTATTGTTTTACAATAGCTGCTTCCAGAAGCATTGTAAGGGTTTCAATTAATCAGCCCTTTGTGTGCTTCAGACTATGCAAATTTATCACATCAAACCATTCAACTGCTCATGGGAAAGCCGTGTAAAAACTGTATTGTCTTCTAGCGCCTCCTCTCATTGAGAGTGATGTTTTAATAAGAAAGCTAATCAAGTTTTCTTATGCATTATTTATCTGTTAACATGTAAGGAAGAGCCGAATTAAAATTATGTCAACTGGGATATGGCAAGTGATGTGATAGATCTGGAAGCGATTCAACAACAGAACAAAGCTAATATGATTCAACAGTTTTTTTTTTTTTTTTTCCTACTCCCCTGCCCCTTGGGATTATTTAAGGTGGTGGGGTGGAGAATAAAAGAAGGTTAATTCAATAACTGGAAAGGGGGTAAAGGAAGAAAGGAGTAACCACCTGTGTTAGCCTTCCCGTTTTGATTTAGAGATCTGCATTTCTGAATATGTAAAGGCTTATTGAGACGAATTTGTTCAAAGTAGAAACACTTCTTATTGAACACGAACAGTCGAACTTGAAAGCATTCCTGCTGCTTCTTCAGCCCCCTTTAGCACCATATTCATCAGCAGTAAGCTACTCTGCCCTGGAAATCCGCAGCCCAGGGCCTGTGAAGTTCTCCTGCGTGAAGTGACCTGCCCGGCCCAGCGGAGTGAGGGAGCTGCCTTTCCGCCCCTTGAGCCCCGTTAGTGCCTGTGCATCCGCCCCTTCCTTCCATTCATTAAGTCGGTCTCCTTTGCCTGGCTAGTTTGCCTCCTGCTGAGAGTAATTAGGTTTCTTATATAATCATAATTCCTTGTGTTTAGATGCTGCCTTTCTCCGAGGACCTGAAAGTACCTCTCAGACATGAGCTCATCGGTTCTTCTGACACAGTGGCCTCATGAGATAGGTGCGCTAATTATTCCCATTCCAAAGACCCAACAACTGAGGCTCACCAAACCGTGATGCTTTCCCCGCCTAGGTAACAACATCAGTTGAACAGCACAAAGTCAGGTCTCCCAATTCCTTGAGGCCCTGCCCTACACAGGTGTCAGTGTCCAAGGGGTGAGGAGCCTTTTATAGAAGGCGTGCCCCCTGCCCCGACATCGGAACCTCGTTGATGCCGGGCTTCGCAGTGATGACGCCATCCCCGGACACCAGGCCTCTTCCTCTCGCGCTGTGACCAATAGAGACACACGGCAGCATCGTTTCACCTCGTTCTGTACTCAGAGTGTGAAACCATGCAGAATAAATAGCCTCATCTGACCTGTACCCACAGAAAGTAAAAGCTGGCCGTGTAGACGCTCATCAGTGTCGTTGCAGCACGCTGTACTGCTGCCCGACCGGCGCTGCGTCGCTCAGCATCAGAGCGGGGCGAGCTGAACGGTCCAGGGGCCTTCGTGGTCCGCGTCCAGTCCGCTCCTCGCTCGGGGCACCTCTGGGGTGGACCGCGTCCCTGACCCTCTTCCCGTCCCCAGCTCTGTCCTGGCACTTGTCACACAGCCTGGTCACTGAGGGAAATGAGTCTCTTCTCACTCAGAAAAGAGTAAAAATACCTATCTACCCAAGGATGGTAAAGTTACTCTGAAAGTAGTTATACACAGAAGGTAGACTTGCTACAGACAATTTTTTAAAATTAGAAAGTGAAGCAGTGTGTGATGCTAAGGGGAGACCTGGCTGTCCACAGAAGAGAAAACCCTTTGCTAGCTGGTTCTCGCATATTAAAATCACACCAAAAATAGCTCTCAGATTAAAGATGTAGTTTTATCTTTAGCCAGCTGTTACTTGCTTTCCGTCTTTGTATGGTAATATAAAACTTTAATTTTTTTGCATATCTTTTTTCCTCACATTCTTACCTTTCTTTTTTCTCTGTTTGGATTACCTTAAGACTAGTTTGTTTTTGGTTTTTTAAACCCACAGATGACTTTTGAATAACTGAGTAACTGTTTATGACTAGAAATACTTTCTACAAGTGATTCGTCAGATTAACTGGACTTTTACTGGGTAAACCTATTCTTTTTTTTTTTTTTTTAAGATTTATTTATTTATTTATTTATTGGGGAGTGGGGAGGGAGGGGAGCAGGCAGGCCACTTCTCTTGGTCTTTCATTTGTCTATTTTCATCCATCTTTGTTCTTTGGCCCATGTGGGCCTCCCATCCCGGTGGCTTCTGTTGTCGCAGAGCACCAGCTCTGGGCGCATGCGCTCCAGAGCTCCGGCTCGGGAATTGGACACATCCGTCCAGCCGCTCCCCGGACACCAGGCCTCTTCCTCCGCTGTGACCAATAGACACACGGCAGCATCGTTTCACCTCGTTCTGTACTCAGAGTGTGAAACCATGCAGAATAAATAGCCTCATCTGACCTGTACCCACAGAAAGTAAAAGCTGGCCGTGTAGACGCTCATCAGTGTCGTTGCAGCACGCTGTACTGCTGCCCGACCGGCGCTGCGTCGCTCAGCATCAGAGCGGGGCGAGCTGAACGGTCCAGGGGCCTTCGTGGTCCGCGTCCAGTCCGCTCCTCGCTCGGGGCACCTCTGGGGTGGACCGCGTCCCTGACCCTCTTCCCGTCCCCAGCTCTGTCCTGGCACTTGTCACACAGCCTGGTCACTGAGGGAAATGAGTCTCTTCTCACTCAGAAAAGAGTAAAAATACCTATCTACCCAAGGATGGTAAAGTTACTCTGAAAGTAGTTATACACAGAAGGTAGACTTGCTACAGACAATTTTTTAAAATTAGAAAGTGAAGCAGTGTGTGATGCTAAGGGGAGACCTGGCTGTCCACAGAAGAGAAAACCCTTTGCTAGCTGGTTCTCGCATATTAAAATCACACCAAAAATAGCTCTCAGATTAAAGATGTAGTTTTATCTTTAGCCAGCTGTTACTTGCTTTCCCGTCTTTGTATGGTAATATAAAACTTTAATTTTTTTGCATATCTTTTTTCCTCACATTCTTACCTTTCTTTTTTCTCTGTTTGGATTACCTTAAGACTAGTTTGTTTTTGGTTTTTTAAACCCACAGATGACTTTTGAATAACTGAGTAACTGTTTATGACTAGAAATACTTTCTACAAGTGATTCGTCAGATTAACTGGACTTTTACTGGGTAAACCTATTCTTTTTTTTTTTTTTTTAAGATTTATTTATTTATTTATTTATTGGGGAGTGGGGAGGGAGGGGAGCAGGCAGGCCACTTCTCTTGGTCTTTCATTTGTCTATTTTCATCCATCTTTGTTCTTTGGCCCATGTGGGCCTCCCATCCCGGTGGCTTCTGTTGTCGCAGAGCACCAGCTCTGGGCGCATGCGCTCCAGAGCTCCGGCTCGGTAATTGGACACATCCGTCCAGCCGCTCCGCGGCACGTGGGATCTTCCCAGGCCAGGGATCAAACCAGCGCCCCTTGCACTGCAAGGCGGTGTCCTTACCCACTGGACCACCAGGGAAGCCCTAAACCTATTCTTTTTTTTTTTTTTTAATCGTATTTATTTATCTTTTGGAGGATGGGGTGGGAAGGGAGGGGGATGGGCGGGCCACTTCCACTGGTCATTCATTCCTCCGTTTTCATCCGTCTTTGTTCTTTGGCTCCTGTGGGCCTCCCATCGCGGTGGCCACAGTTGTTGCAGAGCACCGGCTCTGGACTCACACGCGCCAGAGCTCTGGCTCGGTAATTGGACACATCGGTCCAGCCGCTCCGCGGCACGTGGGATCTTCCCAGGCGGGGGATCGAACCAGTGCCCCTTGCATTGCAAGGCGGTGTCTTTACCCAGTGGACCACCAGGGGAAGCCCTCTAAACCTATTCTTAAAATGATTTATGTGTTGTTCTGCGAAACCACAGAAATAGAAACAGCAAATGGATGTAAGAGCCTCCAGCGTCTGGTCTGTGACACAGAGAACTGTGGCAGCGAGTCCCCGGACTTGCCTTTCCTGTGTGGCTTGGCGGTCAGTCCTTTGGCTTCTGGAGACTTCCGACAGGCTTCGCCTTTACCGCCTGAAATCCATTAAGGTGCATGGGGATGGCATGATATTTCATTGACTGGGTGTCTGTAGAATCTTTCTGCTCCTTCTGTGTTCCAGTGTTTCCCTCTTGTCTGTTTTCATCTGTGAAAAGTTCTGTAGTATCATCTGTGGTCTAATTCCCACTTGGCCGCTGCGAGTGTCTGAAGGTTCCAGGCCTGTGACACTGGTGTATTTGCATTCCACTGCCAGGAGGTTGTGCTGTTAACAATGGGGTTGAGACACCAGCATGAGCCAGTGCGGGGGATGAAATTTTATTTTAAAATCTGAAATGCTGCGTAAGCATTTAAGGTATGAATCAGGAATTGCCTCACAACAGCTTCCATTAGATATGGTGTGTTTGTAGTCCATCCTCTTTTCAAGGATCCAGGGGGTGTTAACACCCTGAAGTGTACTGCATATCATTTACATTCTTAAATCAGCCTGAAAGAAAAGTAACTAACTTTTTAAGAGTTCTAAAGATTGGAGGTTTTTATGCCTATGTTCCTGGAGGGACCAGAGTTTTCATGTTTTCCTTTGAAAACTAAGAGCGGAGAACAAAAAAACCTTCCTGCTTTGATTAAAGATTTGAATACTTCTGAAACAGAAATACCTTTTAAAAAAAAAAAAAAAAGGGAAGGAACGTCTGGTCCTAAGATCGAGAACTCTCTCCCCCAAGGCCTAATGAATTCTGTAAAATACAAACTTTAAAAAAATCATCCGTCTCATTTGAGATTTGAGATCATCAAATTCTGTCTAAATATTTTGTTTTTACCTCTAAGCTCATTATGGTGTCTTTGTGTTAACTTGTATTAAAATCTGTCAGCTCTGACTGGTCTCATAAGCACAGCCAGCGGACCAGAATAAGTTAATTATTTACTTGTGTCACCAGTGCGCCTCATCTAATGAAATGCACAGCTGTGTTGGATCTGCAGTTGGATGTGTAGCTCCCATTGTCCCGCAAGTCAGCAGAGGGTAGAAGCCGCGGTGATGGAGATCACTCAGTTCTTTCTGCTGTTCTGGCTTTATGTGTCAATTTCATGGATCTTTTATCATTCACTTTCACACAAAAAAAACAACACAGGCCTGTCTGCTATGGGAACCATCTTGGCATATAAAAGGGTTTTCAGAGCCTAAAGTAATTTTAAGTTAGCTAAGATTTAATTTTTGGCTTACAGGTGCCCTGATGATTGGCCCAAGCAGTTCCTATTAAAACTGGTGTCCGTTTTGCAGTGTTTCCCTCTTGTCTGTTTTCATCTGTGAAAAGTTCTGTAGTATCATCTGTGGGCTAATTCCCACGGGGCCGCGGGGAGTGTCTGAAGGTTCCAGGCCTGTGACACTGGTGTATTTGCATTCCACTGCCAGGAGGTTGTGCTGTTAACAATGGGGTTGAGACACCAGCATGAGCCAGTGCGGGGGATGAAATTTTATTTTAAAATCTGAAATGCTGCGTAAGCATTTAAGGTATGAATCAGGAATTGCCTCACAACAGCTTCCATTAGATATGGTGTGTTTGTAGTCCATCCTCTTTTCAAGGATCCAGGGGGTGTTAACACCCTGAAGTGTACTGCATATCATTTACATTCTTAAATCAGCCTGAAAGAAAAGTAACTAACTTTTTAAGAGTTCTAAAGATTGGAGGTTTTTATGCCTATGTTCCTGGAGGGACCAGAGTTTTCATGTTTTCCTTTGAAAACTAAGAGCGGAGAACAAAAAAACCTTCCTGCTTTGATTAAAGATTTGAATACTTCTGAAACAGAAATACCTTTTAAAAAAAAAAAAAAAAGGGAAGGAACGTCTGGTCCTAAGATCGAGAACTCTCTCCCCCAAGGCCTAATGAATTCTGTAAAATACAAACTTTAAAAAAATCATCCGTCTCATTTGAGATTTGAGATCATCAAATTCTGTCTAAATATTTTGTTTTTACCTCTAAGCTCATTATGGTGTCTTTGTGTTAACTTGTATTAAAATCTGTCAGCTCTGACTGGTCTCATAAGCACAGCCAGCGGACCAGAATAAGTTAATTATTTACTTGTGTCACCAGTGCGCCTCATCTAATGAAATGCACAGCTGTGTTGGATCTGCAGTTGGATGTGTAGCTCCCATTGTCCCGCAAGTCAGCAGAGGGTAGAAGCCGCGGTGATGGAGATCCCTCAGTTCTTTCTGCTGTTCTGGCTTTCTGTGTCAATTTCATGGATCTTTTATCATTCACTTTCACACAAAACAAACAACACAGGCCTGTCTGCTATGGGAACCATCTTGGCATATAAAAGGGTTTTCAGAGCCTAAAGTAATTTTAAGTTAGCTAAGATTTAATTTTTGGCTTACAGGTGCCCTTGATTCAGATGTGGCCCAAGCAGTTCCTATTACAGAATGGGGGGAAAAAAAAAAACCTGAAAGTGACTTACGTAACCCGTATGTTTTAAAACTGCACTGTCAGTAAAGGGGCTGATAAGAGAATAGATTTCCAAGAAAGGCAGCAGTCTACCAAATATTCATCAGATTTCAAGCAGAGTTGTTATTGGAGACTCAGATCTCAGGGGAGGGATCCTTGCTTCCATTTTAACCACAAGATGAAGTTACATTTGCTTGATGGAACGAGTCAGCTAAGACAGAATACAGAATGCAAATCATGTCTCTCCTCACCCTCCCCCAACCCAAGTGTGTCCAGCTTCCGCAGAGGGCCCCGCACCTCACTCCCGCCTTCTCCCGCCAGGGTGAGCAGGCAGCTTCCCCTCGAGCCGACGCCAGCACCCCCCTGTGAACTGCTGCTGAAGAGGAGGTGCCCAAGCTTTCCTTCAGTTTTGTTTTTAAGGGATGTAGCCGAACCCTGCCCCTCCCCACCAGCAAAAGTGACATTCTCCCCCAAGCACGTCCAGGGACTGGCCTCTGCAGGAGTTGCTGTTTTTAACATTTTGTTCACTGCTAAACAATGTTGTTGTCGGTTGCATCTAGATTTACAATTTGATCTCTTTCACAGTGTATTTCCCAGTGGCCCCAGTGTTTTGTCGGATAATTTCAGTGTGGACAAGATGGATTTTTGGAGGGAAGAAAGGCGACTCTGCTTGATTTAAATTCTCACACATTGTAGCTGAGTTTGCAATCAAGTGAACTGACTGTTTCTCTGCTTGATGTAGGAAAGCATATGTTCTTCATGATAAACCATGCAGTTTCAACCAAGAAACCAGTTCAGTTCTACAAACTCTAGATTTCAGCTTCATAAACCTAATTACCATGTTGTTGGCAGTGACTGGAAGTCCGAGTATTGATAACTGATGCCAATTAGACAACTGGTACTCTTTTTTCTGTCAGCTTCAGGTCTTGGTGGTTATAATACATCACACAAAAAAATTTCTTTTAAAATAGTTTGAACAATCATGTAGGAACCAAACTGAGGAAAGAAACATTTCTCTGAGGACAGTTTCTTCTTCTTAAGAGGTACAGACGGTTGACAACTTTGTGTGCAAAGGAAAAGAAATAGTAAAGCATCTCTCCCTTGGTCCAGTGCCTTCATACTCTAGTTTCCTAATTCTGAATTATGTAGATGGTGGTTAGCAATCTAAATTGTGCCCTTGTATTCCTCTTACCAACAAACAAGTCAGAGGAATTTAAAACTGTTTAAGTGGTAAGATTTTAGAGGTTAGATTTTACCTCTGGAGGACAGAATAATACTTAGGAAGTACAAATGATTTAAGAGACCATCAGTAGAGTGCAAAGAGCTGGTCGGGTTTGATTTTGTCTTCATGCTTAGAATTTCATTTCTAATTCTTGCCTTTTCTTCCAAGAATAATTTGACCTTTGATTTTCTTGTTCAACTTCACAACTTCAGTCCAAGGTCACTTTTCTGATGAGCTCTCAGTTATAGAAATTAGGGTTCCTTAGGGCAGCGTAGGGGGCAGAAACCAGCCCACCAGCCAGGGCTTGGCTGCCAGGAGGTAAACCTGTCAGCAACATCCATCACACACAAGTATTCCTTGTCCCAGGTTTAAAATCACAATTTAAACACACCCTTCACTCGGTCAGCTGCGTGTTTGGTGGTCAGAGAACTTGTACGCCTGGGATCTGGGTACGGCGGGTAGCACGTCACGAGCTGGCTGACACAAAGCGAGGTTGCTGCTGACTTGCCGCTTCAGGCCCCCGGGGCCAGGGCTGCTCACCCCTCTCCCTGGCGGAGAGGCTGGGCGGCCAGTTGACGGCACGCTGTGCGTCATACCAGCAGGCTGGCCACAGGCTGTGCGGCCTTTCCACCAGGACAGTCGTTTTCAAACTGTTTGTCTAGCAGGATGGTTGGAGATTGCCTTTGTTCCTCTTGATAGAGACCACGGAGAAGGTTTGAGAGCAACGGAAATAGAGATGGCGGCAGGGAAATCCCAATTCAGTTCTGTATTTCTTGCTTTCTGCCGACCTGCAGTACGTGACACAGAATCGTCTCTCCCCAGGTGTCTGCGGCTTGATTGTCCCCCAGGAAGACATGCCATTCTGTGACTCTGGCATCTGTCCTGACATCATCATGAACCCCCATGGTTTCCCATCTCGAATGACGGTCAGTACATTTTTCAGAGACACCGCTTTTTTGGGAAAAGGGCAGGCACTTGGAGGAGATGGGACCCTGGGGCCCTTTGACCTCTTCCCAATTAAATAGGCTCCTCGACTCTGACCAGGTGGGCTGCTCTGCTCTACCAAGGGAAGGCGGGGAGATCTGGGCTGTCCTTTGAGGACAGTCTTCTGGGTGATGAACTTGCCCCCGGCAGAAGATGCTGTTGTGTCAAGCCTAATGCACCTCCCTCTCCATGGTTATTGTTCCTTCAGCCTGGCTCCGCTGCTTAGCAGCTGTGGGGCTTCAAAGTCGCCTAACCCTCTGTATTTCCAAGAATAATTTGACCTTTGATTTTCTTGTTCAACTTCACAACTTCAGTCCAAGGTCACTTTTCTGATGAGCTCTCAGTTATAGAAATTAGGGTTCCTTAGGGCAGCGTAGGGGGCAGAAACCAGCCCACCAGCCAGGGCTTGGCTGCCAGGAGGTAAACCTGTCAGCAACATCCATCACACACAAGTATTCCTTGTCCCAGGTTTAAAATCACAATTTAAACACACCCTTCACTCGGTCAGCTGCGTGTTTGGTGGTCAGAGAACTTGTACGCCTGGGATCTGGGTACGGCGGGTAGCACGTCACGAGCTGGCTGACACAAAGCGAGGTTGCTGCTGACTTGCCGCTTCAGGCCCCCGGGGCCAGGGCTGCTCACCCCTCTCCCTGGCGGAGAGGCTGGGCGGCCAGTTGACGGCACGCTGTGCGTCATACCAGCAGGCTGGCCACAGGCTGTGCGGCCTTTCCACCAGGACAGTCGTTTTCAAACTGTTTGTCTAGCAGGATGGTTGGAGATTGCCTTTGTTCCTCTTGATAGAGACCACGGAGAAGGTTTGAGAGCAACGGAAATAGAGATGGCGGCAGGGAAATCCCAATTCAGTTCTGTATTTCTTGCTTTCTGCCGACCTGCAGTACGTGACACAGAATCGTCTCTCCCCAGGTGTCTGCGGCTTGATTGTCCCCCAGGAAGACATGCCATTCTGTGACTCTGGCATCTGTCCTGACATCATCATGAACCCCCATGGTTTCCCATCTCGAATGACGGTCAGTACATTTTTCAGAGACACCGCTTTTTTGGAAGAGGGCAGGCACTTGGAGGAGATGGGACCCTGGGGCCCTTTGACCTCTTCCCAATTAAATAGGCTCCTCGACTCTGACCAGGTGGGCTGCTCTGCTCTACCAAGGGAAGGCGGGGAGATCTGGGCTGTCCTTTGAGGACAGTCTTCTGGGTGATGAACTTGCCCCCGGCAGAAGATGCTGTTGTGTCAAGCCTAATGCACCTCCCTCTCCATGGTTATTGTTCCTTCAGCCTGGCTCCGCTGCTTAGCAGCTGTGGGGCTTCAAAGTCGCCTAACCCCTCTGTATTTCCATTTCCTCCTGTGTGAACGGAGGGAGATAACAGCACCCATCCCATCAGGGTTTTGGAGACATAAACTTAGGTCACAGTAAGCGAAGATAAATATTTACTGCTATTAATTCATCACTCATTGAGAGTAACAGTCTCATAATCTTTGGGAGAAGTAGTGAAAGTGTTAGTCGCTCAGTCATGTCCACCTCTTTGTGACCCCATGGCCTGTAGCCCACCAGGCTCCTCCGTCCAAGGAATTCTTCAGGCAAGAATACTGGAGTGGGTTGCCGTTCCCTTCTCCAGGGGATCTTCACGACCCAGGGATCAAACCCAGGTCTCCTGCACTGCAGGCAGATTCCTTACCACCTGAGCCACCAGGGAAGCCCAGAGCTGAATAAAGCAACAAAACGCCTCCACCACAGGAGGCACTCACGGACTCTGTTCACATCCCACAGGTGGGGAAGCTCATCGAGCTGCTGGCAGGCAAGGCCGGCGTGTTAGACGGCAGATTCCACTACGGCACAGCATTTGGAGGCAGTAAAGTGAAGGACGTGTGCGAGGACCTTGTCCGCCATGGCTATAACTACCTGGGGAAAGACTACGTTACATCTGGCATCACCGGGTGAGTGTGTGTTTAGACATCTTAAAGAAGAAGTATGGTCTCATTAAAGTAAAAGTGCGATAAGACATAAGAACCCTTAAGACACATAGCCTGACTCCCTTAAGAAATCTGAAACAAGAAAATCCAGATTTGCTGTGGACGTGGCAGCTCAGCTCTGGTGGTCACGACTTCGAAGTATGTGTGTCCCGTCAACAGACTATACACCTTTCCTGGTGTTACGTGTGAATTACATCTCAGTGAAAGACCAAACTTAGAAAACTGAAGATTCCCTGTGACTCTTTGGTAAAGAACTCACCTGCCAATGCAGGAGACACAGATCTGATTCCTGATCCGGGAAGATCCCCTGCAGAAGGACAGGGCTACCCACTCCAGTATTCTTGCCTGGGAAATCCCACGGACGAGGGGCCTGGTGGGCTACTGTCTGAGGCTCGTGCTCTGCAGCAAGAGAAGCCACCGCAATGAGAAGCCTGCCCACTCCAACAAGGAGTAGCCCCCACTCACAACAACTAGAGAAAAGCACACATGCCAGCGAAGACCCAGCACAGCCAAAAATATAAACAAATACATAAAATTACTTTTTGAAAAATTAGAAAACGTTTAAGTTAAGGAATGCTGTTTTGCTGAGGAGGCTCTCATTTAAAAAGTTGAAAAAAGGGACTTCCCTGGTGGTCCAGTGGCTAAGACTCAGAGTTCCCAATGCAGGTGACCTGGGTTCGATTCCTGGTCAGGGAACTAGATCCCACATGCTGTAGCTAAGACCCAGTACAGCCAAATAAATAAATTAAAAAAAAAAAAAAAAAGTTGAAAAGATCTTACTCATTGAAGTATGATTTCTACACAACCTTTAAAGAACACGTCAGTTGCCTATAATACAGTCTCTTAACTGTTGACCTTTCTCTGCACTGCTATGATGAATTTCAGGTATTTTGTGTTCTGACCGATAGCCGGAGGCCTGATATTTGCACATTCATTCACCGATGGCCAGTGAAACACCTAACATGCTTGGTACTAAGTATGTTACAGTGGCTAGAATAGACACGGTCCCTGCCCTGTGGGGCTGACTGTTGAGATTTGTTACTAGACATTACAAGACAAGAAAAAAGGTAACTTCTTAGTAGGGCTTACCCTGACTATTTACTTTAAAAAACTACGACTCAGGATTGCGCATTTTTTTGCTATATTTTTCTCTGCGGCATTCATCATTATCCAATTTACTATGTAATAATGCCGTGTAATATCGTTATCTGTCTCTTCAACCAGAATGAGGCTTGTCTGTTTTGTTTACTGTTTTATTTCCAGTGTCTAGCATAGACACTGACATACAGCAGGTATTCCATAAAGGTCCATTGAATACATGATTAAAATGAATAAATGCAAGTACAGATCGCTCTCACCCAAAATGAAGACACAGAATAGGTTAGAAAACCCCTGTTAGGAAGTGGTGTTCCATTGGAAGTATGGAGAATGAGAAGAGGCATTTGAGAGTGTTCCATGCAGAGGAACAGTATGCTGAAGAGTTTACTTGGGAAAAGCAGGTGATAATCAGAGAAATAACAAAAGCACAGTCTAATGCCTAACAGTGATGGGTGCTGTGAGGAAGGTAAAACCCAGGTGAGAGCTGAGACGGCGCGCTGGCCTGGGGTGCTGAGGTAGGAAGACGCCACCTCTGGAGAAGGTGATCAGGGTGCGTCTTTCTGAGAAAGTGACGTGTTAGAGCCACACGAGTACCTGATGAAAGAATGTTTCGGGCAGAGGGGATACACAGAGGCTCTGAGGCAGACAGGCTTGCTACATTTGAAGGATGAAGAGGCCAGTGTCTCTAAAGTAGAGTTAGTGGTGGGGCAAGGGAAGAGAAAATGAGAGCCAGGTTGTAGTTAGACCTGTGGCCATGACACACAGTCTGCGTGGCACTGATTCTGACTGTCATGGAAATCACTGGGAATTTAGAGCAGAAGAATGACCTGCTGTGGTCTCTACCTAGAAGGACTCACACTCGCCCGCTGTGTGAAGAAGATTGTAGCAGGGAGGCAGTGGGAGGCTGGTCCCCCACGGTCCAGGAGAAGGAAGGGGGCTGACGAGAGTGGAGGCAGTGACGAGGGGCAGTTCCCAGTATACCCTTCCACCGTCTGCTCACGTGTTTTCACTGTTCTTCTTGACTGAATGAAAGCTTCTTTAAATCATATAGTGCTTTACGGTTTTTAAGTTTCACACATGATTTTGCATAATCCCATGATAACCCTTCTTTTTCCTACCTCTATACTCTCCTTCCTCTCCCCACTGATAACCACTAGTTTGTTCTTTATATCTGAGTCTGATTCTTTTTTATTTACTAATCCGTTACAACTTTTGGGGGGGGCCACTTCTATTGGTCTTTCATTATCATCTCTGTGCCCCGAACTTTCTCCACCCTGTTTTTACTGTTTTATTTCCAGTGTCTAGCATAGACACTGACATCAGAGTATTCCATAAAGGTCCATTGAATACATGATTAAAATGAATAAATGCAAGTACAGATCGCTCTCACCCAAAATGAAGACACAGAATAGGTTAGAAAACCCTGTTAGGAAGTGGTGTTCCATTGGAAGTATGGAGAATGAGAAGAGGCATTTGAGAGTGTTCCATGCAGAGGAACAGTATGCTGAAGAGTTTACTTGGGAAAAGCAGGTGATAATCAGAGAAATAACAAAAGCACAGTCTAATGCCTAACAGTGATGGGTGCTGTGAGGAAGGTAAAACCCAGGTGAGAGCTGAGACGGCGCTGGCCTGGGGTGCTGAGGTAGGAAGACGCCACCTCTGGAGAAGGTGATCAGGGTGCGTCTTTCTGAGAAAGTGACGTGTTAGAGCCACACGAGTACCTGATGAAAGAATGTTTCGGGCAGAGGGGATACACAGAGGCTCTGAGGCAGACAGGCTTGCTACATTTGAAGGATGAAGAGGCCAGTGTCTCTAAAGTAGAGTTAGTGGTGGGGCAAGGGAAGAAAAAATGAGAGCCAGGTTGTAGTTAGACCTGTGGCCATGACACACAGTCTGCGTGGCACTGATTCTGACTGTCATGGAAATCACTGGGAATTTAGAGCAGAAGAATGACCTGCTGTGGTCTCTACCTAGAAGGACTCACACTCGCCCGCTGTGTGAAGAAGATTGTAGCAGGGAGGCAGTGGGAGGCTGGTCCCCCACGGTCCAGGAGAAGGAAGGGGGCTGACGAGAGTGGAGGCAGTGACGAGGGGCAGTTCCCAGTATACCCTTCCACCGTCTGCTCACGTGTTTTCACTGTTCTTCTTGACTGAATGAAAGCTTCTTTAAATCATATAGTGCTTTACGGTTTTTAAGTTTCACACATGATTTTGCATAATCCCATGATAACCCTTCTTTTTCCTACCTCTATACTCTCCTTCCCTCTCCCCACTGATAACCACTAGTTTGTTCTTTATATCTGAGTCTGATTCTTTTTTATTTACTAATCCGTTACAACTTTTGGGGGGGGCCACTTCTATTGGTCTTTCATTTATTTCCATCCATCTCTGTGCTTTGGCCTGTGTGGGCCTCCCATTGCAGTGGCTTCTCTCCTTGCAGACCACCAGCTCATGTTCTCTAGAGCTCCGGCTCAGTAGTTGGGCACATTGGTCCAGCCACTCCACAGCACGTGGGATCTTCCCAGGCCAGGGATCAAACCAGCTCCCCTTGCACTGCAAGGCGGTGTCCTTACCCACTGGATCACCAGGGGAGCCCTGTTACAACTTTTTAGATTCCACTGTAAGTGATATCATACAGTATTTGTCTTTCTGATTTATTTCACTTAGCGTAATGCCCTGCAAGTCCACCTGTGTTGCTGCAAATGGCAAAATGTCTTTCTTTTTGGTGTCTGAGTAGTATTCCACTCTATAGATACACCACATCTTTTTTATCCATTCATCTGTTGATGGTCACTTAGATTGCTTCCGTACCTTGGTGATTGTAAATAACTTAAAAATTTTGTGTGGAAACACAAAAGACCCCAGAGAGCCAAAACAATCTTGAGAAAGAAGAACAGAGCTGGAGGAGTCACTCTCCCTAACTTCAGACTATACTACAAAAGCTATAATAATCAGGGCTTCCCCTGGTGGTCCAGTGGATAAGGACACCGCCTTGCAATGCAAGGGGTGCCGGTTCGATCCCTGGCCTGGGAAGATCCCATGTGCTGCGGAGCGGCTGGACTGATGTGTCCAATTACCGAGCCGGAGCTCTGGAGCGCATGCGCCCAGAGCCGGCGCTCTGCGACAGCAGACGCCACCGCGATGGGAGGCCCACAGGAGCCAAAGAGCAAAGACAGATGAGAATAGAGAAATGAAAGACCGGTGGAAGTGACCCGCCCGCTCCCCTCCCTCCCCAACCCGACCCCCGCCCAAAAATAAATAAATAAATAAATCTTTTTTTAAAAAAAAGCTATAATAATCAAAACAGTATGGTACTGGCATAAAAACAGACAGATCAATGGATCAGGATAATAAGCCCAGAAATAAACCCACACACTTATGATAAATTAATCTGTAACAAAGGAGGCAAGAATATACAGTGGAGAAAAGACAGTCTTTCCAGTAAATGGTACTGGGGAAACTGGACAGCTACATGTGAAAGAATGAAATTAGAATGTTCTAGTGCTCAAACACCATACACAAAAACAAACTTAAAATGGATGAAAGATTTAAATGTAAGACTGGATACTATAAAACTTCTAGAGCAAAATATAGGCAGAATACTCTGACATAATCTCCTAAGGCAAAGGATACAAAAGCAAAAATAAGCAAATGGGACCTAACTAAACTGAAAAGCTTTTGTGCAGCAAAGGAAACCATTAACAAGTCAAGAAGATAATCTAATGGATGGGAGAAGGTATTTACAAAATGATTAGACGGATAAGGGGAAGGGGTTAATATCCAATACATATAAATAGCTCATATGATACAACATTTAAAAAGAAAACAACTGATTAAAAACTGGACAGAAAACCTGAATAGACATTCTGCAAAGAGAACTTGAAGATGACCAACAGACATGAAAAAAAGATTCAGCATCACTAGTCATCAGGGAGATGCAGATCAAAACCACAATGAGATACCACCTCCCACCTGTCAGGAGGGCTGCCATCAAAAAGAACAAATGTTGACGAGGATGTGGAGAAAAGAGAGCCCTCCTACACTGTTGGTGGGAGTGTTGATTGGTGCAGCCATTGGTGAACAGTATGGAGGTTTCTCAAAAAACTAAAGATAGGGCTATCCTATAACCCAGCAATTCCATTCCTGGTTGACTATCCAGAAAACACCAGAAGTACTCATTTGAAAGGATACATGCACACAGTGTTCATAAATGTGTATTTCTTTTTAATTGAACAGTACATCTTTTAATTACATCCATGGTACTTTTATATTTTCGGTTCTGACATTTTTATTCACTGCAGACTGAAAGTCAGTCACTCTCTTGCCCATTGATTCAGTCATAAGCTTCATCACAGGACATGCCTGTGATGCGTTCTAGAAAAGGCTGTCTCTTGTTAGCCCAGACTTGGTTTCTTAATCTGAAACTCTTGCAGTGAGCCCTTGGAAGCGTACATCTACTTTGGCCCCGTGTACTATCAGAAGCTGAAACACATGGTGCTGGATAAGATGCACGCCCGGGCCCGGGGACCACGAGCCGTCCTTACCAGGTACGAATGCGGTCAAGTCGGCCTTGTGTTTCTCAGCTATAGCAGTAGGCAGCTGTCAAAATTTGGGGTGTTAGGCATCAACAAAAATCACCCAGATCTAATTAACATGAAAAAATAGCCACCAGTTTGAAAAATCAACTCAAAAGTGAGCAGGCCCACCATAGGTCTTCCCAGTAGTCTCCTCGCAAAGTCGTCTGTCCTGCACCACTTAGGTCTTGGATTCCTAACCTTTTAAAGTATTCTCAAGTGGAGTCCATTCAGGGGACTAATCAGTTTGAAGTTCTCTTACAAGAAGGAAAGGCCTGAATGAGACACGCAGAACCTTCCCAGTCCTGGGGAATGTCTCATCTGGCTCAGGTACTCCATCTTCCAGAGGATTCCTTGTCTATTCTAAATTTTATAAAAAAAAAAAAAAAAAAGAAAGAAAACTCTTCTTTGTTTCTTTCTATGTTTAATTAATTTCTTAATAATAAGACCCTTCTCTGGAACCCTGGCAATAACTACTGGGACCCAGGTTTCTTCCATAGCGTGTTCCGCTTAGTTTTTCTGCTTTTAAGTAACATAACTAAGACATCTTTGAAAATACTCAAAAGGCATTCACCCCTGACTTGAGGACTGTACTGTGTTGATAATGATGGTAACCTACTAGCACTGCTGTTTTATGATTATATGTTAATTTATGATTACATCACAGAAGGTCAGAAATTATCATCTCCATCTAATTGTAATACTAGCAACCACTGAGGTCATATCATTTAAGGTTCTTCAGGCTGGGTCGTCTTACATGCATTTTATAAATGCAACTGAGAGGCTGCTTTTGGTCACTGTTTAAAAGCAGCTTGACAAATATACAGTATCACTTATACATGGAATCTAGAAAAATTATACAGGTGGGCTTATTTACAAAGCAGAAACAGAGTCACAGATGTAGAGAACAAACTTATGGATACCAGGGAAGGAAGGAGAGGGTTGTATGAATTGGGAGATTGAGACTGACATATATTCACTACTATGTATAAAATAGATAGCTAATGAGAACCTACTATATAGCACAGGAAACTCTATGCAGTGATCTGCAGTGACCTACACAGGAAGAAAATCCAAAAACCGGGGGCATATATGTATATGTATAGCTGATTCACTTTGCTATACAGCAGGAACTAACACAACACTGTAAAGCAACTCTAATAGAAATTAATTTTTAAAAAGATAAAAGCAGTTTGAATCCAGGTGCGCTGTGGAGCCATGTGATGCTGCCCCTTCGTTCTGTACAAACACATTTTTCTGACTTGTTTCAAAGGCAGCCCACTGAAGGGCGATCTCGCGATGGTGGTTTGCGTCTTGGAGAAATGGAACGTGACTGTTTAATCGGTTATGGAGCCAGTATGCTTTTACTAGAGAGACTAATGATTTCAAGTGATGCCTTTGAGGTTGATGTCTGCGGGCAGTGCGGACTTCTAGGATACTCCGGCTGGTAAGTGGCTACCACATGTCCCTCGTACCACATCCCTCGCCTCTTAAATCACAGCTCAAAGTGTGACCCTGGGTCATTCCCACATACTCGCCAGCCCTCCCCATCCAGGCGTTCTTGGAAGGGGGGATTCTAGATGCACAGGCTTAGTTTGTCTGCCTAATACTCTGCTCTCTACAACCACTGGAGTTTAATCTCCCAAGTAGACTTTGTCTTCTTTCTGATGTTATCTCAAGTACCTTTTATAACACTATGCATCTGTAAAACTACTAGCAGATTCAGAAATCTAGCATATTTTAACTAGCATCCTTTAATAGAAGACCCTGTCAAATGTCCTCGTTTAAACTCAAACCCAAAGAACCGGGTGTGTTGTCTCAGCTCTTATAACATATTGGTGACAAGGCCAGGACCTCGTTTGTACTCTCTGCTTTACAATTGGCCTGTGAATTCCATGACGACAGACCACGTCTGTCTCAGTTGTTCACTCAGCAAACATTGAGTAAGCATCAGTTACATGCAGACACTGTTCTAGGCCCCAGAGTTACAGTGGCAAACAAGACTGGTGAATGGTTGCTCAGATGGAGCTTGTCTTCTAGGTCCTTGTAACTCGACTCTGTCTCATTTATCCCTGCTTCTCCAGCCTGGCACTTGATTAATTTTAAATAATATATAATTGCTTAGGATTATCCATAGGTAAGCTACGTATTCATAAAGTTTGTCATTTCCGTGTGGAGTTCAGCACACAGAGGCCAGTTTAAAAGTTGATGCTACGTATTTTTTGTTGGTGCTTGTCTTCCTCCCTGTACTGGTTCCACTGCACCCAGGAGCAGCAGCTCTGCTTACGCTGGCCAGCCCTGAAATACCCCAAAGGAAGGAGGACCGGCAGTTCCCCAGTGTCTACTCGCTCCTTTCTGCCAGAGTGTGGTCTCCCAAGGTACAGGCAGATGCTGCGGGACAGGAAGTAGCCCCAACTCCCTCACCCACCTTCCTAGAGCCCCTATCAGAGCCTCCTTCCAGAGAGAGCCCTAACTTTGTGCCATCCATCGCTGCCAGTGATTTGAAAGCAAATCAAGAGCCAGAATGAATGAACTTCTTTAAACAGTATATACCTTGCTAGTTACATGACAGAACCCTTTAACAAAGTATTTTATGATTTTTTTTTTTTTTTTTTGGTGGAGAAGAGTTGATGAGAAGGAATTGTTGATTGGTTTTGTTTTAAAAACCAACACAGAAGGTGGCTATTTACAGTCCTTTCCTTTTATACGGTGGCAGAAATGAGGTGACATTATTCTAAGCATAAGCCTGGGCGTTGCTTTGTATTAATGACATAGGAGGGGGTGTTCCCATTGTGAGATGTCTATTTGTCTTTTGAAATGCATATTAACTTTTTATTGTCCTGGCTCTGTAACAAATCAACAAAAACGTATAATAGCGAGATGCCTGGAACCTCGTTTCACTATGCTTAAGTCTTCTAATTTGGCACAAGGATTTGTTGTTGTTGTTGTTAAGCTTAAACAGCAAACATTTATTTCTCACATATATGGAGGCAGGGAAGCTCAAGATCAAGGCATCAGCAGATGCGCTGTCTGGAGAAGGCCTGCCTCCTGGTTCATAGACAGCCATCTTCGGGCACAAGAATCTTTATAAGTAGTTTGTTTTGAAAAGATGGTGCAGACAAATCATTTTATTAATAATAGAGATCGTGAAACTTTAGAAAGAGTTTCCTTTTCTTCTCCATTCTTCCCACATTCCCTCCTGTGTCCCTAACCAAAGAAGAAAGTTGTGTTGTATGTGTGTGTGTGAGAGAGAGAGAGAAAGAGAGACAGGGAGAAGGAGAGAGAGCCAAAAAGAATGGAAGCAGGAGACCAGCTTCGTTCAGGTACTTTAAAAACTTTCGCCTATCTTCTGCTAAATATTCAGGGAAACCAACGTAAGCTGTAGTTGATCTCCACATTCTGTTAAATTCCCATCTCCTTTCCTGGTTTGATGCTGTCCCATTTAGAGATCATCTGATGGCAATGCCTGATTTTGAAGCTCCTGTGTTCAGTGTGTATCATATTTAGTGGCAGCTGCTGCCGGGACAGGAAGGGTAGGGCCCCAACTCCCTCACCCACCTTCCTAGAGCCCCTATCAGAGCCTCCTTCCAGAGAGAGCCCTAACTTTGTGCCATCCATCGCTGCCAGTGATTTGAAAGCAAATCAAGAGCCAGAATGAATGAACTTCTTTAAACAGTATATACCTTGCTAGTTACATGACAGAACCCTTTAACAAAGTATTTTATGATTTTTTTTTTTTTTTTTTGGTGGAGAAGAGTTGATGAGAAGGAATTGTTGATTGGTTTTGTTTTAAAAACCAACACAGAAGGTGGCTATTTACAGTCCTTTCCTTTTATACGGTGGCAGAAATGAGGTGACATTATTCTAAGCATAAGCCTGGGCGTTGCTTTGTATTAATGACATAGGAGGGGGTGTTCCCATTGTGAGATGTCTATTTGTCTTTTGAAATGCATATTAACTTTTTATTGTCCTGGCTCTGTAACAAATCAACAAAAACGTATAATAGCGAGATGCCTGGAACCTCGTTTCACTATGCTTAAGTCTTCTAATTTGGCACAAGGATTTGTTGTTGTTGTTGTTAAGCTTAAACAGCAAACATTTATTTCTCACATATATGGAGGCAGGGAAGCTCAAGATCAAGGCATCAGCAGATGCGCTGTCTGGAGAAGGCCTGCCTCCTGGTTCATAGACAGCCATCTTCGGGCACAAGAATCTTTATAAGTAGTTTGTTTTGAAAAGATGGTGCAGACAAATCATTTTATTAATAATAGAGATCGTGAAACTTTAGAAAGAGTTTCCTTTTCTTCTCCATTCTTCCCACATTCCCTCCTGTGTCCCTAACCAAAGAAGAAAGTTGTGTTGTATGTGTGTGTGTGAGAGAGAGAGAGAAAGAGAGACAGGGAGAAGGAGAGAGAGCCAAAAAGAATGGAAGCAGGAGACCAGCTTCGTTCAGGTACTTTAAAAACTTTCGCCTATCTTCTGCTAAATATTCAGGGAAACCAACGTAAGCTGTAGTTGATCTCCACATTCTGTTAAATTCCCATCTCCTTTCCTGGTTTGATGCTGTCCCATTTAGAGATCATCTGATGGCAATGCCTGATTTTGAAGCTCCTGTGTTCAGTGTGTATCATATTTGAAATCCTCTGAAAGAGAACTAAATCAGGTTACACGGGTTAAGGGACTTTACCGTCATTAAACAGACCTGCATATGCCGTATGTCCGATTTTGAGTGGCCTGCTTATCCGCCTTGTTGCCAACAGAAAAAAAGAAATCCACACCCACTCTGGTAGTCTCGCAGCCTCCTTGCGCGGCTTCCTGGCAGAGGAGCATAATGATGCTGCCATGTTCCCGTCCGTCGTTACCTGATCGTGTGTGCTGGGTTGTGTGGGAGGGAGCACGGGCCGTTTGTTGGAGGAAGTCGCTCTTTAATGAACAGCACAATGGAGGCTGAGTAATTAGAGCAGTTCAGAACCTTGAAACGGGCCTTTTGTCAGTGATTTGCACATTAGTAAGGCATTGCTATGGGGATGTTTACAGCAAGGCTGTTGTTCTTCAGAAGACCAGGAGGGCATAAGTCACAAAAGAGAGGGAAACTGCTGAGAAAAGAAAATCCCTATTAAGATAATCAGTTCGTAGAGGATATTCTCCTGGACAGTCGTTCCTCATGTGAAGCCACAGCCGCCTTCTGCTGCCTTCACCTTTAAAAAAATTGGTTTATTTAATGTTTTGGGGATCAGGTCTCTTCCTTTGGAAATCTTTTCAGGGTAAAATGTTATATATTTTTATTTATGTATATTTTATATGTATATATGCATGCATGTATGTATGTATGTGCATTGGAACATCCTAAATGATGGAGACAAAATATTCAATAATAGAGAAGATTAGTGGGCTTTCTGGATTATGAGTCAACACATATGGAAACTTTAAACGGACGAGCTTGAAGTCACAGGGTTAATGTACAGAACAGAGAATCAGCAAGACATTGCCCCAGTTAAATCCATTTCTCCAGTTTAATTAAAGCATGAACTTGATTCCTAGATAATGAGATCAACCCAAGCACATTAAAAAACATAATTCATAAACTGTAATGCAGTAAAGTGTCATCCACCACGTTCCTATTATTAGTATTGATGGGATCAGATCTCCACAGTGCTTGTTGAAGCCTCTGCAGGTCTCCTGGTGGGAACCAGGCATGGGTCCGTCCTGGCTCGTCCTTTTCCCCCTGTTCTCCCTGGAGTTTCACATCTGCATAGTTACTCATCACCTCATTCCACTTCTCAGCCTGAATGCTTTTCTTTTCTAAGATTAATACAACTTTATTTTACTGAGGATAAACATGATCCCTGTTCTTTCTAAGATATTCAGTTATAAAAAACATTTGAAAAATATAGAAAAAACACAGATTGTCACATTTGTCACCATACAAAGTCCTGCCACCCACAGATGACCACTGTCAACATTTTAGTGACCCTCTGGGGACATTTCTGCCAATAGTTCTGTACCATTATTTTAAATCATGAGATTCCAATAATAGCATAAAAATTAAAATATATACACCCAAAAAATCTGGTTACAAATAATTTAGGGAAATTCATCCATTCACTGAAACCCAGCTGAGAACTCCCCAAGTAATCACGATGTTCAGCAAACTGCTTTTTTACTCTGTAGTGTGTCCTGGACACCTTTATGTTTCCCTGATCTGGGTCTACAGCATCACCTTTAATGGCTACACAGGGTTCTTCTGCATAAACGTCCCATGATTATGGAACTGGTAGCTTACTGGACATGTGAGCTCGAGCTTTACGCCACTTTAACTAGTATGACTGTGAACATTCTTGTGCACGCATTTTACCACTTCTGTGATTACTCAGTGAAATGATACACACGTCTGCCTGTTTAAAACACATTGTCTTACTGCTCTGGTCACCCAGTCGGTAAGGAATCTCCCTCCTATCCCCAGTCAGCACTGACTTTTCTAAGCAATGGTTGCTGTCCCTCCTACATTCATTTTTCACCCTGTTAGTGAGAGGACCCAGTTTTCTGGCTGTGAAGTCTTAAGGTATGTACTAGAAATTTATTGTCCCAGATGCCCCAGACCCTTGAGGCATAGGGTGAGGTCCTGCTTTGGTCTGAAACCTAAGAGAACAATTAAATTTCTCTCCCAGGGACCCTCCTTCTGTTGTAACCGTTGATTAAGATACAGGTTCAGTTCCCTGGCTTTTCTTGAAGGAAGAGAAAACTAACTGGAGGAGCAGACACATTGGTTAGGAGCAAGTGCTGTTGTGAGGATTAGATGGGAATACACGGACACACACAGGGGTCAGCACATTGTAAACCCAGTGGCCTCCAAGACTGTGAAATACACTTGAAGAGCGCTGGACAAATAAGTAGTATCTGATGGACACCACCTTCCTATATGACAGTCTTCTCTTGCCCATCACACATGGAGCATTTCAGTGACAGAAACCAAATTGAGCATCTTGTCTAGAATTATACAGAGTAGTCGGTGCTTTTCAAATAAAGGGACATCGATTGAATTGTTTTGAAACTCAACAATGAAAACATCTAAATCTGAGAAACTTTCAGATTGTCGGGATCTCTGGGCCTCATTCAAAGTAAATACACAGGCAGAAATTTTGCTTTTTAAAGCGAAGGGTCTAGAAATGTGGATGCAACTGATTAAAAGTATGTGCTTTTAAACTGTGCAAGCGTGATACTCATGATTATGGAACTGGTAGCTTACCGGGGAAAAACACTCTGTTTTTAATTTGTTTCCCTGATCTGGGTCTACAGCATCACCTTTAATGGCTACACAGGGTTCTTCTGCATAAACGTCCCATGATTATGGAACTGGTAGCTTACTGGACATGTGAGCTCGAGCTTTACGCCACTTTAACTAGTATGACTGTGAACATTCTTGTGCACGCATTTTACCACTTCTGTGATTACTCAGTGAAATGATACACACGTCTGCCTGTTTAAAACACATTGTCTTACTGCTCTGGTCACCCAGTCGGTAAGGAATCTCCCTCCTATCCCCAGTCAGCACTGACTTTTCTAAGCAATGGTTGCTGTCCCTCCTACATTCATTTTTCACCCTGTTAGTGAGAGGACCCAGTTTTCTGGCTGTGAAGTCTTAAGGTATGTACTAGAAATTTATTGTCCCAGATGCCCCAGACCCTTGAGGCATAGGGTGAGGTCCTGCTTTGGTCTGAAACCTAAGAGAACAATTAAATTTCTCTCCCAGGGACCCTCCTTCTGTTGTAACCGTTGATTAAGATACAGGTTCAGTTCCCTGGCTTTTCTTGAAGGAAGAGAAAACTAACTGGAGGAGCAGACACATTGGTTAGGAGCAAGTGCTGTTGTGAGGATTAGATGGGAATACACGGACACACACAGGGGTCAGCACATTGTAAACCCAGTGGCCTCCAAGACTGTGAAATACACTTGAAGAGCGCTGGACAAATAAGTAGTATCTGATGGACACCACCTTCCTATATGACAGTCTTCTCTTGCCCATCACACATGGAGCATTTCAGTGACAGAAACCAAATTGAGCATCTTGTCTAGAATTATACAGAGTAGTCGGTGCTTTTCAAATAAAGGGACATCGATTGAATTGTTTTGAAACTCAACAATGAAAACATCTAAATCTGAGAAACTTTCAGATTGTCGGGATCTCTGGGCCTCATTCAAAGTAAATACACAGGCAGAAATTTTGCTTTTTAAAGAGAAGGGTCTAGAAATGTGGATGCAACTGATTAAAAGTATGTGCTTTTAAAACTGTGCAAGCGTGCTCAGTTGCTTCAGTTGTGTCCAACTCTGTGCGACCCCATGGTCTGTAACTTACCAGGCTCCTCTGTCCATGGAATTCTCCAGGCAAGAATACTGGAGTGGCAATGACATAAATCAAAGCAAGATCTTCTATGATCTGCCTCCTAGAGTAATGAAAATATAGACAAAAATAGACAAGTGGAACCTAATGAAACTTAAAAGCTTTTGCACAGCAAGAGAAAGTATAAACAAGATGAAAAGGAAACCTTCTGAATGGGAGAAAATAGTATCAAATGAAACAACCGACAAAGAATTAATTTCCAAAATATACAAGCAGCTCAGACAACTCAGCACCAAAAAAACGAACAACCCAGTCAGAAAATGGGAAAGAGACTGACACAGACATCTCTCCAAAGAAGACATACAGATGGCCAACAAACACATGAGAAGATGCTCAACATCGCTCATTGTTAGAGAAATGCAAATCAAAACTACAATGAGATACCACCTGACATCAGTCAGAATGGCCATCACCAAAAAGTCTATAAACAATAAAGGCCAGAGAGGGTGTGGAGAAAAGGGAACCCTCTTGCACTGTTGGTGGGAATGTGAACTGATACAGCCACTGTGGAAAATAGTGTGGCGATTCCTCAAAAAACTAGGAATAGAGCCACCATATGACCCAGCAATCCCACCACTAGGCATATACCCTGAGGAAATCAAAATTGAAAGAGACACATGTACCCCATTGTTCATTGCAACACTATTTACAATAGCTAGAACATGGAAGCAACCTAGATGTCCATTGGCAGTGGCCTGTGAAATACACTTGAAGAGCGCTGGACAAATATAGTATCTGATGGACACCACCTTCCTATATGACAGTCTTCTCTTGCCCATCACACATGGAGCATTTCAGTGACAGAAACCAAATTGAGCATCTTGTCTAGAATTATACAGAGTAGTCGGTGCTTTTCAAATAAAGGGACATCGATTGAATTGTTTTGAAACTCAACAATGAAAACATCTAAATCTGAGAAACTTTCAGATTGTCGGGATCTCTGGGCCTCATTCAAAGTAAATACACAGGCAGAAATTTTGCTTTTTAAAGAGAAGGGTCTAGAAATGTGGATGCAACTGATTAAAAGTATGTGCTTTTAAAACTGTGCAAGCGTGCTCAGTTGCTTCAGTTGTGTCCAACTCTGTGCGACCCCATGGTCTGTAACTTACCAGGCTCCTCTGTCCATGGAATTCTCCAGGCAAGAATACTGGAGTGGCAATGACATAAATCAAAGCAAGATCTTCTATGATCTGCCTCCTAGAGTAATGAAAATATAGACAAAAATAGACAAGTGGAACCTAATGAAACTTAAAAGCTTTTGCACAGCAAGAGAAAGTATAAACAAGATGAAAAGGAAACCTTCTGAATGGGAGAAAATAGTATCAAATGAAACAACCGACAAAGAATTAATTTCCAAAATATACAAGCAGCTCAGACAACTCAGCACCAAAAAAACGAACAACCCAGTCAGAAAATGGGAAAGAGACTGACACAGACATCTCTCCAAAGAAGACATACAGATGGCCAACAAACACATGAGAAGATGCTCAACATCGCTCATTGTTAGAGAAATGCAAATCAAAACTACAATGAGATACCACCTGACATCAGTCAGAATGGCCATCACCAAAAAGTCTATAAACAATAAAGGCCAGAGAGGGTGTGGAGAAAAGGGAACCCTCTTGCACTGTTGGTGGGAATGTGAACTGATACAGCCACTGTGGAAAATAGTGTGGCGATTCCTCAAAAAACTAGGAATAGAGCCACCATATGACCCAGCAATCCCACCACTAGGCATATACCCTGAGGAAATCAAAATTGAAAGAGACACATGTACCCCATTGTTCATTGCAACACTATTTACAATAGCTAGAACATGGAAGCAACCTAGATGTCCATTGGCAGATGATGGATAAAGACTCTGTGGTACATAAATACAATGGAATCTTACTCAGCCATAAAAAGAAAAGCATTTGAATCTGTTCTAATGAGGTGGGTGAATCTAAAACCTATTATACAGAGTGAGGTATGTCAGAGAGAGAAAGATAAATATCCTATACTGACACATGTGTATGGAATCTAGAACGATGGTGCCAATAAATGAATATGCAGAGCAGCAGTGGAGAGGCGGTCATGGAGAACAGTCTTATGGACGTCGGTGTGTGGGAGGGGAATATGCTGTGGGACCAGAGGCTCTCAGACAGGCTCTGTGGTGACCGGGAGGGGTGGGATGAGGAAGGGGATGGGGGAAGTTGGGGAGGGTGGGGACATATGTATACCTATGGCGGATTTGGATCGATGTGTGGCAATAAACAACAAAACTCTGTAAAATAAACAAAGATTTTGTATGGAATAGAAAAACAAAAGAATACTGGAGTGGGTTTCCATGCACTCCTCCAGGGGATCTTCCCCACCCAGGTATAGCCGCATCTCTTACATTTCCTACATTGGCAGGTGGGTTCTTTACCACTAGCGCCACCTGGGGAGCCCCCGCTTTTAAAACTGGGGGAGTGGTATTTGGTTTTTTTGTGTCTCTGTTTTTGCTGCCTGGATGCTTCTTTGGGCACATGCGTAGGTACTTGGTAGTGTGAAAACCGAAAACCAGAAAAGAAATGAACTGGATAGGACGGTTGTGGAATGGCGCAGTGCGCCTTCTCACTTCCGGTGCTCAGCCTACGGCCGCTGAGTTGCTGTTGCTCTAACACCGCTGACTTGCGTTTCAGGTGCCATTTCTGCAAGTCGTCCTGCCACGTGTCTTCCCTGCGTATCCCGTACGCCTGCAAGCTGCTCTTCCAGGAACTGCAGTCCATGAACATCATCCCCAGGTTGAAACTGTCTAAATACAATGAGTAAGAGTGGACAAGATGGTTATCTAAAGAGTTGATACGTCCAACACGGTGGAAAGTGGAAGGGATGAGGGCCACCTCTGCTCTGGAATTCAAACAGCCTTTGAATGTGCTCTCTCTCCCCCTCTCAGAAAAAAAAGAAAAATACCCACATAATTGATGCAGAGTCTGTTCATGCATTAGGAGACTGGCTGAGCAACCTCCATCAGCGAGCCTCGGCCACAGGAGAGTTGCCAACAATATGGATGGCAGTGAAGTCTCTTGTCCTTATACCAAATGTGATTCACAAGCGGATGTGAACGAAAAGATAAACTTCTATTTATGTCCTGGTATTTTGAAATTTACTCATTAGAAAGACCTTCTTCCTTAAGAAAAATATGTTTGAGGTTAAATAAAACTCAAGATTCTTAGGAAATGGGTGTGTGGGAGGAATATGCTGTGGGACCAGAGGCTCTCAGACAGGCTCTGTGGTGACCGGGAGGGGTGGGATGAGGAAGGGGATGGGGGAAGTTGGGGAGGGTGGGGACATATGTATACCTATGGCGGATTTGGATCGATGTGTGGCAATAAACAACAAAACTCTGTAAAATAAACAAAGATTTTGTATGGAATAGAAAAACAAAAGAATACTGGAGTGGGTTTCCATGCACTCCTCCAGGGGATCTTCCCCACCCAGGTATAGCCGCATCTCTTACATTTCCTACATTGGCAGGTGGGTTCTTTACCACTAGCGCCACCTGGGGAGCCCCCGCTTTTAAAACTGGGGGAGTGGTATTTGGTTTTTTTGTGTCTCTGTTTTTGCTGCCTGGATGCTTCTTTGGGCACATGCGTAGGTACTTGGTAGTGTGAAAACCGAAAACCAGAAAAGAAATGAACTGGATAGGACGGTTGTGGAATGGCGCAGTGCGCCTTCTCACTTCCGGTGCTCAGCCTACGGCCGCTGAGTTGCTGTTGCTCTAACACCGCTGACTTGCGTTTCAGGTGCCATTTCTGCAAGTCGTCCTGCCACGTGTCTTCCCTGCGTATCCCGTACGCCTGCAAGCTGCTCTTCCAGGAACTGCAGTCCATGAACATCATCCCCAGGTTGAAACTGTCTAAATACAATGAGTAAGAGTGGACAAGATGGTTATCTAAAGAGTTGATACGTCCAACACGGTGGAAAGTGGAAGGGATGAGGGCCACCTCTGCTCTGGAATTCAAACAGCCTTTGAATGTGCTCTCTCTCCCCCTCTCAGAAAAAAAAGAAAAATACCCACATAATTGATGCAGAGTCTGTTCATGCATTAGGAGACTGGCTGAGCAACCTCCATCAGCGAGCCTCGGCCACAGGAGAGTTGCCAACAATATGGATGGCAGTGAAGTCTCTTGTCCTTATACCAAATGTGATTCACAAGCGGATGTGAACGAAAAGATAAACTTCTATTTATGTCCTGGTATTTTGAAATTTACTCATTAGAAAGACCTTCTTCCTTAAGAAAAAATATGTTTGAGGTTAAATAAAACTCAAGATTCTTAGGAAATGGGAAGAATCCATTTGCGTTGACTGATTTGACCTTTGTCCAGGAGGCTGATCTGAGCTGTATCTGAAGGAAAGACAACTGTGGAAAGCTGAGAGGATAAGCGGGGTCTTTCTTATCTGTTGCAGTTGGGATGAATTTTCCCAACAATTGAATCTTGTCTTTATATTATTGTTTTATTCTAATAATAAACGTCTTTCTGCCATCTTAAACAAGTATACTAAGGATGTCACTTTTGCTTAAGGACTAACTGCTATTCTTCTGAAGGTACCCTGTGATCGTCCCATGCAGTAATATTTGTTGAGTCTCTGAAAATAATTCCATGAATGCTTTGTAAGTTTTCCATCCCTTCCATTCCTGCCAGGATATTAGCTGTCTGTCTTGTTTTTAATCACGTCCATTTCTATAATAGGTTGTTCTTAATTGCTGTGCCCTGAAGTCAGATAAATATTTGTGCTAGGGATTGTTCGTAAGTCAGAGAAGCTTTGAGTAATGGTCTAAGGCCTTGTCCCTAGCTTGTCACATGCAGCGCGTCCCACAGAATATTAATAGGTGTCATACCCCAACAGGAATCAAGGTCCAGTGTCAAATAAGGTTGAAAAACTGGGTGTATCCACGTTAAACATGCCAAGGACTTTATTCAGAACCCTTACCAGGTTACTGGGTGCTGGGACTCTTCCAAAAGAGGGAGCCAGGCTAGTCCCAGACGTGAGAAGCAAACCTGGACGGGTCTCACGCAGGCATTAGCGTCCTGCAGGCTTCACAGGCCCGCTGCAGGGGAACAGACCTCCCCAGCCCTCGCCACCTGTCTCCATTCCCTGCAGGGGCTCAGCAGGTCTTACAGAGACAGGGTTTGAATGCCCGGATCGCTGCTGCTGCCGACGGTGCCTTCCTTTAGTCTGGCTTTGTCATTCTCAAGAGCGATGGTTTCTAAAGATGGCTATACTGCATCGAATGTGTATATATACTGTGGGGACTGCGTGGGCCGTGTAAGGAACTTTGTGTGGCGACTTTAACCGTTTCCCATTATGTGGCAACTCCGCTAAAGATGCCGTAGCCCTGCCCTGTGAGGAACGCCACGTCAGTGACCCCTGGGAGGAACTGCCAGTGCACGGGCGGCTGGCCTGGGGGCCCCTTCACGACACCTGTGTGAGACCCTGTGCCGGCCATAGAAGGGGCAGGACACCACCTCTTCAGCAGGGGCCTTGGGACCAGGCTTCCTGATTTGAGGGCTTACTTTGGGTTCCATCTATGGTTCTGTTTTTCTTTTTAATTTTTTTTTATTATTGTGATGAAAGTCACGTAAGACATGCTAGGGGTATTTTTGCATTATTTATTCATTTATTTATTTTTGGCTGTTCTGGGTTTTCACTACTGCCACAGGCTCTTCTCTAGTTGCAGGGAGTGGAGGCTGCTGTCTAGTTGAGGTGAGCAGGCTGCTTGTGGCCGTGACTTCTCTTGTTGTGGAACGCAGGCTGTAAGGCACATGGGCTTCAGTCGCTGCAGCACATGGGCTCCATAGTTGCAGCTCCAGGGCTCTAGAGCACAGGCTCCATAGTTGTGGCTCACGGGCTTAGTTGCTCCCAATGCATGTGGGATCCTCCCAGATCGGGGATGGAACTCGTGTCTCCTGCATTGGCAGGTGAACTCTCCACCACTGAGCTACCAGGGAAAGCCTCCCAAGACTTGCTATTTTAACCACACTTAACTGTACAGGTCAAGGGCACTAGGGCTTCCTTGATGGCTCAGATGGCAAAGAATCTGCCTGCAGTGCAGGAGACCTGGGTTCCATCCCTTGGAGGAGGGCATGGAAACCCACTCTGGTATTGCCTGGAGAAATCCATGACTTATCCATGGATCGCAGAGTCGAACACGACTGAGTGACGTTCCCTCCTTCTGGGCACTGAGCACATTCACGTTGTGCAGCTCATTGCCCGTCATCCACATGATTCTGTTTTTCAGTCACTAAGTGTGACCATATGTGTTTTTTTTAAATTTCGGGTGACACTGAGTATTTACCAATTCAGGCAATTCCGAGGGGAGTTGCCTAGGAAGTTTTCAGTTCTCCAAGTTAACAAAGATCTAGAAAGTGTAGGTTCTAAACTGTGACCTCCTTAGAGGAGAAAAATTGTGTCAGGTTGGTAATTTCAAAAACTAGCAGGTACTCCATTTGAGTAGCTAGTTGATTCTGAGTAATATTTTGATTAAAAAAAAAAGAAAGAGCCCAGAATTGATATTACAAATTACTTGTAAGTTCCTTATTTTAAAAAATGACCTGTTAGATTTCCACTTCCAGGAATGATAGAACAGCAGGCCACCCTTGAAGCATCTTTTTCCCTCAAGGCTTTGCCAGGCTGGCATTGGTTCAAGGATGATCGGCTTAGAAGGCCAGGCCAAAGCCACTGAGAGGCTGCACCCTTTTCCCGAGCTTTGGCAAGTCCAAGGGCTGGGCAGACCAAATCACAGACTCACAGTGGCCAAGACACCAGGCGTAGAAAGGCCCAGGTCCCAAATAGAAAGCAAGCTCCCGAGGGCAAACCCAGCCTCTTCACCGCTTTCCCCTTGTATTAGTCTGCTCCGGATGCCACAGACTGGGTGGTGACACAGTAGACATTTATTTGCTCACAGTTCTGGAGGTTCTGAGTCCAAGATCAAGGTGCTGACAGGTTGGTCCCTGCTGTGGACTCTTTCTTCCTGGCTGCAGACAGCCACGTGTCACTGTGTCCTCACCCAGCCTTGCTTCTGTGCATGTTAGGAGAATAAGCGAGTGCTGTGCCTCCACCTCTACTTCAGAGAACACTTGTGACATCATTCATCGTTAATTACCCTCTGTCTGCAAATGCAGCCGCAATGGGAGCTGGGGCTTCAGCACAGGAAGTTTGGAGAGGCACAGCTCAGTCCCTCATACCCCTTGAGACATTTGCCAGCTCACCACACTGGCTGCACAGCTCGCAGTATCTTTTACAGCTGAATGTGCCCAGCAGTCCCATTCCTGGGTGTGTGTATGCCCAGCAGAAATGTGTGTCTGTGTGTTCTCAGTAGGCAGGAGCAGAAGTGTTTCTAATAGCACTGTTGTAATAGCCCCAACTTATAAATAAAGAACCCCTGCCTATTAACAATGGATGGAGAAAGGAAGGGCAGTCTTCTCTAGTATGCTTGCCTGGGAAATCCCGTGGACAGAGGAGCCTGGCAAGCTACATCCATGGGGTCGCAAAGAGTCAGACACGACTGAATACTACTACTAGTAACAGTGGAACCGATCTATCGTGGAATAGTTTGGAGTGATGGAAAGCCTCACGCAGTATCCCAGATAATCTCACAACTATGATAATGGGTGGAAAAGAAAGTTGAATGCATACTATGCTTTTATTCCATTTAAATTTAGAAATAACCAAAACTGATCTATGATCTAAGAAATCCTGGTAACAGTTCCTGTGTGGAAGGGCTGGCGGTGATGATGTACAGAAAGGAGCTTCTAGGGTGCTGGCTGTGTTTTTTAGACCTGAGTTGGTTACTTGGGTATGTATATGAAAAATGTACTGAGCTACATACACAGAATTTCGTTTTTCTGAATATAACGTTATATTTCAACAAGTAAGGTTTTTTTATAAGAATGCAGATTCTAAACCTGTGTTTCAGTCTTTTCATCTAATGGCTTTGTCACCCCACATATCATATGTTCTCTTTGTTTTGGTTTATCCATTTTCAAAATGGGAAAAAATACTAACAGCCAGGGCCCTTTTTTGTGTGTGTGTGAGAGGAAAGCAAAGTTTATTAGAGTGGGGGGAGGGAGAGTCCCTGCCAGTACAGCGGGCCAGCTTAAGGGAGCGTTGTTAAAGTGGAAGATGCTGCTAGAACAGCGGGTCAGCTCAAAGGAGAACGGACCCCAGGCAGGGGTCTTTGATCCACTTTATACCTGGGGTCTAAGGAGTGGCAAATGGGTCCTGGGGATTGGGCAGTGAACTACAGCCTGGGAGGATAATAAGGGTATTGCATTCCAAGGCCCTCCTAGTTTGCCCTGTTCTTTCGTCCTCAGACAGCATGTTCCTCCCTCTCTTTATTCTTTGGCCCCTTTGGATACCCTGCTCATGTCTATCCACCTATCTCCTTTCTCAGGCATTTGGGTACCCAGTCTCAAGGGAAAAGGGGCGATGACCGCTCTGGCTGCTTCAGGCTATGCAGGGGCTTTGTGAGCCAGGGCCCTTTTCAACCTGCATTGGCCGGTGGGTTCTTTACCACTAGCGCCACCTGGGAAGCCCAGGGCTGTTTTCAAAGGTTAGATGAGAGAAGACACCTAAATGACTCCACATAGGGCCTAGTGCATGAGTGTTCATAAGCACTTGCTACAGTTTTGGAGTGATGGAAAGCCTCACGCAGTATCCCAGATAATCTCACAACTATGATAATGGGTGGAAAAGAAAGTTGAATGCATACTATGCTTTTATTCCATTTAAATTTAGAAATAACCAAAACTGATCTATGATCTAAGAAATCCTGGTAACAGTTCCTGTGTGGAAGGGCTGGCGGTGATGATGTACAGAAAGGAGCTTCTAGGGTGCTGGCTGTGTTTTTTAGACCTGAGTTGGTTACTTGGGTATGTATATGAAAAATGTACTGAGCTACATACACAGAATTTCGTTTTTCTGAATATAACGTTATATTTCAACAAGTAAGGTTTTTTTATAAGAATGCAGATTCTAAACCTGTGTTTCAGTCTTTTCATCTAATGGCTTTGTCACCCCACATATCATATGTTCTCTTTGTTTTGGTTTATCCATTTTCAAAATGGGAAAAAATACTAACAGCCAGGGCCCTTTTTTGTGTGTGTGTGAGAGGAAAGCAAAGTTTATTAGAGTGGGGGGAGGGAGAGTCCCTGCCAGTACAGCGGGCCAGCTTAAGGGAGCGTTGTTAAAGTGGAAGATGCTGCTAGAACAGCGGGTCAGCTCAAAGGAGAACGGACCCCAGGCAGGGGTCTTTGATCCACTTTATACCTGGGGTCTAAGGAGTGGCAAATGGGTCCTGGGGATTGGGCAGTGAACTACAGCCTGGGGGGATAATAAGGGTATTGCATTCCAAGGCCCTCCTAGTTTGCCCTGTTCTTTCGTCCTCAGACAGCATGTTCCTCCCTCTCTTTATTCTTTGGCCCCTTTGGATACCCTGCTCATGTCTATCCACCTATCTCCTTTCTCAGGCATTTGGGTACCCAGTCTCAAGGGAAAAGGGGCGATGACCGCTCTGGCTGCTTCAGGCTATGCAGGGGCTTTGTGAGCCAGGGCCCTTTTCAACCTGCATTGGCCGGTGGGTTCTTTACCACTAGCGCCACCTGGGAAGCCCAGGGCTGTTTTCAAAGGTTAGATGAGAGAAGACACCTAAATGACTCCACATAGGGCCTAGTGCATGAGTGTTCATAAGCACTTGCTACAGTTTTCAATGACAGAATCATCCTCCTCACTGACTGCGCTGCTGGGATGGTCCTGATTGGGAAAGGGTCAGGAAAAGCAAGCCCCAGGTTTCCTTTGGAAGGAGTTAGGGAACGAGGGCCAAGGACAGACTAAATGGTTTTATAAAAGCTATCTGTGAACGCTGCCCAGGTTCACGGTGATGGAGGGAAGGAGGGTGGTGGGACTAGAGAACACACTTTTCCTGGGACAGCCGTTTACCACTGACATCAAAGTGAGGCCTGCTGTCTGCGCAGGAGTCCCGGCATAATTTCTCAAAACCCACAGAACCAGGTCTCAAAACATTTCCATGTGGGGAGAGTCTAGTCAAGGGGGAGGGGGTTGATTGGGTGCTATATAATGGGATAGTTTTCAGCTGCTTCAGAGCACTGGGGGCCAACACCTTCACTTGCGGTCATGTGTCACGTGAGAGTGAGCACAGGAGAGCTGGTGGCTGAGTCCTTCCGCAGCTCGGCCGGCCGAGGACTAGAGAAGCCAGGTTGCCAGAGACCTGGAAGTAATTCCTTTGCAAGACGGATGTTCAGAAAAGTGCCTGTAAAAGTAACACCTCTTTACCATCCATATTTACCCCATATGTGTCTTGAAAACAGTTTATTTCATTTGCTGACTAAAAGTTGGATTTTATCAGTCCTCTGGGGCCCAGGTTGGCGGGAAATTACTGTCAAGTCTTTAAAGAGACCCCTTCAAACGGGGAAGAACGATGAGCGGTGGCAAATCCAGAAGTACGTATACTATTTGTTACCGAAGCCAAGCTACCAATCTGGATTTCAGACACAGGCTCCAGAAGCGATTAAGAGGTTTACTTCAGCAAATCAAATGTACTGTGATCAGGATGTCACGGCAGAAGTTCTCAGGACAACCTGAAACTCACGGTTTTCACTTTGGTCTAAAATCTCAGACCAACGTCCCAGGAGTTCAAGTGTTTTTCAAGTCCAGGTAATAGATCTCATTCCATGCATAATAAATTTTAGGTCTGGTAACTCCAGATAATCCATGTGAATGAAGGCAAGGAGTAGTCTGAATAAATTAAAACAGATGGTAGATCCAAAATCTTCTGTATGGGATGCTGGGGTGACGTTTACATTCACATTTTTCAGACAGTTTGAGCGGCAGTTTGGTGAACTTTGTAGCCATAGTGTTCGTCACTCAGTTGTGTCTGACTCTTTGCGACGCTGTGGAACATAGCCCGCCAGACTCCTCTGTCCTTGGGTTTCTCCCGGCAAGAACGCTGGGGTGGGTTGCCCTTTCCTTCTCCAGGGGATCTTCCTGACCCAGGGGTTGAGCCTGAGTCTCCCGATTGCAGGCAGATTCTTTATCATCTGAGCCACCAGGGGAACCCTGATGAATTTACTCTATGTTAAATAGGGCCTCCTATGAACACTGTCTTTGAAGACACTGAAATAATAATACCCTTTATGGTTGACTTACGATGATAGCTCTTTGAAGGGGGTCAGGTAGCCTGACCCAAAGTGTGGTCTCTGGAGCAGTGGAGGCGTCAGCGTCACCTGGGAACTTGTTAGGAATTAGGGTGCAACCCAGAGGTCTGTGGGGCTTCCCAGGTGGCACTGTGGGTGAAAAGCCCGCTTGCTGGTGCGGGACATGTAAGAGACATGAGTTCCATCCCTGAGTCGGGAAGATCCCCTAGAGAAGGGCATGGCAACTCACTCCAGTATTCTTGCCAGGGGAATCCCATGGACAGAGGAGCCTGACACAGGCTACGGTCCTCGAGGCTGTAAAGAGTCAGACACGACTGAAGCGACTTAGCACGCATGTGTAGGGATCTGTGGATGATCAACAAACCCTCCAGGTGGTTCCTGTGCAGTCTAAACATTGAGACCCACTGTTGTAAGCTATGTGAAGAGCTTTGGATTCCATCCTTTCTCAGAGCCCATCTTTGGATTTCTAGGGGTGCCAGAGAAGGCCCACATTGGGAACTAGCCCCCCCCCCCGCCCCACTTTCTTGGGGTGTGAGTTTCCTACTGAACCACCCCTGGCACAGGGTTCCACCCCCGCCTTCTCCCTCTCCCGCCCCTCCCCTGCCGGTGGAGAGGAAATCTCTCATTCAAGGCCAGATTAATGCAGGAAAAGCTCCTCTCCAGCAACCACAAATGCTGTTTTCATTGTGCTGACCAGTCCCTGACTCTGGCCCTGAGGCTTCCGCTTTCTCCTCCTGCAGCTTCTTTCCACTCCTCCGGATCTGCCTGCCTGCCACACAGACTCCTCTCATGTCCAAAGTGGCTTTTCTCTCCAGAATACTCCAGTTTCTGTCTCCATCCCTGCTGGGAGTTTTGGTGAACTGTCCAGGTCCTCGCAGGGGACCCCAGTGTCACCTCTCCCCAGACCAGGTTCAGAGCCAGCAGAGATGACTGCTGGGGCCCCAGAGCTGTGATTTTTTTCCTACTCTTTCCAGGGGCTGAGCCTGTAAGCGTGGGGGGAGGGGGGAGCCCCAGAGCCACCAACCTTGGAGCTGCTGCCTGAACAGGAATCACAACAGGGAGGGAGAGTAGAGCCACTTCCCGCACTGTGAGTGCGGGCACAGCAGAGGCGCCGCCCTGCCTTAGGCCGGAGCTGGGCGCCCAAGTCTTCCCCTAATACAGGGAGTCTCGGTCTTCTCATCTGGTCCATAGATGCCTGCCTGCCTCTTCCACTCGCCCCGCGCTTGTGCAGGGGTAAGAAATAGGGCCTACCCGACAGGTTTCTTGGGCATCCCTGCTGACTCCATGGTAAAGAATCTGCCCGCAACGTGGGAGACCTGGGTTCGATCCTCGGGTTGAGAAGATCCCCTGGAAGAGGGCATGGCAGTCCACTCCAGTATTCTTTCCTGGAGAATCCCCATGGACAGAGGAACCGTGGGGTCTCAAAGAGCCAGACACGACTACGCACGCATACACACAGGTTTGTTGGGATGAGGTGCGTTAAGCCAGATGCCTGCCCCTTGGTAAGCATTCAAGAGAGGTTAGCTCTCCTATTCCCGTATGTATATGCTTCCCAGGGGGCACCAGAGGTAAAGACCTCACCTGCCAATCCAGGAGACACCAGAGACGTGGGTTTGACCCCTGGGTCAGGAAGATTCCCTGGAAGAGAGCATGACAACCGGCTCCAGTATTCTTGCCTTGAGAATCCCATGGACAGAGGAGCCACTAGACCAGAGTTTTTCAATCTAAGCACTGTTGACACTTGGGGCCGAACAATGGGCGCTGGCCTGTGCACCGTGGGGCATTGAGCGGCACCTCTGGCCTCTACCCACTAGATGCCAGTAGCAGCCCCTAGTCCTGATGATCCAGAGTGTCTCCAAACAGTGCAGATGAAATCGGTTCACATTTCACAGCAGATGAGAACAGTTTCAGACCGCAGTACGTGGATTTGGCCTCAGACGGGGAGCCCACGGACCTCTGGATGACGGAGCGACTGGACTAACAAACGTCAGCCTGACCCACAAAGCCCTCGTCTCACCTTCAGTGTGCCCGTCGCACATGGCATCTGATAAAACACGTCAGTCATGTTGGTTGTTAAGCTAATTAAGTTTCATTCCTATTGTACAGGGTGCTTTTATATATCTGATGATAATGTTACAGATACCAAAAAAAGTAAGATTAGTTATAATCTACATTTCTATTCACATCCTTTCCCAGCCTGACATTTTAGATCTCGCCTCTTTTTTGTTTTTGTCAAAGATGTGTGCGGATTCTCATCTTTTACCTAATCAAACCTCAGCTTTGCATCTACCTGCCATGTAGTAGGGACTGTTCAGCCCTGCCATCTACCCCAGAGCCAAAGACTGCCCTCCCTTTGAATAGTCCCATGGGAGTCAACAGGTCCTAGCCTTCCCGGCGAGGCCAGCGTCTCCGCCTCAGCAACGTGGGAGACCTGGGTTCGATCCTCGGGTTGAGAAGATCCCCTGGAAGAGGGCATGGCAGTCCACTCCAGTATTCTTTCCTGGAGAATCCCCATGGACAGAGGAACCGTGGGGTCTCAAAGAGCCAGACACGACTACGCACGCATACACACAGGTTTGTTGGGATGAGGTGCGTTAAGCCAGATGCCTGCCCCTTGGTAAGCATTCAAGAGAGGTTAGCTCTCCTATTCCCGTATGTATATGCTTCCCAGGGGGCACCAGAGGTAAAGACCTCACCTGCCAATCCAGGAGACACCAGAGACGTGGGTTTGACCCCTGGGTCAGGAAGATTCCCTGGAAGAGAGCATGACAACCGGCTCCAGTATTCTTGCCTTGAGAATCCCATGGACAGAGGAGCCACTAGACCAGAGTTTTTCAATCTAAGCACTGTTGACACTTGGGGCCGAACAATGGGCGCTGGCCTGTGCACCGTAGGGCATTGAGCGGCACCTCTGGCCTCTACCCACTAGATGCCAGTAGCAGCCCCTAGTCCTGATGATCCAGAGTGTCTCCAAACAGTGCAGATGAAATCGGTTCACATTTCACAGCAGATGAGAACAGTTTCAGACCGCAGTACGTGGATTTGGCCTCAGACGGGGAGCCCACGGACCTCTGGATGACGGAGCGACTGGACTAACAAACGTCAGCCTGACCCACAAAGCCCTCGTCTCACCTTCAGTGTGCCCGTCGCACATGGCATCTGATAAAACACGTCAGTCATGTTGGTTGTTAAGCTAATTAAGTTTCATTCCTATTGTACAGGGTGCTTTTATATATCTGATGATAATGTTACAGATACCAAAAAAAGTAAGATTAGTTATAATCTACATTTCTATTCACATCCTTTCCCAGCCTGACATTTTAGATCTCGCCTCTTTTTTGTTTTTGTCAAAGATGTGTGCGGATTCTCATCTTTTACCTAATCAAACCTCAGCTTTGCATCTACCTGCCATGTAGTAGGGACTGTTCAGCCCTGCCATCTACCCCAGAGCCAAAGACTGCCCTCCCTTTGAATAGTCCCATGGGAGTCAACAGGTCCTAGCCTTCCCGGCGAGCCAGCGTTCCGCCTGCCCTATGAAGCTGCAGCTAGGGCGTGGGCCCTGGACTCTCAGCAGTGGCAGCTGTCTTTCTGATTTGCTGGAAAGTTTCCTTCATCGTTATTCTGGGTCTTGCGTGTCCCATGTAGGTCCACAATCTGCCAGGAACTGAGACATATCAACGTTGGTCTAGAAAATGAAACATGAGGTTCTTCATGATCCGTTACCTGCTCTGCCTGCAGGGAGAGTTACCCTAATCACTTTCCTCGGTGTCAGATGTTCCAGAAATCTAGGAGCGAGTATTTGCAGAGATTGAGGCGAGCACAGCTTTGATAGCACAGACGGTAGGAACTTTTTCCTTTCAATAAAATCAGGGATGCAAGTATCACATACATGCTTCTTTTCTGGGTCTGGATCCCTTTGGCAGCTCTCTAATTTATCATGGCGGTCTACGCTGCTAAACCTGAATTCAGCCTCAGAGCCTTGAACTCCAGGCTCAGCCAGCCAGCCCCCACCAGAGCCATGGCTGGAAGCTAGGACTTCACAGTCAGACTGCTTGCCTTCGAGTCCTGGCAAGCAGGTGGTGACTCGATTGCCTACTAGCTGGATGATCTTGGACAAATTATTTTGCCTCAATTTCCTCATCTGTAAAATGAGGTGAGAATCTTCGATTCATGCGACCCACAAATGAGTGTTCAGTAAATATCAGCTCTCGTTATAATTGACGGAAGTGGCTTCCGTATGGAACCTATTTGCCTCTCCTGTACAATAGCATCTCTTCTCTTCCTGAATCAAGTCCAGTTCAGCTGGGTGATTTGTTACCTTCACGTGTTAGCTGATTGCAGCAGCCTATCATATTGATAAAGCGAGGGTTTGATCTTGGTTGGAGCGGTAAGTTTAAACGTGCCCCTCACTTCTATTCAGACACTCCCAAATGTATGCCTTAGTTACAGTAGAGACTGGGCCAGAGGGTGCGGGCAACGGACAGTGAAGCCATTTCCACTCCTGGGAAACGCACAGCTTCAAGTAGTTCAACCCTAATCCTAATACTGAGTTAGTAACGCCATCTTCACGTGTGAAAAGAAATTCAGCACGTGCCCATGGCGTTGCCAGTCTTCCCATCCAGCAGCCTGACTCCCTCAGTTGCCAGATTTTATATATGTGTGTGTGTGTGTGTGTGTGTGTGTGTGTGTGTATTCATATTCAGCTGTGAGCACTGAACTCCACATTAACATCCCCCACGCAAGAAGCTGATGACCTGCATAAGAAAGAATTTGTGTCTGAAAGAATCTTTGGCTTACATGCAAAGGAAAAAGTCTCCCCTGGAAAAATGCAGGCCTTACACATTTAACAGACCCTTGTGTCCACAGAAACAGTCATTGGCAATTAGGCGGCTGCCCAAAGATCAGAGGCAGGAGCCCGCACATGAAATAGAGGCGGCGTGCGGAGATCGCCGCTTCTATCTCTGAGTTATGGGCGGCCCAGGCAGCCCCCCTCCCCACCGGGCCCAGTCTTCTCTGAGCTTTTCCTGCTGTGGACGGAGGCCCTGGGGACTTTTACGCACCCCAGTTTCCATGCAGCTCGCTGATCCCTTTTCACATGAATGAAAACCGCCTTTGATTTTGAACGCTCACGTCTGTTTTGTGTAACACTTAACTGATGTGCCAGAATCATTCTGTACCTTAAAGGGCTATGGTGCCCTCTGTGATGATCTTGGACAAATTATTTTGCCTCAATTTCCTCATCTGTAAAATGAGGTGAGAATCTTCGATTCATGCGACCCACAAATGAGTGTTCAGTAAATATCAGCTCTCGTTATAATTGACGGAAGTGGCTTCCGTATGGAACCTATTTGCCTTTCCTGTACAATAGCATCTCTTCTCTTCCTGAATCAAGTCCAGTTCAGCTGGGTGATTTGTTACCTTCACGTGTTAGCTGATTGCAGCAGCCTATCATATTGATAAAGCGAGGGTTTGATCTTGGTTGGAGCGGTAAGTTTAAACGTGCCCCTCACTTCTATTCAGACACTCCCAAATGTATGCCTTAGTTACAGTAGAGACTGGGCCAGAGGGTGCGGGCAACGGACAGTGAAGCCATTTCCACTCCTGGGAAACGCACAGCTTCAAGTAGTTCAACCCTAATCCTAATACTGAGTTAGTAACGCCATCTTCACGTGTGAAAAGAAATTCAGCACGTGCCCATGGCGTTGCCAGTCTTCCCATCCAGCAGCCTGACTCCCTCAGTTGCCAGATTTTATATATGTGTGTGTGTGTGTGTGTGTGTGTGTGTGTGTGTATTCATATTCAGCTGTGAGCACTGAACTCCACATTAACATCCCCCACGCAAGAAGCTGATGACCTGCATAAGAAAGAATTTGTGTCTGAAAGAATCTTTGGCTTACATGCAAAGGAAAAAGTCTCCCCTGGAAAAATGCAGGCCTTACACATTTAACAGACCCTTGTGTCCACAGAAACAGTCATTGGCAATTAGGCGGCTGCCCAAAGATCAGAGGCAGGAGCCCGCACATGAAATAGAGGCGGCGTGCGGAGATCGCCGCTTCTATCTCTGAGTTATGGGCGGCCCAGGCAGCCCCCCTCCCCACCGGGCCCAGTCTTCTCTGAGCTTTTCCTGCTGTGGACGGAGGCCCTGGGGACTTTTACGCACCCCAGTTTCCATGCAGCTCGCTGATCCCTTTTCACATGAATGAAAACCGCCTTTGATTTTGAACGCTCACGTCTGTTTTGTGTAACACTTAACTGATGTGCCAGAATCATTCTGTACCTTAAAGGGGGTCTCGCACTGGGTTATTAAAATCAGCCCTTCTGTGAAGAGTCACTTTGCTCACTTAAAGGATAACCGCCCTGCCTCTTTTAATGATGCTCATCTCGTTAAACCTGGATTAGGGAAAAGAGGGGCGAGCAGACCAGCAACTGGAACACGGCCAGAACCTATCGATGTTCCAACCACAGGAGAAGCTGCAGAGAGATACCATCTGCGGATGAGCTGATCCGGAGCCCTCTCGGCTTGCTGTTCATTCCTGCTCCTCTTTGGGAACCCTGCCTCAGAGCATTAGTTGCAGTTAGAATTCTGGGAAGGCAATAGACACGTTGAATCAGTGGATGTACTTCATTTGTTCAGATGACAAACGGGCTGTTTCGTTGTCTGTGATATTCCCCATCCTTGGAGAGGTCCAAGAAGTCATACCATTCATTCACTCAATCACCATTCTCTGTTTCTTCTAAGTGGAAGGCTTTCTCCCAAGTGCTGGGAATAAAGTCATGAGTTAGATTCTCAAATTGAGCCAGAAGACAGAGAAGCTACAATACAAGGAGGAGAGAGGCTTCCCTTTATATATATATAACTTTGGCAAATTCAACTGCATGCTCAGCGTTGGAAGAGAAGGAATGATAGTATTGAAACAAGGCAGACAGTTCTGCTCTCACCCTCCCTCATCTAGTATTGAAACAAGGCAGACAGTTCTGCTCTCACCCTCCCTCATCTAGATCAAATGAAATGTAATTTGCTGTCCCCTCATGCCTCTCACACTGTGAGACTCTCTGCTCTGGTGTGAGTTTCTAGAATCAAAAAAAGTATAGGTGATTTTTTTTTTTTTTTTCTTGTACCGTCTGGGCTCTGAATGTAAGACACTTGTCCCATTTGGTAGTCAACCAAAAAATAGCCAGTTGTTCCAATGCTGAGGAGTCTATGTTGTCTTCAAGGGTAATTTTGACATTACGGAGTTTTCTTCTTAAATGCTGACTATAGAAGCTAATTCCCTGGTGAGACTGGGTTTCCTCCATCGGACCTCAGAAGGGGAAGGCAGCCTGTGACCTCACAGAGGGGAGGACCTGAGCAAGTTTCCCGGAGGATGAGACTGCGAGAACTGACTTTGATGAGTAAATGGGCACTGGCCAATGGAAGGAGAGTCTGGGTTGGGACTGGAGGAGGAGGAAGATGATGGTGGGTGGAGAGAAAATGAAGTAGGATTAACAGGAGAGAAAATGAAGTAGGAGGTGAGAGAGGGGGAACAGAATCAAGGAGAAGTTTGGGGATAATGGCTCAGAAAGCCAGCTAGGTAGTGAGCCACCAGGATGAGAAGCAGCCGGCAGAAGGCCTGTGCTGAGGAATGGGGGTGACGATATGTTTCACCGGGAACGCACGGAGCCGGTGCCGAGGGGCACCTGAGTCAGCAGCCCTTCCTCAGGCGTGAGGCGGGGCTGCCGGGGCAGACTTGGAAGTCACGGCGGATTGAGGTTTCCGCTGACTGTGTACAAAGTTAGAGTCACTGGAATTTGGTTTTAAGACTTATCTAATTTTTGTTTTATATTAAGTCTAGCATCTGACCCTGTATTCTCCAGCGTATTTACTTCCTTCTCTGGGTAAACCTTTAAACATTATGTTTATATTTATATTTTTTTAACTGAATACATATATCCTCCTCTTTGAAAAACAGAAACATACTACATAGACGTCTCCATTTTGATTTTTTTCTCACTCGACACTGTATCCGTGAGACCCCTTCATGGTAGTGTATAGAGTAAATAGGTCTCTGTCAGTGGGATCAGATATTACACATGACTTTGTAGGCTGCCTTTCATCACCTAATACCCCAGATACCCTCTTCCCTCTAACTCTCATGCTTTGGAAACACAGTCAAATGCACACCAGCTTTGTGGGAACGTCCCCAAAACAACACTTCTCAGGATTTTGTTTTCATCCATCAGCTAAAGACTACACATATGCAGTCCATCAATTTTAGGTCAGATGGTACATAGAATTTCAACACGTTTTGTGAACAATATAAACAGTATTTTTAATTATTTCCTCTTGCTTTAAACCTGCAAAAGGAATGATATTTGCTGTTATTTTTACCCAGGTTTTATATGCAGCTTGATGATGCATGGCTAGAGACCTAGGTGAACGTTTCCATCAGTCTTGTTATTTTCTCAACTGTTAATGTGTCCTCAGAAACTCCTAACTCACAAGTGATAAGTGGTTCTTACAGGTAGTTCCTCTGTTCACTGTGAAAAATGCTTCTATTGCCACCTCGAACTTTGTCAGAACTCAGCAGCTTAAAGCAGTCGTTTATTTCTCATGATTCTGTGGGTCAGGAATGTGTGCAGGGCTTTGCCGGGCGATTCTACAACTCTGGGCCACGTCAGAGGGGATCCCGGTCTCTCTCAGCTGCGTTCAGCTGTGTCTGGGCTGGGCTGGAGGGTCCAAGAAGGCCTCACTCACATGTCTGGGGCCTCCTCTGGAGTGTCTGGAATGATTGACAAACTCTCTCATTCTCTCGCCTGTGGCGTCCCAGCAAGTGTCCAGACAGTTTACAAAGGCAGCTGGGCTCCTGGGCTGAGTGTGTAAAAGGGACAGCCCCAGGTACTTCCCAAGGACAGCTTATATGCTCATGGCCCGTTGGTCACAAGTCACACAACCAAGTCCAGCGTCAGTGTAGGAAGGACCACACGGTATGTGAACCCTTGGAGGCATAACCAGGGGCCACCAGCCTAACAGTCTACATGGGAGACTTTCTCATCGCAGCCTCATTTTAGCTCTGTGTGAGACTCTAGCTTTCAAAGGTGTCCTTGTCCGACAGCTGGAAGCGTCACTGTCGCAGCTTGGGATATAGTGATCAACGTCCTTGTGGCAATCTTAGGATTTCACCCTGGGAAATATTTCATTTCCATTGCAACACTTGGGTGTCGGTTTTTTGTTTTTGTTTATTTGTTTTGTACATGGAGTGGAGTAGATTTCAACCTGCAGTGGAGGCACTGGAAGTGTGGAGTCTTAACCACCGCACTGCCAAGGAAGTCCCTAGATTTTTGTCATCCATCAGCTAAAGACTACACATATGCAGTCCATCAATTTTAGGTCAGATGGTACATAGAATTTCAACACGTTTTGTGAACAATATAAACAGTATTTTTAATTATTTCCTCTTGCTTTAAACCTGCAAAAGGAATGATATTTGCTGTTATTTTTACCCAGGTTTTATATGCAGCTTGATGATGCATGGCTAGAGACCTAGGTGAACGTTTCCATCAGTCTTGTTATTTTCTCAACTGTTAATGTGTCCTCAGAAACTCCTAACTCACAAGTGATAAGTGGTTCTTACAGGTAGTTCCTCTGTTCACTGTGAAAAATGCTTCTATTGCCACCTCGAACTTTGTCAGAACTCAGCAGCTTAAAGCAGTCGTTTATTTCTCATGATTCTGTGGGTCAGGAATGTGTGCAGGGCTTTGCCGGGCGATTCTACAACTCTGGGCCACGTCAGAGGGGATCCCGGTCTCTCTCAGCTGCGTTCAGCTGTGTCTGGGCTGGGCTGGAGGGTCCAAGAAGGCCTCACTCACATGTCTGGGGCCTCCTCTGGAGTGTCTGGAATGATTGACAAACTCTCTCATTCTCTCGCCTGTGGCGTCCCAGCAAGTGTCCAGACAGTTTACAAAGGCAGCTGGGCTCCTGGGCTGAGTGTGTAAAAGGGACAGCCCCAGGTACTTCCCAAGGACAGCTTATATGCTCATGGCCCGTTGGTCACAAGTCACACAACCAAGTCCAGCGTCAGTGTAGGAAGGACCACACGGTATGTGAACCCTTGGAGGCATAACCAGGGGCCACCAGCCTAACAGTCTACATGGGAGACTTTCTCATCGCAGCCTCATTTTAGCTCTGTGTGAGACTCTAGCTTTCAAAGGTGTCCTTGTCCGACAGCTGGAAGCGTCACTGTCGCAGCTTGGGATATAGTGATCAACGTCCTTGTGGCAATCTTAGGATTTCACCCTGGGAAATATTTCATTTCCATTGCAACACTTGGGTGTCGGTTTTTTGTTTTTGTTTATTTGTTTTGTACATGGAGTGGAGTAGATTTCAACCTGCAGTGGAGGCACTGGAAGTGTGGAGTCTTAACCACCGCACTGCCAAGGAAGTCCCTAGATGTGCGTCTTTTTTAAAGGTACCCTGTTCACTGATTTATTCTGATGAGTAAAGAAAAATAAAATGGACCCCAGTGGTCCAGTGGTTAAGAATCCACCTGCCAATGTAGGGGACATGGGTTCTAAACCTGGTCCAGGAAGATCCCACATGCCATGAGGCAACTGAGTCCGTGGGCCACAATGACTGAGCCCACATGCTGCAGCTACTGAAGTCCATGCCCCCTAGAGCCCCTGCTCTGCAACAAGAGAAGCCATTGCAATGAGACACCCAAATATGGCAACTAGAAAATAGTCTCTGCTTGCTACAACTAGAGAAAGCCCGCACACATCAACAAAGACCCAGCACAGTCAAAAAGCAGAAAGGATTGGAAAAGATTCAGACTTAGCATTTGGGTTATCTGCATTAGGTCTTCTTAAGAAGTCTCGATACCTGCTCCTCGTAGAAAAACTGATGGAATCCTGGCCCTGACATGATAGGTTCTGGCTACACAAAAGTACTTCCTATTTCACTGAGTTGCTTCACTTGAGCAAGGCACCTGTGAATCATCAAAATAGTCCTTATTGGCATTGTCAGCATCCTGAAAAATGTTTTATCTCATCCCTCACTTTAAGAATTCCTAATAACCGTTACTTCCAGGGCAGGACGTAGGGTCAGGAATGGTGGTCCGGTGTCTTGGACAGCTTATATGCTCATGGCCCGTTGGTCACAAGTCACACAACCAAGTCCAGCGTCAGTGTAGGAAGGACCACACGGTATGTGAACCCTTGGAGGCATAACCAGGGGCCACCAGCCTAACAGTCTACATGGGAGACTTTCATCGCAGCCTCATTTTAGCTCTGTGTGAGACTCTAGCTTTCAAAGGTGTCCTTGTCCGACAGCTGGAAGCGTCACTGTCGCAGCTTGGGATATAGTGATCAACGTCCTTGTGGCAATCTTAGGATTTCACCCTGGGAAATATTTCATTTCCATTGCAACACTTGGGTGTCGGTTTTTTGTTTTTGTTTATTTGTTTTGTACATGGAGTGGAGTAGATTTCAACCTGCAGTGGAGGCACTGGAAGTGTGGAGTCTTAACCACCGCACTGCCAAGGAAGTCCCTAGATGTGCGTCTTTTTTAAAGGTACCCTGTTCACTGATTTATTCTGATGAGTAAAGAAAAATAAAATGGACCCCAGTGGTCCAGTGGTTAAGAATCCACCTGCCAATGTAGGGGACATGGGTTCTAAACCTGGTCCAGGAAGATCCCACATGCCATGAGGCAACTGAGTCCGTGGGCCACAATGACTGAGCCCACATGCTGCAGCTACTGAAGTCCATGCCCCCTAGAGCCCCTGCTCTGCAACAAGAGAAGCCATTGCAATGAGACACCCAAATATGGCAACTAGAAAATAGTCTCTGCTTGCTACAACTAGAGAAAGCCCGCACACATCAACAAAGACCCAGCACAGTCAAAAAGCAGAAAGGATTGGAAAAGATTCAGACTTAGCATTTGGGTTATCTGCATTAGGTCTTCTTAAGAAGTCTCGATACCTGCTCCTCGTAGAAAAACTGATGGAATCCTGGCCCTGACATGATAGGTTCTGGCTACACAAAAGTACTTCCTATTTCACTGAGTTGCTTCACTTGAGCAAGGCACCTGTGAATCATCAAAATAGTCCTTATTGGCATTGTCAGCATCCTGAAAAATGTTTTATCTCATCCCTCACTTTAAGAATTCCTAATAACCGTTACTTCCAGGGCAGGACGTAGGGTCAGGAATGGTGGTCCGGTGTCTTTAACTTTATCTGTCCTGTTTGGTTTTCTATAATCAGAGTATTCTCAGGAACTGTTTATATAATTAAAGACCAGGTTAGCAGAGAAGAGGCAGTTTGCATGAATACATTCACCTCCACAGCCAACACACTTCCCTGTGGAAAACCCTGGTCTTGGGCTTATGCTTCACACAGTTCCTGAGATTGGGCCCTCGTCATGGTTTTCACTCTTTCCCTCCGTGCTGAGCCCAGATCCAGAAGCTGAGGATTACATTGTCTTTCTCTGTGATTCCAGTGCTGTGTGTTGGCTTTTACGGGCAACTCCTTGTCAGGGGATGTTTTTCTTACATGTTTGTCACTTCGGGTCCCTCCACACTTTATCCTATCCACATCATCTCAAATAAGAACTGACAGTCAAGTGGGGAAAACCCCTTGCCTCTCATGAGAGTTTTCACTAATAAGAAGACACTCTTTCGGGCTTCCCTGGTAGCTCAGTGATAAAGAGTTCACCTGCCAATGCAGGAGACACTGGTTAGATCCCTAATCTGGGAAGATCTCACATGCTGTGGAGCAGCTAAGCCTGTGAGTATCTCCCACTCCCTGCAACTAGAGAAGAGCCTGCAGCAGCAGTGAAAACCCAGAATAGCCAAAAATAAATAAATAAAATGAAAAACAGAGAAAACACACTTTCAATATGCAGTACATGTTTGTCTCACAAGTGGACTGTGATGTACTCGGAGCAGGACCCTGATCTGTGAGGTTAGAGGTTTTATTCACCTGTGGGCACATCCACACAAGAGCTGGTCCTCATGGTGCATCACTGATAATAGCCACACCAGCAGGTCACTTGAGATAGGAAAGCTGCCAGATGATCATGCCAATCTATTTCAGAATATAATCCTTTTATTTGGGGCTGCACCTTGCAGCATGTGGGATCTTAGTTCCCTGACCAGGGATCGAACCCACGCCCCCTGCACTGGAAGCATGCAGTCTTAACCACTTGACTGCCAAGGAAGTCCCTTCAGTACATGTGTGCTCAGTTGCTAAGTCTTGTCCAACTCTTTGCAACCCCATGAACTGTAACCAGCCAGTCCCTTCGAGCATAATCCTAATGGTGCAGTTGGTTTCAGGTAGTGTGACCTGTGCTGAGGGCCATTGTAGAGGAAGTTCAGAGTGAAGCGTCAGGAGGCAGAGGACCCAGTTCGAAATTCAGCTGTTTCACTTATTAGCTGCATGCATGGACCATTGGATAGGTGGCCAAGGCCAACCAGTCAGTAGAACCCATTTTGGGAACTATTGCCTGAAGCATGACTTAGTGAAAGAGACCTTGGAGCAGCTCATGGTGGGGAGGAGTGAGGCTGAGTCCCAACTTCCATACACTTCTCAAAGGTTATTGTGACCATGAAATACTTTATTCATGTAAAGAAAAAATGTTTTCTGCAATTACTTTTGCTTGGATAGTAGGTAGAGCAGTCTGAGAAAATACCAGAGATTACGATCTTTGGTGTAAACAGAAGTTAAAATTGGATGTTTGTATCCCAAAAGGCCTGAGAGTAATGATGTGTCCTCATTTCTTAAGTCAAGGTGCTAGACCCCCACTTCACAGAACCTACCAAGATTACGAAACCAGTTCCGTCACATCAGGGATCATCCACATCTAGCCTACAGAAAGAACAGGCCACAGGGGCAGAGTTTCTTTGGAGAGAGAAACTGGATTTTTGTGGCATGTTCCCTTCCTCTCACCTATGAAATCCAGTGAGTGGGGGATTTTGGTAAAAATGAGATGGTAAAAAGATGAGTGATTGTCGGACAACTGGAGATAATGCAGACGGTAGAATAGGGGAGATGAAGTAGAAGAGATGTTTTTAGGGTGGGTAAATTATTATATGTGATCCTGTAATTGTGAATACATCATATTAGGCACTTGTCAAAACTTTATAGAACTTTATAGCATAAAGAGTCAACCTTAATGTGTGTAAATAATGATAGTAGAAAATTATGTATGAGGTCAGATGGGAATGTGACAAGACACTCTGTGTTACAGATGAATGAAACAGCTTCATTGAAGGGAGCAGAAGAAAACGTGCTGTCCTAAGTAACTTTGGAAATGACTGGTCTGTAAGACCTAGGCCCTGTCCTGTGGTTGATGAAGCTATTTCCTTTAGGGGCATGGGATAACAGTTTTGGTGCCACTATACAATACTGGAATTGAACAATTAAGACAATGATGGTGTATGCTGAGAGCCATGTTTCTCACTGTTGGAGAGGGAGGGGCAAGAGGGAGCCAGGAGGGCCCTAAGGAGACATGATTACCACGTGTAGTGTGTATCTTGGATGGGATTCTGAAATAAGGAAAGGACTTTAGATCAACACCAAAGAAATCTGGATAAAGGGCTGACTTTAGTTAATAATCATGAATCAATGTTGGCTTGTTCAGTTCAGTCACTCAGTGGCAAAACTAGGGGACAAAAGGATCATCACCAACTGTTGAATCAAAGAAAAAATTGGAGAATATCTAGAGAATAACAGTAATGAAAGCATATTTAAACTGATGACTAAAGTAGTCTAGAGACAAAAAGATAATAATTTAAAATATCAATGAATAATCTAACTCAAGAAATTAGAAAAAGAACATGGAATAAATAGAAGGAGAGCAGGATAAAAATTTAACTTTATGTATTAGAAAGTGAAAAAGGTATAACTAAAAGGTAAAAGGAGTTATTTAGAAAAATGAAGAAAAAAAGGAGAAAGCACAAAAACACAAAATGTAGAGAAGAATGATGAAAATAATCTTTGAGTAAACTAAAATCATTATGTCTAATTTGTTCAGTTTCAAAATAAAATTATTTTCCAGGGAAACACGAAGGTCTGATATAAGCTTTAGAAAAGAGAAAAATCTAATGAGACCATTAGATAGAAAAAAGTTGTTTTGAAGATTTAGTCAGCTGTCTTCCACCCAGAAAAATGGTCCACATGATTTCCCAGGGGGAACTAAACTAGAAGTTTAAGAAACTGCAATGTTTTAAATTTTCTTCTGGAAAATTAGAGGATATTATTCTAAAAATCTATGCATTGAGGACTCCTTTTTTCCCAAAAGACAGCAATAATGGACAAAATAAAAATTCAAACAAAAAAATAGTATGAGGTCAGATGGGAATGTGACAAGACACTCTGTGTTACAGATGAATGAAACAGCTTCATTGAAGGGAGCAGAAGAAAACGTGCTGTCCTAAGTAACTTTGGAAATGACTGGTCTGTAAGACCTAGGCCCTGTCCTGTGGTTGATGAAGCTATTTCCTTTAGGGGCATGGGATAACAGTTTTGGTGCCACTATACAATACTGGAATTGAACAATTAAGACAATGATGGTGTATGCTGAGAGCCATGTTTCTCACTGTTGGAGAGGGAGGGGCAAGAGGGAGCCAGGAGGGCCCTAAGGAGACATGATTACCACGTGTAGTGTGTATCTTGGATGGGATTCTGAAATAAGGAAAGGACTTTAGATCAACACCAAAGAAATCTGGATAAAGGGCTGACTTTAGTTAATAATCATGAATCAATGTTGGCTTGTTCAGTTCAGTCACTCAGTGGCAAAACTAGGGGACAAAAGGATCATCACCAACTGTTGAATCAAAGAAAAAATTGGAGAATATCTAGAGAATAACAGTAATGAAAGCATATTTAAACTGATGACTAAAGTAGTCTAGAGACAAAAAGATAATAATTTAAAATATCAATGAATAATCTAACTCAAGAAATTAGAAAAAGAACATGGAATAAATAGAAGGAGAGCAGGATAAAAATTTAACTTTATGTATTAGAAAGTGAAAAAGGTATAACTAAAAGGTAAAAGGAGTTATTTAGAAAAATGAAGAAAAAAAGGAGAAAGCACAAAAACACAAAATGTAGAGAAGAATGATGAAAATAATCTTTGAGTAAACTAAAATCATTATGTCTAATTTGTTCAGTTTCAAAATAAAATTATTTTCCAGGGAAACACGAAGGTCTGATATAAGCTTTAGAAAAGAGAAAAATCTAATGAGACCATTAGATAGAAAAAAGTTGTTTTGAAGATTTAGTCAGCTGTCTTCCACCCAGAAAAATGGTCCACATGATTTCCCAGGGGGAACTAAACTAGAAGTTTAAGAAACTGCAATGTTTTAAATTTTCTTCTGGAAAATTAGAGGATATTATTCTAAAAATCTATGCATTGAGGTACTCCCTTTTTTTCCCAAAAGACAGCAATAATGGACAAAATACTCAAACAGAAAATTAAACAAACAGCCAGATGCAAAGACAAATCAAGTATCTCATTGCACTGGGAAACAGGACAGTAACAAGAAGTGCAAACCTCAGCTAAAGAAACTGGCAAACTGGGCTCAGAACCTGCCATAGCAGATGAGAGTTTATTCTTTACAGGGTTAACTGGGTCAGGAATTAAACCAATCTGTGCACCAACAGCTTGGCAGCATCTCTGCCATTGCTTCAATGCCACCATAGGGCAAGAACCCTTCATTTCTAGACAGGATCTGGTTTAGGACCAAGAGAATAGGATACAAGCCCTAGTCTGACTGGCAGGAGAGTAAGAAAGGGGAGGGTTGGCTGGGAACGATGACAACTAGGCATAGGACAACATACAAAGACTGAAAGAGTGTGTTACTCGTTAAATGTGTTATTTAACAGGAAGAAAAGAGGAAAGCTGTGAGATTCCAGAAACAATGATGAACACAGGAATTAATAAGTGTGTGGGTAAATTTAATTAACTGTAGACTACAAAAGCCATGAACTTTCTGTGTATAGAAAAGTGAAACATTATGGGAATCAATACTAGGTGAGGTTACATTCCATGGGCATTTGCAGCATGTTAAGATTCTTGTTTGCGACTTGAGACTTTTTTTAATAAGAAAATTGATTAAGTATATGTGCTGAGACTTCAAGGGCAGCCATTAGAAGAACAGAAATACAACAGTACAGAGAATATAGAAAATCCTATGTACTATGCTGTAACAGATTACCACAAACTTAGTAACGTACGTGTGTCTACACTTTTAAAATCTAGGTAATTGGGGAGTTCCAGTTCCTTACACAATGAAGGATCAGTTTAGCCTCGCTAATTCCTTCCTCCAAATCCTACTTCATAAAAGCCAGAAGGAAGTTATGTGACTCCTAACTCCATGGGTGAGGAATCTCTGGTGCAACAGGAAGTGTGTAGGTCCTGGTGTGGGAGAAGTGGAAGCCCAGAGCTGAGCATAAATGGAAATGGGGCAGATGGGTTGCAGAGACTTTGAGATATACCTTCTGCTCTTTAACATCATCCTGGATAGGCCTTGCTCATTTCAGTGCCACTGTGAAGCAGGAAAAAACACCAGCCTGCTGTGGGTACTACCAACCTAACCTCACAGCAGGTGTTCTCGCCAAGCCGGGTGGTGAGGAAGTGGTTAACAATGTGTGCGAGCAGACTGGCCAACCCCTTCACATTCCTTGCTAGGGGAAGAGGGGAACCTCAAGTCAAAGTCTGCATCCTGCAAGAATGTGTGCATGCTAAGTCATGTCAGTCGTGCCCAACTCTTTGCGACCATATGGACGATAGCCCGTCAGGCTCCTCTGTCTGTGGAATTCCCCAGGCAAGAATACTGGAGTGGGTTGCCATGCTCCCACTTCCATCAGCCATACTGGCCAAAGGAGGTTCTCTTGAGGGAAATCCAGGGAGCCCATCTCCAGGACTGTCATGTGCCTAAATAAGGTTATGAGAAGATAGCCCACACAGTGGGAGAAGGAGAGGTGGGACAAATTGAGAGAGTGGTGCATTGACATAGATCCACTGCCATGTATAATAGCTAGTGGGAAGATGCTGCATAGCACAGGGAGCCAGCTCAGCCCAGAGCTCTGCGATGACCGAGAGAGGTGGGATGGAAGGTGGGGTGGGAGGAAGGCTCCCACGGGAGGCTCTCTCTCTATATATATATATATATAAATTATGATTGGTTTGCATTGTTGGACGACAGAAACCAACACTATATTGTAAAGCAATTATCCTCCAATTAAAAATTTTTAAAAGACAAAAGCTAGTGTTCCACCACAGCAGCAATACCACTTGTAAACGACAACAAAAGAGATGTCATGCACCTTAGTGAGTCAACCATAAAGTCTCCTGGAACAAACCAAACCAAGGCAAAGACTTTTACCAAAGGAACTCAGTTAAAAGCCACACTGGTTAAAACAGCAACTGTTGGGGGCTTCCCTGGTGGTCCAGTCGGTAGAGTCTGCCTTGCAGTGCAAGGGCACCGGTTCGTAGGTCCTGGTGTGGGAGAAGTGGAAGCCCAGAGCTGAGCATAAATGGAAATGGGGCAGATGGGTTGCAGAGACTTTGAGATATACCTTCTGCTCTTTAACATCATCCTGGATAGGCCTTGCTCATTTCAGTGCCACTGTGAAGCAGGAAAAAACACCAGCCTGCTGTGGGTACTACCAACCTAACCTCACAGCAGGTGTTCTCGCCAAGCCGGGTGGTGAGGAAGTGGTTAACAATGTGTGCGAGCAGACTGGCCAACCCCTTCACATTCCTTGCTAGGGGAAGAGGGGAACCTCAAGTCAAAGTCTGCATCCTGCAAGAATGTGTGCATGCTAAGTCATGTCAGTCGTGCCCAACTCTTTGCGACCATATGGACGATAGCCCGTCAGGCTCCTCTGTCTGTGGAATTCCCCAGGCAAGAATACTGGAGTGGGTTGCCATGCTCCCACTTCCATCAGCCATACTGGCCAAAGGAGGTTCTCTTGAGGGAAATCCAGGGAGCCCATCTCCAGGACTGTCATGTGCCTAAATAAGGTTATGAGAAGATAGCCCACACAGTGGGAGAAGGAGAGGTGGGACAAATTGAGAGAGTGGTGCATTGACATAGATCCACTGCCATGTATAATAGCTAGTGGGAAGATGCTGCATAGCACAGGGAGCCAGCTCAGCCCAGAGCTCTGCGATGACCGAGAGAGGTGGGATGGAAGGTGGGGTGGGAGGAAGGCTCCCACGGGAGGCTCTCTCTCTCTCTATATATATATATATAAATTATGATTGGTTTGCATTGTTGGACGACAGAAACCAACACTATATTGTAAAGCAATTATCCTCCAATTAAAAATTTTTAAAAGACAAAAGCTAGTGTTCCACCACAGCAGCAATACCACTTGTAAACGACAACAAAAGAGATGTCATGCACCTTAGTGAGTCAACCATAAAGTCTCCTGGAACAAACCAAACCAAGGCAAAGACTTTTACCAAAGGAACTCAGTTAAAAGCCACACTGGTTAAAACAGCAACTGTTGGGGGCTTCCCTGGTGGTCCAGTCGGTAGAGTCTGCCTTGCAGTGCAAGGGGCACCGGTTCGACCCTGGCACAGGAAGATCCCATGTGCCGTGGAGCGGCTGGACTGGTGTGTCCAATTATGAGCCAGCGCTCTGGAGCACATGTGCCCAGAGCTGGTGCTCTGCAATGAGAGAGGCCACTGCAATGGGAGGCCCACACAGGCCAAAGAATAAAGATGGATGAAAATAAATAAATAAAAAACAAATAAAAAGAGGCCAAAAAATAACCAACAAAACAGCAACTATTCACCATTTTTGCTCCGCATTGGCTAAAATTTTTTTCAAGAAATAACATTTAGCACAAGCAAGGGCAGGCATGTATTTTCTTATACTGACCATGGAAGTGTGAACTGTTAAGCTTTTAAGGAGAGCAGTCCATCCAGGTTATTCAAATGTTAAATGATCGAACCCTCCCCTTCATGGCAATCTATCTGATAGAGGCAAAAGCACCAGTACTTAAGAGCATTATGCAGGAGGTCTGTTGTAACATTAGTCATGATGGCAAAACTAACAACAGAAAACCAAAACTGGTAACAGCCCTAAAATCCTTCAATAAAGGAAACATAGGCAAATTATGGTACATCTACACTAGGAAATATTCTTTTCCAGTTGTTTATGTTTGAGTATAGAAAAAAGTGTAAAATCACATATACTGAACTATTGATACATGTTATCACAATAGAATTATGGGGGAAGATTATTAATTATTTTTATTGGGGTATATTTGTTTTACAACGTTGCATTAGCTTCAGGTGTAGAGCAAAGTTATCGCTATATGTTTTTACAGAGTTTTCTTGCTTACCGGTATTTATAATCCCCAAAGAGTCATAGGTATATCCCTGACCCCTCCCACCTAAGCCCTCCCTCCCTTTTCCCCTTCCCACCCCCCAGGTTGATGCTTAGTCCCCATGCAGGTTCCTTAGTCTTACAGCTTAATCACAGTGGTAGTCTCTATTGCAATATTTTTGTAAACGACAACAAAAGAGATGTCATGCACCTTAGTGAGTCAACCATAAAGTCTCCTGGAACAAACCAAACCAAGGCAAAGACTTTTACCAAAGGAACTCAGTTAAAAGCCACACTGGTTAAAACAGCAACTGTTGGGGGCTTCCCTGGTGGTCCAGTCGGTAGAGTCTGCCTTGCAGTGCAAGGGGCACCGGTTCGACCCTGGCACAGGAAGATCCCATGTGCCGTGGAGCGGCTGGACTGGTGTGTCCAATTATGAGCCAGCGCTCTGGAGCACATGTGCCCAGAGCTGGTGCTCTGCAATGAGAGAGGCCACTGCAATGGGAGGCCCACACAGGCCAAAGAATAAAGATGGATGAAAATAAATAAATAAAAAACAAATAAAAAGAGGCCAAAATTTAAAAAAAAAAAAAAAAAAAAAAACCAACAAAACAGCAACTATTCACCATTTTTGCTCCGCATTGGCTAAAATTTTTTTCAAGAAATAACATTTAGCACAAGCAAGGGCAGGCATGTATTTTCTTATACTGACCATGGAAGTGTGAACTGTTAAGCTTTTAAGGAGAGCAGTCCATCCAGGTTATTCAAATGTTAAATGATCGAACCCTCCCCTTCATGGCAATCTATCTGATAGAGGCAAAAGCACCAGTACTTAAGAGCATTATGCAGGAGGTCTGTTGTAACATTAGTCATGATGGCAAAACTAACAACAGAAAACCAAAACTGGTAACAGCCCTAAAATCCTTCAATAAAGGAAACATAGGCAAATTATGGTACATCTACACTAGGAAATATTCTTTTCCAGTTGTTTATGTTTGAGTATAGAAAAAAGTGTAAAATCACATATACTGAACTATTGATACATGTTATCACAATAGAATTATGGGGGAAGATTATTAATTATTTTTATTGGGGTATATTTGTTTTACAACGTTGCATTAGCTTCAGGTGTAGAGCAAAGTTATCGCTATATGTTTTTACAGAGTTTTCTTGCTTACCGGTATTTATAATCCCCAAAGAGTCATAGGTATATCCCTGACCCCTCCCACCTAAGCCCTCCCTCCCTTTTCCCCTTCCCACCGCCCCCAGGTTGATGCTTAGTCCCCATGCAGGTTCCCTTAGTCTTACAGCTTAATCACAGTGGTAGTCTCTATTGCATATGATAGTGTAGGTTTCCTTGTTGCTCTTCCCATACCTCTGGTACGATCTTCCCTCCCCTCAATGACCATAGGTCTGTTCTCTAAGTCTGTTTCTCCATTGCCGTTCTGCGTGTGCATTTACTGGTACCATCTTACTAGATTCCATATATATGCGTTAGTATACTGTATTTGTCCTTTTCTTTTTGACTTACTTCACTTTGTATAATAGGTTCTAGATTCATCCACCTCATTAGGACTGATTTTCTGCATTTGTTTTTTACAGCTGAGAAGTACTACATTGTATATATGTACCAGAGGTTTTTTATCCATTCATTCGTCGATGGACATCTAGGTTGCTTCCATGTTCTAGCTATAGTATAGAGAGCTGCAATGAACATTGGGGTACAGGTGCTTCTTTCAGTTTTGATTTCATCAGGGTAGAAGCCTAATAGTGGGATTGCTGGGTCGTAGGGTGCTTCTAGTTTGTTTTTTAAGGCATCCCCATACTGTCTTCCACAGCACCTGTACCAATTTACATTCCCACCAGCAGTGCAAGCATGTTCCCTTTTCTCCGCACCCTCTCCAGCATTTATTGTCTATAGATTCGTTGATGATGACCATTCTGACGGGTGTGAGGTGATATCTCATTGTAGTTTTGATTTGCATTTCTCTAATAATAAGTGACTTTGAGCATCTTTTCATGTGTTTTTTGGCCATCTGTATGTCTTCTTTAGAGAAATGTCTGTTTAGGTCTTTTTCCTATTTTTTGATTGGGTTGTTTGTTTTTTTTTTTGGTATTGAGTTGTCTAAGTTGTTTGTATATTTTGGAAATTAATTATTTGTCAGTTGACTCATTTGCTATGATTTTCTCCCATTCTGTGGGTTGTTTGTTTACCTTATTTGCCATTTCTTTTGCTCTGTAAAAGCTTTTAAGTTTCATTAGGTCCCAAGTGTTTATTTTTGTTTTTATTTCCAATATTCTAGAGGGCAAGTCACAGAAGATCTTGCTTTGATTTATGTCCTTAGATGTTTTGCCTATATTCTCCTCTAAGAGTTTGATGGTTTCTGATCTTACATTTAGGTCTTTAATCTATTTTGAGTTTATCTTTGTGTATGGTGTTAGTGAATGTTCTAGTTTAATTTTTTTGCACGTAGCCATCCAGTGTTCCCAGCACCACTTGTTGAAGAGGCTGTTTCTGTCCCATTATATCCTTAATTTTTAATATACATTTGTATATAATTTGAGTTTTTATTTAAAAAAAAATACTACTGCTGTTATTTGCTTTGTTGCTTAGTCACTAAGTCATATAAGACTCTTTTGTGACCCCATGGACTATAGCCTGCCCACCAGGCTTCTCTCTCCATGGAATTATCTAGGCAAGAATACTGGAGTGGGTTCCCATTTCCTACTTCAGTGGAACTTCCTGATCCAGGAATCGAACCTGCATCTCCTGCATTGGCAGGTGGATTCTTTACCACTGAGCCACCAGGGAAGCCCTTTTGTTATTTAGCAAAGACAAAAAATAATTTTTGGAAAAAAGATAAATTTACATTGCCAGATGAACTAAAATCACTTTGAAATTTATTTTGGAATTGCATTGAAGTGTGTGAATTATTTTCTCCCAGTCACTTATGCCTTTTAAAAACTTTACATAGTCTCTAAGTATGCCCTGTCTTCTTTATGTAGAAGCTCCAGCTACCAAGAGTAAAGTGTTTCACTGTGGTAAATTCCTTCTTCTGATGAACAACGGGGAGAGAGATTTTTTTCAGGACCAGGGACATGGGTCTTATTGCACCATCAAACCAAATCAAGGAACTGAGTTTTGAAGATTCCATCTTGAAACATGTGTGGAGTGCAAAGCTTTGTGCCATTCTCAGTGTATATCATTTCGCACAAATGAACTGTTGATGGGACTCAAACAGGAGAGTGTTGGAGGTCATGTGCTCTGGCAAGGCAAAGACCTGAAATGAAGGAATTCATGGACAAAAGGGGGGCCCTTCCTGCATGAAGTTATGCAAGGCTGATCCTCTTTTAAATGGTATGTTTATTTCGCTTATTTTAATTCTAGAGGGTGGGTCATAGAAGATCTTGCTTTGATTTATGTCCTTAGATGTTTTGCCTATATTCTCCTCTAAGAGTTTGATGGTTTCTGATCTTACATTTAGGTCTTTAATCTATTTTGAGTTTATCTTTGTGTATGGTGTTAGTGAATGTTCTAGTTTAATTTTTTTGCACGTAGCCATCCAGTGTTCCCAGCACCACTTGTTGAAGAGGCTGTTTCTGTCCCATTATATCCTTAATTTTTAATATACATTTGTATATAATTTGAGTTTTTATTTAAAAAAAAATACTACTGCTGTTATTTGCTTTGTTGCTTAGTCACTAAGTCATATAAGACTCTTTTGTGACCCCATGGACTATAGCCTGCCCACCAGGCTCCTCTGTCCATGGAATTTCCTAGGCGAGAATACTGGAGTGAGCTGGCATTTCCTTCTCCAGGGGATCTTCCTGACCCAGGCATCGAACCTGCATCTCCTGCATTGGCAGGTGGATTCTTTACCACTGAGCCACCAGGGAAGCCCTTTTGTTATTTAGCAAAGACAAAAAATAATTTTTGGAAAAAAGATAAATTTACATTGCCAGATGAACTAAAATCACTTTGAAATTTATTTTGGAATTGCATTGAAGTGTGTGAATTATTTTCTCCCAGTCACTTATGCCTTTTAAAAACTTTACATAGTCTCTAAGTATGCCCTGTCTTCTTTATGTAGAAGCTCCAGCTACCAAGAGTAAAGTGTTTCACTGTGGTAAATTCCTTCTTCTGATGAACAACGGGGAGAGAGATTTTTTTCAGGACCAGGGACATGGGTCTTATTGCACCATCAAACCAAATCAAGGAACTGAGTTTTGAAGATTCCATCTTGAAACATGTGTGGAGTGCAAAGCTTTGTGCCATTCTCAGTGTATATCATTTCGCACAAATGAACTGTTGATGGGACTCAAACAGGAGAGTGTTGGAGGTCATGTGCTCTGGCAAGGCAAAGACCTGAAATGAAGGAATTCATGGACAAGATGTATGTTTTGTTAGTTGAGTAGAGGGCCCTTCCCTCTACACAGCATGAAGTTATGCAAGGCTGATCCTCTTTTAAATGGTATGGTAGACACTCTTGGCTGCCTACTCATTCCTCTCCTTGTTCCTTGGTAACTGCACACAGATTTGGTTACTGTACTTGGCGTTTGCATATTTCAGAGTAAGATGGACCCCTTTCCAGCCCCAGGGGAGAGATTTGGTTCATCTTAGCCTATTATGGTATTTATAAAATTTCCCTTTGTCTTTCACTGGTTAAGCAATGGACAGGCAAATCAATTGCCCAATGGGACAGGAGGAAATATCTTTGAAAAGACCTTTGAGAAAGTTTTCCTACTTTTAAGAAAAGAAGAAGAGAGATATCTTCTATTCTCCTTCCAGTCTTGGCAAGTGGTTATTTATCTTATAATTCTCTTAACTGGCACTCATTCCTTTCTCTTTCCTTTCCTTTCAAATTTTCCAAAATTAATGGCAGATACCAAATCACAGACCCAAGAAGCTCAGAAAACATCAAGCAGCATTAAAAAACAAAGCAGAACAAAAAAACCCGCCCTACACCTGGGCATATCATACTCAAAATGCAGAAAATCAAGACAAGGGCAATGTCTTGAAAAAAGCCAAAGTGGGAAGGAAAATCACTTTGCCTAGAGAGGAACAAGGGTGGGAATTACATGACATTCTCATCAGATGTCATGCAAATAAGAAGAGAATGGAGTAAAATAAAGGATCTTTAAAATAACACCAGCTTGGAATTCTGCATCCAACAAAATTATCTTTCAAAGGGAAGAGATAAAAACTTTACATAGTCTCTAAGTATGCCCTGCAAACCACAAGAGTAAAGTGTTTCACTGTGGTAAATTCCTTCTTCTGATGAACAACGGGGAGAGAGATTTTTTTCAGGACCAGGGACATGGGTCTTATTGCACCATCAAACCAAATCAAGGAACTGAGTTTTGAAGATTCCATCTTGAAACATGTGTGGAGTGCAAAGCTTTGTGCCATTCTCAGTGTATATCATTTCGCACAAATGAACTGTTGATGGGACTCAAACAGGAGAGTGTTGGAGGTCATGTGCTCTGGCAAGGCAAAGACCTGAAATGAAGGAATTCATGGACAAGATGTATGTTTTGTTAGTTGAGTAGAGGGCCCTTCCCTCTACACAGCATGAAGTTATGCAAGGCTGATCCTCTTTTAAATGGTATGGTAGACACTCTTGGCTGCCTACTCATTCCTCTCCTTGTTCCTTGGTAACTGCACACAGATTTGGTTACTGTACTTGGCGTTTGCATATTTCAGAGTAAGATGGACCCCTTTCCAGCCCCAGGGGAGAGATTTGGTTCATCTTAGCCTATTATGGTATTTATAAAATTTCCCTTTGTCTTTCACTGGTTAAGCAATGGACAGGCAAATCAATTGCCCAATGGGACAGGAGGAAATATCTTTGAAAAGACCTTTGAGAAAGTTTTCCTACTTTTAAGAAAAGAAGAAGAGATATCTTCTATTCTCCTTCCAGTCTTGGCAAGTGGTTATTTATCTTATAATTCTCTTAACTGGCACTCATTCCTTTCTCTTTCCTTTCCTTTCAAATTTTCCAAAATTAATGGCAGATACCAAATCACAGACCCAAGAAGCTCAGAAAACATCAAGCAGCATTAAAAAACAAAGCAGAACAAAAAAACCCGCCCTACACCTGGGCATATCATACTCAAAATGCAGAAAATCAAGACAAGGGCAATGTCTTGAAAAAAGCCAAAGTGGGAAGGAAAATCACTTTGCCTAGAGAGGAACAAGGGTGGGAATTACATGACATTCTCATCAGATGTCATGCAAATAAGAAGAGAATGGAGTAAAATAAAGGATCTTTAAAATAACACCAGCTTGGAATTCTGCATCCAACAAAATTATCTTTCAAAGGGAAGAGATAAAGACATTGTCCAAAGGCAGAAACTGAGAAAATTCATTGCAATAAATGTTACAGGAAGCTTTTAGGGGAGAAGCAAAAAAAAAAAAAAAAAAATTCCTAAAATCAAGATCTATGTAAAGAACGTAAGAGCAACAGAGGAGGAAGAAATAAAGGTAAAATAAAATCTTTCCTTTTCTTTATTCTTAATTGATCCAAAAGCTCACAGTATTTAAAGGAATGATAGTAACAATGCCAAGGTTGATGATAGCACATAAATAAGTGAAATAAATGCCAACAACGTATGGGAGACAGGCAGGAGGAGATGGGATTAATTACTCTGTTGTTATAAGGCAGAGTCCAGACTGCCTTAGTTAGAAATTTATATTTAAAATTAGTTAAGGACTTCCCCTGGTGGTCCAGTGGGTAAGGACACTGTCTTGCAGTGCAAGGGGCGCCGGTTCGAGCCCTGGCCTGGGAAGATCCCACGTGCCGCGGAGCGGCTGGACTGATGTGTCCAAATGCCGAGCGGGAGCTCTGGGGCGCATGTGCCCAGAGCCGGTGCTTTGTGACGACAGAGGCCACCGCGATGGGAGGCCCTCAGGAGCCAAAGAACAAAGATGGATGAAAATAGATAAATGAAAGACCAATAGAAGTGGCCCGCCTGCTCCCCTCCCTCCCCAACCCGACCCCTGCCCAAAGTAAATAAATAAATCTTTAAAAAAAAAAAGTTAAAAACCAAAGAAGGCGGGGGGGTGGGGGGAAGCTTCTGGCAATGAATAGAAAACAGTTACAGACATATTAAAGTTTGGTTGACGTCAGCCCAAGTACAGCAGTGATCACTTTAAAGATGAATATTTAAATATACCAATTAAAAGACAGATTGTCACAGCCCAGTTCAGTTGCTCAGTCGTGTTCAACTCTTTGCAGCCCCATGGACTGCAGCACACCAGGCTTCTCTGTCCTTCACTGTCTCCCAGAGGCTGCTCAAACTCATGTCCATTGAGTCAGTGATGCCATCCAACCCTCTTGTCCTCTGTCGTCCCCTTCTCCTTATGTCTTCTATTTTTCCCAGAATCAAGGTCTCTTCCAGTGAGTCTTCTCTTTGCATCAGGTGGCCAAAGTGTCATAGTTTCAGATTCAACATCAATCCTTCCAGTGAATACTCAAGGATTTCCTTCAGGATTGATTGGTTTGCCCTTACTGTAGTCTAAGGGACTCTCGAGAGTCTTCTCCAACGCCACAGTTCGAATTTTGTTTTCTGTCTGTGAGTCTGTTTCTTTTTCTGATTGGGAAATAAATTCATTTGTATCATTATTTTTGATTCCACACATAAATGATATCATATAATATTTGTCTTTGCATTTAGTATGATAGCCTCTGGGTCCATCTATGTTTCTGCAAATGGCATTATTTCATTCTTTTTTATGGCTAGTGCTCCACTGTAGATATTTACCACCTTTTCTTTACTCATTCATCTGTTGATGGACATTTAGGCTGCGTCCACCTCTTAGCTATTGTGAATAGTGCTACTATGAGCATTGGGGTGCATGTATCTTTTCAAATAAGAATTTTCCTCTTTTCTGACTATATGCCCAAGGGTAGGATTACTGGATCTATGTTAACTCTATTTTTAGTTTTTTAAGGAGTCTCTAGACTGTTCTCCATAATGTCTACACCAATTTACATTACCACCAACAGCAGATTGCACTTTTTTTTAAGGTTCAAACTTAACCTTCTCAGGCATCCTAAGCAATCCAACTATGTATTTCATATATGAGCTATCTCACCTCACTCCAGCATAGAGGGCAGGAGAACAAGATTTAAAAAAAAAAAAAAAAAAATTGTTCACTGCTGTATCCTCAGCTTCTAGAATAGTGCTGGACACTTAGTAGGGGTGCATTCAGAGTGAATGCAAAAATGTTTATGTTTTCCCTGGTGGCTCAGATGGTAAAGACTCTGCCTGCAATGCAAGAGACCCAAGTTGGCTCCCTGGGTCAGGAAAATCTCCTAGAGAAGGGAGTGGCTCCCCACTTCAGTGTTCTTGCCTGGACAGTTCCATGGACAGAGGAGCCTGGTGGGCTACTATCCACCAGGCTACGAAGAGTGGGACATGACTGAGAGACTAACACTTCGACTTCACTTTCATTTCTTTAAGCTCCTGACTGAGGCTGCGGAATGTCTCTTCCAGTGAGTCTTCTGCATCAGGTGGCCAAAGTGTCATAGTTTCAGATTCAACATCCTTCCAGTGAATACTCAAGGATTTCCTTCAGGATTGATTGGTTTGCCCTTACTGTAGTCTAAGGGACTCTCGAGAGTCTTCTCCAACGCCACAGTTCGAATTTTGTTTTCTGTCTGTGAGTCTGTTTCTTTTTCTGATTGGGAAATAAATTCATTTGTATCATTATTTTTGATTCCACACATAAATGATATCATATAATATTTGTCTTTGCATTTAGTATGATAGCCTCTGGGTCCATCTATGTTTCTGCAAATGGCATTATTTCATTCTTTTTTATGGCTAGTGCTCCACTGTAGATATTTACCACCTTTTCTTTACTCATTCATCTGTTGATGGACATTTAGGCTGCGTCCACCTCTTAGCTATTGTGAATAGTGCTACTATGAGCATTGGGGTGCATGTATCTTTTCAAATAAGAATTTTCCTCTTTTCTGACTATATGCCCAAGGGTAGGATTACTGGATCTATGTTAACTCTATTTTTAGTTTTTTAAGGAGTCTCTAGACTGTTCTCCATAATGTCTACACCAATTTACATTACCACCAACAGCAGATTGCACTTTTTTTTAAGGTTCAAACTTAACCTTCTCAGGCATCCTAAGCAATCCAACTATGTATTTCATATATGAGCTATCTCACCTCACTCCAGCATAGAGGGCAGGAGAACAAGATTTAAAAAAAAAAAAAAAAAAATTGTTCACTGCTGTATCCTCAGCTTCTAGAATAGTGCTGGACACTTAGTAGGGGTGCATTCAGAGTGAATGCAAAAATGTTTATGTTTTCCCTGGTGGCTCAGATGGTAAAGAATCTGCCTGCAATGCAAGAGACCCAAGTTGGCTCCCTGGGTCAGGAAAATCTCCTAGAGAAGGGAGTGGCTCCCCACTTCAGTGTTCTTGCCTGGACAGTTCCATGGACAGAGGAGCCTGGTGGGCTACTATCCACCAGGCTACGAAGAGTGGGACATGACTGAGAGACTAACACTTCGACTTCACTTTCATTTCTTTAAGCTCCTGAGGGCTGCGGAATAGTGTCCTGTCTGAGCAATAGTGCCCTCCCAAGTTAGACAGCTCTGGGCAGGGGCGGGCTGCTCCTAAATAGCGCGGGGCATGCGTCCTGTCCTGCGTCGTCCGCCTACGAGTTCTTTCCCGTCACTCCTCCTCGGCTAACGTGGTCCACCCCGCCCCAATTTTGCGTGCCTAGTAAGTAAAATAAAAATAATAGCACCAGTCATAATACTAGCCTCGTCCGCCCTCTGGAGACCACTGGCCCCGGCGTCTCTCAAGGGTTTTCCCAGGACCCGAAGCTCTCGGGGTGGTGGCGGTTCTGCTACCTCTTTCATGCACCCGGTTCATCTCCCATCCAAGAGTCCCGCCTCGGATGGGTCCCTGCAGCTGGCTGATGGAGGCTGAGAAAGGAGGACCCGGCCACTGAGATCTTATGACTCCGAATCGCGCGGTCTTTGCCACCACACCCACCACGACCACGTGCGGTGATCCCCATCGTCGCCCTTGGTTGGTTTCATACCCCGTTTTCCTTTTGCCAACCGTCGCGGCGGGAAAGCCTGTGCCCGCCGCGGTTCTGGGCTCAGAGTAAGCCGCTGAGAAAAAGAGTTCCTGCAGAAATAAATGCGTCAGGAACCAGGCCTTTCCCCCCAGAGATCAGGCATCCTCCGAGGACGCGAGGCGTGGCTGAGACCAGAGTGGTGGGACGGACCTCGTCTCGCGGGCGTGGGGAACGTGTTGGAATGGGGTAGATGGACAGGAGAGTGCCACGCAGAAAGAACCGAACATAGAGGGCAGGAGAACAAGATTTAAAAAAAAAAAATTGTTCACTGCTGTATCCTCAGCTTCTAGAATAGTGCTGGACACTTAGTAGGGGTGCATTCAGAGTGAATGCAAAAATGTTTATGTTTTCCCTGGTGGCTCAGATGGTAAAGAATCTGCCTGCAATGCAAGAGACCCAAGTTGGCTCCCTGGGTCAGGAAAATCTCCTAGAGAAGGGAGTGGCTCCCCACTTCAGTGTTCTTGCCTGGACAGTTCCATGGACAGAGGAGCCTGGTGGGCTACTATCCACCAGGCTACGAAGAGTGGGACATGACTGAGAGACTAACACTTCGACTTCACTTTCATTTCTTTAAGCTCCTGAGGGCTGCGGAATAGTGTCCTGTCTGAGCAATAGTGCCCTCCCAAGTTAGACAGCTCTGGGCAGGGGCGGGCTGCTCCTAAATAGCGCGGGGCATGCGTCCTGTCCTGCGTCGTCCGCCTACGAGTTCTTTCCCGTCACTCCTCCTCGGCTAACGTGGTCCACCCCGCCCCAATTTTGCGTGCCTAGTAAGTAAAATAAAAATAATAGCACCAGTCATAATACTAGCCTCGTCCGCCCTCTGGAGACCACTGGCCCCGGCGTCTCTCAAGGGTTTTCCCAGGACCCGAAGCTCTCGGGGTGGTGGCGGTTCTGCTACCTCTTTCATGCACCCGGTTCATCTCCCATCCAAGAGTCCCGCCTCGGATGGGTCCCTGCAGCTGGCTGATGGAGGCTGAGAAAGGAGGACCCGGCCACTGAGATCTTATGACTCCGAATCGCGCGGTCTTTGCCACCACACCCACCACGACCACGTGCGGTGATCCCCATCGTCGCCCTTGGTTGGTTTCATACCCCGTTTTCCTTTTGCCAACCGTCGCGGCGGGAAAGCCTGTGCCCGCCGCGGTTCTGGGCTCAGAGTAAGCCGCTGAGAAAAAGAGTTCCTGCAGAAATAAATGCGTCAGGAACCAGGCCTTTCCCCCCAGAGATCAGGCATCCTCCGAGGACGCGAGGCGTGGCTGAGACCAGAGTGGTGGGACGGACCTCGTCTCGCGGGCGTGGGGAACGTGTTGGAATGGGGTAGATGGACAGGAGAGTGCCACGCAGAAAGAACCGAACATAGCTCCTTTTACAATCCACTGCCTCGTTTGATCTTCCCCGCACCCTTTGAGAAGGGAACCCCTCGGACCCATTTTACAGACAAGGAAACTGAGGCCCATAAAGATGACGCCATTTCCCCCGCCGGGATTCGAACCCCGCGCCCTGAGATGCGCCAGGCAGGGGCTCTGTCCAGCGCGGTTCCCGAGCCCCCTCCTTCTTCCAGCCCGGTGACCTTCACTCGGCACGTGCTGGCCCCCCGCCCCCACCTCCCCCACGGTCCCACTGAGCCCCGCCCGAGGAGGGCAGGCTCGGGGGGCTCTCGGAGGGACCGCGGGCGCCGGGCCCGGCTTGGGGTCCCGGGTTAGAGACCCCCTCGCCGGGCGGGAGGCACCCCTCCCGCGCGCCCCGCCCCTTCCGCGGCCGGGCCGGCGCTGCCTCTGTCCATGGTCAAAGCACCGGGGTAATCCGCCTTTCTCTTCCGCCCGCCGAGCCCCATTCATATTCTAATCACAGCGCGGCCGGCCCGCGAACGGCCACTTTCTCGGGGCCCGCGGAGACGCCGTGCCCGCCCCCACCCCACTTCCACTTCCAGCGCCCCCCCAGCTCCTCGGCCCGCGCTCCCTACACTTTGCACTCGGCCGAGAGAGGGGTGCCTGGGAAGCCCGCGTCCCCCGCTTCGGACGCCCAGGCTGCTCACCAACTTCGCGACTGCCCGGGGGCGGCGGCGGGCGGCGGGCGGCGGGGACAGAGACACAGACAGACGGACCGACCGAGTGCCGGGAGGAGGCGGGGGCTGCGGGCTGGGGGTGGGGGTGTCCAAGAGACCGAGGGGAGAGAGACGGGGTTAGAGTCCCAGGAGAGACAAAGAGACGAGGGCGCAGGGGCCGGCCGGACGCGCCGGCGGCCCAGCCCCGGGAAGACGCGGGAAGGGCCGAGCGAGACAGGCGGGGAGGCGGCCAGAGGGAGGAGAGACCCCCGGGGAAGCAAGCAGCTAGTCCCAGAAGACAGAAAGTTCTGGACGGGACGAGTCAGGCCCCCCGCCCCACCCTCCCTGCCTCGCGGCCCTGTCGCCGCCCAGGGTGGGGTGGGGTGGGGTCCGAGGGCTGCACTCTCCCTCCCCCGGCTCTCCGCCCCCCCACGCGTGTCCGCGGATCCGCGCGGGGGGCGGAGGCTTCCTCCATCCCCAAGGCTCCCACTCAAAATCTAACCCGGGACCAGACGTGGGGCTGGGGGGGTGGGCGGCAAGAGGAGAGGCCAAGAAGCGGGGCCCACTCGTGGCCGCGGAGGCGACGCCTGAGGTTCCCCGGAGTCCCCTGCCCACCCCCACCCCCCACGCCTGCGCCTCGCCCGGCCGGATCGGGGGAGGGGTGGGCAGGGGGGAGGGGGCCACATCTAAGCCAATTTTGATTTCGCCTATAATGAGTGCCGGGGGAAGGCTGGAGAAGGCCTCTGGAACTTTAAATAAGAAAAACGTTGCTAATGCTATAATAGAAGGGGGAAGTCGGAGGGCTGGGATTGCGTCGCTCTGAGCCCCCCTTTTCGGAGGCGGCTTTTCTTATTCAAAACAGGCCCACAATGGGCTTCACAGTGCGCCTCGCCACGGCCCCATCTGACGAGCGGCCATTCATCAGGCCGGCTGGCCTATCAATGACATTGCTCCCATCGGGGCTCCTATAAAATGATGCTTTTTCCCATGAAACATCCGCAAACATTTTGACGGGTTTGGCTTTGCCCGGCTGGATTACTGAGTGTCCCCTCTCTGGCTCGCTCTTTCTCTCTCCCCCTCCTCCGAGCTTTCTCCCTCTCTCTCTCTCTCTCTCCCCTCTTTTCTTCTTTATCTTTTCTTCTTTCTGCTTCTGCTTTTCCTTTCCTTCTTTCTGTCCTCTCGTCCTTGCCGTCTCTGCAGTTTCTCTCTCCTCCCCTCCTTCCTCCCTGGGCAGCTCTAGCACAGGGGATCCCCAAACATCAGGACTTTTGGGGGGCGCCTGTGCTGTCCATGGGAAGAGCATGCATTGTGGGTTACTGGAGGAACCCGACATGGATTCCACAGGTTAGTCCTACTGGCGGGGGGTGGGGGTAGACATCGGGAGGGAAAGTAGTCGTAGAAGCGGAACTTCAGAAAGAGTCGCAGAAAGTTCAGAAGGGTCAACTTGACAGTGGAACCCCAGGAAATAACGGAGCGTGGAGAAGTTTTCAATCCTGTGCGGTGCGCGATGCGTGTAAGCGGATGCGTGGAAGTGTGTGTGTAAACGTGTGATTGTGTGTGTGTGTAAATATGTGTGTGCGCGCGCGCGGTGGAGTGCGCTTTCGCTTGCCTTGGACACAAAGTTATGTAAAGATTCGCTGGCTCGCCGCGGCGAGCTCGAGGTGCCACTTGGAGAAACTTTGCGAGCCGACCGCCCCTCGGGTCCAGCTCCTCCCCCGGTTTGGGGGCCCCGGAATAGCGGTGCGCTCCGGGGCTGGTGGCTAGGGCTAGGAAGCCGAGCGGAACGCCCCAGAGGAGGGGGAGGGCGACGGCTTTGCACAGCGCCTAGGAGGTGGGGACAGAGGCTCCGACTGGTGGAGATGCGCAGCTGGAAGGAGTGGCAGCGGCGAGCCCGGTGGTCCTGGGGAATCCGCGCCGGGTCGGGAGGAGGGAGCCCCGGGCAGTCCTAACCTCCTTGTCGGGAAGGGGCACCTGACAGAGCGCTCTGTTGGAAACTGTAGCTCTACCGAAGAGGACAGGATGCTGCGCGGCTGGCAAGGCCTGGCGTCGGGGTCTGCAAACTGCTCCCATCGGGGCTCCTATAAAATGATGCTTTTTCCCATGAAACATCCGCAAACATTTTGACGGGTTTGGCTTTGCCCGGCTGGATTACTGAGTGTCCCTCTCTGTCTCGCTCTTTCTCTCCCCCTCCTCCGAGCTTTCTCCCTCTCTCTCTCTCTCCCCTCTTTTCTTCTTTATCTTTTCTTCTTTCTGCTTCTGCTTTTCCTTTCCTTCTTTCTGTCCTCTCGTCCTTGCCGTCTCTGCAGTTTCTCTCTCCTCCCCTCCTTCCTCCCTGGGCAGCTCTAGCACAGGGGATCCCCAAACATCAGGACTTTTGGGGGGCGCCTGTGCTGTCCATGGGAAGAGCATGCATTGTGGGTTACTGGAGGAACCCGACATGGATTCCACAGGTTAGTCCTACTGGCGGGGGGTGGGGGTAGACATCGGGAGGGAAAGTAGTCGTAGAAGCGGAACTTCAGAAAGAGTCGCAGAAAGTTCAGAAGGGTCAACTTGACAGTGGAACCCCAGGAAATAACGGAGCGTGGAGAAGTTTTCAATCCTGTGCGGTGCGCGATGCGTGTAAGCGGATGCGTGGAAGTGTGTGTGTGTGTAAACGTGTGATTGTGTGTGTGTGTAAATATGTGTGTGCGCGCGCGCGGTGGAGTGCGCTTTCGCTTGCCTTGGACACAAAGTTATGTAAAGATTCGCTGGCTCGCCGCGGCGAGCTCGAGGTGCCACTTGGAGAAACTTTGCGAGCCGACCGCCCCCTCCCGGGTCCAGCTCCTCCCCCGGTTTGGGGGCCCCGGAATAGCGGTGCGCTCCGGGGCTGGTGGCTAGGGCTAGGAAGCCGAGCGGAACGCCCCAGAGGAGGGGGAGGGCGACGGCTTTGCACAGCGCCTAGGAGGTGGGGACAGAGGCTCCGACTGGTGGAGATGCGCAGCTGGAAGGAGTGGCAGCGGCGAGCCCGGTGGTCCTGGGGAATCCGCGCCGGGTCGGGAGGAGGGAGCCCCGGGCAGTCCTAACCTCCTTGTCGGGAAGGGGCACCTGACAGAGCGCTCTGTTGGAAACTGTAGCTCTACCGAAGAGGACAGGATGCTGCGCGGCTGGCAAGGCCTGGCGTCGGGGTCTGCAAACTGCTCCGCACTTTGGGGTCTCTTGGCTGTAGGCTGCCAGGTTTTGAGGTCGCGGCCGTCGGTAACCACGGAGAAAGCAAGCCAAGGAATCTCTTTACAACGAAAAAGCTCAGCGTCTTGGTTCTTTCTCCAGTAGAGTCGTTGCCACTTCGTAGCTCTCGTACCTCTGAGGAACCGCCAAACTTCTAGAGCAGAGTTGTGCTCCCTTATGCCCCTTCCAGGTGAAAGACATTCTCCAGAAATTCACTTTCTTCCTCAGTCGCAAAAAGTCGAAGGTGACTTAGTGACTGCACAGCAACAACCTTCACTCGTAGTCTTCCAACCAGTGCGCTTCTATCCGGGCTAGGGCGCAGCCTCGGAGCAATGAGAGCAGCCTGGGCCGAGGCAGCAGCTTGACGCGACGCCACTGAGACTGCCTAGGAGCATCCGCTGCCGGACTCTGCAACGCGAAGCAACAAGTGCCTTCCAGCCTCTGCCGTCCCCTAACACGCGCGTCTCCCCTGAGCAGATAAACCGCGCAGGGCTGCTCCCTCACCTCCACCTGCAGGCCGGACAGGGGGCGTAGGCTGGGGGGGAGGGGTCATCTGGGCATCGCCGTAGATGGTCTTCCATTCTGGCAGAAAGGTGTCCAGCCCTTTCTAGCTTCTGCTGGAGCCCTGCTTGCCAAGATGCCCACCCTTCTGGCCAGGGGTATTTTTTATTTTCCAGGAAAACTCTCTCTGCCCTCAAGAGCTAACATTGTGGTCCCTCCAAGAGGGTGTTGGGCCCCCTGGGAGTGGGAAAGGGCTGACCCCGGCAGACTTCCTTACTCTAAGCAATGACTAACCGAGGCAAAGAGAGGCGTCCCCTGCCGCGCCCGCCTGCGGGCTGCGAGTGCTCGGTCAGCCCTGATGGAGTCCTCGCCTCTGGCTGAGCTGCCGGGGTGGTGGGGAATCCGCGCCGGGTCGGGAGGAGGGAGCCCGGGCAGTCCTAACCTCCTTGTCGGGAAGGGCACCTGACAGAGCGCTCTGTTGGAAACTGTAGCTCTACCGAAGAGGACAGGATGCTGCGCGGCTGGCAAGGCCTGGCGTCGGGGTCTGCAAACTGCTCCGCACTTTGGGGTCTCTTGGCTGTAGGCTGCCAGGTTTTGAGGTCGCGGCCGTCGGTAACCACGGAGAAAGCAAGCCAAGGAATCTCTTTACAACGAAAAAGCTCAGCGTCTTGGTTCTTTCTCCAGTAGAGTCGTTGCCACTTCGTAGCTCTCGTACCTCTGAGGAACCGCCAAACTTCTAGAGCAGAGTTGTGCTCCCTTATGCCCCTTCCAGGTGAAAGACATTCTCCAGAAATTCACTTTCTTCCTCAGTCGCAAAAAGTCGAAGGTGACTTAGTGACTGCACAGCAACAACCTTCACTCGTAGTCTTCCAACCAGTGCGCTTCTATCCGGGCTAGGGCGCAGCCTCGGAGCAATGAGAGCAGCCTGGGCCGAGGCAGCAGCTTGACGCGACGCCACTGAGACTGCCTAGGAGCATCCGCTGCCGGACTCTGCAACGCGAAGCAACAAGTGCCTTCCAGCCTCTGCCGTCCCCTAACACGCGCGCGTCTCTCCCCTGAGCAGATAAACCGCGCAGGGCTGCTCCCTCACCTCCACCTGCAGGCCGGACAGGGGGCGTAGGCTGGGGGGGAGGGGTCATCTGGGCATCGCCGTAGATGGTCTTCCATTCTGGCAGAAAGGTGTCCAGCCCTTTCTAGCTTCTGCTGGAGCCCTGCTTGCCAAGATGCCCACCCTTCTGGCCAGGGGTATTTTTTATTTTCCAGGAAAACTCTCTCTGCCCTCAAGAGCTAACATTGTGGTCCCTCCAAGAGGGTGTTGGGCCCCCTGGGAGTGGGAAAGGGCTGACCCCGGCAGACTTCCTTACTCTAAGCAATGACTAACCGAGGCAAAGAGAGGCGTCCCCTGCCGCGCCCGCCTGCGGGCTGCGAGTGCTCGGTCAGCCCTGATGGAGTCCTCGCCTCTGGCGATCAAGAGGGCACCCAGAGAGAGATAAGAGCCCTTCCCTTCCATGCTCTCTATGCCACCACGCACCTCCCGAGCACGCCAACTTTAGAGATGAATATTCTTGAACAAAATTACAGCCATGTCCGCCTGGTGGCCGGCCACGTACTGATCCTTGCGGAGGGTCCGCATAGGGGCTTGAGGTGTCTGTGCGCCACACCGATGCCGCCCCGCCGGGGCTTTTGGCCGCTCCCCCTGCACGACTGGAACCTCTCGGTGCGTCCTGGGGAGAGCGGCGGGGCTGTGGAGCCGTTCTGTTTTCAGCCCTCTAGGTCGTGGTCGTGGAGACGCCTTGTCATTCCCCTCCCTGCAGACACCCCAGTGGGTTCTGAAATCTTTTCTCCCATCCACTCCCCTCCCCTTTTCGAAAATCAGACATCGCTAGATGGTCATCCTGAACTCAAAAAAGCTCTGGGTAACGGTGGCGTGAAGAAACGACTCGAGGCGCAGCAGATGACATTTTCACTCCGGCTGGCAAAACCGACGGCCAGGGAAGTGCGGCTCGGCGCGGTGCGGTCCAGGACCTTCCCTCATCTCGCTTCCAGAGAACTTAATCCAATTAGCTTTTCTTTGGCGTTTCCCCTGTTATGTAAAGGTCCTTTCTCCCCGGCTCTCTGGGACCAGCGCTCCTTGGAGCAGTCTGCTCCTTTAACCGCAGATTGCGCACAAACCGAAGGTAGAACCACGAAGATGATTTCACTCCGAAAGGTCTGGAGCAATCAATTCGCAGCAAGGCCTGGGGCGAACCCCTGAGCAACCACGGACAGAGAGGCCGGCCGGCCAGCCTGAGTCTCCTACTCTTAAAAGGAAAATTTCCCGCAGCGTGCATAGGCCGAGGCTCTCGTGGTCCGCCTGGGGACCACTTCAGTGTAACCTGAGGAAACGGGCCCCTTTGTTCCGCGCACCCAGCCGGGAATATATTTCTCGAGTTTTCCCCAAATGCTCAACAAGTGTGAGGCTAAGACCATGGCCCGGCGGGCACGCGCCTATGGGCCTTGGGCTAGCCAGGCGCCGAGCGCCACAAAATAGAGTCCCTCTCCCGGGAGACCCGGGGCGAGGCGGAACCCAGGGAGGCGGAGGGGGCTCGCAGGCGTGCGCGTGGGGCGGTGGACGCGCCGTCCGACCCGTACGCGGTTTGCAACGGTGTCTCTCCCGGCTCGCGCCGCAGCCCCGTGCGGTGCAAAGCTTCCCAGAGCCCAGGGTAGGGGCTAACCCTCCCCACGCGGGCCGCCGCCGGCGCCTACGTGTTGGTGGCCTGTGGGTTCAATCCCAGCTTCCCTGACCAGGCGAGTATTGCTCAGTTCCTCAAGGTACCTGGAAATTCGAGAACGAGAGGTGGGCAGAGTAGGTCGAATTTTAGGCCACAGAGAACTTGTGCACAGTGGGCCGGGACCAGGCTGGTCGCCTACGTAATAGAAGGGTTGTTTCTCGTTAAACGGGATGGCGTCATAGAGGGGGCACTGATGAGCCCGACCTGGAGATGTCTGCCTCTAGCCGCTTCCCCGCCCCCCTCCACCGACCTCCAAAATCCAGAGCCCGCAGCGCCCAGCTCGAGCCGGCTTTGAGCCCCTGGGCCACGACGGCGGGAAGGCACTCTGGTCTACGGTCTCCCGGCTCAGCACAAGGCCCGACCTGGCTCCGCGGGCCCACAGGTGGGAACATTCAGTGGCCCTGGCATGGGAGACGGGACAGAGAGCGTCAGGGTGGGAAGAAGTTCCAGGCCTCCTCTCTCCCCTCCCAGGCGCGGCCCCAGGAAAGGAGCCGGCTGCTCCGGCCCTGGGACTCAGACTGCGGGCTTGGGGAATACGGGTCGGGGCTCTGAACTTTGCCTCCGCGTCTCAATAGGACTATCTCGCCCTTCCCGGACACGTGTGTGTGTCCCCTAACGGGGCCATGCTCGCTCCACCCTCGCCACCTGCCAAGTGACGGAGTTTGGGGTTGGCATCAGGGTCAAGTAAGAGCCGCGTGGTCCCCAGGTCCCCAGGCCGGTGGCTGCAGCAATAGCCATCACGGCGTGTAGCCCCGGCTCCGGGAGCTCCGCTCGCTACTTGGTGCGGTGGCCCGGGACAGCGCGCTTTCCAGGCCTGCAGGTCCTGGAGACCCGGAAAAGTTTGCAGTGGCTGCCGCGCGGCTAGGCCCCGGGATTTCCATAGCTGCGCCGGCCCCCCTCCCCAGCACGTTGCCATGGAGACTGCTGGAAGCTGGTGGTGGAAAACAGTTCCAGCGCAAAGCAAAATATTATGAGTGCAGTTGGGGTGACTTCAGGGGTGGGGGCAGGGGACCGGAGGGCATGAGCAGGAGCCAGGGGCAGAGGCCGACAACAAAAGGCCGAGTACGAGGAGGAGAGAGGAGTTCGCGTGGGGCCTCCCCGCCGCTGTGTGAGAGCTGGACCATCCTGCTTCCCAGAGGCGCCGAGGTCTCTAATTTCTCTCCAGCAGCTACACCTTTTCTCAGCCCGCCCGCGCGTCCTCCCCACCACCCCTCCTCCTCTGGGTTCTTCTCCAGCCTCCCTCCCCACCCCGAGGTTCGGCGCCAGCTGGGCAGTGCGCCCGCCTCCCCCACGAGCCACAGGCTCTCCGACGTGAAAGGTTCTGGCATTTCTTCCCCACGACCCGTGGTCGCCCCAGATGAATTTTGCAGCCCCACTTCTCAGACTGGATCTGAAAAAGTGAGGGGTTAGGATAATGCGGGGTACCTGGTCAGAAATTTTGGACGAGTGGGGCGGATAATCACGGGAAGATTCTATGGATTTTTTTTGTTTTTGTTTTTTTTTTCCTCCTTTGTACGGTGGGGAAAGCTCCGGGTTATAATTCTGACTCAGCCCCTTGTAATGATACTTTGGGTAAATCTTCTAGAGAGCGTCAGGGTGGGAAGAAGTTCCAGGCCTCCTCTCTCCCCTCCCAGGCGCGGCCCCAGGAAAGGAGCCGGCTGCTCCGGCCCTGGGACTCAGACTGCGGGCTTGGGGAATACGGGTCGGGGCTCTGAACTTTGCCTCCGCGTCTCAATAGGACTATCTCGCCCTTCCCGGACACGTGTGTGTGTCCCCTAACGGGGCCATGCTCGCTCCACCCTCGCCACCTGCCAAGTGACGGAGTTTGGGGTTGGCATCAGGGTCAAGTAAGAGCCGCGTGGTCCCCAGGTCCCCAGGCCGGTGGCTGCAGCAATAGCCATCACGGCGTGTAGCCCCGGCTCCGGGAGCTCCGCTCGCTACTTGGTGCGGTGGCCCGGGACAGCGCGCTTTCCAGGCCTGCAGGTCCTGGAGACCCGGAAAAGTTTGCAGTGGCTGCCGCGCGGCTAGGCCCCGGGATTTCCATAGCTGCGCCGGCCCCCCTCCCCAGCACGTTGCCATGGAGACTGCTGGAAGCTGGTGGTGGAAAACAGTTCCAGCGCAAAGCAAAATATTATGAGTGCAGTTGGGGTGACTTCAGGGGTGGGGGCAGGGGACCGGAGGGCATGAGCAGGAGCCAGGGGCAGAGGCCGACAACAAAAGGCCGAGTACGAGGAGGAGAGAGGAGTTCGCGTGGGGCCTCCCCGCCGCTGTGTGAGAGCTGGACCATCCTGCTTCCCAGAGGCGCCGAGGTCTCTAATTTCTCTCCAGCAGCTACACCTTTTCTCAGCCCGCCCGCGCGTCCTCCCCACCACCCCTCCTCCTCTGGGTTCTTCTCCAGCCTCCCTCCCCACCCCGAGGTTCGGCGCCAGCTGGGCAGTGCGCCCGCCTCCCCCACGAGCCACAGGCTCTCCGACGTGAAAGGTTCTGGCATTTCTTCCCCACGACCCGTGGTCGCCCCAGATGAATTTTGCAGCCCCACTTCTCAGACTGGATCTGAAAAAGTGAGGGGTTAGGATAATGCGGGGTACCTGGTCAGAAATTTTGGACGAGTGGGGCGGATAATCACGGGAAGATTCTATGGATTTTTTTTGTTTTTGTTTTTTTTTTCCTCCTTTGTACGGTGGGGAAAGCTCCGGGTTATAATTCTGACTCAGCCCCTTGTAATGATACTTTGGGTAAATCTTCTAGCCTTTCCAAGATTAATTTTAATTGTCTGTAAAAGGAAGGGTTAGACAGTTCCCAGACTGGGATCCTCTGACAAGTTAGACGTTTCCTTCTCTACCCAGGTTACCACTACCCCAGCGATGATCCACTGCACAATTCGTGAACCTCTCCCCAAACTAATAATGTACTACACTATTTTTACAAGTCATTTAGGATTTTAAGAGCCCAGAACCTTGGATAACCCCCCTTTAAAGGCCTAGCTTTCTCAATTACACCTAAGGTGCCTTCCTCAAGGTATTAGATTTGACAGGGTTGTGTCCAGTGTCGATTTAGGAAACGCTGAAAGTGCCTCTGGGTGATGAAGCCGCCATCACAGACCCTCACCTATGCGGGAGAAGAGGATACACCGGCCCATGTGATGAAATGTTACCATCAAAAGAAAACCCGGCTTTGCTCTCCATTGCTCAAGCCTTGAGAGAGAGATGGGGCTCCCCCTCCACCTGGCCACTCCTGGTGACACTTTCAGCAGGGGAGTCCCTCCCTTCTCTCCAGATTCTGTTGCCTCATCCAAAGATGAATGGATTGGGTGTAAAGACTGCCACGATCTGAGAGCTTATGACTTATTGGCATGCCTGTCTGTGAAATCTGCCTGAGACCTGGTTTATGAAGGAGTCCATCACACACTGAGCCTCACGGGCATTCCACGAGAGAGGCATTCCTGAGACCTGCATCGGGCACAGGGTGTCTCCTCCATTTCCACCACTGCAAGGTCGTGATTCCAAGTCACGCTGATGCATGTGTTTGTCTTGTCTCTGTTGCAAAAAAATAAAAAGGCTGAAAAGATAGGGAATGGTGTGACATCACAAGTTGGATGCCAGAGAGTCAGGTCTCCACTTGCCAAGGCCCCTGAGAGCCCGCCCTGCCTGCTTCTTGGGACACTCTTCAACCATCCCTCCAGGGCTCCACCACCCTGCAGGATGGAAAATTGTGTGTGTGTGTGGCGAGACGGGGGTGGGGGTGTGGGGGGGTGTATCTCTATGTTGCTTCTCCCCCACTCACTCTGAGATACCTGCAATGTTATCAAGGTTAGGGGAGAGAGTAACTCAAAGATAGTTTGGAGGTATCAGGTAAAAGTAAAAAAAAAAAACACTCTGGGTGAGTTTATCAGAGATTTTATTTTATGTTACTCAGATTTTATTCCATCTCACTCACTGAGCACCTGATGGGTGGCAGAGCCTGGGCTGAATAAGGCCACAGTCTCTGCTGCCAGGACTTTAGGAGGTTTGGATGAGGGGAGGCATGGGCATGTTGAGAGAGGTGAGTGCTACAAGGGACAGAAAAGGAGAGTCCTCTCAGGACCTGGAGAAAAGCGTGCTCTGTGGTGTTGACCGTCCACAGTGTGGCAGCCATGCTGAAGGCACTTTCCCACGCATTAGTCATTTATGGGTATGCTTAGGCATTCAGTGGTGTCCAACTTTCTGTGGCCCCATTGACAGCCTCCTCTGTCCATGGAATTTTCTAGGCGAGAATAACTGGAGTGGGTTGCCATCTCCTACTCCAGGGGATCTTTCCAACCCAGGGATCGAACCCACATCTCTTGTGTCTCCTGCATTGGCAGGTGGACTCTTTACCATTAGCGCTACCTGGGAAGCCCTTAGCCATTTATGGCTGGTCACAATTTTGTGTTGTCCCATTTTAGGATGAAAGAGGGTCACAACTTGTACGTGGCAGGGCTAGATCAGAAGCCAGGCTGGGAAAGCCTGTTCCCTCACTCCACCCAGCCTTTTTCAATTAGACACTGGTGGAGTGCTAGCCTCGCAGGACTTGGGGATGATGCTGGCCACTGGGTGGGTTTGAATCCCACTTGGTGAGAAGGGAAATGCGTGGGTGAAAGTGGATGAGCAAGGCATGTTGTGTCCTTGTGCTCCAGAGCAAACCTCTCTGAAGTTGTCACGCGATCTGGTTTCAAAGAGAATTCTAAATGAACGGCAGGGGTAGGAGGCAGTGCATCAAAATGGTTGAGGATAGCCTTTGGGCAAGTGCTAGCTTGTTTCATTCTTTTATTTAAGACTTCTATGTGCCTTCCGTGTGCCCTGCATTCTGCTAAATACTGGGCTTAAAAATGCCATCTTTGTTACTCTGGAGCATAAATTCTAGACAAGCAGGTAAATGCAAAAATAATCACAGCCAGTGATCCATACTATGAAGAGAAAATGCTCTGTATAGATGAATGAAGATAGAGCGTGGTAGTGGGTAGGTTGCTGCCTTGCTCAGGGTGCCTTTCTGCCCAGTGAAGCTGTGTGTCTTAGGTTTGGAAGCTTGATGTTGCTGGGCTTCAGTTTTCTTATGGAGCTGATAGAATGGTCTGATGGGGCTGTTGCGAGTATGCAAGTGTGAAAGTGGTACTAGATAATACATTCAATACTTACTACATTGAATATATAGAAGTTGGGCTGAGACGTACCTTGATGGCATAGGAAGCAAGATCGATCTTAACTCTGTGTGCTAAATTTTCTTGGGACAGAATGCAAGTATTAAATCTAGCTTTTTGTTTTCATTTTTAAACCTAATGTTTGTCAGATGACTTTCACGTGCCAGGTATGTGCTAAGCACTTTAAATTCATTATTATTTTATTTTATTATAATTTTATTCAGTCTCATGTACTGAGCACCTGTTGGGTGGCTGAGCCTGGGGATGATTAAGGCCACAGTCCCTGCTGTCAAGGATTTTAAAACATTTTCATGAGCTGTATTTTGGGCGTAGTATTATTATCCATTCCATTCCATGCAATGGGAAATGGAGGCAGATAAAGGATATCCTTAAAGGAGGTAAGTATCCTAATAGATAGTATTCCACACTGTTAGTCACAAGGCTATACATCTTATTCTTCTTTTTCATCTGAACGAGAAAGTTGTGTTAGAAGTGAAGTACAGTGAAGTACATATCATTTTAGCAGAAAATGATATTCTTCCTATAAGAAAGTGTTAGGATAGTCCTTTATACCGTGGAGACAAAATCTTAAATTATTATTGACAGAATTAGACATGTTAAGGGACATCTTGTTACTATAAATGTGAAATGCATTGTAGTCCTTTTGGGGATTGATTTGAAGTTTAGTTAGAATTCACTTTGCTCTGTAAATGTCTAGGCTTCATTCATGCTCCTATATAGACACGCCTCAGCCAAAATAAACTAATGTGGCAGAAGTCATTAAGTACTGTGGCTTTTGGTAACTTAACAAACCATATATTGCAGCAAGGTATCATTTACAGATATGTGTGTTACCCTGTGACTTCAGGTGGATGTGGCTATGACTTCATGAAAAGCTCATTCACTTGCTCAGGGTGCCTTTCTGCCCAGTGAAGCTGTGTGTCTTAGGTTTGGAAGCTTGATGTTGCTGGGCTTCAGTTTTCTTATGGAGCTGATAGAATGGTCTGATGGGGCTGTTGCGAGTATGCAAGTGTGAAAGTGGTACTAGATAATACATTCAATACTTACTACATTGAATATATAGAAGTTGGGCTGAGACGTACCTTGATGGCATAGGAAGCAAGATCGATCTTAACTCTGTGTGCTAAATTTTCTTGGGACAGAATGCAAGTATTAAATCTAGCTTTTTGTTTTCATTTTTAAACCTAATGTTTGTCAGATGACTTTCACGTGCCAGGTATGTGCTAAGCACTTTAAATTCATTATTATTTTATTTTATTATAATTTTATTCAGTCTCATGTACTGAGCACCTGTTGGGTGGCTGAGCCTGGGGATGATTAAGGCCACAGTCCCTGCTGTCAAGGATTTTAAAACATTTTCATGAGCTGTATTTTGGGCGTAGTATTATTATCCATTCCATTCCATGCAATGGGAAATGGAGGCAGATAAAGGATATCCTTAAAGGAGGTAAGTATCCTAATAGATAGTATTCCACACTGTTAGTCACAAGGCTATACATCTTATTCTTCTTTTTCATCTGAACGAGAAAGTTGTGTTAGAAGTGAAGTACAGTGAAGTACATATCATTTTAGCAGAAAATGATATTCTTCCTATAAGAAAGTGTTAGGATAGTCCTTTATACCGTGGAGACAAAATCTTAAATTATTATTGACAGAATTAGACATGTTAAGGGACATCTTGTTACTATAAATGTGAAATGCATTGTAGTCCTTTTGGGGATTGATTTGAAGTTTAGTTAGAATTCACTTTGCTCTGTAAATGTCTAGGCTTCATTCATGCTCCTATATAGACACGCCTCAGCCAAAATAAACTAATGTGGCAGAAGTCATTAAGTACTGTGGCTTTTGGTAACTTAACAAACCATATATTGCAGCAAGGTATCATTTACAGATATGTGTGTTACCCTGTGACTTCAGGTGGATGTGGCTATGACTTCATGAAAAGAGCATGGTTGAAATCTCAGCTCATTCACTTGCTAGTTGTGTGACACCAGGGAGAATGACCTAACTTCTGTAAGCCTCAACTTCCTTTTTTTGTGTGAAAAATCCACTTCTTACCTTCTAGTATTCTTCAGAGGATATAAGTGGCTGAGGAGGGGAAGGTTGTTGGGTGAAATAGGTAAAAGGGATTAAGAAATACAAGATTTGGCTATCAAATAAGTCATAGGGATGCAGTGTAAGAGGGTAAGGAATATAGTCAATATTGACTATTACTATAATATTAGTATAGTCAGTAATATAGTTGATCTTGACTGTTAATACAGTATTAATATAGTCAATAATACTGTAATAATTTTGTGGTGACAGATGGTTACTGGACTTGTCATGGTGATTGTGTAGTCATGTATTTGTCAGATCACTATGTTGTGCACTTGAAACTAACATAATATTTTGTGTCAGCTAGACTTCAATAAGAACAAAAAGAGGATATAATGAAATCATGCCCTTTAAGTTAAACTTGGCTAGAAATTGCTCGGTAAATGGCAGATCTTATTGTCATTAAAGGTAATTATCTGGTTTTCCTGTACCCAATCCTAGGTGCCTGGCTGGGAAAAGGGGCTAAGAATCCTGAAAAAAAAGCTGTGATAGTTTCAACATACCTAGATGTTCTCTGTGCTATGTAAGTGCAGTGCACTGTTCAGTTGCTTCATCCATGTCTGATTCTTTGCAATCCCACGTTCTGTAGCCGCCAGGCTCCCCTGCCCATGGGATTCTCCAGGCAAGCATACTGGAGTGTATTGCCATTTCCTACTTCCAAACGGGGGATCTTCCCAACACAGGGGTTGAACCCATGTCTCCTGTGTCTCCTGCATTGTAGGAGGATTCTTTACCATGGAGCCACTGGAGAAATTGCCCAGTGGTCTCAATTCTCACGTCACAATAAATCATTCTTTTCTAAGAGGTTTGTACTGAGGGATTCATGTCATATTCTTTTTCTCTACCTTTTCCATGAACAAGGCATTGTAGGTCCTTCTGTTCGCCACGGTTTCACCCTTATGTTTACCAGTTTGTTAAAGGAAGTGGAAAATGTGTCTGTAGAAGCAACACTTGTTGACTGGGGTGTCAGTCCTGGAGGACAGCTCCATGGAACTCTCTGAGGAGACACACGGTGCTCCCCTCCGGTGGAGGCCTCGCATAAGCCCAATGCCATCGCAGTTCTGGAAGGCGATGGCTTACATTCTTCATCCATCCCCTCCGTACTTGAAGCCATCACTCTTCTAAAGACTGAACCATGCTACTCTTGATTTTCAAGAAGGAAAGAACTCAATTTCCAGTGAGCCTTCTCTGAAACTCGTTTCAGCAGGAAACCTGTTTAGTTCTTTTGGCTTTCTTGCATATTTTTCTACCACGAGGAGAAAATGTCCATTTGTTCTGTTTCTGTCTTTACAACTTGATTTTATCTACATTGTGGTTTTTGAGTTCTTAAAATATTTAACAGCTGTCTTTGAGAGAGAAAGATCACACAGAGCAGAAAAGTATGAAATCTGGCCCTTATTTATTCATAGGGTACAAATTTAGGCAATGAGGACTGGATTCATCTGTGCCAGTAAGATTGCATGATTTCTGTTGTCAGGTCTGATCCTTAGAGCAGAAATTCTTTAAAATAGATAAATAGTTTCTGCTTTTGTGGTTGGTTAATCCTCAATAAAACATAAAATCATAATCTTCCTCTGAGCAAGCAAACATTATTAGTAGACAGGTGAACCTGGACGTGTTGGGTTCATAGTGTTGTGATTGTTTTGCTTTAATTTAAAGGGATAATAAGAAAGTCTTTGAAAAGGCTGCAACCCAGTGAAGGTTAGTCAGGGCTTAGTTTTCTGACTACCCAATTGTGCTAAAGGTCAGCATTGTTTAGACGCAGCCTAAGTGAGATTGATGAATGCAGCAGGTCTTTATTTAACTGGAAAGGAGAATTACTACTTCATAAGCATTGATCCTCTGAATCCATCGCGTTGAAGAAAATGGACTATCAGTGAACACAAGTGAACTACTCCCAAACTAAATTTTGGACTGTCGTTTAAGTAATCTAAAGAGTGATTCATGATTGCTAATTATGCCAGCAACTAATTTTTGAGGCACAAGTGCAGTTCATGGAGCAATGTATGTCACCATGTTTGTTTTGAATCTTGTGACTGCTCTGAAGTCATTTCAAGCTAATATTAGACTTTTGAAGAAGGAAGTATTTCTTTTTTAAATTTATTTTTCCCCATCATGACTCTTTTATTTTTATATTTATTTTCATCCATCCTTTATTCTTTGGCATGTGTTGGCCTCCCATTGCCGTGGCCTCTCTCATTGCTCCAGAGCGCTGGCTGCTAATTGGACACACTGGTCCAGCCGCTTCATGGCACATGGAAGTCAGGAATTGAACTGATGACCCTTGCACTGCAATGCAGACTCTTGACCCACTGGACCACCAGGGAATCTCCCAAGGAAGTATTTCTTTAAATGTTGCAGTTACAGGATTTATAATTTTTAAAAATGAGCATGAGTGATATTTGAGTTCCACGTCATCTTTTTCTGAACAATGAGTCTAAATTTGGGGTGTTCATGCTTATGATGTATTCATTTTTTCTGTAAGACTAGGAGAGAAAGGAATAGAGTAATGTTTTCCATCCAGCCCCCTCCCCACCCTGTGTTTTAATGTCCCAAAGTTTAATTATCAGGGAAGATGTAATTTATGTACTGTTTCTAAATGCTCATGGGTACATGAAATTCCTATTGAAGTTTTTGGAGTGTTATTAAGTTTCAAAATTGGACCTGTGAGATAAACTCAAATCTATTTATGATGGAACTCATTGATTATTTTAAAGATTTTGCCATGGTTTCTTTGTGGTGTTCAATTCTCCTGCTGATAAAAAAATCTAGAGTTGGGGTATCTCTGTAAGTTCTTTGTTCTACAAAAAGAAAATCAACTAATTTTGTGTCATTCTTATATGACTACTAAAAAAAGCTAAAATTTCTGTTTCTAAGATTTTTTTTCTTTGACTTGATGACTTCTTTTACACAGTCAAAAAGTTTCCCCATAAAGCATTAGTAGATATCATAAAAAATAAATAGCTTTGGCTGAGATAGCCCTGGGAGTTTACAAGGGAGGAAGATTCCTGAGGGCTTGAGGCCCTCCGTCAAAATGGTGAAACTTTTAAGCATTGGAAAGATTTCTAAAGTGTTGAGCTGTTGTTGTGAGAGGGCCTTTGGTCTCCATGAACTTTTATTTTCGACTCATTGGGCAAAGTTTTTGAGGTTGCTGTGGTTTGGGTAGGGGACCTTTTCAGAAGTGCCAGGCTTTTAGAAAAAAAATAACACAGCTTTTCTTTTAATCAAGGCTCTGTTTTAAAGTTTGAAAACTTTGCTGTGATTAGAAGAATGAGTTATTTCTCTGCTTTGTTGGAATTTCCTCTGGGTGCCCAGGCTGCAGGGGCCTTCTCAGCCTCGGCTACCTTGCAGGGCATTGCAGAGGTGCTGGGAGCCAGCAGGGCTGCCTACTTGGATCTGGTCCATCTGTACTGGGCGTGAGCATCACTCAGAGGCTGGCTGCAGCCTGAACACAGCTGGGAAAGCACACAGAGCAGAGAGGTCCAGAGAGATCCAAGAGATGAGGCACCCAAAGATAGGATTCCTATTGACTCTGTGTTTTGTTTGAAGTGTTTCTTAAAATTAAGAGGTAATTTAAAAAGAAAAGGAAAGGAAAAACACCAAGGCCATATTATTGTACATAGTACCTGAAGACTATGTATCGATATATAGATTGTTTTTGAGAAGGGAATGGCAATGAAGAAAAGAAAGAAGGAAGAAAGAGGGAGGGAAGGAGAAAGCTACACTGCAACTATTTTAGTAATTAATGGCAGGCTGACCTAATGAGTTATTTTCAAAATTATTAGTTACTTTTTTTAATTAAGTGACTCCCTTTTCGAACTGGGTAGTAGATTAATAACATTTATAATCTTTTCCAGTCACTGTGCTACATGTTTATGCATGCTAGCTCATTTAATGCTCATTCCCAACGTGTGATATTATTTACCCATCCTACAGAAGAAAAAACAGGTGCAGAGAGCCCAGGTAACGTGTCCAGGCCAAATGGCTAGTGGCAAATAAGGATTCGAACAGCAGTTATTCTGATTTCAAAGTCAGGCTGCCTCCTTGCCTCCTAAGGCCAGGAGTTAGAAGGAGACCTTATGGACGTCCATCCTAGCTCACTGGCTCCACTGCATAACGAGGTTCAGGAAGGTCACCCTAAGCCTGGGAGAGACAGCAGTGCATACTTCAGTTCCCTGGAGCCCACGTCACCTGTTGGTGCAAAAGATTTCTAAAGTGTTGAGCTGTTGTTGTGAGAGGGCCTTTGGTCTCCATGAACTTTTATTTTCGACTCATTGGGCAAAGTTTTTGAGGTTGCTGTGGTTTGGGTAGGGACCTTTTCAGAAGTGCCAGGCTTTTAGAAAAAAAATAACACAGCTTTTCTTTTAATCAAGGCTCTGTTTTAAAGTTTGAAAACTTTGCTGTGATTAGAAGAATGAGTTATTTCTCTGCTTTGTTGGAATTTCCTCTGGGTGCCCAGGCTGCAGGGGCCTTCTCAGCCTCGGCTACCTTGCAGGGCATTGCAGAGGTGCTGGGAGCCAGCAGGGCTGCCTACTTGGATCTGGTCCATCTGTACTGGGCGTGAGCATCACTCAGAGGCTGGCTGCAGCCTGAACACAGCTGGGAAAGCACACAGAGCAGAGAGGTCCAGAGAGATCCAAGAGATGAGGCACCCAAAGATAGGATTCCTATTGACTCTGTGTTTTGTTTGAAGTGTTTCTTAAAATTAAGAGGTAATTTAAAAAGAAAAGGAAAGGAAAAACACCAAGGCCATATTATTGTACATAGTACCTGAAGACTATGTATCGATATATAGATTGTTTTTGAGAAGGGAATGGCAATGAAGAAAAGAAAGAAGGAAGAAAGAGGGAGGGAAGGAGAAAGCTACACTGCAACTATTTTAGTAATTAATGGCAGGCTGACCTAATGAGTTATTTTCAAAATTATTAGTTACTTTTTTTTTTAATTAAGTGACTCCCTTTTCGAACTGGGTAGTAGATTAATAACATTTATAATCTTTTCCAGTCACTGTGCTACATGTTTATGCATGCTAGCTCATTTAATGCTCATTCCCAACGTGTGATATTATTTACCCATCCTACAGAAGAAAAAACAGGTGCAGAGAGCCCAGGTAACGTGTCCAGGCCAAATGGCTAGTGGCAAATAAGGATTCGAACAGCAGTTATTCTGATTTCAAAGTCAGGCTGCCTCCTTGCCTCCTAAGGCCAGGAGTTAGAAGGAGACCTTATGGACGTCCATCCTAGCTCACTGGCTCCACTGCATAACGAGGTTCAGGAAGGTCACCCCTAAGCCTGGGAGAGACAGCAGTGCATACTTCAGTTCCCTGGAGCCCACGTCATGGGTGACCCCAGGCTTCTGGCTGCCACAGGCACAGCGACACGACTTGGGTGGCAGGCTGCTGACTGAGGACACCCGACGGGGCTCCCTCCCCTGTGCTGGTGCCTTCACACCACATGCTCCTTTCATCTGAGTTCAAGCTGGTGCCACTGCTGGGAAGGTATCCCCCAGCTGCCAGTTACTTTGGCCAATTTGAATCTTACATCATAGAGGGCTTCATACCTACTTCCTTACAGACATGAAAGTCTTCCTTATAATGCATGCTCAGTCATGTTTGACTCTGCGACCACGTGGAATACAGGCTTCTCTGTCCATGGAATTCTCCAGGCAAGAATACTGGAGTGGGTTGCCATTTCCTACTCCAGGGGAATCTTCCCGGCCCAGGGATCAAACCTATGTCTTTTGCCTTGCTTCAAACAGTGAGAGTATCCAAGCTGAGCCTGTTATGGCACCAAAGCTAATTGCGCCTTTTTAAAAATTTTTTGGCCTCTTTAGTTATTTTATTTATTTTCATCCATCTTTATTCCTTGGCCTGTGTGGGCCTCCCATTACAGTGGCCACCCTCGGTGCAGAGTACCGGCTCAGGGCGCATGCACTCCAGAGTGCTGGCTCGTAAGTGGACACACCGGTCCGGTCACTCCATGGCACGTGGGATCTTCCTGGGCCAGAAATCGAACCAGTGCCCCCTGCACTACAAGGCGGACTCTCCACCCACTGGACCACCAGGGTCGCCCTATGTGCCCTTTCTTAAGCCAGGCCATCTCCATACTGATTAAAAACATGCAGGTGCAGGGAAGGGGCTGGGGGTTTCCCTTGCACATAGAATTCTGACTTAGCTTTGTCTCCTGCTGCTCATATCCACATAGACCTAAAATACACCTGCTTCCCATCCTAGTTTTCTATATCTACTTGGCGTTTCTTCTTTTGTATCTCAAGATTTCCACCCATCTCATTATTCTCTGGGCTGCCAGGGTGTCTAGCACAAGTCAGCACTCAGTAAGTATTTACTTAAGATGTAAATCAACCGCGGTTTCATATTCTGAGGAATGCTGCATCTCTTTGCCTGCTTTCTAGGAAGTCTGTCTCAAGGCTCCATGCAAGCAAGTCCTTGATAGATTGACTGCAGGCTCACTGAGCCCCTGAGAGCCAGGCGTGGTGCTGGTGCTTCATTCATTTATTTCTCACCCTTGCTCTTCTCTTCTCATTGATCTGCTCTTCTGTACTAAGCGCCGTTCTTAAGTGTGGGGAATCAGGTACAGTCAGCTCTTAAGGAGCTTATATATTATTTTCCCTAATCCTCATAATAACCTCATGGGGTAGATATTTTTAATATAGGAAGAAAATTGTGGTCCACGAGGTTAAGTAATTTGCCCAGGGTTGCAGAGTTTACCTAGCCCCTTGTAAGGTGAGGATTAGAATGAGTGCCCTCCTGGCTTCCCAGACCATTAACCAAGAGATCCAAGAATCAAACAGTGATATCAGGAAGGAACTAAAGAGTAATGCTATGGAGGAGGGCCTGATGTGAAAATTATACTGTTGATAGCTAAAACTGATATAGTGCTTATCACGGAAACACTGTATGTCTTATTCACTTAATTCTCATACAAATCCCATGAGGTGCCATTATGACCACTCCCATTTTACAGATTAAAAAAACTAAGGCTCAAGACAGTTCAGTTGCTCACCCAAGCAGCAAGGAAGTCAGACTTGAACAGTGGCTGTTGAACTCCACCGTCTGTGTCCTTAACTACTACACTATTATTCAACCAAATCGAAACAGTGCCTCAGTCATAAACAGATGCCTGGGGCTCATCGTGGTCCCGTGCGTCAGGAGCTTGTTCTGTGCCGGACACTGTGCTGTACGTGCTTTCCATACATTCATTCACTGAAGTCTCACAGCTCTACATGAGGTGGGCAGGTTATTATTACTTACATTTTATGCAAGGGGACACTGAGGTTTAGAGAATTGGCTTGAAAACATTTCCCTAGTAAGTACTAAGGCTGGAATTCAGACCATTTGTCTGTAGCTAGGTACTATGCTCACAAGTCTACTTTTCTTTATCCCAAGTGTTCTCAGGAAATGATCTAAATGAAAGAAAAAACGATAAACACCAAGTTGTCCATTAAAACACTGTTAAAAACAGGAGCATTTGCTCAGTGAAACATCTAATCATGTATCGAACAATAAGGAACGTGAGGACTGTAGCAACAGAGGGAAAATCTGCATGATAGAAGGTTGAGAGGAAAAGGAACAGAACTTGTCCATTCCCTGAGTTCACAGACGTGCACAGGTGGACGTGAGACTGAGGACCACGGCAGAAGGACACATAGCTCACATGGTAGAGGCTGGGATTATGGGTCAGTATGTTTCTCTTTTCAACATTTAAAGGTACAATTTCTTGGCTCCATTAACATAAGGAAGGAAAGCACTTTGCCTGAGAGAAGGATGTTTTGATGATTTATCTCAAAAATGCAGGCTGGCTGGACGTCCCTTTGGGCCTGGCAGCCAGGAGTGCCTGACTCCTGGGGGTTCAGAGGGAATTCACATCCCCTAAACAGAGAGAGTGCGAAGAAATGCAGGAGACTTCAAACAAACAAAAGTCTAGAGAAGACAGTGATGTCAAGAATCTGATGATACCAGGCCCTGTGCACAGCAGTAGCCTTGGCTCCAGTAACCTGTTACAGATTTTTCTGGTTTAATAATAGTGTAATAATAACAGCAGAAACAAAGAAAAACTCTGCTGACATTAGATAGGGGTGGATATGTTGCCCGACTGCCGGAAGTGGAGGGGAGAAGACATTTTTACAACCTGGTTATGCAATTATGCACATTAACTCTGGTGTTCCCAGGGATATTTTCGGAGCAGAGATCTGCTTTCATATTGCATTTATCTTTGGCAGAAGATGGCACTGAACACCTTAGCTTTAATTTTCTCTCATCTCTGGAGACTGTGAGTTCAGGATTTGTGAAATACTGGCATTGGTGTATCCTCGGGGTTCCCCTGCTAATTCTTGTATGTTGCAAATAATGACGTCTTAATTAATCCCACTTTAGAGTTGTCTATAGTTTTCCAAGGTTGGCTTGAAAACATTTCCCTAGTAAGTACTAAGGCTGGAATTCAGACCATTTGTCTGTAGCTAGGTACTATGCTCACAAGTCTACTTTTCTTTATCCCAAGTGTTCTCAGGAAATGATCTAAATGAAAGAAAAAACGATAAACACCAAGTTGTCCATTAAAACACTGTTAAAAACAGGAGCATTTGCTCAGTGAAACATCTAATCATGTATCGAACAATAAGGAACGTGAGGACTGTAGCAACAGAGGGAAAATCTGCATGATAGAAGGTTGAGAGGAAAAGGAACAGAACTTGTCCATTCCCTGAGTTCACGGGCGTGCACAGGTGGACGTGAGACTGAGGACCACGGCAGAAGGACACATAGCTCACATGGTAGAGGCTGGGATTATGGGTCAGTATGTTTCTCTTTTCAACATTTAAAGGTACAATTTCTTGGCTCCATTAACATAAGGAAGGAAAGCACTTTGCCTGAGAGAAGGATGTTTTGATGATTTATCTCAAAAATGCAGGCTGGCTGGACGTCCCTTTGGGCCTGGCAGCCAGGAGTGCCTGACTCCTGGGGGTTCAGAGGGAATTCACATCCCCTAAACAGAGAGAGTGCGAAGAAATGCAGGAGACTTCAAACAAACAAAAGTCTAGAGAAGACAGTGATGTCAAGAATCTGATGATACCAGGCCCTGTGCACAGCAGTAGCCTTGGCTCCAGTAACCTGTTACAGATTTTCTGGTTTAATAATAGTGTAATAATAACAGCAGAAACAAAGAAAAACTCTGCTGACATTAGATAGGGGTGGATATGTTGCCCGACTGCCGGAAGTGGAGGGGAGAAGACATTTTTACAACCTGGTTATGCAATTATGCACATTAACTCTGGTGTTCCCAGGGATATTTTCGGAGCAGAGATCTGCTTTCATATTGCATTTATCTTTGGCAGAAGATGGCACTGAACACCTTAGCTTTAATTTTCTCTCATCTCTGGAGACTGTGAGTTCAGGATTTGTGAAATACTGGCATTGGTGTATCCTCGGGGTTCCCCTGCTAATTCTTGTATGTTGCAAATAATGACGTCTTAATTAATCCCACTTTAGAGTTGTCTATATTGAGTTTTCCTAAGGTAAGAAGGGGCAGTAACATTTTTGAGCACATATTCTGTGTTTGTTATTATTTTAGACACCGCTTAGTTCTCACAATGAGACTTTTAATACACTTGTTATTATGGGTCTCATGAGATTGCCAGGAGAAATATCAACTACCTCAGATATGCAGATTATACCACTCTAATAGCAGAAAGTAAAGAGGAACTAAAATGCCTCTTGATGAGGATGAAAAAGGAGAGTGAGAAAGCTGGCTTAAAACTCAACATTCAAAAAGCTAAGATCATGGCATCCAGTTCCATCACTTTGCGTCAAACAGATGGAGAAAAAAATGGAAACAGTGACGGACTTTATTTTCTTGGACTCCAAAATCACTGTGGACAGCCATGAAGTTAAAAGACGCTTACCCTTGTAAGAAAATCCATGACAAACCTAAACAAAGTATTAAAAAGCAGAGACATTGGGTCAACCAAGATCCGTATAATCAAAGCTATGGTTTTTCTAGTACTCATGTATGGATGTGAGAGTTGGACCATGGAGAAGGCTGAACTCTGAAGAATTGATGCTTTCAAATTGTGGTGCTGGAGAAGACTCTTGAGAGTCCCTTGGACTACAAGGAACTCAGTCCCTTTCCCTCCCCAACTAAGACTGTTTAGCAGTCCCAGATGGAACTGCACACAGAGTTGATTTGCTTATGCCACACTCAGCTCGAAAACACTTAGAGGTTCTCAACCATCTATCGAGTAGAATCCAGACTCCTTAACCCAGCTCTGAGTGTGTGCTTTCATGTGCACAGGCCCCACAGAGTGCTCATTAAACAGGTTAAACTAGACAGTCTGTTGAATTAATACCAGTTTTTGAGTGTGTCGTTCTTCCACCAGCTTCAGGGCCTTTTCACATGGTGTTCCTTCTGACAGGAGTACGCCTCCTGTCTTGACGAGCAGAGATCTGCTTTCAATTGCTTTATCTTTGGCAAATCATGAACACCTTAGCTTTAATTTTCTCTCATCTCTGGAGACTGTGAGTTCAGGATTTGTGAAATACTGGCATTGGTGTATCCTCGGGTTCCCCTGCTAATTCTTGTATGTTGCAAATAATGACGTCTTAATTAATCCCACTTTAGAGTTGTCTATATTGAGTTTTCCTAAGGTAAGAAGGGGCAGTAACATTTTTGAGCACATATTCTGTGTTTGTTATTATTTTAGACACCGCTTAGTTCTCACAATGAGACTTTTAATACACTTGTTATTATGGGTCTCATGAGATTGCCAGGAGAAATATCAACTACCTCAGATATGCAGATTATACCACTCTAATAGCAGAAAGTAAAGAGGAACTAAAATGCCTCTTGATGAGGATGAAAAAGGAGAGTGAGAAAGCTGGCTTAAAACTCAACATTCAAAAAGCTAAGATCATGGCATCCAGTTCCATCACTTTGCGTCAAACAGATGGAGAAAAAAATGGAAACAGTGACGGACTTTATTTTCTTGGACTCCAAAATCACTGTGGACAGCCATGAAGTTAAAAGACGCTTACCCTTGTAAGAAAATCCATGACAAACCTAAACAAAGTATTAAAAAGCAGAGACATTGGGTCAACCAAGATCCGTATAATCAAAGCTATGGTTTTTCTAGTACTCATGTATGGATGTGAGAGTTGGACCATGGAGAAGGCTGAACTCTGAAGAATTGATGCTTTCAAATTGTGGTGCTGGAGAAGACTCTTGAGAGTCCCTTGGACTACAAGGAACTCAGTCCCTTTCCCTCCCCAACTAAGACTGTTTAGCAGTCCCAGATGGAACTGCACACAGAGTTGATTTGCTTATGCCACACTCAGCTCGAAAACACTTAGAGGTTCTCAACCATCTATCGAGTAGAATCCAGACTCCTTAACCCAGCTCTGAGTGTGTGCTTTCATGTGCACAGGCCCCACAGAGTGCTCATTAAACAGGTTAAACTAGACAGTCTGTTGAATTAATACCAGTTTTTGAGTGTGTCGTTCTTCCACCAGCTTCAGGGCCTTTTCACATGGTGTTCCTTCTGCCAGGAGTACGCCTCCCTGTCTTGACTGGTATAGTAACTTGTGTCTTCTCACTCTTCAGCTGTCATTTTTTTGGGGGGGAGGGGGGCAAGCGGGCCACTTCTATTGGTCTTTCATTTATCTATTTTCAGCCATCTTTGTTCTTTGGCCCGCGTGGGCCTCCCATTGCAGTGGCCTCTGTTGTCACAGAGCACCGGCTCTGGGCGCACGCGCTCCAGAGCTCTGGCTCGGTAATTGGACACATCGGTCCAGCTGCTCTGCGGCACATGGGATCTTCCCAGGCCAGGGATCGAACCGGTGCCCCTTGCACTGCAAGGTGGTGTCCTTACCCACTGTACCACCAGGGAAGCCCCAGCTGTCAGTTTGATGGTACTTATTTCTTGAAGCTTCTCTGACTCTCACAGATTAGGCCAGACCTTTTCTCTCTCTCTCCCCTGGCTTTCTTGGTAATGACATCTCTATTTGCGTGATTATTGACTAGCTGACTCCCACACTCAATTCTAATGTTCCACCATGACAGAAACTGTCTGTCTTGCTGCTTGCTAGGTCCTTGCTGTCTAGCTGAGTGCTTGCAACAAGGTACTTCATAACTAGTTGGTAAACAGACCGTAAGATGTGTGAATGTAAGGCCCCTCACAGGCTGCCCTTTCTGAACCAGTGCCGTTCATGTCACCTGATGAAACCCTCCAGCGGCATCTCAGCACATGTGGACTACACATGGGGTTCTTACTCTGGCCAGCAAGTCCCTACAAACCTTGGGCACTTCCTAACTTCCTGACCTCATTTCCTACCGCCCTCTCTCTCCCTTCCTCTTCCCCACCACGCTGGTTTCCTAGCCCTTCCGCATACCCTCCAAGCCCCTTCGCATCTTGGGCCTTTTCACTGGCTTCAACATCACCTCCTCTGAGAGGCCCTGGGTGTCCCTGCCCCTCATAACTGCACCCTCATCTCTCTCTATCCTCTTCCCTGGCTTCATTTCTTGGTAACACTCGTTGTGTTCTAAGTCATTTTGCTCATTTGTTTCCGTCTGTCTCCACCACAGAGTATAAGCTCCCTGAGAGCAGGGACCTTGCTGCCATAGTCATCACTAGAGCCTCAGAGCCTGGTAAGCAGTTGGCTAAATCACTGTTTGGTTGGCTAGGGATGGAGTGAAAGCGGGGCAGGGTGGGGCTGCCCTGGGAGGCAGGCGGGCCACTTCTATTGGTCTTTCATTTATCTGTTTTCATCCATCTTTGTTCTTTGGCCCGTGTGGGCCTCCCATCGCAGTGGCCTCTGTTGTCACAGAGCACCGGCTCTGGGCGCACGCGCTCCAGAGCTCTGGCTCGGTAATTGGACACATCGGTCCAGCTGCTCTGCGGCACATGGGATCTTCCCAGGCCAGGGATCGAACCGGTGCCCCTTGCACTGCAAGGTGGTGTCCTTACCCACTGTACCACCAGGGAAGCCCCAGCTGTCAGTTTGATGGTACTTATTTCTTGAAGCTTCTCTGACTCTCACAGATTAGGCCAGACCTTTTCTCTCTCTCTCCCCTGGCTTTCTTGGTAATGACATCTCTATTTGCGTGATTATTGACTAGCTGACTCCCACACTCAATTCTAATGTTCCACCATGACAGAAACTGTCTGTCTTGCTGCTTGCTAGGTCCTTGCTGTCTAGCTGAGTGCTTGCAACAAGGTACTTCATAACTAGTTGGTAAACAGACCGTAAGATGTGTGAATGTAAGGCCCCTCACAGGCTGCCCTTTCTGAACCAGTGCCGTTCATGTCACCTGATGAAACCCTCCAGCGGCATCTCAGCACATGTGGACTACACATGGGGTTCTTACTCTGGCCAGCAAGTCCCTACAAACCTTGGGCACTTCCTAACTTCCTGACCTCATTTCCTACCGCCCTCTCTCTCCCTTCCTCTTCCCCACCACGCTGGTTTCCTAGCCCTTCCGCATACCCTCCAAGCCCCTTCGCATCTTGGGCCTTTTCACTGGCTTCAACATCACCTCCTCTGAGAGGCCCTGGGTGTCCCTGCCCCTCATAACTGCACCCTCATCTCTCTCTATCCTCTTCCCTGGCTTCATTTCTTGGTAACACTCGTTGTGTTCTAAGTCATTTTGCTCATTTGTTTCCGTCTGTCTCCACCACAGAGTATAAGCTCCCTGAGAGCAGGGACCTTGCTGCCATAGTCATCACTAGAGCCTCAGAGCCTGGTAAGCAGTTGGCGCTAAATCACTGTTTGGTTGGCTAGGGATGGAGTGAAAGCGGGGGCAGGGTGGGGCTGCCCCTGGGAGGCAGGGCGGGGCCCCTTCCTGGAACCCAGAGGCCCCTGGGATAGGGCCTGTGGGGTCGCCGTGGAAACCCGTCTCCTGAGGGCCCCCTGGAGAGGCCACAGCTGCCAGCCTCCTAGGCCCACTGTCCACACGATCCTGGGTGTCACTGCTGTGGGGGGCCCAGGGGAGAGAGAGAAAAGGACTGAGAGAGAATGATCCAGAGGAGCGTACCTCCTGGTGTGAGGGGAGACAGGAGCAGGCCACAGTGGCGCCATTCTACTGGTAATGACCAGGGCCCGGGGGAGGGGCCTGGGCGCAACTGGCGCCCTCAGAGGGCCTGGGGCTTGTCCTCTCTGGGTAGCCGCACGTGTGGCACGTCAACTCTTCTATGTAGTGTTTCTAAAGCAGGGCGTTCCTACTATAGGCCCCAGTTCAGCGCCCCAGATGACTGTTGATAGAAGGAGGATGAATGCCACCTTCTATTAAAACCCGGCGACGCTCTTTAAGTCAGGCAGCGTGCTCGTCAGGTGTTACATAAGCCAAGAGCTCCCCGTTCTCTCCCAGTGCCTCAGACACAAAGCTGAGCATGCTATTCCGCCATGGCTTCCAAATCATGGCTGGCTCCCAGCTACCTGTAGGCGTCTTGGCCTGGTGGGCGGCGGGGTGAGGCCTTGGCCGTCTGCTCCTAATGGAATCCCCCGCCTGTCCCCCACCAGGCCTTGGGTCACAGGTCAGTGGACTCTTCACCTTTCCCAGAGCCCATTTTGAGCCTTTGTCTGCGACGGTGGCCCTCTTCCCAGGAGCGCCCTTCTCTCCTAGGTCCCATAGATGCCGACTCCTATAAGGACCAGCTGCAATGCCCTCCTGCCACCCTCTGTGAAGCATCCCAGCTGAGCTGGAAGCCCCTTATTGTTGCCTAGACGCATTCCCGGTTACCTGCTGGCTTAGCGAGGCTGGGTGCCAGGGTGACAGCTGCTGCTTTGGGGTCAGAGAGACCCGTAGGGGTGGCTTCACTTTGGCGTCTCTGACACTCGCTTTCCTCCTGACTTGGTGGCGTTCTTCAGGACTCTATTTCAGAGCTACTGTGAAGAGTGGAGGTGAGCAGAGGTGAAGCAGAGTTCACCAACGTGGATGTAGAAACGCTGTGTGTGCATGCTTGGTCATTCAGGCATGTCTGACTCTGTGACCCCCCAGACTATAGCCCGCCGGGCTCCTCTGTCCATGGGATTTTCCAGGCAAGGATACTGGAGTGAGTTGCCATTTCCTCCTCCAGGGAATCTTCCTGACCCACAGATGAAACCTGTAGTCTCCTGCATTGGCAGGTGGATTCTTTACCACTCAGCCACTTGGAAAGCCCTCAGTAAGAGCTAGGTGTCACCATTGCCATCTGTCACCATCCCGGCTGTGAGCACCTGGGGGATACAGACTATGTTTCCCTCATTCCCCCCCTTACCACTCAGCCAACGCTGCTCTCATGTAAAATGTAGTGTTTCTAAAGCAGGGCGTTCCTACTATAGGCCCCAGTTCAGCGCCCCAGATGACTGTTGATAGAAGGAGGATGAATGCCACCTTCTATTAAAACCCGGCGACGCTCTTTAAGTCAGGCAGCGTGCTCGTCAGGTGTTACATAAGCCAAGAGCTCCCCGTTCTCTCCCAGTGCCTCAGACACAAAGCTGAGCATGCTATTCCGCCATGGCTTCCAAATCATGGCTGGCTCCCAGCTACCTGTAGGCGTCTTGGCCTGGTGGGCGGCGGGGTGAGGCCTTGGCCGTCTGCTCCTAATGGAATCCCCCGCCTGTCCCCCACCAGGCCTTGGGTCACAGGTCAGTGGACTCTTCACCTTTCCCAGAGCCCATTTTGAGCCTTTGTCTGCGACGGTGGCCCTCTTCCCAGGAGCGCCCTTCTCTCCTAGGTCCCATAGATGCCGACTCCTATAAGGACCAGCTGCAATGCCCTCCTGCCACCCTCTGTGAAGCATCCCAGCTGAGCTGGAAGCCCCTTATTGTTGCCTAGACGCATTCCCGGTTACCTGCTGGCTTAGCGAGGCTGGGTGCCAGGGTGACAGCTGCTGCTTTGGGGTCAGAGAGACCCGTAGGGGTGGCTTCACTTTGGCGTCTCTGACACTCGCTTTCCTCCTGACTTGGTGGCGTTCTTCAGGACTCTATTTCAGAGCTACTGTGAAGAGTGGAGGTGAGCAGAGGTGAAGCAGAGTTCACCAACGTGGATGTAGAAACGCTGTGTGTGCATGCTTGGTCATTCAGGCATGTCTGACTCTGTGACCCCCCAGACTATAGCCCGCCGGGCTCCTCTGTCCATGGGATTTTCCAGGCAAGGATACTGGAGTGAGTTGCCATTTCCTCCTCCAGGGAATCTTCCTGACCCACAGATGAAACCTGTAGTCTCCTGCATTGGCAGGTGGATTCTTTACCACTCAGCCACTTGGAAAGCCCTCAGTAAGAGCTAGGTGTCACCATTGCCATCTGTCACCATCCCGGCTGTGAGCACCTGGGGGATAGAGACTATGTTTCCCTCATCTTCCCACCAGCCCAGCAGGCTAAGTGTCACCTGTGTCATTTCGGCTGATCTTTGGAGAAACCTGGGAGGTAGCGCTTTAAGAAGGTCCAAGAACCACCTCAATGTTACATAGCTAGTAAGTGCCAGGACTGGGTTTTGAAAGCCAATGATTGTAACTGCTGGCCTCCTATTCTTCCTGGCCTGCCCCTGTCTTCTCTTTCATCTTGTACCATCTCCCTGGGGTCTCTCGACATCAGCCCCTGGGTCTTCTTCCAGTTCCGTAAACGGGTCACTCACGATCTACCTTTGAGCCTTTATCTTTGTGGCCTCTGCTCTTAGAATATCAGAAGGCCTCAACTCCTCACCAGGCTCAGGCTCTTCTTAAACACTGTTTCTCCCCAGAGGTCTTCCTGAGGGCAGATGCCCTGTCCACTGTTCCCTGCTCTTTCATTCTGCTTCATTTCATCACAGTCGTCACCAGCTCTATACACTTCAGGCTCTTGTGGACTACCATTGAACAAGATACTCAGGGTTGTTAGAACTTGTGTTTTTAAGAGTGAGGGAACTAAGTAATAATTATCAAGAGAATACACAAGTAAACAAGGTAATTTCAGGTACTGAGACCGTCATTCATCAGAAATATCCTGCTGTAATATATTGGCTCCCTCTACATAACTTTTGTCCATCTCTTCTTTTTTGTTGTTGTTTTATTTTTTTAATTTTTATAGTTTCTTTGTTCACAGACATGTATGTTCCCAGATCAGTCATATGCATATCCCTGGTCCCCTCCCCTCTCCCAGTCCCCCCCATCCCACTCCTCCAGGCTGTCGCACTGAGCCCTTGTAGGAACTCCTCTTCCCTCAGCGCAATGACAATAGCTATCTGTTTCACATATGATAGCATAGGTTTCCATGTTACTCCCTCTATGTCTCCCACCCACTGTTCATCCCCCACAATGTCCATTTGTCTATTCTCTATGTCTGTTTTTCCATCGATTCACTGCGTGTGTTATCATTACCCTTTTACTAGATTCCATATATATGTTAGTATGCTGTACTTGTCTTTCTCTTTTTAACTTACTTCACTTTTTATGATAAGTTCTAGATCCAGCCATCTCATTAGAACTGATTCTTCTGCATTTCTTTTTACAGCTGAGTAGTATTCCATTGTATATATGTACCGGAGCTTCTTTATCCATTCATTCGTCGATGGACATCTAGGTTGCTTCCATGTTATAGCTATCATATAAACAGCTGCGATGAACATTGGGGTCATCTCTTCTTCTTTTTTTTTTTTTTAAATTTTATTTATTTACCTTTTGGGGGGTGGGGTGGGGAGGGAGAGGGATGGGCGGGCGACTTCTATTGGTCTTTCATTTACCTATCTTCATCCGTCTTTGTTCCCTGGCTCCTGTGGGCCTCCCATCGCAGTGGCCTCTGTTGCACTGAATCACAGAGCACCGGCTCTGGGCGCACGTGCTCCAGAGCTCTGGCTCGGTAATTGGACACATTGGTCCAGCCGCTCCGCGGCACGTGGGATCTTCCCAGGCCAGGGATCGAACCAGTGCCCCTTGCACTGCAAGGCTGTGTCCTTACCCACTGGACCACCAGGGGAAGCCCCATCTCTTCTTTTTTAAATTTTTTTATTATTATTATTATTTTGGCCGCATCACATGGCACATAGGATCTTAGTTCCCTGACTAGGGATGGCACCCTTGCCCCCCATGCTAGAATTGTCGCATCTTAACCACTGGCCTCTCAGGGAAGTCCTTGTTCATTTCTTCAATTAGAACTTTACACTGAAGACACTTGATAAGCCTTTGCAAAATGAATGGATAGATGGGTGAGAGAGAACAACAGGGTTCTCACGGAGAATCACTATGCCTGATCTCGGGTGGCCTCGGCCTGCAGTGGCTTGAAGTGGGGTTCCTAACCAGAGACTGAAGTCAGGCCACAGCAAGAGTGACTCCTGACTCAAGAGTGAGAGTTCTGAATCCTAGCCACTAGACCACCAGGGACAGTGGCCAGTGAAAAGGCCAGGGCCTGTCCACTGTGTAGAAATGAATTTCCACATAGAGATGGTAGGCAGTGAAACGCTTTTCCCTCCTATTTATTAGGAGGGAAAAGAGTCCCTGTGGACAGACACACAGGTGGCTTAGAGAGAGAGGTAGTTTGAATTACTTTTATGGGGCATTTCTTCTAGGTTTCCTTTGGCCAATCATCTTGCTTTGCCTGGTTCTGAGTCCTGTTCTGGGATTCTTCTGCATTTCTTTTACAGCTGAGTAGTATTCCATTGTATATATGTACGAGCTTCTTTATCCATTCATTCGTCGATGGACATCTAGGTTGCTTCCATGTTATAGCTATCATATAAACAGCTCGATGAACATTGGGGTCATCTCTTCTTCTTTTTTTTTTTAATTTTTTTTTATTTCCCTTTTGGGGGGTGGGGTGGGGAGGGAGAGGGATGGGCGGGCGACTTCTATTGGTCTTTCATTTACCTATCTTCATCCGTCTTTGTTCCCTGGCTCCTGTGGGCCTCCCATCGCAGTGGCCTCTGTTGCACTGAATCACAGAGCACCGGCTCTGGGCGCACGTGCTCCAGAGCTCTGGCTCGGTAATTGGACACATTGGTCCAGCCGCTCCGCGGCACGTGGGATCTTCCCAGGCCAGGGATCGAACCAGTGCCCCTTGCACTGCAAGGCTGTGTCCTTACCCACTGGACCACCAGGGGAAGCCCCATCTCTTCTTTTTTAAATTTTTTTATTATTATTATTATTTTGGCCGCATCACATGGCACATAGGATCTTAGTTCCCTGACTAGGGATGGCACCCTTGCCCCCCATGCTAGAATTGTCGCATCTTAACCACTGGCCTCTCAGGGAAGTCCTTGTTCATTTCTTCAATTAGAACTTTACACTGAAGACACTTGATAAGCCTTTGCAAAATGAATGGATAGATGGGTGAGAGAGAACAACAGGGTTCTCACGGAGAATCACTATGCCTGATCTCGGGTGGCCTCGGCCTGCAGTGGCTTGAAGTGGGGTTCCTAACCAGAGACTGAAGTCAGGCCACAGCAAGAGTGACTCCTGACTCAAGAGTGAGAGTTCTGAATCCTAGCCACTAGACCACCAGGGACAGTGGCCAGTGAAAAGGCCAGGGCCTGTCCACTGTGTAGAAATGAATTTCCACATAGAGATGGTAGGCAGTGAAACGCTTTTCCCTCCTATTTATTAGGAGGGAAAAGAGTCCCTGTGGACAGACACACAGGTGGCTTAGAGAGAGAGAGGTAGTTTGAATTACTTTTATGGGGCATTTCTTCTAGGTTTCCTTTGGCCAATCATCTTGCTTTGCCTGGTTCTGAGTCTGTATTTGGTATATCTCAGGATCCTCCCCTGTGTGCATGCACAGCGTTAGCCAAGGTGCACTCTAGAGAAAAGACCTAGGAGTAGGTTGACATCACTTAACTACAGGTGGTGCCCCTCCCTTTCTGACCTTCAGGGGAAACCCTTTTTGTGCATGTATAGTCAGGAGGTCTCTTTGACCTCAAGAATGAGGAATATGTGACCTTTTATTTCTTATCTGGGCGGGGTTCAGCCTCCTCCATCTTCCTGCTGTTATGGTGTTTCTGGCCACAGGGGAGCAACTGTTCGGCCTGGGGCCCATCTATCTCTTGCCTCATGCCCAGTAGGACGCAACAGAAAGAAAAAAGCATAGGCTTTGGAGGCAGAAGACCTGGGTTTGAATCCTGACTGTAACACCTTTGAACTGTGTGACTTCAGCCACTCCACTGCCAACAGACCAAGGCCATGTCCAGTTCCCTTATCTGTGCATGTGTACTCGGTCACTTCAGGTGTGCCTGACTCCTCTCAAAGAGTGGACTGTAGCCGGTCAGGCTTCTCTGTCCATGGGATTCTTGGACAAGAATACTTAAGTGGGTTGCCATACCCTCCTCCAGGGGATCTTCCCGGACCAGGGATTGAACCCACATCTCCTGCTGCTCCTGCATTGCAGGCAGATTCTTTACCGCTGAGTGACTGAGGAAGTCCTTCCTTATCTGTAATGTGAAAAAAAGATAGATGGGTGAGAGAGAACAACAGGGTTCTCACGGAGAATCACTATGCCTGATCTCGGGTGGCCTCGGCCTGCAGTGGCTTGAAGTGGGGTTCCTAACCAGAGACTGAAGTCAGGCCACAGCAAGAGTGACTCCTGACTCAAGAGTGAGAGTTCTGAATCCTAGCCACTAGACCACCAGGGACAGTGGCCAGTGAAAAGGCCAGGGCCTGTCCACTGTGTAGAAATGAATTTCCACATAGAGATGGTAGGCAGTGAAACGCTTTTCCCTCCTATTTATTAGGAGGGAAAAGAGTCCCTGTGGACAGACACACAGGTGGCTTAGAGAGAGAGAGGTAGTTTGAATTACTTTTATGGGGCATTTCTTCTAGGTTTCCTTTGGCCAATCATCTTGCTTTGCCTGGTTCTGAGTCTGTATTTGGTATATCTCAGGATCCTCCCCTGTGTGCATGCACAGCGTTAGCCAAGGTGCACTCTAGAGAAAAGACCTAGGAGTAGGTTGACATCACTTAACTACAGGTGGTGCCCCCTCCCCTTTCTGACCTTCAGGGAACCTTTCTGTGCATGTATAGTCAGGGAGGTCTCTTTGACCTCAAGAATGAGGAATATGTGACCTTTTATTTCTTATCTGGGCGGGGTTCAGCCTCCTCCATCTTCCTGCTGTTATGGTGTTTCTGGCCACAGGGGAGCAACTGTTCGGCCTGGGGCCCATCTATCTCTTGCCTCATGCCCAGTAGGACGCAACAGAAAGAAAAAAGCATAGGCTTTGGAGGCAGAAGACCTGGGTTTGAATCCTGACTGTAACACCTTTGAACTGTGTGACTTCAGCCACTCCACTGCCAACAGACCAAGGCCATGTCCAGTTCCCTTATCTGTGCATGTGTACTCGGTCACTTCAGGTGTGCCTGACTCCTCTCAAAGAGTGGACTGTAGCCGGTCAGGCTTCTCTGTCCATGGGATTCTTGGACAAGAATACTTAAGTGGGTTGCCATACCCTCCTCCAGGGGATCTTCCCGGACCAGGGATTGAACCCACATCTCCTGCTGCTCCTGCATTGCAGGCAGATTCTTTACCGCTGAGTGACTGAGGAAGTCCTTCCTTATCTGTAATGTGGTATGAGTTTCTATTCCATGAGGTAGACTGTAAAGCTCAGATCAGGTTCTCTGTGTCAGGGTGCCCCGTAAACTTCCAGGATCATCTGCCTTTTGACAACCAACGTGGTCGGCTCCTCCTGCCAGGCTAACACTGCTGTGTTCATGCAGCACTGCTATGAGACTGGCTTGGATGTGTCACACCCCTGGGGCAGCTACTTCTTAGTTGTTATTTGTTGCTGCTGCAAAGGGAAGCAAGCTTTCCTTCTAGGAAACCCAAGAACCATTTCAGACTCTACTCAGTCTCATTCTAGGGATTTGAGAAAGTCACTTCAAATTGGGATTTCCAAATCTCTGAAGAAGGGAGGCATGAAGGACTCTAAGGAACGTAGGTTAAATTTCTTGTCAAATGAAAATCCACTAGGTGTTATCTGCATCCTCCTTCCTTCCCATGATCGCAGGTGAGTCAGGTGAAGGGATGCTTTGCAGCCCAGGAGCCTACGCTCACAGCCATCAGTAAATCCTGTTGGGCACCCAGAGCAAGCCTGGTCCTTCCTAAAAGGTCAGATGATTTTTATGGATCAAACATGAGGCAGCTGGGAGCAGGAGGTAATCCAAGTGTGACTGGAGCTCTGCTTTTCCTGTGTCCCAGAGCACAGCACTGGTACTGCTGTGCTGATCACATATGAGAACTTTGGTTTTCATAACAATAAATGTAGATATTAAGACATACCACATCATATTGTTCTGAGGTTTAATTTAGACCACACATGTGAAAACTTGCACAGTACCTGGCACATAGTAGGAACTTACTGTTGCTTTTGGAAAAAACTGATGCATTCTACAACATATTTATCTCACTGTGTCTGTGTGACCAAGCACAGTGGCAGTTCCCTTATCTGTGCATGTGTACTCGGTCACTTCAGGTGTGCCTGACTCCTCTCAAAGAGTGGACTGTAGCCGGTCAGGCTTCTCTGTCCATGGGATTCTTGGACAAGAATACTTAAGTGGGTTGCCATACCCTCCTCCAGGGGATCTTCCCGGACCAGGGATTGAACCCACATCTCCTGCTGCTCCTGCATTGCAGGCAGATTCTTTACCGCTGAGTGACTGAGGAAGTCCTTCCTTATCTGTAATGTGGTATGAGTTTCTATTCCATGAGGTAGACTGTAAAGCTCAGATCAGGTTCTCTGTGTCAGGGTGCCCCGTAAACTTCCAGGATCATCTGCCTTTTGACAACCAACGTGGTCGGCTCCTCCTGCCAGGCTAACACTGCTGTGTTCATGCAGCACTGCTATGAGACTGGCTTGGATGTGTCACACCCCTGGGGCAGCTACTTCTTAGTTGTTATTTGTTGCTGCTGCAAAGGGAAGCAAGCTTTCCTTCTAGGAAACCCAAGAACCATTTCAGACTCTACTCAGTCTCATTCTAGGGATTTGAGAAAGTCACTTCAAATTGGGATTTCCAAATCTCTGAAGAAGGGAGGCATGAAGGACTCTAAGGAACGTAGGTTAAATTTCTTGTCAAATGAAAATCCACTAGGTGTTATCTGCATCCTCCTTCCTTCCCATGATCGCAGGTGAGTCAGGTGAAGGGATGCTTTGCAGCCCAGGAGCCTACGCTCACAGCCATCAGTAAATCCTGTTGGGCACCCAGAGCAAGCCTGGTCCTTCCTAAAAGGTCAGATGATTTTTATGGATCAAACATGAGGCAGCTGGGAGCAGGAGGTAATCCAAGTGTGACTGGAGCTCTGCTTTTCCTGTGTCCCAGAGCACAGCACTGGTACTGCTGTGCTGATCACATATGAGAACTTTGGTTTTCATAACAATAAATGTAGATATTAAGACATACCACATCATATTGTTCTGAGGTTTAATTTAGACCACACATGTGAAAACTTGCACAGTACCTGGCACATAGTAGGAACTTACTGTTGCTTTTGGAAAAAACTGATGCATTCTACAACATATTTATCTCACTGTGTCTGTGTGACCAAGCACAGTGGCAGCCGCTGAGTACAGGTGAACAAAACTGACAAGGTCCCAGCACTCGTGAGCTGATGGAGGGGCATTCGCCTTGCTTCCTTGATGGCAACTAGAGGGCAGAGCCAGTCTTTTTCATGTGTATATTAGACTCACTTGACTATAGCTTCTTGATCTGCACAGTGCAAAATACATTTCCTTGAATTTTTCTGTATTTGGAAAATTGGCTTTTATGTGTTGACCTTTTTTATGCCTTATGTGTAGGAAAAGCAAATGATTAGGAGTTTCTGTAGATATGTGGATATATTTCCTTACACACTGTGCATTTTTTGATATCATGCTTATCAATAATGTAACATTCGTTGAGACTAGACTATAGGAAAAACTTTATACCAGGCCCTAGTGGAGAGTCAAAAGAAATAGAATAAAATGGGTTGCATTCTAAAGATGTTTTAAGTTCTGAACTAAGGAGCCTGCTATGTACAACAAAGGCAAAGAAATATGTAAATGAATTTAGCAACAATTGTAATTTGTAAGTTAAGTTTTAGCACAAGTGGTAATGCAAGGCAGGCTGTGATCAGAGTTCCAATACTGGCAACATGTTCTGGAGACCATATGGGACCTAGGGTAAGGAGAGCTCAGGGCACACTTGGAGAGACACCACTGTGGTTAAGGCCTGAGTGTGAATGCTGGTCCTGCCTCTCACTAGCTGAGTGAGTTTGGACAAATCATCTAATCTTTCTGAGCCTTAGTTTTCTTATCTCTAAAATGTGCATATTATAGGGCTGTTATAAGGATTACCTATGATGGTGTACCAAATGCATTTGCATAGTGCCTGGCCCATAAGAGCTCAGAATATGGTGGCCTTTGTTAAGCCACTTAATCTACAAATGAGGGCTTCCCAGGGGACTCAGTGGTAGAGAACCTATTTGCCAATATAGGAGATGCAAGAGACATGAGTTCGATCCCTGGATTAGGAAGATCCCCTGGAGGAGGAAATGGCAATCCACTCTGGTATTCTTACCTGGAAAATCCCATGGACAGACGAGCTTGCTGGGCTACAGTCCATGAGGCTTACAAGTCAGATACAACTGAGCACACACACACACACACACACACACACAATCTACAAAGGAATAAAACAGATGAACACAGTGCTTTATTAAACATTCATGATACCTGTCATTCTGGTTGAGTAATTCTTGACCTTTGCAAGACTGAAATTCATTCTTAATAGTTTTAAGGTATATAATGTTTACTTCAGGTGACCTAAATAGAGACCTTTCAGTCCTATGGTGCAATCTGACTTATGGGACAACGGTTGCCACTGTGGAGGGTCCCCCTAAGGAGGAAGACAAAGCCCAAAGAGCACCTGTGGCTCCAAGGCCCATGGCCCATATAGATGGGGTTTTTGAGGGGGCGGTGGGGCGGGTTGGGGAGGGGGGGGAAGGTAGGCCACTTCTGTTGGTCTTTCATTTTATCTATTTTCATCCATCTTTGTTCTTTGGCCTGTGTGGGCCTCCTATAGCAGTGGCCTCTGTTGTTGCATTGTTGCAATCAGACGGTCTGGAATGCAAGATCTTTGAATGCTCTGGAGATGCCCATGTCCAGAACAACAGAGGTGGTGGTCCTGCCAGGCTTGGCACTGCTGAGGCCCCATCTGAACCCTCAGAGCTTATTCTGAATGCCACATGTTCAAACCGACATTGATTAAGTTGAAGATGCCAGAACATGCCCGGAGAACTGGATGGCTAAGAAGTAGGAGAAATTTTTCTCCCAAGAAACAGCGGAAACAAGTGGGACATTTTGACAAGAAAAAACAGAGACATGTGACTTCTTCCTTTATCTGCCATGTGCAACAGAAGACAAACTTACTCTGCTTTGCTGCCGGGAGCAGAAGTGGGTGGCAGCATGGATACAAGCACAAGCCACGGGTCAGAGAGGTCTGATTGGAGGCAGTGGTGGAAGGGAGGAGTACTTGATGAGATTTCTTCTCTCTCCCCTCTCTCCCTCACAAAGTGAATGTAACCTCACTTTGTCTCTCTCCAGGGTTGGGGTTGGGCAGCGTAGGGGAGAGGAACAGTCATCAGATCAGCTCTTACTTGACTTGAACTCTCATGGGCGGTGTTGCATCTCTTGACCGGCCTGGTGACTAGAGCCAACTGTTCTCTGGAATGTTGCAATGAGTTCTTGAGAAGGTGTCCCCCCATTGCTGGGGATTCTCACCTGCAAGACTGGGCCCCTCCACGGATGCCAGCAATAACAAGCCCGATTCTGACACAGTCACCTGGGTGAGACTGTTCCCTTTTTCTGATTAAAGAGGGTGGCGGTGTGTGTGTGAACGTGTGCACCCAGACACGCGTGGGAGGGAGTAGGTGTGTATACCTAGCTAGAGAGACCAAGGGCTGGCCTTGAGTAACAGAAATTTCTTTTGTGGGTATGGTTAGGAGGAGGAAGGGGCTGCAAATTTCAGGAGACATCATCTAAAATCAGCCACGGCTGTTCCTGGGGAAAATGTGCCAGGACTCGAAAGGGTTAAAAGATCTGTGTAGAGACCTTCTTCTGGGGAGTTTTGAAAAGAATTCTGGAGATTTGTACCCAGATGTGGTTTTGCATAAGATGTGATGACAAACACCCACCCTGGGCCATCACAGCTTTGAAACAATTGCAAGCCATTTGTCTCTATGTTGTGCACTTGCTATCTGGAAGTGGGTAGCATTTTAATGCTTTGAATCTCTCTGCTGCTCAGTGTTTCCTTAGAAATACCAGATTTCCGTATTGTCTTAACAAGTCATTGGCTGTTCCTCTCCTTGGATGTTTCTCTGCTACTTACTTAGAACTTTGGAAGCAGCTTTTAAAACAGCAGTTTGTTGGAACGTAAAATACAAACCAAAACCCTAACATTTCTCCCTGCTGTTGGTGCTTACTTTCCCCTCACTGCTGGCACTTGCTTTCCTCTCACTGCATCGCATAGGAGCCAGCGTTAGTGTGGTTCCCTTAAACAATATGTTACTAAGTAATGATCTTTTAGCTTTTTGAATCAGGGGGCGTCACATCACTCGATTCAGCTTCAGTTGCTCTCTAGGGAAACTGCACATGAATCTTTACTTCAGAGAGATGCTGTCATAATTCAATGAGATAACATATGTAATACTCAGTGAGACAACATTACTTTGCCTACAAAGGTCTGTCTAGTCAAAGCCGTGGTTTTCCCAGTAGTCACATGCAGATGTGAGAGCTGGACCATAAAAACAACTGAGCACTGAAGAACTGATGCCTTTGAGCTGTGGTGCTGGAGAAGACTCTTGAGAGTCCCTTGGACAGCAAGGAGATCAAACCAGTCAGTCTTAAAGGAAATCAGCCCTGAGTATTCACTGGAAGGACTGATGCTGAAGCTGAAGCTCCAGTATTTGGCTACCTGATGCAAAGAGATGACTTGTTGGAAAAGATCCTGATGCTGGGAAAGATGGAGGGCAGGAGGAGAAGGGGACGACAGAGAATGAGATAGCTGGATGGCTTCATAGACTGAATGGACGTGAGTTTGAGCAAACTTCGGAAGACGGTGAAGGACAGGGAAGCCTGGCGTGCTGCAGTCCATAGGTCGCAAACAGTTGGACACGACTGAGCAACTGAACAACAACAATGACATATGTGAAGGGCCTGGACCGTTAAAATAAGGGCTCAGTAAATGCCAGCTCGTGTATTATAAAGAAGGCAGCTGGAGCCAGCACTGTTCAAAAGCATACATCCATAGGTGTGGTCATTTCTTCTCTGATACCTACTATGCAATCCCCTGACACACCACCATTCTCAAAAACTGCACAACTGAAAGTACAGAATTCACTGGAGTGATAACTAGGGGCAAAACCCTCAGAAGCTTTGCCAGGGACATGTGGGAAAAAAAGACAGGACCGTAATAAAAAGGATAACACCGTTTTACACATGGTAAATGTTTAAGAGGCACATAAATAGGATAAATATGTCCCTCTACCTTGGAAAAGACGAAGTTTGCTTTTGGAAGTGGACTTTGTAAGGGCTGCACCTTGTGCGTTATTGTGAAATGGTGGAACATGGCTTATCTGGGCAGGTGTGGCTCACAATCCACTCCATAAACTCAAGTAGCTGGTAGATGTTTGAGGTGTGAGCACATGTACATTTTGCATATTCCCTGCAGGTCTCATTCAGCTATGTGCAGTCTTCTGCATTCACTTAATGCTTTTTAGGAAAGAAATCAAGCATAAGCAAACAGAAACTTTATGCAGAGGCACAAATGGTTCCATGATGTATGACTTGGACTGAACACATGTGTGTTTTCAAAACAAACGTTGTAGCAGAACTGATGTACTTAGCTGATGCTGTTGAAGGAATGAATGAATGAATGGTGGATGGTCTAGGTGATAGAATAAGCATTTTGCTGCTTTGTGGAAAGTATATTCGTAGCTTTTAGAATTGTATTCTTTTAATCCTATGGTCTTTGGGTTTTAAAACTAATGGAGGGATTTCCCTGCTGGTCCAGTGGCTAGGATTCCATGCGTCCAATTCAGGGGTCCCCAAGTTCCATTCCTGGTCAGGGAACTAGATCTTACATGCCGCAACTATTAAGAAGAGTTCATGTGCCACAAGGGAGGCTGAAGATCCCTGTGCCACAATTAAGACCTGGCAGAGTCCAATAAGTAAATAAAGTTAAATAAATAAAAGTAATAGGTAACTATTACACAGCTCCTGGTGTCTCTGCCTGCAGTGACTCTCAGTCTGGGCGTGGAAGAGCCAGCCCCTTCAGGGGTCATTGGCAAAGTCGGGCCGGGGGAACTGCAGATTTTATTCTCCTCCTCCTCTTCAACTAAAGCCATCTGGGTTGTATCTGCTTTTGTTTTCTTTTGAAGTAAGGGTTCTGCTCTAATTTACAAGTCACCAAACCACCAATGATTCAGCTGGCCAAAGTCTGCTTTACAAACTAGTTCTCAGGGATGTATTAATATCTCTTTTTTGAAGAAAGATAATCCTCAGTTGATACTCTTGGGCTATGAATACTCCAGAATTAGTTGAATTTGGCTAAGAAGTACTTACGTGGGGCTTCAGATTACCATTTTGCCTCCAAGTTACTCAGCAAAGTCTTCGCAGCCGTGGTGCATGCTGGGCTTCATGTTGACTCCAATTTCAGTCTCCGTAGATCTCAGATGAAAGTTAATGTGACAATGGTGTAGATGTTTGAGGTGTGGGGGCACATGTACATTTTGCATATTCCCTGCAGGTCTCATTCAGCTATGTGCAGTCTTCTGCATTCACTTAATGCTTTTTAGGAAAGAAATCAAGCATAAGCAAACAGAAACTTTATGCAGAGGCACAAATGGTTCCATGATGTATGACTTGGACTGAACACATGTGTGTTTTCAAAACAAACGTTGTAGCAGAACTGATGTACTTAGCTGATGCTGTTGAAGGAATGAATGAATGAATGGTGGATGGTCTAGGTGATAGAATAAGCATTTTGCTGCTTTGTGGAAAGTATATTCGTAGCTTTTAGAATTGTATTCTTTTAATCCTATGGTCTTTGGGTTTTAAAACTAATGGAGGGATTTCCCTGCTGGTCCAGTGGCTAGGATTCCATGCGTCCAATTCAGGGGTCCCCAAGTTCCATTCCTGGTCAGGGAACTAGATCTTACATGCCGCAACTATTAAGAAGAGTTCATGTGCCAAAAGGGGAGGCTGAAGATCCCTGTGCCACAATTAAGACCTGGCAGAGTCCAATAAGTAAATAAAGTTAAATAAATAAAAGTAATAGGTAACTATTACACAGCTCCTGGTGTCTCTGCCTGCAGTGACTCTCAGTCTGGGCGTGGAAGAGCCAGCCCCTTCAGGGGTCATTGGCAAAGTCGGGCCGGGGGAACTGCAGATTTTATTCTCCTCCTCCTCTTCAACTAAAGCCATCTGGGTTGTATCTGCTTTTGTTTTCTTTTGAAGTAAGGGTTCTGCTCTAATTTACAAGTCACCAAACCACCAATGATTCAGCTGGCCAAAGTCTGCTTTACAAACTAGTTCTCAGGGATGTATTAATATCTCTTTTTTGAAGAAAGATAATCCTCAGTTGATACTCTTGGGCTATGAATACTCCAGAATTAGTTGAATTTGGCTAAGAAGTACTTACGTGGGGCTTCAGATTACCATTTTGCCTCCAAGTTACTCAGCAAAGTCTTCGCAGCCGTGGTGCATGCTGGGCTTCATGTTGACTCCAATTTCAGTCTCCGTAGATCTCAGATGAAAGTTAATGTGCATTTACATCTAGTGCATTGATGATGTTCCTGTCTCTCTGCAAACCCCAACAGTATGATTTTCTTTATTTTTCATTTTTAGAGAGCTGGATTGAAAGATGTCTCAACGAAAGTGAAAACAAACGTTATTCCAGTCACACATCTCTGGGGAATGTTTCTAATGATGAAAGTAAGTGCTTGAAACGCATTCTTCCACGATGTCCTGGTGGTGGGCTGTGTCCTGATGAGGGATGATGCTTCTAGAATGCTAGACCAGGGCGTGTCACCTGAAACGAGAGGCTCTCCAGCCATTCATGAAACACCCGTGCCCTCCTTACAAAAACCTCCAGGAGGAAGTGCAATGCATTCAGGTGGGCGTGGAAACCGAGGCTATGGTGAAAACATGCTGTTGACACATTCTTAGTGTCTGAGTCCCTCAAACTCCTTATCAGTGATGCTCCAGTGGGAAAATGTGTGGACCTGGAATGGGAAAGGCCCTTCTCTGTAGATTTGGGTTTAAAGGCATGTGTCATGGGACTGTTGTCTAAAAGTCACAACTGCCTTTGGTGTTGGAAACGAACAGTTTCTCCTGACTCTTGGACTAGAGAACTGGAATTAATGGAAAGGTATAAGTTGCTGTGTTTATGCCATTCCCTGTGGTATGTCAAGCTGGGGCTTCTGGGTGCCTTCTATTAAGAGCAGAAGACTACTTGAGACTTGTATTTGCCCCTAAGGCACTATGAAAAGGGGACAACTTACGATAAAAGTCATTTCCAGCAGGGAAGGTCTTTCTCAGTTGGTAAACTGCATCTCCTTAGTTCAGTTTTCTTGAAGATTCAGGAAATCTTCAGGGAGGATTTAGCCATGTTGTCGTATGGCGAAAACAGCTTCCTTTTCATTACTGTATAGGTCTCCACTGTGTGCATGTATCAAAATACTCATATTGAAACTTCTTCAAGTTTTTGACTATTTAAGGATCTCTGAACGTTCTTTCTTAAAGTTTAGTTTATTATGGTAGAATATACCTGATGTAAAATTTATCATTTTAACCATGTTGGAGTATATAATTCAGTGGCCTTAAGTACTTGCACCTCATGGTACAGCCGTCACTTCCATCCATCTCCAGAAGTTTCTTCATCTTCCCTACTAAAATTCAATACCCACTAAACAATAACTCTCCATCCCCCCTTTCCCATAGTCCCTAGAAACTACTGTTCTATTTTCTGCCTCTATAAATTTGACTACATGTAAGAACCTCATATTAAGTGGAATCACATAGTATTTGCCCTTTTGTGGCTGGCTTATTTCACCTGGCGTAATGTTTTCAAGGTTCATTTATTTTGTAGCCTGTCTTTTTTCTTTTTTTTGGCCACTTCTATTGATCTTTCATTTATTTATTTCCATCCATCTTTGTTCTTTGGCCTGTGTGGGCCTCCCACTGCAGTGGCCTCTCTCATTGCAGAGCACTGGCTCTGGGCGCATGTGCTCCAGAGCTCCTGCTTGGTAGTTGGACACATCAGTCCAGCTGCTCCGCACCACGGCACATGGAATCTTCCCAGGCCAGGGATTGAACCAGCACCCCTTGCACTGCAAGGCAGTGTCCTTACCCACCGGACCATCAGGGAAGCCCCAGCCTGTCCTTTTTAAGGCTGAATGATGTTCCATTATATGTATATACCTTATTTGGTTTATCCATTCATCCATTGATGGACATTTGAGCTACTTCTCTACCTTTTGGCTATTGTGAATAATGCTGCTAAGCACACAGGTGTATGTGACTGAGTTCTGCTTTCAATTCTTTTGGATATATAACCAGAAATGAAATTGCTGGATCATATGATAATTCTATATTTATTATTTTGAGGTACTGCCATATTTCTGTGGTGGCTGCACCATTTTACGTTCTCACCAGTAAGGTGCTAGAATTCTAACGTCTCAATGTTCTTGCCAATGCTTGTTATTTTCTGTGTTTTTTTGATAATAATCATTCTAATGTCATAAGGTAGTATGTCAGTGTGATTTTGATTTATAGCTTCCTAATAATTAGTGATGTTGATCATTTTTTCATGCACTTATTGACCATTTATATTATGTATACTTTGGATAAATGCCTATTCAAATCTTGACCATTTTTTAAAATTTATTAAAATTAATATTATGAATTAAAATTTTTAATGTATTTATTTTTGGCTGTGCTGGGTCTTTGTTGTTGCATGCAGACTTTCTCTAGTTGTGGCAAGTGAGAGATACTCTTTAGTGGCAGTGCACAAGCTTCTCATTGGAGTGGCTTCTCTTGCTGCAGACCATGGACTCTAGTGCGTGCCTGGGCTTCCGTAGCTATGATCCATGGGCCTAGCTGTCCTGGGGCCTGTGGAATCTGACCAGTGATCAGACCTGTGTACCATATGTTTGCAGGTGGATTCTGAACCACTTAACCACCAAGGAAGAGCTTTTGATCATTTTTTTAAAAATCAGATTGTTTCTTTCTGTGGTTGTTGAATTGCAGGAATTTCCCTAATGATTACTGATGTTGAACACCCTTCCATGTGCTTATTGATGATTAATTTTACTCTTTGTAGAAATGTCTATTCAAGTCTTTTGACTGCTCTTTAGTCAGACTGGTTACTATTTTGTTGGTAAATAGTAGTTCTTTATATATTTTGTATATTAACCCCTTATCAGATATATGCTTCGCAAATATTTTTCTCCCATTCTGTGGGTTGTGTTTTACTCCGTTGATTTGTTCTGTGATGCACAGTTTTTAATTTTGATATAGTCTAACTTATCTATTTTTTCTTTTGCCTGTGTTTCTGGTGTCATATCCAAGGAATCATTGCCAAATCCAATGTCATGAAGATTTTCCTTTGTTTTCTTCTAAAGGTTTTATAGTTTTGCTCTTGTTCAATTGCTAAGTCATGTCCAATCCTTTGCAGCCCTGTGGACTGCAGCACACCAGGCTTCCCTGTCCTTCGCTATCTCCCAGACTTTGCTCAAACTCATGTCCATTGAGTCCATGATGCCATCCAACCATCTCATTCTCTGTCGCCCCCTTCTCCTCTTGCCCTGAATCTTTCAAGTATCAGGATTTTCTTCCAGTAGGTTATCTCTTTGCATCAGGTGGCCAAATATTGGAGTTTTAACACCAGTCCTTCCAATGAATATTCAAGGTTGACTTCCTGTAGGATTGACTCATTTGATCTCTTTGCAGTCCAAGGCACTCTCAAGAGTCTTCTCCAGCACCATGGTTTGAAAGCATTAATTCTTTGGTGCTCAGTCTTCTTTATGGTCCAACTCTCACATCCGTACGTGGTTACTGGAAAAACCATAGCTTTGACTATGTGGATCTATGCAAGTAAAGTGCTGTCTCTGCTTTTTAATACACTGTCTAGGTTTTTCATAGCTATTCTTATATTCTTTATAGTTTTAGCTCTTATGTTTAGGTCTTTGATTCATTTTGAGTTAATTTTTATTAACTTTTTACTTTTTTTTTCTCAGTTTACATCTTTAAAATGTCATGAACTTTTACTCTTATCGCTAGGTTCTCCTCCCTTGTGCTTTCTTTGAGTTTAATTTTTGTCTTTTTCTACTGTAAGACAGACAGACACTGAGATCACCTGGACATGGCCAATTCCTCATGCACAGCTACACGGGAAGCATAAAAAACTCTTGTTTTTTGGCTGGGGAGTGGAGAGGAGTGGTTTCTGGGAAAGGTGTGGGATGGGTTTTTTATTACCCCCCGCCAACAAAAACTGTTTCTGCACACACTCAGACACATACACATCCATGTTCAAGGAAGTTTTTCTTCCCTGACTACAAGATCCCAGAATCTTGCTTCTCCCAGGCTGAGAGCCAGCGCCTTTTAACTGCACAGATGTGGTAAACCAACATAGTGTGTAAGGCTTCTGTACTGTCTCCCAGACTGAGAGGGCAGGCACAAAGGGAGTGGGTATTCATGGGGCATTCGCTTTCTGTCTGAAATCCAATCTACTTGGCATCACTCTGAGGCCCAGGCTCTGGGAGAGGTTCTGTGGGCATGGTATGGTGGATGACCTGATGGTCCCAGCCCACTGTGGTAAGAAGAGAGTGATTGAGTGGGGATAAAGGGGCATCTCTCACAAAGTCTCTGTAGACTCAGCTTCTGAACACCTCAGAAAGGCCTGAGTCCAGCACAGCCAGTGAGCCATCTTCACCAACAGATTTTCTTCCAGTAGGTTATCTCTTTGCATCAGGTGGCCAAATATTGGAGTTTTAACACCAGTCCTTCCAATGAATATTCAAGGTTGACTTCCTGTAGGATTGACTCATTTGATCTCTTTGCAGTCCAAGGCACTCTCAAGAGTCTTCTCCAGCACCATGGTTTGAAAGCATTAATTCTTTGGTGCTCAGTCTTCTTTATGGTCCAACTCTCACATCCGTACGTGGTTACTGGAAAAACCATAGCTTTGACTATGTGGATCTATGCAAGTAAAGTGCTGTCTCTGCTTTTTAATACACTGTCTAGGTTTTTCATAGCTATTCTTATATTCTTTATAGTTTTAGCTCTTATGTTTAGGTCTTTGATTCATTTTGAGTTAATTTTTATTAACTTTTTACTTTTTTTTTCTCAGTTTACATCTTTAAAATGTCATGAACTTTTACTCTTATCGCTAGGTTCTCCTCCCTTGTGCTTTCTTTGAGTTTAATTTTTGTCTTTTTCTACTGTAAGACAGACAGACACTGAGATCACCTGGACATGGCCAATTCCTCATGCACAGCTACACGGGAAGCATAAAAAACTCTTGTTTTTTGGCTGGGGAGTGGAGAGGAGTGGTTTCTGGGAAAGGTGTGGGATGGGTTTTTTATTACCCCCCGCCAACAAAAACTGTTTCTGCACACACTCAGACACATACACATCCATGTTCAAGGAAGTTTTTCTTCCCTGACTACAAGATCCCAGAATCTTGCTTCTCCCAGGCTGAGAGCCAGCGCCTTTTAACTGCACAGATGTGGTAAACCAACATAGTGTGTAAGGCTTCTGTACTGTCTCCCAGACTGAGAGGGCAGGCACAAAGGGAGTGGGTATTCATGGGGCATTCGCTTTCTGTCTGAAATCCAATCTACTTGGCATCACTCTGAGGCCCAGGCTCTGGGAGAGGTTCTGTGGGCATGGTATGGTGGATGACCTGATGGTCCCAGCCCACTGTGGTAAGAAGAGAGTGATTGAGTGGGGATAAAGGGGCATCTCTCACAAAGTCTCTGTAGACTCAGCTTCTGAACACCTCAGAAAGGCCTGAGTCCAGCACAGCCAGTGAGCCATCTTCACCAACAGAGGCGAGGAAGGGAACACTGTGTGGGGAGAATACCAGCCCCGGGATGCACTGGGAGTGCACCACAGAGCTGAGGGCACCGCTGATGCTCCTGGTATCCACAAGGGAGACAGTCCCATTCTCATCACCAAAGACAAAGACTTCACTCTGCTGAGGATGCCACACCAGGGCGGTAGGAAGGTAGCCCGAGGCACTGCGGCCCATCTGGAATTCTGGCTTTGGACAGCGAGTTTCCCACAGTAAAATTCTATTGTCCTCACCACATGAAAGACACACAGAATCCTTGTGGGGAGAGGCAGCAGCACAGGTGACCTGACCAGAATGAGCTTGGGATGAATTCAGAACCATTTGTGAGCAAGGTCCCAAACCTTGATGCAGAAGTCTTTCCCACTGCTGACGGCACAGGGGCCAGAGCTCAGGACGCTGACTGTAGACACAATGTGTCAGCAGAACTTGCTGACAATGAGCATCTCATTCGCATCTAGCTCCCACAGTTCAACAGCACCCAAATTGGAAGCCACTAGGATACCTCTGTCCCCTACCCAAGTGAGGTCCACCACTCCAGCCTCCGTCTGAACTCCGGTAGAGCAGAAGCCTTCATTGGGGGTGGCACAAGGGCCCTTGAAAAGCCAGAGGGAGCCTGCCCAACAATGGCCACTCAGTCTAGAAGCTCCGAGCAGGAGTGCCCCATCTGAGATGCAGTCCACGAGCCCACACATGGTTCCTCTCCGGGCCTCCGCCCCTCTAGACCAGCTACCCAGCCCTCTTTTCTATTGGGATGGTTGTGCTATATCTTCGTCTTTTTGTTTTCAACCTTTTTGAATTCAATGTTAAGATTTTTTAGATTGTTTTTTAAAAAACAGCAGTCAGATAATCTTCATGTCTAATTGGAAGACTTAGATCATTTAAATGTAATATAGTTACTTCCTTTGGTGGGTTTAAACCAACAAACTTGTTATTTAGGTTTTTACTTCCCTGACTTTATTTCTTTTTCTTCTCTTATTCTCTTTTTTGGGAGGGATTATGCAGTTAATTTTTTTTTTTAATGTTTTCCTCTGTTAACCTTCCAATTAGATGCTCTTTTGGACTATTTCATTCGGGGACTACACTCTGCACCCTTTCTTTCATGTCTGCTTTGCATGAACCCTTCCCCCACTTCAGATACTCTCTCAATGCAACCTAATCCAAGACTTCCCATCGTCTGTGCTATTGCTCTAAGGTATTTTACATCGACCTATGTTACAAGCCCTATAGGACAATATTTTCATTGTTTTAAATATTAGTCAATATTTATTTATATCTATTCAAATATTTACCACTTTCAGGGCTCTTCATCCCTGTCAGCAAGTCTATACTTTCCTCTAGGATCATTTTGTCTTTTCTTTTTAAACTTTATTTTTTTGGCTGCAATGTGTGGCATATCGGATCGTTGTAGGATCTTAGTTCCCCAACCAGGGATTGAACCCAGGGAAGCCCAGGGATCATCACTTTTTCAACCCAAAGAAATCCCTTTACTAGGCTGGTAGTGCGGTACAGAGTAGTATGGATCAAGAAAAACATTATTTCACCTATATTATTTGAAAGACATTTTTGCTGAATATAGAATTCTAATTTGGTAAGATTTTTATTTCCTTTCAACCCTTTAAAGTTTTCATTGCATGATCTTCCGGTTTCTAAAAGTTAATCATCAGACTTACTTTTACTCATTTGGATGCAATGTGTCTTTTAGTCTCAGACAAAGGATGTTTTTCTCTGTCTTTAGTTAACAGCAATTTGACTGTGATATGTTTTTTTTGATTTTTTTTAATTGACTGTGATATTCTATCCCAGGTTTGATCCCTGGTCAGAGAACTAGATCCTGCATGCTGCAACTAAGACCTGGCACAGCCAAAAAATAAATAAATATTTTTTAAAAATTTCTTCCCACTTAAAAAAGACTATCTCTTCTGTGGGTCCCGCCTCTCAAAGAATTTTCACTGTAGAAGGGAAGCAAAGGCACATGTTTGAGTATTAATAAGGCAGGGTTGTATGTGATAAATCCCAATGGAATTGTGCAGGGTTTTTAGTTCCCTGACTTTATTTCTTTTTCTTCTCTTATTCTCTTTTTTGGGAGGGATTATGCAGTTAATTTTTTTTTTTAATGTTTTCCTCTGTTAACCTTCCAATTAGATGCTCTTTTGGACTATTTCATTCGGGGACTACACTCTGCACCCTTTCTTTCATGTCTGCTTTGCATGAACCCTTCCCCCACTTCAGATACTCTCTCAATGCAACCTAATCCAAGACTTCCCATCGTCTGTGCTATTGCTCTAAGGTATTTTACATCGACCTATGTTACAAGCCCTATAGGACAATATTTTCATTGTTTTAAATATTAGTCAATATTTATTTATATCTATTCAAATATTTACCACTTTCAGGGCTCTTCATCCCTGTCAGCAAGTCTATACTTTCCTCTAGGATCATTTTGTCTTTTCTTTTTAAACTTTATTTTTGGCTGCAATGTGTGGCATATCGGATCGTTGTAGGATCTTAGTTCCCCAACCAGGGATTGAACCCAGGGAAGCCCAGGGATCATCACTTTTTCAACCCAAAGAAATCCCTTTACTAGGCTGGTAGTGCGGTACAGAGTAGTATGGATCAAGAAAAACATTATTTCACCTATATTATTTGAAAGACATTTTTGCTGAATATAGAATTCTAATTTGGTAAGATTTTTATTTCCTTTCAACCCTTTAAAGTTTTCATTGCATGATCTTCCGGTTTCTAAAAGTTAATCATCAGACTTACTTTTACTCATTTGGATGCAATGTGTCTTTTAGTCTCAGACAAAGGATGTTTTTCTCTGTCTTTAGTTAACAGCAATTTGACTGTGATATGTTTTTTTTGATTTTTTTTAATTGACTGTGATATTCTATCCCAGGTTTGATCCCTGGTCAGAGAACTAGATCCTGCATGCTGCAACTAAGACCTGGCACAGCCAAAAAATAAATAAATATTTTTTAAAAATTTCTTCCCACTTAAAAAAGACTATCTCTTCTGTGGGTCCCGCCTCTCAAAGAATTTTCACTGTAGAAGGGAAGCAAAGGCACATGTTTGAGTATTAATAAGGCAGGGTTGTATGTGATAAATCCCAATGGAATTGTGCAGGGTGTTCTACCCATCAGGTACGTTCCTGGATTTCAGTAAGGCCTCACTGGAAGCTTGTTAGAAATGCAGGCTCTTGGGCCTCCTCCAGACCCCCTAAGGCACACTCTGCAGGTTAACAACCTCCCAGGGGATCAGAATGCATGCTAATGTTTGGGATCCGTCACAAAGTTGGAAGGTGACTAGGGAAGGCATCTTGGAGGAGGTGGCATTTGCGTTGGAGCCGCCTAGGATCCATGTGGTTCCTTTAAGTAAAGGACTGGGCGGCCAAAAGTCACAAGGCAGGTCTTGATCTTGGAGAGTGTTCCACGTTGTCTTGACTATTGAGATGGAAGGATCGTGAGAGCCAGGTCTGGGGAGGGAAGTTTGAGCCATTTCACTGAGGGACTGGGGCTCTTGCAAGGGGTTTGGAGCTGGATCGTCAGAGGGCCACTGCGGGGGCTGAGTGGAGGAGGGACAGATCCCAGTTTTCAGATGGTGAGAGTCGTTCTCTGCAGGTGGACTGGAGCCAGGAAGGCATTTCAGAGGCTCCCACCTGGTCTGGATAAGGAGACGAGGCTCCAGACCAGCTGGTAGCAGTAGAATGGAGAGAACTGGAGAGGATGGAGTGATGAGACGGGTCTGAAGAGCAGGAACCCAGTGGGATTCCTTGGGAAACAGAACAAATGAAATGTAGCCTGATAGTCCCAAGCCCTCTAGGCTTCAGGTCATCATTTCCTTAGTATCTAAATCAAACGACTTTAGCTCCTATCTTACGTCCTAGGCAGTGTTAGGGTTTTCCCTTTATTTCGAAGAGTTAGCGGACTGTGTGTGTGTGTGTGTCCGTGTGGAGTGTGTGTGTGTGTGTGACAGTCCCTACTAAGTCCTGTTTCCCCCACTCTTTGTCAACTTCTAACAATGGTCAAACTCTTTGTCAGACTCTTGGGAGGCCCCCTCCCACCTGCCCCACTGGAACGTCCCCGCTTCCCTACGCTTCCCAGTCCTTCACCGGCTCATCATGGCCGTTACTGACAGACTGGTGGTGACAGAGGATATTTGTAGCACAGGGACAGGAAGAATTGAAATTCAGCAGTACGTGGCATCGAACTTGGGTCATACTGTGTCACCACTTAATGTGACTCATCACTAACATATTAAAATATCGCATTCCACGAGAGAGGTAAAAGTTACTTATCTCTCTCCCTCCGCTTGGCTGACAGGTGATTATATCCAGTCTGGGATTTTCTAACGTCGTAAGAAAAGAGTTCCAGGGCAATAAACTGGTCCACATTCCTGTCGAGTTGTGGACCGAAGCCCCCACCTCCACCAATAGCTGAAAGGCTCTAGGAGAGTTCCTAGAGCAAGGACAGGGGCTTAGAGTGGGAGGCCCAGGGTGGGAGGCGGGTCACAAAGAGTGCACCCAGAATAGAATGGCTTTTAAAAACTGGATTACTCTTGTGAGGTGAACACTGCCGTGTTAGCCCCAGCTGGGAGCCCAGGTCCAGCACTGCCAGAGAGCTCAGGAGGCCCAGTGCTTAGGTTATGATTAAAAACAACCCCTCTACTCTTCCCCTTCCCCAGTATCCATATCCATTATGGGATGCCCTGTTTTTTCTTTTTAAAAAATATTTCCTTTGGCTGTGCCACAGCGCATGTGGTATCTTAATTCCCTGACCAGAGATTGAACCTTGCGTTGGAAGTTCGGAGACTTAACTACTGGGCACCCAGGCAAGTCCCTATGGGTTGCTATTTTTCCCCTTGAGTGTCTGTGACTGTCCTCTCCTTCTGGAGAATGAGCTAGTCCTTCCTCTGTGAATGGAGCACCGGCCAGGTCCTCCCCTCGCTCTCTCTACAGCCGTCAGTCCCTGAGCGGGGAGGAGTGCATCTGACTGACTGCATCTCACCAGCACTTAATGCAGAACGCCTGGTACATCGTAGGTGCTCACTGTTTATTAAGTAATGGACGTTAGCAAAGCAAAATACTGTCAAGATGTGCTAGATTACGAGTGGTGTCTGTAATTCACGTTCTGTTTTTGGCACCCCAGGACCACTTTAACCATTTGAAGAGGTTCTTCCCTCTGATGTTCCCTCTGTAATAGGATCTTTTAATTTGTACCAAACTGATTATTTTTGAATGGATAATACAATCCTACAGTTCAAAAATCTAAACACTGTAAAGATACTCACTGAGACGTCTTGGTCCCTCCCTTGTTTTTCCTCCCAAGCCCCTAATGGGAAGCACATTTGTTTGTTGTGCATTCTTCAAACATTTCCAGTGTTTATTCTATATTCCTCTAGCATTTGATTTCTTTATGCAAATAAACATTCAGATATGTGTTCTGTTTCGCTACTTTCTTACACACAAAAAGTAGCAGCTTATATGCATTTTGCTGTGACTTGCTTTATCCCTATAAACCCGGGAGTGTTCCATATTAGTAAGACTGGAGAGAGCATTCTCAGTCTTTTCTTGTTCTCAGTCTTCTTTTTTCACAGCTATGTAGCATTCCACTGTGAGCGTGCCTTGTCATTAAGCTAACTAGATGAACACTGGGCTGTTTCCAGCACTTCTGCTGTTACAGCCAAGTTGCTGTGAATAAGCTCGTGTCTGGTCGTTTCCCGTGTGTCTGGCAGATCCTTCAGCAGGATCTGCTCACAGACATGGGACTGTTGGATAAGGGCATGTATGATTTCAGTGACTCTGTGAAATGTTCTTCCACATGGGGTCATCGTTTGCAACCCCCCACAAGATAGGAGGCATAAGTTTCCCACAGCTTTGTAGCAGAGGTATGTGGCCATGGTTTGAATTTTTGCCAGTCTGATAAGTGAGAAATGGTATTTTAGTGGACCATTTATTTTCATTGAGATTAATAATCTTTTTACATTTCAGGAACGTTTGCATTTTTCCACCAACTTTGTATCTTGTTCTTTTCCCTTCTGTTTTTTTTTTTAATTAATTAATTATTTGTTTAATTTCAGCCATGTTGTGTGTTTGTTGCCGCATGGGCTTTTTCTCTAGTTGCAGTGAGCAGGGGCCATTCTCTAGTTGCGGTGCTTGGGCTTCTCACTGTGGTGGTTTCTCTCGTTGCAGAGCACAGGCTCTGCGGCCTGTGGGCTTCAGTAGTTGCGGCTCCCAGGCTCTAGAGCACAGGCTTCATAGGTAAGGGATCAAACCTGTGTCTCCTGCATTGGCAGGGGGATTCTTCACCACTGAGCCACCAGGGAAGCCCTCCTTCTGGTTTTATTGGAGCTCTTTCTAATAAAAGAGGAGCGGGGTGAGACTATTGTCTGTGATAGGATTGCAGTTTTCCCAAGCAGGTCATTATCTTTGTACTTATGGTGGATTTTTTCCCCCCACATAGAAACTTTAGGTTTTTCTCATGTAGTAAAACTTCTCAAAATTTCCTCGTATGGCTTTGGGCTTTGTATCAGTGTTAGAAAGGCTCTTTCCTACTCCAAGATTATGAAGGAATTCACCCAGAGGAGGTGAAAGGAAGCAGGTGTGAGGCCCCCTCAGAGCAGTGCTGCCAACATCGCAGTTTTGTTTGGGACTTAGTCCCGTTCCCACGGGGAGAAGGGTTTGCTGCCAGGGGCTGATGCCCACTGCCAAAGGCCTGGTCCAAGCACCCTGATCATCAGCTGGTGCTCTTTGCAGGGACTGGAAAGGAGGAAGATAAGGGGGGATGAAATGTTTGGCAGCCCCGTCTGTTCCCAACAGGTGAGGTCTGGCCAGGTGCAGCCTGATTAGTATAATGAAAGGAAATAGAACTTTGAAGTGAAACTCGACGCTTACGTAAATTTGAACCTTTCCTGGGATTTGAAAAGAAGTAATTAATTTAGAAACGTTCTCCATCCATATTAAACTCTGCCACACCGGCTCTAGGCAGAAAACAATCTAGAGTAGGTTCCCAAATATTGTGAATTCAGTCAGTAGAGAGGCAGAGAATAAATGATGAGGTAGGTAGTATGTTCCTGAAAGCCTTTAGTTCAGGACCACAGGTTTGAAGAGAGTGAGGCTCATGAGAGGCTGGGGTCATGGAGGCTGGGCTAGCCATTAGCCTGGGTCCCTCTCGCTGGGTTCGGAACGTTTGCATTTTTCCACCAACTTTGTATCTTGTTCTTTTCCCTTCTGTTTTTTTAATTAATTAATTATTTGTTTAATTTCAGCCATGTTGTGTGTTTGTTGCCGCATGGGCTTTTTCTCTAGTTGCAGTGAGCAGGGGCCATTCTCTAGTTGCGGTGCTTGGGCTTCTCACTGTGGTGGTTTCTCTCGTTGCAGAGCACAGGCTCTGCGGCCTGTGGGCTTCAGTAGTTGCGGCTCCCAGGCTCTAGAGCACAGGCTTCATAGGTAAGGGATCAAACCTGTGTCTCCTGCATTGGCAGGGGGATTCTTCACCACTGAGCCACCAGGGAAGCCCTCCTTCTGGTTTTATTGGAGCTCTTTCTAATAAAAGAGGAGCGGGGTGAGACTATTGTCTGTGATAGGATTGCAGTTTTCCCAAGCAGGTCATTATCTTTGTACTTATGGTGGATTTTTTCCCCCCACATAGAAACTTTAGGTTTTTCTCATGTAGTAAAACTTCTCAAAATTTCCTCGTATGGCTTTGGGCTTTGTATCAGTGTTAGAAAGGCTCTTTCCTACTCCAAGATTATGAAGGAATTCACCCAGAGGAGGTGAAAGGAAGCAGGTGTGAGGCCCCCTCAGAGCAGTGCTGCCAACATCGCAGTTTTGTTTGGGACTTAGTCCCGTTCCCACGGGGAGAAGGGTTTGCTGCCAGGGGCTGATGCCCACTGCCAAAGGCCTGGTCCAAGCACCCTGATCATCAGCTGGTGCTCTTTGCAGGGACTGGAAAGGAGGAAGATAAGGGGGGATGAAATGTTTGGCAGCCCCGTCTGTTCCCAACAGGTGAGGTCTGGCCAGGTGCAGCCTGATTAGTATAATGAAAGGAAATAGAACTTTGAAGTGAAACTCGACGCTTACGTAAATTTGAACCTTTCCTGGGATTTGAAAAGAAGTAATTAATTTAGAAACGTTCTCCATCCATATTAAACTCTGCCACACCGGCTCTAGGCAGAAAACAATCTAGAGTAGGTTCCCAAATATTGTGAATTCAGTCAGTAGAGAGGCAGAGAATAAATGATGAGGTAGGTAGTATGTTCCCTGAAAGCCTTTAGTTCAGGACCACAGGTTTGAAGAGAGAGTGAGGCTCATGAGAGGCTGGGGTCATGGAGGCTGGGCTAGCCATTAGCCTGGGTCCCTCTCCTGGCTCCACTGCTGAACTGTGTGACCTCAGGTAAACCGCTTCACCTCTCTGAGCCTAGTTTCTTCCTCTATAAAAGGGGGGTAATAGTCATAATTAAACCTGACATTGACTAAGCACTGAGAATATATCAAGGACTTGATGTTTCATATTCATGAAATTATTCGTTGTCTCAGGAAACTATGAAAATTAAATGCAGTGACGTGAAGTGCTTTGCTCAGTGCCTGGCACATCATAAGACCCCAGTGAAGGTTCCCTGATAGTACTGTGATTTTATATGCTTACTTCAATCAAATGGGTAGGCTCTGCTTTTGATTGTGGTGCCCTCTTAGCCATTTATTCATTCCACAAACACCTTCCTTTTATGGTGCTGGAGACACCACGGTGAGCGTGGTCTTTACCCGCACAGCTTACAGCTCCTCCAAGGCAAATGCACTGCTCAGCATGCCGTGACCACATCTAGTGACAAGGGCTTTGCCAGGCACCAGCCGGGTGCTACGGGAGCCCAGGGGACAGAGTGGATAGCTCTGTCCCAGAGGTAGGACTTGCCAAACCCAGGCTGGTGGGCAGGACAGGGATCCGAGTACATGACCTGTTGGGAAAGGCGATGACTATAACTGTACCAGGGAACACTGAGATAGCACGTCCCAGCGCCAGGAGAGGTGTAGTTCACCCTCACAATTAGTGCTTAGAACTGTTACTACCCTTATTCTACAAATGCAGAAACTAAGGCACCCAAACGCCTTCAGCTCAAATGCCACCTCCTCTTTGGAGCTGTGCTGTTCCCCGCTGTGTGTTTGCCTCGCAGGGTCCCTGTCAGCGCACCTTCCCAAGCGGAGAGGCAGCCTCCCTTGCCTGCTTCCCACAGTAGATCCCAGCTGAGCAGAGATGCTCCAAGGCCTCTCCGCTGGAGCAGCCCAGGGCAGCCTTTGTCATGCAGCTCCTGCACTGATGGTTTCTGGCTCTTAGCTCTCAGGGCTGCTCTCTAGTCGTGGCTCCTCCTTGCAGTGGCTTCTCTTGCTGCAAAGCATGGGCTTGTGGACTCAGGAGTTGTGGCCCACAGGCTCAGTTGCCCCATGTTATGTGGGATCTCAGTTCTCAGACCAGGGATCGAATCAGTGTTCCCCACATTACAAGGCAATTCTTAGCCACTGGACCACCAGGGAAGTCCCTAAGTTCGTTTCACTCAGTCCTCCCTAGTACCTTTCAAGATAGGCATGATTATTACTATCAGTTGAGAGACCAGAGATTGTCTCACCTTCCTTGACATCTGGCTCCCATCTCTGGCCCAGTGCAGGGTTCAGCTTGCTCACGACTTCTTCTAGGAAGCCTTTCTTGACAGAACCTGCTTTCTCACCCCATCTGGGTGGCGGGATCCTCTTTGCCTACCCGCATCACAGCATTTATCACTTATTACTGAACCTGACTGCTCTCTCTACTGTTTGTCTCTTTCCTGAATCAAACTCCAGGACAAGAACTTAGCTTCTTTATCCTCCATGTCTAGCTGGCACACATTAGGGATTTAATGAATTTTTGTTGAATTAATTAACAAGATGCCCTCAATGGCCCTTTAAAATGACTAGTTTTTTTTTTTTTTTTTTTTTAAAATATTTATTTATTTATTTGGCTGTGCTGAGTCATAGTTGCAGCATGTGGGATCTAGCTCCCTGACCAGGGCTCGAACCCAGGCCCCCTGCACTAGGAGCCTGGAGTCTTAGCCACTGAACCACCAGAGAAGCCCCTAAAATGACTAGTTTTACAAGTGAAGAAAAATAAAGCCCAGAGGTGGAAGAGTTTTCTCAGTCATGGCCAGTAAGGTTTTGACTTGATTCTAGAATGTAGATCTTTTGACATGTCACCCATGTTGACTGCTGTACTGAAATTTAAAGAAGCAGAGAGAAAAAAAATATCTTTCCAATTCTAGGGGGAACAAAAATGTAAATCACGAGCCAGCACAAGCTGAACAGAGATATAATTAGGTTGTTTATATATTTTTACTTGTTTTTAAAAAGTGTAATCAATGTTGTTTCTTCACATAGTCTTTCTTTCAATTATTTACTTAGTGTAATTTCTAGCAGTTGAACTGTGGAGCAAGTAATTGAATATTTTAGATAGCTTTCAGTATCATTGCAAAATTACTTACAAACTATTGTGTCTTCAGAGAAATGTGAGAGTTCAATTTTGCCATTTACACACCAGCACTGGGGATTATTATTGTTTGGATTTTTGTTGTTCTCAAAGATATACAGTTGTGCCTTGTTTCTGTTTTCTTTTTATTTCTTTGTGAACAGCTGAGGTTGAGTGTTGTTCTTTGTGTCGATTTACATACATTCTTATGAGGCTCACAGGTTCATGGTCCTATTCGTGTTATTATTGTTTTTAAGATTGTTGAAGACATTTGTGGAAGGCAGACTCAATCATTTAATTAAGTGCCAGTGGGAGGCACTGACTGGAGGAGACATGAAGATGACTAAAATACCATCCCTGCTTTCTTCTTTCTCTAAATTGAGATGGAATTGACATATGAGACACTACAGAAAGTTGCAGGTGTATAATTTCATATTTGTATACATTGCCAAATAATCACCCCAGTAACCTAGTTGACATCCATCATTATGCATAGATACAGAATTTATTTCTCTTGTGATGAGAACTTTTAAGACTTACTCTCCTAGCACTGTTCAAACACTATCATTAATTATAGGCACCATGTGGTATGTGATACCCCCACGACTTCTTTATTTTACAGCTGCAAGTATACACCCATTGACTCCTTTCATCCATCCCCTACCACAGTCCTTGGCAGCCACCAATCCATATCTGTTCTCTTTATCTATCAGCTTTTTTGTTGTTCCGCATATAAGTGAAATCATGTATTTTTCTTTCTCTGACTTATTTCACTTAGTACCATGCCCTTGGGGTCTATCATTATTGTTGCAAATTGTAACATTTCATGGCTTTTTATGGCTGCATAATATTCATGTATATATATGCATAAAGTGTTTTCTTTATCCATTCATGTGTCAGTGGCCGCTTAGGTGGTCTCCTTGTCTTGGCTATTGTAAATAGTGCTTCAGTGAACATGGGATGCACGTATCTCTTCTTATTAGTGTTTTCATTTTCTTCAAACAAATACTCAGAAGTAGAATTGCTCAATATGGTAGTTCTGTGTTGAATTTTTTGATTAACCTCCGCAGTGTTTTCCATAGTGGCTGCACCAATTGACATTCCTACCCACAGCGAGTGAGCGCTCTCTTTTCTCCACATCCTTACCAGCCCTTCTTATTTCTTGTCTTTTCAGTAATAGCCATTTGAAAAAGTATGAGGTGATATCTCATCGTGGTTTTAAATTGCATTGCCCTGACCATTAGTGATGTTAAACATCTTTTCAAGCACCTATTGACCATCTATATGTCTTCTTTGGGCAAAAAATCTATTCAGATCTTCTGCCCATTTTTGAATCAGATTGTTTGGGTTTTTTTCTACTGGGTTGTGAAGTTCTTGATATATTCTGAATATTAATCCCTTATCAGATACATGATTTGCAAATATTTTCTCTCATTCAGTAGACTGCCTTTTTATTGTTGTTGATTATTTCCCTTTGCCGTGCAGAAGATTTTTAGTTTGATGTAATCCCACTTGTTTATTTTTGCTATTGTTGCTTTTGCTTTGGGTATCAAATCTAAAAAATCACTGCCAAGTTCTATACCAAGGAGCTTACTGCCTTTGTTTTCTTCTAGGACTTTTATGATTTTAAGTTCTGCATTCAAGCCTTCAGTTGATTTTGAGTTAATTTTTGTGTATGATATAAGATAGAGGTCCAGTTTAATTCTTTTGCATGTTGCTATCCAGTGTTCCCAACACCTTTTATTGAGGAGATTGTCCCTTTCCTACTGAACATTCTTGGCTTCTTTGTCACGAATGATCTACTGTGTGTGTGGATTTATTTCTGGGCTCTCTGTTCCATCACATTGATCTATGTGTCTGGTTTTAGACCAGCGTTTAATTTTTTTGGTCACTTTTAGGGATCTTTGCCTTTTGGTTTATATATTTTGGCATAAAGTGTTTTCTTTATCCATTCATGTGTCAGTGGCGCTTAGGTGGTCTCCTTGTCTTGGCTATTGTAAATAGTGCTTCAGTGAACATGGGATGCACGTATCTCTTCTTATTAGTGTTTTCATTTTCTTCAAACAAATACTCAGAAGTAGAATTGCTCAATATGGTAGTTCTGTGTTGAATTTTTTGATTAACCTCCGCAGTGTTTTCCATAGTGGCTGCACCAATTGACATTCCTACCCACAGCGAGTGAGCGCTCTCTTTTCTCCACATCCTTACCAGCCCTTCTTATTTCTTGTCTTTTCAGTAATAGCCATTTGAAAAAGTATGAGGTGATATCTCATCGTGGTTTTAAATTGCATTGCCCTGACCATTAGTGATGTTAAACATCTTTTCAAGCACCTATTGACCATCTATATCTCTTCTTTGGGCTAAAAATCTATTCAGATCTTCTGCCCATTTTTGAATCAGATTGTTTGGGTTTTTTTCTACTGGGTTGTGAAGTTCTTGATATATTCTGAATATTAATCCCTTATCAGATACATGATTTGCAAATATTTTCTCTCATTCAGTAGACTGCCTTTTTATTGTTGTTGATTATTTCCCTTTGCCGTGCAGAAGATTTTTAGTTTGATGTAATCCCACTTGTTTATTTTTGCTATTGTTGCTTTTGCTTTGGGTATCAAATCTAAAAAATCACTGCCAAGTTCTATACCAAGGAGCTTACTGCCTTTGTTTTCTTCTAGGACTTTTATGATTTTAAGTTCTGCATTCAAGCCTTCAGTTGATTTTGAGTTAATTTTTGTGTATGATATAAGATAGAGGTCCAGTTTAATTCTTTTGCATGTTGCTATCCAGTGTTCCCAACACCTTTTATTGAGGAGATTGTCCCTTTCCTACTGAACATTCTTGGCTTCTTTGTCACGAATGATCTACTGTGTGTGTGGATTTATTTCTGGGCTCTCTGTTCCATCACATTGATCTATGTGTCTGGTTTTAGACCAGCGTTTAATTTTTTTGGTCACTGTAGATCTGTAGTATAGCTTGAAATCAGGCATCTTTGCCTTTTAAGTGGGATCGTCTTAAGCGAGATTCTCCAATCAGAGAGATGAATATGGGTATGTGTAGAGATCATAGTGTTGTGCAATTAGGATGGTCTTGGAGGCAGGAAGTGATACCCAATGAAAACTGTATTATCTCACAAAACAAAGATGCAGGAATCTTTAGAGTTGGTTAATCAGAGGCACAGTAGGACATTCAGAATCCCCAACCTCCCCCCTTTCCTTCTCTGCCTTCTTTGGCATTGACTTTGCCCTCAGACTGCTCTTTTCTCAATTGAAAGTTTGCTGCTTCACTCCAGTTATCATGTTCACTCACAGACATGTTCAAAGCAGGACGGACCAGGGTAGCTCTTCTGTTTCTTTTCCTCTCTGCCCTTCCCCTTTTTCCTTTTTTCTCTTCCCTCCCTCCCTCTCTCCTTTCTTTCCTTTCCTTTCCTTTTCTTTCTTCCTTACTCCATCCTTCCCTTTCTTCCTATTCCCCTGCCTCTCTCTCTCCCCCCCCCCACACTTTTCTTTTCTTTTTCTTTCTCCCTTTCTTTCTTCCTTCCCAAAACAGACTTTTCCCTCACAGTTTTGGAGGCCAGAAGTTTGGAGGCCTCCTTTCTTTTTTTTTAATTGAAGGATAATTGCTTTACAGAGTTTTGTTGTTTTCTGTCAAATATCAACATGAATCAGTCATAGATGTATACGCATGTCCCCTTCCTCTTCCCTTTCTTTTTTGTTAGGAAAAACTTTCTCCAGTGCATCCACAGGGCTTCTTCTTAATCTACTAGGCCAGATCACCATGTCATATGCCCCACCTAATCCATCATGGGCTAGGAGACATAAAATTACCATGATAGATTTATGTTAATCAATATTCACCTCTCTAGGATTTGAGAGAGGATAACCCTCCTGAACACATGATCCTCTTTAAATTGGAATTCTATTAATAAGGTGAGTATGTACAGTTGTTGAATCAGCATCAATAATATCTTAACAGTTTGTATGAGCAAATATTTTAATCAGAATTGTACCAATATTGATAAGCTTTCATCAAGAACATCTTTTCTGAACTCAGCTTCATTAAACTGCTTCATTTAAAAATATTTTTTGTTGCAGTGTATTTCATTTTCTTCCACCTTCATTTTAGCTTTACTTAAATTGTTTTCACAAGTACAAATTCTTTCCCACATATATCTTACACGATGGATTTATTTTATTCACTGTTTCTCATTTTCTTATTAAGTTTTCTTGATTATATTTATAGGTTTTGACATTATTTTCTTTTTTTAAAAAAATTTTATTTTACTTTTAACTTTTACAGGGTTTTGTTGTTTATAGATATGTATGCTCCCAGATTAGGGTTTTGACATTATCTTTTTTTTGAGACTGTTATTTGTACCAGTTTTCTCAGGTCTGATTTTCTGGCTAGAGAAATTTTATTTTATGTTGATTATTTCTGTCAATAATCTTCATTTGGGAATTGGATGTAAACGAATGAAATCTGTTTCTCAGTTTATTCATGATACAATTGTGAGCAGTTGTGAGGTATGCAGAGATTGATCAGTTGTTCAGATTGCTGAGTTGCAGAGGTCAGCGGACTAAAACCACACAGACCAAGCCTGGCCTGACACCTGTTTGTGCAGGACCGCACTGTAGTTCAGACAGTGAAGAATCTGCCTGCAACGCAGGAGACCTGGGTTTGATCCCTGGGCTGGGAAGATCCTCTGGAGAAGGGAAGGGCTACCCATGCCAATGTTCTTGCCTGGAGAATCCCATGGACAGAAGTGTCTGGCAGGCTACAGTCTGTGGGGTCACAAAGAGTGGGACACACCTGAACAACTCTGCTACTATAAACTAAGAAGGGTTTTACAGAGGAAGATCTGTAGTCTGTTGAATGAAAGGGAATGTGAGCTTTGAACCCCAATGAACAAAAATGTTACTCCCCCAAATTAATTTAATTTTTTCATTAATAGATCTGTTATACAAAGTATACTCATATTATTTTGTTTTGAATTTTGTCAATAAAAGTTTTGTTTTCTCTCTTGTTATGTAAACATCCCATAATAGTTTTGATTTTGACTCTTGCCCCCCGAATCCTAAACTATGTACTAGCTGGCCCTTACTGAGAAAAGTTTGCCAGCCCCTATTCTATTGTATTACTAACCTGATTCTTCTGAACAATTACACTTTCCTGCACTGACTGTTCCATTGAAGTTACAAGGAGCAAATAGTGGGTGAGACGAGTGTGTTCTTATGGCCAAAATCACCTCATCAAACATCCAGCTTCAGCAGCTGAAGTTTTCTTTTTCTTTCCTTTAACAGATGAGGAAAAAGAAAATAACAGAGCATCAAAGCCCCACTCCACTCCTGCTACTCTGCAATGGTAAGTTCCATGCCGAGCATATTCTCGCTTGATGTGACGCTCAGGTAACTGGTCTTCCTGCCGATAGCCCAGTATATCACCTGGGTACTTCTGACATTGTCATAATAACTTGACACCAAATAGCCCATATGCAATCAATTTAATTTGCAGGTATGTAAAAAAATACTCAGCTTAGATAACGCCTGGAGGATATTTGAACTTTTATATTTGTTTTATAAAGGAGTAGATTTTTCCATCATCAAACATGGAGCATTAGTTAACTGAAATCTGTTTCTCAGTTTATTCATGATACAATTGTGAGCAGTTGTGAGGTATGCAGAGATTGATCAGTTGTTCAGATTGCTGAGTTGCAGAGGTCAGCGGACTAAAACCACACAGACCAAGCCTGGCCTGACACCTGTTTGTGCAGGACCGCACTGTAGTTCAGACAGTGAAGAATCTGCCTGCAACGCAGGAGACCTGGGTTTGATCCCTGGGCTGGGAAGATCCTCTGGAGAAGGGAAGGGCTACCCATGCCAATGTTCTTGCCTGGAGAATCCCATGGACAGAAGTGTCTGGCAGGCTACAGTCTGTGGGGTCACAAAGAGTGGGACACACCTGAACAACTCTGCTACTATAAACTAAGAAGGGTTTTACAGAGGAAGATCTGTAGTCTGTTGAATGAAAGGGAATGTGAGCTTTGAACCCCAATGAACAAAAATGTTACTCCCCCAAATTAATTTAATTTTTTCATTAATAGATCTGTTATACAAAGTATACTCATATTATTTTGTTTTGAATTTTGTCAATAAAAGTTTTGTTTCTCTCTTGTTATGTAAACATCCCATAATAGTTTTGATTTTGACTCTTGCCCCCCGAATCCTAAACTATGTACTAGCTGGCCCTTACTGAGAAAAGTTTGCCAGCCCCTATTCTATTGTATTACTAACCTGATTCTTCTGAACAATTACACTTTCCTGCACTGACTGTTCCATTGAAGTTACAAGGAGCAAATAGTGGGTGAGACGAGTGTGTTCTTATGGCCAAAATCACCTCATCAAACATCCAGCTTCAGCAGCTGAAGTTTTCTTTTTCTTTCCTTTAACAGATGAGGAAAAAGAAAATAACAGAGCATCAAAGCCCCACTCCACTCCTGCTACTCTGCAATGGTAAGTTCCATGCCGAGCATATTCTCGCTTGATGTGACGCTCAGGTAACTGGTCTTCCTGCCGATAGCCCAGTATATCACCTGGGTACTTCTGACATTGTCATAATAACTTGACACCAAATAGCCCATATGCAATCAATTTAATTTGCAGGTATGTAAAAAAATACTCAGCTTAGATAACGCCTGGAGGATATTTGAACTTTTATATTTGTTTTATAAAGGAGTAGATTTTTTTCCATCATCAAAACACTGGCAAGGTCTAGATTCCACATGGATGCTATTAATTGATTTTAATACTGTATTTTTTGTGGGAGCGTGTTGGGGAATTGGTCTTTCATTTATCTATTTGTGTCCATCTTTGTTCTTTGGCCCATGTGGGCCTCCCATCGCAGTGGCCTCTGTTGTCGCAGAGCACCGGCTCTGGGCGCATGCGCTCCAGAGCTCCGGCTCGGTCATTGGACACATGGGTCCAGCCACTCCACGGCACGTGGGATCTTCCCAGGCCAGGGATGGAACTGGCGCCCCTTGCACTGCAAGGTGGTGTCCTTACCCACTGGACCACCAGGGAAGCCCAATACTGTATTATTTTTAATAAATAATGTTGCAGCAAATTATAGAAGCATAGATCTGTTCACCTCTACCAATGAACCCTTAATAAAGCAATAATTAATTGCAACTATACTATGGTTGGGGGCTTCTCTGCTGACTCAGATGGTAAAGAATCCACCTGTGGTGTAGGATTGAACCCAGGTCCAATCCCTAGGCTGGGAAGATCCCCTAGAGAAGGGAATGGCTGCCTATTCTCGTACTCTTGCTTGGGAAATCCCACGGACAGAGGAGCCTGGCAGGCTACAATGCACGGGGTCACAAAACAGTTGGACCCAGCTGAGAAATGAACACTGTGCTTAATTTCATACTACAATTATTTTTTAACATTAATAACATGAATACAAATTATCTACTTGAGTGGCTCTCCCTTTAATATTTGGAATTCCTGGGCTTGATGTAACAGTTAATGAAGTTGTTTAAGTGTTTGCACTCATGTTTGATACTTATAGGTAAATGCTCCTCTAAGAGCTTCCCTTGGAGACTATGCCGCAGCTTTGAGCACCAAGGCTGTCTATACCTGACACTCACCCCTCAGAGGATCGCATCAGATAAGGCCTATTACTGCTTTGCAGTGCAGCCCATGAAGCTGAAGGGAGTCAGGAACAAAGGGGAAGAGGAGAGGAGTGGGAAGCGGCAAGGGTTGAATCTCCTGTGTTCCAGGCTACATGTTAGGCACTTTGTACACATGCCTCCTTTCATTCTCACAATTCTGTGAAGTTGGCACTGTTGCGCCCATTTTACAGATGAGGAAAATAAAGCTTAGACAGTTAAATCATTGACCAGAATATACATACAGCCGTAAAGTGGTAGAGGCAGGAACCTGGCTGGGTCACTTTAACTGCAAAGCCTATGCTTCAGAAGAAAGGAAGAGAAAAATCAGGAAGGATGGAGAAGAGAGATCAGATCGGAAAAGGAAACAGATGGGCTTTAATGAGCAAATCATATTAGATTCTCTTGACTATTCCACTCACAGATGAGAGGAAGACAACATTGGGAGACAGCATTCAGGAATGCAGCTCAGACTTCAACAAGAGTCCCAATAGTCAACTTGTTTTGCTACAAGGGTAGCAAAGGTTGTTTTCAAGAGCTCCATTTCCAGCCTTCTGGCGTGTTTCCTTCAGTTTGTTCCTACATTCTTTTTCTCACCGCATTTGATGCTTTTAGGCTTTATTTAAATGTCTTCTCTACTTCCCTGGTCAAATCTATCCCTATTCCTTCTGCCCAAACTATGGCCACGCAGATTCCCAGTGCCAGCACACTGAGTGAGGCGTCCTTATAAAAGACTGCAGGAGGGGCTTCCCTAGTGGTCCAGTGGGTAAGGACACTGCATTGCAGTGCAAGGGGCGCCGGTTCGATCCCTGGCCTGGGAAGATCCCACGTGCCGTGGAGCAGCTGGACTTATGTGTCCAACTACCAAGCCGGAGCTCTGGAGCTCATGCGCCCAGAGCCGGTGCTTTGCAGCAAGAGAGGCCACTGCGATGGGAGGCCCACAAGGGCCAAAGAACCAAGATGGATGAAAATAGATAAATGAAAGACCAATAGAAGTGGCCCGCCTGCCCCCCTCCCTCTCCAACCCGCACCCCCTCCCCCCAAAAAAGACTGTAGGAGCAAGAGTTTCTAGAAATGCTAGGAGTCCGCAGACACACTTGCTTTAATCATCTGAACACGTTGTGCATTTCAGAGTTGTACGTTTCAAAAAAAATTCAAAAGGGACTACAGGAAAATCACCTTGATCACGTCTGTGACATCCTCTGACATCTGCCTGGCAACAAGGAGGCTGCCAGTAGTGTAGTCTTTTGCCCCCGGAATTCACTCACAGCTGTGTGACTAGGGACAAGGTTCTTTACCTCTCTGTGCCTCAGTCTACTCTCTGTAAACTGGGGCTAGCAGTAGCATTTTCCTCGTGGTGTAGTCACGAAGAGAAAATAAGCAAGTACGCACAGAGTGCTTGTACAGTGTCTGCTGTGGCGAGGGTGCTGGGTAAATCTGAGCAGCCATGAATTGCTCGGCAGACCCCTTCCTTCCTTTCTTCCTTGCTTCGACAAGGACATCCTGGAATAGCGCTCCTCTCCTTCCTGACATCCTGCTGTATCTAATTCTATACAAAAATGTCCGTTTTTTCTAAATAAAAGTTCACATAGATCATTCCAGAAGACATTTCATCCTCCAATTCACAAAGCCAGGTAGTGGATTTGTTTTTATGAAAAAAAAAAAATCTGTTTTCAGAGCCACAATTTATAAAACTTACTCTTATTGTTATCAAAAAGGTGGGCAGAGCTCGTTCAGGGAGCTGCAGAAGGTGGTCTGAGTGGCTGGAGGACGGTGACACAGATGACGTGGGAGCAGGAGGCAGGAAGGCTGTGAACAGCGGGGAAGAGAAAGTAGGATATTTCTCTACACTTTGGGTCAGAGGAGGACATGGGACCGCCTATATCAAGTTCCGCACGAGTACATTTTTTTTTTTTTGGCCTCTAAGTCATCATTTTTATTTTTCATCCATCTTTATTCTTCAGCCTGTGTGGGCCTCCCATCGCAGTGGCCTCTCTCATTGCAGAGCACCGACTCTGGGCACACGCGCTCCAGAGTGCTGGCTCATAATCGGACACACGGGTCCAGCCACTCGTGGGATCTTCCCGGGCCAGGGATTGAACCGATGCCCCTTGCATGGCAAGGCGGTGTCCTTACCCACTGGACCACCAGGGAAGCCCTAAGAGGACAGGATGCAAATAAATTCAACAGATACACATTTACATTAGAATTTTATTTTATTTACACAAAATACATTTCCTCATTTCAAAAGGAAAACATTACAGATAAGGTTAAAGTCCGTTCTTCATGTAGATCCTTGCCTTGTCCTCCAGAGCCATGATGTTACCAGTGAGAAATGTGCATGCGTGTGGGTGTTCATGTGTGCACGCATACGTTTGTGTGTGTGTATCTATGCCTACACATTTACATACATATATATGGACACTGTGGTCTCCCCTGTGGCTCAGATGATAAAGAATCTGCCTGCAATGCCAGAGACTTGGCCTGCAGAATTCCATGGACAGAGAAGCCTGGTAGGCTATAGTCTACGGAGTCCCAAAGAATCGGACACGACTGAGCAACTAACACACGTGTGCTGACAGAAGGTTCTGAACTGCACTTTTTGTTTAGTGTTTTCTCCTTTATAAAATAATGCAGACCTGTAGCACCGAAAGTATGGTTCCACAGCCTGTCCCACTGTGGTGATCCATAGGGTGCATATCCTGAAACTATACCCAGACGAGTCCACAAAGAATGATTCCCAGGTAGTGGATTTGTTTATGAAAAAAAATCTGTTTTCAGAGCCACAATTTATAAAACTTACTCTTATTGTTATCAAAAAGGTGGGCAGAGCTCGTTCAGGGAGCTGCAGAAGGTGGTCTGAGTGGCTGGAGGACGGTGACACAGATGACGTGGGAGCAGGAGGCAGGAAGGCTGTGAACAGCGGGGAAGAGAAAGTAGGATATTTCTCTACACTTTGGGTCAGAGGAGGACATGGGACCGCCTATATCAAGTTCCGCACGAGTACATTTTTTTTTTTTTGGCCTCTAAGTCATCATTTTTATTTTTCATCCATCTTTATTCTTCAGCCTGTGTGGGCCTCCCATCGCAGTGGCCTCTCTCATTGCAGAGCACCGACTCTGGGCACACGCGCTCCAGAGTGCTGGCTCATAATCGGACACACGGGTCCAGCCACTCGTGGGATCTTCCCGGGCCAGGGATTGAACCGATGCCCCTTGCATGGCAAGGCGGTGTCCTTACCCACTGGACCACCAGGGAAGCCCTAAGAGGACAGGATGCAAATAAATTCAACAGATACACATTTACATTAGAATTTTATTTTATTTACACAAAATACATTTCCTCATTTCAAAAGGAAAACATTACAGATAAGGTTAAAGTCCGTTCTTCATGTAGATCCTTGCCTTGTCCTCCAGAGCCATGATGTTACCAGTGAGAAATGTGCATGCGTGTGGGTGTTCATGTGTGCACGCACACGTTGTGTGTGTGTATCTATGCCTACACATTTACATACATATATATGGACACTGTGGTCTCCCCTGTGGCTCAGATGATAAAGAATCTGCCTGCAATGCCAGAGACTTGGCCTGCAGAATTCCATGGACAGAGAAGCCTGGTAGGCTATAGTCTACGGAGTCCCAAAGAATCGGACACGACTGAGCAACTAACACACGTGTGCTGACAGAAGGTTCTGAACTGCACTTTTTGTTTAGTGTTTTCTCCTTTATAAAATAATGCAGACCTGTAGCACCGAAAGTATGGTTCCACAGCCTGTCCCACTGTGGTGATCCATAGTGTGCTTTCTTCCTCTGCTTGCTTTTCTTCTGCATATCCTGAAACTATACCCAGACGAGTCCACAAAGAATGACCTCGTTTTAATCACTACTCAGCATTTCCTGTAAGACAGAGGCAGAATTCCTTTCGCCATTTCCCTCTTGTTTTTTAAAAAATTATTTATTGGGCTTCCCTGGTGGCCCAGTGGGTAAGGACACCGCCTTGCAGTGCAAGGGGCGCCGGTTCGAGCCCTGGCCTGGGAAGATCCCATGTGCCATGGAGCGGCTGGATTGATGTGTCCAATTACTGAGCCGGAGCTCTGGAGCGCATGCGCCCGGAGCTGGTGCTCTGCAACAACAGAGGCCACTGTGATGGGAGGCCCACACAGGCCAAAGAAAAAAGATAGATGAAAATGGACAAATGAAAAGACCAATAGAAGTGGCCCGCCTGCTCCCCTCCCTCCCCACCCCCACCAAAATAAATAAATAAATAAATCTTTAAAAAAAAAAAATTATTTATTGGGCTGCCTGGGGTCTTCGTTGCGACAGGCAGGGTCTTCCTATAGGTTCCTTTGTTGACACTCGGGCTTAGGTGCCCCGGAGCATGGTGGACGTAAGTTCCCTGACTAGGGATCAGACACACATCACCTGCGTGGAAAGGCAGGTGCTTAACCGGATGGCCAGGGAAATCCCACCATTTCCCTCTTGACATGCATGTAGGCTGTGTCCAAATCTCATCTTCACCTTTACCCACAGAGCCCCAAAGAACATCTTCGTATGTCCCCTCACACGCCTGCTCAAGTCTCCTCGGCTGTACCAGTATCAGGGAGTGGAAGTGCTGGGCACAGAAAATGGTAACAGGATTGCAAAATTGCCCACTCGAACGGCATTACCATTTTATATTCAGCTGCAGTACAAAATGCTTGAAAATAAAAATAAAGGAATCTAGCTCTAAGCCAAGACGTCTCATTCTCTGAGGCATCTACAGCCTCTCCCCAGAGGTATTGGGCAGGCCCAGGAAAGGACCTTGGCTACACCCCCCCAGGCGGTAGCTGCCAGCCTGACTGCCCAGCTCTCCCAGCACGCTCAGCTGGTTTCTGGGACTAGGTCAGGAAGCTATCTGCCTCTCTGCCTTCCCCCGCCTGGCCGCCGGCCCCCTCCCTACAGCCCCAGAGCCCATCCCCGCTCTAAGAACAAATAATACCGAAGCCAAGCCGCTGAAAATAAGCAGGGCCACGTGATCCGGAGGCAGCCCCCAGCAGAAAACAGGCAAATATTGTCAAATGCCTTCCGCCAAACACTTTCCAGCATCCTCGGTCATGAGGTTAGTAAAGCCCAACCCGCTGGGGCTGGTGAGCCCTGCTGGAATCCTGGCCACACAATAACCTCTATTCACAAGGAGGATTCCAGCCCGGGAAACAGCCTGGTCTACCGACCTGGCCAGCTTGCGGCCAACACATGTCCTCCTCAGCCACCCCACCCTCTCACACATCTCCCCTGTCGCCGGTGTCACTTGGAGCTCCTGTATGTCATCAGAGTGGAGACCCTTCTCCACCTACAGTTTCCAGGGAAAGGAAGGCCCTTCCCCAAAGGAAGGGGATGGAAGACCACAGTGTCACTTTTCTGAGAGGCATTTTCCTTTCTTTTGAAAAACATGAAAACGAAACCGGGGTGATTGTTAGGCTTTAGATTCTCAAATCAATGTGAAACATGATAAATTTGGTATTTCTGTTTAAAATATTCTCAGAGGCTAGAAAGAGAAAATCGGTCTGAGTTCTGTTCCAAATACCTTGGCCACCTGATGCAAAGAGCTGACTCGTTGGAAAAGACTCTGATGTGGGGGAAGCTTTAGGGCAAGGGGAGAAGGGGACCACAGAGGAAGAAGTGGTTGGATGGCATCATTGACTCAATGGACACGAGTCTGAGCAAACTCAGGGATAGTGAAGGACGACACAACTTATAAACTGAACAACAACAAAGGATACCTTTATTTGCTTTGAGAATATGAGTGAGTCCACCTCATTCCAGAAAGAGAGGCTAAACTCTTTTTAGTCCTGAATGTAACCAGAGGTGATAGACAGCAGTGGCCTCTGCTCATGTGACTTGGTCCCACTAGACACCCTCAGCTAGAGATGGAGAAAGATAAACAGGATGGCATGAAGGGCATAAATGTGTCAGAGAATGAGCTGCTGTGTTGCAGAGCTAGGTTCTTATTTTTAGAAAGTATTTTGTGCTGTGGGTGAAGGTATAAAACGGTCAAGCCTTTTGAGTTGGCAATTTTGCAGTTCTGCTAACATGTTAGCATGTGCATCCCTGCCTGGACGCTGCCACGGAGAGACACACCCTCAGGTGTGCAGGGGAGCACGTATGAGGATGCTCTCTGCAGCTCCATTTGTAATGGTGAGGTGGAGATGAGCAGAGACAGAGACTGGGTGGCAAGGGAAGGGTGAAAGGGGTGGCTTATGGTAGAAGATGGTACCAAGACCTCCTCTGCATCTGGGGGCACCAGCGCTCTGGCAGCCAACCCCTAGCCTAGGCCCCAGCAAATGGGTCAGCAACAGCGTGGAACATGTGGCACTCTGCTATTACACTGCCTAGTTGTTGTTAAAAACAAAAACAAACAAACAAAAAAGACTCGATTAATCAAAAAAGGAACAGAGCGATTTTGATGCCAGGCCGTGGCTAATCCCAGGCCTTTCAGGAATACCAATTTGGTCATCTTGTAGGAGAGAAATGAGATTTGGATCAGATTACTCCAGATTCGGGTCCTGTTGAGTCATTACAACGGCAGAAATAAATCCCTGATTCAGTCCATGGCTCAGCACTGACCAAGCTTACCAGATTGAGCCAACACTGGTGGTGTGCCAGGCTTGCCCCAGCTGAGGTCACCAGCCGAGCTCCTTGGATGCCATGAACGCTTCTTGTAGAGGCGGCAGGACTGTTACCCCTATGTGAAGAGGAGGAAAACGAGGTCGAGGCCTTTAGTCTCCCTCTATACAAGTGAGAAAAGTACTTGACTCCCAGGAAAACCCCAATCAAGAAGGAGGCGAGGCCAGTCAAGGTTCTAGGAGAGACACCTGAACTCATGTTTGTCTACCCAGCAGCAAATCTTGGAATTAATCATTTCTGTTTTATAAAATAGATCGGATGGGTCCTGTTGATTAGTTTTGACCTTTTGTAGAAACTGCCTGAGGCCTAAACAGAGCCCATGTGAGCCACCATTTTGTACTTTTATGATCTGGTGATCTTCTCTCCTCTGTTCCCATCTGCCTTCTGAGAAACTGTCAGCTGCCTGAAGACAGAGGTGGGGGTTGGGTCTTCTCATTCACAGCTGTATTCTCCAGCGCCCAGCCCGTCGTAGGTCTCAATAGGTTTCGGGAAGGTATGAGGATTGCTTTCATCTGCAATGTGCATGCCCTGCCTGACGCTGCCACGGAGGGACACACCCTCAGGGGTGCAGGGGAGCACGTATGAGGATGCTCTCTGCAGCTCCATTTGTAATGGTGAGGTGGAGATGAGCAGAGACAGAGACTGGGTGGCAAGGGAAGGGTGAAAGGGGTGGCTTATGGTAGAAGATGGTACCAAGACCTCCTCTGCATCTGGGGGCACCAGCGCTCTGGCAGCCAACCCCTAGCCTAGGCCCCAGCAAATGGGTCAGCAACAGCGTGGAACATGTGGCACTCTGCTATTACACTGCCTAGTTGTTGTTAAAAACAAAAACAAACAAACAAAAAAGACTCGATTAATCAAAAAAGGAACAGAGCGATTTTGATGCCAGGCCGTGGCTAATCCCAGGCCTTTCAGGAATACCAATTTGGTCATCTTGTAGGAGAGAAATGAGATTTGGATCAGATTACTCCAGATTCGGGTCCTGTTGAGTCATTACAACGGCAGAAATAAATCCCTGATTCAGTCCATGGCTCAGCACTGACCAAGCTTACCAGATTGAGCCAACACTGGTGGTGTGCCAGGCTTGCCCCAGCTGAGGTCACCAGCCGAGCTCCTTGGATGCCATGAACGCTTCTTGTAGAGGCGGCAGGACTGTTACCCCTATGTGAAGAGGAGGAAAACGAGGTCGAGGCCTTTAGTCTCCCTCTATACAAGTGAGAAAAGTACTTGACTCCCAGGAAAACCCCCAATCAAGAAGGAGGCGAGGCCAGTCAAGGTTCTAGGAGAGACACCTGAACTCATGTTTGTCTACCCAGCAGCAAATCTTGGAATTAATCATTTCTGTTTTATAAAATAGATCGGATGGGTCCTGTTGATTAGTTTTGACCTTTTGTAGAAACTGCCTGAGGCCTAAACAGAGCCCATGTGAGCCACCATTTTGTACTTTTATGATCTGGTGATCTTCTCTCCTCTGTTCCCATCTGCCTTCTGAGAAACTGTCAGCTGCCTGAAGACAGAGGTGGGGGTTGGGTCTTCTCATTCACAGCTGTATTCTCCAGCGCCCAGCCCGTCGTAGGTCTCAATAGGTCATATGCTGACTCACTGAGCAGATGGATGTCAGCCCTAGCACAGAGTGAGAGCTTTAGAAGGGTCATCTCTGAGTTCATGTTCCAAGGCGGGCTTTTCCCAGCCTTGGGGTTTGGGGTGAGTCACCTAGCCTGCCCTGCCTGCCATTTATTCCTTAGTGTCCTGGGGATAATGTTACCCATCTTGTGGGAATAGTGGTAGTGAGTATGAACATCTCTGGCCCAAAATAGGCACTTGAAAATGTATATCGAATCTCTTAATGTGAACAGGTTTTCCTTTGACTGCCCAGGTGTTAAGGCTTTTTTAGGAAAGCTTTTTGGAGAGGGGCTTCGCTGGCAGTCCAGTGGTTAACACTTCAAGTTCCAATGCAGGAGGTGTGGGTTCAATCCCTGGTCAGGGAGCTAAGATCCCGCATGCCTCACAGTCAAACATACACACAGACACACACAAACCAGAAACAATATTGTAGCAAATTCAATGAAGAATTTAAAAATGGTTCACATCAAAAAAAAAAAAAAAAAGCTTTTTTGATCTGTGCAAAAGCCTGCTTTTCTCCCCCTGACCCTCCACCTTCTTCCTCCTCCTTCCATTCACTGTGTTACTGACCATGTTCAGGGCACAGTGCTAGAAACCTGTTGCTTTCATTCACTCAGTTGTGTCCAACTCTTTGCAACCCTATGGACTGCCGCACCCCAGGCTTCCCTATCCTTCCTCTCCTGGAGTTTGCTCAAACTCACGTCCATTGAGTCGGTGATGCCATCCGACCAGCTCATCCTCTTTCGTCCTGTTACCTTGACTTTGGGTAAAACAGAAGAACAAAGTTTCTGTCCCAGACATGTCTACAAGGACTTGAGAAGCAGAGGCTGGACTGAAAGCCCGTGTGAACACACAAGAAAACTAGGTTTAAAATGAGAGCAGAGAGAGAAATTAATCTATAAGCTGAGACATCTGTTCTTCATTATAAAGCGCTAATACGAAGCTTCCAGCACGAGCCCCCAGATGCTGTGGGCTGAAACCTTGTGAGAGGCCTTTTCACAATGTGTGCTGCAGATAATGACTTGTGTTCACGAGCGGACCGAGGTCATTATCTCCTCATAATAGCATAGGCTCATTCAAATATGATGAAGTTGTTAAATAGAAGATCAGAACATGGAAGGAGTGGAGAATGTTTCTGTGATCATTAAAAAAAAAAATCCAGGTATAATGGAATATTGTTCACCCTGTCAGACTAATGATGTCCTGTAGAAGTGAGGAGGAAAAGGGGAAATTTCAGATATGAAGAGAAATAATTAACCAGCTTTCTTTCTGCCTTGCCTTGGGCAGGGAAGCTGGCATTCCAATTAGCAACTTCGGTGCATACACCGATCCTCTGCAGTTTGCAAGGAGGTTTGGGGAACGGTGTCATGGTGCTATTCCTGTAGAAATTCATCAAGCATCAAAGTCACCCTTAACGCCAATTACATCTCTTTGCTCCTAGAGCTGATTAAAATGCTTCATAGTCATAAGCCACCTAGATACCTTGAGGCGAAGAAGCTCCAGTAGGAGAAACAAAATGTGGATAAGAATGTGATTATTTAGAAGGCGCTGGCCTTTGACAGGTAATGGCCTCATTAGCTCAGCCCGTATGAACTGTGACTTACACCTGTATGATTCAGTTTGTTGCAGCTGCGGGTTCAGTTGACGGGATGTATTTTAAACTTGATCTCACATTTAATCCTAATTCTGTACATGGTCAGATTTAGTGAGCAAACAAGCCACATAAACAAGAAACAGAAACTGAGGCACAGGGGCTTAGGGCTTCCCTGGTGTCTTAGTGGCAGAGAATCTGCTTGCAGTGCAGCAGACACAGGAGACGTGGGTTCAATCCCTGGGTCAGGAAGATCCCCTGGAGAAGAGAATGGCAACCCACTCAAGTATTCTTGCCTAGATAATCCTGTGGACAGAGAAGCCTGGTGGGTTACAGTCCATGGGGCTGCGAAGAGTCAGACACGACTGAAGCAACTTAGCACAGTGGATTAAGTGAAGTAACCAGGGAGTTGGGGAGCTGGAATTTACCTGGGCCATGTCATGGAATTTACCATGACCTTGTGCACCACATTTGGAAGCACCATCCACCCCCATAACTCACCTGGCTGACATTTGTTAATCATGAGGATGGAGCCCCCTTCTACCTAGTCAGCCCAGTCAAACTTGAGGACTTCCCAGGGTGCACCCATCCTCCTCACATCTGGCATAAAACCCACACTGTAGGTGTGATCTCTGTCCCCACAGCCACTCTTTCAGTCCACACGCCATCATTTCCTGCCCCGTCTATTCAAGACACTCCAACCTGATCTCATTTGTTCATTCATTCATTCGATAGGTACTAGTCAGCCACCATGGGCCAAGCTTCATTAGTCCCCCTGGTCCACTGACCAGAGAGGTGCCAGGTGAGCTTTCTAGAGAATAAATTCCTTCATGGCAGTCCCGTGCTTTAAAAACTTAACTGGCTTCCTGTTATTTTAAAGATCATATGCTTTTTATTAGATGAATTCAGTTGGTTTGAAATGCATGTTTGATGAATGTGCCCATGAATTTTTTTCTGTGCCAAAATTAATTTTAGAAAATCATTAGCAAAGATAAGCAAAAAGTGGCATTTCCCCTCCTCTGGGTCGCTGGTTATGCACAAATTTCCAGCAACCCAGGTTGTTCTTATGTGTGCATTAGACTGGAAAATGTCCCACAACATAGTGGCCAAAAGAGTTCAAGGTAAGTCTTCTAAGGAAATCCCTTAATGGAACGCTCAGTAGTCTAAGATGAAATTTATATGAGACTTGGCTGGGAGTTTTTCTTTTTAACATTCTTTTATATTCAACCATTGCTGGCAAATGCAACATATTAAATCTTAAATTAATGCTATTTGCTGTTGTTATTACATTTTAAATTAAAATACAGTTGATTTACAATGTTGTGTTAGTTTCTGGTATACACCAAAGAAATTCAGTTAAATGTATGTATTCTCTTTCATTATGGTTTATTACAGGATATTGAATGCAGTTTCCTATGATACACAGTAGGACCCTGTTGTTTATCTATTTTATATATAGTAGTTGGTATCTGCTAATCCCAAACTCCTAATTTATCCCTTCCCTACCCCCTTTCCACTTTGGTCACCATAAGTTTGTCTTCTGTGTCTGTGAGTCTGTTTCTGTTTTGTGAGTAAGTTCCTTGGGATCATATTTTAGATTCCTCACATGTGTGCTATCTAGGGTGTTTGTCTTCCTCTTGATGACTTACTTCACTTAGTATAATAATCTCTAGGTCCATCCATGTTGCTGCAAGTGGCATTAGTTCATTGTTTTTTATGGCTAAGTAGTATCCCCTTGTATTTGACTGCATTATTATTATTCCTATAGCTTCCCAGAAACACGTGGATCTTCCTGCCTCTAAATGTTTTTTTCAGTTCTGAGTACCGCTCCACTGCCTTCTGAAAACAACACTGTCATAGTAAATCTTCAACTCTGGAGGCTGGTAACTCTCAGGACATGCCATATTCTCTCTGTGTGGCATTCAAGGATTCTCCGTGTCCCTCTCCATGGTTCTTCCCTTGTAGATACTTCTTTTTTTTTTTTTTTTTAATTTTACTCTTTTTTGGGTGGGGGGTGTTGGGGAGGGGGGGGGTGGGCGGGCCACTTCTACTGGTCTTTCATTTATCTATTTTCATCCATTTTTTTGTTCTTTGGCCCATGTGGGCCTCCCATCACGGTGGCCTCTGTTGTCGCAGAGCACCGGCTCTGGGCGCATGTGCTCCAGAGCTCCGGCTCGGTAATTGGACACATGGGTCCAGCCGCTCCGCGGCACGTGGGATCTTCCCAGGCCAGGGATCAAACCGGCGCCCCCTGCACTGCAAGGCGGTGTCCTTACCCACTGGACCACCAGGGAAGCTCTTGCAGATACTTCTTTACATGCCCCCTTCTCCACTCAGACCAGCGTCTCCCTCATCCAAAGCTCATGCCACATCTGTCTCTTATCCTTGCTGCCCTCCTTGACTGGAACCTCCTCCATCTACCACAACAGAATACCACAGTGGTTCAGAGTGAAAAAAACTCTCCTGTTTACTAGCTGCATGAATTTACTAGCTTCATGGTCAAATGAATTTTGCTCCCTGAGCCTCAGTTTTCTCACCTAAAATATGGGCGCAATACCTCCATCATATGATTGTTGGGAGTTAATGGCCTAGCACGTAGAAAGGGCTCAGTTACTGCTACTGCTGTTGTAAGAAAGTTCTAATTCCAGTTCATCATAATCAGCACCGTAATCACTGTAATCATTCATTCCCATCTGCACAGTCATTTCTCTCTTTCCCCACCGTCCTCTGTACCTGTGGTCGGGACTTTGTAGGACTTAAATATTCTTTTTCTGTGTGTTACTCTCCCCCAAATAAATTCCAAAGTGAAGTAGGGCATAGATCGTGCCTTATGTCAACACAGGAGCCTACAGGAGGCAGACAAGGAACAGAAAATAGATTGGATGTAAGAAAACAGTGAGGAGTGAGGACTCTGGCCAACCCCAGGGTACATGTAACTCTGGCCAATTGTTGTCATGCGGGAATATGGGCTGAGTGCTGCCAGATCTCAGCCTTTTCAAAAGAAGCCAGAAATCCAGATTCTTATGTGAAACATCCAGAATTTTAAAAGTTGGGCCAACACTGTTCAGGCCAGACAAAGAATGTTTGTGAGACCCCATTTTGTGAAAGCTGCGTTTTTCTGATGACCCCCATGAGTTCGTGTATAAGCCGGTTAGTTGGACCTTTGAACTCACGTCTCTAAGGAATGATACTGTGAATGGCATTTAGGGGTCCAGGCTAAATCACGAGGCTGATTCCCATTCATACCAGTTCCAAGGCTTAGGATAGCCCTACAAAACCTACTCTCTGTGTGAGACCATTTTTCACACAGAAACACGTATAGAGTTCCAATTTATGATATTGGGGACACACAGAATGCAAGCTCTTTCAGGTCAGGGCCTTTGTTTTGTTCGCATGCGGTGTCCTTCCCATGCCCCCTTGCAGATACTCCAGTTTTCCCAGACCAGCGTCTCCCTCATCCAAAGCTCATGCCACATCTGTCTCTTATCCTTGCTGCCCTCCTTGACTGGAACCTCCTCCATCTACCACAACAGAATACCACAGTGGTTCAGAGTGAAAAACTCTCCTGTTTACTAGCTGCATGAATTTACTAGCTTCATGGTCAAATGAATTTTGCTCCCTGAGCCTCAGTTTTCTCACCTAAAATATGGGCGCAATACCTCCATCATATGATTGTTGGGAGTTAATGGCCTAGCACGTAGAAAGGGCTCAGTTACTGCTACTGCTGTTGTAAGAAAGTTCTAATTCCAGTTCATCATAATCAGCACCGTAATCACTGTAATCATTCATTCCCATCTGCACAGTCATTTCTCTCTTTCCCCACCGTCCTCTGTACCTGTGGTCGGGACTTTGTAGGACTTAAATATTCTTTTTCTGTGTGTTACTCTCCCCCAAATAAATTCCAAAGTGAAGTAGGGCATAGATCGTGCCTTATGTCAACACAGGAGCCTACAGGAGGCAGACAAGGAACAGAAAATAGATTGGATGTAAGAAAAACAGTGAGGAGTGAGGACTCTGGCCAACCCCAGGGTACATGTAACTCTGGCCAATTGTTGTCATGCGGGAATATGGGCTGAGTGCTGCCAGATCTCAGCCTTTTCAAAAGAAGCCAGAAATCCAGATTCTTATGTGAAACATCCAGAATTTTAAAAGTTGGGCCAACACTGTTCAGGCCAGACAAAGAATGTTTGTGAGACCCCATTTTGTGAAAGCTGCGTTTTTCTGATGACCCCCATGAGTTCGTGTATAAGCCGGTTAGTTGGACCTTTGAACTCACGTCTCTAAGGAATGATACTGTGAATGGCATTTAGGGGTCCAGGCTAAATCACGAGGCTGATTCCCATTCATACCAGTTCCAAGGCTTAGGATAGCCCTACAAAACCTACTCTCTGTGTGAGACCATTTTTTCACACAGAAACACGTATAGAGTTCCAATTTATGATATTGGGGACACACAGAATGCAAGCTCTTTCAGGTCAGGGCCTTTGTTTTGTTCACCACTGATTCCTTAAAGTTTGGAACACTGCCCAACACTCAATAAATATCTGTTGAGTTGCAGATGACCTCTGTTGTCATCTGCCTGTGCTGTGTGCTGTGCTAAGTTGCTTCAGTCCTGTCCAGCTCTTGGTGACTCCATGAACTGTGGACTTCCATGAGGTTCTCTAGGCGAGAATACTAGAGTGGGTTGCCATACCCTCCTCCAAGGTTATCTTCCCAACCCAGAGATCAGGCCTACATCTCTTATGTCTCCACTGGCAAGTGGGTTCTTTACCACTAGCGCCACCTGGGAAACCCCTTTATGTGCCTGTCCACCGTTAATCGGTTCTCCATGTACAAACAAGGGCCATCCTGTGCACCGTGGCATCTCCAGCACCTGACGGGTGCTCAGTTCAGTCGCTCAGTTGTGTCTGACTCTGCGATCCCACGGACTGCAGCACGCCTGTCCTTCACCATCTCCCAGAGCTCGCTCAAACTCACGTTCATTGAGTCAGTGATGCCATCCAACCATCTGATGAGAAGAGATCAAAAAATATTTGTTGAATGAATGTATGACTGAAGCAATCTATCCAGAAAACATTTACCAAGCACCTGCTGTGTACCCAGGAGTCTGCCTGACTTTATTTATTTATTTACTTTTTAAACTTTTATTTATTTGTTTTTGACTGTGCTGGGTCTTTGTTGATGTGTGGGTTTAGCTGCTCTGGGGTATGTGGGATCTTCCCGGATCAGGGATCGAACCTGTGTCTCCTGCATTGGCAGACTGGTTCTTATCCACTGAGCCACAAGGGAAGCCCTGCCTGACTTTAAAAATGCAGAAGTGAACCAGATATCACCCCAGCCTCAAGGAATTAGGTTGCCTAGGAGGGATTGCATAAAGTATTTCCTGGAACACTTCTAAAAACTGTCAGGCATTACTCAGTGTTCCCCTTCCCGGAAGAAGGGGGGAGTGGGTGTGAGATGACCTGGGACAGTCAGCACGGGTGTCTTCGTTTATCCGGGTGTCCCTCGGGTCGTTTGGCTGTCTGAGTCATCCACGGGTTTGGGATATGAAATGACTGAGCCCATTTTCTCTCAACCACATGTTGCAATGAGCCGAAGGGGCACTGCCTTTTCAAGTGGGCACCTCGAGAGGCCGTGTCCTCATTCCGCTTCTTTTAGGACATCGCTGGACCACTTCTTTGGCAAGTGCCCTCAGAGAAAGTTAGAAGCCACTTGAGGACATTTGTTTCCTTGCTTTTAGCATCCTGCCTTTTTTCTGACCCCCCAGCAAAGTAGTTGGGAGAAAAGGGTTATTCCAGTCACTGTAGCCTCCAACTTGGTTCCAAGTGACTTGGGGTTGTTTCTGAAATTCAGTTCACCATCAAAGCAGAAATATTTTCTGTTGTTGAGTTTATTGAACAGTGTGTGCCCCATGCCCTGCAAGCAACAGGGCCCAAAGAGAAGTCTCCAAACTGTCCCATGCCCCGGCAGTTCTGTGGGGAGAGAGGCTTCACCTTCCAGCGTGTCATGACAAATGGGGCTGATTCTTTTGGATGCTTGCATTCTTCTTCTTTCTTTAATAGTGAAAACTGTTATATTTAGACTTAGCCAGCTGGACTGCATTTAGATGATCCCAAGTTTCAACAACATACAAAGCCTCATAGTCAGGAGTTGGTTGAGTATATGCCTTTTCTTCTCCATCGAGCCTGATCAGGGTATGACCTCAGCCACATAAATGTCATAGAGCTTCTTCACAGCCTGGTTTTGTTGTGGTCATTCTTTGTTTAACTTTTTTTTTTTTCCTAAAAAAAAAAACCAGCTTTTTATTTTGCACTGAAAAGTGAAAGTGTTAGTCACTCAGTCATGTCTGACTCTTTGCAAACCCATGGACTGTAGCTCGCCAGGCTCCTTTATCCATGGAATTCTTCAGGCAAGAATACTGGAGTGGGTAGCCATTGTCTTCTCCAGGAGATCTTCCTGATCCAGGGAGTGAACCTGGGTCTTCTGCATCATTGCAGGCAGATTCTTTACCATCAGAGCCACCAAGGAAGCCCCACTGGGATATGCCCAATTAACAAACAGTGTTAATTGTTTGTACTATAATAATTTCAGGTGAACAGCGAAGGGACTCAGCCATACATGTATCCACTCTACCCCAGACTCCCCTCCCATCCAGACTACCACATTGATACAGAGCAAACTTCCCTATGCTAACACTAGATCCTTGTTGGTTATCCATTTTAAATATTGTAGTGTGTGCATGTCAATCCCAAATGCCCTAAGTATGCCTTCCTCTCATCCGCCCCCTGCTCCCCGTCCCCTGGCTACCACAAGCTCATTCTCAAAATCTTCACAGCCTGTTAAATTTGGTACTTTGGGCCTTGACCTCCACGGTGAACACCAGTGAGTTGTCTTCTGTTTTCTTCGTGGTTGATGCAGCGTTGAGGGGGAACTTGATGATTGAATGTCTACAGTCTGGTATTTAGGTTAAAGAGGAGGAAAAAAAACCCTGTACCTAGTCAATATCTAGCACAAATTCTGGACATCTGAATGTCCAAAAATGTTTTGTGGAGAAGAAAAGTGGATGAAAATGAAGTCCACCACCTACTGTGCGCTTACCGCGCGCCAGGCCCATGCTGGTGCACGTCACACATTACATCAGATTGTGACAACAACGATCAGATGTAGCAGTCCGATTACAGTTAATCCCTCCAAAAGGAAACTGAGGGCTGAGGTTAAGTTATTTGCCTGAGATCACCACGCCAGCAAGTGCCAAAGCTGGGATTCGAATCCAGGTGGAAAGTCCCTACGCTGCCCTCCAACCTGCAGTCGTTAAGCAGGTAACGGCTGTAGAATCATACAACCCCAGTACAGCAGGGAAGGGGAGCCTACAAAATCCAAGCAGTTCCACTCCTTGCTGTGGTCATAAACCCTCCCTCCGTGAGCAGGTGAGTGTCTCTTACACAGTCCAGCCTGTCATGGGACATTTGTTTTCCCTGGCTGTCTCACTTTTGCTGCCCTTGTTAGGCAAGAAGCTCCAAGATTTTGACAGCTTGAATTACCTTGACGGTTCAGATGGTAAAGAATCTGCCTGCAATGCAAGAGACCCAGGTTTGATCCCTGGGTTGGGGAGATCCCCTGGAGAAGAGAATGACAACCCATTCCAATATTCGTGCCTGGAGAATCCCATGGACAGAGGAGCCTGGCAAGCTAAAGTCCACGAGGTCACAAAGAATTAGACACGTGAACGACTAACGCTTTGAGAGATGTCTGCGTGGTCGTGGGTGGGGTTGGCTGAAAGGGGAGACTCCCCAAGATTGCCAATTTAAAGATCCTTGTTGGTTATCCATTTTAAATATTGTAGTGTGCATGTCAATCCCAAATGCCCTAAGTATGCCTTCCTCTCATCCGCCCCTGCTCCCGTCCCTGGCTACCACAAGCTCATTCTCAAAATCTTCACAGCCTGTTAAATTTGGTACTTTGGGCCTTGACCTCCACGGTGAACACCAGTGAGTTGTCTTCTGTTTTCTTCGTGGTTGATGCAGCGTTGAGGGGGAACTTGATGATTGAATGTCTACAGTCTGGTATTTAGGTTAAAGAGGAGGAAAAAAAACCCTGTACCTAGTCAATATCTAGCACAAATTCTGGACATCTGAATGTCCAAAAATGTTTTGTGGAGAAGAAAAGTGGATGAAAATGAAGTCCACCACCTACTGTGCGCTTACCGCGCGCCAGGCCCATGCTGGTGCACGTCACACATTACATCAGATTGTGACAACAACGATCAGATGTAGCAGTCCGATTACAGTTAATCCCTCCAAAAGGAAACTGAGGGCTGAGGTTAAGTTATTTGCCTGAGATCACCACGCCAGCAAGTGCCAAAGCTGGGATTCGAATCCAGGTGGAAAGTCCCTACGCTGCCCCTCCAACCTGCAGTCGTTAAGAAGGTAACGGCTGTAGAATCATACAACCCCAGTACAGCAGGGAAGGGGAGCCTAAAAAATCCAAGCAGTTCAACTCCTTGCTGTGGTCATAAAACCTCCCTCCGTGAGCAGGTGAGTGTCTCTTACACAGTCCAGCCTGTCATGGGACATTTGTTTTCCCTGGCTGTCTCACTTTTGCTGCCCTTGTTAGGCAAGAAGCTCCAAGATTTTGACAGCTTGAATTACCTTGACGGTTCAGATGGTAAAGAATCTGCCTGCAATGCAAGAGACCCAGGTTTGATCCCTGGGTTGGGGAGATCCCCTGGAGAAGAGAATGACAACCCATTCCAATATTCGTGCCTGGAGAATCCCATGGACAGAGGAGCCTGGCAAGCTAAAGTCCACGAGGTCACAAAGAATTAGACACACGTGAACGACTAACGCTTTGAGAGATGTCTGCGTGGTCGTGGGTGGGGTTGGCTGAAAGGGGAGCACCTGCGAGATCCTGTGTCATTGTCTGGAGTCTGGGGGAACCTGATTCACCCAGAGTGTGTTCGGGTCAGTGACAATGCAAAGGAACAGGAGCGGGAATTTGGACTGGAGAAGTGACCTGAGGTCATACCCAAAGGGGGCCAGGAGTCTGACCCTGCTAACTTCGTGCCTGACCTTAGGCAGGCTGCTGTATATTTCTGGGTCTTAGTCTCCCCATCTGCAGGAAAAGAGTTATTTCTCAGGCCTGCCCTGGAAATGCTCACATCAGCTCTGGAGGAGGACGAGAAGAAACGCGCCCTTCTTGCTTGAATCTGCTCATTGGGCTTTTCTTTCCTTAGGCTGGAAGAGAACTACGAAATTGCAGAGGGGGTCTGCATTCCCCGCAGTGCCCTCTACATGCATTACCTGGACTTCTGCGAGAAGAATGACACCCAGCCCGTCAACGCTGCCAGCTTTGGAAAGGTGAGTCCAACCTCACCAGGCTTATTCCTTTTCTTCCCCGCTTCTAAGTAACATATGCGCAGATCTGCATCATGTTTGAAATAACTTAATTTTGGAGGAGGGGGTTACCAAAGGAAATACTTTGGTTACTTGGCTGTGAAATTTTCACAATTGGTAACCAAGTAATACCAAACCAAATACCAGAACGGAAGTAGTACCAACGTATGAAAAATTTCACACAATTCAGACTTGCAGTGAAATAAAAGTGAACGTCTACCTCGAATTTTCTCGGTACTTAATTTGCAGACAGTAACTTCTTTTCTCTGAGAAGCAGATACTGAACTCAAAAGTATGCCGTGTGGGTCTTCCCTGGTGGTCCAGTGGGTAAGGACACTGCCTTACAATGCAGGGGGTGCTGGCTCGATCCCTGGCCTGGGAAGATACCATGTGCCATGGAGCGTCTGGACCGATATGTCCAATTACCGAGCCTGAGCTCTGGAGCGCAGGTGTCCAGAGCCGGTGCCCTGCAGTGAGAGAGGCCACTGCGATGCCTGGCAAGCTAAAGTCCACGAGGTCACAAAGAATTAGACACACGTGAACGACTAACGCTTTGAGAGATGTCTGCGTGGTCGTGGGTGGGGTTGGCTGAAAGGGGAGCACCTGCGAGATCCTGTGTCATTGTCTGGAGTCTGGGGGAACCTGATTCACCCAGAGTGTGTTCGGGTCAGTGACAATGCAAAGGAACAGGAGCGGGAATTTGGACTGGAGAAGTGACCTGAGGTCATACCCAAAGGGGGCCAGGAGTCTGACCCTGCTAACTTCGTGCCTGACCTTAGGCAGGCTGCTGTATATTTCTGGGTCTTAGTCTCCCCATCTGCAGGAAAAGAGTTATTTCTCAGGCCTGCCCTGGAAATGCTCACATCAGCTCTGGAGGAGGACGAAAGAAACGCGCCTTCTTGCTTGAGTCTGCTCATTGGGCTTTTCTTTCCTTAGGCTGGAAGAGAACTACGAAATTGCAGAGGGGGTCTGCATTCCCCGCAGTGCCCTCTACATGCATTACCTGGACTTCTGCGAGAAGAATGACACCCAGCCCGTCAACGCTGCCAGCTTTGGAAAGGTGAGTCCAACCTCACCAGGCTTATTCCTTTTCTTCCCCGCTTCTAAGTAACATATGCGCAGATCTGCATCATGTTTGAAATAACTTAATTTTGGAGGAGGGGGTTACCAAAGGAAATACTTTGGTTACTTGGCTGTGAAATTTTCACAATTGGTAACCAAGTAATACCAAACCAAATACCAGAACGGAAGTAGTACCAACGTATGAAAAATTTCACACAATTCAGACTTGCAGTGAAATAAAAGTGAACGTCTACCTCGAATTTTCTCGGTACTTAATTTGCAGACAGTAACTTCTTTTCTCTGAGAAGCAGATACTGAACTCAAAAGTATGCCGTGTGGGTCTTCCCTGGTGGTCCAGTGGGTAAGGACACTGCCTTACAATGCAGGGGGTGCTGGCTCGATCCCTGGCCTGGGAAGATACCATGTGCCATGGAGCGTCTGGACCGATATGTCCAATTACCGAGCCTGAGCTCTGGAGCGCAGGTGTCCAGAGCCGGTGCCCTGCAGTGAGAGAGGCCACTGCGATGGGAGGCCCACACAGGCCAAAAGAACAAAGATGCAAATAAATGAAAGTCCAATAGAAGTGTCCCCTCCGCCCCCGCCCCCCAAAAAACTGTGCTATGTGGATGTCAGTAGGACAGGCAAGTCACTTGGCTTAGTAATGTGAGAGCTTGGAGAAACTGCCAAGTGGTCTTGCGTCATCAGCTGGGAGGCCCGGGAGCCCTCAGCTGAGGTAGTACAATTTGTACTATCACTGCAGACCTGACTGTTCTCCATCCACTTATGATAAAAATACATTCCACACTTCTGGCTGTCTCCACAGAAAATCATTACCACTGGCCATTCATATTCACCAGGCCAAGGTGCGGGCAGTTGGAACTTTCTTTAAGATTCACTTCATCGTATAGCAGAAACTAACACGACATTGTAAAGCAGTTATATTCCAATTAAAAAAAAAACTCATCATGTGTTTATTTGATAGATAAAAATATAGACTTTTTACACCCTGGAACTACTCAATTTGAGTCAATACACCTAAACTCTTTCTCCTTTTATCAGCTTCTTTTTCCCATGCACAATTTTTTTTTTCTGCGTCTGCTAATAAAAAAATAGGCAGGCTTGTCCTGCATCATTATTCCTTGACAGTTTTCTGAGTGTGTGTGTTATGAACTGAAATGGCAGGATGATGTTTAAGTTCCAGAAATTTCCTTTTCAGGTCCCCAACAGATATATCACCAGCACACGCGTGTGTGCGTGCACACACACACACACACACACATGCACACAAAACAGAGCAATGTTAGTCCTGAACCAACCACTCTGGAGAGTCTGAAACCGAGTGACTTGCTTCTTGAAACCAAGAATTGGCTTCACTCAATAAATGGGAAGATGCTTTGATGGTGACTTAGGGAAGGGAATATGTTTGCATGATGGGTTAATACTGTTTCTCCAAAGTGAAATGAATTTTTTAAAAAGTCAGTGGAGAAACAACTTTTGCCGGTTCGTTTATTCATCACTTCAGTCGGGCAGTACTGGCTGAGTCAGGCTGTGTGGCAGGCTTGCAGCAGGCAGCAGGACTCAAAGGAGCCCGGTCTTGGTCCTGCTGGGGAGGGGCTCCCAGTCCAGGGAGGGGAACTGTGAACCCTCAGCAGTGGGGGAAGGAAGAATCCGGCAGGCGTCCATCCCTGTTCTGTGGTCCTGCAACATTCGCTTGCATCCACAGGCTCCCTCGCAGACGGAGCTGTGATGGAGAGTTTAGATAAAGCTTTTCAGATAGAAGGGCACGTTGTATGAGCCGAAAGACCAAGAATCCCAGCCCTCCTGGACTTACCGCATAACCTCTCGAGCCTCAGCCCCATCAGCTGTGGAGTGGGAATTAACCCCTGCCTCCTTCCTGGGGATGTTGCAAGATATGCAGGAGAGAATGGGGGTGGCTGATGGAGCAACCGTGCAGTCATCCGGTCGCTCAGATCCTTAGTAACACCTACCTCGTGCATTACAATGGCCCTTCTTATGAATTCTCCATGAGATGCTTGCGCACAGATACAAACAGCCATTTGTTAAGCTTAGGTTCTGAAACAAAAAACAAACCAAAAAATATTCACCATTTCTAGAAACTCTCATTTGCCTGTATAAGGGTCTTTCTCCTTTTATCAGCTTCTTTTTCCCATGCACAATTTTTTTTTTCTGCGTCTGCTAATAAAAAAATAGGCAGGCTTGTCCTGCATCATTATTCCTTGACAGTTTTCTGAGTGTGTGTGTTATGAACTGAAATGGCAGGATGATGTTTAAGTTCCAGAAATTTCCTTTTCAGGTCCCCAACAGATATATCACCAGCACACGCGTGTGTGCGTGCACACACACACACACACACACATGCACACAAAACAGAGCAATGTTAGTCCTGAACCAACCACTCTGGAGAGTCTGAAACCGAGTGACTTGCTTCTTGAAACCAAGAATTGGCTTCACTCAATAAATGGGAAGATGCTTTGATGGTGACTTAGGGAAGGGAATATGTTTGCATGATGGGTTAATACTGTTTCTCCAAAGTGAAATGAATTTTTTAAAAAGTCAGTGGAGAAACAACTTTTGCCGGTTCGTTTATTCATCACTTCAGTCGGGCAGTACTGGCTGAGTCAGGCTGTGTGGCAGGCTTGCAGCAGGCAGCAGGACTCAAAGGAGCCCGGTCTTGGTCCTGCTGGGGAGGGGCTCCCAGTCCAGGGAGGGGAACTGTGAACCCTCAGCAGTGGGGGAAGGAAGAATCCGGCAGGCGTCCATCCCTGTTCTGTGGTCCTGCAACATTCGCTTGCATCCACAGGCTCCCTCGCAGACGGAGCTGTGATGGAGAGTTTAGATAAAGCTTTTCAGATAGAAGGGCACGTTGTATGAGCCGAAAGACCAAGAATCCCAGCCCTCCTGGACTTACCGCATAACCTCTCGAGCCTCAGCCCCATCAGCTGTGGAGTGGGAATTAACCCCTGCCTCCTTCCTGGGGATGTTGCAAGATATGCAGGAGAGAATGGGGGTGGCTGATGGAGCAACCGTGCAGTCATCCGGTCGCTCAGATCCTTAGTAACACCTACCTCGTGCATTACAATGGCCCTTCTTATGAATTCTCCATGAGATGCTTGCGCACAGATACAAACAGCCATTTGTTAAGCTTAGGTTCTGAAACAAAAAACAAACCAAAAAATATTCACCATTTCTAGAAACTCTCATTTGCCTGTATAAGGGCCTTCTATCCCTTTTTCTCTCAAATACTTTTGTAACTCTGTTGTCAGCTCAGGGTCTCCTTGACCTTGTGATCTAGGTAAAGTCTATTTAACTCTGCTTGCCTTCTCTCAGCACCCCAATTCCATTACAAATCTTAAATCTACCCCCAGGATTTCAGCAAGTCCCAGGGTATTTGCATCCTCAGGGTCATCTTGACTTGGGACTCCCCTCTCTCTCTAGAGAGAGAGACTCTCCTCTCTTTACTCAACTGTACTGTTGAGTACAGGAGCTGTCGGACACGTAGTCATTTAATTTCAGATGCACAGTAGCTACATGTATTGAGTAGTGCAAATAGAACATTCCCATCTTCACAGAAAGTTCTGTTGGACAGCCCTGTTCTGCACCATCATGAGCTAGGGAGTAAACTCAGGATCCTCCTTGCTTTGTACAAGACAGTCCACAGAAAGCATCTGTGATCCTGGTAGACTGAAGTTTGCAGTGGTAGTTTATATCCTAAACGTTGTCCTATGAAACAGATGTTCCCACCTCAAAATGCTCGCTGGTCCTCCTTCCACGGTTCCCCACAGCCGGTCCCAGCCCTCTCTGCTGCCGCACCCTTCTTCCCTGAAGTCATATCCGTCTGTTCCCTCCACTCTCTCCTTTTGTCTTGGGATGACCGCCACCAAATTTCCTCTATTCTCCAGTCCTTGGTCCCACCAGCATCTAGACCCACAGGTCTCATTTATTCCGAATAGCATTTCAAAATATTTTTCCAAATATTTTTCCTCTCTAAGAAGGCCTACAGAGCTGGCTATTTTTCAGAATAGCCATTTAAAACAGCATCCAAACGCCATCTTATCTTCAGCCCCAAAGCAGAGAAATACTCTAATGGAATTAAAAGCATAAATACAAAAAGCGTTCTGCAGCTGCCTTGCCACCAATGTCAAGCGCTCTGGAAAGGAGGGCTGTCCTTCCCACCACAGAGGACAGAAGGTGCCTGCTGAGGGTTTTCGCATTGAGCTCCTTGAATTGAAATCCCGGACACATTTGCCCTTCCTGAGGGCTCCCAGCAAGCCGCAGCTGCCATCTCCTAGAGAGAAAGGGACTGGTTGTTCTGAAAAACCTTGGAGGGGAATCGTGGACAGCCTTCCTTTGAGTAGCTCTGTCCTAACTTATGATTCATCTCTGAACTTTTAGCTCAGAGCAAGTGAGGTTCACTATTTTGGCTTAGGTTTTAGAGAAAACTTAGATTGGTGGTCGTCTTCCCCTGCCCTAGACTGGTACGCGGGCTGAAGGGAAATGGTTATCATGGTGAAGCTCTCCCCACGTGGCCTGGCTGCGATCCTGTTCTGGAGAGAGTGGATGGCAGCCATTGCTCTGCTGCGAGTGAGATCCGAAATAGAAATGCTCTCTCCAAGCCCGTGGCCGAGCGCCAGCAGCGCTGGCTTCCAGTAAAGTTGTATTGACTCTGGGTCCCGGAATTAATTTAGGAATTGCAGAGAATGCTGAAGCTGCTCGCTGAACGGGTCCCGGGCCTGCTTTTGCTGTTGACTAGGGTCATGAAAGGTCACCCGGCTTCACAACTTTTCTGAGCTCCCAGCTCCTTACCTTTAGATGGGAAGCGTCTCTCACCGAACTGCTGTATGGATAAAATCAGACAGTGCTATGAACACATTTTTTAAAACTGAAATTCTCTACCCGTGGAAGAAAACACTATCTAAAATTGACTCCATTCCACTCCCGCTCCCTGTTTCACTGTGCTTTCTTTTTGTTTATCACTGTCTGAACTATTTTATATATGTCTAATGTGACTAATATATACTCTCTGTATAGTTATCTATACTCTACGGTACTGGTTGCATCCTCAGTCGTGTCTGACTCTTTTGTGACCCCCTGAACTGGAGCCCACCAGGTTTCTCTGTCCCTGGAATTTTCCAGGCTAGAATACTGGAGTGGTGTGCTATTTCCTACTCCAGGGCATCTTTCAGATCCAGGGTTCGAACCCGCATCTCTTGTGTCTCCTGTATTGACAGGCAGATTCTTTACCACTAGTGCCACCTGTACTGTATATAAAAATAATTACATATAGCTAATATATATGTATATTCGTTGCTTGTGTTTTGCCTGTCTGTTTCTTTACAATGGAAGCTCCATGAGGATTTTGTGTTCACCATGCATCCCTAGCCTCCCTGAAATAGTATCTGGTGCATAATAGGTCTTCAGATATTTGAAGACTGAATGATTTGTATTATTGCTATTTGCCAAGAACACTGTGACTTATCTGACCTACGGGAATTTGTTTAATTCATATGGTCGCCATATGAAACAGGCCCCTTTTCTTTAGCCCACTTGCCGAGTTAAGGATCAACTTGTTGAGGTACCAGTGGAGACTGTCGCCACTGTGCTCTGGGCTGGCCCGGGATCCTGTTCTGGAGAGAGTGGATGGCAGCCATTGCTCTGCTGCAGTGAGATCCGAAATAGAAATGCTCTCTCCAAGCCCGTGGCCGAGCGCCAGCAGCGCTGGCTTCCAGTAAAGTTGTATTGACTCTGGGTCCCGGAATTAATTTAGGAATTGCAGAGAATGCTGAAGCTGCTCGCTGAACGGGTCCCGGGCCTGCTTTTGCTGTTGACTAGGGTCATGAAAGGTCACCCGGCTTCACAACTTTTCTGAGCTCCCAGCTCCTTACCTTTAGATGGGAAGCGTCTCTCACCGAACTGCTGTATGGATAAAATCAGACAGTGCTATGAACACATTTTTTAAAACTGAAATTCTCTACCCGTGGAAGAAAACACTATCTAAAATTGACTCCATTCCACTCCCGCTCCCTGTTTCACTGTGCTTTCTTTTTGTTTATCACTGTCTGAACTATTTTATATATGTCTAATGTGACTAATATATACTCTCTGTATAGTTATCTATACTCTACGGTACTGGTTGCATCCTCAGTCGTGTCTGACTCTTTTGTGACCCCCTGAACTGGAGCCCACCAGGTTTCTCTGTCCCTGGAATTTTCCAGGCTAGAATACTGGAGTGGTGTGCTATTTCCTACTCCAGGGCATCTTTCAGATCCAGGGTTCGAACCCGCATCTCTTGTGTCTCCTGTATTGACAGGCAGATTCTTTACCACTAGTGCCACCTGTACTGTATATAAAAATAATTACATATAGCTAATATATATGTATATTCGTTGCTTGTGTTTTGCCTGTCTGTTTCTTTACAATGGAAGCTCCATGAGGATTTTGTGTTCACCATGCATCCCTAGCCTCCCTGAAATAGTATCTGGTGCATAATAGGTCTTCAGATATTTGAAGACTGAATGATTTGTATTATTGCTATTTGCCAAGAACACTGTGACTTATCTGACCTACGGGAATTTGTTTAATTCATATGGTCGCCATATGAAACAGGCACTGTACCCACTTTGCTTTAGCCCACTTGCCGAGTTAAGGATCAACTTGTTGAGGTACCAGTGGAGACTGGTCACGTTTTTACTTACTCTGAAGTGCTGCCTGCAGAGCCCTCTGTCCGTCCTTCATGCTCTGCCCTCTGACAGCGCTGCAGGGACACCCCACCTCCAACCATGATCAGCTATCATAGCAGCCTTGGTGGATGTTAAAACTCATTCTCCACTATGAAAAGGCCCACTTCTCTCCAATGTAAAACTTCCATCTTGCATGGAAGTCAGAGCCTCCCCTTCTCTATGCCTCAGAAGCTGCTCTGTGCAAAGGAAAGGGGAGTCCTTTCCCTCCTATTTGGACTCCTCGGGGTTAGAGGAGGGGACAGTGAGGGAGGGTGGCCAGAGGAAAGCAGCGGAGTCGCTTGGCCCAGCTGTTGCTCTCCAAAGGCTCCTTCAAGTAATTGGCATGCTCCACTGTGATCCTCATCCATGTGCTGCCGGAAGGGGTCAAGCACTGAGTCTCCGTCCACTGGCTGCAGAGCTAGGCTCTCCAGGTGACCTCCCACTGCCCACCACTCTTGCTCCTCCACTGAGGATTCACCCTGTGGCTCTGGCCTCGCCTCGGAGGGTTTTGACCAGCTCTCTGCAAACCTTAGTGATACACTCTACTCTTAGAGAGACGGACATGAGTCCCCACACGCGTAATGAGTGTGAAACAGGCTGAATCGGTGATGTACAGACTGAAAATGGCTTTGCTTTGTTCCCCAACTGTGTTAAGGCCGAACTCCCTTCCTGGACCCTTGATGTTTTTGTGGCAGGTTGAATAGCTTTTTGGTTATCGATTATAAAAACAAGTCTCTTTTCAATAATTTATTTATCTAGTGTAGATGCTAAAAGTCTAGTCCAGTGCTCCAGTTAAAACTGCAGTGTCTCATCCACTTGGGAAATGCCCCCCACCCAGCTCAGGACTGACCACGCGTGGCCAGGGGACCTGCAGTGGGGGAGGGGAGAGGGTCTTCTCCTCCTTGACCTTTCCTTCCTGTTGTTGGTGCCTCCTGGCTTGTCAGGGTGAGAGAAAACTTCCAAAGGAATAGCCATGGTTCTCTGGCGGAAGCAGTGAAATAAATGTTTAGAGAACAATAGAATTGTAAATTGAAACAAACACAAGGTAACAAAGGGCCAGAACTGGCCTACCGGTGATGTCATTCTCAGACAAATTACCCAAGCTTGTTAAAGACAATTCTTTTAAACAGTTATTAGAAGTATCTGGGTGTGGGCGTGTGAGTCGCTCAGTGGAGTTTGACTCTTTGCAATCCTTTATACTGTACGGGCCAGGCTCCTCTGTCCATGGAATTTCCCAGGCAAGAATACTGGAATGGGTTCTCATTCCCTTCTCCAGGGGATCTTCCTGACCCAGGGGTCGAGCCTCGTCTCCTGCATTGCAGGCGGATTCTTTACCTCTGAGCCACCAAAGAAGCCCTGGAAGTCTGCTATATGTAATTCTAATACGGCATTCACAGAAGTTTAATAAAATTAATAAAAATAGGCAACACCTACATAGGGCTTTCTATGGACCTGCACCGTTCTAAGCACTTCGCATATGTCCACCTTATCTAAGCCCTAAAACAACTCTGTGAGGTAGAAACTGTTGTTACCCCTATTTCATAGATGCGTAGATCGAGTCCCAGAAAAGTTAGGTTAATTTGCCCAAGGTCAAAGAACCAGTAAGTAGATGTCAGAATGTGAACTCGAGAAGTCTGGTTCCAGAGTCCTTGTACTTAACTATCTCCTTTACAGAGACCAAGTTATTTGGGGGGTTAGCTTGGTGTGTGTACAGGCAGGTTTTGCATAAACAGTTGTCCTTTTGAGTCTGGTGCCACCATTAGCCGTCCCCTGGACACCACCACGTGATCATATTTGGGAAGGAAGTCTCGGCCTCTCTGTCTCTCAGTGGTCAAGTGTGTCGGTCACTGCGTTTGAGATATTCCCCCTCAGATCTTCCCCTCAGGGTCTTCCGGGCTCTGGGAAGCCCCTGCCGTTATTTCCCTTGCTGCCCTCGGCTTCGCCCATTTATTAGGAATGCATTTATCTCGAGAAATGGGCAAGAGGATGGGAGTCCCCCCAGGGAGGAGGCTGCAGAGGGGTGTGTGCATGAGAGAAACCACAAATCTAGAAGAAGATAGCCCAGGCAGGTGGAACAGCTCTCCAGCCACATCAGGGACTTACCTGACTCTCCTCTCCTGGGCTCTGCCCTCCCTAGCAGATGACTTCAAATTTCGAAGTCACCTCATGGTCCAAAGTGGCTGCCTGACAGCAAAGCCTGCATTCCAGGCAAGAGGTAGAAAAAGAAGAAAGAAGAAAAGGGTGTAGGTAGAGAAAGGCCGAAGCTCCAGCTGACTCAGCTCTCTTGAGGCGCCGTCCCTGCCCAGTGATTTCCCTTTTCACCTCACTGGCTGCCCTTGGCTGTCAGAGAGGCGGCAAAATATAGTCCATCGCCTCTTGGAATAAAAAATTAGAGTTTGGTTAGAAAGGATAAAGGGGGCTTCCCTGGTGGTCCAGTGGGTAAGGACACCGCCTTGCAGTGCAAGGGGCGCCAGTTCAATCCCTGGTCTAGGAAGATCCCACGTGCCGCGGAACGGCTGGACCGATGTGTCCAATTACCGCGCCGGAGCTCTGGCAACAACAGAGGCCACCGCGATGGGAGGCCCACAGGAACCAAAGAACAGTGACAGATGAAAATAGATAAATGAAAGACCAATAGAAGTGGCCCGCCTTTCCCCCTCCCTCCCCACTCCACCCCTCAAAAAAGATAAATAAATAAATGTTTAAAAAAAAAAAGAAAGGAAAAAGGGAAGACATTTAGCCATTTTATTCATATAAGGGCTTTTCAGAAATCCACATATCCTTTTTCTTTTTTAAAGAAAAGTGAGATATACTTGGCATTTAACATTATATTAGTTTTAGGTGTACAACGTAGTGATTTGATATGTGTATATATTTCAAAATGATTGACACAGTCAATTTAGTTGACATCCATCACTACACAAGGTTACAGATTTCTTTCTTATGATGAGAACTGTTTTTTTTTTTTTTTTTTTAATTCATAGCATGAGCGATTTCTTTTATTTGTTTGTTTATTTCAGGCTGCAATGGATCTTCATGTCTGCACGTGGGCTTTCTCTAGCTGTGAGGAGTGGGGGCTACTCTCTAGTTTGGTGCGTGGGCTTCTTATTGTGTCTGCTTCTCTGGTTGCACAGCTTTTAGGGCGCAGGCTCGGTAGTTGTGACTCACTGATTTAGTTGCTCCAGAGCACGTTGGATCGTCCCAGACCAGGGATGGACCTGTGTCCCCTGAATTGACAGGTGGAATATTTAACCACTGGACCACCAGGGAAGCCCCGTGAGAACTTTTAAGATCTCTTTGTGACTTTCAAACTTATAATACAGTGTTGTTAACTCTAACCAGCATGCTGTCTGTGACAACGCAGGGCTTATTTATCTTATAACTGGAAGCTTGCATCTTTTGATCCCCTTCACCCATTTCTTCCCTACGTGTCCTTTCCTGTGTCACAACTATGAAATGGAAGCCAGAGTCCCACGAGCGGATAGGGGGTGCTCTCAAACATGGAGCCCATGGGATGCAATGTGAGTGGCACCCCATGGTTCAAAATTTAGAGTTTGGTTAGAAAGGATAAAGGGGGCTTCCCTGGTGGTCCAGTGGGTAAGGACACCGCCTTGCAGTGCAAGGGGCGCCAGTTCAATCCCTGGTCTAGGAAGATCCCACGTGCCGCGGAACGGCTGGACCGATGTGTCCAATTACCGCGCCGGAGCTCTGGCAACAACAGAGGCCACCGCGATGGGAGGCCCACAGGAACCAAAGAACAGTGACAGATGAAAATAGATAAATGAAAGACCAATAGAAGTGGCCCGCCTTTCCCCCTCCCTCCCCACTCCACCCCTCAAAAAAGATAAATAAATAAATGTTTAAAAAAAAAAAGAAAGGAAAAAGGGAAGACATTTAGCCATTTTATTCATATAAGGGCTTTTCAGAAATCCACATATCCTTTTTCTTTTTTAAAGAAAAGTGAGATATACTTGGCATTTAACATTATATTAGTTTTAGGTGTACAACGTAGTGATTTGATATGTGTATATATTTCAAAATGATTGACACAGTCAATTTAGTTGACATCCATCACTACACAAGGTTACAGATTTCTTTCTTATGATGAGAACTGTTTTTTTTTTTTTTTTTAATTCATAGCATGAGCGATTTCTTTTATTTGTTTGTTTATTTCAGGCTGCAATGGATCTTCATGTCTGCACGTGGGCTTTCTCTAGCTGTGAGGAGTGGGGGCTACTCTCTAGTTTGGTGCGTGGGCTTCTTATTGTGTCTGCTTCTCTGGTTGCACAGCTTTTAGGGCGCAGGCTCGGTAGTTGTGACTCACTGATTTAGTTGCTCCAGAGCACGTTGGATCGTCCCAGACCAGGGATGGACCTGTGTCCCCTGAATTGACAGGTGGAATATTTAACCACTGGACCACCAGGGAAGCCCCGTGAGAACTTTTAAGATCTCTTTGTGACTTTCAAACTTATAATACAGTGTTGTTAACTCTAACCAGCATGCTGTCTGTGACAACGCAGGGCTTATTTATCTTATAACTGGAAGCTTGCATCTTTTGATCCCCTTCACCCATTTCTTCCCTACGTGTCCTTTCCTGTGTCACAACTATGAAATGGAAGCCAGAGTCCCACGAGCGGATAGGGGGTGCTCTCAAACATGGAGCCCATGGGATGCAATGTGAGTGGCACCAGGTGACCAACTTAGACTGTACAAGGATGACGTGATTTATGGTCCATGGTTGGTTGAACTTTGTCAGGAAGAGGCTGATTCATGGATAGACAACTGGACACCTGTGACCACAGGGCCACTTGAATACATGCGGAGGCCCCTTGGCCTCACAAGGACCTCACCCACCAAGGGCTTGACAATGTCTCAAAACCCTTGATACCTTTCCTTGAAGGCCTTTCGTTTGTCCTGCAACTATGGCAGGGCAAGAGAATTCATTAATACCAGTTACTAACACTTCAATATAAATACGTTTAATCTATTAAAGAAACTTAGAGATCAGTTGGTGAGACCTTCTCATTTTCCAGACAAGAACACTAAAAGTCAGAGGAGTTGGGTGGGTTTCCTAAGGTCATACATGTAAGGACAGAGCTGTATCCAAGGGTCTGGGGACCATCATAATGTCTGTTGTGGGGCAAGGACCCCCGTAAGAGGTAGGGAGACTGGAAGAAGGGGATTTGGAGCAGCAGACATACCTGTATGAACTGATTTTATTTATATCCTGCCTTTCCCCATGAGGACTGAAGGACTTGGAAATTTGGGCTGTAGGCGGCACGTCCTTAAATGTATGGCTCCTTCCTTCCCACCAGCCTTGCTTGAGCAATGCAAAACACAAAGAAACAACAATGTTCTGGGGACCCGTGCTTCCTTCAGCCACATACACGGGGAAGAGAGATGAGGCTAAAGATGCCTCTTGTTTTAAGTGACTGTCCTCCTCCTCGAGTCCTCAGCATCTGCTTGACCCCAGGTGGCTTCCTCACCTATGGAGGGGCACAGAGGGAGACAAAGGGACTCTTGAGGCATCTTGAAGATTCTTCAGGGTCTTTTTTTTTTTCCAGTTTGCAGGGAAAAGAATAAGCATGTGGATAGTTTCTTTAAGATCTCTTGTGATTTAACCGGGCAAATGCTGTCTGTGACAACGCAGGGCTTATTTATCTTATAACTGGAAGCTTGCATCTTTTGATCCCCTTCACCCATTTCTTCCCTACGTGTCCTTTCCTGTGTCACAACTATGAAATGGAAGCCAGAGTCCCACGAGCGGATAGGGGGTGCTCTCAAACATGGAGCCCATGGGATGCAATGTGAGTGGCACCAGGTGACCAACTTAGACTGTACAAGGATGACGTGATTTATGGTCCATGGTTGGTTGAACTTTGTCAGGAAGAGGCTGATTCATGGATAGACAACTGGACACCTGTGACCACAGGGCCACTTGAATACATGCGGAGGCCCCTTGGCCTCACAAGGACCTCACCCACCAAGGGCTTGACAATGTCTCAAAACCCTTGATACCTTTCCTTGAAGGCCTTTCGTTTGTCCTGCAACTATGGCAGGGCAAGAGAATTCATTAATACCAGTTACTAACACTTCAATATAAATACGTTTAATCTATTAAAGAAACTTAGAGATCAGTTGGTGAGACCTTCTCATTTTCCAGACAAGAACACTAAAAGTCAGAGGAGTTGGGTGGGTTTCCTAAGGTCATACATGTAAGGACAGAGCTGTATCCAAGGGTCTGGGGACCATCATAATGTCTGTTGTGGGGCAAGGACCCCCGTAAGAGGTAGGGAGACTGGAAGAAGGGGATTTGGAGCAGCAGACATACCTGTATGAACTGATTTTATTTATATCCTGCCTTTCCCCATGAGGACTGAAGGACTTGGAAATTTGGGCTGTAGGCGGCACGTCCTTAAATGTATGGCTCCTTCCTTCCCACCAGCCTTGCTTGAGCAATGCAAAACACAAAGAAACAACAATGTTCTGGGGACCCGTGCTTCCTTCAGCCACATACACGGGGAAGAGAGATGAGGCTAAAGATGCCTCTTGTTTTAAGTGACTGTCCTCCTCCTCGAGTCCTCAGCATCTGCTTGACCCCAGGTGGCTTCCTCACCTATGGAGGGGCACAGAGGGAGACAAAGGGACTCTTGAGGCATCTTGAAGATTCTTCAGGGTCTTTTTTTTTTTTTTCCAGTTTGCAGGGGAAAAAGAATAAGCATGTGGATAGTTTCTTTCTACTTTAATTTCTTGCATATGTTTTTCTTAATCTTTAGAATCTGTTATCATGTCTCCACCTCAGAAGGTCTGATTTCATACCTGATTTCATATTTTGTTATTGCATGAGTCTTTACTGATGTGCAGCCTAAAAGCTCAAAAATCAAATTGTATGGGCTTGAATCCAGTTCCACCATTTACCAGATGTGTGAACTCAGGAGATTTCTGAGTAGCTCTGAGCCTCAGTTTCCTCCTCTGTAAAGTGGAGACAGGGCACCACCTGCCTGTGGGCAGCTGTGGTAATGGCTGTTGAAAGGGCCTCCTAACCACAGCACCTGGTGAACATAAACACTCAGTGTGCTTCAGCCTGATCACAACATTTCATGACTTTACTGCATCATGTTTTTAATATATCATCCCCAACACTTCTCCATGTTCCATTCCTTCTAGCTGCTCTTCCTTCTGAACAATTTTGAGAACAATTGTTCTAAAAATTCCTTACATCGCACACATGCTACCATTACCGCCCTCACCCTCTCTTATTAGCGTCTTCAGAATCATTCCGTTTTTGACTTCACCTTGTCTTATGTAACTCACCTCCTTCTGGCTAAGTTGGTGAATGTTGATTGTCTCCTTTCTACTCACACATGACGCATCATCCCGTCAGCCTAAGGACAATCTTGGACCCACACATGGATTCTTGGACTTCTTGGAATTGTTACCCCACGGTACTTATCAAGGGGCAACAGATTGTTACCTTTCTAGCCTGGAGGTGGGGAGAGTTCTCGGAATCCTTCCTCAGTCCATACGCATGATTTGAAAGTCCACTTCTGTCTCATTCCTCTAGATGTAAATTTCTTATAATGTTTTTTTGAAATTTCTTCCATGGAATTTCCTGTGGAACCTGCAGCAGGGTAGAAGTCCCTTTAACCTCCGGTGCCTGACACCCAATAGGTGCTGCTCCTCTCCAAATTGTTAAATGCCTAGAATCAGAGTAGTAAAATTACTTTGGTGAACACTCATTTCACAATGGTAGGACTGAGACAAAGTGTTTAGGAAAACTTTTTCATCACACTAGCCTTCATTATTTTTTCTTCTCTGAAAAAGGAACGAGGTCTCTTGTGGACAAAGAAAGTGAGTATCCCACTTTCAGACTTCAAGTTGTGACAGTTAGAATCCCTTTAACTAACCTCTTTCCCTAACCCTTTTTCTCTCTTGTTCTAAAAACTGGCGTGTGTGTGTGTGTGTGTGTGTGTTTTAAGAGAAAGGCCCATGTTCTATAATACATGAGGTTATACAAGAGCAGCACGTCATTGTCATGAATTTATAATTTCTTGCTGTTTGAAAAGGCCCCTTTCTTTTCCCACACCCAAATGACCTCTGAAATAAGACGGGCAGCTTATTATTGTTTTAAAGCTGTCTCATGCAGGCTGGATTCTTTGTACAGATGAGTTTGTCTCCTTGGAATCTGGGAGGGTCTCCACTAATTCCATCGCATGGGGACTTCTGGATCCGTTCCTGTTGGTGGCAATTCTTTACCTACCAAGGGGGATTGAGTTCAAGAGAACAACCAAAAGCCTTTATTTCAGAGTATCCCTGATGACTCTGTTTGGAGATCCAGCTGGATCAACACCATACATCTCGGGGTCGTAATCAAGCAAGGCCTGTTTTAGAGTAATGAGGCTGAGGGCCTTTCCCATGTGGCTCCAAAAGTGTCTCTTGAGGTGACACCCACAGAGGATGCTGAGGGTCTCAGGCAGAGTTAGTCGACACCTTGCTGGCTTCCTTGGGTATCAGCAAAAGTGATGAACAGGAGGTGCGGTGGAACTGGATCCCTGCTTCTTCTACTTGCTGGCATCTGCGGATCCAGGCGGCCTGTATCACTCTGGACCCCAGTCTCTCCTCTGTGGAATGGGGGCCATCATATTCTCCTCCACTGTGGTCTCTAGGATGACATTTAAATTTTAGAGTCAAATATCTCATCTGGTGTCTGCCCCTAACGTGGTCCGCTCCTCTTCTCACTCCTTCCCTTCAGTGCCTTAAAGGAGGCCCGTGGTTTGAAGACGCTGTTTCAGGAGTAGTAATTCCCCCTTTGTTTTTGAAAAAAAACTCATTTCACAAGGGCAGCACTGAGACAAAGTGTTTAGGAAAACTTTTTCATCACACTAGCCTTCATTATTTTTTCTTCTCTGAAAAAGGAACGAGGTCTCTTGTGGACAAAGAAAGTGAGTATCCCACTTTCAGACTTCAAGTTGTGACAGTTAGAATCCCTTTAACTAACCTCTTTCCCTAACCCTTTTTCTCTCTTGTTCTAAAAACTGGCGTGTGTGTGTGTGTGTGTGTGTGTTTTAAGAGAAAGGCCCATGTTCTATAATACATGAGGTTATACAAGAGCAGCACGTCATTGTCATGAATTTATAATTTCTTGCTGTTTGAAAAGGCCCCTTTCTTTTCCCACACCCAAATGACCTCTGAAATAAGACGGGCAGCTTATTATTGTTTTAAAGCTGTCTCATGCAGGCTGGATTCTTTGTACAGATGAGTTTGTCTCCCTTGGAATCTGGGAGGGTCTCCACTAATTCCATCGCATGGGGACTTCTGGATCCGTTCCTGTTGGTGGCAATTCTTTACCTACCAAGGGGGATTGAGTTCAAGAGAACAACCAAAAGCCTTTATTTCAGAGTATCCCTGATGACTCTGTTTGGAGATCCAGCTGGATCAACACCATACATCTCGGGGTCGTAATCAAGCAAGGCCTGTTTTAGAGTAATGAGGCTGAGGGCCTTTCCCATGTGGCTCCAAAAGTGTCTCTTGAGGTGACACCCACAGAGGATGCTGAGGGTCTCAGGCAGAGTTAGTCGACACCTTGCTGGCTTCCTTGGGTATCAGCAAAAGTGATGAACAGGAGGTGCGGTGGAACTGGATCCCTGCTTCTTCTACTTGCTGGCATCTGCGGATCCAGGCGGCCTGTATCACTCTGGACCCCAGTCTCTCCTCTGTGGAATGGGGGCCATCATATTCTCCTCCACTGTGGTCTCTAGGATGACATTTAAATTTTAGAGTCAAATATCTCATCTGGTGTCTGGTGCCCACTAACGTGGTCCGCTCCTCTTCTCACTCCTTCCCTTCAGTGCCTTAAAGGAGGCCCGTGGTTTGAAGACGCCGTTTCAGGAACATTCGCCCTGAACTCACTCCTGTTTCTTAAAATCTATACCCATAAAACGGTGTCAGGGTAGCCTGTGTGCTGAGTTTCCTTCCACCTAAAGTGATGTGTTGTTTGGAGTGAAGAACAGGGACGGGGAGATAACCTGACCACCATCCAAGAAAGGATTCCAGCTGCCCCGGGGAGACCCGTTCTCCAGAGCTTCTTGGCTTCCCACCCCCGGCCCAGGGGAGCCCCCAGCCCGGTCTACCCAGCCTGAAAGAGCCGAGGGTGGGATTCCCGAGTAATTAAAGGGAATTTGGAAGACTGGGATGTCGCGGAATGTTAGATCAGTAGCTTGAACAGCATGTGGTGTTCTTTAGGCAGGCTTCATTGAATCCACACAAAAAAAGAAAGAGGGGCTGCCTGCCGTCTGCTCATTTATCAAACCGTGAAGCTCAACTCTCACTGCTCCACAAAAGTGTTTGACTGTTTGCTGAGTCTTACTCCAGAAATTAAAAGCTGAACAGCCTTAGCAGGGCTGAACCGACCCTGCATTTTGAGACTCCAACTAAATTGCGCTAGGCTTTCAGATTCAGGGACCGGTTGATTATTTGGTGAAAGGGGAGGAGAATAATTTGTAATTTGCAGCCCATAAGAAACACTTAAAAAAAAAAAAGAAAAAAAAGCAGACTCCCTTCCCACAGGTTTTTGTTGTGGCTGGAGGGAGGAGGTGCTGCCTGCAACAGCTTTCTTTGCTCAGAGTGGGAGAAGTCTTGACCTCCAGTGGGGCAGAGAGCGCTGCGGAGCCGGCGGGCCTCTGCCCATCCCCCACCCCCAAAGCGAACAGACTTCCTCTCCTCTTCCTGCTTTATCTGAAATGACCTTCCTCTCTTTTTGGAGGAGGAGAGGATTTGGCCATCAAATCTTTTTAGAGAAAAAGTATTTTCACAATCGGAACTAAAGACGCTAAGGATGCAGATATATGGCTTGGAGACCGTTGTGGTTTAGTCGCTAAGCCGTGTTTGATTCTTTTGTGATCCCACGGACTGTATAGCCCACCAGGCTCCTCTGTCCATGGGATTTCCCAGGCAAGGATACTGGAGTGGCTTGCCGTCTCCTTCTCCAGGGAATCCGCCCTACCCAAGGCTAGAACCCTCATCTCCTGCATTGGCAGGTGGGTTCTCTACCAATGAGTTAAGATACCACAAAAGCCTAAAAGCTAGGTTGATTGAGAATCTTCTGAAGATCCATCAAAACATAGAAAGGTACAGTGCTACCTCTGCCAATAAAGAGAAAGTGCTAGAAGAGGCTCATGGAAGACATAAGAAGGGACACAGAGACATGCTGGCTGAGGTGTTCCTCCCTGGCACTTCTTCACCCATCCAGCCAGTGAAATTCCACTGAGGAGGATGCTCTACCCTCCACCCACCTCCCACCCCTGGCTGACAAAGCTCTAGGTCTGCTCCCTAACTCCCTGGACCCTGCTCTAAGCCTGGAAGATAGGCTGAAGAAGTGTATTACCCTCAAAGATAGATGGAAAAAAACCCTGATGCTCAAATGGAAGAAAAACATAGGTCTTTTTTTTTCTTTTTCGGCTCTTCAATTTAGCACGTTTTTAAAAAGTGATGTGCAGTAGAGACTGAAAAAACATGGTAAAGAAATTTTACTTGAACAAAAAAATAAAAAGTGGTAATACCCTTTGGTACTTCATGGGATTGGGAGGGGAGGAAAACGAGAAAGGAGCCAGAATGAAGACAGGACCTGGCGGGTTTGGACTGGTCTGGAGGCTTCATGGAGAAGTGGTTGAGGTGAGGCGTGCCTGGCAGCAGGAGCAAAAGGAGATGGTGGCAGCGACCCAGGAGTGAGACCACAACCTTGGGGCTGCTGAGGATGGAGAGGCAGGGAGAATCAGGATAGACTGACCACAGAGAGAAGTGGAGCTGGGTCACAGACCGCAGTAGGTAGAGCGGTTTGGAGATGGAAGAGCTCTTTTCGGGTCACAGGATCAGGAAAGTGTGTGGTGGAGGCATCCGGTGCCTGCTGGGCGGTGGGTTTGAGGGCGCAGTGGTGAGGACGGGGAGACGGATGCAGGTGGAGGGCACAGAGGCACAGAGTCCACAAGTTGGGATGCAGTCAGACGATTCAGCTGCACCCAGCAGGGTGACCTGGATGCAGCACAGGGCTCCTGATGGGAAATTTCCAGAGAGAAGATGAAAGGAAAAGGCGGCACTGTGCCGGGGCGTCAGAGCTCCTGGTGAAGGAGCCTCTGTGAGTCAGCTGGCCGCAGAGAATTGTCGAGGCCATTGAGTGGACAGGTCTTGATCTGGATTGTTCCTTCAGTAAATGTACCTGGGGACCTCAGTTATCCAGATAGAAGGATTTTTCGCTTAGTTAGTTGCAGAAGAGAATGGCAGCCCACTCCAGTATTCTTGCATGGAGAATCCCATGGACAGAGGAACCTGGCAGACTACAGGGCTTAGTATTTTCATGAAGCAGAAGGAGTGAAATGCTAGGGAATCGCTGGATTTCCTCTTTACTGGCGGTGGGTAGATGCGACCCCAGAGGAGACGCCAGGCTGCCTGCTGTTGTCGGTCCTCTCCGCGGTTTCCCACCTTCGCTGCATGTTAGGGGGCGGGGCTCTCAGATCCTGCTCATAGCAGAGGCCCCCAGAGCATTCGCACAAGGGTCAGAGTAGAGCGGAAATCTTCCTGGACGTGTAGATGGGAACAGAAACCATTTCCTTCCTCCAACACACCAAGCATGAACAAATGCAGGCATGTGACATGAAAGACAAATTTCTATGAAGAGAAGGAACGAGGGTCTTTGAGGCACTTTGATTCCTCCAGAGGGAACAATACTGTTGTGGGAGAGTGTTGTGTCAGACCGCGTGCGCTCAAATCCCAGGTCTGCATCTTATGAGCTGTGTGGCTTTGTGTGGGTTCCTTAGCCTCTCCAGGCCTCCGTTTACTCATCTGTGCAGAGGAAAGAGCAGTGGAACCCAGCTCCTTGTAACGATTACCTGAGCTAATTCATGCCAAGTGACGGGTACAATGCCTGAGCCAGGCGTTGCCCCCAAGCCCATTGTGCTTAACCAACTCGTCCCCGTGTCCCACTGCTTCCGAACTTCCAAGAAAATAGCAGCTGGGGACATCTAAGGCTTCATGGGCTGGGCCCCAGGGGAAGTGGGGGAGGCTCAGAGAAAGAAAGGAGTTCCTCCGCGGTGAGTGGGAGACAGCGTGGGTTTGGCATTCCAGACAGAGGAACCAGCACGTCCCTGAAACTCAGGGAGCACACTGGGGGGAGAGGCTGTATTTGAGGCTGGGGAGCTAGACTGGGGTCAGTCTCAGAGGGCATCCTGGCCCAGTCTGAGGACGCTGCTGTTTTATCCAATGTGGGTGGTGAGAAGGCACCTGCTGTTTTCAACAAGGAAATGAAATGATAGCACTTGGGGTTTAGAAAGATCCTGCTGGGTAGGCAGCAAGGCTGGAGGCAGGGCAGCCATGTAGGAGGACAGGTCGTGGTCCAGGTGAGAGACCACAGGATCTGGGGCAGTAGTAGGGCATCAGAAGTGGCTGAGTCCATGGATGTCTTGGGTAGAACCACCAGGAAAGGGTTGGGTGGTGTCAGGCAGAGTGGAGTCTGTCCTGCTTCAGTCTTGGATGATTCAGCAGAGGGTGATGCTGATCATAAAGATGGTCAAACTGCATGTATTGTTTCTGTTTAGTTGCTAGGTCATGTTTGACTCTTTTGTGACCCCATGGACTGTATGTAGACTTCCAGGCTCCTCTGTCCACGGAATTCTCCAGGCAAGAATACTGGAGTGCATTGCCATTTCCTACTCCAAGGGATCTTCTGGACCCAGGGAACAAACTCGTGTCTCCTGCACTGGCAGGTGGATTCTTTACCATCTGAGCCACCAGGGAAACCCTCAATATCTACACTTTTTTCTTTTTAAAAAGAGGAGTAAGTAAAACCCATTAGCTCTGGAGGAAATCGTAAGTTAAATTGATTGGTGAATTCACAGTCCCTGTTCCATGACTTGATAATTCCTCCGGAACCTAATGCAAAACATCACATATCGTTGGTTGTATGTTTTCTTGCCTCACAGAGGCAGAATGAGAACAAGGCCTCCTGAAGGCCTGTACTGACCTGACGTCCCCATGGCTCCAGAGTAAATTCATGGGCTGTGGCCCCCAGGGGGACTGCTTCCGAACTTCCAAGAAAATAGCAGCTGGGGACATCTAAGGCTTCATGGGCTGGGCCCCAGGGGAAGTGGGGGAGGCTCAGAGAAAGAAAGGAGTTCCTCCGCGGTGAGTGGGAGACAGCGTGGGTTTGGCATTCCAGACAGAGGAACCAGCACGTCCCTGAAACTCAGGGAGCACACTGGGGGGAGAGGCTGTATTTGAGGCTGGGGAGCTAGACTGGGGTCAGTCTCAGAGGGCATCCTGGCCCAGTCTGAGGACGCTGCTGTTTTATCCAATGTGGGTGGTGAGAAGGCACCTGCTGTTTTCAACAAGGAAATGAAATGATAGCACTTGGGGTTTAGAAAGATCCTGCTGGGTAGGCAGCAAGGCTGGAGGCAGGGCAGCCATGTAGGAGGACAGGTCGTGGTCCAGGTGAGAGACCACAGGATCTGGGGCAGTAGTAGGGCATCAGAAGTGGCTGAGTCCATGGATGTCTTGGGTAGAACCACCAGGAAAGGGTTGGGTGGTGTCAGGCAGAGTGGAGTCTGTCCTGCTTCAGTCTTGGATGATTCAGCAGAGGGTGATGCTGATCATAAAGATGGTCAAACTGCATGTATTGTTTCTGTTTAGTTGCTAGGTCATGTTTGACTCTTTTGTGACCCCATGGACTGTATGTAGACTTCCAGGCTCCTCTGTCCACGGAATTCTCCAGGCAAGAATACTGGAGTGCATTGCCATTTCCTACTCCAAGGGATCTTCTGGACCCAGGGAACAAACTCGTGTCTCCTGCACTGGCAGGTGGATTCTTTACCATCTGAGCCACCAGGGAAACCCTCAATATCTACACTTTTTTTCTTTTTTTAAAAAAGAGGAGTAAGTAAAACCCATTAGCTCTGGAGGAAATCGTAAGTTAAATTGATTGGTGAATTCACAGTCCCTGTTCCATGACTTGATAATTCCTCCGGAACCTAATGCAAAACATCACATATACGTTGGTTGTATGTTTTCTTGCCTCACAGAGGCAGAATGAGAACAAGGCCTCCTGAAGGCCTGTACTGACCTGACGTCCCCATGGCTCCAGAGTCTCGGACCAGAGTCTGGGGGCCAAGGGCCAGACACTGCTGTTCGCCTTGTGGACATTATGTGACACACCACTTGGATAAACATTTAGAAAGATTTCAGAACTTTGTCCATTCTCTTAAATTAAGTAAGAATAAAGCTTATCAGTCAAAAAAAGTCTACACATTGCTTGCAAGGACTGAACTATTTTTTAAACAGAAAAACACACAGTATGACATTCTAAGAGATTTTTTGGTGCTTCTTTCAGGATTGTCTTGAACGTCCTTGTCCATGAAAAATATTTCTAGTAAGGAGAGCCTTTTCTATTTGCAAATAGAAGTCAATTTTGTACACAGCATGTTCTATAAAAATCTTTTTATTCTATCCACCATCCTACTACCCTAATAAATAACTGTTTTAATGTTTTCATTCCTGTATTTGAACAAAACTTAATTACAACCCTAGCATAAATGTTGTTTGATGTCTGCTCTTTCCATTAACATTATGTCATAAGCATGTTCTGTGTTATAACATAGATTTTGTTCCCATAAGATTCTATTGGGTGGATATATAATCATTTATTTAGCCTGTTGCCTGTCATTCTGCATTTCTGTTGTTTCCAGTTTTTCAGTCTCAGTAGTAGCCCTGCACAGAACTTTTCCTCATTTTAGATTATTTCCTTGGAATTAATAGAATAAAAAGTGTGAATATTTTGTGGCATTTGATATATATTGGTAAAAATGCTTCTCAGATGTCTTGTACTAGTAACTATATTATCAGCAGTCGACGAGCCTTTCAGTTTTTCCACCCCCTCGACAGCCATCAGTATCATTGTTTTCAAAATGTCTGCTGATATCAGGACATTAAACACGACACCTTACTGTTGTGCCCATTGCATAGAGAAATTTCCCAGACTGAAAAAAATTATTTCTGCTTTTCCTAAGCCACTGATGTCTATTTATCTTATGAATGGGCTTCCCTGGTGGCTCAGTGGTAAAGAATCCATCTGCCAATGAAGGAGACACAGATTCCATTCCCGAGTCAGGAAGACCCTCTAGAAAAGGAAATGGCAACTCCAGTATTCCCAGGGGAATCCCATGACAGAGCAGCCTACAGTCCATAGGGTTGAAAAATTCAGGCACGACTTAGTTACTAAACAACTATCTTATGAATACTTACTAACTAACTAACCTTACTGTATTATTTTCTTTGCTTGAGTAACTAGAAAACTCAGAACCCAGATCATAGCTTACTTTTAACTAACGTGAGGGACCCCTGGATCTGGCTCTACACTTCCTGTACTTTCCCCTCCATCTCTGCTGGAGTGACTCTAGCTGTTTAGTATTAGACCCTGGGTACAGCTGCTTCACATCTTGTCTCTGAAACCCGTCACATGATGAGGATCTGGAGGGCATCCTTGGCCAGAGTTAATGTAAGTGACCCAAAGGGACAAGGCCACTAGAGCCTGGTGTGGTCTTAGGCTGCATGATGAACAGTGTCAGAGAGCCCTGTCACTAACCCCCGGGGTCAAACCCCATGCAGAGTGCTACATTGCCTTGGGATGCAACAATTTTTTAAAATTGAAATATAGTTGATTTTACAATATTGTATTAATATCAGCCATACAGTATCAGATTCAGATGTGTGGTGTATATCTATATCTATATCTATATCTATCTATATCTATCTATATATAGATAGATAGATATATAATATGTAGTTTTAGATTCTTTTCCATTATAGTTTATTACAAGGTATTGAATAAAATTCCTTCTGCTATACAGTAAATCCTTGCAGTTTTGTGCATCTATTAATCCCATTATCCTAATTTATCTCTCCTCTTCTTTCATAACCATAAATTTGTTTTCAATCTTTGTTTCTGTTTTATAAGTAAGTTCATTTGTACTATTTTTTTAGATTCCATGAATAAGTGATATCATATACTATTTGTCTTTGATTTACCTCATTTAGTACAATAGTCTCTAGGTCCATCCATGTTGTTGCAAATGGCAATATCGCATTCTTTGTTATGGTCAAGTAATATTCCATTGTGTCTATACTACGTCTTCTCAAATCAGTTTTCTGGGAGTGGGCACTTGGGTTGTTTCCATATCTTGGCTAGTATAAATAGTGCTGCTATGAACATTGGGCAGGGTGCGTGTATCTTTTTGAATCAGGGTTTTCATACTTTGGGGTTGAGAGGGATGTAGGCAAAGTGAGAAGCTCATGTTCCTGACTTACAGGAGTTGGGATTAAAAAGACAAGGGTATGTTATTTCAAAAGTGACACCCTCAAAGAATTCAAAGAATTATTGCATTGTTTTGTTCCGTATCATCACTATGAGATTACTTTTTAGGTGCCCCTTTTTTTACTTCCCAAAGTGGTATCCTGTTGTTATCTCATTAGATTCTCTAACCATCCTTGTGAGGAATTCAGCTTTTTCACCCATTTTCAAATAAGGAAATCCTGTGCTGTCCATCCTCCACCCTGGTGATGGTCAGCAGCTTCGTGACACACAGAAATAATCAGTCTTCGTGCTACCTGTTCCAGATTTTCAGTTTCTCTCTCATTTGTCCACTTCTTTCCACCCTGCGGGTGCCGGTTTAGTTGAGGCCACCAGCCTCTATCCCTCTAATGAGGAGAGAACCACAGAAGAGCCCAAGTCCGCAGATGTTGGAGGAGCAAACCAAGGCACAGAGAGGTTAGCTACATGTCCAGGTTCACGCGGGGCCACAGTAAATGTTTTTTGAATGAATAAGCACATTGATCAGTGAGGCAGCTGGTGTGGATATGGATGGAAGAGGGTGTGAATGGACCAGCAGAGATGAATCCCCACCTCCAGGAAGATGCTTATAGCTCAAGCCCTGCCAGTGGGAGATCAGCAACAGCATCTCTCACGTTGGATAGTGTGCAGACTTGCTCTCTTTGACCATGACTGCCTGCTCGATGTTGAATTAGAACGGAAAGGGAAAGTGTTAGTCGCTTAATCCTGTCTGACTCTTTGGAATTCTCCACATAAGAATACTGGAGTGGGTTGTCATTTCCTTCTCTAGGGGCCCTTTCCTGACCCAGGGATCAAAGTCCGCCGGGTCTCCTGCATGGCAGGCAGATTCTTTACACGCTGAGGTGGGAAGGGAGCTAGAAGAATGAGGCTAGAGTTAAAAGTCCCTGGAAATAAAAAAGAATGAATGAGTCATCAGGATAATCACTGGTAACAACGGGTAAGGTTTATTGAGTACTTAGTAAGTGCCAGGCCCTGTTGCAAATAAATTTCACAAAGATTTTCCGAGGCAGGGGTTATTATTATTCCCATTGTACAAATGAAGAAGCTGAGTCATTCGAATGTTAAATAACTTGCCCAAGGGCCCCCAAATAACGTATGGCTGAGCTGAGATCTAATCTAAGTAAACCTAGTTCCAGAGCCTTTGCGGAGAAATCCCTGCAGTCCTGCCTGTTCACAAACACCCTCATTGTAAACACAATAGTTGATTCTGTTTTCACCTTGGCAGACGAACCCTCCAACTAGGTTTCTGGCAAATCTATGTCCTTGTCCTGGGCAGCAGCAATTAGCATTGTCCACTCAGCCAGTGAGCAAAGGTGGCTCCCCAGACCAGGCGTCAGGTTTCATGCCTTCATTCAACAAACACGGATTGAGCTCTCTTCACCTGTACCTGGGACCAGGTCCCTGATCTCCCGGAGCTTGTGCTCAGGTAGAAGAAGATATAATTAAGCACTCAGGAAGGACGTGCTCAAGACAACCTCAGAGAATGCAAAGTGGGGGGAAAGATGGAAAGCAGAGTCACGTGATGGAGAGGGGTGGGGGGGGTCTGCTGGTGTCACCCTGCGGCTGCTGGACAGAGAAGGCGTCTAGGCAGAAGGATCTTGTCCAGAGGCTCGACTGTGGTAGGAGAGGGAGCTGATACTGTGAGGATCTGGGTGAAAATTGCATTCCAGACAGAAGGAACTGCAGGACTAAGGCCCTGACTGGGGAGCAAGCCTACTATGTTTCAGAGATGAGAAAAAAGCCTGTGTGACTGGGATGGAGTGAGTGAGGGTGAGAGTCAGGAGAGGAAGGCCAGGAGGTGAGCAGGCGCTCCGGAGGCTGAGGTGGAGGGGCTGGTTCCAGGTGCAGTGCGAGCTGTCGGAGAGATGCGAACAGGCAAGCGCAGGCTCTGGATCCACGCGTGCAGTGCCTGCGCTGTGAGAAGGAGGGGAGGCCGAGTGACCACGTGAGACCCTTAGGCATCCCCAGCCCCGCCGTCCCTCTGGCACTCCCTTCCTGCCTCCCCAACACCAGTGATGGTCTCAGGGTCCTGTCGGACTCCTCATACATCCTTGCAACCCAGGGCCTATGCTTTCCCCCGTTCTGTACCTCACCGTTTGTGAACCCCGTCATGCTCCCAGCCTTTCCTGATGGGTAACGGATTCTTGTGTTGACTTGCAGATCATAAGGCAGCAGTTTCCTCAGTTAACCACCAGGAGACTCGGGACCCGCGGACAGTCAAAGTAAGCACCAGCGGCTTTCCCACCTGCAGAGCGTGCGTGCAGGGGCCTCCGGAGGCCCAGGTCCGGGGGGCATCTCATCCCGAGCTCCGTCCGGGGAAGAGTCTGTGTCTGGTGGGAGCGGCCCCCTCTCCCAGGAGCCCTGACAGAGATCGTGCCCAAAAAATAGGCCAGCTGCTTAAAGGAATCTGACTTGGTGCCCGCCTGCCTTTAGGTGGTGGTGTAACGTAGTCTTGGGTGTCTTCTAAGCGCAGCACCCTGTGGCCTCTTGACCTGTCTCCAGGTTAGTCAGGTTACTTTGAGACAGAGAAGGCAATCGATCCCAGTCCCTGCAATGGAGATGGGCTGAGAGATCCAGCCATCTTGGTTCCCTGAGGCCTATGGCTTCCCAGTCATCCATCTGTCAACTACTCCCCCAGTGTTTGCTTCTCATTTTCTGGGTGTCAGACAATGGTGACACCATTGGTGTCTTACCAATGGTGGTAAGTGCTGGGGACACCTGAGCAAACAGGCCCCTGCCCTCCTGGATGGAGCCTATATTCTCCAGGGGAAGGCACGTGAGAAACGATCATCAGATTGTGAAGAGGGTTTCCCTAGACAATCACAAAAAGATGACCTGGTCTAGAAAGGGTAGCTTGGGAAGGCCTTACCAAAGAGGTGACCCAGGGAGTGAGAAGGCTGTGTAGACACCTCTTTCCCAGGTGAGAGTGAAGAGGAAGGGGATCTCTGCCTATCCTGCCCAGGCTTCACTAAAAATCTGGATTTATAAAGAAATCATCCAGAAGAGTATGTCAAAATATTGTTGGAAGTGCCTAGGTGTTCCATGAAGAAGGTCTGTTGTCCTTGAAGTTTGGTAAGCACTAAGCTAAACAGGGTCCTTTATGCAGGACTTGTCAGAACCTTTATTGTGTTCCTCTACATGGTGACTCCACTAGGGGGTGCCTTGTTGTGCAGCGTTTCTAAATATTTTGACCATGGTGGGTAGCAGATCAACACATACTTATAAAATAATGAAACTTTTTGTTGGAAACAACAGCCACATTTAGGACCTGTAAGACTTGTCACCAAAAGTGTTTCAGAAAACAGCACATCCGATACTGTCCCCCTCATCCCACCCCTGACCACCCCTGGACAGCATATTCCCATCCCCACCAAGGCAGGGTTTAACTTTGGAGCCAAGTGAGGTAAAGAAAGTGGAAAATGGATGACCAAACTGGGGGAAATACTTTTTAGTAAAGGTCTGAAAATAAGACGATTTTTTTTTTCATGTGGCTCAGAAGTTCTAGGGACAATTTTTAAAGAGACTTACAGAAAAATTTTGAGCCAGGGGTATTTTGGAATAAATTTCTGATAATTTTTCAGCATGACTCCTCTGAAGAACAAATTTCATTCATAATGAAGAATTCAAGTATTTGTTTAAAAATGAGTTTTCAGGGCTTCCTGGTGGTCCAGGGGGAAGGCGATCCCAGCCATGGGCTTGTTCCCTGAGGCCTATGGCTTCCCAGTCATCCATCTGTCAACTACTCCCCCAGTGTTTGCTTCTCATTTTCTGGGTGTCAGACAATGGTGACACCATTGGTGTCTTACCAATGGTGGTAAGTGCTGGGGACACCTGAGCAAACAGGCCCCTGCCCTCCTGGATGGAGCCTATATTCTCCAGGGGAAGGCACGTGAGAAACGATCATCAGATTGTGAAGAGGGTTTCCCTAGACAATCACAAAAAGATGACCTGGTCTAGAAAGGGTAGCTTGGGAAGGCCTTACCAAAGAGGTGACCCAGGGAGTGAGAAGGCTGTGTAGACACCTCTTTCCCAGGTGAGAGTGAAGAGGAAGGGGATCTCTGCCTATCCTGCCCAGGCTTCACTAAAAATCTGGATTTATAAAGAAATCATCCAGAAGAGTATGTCAAAATATTGTTGGAAGTGCCTAGGTGTTCCATGAAGAAGGTCTGTTGTCCTTGAAGTTTGGTAAGCACTAAGCTAAACAGGGTCCTTTATGCAGGACTTGTCAGAACCTTTATTGTGTTCCTCTACATGGTGACTCCACTAGGGGGTGCCTTGTTGTGCAGCGTTTCTAAATATTTTGACCATGGTGGGTAGCAGATCAACACATACTTATAAAATAATGAAACTTTTTGTTGGAAACAACAGCCACATTTAGGACCTGTAAGACTTGTCACCAAAAGTGTTTCAGAAAACAGCACATCCGATACTGTCCCCCTCATCCCACCCCTGACCACCCCTGGACAGCATATTCCCATCCCCACCAAGGCAGGGTTTAACTTTGGAGCCAAGTGAGGTAAAGAAAGTGGAAAATGGATGACCAAACTGGGGGAAATACTTTTTAGTAAAGGTCTGAAAATAAGACGATTTTTTTTTTCATGTGGCTCAGAAGTTCTAGGGACAATTTTTAAAGAGACTTACAGAAAAATTTTGAGCCAGGGGTATTTTGGAATAAATTTCTGATAATTTTTCAGCATGACTCCTCTGAAGAACAAATTTCATTCATAATGAAGAATTCAAGTATTTGTTTAAAAATGAGTTTTCAGGGCTTCCCTGGTGGTCCAGTGGGTGAAGAGTCCGCCTTACAGTGCAAGGGGCACCAGTTAGATCCTTGGCCTGGGAAGATCCCATGTGCCACAGAGCGGCTGGACCGGTGTGTCCAATTTTGAACCAGTGGTCTGGAGCACATATGCCTAGAGCCAATGCTCTGCAATGAAAGAGACTACTGCAGTGGGAGCCCCACACAGGCCAAAGAATAAAAAAGATGGATGAAAATAAATTTTAAAAAAACAATAAAAGAGATTCCCCAAATTTTTTTAACAACAAGTTTTCAGCCCTGGTAAGAGTGTGGAGTAGAAAAGCCGGATTCTTTCTTATTTGCTTGCTAGTGAGCACATGATTGGCACACCAGGGCAATTCAAACCACAGATAAGTAGATGGTTGGAAGGCTATTGAAATGAATGCAAAGAAATTATTTTTCTCCAGCCCATGGTCTTTTTAGCATTCCTGGCTCCAATATATTGCTGTCCATGTCTGAGATCAAAGAGTATAAACAGATAGTAAAGATAGACAGATGGTAAAGAAAGGCAGTAAAAACAGTAAAAATAGACAATTTCCCATCCTATGTAAACTCAGAAAGTTTCCCTCTGTCTACAGGTAAGAGCCTGCTTTTGTTTTATTGTTTTCTTTATCTTTGAACTAGAGGTTGGCAAATGGGGGCAATATTTTCTTTAAAAATTCCGTTGCATGGTGTCCTCCCCATAAGGATCCTCCACGGTTGGTCACAACTTCAACCAACTGAAAGGCAGTAAGAAGCTCTTGTCCCCATCATGCCAATTGACCTTACAGAGGCACAGTCGTGTCTGACTCCTTGTGACTCTGGAGACTGTAGCCTGCCAGGCTCCTTCGTTCACAGAATTCTCCAGGCAAGATGACTGCAGTGGGTGGTCACGGCCTCCTCCAGGGGATCTTCCCAACCCAGGGATTGAACCCACATCTCCTGTGGCTCCTGCAGATCTTTCACCTCTGAACCACCAGGGAAGCCCCTTATAGAGACAATCCCTCAGCACATTTTCCTTGGCAGAATGGATCGGGGTTAGGAGAGGGTGCTGGTGGAGCGTATGTTGACCTGAAATAAAAAGCTTACAGACCTGAATAAAAACCTGAGAGGGGATCAGAGCACTAGCTTCACTGCAGTTGCCAGTTCTAGCAGTCTACTCTAATAATCAAGAAGTGGTCAGATCTTAGCATGTTACCATCTTGAGCGTAAGAAAGAACAAGGGGGGACTTTGTAAAGTTAGGGAGTCATGTCATAACTGCCCTCCCGCCTGGAGGGGCTCCAAGAGCAAACGGAACCCCCTCCACCCTCCTGTGCCCACCCAAGGAGTACATTCCAGGTGGAGAGGCAGTTATGACAGTTGGGAAGTAGAAGGCCAGATGCCAGAGATTAGCTCAGCACAAGGAAGAACTTTCTGATCACTCTACCGACCGAAAATGAACTGGGCTGCCCTTGGAGGGTCCCAGTTCTTCATCCCAAGAGGCATTCAGATAGAGGCACAATGCCCACTCAGCGGAAGTATCGGAGAATGGTATCTGGCGTGGAGAGGGAGCGGGGAGAGGGAAAGTTACCCGTGCCCACCTCTCCCCTCCCCAGGAAGCCCCTCCCAGAACGCAGTGTTCGCTCCTTAGTGTTCTTTCCTGGCTGTCACCAGCAGGAAGGAGTAGTTAGCACATTGTACAGCATGTCTGAAATCGAGGTCCAGAATGACTTCCATTAATATTGCCACATGATTGTACCAATCGGCCCTGGACCTGGGAGTCTGTATTTTAATATGTTTTGTAGGTGACTCTTGTTAGTCAAGTTTGAGAATCTCTGGCTTTTCGTCAAAAGCACTTTTAGAGGTTCAAGTCCTTGCCTCTACTGCTGACTTGCCGGATGATCTTGGGTGTCTTACTTAAATTCTCGGGATCTTAGTTTCTTAGTCTGAAATATGGGAATAATTATTAGTTCCAGCCTCCCAGAGGCTATGTGAAATGAGATCAGGTAATGTGCGTTAAAGCACTTAGCACCTTGTTAGCTGCTGTGTTTCAAACAGTGGATAATAACAGTCTCAGATAATACCCCCTTTTTAGAACCACCAGGGAAGCCCCTTATAGAGACAATCCCTCAGCACATTTTCCTTGGCAGAATGGATCGGGGTTAGGAGAGGGTGCTGGTGGAGCGTATGTTGACCTGAAATAAAAAGCTTACAGACCTGAATAAAAACCTGAGAGGGATCAGAGCACTAGCTTCACTGCAGTTGCCAGTTCTAGCAGTCTACTCTAATAATCAAGAAGTGGTCAGATCTTAGCATGTTACCATCTTGAGCGTAAGAAAGAACAAGGGGGGACTTTGTAAAGTTAGGGAGTCATGTCATAACTGCCCTCCCGCCTGGAGGGGCTCCAAGAGCAAACGGAACCCCCTCCACCCTCCTGTGCCCACCCAAGGAGTACATTCCAGGTGGAGAGGCAGTTATGACAGTTGGGAAGTAGAAGGCCAGATGCCAGAGATTAGCTCAGCACAAGGAAGAACTTTCTGATCACTCTACCGACCGAAAATGAACTGGGCTGCCCTTGGAGGGTCCCAGTTCTTCATCCCAAGAGGCATTCAGATAGAGGCACAATGCCCACTCAGCGGAAGTATCGGAGAATGGTATCTGGCGTGAGAGGGAGCGGGGAGAGGGAAAGTTACCCGTGCCCACCTCTCCCCTCCCCAGGAAGCCCCTCCCAGAACGCAGTGTTCGCTCCTTAGTGTTCTTTCCTGGCTGTCACCAGCAGGAAGGAGTAGTTAGCACATTGTACAGCATGTCTGAAATCGAGGTCCAGAATGACTTCCATTAATATTGCCACATGATTGTACCAATCGGCCCTGGACCTGGGAGTCTGTATTTTAATATGTTTTGTAGGTGACTCTTGTTAGTCAAGTTTGAGAATCTCTGGCTTTTCGTCAAAAGCACTTTTAGAGGTTCAAGTCCTTGCCTCTACTGCTGACTTGCCGGATGATCTTGGGTGTCTTACTTAAATTCTCGGGATCTTAGTTTCTTAGTCTGAAATATGGGAATAATTATTAGTTCCAGCCTCCCAGAGGCTATGTGAAATGAGATCAGGTAATGTGCGTTAAAGCACTTAGCACCTTGTTAGCTGCTGTGTTTCAAACAGTGGATAATAACAGTCTCAGTCAAGCTAGGGATGTCATGCGGGGCCTAACCCAGCAGGCTTGTTGATCCCAAAGAGATGTGCAGGAGAATGATCAGTGGTGTTTGTTTCAGTGCTGACTCCAGGGCCCTATTCCCTGTTCTGGGAAGGGGCCTTGGAATTTGTATTTTTATTTAGATTCCGTCAGTGGCTCTGACAAACATTAACATTTGCAGCTGTGTTTTCTAATGCAACCCAGTGGCTCTGTGGTCAGACCGACCCACTTCCTCCCCTAAATAGCTGTATGACCTTGAGCAAGTTACTTAAGCTTTCTTGCCTCCAACTCTCCTCTGTAGAAAGGCTATAATAATCCCCACTTCATAGAATATTTTTACAAATTAATGTAGGGAAAGCACTTTCCAAAGTGCCTAGCACACCACAAGTGCTTGATAGATGGTTGCTAAAATCCAAGCAAAACGCAGCCTCCTTCCCTCATTAGTCTCAATTGAAAACACTGCTATTATTAAGCCCTTCCTGAGTTAATAAAAGGTTCTGGTCTTTGTTTTCCATTCAGTGTCAACTGAAACACTGAGTTTAACTTTTTAAGATATAGTTGTGTAAGACTGCCATTTATTGATTAAGAAAAACATAGGTCACGTGAATTTTTGTTGGTGGTAGTTGGCAGGCATGAACGTACATGTCTTCTTGGGTCCCTGCAGAGGGGGACATTCAGATGCTGTGCCTCTGGGATCACACTTGGCTAGATATAAGAGATTAAGTACAAATGGAAAATTTTTCATCCCACTTTCTGCTTTGCAAAGTATTTGACTGAACATTTTCTGTAGGAGGCAATTTTGGTTATTTTTACCTGTCTGATTGATGGCTGGCAACATGGAACATTGTTTTAATTCTAGATTTCTCAGATGTTGAGCCTCACAGGGGAGTTAACTCTTCTAGCTCAGGGAGGAGGGGTCCAGCTATCCTTGGCCTTGGGCTCGCATGGCTCAGGATCCCCCACCCGATAAGGGTACATATGGGTCTCTCTTTTCTTTACGGCCCAGGTACCATTACTATGGCATCGCAGTGAAGGAAAGCTCCCAGTATTATGATGTGATGTATTCCAAGAAAGGAGCCGCCTGGGTGAGCGAGACAGGCAAGAAAGAAGTGAGCAAGCAGACGGTGGCGTATTCACCCCGGTCCAAACTTGGAACGTTGCTGCCAGAGTTTCCGAATGTCAAAGATCTAAACCTACCGGCCAGCCTGCCAGAGGAGAAGGTGAGCATGCCTGCAGGGCTGCTAGCGTGGGCTGTTTCTCACTCTCTTTCTCTCTCACACACACACACACACACACACACCACACTCACTTGCATAAGCAAACTAAGTTTGTATGAAACGTATATCTGTGTTCTCAAAAAGAACACTTGTAAAGGAATGCTTTAAATCTAAAAACTAGACAAATCCTTATTTTTCTCAACCAACTTCCTGTACCATAATTTTGGGAAAAATGGAGCTAGAGATGCAGTTCTTTTTGCTAAGCAGATTCCAGAGAATTTCCAAAGGTCTTTTTGTGATTTGGGCCAAAGCACCTCTTCTTATAGATACAGGCTGGGTGTTAACTCTTCAGAATCTCAGCTGATGAGAATGTAATCCAGGAGGCCTTACTGAATTCTACAGTGTTCCAGGCACTGCACTAAATGCTTGATACACAAGCATGAATAATATCCTATTTTAAGGCCACAGGTTCAGCGGGTAGAGATGGGGCAAAGAGAGAAACCTGTGCCTTCCATACAACAGGGTGAGTGCTCTGAGAAGCATTCTGGTGCCATGGGAGCACAGAGGAGGGAGCTGAGGGTCCGAGGCCCGCCCCCCCCCCCCTAAGAAAAATGAATTTTGATGGGGCTTTGCAGGCTACAAAGGAGTTAGGCAACTTTCATCCCCTCAACAGAGAACACATGACTTGAAATTCCAAGGGCAGCAGTAACACGTATTAATGTATGCCTTTATTGTTGACCCCTCCCCATGCCCACAGGTTTCTACCTTCATTATGATGTACAGAACCCACTGTCAGAGAATACTGGACACTGTAATAAGGGCCAACTTTGATGAGGTAGGTCAACCCGTGTGGAGCTGTGGAGACTCTGCATTCAGTGATTACAATAGCAGCAGCTTCTGTTTCATGAGCTCTGACTCATGTCCAGGTCTCTGGAAGCCCTCTGTGTATTTTAGTTCTCTTAATCCTCACAGTGGTCCCAGGAAGCAGGCATGTCACTACCCTACCTTACAGAGTCTCTGTGTGAGCAGCAGTGAGCCTTCCTATCTCGTTGCTCTAGCCAGTGCACGGTCTCCTGCCCAGATGGCCTACTGGGAGCCCAGTTTGGTCAAGGTGTCATAACACCCAGAATTATACATTCAGAAAAACTAAAGGAAAGCTTTTCTATACTTTGGGTTTAACCTTTTCCTGAGGCTTGTACACGTCCGTGCATCTGGAGCTGGTTGCCCTCCATTCTCAAGGTCTCGTGCCCACGTCCATCTACCACTGCCCGTAGAGGCCATCTTTGAATACAAACAATGTAAGAGTTTAATTTTTATTTTAGAATAGTACAATTAGAGAACAGAGAGAAGAAATAAGAGAGGACTGAAGCACTGGGTATATAACCCAAGAGACAATAAAATCTTTTGCCTAAAACACCATCCAAGAGAACCCTCCAAAAGGATGGCAGGAAACTACACATTTCACCCTATAAACCTGAGGCCTTTCCGTTTTAAGAAAATGCCTTTTAGGCAAAAGTAAAAACAAACAAAACCACCTGGGTTCAGGTATGGACGTTCAATTTGAGGGAACGTAACCTAGTCTGTGAATGGGGCTATAAAAATCAGTGTTATTGATGAAAAAGATGCTGGAGCTTCTGTGCATGTGTGTTTTGGGGGGTGACTGTGCTGTTCGAGAGGGAGAGGTGAGGATGAGTACAGCAGTGAAGGCTTGTTGAGCATTTGCCAGCCCCGTGCTGCTTCCTGCTTACTGTTTCCTCTGGAACCTGGGGCAGCAGGAATGGTACCACCATATGCAAGCCGCCATTTTGTTCATAGACACAGTGCCAGAAGAGGGACTCTTTGTCTTGCTCTTGACTTTCAGCCCCTAGGTTTTTAAATCTCTCAAATTCCTTGTTCAGCTATTGAAGTAGATTTTTTTTTTAAAGAAAACTCACTGCTTTCTCTCATACTGTGGCTGGGCTGTGCCTTACGTATCATAGACCCCTGAGATCCAGGTAAATCATGACTCAGGACTGGTTAAGACAACACTGGCTTCTGTAACAAATGAGCCTCAAGTGGCCACACAGCTTGACAATAGAGGTCACAGTCCAAAGGGGACGCTCTCAGTTGGATGGCTGGTTGCTGGTCATGGTTCAGGGGCCCAGGCTCCTCCTACCTTGTGGCTGCCCCCTGCCCTGGAACCTTGGCATCTTCTCTCTTCAGCTGATGGATGAATTATACATTCAGAAAAACTAAAGGAAAGCTTTTCTATACTTTGGGTTTAACCTTTTCCTGAGGCTTGTACACGTCCGTGCATCTGGAGCTGGTTGCCCTCCATTCTCAAGGTCTCGTGCCCACGTCCATCTACCACTGCCCGTAGAGGCCATCTTTGAATACAAACAATGTAAGAGTTTAATTTTTATTTTAGAATAGTACAATTAGAGAACAGAGAGAAGAAATAAGAGAGGACTGAAGCACTGGGTATATAACCCAAGAGACAATAAAATCTTTTGCCTAAAACACCATCCAAGAGAACCCTCCAAAAGGATGGCAGGAAACTACACATTTCACCCTATAAACCTGAGGCCTTTCCGTTTTAAGAAAATGCCTTTTAGGCAAAAGTAAAAACAAACAAAACCACCTGGGTTCAGGTATGGACGTTCAATTTGAGGGAACGTAACCTAGTCTGTGAATGGGGCTATAAAAATCAGTGTTATTGATGAAAAAGATGCTGGAGCTTCTGTGCATGTGTGTTTTGGGGGGTGACTGTGCTGTTCGAGAGGGAGAGGTGAGGATGAGTACAGCAGTGAAGGCTTGTTGAGCATTTGCCAGCCCCGTGCTGCTTCCTGCTTACTGTTTCCTCTGGAACCTGGGGCAGCAGGAATGGTACCACCATATGCAAGCCGCCATTTTGTTCATAGACACAGTGCCAGAAGAGGGACTCTTTGTCTTGCTCTTGACTTTCAGCCCCTAGGTTTTTAAATCTCTCAAATTCCTTGTTCAGCTATTGAAGTAGATTTTTTTTTTAAAGAAAACTCACTGCTTTCTCTCATACTGTGGCTGGGCTGTGCCTTACGTATCATAGACCCCTGAGATCCAGGTAAATCATGACTCAGGACTGGTTAAGACAACACTGGCTTCTGTAACAAATGAGCCTCAAGTGGCCACACAGCTTGACAATAGAGGTCACAGTCCAAAGGGGACGCTCTCAGTTGGATGGCTGGTTGCTGGTCATGGTTCAGGGGCCCAGGCTCCTCCTACCTTGTGGCTGCCCCCTGCCCTGGAACCTTGGCATCTTCTCTCTTCAGCTGATGGATGGGGAAAAGGATTAGAGGGATTCCTCCCTTTTAAACTTGTTGACTTGTTCGCCCAGAGATAAAATGCATCACTTTTGCCCATATTCCTTTGGCCACAGCTGGTCTCATGGCCGTGCCTTGAGGTAAGAGGAGCTGGGAAGTGCGACCCCTCTTGGGGCATCAGCTTATCAACTAGAGGAGACCTAGTGGCTAGCTGTCCCTCTCAGCTGTAATGACTCACAGTAAAACTGGTGACAGGCCTCCCTCGCGTTCCTCTCTAGATTTACACATCTCAAAACTGACATCATCTCACTGCATTGAATTCTATTCATTAATTCCAACACTTTGGGGGCATCTAAAGGTGCTCTAGATCCCAGGAATGGGGTGATAAGACACAGCCTGGAGGGGAACAAAAGGCATGCACACCAGTGGTGTGCAAATATGTGGTGAGAGGTCCGGAAAGTTTGTGAGGGCTCACATGCCCCTGTGGGAAAAGGGCCAGACGTGGATTCAAGACGTGGCTCAATTCCTTATTCTGGAAATGAAGATAAAGCTAGCATCCCTGCCTATCCAATTCACAGGCTTACTGGACGGAGGAGGTGAAATGGTGCCTGGTACAAGGTCATACAAATGCTTGCTCTTATCAATCTGTTCATCAGAGAGTAAGAGCGGTCACACAGTTGGTGAGTTCTTGGTCACCTAACACTGCTGGTCCAGTATTCTTGGTACCCCACTGGCAGGGGTGTTTGATGACTGTTTTTGTGATGACTGATGAAAATATGGTTCGTTCTATGCACACACAAAAGAAGGAAGGGGGGCATTTTACCTCTGATGGGCATGGCTTTCTTCCTACAGCTGAAAGAGGTCATTGGTAAATCGATGGTGGGTGTCTCTGGTACACTTTGATGATAGAGTTAGTTTCAGATCCTCAAGACCTTTAATATCCCTTGAGGTCACAATGTATGTTAGTATCTTAAATTACCCTGCTGCTTGTTCACTGTTTGTCTCCTCTCACCAGAAGACAAGCCCTTGAGGCAGGGATATGGTTTACTACTGTATCCAGGTCAGCTCTACTCTTAGGCTCTCAGTACATGTTTCTTGGGTGGGTGAGTAGACGGATGGATGGATGGATGAAAAACTGCCACAGAGTGAATAGCATTATCAGGAGAGTGCGAAGAACCCAAGTCTGCATGGAGGGGCGCTTCCTACCAAGCCTTCTCCAAACTCCATTGTGCGAACAGCTGTAGAATCTGATAGTCCTGTGTCTAGCCTGTGACCTTGAGGAGGGCACTTAACTTCTCTGAGTCTTAGTTTCTTTTGCTGTAAAATGGAGAGAATAGCTATGTCTACCTCACAGTGAATTTGTGATGATTACATGGAAACCGTATAGGTAAAGTGTCTAATTTCAAACTCAGAGCTTAATAACTGCCGGCTGTTGTTCTCTCAAGTCCTTTCTAACACTGTAGCAATGAAGCCCCCCCATGACTGGAAGCCGTTAGATATGTTTCCACAAGGTACCAATATATCAGGACTAAACTAAATAAGGACATGGAAAAGAAACAGACAACTTACTTAGGCGTTCTTAAGGAAATCACCTTCTGATGCTTTATTCGGTAGAGAGGAAAAGAGCTGAGAGTTCAAGGGATGGAAGTAGGTAACCCAGAAAATTTGTTTTAAATATTCATTTAAAATTGTTTACCTCTGATTCCCTCACCATTTTTGCTTATGAGAAATATGGGGAACTTCTTCCTTCTGTCTAATTATATTTCCATTTGCTAACTGCCTTCATGATGCCAAGCATTCTATAAATTATCTTGGTACCTCACTGCTAGCTTGGTCCACTGGGGTGTTTGTTTTTTCTGTGAATTTTCTTATGCACACACAAAAGAAGGAAGGGGGCATTTTACCTCTGATGGGCATGGCTTTCTTCCTACAGCTGAAAGAGGTCATTGGTAAATCGATGGTGGGTGTCTCTGGTACACTTTGATGATAGAGTTAGTTTCAGATCCTCAAGACCTTTAATATCCCTTGAGGTCACAATGTATGTTAGTATCTTAAATTACCCTGCTGCTTGTTCACTGTTTGTCTCCTCTCACCAGAAGACAAGCCCTTGAGGCAGGGATATGGTTTACTACTGTATCCAGGTCAGCTCTACTCTTAGGCTCTCAGTACATGTTTCTTGGGTGGGTGAGTAGACGGATGGATGGATGGATGAAAAACTGCCACAGAGTGAATAGCATTATCAGGAGAGTGCGAAGAACCCAAGTCTGCATGGAGGGGCGCTTCCTACCAAGCCTTCTCCAAACTCCATTGTGCGAACAGCTGTAGAATCTGATAGTCCTGTGTCTAGCCTGTGACCTTGAGGAGGGCACTTAACTTCTCTGAGTCTTAGTTTCTTTTGCTGTAAAATGGAGAGAATAGCTATGTCTACCTCACAGTGAATTTGTGATGATTACATGGAAACCGTATAGGTAAAGTGTCTAATTTCAAACTCAGAGCTTAATAACTGCCGGCTGTTGTTCTCTCAAGTCCTTTCTAACACTGTAGCAATGAAGCCCCCCCATGACTGGAAGCCGTTAGATATGTTTCCACAAGGTACCAATATATCAGGACTAAACTAAATAAGGACATGGAAAAGAAACAGACAACTTACTTAGGCGTTCTTAAGGAAATCACCTTCTGATGCTTTATTCGGTAGAGAGGAAAAGAGCTGAGAGTTCAAGGGATGGAAGTAGGTAACCCAGAAAATTTGTTTTAAATATTCATTTAAAATTGTTTACCTCTGATTCCCTCACCATTTTTGCTTATGAGAAATATGGGGAACTTCTTCCTTCTGTCTAATTATATTTCCATTTGCTAACTGCCTTCATGATGCCAAGCATTCTATAAATTATCTTATTTCATCCTACTTATAGGTAAACATCATCTCCATTTTGTAAACACTGGTAGCTCTCTCATTTATATAATTATTTAGTCCCAAGCTCCAGATTCAACTGACTTGCCATCTAACGTAACATGGCCTCATCAGAGCTCTGAGTTTCCACCCAAAGTCTGTGTTTCCCCGCGTCTTAGACCGCCACCACCACACATCCAACAGCGCAAGCCGCAAACCTTGACTTTTCATGTACAGTCTATCAGGATGTCTTCTTGGCTCCATGTCCTGAAAAGAACACCGTGTCTGTCCATTTCACACCTAACTTCCAAGTACAGCCCTATGGCCTTTGCAGTGGTCTCCCTCCTTCGGAGGAGCCAGTTCGTCAGACATTGCTGTTATTCAGTTGCCTGGGTGTGTCTGTCAGACATTAAATGCTCTTAAATGCAGCATAGGAAGGGAGGTCAAAATTGGATAACACACCCTCTCCAAATGATGCTCCAGAGGCAGGACTGATGAGGACTCCCTCTGCCACTTGAACAGACTAGGAAAAGACAGATGGCTGCTAATGCGAGTGATTTTCTAGAGATTTGTTTTAGTGTACACAGCTGCTGATGCTTGCCAGAATTTCGGCTGAAAACTGACTCACAAAGAAGAGTAGGATTACGATGCAAGGAGAGCCTAGAAAGGCAAGTGAGTTCAGAATCTACCAAATATTAGAAATCAGTTGGACAGTGTTTTTTGCTCAGAGTTGAAAAGCGAGGCAGGGAGGTCCAAGTTCTGGCCAAAGGCCAGTGCCCCGGGATGAGACGGAATCCGGGGACAACCGAAGGTTGTCTGGAGAACACCCATCTTGTCTAAGAGATGTGGCTGTCTCCAGGCCCAAGCTGGCTTATGGTCAGCCACCAGGTGCCCCAATGACAAGAGCCTTGAGAGATGAGCGGAACCGCCCTGCAGATCCTGGCTGGCTCATGGTCAGAATTTTAGACAAAGGTGTCTCACGTGTTCAGGGCAATGCATGGATTTCTGGGGGCTTCCCAGTTGGCATGAGTGGTAAAGAAACCGCCTGCCAATGCAGGAGACATGAGACACATGGGTTCGATCCCTGGGTCGGTAAGATCCTCTAGAGGAGGGCACAGCAACCCACTCCAGTATTCTTGCCTGGAGAACCCCAGGGATGGAGGAGCCTGGTGGGTCACAGTCCATGGAATCCCAAAGAGTTGGACATGACTGAGCAACTGAGCACATAGGCATGCACTGATTTCTTGGGCCCGGAAGTGATAGTGCCTTCATGATATAATAGTGGCAATAGTATTTAGCCTTTATTAGGCATTTACTATGTGCCAACCCCTATACTAAGTATGTTTCAGGAATCCTTACCAAAATCTAGTCAATACTACTTCAATTCCCATTTTACAGGTAAAAAAAAAACAGAGGCATAGAGATACTATCCCCCTAGTTAGTTGGTAGTGGGGACTGGCAGGCAGTCTTTACTCATCTGAATTTTTTTGTTGGTGGTGGTTTTAATTTTCAATCTGGTTGAAAATCTGGCCAAATTTTCTCTGTCATTGAATTAACAGAACTATGACTTGAGTTTTACAATGTACAAACCCATACCACCCTGATCATTTTTTTTTCTTGAAAATTTACCATTTTCCTTCAGGCAGGACTGATGAGGATTTGCAGCGATTTTCTAGAGATTTGTTTTAGTGTACACAGCTGCTGATGCTTGCCAGAATTTCGGCTGAAAACTGACTCACAAAGAAGAGTAGGATTACGATGCAAGGAGAGCCTAGAAAGGCAAGTGAGTTCAGAATCTACCAAATATTAGAAATCAGTTGGACAGTGTTTTTTGCTCAGAGTTGAAAAGCGAGGCAGGGAGGTCAAGTTCTGGCCAAAGGCCAGTGCCCCGGGATGAGACGGAATCCGGGGACAACCGAAGGTTGTCTGGAGAACACCCATCTTGTCTAAGAGATGTGGCTGTCTCCAGGCCCAAGCTGGCTTATGGTCAGCCACCAGGTGCCCCAATGACAAGAGCCTTGAGAGATGAGCGGAACCGCCCTGCAGATCCTGGCTGGCTCATGGTCAGAATTTTAGACAAAGGTGTCTCACGTGTTCAGGGCAATGCATGGATTTCTGGGGGCTTCCCAGTTGGCATGAGTGGTAAAGAAACCGCCTGCCAATGCAGGAGACATGAGACACATGGGTTCGATCCCTGGGTCGGTAAGATCCTCTAGAGGAGGGCACAGCAACCCACTCCAGTATTCTTGCCTGGAGAACCCCAGGGATGGAGGAGCCTGGTGGGTCACAGTCCATGGAATCCCAAAGAGTTGGACATGACTGAGCAACTGAGCACATAGGCATGCACTGATTTCTTGGGCCCGGAAGTGATAGTGCCTTCATGATATAATAGTGGCAATAGTATTTAGCCTTTATTAGGCATTTACTATGTGCCAACCCCTATACTAAGTATGTTTCAGGAATCCTTACCAAAATCTAGTCAATACTACTTCAATTCCCATTTTACAGGTAAAAAAAAAACAGAGGCATAGAGATACTATCCCCCTAGTTAGTTGGTAGTGGGGACTGGCAGGCAGTCTTTACTCATCTGAATTTTTTTGTTGGTGGTGGTTTTAATTTTCAATCTGGTTGAAAATCTGGCCAAATTTTCTCTGTCATTGAATTAACAGAACTATGACTTGAGTTTTACAATGTACAAACCCATACCACCCTGATCATGTTCTTGAAAATTACCATTTTCCTTCTAGGAAGTCAGGGGTCATGCTTTTCTCTCTATTCCTCATCCTCCAAGCCTCCCATCCAGCATTTGCACTGGGAAGTCCATGGGCATCAAGGAAGTCTATCCACCTGAGACTGAGCTGAGGTCACCAAGCTGGGGTCAGAAGTAGCCTGATCAGAGGGAAACAGGACCCTACTCCTAAAAAGGGCTTGAAGGATATCTGCAGGTCCCCAGGGTGGGGGCTGAAAGCTGGGAGGCAGGCAACAGTCCAAGGAGAGGCCTAGGTCTCGGGTATGGGATAGAAGTTCAGTTACCATGTGAAGAGCTGAGTAGCCACAAGACTGATTTATGGAAAGACAGGCAGACTAGCTCTCTATGCATCCATTCCCTGACTCACTGTCTGACTTTGGACAAATAAGTTAGTTGCTACGGAAGGGCAGCAGTGATCCTCAGCTGTAGTATTAACTGAGAGAACCTGTGCTAAGTTCCTGGCATACAGTAACACTCAATAAGTACATAACAGTGATGCCAATAACACCACCTCCAAAGTATTAGCTTCAGGTACTAAATTTCCTCCTGCTTTGGAGCAGGATTGACTGGGGAATCAGGGATGTAAGCAATGCTGTACACGGGTGTTCAGGAGTGCCCATCTGTGGAGGAAAGAAAGATACATGGCTCAGGGACCAAGCTGAGCTTATAAGAATTCAGAGAAATTCAGTTCCCTAAGCTTAAGATGTATCACACAACGTTAGCCATGTTCGAGTCTTTGCAACCCTATAGATTGTAGCCTACCAGGCTCCTCTGTCCATGGAATTCTCCAGACAAGAATACTGGAATGGGTTGCCATGCCCTTCTCCAGGACATCTTCTGGACCCAGATATCAAACCTGGGTCTCCTCCACTGCAGGCAGAATCTTTAGCATCTGAGCCACCAAGGTAGCCCTTTGCAAATGTTATTATACACACCAGATAACCATCTTTGACTCTGTCCCTTCCCTTCCCTTATCTTGTCCCACTTCTCCACCCTCCAACCTGCTCTTTCACTGACCTCCAACTCACACCCTGAAATAGGGGCCTGCTATCCTCATTTTTATAACAGTAATTCCATTTGGAGTGCCTATTAGATTTTTGTTTGGTGCTAGTGGTTGTGCATTGGGGTGTCCTCATAGTTTACTGTCTAGATATCCCCATCTAGCATCCCAAATAACAGCAGCCAGCCAAGGCTGCCCCAAGGGCTCTTTGAGAAAATGGTGGAATTTGGATACAAAGAGGCCCTTACAGTTTATCCATTTTGGGGAGCACATGAGATTGAGTCAGGGGACTTTGTTTGTGGCACCTACTTTCTTTCCTCCTAGACATATTCTCCTACCAACAGCTCACACATTGTCCCCTTCCTTTCCAGAACATCTTGTGGCCCCCCGAGCCCCAAAAGGCCCAGAGAATAGCTCCAGTGCTCCAAGCTTTTCAGAAGCTATGTCCGACTTTCCCTTTCTTAACCTTTTTACACCAACCCCAGGAAGTATTGAGGGTCTGGCTGATGGGATAATGTGCTTCTTCTCTCTCCCAGGGCAGAGCAGACCCCAGGCTGCCAGGCCGAGTGTCTTCTCCAGCAAGGGGGCATGTGCACAGATGGCCCGGGCTAGGACTTGAATGGGAGGACCTTCCAAAGCTCCTAGTCCACCAGAGGCTGGAACAGTCTCCGCCTCTGCAGGGGGAGCAGAGAAGAGGCTGTGGATTGGCGTGGCCATGGCTGAGTCCCCAGGCTCTGCTGGGAGAGCCCTGTATAACTTCTCCTTTCTGTGCGTTGATGCAGGTTCAGAGTTTCCTTCTGCACTTTTGGCAAGGAATGCCACCCCACATGCTGCCTGTGCTGGGCTCCTCCACGGTGGTGAACATCGTCGGCGTGTGTGACTCCATCCTCTACAAGGCTATCTCCGGAGTGCTGATGCCCACCGTGCTGCAGGCACTACCTGACAGGTGGGCACGCTTTTTCTCCTATCTCTGCACGGCTGGTCCTTGGCAGGGGTTGTGCCTGCTTCTCAGTGATTGAAAATAACTAGGAGCTCTCTGGGGTCCTCTCTTGTAAAGACCAGTGATTTTGTTGTTGCCGTTCAGTCACTAAGTCATGTCTGACTCTTCTTGACCCTATGGACTACAGCACTCCAGGCTCCCCAGTCCTCAACTGTCTCCTAGAATTTGCTCAAATTCATGTCCTTAGTCGGTGATGCTATCTAACCACCTTATCCTCTGCCACCACCTTCTCCTTTGCCTTTAGTCTGTCCCAGCATTAGGGTCTTTTCCAATGAGCCGGTTCTTTGCACTGGGTGACTAAAGTATTGGAGCTTCAGCTGCAGCATCAGTCCTTCTAATGAATATTCAGGGTTGGTTTTCTTTACAACTGACTGGTTTGATCTCCTTGCAGTCCAAGGGACTCTCAAGAGTCTTCTCCAGCACCAAAATTTGAAAGCTTCAATTCCTCAGCACTCAGACTTGTTTATGGCCCAACTCTCACATCTGTATGTGACTACTAGAAACACCGGAAATCCCCCTTTATTGATCCGACTTTCCCTTTCTTAACCTTTTTACACCAACCCCAGGAAGTATTGAGGGTCTGGCTGATGGGATAATGTGCTTCTTCTCTCTCCCAGGGCAGAGCAGACCCCAGGCTGCCAGGCCGAGTGTCTTCTCCAGCAAGGGGGCATGTGCACAGATGGCCCGGGCTAGGACTTGAATGGGAGGACCTTCCAAAGCTCCTAGTCCACCAGAGGCTGGAACAGTCTCCGCCTCTGCAGGGGGAGCAGAGAAGAGGCTGTGGATTGGCGTGGCCATGGCTGAGTCCCCAGGCTCTGCTGGGAGAGCCCTGTATAACTTCTCCTTTCTGTGCGTTGATGCAGGTTCAGAGTTTCCTTCTGCACTTTTGGCAAGGAATGCCACCCCACATGCTGCCTGTGCTGGGCTCCTCCACGGTGGTGAACATCGTCGGCGTGTGTGACTCCATCCTCTACAAGGCTATCTCCGGAGTGCTGATGCCCACCGTGCTGCAGGCACTACCTGACAGGTGGGCACGCTTTTTCTCCTATCTCTGCACGGCTGGTCCTTGGCAGGGGTTGTGCCTGCTTCTCAGTGATTGAAAATAACTAGGAGCTCTCTGGGGTCCTCTCTTGTAAAGACCAGTGATTTTGTTGTTGCCGTTCAGTCACTAAGTCATGTCTGACTCTTCTTGACCCTATGGACTACAGCACTCCAGGCTCCCCAGTCCTCAACTGTCTCCTAGAATTTGCTCAAATTCATGTCCTTAGTCGGTGATGCTATCTAACCACCTTATCCTCTGCCACCACCTTCTCCTTTGCCTTTAGTCTGTCCCAGCATTAGGGTCTTTTCCAATGAGCCGGTTCTTTGCACTGGGTGACTAAAGTATTGGAGCTTCAGCTGCAGCATCAGTCCTTCTAATGAATATTCAGGGTTGGTTTTCTTTACAACTGACTGGTTTGATCTCCTTGCAGTCCAAGGGACTCTCAAGAGTCTTCTCCAGCACCAAAATTTGAAAGCTTCAATTCCTCAGCACTCAGACTTGTTTATGGCCCAACTCTCACATCTGTATGTGACTACTAGAAACACCATAGCTTTGACTATATAGACCTTTGTTGGCAAAATGATGTCTCTGCTTCTTAATACACTGTCTAGGGTTTGTCACAGCTTTCCTTCCAAGGAGTCACCATCCACAGTGTTTTTGGAGCTCAGGAAAATAAAATATGTCACTGCTTCCATTTTTTCTCATTTATTTGTCATGAAGTGATGGGACCGGATGCCATGATCTTAGTTTTTTGAATGCTGAGTTTTAAGCCAGGTTTTTCATTCTCCTCTTTCACCCTCATCAAGAAGCTCTTTAGTCCCTCTTCACTTTCTGCTGTTAGAGTAGTATCATCTGCATATCTGAGGTTACTGATATTTTTCCAACTGATTTTAATTGTGATTCATCCAGACCAGCATTTTGCGTCCTGTACTCTGCATAGAAGTTAAATAATCAGAGTGCCAGTATACAGATCGCACTCCTTTACGAATTTTGAACCAGTCCATTGTTCCATGTCTGGTTCTAACTGTTGCTTCTTGACCCACATATAGGTTTCTCAGGAAACAGGTAAGGTGGTCTGGTATTCCCATCTCTTTAAAAGTTTTCCACAGTTTTTTGTAATCCACACAATCAAAAGCTTTAGCATAGTCAATGAAGTAGAATTAGACCTTAAAATTTAAAGTTTAAGGCATTAAATTTTATTTATATGTTTAAATATAAATAAAACACTTATATTTTAAACCATTCATACCTTTCAAAAATTCCCTGCGGTCCAGTGATTGGAAGTTCACCTTCCAGTACAAGAGATGTGGAGCTTTCTGGTTGGAGAGCTAAGACCGCCACCTTCTCCTTTGCCTTTAGTCTGTCCCAGCATTAGGGTCTTTTCCAATGAGCCGGTTCTTTGCACTGGGTGACTAAAGTATTGGAGCTTCAGCTGCAGCATCAGTCCTTCTAATGAATATTCAGGGTTGGTTTTCTTTACAACTGACTGGTTTGATCTCCTTGCAGTCCAAGGGACTCTCAAGAGTCTTCTCCAGCACCAAAATTTGAAAGCTTCAATTCCTCAGCACTCAGACTTGTTTATGGCCCAACTCTCACATCTGTATGTGACTACTAGAAACACCATAGCTTTGACTATATAGACCTTTGTTGGCAAAATGATGTCTCTGCTTCTTAATACACTGTCTAGGGTTTGTCACAGCTTTCCTTCCAAGGAGTCACCATCCACAGTGTTTTTGGAGCTCAGGAAAATAAAATATGTCACTGCTTCCATTTTTTCTCATTTATTTGTCATGAAGTGATGGGACCGGATGCCATGATCTTAGTTTTTTGAATGCTGAGTTTTAAGCCAGGTTTTTCATTCTCCTCTTTCACCCTCATCAAGAAGCTCTTTAGTCCCTCTTCACTTTCTGCTGTTAGAGTAGTATCATCTGCATATCTGAGGTTACTGATATTTTTCCAACTGATTTTAATTGTGATTCATCCAGACCAGCATTTTGCGTCCTGTACTCTGCATAGAAGTTAAATAATCAGAGTGCCAGTATACAGATCGCACTCCTTTACGAATTTTGAACCAGTCCATTGTTCCATGTCTGGTTCTAACTGTTGCTTCTTGACCCACATATAGGTTTCTCAGGAAACAGGTAAGGTGGTCTGGTATTCCCATCTCTTTAAAAGTTTTCCACAGTTTTTTGTAATCCACACAATCAAAAGCTTTAGCATAGTCAATGAAGTAGAATTAGACCTTAAAATTTAAAGTTTAAGGCATTAAATTTTATTTATATGTTTAAATATAAATAAAACACTTATATTTTAAACCATTCATACCTTTCAAAAATTCCCTGCGGTCCAGTGATTGGAAGTTCACCTTCCAGTACAAGAGATGTGGGAGCTTTCTGGTTGGAGAGCTAAGATTCCACATGACTCACAGCCAGAAAACCAGAACATAAAACAGAAGTGATATTGTAACAAATTCAATAAAGATTTAATTTTTTTTAAAGGTACAAAGCATTAAAATTAAAAAAGTATGTCATGACATAAGGTGAAAAGTCTCCCTCCTATCTTCTTCCCCAGGCACTCAGGTTCCCTGCCCCAGAGCAGCAAATATAATCATTTTTCTTGGGGTCCATCCAGATCTGCTATGCACATGTAACCAGTGCATGACATATACTATGTCTTTTTTTTTAATCTTTAACTGGAGGATAATTACTTTATAGTATAATGATGGTTTCTGCCATACATCAACATGAATCAGAAACAGGCATACCCATGCACCCTTCCTCTTAAAGCTCCCTCCCACCTCTCTCCCCATCCCATCCCTCTAGGTTGTCACAGAGCACCAGCTTTAGGTTCCCTGCATCACACAGAAGATTCCCACAGGCTGTCTGTTTTGCATATGCAAATGTATATGTTCCAAGACTACTCTCTCAAGTCTTCCCACTCTATTACTCCCCAAATGTGACTGAAGTCTGTTCTTTATGCCTGCATCTCCTTTGTGTGTTAGTAGCTCAGTTATGTCCAACTCTTTGCAACTCCATAGACTGGAGCCCTTCAGGCTTCTCTGTCCATGGAATTCTCCAGGCAAGAATACTGGAGTGGGCCGCCATTCCCTTCTCCAGGGGATCTTCCTGACTTAGGAATCGCACCTGGGTCTCCTGCACTGGAGTCAGATTCTTTACCATCTGCACCACCAGGGAAGCCCTGCAAATAGGATCATCAATACCATCTTTCTAGAGTCCACATATGTGCGTTAATATATGATATCTGTCTTTTGGACTTATTTCAGTCTGTATGATAGGCTCTAATGACACCCTATTTATGCTGTGCTGTACCTTGTTTCCAAAAAAAAAAGTCTTGATGATTGTGTTGGACAGCTTCTGTGCCCCTTCAGATGCAAGCTCCCCTGTGTTCTGTGCCATTTTCTGCCCTGTGAGATGCAGGGTCAGGGGAGGGCAGACTGTATGGAGCACATTATGGGGCTCCCTTTTCCTTTGACTTCCAGATTGGATCAACCATATGGGGGTGAGGGGTCAAAAGGGAGGTTAAACGGAGGGAGGAGAGTGAGGTCAGGAGATTGCCTCTCTGCCTCCTTCCCTGTGAGGTCACCTCTGGCAGGCCACATCCTCCTCAGGGCTCTATTCCCCTTCAGGCAGCTCCTCTCCCTCCATACTCTCCTTTGGGCATGAGGTGGGTGACAGCCTGCTGGCCTGAACCCCTAGTTTCAGCAGTCTCCCTTAGGGGTTCACCTATGCCTATCCACACCTTTATGACTTGTCCCTTATAAATAAGCTCTGCTATTCTGAGTGGCATCTGTTTCCTGTTGGGACTGTTACAGAGAGCCTTCTACAACCAGCCAATAGTTTTTTCTTTCTTTTTTTTTTATACTTCCATATTATGCCTCTGTGTTGAGTTTAATTTGTTGTCTTGACATTTCCAGTCTTGTCCTACTATTATACAGTGCTGGGATGAATACATTCTTTTACATAGTGCAGTTTGTTAGTTTCTTAGGGCTACAAAAAGTACCGCAAACTGGGTGGCTGGGAAAAAAAAAACACACAACCAGTGTATTGCCTCACAGTTCCGGTAGCTGGAAGTCTAAAATCAGGGTGCTGTCAAGGTTCGTTCCTTGGGCTTCCGACATGACGGTAGTGATAAAGAACCTACGTGACAATGCTGGAGACAAGAAATGTGGGTTCCATCCCTGGGTTGGGAAGATCCTCTTGAGGAGGGCATGGCAACCCACTCCAGAATTCTTTCCTGGAGACTCCCATGGACAGAGGAGACTGGTGGGCTACAGTCCATAGGGTCACACAGAGTCAAACACGACTCAAGCAACTGAGCACGCATGAACACTCCTGTTCCAGGGTCATCCTACCTTCTTTAAGTTCTACGCTTTTGAACATATTTTAACATTTGATAGACTAGCTCTTCATACTTACTTTCTTTTGTAGAATCTTCCTGTTACTGTCAACACAGTGGCATGGTGGTTTTAAATGTTGTGTGTGCATGTGTGCACATATTGACTATAAGCATATTTAAAACTTGTCAGTTTGAAATGCATACTCTGTTTTAAGGATGAAATGATATAACATCTTGAATTTGCTTAAAACACTCTAGAAAAGAAAGAATTGTGTGTGATAAACTAGCAAAATGTCCCTAATTATTGATGCTGGGTCATGGGCTCTTTGGAGGTTGAAAGGTTTTCATAGTAGGAGCAGTAAAAGCAAAAGTTAACAGAAAGTAGAGTGCACCCTGAAACACAGAACACAAGAAAAGAACCAGATCTGATGAGGAAATGATAGATTCTGTTTGGACTTGTTTAAATTGATGAATCTTTGAGAATTCTGAGATGGTGACCCAGTCTAGAGTTCTGAAGGCTTTCCTGTTCTTCCTTAGTTTGCCTATCCACACCTTTATGACTTGTCCCTAAAAAGCTGTTACAGGGAGAGGCCTTCTACAACCAGCCAATAGTTTTTTCTTTCTTTTTTTTTTATACTTCCATATTATGCCTCTGTGTTGAGTTTAATTTGTTGTCTTGACATTTCCAGTCTTGTCCTACTATTATACAGTGCTGGGATGAATACATTCTTTTACATAGTGCAGTTTGTTAGTTTCTTAGGGCTACAAAAAGTACCGCAAACTGGGTGGCTGGGAAAAAAAAAACACACAACCAGTGTATTGCCTCACAGTTCCGGTAGCTGGAAGTCTAAAATCAGGGTGCTGTCAAGGTTCGTTCCTTGGGCTTCCGACATGACGGTAGTGATAAAGAACCTACGTGACAATGCTGGAGACAAGAAATGTGGGTTCCATCCCTGGGTTGGGAAGATCCTCTTGAGGAGGGCATGGCAACCCACTCCAGAATTCTTTCCTGGAGACTCCCATGGACAGAGGAGACTGGTGGGCTACAGTCCATAGGGTCACACAGAGTCAAACACGACTCAAGCAACTGAGCACGCATGAACACTCCTGTTCCAGGGTCATCCTACCTTCTTTAAGTTCTACGCTTTTGAACATATTTTAACATTTGATAGACTAGCTCTTCATACTTACTTTCTTTTGTAGAATCTTCCTGTTACTGTCAACACAGTGGCATGGTGGTTTTAAATGTTGTGTGTGCATGTGTGCACATATTGACTATAAGCATATTTAAAACTTGTCAGTTTGAAATGCATACTCTGTTTTAAGGATGAAATGATATAACATCTTGAATTTGCTTAAAACACTCTAGAAAAGAAAGAATTGTGTGTGATAAACTAGCAAAATGTCCCTAATTATTGATGCTGGGTCATGGGCTCTTTGGAGGTTGAAAGGTTTTCATAGTAGGAGCAGTAAAAGCAAAAGTTAACAGAAAGTAGAGTGCACCCTGAAACACAGAACACAAGAAAAGAACCAGATCTGATGAGGAAATATTAGATTCTGTTTGGACTTGTTTAAATTGATGAATCTTTGAGAATTCTGAGATGGTGACATCCTGCGTGCCTTTAGTCTAGAGTTCTGAAGTCGTCTGCTCTGGAAATATGAAAGTGAGTGTAGATGGTGCTGAAGCTGAGGGCATCAAGAAACTATCCAGGGAAGGAACACAGCACAGTAAGAGAGGGCCTGGGACTAGATCTGGAAGAACTGGAAGACTTAATGGCCAGGTAGAGGGGCCTGAGCGTTGTGACTGTGGAGAAGTAGCTAGAAAATGGAGGGGCCATGGACACCAAGGAAAGCAAAGGCTTCCCAAAGGAGGAAGAGCTCACACAGCCAAATGCTGCCAGATGTGAAGCGACACAAAGACCAGAATGAAGCCATTGGGTTTGTGTCATGGGTGGAGGTTGCTGCCTAGGTCAGGGGACGGGATGAGGCGAGGAGTAAACTGGAGGTGAAGACAGAGAAAGTCTAGACATCTCTGAAGTAGCATGTCTGTGAAATGGAAGAAAGAGGGTAGTAGCTTGAGGAGACAGAGTGATGGAAGGGCAGGTTAGTTTTTAAGGTGAGAGAGTCTTGAACATATTAAAATGCCAGAGGAATGATGGAGAGAGGAAAAGATGAATATACAAGAGAAGGAGCAGTCAGAAATGGAAGGCTTCTGGGGAGACAGGAGGAGAAGAGATGGAGCTGGCTCCTTGACTTTGTCAGGAAGGCTGACTTGTTGGGGGGATTTGTTTTCCCTGAGAAACAGGAGGCGATGCCACCTGCTGGTGGAGGTGGGAGTTGGGGGGATTGGAAGGGCGAGGGGCGCAGGGAAGGTTGGAATCAGTCATGGAAAAGGAAAGAGTGAGTGACAAGAGAAACAGGAATTCCCAGCTTGGGGAAAGACTCAAGAGGGAGACTGAATGAGGGCAAGGTAGCTGGTGTACTGGTAGAAGGCAAGGATGGTGTGAGTGGTCAGCATGGGGAGAGGTCCTTGTGGCCGGCCTGGCTATGGAGGACCTCATGGAGGCCGCTGAGCCTAGGGTGATGAGAAGATGAGTTTGGTGCCGAGAGCCTGAAAATGGTGCCAAAGGTCTCCTCAGCTGCAAATGCCCATCTCATATTGCAACCAACCCACCCCTGAGTCCTTTGCCCCACCAGTCCCTCTCCCAACTTCTGCTCCTAAAGAGCCCTTGACCTTCCAAATCTGACATGATTTCAAGGTCTGTGTCAGGGTTGTCTGTCACTTTAAAAATATACTGTTGAGGGCTTCCCTGGTGGTCCAGCAGGCAGAGTCCGCCTTGCAGTGCAAGAGTTGCTGGTTTGATCCCTGGCCTGGGAAGACCCCATCTGCTGCAGAGCAGCTGGACCGGTGTGTCCAATTACGAGCCAGCACTCTGGAGTGCATACACCCAGAGCCCGTGCTCTGCACCAGGAGAGGCCATTGCAATGGGAGGCCCACACAGGCCAAAGAATAAAGATGGATGAAAACAAATAAATAAAAAAACAACAAAAGAGACCAAAATTAAATATATATATATATAAAATGTACTGTTGAGTCCCAGTTCTTGCCAAGGGGAAGCATGTGAGCAAGCCCAAGCCCTGGCTGGGCGTGCGGGTGTACAGGCTGGGTTTCCACCTGGCTGAGGGGCTCGGACAAGACTGGGCAGCATGAGGAGACTGAGAATTGCAAATGATGCTCTCAGGCCCACCGCCCCCTCTCACCCATCCCTCCTACGAGCCTCTTCCAAACTGCGAAGGGTGGCGTCTTCTCGCAGAGAGCATCCTAGATGCTGCCAAGCCTCCCAGTGGGCTTTCCCCTCACCTGTGTACAGTGCATCTCCTTGTCCACTGGCATGGGCACTGCCGCACGTTCTGTCTGCGCCCTTCTCAGACCCACCAACTCTCTGCAGGGCTTGGGCTGCCGACCCTGTCCCTGAGGTTGCTGCCTTCGGCGGCTCCTAATGGTTGTGCTCAAAACACCATCAGAGATCCTAAGACTGTAGGAGCCTGCGGGGAGGTTAGGGGCCTGTAGTATAGGGAACACATGTGGCACTTTGTTGCTGTTGTTGTTTAGTGACTAAATCGGTAGCCCGCCCGCCAGGCTCCTCTGTCCATGGGGTTTCCCAAGCAAGACTACTGGAATATTCCAGTATTGCCATCCAGGTTGCCATTTCCTCCTCCAGGGTAAGTTCCCTACCCAGGGATTGGACTCACGTCTCGTGCGTCTCGTACGTCTCGTGCGTCCCCTGCGTCTCCTGCGTCTCCTGCGTCGGCAGGTGAATTCTTTAACCACAGAGCCACCTGGGAAGCCCAAGAGGCACTTAGCTTGTGTTGTTTCTCTTTCTAGCTTGACTCAGGTGATCCGAAAGTTTGCCAAGCAACTGGATGAGTGGCTAAAAGTGGCGCTCCATGACCTCCCAGAAAATTTGCGAAACATCAAGTTTGAATGTAAGTACTAAGTTTGGGAGCAGAGGGGAAGAGAGGGTTACATTTTAGGGCCAGATATCTTACACAGGTTGTTAATAAAATAACAATCAGAGCTAAGAATTTACTGGTCCCTCCAAAGCACCAAGTATTATGCCTAGCACTTTCTACACGTTCACTCAGCTAATCCTCACAAAATGTTTATTACGGAGGGCACGCCTCTCCTTCACAGGAAATGAAACAGGCTCAGAGAGGGGGTCAGCAGCAGAGGCAGGTCTGTCTGTCTGACGCCCACGTTTTTGCCTTTACTGCCACACTTCAGGTATTGAAACCTCACCCATCTTTCGGTGTAGAAAACAGTATCCCTCTTCTGCAGATGAGGTTCAGAGAGGCCAAGAAAGTTTCCCAAAGCCACACGGCCTCCCCGCTGGTCATCAGGGGCCAGAAATCCAACTCCTGTCTGTCTCATTCTCAAACTGAGATTTCCCCAAAGCTCCCGCCCACAAAACGGGGATAACAGAAGACAGACAGCAGCTTCAGGGTGCCAGAGATTTAATTCTCTGCCTAAGGAGAAAGCAAAATTAATATTTCTCACGGAGAACAGGGACTGTAGCTCTTTTCTCTGACAAGCATCACTGCTCATCATTCCTCCCTAGCGTTCATTTTGCCTGAGAAATCCGGTCCTGTTTCCCCGGCTCGATGTGTCTATACATGTGGGACATCTCGTGTGCTCTTAACCAAACATGAAATGATTCTAAGCAAAACCAAAGTTTTAAGATATATGTTTCTTCAAACCCCGTTTGAATACAGCTTGCCATTCTTGCCCGAGATAAGTGCCAGCAAGGAAAACGAAGGAGATCAAATTACCCTGTCTCCCCAGGCCAAGGGGGCCTTTCAGACATGCTTTGAGGCCGCCTGCCGTGCCCATCACCTATTGATAAAGCCCGCTTTATTTCACGGCTCTCAGTTCTTTTCTTTTCACGAGCACTAAATTCCACATCACAAAGTTAAAGAAAAAGTAATTAAGGAGAAGGATTAACGATTGATCGGCCTGGAAAATTAGAAGTTCATCTGTCCCCCCACCCCACCCACTGCCCCCCATTCCTCCACCCCACGCCCTATTTTTCCAACCAAGCTGGCTCTGAGCACAAATTAGAATAATCCCAGGGAAATTTCTGGTTGTCTCTTGACCAGTTCAGAAATTAATAAGAAGAATGCCTCCGTGCCTGTTTTAATTACCCCTGGCAAAACAAACCTGTTGAAAGCCCGAAGCCAGGAGGTTTGTGGGACCTGCCACCCGGGGGTGCCTGGAGGCACCCACTCTCCCTAGGGAGCCTTGGGGGTACACTTCAAGAACCTACAGCGACTAGAGACAGACGCCTCTCCAAAGGATTCTGTAAGGAAGCAGACCTCTGGCTGGCGTGTGTCTTGTCTCCTTCAAAATCGGCAGATAGAAGATCATCCCATTTCAGGCGAAACTGGGTGCATTCAGGGTGGTATGGCCATAGACAAGCTCATCCCACATCAAAGCATCAGCCTGTTATGTCAGCACAGGACCCGGGATCATCAAAACACACCAGTAGGTGTGGAGACTGTCGGTTGAAGATGACAGATTGTGAATGCAAAGCCACATTCACGGTGCTGCCCAGGGTTCCAATCTAGAAGCAACCCTGCTCGATCGAGTTTTCCTACTAGACATACTACTTTTTAAAGGGCTTTCTTCAAAGCTTCCCCTCGATTCCTGCAATTATTTATGGGGAGAAGTGATTTTGCTTGCAATTAGCAAAATGAAAGACAAGTCAATAATTGCTTTTACTCACGGTTGATTGACGCCACACTTTCTCACACCTGCCAGTGTGGAGTACGGGGGAAGCTTTGAAATATGTACCCCAAACACCGCCATCTTAGGAAATAGTTATCCAAATGGGAGAACAAAGGAGCAGATGCAGGGTTTTCCCAGCGTATGGAAAATCGCGTTGGACAGTCAGACAAAGGGGCCTTTCAGACATGCTTTGAGGCCGCCTGCCGTGCCCATCACCTATTGATAAAGCCCGCTTTATTTCAAACGAGCACTAAATTCCACATCACAAAGTTAAAGAAAGTAATTAAGGAGAAGGATTAACGATTGATCGGCCTGGAAAATTAGAAGTTCATCTGTCCCCCACCCCACCCACTGCCCCCATTCCTCCACCCCACGCCCTATTTTTCCAACCAAGCTGGCTCTGAGCACAAATTAGAATAATCCCAGGGAAATTTCTGGTTGTCTCTTGACCAGTTCAGAAATTAATAAGAAGAATGCCTCCGTGCCTGTTTTAATTACCCCTGGCAAAACAAACCTGTTGAAAGCCCGAAGCCAGGAGGTTTGTGGGACCTGCCACCCGGGGGTGCCTGGAGGCACCCACTCTCCCTAGGAGCCTTGGGGTACACTTCAAGAACCTACAGCGACTAGAGACAGACGCCTCTCCAAAGGATTCTGTAAGGAAGCAGACCTCTGGCTGGCGTGTGTCTTGTCTCCTTCAAAATCGGCAGATAGAAGATCATCCCATTTCAGGCGAAACTGGGTGCATTCAGGGTGGTATGGCCATAGACAAGCTCATCCCACATCAAAGCATCAGCCTGTTATGTCAGCACAGGACCCGGGATCATCAAAACACACCAGTAGGTGTGGAGACTGTCGGTTGAAGATGACAGATTGTGAATGCAAAGCCACATTCACGGTGCTGCCCAGGGTTCCAATCTAGAAGCAACCCTGCTCGATCGAGTTTTCCTACTAGACATACTACTTTTTAAAGGGCTTTCTTCAAAGCTTCCCCTCGATTCCTGCAATTATTTATGGGGAGAAGTGATTTTGCTTGCAATTAGCAAAATGAAAGACAAGTCAATAATTGCTTTTACTCACGGTTGATTGACGCCACACTTTCTCACACCTGCCAGTGTGGAGTACGGGGGAAGCTTTGAAATATGTACCCCAAACACCGCCATCTTAGGAAATAGTTATCCAAATGGGAGAACAAAGGAGCAGATGCAGGGTTTTCCCAGCGTATGGAAAATCGCGTTGGACAGTCAGACAAAGGTAGGCAAATAAGGAAGCTACTTTGGGAACTTGCCCCCGGAACATCCCAGGTCCGACCATAAAGCATGCGAGTATTTCACACTCACTCTTTTCTTCTTGCAGTGTCAAGAAGATTTTCCCAAATCCTGAGACGGCAGACATCACTAAATCACCTTTGCCAGGTAGCTGTCCTGTATTGTATGTTCTAACTACTGCTGAGTCACTGCGATTTAAGGGGCAAATCCACGGGTAACTCTGGAGAAGGCTTTGTCGGGGTGTGGCTGTTCCATAGTGCACTCTCATGGGGGGTCCCTGGTGGTCCACTGGCTAAGGCTGCACCTTCCAGTACAGGGGTTCCGGGTTCCATCCCTGGCCAGGGAGCTAAGATCCCACATCCCTTGTGACCAGAACCCCAAAACATAACACAGAAGCAATATTGTAACAAATTCAATACATACATTAAAAATGATCCACATCAAAAAAAGTCTTTTAAAAGATCCTTGGTCACTCTCACTATTATCTTGAATTTCTACAGATAAGAATTAAACGTTAACCAATCACTAAACAGTTTCAACTAACATAAAAAATATGATGACATCATTTATACATTAACTTTTCAAATATTCTAGATCCACAAGCTCGTGTTTTGCTTAAGGACCTCGGGTTCTTCTCAGTCACTGCTGCCTTTGGGGGCTGGGTGATTCTTTGCTGTGGGGAGTTGTTTTCTGTCCTGTAGATGTTTTGTGTCATCCCCGGCCTCCGCCCACTGGATGCCAGTAAGACTGCCTACAATGCCCATGTAGCCTGGGGCACTGCAGAATCATCCCAATATTGTTTCCACCCCAGATTTCTGTTCTTTTTAGCGCAGAAGTGACATGTAGTTACGACTACAAAAAATTAAAACGAATAAAAGTATATGTAGTAAAAAGCAGAAAATCCTTCTATAGTTCCGTAGTTCTAACTGGAAGGTGCAAAGCTTTACATCTGTTCATTTTGCCCCTCAAGGAAGGGCATCTGTTAAGGCAGTCCACTAACATTCAAATTAAGATTAATGACCTTAAAGCAGAAGGGACAGACGGGTGGCTGCAGCTGTGTGGACCTCAGATGTGTGGGGTTATTCTTGTTTGATTGGCCTATGTTCACAAGTATGTTTTTACTAACAGTTGAAGCTAAGAGATGGCAAATAAACACCCATGTATTCCGTAGAAAACGTGTAAGAACAGCAACCCCAAAGCTCATCTCCCCAGGGCAGCAAGCCGCTGGATGGGCCGAGCTCTCTCCAGCAGGCAGGGTCCTCTCCTGGCCCCTACTTTCTCTTCTGCCTGGCCCGCCTCACTCATGTGTGTCACCTGCCTGCCTTGTTTATCTGCTGAGTCACTGCGATTTAAGGGGCAAATCCACGGGTAACTCTGGAGAAGGCTTTGTCGGGGTGTGGCTGTTCCATAGTGCACTCTCATGGGGGGTCCCTGGTGGTCCACTGGCTAAGGCTGCACCTTCCAGTACAGGGGTTCCGGGTTCCATCCCTGGCCAGGGAGCTAAGATCCCACATCCCTTGTGACCAGAACCCCAAAACATAACACAGAAGCAATATTGTAACAAATTCAATACATACATTAAAAATGATCCACATCAAAAAAAGTCTTTTAAAAGATCCTTGGTCACTCTCACTATTATCTTGAATTTCTACAGATAAGAATTAAACGTTAACCAATCACTAAACAGTTTCAACTAACATAAAAAATATGATGACATCATTTATACATTAACTTTTCAAATATTCTAGATCCACAAGCTCGTGTTTTGCTTAAGGACCTCGGGTTCTTCTCAGTCACTGCTGCCTTTGGGGGCTGGGTGATTCTTTGCTGTGGGGAGTTGTTTTCTGTCCTGTAGATGTTTTGTGTCATCCCCGGCCTCCGCCCACTGGATGCCAGTAAGACTGCCTACAATGCCCATGTAGCCTGGGGCACTGCAGAATCATCCCAATATTGTTTCCACCCCAGATTTCTGTTCTTTTTAGCGCAGAAGTGACATGTAGTTACGACTACAAAAAATTAAAACGAATAAAAGTATATGTAGTAAAAAGCAGAAAATCCTTCTATAGTTCCGTAGTTCTAACTGGAAGGTGCAAAGCTTTACATCTGTTCATTTTGCCCCTCAAGGAAGGGCATCTGTTAAGGCAGTCCACTAACATTCAAATTAAGATTAATGACCTTAAAGCAGAAGGGACAGACGGGTGGCTGCAGCTGTGTGGACCTCAGATGTGTGGGGTTATTCTTGTTTGATTGGCCTATGTTCACAAGTATGTTTTTACTAACAGTTGAAGCTAAGAGATGGCAAATAAACACCCATGTATTCCGTAGAAAACGTGTAAGAACAGCAACCCCAAAGCTCATCTCCCCAGGGCAGCAAGCCGCTGGATGGGCCGAGCTCTCTCCAGCAGGCAGGGTCCTCTCCTGGCCCCTACTTTCTCTTCTGCCTGGCCCGCCTCACTCATGTGTGTCACCTGCCTGCCTTGTTTATCTGCTCGGGTTTGTGACCTCCCCCTTAAACGGTAGGTTCCGGGTTGGTGCTGGTTACTTTCAAAGTCAAGGTGGTGGCGGGGGTCTCTAGTTAGAGTGTCCTGAAGGAAATCTCCAAGCCAGGAACCAGAAAGTGTAAAAGTACAACACACACACACACGCACGCACGCACGCACGCACGCACCCCTCACACTGTTCCAGCCCTGCCCCTGGCATAATATGGCACAGAGAGTGATTTAGAGACCAGAGGGAGACCATCCACGCCCGTTCTGTCTCAGAGCCACCCCCCCGGCACTGTTCTGGGGCAGAAAGAGCCTCACAGTTGAATGGGATTCAGGAAATACAATGAATATTAACAAACATCGCCAGGGTTCATTTTCACATCTTACCTCTGTGCATCAAAAGGTTGTAGGACAGATTCAACAGAAGCCTAAGAGTTCCACTAATATCACTAACCACATAATATCTACACATAGAGATAGTTTCCTGTTTAATTTTTTCTATTAAATTTCTGTTGCGTACATATGTATGTCTTTTCAAAACAAAAACAGTAATAATTTTAGAGTACCAAAAATAGTAATTCAATGGAAGCAGGTATTTCCAGACATTAATGATGGTAAATTCTGGATCACGGAAACTCATATTCATCACAGGTACTGGGTTTTGGGAGTCGTCATTTTTGTCTCTGTATCTTCCATATTTATTCAATATAAAACATTTTAATGTGTATATAAAATGCATTGGTTTGAGATATTCTTTACAAAAGGAAAAAGAAACATTGCCATATTTCAGAGGGTGCCTGCCTTCTGGCTCATTTCCCCAGCTTGGATGAGCCAATCTTAGGGTCATATCAGGGAACTAGATACGGGTTTAGGACATAGCCAGAACTATACATTAAGGAAGTTTAGAAAGACTTTGACCCTTTAATGTACCATGTAGGTCAAAGCATCCACATTCATGCCTACAACCACTGCATGCTCTCTCTCTCTCTCTCACACACACACACACATGCACACAGACACGGAGTCTCCACTTCTCACACAGACAGTAAGCTAATCAGCCATTGCTACCTTTCCCATCTTCACTGGACAGCTATCAGGCACATTCCTGGACCAGCCAAAGGATCAGGCTTCGTGCAGGGGATGAAACACCATGGAACCTCTCAGCGAATATCCCAGCAAGCTTTCCTAAACACAAGGCAAGCCAGAGTAAACAACATCTGGCCCAAAACTCACCCCCAGATACTTAAACCCAAGAGCCAACTATTAAAGCCCTTTGGGATACACCAAGCAGGCAATTTGGCATCTGAGCCATTCATCCCACAAAATCCTTTGAGTGCCTACTGTGTGCCAGGCACTTGTGCTTAGTGGTACTTGCCCTCAGTGGGGGGGGAAAAAAGCCAAAATAATGAAAAGTGATAAGCATTATGAAGGAGAGTGAGTAGAAATAGAAGATAATGGAGGCATTTTAGCTCGTGTTTAGATGACGTGGTTAGAGAAGGCCCCTGCATGGGTGCTGCGTTTAACTTGGAGCACACCTGACAGCAGGGAGGCCTGGGGCAGGGGAGAGACCATTCCAGCAGCAGGAGCAGCCAGTGCAGAGGCCCTGAGGTCAGTGCCTTCCAACAAAGAGAACAGACCTGCATGACAGTACCCCCATTTACCGGCTCTTACTCCCTGAACTGTGCACCTTGCTAACATTACCCCGAGGAATACTCAATAGCAGCCCTCCTGAAGAGATGGGGACTGTCACATCCCTGTTTTAGAGGTCAGGAAACTGAAGTTAATCTCCTTGCCTGCCCTCTGTCACCCAGCTGGTCAGCAGCAAGTTCAGGATTTGAACTCAATATATCTGAATCCAGATCCCCAGTCTGTTGTTTTCATCGTCATTAGAAATCAACCCAACTCACTTTTCATGTACTCATATATCCTAAACCTTTGTATCCTCAAAGCGTCCTATGGTAATTTAAGTAAGATTTTACCTGTGCTCAGACGGTAAAAGAGGCTGTCAGTATTTACATTTGATTGGAAAATCACAAACAGTGAAAGTGAAGTGTGGAAGTGTTAGTCGCTCAGTGGTGTCTGACTCTTTGTGAGCCTGTGGACTGTAGCCCGCCAGGCTCCTCTTGCCATGGGATTCTGCGGGTAAGAATACTGAAGTGGGTTGCCATGTCCTCCTCCAGGGGATCTTCCCCACCCAGGGGTTGAACCTGGGTCTCCTGTACTGCAGGCAGATTCTTTACTGTCTGTACCACCAGGGAAGCATTAGGAGACTTATACGGTCCATGTGTCTTTGCAACCTTGTTTTGTTTTATTAAAGACATTTTTGAAAACATACAAGGAAAGGAAATGATTCTGGAAGTATTTTTCTTTGCTTTTATCAGTACTGTTCCAACTTGCCAGTTCCAGCTATTATGGTTCTGAGTATTGTTCCAGCATGCAAATTTAAGTGCTACTGTGAAGATTACAGAGGAAGCCACAGATTAAATGCACACACTCACATTCACACTTACACTAACAAACCACTGAGTTTGTTAATTTACTCACTATAGTTACGTAAAAACCGAAAAGCAAAAACAGAAAACTAGACCATAAACTGCTTCAGAATGCATTTAGATGAATAATACACCTTGTAACATTTCTGGGGTTGAAATCGCTCAGAGGCCCTTTCCGAGATCTGAACCTGTTGCTTCTCAGGCTCTAGAGACAAGGGTTGTTAAATACAGCGCTCTCACCCTCAAGCTCCCAACAGGAGGCCGACAGATCTCTGGGCCTCATCGCTTGGTTCCATGGAGCCAAGAGCAAAGAGGCAGGGAACGGCAGGTCTGATCTGGCCTAGGCCACCACCGGGGAGTTTCTTCTAAACAGAGATATGAGGAGAGAGTCGGAGAAATCAGTATACAGATCCCCTGAGTTATAGATGCACCTTGAGTTTTCTTGAATTTCAAAGTAGTTTTCAAAGGACCATAAGCAGGTTCGTTAAAAAGAACTAAAAGGAAAGAACGGGAAGGGCTTGACCCTAAGAACCCATAAGCTAATGAGCTGATTGGATTGGCTTCCAGGCCTCTCGAACAGTGATCCACAGCGCAGACATCACGTTCCAAATGCTGGAAGACTGGAGGAACGTGGACCTTAACAGCATCACCAAGCAGACCCTTTACACCATGGAGGACACGCGTGATGAGCACCGGGAAACTCATCATCCAATGTAAGATGCTCTTCCGGGGGGTGTGTCTCTCTATTTGTTTAAAAAGAAAGAAAGAGTATCTTGGTAAATGAAGTGGTGTTCCCACCCTGTCCTTCTCCCTGGGATCCCACCCCTCCTCTTGTTCCTACTAAATGGGTCGGCCCAGATGGAGGGGCTGGCCGATTTACAAGGAGATGGGTCAACATTGCTGGGAAAAATGGGTTCTCGGACATTGGGCAGCACCCAATGTCAGGCAGAAAGTCCCACATATGACCCTCAGTGCCAGCCGCAGTTGCCTGGGTGCCATCAACAAACAAGGACAAAAAGCTGCTCCTCTCTCGGTGTAGGTCAGCCTCGAGGCAGCTGGATATGCTGCCTATTTTTCAGTGGAGGGTCATGGGGAGGAGTCAGCCCACCTATTGGCAGCTGAACTTGTCAATCATAGTAGATGTTTAAGAAGGGGATGGATGGTTGGTTGATTTACTTCTGTGAACTTGTGGCCCCTGTGGACAAAGACTGTGAGAATATCGCTCCAGATATTATCCTGATGTGGCCGGGTTGCTATTCTTCGCTGCAGAGGACATCGCGGACCAGAGAACACCACTGCTCTCAGGCTCTAGAGACAAGGGTTGTTAAATACAGCGCTCTCACCCTCAAGCTCCCAACAGGAGGCCGACAGATCTCTGGGCCTCATCGCTTGGTTCCATGGAGCCAAGAGCAAAGAGGCAGGGAACGGCAGGTCTGATCTGGCCTAGGCCACCACCGGGGAGTTTCTTCTAAACAGAGATATGAGGAGAGAGTCGGAGAAATCAGTATACAGATCCCCTGAGTTATAGATGCACCTTGAGTTTTCTTGAATTTCAAAGTAGTTTTCAAAGGACCATAAGCAGGTTCGTTAAAAAGAACTAAAAGGAAAGAACGGGAAGGGCTTGACCCTAAGAACCCATAAGCTAATGAGCTGATTGGATTGGCTTCCAGGCCTCTCGAACAGTGATCCACAGCGCAGACATCACGTTCCAAATGCTGGAAGACTGGAGGAACGTGGACCTTAACAGCATCACCAAGCAGACCCTTTACACCATGGAGGACACGCGTGATGAGCACCGGAAGCTCATCATCCAATGTAAGATGCTCTTCCGGGGGGTGTGTCTCTCTATTTGTTTAAAAAGAAAGAAAGAGTATCTTGGTAAATGAAGTGGTGTTCCCACCCTGTCCTTCTCCCTGGGATCCCACCCCTCCTCTTGTTCCTACTAAATGGGTCGGCCCAGATGGAGGGGCTGGCCGATTTACAAGGAGATGGGTCAACATTGCTGGGAAAAATGGGTTCTCGGACATTGGGCAGCACCCAATGTCAGGCAGAAAGTCCCACATATGACCCTCAGTGCCAGCCGCAGTTGCCTGGGTGCCATCAACAAACAAGGACAAAAAGCTGCTCCTCTCTCGGTGTAGGTCAGCCTCGAGGCAGCTGGATATGCTGCCTATTTTTCAGTGGAGGGTCATGGGGAGGAGTCAGCCCACCTATTGGCAGCTGAACTTGTCAATCATAGTAGATGTTTAAGAAGGGGATGGATGGTTGGTTGATTTACTTCTGTGAACTTGTGGCCCCTGTGGACAAAGACTGTGAGAATATCGCTCCAGATATTATCCTGATGTGGCCGGGTTGCTATTCTTCGCTGCAGAGGACATCGCGGACCAGAGAACACCACTGCTCTCAGCACATCTCTGTGCTTTTCCTCAACAGCCCGTCACAGCCTCTGCCCAGGGAATCCCCTGGACCACAGTCGGCTGGTGCCTTCCTTTGCCCAGCTGTCCCTTCTCAGGCCTTGAGGGGCAAGGCCCAAGGGGAAAGGAACATTAGGACAGAGGGTATGTCCACATCAGCTCTCAGCTTGGTGCTGAGGCTCTCCTGGAGGCAGGGGCTATGCCAGCTGCTGCCCCTTCCGAAGGGAGTGAGACTCAAGACCCTCACAGTGATGTCATCTGGAAAGCTGTGGAGTGGCAGTCCCCTGCGAAGAGAGGCCAGCTCTCCTGAGAGCCTCCAGCCCCTAGGATTTCCACTGTACCCACTCAACACTGCTGTCCTGTGGGAAGACTTTGTGCCTCCAACATAAGCAGGTCGCTTATAATTCTGTTTATAAACAGAGTTCTCTAAGATGTTGCTAGTAGAGACCTCTTTTCAAAAGCAAATCAAGCAGCTGTAACACTGGACCACATCCCTCAGAGTTTCTTTTCTTGTGACTTCGGAGCCCCTCCCAGGCTCTTGTTTCTTCCTCTGCAACAGCCTCCTGCCTACTTTCCCCTGTTGACAGTGTTAGAGATTGTCACTAAAATCACGGTTCAGTGGATAGACTGTACCAGGTCCTCACTTACTCTCCACATCAACCTCATGGGGGAGATTCACTTATTACCCTCATCTTATAGATGAGCAGACGGAGCCTCTGAGAGCCAGTGAACCTTTTCCAAGGGAGCAGAGCTGAACCTGGAACCCAGGTCTAGTCTCCATGTCTCTACCACGCACTGGTGCATGCCAGAGCAGACAAAAATAACGAGCTGCATGTGAGCTTCAGAGGTTCCAGGGCCTTTCCAGCTTTTTACAGTCCTGCTCCCTGTTCTGTTATTCCTCCTGGAAGGCAATGGAAAGCATGGCTGTGAGCACCTGTGACAGCTCTAGCTGTACCCCTAATGACCGTGTCCCCAGGGCGCCTCACAGGGCAGGTGTGGAGGAGGCACCCAGTCATGCCTCTGGAGGACCAAGCAGAGAGGTGGAAGCCCAGAATGCACCAGCTTCCTGGTTCTGCTGACCGTTCCTTGCAGCACTGGACTAACTCTCTTCTCTCAGCAGCTCTTGTGGGGAAAGAGAATGTGACCCAGACTCATAAGGAAAAATACAACCCCCATGGCTTGTTTCAGGGGCCAAGCGCTTGAGGCTTTGCTGGAGCGACGGGCAGGTCACTGCTGCCTCTCCAGGAAAGAACCTGTTGGGGCCTTCTCTTCCTGTTTTCTTCCCCAGAGGAGGGCATGGCAACCCACTCCAGTGTCCTTGCCTGGAGAACCCCATGGACAGAAGAGCCTGGGGGTCCATAGTCCATGGGGCCACACAGAGTGAGACATGCCTGAAGCAAGTTAGCATGCATGCATATTTCTTGTTTTCTTAGGCTGGGGGCAGAATGGCGCCCTTTATATCTTTATTGTATTCTTCTAGAGGAAAGGAGTTGTGAGAAAGTTCAGGTCAACTCGCCTGGTACTTACTAAATGCCTGTCCTGGGTCGAGCACTATGGTAGACGCCAAGCAAAGAGCAGTGAATAAGATAGGCATAGCCCTTCCCACCTGGAGCTTAGAGCTGATGGCAGATCAGAAGCTGAACAAGTAATTTCCAAATGGATGCGTTCTACTAAGGAGGACATACTAAGTGGTGCAGTATCATGATGTGGGGGATTGAGGAAGCCCGAAGGCAGATGACCTGACCTGAGGGTGTCACCCTGGCTCCTTCTAGACAGCTGGGAAGTCAGTCCCTGGACAGAGTGAGCTGGTCCAAGGACCTGTCTGAGTAGGACCAATGGCAACTATGTGCTGACTCTCCTTTCCTTACAACCAATTAACAAGTCTGCAGATTCTTGCTTGAGGGGGTTACCATCACATCCATGATATAGATGCTGGCTGGGGATGCTCACTTACCTTAAATTTAAAACTGCACAATGGGACTTCAGTGTGCTGATTAGAACGAACATTAAGTGGTGCCGTAGTGAGAGCATGAGGTTGGAATGCCCAACAGACCTGAAGTCAAACCCTGGCTCTGGTGGACTCTGACTCTGGCTTCCAGATCTGTAAAATGGGGATAATGCAAAGGGATTATATGGGGCATGTGCCACGCGCTTGGTACACCGTACAGAGCCAGTGCAGTGAAAAGGTTGCGAGGCAAGTGCTTGAATAACGCTGTGTTTGAAACATGCCTCTGCCATTAACCAGAGGCGAAACCTTTGGCAAAGTCACTCATCTCTGAGTGCCTCTGTTTCCTCCTTTGTGAAAGAGGGGGTAATAACAGAACCTACCTCTGGGGGGTGTTCATCCTTTCAACAAACATTTGACCTGCTGCCATGTTATCAGATAGTGTTCTCGGTCCTGGCCTCGTGACGTTCACATGCTAGGGGTCATCTCAGGTTAGAGAGTGCCCATATAAAACATTTTAGGATGGTCCTGGCGTGCCGCAAGCACTTAGTAAATGTTGGCAGTTAACCCTTTCATCGCCACCGCCATCCCTGTCACCGTATCATCAGTGATGGAAACACAGCGGCTCAGACACATAGGCCATGCCGTGAAGAGTGAAGTGACACCAAAGAGAAAGCCAGAGACGGGTGTCAGTTCCTGCGGTGCCACGACATCTCGCCCTTGGACCCTGAGGGGATCATTTGACCTCTAAGACAGAGCATCCCCATCTATAAAGTGACACCGATCAGCTACATGGGTTTGGAAAGCCCATTGCCATTCTGAAGGGTTTGACGCTAGATCCTGGGGGCTGACCTTCTCAGAAGCCACCACTTAAGTAAAATGGAGCAAATTGGTTGGTCCTGGAAGATAGGGTGATGAAAAGTGCTCAGATGAATGAAGACTGTAGGAATGGGTGAATCCTGAATTATGGCTTGATTTCTTGAGCCCCCCACACAAAAACACACAAAAATATATTAAAATGAGGTGTTTGTGATTGGAGATGCCCACAGCAATGTGTCTGCTTTCTCCGTTGCTTCCCTGATTACAACATCCTTCTAGATTCCGTTGTCTGACTCGTGTCTGAAGACAGGTTGTGAAGTGGTACGGTAGTCCTCCTGTTAGTAATGTGGAAACAGAGGGCACAGAGATTGCTTGTTCTACTCCACAAATATTTACTAAGCATCGACTACATGTCCAGCACTGAAAGTCTGGTTTTCAACTACTTGGCCAATGTAGTCATGGTTCAGAAATATTTGAATGATCAAATATCATCGAGAGAGCACAAGAGAGCAACAGTGTGTGTCTGTTCATGCAAGCAAGCACACACTGAATACGAGCTATGTCACAGGGAATGCACCAGCTTATCAAGATATCAGACAAAGAAGTGGCTGGGGACACCCCCATGCACACCCCTAACTAGAACAGAGGGTTCTTAGTGATTTAATGGAAGTAAGAGTACAAATAATTGAGCACTATGAAAATACAGAGGAAGAATGATCAGTTCTGCCGGCAAGGGGCATAAGAGGATGAATAGGATTCCACAGGAGAATCATTTCAGCTATTGTGTGACGGACTAAACAGTCTAGGCTGAGGGAACTTCCCAAGAAAAGCAGGGATGGCAGAAATCTGGGGGTAGCCATGGTTCAAAGTATTCCCAGGCATGGAAGACGAGCCTGGAAAGGTAAGTTGGGATGTATTCTCTAAATCCTTGAATGCCCTGCTAATAAGACTTCGGGGTTATTTTATTTTGTTTGACTATAAGTTTTTTAAAGATGTGTCTGTGTTTAAACCCAGCTGCACGGGGTTGGGGCTCTCCTTTGTTTGACAGTGTATCAGGAGTTTGACCACCTGCTGGAGGAGCAGTCTCCCATCGAGTCCTACATCGAGTGGCTGGACACCATGGTGGACCGCTGTGTTGTGAAGGTGGGTGAGCTGAGCAGAAGGTGCGGGCCCTGTGCAGCAATCCGTCACTCTCCATGATGGTGTTTGGCTCACTAATACCGAGTTAACCGTGTGTTCCCTCGGTGGCCTCAGAGCCCTGGGGATAGGAGGAAAGGCTTGGGCTCCCCTCAGGAAGTAGGTGGCAGAAAGAGTCAAAGGAGGCAGGACTCTGAGTCTCCTTCCCGTGGTTCAACCAGATCAGCATCTCTTTTATCTGTTGTCCCCAATGAGTCTTGACATAAGAGTTCATTTCTTAGAGTGTATTTTTGCGGCTAAACATCAACCGTCAAAACCAACTGTTCTATAAGATTGAACTTGGAGACCCATAAGCCTTCCTGTCATTTTTCATAAGAGACTGTCCTAAGTGCAGGTCACATCAACCACTCTTAAAGCTGTTGACTCTCGTAGGTGGCTGCCAAGAGACAAGGGTCCCTGAAGAAGGTGGCCCAGCAGTTCCTCTTGATGTGGTCCTGTTTTGGCACAAGGGTGATCCGGGACATGACCTTGCACAGTGCCCCAGCTCGGTAAGGCCCCCGCCCTCCCACAACCAAATTCTTCTTCCCTGGGCTCCATGGATCCACAAGTCCATCTCTCCAGCTTATCAAGATATCAGACAAAGAAGTGGCTGGGGACACCCCCATGCACACCCCTAACTAGAACAGAGGGTTCTTAGTGATTTAATGGAAGTAAGAGTACAAATAATTGAGCACTATGAAAATACAGAGGAAGAATGATCAGTTCTGCCGGCAAGGGCATAAGAGGATGAATAGGATTCCACAGGAGAATCATTTCAGCTATTGTGTGACGGACTAAACAGTCTAGGCTGAGGGAACTTCCCAAGAAAAGCAGGGATGGCAGAAATCTGGGGGTAGCCATGGTTCAAAGTATTCCCAGGCATGGAAGACGAGCCTGGAAAGGTAAGTTGGGATGTATTCTCTAAATCCTTGAATGCCCTGCTAATAAGACTTCGGGGTTATTTTATTTTGTTTGACTATAAGTTTTTTAAAGATGTGTCTGTGTTTAAACCCAGCTGCACGGGGTTGGGGCTCTCCTTTGTTTGACAGTGTATCAGGAGTTTGACCACCTGCTGGAGGAGCAGTCTCCCATCGAGTCCTACATCGAGTGGCTGGACACCATGGTGGACCGCTGTGTTGTGAAGGTGGGTGAGCTGAGCAGAAGGTGCGGGCCCTGTGCAGCAATCCGTCACTCTCCATGATGGTGTTTGGCTCACTAATACCGAGTTAACCGTGTGTTCCCTCGGTGGCCTCAGAGCCCTGGGGATAGGAGGAAAGGCTTGGGCTCCCCTCAGGAAGTAGGTGGCAGAAAGAGTCAAAGGAGGCAGGACTCTGAGTCTCCTTCCCGTGGTTCAACCAGATCAGCATCTCTTTTATCTGTTGTCCCCAATGAGTCTTGACATAAGAGTTCATTTCTTAGAGTGTATTTTTGCGGCTAAAAATGAAACGTCAAAAACCACTGTTCTATAAGATTGAACTTGGAGACCCATAAGCCTTCCTGTCATTTTTCATAAGAGACTGTCCTAAGTGCAGGTCACATCAACCACTCTTAAAGCTGTTGACTCTCTCGTAGGTGGCTGCCAAGAGACAAGGGTCCCTGAAGAAGGTGGCCCAGCAGTTCCTCTTGATGTGGTCCTGTTTTGGCACAAGGGTGATCCGGGACATGACCTTGCACAGTGCCCCCAGCTTCGGTAAGGCCACCCCAGCCCTCCCCACAACCAAATTCTTCTTCCCTGGGCTCCATGGATCCACAAGTCCATCTCTCTGGAGTCAGGCAGGTTCTTGCTGTCCCTGAGACCACAAGGATATCATCCAGAAAACAGCCTCGGTTCTAGGGGACACGATGTTGCTAGGACTTCGGGGAAAGATGGCATTGCGTGCTAAAGGAGAAGTATTCACATCTGAAATTGAGAGGTTGGCAACAGTATTATCTGAGTTTAGAGAGGAGTACATAGCCGTGGCTCCACTCCCCTTTTTCTGGAAGCCCAGTCATGGCTGTTTTTATAGGACTATTTTGACAAATTTCTTAGTGTGAATTTGCCAAGACTGGGCCCATGAAGATATCTCTGAGTTCAAACATTTGCACATGGCTTGACTAACAGGCCAGCAGTGGGTAGACCAAAGTTTTCTTTGATAATGCGTGCCAGTGTGATCCCTAGTGACTGGCTTCTGCATTCATTTTCCCCTTTACTTTACTGACCCCTTGGGTTTGCACCACCTCCAGGAGACATCCCACCCCAAGTCCTTGTCTCCTGTTTTCCAGTGTTAACAGAACTTGAACTCTCTGTCCAGCAGTGCTTCTAATTATCTCTGTGGGCAGGAACCTAGTCACTGACTTGCTGAGCCGGGGGAATGCTATATATATATTTTTAATTTTTATTTTACTTTTTACTTTTATGGAGTTTTGTTGTTTACAGATATGTATGATCCCAGATTAGTCATGTGTATATCCCCCTTATCCCACCCCTCCAGGCCGTCGCACAGCACCCCTGCAGGATCCCCTTTGCTCATAGCACAATGACAATAGCTATTTTTTTCACATATGACAGTATAGGTTTTCATGCTACTTCCTTTATGCCTTCCACCCACTGTTCATTCCCCACAATGCCCATATGTCTATTCTCCATGTCTGTTTTTCCATCACTTCATTGTGTGTGTTATCATTACCATCCTACTAGATTCCATATATACCTGTTTAGTATATTGTACTTGTCCTCTTTTTGACTGACTTCACTTTTTATGATAGGTTCTAGATCCAGCTACCTCATTAGGACTGATTCTTCTGCATTTCTTTTTACAGCTGTGTAGTATTCCATTGTATATATGTACCAGAGCTTCTGTATCCATTCACTCGTCGATGGACATCTAGGTTGCTTCCATGTTCTAGCTATTGCATAGAGAGCTGCAATGAACATTGGGGTACAGGTGCTTCTTTCAGTTTTGATTTCATCAGGGTAGAAGCCTAATAGTGGGACTGCTGGGTCATATGGTGCTTCTATTTTTAGTTTTTTTTTTTTTTTAAAGATTTATTTATTTATTTATTTTGGGTGGGGGTCGGGTTGGGGAGGGAGGGGAGCGGGCGGGCCACTTCTATTGTTCTTTCATTTCTCCATTTTCATCCGTCTTTGTTCTTTGGCTCCACCTGTGGGCCTCCCATCGCGGTGGTGTCTGTTGCAGAGTGCCGGCTCTGGGTGCATGCGCTCCAGAGCTCTGGCTCGGTAATTGGACACATGGGTCCAGCTGCTCCACGGCACGTGGGATCTTCCCAGACCAGGGATCGAACAGCGTCCCTTGCACTGCAGGGCGGTGTCCTTATCCACTGGACCACCAGGGGAAGCCCTATTTTTAGTTTTTTAAGGCATCTCCATACTATCTTCCACAGCGGCTATATCAATTTACATTCCCACCAGCAATGCAAGAGTGTTCCCTTTTCTCTGCACCCTCTCCAGCATTTATTGTCTGTCAATTTGTTGATGATGGCCATTCTGACGGGTGTGAGGTGATATCTCATTGTAGTTTTGATTTGCATTTCTCTAATAATAAGCAAGGTTGAGCATCGTTTCATGTGTTTTTTGGCTATCTGTATGTCCTCTTTGGAGTGGTGTCTGTTTAGGTCCTTTTCCCATTTTTTGATTGGGTTGTTCATTTTTCCAATGTTGACTTGTCTGAGTTGTTTGTAGATTTTGGAGATTAATTCTTTGTCTGTTGTTTCATTTGCTATGATTTTCTCCCATTCTGTGGGTTGTCTGTTCAGCTTTTTTGTAGTTTCCTTTGCTGTACAAAAGCCTTTAGGTTTCATTAGGTCCCACATGTTGATTTTTGGTTTTAGTTCTGCTATTCTAGCAGGTGGGTCAGAGAAGATCTTGCTTTGATTTATGTCCTTGAGTGTTTTGCCTATATTCTCCTCTAGGAGTTTGAAGTTTGATGGTTTCTGGTCTTACATTTAGGTCTTTAATCCATTTTGAGTTGATCTTTGTGTATGGTGTCAGGGAATGTTCCAACTTCATTTTTCTGCAAGTAGCTGTCCAATTTTTCCAGCACCATTTGTTGAAGAGGCTGTCTTTGTCCCATTTTAGATTTTTGCCTCCTTTGTCAAAAATAAGGTACCCATAGGTGCGTGGGTGAGAATTCTATATTTCTTTGGAAAGAATGGTATATGCATGGAGTCCAGGTCATTATTAGCCAAGTGACGTGGGACTTTCAGGCACTATCCAGACCTGTGAAATCTCAAAAACGCTCTGACCTTCAGTTTTCTAGGCACTTCAGCAAAGGGCTCTTGGTAAATGTTCTGGGTAATTGCCTCCATTCTCTATTTAACTTTGCAAGTAGAGATGTGGTTTTGCTTCTCATTATCTCCAATTAAGCCAATCGGCTCTGGACTTTGCCCTGAGTTTAATCTGATCTTTTTCCATCTAGCTTTTTATGGTCTTGCCAGTATTTTCCAGTTGTTAAAAAATTTATAAGAAGGCACTCTTTTTCTTCCACAGCGGCTTCAATTTACATTCCCACCAGCAATGCAAGAGTGTTGCCATTTCTCCGCACCCTCTCCAGCATTTATTTTCTGTTGATTTGTTGATGATGGCCATTCTGACGGGTGTGAGGTGATATCTCATTGTAGTTTTGATTTGCATTTCTCTAATAATAAGCAAGGTTGAGCATCGTTTCATGTGTTTTTTGGCTATCTGTATGTCCTCTTTGGAGTGGTGTCTGTTTAGGTCCTTTTCCCATTTTTTGATTGGGTTGTTCATTTTTCCAATGTTGACTTGTCTGAGTTGTTTGTAGATTTTGGAGATTAATTCTTTGTCTGTTGTTTCATTTGCTATGATTTTCTCCCATTCTGTGGGTTGTCTGTTCAGCTTTTTTGTAGTTTCCTTTGCTGTACAAAAGCCTTTAGGTTTCATTAGGTCCCACATGTTGATTTTTGGTTTTAGTTCTGCTATTCTAGCAGGTGGGTCAGAGAAGATCTTGCTTTGATTTATGTCCTTGAGTGTTTTGCCTATATTCTCCTCTAGGAGTTTGAAGTTTGATGGTTTCTGGTCTTACATTTAGGTCTTTAATCCATTTTGAGTTGATCTTTGTGTATGGTGTCAGGGAATGTTCCAACTTCATTTTTCTGCAAGTAGCTGTCCAATTTTTCCAGCACCATTTGTTGAAGAGGCTGTCTTTGTCCCATTTTAGATTTTTGCCTCCTTTGTCAAAAATAAGGTACCCATAGGTGCGTGGGTGAGAATTCTATATTTCTTTGGAAAGAATGGTATATGCATGGAGTCCAGGTCATTATTAGCCAAGTGACGTGGGACTTTCAGGCACTATCCAGACCTGTGAAATCTCAAAAACGCTCTGACCTTCAGTTTTCTAGGCACTTCAGCAAAGGGCTCTTGGTAAATGTTCTGGGTAATTGCCTCCATTCTCTATTTAACTTTGCAAGTAGAGATGTGGTTTTGCTTCTCATTATCTCCAATTAAGCCAATCGGCTCTGGACTTTGCCCTGAGTTTAATCTGATCTTTTTCCATCTAGCTTTTTATGGTCTTGTCAGTATTTTCCAGTTGTACTATACAACACGGTGAATATGTGGTGAAATAAAGAAGGCACTCTTTTTCTTAACAGCTCTGTCCATGAAAGATTGTTTACCCAATTGGAGAAGCATTTTGTTGTAGATTTCTCTAATCTCAGCATTGGGAAGTTCTCCGAACCTGCCTGCACCATGGCTACATATGGAAATTCTCTTTGAGCTGTATTTGGAAATGCCCTGGTGACCACTACCTGGGCAGTGCCACGAGGCACAGCATTTTGATGACTTCCAGTTCAGCCTAGTTAGTGTTAGCACATGTTACCTCTGGCTCTGGGAAAACCATTTGTGTGTAACTGCTTTCAGTTAAGCCAATGGGTGAAAAAGACTTGAGATTTTTTTCATTGCTTTACAATCAGAAAACGAATGATACCACACAAATAAATACATACACATCCACAAAGCAAGCATCCTCTCCTTGCTTTATATCTTATTCTTCAATTTGCGGGGCCTGGAATTGCCTGTATATATTATCAAATACTCTTCATTAGACATGAAACGAAGTTGACATTGTAATGGCCTTTGAAATCCATTCGCATTTACTAAGTAACAGTCAATGTTATGAACAGTAGAACAATGAGAGTTCAGCGAGTAAGTACTAAGAAATACTATTCCTTAAAATGTACTTTTTCCTTTTGAACCACATTACTATTCTAGAATACACTGGAAACTCAGGGAAATGGCCCAGAAAAGTCACAAAACTTCTAGAAAAGGAAAGAAAAGAGATATGAACCCAATTTCATGTTTACAGTATGTTTCAGCCCTAAACAGATGGAAATAATACCTGTCTCCAAGTCCATTGAGCAAACTATCTGAAAGGGTCCTGCTCATCCAATTCATTGAGTTTTGCAGCTTGGGGGTGACAGGCAAGTTGAAAGAACCTGCGGCAGACAAAAGCCCAGCCCCCTTTCTGCCTGTATATGTCAAAGACACAGTTGGTGGTTGTGTTTGGGTCATGTGCTCCTGTATAAAACAGCTAATTAGGAAAAAGAGCCCTCTGTTCTCTGGCCTCCCCAACCGCAGGGGCCAGCTCTATGTATCTTATAACTCCCCAACCGCAAAGGCTCTGGACTTTGCCCTGAGTTTAATCTGATCTTTTCCATCTAGCTTTTATGGTCTTGTCAGTATTTTCCAGTTGTACTATACAACACGGTGAATATGTGGTGAAATAAAGAAGGCACTCTTTTTCTTAACAGCTCTGTCCATGAAAGATTGTTTACCCAATTGGAGAAGCATTTTGTTGTAGATTTCTCTAATCTCAGCATTGGGAAGTTCCCCGAACCTGCCTGCACCATGGCTACATATGGAAATTCTCTTTGAGCTGTATTTGGAAATGCCCTGGTGACCACTACCTGGGCAGTGCCACGAGGCACAGCATTTTGATGACTTCCAGTTCAGCCTAGTTAGTGTTAGCACATGTTACCTCTGGCTCTGGGAAAACCATTTGTGTGTAACTGCTTTCAGTTAAGCCAATGGGTGAAAAAGACTTGAGATTTTTTTCATTGCTTTACAATCAGAAAACGAATGATACCACACAAATAAATACATACACATCCACAAAGCAAGCATCCTCTCCTTGCTTTATATCTTATTCTTCAATTTGCGGGGCCTGGAATTGCCTGTATATATTATCAAATACTCTTCATTAGACATGAAACGAAGTTGACATTGTAATGGCCTTTGAAATCCATTCGCATTTACTAAGTAACAGTCAATGTTATGAACAGTAGAACAATGAGAGTTCAGCGAGTAAGTACTAAGAAATACTATTCCTTAAAATGTACTTTTTCCTTTTGAACCACATTACTATTCTAGAATACACTGGAAACTCAGGGAAATGGCCCAGAAAAGTCACAAAACTTCTAGAAAAGGAAAGAAAAGAGATATGAACCCAATTTCATGTTTACAGTATGTTTCAGCCCTAAACAGATGGAAATAATACCTGTCTCCAAGTCCATTGAGCAAACTATCTGAAAGGGTCCTGCTCATCCAATTCATTGAGTTTTGCAGCTTGGGGGTGACAGGCAAGTTGAAAGAACCTGCGGCAGACAAAAGCCCAGCCCCCTTTCTGCCTGTATATGTCAAAGACACAGTTGGTGGTTGTGTTTGGGTCATGTGCTCCCTGTATAAAAACAGCTAATTAGGAAAAAAGAGCCCTCTGTTCTCTGGCCCCTCCCCCAACCGCAGGGGCCAGCTCTATGTATCTTATAACTCCCACACGATCCCGGTCGCTATGAATGGTGCCGGGTTTGTGTGTCTGCGTAGCAGACTGACAATCACAATGATCGTGTGGAATATCACAATGATGCCGCAGGGGACTCTATCACCTCTTCCAAGAACAGCCTCTTTCAAAGGTAGTTAACTCCTTTCTTCCCCTTAATTCCTTTTCACTCTTTTCTCCCTAATTCCTTTTCACTGAAAGAGCCTATGCTGTGAACTAAAGTAGCCAGACTTTCTTTCTTTGCTGCAACAAGCACTTTCCAGCAAAATTAGTCAGCAAAGGTAGGGTGGCCAGGCGATGAATTTTTCATCCTAATGGGGCTGAGGAAATTAGAGGTTCTATTTAAACAACAACAACACATTCGCAACAGTTGACTGCTCTTAGCCCAGTTCCTAGGAATACCTGGATCCCAAGGCAGTTCAGGTGTCTTCACCCTTCACTCTGGGTTTTCACCAGATGCCCCTGTTTCACTGTTGGGAACATCCAGGTGTCTTCACCCTTCACTCTGGGTTTTCACCAGATGCCCCTGTTTCACTGTTGGGAACATCCGGAAGGGAATCATAGTCCCCCAGAAGTGCTTCAGCAATAAATAATGTGGAAAGCTACCTCGAATTTGACGGCTAAGGGGGCAGGCCTACGGATCATTTTCACTTTTGTGCACTTGTTTTCTAGACTAGAGTCAAAACTCACCCACTCAGGCAAGACCGGGGAAAGCCACATGGGAGCAGCTCCCAGGCCAAGTAGCCAGGATGGACAGAGCCTCCAGAATGCTTCTCAAGGTTTAGCCATCCTGACCTGGTTCTCTTACCCAGAACCTGCTAAAGGGCAGAATCTTGACCTTCAAAATGTCACTTCATGCCTCTGGCTGAGCACCAGGAGGCAGAAATAGATTTCCATGTACTGGGGAGAAGCAGCAGAGACCCCAAGAGGAGAGGGGGCTTGCACAAGATACACAGCAAACTGAGCCGAGCTCCCGCCCCGACCTCCACAGGGTTTTATCCAGCACTAGAGCCACAGGACCAAGGCCTTTTCTAACTTCCTTCAGCTGAATAGTAATAAGAAAAACAAAGTAATGTTTATTCAGGGCTTAGTATATATTAGACACAACATTAGGCACTTTCTCATTGAATTCCTACAACAACTTAAGAGGTCCATTCAATATAAGGGACAAGGAAACTGTGATGGATAGGAAGCAAAGGCAGGAGAATGCTGCTCTTTATAGCAAATGTGTAGGAAGCACGTAGCATCATTTAATTCTCACATCAACTCTGCAAGGCAGACAATAATAGGTACCTTTTTACTGATATGGAGAATTTTCTTGCCCCAAGTCAATGTGATAAGGGGCAGAGCTCTGTTTCAAAATTGGATCTGCCTGGTCAAAAGCCCCATGCTTTTTCAATTACCGCAATTAAATATCCTGGGCTCACATGCATGATACAAAAGGGTTAGATAAACAGTTTACCCATTGATGATTCTTCTAAAATCATATTGATAAAACCATCACTAAGATCTGGGATACAAGAACCAATAGTGTCTAGTTGTTGTTGTTTACCAAAAGCACAGTGGTTTAAACAACATTATGCCCATGGATGCTATGGGTCAGGAGTGTGAACAGGGTCCAGCAGGGATGACCAATCTCTGTTCTGTGATGTCTGGGACCTCAGATGGGAGAACTCAAAACTGGAGCTCACCCAGATGGAGGCTGGCCTACGGATCATTTTCACTTTTGTGCACTTGTTTTCTAGACTAGAGTCAAAACTCACCCACTCAGGCAAGACCGGGGAAAGCCACATGGGAGCAGCTCCCAGGCCAAGTAGCCAGGATGGACAGAGCCTCCAGAATGCTTCTCAAGGTTTAGCCATCCTGACCTGGTTCTCTTACCCAGAACCTGCTAAAGGGCAGAATCTTGACCTTCAAAATGTCACTTCATGCCTCTGGCTGAGCACCAGGAGGCAGAAATAGATTTCCATGTACTGGGGAGAAGCAGCAGAGACCCCAAGAGGAGAGGGGCTTGCACAAGATACACAGCAAACTGAGCCGAGCCCCCGCCCGACCTCCACAGGGTTTTATCCAGCACTAGAGCCACAGGACCAAGGCCTTTTCTAACTTCCTTCAGCTGAATAGTAATAAGAAAAACAAAGTAATGTTTATTCAGGGCTTAGTATATATTAGACACAACATTAGGCACTTTCTCATTGAATTCCTACAACAACTTAAGAGGTCCATTCAATATAAGGGACAAGGAAACTGTGATGGATAGGAAGCAAAGGCAGGAGAATGCTGCTCTTTATAGCAAATGTGTAGGAAGCACGTAGCATCATTTAATTCTCACATCAACTCTGCAAGGCAGACAATAATAGGTACCTTTTTACTGATATGGAGAATTTTCTTGCCCCAAGTCAATGTGATAAGGGGCAGAGCTCTGTTTCAAAATTGGATCTGCCTGGTCAAAAGCCCCATGCTTTTTCAATTACCGCAATTAAATATCCTGGGCTCACATGCATGATACAAAAGGGTTAGATAAACAGTTTACCCATTGATGATTCTTCTAAAATCATATTGATAAAACCATCACTAAGATCTGGGATACAAGAACCAATAGTGTCTAGTTGTTGTTGTTTACCAAAAGCACAGTGGTTTAAACAACATTATGCCCATGGATGCTATGGGTCAGGAGTGTGAACAGGGTCCAGCAGGGATGACCAATCTCTGTTCTGTGATGTCTGGGACCTCAGATGGGAGAACTCAAAAACTGGAGCTCACCCAGATGGAGGCTGGAATCCTGGAAGCTTCTTTCCTCACGTGTCTGGTGCCTGAGTGGGGATGACTTGGAGACTGCCAATCAGAGAGCACTCAAGAGGCCTCTCCTTGTGGCTCACTTTGCTCACAGTATGTGTGTGTGTGCTCAGTTGCTCAATTGCGTCTGACTCATGACCCCATGGACTGTAGCCCACCAGGCTCCTCTGTCCAAGAAATTTTCCAGGCAAGAATACTGGAGTGGGTTGCCATTTCCTTCTCCAGGGGAACTTCCTGATCCAGGGATTGAGCCCGTGTCTCTTGAGTCTCCTGCATTGGTAGGCAGGTTCTTTATCGCTGAGCCACCAGTTCAGTGGCTTCTGAACCGTTGACCCCCAAAATATGTTCAGGGCGGGAGCTGCATTGCCTCTTATGACTCAGGCTCAGAAGTGAAAGTGTCAGTGTCCTTATTCTCGTGATCAAAACAGGGACTTCCCTGGTGGTTCAGTGGTCTAATGCAGAGGGTGCAGGTTTAATCCCTGGAAGGGGAGCTGAGATCCCACATGCCTCATGGTCAAAAGAAAAACCAAAATAAATGAGTAAATTAAAAAAAAATTAAAACAGAAGCAATATTGTAACAAAAATTTTTAAAAAGTAGTCACAAACCCACCAAGACTGAAGGAAATGCACAGACCCCCATGCTTCCTCTGCCACACAATTTTGCCAGGAGGGCATGTCAAAGAATTTGGAGACCCTGCTTTAAGATGAGAGAAATTTTAAAATATGTAAACAAATTTAAGTAACTTTTGGTTGTAATTTAAAAGCTAACTAACTTTTGTTGTGTGTTTCAAAAAAGATAAACTCCAACTCTAGAAGACAATGAATTACAGGGAGATGGAGAGAGAATCTTTAAGGAATAAAGCACGCTAAGGTCCTTGTCTTTTGGATTTACTAGATGTATAGGATGTAGGATCATCACTAAAAGGAGGGAATTATGATTTATCAAAGAAAAATGGAATAATGTAAAAACAAATGACAAGAATTGAGAAGATAAAGGACGTTGAGAAAAAAGATAGTAAATTCAAAACATGAAATGGGATGCTAGAAATAAGATCAAATAATAATCACAGGGCTTCCCTGGTGGTTCAGTGGGTAAAAAGTTCGCCTTGCAGTGCAAGGGGCACTGGTTCGATCCCTGGCCCTTGAAGATCCCATGTGCCGCAGAGCGGCTGGAGCGCTGTGTCCAATTGCAAGCCAGCACTCTTGGAGCACATGTGCCCTGAGCTGGTGCTCTGCAACGAGAAAGGCCACTGCAGTGGGAGGCCCACACAGGCCAAAGAATAAAGATGGATGAAAATCAATAAAATAAAAAAACAATAGGGGCTTCCCCCAGTGGTCCAGTGGGTAAGGACACCGCCTTGCAGTGCAAGGGGCGCCGGTTCCATCCCTGGCCTGGGAAGATCCCACATGCCGCGGAGCGGCTGGACCGATGTGTCCAATTACTGAGCTGGAGCTCTGGAGCGCATGCGCCCAGAGCCGGCGCTCTGCAATGACAGACACCACCGCGATGGGAGGCCCACAGGAGCCAAAGAACAAGGACGGATGAAAATAGAGAAATGAAAGACCAATAGAAGTGGCCCACCCGCTCCCTTCCCTCCCCAACCTGACCCCCGCCCAAAAAATAAATAAATAAATAAATCTTTTTAAAAAAAAACAATAAAAGAGGCCAAAAATTAAAAAAAAGAAACTATAAAAAAATAATAATCACAGTAAATGAAAAGGTCTCTTCCCCTCCAAAAACATTAGGCATAAATTGCATCTTTTACCAAAACTTTTAAGAAGTATAAAATCTTTTGTTTATAACAGTGAATATAAAAACATGAAAATCAGTGTTTTAGAGAATAAAAACAAAAGAAGGAAAGCTGCCCTGTTAATTTTATGAAACTATATAATCTCAGTTTTAAAATCATAGAAAACGAGTAGAGAAAAGGAAATTATGACTCAACCACACATAAATATAGATAAAAATATTCTACATAAAATACTAGCAGATAAAATCATGGTTAACAAGTCCTATGCCAAGAATTCAAGTATGATTCAGAGAGAGAAAATTACTCATTAGCATAGATTATAAATTAAAAGAGAAAAATCATATAAACATTTATAGATACAGAGGAAAAACATATTTGATACAATTCAGCTCTCAAGTATAATTTTTAAAGACTCTTGGCAAACTAGGAAAGAAGAGAATTTGTTTAATATGTTCAAGAGCATTTAAAAAAAACCAATATACAGAAACTAATATACTAAATGGTGAAACTTTAAAAGTTTTCCCATTTCAGTCATGAATAAGATATAAATGCTGTTTAATGCTGTTTCTGATAGCTAGGTCGTCTGGTCCTAAACTCAAAGCAACAGGTACAAAAAAATAGATTCATTAGGGCCAGTTTCGAATAGTGAAAAACGTAAATAACTAAATTCCATCAACAGGAGAATGGACAAATAAGTCGTGTTATAGTCACCCAATGGCTATTAAACAAGAACAATGTGTCACAGTGTGGATAGATATAGATATGAAAAAACACCCACAGTGTCAAGTGCAGGTTGTGGAATGCTCTTTAAAATATGGTACCATTTCTAACACATTTAAAAATAACAAACAGCATCATGTGTCTTTATGGATATATAAATACATGTAGTATAAGTATAAAAATGTATTTGAACAATCAATACCAGATTTGAGACCATGATTATGTCAGGGCATCTTAAGGAAGGGAACACAAGGGCTTCATTTTTCTCTTCAATGTAAAAAAAATTCCAGTATGGTAAAATGTTAAAATGAAGCTGGGTGTTGAGTACACTGGTGTTCATTTTAAAATTCTCTCTATATATATCTTTTTTTTTTTCTTTTTATTTTTGGCCCTGCCATGTAGCAAACGAGATCTAAATTCCCCAACCAGGGATAGAACCCATGTTCCCTGCACTGGAAGTGCAGAGAATCCTAGCCCCTGACTACCAGGGAATTCTCTCAAAATTCTTTATACTTGTCCATATGCTTGAAAATTTTCAGAAGAAGAAAGCAGTGCTTTGATTCTATTAGATGCCATTGACTATGTCACCATATAACAAAAAAAGTCTCATTTTGTCTGAATCCTAATACCTTTTTCCATAACAGGCTCTGATGCTCGATAGCTCTGTACTTTGGGGAAGTACTTTAAAATCCTCTGAGCCTTCATTTCCCCATGTGTTAACTGAAGATAATATCTTCATGGTGTTGTTGGAAAATGAAAAGGACTTAGCACAGTGCATATGGTAAAGTGGTCCATGCTTGCTCATTTGATTCATTTGTCTAACAAATAACCTTTGAGCCTCCACTGTGCCTGACACTATTCTAGACACCAATATAGAACAGTGCGGGCAAGGGGTAGACATAAAATTCCCTGCATTTATAGAGCTTACAGTCTAGTGTAGGAAGGCACGTGATAAAGATAAATGAGTTCAGTCTGTGGTATATTAAGTGCTAAAGGAAGAAATAGATTCATTAGGGCCAGTTTCGAATAGTGAAAAACGTAAATAACTAAATTCCATCAACAGGAGAATGGACAAATAAGTCGTGTTATAGTCACCCAATGGCTATTAAACAAGAACAATGTGTCACAGTGTGGATAGATATAGATATGAAAAAACACCCACAGTGTCAAGTGCAGGTTGTGGAATGCTCTTTAAAATATGGTACCATTTCTAACACATTTAAAAATAACAAACAGCATCATGTGTCTTTATGGATATATAAATACATGTAGTATAAGTATAAAAATGTATTTGAACAATCAATACCAGATTTGAGACCATGATTATGTCAGGGCATCTTAAGGAAGGGAACACAAGGGCTTCATTTTTCTCTTCAATGTAAAAAAAATTCCAGTATGGTAAAATGTTAAAATGAAGCTGGGTGTTGAGTACACTGGTGTTCATTTTAAAATTCTCTCTATATATATCTTTTTTTTTTTCTTTTTATTTTTGGCCCTGCCATGTAGCAAACGAGATCTAAATTCCCCAACCAGGATAGAACCCATGTTCCCTGCACTGGAAGTGCAGAGAATCCTAGCCCCTGACTACCAGGGAATTCTCTCAAAATTCTTTATACTTGTCCATATGCTTGAAAATTTTCAGAAGAAGAAAGCAGTGCTTTGATTCTATTAGATGCCATTGACTATGTCACCATATAACAAAAAAAGTCTCATTTTGTCTGAATCCTAATACCTTTTTCCATAACAGGCTCTGATGCTCGATAGCTCTGTACTTTGGGGAAGTACTTTAAAATCCTCTGAGCCTTCATTTCCCCATGTGTTAACTGAAGATAATATCTTCATGGTGTTGTTGGAAAATGAAAAGGACTTAGCACAGTGCATATGGTAAAGTGGTCCATGCTTGCTCATTTGATTCATTTGTCTAACAAATAACCTTTGAGCCTCCACTGTGCCTGACACTATTCTAGACACCAATATAGAACAGTGCGGGCAAGGGGTAGACATAAAATTCCCTGCATTTATAGAGCTTACAGTCTAGTGTAGGAAGGCACGTGATAAAGATAAATGAGTTCAGTCTGTGGTATATTAAGTGCTAAAGGAAGAAATAACGTGGAATACTAGCTATAATTGCCTCTTTCCTGTCTGTCTTTGATATTTTTCTCTTTCTTTCTCTCTCCCCTCTTCTTCCTTTCATCCATCTTTCTGTATCTCCTTTTTTTGCTTTCCTCGTTTCTATCTGAACTGCTCTCATGGTCATGACACCCTAGCACTGAACTGCTTGTTGCCTAATAGTCTTAAGGGTGGATTTCTGCTAAGGATACTGTAGGTTTTGTGGAGTCAGTTACTGAGCTTGAGCTTTCCTCTGTACTGAGAGCACTTAGCACAATGGTAAGTGAGCAGCAGTAACTCTACAAACTCTCCTTGTGTGAAGGATAGTTGAGATGATCAGACGAATTGGGTTACTGATCAGAATTATTAGGAAGAAAGCTTGAAACTTCAAATCAACACTTCCCCTGGAGCCTGCAAGCCCAGCTCTGATGTTTTCTAACAGTGTGGTCGTAGATGAGTGTCTTCACTTCATTAGATCTTCTATTAGACAGGAGTATTGTATATAGATGATCCAAGGTCCCTGTCTGTGCTAAAATTACTAACCCATTTTTATTATCTAGGGTTTTCCATTCTAATTTGGCTGCATTTTTTATCCTGTTGACTCAGAGTCACTTCTCAGCAGTTACTTCTTCATTTTGGAGACCCTTTGGAACTTTTTGGTATTTGCTGCTTTGTTGTTGTTCATTTGCTCAGTCATGTCCAACTCTTTGCAATCCCATGAACTATAGCACACCAAGCTTCTCTGTCCTTCACTATCCCCCAGAGTTTGTTCAAATTCATGTCTGTTGAGTCGGTGATACCATCCAACCATCTCATCCTCTGTTGTCCCCTTCTCCTCATGCCTTCAATCTTTCCCAGCATCAGGGTCTTTTCTAATGAGTCAGCTCTTCTCATCAGGTGGCCAAAGTACTGGAACTTCAGCTTCAGCATCAGTCCTTCCAATGAATATTCAGGATTGATTTCCTTTAGGATTGACTGGTTTGATCTTCTTGCAGTCCAAGGGACTCTCAAGAGTCTTCTCCAACACCACAGTTCAAAGGCATCAGTTCTTCGGCACTAGGGACCAGAGCTTTTATTTTCCCATCTGTGCTATGAGGAAACTGAACCGGATGTTCTGTAGGGGAAAGGGGAACAGAGTTTTGTAGCCAGACCAACCTGAGGCCAATCCCTACTTAAATCCGATGGAGAGATTCATTTCCTCATCCATAAGAGGGGATGATACCACCCATCTCACGGTTTGTTGAAAGGATGAGACCTGTGCTAAGTGCTTAGCAGAGTCCTTGGAACATGGTGAGCATTCAATATATGTGTAATGACAGCTGTGTGGTGGTGATGATGATGATGGGGTCACAAGATAAATAATGCCAGGGAGTTTCAGAAACCCTCTAAAAAATGCAGACTTTTTCAAGGGAAATAGGAAGAGGAGATCAATGAGAAGTGTTGGACCGACCCTTCATGGGACGGCAGGATATCCATGTGTCAGTGTCCTGTTGAGAGGTGGAGACATGGAACTAGAGCTTAAGGCTTGACCCCTCTCACTGACAGCAGCCATGGAGGTCCCTCCCACACAGGGATCCACCGTCCATGGTGGCAGCCTGTCATTCAAGGAAAGATGATTTTGCAGCAATGGGTTGTCTTGCACAAGTACTTGACTTTGCAAAACAGGAATGAAAGCCCCAACCTGACAATATGGTTATAGAAATCAAATGACTGAATGTAATATTTTGAGCACAAAGATGGACGCATTGGGAAAATCTTTCAAAATGTTCATAAATATCCCTTTTTATGACATAATCTATTCTAAATTTAAGATGAAGAATACTCCTTGAGGATACCAAATCTTTTCATTGCAATACCTTTTGTAAGAACCGTGTGCTAACCAGAGGTCTCAGAAACATTTGAGAAAATAATTCACCTGTTGCTAATAAAATCCTGATTATGCACCTGGAATTATGTCGCATACATTGGTAGACATCAGTGAGTCAGAAGGTAAAAAGTCCCTGCTGTGGATATCCTTTATGGTCTGTTTGGGGGAGTAAGAGAAGCTGTAGAAGAGAGGAAAGTGCAAGACACTATGTGAAAATATGCTGAACAGAGTGAGGGGTACCCAGATGAGGATGAGGCCAGTGTGAGGGGAAGAGCTCTGGTGTGTTTGGACGATGGCCTGATGGGCACCATTTTTGATGGTGTCTTGTTAATAAACTGAGCAAGGAAGAGACTCACTTGCCACAGGGTTAATGACACATATAGGCTGAGCCCTCGGGGAATCCCCCAGGCTACAGGAGGAGCCCACAAAGGAGAGCAACCTCTGACCTCAAGGTGACTGGTACCTGAGCGGGAACGAGGATCCGGGCCCCATGGTCAGAGCACAGTGCCACGTGTTGTCAGCCAGAGCAGAGGGCACACCGGAGCTGACCTGACTTACTTTCTGCTCTCACCAGGATCTTTTCACCTGATTCATTTGATGTTTGACGACTACGTGCTCTACCTGTTAGAGTCCCTGCATTGCCAGGAGCGGGCCAACGAGCTCATGCGAGCCATGAAGGGAGAAGGAAGCACAGGTAAGCCTGCCCTTCGCTGGGATGCACTCCCTGGTCCCTTGATTTGTATCCTTACTTCTGTGCTCTGTCATTCTTTACGTCCACATCTCAAAGAATTCAGCTGTAGTGAATAGGTCAAATGGCAGGAAACAGCTGTGTCTTCTTCCTTCTTGAGAGCAGGTATGTGTGTATGCAGGAATTGCCTCCCGTGCCACCATAGCGATGGGAAACCATCAAAGGTTTTAAGCAGAAGAGTAACATGACAAAGATTATTTCCTTTTTAAAAAGAAAAGGAGAAAAAGAAAGAAGATTTCCTTTTTAAAAAGTCCCTTAAGGACAACATGCCTTGACCTCTGGCTTTAAGAATCCACCCTTCTCCCCACAGCAGAAGTCCGAGAAGAGATTATCTTGACGGAGGCTGCCCCGCCAACCCCTTCCCCAGTGCCGTCGTTTTCTCCAGCAAAATCTGCCACGTCTGTGGAAGTGCCGCCTCCCTCCTCCCCCGTGAGCAACCCATCCCCGGAGTACACTGGCCTCGGCACTACAGGTAATGAGCGTCCCTCAAAGGCTCTGAGTTGGGGAGTTGATGTGTAAAACCAGAGCTTTCTGGAAAAAACATTCTCCCTCCAGTCCCCTCCCCCAAACAATGCCAACATCCGAGTATTCTGGATTTATCCATGTATCCGTGTGCTCATATTCCTAATGCTTCTGTTTTCAAGTTGGCAGATTAAGTACATGATAACATCTTCAGCACCCCCACCACCAAAAAAGAAAAAAAAACCCTTAATTCCCTGGAATGACTAAAATGATACAAGACACAGAACACAGACACTCTTGAAAACAAGAAAGGGTTCTTCATGAATCAGAAACTGTGGGGCATCTCTGGAAAATGGGGAGACAGGAAGCTATAGGATAAGCCATGGCAGCCATAATGAAGGCAGGGCAGTGAGGTCGAAGCTAATGTTGCCGGATCCCCAAGCAAGGGGAAAGTCCTTGTGGTTGGAGGCCTCACAAGGGAGGGATTTTGAGCTGAAACTTGATTTTACCTGACAAAGGTATTACAGAAGGGCCTCTGGCAAATGCACAAAGTCTCAGGTAAGTGTGGGGCCTTTTCAAGGGATGGTAAACTGGCTAAAGTGTGGGTGACCGTGAAGGAGTGTTATAAGCCTGGAAAGGTCAGCTGGAGTCACATCCCATAGGATCTTGAAAATGGAAGAAATGTTGCAGGGATAACAATGGCTGTGTCTTCTTCCTTCTTGAGAGCAGGCATGTGTGTATGCAGGAATTGCGTCCCGTGCCACCATAGCGATGGGAAACCATCAAAGGTTTTAAGCAGAAGAGTAACATGACAAAGATTATTTCCTTTTTAAAAAGAAAAGGAGAAAAAGAAAGAAGATTTCCTTTTTAAAAAGTCCCTTAAGGACAACATGCCTTGACCTCTGGCTTTAAGAATCCACCCTTCTCCCCACAGCAGAAGTCCGAGAAGAGATTATCTTGACGGAGGCTGCCCCGCCAACCCCTTCCCCAGTGCCGTCGTTTTCTCCAGCAAAATCTGCCACGTCTGTGGAAGTGCCGCCTCCCTCCTCCCCCGTGAGCAACCCATCCCCGGAGTACACTGGCCTCGGCACTACAGGTAATGAGCGTCCCTCAAAGGCTCTGAGTTGGGGAGTTGATGTGTAAAACCAGAGCTTTCTGGAAAAAACATTCTCCCTCCAGTCCCCTCCCCCAAACAATGCCAACATCCGAGTATTCTGGATTTATCCATGTATCCGTGTGCTCATATTCCTAATGCTTCTGTTTTCAAGTTGGCAGATTAAGTACATGATAACATCTTCAGCACCCCCACCACCAAAAAAGAAAAAAAAACCCTTAATTCCCTGGAATGACTAAAATGATACAAGACACAGAACACAGACACTCTTGAAAACAAGAAAGGGTTCTTCATGAATCAGAAACTGTGGGGCATCTCTGGAAAATGGGGAGACAGGAAGCTATAGGATAAGCCATGGCAGCCATAATGAAGGCAGGGCAGTGAGGTCGAAGCTAATGTTGCCGGATCCCCAAGCAAGGGGAAAGTCCTTGTGGTTGGAGGCCTCACAAGGGAGGGATTTTGAGCTGAAACTTGATTTTACCTGACAAAGGTATTACAGAAGGGCCTCTGGCAAATGCACAAAGTCTCAGGTAAGTGTGGGGCCTTTTCAAGGGATGGTAAACTGGCTAAAGTGTGGGTGACCGTGAAGGAGTGTTATAAGCCTGGAAAGGTCAGCTGGAGTCACATCCCATAGGATCTTGAAAATGGAAGAAATGTTGCAGGGATAACAATGGCTGGTTGCTAATATCTAAATTTTTTTTTACCACGAGCAAAGGACCCTCAGCACAATTGTTTTTCTTAATACAAGGTGCCTATTGTACCATTTTATGGAGGAGGAAAAGTAGAGGGTGGAGAAGGGTTAAATTCCTGCTCCCAGGCACCACAGTCAGCAGATGCCAAAGACAATTTCATTCTTTCGGTCATCCAGCAAATGTCCCTGCTCTCAAGACTTGTGGAATATGATATACTGTATGTGGACTACGCAGTAAGTGTTCGCTACCATAGTAATAATGAGTAGAGTGCATGTGTGTGTGCTTGTGTGCACATCCTGGTTTTCTCACATGGTTAGAAATGTGGGGATTAGATGAGGCAAGAAAAGCCAGAGTGCTTGGTTAACAGCGCAGGGCTATCCAGACAGAAGGCATTCCTGTTCGGATTGCCTGTAGGGTGAGGGCTGCAGCCAAGAGTGCGGTATGAGTTCAGAGGGAGGAGAAGACCCTCTCCATCCCACCCAAACCCAGGCAGGCAGGAGGGAAGCCTTTGGGAGAGGGGTGAAACTCCAGGGCAGCCCCAAAAGGCAAGAAGAACTCAGCTAACAGGAGAAGAGAGAGCACACAGGAACCAAAGGCAGAGACAGCCTTCTGCCGGATGGGCCGGGGTGAGAGATGGGCAGGTGAACAGACCAGTCTGCAGAGTGGAGAGCTTGGTAAGTCTGTGACAATAAATTCATTATCTTTCTTTTTTTATTTTTAAAATAGTTCTTTCTTTGGCTGTGTTGGGTCTTAGTTGTGGCATGCGAGATCTTTGTTGTGGTGCACAGACTCCCTAGTTCTGGCAAGTGGGCTTGGTTGCTTCACAGCCTGTGGAATCTTTGTTCCCTGACCAGGGATCAAGCCTGCATCCCCTGCATCACAAAGGGGACCTCCCTGGTGGTCCAGTGGTTAAGAATCTGACTTGTGATGCAGGGGATCTTGAGTGCCAAAGCAAGAACCAACTCAGCCAAATAAATAAATATTTTAAAAATAAAAAGGTAATGAATTTACAATCACAGACTTCCCAAGTGAGTCTGCAGGCAGGGAAGGGGGAGAGATTCGGGAGAGACATCTGGGATTCTCCTCCACACCTCCCAAGGCCAGCTGTTCGAACCTAGAACTTGACCCCCCATTCCTTCCAGCCCACTGATGCCATTCTGTTCGGGCCCTCCCCACCCTTCATGGGTACCCACAGTGACCCTAGAGGCGGGTTCCCTCCAGGTTAGAATCTTCCTCCAGATCCTCATAGCATGGGCTTAGTTATATTGCAGTTCTAATTCAAATACGGGAACAAAATTATATGGTTTTGAAAATCAAGTAGGATGAGACTGTCACGTTTAGGTACTGTCTTTTATCTATTCATTCAATCACGATTCTATCCATTTGTCTATTCATTTATCCAATAAATATTTCTCACGTGGTTTCTGTGAGCTAAACACTTCAGAAGGTGGTGATGCAAACAAGTGGACCATGTTGCCTGCCCATGGGAGTTGATCATTAGAGATTAGGGTTCTGGTGAGCAAGACAGAAGTTACGATATAATGTAATGACTGTTGAGTTTCAAGAAAGGTCGAGAGTTAGGGAGTACAAAGTAGGGCTTCCAACCTATATCTGGAGGTTCTGGGGGACTGAATAATGAGAGAAAAGGTATTCCAAGCAAAGGCCTAGAGGCAAGAGAGAGCATGTCATTTTCAGGGAATTTCAAGTATTAATATGTATCCCAGGAGACTGTTGTTTAATTCTTTCCCGAATGTTTCCAGAGCCAGAGCTACTCAGACAGGGAATGGGCAGATGCTTAAGAACCTATAAGGTGCCTGCCCTCTTTTGCATATTAATTACCAGGGACAGAAATGTGCCTACAAACCCAGCAGCCCTTTGTCAAAGGCAGCTCTCGGGAGACTGGGTTCTTCAGAGCAGTGACAGAAATCAGGCTGGTCTGTAGCTGGCTTTAGTTGGAGTAGTGGTTTCACTTTGGGTCCACAGCTGAAGACAGTCCTCAGGCTGTAGCCCACCACGCTCCTCTGTGCATGGGATTCTTCAGGCAAGAATACTGGAGTGGGTTGCCATTTCCTCCTCCAGGCGATCTTCCTGACCCAAGGTTCGCATCTGTGTCTCTTTCGTCTCCTGCTCCTGCATCTCCTGCGTTGCAGGAAGATTCTTAGCCAGGGAAGCTCTTGTTGACATAGATGCACCTCCAGTTGCAGTTCATTTTCTACTTTGAAGACAAAGAATTGGACTCCTCCCCACCTCCCTCTCATGTTTTAGTTCCTGCTTAGAAGGCTCTGAAAAATAGATTGTACAGAAAAGAACAACTTTATTCATTGAAAATGAAAAGGGAAATGAACTCGAGCACTGTTCAAGCTCCGCAGCTACTCAGGGGTCCTTTGGAGACTCGAATTGGGGTCTCCTGCCTCAGTCAGGAAGGAAGGGCAGTGAGAGCACCTAGGAGCCACATACCTGGATGATCCTGGCCATGCACACCCCACACCCCACGCCTCACCACCACCCGGCAGACACGCACGTCAGCCAGCCCGTGATAACATCCATACTTCTAAGATCAACAGGGAAATTATGCAAATGAAACAGTTCTGCATTATGAAGCAGAAACACTTTGAGGGGAGCCTTTTGGCCAACGGAGCAACAGATCGAACAAGGAGACTCTACGGCAATGGGGGGAAGGAGGAGGGGGAAGGGAGGTCTGCTAGAGATCGTGTCATAATTCTCAGCCAGCTGATGAGTCTGTCGCTGGCTCTCTTTGAACCAGCTTGGAGACCTCAAGGTATGGCAGGTGTGATAGTCAAAGGCACAGGAATACCCTAAATGTGTTGAGAGCTTTCTGTGCAATGTGTTCAGGCATCGTAAAAGTCGCTTCTTAGAAATACAAATGTGAAACAGGTTCTCTTCAGATGACTGTAACCTTTGAAGATTTTGGCACATTCCAGCTTTGTTCTCAGGTATCTCCAGAGGGCATTAAAAATGTCATCCTATATAAAACTATCTGTAATATTTTTCTCAAGTACCACTTCTCCATTGCTAAATTGGACTGGACCTTGGCATGCACTGTGGTTCATGGTCTTGGAGGAAACATAAGCGTAAGTTCCTGACAATATGTATGGTTTTATAAATATTAGAATATTATGCATGAGTTATCCATGATATACACCTGAATATTACAAAATCTGTAACAGTAGGCTTAATTTGGATAATTTGTGTATTTTTTATTGAACAGTATTGTAAACTGGAAAGCATGATTAATCTTACGAAATGCATTTGCCATGTTTTTCTTAAAAGTTAACTCAGCATATGGTTTTCATGCCCAGTTAAATTTTATTTCCATCTTTAAATTATTGCCTGATTTATATACTATTACTTGGCAAAAAGTGGTTAACAATTAAAAAAAAGCAAAACTAATTTTTCTTTAAAAAAGGACCCAAACCAGAAAGCAAGAAATAAAAGAAGTAGGGAAAATTAAACAAAACAAAACAACTCTTGGTTGAAACAGCTTATTAACGCCTTAAATGAAATATGCAATCCAGTGACTCTGTTGGGCTTCCAGCACTCTGGATATCATTGCTCAGATGATGTGCGTGTGTATTGTCAAGTTCAGCTCCTTGAGAGTTATAGCCAATCAGGTGTCTGCAAGTCTTCCACAAACCAGTGTCTCCCTGTTGATGGACACTTCCCCTTTTTGAAAAAGAGAACAGTATTATGTCTGCTGGGTGAGCACAAAGAGGACATTAATTCATTGCACATAACCTTTTGGGATCCTCTGATACAAGGAATACAAAATAGTGTGAGAATGGGCTATGACACACCAGGAAAACAGCTCCCCATTTATATCTGCATGTAGGTCTCTGTCCATCCCTATATGGATTTCTAAATATGTCTCTTACAGAGAGGTATTTATTTACTTTTGGCTGTGCTGGGTTTTTGTTGCTGTGCGCCGGCTTTCTCTAGTCGCGGCAAGTAGGGGCTGCTGCACTTCCTTGCTGTGCACAAGCTTCTCGCGGTGCTGGCTTCTCTTGTTGCAGCTGTGGGCTCTAGAGCACAGGCTCAGTCCTTGGTAGCCATGGGCTTAGTTGCTCCACGGCATGTGGGATCCTCCCGGACCAAGGATGGAACCTGTGTCCCCTGCATTGGCAGGTGGACTCTCAATCACTAGACCACCAGGGAAGCCCTAAATATGTTTTAAAATGGTATTTCTTCATTGTTTTTAAAAGTTTAGAGAGAACAGGAAAGGCATATCAAGCACCCCGAGTTGCACCTGACGCACAGCCCGTTCTGATGGGTGTGTCAGAGTCTATGGTGATGTCTTAAGAGACTGTGTAAAGGGTTCCATTTTAACAGATTTCCCCAAGGCAAATTCTAGCCCATTGATCCTTTTTTCCCCCCTCATGTGGTGGGCTTGCCAGCTCCTTCATCACCCGGCAAGGTTCAGAAACCTTAGTTTTCTTTAAGGAAAGCGGGTACCTCTCCTCCTGAGGAGCATGGCAGGTGGTTTCAAACTGAGCAGCCCACTTAACATGACACTGGGCTGCCATTCTTGAATGTCTTTTAAAGCAAAACATTAAGATCCCACTCTGCTTAGGTCAGGCCACCGAAGGCTTCAAGACCTCATTTATGATGTCATTTGAAGTATTCCCTTCTTTCATCAATGACAATAAAAGTTAACTATTAAACTCATGTTTTCAACTTTCCTCCCTGGGTTCCCTGCAACACAAAACCAGCAAATTAAATCATTTGAGATGCTAGGATGCCTAAGGAAAAGAAGGCAAATTCCTCATAAATAGCCCAAACTGTAGAACATCTGGCCTGCCCAGCTGCATTTTCTCTGCATTGGTTGAGGATGTAACAAAGATAACTGGCCCCTAGTCTTTCCAAATAACAAAAGCTCAGTTATTCTGCGGGACGCTGAAGTGAGTGAGAACCAACTGTTGCTGTTGGATTCAAATCCTAACTCTGCCACTTACCTGACCAAGTTTTGGACCTCAACTTTCTCACCTGAAAAAGGAGATAATACTACTTCCTTCAAAAGGCTATTGTGAAGATTCATTGAGTCAATATACAAAAAGAAACCAGTATGAGGCATGGTTTGTGTTGCATGATCATTCATTCATTCAACAAACCATTATTGATAGCCTATTCTATTCTAGGCATGCTCCCTGCCCTGAGGCACCTCCTTTTTAAGCAGCCCCTGTCAAGAAAGAAAAAAAGAAAAAACAGATGAACAAATACACAGAAAACTCAGGGAAGAAGAATGTTTGGGGAGGGGATGGGAAGGAAGGAAAGTATTCCCTCTCTAGTTATTTCAGTATTATCACGTGGACAACAACTGTCTTTACAGCATTCTCAAATCCTCTTGTGTCTTCAGAGGATTCTGAAAGATGAGGGACATTCACCACTATTCTCAGACTTTTAATTAGAGGTGGTGGAATGGGGAGGGGAGAAGAAGAGAAACCTAAGGGAATTAGACAAATAGGAAAGGTTCGTTATTGTTTTCCCAACAAATCAAAAGTATTAGAGCTGTCTTAGAAATGAAGCACAAACTGTTAACTGCACAGATTCTCTTTTATTAGTTTCCTTTTAAAAAGCAGCAGCAGCACTTCTCACTGGAGGTCTCACCCGTAGGAAAGGGAATGTAAGGGGTGTTCTTTTCGGCTCCCCAGGCAGAGAGGGTTTCTCACCCAAGCCAGTAGGTGTTAATCTGCTTAAGCCTGCCTGAGTGGATCTGTTAGGTTGCTGGCACATGGCCATTTAGGGGTTTTGTTTCCCAGACCACAGGAGCCCATTTTTCCAAGAGTTCCACTAGCTTTTTGTTTGATAACGTCTATTTCTAGCAGCATTTACTCCTTCAACAACAAATTCAATGGAACAAAAATTTACTGAACACCTACTATTTGGCAGACCCTCTGTTGGGGATACAGAGATGAATAAGGAGCTGCTGTTGTGCTTGAGAAACTCACACAAAAGTAACTTCTGCATTCTCTCAGGTGATGGCTATTCTCACTGCGTCTTCCTGCAACTCGAGGGTGGCGGGCAGGGGGAGAGAAAATCCTTTGGCTTCCTTGGTTGTCCCTTTGAAATACCCACTGACCTCGCTGTGCTCTCCTGAGGATCCAGGAGCTTGAAGGGTTAATTACTTGTTTGCTGTGACTGGTTCATTGTCTGCCCAAACTTCCCCCCCCTCCCCCCCCCCCCAGTTCCATTTCTAATTGTGAAATTTGCTTAATATATTTTAATAATGCTTTTCTTTTCACCAAGGCCATATACATTCTTTATAGAAAAATACAGATAAGCAAAATGAAGCAAAAATATTAAAAACGTCCTCAGTAATAACCTGTATTAATTAAAGAGTACTTAAAAGTTATAACATTTATATAGTTTCATATGAAGTTCAAAATGTAGAGGAGAGCAGTCATGCATAATCCAATCATCTGAGACATGGGCTTTTTTTTTTTCTTCCAGTCTTCTTGCATTTATTATTATAAGTGAAACTTAGCACATAGCCTGGGAAAGTCATTATCTTTGGGAGGGGAAATATGGTGTGGATGTCTGAACCAGGAAGGGCACTTTTAGCTAGACTGGTGGATAGGATTTTGTGATTGTGCAGAAAAACAGGGGTCTAGAGGTTTGCTATAATTAGTTAAATCACTGTTGCTATTCAAACGTTTCATCTCTGATGACAGAATCTGACCTAAGAGACTTGCCTTTCTTCCTTGGAATCTGAAATGGGAAATAAAGGAATTTCTACTTTAAGAAAGTTTGATGAAGGATTTCCCTGGTGATCTGATGGTTAAGACTCCATGTTTCGGGCCTCCCTGGTGGTCCAGTGGGTAAGGACACTGCCTTGCAATGCAAGGGGTGCCGGTTCGATCCCTGGCCTAGGAAGATGCCACATGCCACAGAGCAGCTGGACCCATGTGTCCAACGACCGAGCCGGGGCTCTGGAGCGCATGCGCCCAGAGCCGGTGCTCTGCAGCGAGAGAGACCACTGTGATGGGAGGCCCACACAGGCCAAACAATGATGGATGGAAATAAATAAATGAAAGATCAACAGAAATGGCCATTTATATAAGAAAAAAAAAAGATTCCACGTTCCTCTTGCAAGGAGCTAAGGAGGCTGAGGGGACTGAGATCCTACTGGTGGCACGAAGCAGCCACACTCGCACAAAAAGTCTGATGTAAGAATACCTGCATTCATAAGAGTGCTTGAATAACATTAAAAGCCTATTACATGCCAAGCTCTTTGACATATATCATCTCAGTTAATCCTCACAACTGTCGTACAAGGTAGGTGTAGAGATTCCTAGCTTACAGATAGAAATGAGGCATATAAGAAAGGCATGTGAAATTTAAGAACCTGGCTCAAGGTCTGACAGCCAGTGCGTGGCAGAATTAAGACCCAGAGCAAAGGGACATTATGGTAGAGTTCTACTTTTAAATGGAAACCTCTCCTTTATCCTTCCAGAAGAATTTCAAGATAAACATGGTCTGCTGCAGAAAGCACAAGTTTGGGAGGACCAAAGTTCTCTCTTTTACTTCACCTGAAAAATGACCTCCTTTTAGGAAGTTCTTCAGTCTTTTGTGTGCCTAAAAAGAGGTGTCAAATCCTACTCCCACTACCTTTTAAAACTGGTTTAATCATTTCCACTGTATCAACATTCTAACATTTATCAGAAGTTAAGTTGATGAGTATATTATCACTATTCATGATTTCTTAAAGTATCATTTTTTATTCTCAACCATCTGCTAATTTTGTCAGTTTCTTTTCCCAGTCCCTAGCACAACTTAAAAGCAAATTAATAGAATTAATAGTATCTCTGATGACAGAATCTGACCTAAGAGACTTGCCTTTCTTCCTTGGAATCTGAAATGGGAAATAAAGGAATTTCTACTTTAAGAAAGTTTGATGAAGGATTTCTGGTGATCTGATGGTTAAGACTCCATGTTTCGGGCCTCCCTGGTGGTCCAGTGGGTAGGACACTGCCTTGCAATGCAAGGGTGCCGGTTCGATCCCTGGCCTAGGAAGATGCCACATGCCACAGAGCAGCTGGACCCATGTGTCCAACGACCGAGCCGGGCTCTGGAGCGCATGCGCCCAGAGCCGGTGCTCTGCAACAAGAGAGACCACTGTGATGGGAGGCCCACACAGGCCAAACAATGATGGATGGAAATAAATAAATGAAAGATCAACAGAAATGGCCATTTATATAAGAAAAAAAAAAGATTCCACGTTCCTCTTGCAAGGAGCTAAGGAGGCTGAGGGGACTGAGATCCTACTGGTGGCACGAAGCAGCCACACTCGCACAAAAAGTCTGATGTAAGAATACCTGCATTCATAAGAGTGCTTGAATAACATTAAAAGCCTATTACATGCCAAGCTCTTTGACATATATCATCTCAGTTAATCCTCACAACTGTCGTACAAGGTAGGTGTAGAGATTCCTAGCTTACAGATAGAAATGAGGCATATAAGAAAGGCATGTGAAATTTAAGAACCTGGCTCAAGGTCTGACAGCCAGTGCGTGGCAGAATTAAGACCCAGAGCAAAGGGACATTATGGTAGAGTTCTACTTTTAAATGGAAACCTCTCCTTTATCCTTCCAGAAGAATTTCAAGATAAACATGGTCTGCTGCAGAAAGCACAAGTTTGGGAGGACCAAAGTTCTCTCTTTTACTTCACCTGAAAAATGACCTCCTTTTAGGAAGTTCTTCAGTCTTTTGTGTGCCTAAAAAGAGGTGTCAAATCCTACTCCCACTACCTTTTAAAACTGGTTTAATCATTTCCACTGTATCAACATTCTAACATTTATCAGAAGTTAAGTTGATGAGTATATTATCACTATTCATGATTTCTTAAAGTATCATTTTTTATTCTCAACGTCTCATAAAGTTCCTAAGGCTCTGGAAGGTTTGAAATTTTGTCAGTTTCTTTTCCCAGTCCCTAGCACACTCAAGGTATCCAATTAAAAAGCAAATTAATAGAATTAATAGTATGTATGGAATAGGTCACCGTTAAGGTCACTGTCTAGTAATCTTCAAAAAGACCTGGGCGGGTGGAGCCCAATAATCTTCTTATGTTTGCTTAAAGCAATTTGTTGGATCCTTAACACCTGTTGAGTTGTGTTAAGCAGTTATTTGGAGAGCCCATCCGAGCTGTATTGCCCGAGCTTTCTTTTGTCCTCTCTCCTTCCTCCTGCTTTCCTTTTCTTCCTGTTTTCCCTTTCCCTTTCCTTCTTTTAAAATTTTCATTGAAAACCTTTTGACCATCAATCTCTGTACTAAGCACCAGGGACTCAATGGTGGGCCAAGTAGACGAGGCCTCTACCTTCATGGAGCTGACCATCTGGTGGGGAGAGGGGGTCAGGTATTAATTCAATCACACTCATTAACAGCTATAAGATTACAAACTGTGGTAAACACCACCATGCAGTATGATGAGTGAGTGAAAGGCGCTCCATCGTATTCGACTCTCAGACTCCATGAACTGTAACCCTCCAGGCTCCTCCAGGAGAGAATAATGGAGTGGGCAGCCATTCCCTTCTCCAGGGAATCTTCCTGACCCAGGGATTGAACCTGGGTCTGCCGCACTGCAGGCAGATTCTTTACCAGCTGAGCCACCAGGGAAGCCCCTATAAGCGCAATGTGGGATCTGACTTAATGGGATCTGGGGTTAGGAGACAGCCGTCTTTGTTTTGAAATATGAAGACCGAGTGGGTCCTGAGGGTAGACAGAGGATCCCAGGAAGCAGAAACAGCGAGCAAAGGCCGTGTGAGGCTGGGAACTGTGTTCTCTGGAGAAAGCACAAGTTTGGGAGGACCAAAGTTCTCTCTTTTACTTCACCTGAAAAATGACCTCCTTTTAGGAAGTTCTTCAGTCTTTTGTGTGCCTAAAAAGAGGTGTCAAATCCTACTCCCACTACCTTTTAAAACTGGTTTAATCATTTCCACTGTATCAACATTCTAACATTTATCAGAAGTTAAGTTGATGAGTATATTATCACTATTCATGATTTCTTAAAGTATCATTTTTTATTCTCAACGTCTCATAAAGTTCCTAAGGCTCTGGAAGGTTTGAAATTTTGTCAGTTTCTTTTCCCAGTCCCTAGCACACTCAAGGTATCCAATTAAAAAGCAAATTAATAGAATTAATAGTATGTATGGAATAGGTCACCGTTAAGGTCACTGTCTAGTAATCTTCAAAAAGACCTGGGCGGGTGGAGCCCAATAATCTTCTTATGTTTGCTTAAAGCAATTTGTTGGATCCTTAACACCTGTTGAGTTGTGTTAAGCAGTTATTTGGAGAGCCCATCCGAGCTGTATTGCCCGAGCTTTCTTTTGTCCTCTCTCCTTCCTCCTGCTTTCCTTTTCTTCCTGTTTTCCCTTTCCCTTTCCTTCTTTTAAAATTTTCATTAAAAACCCTTTTTGACCATCAATCTCTGTACTAAGCACCAGGGACTCAATGGTGGGCCAAGTAGACGAGGCCTCTACCTTCATGGAGCTGACCATCTGGTGGGGAGAGGGGGTCAGGTATTAATTCGATCACACTCATTAACAGCTATAAGATTACAAACTGTGGTAAACACCACCATGCAGTATGATGAGTGAGTGAAAGGCGCTCCATCGTATTCGACTCTCAGACTCCATGAACTGTAACCCTCCAGGCTCCTCCAGGAGAGAATAATGGAGTGGGCAGCCATTCCCTTCTCCAGGGAATCTTCCTGACCCAGGGATTGAACCTGGGTCTGCCGCACTGCAGGCAGATTCTTTACCAGCTGAGCCACCAGGGAAGCCCCTATAAGCGCAATGTGGGATCTGACTTAATGGGATCTGGGGTTAGGAGACAGCCGTCTTTGTTTTGAAATATGAAGACCGAGTGGGTCCTGAGGGAAGACAGAGGATCCCAGGAAGCAGAAACAGCGCGAGCAAAGGCCGTGTGAGGCTGGGAACTGTGGTTCTCTGGGAAAATGAAAGAGCGCTATGGCGGCAGGATCAGAGGTATAAAGGCAGGGAGCGGCGAGGTCAGCCTGTGCAGACTCTGGCTTTCAAACGGAGAACAGCGGGAAAGCACTAGCATCCTTAGGAAGAGCAGGGGGTTTGAGGGCTGCGGGAAGATCAGGGGGTTTGAGGGCTGCGGGTGAGGGTGCATCTCTGTTTGTCTCTGCAGGAGCGATGCAGTCATACACGTGGTCGCTGACGTACACAGTGACAACGGCCGCGGGGTCCCCAGCCGAGAGCGCCCAACAGCTGCCCTGTATGCGCAGCACGCACGTGCCTTCCTCCTCAGTCGCGCACAGGATACCAGTTTATCCCCACAGAGAGGAGCATGGGTAGGTGGCTTTCCTGGGACATCGTCTTGCTTTTAAGTTTGATTTCGAAGGGCAGGGCTTCCTCAGCAGTGGTTTTCTCAGGCGACAAGAAGGACGGAGGACAGCTCGCCCTCTGTTAAGGTGCTCTGACCACACCCTGTACTCATGCTGTCCCCTCAACGACCAGGTGAGGTGGCCAGGGGACCCCGCTTGGCAGACGAGGAAACTGAGGCTGGACCAGGTCGAATTCCCCAGGCCCCACGGCTGGTAAGGGTGGGACCGACTGAGCCTCTGTCTGCCTCCTCTAGGAAGGAAAATGGAAAACTCCCTTTCAGCAGCTCCCCTGGGTGGCTACTTGGTACCCATATGACATATAGCTTCAGGGTGGGTCCAAGTCTCAATCGGGGGGGCTTCCCCACCTGAGGCTGGGGCTGCACTGGGGGCAGTGCTTATCATGGGGTTCAGCTCCAGGTGGGTTCCAGTGGTAATCTGGACCCTGAGAAAATATGTCATCGTGTTTGCCCATATTTTTGCCCCTAAATCTGTAGTGGTGTTACTGTGATGAATAACCTATACATCCATTTCAAAGGATAACCTGAATCGTAGCAACTTTTTGCCATTTTGCACTGTTGTTACGGAAAGACACTCTTCCTCCAGTGTCTAACCTGTGCTCATCTGAAAGACACTTGTGCTGTTACAAAGGGCCCGCCTTCTCAAGACGGTGAGACCCGGCTGTGAGGGCACAGCGAGCCTCACACCCCAGGTTCCAACAGACCCGCTGTGGGGGACACAGGCACGGACCGAGAAGAGCCACTCAGGTCCCTTCTATGCGGTCGCCTGAGGCCTGACTGCGGGCACACTTAGAGTTAATCCCACACGCTCAGGTGCCCCTGCCCGTCAGTGGGGCAGCCGTTACTTTCTCAAGGGACCCCTACATGTTTAAAATCGACTTAGAATTGTTTCAGAGAGCTTTCAGTTCTGCAGAAAATGGCAGAATAGACACTCACGTGATCCTATGTCAGCATCTTTGCTGTAAAGAGGTCATTAAGAAGCACAGTGGCGACATATCCTATGTTTCCACCAGACTTTCTGTTTTATAAAGTGTCTTTACATATAGGGCTCTCAGTGTAGCCGGGGGCAGCATTTTTTACTGATACGAGAAACAAGGATGTGAGTAGCCCAGGGCCCTACGGCCGGGAAGTGGTGGAGCCAGGCTCAGGACCGGAGGCTGCCGCGGGGTTGGCCATGGTGTTTTCCCCAGGAGAGAGCTCACTGAAACACGCTGCCTCCTACCCCATGGTGAGGAAGCAGAGGCCCGAGCAAAACAAAAACAGAAGTCTCGCAGCAATTTCTTCTTTTTTTCCTATTTGACTTCAGGCTATCATGTGGCGCTTTTGACCACAACAGGAGACCAGGTCTCCTGAGGTCTCCCTCACTAATGATGTTTTGCTCAGGGCCAGTTTTCCTTCCCTGCACACTCACAGGCTGGTGAGGGAGGAATTGAAGGGAGAAGGAAGACCCACCTGGGAGTTTAAAATGATCACAACAAAGCCACAGAGTGGAGATGGCAGGTAACAAGAAGAAAAAGGAAGATGGAAGACAGAATACAGAAAAGAAGGAGGAGGGAAAAGAGTAGATGAGGTTGACTTTTAAAGGTGCCAAACTGACTTGTTCTCCCTGGCGCTACTCACGCGATTTCCCGCGCCTCCCGCCCTCTAGGTACACGGGAAGCTACAACTACGGGAGCTATGGCAGCCAGCACCCTCCCCCGATGCAGAGCCAGTACCCAGCCCTCCCGCACGACACAGCCCTCTCGGGCCCGCTCCACTACGCCCCGTACCACCGGAGCTCTGCGCAGGTGAGTCTGTTGGCCTGCCGGCCTGCGTAGGCCCTGGCAAGCTGGGTGCCAGGCCTCATCAATGCAACACAGTGAATAAGCACCTTCTGCATACCGCGTGTGCAGCCTCTGTGCCTCCAGGCAAAGGCTGGTCTTCTCCTCAGTGCCACTGCGTCTCTCCAGGGGCTGCCCGCAGTGGGCGCTCAGCCAACCTCGCTCCAACTTGCTTTCCCGTTCGTGAGCGCCAACCACATGTCTCTAGTTCCGTCCTCCCCTGGGCCTCTCTCCTGGGAGCCAATCAGCGGCGAGGCCTGTGACCCCATCTTCAGGCAGCCGCCTTCAGAGGAGATCTCTGGTGTCCTCTCCCGTGGCCCCCTCCTGGTGCAGCCGGACCAAATCCTGTCAGGGCCATTCTCTCAGCGCCATCCTAACTGGTCTCTAGATTTCATGTCTGTTCCTCTTGAGTCCAGCAGCCCAAGCACATAATCTTAGCAGAAGATTCTTCCTGGAAAGGACCCTTTACACAGCATTCTCAAGCCCTTGGCTCTTCGCTGTCTAGCAGGCCACCCTGATCCTCAGTGACCTTGGTGACTGGGGATGCTGGCTGCCTCTGTCATACCGACGTTGGGCCCTTCAAGTGTCTCAGACACTTGGCTATCCACTGGCCCCAAACACAAGCGGTCAGCAGCTCCATCCAGTTCTGCATCCTCTGAACCCTCACTGTCCTCGCCTCGGATCAGGTCTTTATCCACCTTAGATGATGACCAAAGCCTTTCTGTCTGTCGTTGTGTTGCTAACTCGCCCCGCCTCTAGTCCATCCCCAAGAGTGCAGCTGGGGGAATCTTTTGGGGGGAAAAAAAAAAAAAACACTTGCCATAACACTCTCCCTCTTTTGCGTATCATTGCCTTCAGGGACAAGTTCAACTCCTTAGCCCGTCTCTCAAGGCTCGTGACCATCTGGGCTCTGCCTGCCTTCCCAGCCTCCCAGCCACACCCCACCTTTGTCCCCACCATGCCGACCCCTGTGCAGCTTCCTCAGGTCCTTACAGATCCTGTTGCCCAGGGCTGGGGTTCTCTGCCTCAGCCTCTTCTGCTTGCTGTTCAGGACAGGCATCCCATTTGCTGTCAGGGCCTTCATCCTTCCTCCAGGACCATATTAGGCGTCATTCTTCTGAGCCTGAATGGGGCGCTGGGCTTTCCCCTATTGGTATACTTCTCATCCCTGACTTTCCTGACAACTTCAGGAGACCCCAAAGCTCCTTGAAGGCAGAAATTAAGCTTAGGACCCTCAGGTCATACCACCCATCAAAGAGAAAAGCTAACTTTTACTGAATGCTGTCCTGTGCCAAGCACCTCCATACCCCTCACCCCTGGGAATCCTTGCAGAAAGGAAGTGAGGGTAACCTGCCAGAGGATTTGAACCCAGGCAGCGTGCCCTGCTGTCCAGGCTCGTAAGCACCCGACTCTGTCACCTCTGATGTTAGGCATTCACTGTTGGGTGAAGAGAGGAGTGAACAGGAGGTGGAGCCAGCACAGACCACTGTGGTGTGTGGCAAACGGGGCAGGCGCTGCGTGCGGTAGGTCTGGGAGGCAAGACGAGGTCCTGCCTAGGAAAGAGCTGCCGCGGCACTGAGGGATCAGGAAGCAGAGAGGGGCCTGGCGGGGCAGGGAGGCTGCCGCAGAGAGCTTGCAGGAGTCTAGAATAGAGGTGGTGGGACGTGAGCGGAGGTGGAGGCTGCAGTTACATCAGCTGTCAGCGCATGCTTGTCTCCGAGGGAAGGCACTGAGCAGCGTGTATCCACAATACATGGGCACGCGGGGCAAACAGGCATCTGTTTTGGTTTCCATCCATAGTGCCGGGGGAGCCCTGGTAGAATCCCCAGACGAACCAAGAAGTGGATGCCTCTAAATCATCACCTGGGGCATTCATTATCGGTCTCCAACTGCGTCACACAGAGCTGCCCGCACCCTAGGCCCCGCTGCGCTTGGGAGCAGAGTCTGTGTTCCCCACAGTAATCCCCTGCATGACTTAGAGCTGCTGCCGTAGGCTGGGTCACACTTACACAGTCCAAGCAGGCCATTCATCCATTCCTTCCTTCATTTCCCCATGACTGTCGAGCAGCTACTATGTGGCAAACATGGTTCTACCCTCTGGAAATACAGGGAAAAGGAGATGGAAGCAAGCCTGCTTCGGGAGAGCTTCCACTCCAGTAGATGCTGGAGAGACCAAGCTGAGATCCCAAGCCACAGCTCCTGGCTTTATCTTCCCTCTTATTTCACTCCCCTCATACCTCCTCATGAAACTTCTGGAGCTGGTTTTTCTGGGGTATTACATTTCTAAAACTTTTTGCCATACAAAGAAGCCACGAGCTCCTAAAGGCCCATGCGGCCCTTGATGGTCAAAGGCAGACCACAGCATCCCCTTTGGGAACCACAACGGTCTCCAGTCGGAGCACAGCATTGAATCACTCCTCCTAGTTGGAGAGCCAAGGACCGAATGAACACCCATGGAGGAGCCGCTGAACCCAGACTGGGTGTGGGAGGCGATCGGTTCCTGCAGCCTCCTCACCGCCTGGCAGCCTCTGACCCACCACACGCTCACATTCAGTACTACCTGGCTAATGCCTCCGTCTCCATTTGTAAGGTGAGGTGGGGAGATGCCACATCTCTGCCCAGACTGATGGGCAAGGTCAGGGTTTCTCCTGGGGGAGGTACTCTCTAAATCCTTCCTTTTGTTTTTCACTCACACGGATGCATTCAGCACTGTTTGAAGCACTTTCAAACACACAGGCTCACTTCAGTCTCAGAGCATCCTCCCAAAGAAGGCATTTTCCCCACTTGTTAAAGATGAGAAAAACCTCAAAAGGTCATTTGTCCCAAGTCATGCATCCAGTCAGTGACAAAGCAGATTTAAAGACACGTTCTGCAAATCTCAACCCCGAGCCCGTGGAACTGAGCACTAACCCGCGTGTATTTCGGAGGGCAGGAGGTAAACTCAAGAGGCTACTGCGATTCTCAGTAAGTTGCAAGTTCCCAAAGAGAAGAATCACACACCCAAGATAACAGTATTTCTTTCCTCTCCTGGTCCTGTGGTTTAAGGCTGAGCACACGGGGGGAAATCCACTGTGGGGCTAATTAGGTTTAGCTTCCCAGAGCAGAGGTCAAGCTATTCCAGTCCTGAATACCAAATATCACACTTCATTATATCAGACTCAGCAGGGAGATTAGTCTGAGCTGAAGGAAAAATCACAATGATAGAATATGGTTAAAGAATGCAATTGGTCATTAACACAAGAAACTAGTTTTCTGCAAATAAATGCCTACCAGGTTAGGCTTAAAGAACTAATACAGCACCTCTGTGAGTTCAGTAACTGCAGACATCCTGGCACTTAGGTACCCAAAACAATGTGAAGTCATTTTCTTTCTTAAGCCTTTATCAAAAGACAAGTCACGAGCTCCTAAAGGCCCATGCGGCCCTTGATGGTCAAAGGCAGACCACAGCATCCCCTTTGGGAACCACAACGGTCTCCAGTCGGAGCACAGCATTGAATCACTCCTCCTAGTTGGAGAGCCAAGGACCGAATGAACACCCATGGAGGAGCCGCTGAACCCAGACTGGGTGTGGGAGGCGATCGGTTCCTGCAGCCTCCTCACCGCCTGGCAGCCTCTGACCCACCACACGCTCACATTCAGTACTACCTGGCTAATGCCTCCGTCTCCATTTGTAAGGTGAGGTGGGGAGATGCCACATCTCTGCCCAGACTGATGGGCAAGGTCAGGGTTTCTCCTGGGGGAGGTACTCTCTAAATCCTTCCTTTTGTTTTTCACTCACACGGATGCATTCAGCACTGTTTGAAGCACTTTCAAACACACAGGCTCACTTCAGTCTCAGAGCATCCTCCCAAAGAAGGCATTTTCCCCACTTGTTAAAGATGAGAAAAACCTCAAAAGGTCATTTGTCCCAAGTCATGCATCCAGTCAGTGACAAAGCAGATTTAAAGACACGTTCTGCAAATCTCAACCCCGAGCCCGTGGAACTGAGCACTAACCCGCGTGTATTTCGGAGGGCAGGAGGTAAACTCAAGAGGCTACTGCCGCGATTCTCAGTAAGTTGCAAGTTCCCAAAGAGAAGAATCACACACCCAAGATAACAGTATTTCTTTCCTCTCCTGGTCCTGTGGTTTAAGGCTGAGCACACGGGGGGAAATCCACTGTGGGGCTAATTAGGTTTAGCTTCCCAGAGCAGAGGTCAAGCTATTCCAGTCCTGAATACCAAATATCACACTTCATTATATCAGACTCAGCAGGGAGATTAGTCTGAGCTGAAGGAAAAATCACAATGATAGAATATGGTTAAAGAATGCAATTGGTCATTAACACAAGAAACTAGTTTTCTGCAAATAAATGCCTACCAGGTTAGGCTTAAAGAACTAATACAGCACCTCTGTGAGTTCGGTAACTGCAGACATCCTGGCACTTAGGTACCCAAAACAATGTGAAGTCATTTTTTCTTTCTTAAGCCTTTATCATAAATGATTTCAAACGTACATGCAAATTGCAAGAAGAATACAAAGACCTCCAGAATACACTTTGCTTGGGTTCACCCATCTTTATATCTTGTCACATGTGCTTTGTCATTATTCTACTCCCTGTCTGTGTGTGTAAAATAATTCCCCTTACTACTTTAGTGTGTATATCCTAAGAACCAGGACATCCTTTTCTATAGCCACACTATAGTTGTCAAATTCAGGACATTTAACATGGGTATAAAACTTTTATAAAATCTATAATCTATATTCCAATTTTTTATTGTGCTATTACTGTCCTTAATGGGATTTTGTTCGAATAGCAGGTCTGTCCAGAGTCATGGATCACTTTTAATTGTAATGTCTCTTTAATGTAATGTGTTAGTCTTTCAGGCATGTCTGACTCTCTGTGACCCCATGGACTGTAACCCAATAGGCTCCTTTATCCATGAGATTTCCCAGGCAAGAGTACTGGACTGGGCTGCCAGTTCCTTTTCCACATTTACTTTTTGAAAAAGGGTATCGTGTGCCCGTGTTTCTAACTACTCATCTGTACAAGACATGCTTTTTTTGTGGGTACTGCAAAGATAAACCTGCACTCCAGCCTGAATTCTCATAATTCCTCAGTTAGTAAGTCCAGACGAATGAGGCTGCCCAGGGCAAGATTTGAATTCTTTCAGAAAAATACCCTTCTCGCTGCTATGCTGCACTTGTCCACATCCGAGTGAACAAGGGACAGTATCAGCAGCCCTTCCCGGGTTCCCTGCTCTCAGGCCCAACCAGAAAGCGAAAACAGACTAGACCAAACACAGTCACCAAGCATTTCTGAGTCTTATTCAACACATGTTCCTGGAACCCTCATCCTGTCAGCAGTCATGAATATGAGCTAGGCCCTTGAGCTCAAAAGCCAATTGATCCACCAGATGCAAACCAGCTAGAAAGACACAGAGTGAACCAGAAAGTTGTGGCTCATTTCTCAGCTGTATGGCCAAGGCCCAGCCTTGCCAGCTGGTCACATAGCTCTCACAGCATCCCCAGTGGACGAGGTCCAGTGGGTCCTCCATCTCAGAGGCCCAGTGATTGTGACAAAGTTTGCATAGCATGAAGCATCTTGGGCCAAAGGGGATAAAAAAATAGAAAACTGGGGGGCTTCCCTGGTGGGCCAGTGGATAGTCAGTCTGCCTTGCAGTGCAAGGGGCACCAGTTCAATCCCTGGCCCGGGAAGATCCCATGTGCCACGGAGAGGCTGGACTTGTGTGTCCAATTACGAGCCAGCGCTCTGGAGCACATGTGCCCAGAGCCGGTGCTCTGCAATGAGAGAGGCCACTGTAATGGGAGGCCCACACAGGCCAAAGAATAAAGCTGGATGAAAATAAATAAATAAATAACCAATAAAAGAGGCCAACACTTAAAAAAAAAAAAAATTAGAAAACTAGGTTTTCTCTGACTATAGAGCCAGGCTTCCTGAGTTCATATCTCAGCTCTCTGCCTCAATCTCCTCATCTGAAAAATGAGGATAATTCTAGTACTTATTTCACAGCATTGCTGTGAGGGTTGAGCGAGTTAATAAAGATGAGAATAGGCCCTGGCTCATAGTTAACACTATTTGTGTATATTCTTCTTCTTTGTAACCAACAGTTCCTATATTTTTGTAACTGTAGAAGTAATATCTGTCTCCCTCATTATACTAGCCCTGTGAAGGCAGGGGGACCAGGTCCTCCTTCTTCTTCTGACCATTATTCTCCCAGGACCCCAAACAGACCTGGCTCTTGGTTGGGCCTCAGTAACTAATGGTCAGTGAACAAAGGATGCATGGATCCTTACTCTGGTAGTAAGTCATGTGTGGCCTCAAGTAGATCATTTCCTCTCTCTTGACCTCAGTTCCCTCATCTGTAAGATGAGAGGTGGGACCAGGTGGTCAGTCACTAAGGCTCTCCTGATTATTAGTAGCCATAAGCCTATGACTCAAGGAAGAAGAATATTCATAATGAAACTTCCTGCATAGGCCCAGGCCCTTGAGCTCAAAAGCCAATTGATCCACCAGATGCAAACCAGCTAGAAAGACACAGAGTGAACCAGAAAGTTGTGGCTCATTTCTCAGCTGTATGGCCAAGGCCCAGCCTTGCCAGCTGGTCACATAGCTCTCACAGCATCCCCAGTGGACGAGGTCCAGTGGGTCCTCCATCTCAGAGGCCCAGTGATTGTGACAAAGTTTGCATAGCATGAAGCATCTTGGGCCAAAGGGGATAAAAAAATAGAAAACTGGGGGGCTTCCCTGGTGGGCCAGTGGATAGTCAGTCTGCCTTGCAGTGCAAGGGGCACCAGTTCAATCCCTGGCCTGGGAAGATCCCACGTGCTGAGGAGTGGCTGGACTGTTGTGTCCAATTACTGAGTCAGTGCTCTGGAGCACATGTGCCCAGAGCCAGTGCTCTGCAGCAAAAGGCTACTGCAATGGGAGGCCCACACAGGCCAAAGAATAAAGCTGGATGAAAATAATAAATAAATAACCAATAAAAGAGGCCAAAATTAAAAAAAAAAAAAATTAGAAAACTAGGTTTTCTCTGACTATAGAGCCAGGCTTCCTGAGTTCATATCTCAGCTCTCTGCCTCAATCTCCTCATCTGAAAAATGAGGATAATTCTAGTACTTATTTCACAGCATTGCTGTGAGGGTTGAGCGAGTTAATAAAGATGAGAATAGGCCCTGGCTCATAGTTAACACTATTTGTGTATATTCTTCTTCTTTGTAACCAACAGTTCCTATATTTTTGTAACTGTAGAAGTAATATCTGTCTCCCTCATTATACTAGCCCTGTGAAGGCAGGGGGACCAGGTCCTCCTTCTTCTTCTGACCATTATTCTCCCAGGACCCCAAACAGACCTGGCTCTTGGTTGGGCCTCAGTAACTAATGGTCAGTGAACAAAGGGATGCATGGATCCTTACTCTGGTAGTAAGTCATGTGTGGCCTCAAGTAGATCATTTCCTCTCTCTTGACCTCAGTTCCCTCATCTGTAAGATGAGAGGTGGGACCAGGTGGTCAGTCACTAAGGCTCTCCTGATTATTAGTAGCCATAAGCCTATGACTCAAGGAAGAAGAATATTCATAATCGCTGCTGTGTTTTGGAAACTTCCTGTGTAGAAGCTCCGGGGCTTCTAAGGCAGAGCTAGTGGTGAAGAACCGCCCTGCCAAAGGAGGAGACCTGAGATGGCGGTGCGACCCCTGGCTTGGGAAGATCCCCTGGGGAGGGCATGGCAACCGACACCAGTGCTCTTGTCTGGAGAATCCCATGGACAGAGGAGCCTGGCGGGTGCAGTCCACGCATTCGCCAAGAGTGAGATGACTGAAGTGACTTGGCATGCCTGAACGCACGGTGTGGAAGCTCCAGGTGTTTCACACATATGAACTCAGTTAATCCTGACCCAGAAAGTTCAGCAGATGTGGACTGTCTGGGAGGACCTTGGGCAGTGAGAGCCTCCTTTCATGGGAAAACAGGCGGCCACCTTTCACCCGTTCTCCAGTAGAGGCCCGTTTGGCGAGGGTCAGGGATAAAGGGTTCATTCTTCTCTTTCCACGTGCAGGAAAGTCGGCCCTTGGTGTGAGGAGTTGCTTCTCAAAATAGCACTTCCTAATATGGTTCCAAAGAGGCTCAGGGTCAGCCTCCACAGAGATAGACTCACACCCTTGTCCCTTGAGGGAACCTTTGCCCACATGCACACACACACGTGCCCACAGGCACCCCTGGCACATCTCCCACAGGGTGGGGCCTGGGACTCACCTCCATTTTCACATCAGTAGCAACAGAGCGTGATCTGACCTAGCAAAGGCTGACTTCTAATTAGGGCCTTCAACAAAAAGCACTTTTATCCTGGGCGGAGCTCTCGGGACCCCAGGGTTAGTGCCCAGTGTCTCAGGGAGCCCCGTGAGCCCGGATGTGAAGTGTGAGAGGCGGACTGCAGAGCAGCTTCACTGTGGCCTTAACGGCCAGGCCGGGCAGCGGGCACTCCAGCCTCTCAGTTTTCAATGGTCTCTTCACCAAGAGGAAGACGAGGCACTGACTCATTTGCAATTAGCTGACCTAACGGGACAGAATTTTCCAGGCCGGATCCGGTGGTAACAGAATTTTATTGTCACACTGGAGATATTTTGAGCCCGTCTCATTTCCAGGCAATTACTCCTTTGAGCCTGTGACACAAGCCCTGGGCCCAGCTGCATCTAGGGGCCTTGGTTTGGCACAAAAGCCACTCTCTCTTGGGTTCTGTGGGGAGGAAGCTACAAGTCCATGTGGTGACATGGTCCCTACGCAGGCCGGGCACGCAAGGGCTCTCGTCAGGAGCATCAGGCTGGGGTCTGGTCAGAGTTCCAAACCCCTGTGGCCTGTAGGGAGAGGAAGGGGCTCCAAGGCAGAGTGGCAGAGAGGTTCAGGTTTCGTGGGCTATGTTCCAAAGAAGGAGAGTCTTCCTCTCAGAATTCCCTGGAGCTCAGCTGTGGTGGCTCCTGCCTCGTTTGGACCAGAGTGACGTGGGGAAAGTGCAGGCCCAGGCCTAGGGCTTCTCTGCCAGCTCTCCTACTAACTCTCCTTGGGGCTCCCCACCTCATGGATCCTAACTGTCTCATCAGTACAACAGGGGGGTCAGTGTACATGATCTCCAACTTCATTTCTAGTGGTAACACCCTAGGGTGCATTCCCTGGATGGTCATGTGGCCCCTGCTAGGTGCCAGGCTTCATTCCAGATGTTGGGAGTACGGTGGGGAAGACAAAGCCCCACCAGGAGCTTAGGAACACAAGCCCACTGGAAGAGACAGCTGCCAAGCAGGATGCCAGGCAGGTGGGAGTGGGGCACTTAGCTTAGAGAGACAGGATGTCCAGAAAAGTCTCTCTGAGGAGGTGACATGCGAGCTGAGACTTGAAGAATGATGAAGAGGCAGGCATGGAAGGGGCTTGGGGGAAGAGGTGGGAAAGACACACTCCAGGTGGAGGGAACAGGTGGAACCTGAGATGGGAACCAGTCTGGCATGTCTGAGGGTCAGAAAGCAGGCCCGAGTGCCGGGGAGGAGACATACACCCAAGGAGCTTACTTGAGAGGCTCTCAGGAGAGAGGGAAGCTGCCCTTTGGGAAAAAGTTAAAGATCATTTTGTAACAATATTCTTTAATATTACCTGTCTAATACCCAGAGCCTCTTTATCTGGTCAGGGCCCAATCTTACCATGGTCTCATTTGCAATTAGCACCAGGCAATTTTCCAGGCCGGATCCGGTGGTAACAGAATTTTATTGTCACACTGGAGATATTTTGAGCCCGTCTCATTTCCAGGCAATTACTCCTTTGAGCCTGTGACACAAGCCCTGGGCCCAGCTGCATCTAGGGGCCTTGGTTTGGCACAAAAGCCACTCTCTCTTGGGTTCTGTGGGGAGGAAGCTACAAGTCCATGTGGTGACATGGTCCCTACGCAGGCCGGGCACGCAAGGGCTCTCGTCAGGAGCATCAGGCTGGGGTCTGGTCAGAGTTCCAAACCCCTGTGGCCTGTAGGGAGAGGAAGGGGCTCCAAGGCAGAGTGGCAGAGAGGTTCAGGTTTCGTGGGCTATGTTCCAAAGAAGGAGAGTCTTCCTCTCAGAATTCCCTGGAGCTCAGCTGTGGTGGCTCCTGCCTCGTTTGGACCAGAGTGACGTGGGGAAAGTGCAGGCCCAGGCCTAGGGCTTCTCTGCCAGCTCTCCTACTAACTCTCCTTGGGGCTCCCCACCTCATGGATCCTAACTGTCTCATCAGTACAACAGGGGGGTCAGTGTACATGATCTCCAACTTCATTTCTAGTGGTAACACCCTAGGGTGCATTCCCTGGATGGTCATGTGGCCCCTGCTAGGTGCCAGGCTTCATTCCAGATGTTGGGAGTACGGTGGGGAAGACAAAGCCCCACCAGGAGCTTAGGAACACAAGCCCACTGGAAGAGACAGCTGCCAAGCAGGATGCCAGGCAGGTGGGAGTGGGGCACTTAGCTTAGAGAGACAGGATGTCCAGAAAAGTCTCTCTGAGGAGGTGACATGCGAGCTGAGACTTGAAGAATGATGAAGAGGCAGGCATGGAAGGGGCTTGGGGGAAGAGGTGGGAAAGACACACTCCAGGGGGAGGGAACAGGAACCTGAGATGGGAACCAGTCTGGCATGTCTGAGGGTCAGAAAGCAGGCCCGAGTGCCGGGGAGGAGACATACACCCAAGGAGCTTACTTGAGAGGCTCTCAGGAGAGAGGGAAGCTGCCCTTTGGGAAAAAGTTAAAGATCATTTTGTAACAATATTCTTTAATATTACCTGTCTAATACCCAGAGCCTCTTTATCTGGTCAGGGCCCAATCTTACCATGGTCTCTTTAAGGTTCAGAGGGGCTGTCATACACACAGCCAATTTGGGGAGTATGAAAGCCTCTGGATGCTGCCTGTGGTCTCCTTGGCAACAGCCCCAGGCGCCTCCCCTTCCCCCAGCTCCAGGTACCATCTCCGCCCTTCTCACTCTTTCCTACCTGTTCTGACTGTGTAAGCCATGCTCTCTGTCCTGCGGAGAACAAAACCCTCAGTACGGGAACTTGGAGCCTTCCTCCTTGACCTGTGAATAGCTGGTTCTCTTGGCGTGCTTTGGGCCTAACAGCCTCCCCCTGCTGGCCCTTGGGCTCCCACTCAAAAGACAAAGAACAGTCCGTTTGGCTCCCTCAACGACAGGGAGCAGCCATTGCTGTCATAAGCCCTTCTCCTGGCTGTCTAGGCTTCAGCCTGTCTGTCTTCCTCACGGGAGGCAGCCTCCCACCTAATCCCTCGGGGCTCCACTCTCCAACTGTCAGGGAAGACAGATGGGGAACAGAAGAATTCGCACATTCGCACATAGACTCTCCCCAGGCTCGCTGCCCTTGCTATCCTGGTCGACTGGCTCCTGCTCATGTTGGGGTGGCCCTTAGCACGCAAGGAAATCTATGTGTTGTCCAGCCTGCAAACGGGGAGCTGGCAAAGAGAGCCTAGAGCTCCTCCCCTTCCTCCCCTCTGATCTACTAAAAACAGCTTATTTGCATAGCTGTCTTGGAAACTGAAAAGGATGTAAAAGCAGCACTTTGGGGGAACTCCTCTTGTTCCTGGTTCTCTCTAGAACTGCTTCCCCTCTTCCAGTAGCTATCAAAACCTGTTTTTTTGACCTCCCCACCCGATGGCTTGTCTTGACTCCTTCCACATTCACACCAAGCCCAGTAACTTGCCATTTCCTGCTTGTGTATCTTATAGGACTTCTTCGAATGTGAACCCAAAAGAGATGTTCTCTAAATAATAGGCACTAATGATAACCTTTGAAGCTGTTGACTTGCTTCCTCTTCAAAAGCCTGCTTTTAGGCTGCGGTTCATAATTGGATTCAATTGTAAAATGCTATTTTTAATGATGTCATTGTGTTTATCTTGGCAGTATTGTTCTCTTGGGTTGATGGAGTGTGCCCTATCACATCTCCATAAATGATAAAATGATAAAGCTCAAAGCCATCCATCCATACATCTGTTATCTATTTGGACATACTGTCACTTGTGTACACACACACACACACACACACACACACACACTTTCTCTCTCTGTTTTTCCTGTATTCCCAGTGGGATTATTCCTTCTTTGGGGTTTTATTTCCCATCCAAAATATTGCAGATAAAAAGCACAAAATCTGTATGATTGGTTGAATGAATGTCAGCCCCAGCTCTGGTTATGAAATCCTTTGCCTTTCTCCTGCCAGATACTTCCTAGACCAAGAGTCAATCTTGCAGAATTTCACTGATTACTTCCTATCAACTTCCATTAATGTAAACTGTGAACATGACTGATACACTGTGTATGTGCAACTTCAAGCTAATTCTAACGTGTGGACTTTCTTTCCCCTCCACAAGTACCCTTTTAATAGCCCCACCTCCCGGATGGAACCCTGTCTGATGAGCAGTACTCCCAGACTGCATCCTACTCCAGTCACCCCCCGATGGCCAGAGGTGCCCACAGCCAACACGTGCTACACAAGCCCGTCCGTGCATTCCGCGAGGTATGGAAACTCGAGTGACATGTACACACCCCTGACCACGCGCAGGAATTCTGAGTACGAGCACATGCAACACTTTCCTGGCTTTGCTTACATCAATGGAGAGGCCTCCACAGGATGGGCTAAGTGACTGCATTCATAGGAATCCATATTTAATATTAATAATAATTAATAATAATAATAATAATAATAATAAATAACCCATCACCTACCCCCCAGAAGACTTCATCTCTCTACATCGTAACTCCTGGACTATTCCTAGGCATCCATTTTCCTAATAAACATAAGGCTTGGATTCAGTGCGGGATGGACAAACTTTAGTTCAGAAATGGGGCTCACTAAGAGTCAGTGAGATAGGGGTTCCCGTAGCCAAGCCAGACGTGACCATTTGTACAGAGCACTATCTCGGGCAGGCTGACCTGTGCCTTTTCCCTCTGTTGCATTACTTTGCAACGACTCCCAGTAAACCACTTACTTTCCTGTTGACAAAAGCTCTTTAGTCTTGAGGGATGGATACGAGAGACAGGATCTGGCTTGCGCTCTTGGATGGGCACATAATTGACCAAGAGCGTTGGCCTTTCAATCCGGCTGTCATCTTACGGTGCAACGAACAGCCCTCAGCTGTGTCTTAAGCATCCCCCCTTGCTGGTGGTGTTAGCACTGCTTCCTGGAGCACCAGGGCTAAATGGAGGTGTCTGGAACCCCTAGAGTCCCCGTCACACGCTGTCACCATCACTGCACTGTCTTGGAACGTAAGCACTGTTGAGAGGGAAGGAAGAGGCCTGTTCCGTATGCCTTATGTGGGTTGGGGTTTGTAGGGGACCAGTTCTTTTACCTGTAAGTATTTGTCCTAAGTTTGCACAATGGCTAGTGTCAGCAAAAGGCAGAAGAGGGTTTTCTAAAGTTCTGTGAGAATGTGGGCTTATGGCATTGAGGATCACACTCAGCTCTGCTGTGTTAACTTGGTGAACCTGAACGGGCCAAACGCTTAACTTACCAAGCACCAACTTTCACGGTTCCTTCATAAGACTATAATACTTTCCGACACTTTGATAGAAAAAAAAAAAATTTCAAAGCTGTGCCTTTGAGCCTATACTATACTGTGTATGTGTGGACATAAAAAAATGTATTGTACTTTTGGAAAAATTTTTGGTAGGCATTTTTCTGTCAGGTTTGTAGCAATTTGTGAGGTTTGTTAGAGATTAACATAGGTTTTCTTTCTGTATTATAAAAAAACACCAAGAAATTATGGTGGACCTATTACCCTATGGGTAAGAAATAAATGGAAATATGACATCGGATGTTTTAGCAATTGTTCTGTAAATAAAATCTTTGATCACACCACTCGGTGTGATAATCATGTCTACAGCTAAAATGGAAATAGTTTTATCTGTACAGTTGTGCAAGATATGAATGGTTTCACACACCAATAAAAAGTATTGGAATGACCTGCTTTCTTTGTGTTCATTTTCCATTTGATAGGACCTCTGTGTGTACGTGTAATACCTATGACATTCTAAATATCCAGGGGGTAAGTAGGCAAAACAAAAATAAACAGTCTTCTATGGCTGTTCTTCCTGGAGGAGGGCATGGCTAGTCACTCCAGTATTCTTGTCTGGAGAATCCCATGGACAGAGGTGCCTTGGAGGTGTATGGTCCATGGGGTCACAAAGCGTTGGACACAACTAAGCAACTTAGCACGCAGGCAGGGTTGTGCTCATCCAGTTCCCTGTTATCTTGCCATTTGTAAAATGTGGATAGGCCACACATGCAGTCCTTAAGAAACAATTTAGCACCTAAAGCCTGATTGTAGGGAACCAGTCCTACATACAATTGTCAGCTTATGTGGGTTGGGGGGTTTGTAACCCCTAGAGTCCCGTCACACGCTGTCACCATCACTGCACTGTCTTGGAACGTAAGCACTGTTGAGAGGGAAGGAAGAGGCCTGTTCCGTATGCCTTATGTGGGTTGGGGTTTGTAGGGGACCAGTTCTTTTACCTGTAAGTATTTGTCCTAAGTTTGCACAATGGCTAGTGTCAGCAAAAGGCAGAAGAGGGTTTTCTAAAGTTCTGTGAGAATGTGGGCTTATGGCATTGAGGATCACACTCAGCTCTGCTGTGTTAACTTGGTGAACCTGAACGGGCCAAACGCTTAACTTACCAAGCACCAACTTTCACGGTTCCTTCATAAGACTATAATACTTTCCGACACTTTGATAGAAAAAAAAAAAATTTCAAAGCTGTGCCTTTGAGCCTATACTATACTGTGTATGTGTGGACATAAAAAAATGTATTGTACTTTTGGAAAAATTTTTGGTAGGCATTTTTCTGTCAGGTTTGTAGCAATTTGTGAGGTTTGTTAGAGATTAACATAGGTTTTCTTTCTGTATTATAAAAAAACACCAAGAAATTATGGTGGACCTATTACCCTATGGGTAAGAAATAAATGGAAATATGACATCGGATGTTTTAGCAATTGTTCTGTAAATAAAATCTTTGATCACACCACTCGGTGTGATAATCATGTCTACAGCTAAAATGGAAATAGTTTTATCTGTACAGTTGTGCAAGATATGAATGGTTTCACACACCAATAAAAAGTATTGGAATGACCTGCTTTCTTTGTGTTCATTTTCCATTTGATAGGACCTCTGTGTGTACGTGTAATACCTATGACATTCTAAATATCCAGGGGGTAAGTAGGCAAAACAAAAATAAACAGTCTTCTATGGCTGTTCTTCCTGGAGGAGGGCATGGCTAGTCACTCCAGTATTCTTGTCTGGAGAATCCCATGGACAGAGGTGCCTTGGAGGTGTATGGTCCATGGGGTCACAAAGCGTTGGACACAACTAAGCAACTTAGCACGCAGGCAGGGTTGTGCTCATCCAGTTCCCTGTTATCTTGCCATTTGTAAAATGTGGATAGGCCACACATGCAGTCCTTAAGAAACAATTTAGCACCTAAAGCCTGATTGTAGGGAACCAGTCCTACATACAAGGGGCTCTATCTGAAGTTTTCATGAGGGCAGAGCCCTTCGGCTCTTACAGGGGCTATTATTCTTCAATGCCAGCATCGTTAGAAGGCCCCCTGGTACTTAGTTCATGATGCTTTAATGAAGCCTGGGTGTAAAGATATTTTAAGCCCAGTGATTTAAATAAATTGCTAATAAACTTCTGGAACAGAACAGTAACATGACTAAATACTTAATAAGTATCAACAAATTCTTTTCCAGAAATGCATTTTTGATTCTAGGGCTGCAAAGTGAAGTGAAATGATTAAATGTCTTGCCCAAATGTTAAAAAGAGTCTAGGATCTATGAGAAACTCAGAGCCACAGATTTCCAGAAATGGCAGTACTAACTATTTTAACTAAAAGGCAAGAGAATGTGACAAGTCAATTTGCATTTTGAAAGATTTATTTTTAAAGTCAGGTTCTTACTTGCTATTACATAACATACTTACACCTGAAAATGATTCAAATTATACATTTTTATGTAGTATTCCCTTAAAAAAATAAGCTCTGTTGTTCTACCAAAAGAAAGCAGATGTTGGACCTCACTCTCTGATGGTCCATTAGTTGACTTTATATAAGGAAAATATGGGAAAGGAAAGATGAAATTTCATATTCAGTCACTGAAAATAAGCCTGAGAATAATCAGACCTATGGTTCTCTTTGCAATCCAAAGCTCATACTCCAGAAATGAATGAATGTAGTAAGATTTTCCATTTGATAGGACCTCTGTGTGTACGTGTAATACCTATGACATTCTAAATATCCAGGGGGTAAGTAGGCAAAACAAAAATAAACAGTCTTCTATGGCTGTTCTTCCTGGAGGAGGGCATGGCTAGTCACTCCAGTATTCTTGTCTGGAGAATCCCATGGACAGAGGTGCCTTGGAGGTGTATGGTCCATGGGGTCACAAAGCGTTGGACACAACTAAGCAACTTAGCACGCAGGCAGGGTTGTGCTCATCCAGTTCCCTGTTATCTTGCCATTTGTAAAATGTGGATAGGCCACACATGCAGTCCTTAAGAAACAATTTAGCACCTAAAGCCTGATTGTAGGGAACCAGTCCTACATACAAGGGGCTCTATCTGAAGTTTTCATGAGGGCAGAGCCCTTCGGCTCTTACAGGGGCTATTATTCTTCAATGCCAGCATCGTTAGAAGGCCCCCTGGTACTTAGTTCATGATGCTTTAATGAAGCCTGGGTGTAAAGATATTTTAAGCCCAGTGATTTAAATAAATTGCTAATAAACTTCTGGAACAGAACAGTAACATGACTAAATACTTAATAAGTATCAACAAATTCTTTTCCAGAAATGCTTTTTTGATTCTAGGGCTGCAAAGTGAAGTGAAATGATTAAATGTCTTGCCCAAATGTTAAAAAGAGTCTAGGATCTATGAGAAACTCAGAGCCACAGATTTCCAGAAATGGCAGTACTAACTATTTTAACTAAAAGGCAAGAGAATGTGACAAGTCAATTTGCATTTTGAAAGATTTATTTTTAAAGTCAGGTTCTTACTTGCTATTACATAACATACTTACACCTGAAAATGATTCAAATTATACATTTTTATGTAGTATTCCCTTAAAAAAATAAGCTCTGTTGTTCTACCAAAAGAAAGCAGATGTTGGACCTCACTCTCTGATGGTCCATTAGTTGACTTTATATAAGGAAAATATGGGAAAGGAAAGATGAAATTTCATATTCAGTCACTGAAAATAAGCCTGAGAATAATCAGACCTATGGTTCTCTTTGCAATCCAAAGCTCATACTCCAGAAATGAATGAATGTAGTAAGTCTGAGTTTTGACCTACTAAGCACAAAAATATGAAGCAGTTGCCAAATTCTCTGGCCAGGCAGGAGCAGCATGCAATAGTGAACTAAATGACAGCCAAGTACAAATAACAACCATAAACTTTAAATGCACAGATATTCAGGCAAAAATAGTCACAACCAACAAGGGCCTGAATCACAGAAAAGACAGTGATTGTTCCAAGAACTCTGCAGAGGCAAGAATGTGTTCACAGCACAGCTAAGAATCGGGAGTCATCAGCTCCGCAGAAAGAAGACAGCATCAGGTAAGGCAAGTGGCCCCTGGGCATTCTCTCCAGGGTACAAGAGATGCATATTCACCCATCTCTCGGGAGGTGAGCGGACTGCCTGTGTTCCCAATTGTTCTAAAGCTTCTACTTCAGAACGGAGAGGGATCTGAGTAAGAAAAGACAACAGCTGCTGTGAGTTCATGACACAGCTGCACCTTCTCTCCCTCTTGAGGGTTCCTAGCCAGTCACCAGGATGGGAATGGGCAAGGTCGGCCACCGGGAGTGGGGCCAGCCGCTTGTCAGAGGAAGAACAGAGGAGTGTTGGCAATAAAGGGACCCTCCCCTCTTCAGGACTCCTCTCTGAAAAGGAGTCTGCCAGCTTGAAACTGGCTGAAGTCATGAACAGCAGCCAAGATGGCTCACCCACATCGCAAGCCTGTGGAGTCCCAGGCAACCATCCTGCTGTGTTCTTGTCAGGGCTCTAGTATAGCCCAAGTCTGGGAAGAAAGGGGAGCTGTGGCCCCACCGGAGACTGTAGCCCAGCCGCAGACCAATCAAAACTCTGCATCATCAAATAAGCCCAACCTCGGTGGGGATAGGGCCTGAAATCATGGAAAGGTGACCTTGGAGGGGTCCCCTCTTCACTCTGGGCCTTGAGCAGACCTGCTTCTATATGACATCCTGAATTACAGTCGGTGTGCTGATGGACCAGGGCAGGCAGATCTGGGTTTAGAGGGTGGACAGCCTAGGGAGACCAGGAGCAAAGGCAGACGGTCCTGAGAATAATCAGACCTATGGTTCTCTTTGCAATCCAAAGCTCATACTCCAGAAATGAATGAATGTAGTAAGTCTGAGTTTTGACCTACTAAGCACAAAAATATGAAGCAGTTGCCAAATTCTCTGGCCAGGCAGGAGCAGCATGCAATAGTGAACTAAATGACAGCCAAGTACAAATAACAACCATAAACTTTAAATGCACAGATATTCAGGCAAAAATAGTCACAACCAACAAGGGCCTGAATCACAGAAAAGACAGTGATTGTTCCAAGAACTCTGCAGAGGCAAGAATGTGTTCACAGCACAGCTAAGAATCGGGAGTCATCAGCTCCGCAGAAAGAAGACAGCATCAGGTAAGGCAAGTGGCCCCTGGGCATTCTCTCCAGGGTACAAGAGATGCATATTCACCCATCTCTCGGGAGGTGAGCGGACTGCCTGTGTTCCCAATTGTTCTAAAGCTTCTACTTCAGAACGGAGAGGGATCTGAGTAAGAAAAGACAACAGCTGCTGTGAGTTCATGACACAGCTGCACCTTCTCTCCCTCTTGAGGGTTCCTAGCCAGTCACCAGGATGGGAATGGGCAAGGTCGGCCACCGGGAGTGGGGCCAGCCGCTTGTCAGAGGAAGAACAGAGGAGTGTTGGCAATAAAGGGACCCTCCCCTCTTCAGGACTCCTCTCTGAAAAGGAGTCTGCCAGCTTGAAACTGGCTGAAGTCATGAACAGCAGCCAAGATGGCTCACCCACATCGCAAGCCTGTGGAGTCCCAGGCAACCATCCTGCTGTGTTCTTGTCAGGGCTCTAGTATAGCCCAGGTCTGGGAAGAAAGGGGAGCTGTGGCCCCACCGGAGACTGTAGCCCAGCCGCAGACCAATCAAAACTCTGCATCATCAAATAAGCCCAACCTCGGTGGGGATAGGGCCTGAAATCATGGAAAGGTGACCTTGGAGGGGTCCCCTCTTCACTCTGGGCCTTGAGCAGACCTGCTTCTATATGACATCCTGAATTACAGTCTGTGTGCTGATGGACCAGGGCAGGCAGATCTGGGTTTAGAGGGTGGACAGCCTAGGGAAAACAACAGACTGGCAGCTGAGCAATGATTGAGGGAGGCAGCCACCGAGAGAGAAGGCGACGGCTCCACCAGCTGGTGGTAAAGAAATGGCCTGAGGTTCACGTCCACAAGCTGAGCCCATATACCTGCACCAACACACCAAGCAACGCCCCTTCCTCAGATCTGACCCCACCCTCTCTCATACAGCTCCACTGGGGTCATAGTCTCCTGCTATTTCTCCCCCTTCCTAACCCCCGCCCCAGCCCTGTAGGTCTGACCTGACCATTTGCTTTAACATGACATCAATAAAAATGTCTGAAGTGAATCTGGAGAAGGAAAGAGCAACAGGCTCTTTGTCCCAGCTTTTCATATCTCTTGTAAGCAGAACTGAAAGATGGGAAAAAAGTTAAATCCTCAGAAGGGGCTAAACACTAGCGTTATCACATGGGAAAGAGTGTAGAGGAGGGGCAGCTGTCGATCTCTTGAAGCTCAGAGTTCAGACTTAGTCAAGAACTTGAAGGAATCTAGTCATCGTCGTCATCATCGTCATCATCATCATCATCAACTTCAGAAGCTTCAAAGAAAAATAGATGGATGTCCTCATTGGCTTCAAAGTGAGGTAGACCTGAGACTAAATCTTGGCTCCAGTGGAGATGTTGTAGAAGGGGCATTCCTGCTCTCAGTAGGATTCAGCTTCATCTGTTCTCAGTCCTAGCTGCCCATTAGAGTTACTCTAGCAATTCTGTAAAAGTACTGACGTGCAGGATTCACCCACAGTAAATACTTGACCTAGAATGTGATGGGGAATCCCATGCCTGTGGAGTCCCAGGCAACCATCCTGCTGTGTTCTTGTCAGGGCTCTAGTATAGCCCAAGTCTGGGAAGAAAGGGGAGCTGTGGCCCCACCGGAGACTGTAGCCCAGCCGCAGACCAATCAAAACTCTGCATCATCAAATAAGCCCAACCTCGGTGGGGATAGGGCCTGAAATCATGGAAAGGTGACCTTGGAGGGGTCCCCTCTTCACTCTGGGCCTTGAGCAGACCTGCTTCTATATGACATCCTGAATTACAGTCTGTGTGCTGATGGACCAGGGCAGGCAGATCTGGGTTTAGAGGGTGGACAGCCTAGGGAAAACAACAGACTGGCAGCTGAGCAATGATTGAGGGAGGCAGCCACCGAGAGAGAAGGCGACGGCTCCACCAGCTGGTGGTAAAGAAATGGCCTGAGGTTCACGTCCACAAGCTGAGCCCATATACCTGCACCAACACACCAAGCAACGCCCCTTCCTCAGATCTGACCCCACCCTCTCTCATACAGCTCCACTGGGGTCATAGTCTCCTGCTATTTCTCCCCCTTCCTAACCCCCGCCCCAGCCCTGTAGGTCTGACCTGACCATTTGCTTTAACATGACATCAATAAAAATGTCTGAAGTGAATCTGGAGAAGGAAAGAGCAACAGGCTCTTTGTCCCAGCTTTTCATATCTCTTGTAAGCAGAACTGAAAGATGGGAAAAAAGTTAAATCCTCAGAAGGGGCTAAACACTAGCGTTATCACATGGGAAAGAGTGTAGAGGAGGGGCAGCTGTCGATCTCTTGAAGCTCAGAGTTCAGACTTAGTCAAGAACTTGAAGGAATCTAGTCATCGTCGTCATCATCGTCATCATCATCATCATCAACTTCAGAAGCTTCAAAGAAAAATAGATGGATGTCCTCATTGGCTTCAAAGTGAGGTAGACCTGAGACTAAATCTTGGCTCCAGTGGAGATGTTGTAGAAGGGGCATTCCTGCTCTCAGTAGGATTCAGCTTCATCTGTTCTCAGTCCTAGCTGCCCATTAGAGTTACTCTAGCAATTCTGTAAAAGTACTGACGTGCAGGATTCACCCACAGTAAATACTTGACCTAGAATGTGATGGGGAAATCTTTTAAGCTCCCCAGACGATTCTCATATGCAGCCAGGATTGAGAAACATGACCTCTGTCACCTTGAAGTTCTAAGATCCAGGGACTGCTCTCCCCTGCAAATGCACCCCGAGCTGCTTTTTTACAGGGTTCCAGTCTGTCCAGAGTAGAGTGGCAGGCACCAACCATCCACAGCGTTTATGTTTCCCCAGCGGACAAATCTTTCTCTGACTGCACTGTTTGGTTTGCCCTTCGGCTCAGCCCACCTCCCTACTACACTGCTGCCTGCCCTCCTAACCTGGACCTTCTCTGCTTCAGTTCCTTGGCAGCCTCCCAAGCTAAGCTAGCCCTTGTGGTTTCCTCTTCTTCCAAGGAGGTCAGAACCTTTTGTGCTTCATCAGCCTCCTCTCTGAAGCTCTTCCCCCATCCCACCTCCTGCACCTCGACCCCCTCCGACTCACCCCACCGCCAGCCCTCTCACCTCCATATTTTGCTGCTACTGGTGTAGGTGGGACGGAAGACGTAGGCTCAAGAGTTGAGAAAAGAGCTGTTGCTAGGAAAAGAGTGTGGGTGAAGAGAGAGGGTGGGTGGGAGAAGTAGGGCTCCCCGGTTTTATTCCTCCCTTTGTCATCATAAATGCCTCCAGAGCTAAGACAGTTAAGAACGATGACGAAAAATAATGAGGTCTGACCGTGACAGCAGGGGTGAGAGAATCAGCCTCAGAAACAGCTCCAGTGATGTCTGTTAACAGCCTTTTGATCGAAGGGAAAGCCACTGAGAGAAGTTAAGAAGAGGAATTCTCCAAGAACTGCCCAGCGAGAGGGTATCCAAAATGTCCTGGCCCATGCTACATCTCTTGAAAACAATGTCTTCTTAAGGACTAAAATGTAATTACAACAGAAGGGCAAGCTTTAAGCGAGGAAGACAGGCTTCCCTCATCTCATGCTGAGCGACCTGTGGTCCATTCCTGAACCAGCTCTAGAGGTTCCTGTTCCTGGGAGGGCGTGGGGAGTGCTGCTACATGCCAGTCCTATCACTTCCACTTCTTATAGCCTCCTTTGCATCTGGTTGGTGCACTCACTTCTGTTCACAGGTGGAGAGACGGAGGCTCCGAGCGGTTTAGTGTCCTGCCAGATCTGGGATGTACAAACTGGCCTGCTCCACTCCAGACTCTGTTCTTTCTGCTGCAGCACTGGGCCTTCTTCCTCCTTCCTCCTTTTGTTTCCATGCCACCCCACCCCCATTCCTCTCTCCTAAGTGGCTTTGCAGTTTATAAATCAACCTATCCTCACGGTTTTGCCCTTCGGCTCAGCCCACCTCCCTACTACACTGCTGCCTGCCCTCCTAACCTGGACCTTCTCTGCTTCAGTTCCTTGGCAGCCTCCCAAGCTAAGCTAGCCCTTGTGGTTTCCTCTTCTTCCAAGGAGGTCAGAACCTTTTGTGCTTCATCAGCCTCCTCTCTGAAGCTCTTCCCCCATCCCACCTCCTGCACCTCGACCCCCTCCGACTCACCCCACCGCCAGCCCTCTCACCTCCATATTTTGCTGCTACTGGTGTAGGTGGGACGGAAGACGTAGGCTCAAGAGTTGAGAAAAGAGCTGTTGCTAGGAAAAGAGTGTGGGTGAAGAGAGAGGGTGGGTGGGAGAAGTAGGGCTCCCCGGTTTTATTCCTCCCTTTGTCATCATAAATGCCTCCAGAGCTAAGACAGTTAAGAACGATGACGAAAAATAATGAGGTCTGACCGTGACAGCAGGGGTGAGAGAATCAGCCTCAGAAACAGCTCCAGTGATGTCTGTTAACAGCCTTTTGATCGAAGGGAAAGCCACTGAGAGAAGTTAAGAAGAGGGAATTCTCCAAGAACTGCCCAGCGAGAGGGTATCCAAAATGTCCTGGCCCATGCTACATCTCTTGAAAACAATGTCTTCTTAAGGACTAAAATGTAATTACAACAGAAGGGCAAGCTTTAAGCGAGGAAGACAGGCTTCCCTCATCTCATGCTGAGCGACCTGTGGTCCATTCCTGAACCAGCTCTAGAGGTTCCTGTTCCTGGGAGGGCGTGGGGAGTGCTGCTACATGCCAGTCCTATCACTTCCACTTCTTATAGCCTCCTTTGCGTCTGGTTGGTGCACTCACTTCTGTTCACAGGTGGAGAGACGGAGGCTCCGAGCGGTTTAGTGTCCTGCCAGATCTGGGATGTACAAACTGGCCTGCTCCACTCCAGACTCTGTTCTTTCTGCTGCAGCACTGGGCCTTCTTCCTCCTTCCTCCTTTTGTTTCCATGCCACCCCACCCCCATTCCTCTCTCCTAAGTGGCTTTGCAGTTTATAAATCAACCTTGACCGTGGCAGGAGAACCTGCTAGGGTTGAAAAGAGTTTCAGAAGTTCTGGGAAATGTTTGTGTGTTCAATGAAGGCTGCTTCGAAGCTGCACCAGCTCTTTTCCCTGACACCCAAGGTGGCTTCCAGTCATTGTAAGTTCTCAGCGGACACTAGCTTCCTTTTGTCCCTTCCCAGGGGATGTACAAACCAATACATTATCAAGGAGACTTGGTTGTTCTATAGAGAAATAAGAACAAAAGAAAATCAATAATAATGTTAAAAAAAAAAAAACAGGGCACAGGAGGATTTTTATTACTAGGTCAAAAAAAAAGAACTCTGCAGGGAGATGCAATGAGCCAAGTATTCACTAGAATGAAGTCATTGGAGGAGGGGTGGAGAGGGGGGTGCTGGCTACCTTTTGCTGTTCAGGTCACTACCCTTTGACAGCAGTGGCCTCTGACCTCAACAACCCTCCACTTCTGTTTTGACTGACCCTGAAACCCATGGAAGTCAGATGTAGGCAGTGCCCAAAAGTTGAGATAAAGCTGACTAATATGGGAAAAGCTCCCGGTATGTGCCCCCAGCTGAAAAGAGCTGGCAGTTCTTTGGCGGGAGATGCAATTTATTCTGTCCTCCTCTTTTCAGGGAAATGCTAATCCTTCATAGGCAACCGGAGGGGAAGACTAAAATGTGTTGATGATGAATGACAATAATCCTTTGTCCACTGCCAACCTCCTCCTAGGGTAGAACCTTATGAGTTTAATCAAATGTTGGTAAGTAAATTAATGCTTTACTGCATTAAGAGTTAAAAAGGAAGAAGGGTTGTGAGAACCTATTTCCTCTGATGTGTGAATCTCAAAAGCTGAATTGTAAAGACCTTGGTATAGAATGTGTGCACGTGTGTGCAGTGTTTCAGCTTCCTTATTTACATACACACATATATGACAGTCACGATCCTCAAACTGTCTTTTTTTTAAAGTCTCCACTCCAGACTCTGTTCTTTCTGCTGCAGCACTGGGCCTTCTTCCTCCTTCCTCCTTTTGTTTCCATGCCACCCCACCCCCATTCCTCTCTCCTAAGTGGCTTTGCAGTTTATAAATCAACCTTGACCGTGGCAGGAGAACCTGCTAGGGTTGAAAAGAGTTTCAGAAGTTCTGGGAAATGTTTGTGTGTTCAATGAAGGCTGCTTCGAAGCTGCACCAGCTCTTTTCCCTGACACCCAAGGTGGCTTCCAGTCATTGTAAGTTCTCAGCGGACACTAGCTTCCTTTTGTCCCTTCCCAGGGGATGTACAAACCAATACATTATCAAGGAGACTTGGTTGTTCTATAGAGAAATAAGAACAAAAGAAAATCAATAATAATGTTAAAAAAAAAAAAACAGGGCACAGGAGGATTTTTATTACTAGGTCAAAAAAAAAGAACTCTGCAGGGAGATGCAATGAGCCAAGTATTCACTAGAATGAAGTCATTGGAGGAGGGGTGGAGAGGGGGGTGCTGGCTACCTTTTGCTGTTTAGGTCACTACCCTTTGACAGCAGTGGCCTCTGACCTCAACAACCCTCCACTTCTGTTTTGACTGACCCTGAAACCCATGGAAGTCAGATGTAGGCAGTGCCCAAAAGTTGAGATAAAGCTGACTAATATGGGAAAAGCTCCCGGTATGTGCCCCCAGCTGAAAAGAGCTGGCAGTTCTTTGGCGGGAGATGCAATTTATTCTGTCCTCCTCTTTTCAGGGAAATGCTAATCCTTCATAGGCAACCGGAGGGGAAGACTAAAATGTGTTGATGATGAATGACAATAATCCTTTGTCCACTGCCAACCTCCTCCTAGGGTAGAACCTTATGAGTTTAATCAAATGTTGGTAAGTAAATTAATGCTTTACTGCATTAAGAGTTAAAAAGGAAGAAGGGTTGTGAGAACCTATTTCCTCTGATGTGTGAATCTCAAAAGCTGAATTGTAAAGACCTTGGTATAGAATGTGTGTGCACGTGTGTGCAGTGTTTCAGCTTCCTTATTTACATACACACATATATGACAGTCACGATCCTCAAACTGTCTTTTGTCAAAGCATGTCAATGTTAAAGACATTCACTTCAAGGCTTAAAGATCAAAGCAGTGTGTTGAAATTACTTTTCTGTTGTTAGAAACATCAGCAACGACAAAACTCAAGCATTTGTGCATCAGTAGTAATGACGTCTTCCAGCATCACCGTGAGGGTGGTTGCAGTTTTCATTCCAGCTCAGTTAACATCTGAGTGGCTACCCCATGCCAGGTCTGCTGTGCTGGCCACTCTGACTGCTATCTCCTTTAATCCTTACGACATCTTGCAAAGTAGGTAGTATTATGTTCATCACAGCTGAGAAACAGCAATGGTCAAAGAGGGCAAGTAGCATCTTTTGGCTTTCAGATTTTCCTCTGAGACACAAAATCTGGTTGCTAGAAGGGTTTTAAGGAATTTGACAAATGATGGGCTTCTGAGACTCACACAGTGAGTTGGGACTAAAAACCAGGTTTTCGAATTCCCAGTTCAGCTTCTTTTGCCACATTACAGCCCTGCCACCCAAAGCGCTGGGTTTTCCCAAGAGATGTTTGGATGGGACTCCAAACCAGCGAGATGCAAATAGGTCTGACCCACATTCCAGCTCTTGGATAAATAACAACTCCTAAAGGGCAGAGCCCATTTCATGGACTTAGTTTGAGAGCCCCACTGTGGACAGTCAGTCAGTATTAAACAAGTACAGGTACCTCTGCCAAGGACTAACAGCAGGGGCTCCCTCTCAGCAATCACAACACTGGGCGTATTAGGGAAGCACCTCATAGAGGTACTGAAAGGCTGCATCATACATTTCTAAGAGTTTAAAAAGAAACCTCTGAAGTCATCTAATTAAACTCTAATTTTATGAAATAAGACCCAGAGAAATTGAAAAAACACGCACAAGGGTTTGACACCAGTTGGCCACAGACACTTTCCTGTCTCCCAGTTCTATTTGTGCCATATAGCATTGTGAGATAGTTGTCAGGAATGTAACAGGTTGTAAGCTGAAATTGGATTGGGTGGTTCTATAAAGTCATCAGTCTCTCGGATTTAATTTTTCCTTATCCCACTTGACCAACTGACCTCTAAGAAATCTCCCTTGCTTGCTTTCAAATTCAACCCAGTGGGTTTTCATTTCTCAATAAGTATTTCATTAGTTCTGGCCTCTTGAACGTCTCTCCTAGTGTTTCCCTCTATCTGCTAGCCCTCTGAGTTCTCTGTTGTAGTCTCTATACAGTTCTCCAAGAAGGTCTCTCTGATTACTCTTCTTCCTATCAATGTTTATCTTGCCTTGATTTGCATAATATTTACATTCAGTTTGTTCCTTCTTATCAGTAGAAAAGATCTGTCAATTGCCTGTATGCTTCTTATATCCCCAGAACAAAACGGATTGATTCTAATTGTTTTTATTTTTCTATTGTACCTAAGATCAGGCTCTGCTCCAATGAGCCCCAAATTTTTCCCCGTTATTTACAAAGAGACATCAAAAATCTGGTTGCTAGAAGGGTTTTAAGGAATTTGACAAATGATGGGCTTCTGAGACTCACACAGTGAGTTGGGACTAAAAACCAGGTTTTCGAATTCCCAGTTCAGCTTCTTTTGCCACATTACAGCCCTGCCACCCAAAGCGCTGGGTTTTCCCAAGAGATGTTTGGATGGGACTCCAAACCAGCGAGATGCAAATAGGTCTGACCCACATTCCAGCTCTTGGATAAATAACAACTCCTAAAGGGCAGAGCCCATTTCATGGACTTAGTTTGAGAGCCCCACTGTGGACAGTCAGTCAGTATTAAACAAGTACAGGTACCTCTGCCAAGGACTAACAGCAGGGGCTCCCTCTCAGCAATCACAACACTGGGCGTATTAGGGAAGCACCTCATAGAGGTACTGAAAGGCTGCATCATACATTTCTAAGAGTTTAAAAAGAAACCTCTGAAGTCATCTAATTAAACTCTAATTTTATGAAATAAGACCCAGAGAAATTGAAAAAACACGCACAAGGGTTTGACACCAGTTGGCCACAGACACTTTCCTGTCTCCCAGTTCTATTTGTGCCATATAGCATTGTGAGATAGTTGTCAGGAATGTAACAGGTTGTAAGCTGAAATTGGATTGGGTGGTTCTATAAAGTCATCAGTCTCTCGGATTTAATTTTTCCTTATCCCACTTGACCAACTGACCTCTAAGAAATCTCCCTTGCTTGCTTTCAAATTCAACCCAGTGGGTTTTCATTTCTCAATAAGTATTTCATTAGTTCTGGCCTCTTGAACGTCTCTCCTAGTGTTTCCCTCTATCTGCTAGCCCTCTGAGTTCTCTGTTGTAGTCTCTATACAGTTCTCCAAGAAGGTCTCTCTGATTACTCTTCTTCCTATCAATGTTTATCTTGCCTTGATTTGCATAATATTTACATTCAGTTTGTTCCTTCTTATCAGTAGAAAAGATCTGTCAATTGCCTGTATGCTTCTTATATCCCCAGAACAAAACGGATTGATTCTAATTGTTTTTATTTTTCTATTGTACCTAAGATCAGGCTCTGCTCCAATGAGCCCCAAATGTCTGTTAAAGGCACAAGCCATGTCAATTAACTTTGCTACAAAAGAGACACTTCATTCTTGATAGAAAATGAAATTAAGCTAACTTTAACCTCCTGGATTATTCTGATTTCTCAAAGACTAAATGAATCACTTGCTAATAAGTTTGGTATTCTAACAACAATTTGTATTAGTTTAGTGGTTGATAGTCTATCAGAATCTTGGTCCAGTGATTCTCAACCGTGGCTGTTCATTTGAATCAACCAGGAAGTTTTTTAAAAATACGAAAACCCAGGCCTCACCACAGATCAGCTAAATCAGAATCCTTGCAGGTATGCCCAAGCCATGATTTGCATATATCATATTGATACTTGATTTGCATATATTGATATGTACAACCTAATCTCATTAATAAATTGGTCTAAAGATTGAGCAGGTCCAAATATGGTTTTGTTGTCCTTAGAATCACAGAATGTTAAAATTGAGAGAGAACCAAGACTCTATTTGGATCAGTCCCTTTATTTTACAGTTGAGGGCATCATGAGACATTGAGAAAGTAGCTTTACGTGGTGGTGTGGTGGTTGTTGAGTAACAATTTGTATCTCTAATTGGTGAAATGCTCTGAAGTCCGATTCTGGAGCTGAGGTGAACAGACCAAACTGTTTAATTTTTAAATCTCTGCTTTCTTCTAAAGAAAATGTATAAAAAGTACTACATGTGAAAGACTTGGATTCTGAAAGCTATTAGCACGAGGCCTGTAAGACCTTTAATTTGGCACATTCTGACCAGTCCATTGTTATGGCAGAGGAAATGCCAGTTATCTAAATTTTTCTCAATAAGTATTTCATTAGTTCTGGCCTCTTGAACGTCTCTCCTAGTGTTTCCCTCTATCTGCTAGCCCTCTGAGTTCTCTGTTGTAGTCTCTATACAGTTCTCCAAGAAGGTCTCTCTGATTACTCTTCTTCCTATCAATGTTTATCTTGCCTTGATTTGCATAATATTTACATTCAGTTTGTTCCTTCTTATCAGTAGAAAAGATCTGTCAATTGCCTGTATGCTTCTTATATCCCCAGAACAAAACGGATTGATTCTAATTGTTTTTATTTTTCTATTGTACCTAAGATCAGGCTCTGCTCCAATGAGCCCCAAATGTCTGTTAAAGGCACAAGCCATGTCAATTAACTTTGCTACAAAAGAGACACTTCATTCTTGATAGAAAATGAAATTAAGCTAACTTTAACCTCCTGGATTATTCTGATTTCTCAAAGACTAAATGAATCACTTGCTAATAAGTTTGGTATTCTAACAACAATTTGTATTAGTTTAGTGGTTGATAGTCTATCAGAATCTTGGTCCAGTGATTCTCAACCGTGGCTGTTCATTTGAATCAACCAGGAAGTTTTTAAAACTACGAAAACCCAGGCCTCACCACAGATCAGCTAAATCAGAATCCTTGCAGGTATGCCCAAGCCATGATTTGCATATATCATATTGATACTTGATTTGCATATATTGATATGTACAACCTAATCTCATTAATAAATTGGTCTAAAGATTGAGCAGGTCCAAATATGGTTTTGTTGTCCTTAGAATCACAGAATGTTAAAATTGAGAGAGAACCAAGACTCTATTTGGATCAGTCCCTTTATTTTACAGTTGAGGGCATCATGAGACATTGAGAAAGTAGCTTTACGTGGTGGTGTGGTGGTTGTTGAGTAACAATTTGTATCTCTAATTGGTGAAATGCTCTGAAGTCCGATTCTGGAGCTGAGGTGAACAGACCAAACTGTTTAATTTTTAAATCTCTGCTTTCTTCTAAAGAAAATGTATAAAAAGTACTACATGTGAAAGACTTGGATTCTGAAAGCTATTAGCACGAGGCCTGTAAGACCTTTAATTTGGCACATTCTGACCAGTCCATTGTTATGGCAGAGGAAATGCCAGCACAGGATATATCAAAGTCCAAAATAAATGACTAGTATCTATTTGCAGGGTTTTTCATTGGCCCTGACCCATATGGTCATAACATTTTATGCTATCAGATCCCAGAGCATTTCCAGCTCTTAACTATACCACTTATGAGCACTTATTGCTCATGAGCAATTTAATCCATATGCTGAACTTCCCTTTTCTTTATAAAAAGGAAGATAGTGCCTGTCCTACTGACTTTGCATTTTCCAGCTATTCCAAGGATTAAGTAAGATGATCTATGTGGAGATATTTTGAGAATAGCACGGTACTATCCATATATATGTACAGAATTATATATCTTAGGGTAGTGACTTGTGAATAAACATTTGTTGTGTTGATTCCCCAGGCTCTAAATTCTAAATCCTTGGCACCAAGCCACACAAGAATCAACAGGCATTGGAGTTACTGCTCAACTAGAAACTCTAGCCACTGAAAGTATCATATAACTAAATATTCAGGGAGGTAAAATGATGTAGTAACCCAGGATTTAGCTAGTCTAGGCTCTAGTCCCAGAGTCTGCTGTTAACTATTGACTTTGGACAAGTCACTTAATTTTTCTGGGACCAAAGTCTCGTCAGTGGTCAAAGGATGACTTGAATTAGAGTCAAAGATCCTTTTGATTTATAAAATCAGAAGATTAGTGCTTAATTAAAATTACTACAGTGCAATTTCCCAAGCCATGAATTCATGTGGTTTCACATTTTTATAATCTCTTTTTAGAAGTACAGGGTGGAAGCCTAAAAACATAAGCCTATTTCTGGTCAACACTCATTTCAAACACACACGTATAAGATCCTCTTTAAAAGAAATTCTTTACGTTTTTTATATCATGAGACATTGAGAAAGTAGCTTTGCGTGGTGGTGTGGTGGTTGTTGAGTAACAATTTGTATCTCTAATTGGTGAAATGCTCTGAAGTCCGATTCTGGAGCTGAGGTGAACAGACCAAACTGTTTAATTTTTAAATCTCTGCTTTCTTCTAAAGAAAATGTATAAAAAGTACTACATGTGAAAGACTTGGATTCTGAAAGCTATTAGCACGAGGCCTGTAAGACCTTTAATTTGGCACATTCTGACCAGTCCATTGTTATGGCAGAGGAAATGCCAGCACAGGATATATCAAAGTCCAAAATAAATGACTAGTATCTATTTGCAGGGTTTTTCATTGGCCCTGACCCATATGGTCATAACATTTTATGCTATCAGATCCCAGAGCATTTCCAGCTCTTAACTATACCACTTATGAGCACTTATTGCTCATGAGCAATTTAATCCATATGCTGAACTTCCCTTTTCTTTATAAAAAGGAAGATAGTGCCTGTCCTACTGACTTTGCATTTTCCAGCTATTCCAAGGATTAAGTAAGATGATCTATGTGGAGATATTTTGAGAATAGCACGGTACTATCCATATATATGTACAGAATTATATATCTTAGGGTAGTGACTTGTGAATAAACATTTGTTGTGTTGATTCCCCAGGCTCTAAATTCTAAATCCTTGGCACCAAGCCACACAAGAATCAACAGGCATTGGAGTTACTGCTCAACTAGAAACTCTAGCCACTGAAAGTATCATATAACTAAATATTCAGGGAGGTAAAATGATGTAGTAACCCAGGATTTAGCTAGTCTAGGCTCTAGTCCCAGAGTCTGCTGTTAACTATTGACTTTGGACAAGTCACTTAATTTTTCTGGGACCAAAGTCTCGTCAGTGGTCAAAGGATGACTTGAATTAGAGTCAAAGATCCTTTTGATTTATAAAATCAGAAGATTAGTGCTTAATTAAAATTACTACAGTGCAATTTCCCAAGCCATGAATTCATGTGGTTTCACATTTTTATAATCTCTTTTTAGAAGTACAGGGTGGAAGCCTAAAAACATAAGCCTATTTCTGGTCAACACTCATTTCAAACACACACGTATAAGATCCTCTTTAAAAGAAATTCTTTACTCAGATACTTTATGCTTACTAGTATCCTGTCCAGGAGCCTCTGCTCCAAAAATAAATATATGGTTATCCCAAAACCATGGGGTACAGTACTGGACAGAGAGTAGGCACATAAATATTTTATGTTACAGTTCTCTGTTTGAGTCCCACTTGGTGATATTTAACTAATCCAAGCCTGATTTCCTTATATGTAAATGGAAGCAATACCTTCCTCGATGATCCACTGAGATGGTTGTATAATTGAATGCTTTGTAAACAATGAAAAAATAACTGCAAGATATTACTATTACCCAAGGAATATAGCTTACGATGGTGCAGCTTTTCTAAAAAGGTGCTTTTTAAAAGAGATGGATCAAAATCTCTCTGACTTCACTATGGACACAGCACTTACCCCAACACCTGTCTCAACAAATATGCACAATAAAGATTAGCTGTGTGAAAAGTAAAACCCACAGAAAAGCCCAAAATCTCCACAAGTGCAGATTCCACACTTGTGTTTATATCTGTCACATAGAAGAAACTCAGTAATTATTAGAGGAATCAATTTTTGCCCTGTCTAATTCTTCTTCAGCACAGCTCAAGAGGGAGAGGCAAGCAGAACTGGCATGAGAGATGATTCTGGTAAAGGGTGCTTGGAATGGAAAACTGAAACTTGAGAATTGATCCACACTCCAGCAAATAGCTTGGGAGAGTAGAAAGAGCACAGAAAGTTTCCGAATTCAGATTCAGTTTTCAAATTCTGTTAAATTAATCTATGAATCTCTCCAAGACTCAGTTTCCTCATCTTAAAATAAGAATAGTACCTAGTCTAGGCTCTAGTCCCAGAGTCTGCTGTTAACTATTGACTTTGGACAAGTCACTTAATTTTTCTGGGACCAAAGTCTCGTCAGTGGTCAAAGGATGACTTGAATTAGAGTCAAAGATCCTTTTGATTTATAAAATCAGAAGATTAGTGCTTAATTAAAATTACTACAGTGCAATTTCCCAAGCCATGAATTCATGTGGTTTCACATTTTTATAATCTCTTTTTAGAAGTACAGGGTGGAAGCCTAAAAACATAAGCCTATTTCTGGTCAACACTCATTTCAAACACACACGTATAAGATCCTCTTTAAAAGAAATTCTTTACTCAGATACTTTATGCTTACTAGTATCCTGTCCAGGAGCCTCTGCTCCAAAAATAAATATATGGTTATCCCAAAACCATGGGGTACAGTACTGGACAGAGAGTAGGCACATAAATATTTTATGTTACAGTTCTCTGTTTGAGTCCCACTTGGTGATATTTAACTAATCCAAGCCTGATTTCCTTATATGTAAATGGAAGCAATACCTTCCTCGATGATCCACTGAGATGGTTGTATAATTGAATGCTTTGTAAACAATGAAAAAATAACTGCAAGATATTACTATTACCCAAGGAATATAGCTTACGATGGTGCAGCTTTTCTAAAAAGGTGCTTTTTAAAAGAGATGGATCAAAATCTTTTGACTTCACTATGGACACAGCACTTACCCCAACACCTGTCTCAACAAATATGCACAATAAAGATTAGCTGTGTGAAAAGTAAAACCCACAGAAAAGCCCAAAATCTCCACAAGTGCAGATTCCACACTTGTGTTTATATCTGTCACATAGAAGAAACTCAGTAATTATTAGAGGAATAAATTTTTTGCCCTGTCTAATTCTTCTTCAGCACAGCTCAAGAGGGAGAGGCAAGCAGAACTGGCATGAGAGATGATTCTGGTAAAGGGTGCTTGGAATGGAAAACTGAAACTTGAGAATTGATCCACACTCCAGCAAATAGCTTGGGAGAGTAGAAAGAGCACAGAAAGTTTCCGAATTCAGATTCAGTTTTCAAATTCTGTTAAATTAATCTATGAATCTCTCCAAGACTCAGTTTCCTCATCTTAAAATAAGAATAGTACCTCCAGGGGCTTAGGGCTTCCGGGGTGGCTCAGCAGTTAAGAATCTGCTTGCAATTCAGGAGATGCAGGAGGCATGGGTTTGAACCCTGGGCCAGGAAGATCCCCTGGAGGAGGGCATCGCAGCCCACTCCAGTATGCCTGCCTGGAGAATCCCATGGACAGAGGAGCCTGGCGGGCTACAGGCCATAGGGCAGCAAGGAGTCAGACACGACTAAGCGACTGAGCACGCATAAGCTTAAGACTAAAGTGGAAGCGCCACAATAGCTGGGACTTTATCCTGGGTCCCCTGTAAAGACACTGAACTGTACCGTGTTGTATGGTGTCTGGCACAGCATAGATTCTCAAGTATTTGTTGACTTAGTGAGAAATTGACTGAGATAACAAATATCTGCACGTAGCAAACACCTACCCAATGTAAGACTCCATCATCATCGTGACCGTTACTCGTGTATCCGGATTATTACATTTACTGCTGGTCGTCGAGCAGCTGCCTTTGGGGAAAGACGGGGCTGCACATCTCGACTTGCCTACTTCCTGGCTGTGTGGCTTTGGGCAAATTACTTAACCTATTCGGATTCCTATGGTTCCACCCAAATCCCAGGGTCGTGAGAAATCCCCCAGCACTGCGTCTGGAGTCTCGGTGGAACGCGATACATGGCGGCTATTCTTATGATGAAGGCAAAAAACCGCCGAGTCCCCCTTTATCCGGGAACTGCCTGCAATTTCCCACATTACTGTAGCTGAATACAGAACACGACCGCAAACAAGGAAGGAAGGAGAGACTGTCAAAGAGACCGGAGCCGCTAAACGAGAAAAGAGGGAATTAAACCGGTGCGTGACAGTTCCCACTAAGGGGTGCCCGTTTCTGCGGCTGTCAACCAGTCCAAACAGCCAGGGCGCGAGCAGGTCAGGTAAAAAAGGCTCAAGAGATAATTTTTGGGCTTGGAATGGAAAACTGAAACTTGAGAATTGATCCACACTCCAGCAAATAGCTTGGAGAGTAGAAAGAGCACAGAAAGTTTCCGAATTCAGATTCAGTTTTCAAATTCTGTTAAATTAATCTATGAATCTCTCCAAGACTCAGTTTCCTCATCTTAAAATAAGAATAGTACCTCCAGGGGCTTAGGGCTTCCGGGGTGGCTCAGCAGTTAAGAATCTGCTTGCAATTCAGGAGATGCAGGAGGCATGGGTTTGAACCCTGGGCCAGGAAGATCCCCTGGAGGAGGGCATCGCAGCCCACTCCAGTATGCCTGCCTGGAGAATCCCATGGACAGAGGAGCCTGGCGGGCTACAGGCCATAGGGCAGCAAGGAGTCAGACACGACTAAGCGACTGAGCACGCATAAGCTTAAGACTAAAGTGGAAGCGCCACAATAGCTGGGACTTTATCCTGGGTCCCCTGTAAAGACACTGAACTGTACCGTGTTGTATGGTGTCTGGCACAGCATAGATTCTCAAGTATTTGTTGACTTAGTGAGAAATTGACTGAGATAACAAATATCTGCACGTAGCAAACACCTACCCAATGTAAGACTCCATCATCATCGTGACCGTTACTCGTGTATCCGGATTATTACATTTACTGCTGGTCGTCGAGCAGCTGCCTTTGGGGAAAGACGGGGCTGCACATCTCGACTTGCCTACTTCCTGGCTGTGTGGCTTTGGGCAAATTACTTAACCTATTCGGATTCCTATGGTTCCACCCAAATCCCAGGGTCGTGAGAAATCCCCCAGCACTGCGTCTGGAGTCTCGGTGGAACGCGATACATGGCGGCTATTCTTATGATGAAGGCAAAAAACCGCCGAGTCCCCCTTTATCCGGGAACTGCCTGCAATTTCCCACATTACTGTAGCTGAATACAGAACACGACCGCAAACAAGGAAGGAAGGAGAGACTGTCAAAGAGACCGGAGCCGCTAAACGAGAAAAGAGGGAATTAAACCGGTGCGTGACAGTTCCCACTAAGGGGTGCCCGTTTCTGCGGCTGTCAACCAGTCCAAACAGCCAGGGCGCGAGCAGGACCTTCAGGTCGGCGAGGAACAAAAAAGGAGGCAGGGCCGACGCTTAGACCCTCCCCCTAACGGTCTCGGGGCCGCTGGCCTCCGGCGGCCGCGGGCCTCCCGTTTCCGGCCTTCGCGGGACCACAGTTCCCAGCATGCCTTTGGCGGGAAGTCTTTCCCACTGGATGACTACTAATCCCGACCTGCCCTTCGGCACTCCAGTAAATTAGATGGAAGAGTGGGATGACCGCGTTGCACGCAGGGAATTGTAGTCCGTGAAGCTGCTGGCTCGTGGAGGGGCGGGGAAGAGCCGGGTCGCTCTCGTCAGCTGAGGCGAATGATTCATAGAGGAGGGTCAGGAGGGAAGCACAGTTCTGTCCGTGGGAGCCCGCTTAAAAGGCTGGGCTCTTCTCCGAGGAACGGAGAGGCAGGGGAGCAAGCAGGGCCTCGGGCCTGACCCCCGTCAGGCCGTTCGCCAGGTCCCTACCGGGCCCTGGGCCTTGTCGGGGGTGGCGACGAGGCGCCGGTTGCTGGGGGACCGGTGACGTCGCGGGGGGAAAGTTGAGGGGGGGTGACGTCGGGCCTGCCCGGGCGGAGGCTGGCGGGCTGGAGGCAGAGGGAGGGAGGGAAGGAGGGAAGGAAGGAAGCTGGGAAGAAGCGAGCGAGCGGGGGCGCGAGGCGTTTACCTGGAGGCAGCGGCTTGGGCGCGCTGAGCGGCCGCGGCTCCCCCGCACCTGCGGCCATGGATGAGGAGCGCGCCCTCTACATCGTCCGGGCCGGCGAGGCGGGGGCTATCGAGCGGGTCCTGAGGGATTACAGCGATAAGGTAAAGAGCCCTGGCCCCGGGCGTGCGGTACAGCGCTCTCGGGCCGCCCCCCGGGCTTGCACATCGCATCTCCCAGCCTCCTAGGGGATGCGGGGGAGCCCCTTTATCCGGGAACTGCCTGCAATTTCCCACATTACTGTAGCTGAATACAGAACACGACCGCAAACAAGGAAGGAAGGAGAGACTGTCAAAGAGACCGGAGCCGCTAAACGAGAAAAGAGGGAATTAAACCGGTGCGTGACAGTTCCCACTAAGGGGTGCCCGTTTCTGCGGCTGTCAACCAGTCCAAACAGCCAGGGCGCGAGCAGGACCTTCAGGTCGGCGAGGAACAAAAAAGGAGGCAGGGCCGACGCTTAGACCCTCCCCCTAACGGTCTCGGGGCCGCTGGCCTCCGGCGGCCGCGGGCCTCCCGTTTCCGGCCTTCGCGGGACCACAGTTCCCAGCATGCCTTTGGCGGGAAGTCTTTCCCACTGGATGACTACTAATCCCGACCTGCCCTTCGGCACTCCAGTAAATTAGATGGAAGAGTGGGATGACCGCGTTGCACGCAGGGAATTGTAGTCCGTGAAGCTGCTGGCTCGTGGAGGGGCGGGGAAGAGCCGGGTCGCTCTCGTCAGCTGAGGCGAATGATTCATAGAGGAGGGTCAGGAGGGAAGCACAGTTCTGTCCGTGGGAGCCCGCTTAAAAGGCTGGGCTCTTCTCCGAGGAACGGAGAGGCAGGGGAGCAAGCAGGGCCTCGGGCCTGACCCCCGTCAGGCCGTTCGCCAGGTCCCTACCGGGCCCTGGGCCTTGTCGGGGGTGGCGACGAGGCGCCGGTTGCTGGGGGACCGGTGACGTCGCGGGGTGAAAGTTGAGGGGCGGTGACGTCGGGCCTGCCCGGGCGGAGGCTGGCGGGCTGGAGGCAGAGGGAGGGAGGGAAGGAGGGAAGGAAGGAAGCTGGGAAGAAGCGAGCGAGCGGGGGCGCGAGGCGTTTACCTGGAGGCAGCGGCTTGGGCGCGCTGAGCGGCCGCGGCTCCCCCGCACCTGCGGCCATGGATGAGGAGCGCGCCCTCTACATCGTCCGGGCCGGCGAGGCGGGGGCTATCGAGCGGGTCCTGAGGGATTACAGCGATAAGGTAAAGAGCCCTGGCCCCGGGCGTGCGGTACAGCGCTCTCGGGCCGCCCCCCGGGCTTGCACATCGCATCCCTCCCAGCCCCCCTCCTAGGGGGGATGCGCGTTGCTCGCCTGCGAGGACGTTTCCGGCTTGGGCATGCGTGTTCGTGCCCCCAGCCTTTTCCATCCGTGCCTCCTGGATCCCCCCTGCCCCCACCCTGGCGCCCACCACTCTGACTCCGGCCCAGCGGCTCGCCCCACGGTCCTCATCCCCAGCGTGCAAGTCACACCCCCGGCATCCGCGACTGTGCGTCTGTGCCCGGTGCCCCACGCTTGAATGCAGAAACGCACGCGAGGCTTCCTCACCTGCATTGGATAAAAATACGTGTTTCTGTGCATAAACACGGCCCTTGACATGCATCAGACTTATCGGCCACCATGGCAGCGCTTTCCAGACGTGCAGCACTGTGCAGTTTTCAAGGCGTGACGTCTCATTGATGGTCTAACTTGATTCTCAGAATGTTTGCAGGGTAGATAGTGTCATCCTCCCCATTTTCTAGATGAGAAAACCGAGGCACTAGGAACTGAAATCACGCCAAGGTCATGGACATACTGTGTTGTAACTGGGAGGAGACTCTGACTTCTAATAATACCTGTTATTTGTATCGCATTATCAGCTTTCCCATCCTTTATCTCATTTAATCTTGACAGCCCCTCCTGTGAGGTTTTATCTGCGTTTTGCAATTGACATTCTAGATCGGTTAAGTAACTTGCCCAAGGTCATCCTTCTGAGTTGGAATTCCAACCTAGGTCTTCAAACCATTCATCATGCTTTCTTGCCACTTTACACTCTGCACTAAAAAGGTATCTTCTTTTATATCCCAGTCACTTCTCTGTTTCTTCAAGAACTGTTAGCGCGCCATGACTTTTCCTTTCAGGAATTGTACGTGCTCACTTCTAAAGGTAACACACTGCACCTTTGTTTTACCATTTAGAAGACTACTTTACAGAGATGACTGACTTCTGTGAACACACGCCCAGTGCCATGTCACATCCTAGGTATAACATCTTCCTTCCTTTCACTGGCTCCCGGTTGATGATTTCTCCTTCTGTGTGTGCCATGTGTCCACCACGGTACTTCCATACGCTTTGTTTTGTTGAGCTGCTGGTGCATCATTTCTCCCCTACCTGGAGAAGATCCAGAGAGAGTGCACCTTCACTCCTGTTTGATCTCCACAGTCCTGTGAGGAAAGTGATGGGAGTCCCCGTCTCACAAATGACAAAATTTAGGATGTGGTTGCCCCAAGTCCACACAGCCATTGAGAGTTGGGACTGAGATTTGAATCCAGGTTTTCTGCCTGCTCTTTTACAGGACTGTGCTGCTTTCTTTGCAAGGACCCATGGATTCAATTCTATTCATATCTTAGCTTCTTCGCTCTCTGATAAGCTTTGCTGTTGCATGTCTGCCTAACTTAGGAGAATGCATAGATGTACCTACTGTGGAGATTATGGTCGTCCCTTGGTATCTGCAGAGGGTTTGTTCCAGGACCCTGGATGGGATACCCAAATCTATGGATGCTCAAGTCCCTTATATAAAAGGACGTATTGTTGTTGTTCAGTCGCTGAGGCGTGTCCGACTCTTTTGTGACCTGGTAGACAGTAGCCTGCCAGGCTCCTCTGTCCACGGGATTCTTCCGGCAAGAATACTGGAATGGGTTGCCATTGCCTTCTCCAGGGGATCTTCCCAACCCAGGGCTTGAACCCACATCTCCTGCACTGCAGGCGGGTTCTCTACCTCTGAGCCACCAGGGAGGCTTGTGTGCTCAGTCGTGTCCCAAGGACCATAGATTTCTGCGTTTTGCAATTGACATCGGTTAAGTAACTTGCCCAAGGTCATCCTTCTGAGTTGGAATTCCAACCTAGGTCTTCAAACCATTCATCATGCTTTCTTGCCACTTTACAACTCTGCACTAAAAAGGTATCTTCTTTTATATCCCAGTCACTTCTCTGTTTCTTCAAGAACTGTTAGCGCGCCATGACTTTTCCTTTCAGGAATTGATCGTGCTCACTTCTAAAGGTAACACACTGCACCTTTGTTTTACCATTTAGAAGACTACTTTACAGAGATGACTGACTTCTGTGAACACAGCCCAGTGCCATGTCACATCCTAGGTATAACATCTTCCTTCCTTTCACTGGCTCCCGGTTGATGATTTCTCCTTCTGTGTGTGCCATGTGTCCACCACGGTACTTCCATACGCTTTGTTTTGTTGAGCTGCTGGTGCATCATTTCTCCCCTACCTGGAGAAGATCCAGAGAGAGTGCACCTTCACTCCTGTTTGATCTCCACAGTCCTGTGAGGAAAGTGATGGGAGTCCCCGTCTCACAAATGACAAAATTTAGGATGTGGTTGCCCCAAGTCCACACAGCCATTGAGAGTTGGGACTGAGATTTGAATCCAGGTTTTCTGCCTGCTCTTTTACAGGACTGTGCTGCTTTCTTTGCAAGGACCCATGGATTCAATTCTATTCATATCTTAGCTTTTTCGCTCTCTGATAAGCTTTGCTGTTGCATGTCTGCCTAACTTAGGAGAATGCATAGATGTACCTACTGTGGAGATTATGGTCGTCCCTTGGTATCTGCAGAGGGTCTGTTCCAGGACCCTGGATGGGATACCCAAATCTATGGATGCTCAAGTCCCTTATATAAAAGGACGTATTGTTGTTGTTCAGTCGCTGAGGCGTGTCCGACTCTTTTGTGACCTGGTAGACAGTAGCCTGCCAGGCTCCTCTGTCCACGGGATTCTTCCGGCAAGAATACTGGAATGGGTTGCCATTGCCTTCTCCAGGGGATCTTCCCAACCCAGGGCTTGAACCCACATCTCCTGCACTGCAGGCGGGTTCTCTACCTCTGAGCCACCAGGGAGGCTTGTGTGCTCAGTCGTGTCCCAAGGACCATAGCCCACCAGGCTTTGCCACCCATGGAACTTTCCAGGCAAGAATACTGGAGTGGGTTGTCATTTCCTGCTGCAGGGGATCTTCCCCACCCAGGATTGCACCTGTGTCTCTTGTGCCTCCAGCTTTGGCAGGTGGATTCTTTACCACTGGCGCCACCTGGGAATAACCTATGCATATCCTCCTTTATGCTTTAAATCACCTCAGGCTTGCTGTAATACAATGTAAATACCATGTAGCTAGTTGCCCATTAATTTAACTTTAGCATTTTGGAACTCTCTCCAGTTTTTTTTTTTTTTTTTTTTTCTTTCAACAAAAACAGCAAAACTCTGTATAAAATTAAATTAAAACTATATATTTTTGGTCAATGGTTGACTGAATTCATGGATGTGGAACCTGCAGATACAGAGGCCTGACTTTATATTCATTCAATTGATTTATAATTGCTTTCCAAAAGATTTGAGGCCGCTATAAACTGAATTTCAAAAGAAAGAAATGCAACAGAAAACTTGGCTGTTGTGTTGAATCAAGTGTTTATTTAGCACTTATTATGTCTCAGGTATTCAGCAATGAATAGAAACTTTCTTTTGTAGGGAAGGAAGGAGGGAAAAACCTCTACCTGAATCTTCCCACCTCCTTCAGTATTTCTTCTTCTCTTCACTGCTAACGTAATTAAAACTCCAGATTTGCTTCCTCCAGTTTATCTCTTCCTCTCCTTGATCTCCTTCCAGATTGGGTTCATTTACCACTCCTGGCCAGGCACTGTCAGAGCTTAAGGTCTGAACATCCCCAGCTCTCCTTTCACGTTGGGAATGATTTTAAAGTTGTCGTGTCCAGTGGGTTGATGGGATGGTATTCTGGGGCCACACTTGAGAATGCTGTGACTTGACGTAAAAGGGCCAGCTCCTTCAGAAAAGAGCTCCCGTGTTTAACGCTGATAATAGTAGATCCAGAGAACAAAGAAAATAGCTGTGTCGCATGTTGGCAGTGGGGCCTTGCCCCTCAAGGGAGGAGACATTAGAGGTGGTTGGAGGGGAAGTAGGATTGCAGTGGTCTGGCAGTAAGAATGAGGAGGTCACACTAACTGCCCCACTCTATGGAAAATGGAGTCTGAAACCCTGAAAATGTACCTGGGTACTACCATGTGCCTCATTTTCCTTATCTGGAAATACGGATTTGGGAAATGTTTGGAGTGAAATGATTGTGGGACATTGAAGAGTCTAACCAAGAAGGGAAGTGAATTATGTAGAAGGAATAATTGGTTTGTCATTCTCAAAAGGAGGCTCAAGTATAGTGGAAAGAAGGTGGAAGTTGGAGTCAGATAAATCTTGGTTCAGATCTGCCAGTTTTTAGCTTCATGACTATGGATTAGTTGTTTTAAGCCCAAGTCTCAGTTTCCTCATCTGTAACATAAGGTTCTGTCATCTAAGTGGTTATGAGGTCTAAATTAACCAAAATATGATGCCAGACACTGCACAGTGCATCTAGGAGGCATTCCCTAATGATCAAGGTGCTCAAGAGGTCCTACAGCCTGTGCGCAGGTTCTGGAGCCAGGTTGTCTGAACTGTGGTCCCTGACTTACCATGTCTGTGGCGTAGAACAGGGTACTTAACTTTACTGTACTTCAGTTCCCTTATTTGCCAGACACAGATAATAATACTAGTTGCATCATAGGTTGTTGTCAGATTTAAATGAGTTATATGTATAAATCAGAACAGTGCCTGGCACTGAAGAAAAACCCATAGCAGTTAGTTCTAAACAAAAAATCAAGGATACCCATCTGGTTCCCAGATCTATGATATTACTCCTATTTGGGTTCATTTACCACTCCTGGCCAGGCACTGTCAGAGCTTAAGGTCTGAACATCCCCAGCTCTCCTTTCACGTTGGGAATGATTTTAAAGTTGTCGTGTCCAGTGGGTTGATGGGATGGTATTCTGGGGCCACACTTGAGAATGCTGTGACTTGACGTAAAAGGGCCAGCTCCTTCAGAAAAGAGCTCCCGTGTTTAACGCTGATAATAGTAGATCCAGAGAACAAAGAAAATAGCTGTGTCGCATGTTGGCAGTGGGGCCTTGCCCCTCAAGGGAGGAGACATTAGAGGTGGTTGGAGGGGAAGTAGGATTGCAGTGGTCTGGCAGTAAGAATGAGGAGGTCACACTAACTGCCCCACTCTATGGAAAATGGAGTCTGAAACCCTGAAAATGTACCTGGGTACTACCATGTGCCTCATTTTCCTTATCTGGAAATACGGATTTGGGAAATGTTTGGAGTGAAGTGATTGTGGGACATTGAAGAGTCTAACCAAGAAGGGAAGTGAATTATGTAGAAGGAATAATTGGTTTGTCATTCTCAAAAGGAGGCTCAAGTATAGTGGAAAGAAAGTGGAAGTTGGAGTCAGATAAATCTTGGTTCAGATCTGCCAGTTTTTAGCTTCATGACTATGGATTAGTTGTTTTAAGCCCAAGTCTCAGTTTCCTCATCTGTAACATAAGGTTCTGTCATCTAAGTGGTTATGAGGTCTAAATTAACCAAAATATGATGCCAGACACTGCACAGTGCATCTAGGAGGCATTCCCTAATGATCAAGGTGCTCAAGAGGTCCTACAGCCTGTGCGCAGGTTCTGGAGCCAGGTTGTCTGAACTGTGGTCCCTGACTTACCATGTCTGTGGCGTAGAACAGGGTACTTAACTTTACTGTACTTCAGTTCCCTTATTTGCCAGACACAGATAATAATACTAGTTGCATCATAGGTTGTTGTCAGATTTAAATGAGTTATATGTATAAATCAGAACAGTGCCTGGCACTGAAGAAAAACCCATAGCAGTTAGTTCTAAACAAAAAAAAATCAAGGATACCCATCTGGTTCCCAGTAACATATAATTTCTACTGTGCTAAGGAGATTCTAAGTTTCAACCTTTCTTCCTTTATTCATTGATCTTGTTATCTTGGGGTGAAGGAAGATTTATCTATTCCAGAAAAAAGGAAACTTGCTGTTTTTCAAGGGCATAATGCAAATCGACTCCACATAGAAGAGTTTTTTAAGAATAGGAAGAGTGGCTGTCCTTTTCCTCTCTTCTCAGTTCATGTGCTAGTTATTTTTTCAGTGCCTGCTATGTACTATATATTGTCCCAAGTGCTTTCACGTGTCATCACATAAAATCCTCTTTTGAGGATGATGGAAGTATTGTCTCTTTTTTTCCGGGAATAGGAAATTGAGGTTCAGAAAGACAAAGGAACTGTTTATGGGCCCAAGAGCACACAGCCAGAAGTGACAGATGTAATCTTCAGAGTCTATATCTAGGGCTCTCTTTGCCAAGCCATATTGCCTTTTCCTTGTCTATTCCGTGTCGTTGAGTGCAGAAGAGAAAGGGTTTTTAGCATTGTTTCCTTTGGCTCCGGTTGGGCTTTAATCACCTCCACTCATGTTAATGAGCTGTTAATATGGGAAGTATGCATCGCCCTAGTTGAGGCTGTTCTAGCTTCTCCTCTCTTAGGACTTGTTCTTCTAACAGATATAGTAGAAAGGTTGCTTGCCCTCATTAGAATTATCAACAACCAACAGTGATCAAGGGCCTTGAGGTGCATCAAAGTATCTTAGGTCCTACAGCCTGTGCGCAGGTTCTGGAGCCAGGTTGTCTGAACTGTGGTCCCTGACTTACCATGTCTGTGGCGTAGAACAGGGTACTTAACTTTACTGTACTTCAGTTCCCTTATTTGCCAGACACAGATAATAATACTAGTTGCATCATAGGTTGTTGTCAGATTTAAATGAGTTATATGTATAAATCAGAACAGTGCCTGGCACTGAAGAAAAACCCATAGCAGTTAGTTCTAAACAAAAAAAAATCAAGGATACCCATCTGGTTCCCAGTAACATATAATTTCTACTGTGCTAAGGAGATTCTAAGTTTCAACCTTTCTTCCTTTATTCATTGATCTTGTTATCTTGGGGTGAAGGAAGATTTATCTATTCCAGAAAAAAGGAAACTTGCTGTTTTTCAAGGGCATAATGCAAATCGACTCCACATAGAAGAGTTTTTTAAGAATAGGAAGAGTGGCTGTCCTTTTCCTCTCTTCTCAGTTCATGTGCTAGTTATTTTTTCAGTGCCTGCTATGTACTATATATTGTCCCAAGTGCTTTCACGTGTCATCACATAAAATCCTCTTTTGAGGATGATGGAAGTATTGTCTCTTTTTTTCCGGGAATAGGAAATTGAGGTTCAGAAAGACAAAGGAACTGTTTATGGGCCCAAGAGCACACAGCCAGAAGTGACAGATGTAATCTTCAGAGTCTATATCTAGGGCTCTCTTTGCCAAGCCATATTGCCTTTTCCTTGTCTATTCCGTGTCGTTGAGTGCAGAAGAGAAAGGGTTTTTAGCATTGTTTCCTTTGGCTCCGGTTGGGCTTTAATCACCTCCACTCATGTTAATGAGCTGTTAATATGGGAAGTATGCATCGCCCTAGTTGAGGCTGTTCTAGCTTCTCCTCTCTTAGGACTTGTTCTTCTAACAGATATAGTAGAAAGGTTGCTTGCCCTCATTAGAATTATCAACAACCAACAGTGATCAAGGGCCTTGAGGTGCATCAAAGTATCTTAGGTCCTTGAGTCCAGGATATTTAGACTAGAAGGAACCTCAAAAATCATTGGGTCCAACACTCTTAATAGGAGAAGAAACCGAGACCTAGCATCATTATCGACTATGATGATAACTAGAGAGGTGGCTTGGCAGCTGTAGAGGGTCATCCGGACATATGATTACCCCTTAGCAAGCTCCAACAGAATCCATTGTGGAAGTATGACAAGGTTATGGCCAAATGAAAGGTAAAAGTTACTTAAGATACAGACTGGTAGGTAGGTCTCTGAGATGAGTCCTCAGAAGAGAGGAAAATAGCACTGGCAACAGTAGGGTGTTTATGTGCTAGAAGAACCCAGTTGATGGGGACAGTTCTAGAAATACAGCCTCCACGTTTGAATAGGATATATAAACGTCCTGGGTCATGTAGGAGGACTTTTTGTTTTGCACTTGGAGGTTGAGTTCTGACTCTCTGAGTTCGTTCTACAGATTTTCATGTAGAACGTATGGAGCATGTGTAGTGGGCTGTTCCTTTGTTATACCTTGTTTTTATGGCTGGATTGGATTATATAATCTCAGTTACTGGGGTTTAGTTCCAGACATAATCTCTTTTCCTGAAACACGCAGACACCACTCCAGTTAGGCTGATTCCTTTGCATTGGTACTGTTTGAGTATATCTTTGGGAATCTATGGAGTACATCCTAGTTGTCTAGTGGGTCAGTATTTGGCTAGATGCCTCACCATAGACTGTGCAGTAATGACAGTAGTGTCTACTTATTAAGGAACTGTTTATGGGCCCAAGAGCACACAGCCAGAAGTGACAGATGTAATCTTCAGAGTCTATATCTAGGGCTCTCTTTGCCAAGCCATATTGCCTTTTCCTTGTCTATTCCGTGTCGTTGAGTGCAGAAGAGAAAGGGTTTTTAGCATTGTTTCCTTTGGCTCCGGTTGGGCTTTAATCACCTCCACTCATGTTAATGAGCTGTTAATATGGGAAGTATGCATCGCCCTAGTTGAGGCTGTTCTAGCTTCTCCTCTCTTAGGACTTGTTCTTCTAACAGATATAGTAGAAAGGTTGCTTGCCCTCATTAGAATTATCAACAACCAACAGTGATCAAGGGCCTTGAGGTGCATCAAAGTATCTTAGGTCCTTGAGTCCAGGATATTTAGACTAGAAGGAACCTCAAAAATCATTGGGTCCAACACTCTTAATAGGAGAAGAAACCGAGACCTAGCATCATTATCGACTATGATGATAACTAGAGAGGTGGCTTGGCAGCTGTAGAGGGTCATCCGGACATATGATTACCCCTTAGCAAGCTCCAACAGAATCCATTGTGGAAGTATGACAAGGTTATGGCCAAATGAAAGGTAAAAGTTACTTAAGATACAGACTGGTAGGTAGGTCTCTGAGATGAGTCCTCAGAAGAGAGGAAAATAGCACTGGCAACAGTAGGGTGTTTATGTGCTAGAAGAACCCAGTTGATGGGGACAGTTCTAGAAATACAGCCTCCACGTTTGAATAGGATATATAAACGTCCTGGGTCATGTAGGAGGACTTTTTGTTTTGCACTTGGAGGTTGAGTTCTGACTCTCTGAGTTCGTTCTACAGATTTTCATGTAGAACGTATGGAGCATGTGTAGTGGGCTGTTCCTTTGTTATACCTTGTTTTTATGGCTGGATTGGATTATATAATCTCAGTTACTGGGGTTTAGTTCCAGACATAATCTCTTTTCCTGAAACACGCAGACACCACTCCAGTTAGGCTGATTCCTTTGCATTGGTACTGTTTGAGTATATCTTTGGGAATCTATGGAGTACATCCTAGTTGTCTAGTGGGTCAGTATTTGGCTAGATGCCTCACCATAGACTGTGCAGTAATGACAGTAGTGTCTACTTATTGAACACCTGCTATGTGCAAGGTGCGATACACAAAGATAAGGAAACTTGACAAGTAGTAAAGTTGTATAACTTGACCAAGGTCACACTTTCAGTAAACAGTGGAACTGGACTCAGAGCAGTGCTGTCTGACTGTTGAGCCTGAGCTTTTTGAGCCTATTCATAAGATGTGAAACCTGTGGCAGAGTCCTCAAGAGTCGCAGGTGTTACTGTGCTGTTCCTAACTTACTTGGTCCCTAGAGTAAACTTAACTTGGTCTCTAAAGTTTTACTCTTTTAGTTTTTATTTGACTTGTTGCTTCTGCTCATCTGGAAATTAAGCATGTAAAGAAGGTGAGGTGATTGACTATTGGCCAGCAGTTCTAGAAAGGCATTTACAGCTGGAAATGCTGGATCGCCTTCCCCTCCCTTTCAGCCTTAATAAAGAAGCGGAGAGTAAGTGTTGAAGGTACAATGAATAGGTTAGGTATGATCTAAGTTGAATAAGAGAAGCCCACCTTAGAGAAGCCAACATCTTTGAATCCAAACAACCTTAGAGGTTTGAATTTCTGAATAGATTGGCATATTCTAAATTCAATTTGTATTGCTTCACAATACCAGTATATTTGCTAAGTAAGTCTTCATGCTAGTTAGACAGGGCTTCTGAAGGCTTTTCTTCTTCTCTTCCTTCTTCCTTTCTTTCTATTTTAACATTGTGGTTTCATGACAGGATCGATGTTGCATTTAAAAAGCCAAAGAAAAATTAGTCCTTGATATGTTTCTAAATTTTCCCATTAAAAAGGAAATGGCTTTTGTTCTTCCTTCTTTTTCTTCTTTTCTTTCTTTCCTTGTTCATTCGTTAATTCACTTACCTTTAATTTTTTCTTTTAATTATAAAAATAACATACCAAAGAGTTTTGTCAAAGGAATCACCAGAAATTCCACCAATTCTATATAGTTGGGGTTTTTTGTATTTTAACAGTCAAGCCTTTGTTTGAATGCATCCATACATTTCTGCAGGTAATGTCATCGTAAACATACAATTTGATGTTTTACTGTTTTTCTAGTTATTGCCATCAAATAATTTTCCATGTTGTTTCAGACTCAGTATCCTGTTGTTGGATATTCAAGTTGTCTCTTTTTCTCTTTTGCAATGTTTGGTACCACTGCAGTGAATATCGTTTTTCTCTCCTCTGGATGATTTCATTAGGATGTATTTCTAGGAGTAGAAGTTCTGGGTCAAAGGGTGTGGATATTTTTATGGTTGCTATTATGTGTTGCGAAATCAGTTTTGCTTTTGAAGTTGGTGTCAATTTATACTGCCTCCAGCAATGTCACACGTGGATTTCTGATGCCCATTTCTCAGAGGGCTGTATGTCCTCAGCCTTGCTTTCCTTTGATGTCAGCTATTGCCCAAAGTATTCTTTCAGAATAAGCTACTGTTTACACCTCCTTCAGAGTTTTCCCCTGTTTCTTTTCACCTGTATGCCAGTTCAGGCATCCACTTTTAAATCCAAGCCCTCACCACCTGCTATCTGTTTTGTTTTGCAAACCATATGTGAGGCAACTTCCTTCAGGTTTCCTCAAACGGCCCTTCTCTTTTACCTGTAACTCTTCCCTTGGACCATTTTGTACTTTCAGAACTGCTTTTCTGTCAGCATTTCTCCATCTCATTTAATTTCAGAAATTGCTTCTTGTACAAAGCTGTCAATGTAGAGCCACCTATAATGACGATATCTTTAGTACTGACTGCCTACTCCTGGTGGGTTGCCAGTAAATATTTGTCAGTGTTGTCAGTGAGAAGTACAAGGAAAGGCAGAGAGACGTTCAGTAAAGGCTTTTTAAAGGAAAATTTAGGATTCATAAGAGCACTTGGCTCTCTTGAATAAAACTTGAGAAGAGAATGAGGATCTTCTTGCTCTGTTTTTGGGGTACCACCACTCTCGGACACTGGACAAGTCAACTTTCTCCATTCTCTATTTCAGCTGCAAGGGGAAAATCTAGTGTTGCCAGTCATTTCAGGAGAGTCATGACATTTCTTTTTCTTTCAGTTAATTTTTTCCTCACTATCATTGGCATCATCATCATTACCATCTGAATGTTTACAGGGTGTTTACTATGTGCTAGGCACTGACATGGTACATTATATGCCTTAGCTGTTTTAACCCTTACAGTAGCTTTGTGAAGTAGGCATCCCCTCTTTTCACATAGGAAATACAGTTATAATTTGTTACTTGCTTAACTAATAAGTATTGGAACCATGGTTTAAACCCTCATTCTTATGGAATTACCTTCCTTCCCTGTCTACAATTCTCTGAGGATTGCTTATTGCATATGACAAAGTACAAATTCCTCAGCAACACTGAAAGATCCTTCCAAGTCTCTGCCCAGTCTCCTTTCCCATTCTCCTCTTTCTCCACTCCTCTTATCCTCTAGCTTGTGTCCTGTGTTTCATTCCAACAGAACTGCTTATTGTGAACAGATGTATCATAGCGTTTCACACATGAGCCTTCGTTTCCATCACTGGGATGCATTCTGTTTGGCTGCTGGCAAACTCCTATTCATCCCTCAAGGTCCAGCTCAAATGCTCGATACTCTATGCAGAGCATTCCAGAGTTCCCTGGGCAGTTAGTGGCTCAGTACTCCGTGCTCACCTATGTATATTTTTATTTTCATCTTTTAGTACTGCTTTACAGTTATTTGTTTACGTGCTCTCTTTAGTAAGAATACTGTAGTGATTTGGGAAGACAACTTTTTTTTTTTTTTTAATAGACATCAGGTATTTTTAAACATAGCCAAAATAAAAAATCTGTGTATTTAAAATGACATTGTTTCCCTTTTTTTCCCTCTTCAGCATAGGGCTACTTTCAAATTTGAATCAACAGATGAAGATAAAAGAAAGGTAAGCCTTGGTCTTACTTTATGTGTGTGTGTGTGTGTGTGTGTGTGTGTGTGTGTATTTCATTCATGAACTTTATAACAATGGATTTGATTTCATCTGATGGTTTAGTTTTCACTTTCCCTTCAGTTTGGCTTTTAGGAACTCTGAAAAGAAAGACAAGTGCCAGGTTTAGTATGGATTACACACAACACCCTCATCGCCATGGGACCATTACACTTACATAAATCAGGGGAATGGGAAAGATTCACAGGGGACTCTCCCCCATGTCTTCTCCCATCCAGAGATTAGCTTCGATTAGTGGCAGGACTGCAGGCTGCCAAAAATTGCTAATTGCTAATGCTGTAAAGCCAAGTTTGGCTTTGGGTTAAGTTTGGGGGAAAGTTTTGGGAAAACAGCTGTTCTTGCAGCTGTACCTCAACCACAGTTCGCTGTGCTGGCAGCTGATTTTGCTGCCAGCAGTTGTCTTGGTCACTGATTTCATAGGTAAAGAGGAAAACTGGGTAGGAGGCTTATCAATAGAGGAGTTATTATAGGACAGGGAGCATCAGAGATAGGATCATGAAATGTCATGTTTGGCCTGTTGGTTGCTTTACTTAGTTGATTAGAACATGATGCTCAAGCAGAAGCTCACCAGTTCTGCCTGAGTAGTTTGCTGGGCCCTGTACTCCTGTCCTTGGCCTCACAAATGCCCAGACCAGGTGAGAGAGCATGACTGAATCTGTGCAAGCCCACTGTTACTGCTGGAAAAATAGCTTAAATCCAGTGCTTGGCTGGAAGTGGTTTGATCATACCTTTAAATCATCCCTCTATTCACGTCCACCCCCATATTTAATGTCTACGTCCTGCTCATTTTGCCTCTTAACATTTCTCCGTACATTCTCTCCTTAACCCTGGCCCTAGTTCAGACCTTAATCTGGACTACTGTACCTGTTCCTTCTTTTTCTAGTTATGTGCCCTTCCAGTCCGTTGTCCATAATTCTGTAATAACAATCTGATTGTGTCACTCCCAGCCTTGAAACCCTTGAGTGACTTTCTTTGTCTTTCAAATAAAGATCAGTCTTCTTATCATGACCTAGTTGCTCAGTGATCTGAAGTTCACTTACTTTTGCAGCATACTACTTACTTCTTTCCCTTGTAATTTATGCTCTGGCAACATAAAATGTTTCCAGTTATATACACGTCCCTTCTGTTTCCTACTTCCTACCTGTGAACATGTTGTTTTCTGCCTGGAATGCCCTCTCCCTCTTGTATACCCCTTCACCGTTTCACCTGTTTAATTCCTACTTAGCACTAGGAGATTCTCCTTCAGGACACCTCCTCTGGTGATCCTATTAGGGTGAATACCCCTCTTCAGTATTCCTGTAAAATTCTATATAAATCTCTGATCTTTTGCTTATGCATTATTTCTTAATTACATATATATATATAGAAATATATAGATCAGTATTTCTCATTGTTAGACTCAATGAACGCCCTGAAGACAGATACTATTATAATTTTTATCTTTATATCCTCAGCATCTAGAATGGTCAGCACAGAATAGGTACTCAGAAAGTTTTATTGAATGAATGACCAGGAGTATAAACTTTGGAGGTTAAATATTTACTCTGATTTTCTTTTGCATTCACACAAAGTAATAAACAAGATAGAATACGTTTTAGAACAGGGTTCTCAGCCAGGGATGTGGAGCCATACTGTATCTATAAATTTATGGTGCCTTGTGGATCTCACACTAGAATCTTTGGCAGTTACTCTGGGGGGCTGAAATGTCATGTTTGGCCTGTTGGTTGCTTTACTTAGTTGATTAGAACATGATGCTCAAGCAGAAGCTCACCAGTTCTGCCTGAGTAGTTTGCTGGGCCCTGTACTCCTGTCCTTGGCCTCACAAATGCCCAGACCAGGTGAGAGAGCATGACTGAATCTGTGCAAGCCCACTGTTACTGCTGGAAAAATAGCTTAAATCCAGTGCTTGGCTGGAAGTGGTTTGATCATACCTTTAAATCATCCCTCTATTCACGTCCACCCCCATATTTAATGTCTACGTCCTGCTCATTTTGCCTCTTAACATTTCTCCGTACATTCTCTCCTTAACCCTGGCCCTAGTTCAGACCTTAATCTGGACTACTGTACCTGTTCCTTCTTTTTCTAGTTATGTGCCCTTCCAGTCCGTTGTCCATAATTCTGTAATAACAATCTGATTGTGTCACTCCCAGCCTTGAAACCCTTGAGTGACTTTCTTTGTCTTTCAAATAAAGATCAGTCTTCTTATCATGACCTAGTTGCTCAGTGATCTGAAGTTCACTTACTTTTGCAGCATACTACTTACTTCTTTCCCTTGTAATTTATGCTCTGGCAACATAAAATGTTTCCAGTTATATACACGTCCCTTCTGTTTCCTACTTCCTACCTGTGAACATGTTGTTTTCTGCCTGGAATGCCCTCTCCCTCTTGTATACCCCTTCACCGTTTCACCTGTTTAATTCCTACTTAGCACTAGGAGATTCTCCTTCAGGACACCTCCTCTGGTGATCCTATTAGGGTGAATACCCCTCTTCAGTATTCCTGTAAAATTCTATATAAATCTCTGATCTTTTGCTTATGCATTATTTCTTAATTACATATATATATATAGAAATATATAGATCAGTATTTCTCATTGTTAGACTCAATGAACGCCCTGAAGACAGATACTATTATAATTTTTATCTTTATATCCTCAGCATCTAGAATGGTCAGCACAGAATAGGTACTCAGAAAGTTTTATTGAATGAATGACCAGGAGTATAAACTTTGGAGGTTAAATATTTACTCTGATTTTCTTTTGCATTCACACAAAGTAATAAACAAGATAGAATACGTTTTAGAACAGGGTTCTCAGCCAGGGATGTGGAGCCATACTGTATCTATAAATTTATGGTGCCTTGTGGATCTCACACTAGAATCTTTGGCAGTGCTTTCACTGGTCAAAGTAAGTACGTGAAGACAGAGATTTCTCTCTTTCCATATGGCTTTCGGTTAAGGCAAGAAAAATTCCCAGTTACTAGTAAAGCATGTTTATTTCCTGTAGGGTAGTAGCAAAGACTGACATTTTCAAAGTGTTGTATTTTATTGCCTTTTGGCTATTTGGTGACAGTAACTACTGCACTGGCGTTATTTTCAGTTTGGTGTGTAGCTTGCTGCTTCCTGGCAGGTCTGACATACACAGATGTCATTAGGGACCTAGCTAGGTAATCTTCATTAATGGAAAAACATGGGCAAACAAAACTCTTTTCAGTCTCCAGAGGTTAAAACCATTAGTGACTCTTTCATGCCTCAGGCCCATAAAGACTTTGAAATAAAAATTAGATGACCAGTGCAAGTTCGATGCATGAAGCAGGTAAACAACCCAGAGGCATAGGGTAGAGTGTGAGTTTGGGGCATTGTTCAGAATGTGGGAGACACATGTACACCTATGGCTGATTTATGTTGATGTACGGCAAAAAACCATGTCAATATTGTAAAGTAATTATTCTCTAATTAAAATGCATAAATTAATTTAAAAATTATTGTACTTCTCCAGAGGGTCTATATCCTAATAGCTTTTTTTTTTTTTTTTTGGCCCCTTTTATTGGTTTTTTATTTATTTATCTTCCTCCATCCTCACTCCGGTCTCTGTGGGCCTCCCACTGCAGTGGCCTCTCACTCCAGCGCACCAGCTCTGGGCGTATGTGCCCCAGAGCGCTGGCTTGCAACTGGACGCACTGGTCTGGCCGCTCCACGGTACAGGGAATCTTCCCAGGCCAGGGATCAAACTGGTATCGCTTGCACTGCAAGGTGGACTTTTTACCCACTGGACCACCAGGGAAGCCCCCTAACAGCTTTTTAAATTCTCAGTATAGAGACACATGGAATAATAGGCATGTCTCCACATTAAACCCAATCTTAAACTAAGAGGAACTTAAATTACCATCCAGTTGATTTTCCTGCACTAGTTCTTTTTCTTTTTCCTAAACCTGTCTCTGGAGCCGTCTATGAGCAGCTCCTTTGTAACAGCAGCACCTCTTTCCGTAAACTGCAGGTGCTGTCGCTCTGGAAAACACACGTCTCTTAGGTAAAACCTCATGACAACCCATATGTAAATATAAGGGAACAGAGCCTTTAAAAAAAAAAAAAAAGCTTGATTATTTGAACTTTCTAGGAATTGTTTATAGAGTAATGATCCTTAGGCCCAATTCCTAACACTTGTGTAGCATGTTGCATTTTTATAAAGATTTGCTTTTCAGTAGTGATAATAGTAATATTGTAAGTATGGAGAGAATATCACTATCCCAGTTTTATGGATAAGAAAACTGAGGCTCATGTTAACGACAACTTGCTAACACTCACACCACTAGTAAGTGGTGGAGCTTTAAACAGAGATTTTCTGGCGATTACGTGATCAAGAAAACCTCTTTAAAAATTAGATGACCAGTGCAAGTTCGATGCATGAAGCAGGTAAACAACCCAGAGGCATAGGGTAGAGTGTGAGTTTGGGGCATTGTTCAGAATGTGGGAGACACATGTACACCTATGGCTGATTTATGTTGATGTACGGCAAAAAACCATGTCAATATTGTAAAGTAATTATTCTCTAATTAAAATGCATAAATTAATTTAAAAATTATTGTACTTCTCCAGAGGGTCTATATCCTAATAGCTTTTTTTTTTTTTTTTTTGGCCCCTTTTATTGGTTTTTTATTTATTTATCTTCCTCCATCCTCACTCCGGTCTCTGTGGGCCTCCCACTGCAGTGGCCTCTCACTCCAGCGCACCAGCTCTGGGCGTATGTGCCCCAGAGCGCTGGCTTGCAACTGGACGCACTGGTCTGGCCGCTCCACGGTACAGGGAATCTTCCCAGGCCAGGGATCAAACTGGTATCGCTTGCACTGCAAGGTGGACTTTTTACCCACTGGACCACCAGGGAAGCCCCCTAACAGCTTTTTAAATTCTCAGTATAGAGACACATGGAATAATAGGCATGTCTCCACATTAAACCCAATCTTAAACTAAGAGGAACTTAAATTACCATCCAGTTGATTTTCCTGCACTAGTTCTTTTTCTTTTTCCTAAACCTGTCTCTGGAGCCGTCTATGAGCAGCTCCTTTGTAACAGCAGCACCTCTTTCCGTAAACTGCAGGTGCTGTCGCTCTGGAAAACACACGTCTCTTAGGTAAAACCTCATGACAACCCATATGTAAATATAAGGGAACAGAGCCTTTAAAAAAAAAAAAAAAGCTTGATTATTTGAACTTTCTAGGAATTGTTTATAGAGTAATGATCCTTAGGCCCAATTCCTAACACTTGTGTAGCATGTTGCATTTTTATAAAGATTTGCTTTTCAGTAGTGATAATAGTAATATTGTAAGTATGGAGAGAATATCACTATCCCAGTTTTATGGATAAGAAAACTGAGGCTCATGTTAACGACAACTTGCTAACACTCACACCACTAGTAAGTGGTGGAGCTTTAAACAGAGATTTTCTGGCGATTACGTGTACCTCCTTCACTGCTCAGTGCTCCATGGCTCCTGTTCATTATCACTTGAGGTATCTTTCAGAAGGTTTGAAATTATGACTTAAAACCTTCTTTTGTCTCTTATACTTTGAAACACCATTTAGGCAACTAGACTTTAGACTTAAATTGGAAAATATCAAAAGAAATTGCCAAGTAGGAGTGCTTACATTTTTCCAGAGAAGTAAAGTCAGACACACTGTGATGTTTGTGCATAGAATGCAAATAGTTCCATGTGCATGTACCTCATGATCTATTTGGGTATAAGCACCTGTGTTTATTTACTTTACAGCTTCTCCACCTAAATAGGTGGCTGTGATGATCTACCAGCATATAAACAAATTTATCATGCAAATATGTAAGATAGAGGAAGAGAAGGTATGATGAATAATCTGAAATTTTACACCTTGAGGAAATGAAAGTTCTTATATTGGTTTCTAAAGCACAACTGATCTCAAGGCCAATAAAGAGAACTAATTGCAATAAATGTTGAAAAATACCTGTCATAAAATGATTAAAAGAATTGCAGCTCTTTCACCTGTAAGATAAGAACAGAGCCATATCAAATGCAGAGAACTTCAGTTGTTGTGGGAGATAATCTTTTAGGTATTTAGTAATTCTTCTCAAAAGAGTAAAGTTAAAAATAGTTAAATTTCAAGCATTTGTTTAATTAACTTTAAACTCACATAGGTAAGCTCATGTATCTGTGAAGGTACAAGGTAGTTACTGAGTTGATGACTCTTTGATAACAAAAATTCTGGCTTTCCTTTATGTTTTCAGTCCCCGGCACTGCATTAGCACAAAATAGGCATCTACATACACACCTATTACATGAATAAAGGGGAATGGAGATCGGTTGGAGGCCAGAATTGCTATGATTGTACATATGGTTTGGTTTTGAGTTTGATGTTTTCTTAACTAGGCAGCAGAATGTCAAGCACATTTCATAATGTTTCCTTAAAAAGCAGAACACAAAAATATTCATACAGTGATCACAACCGTGTAAAACTAATAAAAAGTATACAAAGAAAAATGTCTGCTAGGAAATTTACTAACTAGTGGCTATTATTACTGTGGATGATATTTTCATTTCTCTTTTCTAGATTTTAAACTTTTCCATTATAGTGGATTGGATATAAGAACATGGTGATAATATATTATATTCTTTTATAGTAATGTGATTTTGGGACAGAAGCAAAGACTGGTGTATTTTTTAATCATTTATTTTCTCTAAGGTTGACCCTTTGTAATTATCTTACATATTCCTTTTGGGAGAACATAAAAATGTTATTAGGTGTGGAGATAGTATCCCTTGTGGAGCCAATTTATGGAGTGAAATAAATTTATTTGAACATAAAAGTCCTTTCTACCATTTGAAATATTTCTTCTTTTTACTTTTCCCCTCAAAGTTGGATGTACTTGGCGTATTAGTAGAGATCTCTGTAGTCCACAAATATTTTTTCAGTAATTCCTGTGTGCCAGGTCCTGTGTTAGGCCTTGGTTCCTGAGTTGGCTGTTTTCCTATGGTGTTTGGTTTGGCATTTCTCAGCTACAGATGCATACTGAGGCTTGTCATTGTGGACTATAGAAAAGGAATGGGTAATTTTCCATCTTAGTGTTCCCCAAGGAAACTGTGCCAAATAGAACCATCAATCCTATACAGTGAATCCATGCTCAGGAATAGTTTGAGGCATGACTGCTTGTTCTTAAAGTCTTTTACACTTAGTATAATCATTTGAAGTTGTTAAACTCCAATTTTCACTAAAACGAAATGAGCTTTTGTGTGTCTTGCAAATTTGACGCAAATTTTATTTGATGTTTTCACCTTAGGGAATATTCTGATTAAATTATACAAGTTCAGTTCTCATTTAGAAGCCAATAACTTTAAATAATAATTTTTAACATGTTGATTTAAAAAAAAAAAAAAAGACACACAAGCACACATACTACCAAAAGCATTCTAAAACTTTTACTTTAAAGTTTCTGTCCAGCTGGATTTGGCATAAAACTTGACCTGAAGAGCTGAATTATATCATAGGCCAGGATGAATGCCTGACAGCCGTTCAGAAGTGAAATAATTTAGACTTCATTTCAGGCTCCATTTTTCATTTCAGATGTGTTGCAAGGTATTGAAGGACTAAATGTAGGAAGAAGGAACAGAATAGGCATCTGATTTAGTAAGATAGATGTGGCAATCCAGATTCTCTGTATGGATGCGACAGTCCGTGTTCTCTGTATGGATCAGTCTTTAGGATTTCTGCCTGCGAATGTTAACAGTAGTGTCTCTGATTTGTACTTTAGAGTTTCGGGTCCTTTTTCTCATATAAAAAACTCAGCAAGAAGTTCTGCCTTCAGCCATGACAGTGTGAGAGCTTTATGGACCTACTCCCTAATGAAACTGGTTATTTAAAAAAAAAAAAAAGATAAGTCTCTGGAAATAGTCCCAAGAGCATGCAGCCAGTGAAGAAACACTTATTCAGAAAAATCTACTAAAAGTCAGAAGACTGAAAATCTGTGTATTTGAACTGAGACCTACTCCCTCTCTCCCCACTCTTAGTGGAGTAAGTTGGAAACTCTCCTCCAGACTGACAGAGATCAAATTGCCAGCATCCATTATATCATACAAAAAGCAAGGGAATTCCAGAAAAACATGTACTTTGCTCTTTGACTACACCAAAGCCTTTGACTATGTGGATCACAACAAAATGTGGAAAATTCTTAGAGATAGAAATTCCAGTCCACCTTAGCTGCCTCCTGAAAAACCTGTATGCAGGACAAGAAGCAACAAGTAGAACCAGACATGGAACAGTGGACTGGTTCAAATTTGGGAAAGGAGTATGGTTAAGGCTGTGTATTGTCACTCTGCCTTTTTAACTTCTGTGCAAAGTACATCATGAAAAATGCAGGGCTGGATGAATCACAAACAAATCAAGTTTGCTGGGAGAAATATCAACAACCTCAGATATGCAGATGGTACCACTCTAATACCAGAAAGCAAAAAGAAACTAAAGAGCCCCTTGATGCGGGTGAAAGAGCAGAGTGAAAAATCTGGCTTTAAACTCAACATTCAAAAAACCTAGATCATGGTATCCAGTCCCATCACTTCACTTCCTGGCAAATAGATCGGGAAACACTGGAAACAATAGCAAATTGTATTTTCTTAGGCTGTAGAATCATTGCAGACGATGACTGCAGGGATTAAATTAAAAAGACACTTGCTCCTTGGAAGAAAAGCTATTACAAATCTAGATATCATATTAAAAAGCAGAGACATATCTTTCCCAGCAAAGGTCTGTATAGTCAAAGCTATGATTTTTCCAGTAGTTGTGTGTGGATGTGAGAGCTGGGCCACAAAGAAGGCTGAGAGCCGAAGAACGGATGCTTTTTAATTGTGGTTCTGGAGAAGATTCTTTTGAGAGCCCCTTGGATAGCAAGGAGATCAGGCCAGTCAATCCTAAAAGAAATCAACCCAGAATATTCATTGCAGGGACTGATGCTGAAGTTCAAGTATTTTGGCCACCTGATGCAGTGAGCTGACTCATTGGAAAAAAATTTTAAAAATAAAAACCTGATGCTGGGAAAGACTGAGGGCAGGAGGAGACAAAAGAAGATGAGATGGTTGGATGACATCACCAACTCAATGCACATGAGTTTGAACAAACTCCAGGAGATTAGTGAAGGGCAGGGAAGCCTGGCGTGCTGCAGTCTATGGGGCCGCAGAGAGTTGAACATGAATTAGTGACTGAACAACAGCCAGTTGACAGAATCAAGATCACAGAGCTCCTGCTTCCTTCTGCTCCCAGCTGGAAGGCTAACTACCCAGTAGGGGCAGGGGTAAGGTCAGCATTTCTCATCCTCCTGCCACTGAGACAAATTCTGGGTGAGTACAGCTGAGAGATGGGGTCTGCCTCCTTTCAGCTAGTCTCTACTTGTGGGACACAGGCTCTACCTTGAGTGGGGCACCATTGAGAATATTGGGGCCCTGATTCCACTTGCTCTGGAAGGTGGGACAAACAGGTTCCACCTTGGGAGGCCACCTGAGGAATTCTGGGTCTGCTTCTTCCATGTCCCCTCCAGTTGAGCACTCAAGGAGGTGCTTTCTCCCAGGTATCTTTCACCCAGAAAAAAACATGCTGTTGTCTCTGCACTCAGCATCAGAACTGAGACTCAGAAATTTTGCCAAGAGGAAAAAGCAGACCTTATAACAGTAAGCTCTGAATCTCTCCTCAAAGAGACCAACTTAATTTGCAACAGTGTGAAGTTCCTGCCTGAAGGTACAGGTTGTGATGAACCGCAGTTGGAAGCAGATCGACAGATTTATTGGAGATACAGGGCTAACCAGAAGGGTAGCTAATTTGCTAGAAAGAAAGGAAAGACAGGTGGATGGAACTTTCTTGTAATTACAATAAATCTTAAATGCTTACATCCGGGGCTTCCCCTGGTGGTCCAGTGGGTAAGGACACCGCCTTGCAGTGCAAGGGGTGCCGGTTCCATCCCTGGCCTGGGAAGATCCCACGTGCCGCGGAGCGGCTGGACTGATGTGTCCAATCACCGAGCCGGAGCTCTGGCGCGAATGCGCCCAGAGCCCGTGCTCTGTGACGACAGACACCACCGCGATGGGAGGCCCACAGGAGCCAAAGAACAAAAGACCAATAGAAGTGGCCCGCCTGCTCCCCTCCCTCCCCAACCCAACCCCTGCCCTAAATAAATAAATCTTTAAAAAAAAAAAAAAAGCTTACCTCAGGAACTCTCTCTTCAAAGGAGCTCTAACATATTGGTTCAGTTTTTAGAGCAATTCATGCCCCAGGACATTGTTGAAGACAATAGATCAATCAGTCTTCATTTAGTGGAGCTTAACAGCTGGGTGTGGTCAGGGAAAGAGAAAGTCAAAGAGAGGCCTGCCAAAGCTACTGTCATCCCAGGATGACTGTAAGCGTAGGAAAGGGTGAGTCCCATGAGGAGCTACATCTGCAGGGAGGAGGAGGAAAATATACTCAACTGAAATAATTCATCCAGTCACTGAGCAAATAAGAAAATAACAATAGCAAATCTTAGATTGCATGGGCAGTAGCCAGTGTGGATATATCTAAAATGTCCAGCTTCAAAAAAAAAAAGAAAAGAAAATGCTGGTGAAAAGAATGACCTAGCCTCTAGGGGAAAAGCAGGTGATGAAAACTGCCTGTGAGGACAACCAGAGACTGGATTTGACAGACCTCAAAGTACGCATTATATTCAGAGAGGACTTCCTTGATGGTCCAGTGGTTAAGGTTCTTGGGCTTTCACTGCAGGGGGCTCGGGTTTGATCCCTGGTTGGGAAAGTTCTGCATGCTTTGTGGTGTGGCCAAAAAGAAAAAAGAAAAGAAAATTCAGGAAAGTAAAGGAAACCATAAGTAAAGAACTAATACAAAGTTTGATGATACCACAACAAATGAAGACTATCAAATATACATGCGTATTTCTTCTGCCTTATTCTTTTAACTAATTTTAAAAACATTTGTATGAAAAAGTATGTCTATAATACATTGTTCAGCCAATAACATGTAGAAATGTGATAGGGTTGTAAGAAAATAGCACAGAGATGGATGAGAGCAAAGCTGTGCTGGACCAAGTAAGCAATGACTCTGGATGGTAACTGTCGTCCTCAAGAACACAGCAAGAGAACCAGAAGTTATAAACAAGAAAGCCAATACAACAAAGGCTCTAAGTATATGCTTGTCTTCAAAAGACAAAATTATGTATCAAGTGATAATTTTTGATATATATATACACACACACACACACACACACATATATATATATATATATAAACAATAATGCCACAAAAGAGGGGAAAGTGATAGCACCATATAGAAGCAATGTTTCTATACCTCACTGGAATTAAAGGAATGTAAATTGGAGCTAATTCTGGGTAAGCTAAGATATATACATATATAAACCAATTAAGGCCCTAAAACATCAATTGAGATGTCTCAGAAAGTAATTCCATTTTGAAGAAGATTACAGAGTGTTGTTGAAAGAAATTAAAGAAAATCTAAAGAAATGGAAAAACATCCCATGTTCATAGATTGGAAGACTTACTATGCTGCAGGTCTGAGATTCATATGGAATTGCAAGGGATGCAGAAGAGCCAAAACAGTATCTTCCAGCACAGTAATTTCTTCTAAGGTCACTTGTGCTGAGGGTAGTTATAGAACCACAACTATTGAGCCCATGTTCCACCACTGTTGAAGCCCGTGTGCCCTAGAGCCCAAGTTCCACAACAAGAGAAGTTACTGGGGCTTCCCCGGTGGTCCAGTGGGTAAAGAGTCCGCTTTGCATTGCAAAGGGCACCAATTCGATCCCTGGTGCGGGAAGATTCTATATGGTGCGGAGCGGCTGGACAGGTGTGTCCGGTTACGAGCCAGCACTCTGGAGCACATGCTTCCAGAGCCGGTGCTCTGCAACCAGAGAGGTCACTGCGATGGGAGGCCCACACAGGCCAAAGGATTAAGGTGGATGAAAATAAATGAAGGACCAATGAAAGAGGCAAAAATTTAAAAAAAAAAAGAAGAGAGAGAGAAGGCACCGTAATAAGAAGCCTGCTACCTCAACTAGAGAGTAGTCCTCACTCCTTGCAACTAGAGAAGAACCTGTGGCAGCAGTGAAAACCCAGAATAGCCAAAAATATATAAATAAAATAAAAAATAACACTGGCAACATTTTAAAAAATACACAGCTTAAATTGCTAGGCATTGAAATACATTTTTATTCATTCATTCTACACATCTTCAATCTCCCTAACATTATAGGCAATTTGAGTTATGTGCTTTTATAGCTCCCCAGCTCCAACTGAACTTCTGTCACTTGGTTAGAATTTATTTCTCTTCAATAGTTTGCATGTATTTTGAATTTTAAATTGAGAGCATTTTAAGCTATGTGCCAGTATCAGGACTATGTACACAAGTGCTCAATAATAAACTCTCTAGATCTAAATGGATACTGTAGAATCTATAAAATTAATACAGAATTATAATATTATAACATCACCTTTTGCGGGGACCCTCCGCAGAAAGGGAAGGCAGCGGGATTGCCCCTGCCTGAGCCAGGAGATCTCGGAGAAAGGCAAATCTTTAACTGCGCCCACAGCTAATACATATATAAACCAATTAAGGAAATTGGCAAAATTTTTGAAAATGGGGCTAAAGAAATGGAAAAACATCCCATGTTCATAGATTGGAAGACTTACTATGCTGCAGGTCTGAGATTCATATGGAATTGCAAGGGATGCAGAAGAGCCAAAACAGTATCTTCCAGCACAGTAATTTCTTCTAAGGTCACTTGTGCTGAGGGTAGTTATAGAACCACAACTATTGAGCCCATGTTCCACCACTGTTGAAGCCCGTGTGCCCTAGAGCCCAAGTTCCACAACAAGAGAAGTTACTGGGGCTTCCCCGGTGGTCCAGTGGGTAAAGAGTCCGCTTTGCATTGCAAAGGGCACCAATTCGATCCCTGGTGCGGGAAGATTCTATATGGTGCGGAGCGGCTGGACAGGTGTGTCCGGTTACGAGCCAGCACTCTGGAGCACATGCTTCCAGAGCCGGTGCTCTGCAACCAGAGAGGTCACTGCGATGGGAGGCCCACACAGGCCAAAGGATTAAGGTGGATGAAAATAAATGAAGGACCAATGAAAGAGGCAAAAATTTAAAAAAAAAAAGAAGAGAGAGAGAAGGCACCGTAATAAGAAGCCTGCTACCTCAACTAGAGAGTAGTCCTCACTCCTTGCAACTAGAGAAGAACCTGTGGCAGCAGTGAAAACCCAGAATAGCCAAAAATATATAAATAAAATAAAAAATAACACTGGCAACATTTTAAAAAATACACAGCTTAAATTGCTAGGCATTGAAATACATTTTTATTCATTCATTCTACACATCTTCAATCTCCCTAACATTATAGGCAATTTGAGTTATGTGCTTTTATAGCTCCCCAGCTCCAACTGAACTTCTGTCACTTGGTTAGAATTTATTTCTCTTCAATAGTTTGCATGTATTTTGAATTTTAAATTGAGAGCATTTTAAGCTATGTGCCAGTATCAGGACTATGTACACAAGTGCTCAATAATAAACTCTCTAGATCTAAATGGATACTGTAGAATCTATAAAATTAATACAGAATTATAATATTATAACATCACCTTTTGCGGGGACCCTCCGCAGAAAGGGAAGGCAGCGGGATTGCCCCTGGCTGAACCAGGAGATCTCGGAGAAAGGCAAATCTTTAACTGCCCGCCCCACAGCCCCCTGGCTCAGGCAGGGGACAGTCAGACGCGACAGGGGTTCCATCGAAGTAGTTCCACTTTATTGAAGAAGATCCACAGCTTTTATAGGCAAGTGAAGGGGGTTTTGCACGGGACTTCCTATAGATTACACCAATCAAGCTAAAGGCCAAGCAGTCATTCACGAACACGAAAATCAAGGGAACCAGTCAGAAAATTTGACCATCAATTATTTAGATCACACCCTGTCTCTTCCTGTAGGCGCCATCTTAGCTGCAAACATGTGCTTAAGCTTCTTTAAACAATGTGCTTAAGCTTCCCTTCATTCCCATGTCCCTTCCTGTAGGCGCCATCTTAGCTGCAAACATGTGCTTAAGCTTCTTTAAACAATGTGCTTAAGCTTCCCTTCATTCCCATGTCCCTTCCTGTAGGCGCCATCTTAGCTCCAAGCTGAAACAATGTGCTTAAGCTTCTTTTCACTCCCACACCCCTTCCTGTAGGCGCCATCTTAGCTCCAAGCTGAAACAATGTGCTTAAGATTCTTTATGCTTGCAACGGTCCTCTTTCAATTCAGAGCCCCACAACCTTTTCAAGTGGCTTTGTCACTAAATGGAAAATACAGATAGAAAGTTCTTAGCCCTATGGCACTTATTCAAAGTGTGTCTATTGATGTTCCTTATCTGTTTGTCCATCCGGCCATCTTTATGAGGTGATGTGCATGAGTCTATATACCATCCCAAGAACTGTGCTAGAGACTTTAAAATATATCATCTCATTTAATATTTGTAAGTCCTAGATGTTATCCCTATTTTTAGAGATGAGTAAATTAGGCACAATGATTTCACTGAACTTCTGTCACTTGGTTAGAATTTATTTCTCTTCAATAGTTTGCATGTATTTTGAATTTTAAATTGAGAGCATTTTAAGCTATGTGCCAGTATCAGGACTATGTACACAAGTGCTCAATAATAAACTCTCTAGATCTAAATGGATACTGTAGAATCTATAAAATTAATACAGAATTATAATATTATAACATCACCTTTTGCGGGGACCCTCCGCAGAAAGGGAAGGCAGCGGGATTGCCCCTGGCTGAACCAGGAGATCTCGGAGAAAGGCAAATCTTTAACTGCCCGCCCCACAGCCCCCTGGCTCAGGCAGGGGACAGTCAGACGCGACAGGGGTTCCATCGAAGTAGTTCCACTTTATTGAAGAAGATCCACAGCTTTTATAGGCAAGTGAAGGGGGTTTTGCACGGGACTTCCTATAGATTACACCAATCAAGCTAAAGGCCAAGCAGTCATTCACGAACACGAAAATCAAGGGAACCAGTCAGAAAATTTGACCATCAATTATTTAGATCACACCCTGTCTCTTCCTGTAGGCGCCATCTTAGCTGCAAACATGTGCTTAAGCTTCTTTAAACAATGTGCTTAAGCTTCCCTTCATTCCCATGTCCCTTCCTGTAGGCGCCATCTTAGCTGCAAACATGTGCTTAAGCTTCTTTAAACAATGTGCTTAAGCTTCCCTTCATTCCCATGTCCCTTCCTGTAGGCGCCATCTTAGCTCCAAGCTGAAACAATGTGCTTAAGCTTCTTTTCACTCCCACACCCCTTCCTGTAGGCGCCATCTTAGCTCCAAGCTGAAACAATGTGCTTAAGATTCTTTATGCTTGCAACGGTCCTCTTTCAATTCAGAGCCCCACAACCTTTTCAAGTGGCTTTGTCACTAAATGGAAAATACAGATAGAAAGTTCTTAGCCCTATGGCACTTATTCAAAGTGTGTCTATTGATGTTCCTTATCTGTTTGTCCATCCGGCCATCTTTATGAGGTGATGTGCATGAGTCTATATACCATCCCAAGAACTGTGCTAGAGACTTTAAAATATATCATCTCATTTAATATTTGTAAGTCCTAGATGTTATCCCTATTTTTAGAGATGAGTAAATTAGGCACAATGATTTCAAAAAATTTGCCAAGATCATATAACTACAAGCTAGTGTTTGAACCTAGGTGTTTTCCTTATTACTTAAGTTGTACTGTTTCCTCATAATAACTTGTAAGATGCCTTACCTCTTACAGTAAATTGTCTCAGATGCTCTTCATGTTAAATAATATTAATACTGTTGATCGGTCTTTTACAATAACCCTGTGAAATAGATATATTTCTATCTTATGCATGAGGAAATGTAGCTTCAGATAGAAAAAGTAAATTACTCCACATCCAAGTTCAGACAGTATAGCACTATGAATTAGAAAGGATCCAAACTGTTTCTGTGCCTTTTTTCCTGCTAGCAGCACTTTTTCTGCTGTTCTTGTGCCTTTGAAGGCCTCTAACATCACTGCTGTCTGATTGAGACAACTTCACTCCTGTCCGTATTCTCGGCTGTCTTAGTCTTTTCATGCTACCATGACAAAATACCAAAACTGGGCTGTGTAATCAAAGGAAATTTATGTCTCACAGTTTTGGAGGCTAGAAGCCCAAAATCAAGGTGTTGGCAAGGTAGATTTCCCTCCTGAGACCTCTTCTCTTGGCATTTAGTTACCTTTTATCTCCCTGTAGACCTCCTCTTTGGGCAACAAAGGAAGCAGGTGGGGAATGAGTGAGCTAGCTTTCTGGTGTCTCTTGTTAAAAGGGTACTAATCTGCATAGTTTAGACCAATCTTGTCCAGTGTTTTCTCTTTTATATTTTTTGTTAAACCAACAGTCTGAGAATTGGGCCCTGCAGGGATTTGTGTGGTAGGCAATAGCTGCCCTTTGGCCAAGGCCTTCATAAAGGATTCCATCATCCCACTGTCTGTTCCCTAGCCCCACCCCCAGGTGAAGACCATTGTAGGGGAAGAATTTTGAGGTCAGTACAAACCAAGTAAATCTATAAAGCTGTTTTCCTCTGAGAAGGGATTTTTACAACAGGCCTAGGCTATGTGCAGAATCAAACCTGGCTGTGAGAAGAGACACCATTAAATTTGGGACCCAGATCACGTGGGAGAAGGGTTTGTGCAGTCCGCCATAAAGACCTTCAGTGTGCTTGGGCCCACCTCACTACTTCTGGGCCAGCCTGACTGCTACATTAGCACATGCCTGAACCCCTCTGCTAAACTCTAACCCTGGGTCCCTATGTAGGTCAGGTGTTTGTCTCTGGGTTTTGGAAAAGAAAACTACCATGGCGAGAATCCTTAGGCCCTGGAATTGGTTATTGGCTCTTTTAGCCAGTTTTCATGGGAATTGCCTTTGGTTGAACTAAAGAAGCAAAGGAGGTATGGAGTCCCAGTTACCGCAGACAGACCAGATGTCCCTCAAGGACAGCTTGGGTTCCCAGCTACAGGCCATAGGAAGGTGAATCAAACCTTTTTCCTCACTGGTTTTTCTTTCCAGATTTATTTTGCTTTTAAGAACTATAAATTCTAGCTGTTGTTTTCCACGTTCTCAGGGCCCCTGGGTAGACAAACAAAGCTTGGTGATTTCAGAGCTGACATAGGCCAAGAAAACATGGCATTGAGTATGCTGAGTCCAGACAAATGATATTTATATACACATCCAAATTTGAAGAGAAAATGTATTTCTTTAGGTTTCAAACACTGTAATAGATATAAAGCGAAAATAAAAGCCTGTTGCAAAGTTCTAAAAAAAAAAAAAAAGGGTACTAATCCCGTAAGACGAAGACCTCCCCCTCATGACCCATCTAATCCTCTCCATATACCATCACACTGGGGTTAGGACTTCAACATATGAATTTAACAGAGATACAAATATTTAGTCCATAACTTCAGCTTACAGTCAGAGTCCTTGACTATCTTCTGTACATGCCTGGGCTACTAGAGCTGAGAACTAGGGATTTAGAGATAGAGTAGTTCAGAGTGAAGCGTTGTGGAGTAAATGACATTGGAGCCAAAAAGTAAGGAAATTCCAAAGAGACCCTATAGGCAAGACTATGATACACTGAAAAAAAGGCAAAGAGTTTGAGAGATCTCTGGAATGAGAATCTGTATCAGCCACCAAGATATGGAGTATACATTGTGAAGGAATATACATCTTCCAGCCTTATTGGTATACTATTACATAATCAAACTATGACTAGACTAAGAACTCAGTAAAGATTAAATGCAGTAATGTTCTCTTATTTGGCAAATTAAAATGCAACAAATGATGATGTGCCTGTATTTGTTAGCATATTAACTTAAAATACTAAGATGTGTTTTGTATAGGTAGTGGACAAGAGGGTTTTCTGAAAATAAAGACTCTTGTTTAAGTAGTAAAAAAAAAGAAAAAAAAAAGAGCTGGCTAGTACTATATTTGAAGAGAAATTAAAAGTTTTGACATGCCCATTTCTGCCCTCAGTCAAGAAAGGAAAGGCAGGTGATTGGTTTTTAAGTTTTAACTTACACCTAAGCTGTCTTTCCCATCTGTTAATGAACTCTTGATGATGCATCATGTCTTTCTCGGGATTGCTAATTAGCAAAGAAACTTGAGCCAAACTTACATAATTGTTGTTACTCTGAACTCTCAGTCTTTTGGCAGGATCACTATGATATAGAACATAGCCGGAAGGGTTGTATTAACTGAAAAAAAATGTACGTGTGCAAGAAGGGGAGCTAAAGGTGAAATTTAGGAAGTAAGATAAAGACTTCATTCACCAGGACAGTATCCATTAACTAAAAAGTGATAATTACTATTGCCTCCTATAGTATAAGGAAAACCCCAAAGTGTATAGATACCGTATTCAACTAAATATAATTGAAGCCAGCTTCATGCGTATTCATTTAGAAAATCTTCTCTTTAGCTTTTTACAAAGAGATTCCAAATTTCACCTCCAGAATCCTGTCTAACCTTTCTTAGAAGTACAGTCTAGAATCCTGGCAGTACATCATTAATCGTTTAATGTTTTTGTAAGATACAATTTTTTAGTAGGTCTGTCTTCTGAAACTGACAGCATTGTTTCAACTGTTGATTATAGGAAGCTTATTTTAGAATTTAATACCTCTCTGTCTTTTTCTGTCTTCCAAACATGTATGTGTGTGCACACACACACAAACACACATTGCTGTACACACAGAGGGCAAAAGTTGACTGTCCGATTTAGGTGGCTGACCTTCAGCTCCAGTCAAAAACTAAAATTAGATCCCTGTGGAATATATATCCAGTGACACCCATCAGAGAAGAGTGTAGGCATAACCCTGAGAAGCCAGGGAGGCATCATTCGTTCAAGGGACATTGCCTTAACTATAAAATTGTTTCATAATTGAACTTTTATCTTAAAAATTCATGTAACTTTTTATATTGTGAGTTGTAATATGTTCGTTTATTTTCATCTAGAAATGCTTCCCTGTCCCAACCCTTGATAAATCTTTTAATAAAACGAGCTGGCTAGTACTATATTTGAAGAGAAATTAAAAGTTTTGACATGCCCATTTCTGCCCTCAGTCAAGAAAGGAAAGGCAGGTGATTGGTTTTTAAGTTTTAACTTACACCTAAGCTGTCTTTCCCATCTGTTAATGAACTCTTGATGATGCATCATGTCTTTCTCGGGATTGCTAATTAGCAAAGAAACTTGAGCCAAACTTACATAATTGTTGTTACTCTGAACTCTCAGTCTTTTGGCAGGATCACTATGATATAGAACATAGCTGGAAGGGTTGTATTAACTGAAAAAAAATGTACGTGTGCAAGAAGGGGAGCTAAAGGTGAAATTTAGGAAGTAAGATAAAGACTTCATTCACCAGGACAGTATCCATTAACTAAAAAGTGATAATTACTATTGCCTCCTATAGTATAAGGAAAACCCCAAAGTGTATAGATACCGTATTCAACTAAATATAATTGAAGCCAGCTTCATGCGTATTCATTTAGAAAATCTTCTCTTTAGCTTTTTACAAAGAGATTCCAAATTTCACCTCCAGAATCCTGTCTAACCTTTCTTAGAAGTACAGTCTAGAATCCTGGCAGTACATCATTAATCGTTTAATGTTTTGTAAGATACAATTTTTAGTAGGTCTGTCTTCTGAAACTGACAGCATTGTTTCAACTGTTGATTATAGGAAGCTTATTTTAGAATTTAATACCTCTCTGTCTTTTCTGTCTTCCAACATGTATGTGTGTGCACACACACAAAAACACACATTGCTGTACACACAGAGGGCAAAAGTTGACTGTCCGATTTAGGTGGCTGACCTTCAGCTCCAGTCAAAAACTAAAATTAGATCCCTGTGGAATATATATCCAGTGACACCCATCAGAGAAGAGTGTAGGCATAACCCTGAGAAGCCAGGGAGGCATCATTCGTTCAAGGGACATTGCCTTAACTATAAAATTGTTTCATAATTGAACTTTTATCTTAAAAATTCATGTAACTTTTTATATTGTGAGTTGTAATATGTTCGTTTATTTTCATCTAGAAATGCTTCCCTGTCCCAACCCTTGATAAATCTTTTAATAAAACAGTGGTTACAGAGGATGCACAAGGATTGTCCTGTGACTTTTAAGTATCTCTGGCACCATGCCAAATCTCCCAGATGAATGTGCCTATTTCAAGAGTAGGGTCCTATCCCATCAGTATAGGAACACTAGTTGATTGCAGTGAGAACATAAGTCAAGCATGTGGCTAATGCTGCAGACATAGTGGACAAGAAGGTGGGGGTGGAATGAGGAATCCATTCTTAATAAAGAGTAAGTATTTAATTCTTATTAAAGAGAATGGATAGATATTTCACTCCCACACAATAGAAGAATGGAAACATTAAATAAGAACAACCATGTTTAAGGACTTAAGTATGTTTATTTAAAGAGAGAAAAGTCAATCCTCAGTAATTCTTTTCACAGACGTAGCTTATCCCAGAATTGCTGAATGTTGGAATCCTCATTTTTTATTTGTTTTATCACCAGATACCAGTAGAATGAAAAGAGTGTAGGACTGCGAGTCAAATAATAATCTCAGTCCTTTTTCTGTTTTAGCTCTCTTTGCTACCTTAAGCAAATCACTTAGCCTCCTTGGGAGCCAGTTTTCACATCTGTTAAATAAATATCCCCTTATCCTGAGTATGGGCTTCCTAGGTGGGTTAGTGGGTAAATAATCCACCTGAAGGGACTTCCCTGGTAGCTCAATGGTGAAGAGTTCGCCTGCCAATACAGGTGACATGGGTTCAATCCCTGATCCTGGAAGATCCCGTGTGCTGCCCGTGAGCCACAACTATGGAGCCTGTGCTCTAGAGACTTGGAGCTGCAAATGTTGAGCAGATGTGCCTCAACTGTTGAAACCCATGTGCCCTAGAGCCCAAGTTCTATAACAAAAGAAGTCTCTGCAACAAGAAGCCTGCCTACCTCAACTAGAGAGTAGCCCCCACTCCCTGTAACTAGAGAAGAGCCTGCAGCAGCAGTGAAAACCCAGAATAGCCAAAAATAAATAAATAAATTTTTTTTTAAAAAAGAATCCACTTGCAATATAGGAGGTGCAGGTTTGATCCCTGGGTCAGGAAGATCCCCTGGAGGAGGGCATGGCAACCCACTCCAGTGTTCCTGCCTGGAGAATCCCATGGACAGAGGAGTCTGGCAGGCTACAGTCCGTAGGATCGCAAAGAGTTGGACATGACTGAGCACACACAAGATCCAGAGTATGTTATTAGGTATTATTTTCTGAAAGGATTGTATGGTCAAATAAGTAAAGGAAATATCAACTTAAAAAAGTTGAACAGATTTTTTTCCATGGTTCATCTGAGACTCTTTAATATTTTAATAAGCCTTATAAGTTTCCCTGATTTACTCTCTAACAAAACTCATTTTTTAATAGAACCTTTTGCACTGCTAGTGTTTGTTGATGTTAAGTAGTCATTATAGCCCTTTATAACTCTTAATATTCTAATTTTGAAAATTATACTCATTTCATTTGGCTCTTTGACTATTTTCTGGCCGGTAGTCATCGTAGGGTTATTGCCAGGTTGAACTCACTGCCTGTGCTGTGTGTGTGCTCTGCTCCTCTTTCCAACTTAAACTGGAAAGTTACTTCATTTTCCTGTTTCTTATAAATAAAGCAGACATTAGTTTAATCCTTGTCTTTTTCAGTGTTTGTTTTCTCTGTGCACTTTTGTTTGCTTTTTGACTTTGTTGTTCAGCCATTGGCCCATTTTTTAGAGGTCTTGTTCTTAGAAATGTACAATTTTGGCTCTTACTATGTACGATTATCTCATTTAATAAGAAACACTATAATACATAGGGTTTTATCCCCGTTTCACATGTAATGAACCTTATGCTCAGAAAAAACTAGTAACTTGCCCAGATCTCACAGGTAATAAAATAGCAAAGTGCAATCTCTCTGGCTTGACAACTCATATTCTCTATTACACAGTGTATCCTCTTACTAATGTGTATGTAATACTATATACATAGCACATGTAGTTATAATGGTAAATAACATTTGTTTAGTAATTATTTTATTCTAAGGCAGCACATACACATTATCTCATTTAATTCTCCCAACATCCCTGTGAAGTAAATACAATCAATATCCATTTTATCTTGAATTTATTAAATAGACATTTGGTGAATTCTTAATGAATGGATGAATAGATGAACAAATGAATATACAAACCAGCCATGGCCTAAGTTGGTCTAACTCTTGGTATTAGATATAGAAAGTATTTGCTTAGTCATTGAAAGTGTTAATCACCCTGTCATGTCCGACTCTTTGCGACTCCACGGACTGTAGCCCACCAGGCTCCTCTGTCCGTGGAATTCTCCAGGTGAGAATACTGGAGTGGATAGCCATTCCCCTCTCCAGGGGCTCTTCCTAACCCAGGGATCCAACCCGCATCTCCTGCATTGCAGACAGATTCTTTACTGTTTGAGCCACCAGGGAGGTATAATATAATTTCTGTTACTTATGGAATGATGGTATAAGAGGTTCTATATGGTGCATCATTGGGACATCATATTCCAAAGGTGCATTTTTATTCAGATTTAAAGCTAAGTTGTTTCAATGAAGAGATCCCAAGGAAGAACCCTGTATTAAGGAATATGGGCATTTTACCTGTCCAAATAACAGTTCAGAGGTCATCAACCATGCAGGCGTGTAGCTCTGCTCCATGAGTTGACTCAGTGGGCCAACTTCTTTCCAAGTGTGTCAGGTCATCCTTTACCACAGAGCATTGTCTTAGCCTATACTAGGCTGCCACTTTCAGGTTCTGGACTGCAAAATGGGACAAGAAAGGGGAGAAGGCATGCCCACTGTCTTAATGACCAAAACCTGAAAAGGGACACAGTGTGTCTACACACATTCTGTTGCCAAGAGCTCAGTCAGACATCCATGAAGAAGAGCCGAGGAGTGCAGTGTAGCCAGGCAGCCACGAACCTTACCGTAGTTCTCTTATTGTTTACAAAAGGGCAAATGGATTTTGATGGACATCTATCACTTTTCACCACAAATGTGTAACAGTTAAAGTCTTAATAAGTTCCCTGGTGGCTCAATGGTAAAAAATCCACCTGCCAAACAGGAAATGTTACTTCATTCCCTGGATTGGGAAGATTCCTTGGAGAAGGAAATGGCAACCCACTACAGTATTCTTGCCTGGAAAATTGCATGGAAAGAGGAGCCTGGTGGGCTACAGTCCATGGGGTTGATAAAAGAGTTGGGCATGATTTAGCATCTTAGCAACAAAAGCAAAGTATATTTATGAGGCTTTATGTTATTTCTTTATTACTCTGGGATCTCAGTTAATTTTACTTTATTAATTATATACCTGGAGAAAACTTATACAGGATAAAATGCATTCTCTAGAACAGTGCTTTCATATTATTTGTGATGAAGGACCAAGTTTTTTTGCTTGTTTATTAATTTTCTTCTAATTTGCCCAGTACTTTTAAAAGTACAATAAAAAAGAATCATTAAAGAAATAATTACATGCTTGGATGTCGTAGCAAAGTCAAATCACTATAAAGGTTTCTGAATACATTCTCTCTACTCGTATACCTATCTCAACTTACATACCTATCATAACATGGTGTGGTAACAAACAATTTGTGAATTGGCACCAATCTGCAGATATTTTTGAGTAGTAATATTTGTCTCAAAAGTGCATTTTTATTCAGATTTAAAGCTAAGTTGTTTCAATGAAGAGATCCCAAGGAAGAACCCTGTATTAAGGAATATGGGCATTTTACCTGTCCAAATAACAGTTCAGAGGTCATCAACCATGCAGGCGTGTAGCTCTGCTCCATGAGTTGACTCAGTGGGCCAACTTCTTTCCAAGTGTGTCAGGTCATCCTTTACCACAGAGCATTGTCTTAGCCTATACTAGGCTGCCACTTTCAGGTTCTGGACTGCAAAATGGGACAAGAAAGGGGAGAAGGCATGCCCACTGTCTTAATGACCAAAACCTGAAAAGGGACACAGTGTGTCTACACACATTCTGTTGCCAAGAGCTCAGTCAGACATCCATGAAGAAGAGCCGAGGAGTGCAGTGTAGCCAGGCAGCCACGAACCTTACCGTAGTTCTCTTATTGTTTACAAAAGGGCAAATGGATTTTGATGGACATCTATCACTTTTCACCACAAATGTGTAACAGTTAAAGTCTTAATAAGTTCCCTGGTGGCTCAATGGTAAAAAATCCACCTGCCAAACAGGAAATGTTACTTCATTCCCTGGATTGGGAAGATTCCTTGGAGAAGGAAATGGCAACCCACTACAGTATTCTTGCCTGGAAAATTGCATGGAAAGAGGAGCCTGGTGGGCTACAGTCCATGGGGTTGATAAAAGAGTTGGGCATGATTTAGCATCTTAGCAACAAAAGCAAAGTATATTTATGAGGCTTTATGTTATTTCTTTATTACTCTGGGATCTCAGTTAATTTTACTTTATTAATTATATACCTGGAGAAAACTTATACAGGATAAAATGCATTCTCTAGAACAGTGCTTTCATATTATTTGTGATGAAGGACCAAGTTTTTTTGCTTGTTTATTAATTTTCTTCTAATTTGCCCAGTACTTTTAAAAGTACAATAAAAAAGAATCATTAAAGAAATAATTACATGCTTGGATGTCGTAGCAAAGTCAAATCACTATAAAGGTTTCTGAATACATTCTCTCTACTCGTATACCTATCTCAACTTACATACCTATCATAACATGGTGTGGTAACAAACAATTTGTGAATTGGCACCAATCTGCAGATATTTTTGAGTAGTAATATTTGTCTCAAAAGTGTTTTGTTATTACCTCTTTGGGGTTGCCAGAGTGTAACAGACTAACTGTGATGTCTATATTATAAGCAAAGGCATTTTCTTTGTATATAAAACTTGACTTTTCTCTTTTAAAAATGTTTTTAGAAATCACCTTTTAGGACAGCATATAAATCGTGGTGGATTGATTATTTGAATGCTCACATACATGTCATAGCATGTTTTGCTTGTTTCATAGTTGAAGTTAAAGCTAATCCTGGTTCTACAGATTCATAGTGAAAAGCCTGCCATTCTGGAGCTGGAAGAAGGTTGCCTTAAAGATTCTTAATGCGTGGTACAGAGAAAGAAGGAAACCTAGTAAAGTGACATGCTGAAGGTCTCAGTTAAATGAGAGACAGCGTAGGACAATCACAGACTGACAGTGGAAATCACACTGGAGTCCGATGATGTGGATTGAGTCACGGCCTTCTTCTCAGTCAAGTGTTCTTAGGCAGTCATTTAAAGAATCTTACAGTAAATGGTCAGTAAGCATTCCTTAGACTGAGGAATGTATATGAAAGCTTTTTTGTAAACCATCAAGCGTATAAGTAAACAGTGTTACTATAATTATTAAAGTATGATGTCATCCCTTCTAAGTCCACTGCCTTTTCTGAACTCTGCTGTATTTCATGCTGAACACCTGTTGAGAACAGGAGTCGATTTAATATTGCATCAAATTAAAATTACATTTATAAGGACTCTGTATCAATTTGGAAAATGTTTATAATTACATTTAAAAGTAAATTTAAAAGACAGGAAAAAATTATATACACATGATGTTTGGGACTCTGTAGGCTGAAGTAATATATACATTACTGATACTTGAGTAGATTGGCTGTGATAAACCATTCTGTCCACTGCATATAAAATATATTAATACTAGGCAGTATATTTGTAAATGTTTATTCTATTTTCTTCAATAGTTTGATATATTTTACATTTTAAAGCACATGTATAAAGAATTTAAACTCAGAAAAGAGAACTTTATATGAAGACACATAATTTCTGCTGCTCATATGAAAAGACTTTTTTACATCATTGGGCAAGCCATTCTACCAGTAGAGTCACAAGAACAGCCTCTATTGCTTCTAGTATTCCTTCTTAGAAAGGACAAGTATCAGGACAGCATTAATAGAAGTCTAGTGCTTTAAATTCAGGGACTTCTGAGTTGAGTCGGTTTATTTGCTGGTACTTGTGTTCTTATTGCTCTGCTCAGGGCTACACAGGTTATGAAGAAATAAAACATAATTATAGTCAAATTCCAGAAGTGCTGGTTTTGTCCCAGAGCCTATTTCACAACAGCCCTCTGAGATGTAAGTGATACTGTACCCATTTTACCAATGAGAAAGTGAGGCTCAGAGAAGTAAAAAACATGTCTGAATCATACAGTGGTAAAGCTGGGTATTAAAACCTATGTTTTCAGATTCAGAAACCTCTACAGTACATTTTCTTTTCTCATAAAAGAAAGATGTCCTTTACCGAATGAGACACGCATCTGACTGGAAATCACACTGGAGTCCGATGATGTGGATTGAGTCACGGCCTTCTTCTCAGTCAAGTGTTCTTAGGCAGTCATTTAAAGAATCTTACAGTAAATGGTCAGTAAGCATTCCTTAGACTGAGGAATGTATATGAAAGCTTTTTTGTAAACCATCAAGCGTATAAGTAAACAGTGTTACTATAATTATTAAAGTATGATGTCATCCCTTCTAAGTCCACTGCCTTTTCTGAACTCTGCTGTATTTCATGCTGAACACCTGTTGAGAACAGGAGTCGTATTTAATATTGCATCAAATTAAAATTACATTTATAAGGACTCTGTATCAATTTGGAAAATGTTTATAATTACATTTAAAAGTAAATTTAAAAGACAGGAAAAAAAATTATATACACATGATGTTTGGGACTCTGTAGGCTGAAGTAATATATACATTACTGATACTTGAGTAGATTGGCTGTGATAAACCATTCTGTCCACTGCATATAAAATATATTAATACTAGGCAGTATATTTGTAAATGTTTATTCTATTTTCTTCAATAGTTTGATATATTTTACATTTTAAAGCACATGTATAAAGAATTTAAACTCAGAAAAGAGAACTTTATATGAAGACACATAATTTCTGCTGCTCATATGAAAAGACTTTTTTACATCATTGGGCAAGCCATTCTACCAGTAGAGTCACAAGAACAGCCTCTATTGCTTCTAGTATTCCTTCTTAGAAAGGACAAGTATCAGGACAGCATTAATAGAAGTCTAGTGCTTTAAATTCAGGGACTTCTGAGTTGAGTCGGTTTATTTGCTGGTACTTGTGTTCTTATTGCTCTGCTCAGGGCTACACAGGTTATGAAGAAATAAAACATAATTATAGTCAAATTCCAGAAGTGCTGGTTTTGTCCCAGAGCCTATTTCACAACAGCCCTCTGAGATGTAAGTGATACTGTACCCATTTTACCAATGAGAAAGTGAGGCTCAGAGAAGTAAAAAACATGTCTGAATCATACAGTGGTAAAGCTGGGTATTAAAACCTATGTTTTTCAGATTCAGAAACCTCTACAGTACATTTTCTTTTCTCATAAAAGAAAGATGTCCTTTTACCTTCAGAGTGCTCTTAGTAGTTGAGTCAAACTCATAAAAACAAAACAGGAAGAACTCACTAAACACCAGTGATTGCTACAAATTTTGGTATGGTGTTCCTTAGAATGTTGGGGACCGAAGTGGTAAGGAAAATTTTATATCAAAAATTAATGATAAGCTTAGTTTTGAAGAATGGATAAAGCTTAAATAGTCAAAGAGGAAGAAGGACTGGTGTGTGTAGAAGGGAGTGATAAAAAAGCTGTACATGAAATAATTTGAAAGAAATATAACTAGAGAGGAGGATTCACTAGGGAAGCAGCAATATGAAAGAAAAGACTCAAAAAGCAGGTTGGAGGATTGTAAGGGCCAAGCTGAGGATTTAGGGATTTTTACCTTATAAAAATGTATAAATGATAACCAGTACTGAACACTTACTGCATTCCAAGCACTGCTCTGAGACTATACATGTATGATGTCATTTAACTCTTATAGTCAGTGAGGCCCAGAGAAGTAAGTAACTTGACAAAGTCACACTATTGAAAGAAGTAGAAGAGCCAGCCTTTGAGCACAAGACATTTAAATCCACAACCCCTGCTCTTAATCACAGCACCGTTCTAGTTCTAGAGTCTGTAATATGTTGAACACGTTTTAGGCCCAGGACCTCTGATCTTAAACAAGTGATACACTTCCCACTTCTAGTGTTTTTATGAAAGGTAATGTGAGCAGATAATGGCATCCCATTCCTATTCCTGCCACCATGATACATCTTTAGGACAGTAAAGGATAAGTTAAGGTGTTTGTGCTAATGGCTTTCAGCTCTGCCTGCTTTTCTGTGCTTATGTGGTCAGTTACTCTCAGTTATCCCCTGGTCCCCAGCATCTAAGTTATGTCAGTCCTTGTTAGTTGTAGTTCATTGATTCTCGAAGTGTGACTCCTGAACTTGCAGCAACAGCATTCGACTCACTGAATTATAGTCAAATTCCAGAAGTGCTGGTTTTGTCCCAGAGCCTATTTCACAACAGCCCTCTGAGATGTAAGTGATACTGTACCCATTTTACCAATGAGAAAGTGAGGCTCAGAGAAGTAAAAAACATGTCTGAATCATACAGTGGTAAAGCTGGGTATTAAAACCTATGTTTTTCAGATTCAGAAACCTCTACAGTACATTTTCTTTTCTCATAAAAGAAAGATGTCCTTTTACCTTCAGAGTGCTCTTAGTAGTTGAGTCAAACTCATAAAAACAAAACAGGAAGAACTCACTAAACACCAGTGATTGCTACAAATTTTGGTATGGTGTTCCTTAGAATGTTGGGGACCGAAGTGGTAAGGAAAATTTTATATCAAAAATTAATGATAAGCTTAGTTTTGAAGAATGGATAAAGCTTAAATAGTCAAAGAGGAAGAAGGACTGGTGTGTGTAGAAGGGAGTGATAAAAAAGCTGTACATGAAATAATTTGAAAGAAATATAACTAGAGAGGAGGATTCACTAGGGAAGCAGCAATATGAAAGAAAAGACTCAAAAAGCAGGTTGGAGGATTGTAAGGGCCAAGCTGAGGATTTAGGGATTTTTACCTTATAAAAATGTATAAATGATAACCAGTACTGAACACTTACTGCATTCCAAGCACTGCTCTGAGACTATACATGTATGATGTCATTTAACTCTTATAGTCAGTGAGGCCCAGAGAAGTAAGTAACTTGACAAAGTCACACTATTGAAAGAAGTAGAAGAGCCAGCCTTTGAGCACAAGACATTTAAATCCACAACCCCTGCTCTTAATCACAGCACCGTTCTAGTTCTAGAGTCTGTAATATGTTGAACACGTTTTAGGCCCAGGACCTCTGATCTTAAACAAGTGATACACTTCCCACTTCTAGTGTTTTTATGAAAGGTAATGTGAGCAGATAATGGCATCCCATTCCTATTCCTGCCACCATGATACATCTTTAGGACAGTAAAGGATAAGTTAAGGTGTTTGTGCTAATGGCTTTCAGCTCTGCCTGCTTTTCTGTGCTTATGTGGTCAGTTACTCTCAGTTATCCCCTGGTCCCCAGCATCTAAGTTATGTCAGTCCTTGTTAGTTGTAGTTCATTGATTCTCGAAGTGTGACTCCTGAACTTGCAGCAACAGCATTGACTGAGAACTTGCTAAAACGTGTCCCAGTCCTGGCCTCATTCCAGACCTGCTGAATCAGAACTCTGATTCAATCTGTGTTTCAACAATCCTTACCTAGAGATTACGATACTAAGTGAAGTAAGTCAGAAAGAGAGCAACAAATACCAAATGATATCACTTACGTGTGGAATCTAAACTGTGACACAAATGAACATATCTGCGAAACATAGGCTCACGGAAATAGAGAAACAGACTTGTGGTTGCCGAGGGGAGGGTGGCTAGGAAGGGGAAGGACCAAGAGTTTGGAACAAACTGTATAGGATGGATAAACAACAGAATCCTATTGTATGGTACATAGCCCTAGATTCAATATCCTGTGATAAACCACATGGAAGAGAACATGAAAAAGAATATACGTACCTATATGTATCACTAAATCATTTTGCTGTACAGTAGATATTAATGTAACACTGTACATCAACCACACTTCATTAAAACCAACAACAAATAATCCTTAAGGAGATCATGATGCATGCTGAAGTTTGAAACCATTGCAGTAGTATACTCTAGGGTTTCCATTCAGGAGCAAACTACCAAAAATTTTTTGACAAAACTAATATTAAGATTGATAATCTCGATCACGAGTCTCTGGTGCTGGGTCTTGCAGTCTGACTCTATGAAAATAGCCGTGGCTCCTAAACCAGTGGGGCCTTCCCAGGTGGCTCAGTGGTGAGGCATCCACCTGCCAGTGCAGGAGCTGCAAGAGATGTGGGCTTGATCCTTGGTCAGGAAGATCCTCTGGAGGAAGAAATGGCAACCCACTCCAGTGTTCCTGCTGGGATAATCCCATGGACAGAGGAGCCTGGTGGGCTACAGTCCATGGGGTCGCAAATGAGTCGGACACGACTAAGCGACTGAGCACGCACAGAGCAAGCTAAAGAGGATTTTAAAAGTACTTTTTGTCAGCCTCTCTGAAATAATTATACTTTATAATCATATCTGAGCTTTGTTTTATGACTTTAGTTCATTCCTGAAAAGCTTACTTTTCAGTGAAAAGATTTTAAATCAGAAGATATTTTCATCAATTTTAATGTGAAAAATTATGTTTCATGGCTATCTATCACTAAGATACCAAAATAGTTCAGATTAAAAAAATGTTAGTTGAACAATGATAAGTTTGTATAAATACATACTTAGAAAGTAATAAAAAGTTTGTACTTAAAATGTTATGTAGTGATGACTTATTATCCTTGCGAAAAGAGGAAGAGAAGACTTGATAGTGAGAGGTGACTGGTGCTGGAGGAATATAAAGGAATTATTCTTTGGAAGGGTCTGGAGAGTCAGGTGGTAGACTTTAAAGCTGGTAATCTTTGGGAGTTTGTGGGTATCTTGCTCTTTTAAGCATACCTGGGCCTTCTACTGGGATACAGATGAACCATAACCTTTGTTCTCAAGGAGCCTGGAAAAAGAATGACATGCCCCAATAGCTCACGCTCACTCTGTAAGAAGGAACTAAGTGCTTGTAGGAACTCAGTGCTGTATAGAGGGAGGGCAAAGGAGGGAGTGGCTTGGGGAGTCCTCCAGAACCCTCAGTCTTCAAACCTCAAAGTGGAGTCCTCACTGGTAGAAATGGGGACAGGGTAGGCCACCCGGAGGTAATGGTGGGAAAAAGGTTCAGGACATACTGTCAGGGGGCTGGGAGTTTATCTGGAGCAGTTGGAAATGAAAGAAAAGGGAAAGTGTGTGTGTATATGTGTAAGACAGAGACAGCAATTGCATAGGGGACACTGAGCTTATTTCACCTGCATACTTTGGCAACAGAGAGCTCTGGAAAGTGTTTGAAGAGAGCAAGGCATGTTTTAGGAAGAGCAAAATCAACTGGAAAAATAGTTATAGCACAGGAAAATGCCATTAGGGCAAAATCAAGGTGAGACAAGAGCATCTTGGAAACAAAAATCATGTGTGCACTCAACAGATGGAAGAATAGTAAGGAACGCTACCCTCTTCAGCGTGCTTGCTTGGTGTTCCCAGGCAGAGCAAAGCTTTGCTGCTTCATCCAAATGTGGTACATGGTTTATTTTTTCTTTATAATATTCTTTATTGAGTAGAGCAATGGATGAGTCTGTTAAACATCACTTCTTATATTTTGAATACGTCTTTGATTTTTTTTTTTAAAGGTGTTGTACAATACAATAAAGAGATGCTGTTGGTTGTCCAAGAAGTAGTATTACTTTTCAAGAGACATTATAACAAAAAACTGCCTAGCAGTTATCATGTGAAGCAAGTCTGTGATGAGAAATGAGATGTTTAAAAACAGCTGATTGACTTTCCTGCAAGCCTTTAGATGAGGCAGTTTTTAAGTATAAATTTTGTAGGCCTCTCTAATCTCTTTTATGCAGCCTTATGTCCCAGAGTATAACAGTCTATTTGGTTTACGGTTCAAAGCTGGTAATCTTTGGGAGTTTGTGGGTATCTTGCTCTTTTAAGCATACCTGGGCCTTCTACTGGGATACAGATGAACCATAACCTTTGTTCTCAAGGAGCCTGGAAAAGAATGACATGCCCCAATAGCTCACGCTCACTCTGTAAGAAGGAACTAAGTGCTTGTAGGAACTCAGTGCTGTATAGAGGGAGGGCAAAGGAGGGAGTGGCTTGGGGAGTCCTCCAGAACCCTCAGTCTTCAAACCTCAAAGTGGAGTCCTCACTGGTAGAAATGGGGACAGGGTAGGCCACCCGGAGGTAATGGTGGGAAAAAGGTTCAGGACATACTGTCAGGGGGCTGGGAGTTTATCTGGAGCAGTTGGAAATGAAAGAAAAGGGAAAGTGTGTGTGTATATGTGTAAGACAGAGACAGCAATTGCATAGGGGACACTGAGCTTATTTCACCTGCATACTTTGGCAACAGAGAGCTCTGGAAAGTGTTTGAAGAGAGCAAGGCATGTTTTAGGAAGAGCAAAATCAACTGGAAAAATAGTTATAGCACAGGAAAATGCCATTAGGGCAAAATCAAGGTGAGACAAGAGCATCTTGGAAACAAAAATCATGTGTGCACTCAACAGATGGAAGAATAGTAAGGAACGCTACCCTCTTCAGCGTGCTTGCTTGGTGTTCCCAGGCAGAGCAAAGCTTTGCTGCTTCATCCAAATGTGGTACATGGTTTATTTTTTCTTTATAATATTCTTTATTGAGTAGAGCAATGGATGAGTCTGTTAAACATCACTTCTTATATTTTGAATACGTCTTTGATTTTTTTTTTTAAAGGTGTTGTACAATACAATAAAGAGATGCTGTTGGTTGTCCAAGAAGTAGTATTACTTTTCAAGAGACATTATAACAAAAAACTGCCTAGCAGTTATCATGTGAAGCAAGTCTGTGATGAGAAATGAGATGTTTAAAAACAGCTGATTGACTTTCCTGCAAGCCTTTAGATGAGGCAGTTTTTAAGTATAAATTTTGTAGGCCTCTCTAATCTCTTTTATGCAGCCTTATGTCCCAGAGTATAACAGTCTATTTGGTTTATAACCTTGGCTGTTTGTATTCATACTTTGTTCTTTTTCTTTCTTGAGTCTGTTGGTGGAGGAAGAAAGAACTCATACCTACCCACAGATTTTTTTGGAGGGGAGCGGATTTCATTTTTGCTTTTGGTTTAGAAAGAAAAGAATTGTAGAACTAAAGATTTCTCTGTTTTATTAAATCTGTGGAACTCCAGATTCACATATATAATATTTTATAATACCTTATTTATTATGTATTTCTTAAATTTTTTCCCTCTCGGGTAAAATTATATGGGTGCAAACTTGATTTAACTCCACCACCCAGAAGTATAGCACATAGGAAATAGTATGTAAAGGGTATGTGTTTTCTTTGTCTTGGATGTGAAAGATCTGAAATTGGAGAAATTTTCCTATTTTGTATATTTTTAATAATGGACATATTATGCTTTCCCCCATTCCAAAACTGTATTCATGAAAAAGTGCTTTAACACTGATATTAAAATATTAAGTAGAAGTTCCTTCTAGTTACAGGTATGTTAAAGATAGAGTTAGCATTATTGTAAAATCTTGTATTAGTCATTGTTGCTATTGCTGTTATTTCTATAAAATGTAACAGAGGGCTTCCCTGATGGTCCAGTGGTTAAAGAGTCCGCCTTGCAGTGCAAGGGGCACCGGTTCAATCCCTGGCCTGGGAAGATCCCGTGTGCCACAGAGCAGCTGAACCGATGTGTCCAGTTGTGAGCCAGCACTCTGGAGCGCATGTGCCTGGAGCCCATGCTCTGCAGTGGGAGAGGCCATTGCGATGGGAGGCCCACATGCCAGAGAATAAAAAGGATGGATGAAAATAAATATAAATAAAAAAGAGGCATGTTGGGGAAAAGAAAAAAAATTTAAAAATGTAACGGGTATAGAAATGGTTGGCTGAGGAGTTGCATTTGCTGCTCTTCATATAAGGTTTGAGCTTCAGAGACCCAGATCTGCAGTTTATGTAGAAGAAAACCGGACCTTGAATTTTAGAAAATTATCAGCAGTTCTTAAATTTGGCAGTGAGAAATAACTGGGTTTTTTTTTAAAAAAAAAAAAAAAAAAAAAACGTGCTCAAGATAGAGTACACTTTGGGTCCAAAGAATTGTTTCTGAGATAGTGGTAGTAAGATTTAGAACTACTAGTATACTTGTGTAGTCTGTGCCCTACTCCAAGAGAACAAAGGGAAGCTAAGATCCTGCCCACACTCTTGAGTTTTCCAAGCCATGTGTCCTGGCACAGGGCTGCCCAGAGGAAAAGGGCTTTTTTTTTTTTTTTGGTAATTTGTTCATCCAGTAGGAATACTTTCTGCCGTTAGCCTGGAGAGGAGCGGCACTGTTTTGCAATTGACCAGAAGGCATCATATATGCTTGCTGAGCCCTCTTTGGAACTCAGCATTTGGAATAATTGTTAGCAGTGTTGTCAGCAAATGATTTTCTCTGAGGTCATTTGATAATTAAATGTTACTCCATGATAGCTAGAGAGAGTTGTAAGGTTTATATAACATGGGACTGCTGCCATAGTACTATAAATGCAAGAGAAATAGCGCTGCTGGGACTGGGCAGAAATGCAGACTCTTTAAGCCTGTTTATAAGAGCCTGTACTCATGGCCAAATGCAAACCAATTCTCAAGGCTTTAATCCTTATTTCCAGGAGGGAAGTAACTATGGTTCAGATCACTACGTTCTATTCTCATAGTATACATAGTCTGATACTAAAAATTCTTGAGAACAAAGCTATATAAGATATTTGAAACTAGTCTGTTTAAAGTCAGTAATTCTCTTTTAAACTAAGAATACTAGACTGGATGTTAGGAACCCCATACTCTACCTGTTGCTACCCCACTAGTAGTTCACCCGGGTCCCATACAAGTGCCTTAACCTTTCTGACCCTCAGTGTCCATATCTGTAAGGTGAAAGAAGTGCACCAAACATAAGGTCTGTTTCAGTTCTGACATTCTGTGACTTTAAAAAAGTAAAAATCTTTTCTAGCCAGATCTTGAATTGCAAGTTAATATATTGATACAGAAATAGTCCATTTAAAATCACTTAAGCCAGATAATGATATTTTTCATACTCATTGTTTTCCAGAAACTCTGTGAAGGCATATTTAAAGTCCTTTTAAAGGACATCCCAACAACGTGTCAAGTGTCCTGCCTGGAAGTTCTCCGCATTCTCTCCAGAGACAAAAAGGTTTTAGTTCCTGTAACAACCAAGGAAAATATGCAGATACTGCTGCGACTAGCCAAGCTAAATGAGTCGGATGATTCTTTGGAGAAGGTGTCAGAGTTCCCAGTTATTGTGGAGTCATTAAAATGTCTTTGTAACATAGTGTTCAACAGTCAGATGGCACAGCAGCTCAGCCTGGAACTTAACCTTGCTGCAAAGCTCTGTAACCTCCTGAGGAAGTGCAAGGACCGGAAGTTTATCAATGACATTAAGTGCTTTGACTTGCGCTTGCTCTTCGTCCTGTCACTTTTGCACACCGACATCAGGTCACAATTGCGCTATGAGCTCCAAGGACTACCGCTGCTAACCCAGATCTTGGAAAGTGCCTTTAGCATCAAGTGGACCGATGAATATGAATCGGCCATAGACCATAATGGACCTCCTCTCTCACCTCAGGAGACAGACTGTGCCATTGAGGCCCTCAAAGCTCTCTTCAATGTGACGGTAGACAGTTGGAAGGTGCATAAAGAGGTAAGGTCGAGAAGAATGTTCTCATCTGCTTGGAATTTCATTGGTTTGGGAGCTGCTTGCCAGAGTGGAATGCTAAATAGGGAAATAGAAGTTTCCAATTTCCTCAGTTATATGACTCAGGATGCATTTCTTAACCATTTATAACTCTTTTTCTTTCCATTTGTGTAACACTTAGAAGAACAGGGTGAAGATGGACCACATTTTCTAAGATACCAAGCGTAGTTCCTTTTCTGAGTTGTACTATCATGCGTCTTTTTTTTTTTTGAGTGTCTCTTTCAGGAACAAGGTTTAAATTAAAAGAGTTGAAGGAAAGCAAAACAGTGTGATTCATAAATATGTAGGCACGTTCATTGCCTGCAATTTTCAAGAAACATTAAGTTACACAGGGCAGTTAAAATCAACCAGTCAGAATTGCAAGTTAATATTGATACAGAAATAGTCCATTTAAAATCACTTAAGCCAGATAATGATATTTCATACTCATTGTTTTCCAGAAACTCTGTGAAGGCATATTTAAAGTCCTTTTAAAGGACATCCCAACAACGTGTCAAGTGTCCTGCCTGGAAGTTCTCCGCATTCTCTCCAGAGACAAAAAGGTTTTAGTTCCTGTAACAACCAAGGAAAATATGCAGATACTGCTGCGACTAGCCAAGCTAAATGAGTCGGATGATTCTTTGGAGAAGGTGTCAGAGTTCCCAGTTATTGTGGAGTCATTAAAATGTCTTTGTAACATAGTGTTCAACAGTCAGATGGCACAGCAGCTCAGCCTGGAACTTAACCTTGCTGCAAAGCTCTGTAACCTCCTGAGGAAGTGCAAGGACCGGAAGTTTATCAATGACATTAAGTGCTTTGACTTGCGCTTGCTCTTCGTCCTGTCACTTTTGCACACCGACATCAGGTCACAATTGCGCTATGAGCTCCAAGGACTACCGCTGCTAACCCAGATCTTGGAAAGTGCCTTTAGCATCAAGTGGACCGATGAATATGAATCGGCCATAGACCATAATGGACCTCCTCTCTCACCTCAGGAGACAGACTGTGCCATTGAGGCCCTCAAAGCTCTCTTCAATGTGACGGTAGACAGTTGGAAGGTGCATAAAGAGGTAAGGTCGAGAAGAATGTTCTCATCTGCTTGGAATTTCATTGGTTTGGGAGCTGCTTGCCAGAGTGGAATGCTAAATAGGGAAATAGAAGTTTCCAATTTCCTCAGTTATATGACTCAGGATGCATTTCTTAACCATTTATAACTCTTTTTCTTTCCATTTGTGTAACACTTAGAAGAACAGGGTGAAGATGGACCACATTTTCTAAGATACCAAGCGTAGTTCCTTTTCTGAGTTGTACTATCATGCGTCTTTTTTTTTTTTGAGTGTCTCTTTCAGGAACAAGGTTTAAATTAAAAGAGTTGAAGGAAAGCAAAACAGTGTGATTCATAAATATGTAGGCACGTTCATTGCCTGCAATTTTCAAGAAACATTAAGTTACACAGGGCAGTTAAAATCAACCAGTCAGAATGAAGGTCTGCTTAGAAGGGTAAAAGACACTGTATTTATCACCAGTCATACTAGTCTCCTGAGGAGTTACTCAGTAGCATTAGATAACTATCAGAAGTGTAGGACTACAGTGAGATACCCGTGCTGATACACCATCCTAGAAAGCCAGTATAATTACACCAGAATATGGGGAAGGTTGTTTTAAACCACTTGACTTATTTCTAGATTAAGATCCTTTTTAGTGCCTTGGACCTTCCAGCAGCCCCAAGTGAGGGAGATTTGATAGTTTATATTTGGGTATTCACAAGAACAATATATACTAAGCAAGAAACTTAGTTCAAGTAAGTCAACAATTTTAAATGAAGTGGGCAAACTTTGTCCCTTGTTTCTAGAATCTTGACATTTCATTTCATTGATATTTACCCTCTCTCTTTAACCTTAAATAACTCATCAAATTTAGTCTCTGTCTTAAAAAAGGAAAATAAGTATTTTGGTGCCAGAGCAAATTGTCTATTCTGACAATTGACTTTAGGACTTAACATTTTGCTATGTCCATTTGGGGCAGTTCTCACCATGAATAAAGATCTGTTTTTGCCAGCAGCCTACTTTGAAAGGATTATCTCAGTGTGGTGCTATAGTAGGAGTATGCAGGCATCTGAGTTTTAAAGTGCAAATAGGTCTATATTTTGAAACCAAATATTTGAAGATCAGTCCGAACAGCTGTTTTAGATGACTGTAGCATGGTCAGTTTTTCCTGGAACTTGGCAGAAAAAAGATGTGGAAGGCCCGCATGCTCCATTCATGCTTTGAAACCAAATATTTGGAAGTATTTAAAATGTTATGTCTCTATGCTTATTTGGTACCTTCTGTGGTTATTTTTCTCACACTATTTGTTTTGGTGTTTTTAAGTTCTCTATTTAGTTGCAAGAGCTCTGCTGAGACTGTTGGTTTGCCATTGTTGGAGGCTCTGTTATTTAAATTGTGCCCAAAATAGTAGCTCACACCATTCAGATTCCTGACAGAAAATGTTTATAGTTTAGTGGCTGCACATCAACATATATGGAATGATGTGTAATATCAGTATACTGAGATTAGCCCTAATTCATGTGCTTCAGTTCTAATTAATAGCATGGCTTAAAAGCAGCTTATTAAAATGTTGAAGTAGCAAATAGTTATTCTATATTACAGAATTTTTTTTCCCAAAAGATACATGATTTAAAAGATCAGTAGTCCGAAAGTGGGCATCTCAACAAACCCCTTGTGAGTCATGGATCACTTGATACAACCATTGTGAAATATACCTAGTTAATATGCCTCCAGGCTATTGTTAAAGTTATCAGAAGTTGTAAACAGTATTGAAAACAGAGCCTTGCCAACCCACTTAGACACAAGTATGAGAAAAGTTATTATAAACCATTTGAGTCTCCGTAAGTCTCGAAATTCAAATTTTAGGAAGCACTTAGTCCATCATTCAGTCAACAGATATTTATGAACAATTATCAGGTAACCAGGGAAGATTCCACATGCCACAGGGCGACTGAGGCTGTGCGCCACAACTGCTGAGCCCACAACCTGGAGCCAACAAGTCACAACTACTGAGCTCATGTTCTGTGACCACTGAAGCCTGCATGTCTAGAGGCCATGCTTGCAACAAGAGAAGCCGCTGTAATGAGAAGCTCACACACTGCAACTAGAGAGCAGCCCTGGCTCGCTCTAACTGAAGAGTAGCCCCTGCTCACTGTAGCTAGAGAAATCCTGCACGCAGCAGCAAAGAGCCAGCACAGCCAAAACTAAATACATAAATTTTAACCCCTACCTTATACCATACAGAAATAATTGATCTGATGTGGGTAAGAGATTTATTTATTTATTTATTTATTTATTGCTGAGTGTTGGGTTTTAGTTATTCCAACAATATCTTTTAATTGGAGTATTTAGTCAGCTGACATTTAATGCAAGTATTGACATGACTGAACTTAGAGCTACCATTTTATGGGTAAAATGTTTAAATGTAAAAGGTAAAGTAATGAAAGCTTTAGAAGGATAACAGATTATCTTCATGACTTGATTTTAAACAAATCAAACATTTCTTAAATATGAAAGATTTTTAAAACAGGACAAAGTAAAGATCACACCATAAAGGAAAAATTGGCAAACTTATCTTCATTTAAAATGAATTCATCAAGAGAAGAAAGTAAAAAAGCAGGCTACCAAATGGGAAATGATATTTGTAATACATAAATGCAGTATGTACTCTACCTAGAATGCTTTAAGAAGTTCTACAAATAATGTCAGTCAACCCAATAGAAAAATATGCAAAAGGTTTGAACAAGTACTTCATAAAAGAGTTATACAGGGCTTCCCTGGTGGTCCAGTGGGTAAGGACACTGCCTTGCAGTGCAGGGGGCACCGGTTTGATCCCTGGCCTGGGAAGATCCCACGTGCTGCGGAGCAGCTGGACCGATGTGTCCAGTTACCGAGCCGGAGCTCCGGGGCACATGCGCCCAGAGCCGGTGCTCTGCGACAGCGGAGGCCACTGCGATGGGAGGCCCACACGGGCCAGAGAGAAAAGATGGATGAAAATCGATAAATGAAGGACCAACAGAAGTGACCCGCCTGCCCCCCTCCCTCCCCACCCCACCGCCCCCCCGCAAAAAAAATTAAAAAGAAAAAGTTATACAAATGAGCAGTAGACATATGAAAATGTGTTTAACACTATTAGTCATCAGGAAAATATCTAATAAAACCTCTGTACATTCACTGAAGGGCAAATTTAAAGGGTCGACAATTCCAAGTGTTGACACAGCTGTAGCACACACTTATGGGAGTGTGAGATGGTATCAACACTTTGAAACACTGTTTGGTTGAAACTTCTAAAATCTGTCCTATGTATATGACCCAATATACCAAATGACATGGAAGAAAGTATGTTCATAGCAGCCCAAGTGTCCATCAAGAGTAGGATGACAAGTGAATGGTTGTATACCTGTACTTGAGCATTGCTTTCTTAATCTAGTTGTGAGGGACCAGATTTCTTTCCCTAGGTGTCAGAATGGAACCCTTATATGATACAGTATTGCACACAATGTCAAACTGCTTGAAAAGCTTGTAAATGTTCAAGCATACCTTCTGTACTCATGGCATTGCAGATCAGTGGCAAACAGGGTGCAAACCAGCACTTCAAATACCACTACTCTCAAGCAATGAAAATTAACAGACTGCAACTGCACACAGCAAAGTGGATGAATCTCAAAACCAGATACAGAAGGGTCCCTATTTTATGATTCCCTTCATATGAAATTGATGACAACAAAAATTACCTCTGATGTTGTATGTTAGAATTACAAATTGAGGATCTGGAGATCTGTCATTTGAGGAGGTCGTGGGGGCAGTTCTGCGATTCTCTCAGTCTTGGCATTGCTTTGTTTTCATGCTGGTTATACGGGTGTGCTCATTTTGTGAAAATTTATCTAGCTGTACACTTATGATGTGAGCACTTTTTTGTTTATGTTCTATCATTTACATTAAAAATTATTGGACATTCATTAAACATATGCCCTCTAAACTTGTGAAGGTAATAGATGAAGAAAACAATGCTTATGTTAAGTATATAAACAAATGTGGAATTACAGATTATGTTTCTCTGAAAGAGAATAATGAAACAAGGAATCTATGTAGATAAGGTGGTCCAAGAAGAAGCTCACTTCTCTGAGATCCAGAAGATGAAAAGGAATCAGTGATACCAAGAGGAGAGACAAAAACAATCCAAGGACTTCAGTAGTTGTTTTGAGTAAAGAAATAGAATTTAGTGTATTTACAGTAAAAGAGAGCATGCAGACATAAGATACAGCTTGGGAATTGGTGTCACAAAAATTGGAACAGGAGGAGAAGGGATGGAAAGAAGTAGGATGTTCACTTGTGATTGCAGATAGTGGAAAGACCAGAGTGGAGTTTTGCAAGAGGCTTGCCGACACCAGCATGAGAAGCGAATGATAGTGATATTTAAAATAAAGAAAAATCTAGTTCATGATCAGACGAGATCAGGTTCATTCAGGGTATTATGGCAGTAGACAAGAAAAATCTAGTTTAAAAGGAAATGTATTCCTAGTTAATTACCCAAACCAAGGAAAGGATGATCTTTCTAAGAGTTAAGTAACAGATAAGTTTCACGTGCTGTTGGTGTGCTTCATGTAATGTGGTGTATGTAAAAGGAATTCACACATTAGAGGATTTTGACTGAGGCATTTGAAGATGGGTAACAAGTGGAACAGCATTCATTCCAAACCTTAGCATCTCTAGCATTCCAGTGGTTCCCCCTCCCCAACACAATCGTTTCCTTGTCACTCATTTCATTTCTGTTAGTTTTCCCTTTTATTTCCTTCCCACCTCATCCTTCCCCCTCACCCTCAAATATATCATGGAAAGTACTAAGTATTTTCATGTGTATCATCTTCTTTAATCCTTTTGTAGCCCTAACAGTCTCATGTTAATGGAGTTGCACAGGGGAAACTTTGGCTCAGAGAAGCTATGTGACTTGTATAAAGTCACAACCTAGATTCTTGACTCCAAGTACAGTGCTTTTTCTATCATGCTGTTAAAACCTTCATCTCTTCCAAATCAACACATGATGGTGTTATTTTAAAATACTGTTATCCACATTATGAGTAATGAAACTATGCTATTATATGTTAGATTTTATAAAAGACATCTTCCTAGAAGGGCTGATTTATATATAGAAACATATATGTTGTTCAGTCGCCAAGTCGTGTCCGACCTTTCACAACCTCATGGACTGCAGCACGCCAGGCTTCCCTGTCCCTCAACATCTCCTGGAGTTTCCCAAGTTCATGTCATTGAATCAGTAATGTCATCAACCATCTCATCCTCTGTCACCCTCTTCTACTGCCTTCAATCTTTCCCCATATCAGGGTCTTTTCCAGTGAGTCACCTGTTCACATCAGGTGGCCAAATTATTGGAGCTTCAGCATCAATCCTATAATGTGTAATATGTGAATATATTTCACTTTACATAGACTTGAAATCAGTTATATATATACAAACAAAGCTTTAAAAATTATTAGTAGCTTTTGAAGTAATTGGAACATTCCTGAAATATATTCAGGATCTGATTATAATAGATAATTATCACTAATTTCGTGTCTTCTTAATTACTAAAAATTTAGAAGAAGAAAGGTATGACCTTGATGCAGATGATTAAAAAAATTGTGGTCCAAGATCTCACTAAAAATGAAGAGGTAAACCAAGTGATTATTCAGAGCTTAGCTTATTTCCTATTATTTGCCTTCCTCTGACTCTCTACATGTCTTTAATATCATTACCAATCAGTAAACATTGGGAAAATAGGAGATTAAACTCAGATTGCTTATTTTTCATCACTTGCTGGAGAGATGAAGCAAGATTGGGAAGACGAGGAGCAAGATTGGAAAGAATTAGGAGATTAAGGAGACTCATTGAAATGAAGTTGGTAGATTAGTAGATTTTGATTCATTCTCTTTGAAACTTAAGAGAGAAGACATTTTTACTGAGGACATACAACCTGCTTCTGAAATATCTGATTGTATTGTATCTGTTTGAATTTTTATAATGACTTGTAAGCTGCATCAGTATACTATCCAATGAAAGAATCTAGACTTTCTAGAAATGGAAAAATTCCATGGAATCTTGTGATCAGGTAAAACAGAGTAGGTAACATATGTCTTTTAATCCTAGATTCTTGACTCCAAGTACAGTGCTTTTCTATCATGCTGTTAAAACCTTCATCTCTTCCAAATCAACACATGATGGTGTTATTTTAAAATACTGTTATCCACATTATGAGTAATGAAACTATGCTATTATATGTTAGATTTTATAAAAGACATCTTCCTAGAAGGGCTGATTTATATATAGAAACATATATGTTGTTCAGTCGCCAAGTCGTGTCCGACCTTTCACAACCTCATGGACTGCAGCACGCCAGGCTTCCCTGTCCCTCAACATCTCCTGGAGTTTCCCAAGTTCATGTCATTGAATCAGTAATGTCATCAACCATCTCATCCTCTGTCACCCTCTTCTACTGCCTTCAATCTTTCCCCATATCAGGGTCTTTTCCAGTGAGTCACCTGTTCACATCAGGTGGCCAAATTATTGGAGCTTCAGCATCAATCCTATAATGTGTAATATGTGAATATATTTCACTTTACATAGACTTGAAATCAGTTATATATATACAAACAAAGCTTTAAAAATTATTAGTAGCTTTTGAAGTAATTGGAACATTCCTGAAATATATTCAGGATCTGATTATAATAGATAATTATCACTAATTTCGTGTCTTCTTAATTACTAAAAATTTAGAAGAAGAAAGGTATGACCTTGATGCAGATGATTAAAAAAATTGTGGTCCAAGATCTCACTAAAAATGAAGAGGTAAACCAAGTGATTATTCAGAGCTTAGCTTATTTCCTATTATTTGCCTTCCCTCTGACTCTCTACATGTCTTTAATATCATTACCAATCAGTAAACATTGGGAAAATAGGAGATTAAACTCAGATTGCTTATTTTTCATCACTTGCTGGAGAGATGAAGCAAGATTGGGAAGACGAGGAGCAAGATTGGAAAGAATTAGGAGATTAAGGAGACTCATTGAAATGAAGTTGGTAGATTAGTAGATTTTGATTCATTCTCTTTGAAACTTAAGAGAGAAGACATTTTTACTGAGGACATACAACCTGCTTCTGAAATATCTGATTGTATTGTATCTGTTTGAATTTTTATAATGACTTGTAAGCTGCATCAGTATACTATCCAATGAAAGAATCTAGACTTTCTAGAAATGGAAAAATTCCATGGAATCTTGTGATCAGGTAAAACAGAGTAGGTAACATATGGGTGCTGATCATGCTTCTCTTTGCCTGATGTCATAAGGGAGAGGCTAGATCAACAGTTTCTGGTTTCAGCCATTCTGTCAATGGCTGTAGCTGTTCATATGAGATGGTGACTGTTCACTTAGTGTTACCTTAGAAATTTTTCCTGAAATATCCTGGCTTCTATTATATATGGCATGAGAATAACTGTTTTGGGGGCCTGATAGGTCATAGGATGGCTCCCAGGGATATAGTAATGAACCAGACTCTTTTGTTAAGGCATTCATTCAATCTCCAATTTTTATTCTCTTGTATTTGCCATAGAGTGAGTCTCATCAGTTTCGTGTCATGGCAGCTGTCCTTCGCCATTGTTTACTAATCGTAGGTCCAACTGAAGACAAAACAGAAGAGCTACACAGGTAGGTAGCCTCTGTTGATATCTCAGTGAAAGACATAATTAGTTCTTATTGTTTTTCGCATCTAATTTTAATTGTTATAGCACAAGAAAGTGTAAATATTACAGTCAGTCAGGTAGGTTGAAAGTCATTACCAGGCCCTGATAGGAAATTTTCATTCTGTTTCCTTTGACCTTGTTATATTGAGCCCCAATAAGAGAAGAGAACTAGCCATTTGTTGGATTCAGCAATAAAACCCAGAAAATAATAATAATAATACACAGTTACTGAGTACTGTGTGTAGCATTATGCTGAGTGCTTTATAAAAACTAACCTCTTTTAATCATCACCCCAACCTTATGAGGTAGGTACTGTTTTTCCCTTTCAATACATGATGAAACTGAGGCATAAAAACATCAAGCAGGGCTTCCCTGGTGGTCCAGTGGGTAAAGAGTCCTCCTTGCAGTGCCAGTTAGATTAGAATTAAATTGATTTTTCATTCTCTTTGAAACTTAAGAGAGAAGACATTTTTACTGAGGACATACAACCTGCTTCTGAAATATCTGATTGTATTGTATCTGTTTGAATTTTTATAATGACTTGTAAGCTGCATCAGTATACTATCCAATGAAAGAATCTAGACTTTCTAGAAATGGAAAAATTCCATGGAATCTTGTGATCAGGTAAAACAGAGTAGGTAACATATGGGTGCTGATCATGCTTCTCTTTGCCTGATGTCATAAGGGAGAGGCTAGATCAACAGTTTCTGGTTTCAGCCATTCTGTCAATGGCTGTAGCTGTTCATATGAGATGGTGACTGTTCACTTAGTGTTACCTTAGAAATTTTTCCTGAAATATCCTGGCTTCTATTATATATGGCATGAGAATAACTGTTTTGGGGGCCTGATAGGTCATAGGATGGCTCCCAGGGATATAGTAATGAACCAGACTCTTTTGTTAAGGCATTCATTCAATCTCCAATTTTTATTCTCTTGTATTTGCCATAGAGTGAGTCTCATCAGTTTCGTGTCATGGCAGCTGTCCTTCGCCATTGTTTACTAATCGTAGGTCCAACTGAAGACAAAACAGAAGAGCTACACAGGTAGGTAGCCTCTGTTGATATCTCAGTGAAAGACATAATTAGTTCTTATTGTTTTTCGCATCTAATTTTAATTGTTATAGCACAAGAAAGTGTAAATATTACAGTCAGTCAGGTAGGTTGAAAGTCATTACCAGGCCCTGATAGGAAATTTTCATTCTGTTTCCTTTGACCTTGTTATATTGAGCCCCAATAAGAGAAGAGAACTAGCCATTTGTTGGATTCAGCAATAAAACCCAGAAAATAATAATAATAATACACAGTTACTGAGTACTGTGTGTAGCATTATGCTGAGTGCTTTATAAAAACTAACCTCTTTTAATCATCACCCCAACCTTATGAGGTAGGTACTGTTTTTCCCTTTCAATACATGATGAAACTGAGGCATAAAAACATCAAGCAGGGCTTCCCTGGTGGTCCAGTGGGTAAAGAGTCCTCCTTGCAGTGCATGGGGCACCAGTTCAGTCCCTGGCCTGAGAAGATCCCATGCGCTGCAGAGCGACTGTACCACTGTGTCCAGTTAGGAGCCAGCGCTCTGGAGCACGTGCATCCAGAACCGGTGCTCTGCATAGAGAGAGGGTACACTCTAATGGGAGGCCCGTACAGGCCAAGGAATGGAGATGGATGAAAATAAATAAATAAATAAAACAATAAAAGAGACCAAAATTTAAAAAAAAAAAAAGGCTCTTTAGTTCCTCTTAAAAAAACAAAAATACACATCAAGCAGTTTCTCGGAGATTGCACAGCCCTAATCACTGAAAGAACTTGAGGTTGAACCCTGATTTTAATTACCACACTTAAACTAATACTCTCACTATTTTCATTCTAAGAGTATTTGCCAAAAAGTATATCTTAAGCAACGTTAATTAAATGTTAAAAGCTTATTATAAGAATTGGGTCATTGTCAAGTTGGGAAAAGCCAGAATAATTCCATTAAATATGATGATATTTAGAAAGAATTAAGGCAGGGGATAACATTGTGGATGACTTTATTGATGGATATTGTTTATACATGTAGGTTATACATGTTTAATATTTAGCTTCATTTTTGCTGAATAAACAAAACCAGTTGATCAGTCAAAAAAAAAAAGAATTGGGTCACAGTCTCAAGTATTAACATATAAAAATAGTTCAAGTTTTGTGACGTGACTACTGGAGCAATTGATGGCAGTTGTTACACTGGTCACAAAAACATTGCTAAGGATTTCTCTGAAGAGTGAACTTAATATTTTAAAACAGTACCCAATATTCATCCAAAGAGAGCAAAACTGTATAGAGGTTTTAACAATAAGATTTTTTTAAGTAATCTGGTTTCCTTATTTTACCTTCTGATGGTATTTGCTTTAAATATTTATTTTTCTTAAATAAATTTTAAAGATACTTTTAATTACTTTTATAAGTTTCTCTGATAAATTATCTGTTAGTGCTACTGTAAATAAGAAGGAATATCCCTTGAGCCACAGACAGATGTATTCCTAAAAGGCTTTCCTGGGAGATTGAGGTTGCTGCTGACATGACAGTTTCTCTGGACTGGCCTTGCATGTCCCTTTAATCAGAATTAAAGTGATTAGTATCATTTGAGCAGTCATGACTCTTAGCTAATCCATTTAAATGCAGAAAAAACTGTACCAACCTCAGAGGGTTATTTTAAGAACCTTACTAGAATTGTAATAGCTACTAAATTCTGTCCAGTTGTAGTGACTCTGAAAGCTGTGTGTGTGTGTGTGTGTGTGTTTAAAAGCATCATTTTAAAAATAATCAGAATGTTTCATATTTCAGTGTCTCATCCCATTTTTTAACATTATTTTGTAGATTTGTTTTTTGCTCCTTTTTAAAAGGAAAAATGTAATAGGTAAACTGGTTAGTGTGGTGTATGGTTATTCATTGTCATCAGACTCAAGAGATTTTAATAGTGATTAAATGAGAAATTCGTAAGGCCTTCCATCCTGGCACTGAGTGAGCCCTCAGTAAACGGGCGAGGAGCTGCTACTGCCCTTGCCACAACCCTGCTGCCACTGCTACTTCTGTGCCTGATATTATAATGAGCATTTTAGCTTTGAGATCCAATTATTTCATTCTAAATCTCTTTTTTAAAATTTCTTCAATTTTTGTTTAGGAAGCTGTTTCTTTGTATATAATGTGATTGTGTAGTGAAATCTTGTTTTCTGCCAATCTAAGATTTTCTCAAGACAGATGCTTGACAGGCATGACAGGAGCCTATTAAGGTGCTCTAGCCTAGCAGCAGCTTTCTCTGATACGTTGTCTCCATAGACAGCGCCTTTCTTTTCACCCTAGAGAAATCAAGAGGACGTAGGTATGGAGATAAAATGAGTTAGCTTACAAAGACAGCTGACCTTGACATCGACTTTATTTCCACTAATCAGAATTTTATGTAGTTTCTAAAATCTTATAAGTTCTATTTAATTCCCTTTGTCTATACTTACGGTAAAAGTAAATTGTTCGTATGATCCACCTTTTTGGCTCTGTTAAAAGACATCCTAATTCTGTCCATGTCTGCTATCTGCCTTAGAGTGTTTTCAGCCCTCTTGTCCACAATCAGTAAGCCTGTGCATAAACACTTAGCCAAAAGAAAGAACTGCATGTGGAAGTGGTTTTGGTTTTGTTTTATTTTGGAGAGAAGGGGGAAGATGGGATGGCCTGTACCCTAGAGAAGAAAGGAGATGAGAGAGCCAGATCTGATTTAATTTTTTTCAGCTTCTCAGCCTAATTCTTTCACTCAACACATTGGCATCTACAAAGATTTTCTTTTTTATATATATATATATCTAAAAGAGCCAGTATGTATTTAAAAAGTACTTATCTCCCTTCTTTTTTTTGCTCTTCTTTTTTCAGACCAGTTCATTTTATCTCACATATTTAAGGCCACAGTTTAGCACTTGATACCTCATTACAGTACTAAGCATAATGTCTTTTTTTCTGGCTTTATTGAGACATAATTGGTATATAATATTGGGTACATTTAAGGGGTACAGTTTGATTTGATACATATATTATAAAATGTAAAAAAAAAAGCATAATGCCTCACATGTAGCAGACTTTTAATAAATATATGAAAATTAGACCATTTCATCTTGGTTTATATTTATTAACTGAGAACTAACTATGTGTTAGAAACTATGTTGAGCTCTAGAGGCAACAAAGATGAACAGGGTATAATCTTTGTTCTCCAAGGCCCACCAACTAGGTTGATGAATTGTAGTTTTGAATAGGTTAGTCTGGGCAGACCTCACTGAGATGGTGTCATTTAAGCAATGATCTAAAGGAAGTGAGGGAGTGAGCCCTTTGACTGTATGGGGAGAGGGCGTTCCAGGAAGTAGGGCAGAGGCAAAGGCCCCAGAGCAGAGCAAGGGCAGGTGTGAACTGCCAAGAAGTTAGTGTAGCTGTGCTACCATACATACACATGTCCCCGTTTTACCCTCTTGAATTTCACTCTCAGACCATTTGTCACCTTCTGCACAATTAACTTTTTTGACTTGATGATCTCTACATGCTAAAAAAAAAAACTCCCGAGGAGAGGGATTTACCTCTATTTTCTTCATAATACCTACTTTAAAAATGCCTGACATAAGTAAGTAATAATTACTGAACTGAGTTAGATTATGGTAAATTTAGGTATTTACCTCTGAAAATCTTTTAGGGATCTTGAGATTCACACAAGTAGATTTTCCAGATATGAAAAAAGATATGTGAGCTCCCAATATAAAGAAGATACATTTGAACAGGAAAGTCTGCTACCGCTGTAGGGCTACTTGTACTGTTACCATGCTCCTCAGTGTGATTTGGTATTAAACTGTGTTTTGCCCAGCAATTGATACAGGACTGGATTTCAAATTGCCTTCCTTCACCCACAACTCAGAAGGCTTTAATCACAGCATTAAGGAGCTCTAAATAGGCCCTGCTTTTGAATCTGCATATCAGGAGGGGGCTGGGAGCTTGAGTAGGAGGATGTCATGTCCCAGTGATTAATGATCTCTAGGAAGCTGAAAAGGGGAGAGTAATATACACAGTATTTCTACCCCCTGGAGTAGGAATGCAAACACCATTGTGCAGATCTGTGCACAGTCACTGACTTCCTGGTCGCTGGAGAATTTCATACACTCTTCTACCACAAATAAAACTGTCAACAGAAATGACAGAACTCAAAAAGCTGGCTTTCCTTACTTAAAAAGAATAGCTCAAACACAGTGAGCCAGAAAATTAATTTTGTAGTTGTTTGAGAACCCAGTTGTTTAATAAGAAACGAGAAAACAGGAACTTTATCTTGAAAAGTCTAAAACCTCCAAATGTTTGTTGAATCAAATACTACATTTGATTTGTTAAAGTTACCAAATTCCTGGAAACTGCTAATTTTAAGTGAATTTAAAGGGAAGCATCCTTTTATAATGAAATGCATTGCTTTAAATTTTTCAGTGTGGTCTCTGTGGTAGATTCAGAGAATTATACTACTGGTAGACTTCATTCTATTACTCTCTGTGTTGAAAAAAAAAATAATAACATTTCACAATGGCTTTTACAGTTTGAGAAAGTAATTAAGGTAAAGTGCTAATTTTTTTTTCTTTTAAGCCCAGTGAATCTATGATACCTAACAACAATTCCCAAATTTTTTAAGTCAGAAGTACAATATTTTTTTATCTGTAGATAAGGAACTACAGATATTTGCAAAAATTTTAAAAGGCAGGTTTGAGGGAAAAACATTTTCACTTAGCCAAATGCAATTATTTCAGCCAATTGCGATTATTTACAAATAACCAAAAAGGGACTTTGTTTAATAGTAGTTAACAGTGACAGCAGCAGCAGCTGTAGTGGGTTCTTTGAGGGGAGAGCCGAATAACTTGTGTTTTCCCAGGAACCATTCAGTCATAGGACTTGTTAAATTATTTTTCTTCTTGGTTTTGATTTTTTTGATGCCCTTTATATTACTGCTTATCGTTCTCCATTGCCCACTTTTTAAACTTGGAGTTCTCATGAATCTTGTCCCTGTAATATAAAAAGAAAGAAAAAAAGTGCTTGTTCTTAGGGTAATGCTGCCACACTTCAGGATAGAGGAGAGAAAATATTTTGTACTTTATTTCTGTTTTGCTGTTGTTTATTTTGTTTTATTGTTAAGGGTGTCACTGTAATCTAAATTAAAAGAAACTACTGTGGCCTAAATTAAGACAGCATCAGTTAGATGAAGCCCTAAATTTGATTTCCAAGTGGTTAGACTTTTAAATTGCAAGAGTTTATTTTTAGTCAGGATGTGGTTATTTTTAGATCTGCTTCTCTGTCACTAGGAAATGTAATGCCTGTCTCTCCATTGTTGTTTATCAGGAAGTTCTGAAGCACAGGCTTTTAAGATTCAGTTAGCACAGAACACTACCTTTCCTTTTAAATGAAAAAAATATGAAGGAAAATATATTAATTAAGGCCATGCCTAATTTTTAGATTGTTTGTGTCATTTTAATCCCTTACACACTGAGCAGCAGAACAGAATTTTAGGGAAAGCCAAAAAACATAAGGTTTGGGTTCCCCCTACTGGTGTACATCACAGGCCATTATTTCATTAATACACAGCAAGCAAGGCCTAGGGGGATAGAGATTTGAAATAGCTATATCGGCCTTAAAGAAATCTGAGGATGAGAGAGGGAGAAAAAGCACCATTTACCATTTTCTACAAATGTCTTATGAAAAAGGGGATGATCTAAAAATTGTATTTCTACATCTAGAAAGGACAAAACTTAATCCTACAATATTTGGCTTTCAATGCTGTTGCCTCTGTGATAAGCTGCTTACATACAGTGCTTCCCAAATGCTTTCCGTTGTAATCTAAGAAATAATAAACACCGGTGGATCCACGAAAGGATTTAAGGCCCCAAGGAAAACTGCAGGGCTAGTCTGGTATCACAGTAAAGCTACAGAGCTGGCGGTAAAGCTCACTAATTCCTATTTTAGCGTTTCAGAAAGTGACATGACATCATGTGCTTGTGTGTCCATTTAACACCTGTTCTTTCTAATTTGCCAGTGTGTGGACTTGAAACAATTCTCTTTATTTTCTGGCTCTTAGTCAGTAAATGCCAAATAATATTAAAGGATCATTTTGAAAAAGAAGAATTTTAATTGACTCCTAAAAGTCACTTCTGAACTTTTTACTATGTTTGCATTTTAAAGGACTATTCAATCAAATTAAAATTTCGTCTTTTTAAAATTGCTTTTCAGCAATGCAGTCAACCTTTTAAGCAATGTTCCGGTCTCTTGTTTGGATGTTCTCATTTGTCCATTAACCCATGAAGAAACAGCCCAAGAAGCAACGACTCTAGATGAATTGCCCAGTGATAAAACAGCTGAAAAAAGAAACAGTTTTGAAAAGCAGACTTTGCAAAATTTTTCGGGGGCTGCTTCTCTGTCACTAGGAAATGTAATGCCTGTCTCTCCATTGTTGTTTATCAGGAAGTTCTGAAGCACAGGCTTTTAAGATTCAGTTAGCACAGAACACTACCTTTCCTTTTAAATGAAAAAAATATGAAGGAAAATATATTAATTAAGGCCATGCCTAATTTTTAGATTGTTTGTGTCATTTTAATCCCTTACACACTGAGCAGCAGAACAGAATTTTAGGGAAAGCCAAAAAACATAAGGTTTGGGTTCCCCCTACTGGTGTACATCACAGGCCATTATTTCATTAATACACAGCAAGCAAGGCCTAGGGGGATAGAGATTTGAAATAGCTATATCGGCCTTAAAGAAATCTGAGGATGAGAGAGGGAGAAAAAGCACCATTTACCATTTTCTACAAATGTCTTATGAAAAAGGGGATGATCTAAAAATTGTATTTCTACATCTAGAAAGGACAAAACTTAATCCTACAATATTTGGCTTTCAATGCTGTTGCCTCTGTGATAAGCTGCTTACATACAGTGCTTCCCAAATGCTTTCCGTTGTAATCTAAGAAATAATAAACACCGGTGGATCCACGAAAGGATTTAAGGCCCCAAGGAAAACTGCAGGGCTAGTCTGGTATCACAGTAAAGCTACAGAGCTGGCGGTAAAGCTCACTAATTCCTATTTTAGCGTTTCAGAAAGTGACATGACATCATGTGCTTGTGTGTCCATTTAACACCTGTTCTTTCTAATTTGCCAGTGTGTGGACTTGAAACAATTCTCTTTATTTTCTGGCTCTTAGTCAGTAAATGCCAAATAATATTAAAGGATCATTTTGAAAAAGAAGAATTTTAATTGACTCCTAAAAGTCACTTCTGAACTTTTTACTATGTTTGCATTTTAAAGGACTATTCAATCAAATTAAAATTTCGTCTTTTTAAAATTGCTTTTCAGCAATGCAGTCAACCTTTTAAGCAATGTTCCGGTCTCTTGTTTGGATGTTCTCATTTGTCCATTAACCCATGAAGAAACAGCCCAAGAAGCAACGACTCTAGATGAATTGCCCAGTGATAAAACAGCTGAGAAAGAAACAGTTTTGAAAAGCAGTACCATGGTATACAATGGTATGAATATGGAAGCCATTCATGTTTTACTCAATTTTATGGAGAAGAGAATAGACAAGGTAAGATAAAATGGAGAAGATGCTTCTAAAGAATGTAATTATACACATATACAAACATCACAGGATGTGATTTTTGAATCTAAGCTTTGTTATAGCTGATATCTTGAATAATTATGTATACTCTGGAAAGCATGATATTTACCATAAATGGCAAATTGCTGAAACCAAATGAATTCATTTGTTTAAAGCTGAAAATTATGGTGGTATAACACCAAAATTGTGACTAGTGTCTGAAAACAAAGGAAAAAGTAATTTTCTATTGTAGATATTTTGTAAGTCCTAGAAGTAAAATAACTCCCCCAAAACTTGATAATACTTCACATAACACTCAAAGGCATCTTTGAAAGAAAATTGCCATTTTAAGTGGCTTACTTTCTCCTTTCTGTTACTTTCTTGGTCAAGTAACTATATTAAAAGGCAGCAGGTTAATACGGGTCTGTCATCAAAATCTTTGCCTCTTTTAAGCCCATTTTCTGAGCCAGTGAGAATCCTTCAAAATGAGGAAAAACCAAGAAGGATACAAATGGGCATTAATAAATGTGGAGATAACTAATGAAATGGAAGTATTTTTAGGAAAATAATATTTTTTTTTGAAAATAATTTTTAAAATAGTTTTTACAGCTTTGGTAACATAAAGTGTCTCCCCTTCAAAGAAAGAGAGTTTTTTATGTATATGCTCAGTTATATGAAGAAAAGTAACACTGTTAGAAACTGATCTGATGCAGCATGTATGGTTTTCTTTATAGGGAAGCAGCTATAGAGAGGGCCTAACTCCAGTTCTCAGCTTACTAACAGAATGTTCCAGAGCCCATCGAAACATCAGAAAATTTCTCAAAGATCAGGTAACTATTTAATGCATATTCTATTTCAAAGTTAATTTTGATACGTATTTTTAACATAAAATTAATGTTTTATAATGGTTTCCTTTCAGAATATAAGAATCTAAAAAAAGTTAAGTGTTAATCTTTGAAATCTTCCTAATCTGGAAATAAGTGACCTGTACATTTTTTAAATCATTCCTTCATTTACTCAACAAATGTTTATTGAGATCTGTTCTGCTGCGTTCTTAAGCCTTGAAGTACAAATGAAGTATTTGCCTTGTGGAGTTTCCCTTATAGTAGGGAGATAAAAAGTAAACAAATAAGGATATGACACAATGGCAAGTAGTGAAAGGGCTTTGAAGAAAGATACAAGGGAAGGGAAAGCTTAAGAGAATAAGGAAGAGCCTCTCTGAGAAAATGACATTTGAGCAGAAACTTGGATCAGTAAGAAAAGGATCTATGAGAATATCTGGAAGAGGAGATTTTCTGTCAGTAGTTCTAGGAATATTCTGGAAGAGGAATGTGCTAGAATGAGTTCAGAGACCCTGGATGGGAGGATGCTTTGGTATGCTTAAGGAAAAGCAGGAAGGCTGGACAGTGTCGTGCCAGAGGGAGAGTGCCGGCTAAAGTAGAAGAGGTAAGCAAGAGCCAGGCAGCATCAGGCTGTGTAGGACTTTCAGGCTTCTTCTAAGTGAGGTGGGAAAGCATTGGACTGTTTTGAGAAGGGAAGTGGTATAACCTCATTTATATTTGAAGGCACTCTGGCTACTCTATAGAAGATAGACTAGAGAAGTGTGAATAGATGTGAAGAAACCAGTCCAAAAGAGAGCTGATGCCAAAGGGTAAGATGGTGGTAGTTAGAGATCATGGTAAGAAATTGTCTTCCTACCTCTGCATCTATTGCTGGTCTGCATCTGTCTGTACCACTGTGTCCTTGTGTCCCCTCTGTCACAGGGGATAAAATGTCCCTGCTTCCTTCTGTGGCCAGCCTCTGTGCTCATATCCTGGGACCCTTTCCCTCTCGCCTTAAGAACTTTGCTCCTGCATTTACTCTCTCTCTTTCTTGTCATCTTTTTTTTTTTTTTAATTTATTGGATAATTGTTGTCTGCACCCAAACACACCTTCCATTCTCAAAGCAGAAAAACCTTCCCTTAGTCCCACTTTTCAGGCTACCTCCCCATTTCTGTGTACTTCTTTATGCAGGGAAAAGTTTTCTGTGCTCACCCTCTCTCTTCTTTTTGCTCATTTTGATTCTCTTCTGGACTCACTGTAATTAGGTTTTCATGCTTTCCACTCCACCATAGAGGTGTTTATCAAAAGTCATTAACCCATTATGGGCTTCCCTGGTGGCTCAGATGGTAAAGAATCTGCCCACAATGTCGGAAAACCTGGTTCGATCCCTGGGTTGGGGAGATTCCCTGGAGAAGGGAATGCCATCTGACCCGAGTATTCTTGCCTGGAGACTTCCATGGTCAGAGGAGTCTGGCCGGCTAACAGTCCATGGGGTCACAAAGAGTCAGACACAATTGAATGACTAACACTTTGTCTTTCAACCCAATGTTGCCAAATCTAATAGTTCTCAAATCTTTTTTTTAAATTCCCAGTGCCATTTTGATGGAATTAAGTATTCTCTTGTTTTTGAAGTACTTTCTTCACTTGGCTTCTCAGACAATACAGGGAATCTCTTTTTTGCAGTGTTTGAGTTCCCCAAATGATGTTATCTTTGTAAACTCTATTTCTATTCTCTTGTTGATCTCATTTAACAGTTTTGGTTTTGAAAATCGTCTATTTGCTGATGACTCCCAAATTTCTATCTCTAGCCCCCTAAGCTCCAAACATATATAACGTACACCTACCCATCTCCTTGCTTTGGATATGTAGTAGGTATATTAAGTTTAACATATCTGAAAACTCCTAAGATGGTGGTAGTTAGAGATCATGGTAAGAAATTGTCTTCCTACCTCTGCATCTATTGCTGGTCTGCATCTGTCTGTACCACTGTGTCCTTGTGTCCCCTCTGTCACAGGGGATAAAATGTCCCTGCTTCCTTCTGTGGCCAGCCTCTGTGCTCATATCCTGGGACCCTTTCCCTCTCGCCTTAAGAACTTTGCTCCTGCATTTACTCTCTCTCTTTCTTGTCATCTTTTTTTTTTTTAATTTATTGGATAATTGTTGTCTGCACCCAAACACACCTTCCATTCTCAAAGCAGAAAAACCTTCCCTTAGTCCCACTTTTCAGGCTACCTCCCCATTTCTGTGTACTTCTTTATGCAGGGAAAAGTTTTCTGTGCTCACCCTCTCTCTTCTTTTTGCTCATTTTGATTCTCTTCTGGACTCACTGTAATTAGGTTTTCATGCTTTCCACTCCACCATAGAGGTGTTTATCAAAAGTCATTAACCCATTATGGGCTTCCCTGGTGGCTCAGATGGTAAAGAATCTGCCCACAATGTCGGAAAACCTGGTTCGATCCCTGGGTTGGGGAGATTCCCTGGAGAAGGGAATGCCATCTGACCCGAGTATTCTTGCCTGGAGACTTCCATGGTCAGAGGAGTCTGGCCGGCTAACAGTCCATGGGGTCACAAAGAGTCAGACACAATTGAATGACTAACACTTTGTCTTTCAACCCAATGTTGCCAAATCTAATAGTTCTCAAATCTTTTTTTTAAATTCCCAGTGCCATTTTGATGGAATTAAGTATTCTCTTGTTTTTGAAGTACTTTCTTCACTTGGCTTCTCAGACAATACAGGGAATCTCTTTTTTGCAGTGTTTGAGTTCCCCAAATGATGTTATCTTTGTAAACTCTATTTCTATTCTCTTGTTGATCTCATTTAACAGTTTTGGTTTTGAAAATCGTCTATTTGCTGATGACTCCCAAATTTCTATCTCTAGCCCCCTAAGCTCCAAACATATATAACGTACACCTACCCATCTCCTTGCTTTGGATATGTAGTAGGTATATTAAGTTTAACATATCTGAAACTCATCTCTTGACTTCCCATCCTCCCTCCTTCTGTCTTCCCCTTCTTTCCTCATTCAATACATGGCACCACCATTCACCCATTATTCATTTATTGCCATATTGAATTTGTCTTAATAAACGAACTTGGTTCATTTTTCCCTATATGTTCATGGTCAACTAAGCACTTTGCTTTGTGTAGAGCACCCTAATAGATATTGCTGACAGGAGAGATTGGAAAGTAGGGACTCTTCGAAGAATCTGCAGTCCTTTGGAAAACTAGCTACCATCAAATATAAATAATCATTTAAGCAATATAAATTAATTAATTGAATTAAGATCATTTTCAAGTTTTATTCTTTTCAGACATCTATTCTGACTAGAAAAACTTAGTGGAGAGAAATAAATGAAAATACTTTGTGCCCTGTGTTTTATCTTTTCACATAGGAGATCCATATTCCACTAAACTGTTTAGAATTTTCTATCTCTAACCAGGATAGCCCCTGAAAATACTATTTGTTAAACATGTTCTTTATATGAAGGCCTTGGTCTATTCATTATGTAGGTACCAAAGATTGTGAGACCCACTCCTTATCCTTGAAGAAATTACTAAAGTACAGAGATGTATGGAAAGAGTAACATGGAAACTTACCTTACCATATGTAAAACAGATAAGCAATGGGAATCTGCTGTAAGACTAGGGAACTCAGAGGCTCTGTAACAACCTAGAAGGGTGAAATGGGAAGGGAGTTCAAGGGGGAGGGGACATGTGTATACCAATGGCTGATTCAGGTTGATGTGTGGCAGTAAACAACAAAACTGTAAAAAAAATTTGAAAAAGAGTCATAATAAGTAAAAGATAACTAAAGAGGAATACTAACTAGGCACAATACAGAAATCAACTTTCCTTCTGAGGAAGGTGCATGGTAGACTACGATGATCAAGAAGGGCAGAACCTCAAGTAACAGAAGATTAGCTTTGATAACAGTGTAAATGGAACCATGGCTAACTAGTTACTGTGCCTGATGGTTAATACCTGATTAAACCCACCTCATGCATACCCAGAGTAAATTGGTCTTGAGTATTCAGTATTTGGGAAGGTAGAAAGAGAACAGATGGTAGAAATTACTGATCCAGATTGGATTCATCTGGAGAGGCTTATAGATGAGATGAAGATCCCGTGGGTTTGAGAGAGGACGTGGGCCAGATTTTTCAAAGAAAAGAGAAAATTTAATGGAAGGTAATATTGGTAGGAAGATAAAAAAACACTTCATACATATGCATGTTGCCTGGGTGTGATATATAACAATAAAAACTACGAAATTTCACCTCAAAAACTTGTTTTAAGGAACCCAAAACATAGCTAACAAAACTTTTGTATGATAACCTTTATGAACAGGTACTTTGCTCTGGAACTGTAGGTACATACCACATGAAATCACTTGTTTCACGTTTCCTGTCTCTAGAAATGAGAGATAGGCTTAGTATATGGTTAGCTGAACCAAATAATAAGAATTTATTGTGCAGTTACTTTATGGCTGCAGGGCACAGACAGCATTCTACCCTGTCCTGCCAGAGATATTGAAATATAGATTCTGTAAACACTTTGGGTGGATTACTCAGTTTTCTGAGATTTAGTTTCCTTTTTTTTTAATACCTCCTGATACATGGTAGGCACTCAGTATAGAAAAGGAAGGAAGGAAGGACATCAGCTGAATGGATTAAATAAACATACCATGCACATAAAGAGTCTGGCATAGTAAATTATAACTTGACTTTGTGTCTCTCTTCATCTCCTAGCATAGTGCCTAGCCTATAGAAGGCAGTTTTTAAAAAGATACTTGAATTAATTTTTTCTTCCTTCGGTCAGCAAAGATTTATCAAGACCGCTAATATGTCAGGCGTGAGAACAGTAAACAGAAAGAAATCCCTGCCCTCAGACTCTTAAAGAAGAAGGCAGACAGTTAAGGAAGAAATGTATACTGTGTGAACTGGTGATAAGCTCTGTGAGGAAGATTAAAGCAGAGGCAGGGGATAAGAAAAGAGAATGCCAAAGATAAATTTCTTAGGGTGGCCAGGGACTGTCTTCCCATAAGTGATACTTGAACAGAGACCTGAAGAAAGGAAGGGAGTAAGCCAAGCCAGATTCTAGAAAAAGGGTTTCTGGGGCTAAGAGAGCAGCAAATGCAAAGGCCATGCAGCAGGAAAGTGCTCAGTGAGTTTAAGGATTTCCATCTGTGAGACTGTATCAGTGTGTGGATGGCATCCCTGACTCAGTGGACATGCATTTGAGCAAACTCAGAGAAATCGTGAAGGACAGGGGAAGCCTGGCATGCTGCAGTTCATACAGAGTCGAACACGACTTAGGAAAAAGGGAGCTGGAGCATTCCATACTGAGATGTATATAACAATAAAACTACGAAATTTCAACTCAAACACTTGTTTTAAGGAACCCAAAACATAGCTAACAAAACTTTTGTATGATAACCTTTATGAACAGGTACTTTGCTCTGGAACTGTAGGTACATACCACATGAAATCACTTGTTTCACGTTTCCTGTCTCTAGAAATGAGAGATAGGCTTAGTATATGGTTAGCTGAACCAAATAATAAGAATTTATTGTGCAGTTACTTTATGGCTGCAGGGCACAGACAGCATTCTACCCTGTCCTGCCAGAGATATTGAAATATAGATTCTGTAAACACTTTGGGTGGATTACTCAGTTTTCTGAGATTTAGTTTCCTTTTTTTTTAATACCTCCTGATACATGGTAGGCACTCAGTATAGAAAAGGAAGGAAGGAAGGACATCAGCTGAATGGATTAAATAAACATACCATGCACATAAAGAGTCTGGCATAGTAAATTATAACTTGACTTTGTGTCTCTCTTCATCTCCTAGCATAGTGCCTAGCCTATAGAAGGCAGTTTTTAAAAAGATACTTGAATTAATTTTTTCTTCCTTCGGTCAGCAAAGATTTATCAAGACCGCTAATATGTCAGGCGTGAGAACAGTAAACAGAAAGAAATCCCTGCCCTCAGACTCTTAAAGAAGAAGGCAGACAGTTAAGGAAGAAATGTATACTGTGTGAACTGGTGATAAGCTCTGTGAGGAAGATTAAAGCAGAGGCAGGGGATAAGAAAAGAGAATGCCAAAGATAAATTTCTTAGGGTGGCCAGGGACTGTCTTCCCATAAGTGATACTTGAACAGAGACCTGAAGAAAGGAAGGGAGTAAGCCAAGCCAGATTCTAGAAAAAGGGTTTCTGGGGCTAAGAGAGCAGCAAATGCAAAGGCCATGCAGCAGGAAAGTGCTCAGTGAGTTTAAGGATTTCCATCTGTGAGACTGTATCAGTGTGTGGATGGCATCCCTGACTCAGTGGACATGCATTTGAGCAAACTCAGAGAAATCGTGAAGGACAGGGGAAGCCTGGCATGCTGCAGTTCATACAGAGTCGAACACGACTTAGCAACTGAACAACAGAGGTAGCTGGAGCATTCCAGGGTACTGAGATGAGCAGATACCCTGGAGTGAATCTGAGTATAGCATGGTGGCTAGTGAAGAGATGTTTCTCTTCAAGTGAAATTTCATTACAGACATGAAATTATTTGAGGTTTGTTTTTGTTGTAGTTTAGTTTTATTTTATTTGGAAATCTGTTTTCTGTTTGTTCTACTCTTAGAAAACTAGGCTTGATGGGCGTTATAAGAAAAACTAGTTGGATGATATCATTCTCACTTAATCTCACATTAAGAGATTGATGATAGTTTTACATTTGTGCATTAGGTTTTACCACCATTGAGAGATGTGACAAATCGACCTGAAGTTGGCTCAACTGTGAGAAATAAGCTGGTGCGACTCATGACACATGTTGACCTGGGAGTCAAGCAAATTGCTGCTGAATTCCTTTTTGTCCTTTGCAAAGAGAGAGGTAGGTTAACTTCTTTGCCCTCTACTTTTTTATCTTTCTGAGGAAATTTGGGAAATGTTTCAGTTATTAGTGGCCATCCACTCTTTTCAGAGTGTATTCTCTGTCTGTTCCATTAGAGGGTTTGAGGAGATAATAAAAATTAATAATTTAAAAGCATTTTCTATACACTTCCAAATTTATTGAGACATTCAGACAGATACATTACTAAACACACTCACATTTACATTTTGCATCCTGCATCCTTAACCCAGAGTTCTTAATCCTGATAAGTTAGGACCTGAAGTCATGATGAAAATGTAGTTAAGGTGGTACTATTTTGATGACCACGCAAAGGCCTGGGTTAGTTCCCCTTTATAATTCCTCTTGGAATTAAAGCTACAGGAGTTTTGATCTCTTTGTTTCTTTAATCAAAAATTGTTATTGGACGTGAACTATAAATCCATAAGATACATCTCCTACCCTGGAGTTAATGGTAAGACAGAAGTAGAGAGAAATTTCAAAAGTGACTGTACTATAATTAATACTGTTCTCTAAGTTTGTATAAAGTGATTGTCCTCTGAGATACATCTAACAATTTAAATTACTGGATTATTTTGCTCTGTGAAAGTTCTCCAAACAAGGAACTTTAAGCAAGTTATTCAGATATCCTTACCTATTTCTTTCTTCATTTCCTCGTTTATAAAAGTACTAATAAAAGTCCCAACTAAGCAGATTTTATATTCCACTTATTTTAAGTACTCCAGTTTTGCAAGATAGGTAATTCAGAGGTGAGAAACTTCACTCATTTCTCTCAAAATCTTCTGTCAGTTGAATTCTTTTCTCCCCCACCAGCTTTGAGCTATGACTGACATATAAAATTGTATATATTAAAGCATACAGTGTGATGATTTGACATACATATACACTGTGAAATGATTACCACAGTCAGTGGTAACACGTTTACCACCTCACATAGTTAACACATTCAGTAATTAACACATTCACCACCTCACATAGTTACGTACATTCGTGTGTGTGTGTGGGTGTGTGTGGGTGTGGTAAGAGTGCTTAAAATTTACTATCTTAGCAAATTCCAAGTGTACTTCAGGATATTATTAACTATAGTCATCATGCTGTACATTAGATCCTCAGAAATTATTAATATTATAACAACTTATTCATCTTATAAACTGTACCCTTTGACCAAATCTCCCTGTTTCCCTACCCTCTATCCTCTGGCTATCACTGCTCTACTCTGTATCTATGAGTTTGAATTTTTTTCTCAGATTCTACTTATAAGTGAGTTCTGCAGTACTTCTTTCTCTTCCTGGCTTATTCACTTAGCATAATGTTCTCTAGGTTCATCCATGTTTTGCAGATAGTCAGATTTCATCTTTGTCATGGCTGAATAACATTCCATTTTATAAACAGTTAACCATTGACCAATATGAGTTTGAACTGCTTGGGTTCACTTAGATGTGGAATTTTTTTTAAATAAATACACACTGTATTACTACATGATCCACGATAGGTTGCATCCGTAGTTGGTTGGATCTGTGGATGTGAAACCACAGATACAGAAAGCAGACTACAAAATTATACCCAGATTTAATTATACCCATATTTTCAACTGAGTCTAGAATACCTTAACGGTCAACTCTGTGTGTGCTGTTTATCTGTTCATCTGTGGGTGGACACTTAACTTATTTCCATATCTTGGCTATTGTGAATAATGCTGCTATGAACATGGGAGCTGAGATATTTCTTAGAGTTCCTCACTTCATTTCCTTTGGATGTATTTCCAGAAGTGGGATGCTGGATTATATTGCACTTCTATATTTAATTGTTTTAGCAACCGCTGTTACCATTTTCTGTAGTTGTTCAGTCACTAAGTCATGCCCGACTGTCTGCAGTCACATGGACTGCAGCAAGCCAGGCTTCCCTGTCCTTCACAATCTCCCAGAGTTTGCTCAAATTCATGTCCCATTGAGTCAGTGATGCGGTCTAACCATCTCATCCTGTGCCGCCCTCTTCTTTTGTCCTCAGTCTTTCCCATTGGACTCTTTTCCAGTGAGTCAGCTCTTTGCATTATGTGGCCAGAGTGTTGGAGCTTCAACATCAGTGCTTCCCAAAGCATATTCAGGGTTGATTTCCCATTTTAAGGACTCTCAAGAGTCTTTCCAGCACCAGTGAGTCAGCTCTTTTTGGACTTCTAGCAAATTCCAAGTGTACTTCAGGATATTATTAACTATAGTCATCATGCTGTACATTAGATCCTCAGAAATTATTAATATTATAACAACTTATTCATCTTATAAACTGTACCCTTTGACCAAATCTCCCTGTTTCCCTACCCTCTATCCTCTGGCTATCACTGCTCTACTCTGTATCTATGAGTTTGAATTTTTTTCTCAGATTCTACTTATAAGTGAGTTCTGCAGTACTTCTTTCTCTTCCTGGCTTATTCACTTAGCATAATGTTCTCTAGGTTCATCCATGTTTTGCAGATAGTCAGATTTCATCTTTGTCATGGCTGAATAACATTCCATTTTATAAACAGTTAACCATTGACCAATATGAGTTTGAACTGCTTGGGTTCACTTAGATGTGGAATTTTTTTTAAATAAATACACACTGTATTACTACATGATCCACGATAGGTTGCATCCGTAGTTGGTTGGATCTGTGGATGTGAAACCACAGATACAGAAAGCAGACTACAAAATTATACCCAGATTTAATTATACCCATATTTTCAACTGAGTCTAGAATACCTTAACGGTCAACTCTGTGTGTGCTGTTTATCTGTTCATCTGTGGGTGGACACTTAACTTATTTCCATATCTTGGCTATTGTGAATAATGCTGCTATGAACATGGGAGCTGAGATATTTCTTAGAGTTCCTCACTTCATTTCCTTTGGATGTATTTCCAGAAGTGGGATGCTGGATTATATTGCACTTCTATATTTAATTGTTTTAGCAACCGCTGTTACCATTTTCTGTAGTTGTTCAGTCACTAAGTCATGCCCGACTGTCTGCAGTCACATGGACTGCAGCAAGCCAGGCTTCCCTGTCCTTCACAATCTCCCAGAGTTTGCTCAAATTCATGTCCCATTGAGTCAGTGATGCGGTCTAACCATCTCATCCTGTGCCGCCCTCTTCTTTTGTCCTCAGTCTTTCCCATTGGACTCTTTTCCAGTGAGTCAGCTCTTTGCATTATGTGGCCAGAGTGTTGGAGCTTCAACATCAGTGCTTCCAATGCATATTCAGGGTTGATTTCCTTTAGGATTGACTGATTCGATCTCCCTGCTGTCCAAAGGACTCTCAAGAGTCTTCTCCAGCACCACCGTTCAGAAGCATCAATTCTTCGGCTCTCAGCCTTTTTTGTGGTTCAACTCTTACGTCAGTACATGACTACTGGAATAGTAGATGGTAGCTACACCAATTTACCTTTCCCACCAACAAGGGAAAAGGGTTCTGTCTTTGCTACATCCTTGCCAGCACTTGTTATCTGTCGCTTTCTGATAAAAGTCATCCAAGTGGATGTGAAGTGAGCTCTCATTGTTTTCCCTGATGATTAGTGATGTTGAACACCTCTTCATGTACCTGTTGGCCATCTGTATGCCTTTGGAAAAGTCTCTGTTCATGTCCATCGCCTAGTTTTTAATTGAATTATTTGGGATCTTTTGTTACTGAGTTGCATTCATTGAACTCTTAAGCTTCATTTCTGACTAATTGGTACAACCACTTTAATTATTGGTAAGATGGTATATTAATAAGATCAATATCATTATAATGATAATTAATACAACTATTATGTGTTGTGTCAGACATTCTAAACCATAATCCTTTTAATTCTCATAAGGACTCGCTAAAGTAAATATTATTATTTCAGTGTCATAAATGAGGCAAGGGTTTATCCAAGGTCGTGCAGTTGTTTAAAGCTAAAGCCTGAATGTGAGTCCTATCTTTCCATTCTGCCATATTTCTTCTCATAATACAATTGACCCTTGAACAACATGGGTTCGAACTGCCCTGGTCCACTTATATGCAGATAAATATGTACTACAGTACTGTGTGATTCATAGTTGAATTCACAGATGTAAAACTGCAGATACGAAGGGCCACCTGTCAGATTATGGGAGGATTTTCAACTGCATGGAGAACCATCACCCCCAACACCTGTGTTGTTCAAGGATCAACAGTAATTATTCTCAACTGTGCTTATAGACTAGCCAAGTATTTAACATCTGTTTAAACAGTTCAGTTATTTCATGACTATGGAAAAAGATGTTACATCTTGAAATTAAGTAACTGGAATAGTACCTTGCATTTAGTAATCTATAAATACTTGCTGAATTGAATCGATTTTTCTGAGATCAGAAATGAAATGTTTAAATGTTTACAGTTTAAAGTTTAACTGTACATTTATATACCTATATACACATAAACCTAAACCATACTTGTGTACGTATTCATTAAAAAATGTTTATTAGGGGCTTCCCTGGTGGTCCAGTGGTTAAGGACACCGCCTTGCAGTGTGGGGGATGCTGGTTTGATTCCTGGCCTGGGAAGATCCCACGTGCCACAGAGTGGCTTGAATGATGTGTCCCACTACCGAGCCGAAGCTCTGGAGCGCATGTGCCCAGAGCCGGTGCTCTGCGACGAGAGAGGCCACTGCGATGGGAGGCCCATACAGGCCAAAGAACAAAGATAAATAAATGAAAGATCAATAGAAGTGGCAAAAAAAAAAAAAGTTTATCAAAACATAACATCAAAATCTTATCCATTGTTACCTCTAAATAATAGAGTGACTGGTGAAATTTTTTACTTCTCTGTATAGTTTTCTACAATGACCCTGCTTTTCTTGTGTACTTGTTATGTTTTTAAAAGGGAAAAAATGAAGTTTATTTCTTTTATAATTACATATCTAAATTATATTACATACCTAAATATATAAATTATATATCTAATTTTACATATCTAAATATAAACCATATATATAGATGGGAGGGTGGGAAGGGGGGGATATACATATGACTAATCTGGGAACATACATATCTGTAAACAACAAAATTCTGTAAAAGTTAAAAGTTAAATAAATAAATATAAACCATATATATATAATTAGTCACCTCACAAATGGTATGTATATTTAAAATGAATTTTTTAGTTGTTTTTCATTTGAAATGGTTAGCTTTGTTCCCTGGTACCCAGTATTTGAGGTTTCATAGTCCTGACTTTGAGCCCCAAACTCATATTTGCTGAACTGTATCTTTTTCATTTGATCTTTAACAGTTATTTATATTCATCTGCTTTTCCTTCCACTTTGATTTTAATAGTAAGAGTATTCTTCTGGAATGAAAATTTGCTTCTTCAAATTTTGAATACTTTTTCTTTCGAGGTAGACCCTGGGAATACAAAGGTATCCAGGATAAACAGGTCTTTGCCCTCGAGGTATTCACTTTCTTTATCAAGGGTTACAAACTCAAATGCCTGCAAGGTTCATAGAGTAAGTCAAATGGGTGGAACCTAAGGTGATAATTTAGCTAATTGTTGGAGTAGGTTGGTTGGCAGTGGTTAAGGACACCGCCTTGCAGTGTGGGGGATGCTGGTTTGATTCCTGGCCTGGGAAGATCCCACGTGCCACAGAGTGGCTTGAATGATGTGTCCCACTACCGAGCCGAAGCTCTGGAGCGCATGTGCCCAGAGCCGGTGCTCTGCGACGAGAGAGGCCACTGCGATGGGAGGCCCATACAGGCCAAAGAACAAAGATAAATAAATGAAAGATCAATAGAAGTGGCAAAAAAAAAAAAAGTTTATCAAAACATAACATCAAAATCTTATCCATTGTTACCTCTAAATAATAGAGTGACTGGTGAAATTTTTTACTTCTCTGTATAGTTTTCTACAATGACCCTGCTTTTCTTGTGTACTTGTTATGTTTTTAAAAGGGAAAAAATGAAGTTTATTTCTTTTATAATTACATATCTAAATTATATTACATACCTAAATATATAAATTATATATCTAATTTTACATATCTAAATATAAACCATATATATAGATGGGAGGGTGGGAAGGGGATATACATATGACTAATCTGGGAACATACATATCTGTAAACAACAAAATTCTGTAAAAGTTAAAAGTTAAATAAATAAATATAAACCATATATATATAATTAGTCACCTCACAAATGGTATGTATATTTAAAATGAATTTTTTAGTTGTTTTTCATTTGAAATGGTTAGCTTTGTTCCCTGGTACCCAGTATTTGAGGTTTCATAGTCCTGACTTTGAGCCCCAAACTCATATTTGCTGAACTGTATCTTTTCATTTGATCTTTAACAGTTATTTATATTCATCTGCTTTTCCTTCCACTTTGATTTTAATAGTAAGAGTATTCTTCTGGAATGAAAATTTGCTTCTTCAAATTTTGAATACTTTTTCTTTCGAGGTAGACCCTGGGAATACAAAGGTATCCAGGATAAACAGGTCTTTGCCCTCGAGGTATTCACTTTCTTTATCAAGGGTTACAAACTCAAATGCCTGCAAGGTTCATAGAGTAAGTCAAATGGGTGGAACCTAAGGTGATAATTTAGCTAATTGTTGGAGTAGGTTGGTTGGCAGTGGAGGAGCAAGGGAATGTGAGGACTGGAAAGAGGGCCTAGCTGCTGGTTAGCTCCTGCTGATTGCTACCGTGAAGGAACATGAGGCTAGCGTTACCAAATCATCCAGATTTTTCAAGAGAAGCCAGGACTCTGGATTTTTAAATAAAGTTTCCCAGTTTTTAAATGCTATCAACTAATTCTAATTTAAAACTTTCTTGGCCCCCGCACCCACCAAAAAAGTTTGTAGTCCATATTCAACTTACAAGTCACCATAAGATTTTTTTTTTTTTCAAAGATTTATTTATTTATTTATTTTGGGCAGGGGTCGGATTGGGGAGGGAGGGGAGCGGGCGGGCCACTTCCATTGATCTTTCATTTCTCTGTTTTCATCTGTCTTTGTTCTTTGGCTCCTGCGGGCCTCCCATTGTGGTGGAGTCTGTTGTCACAGAGCGCCAGCTCTGGGCGCATGCGCTCCAGAGCTCTGGCTCGCTGATTGGACACATCAGTCCAGCCGCTCTGCGGCACGTGGGATCTTCCCAGGCCAGGGATCAAACCGGCGCCCCTTGCACTGCAAGGCGGTGTCCTTATCCACTGGACCACCAGGGGAAGCCCTCACCGTAAGATTTTGAAGGTTGTCTTGGACTTGGAAACAGATTATAGCACAATAAAATAAATCTAAAATACTTTGTCAGAGTAACTGAACTTGCCTCTTAAAGACTTTCAAAGGTGAGTTTGAAAGTTAAGGTACCATGATCCAGGCACGAAAGTCAGACCACAAAGTAGAAACAACACAGAGCACTCAGACTTGGGTTAAAGAACAAAAAGAAAAACAAAATTTTATGGAAGACTTGAAATGACCCCACGAAACAATTATTTATATTCATCTGCTTTTCCTTCCACTTTGATTTTAATAGTAAGAGTATTCTTCTGGAATGAAAATTTGCTTCTTCAAATTTTGAATACTTTTTCTTTCGAGGTAGACCCTGGGAATACAAAGGTATCCAGGATAAACAGGTCTTTGCCCTCGAGGTATTCACTTTCTTTATCAAGGGTTACAAACTCAAATGCCTGCAAGGTTCATAGAGTAAGTCAAATGGGTGGAACCTAAGGTGATAATTTAGCTAATTGTTGGAGTAGGTTGGTTGGCAGTGGAGGAGCAAGGGAATGTGAGGACTGGAAAGAGGGCCTAGCTGCTGGTTAGCTCCTGCTGATTGCTACCGTGAAGGAACATGAGGCTAGCGTTACCAAATCATCCAGATTTTTCAAGAGAAGCCAGGACTCTGGATTTTTAAATAAAGTTTCCCAGTTTTTAAATGCTATCAACTAATTCTAATTTAAAACTTTCTTGGCCCCCGCACCCACCAAAAAAGTTTGTAGTCCATATTCAACTTACAAGTCACCATAAGATTTTTTTTTTTTTCAAAGATTTATTTATTTATTTATTTTGGGCAGGGGTCGGATTGGGGAGGGAGGGGAGCGGGCGGGCCACTTCCATTATCTTTCATTTCTCTGTTTTCATCTGTCTTTGTTCTTTGGCTCCTGCGGGCCTCCCATTGTGGTGGAGTCTGTTGTCACAGAGCGCCAGCTCTGGGCGCATGCACTCCAGAGCTCTGGCTCGCTGATTGGACACATCAGTCCAGCCGCTCCGCGGCACGTGGGATCTTCCCAGGCCAGGGATCAAACCGGCGCCCCTTGCACTGCAAGGCGGTGTCCTTATCCACTGGACCACCAGGGGAAGCCCTCACCGTAAGATTTTGAAGGTTGTCTTGGACTTGGAAACAGATTATAGCACAATAAAATAAATCTAAAATACTTTGTCAGAGTAACTGAACTTGCCTCTTAAAGACTTTCAAAGGTGAGTTTGAAAGTTAAGGTACCATGATCCAGGCACGAAAGTCAGACCACAAAGTAGAAACAACACAGAGCACTCAGACTGGGTTAGGAACACAGAGACAGGATTAAGAAGGAAAACTGAAATAGGACAAGATACAAAGAACAAAATTTTATGGAAGACTTGATACAGAAACAACCATCTGAGTGCTGCCTGGGCCAAGCTGAACATATCTCCAGCTAATGGCTGTGTCCTTGTTTTGTTGAGCCCGGACAAAACTAAAATTTTATTACCTGTTCTGCAAATTATTTGTTTTATACAGGAGCCGAAAAAATAGGTCTTACAAAGTTTAGTAAAAGAAAGTGATTTGTAAAACAGCAAGCCCTTGTGGGGTATTTCCCTCTCCCTGCCAAACTTCTCTTTTTAACACGCATGTGCTAGGCACTGGGGTAGGGTAGAGGCTGAATTGTAGAGATAAATAAGGCTTCAACTCTCTCAGCAAATAGCTCCACACCTTTATATACTTACTTTTGTCTCGTTTATTTCCAATCCAGAGTAATAGGAGTCTCTTTAGCTTGGAGCCAAGCAGTCTCCCTCCACTGATGTTCTTTTCTCCCCTTGTCTTCTCGAGAGCCTTGCACTATCAGTTGTTAACCCTCTGTTCGTTTGTTTGTTGATTCTTCCTGTGTTGTTCTCAGTCTATGTACGTCTGTGTACACCTTGAAAGACTGATTTGTTCTTCTTTTCAGTGTCCTTCTTACCCACTCAGGCTTCAACTTCCTGCAAGTAAGGCATTTCCAGCATTCCCTACTTCCTAGATTCCATTGAAAATGCTTTCATTAAGGTCACAAAATAACTAGTTTTCTTTTTTTTTTTTAATTACCATATGATGGTACCTTATTTTTTTATTTTTTTATTTTTTATGTATCTTTTTTGGAGGGTGGGGTGGGGAGGGAGGGGGATGGGCGGGCCACTTCTATTGGTCTTTCATGTCTCCATTTTCATCCGTCTTTGTTCTTTGGCCCGTGTGGGCCTCCCATCGCGCTGGCCACTGTCGTCACAGAGCACTGGCTCTGGGCGCACGCGCGCCAGAGCTCCGGCTCAGTAATTGGACACATCGGTCCAGCCGCTCCGCGGCACATGGGATCTTCCCAGGCCAGGGATCGAACCGGCGCCCCTTGCACTGCAAGGCGGTGTCTTTACCCACTGGACCACCAGGGGAAGCCCAGTAACTAGTTTTCAAAGATAGAAAGGATTAGTTGCTTAGTTGTGTCCGACCCTTTATGGTCCCATGGACTGTAGCTTGCCAGGCTCCTCTGTCCATGGGATCCTCCAGGCAACTGTACTGCAGTGGGTTGCCATTTCTTTCTCCAGAGTATCTTCCCAACCCAGGGATCGAACCTGGGTCTCTTGCATTGCAGGCAGATTCTTTACTGTCTGAACCACAATGGAAGCTGCAGTTTTCAAAAGGAATGGATATTTTTTAGTCTTTGTAACAGTTTATACTGTTGACCACTTTGTCTCTGCTACAACACACTCCTAGATTTCCTTTGACCCACCTTTCCGTTTGATCTTTTCAATCTGATTTGCTTACTCCTGTCTTTGTTCACATCTAATTGCCATCATTCCCCAAAGTTTTCTTCTGGCCCCATCCTCACTTTACATGGCTTCCTGAGCAGTTCTGTCCTCTTCCTTGTCTTCTCGAGAGCCTTGCACTATCAGTTGTTAACCCTCTGTTCGTTTGTTTGTTGATTCTTCCTGTGTTGTTCTCAGTCTATGTACGTCTGTGTACACCTTGAAAGACTGATTTGTTCTTCTTTTCAGTGTCCTTCTTACCCACTCAGGCTTCAACTTCCTGCAAGTAAGGCATTTCCAGCATTCCCTACTTCCTAGATTCCATTGAAAATGCTTTCATTAAGGTCACAAAATAACTAGTTTTCTTTTTTTTTTAATTACCATATGATGGTACCTTATTTTTTTATTTTTTTATTTTTTATGTATCTTTTTTGGAGGGTGGGGTGGGGAGGGAGGGGGATGGGCGGGCCACTTCTATTGGTCTTTCATGTCTCCATTTTCATCCGTCTTTGTTCTTTGGCCCGTGTGGGCCTCCCATCGCGCTGGCCACTGTCGTCACAGAGCACTGGCTCTGGGCGCACGCGCGCCAGAGCTCCGGCTCAGTAATTGGACACATCGGTCCAGCCGCTCCGCGGCACATGGGATCTTCCCAGGCCAGGGATCGAACCGGCGCCCCTTGCACTGCAAGGCGGTGTCTTTACCCACTGGACCACCAGGGGAAGCCCAGTAACTAGTTTTCAAAGATAGAAAGGATTAGTTGCTTAGTTGTGTCCGACCCTTTATGGTCCCATGGACTGTAGCTTGCCAGGCTCCTCTGTCCATGGGATCCTCCAGGCAACTGTACTGCAGTGGGTTGCCATTTCTTTCTCCAGAGTATCTTCCCAACCCAGGGATCGAACCTGGGTCTCTTGCATTGCAGGCAGATTCTTTACTGTCTGAACCACAATGGAAGCTGCAGTTTTCAAAAGGAATGGATATTTTTTAGTCTTTGTAACAGTTTATACTGTTGACCACTTTGTCTCTGCTACAACACACTCCTAGATTTCCTTTGACCCACCTTTCCGTTTGATCTTTTCAATCTGATTTGCTTACTCCTGTCTTTGTTCACATCTAATTGCCATCATTCCCCAAAGTTTTCTTCTGGCCCCATCCTCACTTTACATGGCTTCCTGAGCAGTTCTGTCCTCTTCCTTGTCTTCTGCTTCATCCTATTTGAGGGGAATTTCCAAGTGTATCGCTCTGAATAAATTATCCAAATAATCCTATCCCTCTGTCTGGTGAGATTTTCTTCACTCTATCTTGCTCATGGCTGAGAGGGGGCTTCCCTGGTGGTCCAGTGGGTAAGGACACCACCTTGCAGTGCAAGGGGCGCCAGTTCAATCCCTGGCCTGGGAAAATCCCACGTGCCATGGAGCGGCTGGACTGATGTGCCCAACTACTGAGCCGGAGCTCTGGAGCACATGTGCCCAGGGCACTGCGATGGGAGGCCCACACAGGCCAAAGAACAAAGATAGATGAAAATAGATAAATGAAAAACCAATAGAAGTGGCCAAAAAAGATGCACACTCATGGCTGACAGGAGGACTCTTCTAAAGTACATATATCCTTTTGGCATTACCCCTTATAAAACTTTCAGTGACTCCCTGTCACCTCAATGGTAAAATATAAGTCTTCCCTCCATGGCCTACCCCTGTAGTGTATCCTAAACCTATTCCCTACCCTGTACTTTCTGCTTAATCATACTAAATTTTTTTTTTTTTGGGTGAGGGCGGGTTGGGGAGGGAGGGAACGGGCGGACCACCAGGGAAGCCCCATACTCAATTCTTCTTTATTCTTCTTTATTCTTGCCTGATGATACTGCACTGTTCCTTGACTCATCTCCATGGCTTGGCAGGTGCTGTTCCTTTTGTATGGACTGCTTCTCCCATCCTTGTTAGCCTAGTGAACTGTATGTATTCTTAAAAATCATATTAATCATCATCTGTGTGAAGACCATCCAAGGTAGAGTTCATCATTCTCTGCTGTGTTCCATTTTTACTTATCTCCCTCTTTTTTTTTGACACTTTGGACATTTATTATATTGTAACTTTTTTTTATTAAACTTTTATTCTAGACATTGAGTTTCTTTAGGTCAAAAATCTTCTTCATATTTGGATCCCCACTGTTTAACAAAGTATCTTACAGATAGGAGGTACCCTATAGATGTTTAATGAAAGACCAGACATTTGTGCTATCTCTGAAATTGGTGTAGTGAATGCACTGTCTTATGGATTTCTGCATATAAAGGAATAATTGTAATATACTTTGGTGAGCACCATAAGGAGGAATGTGCCAGGTACTGCAGAAGCCTGGAAGAGGGAAAGATTGGTTGGTGTGAAGAAGGTCAGAGAATGTCTTTACCCAAGAGAACAGAAAATGGGAAGCAGCCTTGGTATGTGCAGAAGAGAAACTAGTTCAAGCTGCAAGGAATCCGCAGTGCACAGGAGCAACAGGAGATGAGTTCGGAAAAGAAGGCAGAGGCGAGAAAATGAAGACTCCTCTGGGCCCCATTTTAGAACCTGAGCTTTAAGTCTTTGAGGGAGATTTTAGAGGTTTTTATCCAGGAAGGTGCTAACGTCATGTTTTTGCTTTACAAAGATATAAGGGAGTTGTGTGGAACCAGGACAGGAGAGGTGTGAGATGGGAAATGTGGAAACTAGTTAGAGTAAGCTTCTAGTATAGCATTTCAAAAAGTCACAGCGTTTAACTGAAAGGAAAAATATGTAAGTTCTCTGTGTAACAGAGAAGGGGGACTGGTTTCAGGCAGAATCTTGTTGTGCCCTTCTTTCTCCTCAGTGAAAGAGCAAAAGCCTTGTTTGTTTTCTTAGTCAAGTGTGTTAAGATCCATGTTTGTATAGGCAGTAAGACCATTACTACCAGTGCAGCTCTGACTTGGCCGTGTGCTGCTCTGGTTGCTTTCCTCTGTTCACAGTGCCCTCTAGCATCCAGAAAAGATGGTGGCGTAGTATTTTTTGTATAACTTGCTGAGTGAATGCTGATGTGTTTCATTTCTGCAGCAGTTTCATCTCACTGCATGGATGAGTACTATGACAAAGAACAAAAATGTGTGTGTGTTTCCTTTTTAGGACCACTTAGAAGATTTTTTGTTTGCCTTCATAGCTCATGTTAACATCCCAGTTCAGTCCATTTTCCTTTTACTACTTACCCAATATCAAATAGGATGTTATACAGAATATCTGAAAATAGACTAAAAAGTAACTGAAAACACTCCACCAAATATCAGGAATATAAATCAGAGCTTCTCAAAGAAAATGCCTCTCACTATGTGATTTTGTAGTTCATTAGTCCCCTTCCCCAGTGCCAATTTTTAAGTATTCTTATCTTATTAGCAAATGTTCATTTGATTTTTAAATTATTAGCGATAGCTTCATCTGCTGTTCTGAAGGCAAGGTATGTCTGAAAACAGTCTTGGAACCCAAACTTCACAGGGTTGACACCAAAGGTTTGTTCCAGTGAATGAGCAGTAAGCATTATTTTCATAGAAATGCTAGGGATTTTTATCATTGACTGGCTTTCAGGAGGATTTTCTACATAAGAAAGTAGGTTATTTAGTGTTCTGCCAACTTCTTTTGCACCTATTTTGGCCTTTCATAAATTGTATTCTTAAACTAATGTTTAACCACTGTAGGTGGTTATATACATTTTGTGTCTTTTTAATTTTATTTTTAAGTATATTTATTTAAACCATTTATTCATATCATCTCAATTTAGACTTCGAAATTTTTTCCCTGAAACTGCTAAACGTCCATATTTATTTAAAACTAAACCTTATCTAAAAACTTGCAGTGAGAGTATTCTTGTTACGTGGGTTTATATATATGGTCCTTCAGCCAAGGTGACTTTGTGTCTGATCATGTCCAAGGGTCATGAATATTAAGAATATTTGTATACACTGTTTATTCACTTCCCCTAATAAACTATTAGGGCTTCTCAAGGGTTTGGGGGGATTTGTGGTGGGAAAGGGGAAAAATTCACTCTCCTCTTCTCTGGTTCACAGTGCCCTCTAGCATCCAGAAAAGATGGTGGCGTAGTATTTTTTGTATAACTTGCTGAGTGAATGCTGATGTGTTTCATTTCTGCAGCAGTTTCATCTCACTGCATGGATGAGTACTATGACAAAGAACAAAAATGTGTGTGTGTTTCCTTTTTAGGACCACTTAGAAGATTTTTTGTTTGCCTTCATAGCTCATGTTAACATCCCAGTTCAGTCCATTTTCCTTTTACTACTTACCCAATATCAAATAGGATGTTATACAGAATATCTGAAAATAGACTAAAAAGTAACTGAAAACACTCCACCAAATATCAGGAATATAAATCAGAGCTTCTCAAAGAAAATGCCTCTCACTATGTGATTTTGTAGTTCATTAGTCCCCTTCCCCAGTGCCAATTTTTAAGTATTCTTATCTTATTAGCAAATGTTCATTTGATTTTTAAATTATTAGCGATAGCTTCATCTGCTGTTCTGAAGGCAAGGTATGTCTGAAAACAGTCTTGGAACCCAAACTTCACAGGGTTGACACCAAAGGTTTGTTCCAGTGAATGAGCAGTAAGCATTATTTTCATAGAAATGCTAGGGATTTTTATCATTGACTGGCTTTCAGGAGGATTTTCTACATAAGAAAGTAGGTTATTTAGTGTTCTGCCAACTTCTTTTGCACCTATTTTGGCCTTTCATAAATTGTATTCTTAAACTAATGTTTAACCACTGTAGGTGGTTATATACATTTTGTGTCTTTTTAATTTTATTTTTAAGTATATTTATTTAAACCATTTATTCATATCATCTCAATTTAGACTTCGAAATTTTTTCCCTGAAACTGCTAAACGTCCATATTTATTTAAAACTAAACCTTATCTAAAAACTTGCAGTGAGAGTATTCTTGTTACGTGGGTTTATATATATGGTCCTTCAGCCAAGGTGACTTTGTGTCTGATCATGTCCAAGGGTCATGAATATTAAGAATATTTGTATACACTGTTTATTCACTTCCCCTAATAAACTATTAGGGCTTCTCAGGTGGTATAGTGGTAAAGAATTCCCTGCCAGTGCAGGAGACACAAGAGACATGGGTTAGATTCCTGAGTGGGGAAGATCCCCAGGAGCCGGAAATGCAAACCCACTCCAGTGCTCTTGCCTGGGAAGTCCCACGGACAGAGGAGTATGGTGGGCTACAGTCCAGGGGATCATAAACCATTGGACAGGACCGAGCACACACATTAAGAATCCTTTTATTTATCTAAATCACTCCATCTTGTGGAGGAACTGATGGCCAGAAAGAGCATATCAGATTTATTCAGACAGCTTTCAAATTATACCACTATGAGTCTGTAAATTCTAGTATGATTCTGCCCAGCACCCATTGAGAATTATTACCAAAGAGACCACAGTTACCAATAGGTTTTAATGTAGAAAAATAGTTAAAAGTGACTAGTGTAAAACTTTATTTAATCTACATACATTATTAATCCATATTTTCTTTTGCACAAATTTCACTAGTTTCTCTGCCATTTGAAAGCAGGACTTCCTTTTACTTGTCCTCAGACTGCCTATTTTCAGTGTCAAGGAAGGTACCCTCTCATTCAAGTATTTGAAAATTTAATGATTAACTTCATCCTGGACTGTTCATGCTACATCTATCCATGCCCTTCATGGTATACAGTACAGTGGTGGTTCGAGAAATTTTGCAAAGAAAAGTGAGTCTTGAAAATGAGTATAGTGACTGGCCATTGAAAGTAGACAATGACTAATTGAGAGCAGTCATCGAAGCTGATCCTCTTAAAGCCACGCAAGAAGTTGCCCAAGAACTCATTGCTATCCATCCTATGGTCACTCAGCATTTGAAGTGAACTGGAAAGGTAAAAAAGCTCGATAAGTGGGTGCCTCATGAGCTGACCGAAAATCAGTTTTGAAGTGTCATCTTCTCTTATTCTATGCAACGGCAAACCATTTCTCAGTTGGATTGTGACATGTGACAAGAAGTGGATTTTATATGACAACTAGTAATGATCAACTCAGTGGTTGGACCAAGAAGCTCCAAAGCACTTGCCAGAGCCAAACTTTCATCAGAAAAAGAGGTCATGGTCACTGTTTCATGGTTTCCTTCCCATCTGATCCATGACAGCTTTCTGAATCCCAGCAAAACCATTACATCTGAGAAGTATTCTCAGCAAGTTGATGAGATGCACCAAAAACTGCAGCGCCTGCAGCCAGTATTGATCAACAGAATGGGCCCATTTCTTTTCCATGACAATGCCCAACTACAGTGCTTCAAAAGTTGAACAGATTGGGCTACTTCTTACCTATGAGTCTGTAAGATTCAGTATGATCTAGCCCAGCACCCACCTTGATTTTTTTTTTGTGGAGGAACTGATGGCCAGAAAGAGCATATCAGATTTATTCAGACAGCTTTCAAATTATACCACTATGAGTCTGTAAATTCTAGTATGATTCTGCCCAGCACCCATTGAGAATTATTACCAAAGAGACCACAGTTACCAATAGGTTTTAATGTAGAAAAATAGTTAAAAGTGACTAGTGTAAAACTTTATTTAATCTACATACATTATTAATCCATATTTTCTTTTGCACAAATTTCACTAGTTTCTCTGCCATTTGAAAGCAGGACTTCCTTTTACTTGTCCTCAGACTGCCTATTTTCAGTGTCAAGGAAGGTACCCTCTCATTCAAGTATTTGAAAATTTAATGATTAACTTCATCCTGGACTGTTCATGCTACATCTATCCATGCCCTTCATGGTATACAGTACAGTGGTGGTTCGAGAAATTTTGCAAAGAAAAGTGAGTCTTGAAAATGAGTATAGTGACTGGCCATTGAAAGTAGACAATGACTAATTGAGAGCAGTCATCGAAGCTGATCCTCTTAAAGCCACGCAAGAAGTTGCCCAAGAACTCATTGCTATCCATCCTATGGTCACTCAGCATTTGAAGTGAACTGGAAAGGTAAAAAAGCTCGATAAGTGGGTGCCTCATGAGCTGACCGAAAATCAGTTTTGAAGTGTCATCTTCTCTTATTCTATGCAACGGCAAACCATTTCTCAGTTGGATTGTGACATGTGACAAGAAGTGGATTTTATATGACAACTAGTAATGATCAACTCAGTGGTTGGACCAAGAAGCTCCAAAGCACTTGCCAGAGCCAAACTTTCATCAGAAAAAGAGGTCATGGTCACTGTTTCATGGTTTCCTTCCCATCTGATCCATGACAGCTTTCTGAATCCCAGCAAAACCATTACATCTGAGAAGTATTCTCAGCAAGTTGATGAGATGCACCAAAAACTGCAGCGCCTGCAGCCAGTATTGATCAACAGAATGGGCCCATTTCTTTTCCATGACAATGCCCAACTACAGTGCTTCAAAAGTTGAACAGATTGGGCTACGAAGTTTTGCCTTGTCTGCCATATTCACCTGACCTTTTGCCAACCTGACTAGCACTTTTTCAAACATTTCAACAACTTTTTGCAAGGAAAATGCTTCCACGACCACCAGGAAGCAGAAAATGCTTTCCAAGAGTTCAGTGAATTCTGAAGCCTGAATATATATACTATAGGCATAAACAAACTTACTTCTTGTTGGCAAAAATGTGTTGATTGTAATGGTTCCTGTTTTGATTAATAAGGATGTGTTTGAGCCTACTTATAATGATTTAAGATTCACTGTATGAAATCACAGTTACTTTTGAACCAACCTAATGCCAGATACTTTTCTAAGCGCCTGCTAGTAAGTGCTAGAGCCATTATTAAGGTCCAGCAGCTCCTAGCCTACCTTTCAGTGGGTATAATGTGCTTACATATTGCTGACTTCTTTGAAATAACAATAACTTAGGCTATCCTGTGTACGTTTGCTAATATCCTTAGGTTGTCTTATTCTATTCTCTTTCCCTCTAGTTCCTATAAAAGCCATGCAAAAGATTTTACATTGTGCACTCTATTGGTAAAATCCCAATCTGACTTTTTTTTTTTTTTTAAACCTTTATTTTACTTTTAACTTTTACAGAGTTTTGTTGTTCACAGACATGCATGTTCTCAGATTAGTCACATGTATATCCCCCCCTTCCCTTCCCTCCCGACCATCCAATCTGACTTTCATTACCTTTCTGATCATTTCTCTGAAACTAAATAAAGAGAACAATTTTGTGATTAAAATCTTAAAACACCACCCTTACCAATGGCCTGGCAGTCACAGAAGCCCCACTCCTGCCACAGAGCGTATTCAGAACAGCTCCATTTGAATTTCTGATACCTTAGAAAGTGGTTTTGGTCCTCAGAGCCTGTAGGATTACTACTGTCACACTTTGAAACCTCTCCATTTTAAGACCTTCTACCAGGGCATGTATGTCCAGCCTCCCTACGTGGGTGAATCCTTGCTGATGATAGTGAGCACTCAAGAATTCCTGTCTGAAAACCTGTTCTGTTTTTGCAGTGGATAGCCTGCTGAAATACACTGGCTATGGGAATGCTGCAGGGCTGCTGGCGGCCAGGGGCCTCTTGGCTGGAGGAAGAGGAGATAATTGGTACTCCGAGGACGAGGACACAGACACTGAAGAATACAAAAATGCAAAACCAAAGTACAGTATCACATTTCTTTTCACTTAACTATGTCTGCCTTTGAATTGGTTGTTTGCCTTTCACTTCCTTTGTCTTTCATTTTCCAAGTATTTCTCTTTGTTTGTGGATTTGGAAACTTTCCGTTTAATAGCGTTTTAGAGGCAGTTGCATGGCTAGTGCCTTACAGGGTGACTTCAAGTAATTGAGGAAGGGTAATATTGCAAGAATTGTTTTCCTGCATGATACTTTCAACATGCTCCCCATCCCATCCCGAGTATTAAGAGAGGCAGTGTTTTCAGGTGTCTTACCATCATATATTTAAAGGAAATTATTGCTTATTGTGTGCTTTCCTTTCCATAAGTTGAGATTTTATAAGGTATAACCAAGAACAAGTCTTTAAGTTGGTTAGCTGATGCTTCAGACTTCCTTAGAAATCTAAATGTAGATTCCATACATTCTGATCTCTCCTCCTGTGTGAAAGCTTTCATGAGTCAATCAGGTAAAGCCACAAGACACATTAGTAACGAAAGGAAAGAAATCTGGCTCTGTAATAAATTGTAATTAAGCGCTTAGAGAGCCATCTTTTAACAGAGATATTAGTACACTGGGTAGGGAAACCAGAGACTATCAAATTTTCCCTGACTCGGTGCTTACTAGTCAAAGACACTAGTCTCTTATCCCAAAATGAACAACCTCTGCTCTTTTTTACTCCCTTCCCGTCCTTTTCATCCCCCTCTTAACTCCAATCCCAGGTAAGTTTCTTACTTTCTACTGTTTATGAGTTATTTGAGCTCAGTTTTCTGATTTTCATTACTGAATGTCAAAAGGGAATACTCTTCCCTATCAATGATGATATTGACATATGCTCTTTTCTACCCACAGTCTTCTAGAGTGTCATGTGGATCACGTAGTAGTCGATCAGGGATAGAAAAATCATTATGTGTAAAATCAGGCCTTTTTAAAAAAGTATAGATCGTGCCTTGTTGAAATGAAAATAATGGGTTGTCAGAAGGTAAAAAATTGTTTCCTAGTTTGATGTAGTGTCAAAACCAAAATCATTGCCAAAACCAGTTTAAATAAAAACCCTTCCCTAATCACACAGGACTTATATGGCCTGTATCCTTAGCAAACTAGGTCTGAGTAGGTGGTGGTACCTGTGGCATTCCCAGGCCTTTTAGCCTCAGTGGGATCTTACAGCGTGTGTCCTAGAAGAAAAGGCATTGGAGGAACAAAAAGCTAGCGGCAACTCTAAGCAGTAAATTCATTTAGATTTGGAAACTTTCCGTTTAATAGCGTTTTAGAGGCAGTTGCATGGCTAGTGCCTTACAGGGTGACTTCAAGTAATTGAGGAAGGGTAATATTGCAAGAATTGTTTTCCTGCATGATACTTTCAACATGCTCCCCATCCCATCCCGAGTATTAAGAGAGGCAGTGTTTTCAGGTGTCTTACCATCATATATTTAAAGGAAATTATTGCTTATTGTGTGCTTTCCTTTCCATAAGTTGAGATTTTATAAGGTATAACCAAGAACAAGTCTTTAAGTTGGTTAGCTGATGCTTCAGACTTCCTTAGAAATCTAAATGTAGATTCCATACATTCTGATCTCTCCTCCTGTGTGAAAGCTTTCATGAGTCAATCAGGTAAAGCCACAAGACACATTAGTAACGAAAGGAAAGAAATCTGGCTCTGTAATAAATTGTAATTAAGCGCTTAGAGAGCCATCTTTTAACAGAGATATTAGTACACTGGGTAGGGAAACCAGAGACTATCAAATTTTCCCTGACTCGGTGCTTACTAGTCAAAGACACTAGTCTCTTATCCCAAAATGAACAACCTCTGCTCTTTTTTACTCCCTTCCCGTCCTTTTCATCCCCCTCTTAACTCCAATCCCAGGTAAGTTTCTTACTTTCTACTGTTTATGAGTTATTTGAGCTCAGTTTTCTGATTTTCATTACTGAATGTCAAAAGGGAATACTCTTCCCTATCAATGATGATATTGACATATGCTCTTTTCTACCCACAGTCTTCTAGAGTGTCATGTGGATCACGTAGTAGTCGATCAGGGATAGAAAAATCATTATGTGTAAAATCAGGCCTTTTTAAAAAAGTATAGATCGTGCCTTGTTGAAATGAAAATAATGGGTTGTCAGAAGGTAAAAAATTGTTTCCTAGTTTGATGTAGTGTCAAAACCAAAATCATTGCCAAAACCAGTTTAAATAAAAACCCTTCCCTAATCACACAGGACTTATATGGCCTGTATCCTTAGCAAACTAGGTCTGAGTAGGTGGTGGTACCTGTGGCATTCCCAGGCCTTTTAGCCTCAGTGGGATCTTACAGCGTGTGTCCTAGAAGAAAAAGGCATTGGAGGAACAAAAAGCTAGCGGCAACTCTAAGCAGTAAATTCATTTAGATGTTATTAATTGGGCGTCTCTAACAGGTATTTGAAGCTAAGGTAGAAAAATAAAACATTAATCTTTGCGTAATTATGCAAGTCATCCTTCTAAATTAGTCTTGCTGGCTCTTGATTTTTTTCAGTCCATAAACTGTATTTCCATATCAGTTTAATATTTTCTATTTGAGACATTAAAATATACCACTTACAGAGTCTCATATTTTTTAATTAAGATAGAAATTACATGAAGCATTCAGTGTGTCCCAGGGTATGTTGACAGAGTCAACTAACAGAAAGCTCTTGAGTACTCATGAATGGTTGATATCGTTACATTTCAATGTGTATTGTTGATTTTGTTTGGTATTCTGAAATGGCATTGGTCATATATCTAGCAAACACAAGACTGCTACTCTAACCAGAAGAAGCTCAAGAAAAATATAAGAACATTGGTTCTCTCCCAATAGTATGGGAGAAATGTGTTACATTATGGAAGTGATGTTAGATTTTAGGAGAATACTGTTTGTTTAAATCAAGGACCATGAAGTTTGATATTCTAATTGTCTCGGCTCACTATCATAGAAAGATTTTGTACTTAGGCCTTACATCCTTGGTTGGAATCTTCTTCAGCCTTCGGACCTGGCCTAAACCATTAACAGGAATGGTGTGTTAGTGTGGCCAGAATAGTCTCCATTGTGAAATCTTGCTGTATTTCTTAAACACTGCTCATTACAAGTGTAAATATGTTTTTCTCCCATAGTATCACATCTTCCCTCTTCAGATAGATCTGCATCTGTTTTTTATTTTTTTCTGTATCTTCCTCCTTTCAGGTGCAGCAGTGTAGTGGGATGTTTCACTTGGTAATTTAAAATACTTACTAAAATGGTCCCCATGGAAGCGGTGGTAAACAAAGTGCTTTCCAAGCAAGACAATCCTTTGTACTTTGGACAGTGATCCACAAGCTCAAAGAATTCTTCCTTAAAAATTGTTATGAAAACTTCTTGTAAGCAGTCTAGTCAAGCTGATCAAGTCAGTGTCTGAAAGGATGACTTCCTCCCCTGATTACTCGCCACCAGTCAGTGCTCTCAGGATCCCAGTCTGGTTCTCTTATGATGCACTGATTCACAAGCAATGTTAGTATTGGCAGAAGCAGAGAAATTACCCTTCGTCCTGTTGGCCCTCATCCCATTGTCGAAAATATAAGTGGATTCTGATTAATGCACCAAGGTAACCTGTAATCCTTTAGTGGAATCTGAAACTAAGAATTGTATGGAGCTTACATTCAGGCTATGAGAGACAGTTAATATCACAACAGTCCTTTTTGTGTCAAAATAAATGTATTTAATGGACTGGAAATGGCTTTCTGCAGTTAACACACTGAGAGAAAATATACTCATAGAATCAAATATATGCTATATAGGTTTTTGGTGTATGTCCAGCCATGTTTGTAAAAAATTTTCAAATACTTGCAAAAAAAAATTTTTTTCCCTTTCTTTTATGCCTCTGAGTATGAAGGCCCTGGACTTAAGTGTAAAATATAAGAACATTGGTTCTCTCCCAATAGTATGGGAGAAATGTGTTACATTATGGAAGTGATGTTAGATTTTAGGAGAATACTGTTTGTTTAAATCAAGGACCATGAAGTTTGATATTCTAATTGTCTCGGCTCACTATCATAGAAAGATTTTGTACTTAGGCCTTACATCCTTGGTTGGAATCTTCTTCAGCCTTCGGACCTGGCCTAAACCATTAACAGGAATGGTGTGTTAGTGTGGCCAGAATAGTCTCCATTGTGAAATCTTGCTGTATTTCTTAAACACTGCTCATTACAAGTGTAAATATGTTTTTCTCCCATAGTATCACATCTTCCCTCTTCAGATAGATCTGCATCTGTTTTTTATTTTTTTCTGTATCTTCCTCCTTTCAGGTGCAGCAGTGTAGTGGGATGTTTCACTTGGTAATTTAAAATACTTACTAAAATGGTCCCCATGGAAGCGGTGGTAAACAAAGTGCTTTCCAAGCAAGACAATCCTTTGTACTTTGGACAGTGATCCACAAGCTCAAAGAATTCTTCCTTAAAAATTGTTATGAAAACTTCTTGTAAGCAGTCTAGTCAAGCTGATCAAGTCAGTGTCTGAAAGGATGACTTCCTCCCCTGATTACTCGCCACCAGTCAGTGCTCTCAGGATCCCAGTCTGGTTCTCTTATGATGCACTGATTCACAAGCAATGTTAGTATTGGCAGAAGCAGAGAAATTACCCTTCGTCCTGTTGGCCCTCATCCCATTGTCGAAAATATAAGTGGATTCTGATTAATGCACCAAGGTAACCTGTAATCCTTTAGTGGAATCTGAAACTAAGAATTGTATGGAGCTTACATTCAGGCTATGAGAGACAGTTAATATCACAACAGTCCTTTTTGTGTCAAAATAAATGTATTTAATGGACTGGAAATGGCTTTCTGCAGTTAACACACTGAGAGAAAATATACTCATAGAATCAAATATATGCTATATAGGTTTTTGGTGTATGTCCAGCCATGTTTGTAAAAAATTTTCAAATAAGCTTTGGTCCTGTATAAAAGAGAAACCACATTTCTAAATATTAACTTTATACCCTTTCTTTTATGCCTCTGAGTATGAAGGCCCCTGGACTATATAGGTGGTATAATGTATAGGGCTTCCCAGATGGCACTAGTGGTAAGGAAATCTCCCTGCCAATGCAGGAGACATAAGAGGCGCAGGTTTGATTCCTGGGTTGGGAAGATTCCCTGGAGGAGGAAATGGCAACCCGCTCTAGTATTCTTGCCTGGAGAATCTCATGGACAGAGGTGCTTGGCAGGCTACAGTCCATAGGGTCACAAAGAACCAGGCATGACTGAAGTGACTTAGCACACATTTCAAAATTCTTAACTTTATGCCTGTTTCTTTTCTACCTCTGAACATGAAGGCCCCTTGACTGTACAGGTGGTATAAGGTAACTGATGACTGTGTTGTGTACATCATTCCAAACATCAGATGAAAGATGTATACCTGGTAATATTTGACTCATTTTACACCAGTTGCTTATAGAGGAACCTCTGAGTCCCAAAGGGAGTCTGTAAAGGGCGGCTGTATGGAGGGGCAGAAGAGAAGGACCGAAGTGAACAGAACTCTTAAGATGCCCTGTTACATTCTTTTTTTTTTTTTTAAAGATTCATTTATTTATTTATTTTGGGCGGTGGTCGGGTTGGGGAGGGGCAGGAGCGGGCGGGCCACTTCTGTTGGTCTTTCATTTGTCTATTTTCATCCATCTTTGTTCTTTGGCCCGTGTGGGCCTCCCATCGTGGTGGCCTCTGTTGTCGCAGAGCGCCGGCTCTGGGCGCGTGCACTCCAGAGCTCCGGCTCGGTAATTGGACACATCGGTCCAGCCGCTCCGTGGCACGTGGGATCTTCCCAGGCCAGGGATCGAACCGGTGGCCTTTGCATTGCAAGGCGGTGTCCTTACCCACTGGACCACCAGGGAAGCCCTATTACATTCTTAATATACCATACTAGTTCATAACTATACCCAGCAGATTGAAATTATTATACTAAGCAACTCAGGGATGTTTCTTTCTTGACCAAGTATCTCTCAGCAGTAACTGTGGCAGCAGCTGTATAGATAACGATAGTTTCTTCAGCGTAAATGACTTTTCTTTTCTTTTGCCAAATTCTGTTTTGCTGCTTTACTTCAAGTCCCATTATAATTGTCTCCATATATTGGGGCTATGCAAATGAAGAAATAGCTTTGTTTTTAATATTTCTTGAAGTAGATGAACCAGAAATAGGACTTGGAAGATGTCTCTTTTTGCCTAGTTTAGACTGTGGTGGTGATTTCATGTATAATAGGATGTAACTAGGCTTTCTAGGAACTAGGATTACTTTACTGTAAGCAGTGTAAAGACCAGAATTGAGACTAAAGTCATTGCCGCTTCTGCCATCCATGCTGGTTAACGCGCCTTTGTGATGTTTGCAGTCACACCAGCTTTGCACTTTGAAAATTGAGGTCTCTAATTTTTCTTTTTTATTTTAGTTTGTGTAAATGACCAGCAAGCGGTGTGTTACCTGAACCTACAGCATTGAGCTTTGCTTCAGATTTCATTTCCTACAGATTCACAACCATAGTTTTCTATATTCTTTATATCAAGGGAATCACTTGAAGAAACCTGCAAAGCACTGTAATTGTAAAAGTATATTGGAACATTTTTAATTGCATAGATGTAACTTCGTATATGTATAGGTACTCAGTAGGTCTAGTTATATGGCTGATACATGCTAGATACATGCTAGATAGTAAATGAAAGAATTCTACCATATTATCCTATTTGTATTTATAAAATGCAAAAACTTGGATTAAGATGTTATTTCATAATTTACCCTACTTTTTAAATGTGGAATTAGTCTTATGTTTATACAGTAATTCTCAAAGTAATTGAGACATTTTCACCTCAGTCACCATTATTAACTGGTATTTCTTCAAAATATCTTGTATCTGGATTTAACCATAGCAAACTGCACAAAAAGACCTAGTTGTTGCATGGCTTCTTTAGTTAATGAAGATTGCACATGCAGCTCCATAAGGATGATTTAAACTAATAAACTAACTGGATTCAAGGACTTCTGGCTTACTTTTTAGCAAGTAGTTCACTTATGCTTATAATAGCTGGCATTTATTGAATGGAACTTCCCTGGTGGCTCAGTAGTAAAGAATCTGCCAGCCAGTGCAGGAGATGCTAGTTTGACCCCTGGGTCGGGAAGATTACCTGGAGAAGAAAATGCCAATTCACTGCAGTATTCTTGCCTAGGAAATCCCACAGACAGAGGACTCCGGCTGGCTACAGTCCATGGGAACAGAGTGTCAGACATGACTTACGACTAAACAACAACATTTATTGAGTATCTAATGTGTTATACTAAGAACTTTCCTAATATTATCTCATTTAATCTTCACAGCAAACCTTTGGGCTAGGGGTATCCTCATTTTACAGATGAGAAAACTAAAGCTCAGTGGTCTCCAGAACTTGTCTAGGGCACACAGGTCATGAGCAGTCAGGTGACCTAATTCCAGAGCTGGTGTTTTTTGAGGTTTTTCTGTTGTTGAGGTAGGCAAAAGAAGTTTTATTGTGCTTTTCTTTTTGCCTTCTTATTTTGAGGGTAAAATGTTCATAAAATTTGCCATTTTAAACATACCGATCTGTGGCATTGTGTACAGTAACGTGCAGTCATCACCACCATCTTTCTTCAGAGCTTCTCATCTTCCTCAGCTGAAACTCTTATCCATTCTCTCTCCCCACACCCCCTGGTAACTACCATTCCATTCTGTTTCTCTGTGAATTTAACTAGGAACCTCATGTAAGTGACATCATGTACAATATTTCTCCTTTTGTGGCCAAGTTCACTTAGAGCATCTTTAAGACGCATCCATATTGTAGCATGTGTCAAAATCTCCTTCCTTTTAAAGGCTGAATAACATTCCATTGTATGTATTTACCACATTTTGTTTATACAGTAATTCTCAAAGTAATTGAGACATTTTCACCTCAGTCACCATTATTAACTGGTATTTCTTCAAAATATCTTGTATCTGGATTTAACCATAGCAAACTGCACAAAAAGACCTAGTTGTTGCATGGCTTCTTTAGTTAATGAAGATTGCACATGCAGCTCCATAAGGATGATTTAAACTAATAAACTAACTGGATTCAAGGACTTCTGGCTTACTTTTTAGCAAGTAGTTCACTTATGCTTATAATAGCTGGCATTTATTGAATGGAACTTCCCTGGTGGCTCAGTAGTAAAGAATCTGCCAGCCAGTGCAGGAGATGCTAGTTTGACCCCTGGGTCGGGAAGATTACCTGGAGAAGAAAATGCCAATTCACTGCAGTATTCTTGCCTAGGAAATCCCACAGACAGAGGACTCCGGCTGGCTACAGTCCATGGGAACAGAGTGTCAGACATGACTTACGACTAAACAACAACATTTATTGAGTATCTAATGTGTTATACTAAGAACTTTCCTAATATTATCTCACTTAATCTTCACAGCAAACCTTTGGGCTAGGGGTATCCTCATTTTACAGATGAGAAAACTAAAGCTCAGTGGTCTCCAGAACTTGTCTAGGGCACACAGGTCATGAGCAGTCAGGTGACCTAATTCCAGAGCTGGTGTTTTTTGAGGTTTTTCTGTTGTTGAGGTAGGCAAAAGAAGTTTTATTGTGCTTTTCTTTTTGCCTTCTTATTTTGAGGGTAAAATGTTCATAAAATTTGCCATTTTAAACATACCGATCTGTGGCATTGTGTACAGTAACGTGCAGTCATCACCACCATCTTTCTTCAGAGCTTCTCATCTTCCTCAGCTGAAACTCTTATCCATTCTCTCTCCCCACACCCCCTGGTAACTACCATTCCATTCTGTTTCTCTGTGAATTTAACTAGGAACCTCATGTAAGTGACATCATGTACAATATTTCTCCTTTTGTGGCCAAGTTCACTTAGAGCATCTTTAAGACGCATCCATATTGTAGCATGTGTCAAAATCTCCTTCCTTTTAAAGGCTGAATAACATTCCATTGTATGTATTTACCACATTTTGTTTATCAGTTTATCCATCCGTGGATGCTTGGGCTGTTTCCACCTTTTGGCTGTTGTGAACAATGCTGCTGTGAGTATGAGTGTACAAGTTTGGGTATATACACCCAAAGGGAAGTTGCTAGATCATATAGTAATTCTCTGTTTAGTTTTTGGAGGCAGTGCACAATGGCTCCAGTTTCTCCACATCCTCACCAATACTTATTTTTCGGGTTGCTTTTTTCAATATAATAACCATACTAACAGGTGTGAAGTCAAAGCTTGTGTTTTAACTGCTACCATATTCTTCGGGACCAATCAGAATTTTCCCTTCACATAATTTCCCATTCTTAGAGCATCTGTTCTCTTTCTTTGATATAATCAAAATAGAAAATAAGAGAAAATATAATTTTTTATAAATCCTTATATCCCTGAAAGCTAAAACTTCTACTCAGTTCATTCTGATTCACATAAATCTATCATATAATTCTGGCTCTGCCTTCATAAAACACTCAGAACCTCATCACCCCTCACTGCCATCACTGCCACGACTCCAGTCCAAGCTCAGATTTTATCTCCCTCCAAAATCATTGTAAATAGCTTCCTAGCTGCTCTTGTTGCTTCTGTCTTTGTTGCTCTTTTGTTGTTCATTCGCTCAGTCATGTCCAACTCTGTGATCCCACTCTTTAGTCTTTTTCTCAGCCTAGCAGCCAATGCAGTCCTTATAAAATGGATGTCAGACACCACCACTGCTCAGAACTCTACGGTGGCTAAAATCCTGAGCCTTTGCAGTGATGTGCGAGTACCTTTCTCACTGTGCCGTCCCCACAGTGATTCGCTGTTTGTCCTGCTCCAGACACGCTCCTGTCTGAGGCCTCTGCATCGCCTGTTCCTTCGTCCTGGAATGCCTGTTCTCCAGCAGCTATAAGTCCCTTCCCTCAGCTCCTTCATGTCTTTACTCAATTATCATCTTCCTAATAAAGTCTGTTCTGTCTCTGTATTAAAAACTGCCACAATCTTTAATACCCCTGCCCCTCTACTTCCTTGCTCTTTTTTCTTCATGGTACTATCACCTTCTTACATACCATATAATTTATTTATTCATTTAGTCTGTTTTCCCCACTAGAAGATAAACTCCATGAGAGAATTTTTTTAATTTGTTGAGACGTCCCCAAAATAGTGCCTCACATACAGTACGCACTCAGTAAATTTTTGTTGAATAATTTTTTTTGAGTTGTTGAATAAATTTATGTTGGTAAGCCCATTCTCAGCGTTAGGATACCAGTGCAGGCGAGGTCCCTGTCCTCTTCAAGTTCCTCCTCTAGCTGGGGAGGGGGACCAGGGAATGGAAGCCAAGAAAACAGGACATGGTGAATTTCCACTCTGCTTATTGTTTTGTGGGTGGCAGGTATTACGGAGAGTTTTTCCTGGAAAGACATTTTGGATTTCATGTGCACATAATGTCTCCTTCCCGCCTCCCCCGCCAGTGCCCCCTTCTTCCTTGATCTGGGCTCACAGATACTAGGAGCCTTGGTTCTTTTCCTAGAGGAAAAGGATTGCAGATTGTCAGTCCACAACCTGGATTTGGCCCGCAAGTAAGGTTTGCTTCACTTCCCTGATGTTGCACTGGTTATTTGGTTTTATGTTTTTAATTTTTGCTTTACATAGAGCTTCTTAAAGTAATTTAGGCTTCATATCTTTTAGATGAAAATTTAGATTCCTAACATTTTTTGAAAAGGTGAAAGTTCTGATAACATGAGATGTTGTCATGTGGTAACTGACTGATGAAGTTGAGTGACTGGCCCTGACATACCAGGCACAAGCTCCTATGAACTCCTAACATATCTTTTTTGTCCATCTTATCTCCCTTACTCTATGTCGGGACTTGCCTTTATAGCTTGTTAATAACCAGATGCTTTGAGCAAAATTTAATCCACATTTTTAGAGATAGATGTTAACTTTGTTACAGCTGAAGGAACATTTAATAGCTCGTTTTTTAAGTGAAGTAGTATAGTACAATGAATGCTGGCCAAATGTAGCAACAACTTGAAGAGTAAAAGTCTTAATCCTTTTGTCGCCAGGACCATAGCTGCTGTTGTATAATGGCATTATATAATACAAAATTCTTGATGACATATAACACAGAAGAATAAAGATTAGAGTGCTGAGAGTATGGGGGCAGGGAGCAGAGAAAAGGTGGAAAAACTATGATAAACATAGAATTACCCAACAGCATATCTCCCACAGTCAGGAGTACCGTAAGTTAGTATAGTATTTAAAGTGCCTTGAACTCACAGTCTTGGACAAAAAAACCAATCCCAGAATTTCAGTGTTAAGATCCTGAAACCTGGAAAGGTCACACCTCAGACTGTCCTGTTAAGTCTATAAAGGTGGCAAGAATTTGTTCAACCAGAACAGTCTTTTATGAAACCTCAGTCTGTTGCCGTGGTGGTGATCATTTTTGTTTTTTCTTCCTCTGGGCAGGGAAACTGCATGGGATTGGTTGGAAGTGGGGAGCACAAGGGAGGTCAGTGTCTAAGACTGCCTCCCGCTCCCCGCACACTGGCATTTTTTCCCTAAGAGAGACAGAGTCCAGCAACTTGTGCTTGCTGTGGCGCTGTTTACAGTCTCCTGAGTCCCAGGCCAGGGGGTGCTTTCTCAAGGACAAAATGGAAAGCTCAAGTCTCAGAGTGATTGGGGGTTGGAATGTTTCACTGCACATGTGAAGGATGGTACGTTCTTCCTCTCTAACAGTGCATTTCTGGCTGCTGCTTTCATGCTCAGTGAGCAGAGGACTTTATGACTTTCGTAGCTAATTTCACACCAAGCTGTTAAATCATTTTAGCAACAGTGGACTGGAGGTCAGCTTACGGAAAACAGTCGTCATTTCCACTAAGCCTTTAAAAGAACCAAGAAAAGAATCAGACGCGCCCTGCTCCAGGAACCACGGCCTGACTTGGTGTGCTGTGGTGTCCACAGGGCACAGAGCTGACAGTGGATCCTTTTGACAGATTTTTTTCCCCTGAGGCACATGATGGCTGTGCTAACTTTATTATATTCTAAAACTGTGTGGGTCTGATTTTTTGTCACTCTTCCATTGAGCTGTAAGAGAGAAGACTTCTCAAATGAACATGATCTAAATACTTAATACACCTTCCCTTATACATTCTTCTAAGGCCTTATTTCCTTTGTCTGCTTGGGAACTGGCATATGCCATATATTAAGTATCTTATTTTTAAGATTAGTTGTTTTTCTGACTTAACAGGCAGCAGAAGAGAAACCAGTGAAACCATGCCCTGCTGTTACAGGCCCAAGTAGATAACAAATGGGTGGCGGAATTACAGTTTCAGTATGGCACCTGGATACTTCTTAAAAACTCCCTTCTCAGAAGCCCTGTCTGGGTCTTCTTTGTTCTTGACTTTTGGGAAACACGATGACCCCATTTCAGCACTTTTGTTCATGGACACTAACTAGAGGCCTTTTTCTTTTTTTATGAGCACCTGAGGCTTCCTAGGGGGTGCAGTGGTAAAGAATCCACCTGCCAATGCCAGAGATGCAGGTTCGATCCCTGGGTGGGGAAGATTCCCTGGAGTAGGAACTAGCAACCCACTCCGGTAGTTTTTGCCTGAGAAATCCTATGGACACAGGAGCCTGGCGGGTTGCAAAGTCCATGGGGTCACAAAGAGTCAGACACAACTTAGCAGCTGAGCATGCATGAGCACCTGGAACAAGAGAGGGACTGGAGCCACACAATGAGTGTCTCAGGTAGGCTCCATTCCGGTGGTCCTTGGCCTCAGTCTCTACCACAGTCGCCTGGGAAAAAAACATAACTGACTTAGCGGGTTTCAGGTGAGGTCCTGGTTGCGTCTTTAAAGTTTCTCAGGTGATTCCAGTTCACGGCCAAGACTCAGAATCACTGCAAGCCTGTGGGTTTTCAACTGTTTCCCCAGAGTTCCCGCAAGCGCCTTGGTGGCTGCCTGGCCCCCCTTCTGTCTGAGCAGTTCCACTTTCATCTTTTTTATCGTCCGTCCTCTGTGTAGATTTCATTTGTTAAAAGAGGTAAGGGGCTCCACTGCTTGAAGGAAAACAGTTTTTGTAACCAAGACTCTTGACAGAGGTCTTATGCAAGAATGGCAAAATAGATGTTTTAGATCCAGTTTTTGAGAATGGTGAGCACTGAGACCTGCAAGAATTGTATGTCAGGGAGCCTCTGAGGAAGGTAGAAAAAGAAATATTTTTAGTAACAGATTTTAGTACTTAACCCTTGCTCCATATGAGAAAAACCTACCCAAGTAGAAGTCTAAAGCCAGACCAGCAAGCTGGTCACGAGAGGATGTAATTATCACACGTCTTGTTTTTGGCCTGTGTGTTTCCGTTTACACTAGTAACATTGTGTAAAACCCTGCTGTTACAGGCCCAAGTAGATAACAAATGGGTGGCGGAATTACAGTTTCAGTATGGCACCTGGATACTTCTTAAAAACTCCCTTCTCAGAAGCCCTGTCTGGGTCTTCTTTGTTCTTGACTTTTGGGAAACACGATGACCCCATTTCAGCACTTTTGTTCATGGACACTAACTAGAGGCCTTTTTCTTTTTTTATGAGCACCTGAGGCTTCCTAGGGGGTGCAGTGGTAAAGAATCCACCTGCCAATGCCAGAGATGCAGGTTCGATCCCTGGGTGGGGAAGATTCCCTGGAGTAGGAACTAGCAACCCACTCCGGTAGTTTTTGCCTGAGAAATCCTATGGACACAGGAGCCTGGCGGGTTGCAAAGTCCATGGGGTCACAAAGAGTCAGACACAACTTAGCAGCTGAGCATGCATGAGCACCTGGAACAAGAGAGGGACTGGAGCCACACAATGAGTGTCTCAGGTAGGCTCCATTCCGGTGGTCCTTGGCCTCAGTCTCTACCACAGTCGCCTGGGAAAAAAACATAACTGACTTAGCGGGTTTCAGGTGAGGTCCTGGTTGCGTCTTTAAAGTTTCTCAGGTGATTCCAGTTCACGGCCAAGACTCAGAATCACTGCAAGCCTGTGGGTTTTCAACTGTTTCCCCAGAGTTCCCGCAAGCGCCTTGGTGGCTGCCTGGCCCCTCTTCTGTCTGAGCAGTTCCACTTTCATCTTTTTCATACGTCCGTCCTCTGTGTAGATTTCATTTGTTAAAAGAGGTAAGGGGCTCCACTGCTTGAAGGAAAACAGTTTTTGTAACCAAGACTCTTGACAGAGGTCTTATGCAAGAATGGCAAAATAGATGTTTTAGATCCAGTTTTTGAGAATGGTGAGCACTGAGACCTGCAAGAATTGTATGTCAGGGAGCCTCTGAGGAAGGTAGAAAAAGAAATATTTTTAGTAACAGATTTTAGTACTTAACCCTTGCTCCATATGAGAAAAACCTACCCAAGTAGAAGTCTAAAGCCAGACCAGCAAGCTGGTCACGAGAGGATGTAATTATCACAGCCGCGTCTTGTTTTTGGCCTGTGTGTTTTTCCCGTTTACACTAGAACTATACTCCATTTTACCCTAGTCCTCAATACGCCGGATTACTTATACTTAACCAGTTGACTCATCTGCATATCCTTAAGGCCTGGCCCCTAAAAGCATTTGTGTTTGTAAACCTTAGAAAGTAATTTATTGGCAATTTGTTGTTTGCAGGGATATTTCATTTGATCATTAAAAACATTATTACTGTCTGTACTTGGCTGGTACAGAATGATGTAACCAATTGTCTGCTTTTCCAGAAAGACGTTTAAACTACAGATACTTGGCAGTCATTGAAAGAATTATCTTTTATTTCACCTCCTCAAAAAAAAAAAAAAGTACGGTTTTTAACTAAGAGGATAGTTCAGTTTGGTATTAGAACTCCATACAAAGTTTATTCATTTTAGGTACTTTATGAAATCTATTTCCAGAAAGCCAGATGGTATACTTGTCTTTTAGTAGGCTAGATTCCATTCCTTTATTTCATCTAGGTCAGATCAAATCTAATTAAAATTGTTCTTCTGCTTTATCTGTTATTATTTAAACACTCATTGCCTTCTGTGGTCTCACTAATGGACTAATTTCTTGAGATTATAAATTGGCATGCTTTCATTTTCAGATTCCAGCCTCTCTGTCATCATTTTTCCAATTTTTTTTAACATACCTGTTTTATGCTGTATCACAAAATAGGTTTCTCTTTCCCTGAAATCATTTGTTCCCTATATAATTAAGTTGTGCATCCAAGGATATATTTATTTATCCTAACGGCACCAATTAAATTTCTTATTTTTTAAAAAGTAACTATGCCTTCAAAAAAAACCAAAAAGTAAGAAGGTTAACTATCACCCACTTCCCAAAGCAAATTAGTAGGAAAAGTCAATTTTTTAAAAAAATTCCTATAGTAGTTCTAGACCATGAAATTGCTACTGCCAATTTTTTGGCTACTATACTCTTTCTTATTATAACTTTAAATTTGGACCAGAAAAGTATAGAAAGAGCATAATTTGAAAACATACAGCATAACTTTTTTTTCTTTTTGTAGCATTAATCTTATCACTGGTCATTTAGAGGAACCAATGCCAAACCCCATAGATGAAATGACAGAAGAACAAAAAGAATATGAAGCCATGAAACTTGTCAACATGCTTGATAAACTTTCCAGGTATTGTATTCCCATCCATTTTTTGCTTGGTTTCTAAAAATGTTCTATTTCTTTGTCTCTCTTACTGAGAGTTACCATAAAAAAGCCACTCTGGAAGTATTTGGCATGTTTTTAACATTTGATCATTAAAAACATTATTACTGTCTGTACTTGGCTGGTACAGAATGATGTAACCAATTGTCTGCTTTTCCAGAAAGACGTTTAAACTACAGATACTTGGCAGTCATTGAAAGAATTATCTTTTATTTCACCTCCTCAAAAAAAAAAAAAAGTACGGTTTTTAACTAAGAGGATAGTTCAGTTTGGTATTAGAACTCCATACAAAGTTTATTCATTTTAGGTACTTTATGAAATCTATTTCCAGAAAGCCAGATGGTATACTTGTCTTTTAGTAGGCTAGATTCCATTCCTTTATTTCATCTAGGTCAGATCAAATCTAATTAAAATTGTTCTTCTGCTTTATCTGTTATTATTTAAACACTCATTGCCTTCTGTGGTCTCACTAATGGACTAATTTCTTGAGATTATAAATTGGCATGCTTTCATTTTCAGATTCCAGCCTCTCTGTCATCATTTTTCCAATTTTTTTTAACATACCTGTTTTATGCTGTATCACAAAATAGGTTTCTCTTTCCCTGAAATCATTTGTTCCCTATATAATTAAGTTGTGCATCCAAGGATATATTTATTTATCCTAACGGCACCAATTAAATTTCTTATTTTTTAAAAAGTAACTATGCCTTCAAAAAAAACCAAAAAGTAAGAAGGTTAACTATCACCCACTTCCCAAAGCAAATTAGTAGGAAAAGTCAATTTTTTAAAAAAATTCCTATAGTAGTTCTAGACCATGAAATTGCTACTGCCAATTTTTTGGCTACTATACTCTTTCTTATTATAACTTTAAATTTGGACCAGAAAAGTATAGAAAGAGCATAATTTGAAAACATACAGCATAACTTTTTTTTCTTTTTGTAGCATTAATCTTATCACTGGTCATTTAGAGGAACCAATGCCAAACCCCATAGATGAAATGACAGAAGAACAAAAAGAATATGAAGCCATGAAACTTGTCAACATGCTTGATAAACTTTCCAGGTATTGTATTCCCATCCATTTTTTGCTTGGTTTCTAAAAATGTTCTATTTCTTTGTCTCTCTTACTGAGAGTTACCATAAAACAGCCACTCTGGAAACCCAGGCTGATTGGCACAGGCTGGCCCAGGCAGCGCTAGTCAGACCTCTTTCGGCCACCATGGTTCTTCTACGTGTGCCGCTTATGGATGTGCATTCTTAAACATTTCAGCTCTCCCAACTAGGAGAGTAGCTGTTAGGTCACTGTGATATTTAACCAACTAACCTCCCTATCTTCAAAAAGATGCTGTGAATTAGGTTTGATGATTTTGCTGCTTCTTGTATTTTTTTGTTTTAGTCTGTTTTGGTTTTTGTTCCAAATCATGATGCTTTTTTTCCCCCATTTTTGATGTGCAAGTTTGCAATTCTTTCTTTTTGGATTGCTGCTGAAACCAAGACTTCTAAAATGTCATGCACTGACTAGGAAAAAGTGAAAAGGAATAGCTCAAATGAAGGATTTTCTGAAAGCAAGCACTTAAGTATTAATTAGGGACTCTAAAAACAATCTCCCCTTCCCTTCTTGCTTCACACCTCCTTCGCCTTCCAAAATAGCCAGTTTTGAAAAATAATTGCACCAAATATATACTAATAAATAGTTATCTTGAAGGAGTTATTAGATAGTATTAATTCCTTTCACACTTGCCTAAATTGCTCTAATTTCTAGTCATACATTGAGTCACTGTCTCCTTTAAGCTATCTTGAGTGAGTGCTTCTGTGTGTTGGTGGCAGTTGCCACCAGAAGGTGAATTTCTTCTGGTCATCTCCTTTTCATTGCTCTATACCTTTCTAGTCATACATTGAGGTCACTTCTAAGCTCTGTGGTTGGGTGCTACTGCCAATTTTTGGCTACTATACTCTTTCTTATTATAACTTTAAATTTGGACCAGAAAAGTATAGAAAGAGCATAATTTGAAAACATACAGCATAACTTTTTTTTCTTTTTGTAGCATTAATCTTATCACTGGTCATTTAGAGGAACCAATGCCAAACCCCATAGATGAAATGACAGAAGAACAAAAAGAATATGAAGCCATGAAACTTGTCAACATGCTTGATAAACTTTCCAGGTATTGTATTCCCATCCATTTTTTGCTTGGTTTCTAAAAATGTTCTATTTCTTTGTCTCTCTTACTGAGAGTTACCATAAAACAGCCACTCTGGAAACCCAGGCTGATTGGCACAGGCTGGCCCAGGCAGCGCTAGTCAGACCTCTTTCGGCCACCATGGTTCTTCTACGTGTGCCGCTTATGGATGTGCATTCTTAAACATTTCAGCTCTCCCAACTAGGAGAGTAGCTGTTAGGTCACTGTGATATTTAACCAACTAACCTCCCTATCTTCAAAAAGATGCTGTGAATTAGGTTTGATGATTTTGCTGCTTCTTGTATTTTTTTGTTTTAGTCTGTTTTGGTTTTGTTCCAAATCATGATGCTTTTTTTCCCCCATTTTTGATGTGCAAGTTTGCAATTCTTTCTTTTTGGATTGCTGCTGAAACCAAGACTTCTAAAATGTCATGCACTGACTAGGAAAAAGTGAAAAGGAATAGCTCAAATGAAGGATTTTCTGAAAGCAAGCACTTAAGTATTAATTAGGGACTCTAAAAACAATCTCCCCTTCCCTTCTTGCTTCACACCTCCTTCGCCTTCCAAAATAGCCAGTTTTGAAAAATAATTGCACCAAATATATACTAATAAATAGTTATCTTGAAGGAGTTATTAGATAGTATTAATTCCTTTCACACTTGCCTAAATTGCTCTAATTTCTAGTCATACATTGAGTCACTGTCTCCTTTAAGCTATCTTGAGTGAGTGCTTCTGTGTGTTGGTGGCAGTTGCCACCAGAAGGTGAATTTCTTCTGGTCATCTCCTTTTTCACTATAGCTCTGCAAAGGCTCATATCCTTCAGTCAAGAGAAGTAGTAACTGGAATGGTAACGCCAGAAAGCCATCCATTAAAGGGAAAGGTATAATAAAGAAGCAGAGGCTAAGAGCACAGCAGGAGGCTTAGAGCAGAAATGTTCAGACTGCAAGAGGCTGGCATGGGCAGTGTGGCAAGTTGGGATATTTAGACCCTCTGCAGAGTCTTGATTTTTCAAATGATACTGGTAATGTGGTAGACTTAAACAGAAGTAAGTAGCTTCATTATCTTCAAAGATAGTGTGACTAGAATTTAGTTGTCTTCTAGCTAGTCCTTTTAAATTTCTGTCATTTTCCCAAGGGTAGAGTTTACAGCTAACTAACTAACCATGCTCATTGTTATCTCTTTGCATATGACATTCTTCACACCTTTGTGTAGAATATACATGTCTCTGCCCTGAATGAATTTACAGTAAAGGAGAAGATATTGATAGAGCAAGTCTATAGGAGACAGAGAAACAAGTTCTCAATGAACAAATAAAAATAACATTTGTACTTCCAAAAGGATGTGGCAAGTGAAACACAGTGGTGTAAATACAGCAGTTATGGTAAGAACCAACAGAGTCCATCTGGTCGAAGATGGAGGGAGAAATGTTAACAAGGACCTGAATGGAGTATACTAGTGTGGAGATAGTGAACTGGTTAGGTTGAATAAATATCATTTTTCTTAAACTGCATTTCAATAATATGAGTTCTTAAAAGATTAGAACAGATGCTATCCAACTGGCCCATTGGCCATGGATGAATAAACACCCAACTGATTCCCAGCTCAATCTGAAGGTAACACTGATTTTTGCATGTATAAAGCAGAGCAGATATGCCTTGTGTTGGCTTTGATGGGATGAATTTTGCCATCCAAGTTGAAACTAAGGCAATTTTGTCCAAAATAACCTAGGCTTTTTCCATGACTGTGGTGGCTTTTTACATTGTCCTCCTTTATGTGCCTTCTAACATTGGCTCTCACTAATAACAGTCAATGACAGAACTGGATGGAGATCAGCAGTGGGCATTCCAGAGCAGGAATGCAAAGAATGAAACCATTCTTTATGCGTCTTACATGTTCGTCCTAAGTTTCTTCTCTCTTTTCACTGTTGTTTTTGGTTTGTTTTTTGAGGTTAAAAAAAGAGGCCATAAAACCAAAGTAGATGAAATTCAGGGAACATTTATTAAGCAGGTACTCTGTACAAGGATGGTGAGGGAGATTCAGAGGTGAATGTGGTCGTCTCTGCCTTTGGAAAACTCACATTTTAGTGTGGGATATGGCTGTAATCAATTCTAGAATACAGGGTAGAAGGAAGTAATGACAAAGTAAAGTCTGTGTTGAACTGTGAGCACCAAGGAAAAGGAGCAGTTCATTCTGTTGTGGTGAATCAGGGACTGTGATGCAGGGAAGGTAACATCTGTGCTGATCCTTAAAGTTTAAGAGGTATTGAATTGACAAATGAGAAATGACTATTCATTCCAGGTAGAAGGAAACTTACTCTTGTTAATAAGATAAATCTTTGTTATCACATACTACATATTTCTTCCAAAGAGCTCAGGTTATTTTATCATGATCTGATTAATATGTTATCAGATTTATCATTAGGGGAAAGCAAGGCCCAAAGAATTGTCCCATACTTTTCCAAGCTAATGACTGGTGAAAATCCATTTCCTTTCACAGTTTAGAACACACTTTCACATACACTGTCTTTCCAGCTACAGTAAGGCTAAGAACTTCATTTTCCAGAACTCAGTACTTTTGCTGTGTCCGCTGTGCTACTGTGTCTGTCTGTTAGAGTCAGTGTTTGCCAGAACGTTTCCTCCCTACATCATCCTCTTCAGCAGTGTGCTATTGGTTAGTTCCTTCAGCTGTCACTCTGCGGACGTCCTGCATCCCAGCAAGTCTTCCTGTGCTAAGAGTGTGCTGTAGCTTTGTCTGGTTAACTTTCCTTTCCAAAAATGAAGTCATTTTCTCCTGGGTCTGATTTGAAAGGCGTGCGAGTAAAGGATAGGGTTAAGAGGTGATGTGGCCAATGAATGGACACTAGACACTCCCTTTTTTCCATCCATAGGAGAGCAGATGTGAAGGACCTGCACCAGGATGGTGGTTAGCAACAGTGGCCCGTGCCAAAGCACTTACCAAAGTGATGACTAAGGTTGGATGAAACCATTCTTTATCGTCTTACATGTTCGTCCTAAGTTTCTTCTCTCTTTTCACTGTTGTTTGGTTTGTTTTTTGAGGTTAAAAAAAGAGGCCATAAAACCAAAGTAGATGAAATTCAGGGAACATTTATTAAGCAGGTACTCTGTACAAGGATGGTGAGGGAGATTCAGAGGTGAATGTGGTCGTCTCTGCCTTTGGAAAACTCACATTTTAGTGTGGGATATGGCTGTAATCAATTCTAGAATACAGGGTAGAAGGAAGTAATGACAAAGTAAAGTCTGTGTTGAACTGTGAGCACCAAGGAAAAGGAGCAGTTCATTCTGTTGTGGTGAATCAGGGACTGTGATGCAGGGAAGGTAACATCTGTGCTGATCCTTAAAGTTTAAGAGGTATTGAATTGACAAATGAGAAATGACTATTCATTCCAGGTAGAAGGAAACTTACTCTTGTTAATAAGATAAATCTTTGTTATCACATACTACATATTTCTTCCAAAGAGCTCAGGTTATTTTATCATGATCTGATTAATATGTTATCAGATTTATCATTAGGGGAAAGCAAGGCCCAAAGAATTGTCCCATACTTTTCCAAGCTAATGACTGGTGAAAATCCATTTCCTTTCACAGTTTAGAACACACTTTCACATACACTGTCTTTCCAGCTACAGTAAGGCTAAGAACTTCATTTTCCAGAACTCAGTACTTTTGCTGTGTCCGCTGTGCTACTGTGTCTGTCTGTTAGAGTCAGTGTTTGCCAGAACGTTTCCTCCCTACATCATCCTCTTCAGCAGTGTGCTATTGGTTAGTTCCTTCAGCTGTCACTCTGCGGACGTCCTGCATCCCAGCAAGTCTTCCTGTGCTAAGAGTGTGCTGTAGCTTTGTCTGGTTAACTTTCCTTTCCAAAAATGAAGTCATTTTCTCCTGGGTCTGATTTGAAAGGCGTGCGAGTAAAGGATAGGGTTAAGAGGTGATGTGGCCAATGAATGGACACTAGACACTCCCTTTTTTCCATCCATAGGAGAGCAGATGTGAAGGACCTGCACCAGGATGGTGGTTAGCAACAGTGGCCCGTGCCAAAGCACTTACCAAAGTGATGACTAAGGTTGGTCATGCCAAGTACTCTTACTGAGGCTGGTGTAGGGTACAGATGTTATTTACCACCAAAACTGTAAAACTACCAAGGCCGAAATTTAAATTACATTTCCATTTTGCCTCCATGCTGGACATAGCCACTGTCTCAGGTTGCTCACCACCTTAGCAGCTCTATCTCAGCTAGATTTGTAAGGACTCTGGAGAGATTTGAACACACACTTTGTTCCCATTGAATACCAACTAACAGTGGTATTCCCGGGAATTTTTTTTTTTTAGTATAAGGATTGTATTTGTGACAGATGCAGTTAAGGGGATTGACAGTGGGCCTGGAGGTCTTAAAAATTTGAGAATAATCTGAACCCTGTAAATCCCATCATGTCTAGCTAGTACAGTGCTTTGTACCCTGTGCTTTCCCCAGTGTTTGATGAAGTGTCAAAGCTGATCCACAAATCAAAGGTTAATTTCTTGCCCAATAAAATAGCCTACATAATTTAAAGACTTTAAAGTATACTTTTATCAGTTCCATCACTTGGCCAGATGTCATACAATTCAGATCTGGAAGGGAATTCTATAAGGTACTTTGGCCCATGAGTGACTAATTTAAATAATGGGGTACCTAATTTCTTTAATATAGGGTGATAATTGTAATATTTATCAAACATAAAACATTAAAGCCTGAGGCATGAGATTATAGAAAGCTTCATTTGACATTTTTAACGTGAGAACAGAAGTGGGAAAGAGGATGAAATCTGCCTGCCTCTCCACCTCCTCTTTCCTTTTTTTGAATTGGAAAAAAAAAAAGCCCCTGCAATTTAGGCGGGAGATTAGATTGGGGATTGTATGTGGTTAAGCAAGTCCAGTGTAGCTAATACAATTGCATTCACCTTAGCTACAGCATACAACTTGCATATCACAGGACAGCCTCTTCCACAAGAGGGGAGAGAGGATTGACTAGCTTAAGCTTAAACTAACCAAGGGAAGTAGTATTTCAAGTTTCAGTTTTGTTTTGACTTTTCTAATCCCCTTTAGTTTCTTAATTGGAACAGGACTGATTAATCTTCTAAACTCTACCCTAACCCCATCATGGTTTAACAGGGTACATTGCCTTTTTGCTTATAAATTATATCATATTCTTCTAAAGTTTATATTTATATAAAAATTATTTTCCCCTTTCTTCCCTTTCTTATCTACTCCTTGTCTAATATATATTTTGCCAGCCATTGTGTACTATCGGTAGAACATGGCTTTCTTAATAAATGCAAGTGCCAAATATAGAAATAGTTTTCCTTTAATGTCCAAAGATTATTTTTAAACTTACTGAAGCGGGTACAGGTATTTATGACTGAAAGTTAATAACTACATAATTTTTTCCTTATAACTAAATACTTGACTCTACTTACAAAAGTAACATCTGTGATTACTCCCACCTTGATGAGTTGATCAAGGAAATGCTATTTAAGTACGTTTCAGAAATATGATCTAGTTTTTATAGCATTATAAGATCTGTTGTGGGTATGCAAGTGTAATGATCTTCATTGTTTACATCAGAAAATCCTTTAGATCTGCACTGTCCAATATGGTAACCACTAACCATATACAACTATGGCTAGTTGAATTGGGATGTCCTCTAAGCGTTAAAAGGCTCAGACTTTCAAAGACTCCAAATAAAAAGAGAATGTAAAATATCTCAATTGTTTAAGATGAATATATGTTGAAATCGTATTTTTTATATATTGGGTTAAACAAATTATTTTAAAATTAATCTTGCCTATCTCTTCTCACTTTTTCAATGTGGCTGCTAGAACATTTAAGATTACATATATGGCTTACATTATGTTTCTATTAGACAGCACTTTTCTACATCATTAAAAACATACTGCAAGTTGCTTAGAAGCTTAAAGGAACTTGGATCCAGTTAAACCAATCTGTCCTTACAGTGGTAGGGAGGGGAGGAATCATTTGAGAAATTTGATATTGTGTGTCTTTAGGTTAAAGAAGACCCACTGGCTAAACACCTCTAAGTAGGGTGTCATGCAGCCTCTGTATTGCCTATTAGTAATCACAGTCCTTTAACTCTGTAGTAGGAATTCCTGCTTTGAGCTCTTGGCTTTAGCACTAGCTGAAATGACTTCTGTTTATTAGAGAAACATCAAATAAGAAAAATCTCCATTGGCTATAGTCACCCTCCTCCTCTAAGTCTAATTGAGAAGAGCACGTAAGAACTTCCATTTCTACTGTTTTATTCAACACTGCCAGTTGGCATACTGACCCCTTAGTAAAAATTTATTTTGCTACTTTCAGACAGCAAGATAGAAAGGACTGTGGATAAATTACCAGGAAATCATGCAGCCAATCAATTTCACTTAGGGGTAAAACAGTTTCATTTTCCTAGCACTATCCCTAACCTCTTTATCTGTATTTCTTAACTGTGCTCCGTAATGTGAAGTGGATAGCTCATTTTTAGAGGCTTTGCATGTGATCTCCTAACAGAAATGAGAATAAAAGACTAATATTTTATATAGTGCTTTGAAGTTTTAAAACAGTCCTATGAATTAGATAGGGCAAGAGATATTTTATTGAGGAGTAAATGGGGCCAGTGATGAAGTGTCTGAACCAAGATCAGGCATCTCATTAATGACACCATCAGGATTTGGCTCTTAGTCTTCAGACTGCAGGTCTTACGTTATTTTGAAAAATTACCAACATGCAGCTCTCAAATTTGTCAGTCTGATTATTTTTACTAAGATAATCTAAATTTTAAATAGATTCAAAGCACAAATAAAGATAGTAAGCCTATTTGCCTGAGGAGAAAAGTAAGATTTGGAAGCCATGCTTTTTCATTCCATAATTGAGATTTTTCTCAATATCATCAGATCCTAAGTAGTTTATATATATTTATATATAGAAAGATATATGCACACATATATAATATATATATAAACCAGCTTCATACGAAGGAAGCCAGTATAACTGCTATGATTTTATATTAATATAAAGTCTTTGAATTATTTTGAAAAGAAAAATTTAGGTATTCTGACAGATTCTTATATTCCAAGTAATCATATGAAGAAAATTAACTTTAGAAAGGCTTCCCTACTTACCGGGCTGTTCCCTGTTTAGACGCTCCCAAAGTGGAGAAGGCCGTGGTGTAGACAGCATACCACACCCATTTGTCTTGGGAGTAGTATTTTGACGTTATGTATTTTAACTTCCCAACTATACCCAATCCCAAAGCATGATGGTGAGGCTAAGTGAAGGATCTCAGAAATGTTTTGGAAAAGTGGAGCTTGAAGACCTCAAATTTGAGAAGAGGCACGTAAGAACTTCCATTTCTACTGTTTTATTCAACACTGCCAGTTGGCATACTGACCCCTTAGTAAAAATTTATTTTGCTACTTTCAGACAGCAAGATAGAAAGGACTGTGGATAAATTACCAGGAAATCATGCAGCCAATCAATTTCACTTAGGGGTAAAACAGTTTCATTTTCCTAGCACTATCCCTAACCTCTTTATCTGTATTTCTTAACTGTGCTCCGTAATGTGAAGTGGATAGCTCATTTTTAGAGGCTTTGCATGTGATCTCCTAACAGAAATGAGAATAAAAGACTAATATTTTATATAGTGCTTTGAAGTTTTAAAACAGTCCTATGAATTAGATAGGGCAAGAGATATTTTATTGAGGAGTAAATGGGGCCAGTGATGAAGTGTCTGAACCAAGATCAGGCATCTCATTAATGACACCATCAGGATTTGGCTCTTAGTCTTCAGACTGCAGGTCTTACGTTATTTTGAAAAATTACCAACATGCAGCTCTCAAATTTGTCAGTCTGATTATTTTTACTAAGATAATCTAAATTTTAAATAGATTCAAAGCACAAATAAAGATAGTAAGCCTATTTGCCTGAGGAGAAAAGTAAGATTTGGAAGCCATGCTTTTTCATTCCATAATTGAGATTTTTCTCAATATCATCAGATCCTAAGTAGTTTATATATATTTATATATAGAAAGATATATGCACACATATATAATATATATATAAACCAGCTTCATACGAAGGAAGCCAGTATAACTGCTATGATTTTATATTAATATAAAGTCTTTGAATTATTTTGAAAAGAGAAAAATTTAGGTATTCTGACAGATTCTTATATTCCAAGTAATCATATGAAGAAAATTAACTTTAGAAAGGCTTCCCTACTTACCGGGCTGTTCCCTGTTTAGACGCTCCCAAAGTGGAGAAGGCCGTGGTGTAGACAGCATACCACACCCATTTGTCTTGGGAGTAGTATTTTGACGTTATGTATTTTAACTTCCCAACTATACCCAATCCCAAAGCATGATGGTGAGGCTAAGTGAAGGATCTCAGAAATGTTTTGGAAAAGTGGAGCTTGAAGACCTCAAATTTGGTGTAGAAAAGCCACCGCAGCTCTCCTACCTACAGGTTAGTGGCTTAGTGAAATATCATTATAACTAGTTAACACTAGAAACCCGTTAAATGAAAGATTATAATGAAAGTTAAAGGATCAGCAAAGGACATTCTTTGATAGTATATAACTTAACATGTTTACCACTGCCAAAAGTTGAAGTAATTTCTTGCGGAAAAAAACATTTAAAACACTTTAGAATATCACAGGTTTTGAGGAAATCCATTGTACTTGTGGATTATGGACTGTTCCATTGATGCCGAAATCTTGAAATCGGATGCACTCTCCGACTGAGAACTACAGCAGAGATTACAGAGCTTCCTTCTGCGGGCTCTCACAGGCTCCATTACAGCAGGCATTTTTGGAAAAGCTCTGTTAATTAAAATGCTTTATTTATATACTAATTTTCATCCTATCTTCCAAATGTGAAAGGGAATTAAATATGAAATGGCTAATTTTAAATGTCAGGGTTCTTTTTTTTCCAAGCCAACCTTACATTAAGAACAGGAATCCCTGTGCCAAAGAAATGGTTCCCAATTATCCCATCCTGGGTTTTGTTATACATTGTACAGAAGTCAACAAAACAAGTATGTAACAGAACCTGCCTAAATAGCAGCCACCCTCATTAAAATCAGAATTAATCAGGGGGTGATTGAAGGCAGCAATGCTTCATAGGTTCCCCGTTTTTCTTCTTTTCTAATCATAGAACAAAATACGTTACATAAAAGGACCGGAACTATTATGCAGTGCTCAATTAGAGGGAGGTGAGTAGGTCTCTAACGTGCTGTTTTAAAATTTTTTTATACAGACCCTGTCATTAATTGCAAGTAATCATATGAAGAAAATTAACCTTAAAAAGGCTTCCCTACTTACCGGGCTGTTCCCTGTTTAGACGCTCCCAAAGTGGAGAAGGCCGTGGTGTAGACAGCATACCACACCCATTTGTCTTGGGAGTAGTATTTTGACGTTATGTATTTTAACTTCCCAACTATACCCAATCCCAAAGCATGATGGTGAGGCTAAGTGAAGGATCTCAGAAATGTTTTGGAAAAGTGGAGCTTGAAGACCTCAAATTTGGTGTAGAAAAGCCACCGCAGCTCTCCTACCTACAGGTTAGTGGCTTAGTGAAATATCATTATAACTAGTTAACACTAGAAACCCGTTAAATGAAAGATTATAATGAAAGTTAAAGGATCAGCAAAGGACATTCTTTGATAGTATATAACTTAACATGTTTACCACTGCCAAAAGTTGAAGTAATTTCTTGCGGAAAAAAACATTTAAAACACTTTAGAATATCACAGGTTTTGAGGAAATCCATTGTACTTGTGGATTATGGACTGTTCCATTGATCCCGAAATCTTGAAATCGGATGCACTCTCCGACTGAGAACTACAGCAGAGATTACAGAGCTTCCTTCTGCGGGCTCTCACAGGCTCCATTACAGCAGGCATTTTTGGAAAAGCTCTGTTAATTAAAATGCTTTATTTATATACTAATTTTCATCCTATCTTCCAAATGTGAAAGGGAATTAAATATGAAATGGCTAATTTTAAATGTCAGGGTTCTTTTTTTTCCAAGCCAACCTTACATTAAGAACAGGAATCCCTGTGCCAAAGAAATGGTTCCCAATTATCCCATCCTGGGTTTTGTTATACATTGTACAGAAGTCAACAAAACAAGTATGTAACAGAACCTGCCTAAATAGCAGCCACCCTCATTAAAATCAGAATTAATCAGGGGGTGATTGAAGGCAGCAATGCTTCATAGGTTCCCCGTTTTTCTTCTTTTCTAATCATAGAACAAAATACGTTACATAAAAGGACCGGAACTATTATGCAGTGCTCAATTAGAGGGAGGTGAGTAGGTCTCTAACGTGCTGTTTTATCAAAAGAGCAGACTGGTGTTTGCATGACTGTTGTTTCATTACAGACCCTGTCATTAATTCCATGTGTCAATACTGCCCTGTAGTACACAGAGCAGACAAGAAAGAAGAGCCCTTGAAAACAAGGGAATGATTTTTGAGTCGTTATCAAGCTAAGTGGCAAGCGGGAAGCTGAAACTCGTATAGGTAAATTCGAAGGGACTCTTGGGAGACCTGAAAGTGGGAAACAAGAATGCATTTACCAACTGCTTAATTATGTCCTGTTTTTCAACAAGTACACTTGAATTGAATGCTTTGTTTGTACTGCACAAAAAATGTGTGCTTTGGGCAAGAGTATTCTCTTGTTTCCAGGTCAAGTAAGGTGTTTTATACACATACACATCTGGCCTATTCTAGAATGTGCTATTGGGTGTGTTAGTATCTGAGCCCCAATATTGCACTGTCATTTTTGGGGGAAAGAGTTACATAGAAACTAGAAGTGGAACCTTCTCTAAGGTCCTGAGAGGTTGTATAAGCCCAGGCATCCCAGAGGACCGTACTTAACAGGGAAATGGTGGCTCAGGAAAATGCGGAACTATATCTGGGGTAAAAAAGACAGACTATAAAGCTTTAAACATGGTATAAATTCCATAATCTCCCATCCCTAAATCTTTAAGAAAGTACTTTTTGGTTTCCATTAGCAGTCCTAAGGGTTAGGCTGGGGCAAAATAAGGTTTCCTTTCTTGGGGCGTGCTTTATCTGTGTCCTCGTGCCTGGCCAAGCCCTTATAGATTATGGTTCCTTATCGTTTAGTAAGATCAAATTTCTAAATGATGTTTCGTTCCAGTTGAACATTCTTGGAGGCTTATCTCTTCCCTGGCCAGATGCCTGATCAGATGAGAAGCCCGCCATGATACTGTCACAGTGCCTAGAATGGGCTCTTTATCCAGTAGACATCACTGTACTTTTTGATGATAACAAGGGCAGTCTTAACTTGTGTTAAGGCCTGTGTATAGCATTGAAGGTAAGTATAAAGGAGGTATTGCTATGTGAATATCTTAACCCTGTTTGTAATGTACTTTAACAAAAGGGCATCTATGTGTATTATTGGGGGAACTCGTGCTGTTTTATCAAAAGAGCAGACTGGTGTTTGCATGACTGTTGTTTCATTACAGACCCTGTCATTAATTCCATGTGTCAATACTGCCCTGTAGTACACAGAGCAGACAAGAAAGAAGAGCCCTTGAAAACAAGGGAATGATTTTTGAGTCGTTATCAAGCTAAGTGGCAAGCGGGAAGCTGAAACTCGTATAGGTAAATTCGAAGGGACTCTTGGGAGACCTGAAAGTGGGAAACAAGAATGCATTTACCAACTGCTTAATTATGTCCTGTTTTTCAACAAGTACACTTGAATTGAATGCTTTGTTTGTACTGCACAAAAAATGTGTGCTTTGGGCAAGAGTATTCTCTTGTTTCCAGGTCAAGTAAGGTGTTTTATACACATACACATCTGGCCTATTCTAGAATGTGCTATTGGGTGTGTTAGTATCTGAGCCCCAATATTGCACTGTCATTTTTGGGGGAAAGAGTTACATAGAAACTAGAAGTGGAACCTTCTCTAAGGTCCTGAGAGGTTGTATAAGCCCAGGCATCCCAGAGGACCGTACTTAACAGGGAAATGGTGGCTCAGGAAAATGCGGAACTATATCTGGGGTAAAAAAGACAGACTATAAAGCTTTAAACATGGTATAAATTCCATAATCTCCCATCCCTAAATCTTTAAGAAAGTACTTTTTGGTTTCCATTAGCAGTCCTAAGGGTTAGGCTGGGGCAAAATAAGGTTTCCTTTCTTGGACGTGCTTTATCTGTGTCCTCGTGCCTGGCCAAGCCCTTATAGATTATGGTTCCTTATCGTTTAGTAAGATCAAATTTCTAAATGATGTTTCGTTCCAGTTGAACATTCTTGGAGGCTTATCTCTTCCCTGGCCAGATGCCTGATCAGATGAGAAGCCCGCCATGATACTGTCACAGTGCCTAGAATGGGCTCTTTATCCAGTAGACATCACTGTACTTTTTGATGATAACAAGGGCAGTCTTAACTTGTGTTAAGGCCTGTGTATAGCATTGAAGGTAAGTATAAAGGAGTTATTGCTATGTGAATATCTTAACCCTGATGCACATTTCAGTATATAGTATCTTCGTTTAACCATAATCTATGTATCTGACACCTAGTCATCCTTTTTAGATGGGACCTTCATAATTTAGGGCCAGTGACTCTTCATGAAATGGCCTATTTATTGAGGGCCATGATTTAATTTAGATCCGTCCTTGTACCATTTGCCATTGCTTTGATTTCTTTTTGGAATCATTCTAATCATTTGCTGGTAGCTGTGCAGAAAGGACTTGTGGTCTTGGTGTATGTCGATTGGGTAGGATGTTGTGTGTGACTCTTGGGTTGAGAAGATCTTGATTAGAAACAGCAGCTTTCTAAGTAGATCATAATTATTTAGTAACCTAATATTTAGAGTCTTGAAATTAGAATAGAATCTTAGGGATCATCTTGTCCAACCCCTTCATTTTATAGATGGGGAGACTTGAGCCCAGAGAAGGGAATGACTTGCCCAAGGACACCTAGCACATTCGTGGAAACTCTCTAGACCCGCTGGCGCCCCATATGTAAGCAGCTGGGTCTACATGAATCAGTGGTTGGAAATTCCAGGCTGTATGGTACAAAGAGGGCCTTGATTGCTGGACTGACAGAATGTCTGACAACATTGACTCATTGGGGAAATAATTGCAGTTAAAACAGTATGAGGCTGATTCATGGCAAAAGGTTCTCTACCATTGTCCATTTATGCTGTGACCCATGTATTATGTTTTCAGTAAAACTTTACTGAGTACCTACTATGTGCCCATCCTGTACTGGATACTGCAGATCACAGCCAGAGAAGACATGGATTCTCAATGTAGTCTTCCGTGAGAATGAGAAATCCCTGGAAAGATTATGGTTCCTTATCGTTAGTAAGATCAAATTTCTAAATGATGTTTCGTTCCAGTTGAACATTCTTGGAGGCTTATCTCTTCCCTGGCCAGATGCCTGATCAGATGAGAAGCCGCCATGATACTGTCACAGTGCCTAGAATGGGCTCTTTATCCAGTAGACATCACTGTACTTTTTGATGATAACAAGGGCAGTCTTAACTTGTGTTAAGGCCTGTGTATAGCATTGAAGGTAAGTATAAAGGAGTTATTGCTATGTGAATATCTTAACCCTGATGCACATTTCAGTATATAGTATCTTCGTTTAACCATAATCTATGTATCTGACACCTAGTCATCCTTTTTAGATGGGACCTTCATAATTTAGGGCCAGTGACTCTTCATGAAATGGCCTATTTATTGAGGGCCATGATTTAATTTAGATCCGTCCTTGTACCATTTGCCATTGCTTTGATTTCTTTTTGGAATCATTCTAATCATTTGCTGGTAGCTGTGCAGAAAGGACTTGTGGTCTTGGTGTATGTCGATTGGGTAGGATGTTGTGTGTGACTCTTGGGTTGAGAAGATCTTGATTAGAAACAGCAGCTTTCTAAGTAGATCATAATTATTTAGTAACCTAATATTTAGAGTCTTGAAATTAGAATAGAATCTTAGGGATCATCTTGTCCAACCCCTTCATTTTATAGATGGGGAGACTTGAGCCCAGAGAAGGGAATGACTTGCCCAAGGACACCTAGCACATTCGTGGAAACTCTCTAGACCCGCTGGCGCCCCATATGTAAGCAGCTGGGTCTACATGAATCAGTGGTTGGAAATTCCAGGCTGTATGGTACAAAGAGGGCCTTGATTGCTGGACTGACAGAATGTCTGACAACATTGACTCATTGGGGAAATAATTGCAGTTAAAACAGTATGAGGCTGATTCATGGCAAAAGGTTCTCTACCATTGTCCATTTATGCTGTGACCCATGTATTATGTTTTCAGTAAAACTTTACTGAGTACCTACTATGTGCCCATCCTGTACTGGATACTGCAGATCACAGCCAGAGAAGACATGGACTTGTCCTCAAGTTGCTCATAGTCTTCCGTAGAGAATGAGAAATCCCTGGAAAGCATGATGCAGAATTTCCTATAGAATGCTAATACTTATCCTAACTATAAATCCTGGTGATGAAAGTGGCGCTTTTCTCTTGGCCAGGATTTGTTTATTAGGAGTCCCATAAAACACTATTATATCCTTCCTTTCTGTGAAAATACAAGATAACACCAGCTGCAGCTAAATTGAGTTCATAAACACTTACTGAAGATCTGCCATCTGCAAGGCACTGTGCTAGACACATAGGGATATGAAAAGGAATACAGCATAGAATATTTTCTTTTTAATGGTCAAAGCAATATTGCTATATAGCTTTCAACCTTTGTGATAAGAATTATTTTTAGTAAATATTCTTAAAAATGTTGGGACCCTTAAAAGAGAAGATAAAAATACTTCTGTACTGTAATCCAGACTCGTCAGCCCAGGATTTTAAAGTCTTCATCCGAATCCGTTTTCGTACCCCGTCTCTGTTTTGAGCTTTCTTTTTCCTTTACCTTAGCTGAGTCAGCCTGCTTGCCAGCCCCTGCACACCACTAACTCTTGCTTCTGTGCCTTTGCTTGACTAATCTTCTGCTTCTCGGATGCCTCTCTCCCCATGAATCCATGTCCATCACTGCCATTAGTCTGGCCCTGAGTCCATCTCCTGCCAGGAGCCTGTGATCAGTATCCCCATCTCCTCTGTGTCCCTCCCATGTGTACATAGCCCACAACTGGTGAAATAACAGTTCCGTGGTATTCATGGATGCTTCCCATTCGTTGTCCACATCTTGCTGATCTAGATACAACAGGTCTCATTAAATGAAACAGTCTATGACCAGGTCATTTACCAGACCTCTTAGGAGTAAGTTTCTGTATCAAAGACTTCACTTTGGTATTTGTGGGCTGTTATATGATAGAGAGGACGATCAGAATCATTAGGACGGGAGTCAAAAAGTAAGCCTCGGGGTCCGTAAGAACTTCTTCCACTCCCAGACGCCTTTAAATAAAGTTCAAGTACAGGAAGGGTGTATTGAACTGCAGGCTAGGGAGAGCGGGGCTCCGCCTGTGATCATCGCAAGCCTGTTGACCTGCTGCTCTGTAATGCCTTTCATAGTGCTTACTGTGTGTGTGTTTACCTTCTGAACTGACTAAAGCTTCTTGAGGACAGGGACCATGTCTTTTATTTGCTTCTGCATATTCTTCCCCCACTTACTCCCAAAGAGTGCCCAAACAATCTTGTGGAAACCTTCCTTCCATAAGCACTTAAAGGGCAGGAAATGCACCTCATGGGTTCTAACTACATTCCAGCCATTGCACTGTGTACTTCCTATGTATAATGACCTTTCGCCCTCATGACACCTCAGTGAAGTGGGTATTCCTTATCCCAGCTCTACAGATAAGGAAATGGAGGTTCACAGAGTTCAAGGTCTTACTGCTGTAGAACCTAGGTTTCATTCCAAAACCTGTATATTCCTTTCACTATACCACAATAATAATAACAACTGATACTTAGGACTCCTTTTTAGTTGATAGAGCTCTTTGATCTGCCCTATTGTTGCTATGACTACTGCACTGCTAGTACTATTACCTCTTAAGTCATCACTGGGAAGTAGGTAGAGCCAGTATTGTCTTTATCCCCATTTCACAGATGGGAATACAGAGACTCAGAGACTTGCCCAAGATCACACAACTGGTAAGTGGAAGACCCAGGACTTCAAACAGACTTCCTGACTCTAGACCTTTTTGTTCTTTCCAGTATATCACGTTGCTGCCTTAATTTATTTGCACGAATGCATAATTATGTGGCCAGTTATTACTGACAACTCTCCTACAGGAATGTCAGTAAGACATCCTGTAGCATCGCATGGAACTGTGTGAAAAATAAAATAATTGACAGAAGAGCTTCTATATTAGTAGAGGGGTGATACAGAAGATCCAAAATAATAAAGCCTTGAGAAGAATAGTTCACAAATGAGAATTAAAATATGAGCCCCTTTATTCTATAGATGAATTCTTATAATTTGGCCATAAAATTTTTATAATACTCTTAATTATTTGTATTATAAAATTGGTCTATGGAGTAGGGATGAAACATATGGACTTGATTTGAAAGCATCCCTCCTGGGTTTGGATGAGAAAGCACTAGCTCCTGTGTGCAAGCTGGTGGTTACCCCAGCGCCCCCACGTAACCAGAAGTGCAACAGTGTTAGGAGTGATGGCGGATCCCCCAGCCGTTCACCACTGTCTTGGTAGAGTTCCTTCAGGCGCGTCTGCCGGTCCCACTCCCACCCCTTCCCCCTACCGCACCTCACCGTTCCCTCCGTCCACCAGCTCCTTCAGACCTTTGAACTTTCTGATCCCTTAGTGTTTTGCCCCAGAAGGTGGCCCCCCCCCTCTTTTAGTAACAGTGTCCAGTATCAAAGTCCCTCAGCACAACCAGGACTAGGAAAACAGTTACTAAAGTATAGATAGGCATGAATCAGTGCCAGAGAGAGGTTTCAGTGGAAGCAGACTGTTCTCTAGTTCCATCAGACCTTTACCTGGTTGTCATGCAGACCTCTTCACTGTCCTGAAAAACGTCAGCCTCTCCCCCCACCCCAGCGTCTGCTACCCCTGCCGTGCTCTTGCTCCAGGGGTGGATCACCATCCACATGGTCCTCTGGGCGGGGAGCCTCGGCGACACTCTGTTCCTCACTCCCCTTTACCAGCTCTGTCCCCCAGAGGATGACCGCTCTACCTTGGAGGTGATGCCTTTTCTTCCCACAGCCACAGTCCAGCTTCCTGTCTCTCTCACACGCACTGTTACGGTGACATCCTCGTGACTGGTCTCTCTGCTGCAGTTTTCCCGTTTTCCCAGTATATCACGTTGCTGCCTTAATTTATTTGCACGAATGCATAATTATGTGGCCAGTTATTACTGACAACTCTCCTACAGGAATGTCAGTAAGACATCCTGTAGCATCGCATGGAACTGTGTGAAAAATAAAATAATTGACAGAAGAGCTTCTATATTAGTAGAGGGGTGATACAGAAGATCCAAAATAATAAAGCCTTGAGAAGAATAGTTCACAAATGAGAATTAAAATATGAGCCCCTTTATTCTATAGATGAATTCTTATAATTTGGCCATAAAATTTTTATAATACTCTTAATTATTTGTATTATAAAATTGGTCTATGGAGTAGGGATGAAACATATGGACTTGATTTGAAAGCATCCCTCCTGGGTTTGGATGAGAAAGCACTAGCTCCTGTGTGCAAGCTGGTGGTTACCCCAGCGCCCCCACGTAACCAGAAGTGCAACAGTGTTAGGAGTGATGGCGGATCCCCCAGCCGTTCACCACTGTCTTGGTAGAGTTCCTTCAGGCGCGTCTGCCGGTCCCACTCCCACCCCTTCCCCCTACCGCACCTCACCGTTCCCTCCGTCCACCAGCTCCTTCAGACCTTTGAACTTTCTGATCCCTTAGTGTTTTGCCCCAGAAGGTGGCCCCCCCCCTCTTTTAGTAACAGTGTCCAGTATCAAAGTCCCTCAGCACAACCAGGACTAGGAAAACAGTTACTAAAGTATAGATAGGCATGAATCAGTGCCAGAGAGAGGTTTCAGTGGAAGCAGACTGTTCTCTAGTTCCATCAGACCTTTACCTGGTTGTCATGCAGACCTCTTCACTGTCCTGAAAAACGTCAGCCTCTCCCCCCACCCCAGCGTCTGCTACCCCTGCCGTGCTCTTGCTCCAGGGAGTGGATCACCATCCACATGGTCCTCTGGGCGGGGAGCCTCGGCGACACTCTGTTCCTCACTCCCCTTTACCAGCTCTGTCCCCCAGAGGATGACCGCTCTACCTTGGAGGTGATGCCTTTTCTTCCCACAGCCACAGTCCAGCTTCCTGTCTCTCTCACACGCACTGTTACGGTGACATCCTCGTGACTGGTCTCTCTGCTGCAGTTTTCCCGTTCCAGTGTCTTTGTCTGCTGCCAGAGATACTTCCCTATAAACCAGCCCTGACTGGGCGTTCCTTACAGGCTACGACCCGAGCAGCTTACTTTGACATTCAAGACACTTGACTCTCAGACCCCAACCTGCCCTTGCAGCCTTACTTCCTACTGCTCCTTCATTGAATGTCACCCCCCCCCAAACACTGGGTCCGTCCCCAGTTTCATGAGAGCAGAAAAAGAAACTGACCCAATTCAGAAAGGTCCATCAAAACAATCACAAGTAGATGGGACCATACAGAGCCCTCCACACGGTCTCCCTGGCCTGAGAAGCCCCTGTGCCGTCTTTGCCTGGCATAGGAAACCTCCCTGCGGGTGCCGCTCCCACCTTCCCCAGGCGATGCGGTCAGTGCTTCATCTCAGGAGCAGTGATTCCCACTGTTCACAGTCCTGTTACAGCATTTGCCCTGTTACACCCTAAGTTATATTTTCATGTGTATGTTTCACTCACTCCTCAAGGGCAGCAGTGGTGCCTGGCCTTCCTTTTCTCCCCAGTATCTGACACAGTTCTCAGCACATAGCTGTTGAACAGCTGGACAGAGTGTGTTCCTTCAGTGCAGTTAGAGCAGTTAATCCAGATATGCAGTCAGGGGCTGGGATTCAGAGACCTATGTCCCAGGTCCAACTTTGCCACTAGATATGTGACCTTGGGTAAGTCACTCAGTCTCCTTTACTAAACAAGGGGGTTGGACTAAATGATCTCTAAGTCCCCTTCAGCTCTTTAAGTTCTATGATTCTGACCCCATTTCTGGGATCAGGAAACACATTTCCTACTTTGTAAGTATTCAGCAACTTCAGTTCAACCAGTCAACCATCCACATTACTCAGTCCACAGACTCTAAGGAGTAGTTTTCTGGTAAGAGCTGATTGGATTAGCTCCTGTTGGCATATCCCGTGACCACTGAACTGTTCCTCCTCAGGGAGTTTCTCTGCACTGGGAACACCAGCACACGGCTACGCGGCTGGCCCTTCCCAGGAGGGAGCCCTTCTCTGTGCTTGCCTAAGGGACAACCACGAGGAAGCAACAGAGAGGAGGAGGCGTGACCATTTTCCGTCACTCCAGCTCCCAACAACATGACAGCTGCTGCCCTGTGGTACTTGTTGTAGACATGTTTTTAGGGAGCGATGCCTGTTTCTGTGGGAAGTCTTAAGCAGCTCCTGTGCCTCTTCAAGGCTCCTCTTAAAGCACACGGCTGGCTTTTTGGGGTGGGAGGAGGACCAGAGTTAGCAGCTCAACAGGTACATTGAGCATAACCTCCATATAATAAATAAGAGCCTGTGAAAAGATTAAATAAATCTTTCCTAATGCTTTTTGATTGGCTTAATCAATAATTAATCATCTTTAGATGAGGCTGTAACTTGTGGAGTAGATGTAATTGGATTAGCTGAGAAGAGGCAGTTGGGGAGCTTTGAAGAGATTAAAATGGCTGTCAATCCCATAATTAAACTGCCACAAACAAAAGCAATGGTTTTGTTTTTTTTTTTTTTTTAAATAAGAAGGAGGAGAGAGAGAAGGAAAGAAAAGGGAGGGAGAAAGTTGGGAAAGCCCAACTGATTTGAAATCAGTAAGTACATACCACTATAGAGATTGGAGAGGCAAAAATCAAATGGCAGATTTATTCCATTAAATGAAATCCATACGTATCAAATCAACTGTTTAATTACATGCCTGGTCCACTGGGACAGGTGAAATTTTGGCAGCTTCAACTTCACTAAAACAAATCCACAAAAGGAAAAAAGTTAATTATTAAAGACAGAAGAGACCTGCTCCTTGTCCTGAGCCCATTTAGACCTTGACTTTTCATACTTTTAATTGGCTTAGTAGGCTTGGCCTGTGTGAATGAAGTCTTTTATCTCCCTCTTTTTCTTTCCATGCCCCTTTCATCTTTCCTGTTACAAACACACAGAAAGAGCTTGAGGAAAAATACTTTGGTTTTAAAGACTTTTTTTTTTTAAAGGATGTGGATTTGGGTGGGGGGAGGGGGTGTGTGTGATGCTGGTGAATACTTTTTTTTCTCTCTTTTATCTCTTTCTCCAGAGAGGAGTTGCTTAAACCAATGGGACTAAAACCTGATGGGACAATAACGCCTTTGGAGGAAGCACTCAACCAGTACTCTGTCCTCGAGGAGACCAGCTCTGACACAGACTGAAAGCATCACCTGCTCAACTCTCAATCTTGCTTTTATCAGCGTCTTTTCTCTGTAGCTCCAGGGGAATCTTTTCTCTAAAACATTTATGCCCTTGCTTTGGCTAGAAACACATTAACTGGTTTACTCATGGAGAATCCAGCGTATTTAAGAAGTGAGCCTGTGTTTTTGCGACATTGAGGCATTCATCCAGAGCTGCAGTTAGACGGAGTTGCAGGGCCTAGGAACAGGAGAAAAAAATTCCATTCTGTCAAGATGGAGCTGAAGGACTTCACTCTGTAAAGCAGCCCGGGTTGAATTTGGCAGTTCTGTTTGCCAAGATTCTTAACAGAAGATTTAGCTGTGTCCTTCCTCTCACTCGTGTGAGCTGCCCTTTCTGAGTCGCCAGAGGCAAGGGGCACATGAGAAGCAGAGTGAACGAGCTGCTGAAAGGGGCTGAGGCGAGTGACCTGTTAGCACAGGACTGAGGGAATGGAAGCCAAGCAGCTGCTCCATAGACCTAGCCCCACTCTTCATTTCAATTTTGTATAAATCTAGAGAGACACGCACACACACACGCACGCACAGCCCCAGACTTGCAAACTGACTACATTCCAAGTTTGTACGTCAGTTATCTACAACTTCAGAATACATTTCTCCCTATGAAGTTATAAAGGATGGTTTAGTTCTGAGGCAGCTACCAATGCCTATTTATTCCCTAATAACCTGAACACTAGTACCATAGGACTGAACCCCCATCTGTATTGCTGCATGGGGAGCATGCATTCTGAAGTCTAACCTAGGGGTGGCCAGGAACACATAGCCACCACCCCAGTAGAGGGAATGGGGACCCCTGGGTCCTGGAGCTCATCTGTGGCCTCTGCCGAGGGTGGGAGCCAGCAGCCCTGTCTGCACATGCAGGTCATCCGTACGTCACGTGTTTTACACTGGGGGCCGTGTGTGCCTGTGTGTGTGCCGCCTTTCTACACAGGCGATCAGTTTAATGGTAACTTTATTTATTTAAAAAAGAAACACAAATAGTTACTGTTAAGCTGATTGAGGCAGTTTTTACTTTGGTAAAACAAAATTGGCCATGTGAAGAAGTAGAAAAATGAATAATGCAACAGACAGTAGGCCTAGTTAATCAATGGCTAAAGTTGAAAAAGGGTTGGTTTCCTTTTCTATATATATATGTATATGTATGTATGTGTGTATATATATATATGTATATACACACACACACACACACACACACACATAATGTGCTTAACCACTGCCTTTTAAAACTTTAAATTAAATAAAACATTGGGGTTGATTCAATTTAGCCATCTATGTGTGTTTCTTTATAAACAATACTATTTATTGTTTATCGGGATAAATAATACTATTTCAGTTTATGCTTTTTAAAAGTGTTTTTACATCCATTATCTCACGTAATAAACAGCTTTTCTAAGGATAAAGTACATGGATTATTAGTGAAACGTCATTTATCCAGAAGTCACTTCTCTGGCAAAAGTACAAATCAGGAGTTCCATTTTAAAAGGCCTTATAGCTGCCAAAAGAGATGTCAAAGTTTCTTACAATTTATTTCTAGGCAAGATCCTCAAGAGTATCTCTCACTCTTTGCCTCTTTACTAAAATTTGCATATATTTCTAACATGTTTAGTTATATGACTTCACGAACACGCACGCACAGCCCCAGACTTGCAAACTGACTACATTCCAAGTTTGTCAGTTATCTACAACTTCAGAATACATTTCTCCTATGAAGTTATAAAGGATGGTTTAGTTCTGAGGCAGCTACCAATGCCTATTTATTCCCTAATAACCTGAACACTAGTACCATAGGACTGAACCCCCATCTGTATTGCTGCATGGGGAGCATGCATTCTGAAGTCTAACCTAGGGGTGGCCAGGAACACATAGCCACCACCCCAGTAGAGGGAATGGGGACCCCTGGGTCCTGGAGCTCATCTGTGGCCTCTGCCGAGGGTGGGAGCCAGCAGCCCTGTCTGCACATGCAGGTCATCCGTACGTCACGTGTTTTACACTGGGGGCCGTGTGTGCCTGTGTGTGTGCCGCCTTTCTACACAGGCGATCAGTTTAATGGTAACTTTATTTATTTAAAAAAGAAACACAAATAGTTACTGTTAAGCTGATTGAGGCAGTTTTTACTTTGGTAAAACAAAATTGGCCATGTGAAGAAGTAGAAAAATGAATAATGCAACAGACAGTAGGCCTAGTTAATCAATGGCTAAAGTTGAAAAAGGGTTGGTTTCCTTTTCTATATATATATGTATATGTATGTATGTGTTATATATATATGTATATCACACACACACACACACACACACACATAATGTGCTTAACCACTGCCTTTTAAAACTTTAAATTAAATAAAACATTGGGGTTGATTCAATTTAGCCATCTATGTGTGTTTCTTTATAAACAATACTATTTATTGTTTATCGGGATAAATAATACTATTTCAGTTTATGCTTTTTAAAAGTGTTTTTACATCCATTATCTCACGTAATAAACAGCTTTTCTAAGGATAAAGTACATGGATTATTAGTGAAACGTCATTTATCCAGAAGTCACTTCTCTGGCAAAAGTACAAATCAGGAGTTCCATTTTAAAAGGCCTTATAGCTGCCAAAAGAGATGTCAAAGTTTCTTACAATTTATTTCTAGGCAAGATCCTCAAGAGTATCTCTCACTCTTTGCCTCTTTACTAAAATTTGCATATATTTCTAACATGTTTAGTTATATGACTTTCAAGCTCACACACAAAAAAAAAAAATTGGCAAAGGAGGAGGCTGTTAAATGGAAGGCAGACCAACTGAAAGCAGGAAGAATTCAACTGAAAGCCAGATAGGAGCGTGGAGAGAATGAGAACTACTCAGGCCATCGTTGTAAGTCTGGGACTATCTGTTTCCCAAAGGACATTCCAGAAAGTATCTGTACAACAATCTGGCCTATAAACTCATTCTCATAATGATGACTTTGTGTTTCTTTTTAAAAAATAAATCCAGAATACTCTATAAAAAGACTAGGAAGAACACAATACACTTTAGGATTTTCATCCAAAATAATTGGAGTAGAAGTTATGGGTGATCCATGTTTTATAGTAAATAAAATGAAATTTGGTAATTCATAATTTCAGGTCAAGTGAAAAAGGTTTTAAAAAAAAGACTAGGTATTTTTATTACTTCACTCTACAAATGAATTTTTAAGGTATTTTTATAATTTCTGCAATCACATAGCTTTGGCATGAGCGTTGCTTACCTAAATGAAGACACGTTTAATGAAATAACCATCTTGCCAGCTTTAGGCAGAGTTAGTGTTGAACAGTCCTGTTTTAAGTCGCTGTGCTCTTCTGCTTTCAGCAAGTTCTATTTCATTTTGAGTTTACCTGTGCTGGGCACTAAGCTTTGTTTTGAAGAGAGAATTTGCAGAGGGAGAAGATGAAAGTGACTTCATCTTGCACATGGAAAGAGAACAAGCATCTGTTGATTGATTGCTCTGTGCTGGGCTTTTTTTTAGTTTTAAAAATTTTTTTTGGGATTTCTATTTCAGTTTATGCTTTAAAAGTGTTTACATCCATTATCTCACGTAATAAACAGCTTTTCTAAGGATAAAGTACATGGATTATTAGTGAAACGTCATTTATCCAGAAGTCACTTCTCTGGCAAAAGTACAAATCAGGAGTTCCATTTTAAAAGGCCTTATAGCTGCCAAAAGAGATGTCAAAGTTTCTTACAATTTATTTCTAGGCAAGATCCTCAAGAGTATCTCTCACTCTTTGCCTCTTTACTAAAATTTGCATATATTTCTAACATGTTTAGTTATATGACTTTCAAGCTCACACACAAAAAAAAAAAATTGGCAAAGGAGGAGGCTGTTAAATGGAAGGCAGACCAACTGAAAGCAGGAAGAATTCAACTGAAAGCCAGATAGGAGCGTGGAGAGAATGAGAACTACTCAGGCCATCGTTGTAAGTCTGGGACTATCTGTTTCCCAAAGGACATTCCAGAAAGTATCTGTACAACAATCTGGCCTATAAACTCATTCTCATAATGATGACTTTGTGTTTCTTTTTAAAAAATAAATCCAGAATACTCTATAAAAAGACTAGGAAGAACACAATACACTTTAGGATTTTCATCCAAAATAATTGGAGTAGAAGTTATGGGTGATCCATGTTTTATAGTAAATAAAATGAAATTTGGTAATTCATAATTTCAGGTCAAGTGAAAAAAGGTTTTAAAAAAAAGACTAGGTATTTTTATTACTTCACTCTACAAATGAATTTTTAAGGTATTTTTATAATTTCTGCAATCACATAGCTTTGGCATGAGCGTTGCTTACCTAAATGAAGACACGTTTAATGAAATAACCATCTTGCCAGCTTTAGGCAGAGTTAGTGTTGAACAGTCCTGTTTTAAGTCGCTGTGCTCTTCTGCTTTCAGCAAGTTCTATTTCATTTTGAGTTTACCTGTGCTGGGCACTAAGCTTTGTTTTGAAGAGAGAATTTGCAGAGGGAGAAGATGAAAGTGACTTCATCTTGCACATGGAAAGAGAACAAGCATCTGTTGATTGATTGCTCTGTGCTGGGCTTTTTTATGTATCTTGTGCGTCCTCATCACATTTCATGTTCGAGATCATCTCTGGCAAGCAAACATCAAACAGCAAGTAAGCCTCCAGCTCGGGCCGGGCAGACCCCTAAACACTCTCCTTCCCCGTCACACTGCCCACCTGGGTCCACCTTATGCCTCCTTACAACTGCAGAATGCTGGGACAGGGGTGATTCTCGGGCCATTTTAAGCAATAACTATTTCAGCAGAATTGGTTTAAAGAACATACTAAGCAGGGAGGTGAGTGAATGAAACTGAAGTGGGAGTGGGAGACTCCCACTTCAGTTAGTCCTGAATTTCACATAAGGGCCTGGAATCCTTTAGGTCAGAGACGAGGGCTGCAGCACACCCCCGCCCCCCTGCCCCGACCCTCAACATCTTTCTGGCTTCTTAGCCCGCCGTGGGGATGGTAAGAATACAGGGGCCCCCTGCCCCCTGCAGGCCCCCTCGTTCACATCCCTCCCAACCTTTAAAACGGGATATGGAGTAACGGGTTCTAAAATAAGGCACTTGAAGGGGTGGGGGGATTTTCTGGAAGCCAAAGAGAGATTAAAGGAGGGCTCCTACATCTCACCCCCTCCTCCCCATTACAGAAAAAAATAAATAAGGCACTTGAGCTGCTGGTTTAGAGCAGACACCTGAGGCCCTTCCACACACCCACTGGTCCCGGGAGTTGGACAGGATGGACCTCACTGTCCTCCCTTTAATAAACGAAGAAGTAGCCGGAGGTGGAACAAGTCCTCAACCCTGCCTCCCCCACAGCCATCGGTCTTGCCGCCTCCCACTGCTAGGTGTCTCTTATATTCCCTTGGATTTTAGAAGTAATATATGTTTCATTGTGGAAAGTCTGGAGAATACAGAAAATAATAAAGTTACTCATTCACCCCAAAATATGCCTGAGGGAATATCTGTTACTGTTTTGGTGTATTTCCGTCCTGTGTTTTTTCTATGCATATATAATTTATTTTACTATAAGATTGGGATCATGCTGTATTTACAGATTTGTATCCTGCTTTCTTCTTTCACAGATTGTAAGCATTTTCCCATGTCAATAAATATTCTTCAAAAATTAATGGCTATATGATATTCCATTATATGCCTTGTGGTAAAAACTAGTCATTGCTTACCCAATATCCTTTTTCCTTAATAACGGAGGAGACATCATGACCTATCCCTCCTCCCCCAAAAAACAGTGCCCGCTGCCTTTCCAGGAGGCAGCGTGGGCCTCCCCCCCAGCCCTGCGGAGCCCAGGAACAGGGCGCCAGTCTCGGGCCATTTTAAGCAATAACTATTTCAGCAGAATTGGTTTAAAGAACATACTAAGCAGGGAGGTGAGTGAATGAAACTGAAGTGGGAGTGGGAGACTCCCACTTCAGTTAGTCCTGAATTTCACATAAGGGCCTGGAATCCTTTAGGTCAGAGACGAGGGCTGCAGCACACCCCCGCCCCCCTGCCCCGACCCTCAACATCTTTCTGGCTTCTTAGCCCGCCGTGGGGATGGTAAGAATACAGGGGCCCCCTGCCCCCTGCAGGCCCCCTCGTTCACATCCCTCCCAACCTTTAAAACGGGATATGGAGTAACGGGTTCTAAAATAAGGCACTTGAAGGGGTGGGGGGATTTTCTGGAAGCCAAAGAGAGATTAAAGGAGGGCTCCTACATCTCACCCCCTCCTCCCCATTACAGAAAAAAATAAATAAGGCACTTGAGCTGCTGGTTTAGAGCAGACACCTGAGGCCCTTCCACACACCCACTGGTCCCGGGAGTTGGACAGGATGGACCTCACTGTCCTCCCTTTAATAAACGAAGAAGTAGCCGGAGGTGGAACAAGTCCTCAACCCTGCCTCCCCCACAGCCATCGGTCTTGCCGCCTCCCACTGCTAGGTGTCTCTTATATTCCCTTGGATTTTAGAAGTAATATATGTTTCATTGTGGAAAGTCTGGAGAATACAGAAAATAATAAAGTTACTCATTCACCCCAAAATATGCCTGAGGGAATATCTGTTACTGTTTTGGTGTATTTCCGTCCTGTGTTTTTTCTATGCATATATAATTTATTTTACTATAAGATTGGGATCATGCTGTATTTACAGATTTGTATCCTGCTTTCTTCTTTCACAGATTGTAAGCATTTTCCCATGTCAATAAATATTCTTCAAAAATTAATGGCTATATGATATTCCATTATATGCCTTGTGGTAAAAACTAGTCATTGCTTACCCAATATCCTTTTTCCTTAATAACGGAGGAGACATCATGACCTATCCCTCCTCCCCCAAAAAACAGTGCCCGCTGCCTTTCCAGGAGGCAGCGTGGGCCTCCTCAGCCCTGCGGAGCCCCAGGAAAGGGCAGACCTGCTCTGCCACACACAGTCCAGCAGGAGCCTGGGCGGCACAGATCATGACAGCTAGATTAAGCGCCTAGATAATTCCGTAATTTCTGTTAGGGAGAGGTATTTGAAAATAAGGGATCTAGATGACTTTAAAAATTCTGCATGTAAAAAAAAAATGTCAGTCATGTTTACTACTGTGTGATCCAGTTACTGGCATTACGGGGTTTTTTGTGGGGGGGAGCTATAGCCGAGGTGAGGTGGGTACCCAAGGATGGAGAGAGACATGTTACTCTTTCAAGAAGTGACGGGGACACCTGTCAGAACTGCTAGGTATGTGGCGAGCACAATATGGAGAGGGAACAAATAAATGGTATTCTAGGAACAAGTCAGATGGAAGGGAGGTAGGAGGGGAGATTTTCTAACAGCAGCCCTAAGTGAGAAGAAGAAAGGAAACAGATTTTTAGAGAGGACCCAAGAGGATGGGGCTGACACCGCATGCCGAGTCCAGCATCCAGTCTTCAAGAAGACTCAGAACACCCTTTTCTTAAGGGAGCGGTAGGGAGATTAAGCCTCAGCTCCTGAATCCTGTCTTGTACACAGCAAATCAACTTTTCTGTGCCTCTAGGATGGCATTAGCTACATAGTACTTTGACAGAAAAAATAGTCACTCTAGTCCAGAGTGCCTCCTGCTTGAGAAAGGTTGACTTGAAAGATCAGATGGTTCTCCAAGGCTTCTGGAGTCAGATTTGTGTTTTCGCTCTAATGTAACACAGGGAAGATCCTGGGCTCTAGGCTTCAGCTGTTTGCAAGTCTCATAGACCTGTGCCTTTTCTGCATTGAATATAACAATTAGGGGCTTCCCTGGTGGTCCAGTGGGTAAGGACACCGCCTTGCAGTGCAAGGGGCGCCGGTTCGAGCCCTGGCCTGGGAAGATCCAAGTGCCGCGGAGCGGCTGGACGGATGTGTCCAATTACCAGCCAGAGCTCTGCAGCGCATGTGCCCAGAGCCGGCGCTCTGCGACAACAGAGGCCACCGCGATGGGAGGCCCACACGGGCCAAAGAACAGAGATGGATGAAAAATAGATAAAATGAAAGACCAAGAGAAGTGGCCCGCCTGACCCCCTCCCTCCCCAACCCGCGCCCCCCTAAAAAAATATATATATATATAACAATTACAGCTGTGTGTACTTACTGAGCAATTACTATGCTAGACACTGTGCTAAATACTCCATGTGCACTTTCTAATTTCATCCTCGTGACAATCTTATGAGGTTAAGTATTCTTAGAATAATTATCATTTTCCAGATGAGAAAAATAAGGCAAAAAGATGTTAGGCTCTCAGAACATGGAAACAACCTAGATGTCCATCGACAAATGAATGGATCCAGAAGCTCTGGTACATATATACAATGGAATACTACTCAGCTGTTAAATGCAGAAGACTCAGTCCTAATGAGGTGGCTGGCTCTAGAACCTATCATAAAAAGTGAAGTAAGTCAAAAAGAGAAGGACAAGTATAGTATACTAACTCATATATATGGGATTTAGTAAGATGGTCATGATAGCATACGCAGTGAACTCATGAAAAAACAGAGAATAGACATAAAGACATTGTGGAGACCGAACAGTGGGAGGGAGGCATGGAGGGAGTAACATGGAAGCCTATACTGTCATGTGTGGAAAAGATAGCTATTGTCATTGTGCTAGGGGAATAGGAGTACCTACAACCACTTGGAGCGATGGTCTGGAGGGATGGGGGGGGGGGACTGAGTGGGGGGAGGGTCCAGGCATATGCATATGACTGATCTGGGAACATACATGTAAAAAATAAATTAATTAATTAAAAAAAAAAAGATGTTAGGCTCTATGTGCAAGGCACACAGAGAGCAAGGAGCAAACTTTGAACTCAAATCTGCATGATATCTGTGTAAATACTATGCTATGTATTGCTCCTGCAGTCAGAAAAAATGCAATAAAGTCTTATTTGAGAGAAAGAAATTTCAAAACAGACTGAAATAGGAAAAACAGAAATGGAAAATAACACATTTTCCTTCACTCCATTTTCAGATCCCCCCCACTATATAGAATACCAAAGCCCCGCCACTCTCAAAAGGCCCCAAATCAGAAGCACACCAGTCCACATCAGTGTGTTCAGCAAACATTCACTGGGCATTGACCATGTACCAGGCATGACTGAAGTGACTTAGCACACACAGGCACTGTTCAAGGTGCTTGGGGACACAAACACAACGGAAAGTCCCTATCCCCAAAGTGCACACAGTGTGAGAAGTCCATAACTAAGCCTGCACAGAGTGCTACAGGATGCCAGCAGGATGTGGGTCGACTAACAGTTTCATAAGTGACATCTGAGCTGGGAGTATAAGCTTGCCAAGCAGAGGAGAGAAAACGACTGTTCCCACCTAAAGAACGGGCTCTGACCAAAACTTGTGTGTTTGGTAGGTTTTCAGAACACAAGCAGCTGAGTAGGACTGAAACAAAGGCATCCCATGTCTCATGATGGGGCCCAAGAGTAGCAACATTTCAGGCGAGGAAGGGACACAACCAGAAAGGTCACTCTGGCTGAAGTATGGAGATGAGTGGAGAAGGGACCAGCAGAAAGGAAGGAGACCAGGTAGCAGGCTGCTGCAGCACGCGTGTGAAGCGTAAGCGGGGCCTGGGCTGGAGTCGTGGCAGGAGGCGTAAAGACATGATGGAGTCAAGAGAAACTGTTTCGTCGCCACGACGTGTCGGCTTTCCACGCCCCCAAAGGCTGCCGCACGGCAGTCCTCGCTGACCCCCACCTTCTCAAGTCTGCCCAAGAAATACTTGAAATAAACACAATTTGGCATTGTGAAAAGGCAAGAAGGAGCTCATTAAAACTCAGATGGGAGAGACTTTGGGGAAAAGATAGTCTAAAATACTAGCTTGCCCAATCTGTGAACTCAGCAACTCTGGGTTGGGAACAGGAGGGTGGCAAACTTTGAACTCAAATCTGCATGATATCTGTGTAAATACTATGCTATGTATTGCTCCTGCAGTCAGAAAAAATGCAATAAAGTCTTATTTGAGAGAAAGAAATTTCAAAACAGACTGAAATAGGAAAAACAGAAATGGAAAATAACACATTTTCCTTCACTCCATTTTCAGATCCCCCCCACTATATAGAATACCAAAGCCCCGCCACTCTCAAAAGGCCCCAAATCAGAAGCACACCAGTCCACATCAGTGTGTTCAGCAAACATTCACTGGGCATTGACCATGTACCAGGCATGACTGAAGTGACTTAGCACACACAGGCACTGTTCAAGGTGCTTGGGGACACAAACACAACGGAAAGTCCCTATCCCCAAAGTGCACACAGTGTGAGAAGTCCATAACTAAGCCTGCACAGAGTGCTACAGGATGCCAGCAGGATGTGGGTCGACTAACAGTTTCATAAGTGACATCTGAGCTGGGAGTATAAGCTTGCCAAGCAGAGGAGAGAAAACGACTGTTCCCACCTAAAGAACGGGCTCTGACCAAAACTTGTGTGTTTGGTAGGTTTTCAGAACACAAGCAGCTGAGTAGGACTGAAACAAAGGCATCCCATGTCTCATGATGGGGCCCAAGAGTAGCAACATTTCAGGCGAGGAAGGGACACAACCAGAAAGGTCACTCTGGCTGAAGTATGGAGATGAGTGGAGAAGGGACCAGCAGAAAGGAAGGAGACCAGGTAGCAGGCTGCTGCAGCACGCGTGTGAAGCGTAAGCGGGGCCTGGGCTGGAGTCGTGGCAGGAGGCGTAAAGACATGATGGAGTCAAGAGAAACTGTTTCGTCGCCACGACGTGTCGGCTTTCCACGCCCCCAAAGGCTGCCGCACGGCAGTCCTCGCTGACCCCCACCTTCTCAAGTCTGCCCAAGAAATACTTGAAATAAACACAATTTGGCATTGTGAAAAGGCAAGAAGGAGCTCATTAAAACTCAGATGGGAGAGACTTTGGGGAAAAGATAGTCTAAAATACTAGCTTGCCCAATCTGTGAACTCAGCAACTCTGGGTTGGGAACAGGAGGGTGGTGGTCAGAGTTATTTCAAGGAATTGGCAAATCTGTAGGATCACCAACAATCATGGAAGGAAAAATGTCCTGGATATCAAGAACAGCTATTTTAGAAATACTGTATCACATGTTGATATGATGAGAGTTCATTCATGAGCCTTACTTAATTCACAATATTCTTTTGACTATCTGTGTTTTCTCAGTCAAAATATACTAATGATAAATAGTTATCATGTGTGGAAAGAAGACCAACAAAGTTCAGGTTTAAAAAGAAAACTTCAAAATTGGAAAGACTTAGTACTCTTGCTAACAAGTATCAGAAGCTCAAATTGAGCTCTCTCGGTCATTAAAGTATACCAGGATCTCTCTCATAAGGGAAGAAGATGAACAAAAAGGAAATGAACAACCAAGTTGTGCAAAGATGGAGTCATCAAGGGGTCTCAATCACAATCAAAACCCGAGTATTGTATTACATTACAGCAAAAAGATAAAACAACTGATAGAATCCTTTTGTAAGTTATGACTCTCAGAACTATTATTTTGCCTTCAAAGCTCAAAAAAAATTTAAAACTAAACAATTTTTTTCTTTTCTGCTCTAACAATTCCCTCCTCCTCACCCCTCTATCTCAACACAGAGGATAAGCTCACCAGGAATAAAGTCATGAGCTCAGTAAATAAAAGTACATGTTGATAGATGTAAAACACTAATGCTTCATTCCACCCAAAACAAACATTCTTTTTTTTTTTTTTTTTTTTTTTACCCATCTTTATTCTTTGGCCTGTGAGGGCCTCCTGTTGTAATAGCCTCCCTCATCGCAGAGCACTGGCTCTGGGCGCATGTGCTCCAGAGCACCGGCTCGTAATTGGACACACCGGTCCAGGCCCTTGCTGCACAGCACGTGGGATCTTCCCAGACCAGGGATTAAACCAGTGCCCCTTGCACTGCAAGGTGGACATTTTACCCACAGACCACCAGGAAAGCCTCAAAGCAAACATTCTGGAAACTAAAAAATTTTACTATGTTTTACTGTCTGTGGTTTTTAATGTTAGTGGCTGTAAGAGTTACTTAGTGTGGTATTAAATGAATCCATTTTCATACCAAAGGTACATTAAGCAATAGAAATAATGAAGTAAATTCTAAATATTGCTATTTGCAGCCATATGGATAGATCTAAAGAATATTATGCTTAGTGAATAAGTCAGAGTATATGGTATCACTATATATCAAAGTATATGGTGCCACTATATAAAGTATATGGCATCACCTCTATACAGAATCAAAAAATAATGCAAATGAATATATATGCAAAACAAAATCACACTCACAGAGGAAAAAACTTATGGTTACCAAAGGAAAGAGGAAAGTGGGGAGGGGCAAGTTTGGAGTATGGAATTAACTCTAGCATATATAAAATACTGTATATAAAACAGACAAGCAACAATAATACGTTGTCATAGGATAGGATAGGAAACTATTCCTAGATTCTTGTAGTAGCCTATACAGAATATATTCTGCAAGAGTACCAAATGACTATGCTGTATTCCTGAAGCTAATACAATACTGTACATCAATTATACTTAAATTAAAAAGCAGAGACCAAAACAACAGAAAAGCGTGGAACCAAGGAAAACTTTTATAAAACTACAATTAATTATAATTGTAGACATCAACTCCATTAACAGGATAGAACAGATAAACAAAATAACCCAAAATAAGAAAATCTAGAGCTGAACAATACAACTACATAAAATAGAAATTAACTGATAGCAGTAGACTTGGTAGCTGCACCCTTTGTTTTAAAGCATACTTAGATTATTTAGAAAAACTGATGACATACTGGTGTGGAACCCAGAATATAAACATTACACATACTGTATGAAATACAGCCGGGAGCAAGCCAGTGACAGACGGGTCAGAAAACTGAAGCCATAGAGCACCAGGCTTCTTGCACACCCTGTATTTGTTTCCACTTTGTTTACTGTTAAACACTTTTCATTTATTATTTACTTTCGGCTGCACTGAGACTTCATTGCTGTGCATGGGCTTTGTCTAGGTGTGGTGAGCAGGCTCCTCATTGCATTGGCTTCTCTTGTTGCAGAGCACGGGCACTAGGGCACACAGGCTCAGTAGTTGTGCCTCGCAGCCCCTAGGGAATGTGAGCTCAGTAGCTGAGGAACACGGGCTTCGCTGCCCCATAGCATGTAGAATCTTCTCAGACAAGGGACGAACCCCGTGCCCTGCGTTGGCAGATGGATGCTTAACCACTGGACTGCCAGGGAAGTCCCACCCTTGGCTTTGAATTAAAAAAGAAAACCAAAAACTTTTCATTCTCAACAGATGTGGCCATATGTGAGGGCAACCAAAGGGAGTTTTTTCCGAGCTTGCACAAAAACGCTAGTGAGTAGGAAAAGTCAGCCCACCTCCTCTCACACCAGCACTACGTTCCACACTTCTGGGTGGTTGTCCCGCAGCAAACAGGTCTCTGACAGCGGCAGGGCGCCTTACAATTCAACTCAAGCCTGACTCCATCTACCCGGAGACCCTGCGCGTTCAGGGCTGAGTTCCTCCACCTTCAGACACCCATTCCAATTCCAGGTTGTTTCATGTGCTTCCGACCAACCCACTGTAGACTGGAGGCTCCTTGGGTTTAGTTTAATTTGCTAAAGTGGCTCACACAACTCAGAGAAATATTGTACTTACCGGATTACCAATTTCTTAAGGAAGGATTTATAACTCAGAGCCAGATGCAAGAGATGCCCAGTGCTGGGTATGGAGAAAGGGCGCTGAACTTAACACTTTTGGAACACAGCACGCTCCCCAAACCTCCATACATTCACCGACCTAGAAGCTGTCTGAACCTTGTGGTTTGGGGTTTTCAGGAGGCCTCGTGAAACAGGTGTGCTTGATTACTTCATTGGTGATTGATTCAACCTGACTCCTCCCCTGAGCTCAGAGAGTGAGATTCTTCTAAGTTCCAACCCTCTAATTACCTGGTTGATTCCCCCAGTAGCTAGCCCTCATCCATAGGTGGTTTCCAAACGTCACCGTATTAACATAACAAAAGACATTTTAAGGCTCAGTCTGTTAGGACATTCCAAGGGTTTTAGGACCCCTGGACCAGGAACTGGAAGAAGGCCTAATGCAGGGTTCTTGTTATAAATTGGGATATCTCACCTTCTTTCATCATCATGGAAAGCTGGAAGCATTTCCTCTAAGATCAAGAACAAGACCAGGCTCACCACTTTCAATCAATATAGTAGTAGAAGTCCTAGCCACAGTGATCAAAGAAAAAGAAATCAGATGAATCCAAATCGGAAAAGAAGAAAAATCTCATTGTCTACAGATGACATGATATTATACATAGAAAATCCTAAAGATACCACTAGAAAATTACTAGAACTCATAAATGAATCTGGTAAAATTGCAGGATAAAAAATTAATATATAAAAATCCTGTGGCAGGGCTTCCCTGGTAGTCCAGTGGGTAAGGACACCGCCTTGCAGTGCAAGGGGCTCCAGTTCGATCCCTGGCCTGGGAAGATCCCACGTGCCACGGAGCGGCTGGACTGATGTGTCCAACTACCGAGCCGCAGCTCTGGAGTGCTTGCGCCCAGAGCCAGTGCTCTGCAGCGAGAGGCCACTGCGATGGGAGACCCACACAGGCCAGAGAACAAAGATAAATAAATGAAAGACCAATAGAAGTGGCCAAAAAAAAAAAAAAAAAATCCTGTGGCATTTCTACACACTAACAATAAAATACCAGGAACAGAAATACAGGAAGCAATCTCACACTGCATCAAAAAGAATAAAATACTTAGGGATAAACTTACCTAAGGAGGTAAAAGACCCAGAGAATGTATGTAGTCTTAACCGGTCAGTCTGGACTTCTCTGGTCGGCACCAGTAAGGTGATCAGCCACATGGTCCCCATCCATACCCACAGGTTACCTAAGCCTGAAACAATTCAATCTTTCCCCCTTCCGCCTATAAGACCCTTCTGTTTTGTTCGACTTCTTGGAGCTCCTTTTTACTTGCTAGATCAGATGCCCAATTTGTCAGGTAAGTCAATGCGATCTTTAAACTTCACTCAGTCGAATTTTATTTCTTTAACAGCCCTCATTCCAGTTGTATTACATTGCTATTTCCTATGGCCCAGTAGTCAGTCCCAAACCCAAATCATAAGAGAAGGGAGCTGCCTGACGGCGGATGTCCAGGGGACACCACTTGGCCATCTTCCCAGAAGGCCACTTCATTCTCTACCTTTACTTTTCCATCATCATCCCAAGGAGCCTCTGTCAGTATCGCACCTTTAAGACTGCAGAGATAGGGCAGCTCTCAGAAGAGTTACGACTTCCCTCGGGCCCTCTGCCCTCTCTCCCTTCACCTGACCAGACACGCGCAGGTAGCCTTTGGGCAGCCCTCCACCTTTGAAACTTCTCAGCAAACATAGTAAGAGTTTCCTCTGCACCAGAACTAAGAAAATTACCCCATCTTAAAGGACCAGGCTGTAAACCTCCTGGCCTTAATGCTTTCTGTGTGTGAGTGTGTGTGCTGAGGGCAAAGTTGCTACCAATTCCTCACAACCCTATGGACGGCGGCCCACCAGGCTCTTCTGTCCATGGGATTCTCCAGGCAAGAACACTGGAGTGGGTTGCCATGCCCTCCTCCAGGGGATCTTCCCCACCCAGGGATCAAACCCACATCTCCTGTGTCTCTTGCCTTGCAGGGAGATTCTTTACCGCTGAGTCAGCCGGGAAGTCCGAGGCTTTCTGAAACAGAAGCAAAAGTAAAACGTCCTGCTGATCTGGTAGACCCACACAGGCCAGAGAACAAAGATAAATAAATGAAAGACCAATAGAAGTGGCCAAAAAAAAAAAAAAAAAATCCTGTGGCATTTCTACACACTAACAATAAAATACCAGGAACAGAAATACAGGAAGCAATCTCACACTGCATCAAAAAGAATAAAATACTTAGGGATAAACTTACCTAAGGAGGTAAAAGACCCAGAGAATGTATGTAGTCTTAACCGGTCAGTCTGGACTTCTCTGGTCGGCACCAGTAAGGTGATCAGCCACATGGTCCCCATCCATACCCACAGGTTACCTAAGCCTGAAACAATTCAATCTTTCCCCCTTCCGCCTATAAGACCCTTCTGTTTTGTTCGACTTCTTGGAGCCCCTTTTTTACTTGCTAGATCAGATGCCCAATTTGTCAGGTAAGTCAATGCGATCTTTAAACTTCACTCAGTCGAATTTTATTTCTTTAACAGCCCTCATTCCAGTTGTATTACATTGCTATTTCCTATGGCCCAGTAGTCAGTCCCAAACCCAAATCATAAGAGAAGGGAGCTGCCTGACGGCGGATGTCCAGGGGACACCACTTGGCCATCTTCCCAGAAGGCCACTTCATTCTCTACCTTTACTTTTCCATCATCATCCCAAGGAGCCTCTGTCAGTATCGCACCTTTAAGACTGCAGAGATAGGGCAGCTCTCAGAAGAGTTACGACTTCCCTCGGGCCCTCTGCCCTCTCTCCCTTCACCTGACCAGACACGCGCAGGTAGCCTTTGGGCAGCCCTCCACCTTTGAAACTTCTCAGCAAACATAGTAAGAGTTTCCTCTGCACCAGAACTAAGAAAATTACCCCATCTTAAAGGACCAGGCTGTAAACCTCCTGGCCTTAATGCTTTCTGTGTGTGAGTGTGTGTGCTGAGGGCAAAGTTGCTACCAATTCCTCACAACCCTATGGACGGCGGCCCACCAGGCTCTTCTGTCCATGGGATTCTCCAGGCAAGAACACTGGAGTGGGTTGCCATGCCCTCCTCCAGGGGATCTTCCCCACCCAGGGATCAAACCCACATCTCCTGTGTCTCTTGCCTTGCAGGGAGATTCTTTACCGCTGAGTCAGCCGGGAAGTCCCGAGGCTTTCTGAAACAGAAGCAAAAAGTAAAACGTCCTGCTGATCTGGAGGTCGCCATTCCTGGCCTGGCGAACTTATTTTACGTGCTCTTCACTATAAGGAGAGGAGGCAGTTGGAGACGATGGAGTGGCTAGGTTGGCTGCAGATACCTAGTTCTGTTTTTCTTGGTGTCAATTAGCATAAGTTGAAGGGGGGGGATAAACTGGATATCTGCATGCTTGCTTTCAGGCTTTGAACTTTTCCATCCTTTGGGGCTGATTATGGCCAAGTGACCCATATTTTAAAAGCATTTACAATAAAATGATGCACTTTCTTTGCCGCCATTAGCTTTCCCAAACAAAAGCAAAAAATGTTTTTAAATTGTTCTTTTTTGTCAGCCGTAATGGCTGTGCTATATTTCAGCTTGTCCCCCTTGCAGGCATAGAAAGGGATGGGTTATAAAGGCACAGCTGTAGACACTTTATGGCCTGCTGGGGGGTGGGGGGAGGAGGGAAGTGGAGGCAAGAAACAGATTGACTGTGTGTCAACAAATGCAGCTGGGAAAGGAGAAAGCTCTTCAAGAGCTCTGCAACTTAAAGTCCAAGATAAATGATGTTCCTATTTGGAAAGGGAAGAAAAAAATGGAGGTGAAATTCAATAAAGGCTAGTTCAAAAGAGAAGGTTTCCAAAGGCCTTTCTCTGCAGCTAGGCAGCTCCCAAGAGAAATGAGCAAGAGTAGCCATAGGCAAGCGGGGTATGCAAAGAGACAACAAAACCCCATCCAGGATGACGCATTATGAGACAACAAAACCCCATCCAGGATGACGCATTATGCTGCCAGGCCTGGCAAAGCTGGGCTCAAGGGAGCATGGCCAGGCTGGGGGTGGGGATGGTCTGGTTCACTGAAATGTCCCCAGGAAATGGACACAGTCCTGCTTCAGGGCCCAGCCAGGCCTTGAAATGGGGAAAAGGCAGAAAAGAAGGAGACGAGCTCCTAGGTGGGGAGGCCAAGTCATCTTGCATCTGGTGTCAAGAGATCTGGTGTCAGATCAAGGTCCAGCTCAGCATCAACTGGCTTTAAGAGGACAGTGTGTCTGAGAGGGGCGCTGGCCTTTGGTGGTTTATGAAAACCTTTCCTTCCATCATCTCATTTGAATCTCACGAACACTCTGGGACGCCAGTTGAGATCTTTGCCCCCAAGTTACAGCTGATAAGACTAAGGCTCACGGAGGTGAAGCATCTGCTGAGGGTCACACGCTGTGCACTGCAGCAGGTGCAAGAGGCAGGACTTGCCTCCTAGAGCTCCGGCCTCTGGAGCTCATGCTCTTCCTTTTGTATCCCATCAGCCTCAGTGGATGGAGAGAGAGGCTCTCCTTCATGGGAAGCCCATGGGGAAGACTGCCAGGAAGAAGCAGCTGAGTCTTCTGCCCACAGATGTTGGGGGGCACCAGCTCTAAAGCAAGTTGTATCCATTAGGATTCAAAAAAAACAGAAACCTCAATCTGGTTTAAACAGAAGGGAATAAATCATCTCACAAAAATGGGAAGTCCAAGGTAGCTGATTCAGCCGCTCAGAGTTAAAGAGAACACTGCTGCACCCCAAAGCTAGCAGTAAGATGAAAGAAATCCCAAACATGACATCACATCCAGACATGACAATATCTCAGATCACCTTTCCCTGTGGTTCCCTCTTAAGACTAAGGACACTTTCCCCAATAGACTTCCTGAAGTTCTTTGGACAGAGTTGAGTCACCTGCCCATTCCCAAGCTGCTCATTATTAAGGAGAGGATGACTGAAGTGAAGTGAAAGTTGCTCAGTCATGTCCTACTCCTTGAGACCCCATGGACTGCAGCCTGCCAGGCTCCTCCTATGTCAATGGGATTCTCCAGGCAGAATACTGGAGTGGGTTGCCATGCCCTCCTCCAGGGGATCTTCCCCGCCCAGGGATTGAACCCAGGTCTCCTCCATTGCAGGTGGATTCTTTACTGTCTGAGCCACCAGGGAAGCCTGGATTACCCTCTCTGTTAAATAAAGTCCATACATGGAAACGAGGGCAAAATCAGCTTTCCCCAAAGCCCTGGGGAAGGGGTGGAAACAAAGAAAAGTTGACACTGAATTCTGGGTAGGCAACCATTAATGGCCACTAAACCAATAGCATCCACTAAAGAGGTGTAAGAAATATGAAGGCTTTGACTACATCCCCAACAGAATGGCTAAAATTAAAAAGATGAAATGTCCCCAAAGATCCAACGTGTTGGCAACCCAGATCTCTGAGACACAGCTGGAGGGAGAGTGCCTACTACACCCACCCCACTGACAAGTGCTGAACACGGATGTGCTCTCGGTCAGTCCAGTCACTCAGTCGTGCCCAATTCTTTGCGATCCCATGGACTGCAGCACACCAGGCTTCCCTGTCCTTCACCACCTCCTGGAGTTTGCTCAAACTGATGCCCATTGACTCAGGGATGCCATCCAGCTATCTTGTCCTCTGTCGTCCCCTTCTCCATCTGCCTTCTATTTTTCCCATCATCAGGGTCTTCTCCAACCAGTCATCTCTTTGCGTCAGGTGGCCAAAGTATTGGAGCTTCAGGATGTACCCTGTGACCCAGAAATTCTACTCCGAGGATTGAACCTAGAGAAAGCCATCCTTATATTCACCATAAGAATGGATAGAATCTTGATATATTCATAAGGACCTAAAATTGGGAAGTCACCCAAACGTCCATCAGTAGTAGATCAGGTAAATAGGCTGAGACAGATTCACACAGCAATGAGAATAAACAATCTACACCACATGCATATTAACAAACTGAAAGAAAAATACCATATGATAATCTCCGTAGCTGCAGAAAAAGCTTTTGACAAAATTCAACACTCACTTATGATAAAAATAAACTCTCCAGAAAAACGGCATAGAAGGAACCTACCTCAACAACAGTCATACACAACAAACCTATACCACGTGCAGACAATATGCATGAATTTCACAGTGTTGAACAAAGGATGCCAGAGAATGTGTTTCCTCACAAAAACTGAAAGTTCAAGGTGGTTGACAAGTCGCTCCATGATAACCAAAGACAGTATCCTGTCGTAAGACATTTATACAAAGTGCAAAGACAGGCAAACAATCTAAACAAGTAGAAGTCAGGGTAAAAATTTCCCTTGGAAGGTTAGTGCCTGGAAGGGAACAGGTTGCGGGCTTGAGGGGCATCCACACAGTGATAACATGTGACTGCACATGTATTCTGGGATTTTAAAATAAAGACTCTGAAGTCATACAATCTGGATTTGAATCCTTGACACATCACTTTCTTGCACTGTGTCTTTGGGCAAGTGACTTCACCTCCTGAACCTCATTTTTTCATCTATTACACAAGGATAATTACAATATGCAATAGAGAATTGTGAGCAAGAGATGAGACAATGTATACGAAGTGCTTAGCACAACATCAAGCATACAGCAAATAATCAATAAATAGTATCTATTATTTTTATTATTACTAATAATAACAGTGTCTTCCCAGGCATTGAGGAGAAAGATTAGCAGTTTTAGGGGCACTGGTGATAGAAGGCCTCAATGCAATACCGGCTAAAGAAGATCAAGAGGAAAATGGCAGGCTCCTCAAGGTTACCCCTTTGGGTTGCAGATTTCTCCTTAAGTCTTCACCTGGAGGAAGAGGCAAGGGAGCTCTCTCAGGCCTTTACCTAATCACCCCCGAAGGCCCTACCTCCTGATGCTATCAAATTGCATTAGAATTTCAAAATATGAATTTCTGAGGGGACACGAACATTCAGACCACAGCAGAGGGGACCCAGGCTGGAGCTGCAAAATAAATATAAATACATGTTCTAGGCAGCTGCTCCCATCTTTCTAGACTTTCTGAAGCCAGCTGACACAAGGCTGTAGCCTCAAGCCTCCTTTCTGACCCAAGGTGCCATGGCCCAGTAGGACCACCCGTCTTGTCCAGGACGCCCAGTTCATAAGTGGCAATGCCAAGATTCAGGTTTAGAACTGACCAAGAAGCTTCCAGAGGGAAGTTTATCCTAGCCCCCAGGAGACTCACAGAGTCCCCTGTATTTTCCTTTCACAGCTCTTCTCACAATCGGTAATGACATAATTACACATTTGTGAGTATGCGTTTCCGGTCTGGCTCCCCATCTGGACTGTCCGCGTTTTGCTCACCCCTGTATTCTCAGGGCCAGGCGGTCAGGAATGCTTCAGCAAAGGCTTGCTGTTGGATTTCCTGGGGCCAGCGCACCCCATACCCAGGCGGCATCCCTCCAAATGGCCTGGCCCACCTTCGCTGGGCCCAGCCTCTGGCCTCCCCCATGGCCCAGGGCAGACAGGGCAGTGCCACTTCTGAGTGGCCCAGCCTTGCTCCCCCAGGCCCTCCTGTTATCCCCGCCTGCCTTCCACCTGCCCACCGTGGACTGGGTAGAGCTGGAGGTCCAGAACACCCACCCTCTCATCGCGCCTCGAAACCTCTGACCCCAGACAGCTCCCCTGGGTTCAGTCTGCAGGGCTGAGGGAAGGAGAACCCCAATCCTGGCCACTGAAAGGCCACAGCCGCCTAAGCGGCTCCCACTTACAAGGGCCCCGTCAAGCAGCAGAGGCAGGAGGGGAAACTTTGGGAATTGCTGAGGAGGGAAGGGGAGTGCCGATGTCTAAGCTTACCGGCTTTCTTAACTACTTGGGGCTTCCCACAGCTGCACTCAGTTTGGTGGGCTCGAGACCTACTCAACGGGGGTGTTTGAGGCAGAACCTGAGTGGCAGGGCGAGGCCCAAGTGGGAGGGCAGAGCCTGGGCGGGGGGCCACCCCAAGGCCCTACCTCCTGATGCTATCAAATTGCATTAGAATTTCAAAATATGAATTTCTGAGGGGACACGAACATTCAGACCACAGCAGAGGGGACCCAGGCTGGAGCTGCAAAATAAATATAAATACATGTTCTAGGCAGCTGCTCCCATCTTTCTAGACTTTCTGAAGCCAGCTGACACAAGGCTGTAGCCTCAAGCCTCCTTTCTGACCCAAGGTGCCATGGCCCAGTAGGACCACCCGTCTTGTCCAGGACGCCCAGTTCATAAGTGGCAATGCCAAGATTCAGGTTTAGAACTGACCAAGAAGCTTCCAGAGGGAAGTTTATCCTAGCCCCCAGGAGACTCACAGAGTCCCCTGTATTTTCCTTTCACAGCTCTTCTCACAATCGGTAATGACATAATTACACATTTGTGAGTATGCGTTTCCGGTCTGGCTCCCCATCTGGACTGTCCGCGTTTTGCTCACCCCTGTATTCTCAGGGCCAGGCGGTCAGGAATGCTTCAGCAAAGGCTTGCTGTTGGATTTCCTGGGGCCAGCGCACCCCATACCCAGGCGGCATCCCTCCAAATGGCCTGGCCCACCTTCGCTGGGCCCAGCCTCTGGCCTCCCCCATGGCCCAGGGCAGACAGGGCAGTGCCACTTCTGAGTGGCCCAGCCTTGCTCCCCCAGGCCCTCCTGTTATCCCCGCCCCGTCTTCCACCTGCCCACCGTGGACTGGGTAGAGCTGGAGGTCCAGAACACCCACCCTCTCATCGCGCCTCGAAACCTCTGACCCCAGACAGCTCCCCTGGGTTCAGTCTGCAGGGCTGAGGGAAGGAGAACCCCAATCCTGGCCACTGAAAGGCCACAGCCGCCTAAGCGGCTCCCACTTACAAGGGCCCCGTCAAGCAGCAGAGGCAGGAGGGAAGCTTTGGGAATTGCTGAGGGAGGGAAGGGGAGTGCCGATGTCTAAGCTTACCGGCTTTCTTAACTACTTGGGGCTTCCCACAGCTGCACTCAGTTTGGTGGGCTCGAGACCTACTCAACGGGGGTGTTTGAGGCAGAACCTGAGTGGCAGGGCGAGGCCCAAGTGGGAGGGCAGAGCCTGGGCGGGGGGCAGGGCCATGGGCCAGAAGTTGGGATCTGGACCAGGAGGGGAGGAGTCTGGTGAGTAGGAGGAGCCTGGTGGGTAGCGGGTAGGGGGCGGCACCTTGGCCAGAGGGCGGTGCCCACAGAGGTGCTAACTTTAGCAGACAGGCATCTCTTCCCAATGTTCCTCCCAGAGGTAACAAGAGAGTGTTGAGACACTGCAGGGTCAACAGCCCCTGTCTAACTGGTAACCCCTTCCAACCAGTCCATTTCCTCCATATGGACACTGAGCTTTCGCAAATGAACATTCCATTGTAATGGCTTCCTCTCCTTCAGAGTAAAATCTGAATCTTAAATGCAAGATTATCAGCACCTTTATTCATTACTATTTCAAATCAACTTTATTATTACTTTGTAGTATTTTCCAAAAATACTTAAGCATTAAGATACTTTAAAAAGCAACTCTTCTCTATATATACATTGCATAGAACTAAATATACATATCAAGGCATGTAAAACTAATGAAATCTATAAATTCAATAGTGTTAATATCAATTTCCTGATTGTGATATTATACTATAGTTATGCAAGATGTTTTACTTTTTTACAACAGCATGTGAATCTACAGTTGTCTCAACATTTAAAAACGATTTAAAGCAATTCAGGTTGGATGTGTAGCAGAAAATTGTTTCTAATAAGTGATTTTTAAAGTATATTTTAATGTATCATCTGAAGCTACTTGAGGGCAGAAACTGAGTCTGGTTAATTTTTGTAGTATGTGTGTTTGTGTGTGTGTGTGTGTGTGTGTGTTAGTCCCTCAACTGTATCCAACTCTTTGTGACACCATGGACTGTAGCCTGCCAGGCTCCTCTGTCCATGGGATTCCCCAGGCAAGAACACTAGAGTGGGTTGCCATTTCCTTCTAGAGTGGATCTTCCTGACCCAGGGATTAGAACCTACATTGTAGGTAAAATCTTTAACATCTGAGCTATCAGGCCAACGCCACAACTCTGGCTCTGCCTGAGAAGATCATGCCGAGAAATTGCCAATAAAGGCTCCATTTCTGAAGTTCTAATTCAAGGTCTTCTAGTATGAGGGGTTCAGCAGAGTGAGTGTGAACTTAACCAGAAGGCCACTTTAAGTTGAAAAAAAAGAGTGGGGACAAGTTTGTGGAAATGTGGACTCTGTGTGTTGGAAGCCAGTTCTCTAGTCTCGGGAGTGGAACAAAGGGAGAATGAAGCTGCCTTATGCAAATAAACTCTGGGGTGGGAGGAGCACACAGGAACAGTCTGAGAGTTTGGGGGTGTGAGCCCTGGAGCCCTCATCGAACCTAGACAAAACTGGAATGAGTTGAGAAAAAGGCCTGGGAATCGACTGGGAAAACTCCAGCTCAAAGAACTATCTCCTCAGATCCGAGGCTTTCTGGACTCTTCATTTAAACGTCCTCTCACGTGCAGCTGCAGCAGACGCTTCCTGGTGCCCACCTGGCCTCCTCTTGCTTCCCTGTGGGCTGCTCCCACCCCATCCAAACACAGATCTTGCTCGGTAATGACTGTGCCCGCCAGCTCTGTCCCCAGCCACGGAGGCACAGACAACGATGAAACACAGACATAATATGTGATGGAAAACAAAGGCCATGTGGCTCTGGAGTGCCACGGAGAGTCACCACTGCCAGGACTTTCCAGGGTCTTAAGGTCTGGTGTACTTCTATCCAGTTGTTTATTGAAACCAATTGTATAGGTTTTAGCAGGTGTGCAGTGGTAAAGAATCCACCTGCCAATGCAGGAGGTGCAAGAGATGCGGTTCAATCCTGGGTTGGGAAGATCCCTTGGAGAAGGAAATGGCAACCCACTCTAGTATTCTTGCCAGGAAATCCCATGAACAGAGGAGCCTGGCGAGCTACGGTCCATGGGGTCGCAAAGAGTTGGACACGACTGAGGAACTGAGCACATGGGTTCTAGAAATGGTTCTTAACCATTTCTGGACCAGTGACCACTCTAGGAATCCAAAGAGGACATAGGAACCAGGCCAGAAAAAGGTACGCATGTACACAATTTCACAAAGAGCAACAGGGAGGTGCAAACTCCTGAAATAGATTTGGGACCCTAGGTTAAGAGCCTCTAGCCTAGAAGATAAGAAAATTTAGGTGAAGAAGGCTGGACAGGGAGTCCCAAGACCATGGCTGACATCCTATGCTGAGGAAGAATCAGGGAGACCTAGGTTTAAATTCTAGTGCAGGGAACAGCCACCTATGGGAATCTGTGCTGGCAAGGTGGAGGGTGGGCAAGGATAACACGCATACAGAGAGTCATAAAACACCAAGGTGTAGCTTAATGAATTATCACCAAGTGGATGCCTGTGAAACTCTAAAGCAAAAGATTAGAACACTGCCAGCACTCCAGAGATCTCCCTCATACTTCCTTCCAATTGTAAACCACCCTCTACGGAAGATAATCACTTTTACCATACTCATTTCCATGTTTTTCTGTATAAGTTTACCATCACAACATGCATCCTTAAACTGTATTAAGTTTAACCAGTAGGAATTCTTTAGGGTCTGAACATGATGCTCCAGCTCAAAGAACTATCTCCTCAGCGGTTTTGACTCTTCATTTAAACGCCTCTCACGTGCAGCTGCAGCAGACGCTTCCTGGTGCCCACCTGGCCTCCTCTTGCTTCCCTGTGGGCTGCTCCCACCCCATCCAAACACAGATCTTGCTCGGTAATGACTGTGCCCGCCAGCTCTGTCCCCAGCCACGGAGGCACAGACAACGATGAAACACAGACATAATATGTGATGGAAAACAAAGGCCATGTGGCTCTGGAGTGCCACGGAGAGTCACCACTGCCAGGACTTTCCAGGGTCTTAAGGTCTGGTGTACTTCTATCCAGTTGTTTATTGAAACCAATTGTATAGGTTTTAGCAGGTGTGCAGTGGTAAAGAATCCACCTGCCAATGCAGGAGGTGCAAGAGATGCGGTTCAATCCTGGGTTGGGAAGATCCCTTGGAGAAGGAAATGGCAACCCACTCTAGTATTCTTGCCAGGAAATCCCATGAACAGAGGAGCCTGGCGAGCTACGGTCCATGGGGTCGCAAAGAGTTGGACACGACTGAGGAACTGAGCACATGGGTTCTAGAAATGGTTCTTAACCATTTCTGGACCAGTGACCACTCTAGGAATCCAAAGAGGACATAGGAACCAGGCCAGAAAAAGGTACGCATGTACACAATTTCACAAAGAGCAACAGGGAGGTGCAAACTCCTGAAATAGATTTGGGACCCTAGGTTAAGAGCCTCTAGCCTAGAAGATAAGAAAATTTAGGTGAAGAAGGCTGGACAGGGAGTCCCAAGACCATGGCTGACATCCTATGCTGAGGAAGAATCAGGGAGACCTAGGTTTAAATTCTAGTGCAGGGAACAGCCACCTATGGGAATCTGTGCTGGCAAGGTGGAGGGTGGGCAAGGATAACACGCATACAGAGAGTCATAAAACACCAAGGTGTAGCTTAATGAATTATCACCAAGTGGATGCCTGTGAAACTCTAAAGCAAAAGATTAGAACACTGCCAGCACTCCAGAGATCTCCCTCATACTTCCTTCCAATTGTAAACCACCCTCTACGGAAGATAATCACTTTTACCATACTCATTTCCATGTTTTTCTGTATAAGTTTACCATCACAACATGCATCCTTAAACACATGCTTATTGCTGAACTTTGTATAAGTGAAAGCCTGCAGTAGGAATTCTTTAGGGTCTGACTTCTTTCCCTTCACATTGTATTTGTGAGACTGATCCGTGTCGTTGCATGTATCTGTCACGCATTCATTCCCGTTACTGTGTACATTTCCATTTCCACTCTATGGCTACCACAATTCAATTATCCCTTCCAGAGCTGATGAACATTTCAATTATTTCTATACTGGGGTCATTACAAATAACGCTCTTGTGTGCTTTCTTGTCCATGTCACCTGTTGGTTGAGACTCACTTTACAGGCTATACACATGTGACTGGCAATGCTGAACCATAACATATGGAATCTCCCACAGAGCCGATAATGGCAAATGGTTTTTCAAAGTGGTCACTGAGGTACCTGCACCCCATCCCAGGTGAAGCAGAAACCAGTCTCTGGTGGCAGCTTTTGGGCCAAACTCTGGTGCTCCTGATGGCCACTTGTAGGTCCCATAAGCCAGGAATTCACTTCCTGACTAGCATTAGGCCCTTTCAAGGACTGACCAGGCTTTCTTAGGTGGCTCAGTGGTAAAGAATCCACCTGTTACCACAGGAGCCACGGGAGATACAGGTTCAATCCCTGGATCAGGAGGATCTCCCAAAGGATGAAACGGCAACCCCCTCCAACACTCTTGCTGAGATAATCCCATCGATAGAGGAGTCTGGAGTCTCAAAGCCTCAGACATGACAGAGCGGCTGAGCACGAGGACTGAGAGTGAAAAAAAGCTGCCTGGCCAGTCCAGGCTGATCCAGCTGTGGAGGGCGCAAGGTCAGGCAAAGGCAGGATTGGCAGACTCAGAAACTGAGCCAGCATTTAGACATCTGGACTCTCTCTGCAGGGCCATTGAGGAGCTCTGTTGTTGGGCACACCTATTGGCCTCACTGTCCTCCTCTGGGAGCCAGAAGGACCGCTAACACCTGCTACCTCCTGGTGGAGGGGCACATCTGACATCGTAAGATGAGAGATTCGAAAGCCACCAGAAAAGAACTCTAAAATGCAGGTCACGTGGTGGTTTGCATTACTTCCTGATTTTGCCAATTAGAGTAATATACAAAACCACTTCCTCCCTTTTTCCCTCCTATCTATAAAAATTGTCGACAGATGTTTTACACTTAAACCCCAGTCTGACTTCTTTCCCTTCACATTGTATTTGTGAGACTGATCCGTGTCGTTGCATGTATCTGTCACGCATTCATTCCCGTTACTGTGTACATTTCCATTTCCACTCTATGGCTACCACAATTCAATTATCCCTTCCAGAGCTGATGAACATTTCAATTATTTCTATACTGGGGTCATTACAAATAACGCTCTTGTGTGCTTTCTTGTCCATGTCACCTGTTGGTTGAGACTCACTTTACAGGCTATACACATGTGACTGGCAATGCTGAACCATAACATATGGAATCTCCCACAGAGCCGATAATGGCAAATGGTTTTTCAAAGTGGTCACTGAGGTACCTGCACCCCATCCCAGGTGAAGCAGAAACCAGTCTCTGGTGGCAGCTTTTGGGCCAAACTCTGGTGCTCCTGATGGCCACTTGTAGGTCCCATAAGCCAGGAATTCACTTCCTGACTAGCATTAGGCCCTTTCAAGGACTGACCAGGCTTTCTTAGGTGGCTCAGTGGTAAAGAATCCACCTGTTACCACAGGAGCCACGGGAGATACAGGTTCAATCCCTGGATCAGGAGGATCTCCCAAAGGATGAAACGGCAACCCCCTCCAACACTCTTGCTGAGATAATCCCATCGATAGAGGAGTCTGGAGTCTCAAAGCCTCAGACATGACAGAGCGGCTGAGCACGAGGACTGAGAGTGAAAAAGCTGCCTGGCCAGTCCAGGCTGATCCAGCTGTGGGGGGCGCAAGGTCAGGCAAAGGCAGGATTGGCAGACTCAGAAACTGAGCCAGCATTTAGACATCTGGAGTCTCTCTGCAGGGCCATTGAGGAGCTCTGTTGTTGGGCACACCTATTGGCCTCACTGTCCTCCTCTGGGAGCCAGAAGGACCGCTAACACCTGCTACCTCCTGGTGGAGGGGCACATCTGACATCGTAAGATGAGAGATTCGAAAGCCACCAGAAAAGAACTCTAAAATGCAGGTCACGTGGTGGTTTGCATTACTTCCTGATTTTGCCAATTAGAGTAATATACAAAACCACTTCCTCCCTTTTTCCCTCCTATCTATAAAAATTGTACGACAGATGTTTTACTTCTTAGTTCTTCCAAAACCCCAGTCAGAGCCTCTAGGATCTTCAAGATAAAAGTCATTCTGGTGAAGAGAAGACAGTATAGAGTCCTACCCTAGGAAAGTGTCACTACCCAAATAGAGGTAGTTCACGTCACCAATGCCAGTGGCAGTTCCAATACCCTAGTTCCAGCTGTGGCAAACGTCTAGCGTATCTGACACTGAGAATTCCTGGCTGACTATAACCTCACAGGTGTACTCTGTGACAACTCCATCTCAGGAAGTGATGGGGGAGAAAGCTAAGTACATTTGACTCTAAGTGGTCGGCACTCTTTTTTTTTTTTTTGGCCTCTTTTATTGGTCTTTCATTTATTTATTTTCATCCATCTTAATCCTTTGGCCTGTGTGGGCCTCCCCTCGCAGTGGCCTCTCTTGCCGCAGAGTACCGGCTCTGGGCGCATACGTTTGAGAGCGCTGGCTGGTAACTGGACACACCAGTCCAGCTGCTCCGCGGCATATGGGATCTTCCCGTGCCAGGGATCGAACCGGTGCCCCTTGCACTGCAAGGCAGACTCTTTACCCACTGGACCACCAGGGAAGCCCAGCACTGTCTCTTGAAACAGGCTTTTTTATCCTTATTTTCCAGTGGGGGAAATTGAGCCACTGTGCAACAAAGCGCTCCCAAGATAGCTTAGCTAGTAAGTAGGCAGCAGAGTCTGCCTGCACACCTAAGTCTATCCTGGCTCCAGAAGCCAGAGGCTTTTTGCCCTGGTTTTGTTTTAGAACTGTGCTTTCCTGATTCCATTACTGCTAGACCAGGAGACTCTATGAACAGAAAATTTCACGAAGTCCCTCAGCTGACTGCAAATTAGAGAATCTCCCCGTAAAAACTCTGCACATCTATCCAGTGCAGGGACAGGGGCTAACACAGTCTCTAGTTCTGGGCTTTTCTGAGGCTTGACTGCATCTCCTGTCATGGAGGCCATGAGATGCCCCCATATTTTTCTCACTGCTTTTCTTTTTTTAATATTTGTTTTTATTTTTGGCTGTGGTGGGTCTTCATTGCTGTACGTGGGCTTTCTCTTGTTGCAGCAAGAGGGGGCTCCCCATCATTGTGGTGGCCTCTCCTGCTGGGAAGCACTAGGTCTAGAGTGAATGGGCTTCAGTAGTCGTAGCCCATGGGCTTAGTTCACCTGAAGCATGTGGGGTTTTCCCAGAACAGTGATCAAAGCCACGGCTCCTGCATTGGCAGGCAAATTCTCTATCACTGGGCCGCAACAGACGACCCCTCCACGCCTTTTCTGATCAAGCAGGGAGAGTCGGTCTTTGTTTCTAGCAACCACACAAACCCTGGTTAAGACCAACGAACTGATCCACTTCTTTAATCTCGTACTTTTCTAAACCCTTCCTTGAAGCCTCAACAGTGATATTTATGAAGTTTCAGGCACCAAAAATGCCCCTATATCTGGGAAACCGAGGGGCACAAATGCATTCTCCCACCCTTGTCTTCTTGCAGTAACAAGCTCTGCTGCACACAGACTGTCACCCAGCTGCTTCCCAGACTCACAGGGAGCACGGCCGAGTGGGAGTGCCCTGGGTTTCATTACGCTAGCAGAATCTGAACCAGGGATCCACAGATAAGAGCAAGCAGCTTCACATCACTGAATCCCAGTGTTTCCCCAACTGTGAAAATGGGAATAACAGTATCTCCAGCTGTGATACCTTGCTAGGGCTGTCCTAACCAATATCACAGAATCTCCTTTATGGGGAGATTCTCAAATTCTCAATTAACGGAGGCACTTGGTAAAATATTCCATTTGTAGAGACTCTTGGTCTAGCAGTATGGAATCATTTTGTGGTAAGCCACGAAACTGTACTGTCTCGTGGTTCCAGAGGCTGGAAGTCCAGGCTCAAGGTGTCAGTGGGGCTGGTTTCTCCCGAGGCCTCTTCGGTTTGTAGACAACTGTGTCTTTACATGGTCGTCCCTCTGTCTGTTGTCTATGTCCTAATTGCCTCGTTTTATAAGGACACAATCATATTAGGTTAAGACTCACTCTCATGACCTCATTTTAACTCAGTGACCTCTTCAAGGCCACTGTCTCCAAATACAATCCCATTCTGAGATAACTGGGGATTAGGACTTGAATATAAAATTTTGGAGGGGTAGGGCATAATTCAGCACATAACACCATTGTAGGTTTCTTTCTTTCTTTCTTTTTTTTTAAAGGATTTAGAGGATGAAAATAAGAACGAAGACCTCAAGGCTCAGTCCAACCCCACTTACCCACACTGGGAGCCCCAGGACCCACCTGGTGGAGCAGCTCAGCTGGGAGGCCAGGGTAGCGAAGATCACAGCCTCAGGCATCCAATCTGCAGAACAGAGACGGCATGTCCCAGAGTCTTGGGTGGAATCTGTGGTCCTTGCACTTGAAACCTGGGCTCCAGGAGGGGTGAATGGTAGCAGAAGGAACTCACTGGTCTCTAACAGAAGGACTTCATCCCTTCCAGGCTTGAGAATCCTGTTCTGTGTTGACGCCATTGTTCTTGTTGCGCCCACAGAGTCGCAATTCAGGCCCCAGGCTTGGCCCTGCCAAGTTCCCGGAGAGCTCTGGATCCTACCGAGGGATCACTGGCCCCCAGTGCCAGCTGTGTGAAAAGAGGCCACTTTACATTCGATACAAAGCATCAGCCGGGCTCATTCATGGTGCCCGGAACATGCTAAGCTCCGGACGTCGAGCTGGAAAGTGGCACTTGAACACAAACTTCCTTTCCTGCCAACCCCACCCACCAGGATTTCACAGCCTGAGAGAAACACGCAGAGGCTTGTCTTTTCTACCCCTTCTCTCCCCAGATGTCAAGAGAGGTTGTTCTGGGGAACAGACCAAGAAAAGCCCTATTCTCTTTGCGTCTCCTCACCAGAATCTCCTTAAAATTTTGGGAGATTCTCAAATTCTCAATTAACGGAGGCACTTGGTAAAATATTCCATTTGTAGAGACTCTTGGTCTAGCAGTATGGAATCATTTTGTGGTAAGCCACGAAACTGTACTGTCTCGTGGTTCCAGAGGCTGGAAGTCCAGGCTCAAGGTGTCAGTGGGGCTGGTTTCTCCCGAGGCCTCTTCGGTTTGTAGACAACTGTGTCTTTACATGGTCGTCCCTCTGTCTGTTGTCTATGTCCTAATTGCCTCGTTTTATAAGGACACAATCATATTAGGTTAAGACTCACTCTCATGACCTCATTTTAACTCAGTGACCTCTTCAAGGCCACTGTCTCCAAATACAATCCCATTCTGAGATAACTGGGGATTAGGACTTGAATATAAAATTTTGGAGGGGTAGGGCATAATTCAGCACATAACACCATTGTAGGTTTCTTTCTTTCTTTCTTTCTTTTTTTTTAAAGGATTTAGAGGATGAAAATAAGAACGAAGACCTCAAGGCTCAGTCCAACCCCACTTACCCACACTGGGAGCCCCAGGACCCACCTGGTGGAGCAGCTCAGCTGGGAGGCCAGGGTAGCGAAGATCACAGCCTCAGGCATCCAATCTGCAGAACAGAGACGGCATGTCCCAGAGTCTTGGGTGGAATCTGTGGTCCTTGCACTTGAAACCTGGGCTCCAGGAGGGGTGAATGGTAGCAGAAGGAACTCACTGGTCTCTAACAGAAGGACTTCATCCCTTCCAGGCTTGAGAATCCTGTTCTGTGTTGACGCCATTGTTCTTGTTGCGCCCACAGAGTCGCAATTCAGGCCCCAGGCTTGGCCCTGCCAAGTTCCCGGAGAGCTCTGGATCCTACCGAGGGATCACTGGCCCCCAGTGCCAGCTGTGTGAAAAGAGGCCACTTTACATTCGATACAAAGCATCAGCCGGGCTCATTCATGGTGCCCGGAACATGCTAAGCTCCGGACGTCGAGCTGGAAAGTGGCACTTGAACACAAACTTCCTTTCCTGCCAACCCCACCCACCAGGATTTCACAGCCTGAGAGAAACACGCAGAGGCTTGTCTTTTCTACCCCTTCTCTCCCCAGATGTCAAGAGAGGTTGTTCTGGGGAACAGACCAAGAAAAGCCCTATTCTCTTTGCGTCTCCTCACCTGCCAAGAAGCCCTGGCCTGCAGGTGCCTGACCGAACCGCAGGGTTGCCAGGAAGCAGCCGGTCATTCACTTTGGTTGGGAAGTGGCCTCCCCTGTGCCAAGTCCCAACTTTGGCAGCTCCATCCGCAGCGCCTGGGTCTCATGAGCAGCACCTGTCTGCCTCCTCTTCAAACCCCACCTCCCACCCACCGCTTCACACAAATGCAGGTGACCCCGTGACCAGGACTCAGAGCCAGGGTGCCTCCTCTGACAAAACCCTGGCTTCTTTGACTCATTGAGCCTCAGGGACATGGGAGTCCCCGAAATAAGAGAAGCCAGCAGACAGACGACATTGCCCAAAGTGCTCTTTTTTTACAGGTGGAGAAATTCAGGAGGAGGAGGAGAGAAAGGGACCTGGGAGAGTATCAAGTGTAAGGGTTCTCAGCCCTGGCTGCAATTAGAATCACCTGGAGGAGCTTTTAAACAATGAGACGCTGGTTTAAACAATCTGGTGTGGAGGAAGGGCATGGCCCGTGCCCTCAGTGGAGCCCATGTTAAGAGGCCCTGATCTGGTTCAACCCACTTGTTTTACAGACAAGAAAAACTGAGGTCCTGACAGAAGGGACTTCTGAGGTTGTTTTGTTGGTGTTCAGTTGCTAACTCATGTCCCACCCGCTGTGACCGCACGGACTGCAGCACGCCGGGTTTCCCTGTCCTCCACTCTCTCCCGGAGTTTGCTCAAGCTCACGTCCATTGAGTTGGTGATGCCATCCAAACATCTCATCCCCTGCTGCCCAAGGTTTTAATCCTGTTCAATTCACCTATTTTACAGACGGAGAACTGAAGCCTAAAGAAGTTAAGGAGAATCACTTAAGGCTCCATAGCTAATAAGTGACATCTTAGTATTTTGGGCAGTTTGACTTTTGTCTCAGAATGCTTCTATTCCTAGTTTTATTATCATAAAGTTCTACCTTAAACCCATCATGCTTCCCTACTGCTCAAGAAATTAAGTCTACGTTCCATAATATGGCATTCAAAACCCTGTCACAACCGGGACCAGAGATCAAACCTGTGCCCCCTACATAGACAGGCACACTCTTACCACTGTGCCACCAAGGAAGTCTTTCTTTATAGATTGTTAAGATTTATACATGGTATGTGGGCCTGATGCTGAAGCTGAAGTTCCAAAACTTTGGTCACCTGATGCGAAGAGCCGACTCACTGGAGAAGACCCTGATGCTGGGAAAGACTGAAGGCACAAGGAAATGCGGATAGCAGATGATGCGATAGTTAGATAGCATCACTGACTCAGTGGACACGAATTTGAGCGAACTCCAGGAGGTACTGAAGAACTGGGAAGCCTGGCGTGCTGCAGTCCATGGGGCTGCAAAGAGTCAGACCAAACTTAGCAGCTGAACAACAGCAAAGGCCTCCTTTTGTACCCTTGCCTTGGCCCTGTGCTGGGGAGACGGGCTGAGCCTCGAGAGAATCAGGGAAGGAGGGGTGGTAGCCAGCCTTGCTGCTGAAAGGTGAGTGGCCCCGCCCTCCAGCGTGTGTGAAATCTGCATGAGTAATTCCTGGAGGATCTCGTGTGTACTTACGGTAAAAGAAAGTCTATAGTGTTGTGATATAAAACCAGGATGTGGGCGTCCACCAGGTCCTGGCTGGTGAGTACTTCCTTTCTCCCTGCAAGACAATTCTTACAAAGTCCCGTTTTTAAATTCGGGTGAGGGCCTTTTGTGTTGCAGATGGCTGTTTTCTCATTGGATCCTTCCATGGCAGAGACAGCAGAAAGCTCTCTGGGGTCTCTTTTATAAGGGCACTAATCCGCTTCATGAAGGCTCTATCCTCATGACCTAATTACATCTCAAAGGGCTCACCTCTTAATATCACACTGGGGATTAAGATTTCAACCTGTGAATTTTAGAGGGGCAGGGCAGCATATTCAGTCCATGACAATTACTAATGATTTTCAAATCTTTTTTTTTTTTCAAATTGAAATAATTAATCAGCTCCAGATCCTATCAGCCAGTTCACCTTTCTCTACAGTTGTCTGCAAGAATAGCTCGAGAGATCAAGCATCAGCCTACAGTCTAGATTCACTGTGACCGTGAATAGTGGAGACACCCATGATGTACAGCATTTGCCACTGCTGTTTATCCTCTTCTCTTGGGGACTTCATCTCCTGCCTTCTTACCACGCCTCCAGCCCCTTCTTAGCCAGGTGCAAGGCCAAAAAATTTTTTTTTCACTGAAGCTGAAGTTCCAAAACTTTGGTCACCTGATGCGAAGAGCCGACTCACTGGAGAAGACCCTGATGCTGGGAAAGACTGAAGGCACAAGGAAATGCGGATAGCAGATGATGCGATAGTTAGATAGCATCACTGACTCAGTGGACACGAATTTGAGCGAACTCCAGGAGGTACTGAAGAACTGGGAAGCCTGGCGTGCTGCAGTCCATGGGGCTGCAAAGAGTCAGACCAAACTTAGCAGCTGAACAACAGCAAAGGCCTCCTTTTGTACCCTTGCCTTGGCCCTGTGCTGGGGAGACGGGCTGAGCCTCGAGAGAATCAGGGAAGGAGGGGTGGTAGCCAGCCTTGCTGCTGAAAGGTGAGTGGCCCCGCCCTCCAGCGTGTGTGAAATCTGCATGAGTAATTCCTGGAGGATCTCGTGTGTACTTACGGTAAAAAGAAAGTCTATAGTGTTGTGATATAAAACCAGGATGTGGGCGTCCACCAGGTCCTGGCTGGTGAGTACTTCCTTTCTCCCTGCAAGACAATTCTTACAAAGTCCCGTTTTTAAATTCGGGTGAGGGCCTTTTGTGTTGCAGATGGCTGTTTTCTCATTGGATCCTTCCATGGCAGAGACAGCAGAAAGCTCTCTGGGGTCTCTTTTATAAGGGCACTAATCCGCTTCATGAAGGCTCTATCCTCATGACCTAATTACATCTCAAAGGGCTCACCTCTTAATATCACACTGGGGATTAAGATTTCAACCTGTGAATTTTAGAGGGGCAGGGCAGCATATTCAGTCCATGACAATTACTAATGATTTTCAAATCTTTTTTTTTTTTCAAATTGAAATAATTAATCAGCTCCAGATCCTATCAGCCAGTTCACCTTTCTCTACAGTTGTCTGCAAGAATAGCTCGAGAGATCAAGCATCAGCCTACAGTCTAGATTCACTGTGACCGTGAATAGTGGAGACACCCATGATGTACAGCATTTGCCACTGCTGTTTATCCTCTTCTCTTGGGGACTTCATCTCCTGCCTTCTTACCACGCCTCCAGCCCCTTCTTAGCCAGGTGCACAGGCCATGAACATGCAAAAGCCATCCTCAAACTCCAGGGATTTTGGCTTTCCCGGTATCCCCTGCTAGGAGCACTGACCTTCTCAAGATGTGTTCCTTCCCTCCCTTGAGTTTCTGTTCAAATGTCGTCTCATTGGTGATACCTTCTCTGTCCTTTGTCACTAAAGTAGCTCTTTGTCTACTTTCTCCCCTTAAGTTTTCTTTTTAACTCCCACTAACTGACATCCCCACTGTCTGTTATTATTTAGTGCTCTGTCTATTTAGTGTCTGTCTAGATGTCACAATAGCAAAGACTGTATTGCTGCTCTATCCCAGGGTGCCTAGTGTGCACTCAATAATCACCTACTGAATTTAACACATTCTTGCCAGTTACTCCTGGGACTTCTCAGGTGGTGCAGTGATAAAGAATCTGCATACCAATGCAAGAGATGCCAGAGATGTGGGTTCAATCTCTGGGTTGGGAAGATCCCTTGGAGAAGGAAATGGCAACCCACTACAGTATTCTTGCCTGGAAAATTCCAGGGACAGAGGAGTCTGGCAGGTGACAGTCCTTAGGGACGCAAAGAGTCAGATAAGACTGAGCACATGCACATTGGTTACTCCTATCTAGACATATGGACACAACACAATTGCAAACATTTTAGACACTTAGTAGTTTTCACAGGGTAGGTTTTAGATCATTAAATTAATGGTGAAGAGTCATTATGAAATGACAACTCACAAACAGGTGAATAAACCGTAGACTGAGTGAATTTCATAGAGAGGTTTCTTAGCTCCCCCGGGTCTCTAGTGCCTTCCCCAAATGGACCAAAGCAATGCCTTTCCAGATTTTGAAATCAGGCTTCTCAAATCTTTTTTTTTCAAATTGAAATAATTAATCAGCTCCAGATCCTATCAGCCAGTTCACCTTTCTCTACAGTTGTCTGCAAGAATAGCTCGAGAGATCAAGCATCAGCCTACAGTCTAGATTCACTGTGACCGTGAATAGTGGAGACACCCATGATGTACAGCATTTGCCACTGCTGTTTATCCTCTTCTCTTGGGGACTTCATCTCCTGCCTTCTTACCACGCCTCCAGCCCCTTCTTAGCCAGGTGCACAGGCCATGAACATGCAAAAGCCATCCTCAAACTCCAGGGATTTTGGCTTTCCCGGTATCCCCTGCTAGGAGCACTGACCTTCTCAAGATGTGTTCCTTCCCTCCCTTGAGTTTCTGTTCAAATGTCGTCTCATTGGTGATACCTTCTCTGTCCTTTGTCACTAAAGTAGCTCTTTGTCTACTTTCTCCCCTTAAGTTTTCTTTTTAACTCCCACTAACTGACATCCCCACTGTCTGTTATTATTTAGTGCTCTGTCTATTTAGTGTCTGTCTAGATGTCACAATAGCAAAGACTGTATTGCTGCTCTATCCCAGGGTGCCTAGTGTGCACTCAATAATCACCTACTGAATTTAACACATTCTTGCCAGTTACTCCTGGGACTTCTCAGGTGGTGCAGTGATAAAGAATCTGCATACCAATGCAAGAGATGCCAGAGATGTGGGTTCAATCTCTGGGTTGGGAAGATCCCTTGGAGAAGGAAATGGCAACCCACTACAGTATTCTTGCCTGGAAAATTCCAGGGACAGAGGAGTCTGGCAGGTGACAGTCCTTAGGGACGCAAAGAGTCAGATAAGACTGAGCACATGCACATTGGTTACTCCTATCTAGACATATGGACACAACACAATTGCAAACATTTTAGACACTTAGTAGTTTTCACAGGGTAGGTTTTAGATCATTAAATTAATGGTGAAGAGTCATTATGAAATGACAACTCACAAACAGGTGAATAAACCGTAGACTGAGTGAATTTCATAGAGAGGTTTCTTAGCTCCCCCGGGTCTCTAGTGCCTTCCCCAAATGGACCAAAGCAATGCCTTTCCAGATCTGGTTTTGAAAAAAATCCAGGCTTCTCCTAAATGTGAGATCACTTCCCAAAGTTCACACAGCACACATTATTTTGGCTGTCTTTTATCAGTGATATGAGTTCAGTTACAAGCAATCAGTTCTTAGCTTGAAATCGTAGTCCAAAACAATGATGAAGAATAAGAAAAGCATCTTGTCACAGTAACACAAATGCTTTCTAAATAACTCCACTTGCTTTCTTGGAAACTTCGGGGGAAAAAGTGATTAGGAAACACTGGGGCAAAATTCAGCCACAGCCATGTCTTTCTTAAAAAAAAAAAAGAAATCAGTTGGAGTGCCAGCTGTATAGGGCTGTCCATTGTCTAAAAAAAAAAAGTTTTAACCCCGCGGTGGAAAAACTAACATTGTCACTAGGATATGAAGAAACCATGGTGAAGAACTAGCCACAGCAAGGTCCCACAGAATGGCCGGTGGCATCTGCTCCGAGGGCCTTTATCAGCAGCCTTGTATGTTCTATTCAAGACTCTCAGAACGATTGTTGGCATGATGTAGACAAATTGACGCAAATTAGTTTAGCACGGGCTATGCAAAGTTTAAGCTTGTTGAGCAACACACGTGGACCACATAGCAACAGCTCCCAACACTATGCAAAAGGTGTTGGAAGCAAAGTACTAACTATTCAAACCCAGGCTTTGGAAATCATTGGTGGGGGCTGGGGAGGATTTGGGGAAGTCAGGAAGCTGCCAGTATAGAGGCTGGAGCCCCTATACTGACCCTGAAAGCCAGTGAAGATTGTGAATAATATCTCCTGAAAGGGCCGCTTTCCCCGTAGAAAACTGACTGCCTGTTATTTTGTGGCCCCAAAGCCCCAAAATCCCCTCTTTTTAAATGTCTGCAAACATTTTAGACACTTAGTAGTTTTCACAGGGTAGGTTTTAGATCATTAAATTAATGGTGAAGAGTCATTATGAAATGACAACTCACAAACAGGTGAATAAACCGTAGACTGAGTGAATTTCATAGAGAGGTTTCTTAGCTCCCCCGGGTCTCTAGTGCCTTCCCCAAATGGACCAAAGCAATGCCTTTCCAGATCTGGTTTTGAAAAAATCCAGGCTTCTCCTAAATGTGAGATCACTTCCCAAAGTTCACACAGCACACATTATTTTGGCTGTCTTTTATCAGTGATATGAGTTCAGTTACAAGCAATCAGTTCTTAGCTTGAAATCGTAGTCCAAAACAATGATGAAGAATAAGAAAAGCATCTTGTCACAGTAACACAAATGCTTTCTAAATAACTCCACTTGCTTTCTTGGAAACTTCGGGGGAAAAAGTGATTAGGAAACACTGGGGCAAAATTCAGCCACAGCCATGTCTTTCTTAAAAAAAAAAAAGAAATCAGTTGGAGTGCCAGCTGTATAGGGCTGTCCATTGTCTAAAAAAAAAAAGTTTTAACCCCGCGGTGGAAAAACTAACATTGTCACTAGGATATGAAGAAACCATGGTGAAGAACTAGCCACAGCAAGGTCCCACAGAATGGCCGGTGGCATCTGCTCCGAGGGCCTTTATCAGCAGCCTTGTATGTTCTATTCAAGACTCTCAGAACGATTGTTGGCATGATGTAGACAAATTGACGCAAATTAGTTTAGCACGGGCTATGCAAAGTTTAAGCTTGTTGAGCAACACACGTGGACCACATAGCAACAGCTCCCAACACTATGCAAAAGGTGTTGGAAGCAAAGTACTAACTATTCAAACCCTCTTCTTTCAGATTGGAATCAGGCTTTGGAAATCATTGGTGGAGGCTGGGGAGGGATTTGGGGAAGTCAGGAAGCTGCCAGTATAGAGGCTGGAGCCCCTATACTGACCCTGAAAGCCAGTGAAGATTGTGAATAATATCTCCTGAAAGGGCCGCTTTCCCCGTAGAAAACTGACTGCCTGTTATTTTGTGGCCACAAATCCTCAAAGGATTGGCCCCCAAAGATTAAGGGGATTCCGCCACTTTGCTCTTTGGTTCAAATGTCTCAAGACAATTCCTTTGGGGCTGGTGTCACACAGACCACCTAGAGGGGCCTTCTAATTGTATTTACAGTAATTTAATTACATCAGGGAGAGCTTCAGAAGGCAGGATTTACCAAGATCGATACTATAGGTGTCACTGGCAGAGTTTTAATCTGTTAAATCAACAGAAAAGTGGTAAAAAATAAAGTCACTCGGAATTTAGAAACCACTTCATAAACTTTCTTTTTTTTTTTTCCAAGAAGATTGGGAGGGTGAAGGAGACATTTTCCTGGCGTTGCAGCTTTTTCACTTTTGTTCATATGATTTTATGCACACACCAAATCCATCTGAACATACACACACATGAATCTGGATATTATAAACGTACCACAGCCAAGTATGTGTGTGTCCGCGCGTGTGTGTGTGTTTAATTAAATATATCTCTGGGGAGTTATTTAAGAACTTGGCAGCAGTGGAGTTTCTAGGGAAGACACCTGTGGGAAAATAGTGTTGGGGTGGGAGGCAGACTTACTTTTAATCTCATTCTTATTTGTTTGTACTGTGACTTAAAAAATTTTTTACACCAAATATTTTAAATACTTTTCAAATGAACCCATAAGGAAATTTTTTCGACAAATGTTAAATCACAAAATCAGCAGTCTGTATACAATTTAGATTGTTTGGCTATGTATCTAGCCTTGGTCAGTGGCTTTCCCTTGGGGCTTTCTCTTTCCTACCTGTAAAATGTTTGGGAGTGAACCAGCTGCCCCTGAAAGACCCTCCTCTCTGTGACAGTTACTGACCAGCGCCTAAAACCAGCACGTGTTGCTACTGCCATCTAGCCGCCCAACTGGAACCGTGTGGGCCCAGCTTTTCCTGGGCATTTTAAAAGAAGTCTGGGGCTATTATTCAACACACAAAGACTTTGTTGGCTATGCAGACATTAGCAAGTGCTTTAATCTTGGTGGACAGATTCAGGAAGCTGCCAGTATAGAGGCTGGAGCCCCTATACTGACCCTGAAAGCCAGTGAAGATTGTGAATAATATCTCCTGAAAGGGCCGCTTTCCCCGTAGAAAACTGACTGCCTGTTATTTTGTGGCCACAAATCCTCAAAGGATTGGCCCCCAAAGATTAAGGGGATTCCGCCACTTTGCTCTTTGGTTCAAATGTCTCAAGACAATTCCTTTGGGGCTGGTGTCACACAGACCACCTAGAGGGGCCTTCTAATTGTATTTACAGTAATTTAATTACATCAGGGAGAGCTTCAGAAGGCAGGATTTACCAAGATCGATACTATAGGTGTCACTGGCAGAGTTTTAATCTGTTAAATCAACAGAAAAGTGGTAAAAAATAAAGTCACTCGGAATTTAGAAACCACTTCATAAACTTTCTTTTTTTTTTTTCCAAGAAGATTGGGAGGGTGAAGGAGACATTTTCCTGGCGTTCGCAGCTTTTTCACTTTTGTTCATATGATTTTATGCACACACCAAATCCATCTGAACATACACACACATGAATCTGGATATTATAAACGTACCACAGCCAAGTATGTGTGTGTCCGCGCGTGTGTGTGTGTTTAATTAAATATATCTCTGGGGAGTTATTTAAGAACTTGGCAGCAGTGGAGTTTCTAGGGAAGACACCTGTGGGAAAATAGTGTTGGGGTGGGAGGCAGACTTACTTTTAATCTCATTCTTATTTGTTTGTACTGTGACTTAAAAAATTTTTTACACCAAATATTTTAAATACTTTTCAAATGAACCCATAAGGAAATTTTTTCGACAAATGTTAAATCACAAAATCAGCAGTCTGTATACAATTTAGATTGTTTGGCTATGTATCTAGCCTTGGTCAGTGGCTTTCCCTTGGGGCTTTCTCTTTCCTACCTGTAAAATGTTTGGGAGTGAACCAGCTGCCCCTGAAAGACCCCTCCTCTCTGTGACAGTTACTGACCAGCGCCTAAAACCAGCACGTGTTGCTACTGCCATCTAGCAGCCCAACTGGAACCGTGTGGGCCCAGCTTTTCCTGGGCATTTTAAAAGAAGTCTGGGGCTATTATTCAACACACAAAGACTTTGTTGGCTATGCAGACATCTTGCAGTCCCTAAGTGCTTTCTGGAGCAGCAGAGATTATAAACGCATAAAGAAATCCTTAGATTCTTAAAAAATAGTTCTCCATCAAAAAACTGTTAGCCCTAATAAATTAATTCAGTGAAGTGGAAGGATATAAAATCAATATACAAAAGCAGTTGTTTTTTTCTTTACACTAACAACTATCAGAAAGAGAAATTAAGAAAACAATCCTATTTACAAATGTATCACAAAAAATAAGATACCTGGGATACCGAGGAGGTGAAAGATCTGTGTATTGAAAACTATAACACATTAGTAAAAGAAATTGAGAAGACTCAAATAAATGGAAAGATTTTGCATTCATGGATTGGAATACTTAATATTGTTAAAAATGGCCATACTACCCAAAGTGATTCAATGCAATCCCTATCAAAATTTCAATGTTATTTTCACAGAAATATAACAAACAATCCTCAAATTTGTATGGAGCCATGAAAGACCCTAAATAGCTAAAGTAATCTTGAGAAAGAAGAACAAACCTGAAGGCATCATGATCCTTTGTTTGAAACTATATAACAAAGCTGTAGTAATTAAAACAGTGTAGTATTAGCATAAGAACCCATTCAGAGATAATGGAACAGAAGAGAAAGCCCAGAAATAAACCCAAGCACATATAGTAAATTAATTTACAGCAAAAGAGCTAAGAATATATAATAGAGAAAGGAGGATCTCGTCATAAATGTGTTGGGAAAACTGGATTTTTTGCCACATGCAAAAGAATAAAACTGAATCACTATCTTACCCCATACACAAAAATTAACTCAAATGTTAATTAATGACTTAAATGTAAAACCTGAAACCATAAAAATCCTAGAAGGAGGGCTTCCCTGGTGGTCCAGTGGGTAAGGACACCACCTTGCAGTGCAAGGAGCGCCAGTTCAATCCCTGGTCTGGGAAGATTCCACGTGCCACGGAGCAGTTGGACCTATGTGTCCAACTACGGAGCCGGAGCTCTGGAGTGCATGCGTCCAGAGCCAGTGCTCTGTGATGAGAGAGGACACTGTGATGGGAGGCCCACGTAGGCCAAAGAACAAAAAGATAAATAAATGAAAGATAAATAGAAGTGGCCAAAAAAAAAAATATCCTAGAAGGAAACATAGCCCACAAACTCCTGGACATAGGTCTTGGCAATAACTTTTTGAATCTAATACCCTATTTTTTGAATCTAATACCAAAAGCAAAGCCCACAAAAACAAAAATAAACAAGTGGGACTACATCAAATTAAAAAGCTTTTGCATACCAAAAGAAAAGATCCACAAAGTCAAAAACAGTCTCCTGAATGGGAGAAAATAATTGCAAATCATACATATGATAAAGGGCTAATATCCAAAATATAAAGAACTCATGTTACTCAATAGAGAAAACAAACCCCAAGCAATCTGATTTTAAAATGAGAAGATATGAACGTATATTTTTCCAAAAATGACATACAGATGGCCAACAGATACACGAAAGATGTTCAACATTATTAAGCATTGTTGTCCTGAAGTCCTTAAGTCATGTCCGATTCTTTTGCAACCTCCTGGACTGTAGCCTGCCAGGCTCCTCCGGCCATGGGATTTCCCAGGCAAGAATATTCGAGTGGGTTGCCATTTCCTTTCCAGGGGATCTTCCCCACCCAGGGATTGGACCCACATCTTCTGCTTGGCAGGCAGGTTTTTTACCACTGAGCCACCTAGGAAGCCCTATTAATCATTAGGAAAATGGAAGTCGAAACCACAATAAGTTATCACTCCACACTGGTTAGAAAGGCTATTATCAAAAAGACAAGAAATAACAAGTGTTGACAAGGGTGTGGAGCAAAGAGAACTCTTATGCGCTGTTGGCAGAAATGTAAATTGGTACAACCACCATGGAAAATGCTATGAAGTTTCCTCAAAAAATTAAAAAAAGAACTACCGTAAAATCCTAGAAGGAGGGCTTCCCTGGTGGTCCAGTGGGTAAGGACACCACCTTGCAGTGCAAGGAGCGCCAGTTCAATCCCTGGTCTGGGAAGATTCCACGTGCCACGGAGCAGTTGGACCTATGTGTCCAACTACGGAGCCGGAGCTCTGGAGTGCATGCGTCCAGAGCCAGTGCTCTGTGATGAGAGAGGACACTGTGATGGGAGGCCCACGTAGGCCAAAGAACAAAAAGATAAATAAATGAAAGATAAATAGAAGTGGCCAAAAAAAAAAATATCCTAGAAGGAAACATAGCCCACAAACTCCTGGACATAGGTCTTGGCAATAACTTTTTGAATCTAATACCCTATTTTTTGAATCTAATACCAAAAGCAAAGCCCACAAAAACAAAAATAAACAAGTGGGACTACATCAAATTAAAAAGCTTTTGCATACCAAAAGAAAAGATCCACAAAGTCAAAAACAGTCTCCTGAATGGGAGAAAATAATTGCAAATCATACATATGATAAAGGGCTAATATCCAAAATATAAAGAACTCATGTTACTCAATAGAGAAAACAAACCCCAAGCAATCTGATTTTAAAATGAGAAGATATGAACGTATATTTTTCCAAAAATGACATACAGATGGCCAACAGATACACGAAAGATGTTCAACATTATTAAGCATTGTTGTCCTGAAGTCCTTAAGTCATGTCCGATTCTTTTGCAACCTCCTGGACTGTAGCCTGCCAGGCTCCTCCGGCCATGGGATTTCCCAGGCAAGAATATTCGAGTGGGTTGCCATTTCCTTTCCAGGGGATCTTCCCCACCCAGGGATTGGACCCACATCTTCTGCTTGGCAGGCAGGTTTTTTACCACTGAGCCACCTAGGAAGCCCTATTAATCATTAGGAAAATGGAAGTCGAAACCACAATAAGTTATCACTCCACACTGGTTAGAAAGGCTATTATCAAAAAGACAAGAAATAACAAGTGTTGACAAGGGTGTGGAGCAAAGAGAACTCTTATGCGCTGTTGGCAGAAATGTAAATTGGTACAACCACCATGGAAAATGCTATGAAGTTTCCTCAAAAAATTAAAAACAGAACTACCGTAAAATCTACTTCTGGGAATTTATCTGAAGAAACGAAAAAACTAATTTGAAAAGGTAAATGCATTCCCATGTTCACTGAAGCTATATTTACAATAGCCAAGATGTGAAAACAACCTAAGTGTCCATTGATGAATGAATGGGCAAAGAACTTCTGACTATATATACATACATGTGTGTGTGTATGTATGATATACATATATATATGTATATATATATATATATATATGTACACTCAGTAAAAAGAATGAAATCTTGCCATCTGTGATAATACAGATGGGCCTTGAGGACACTATGCTAAGTGAAATAAGTCAGACAGAGACAGACAAATACCATATGACTCTCTTATATGTAGAATCTAAAAACAAAAACAAACAAGAAACCCCACCAAAAATCAAGCTTATAGCTATGGAGAACAGATTGGTGGCCAGAGGTGGGGAGTTGGGAGGAGGATGGTGGTAGGAGAAATGGATGAAATACGTTTTTTCTTAGTTTAGTTTAAGTAAGCTGCATTTTAAATTTTGTTAAAATAGTTTTGAGCCTGTGATATCTGATTAGCTGTAAAACCCTCATTCAGTTCACTAGCCTCAAGGGCCTCTGTCGACAAGTATTTGGCGGTGTTAACTATGTGCGGAGGGCAATGTGCAGAGGGGTGTACGGCGGGAGGGGCAGCGTGATGTCCTGGCAAGGGGCCTGTCACATTATTAAGCATTGTTGTCCTGAAGTCCTTAAGTCATGTCCGATTCTTTTGCAACCTCCTGGACTGTAGCCTGCCAGGCTCCTCCGGCCATGGGATTTCCCAGGCAAGAATATTCGAGTGGGTTGCCATTTCCTTTCCAGGGGATCTTCCCCACCCAGGGATTGGACCCACATCTTCTGCTTGGCAGGCAGGTTTTTTACCACTGAGCCACCTAGGAAGCCCTATTAATCATTAGGAAAATGGAAGTCGAAACCACAATAAGTTATCACTCCACACTGGTTAGAAAGGCTATTATCAAAAAGACAAGAAATAACAAGTGTTGACAAGGGTGTGGAGCAAAGAGAACTCTTATGCGCTGTTGGCAGAAATGTAAATTGGTACAACCACCATGGAAAATGCTATGAAGTTTCCTCAAAAAATTAAAAACAGAACTACCGTAAAATCTACTTCTGGGAATTTATCTGAAGAAACGAAAAAACTAATTTGAAAAGGTAAATGCATTCCCATGTTCACTGAAGCTATATTTACAATAGCCAAGATGTGAAAACAACCTAAGTGTCCATTGATGAATGAATGGGCAAAGAACTTCTGACTATATATACATACATGTGTGTGTGTATGTATGTATATATACATATATATATGTATATATATATATATATATATGTACACTCAGTAAAAAGAATGAAATCTTGCCATCTGTGATAATACAGATGGGCCTTGAGGACACTATGCTAAGTGAAATAAGTCAGACAGAGACAGACAAATACCATATGACTCTCTTATATGTAGAATCTAAAAACAAAAACAAACAAGAAACCCCACCAAAAATCAAGCTTATAGCTATGGAGAACAGATTGGTGGCCAGAGGTGGGGAGTTGGGAGGAGGATGGTGGTAGGAGAAATGGATGAAATACGTTTTTTCTTAGTTTAGTTTAAGTAAGCTGCATTTTAAATTTTGTTAAAATAGTTTTGAGCCTGTGATATCTGATTAGCTGTAAAACCCTCATTCAGTTCACTAGCCTCAAGGGCCTCTGTCGACAAGTATTTGGCGGGTGTTAACTATGTGCGGAGGGCAATGTGCAGAGGGGTGTACGGCGGGAGGGGCAGGAGCGTGATGTCCTGAGGCTCAGACACTGGGGGCCTGTAAGCACAGCGACCTCGTGGAGGTGCATTCCTGGTGAGCCCGTGCCTCTCCAGAAGCTAGCGTGGTACTGGCACAAACCAGGAACTGAACAAATCCTTGTTTTCAGTGAATGAATGAGCTAGATTTGAACCCATATTTTCTGCTTACGAGAGCATTTTTTTCTCTGAGCCTCCATTTCCTGTTCTGTAACACAGGAGGAATCCTTGCCCCTAATGGGGAAGGTCCAGCGATGAACAAAGGGCAATACCTCTGTCAAATGGAAACATTTTTAAAGGAGATGGAATAGGAGAATCTCCATATTTTGAGGCTCATCAAAACACTTATTTTGCATGACTAAGAAATATATTCTTTACTCCCCAAATTGGTATTCCATTTGAGAGTTAGAAAATTTTTCCCACCACATATTCTAAGTTTATTTGACTAGCTAACAGGGATACTGTGGAAATAACTCAAATTCAAGGGGAAGAACTCACAGAGGTTGTTCTCACCATCTCTTCCCCCAGCCGCCTTTTTTGGCAAATGAATATGTTACGCTCTTTGTTTTCCCTGCATCTCCAGGTTTCCATACAGGCAATGGAAGGAGTCGAATTAAACTCAACAGTCTCTTCCTTTTAAAATAGATTCTAACAAGGAAAGCTATCCCGTGAGGACACAAAGGCAGGCCTAATACTGTGAAGAAACCATGATATGCTGCCACCTGTTGGTGATGCATTAAATTATCTTAAATTTTAAACAAAGCTGAAGTATAAAAATAATATAAGCTAACTATAACCTAATGGATTGACATGCATATTTACAGTAAAAACTCATTAGAGTGTCAAAGGAAAGAGGTCTTTTCTCCCAAAGTAAGAAAACACTCGACTCCTAAGAAGCATATATGACCAAATGTACATGTATTCTTCAAATTAGATCCTCGCATCCAACTTAAGCCAAGGTCCTTTGATGGCCCCCACTTTACAGATGAGGAAACTGAGAGTCATTGAGGTAATAATCTGCCCTAGGTCACATGGCTGGGAAGTAGCAGAGGCAAAACTCAAATCCAGTCCTTTCTTACTCCAGGGTCTAAATATTTACATATACCCAGTAGCTGGTGTATTCTTTGCTTCAGTTCAGTTCCGTCGCTCAGCTGTATCTGGCTTTGCAACTCCATGGACTGCGGCACACCAGGCTTCCCTGTCCTTCACCATCTCCCAGAGCCTGCAGTGAATGAATAGCTAGATTTGAACCCATATTTTCTGACGCATTTTCTCCCCCATTTCCTGTTCTGTAACACAGGAGGAATCCTTGCCCCTAATGGGGAAGGTCCAGCGATGAACAAAGGGCAATACCTCTGTCAAATGGAAACATTTTTAAAGGAGATGGAATAGGAGAATCTCCATATTTTGAGGCTCATCAAAACACTTATTTTGCATGACTAAGAAATATATTCTTTACTCCCCAAATTGGTATTCCATTTGAGAGTTAGAAAATTTTTCCCACCACATATTCTAAGTTTATTTGACTAGCTAACAGGGATACTGTGGAAATAACTCAAATTCAAGGGGAAGAACTCACAGAGGTTGTTCTCACCATCTCTTCCCCCAGCCGCCTTTTTTGGCAAATGAATATGTTACGCTCTTTGTTTTCCCTGCATCTCCAGGTTTCCATACAGGCAATGGAAGGAGTCGAATTAAACTCAACAGTCTCTTCCTTTTAAAATAGATTCTAACAAGGAAAGCTATCCCGTGAGGACACAAAGGCAGGCCTAATACTGTGAAGAAACCATGATATGCTGCCACCTGTTGGTGATGCATTAAATTATCTTAAATTTTAAACAAAGCTGAAGTATAAAAATAATATAAGCTAACTATAACCTAATGGATTGACATGCATATTTACAGTAAAAACTCATTAGAGTGTCAAAGGAAAGAGGTCTTTTCTCCCAAAGTAAGAAAACACTCGACTCCTAAGAAGCATATATGACCAAATGTACATGTATTCTTCAAATTAGATCCTCGCATCCAACTTAAGCCAAGGTCCTTTGATGGCCCCCACTTTACAGATGAGGAAACTGAGAGTCATTGAGGTAATAATCTGCCCTAGGTCACATGGCTGGGAAGTAGCAGAGGCAAAACTCAAATCCAGTCCTTTCTTACTCCAGGGTCTAAATATTTACATATACCCAGTAGCTGGTGTATTCTTTGCTTCAGTTCAGTTCCGTCGCTCAGCTGTATCTGGCTTTGCAACTCCATGGACTGCGGCACACCAGGCTTCCCTGTCCTTCACCATCTCCCAGAGCCTGCTTAATTTGACTAATTTCCTGGTTTCTGTGTAGAAAAGTACTGAACTTCTTTGTAGAAATGTTATCAATTACAACGGACATAAAAATAACTTGAGATTCTGCAACTTAAAATCAATGTTAACATTGTGTACCTATCTATCAAGTAGGTTTAATGCTTATGTTGTGTACCTATTGGTACTTCTATCTATAAGTTCTGGCAAAACAACAGATCTCCTTTTCCTTTATTTTTTTCCTTTCCTTTTTAAATTCATTCATTTATTCAATGAGATTTAGCAAATGCTTGCTTTGTGCCAGGTAGAGATAACAATGGATGAGATTAAAAAGCAAAAACAGAAACAAAAACGAGCTGATCACCACCCTTGTGACTTTGACAGTCTAGAATAAACATACAGATAATCACAGAGATACACACCCCAAAGGAAGTCGTTCCAGGAGCCTAGGAGACAAGGAAAGCTAGTCTCCACAGTGGGGACCATAGAAGGTTTCCTTGAGGAAGCGATGCTTAGAAAGTTATGGACAGTTCGTGCACCTCTTCCCCTACTCCCACAAACAAGTTTCCAAGAAATTCTTAGCTTCATGGAGGGGAACACCTGCCCCTCTCATTCTCTTCCCCTTGGTCAGGTAGGCCCAGAGACGGGTTGGTAAGGCCTTCCCTAGGCAGATGAAAGAGTGAGACTAAGATGTTATTCTCGTCTTATTGCAGGCACCCTGATGTTTGAGATCGTCCCTCTCTTGTCTTTAGGGAAGGCGTCTCCCCACAAACTGCATTTCTACTCCTATCACGAAAGGGATCTAGTGGTCTATTCCCAGTTGTTGGGGGCCTCTGTTGGGGGAGACTTAGAGTCTACGATTTTCAGCTGAGGTCCTAGTGTCAATTCCTAGGCGACAGGAAAAGGTACGCTTAACAGTCGCATGACTGGTTCCCAGTCCTAACTGTGTGTTCAAATCAGCTGAGCAGGGGCCCTCAGCCTCAGAGATTGTGATTTAAGCGGTCTAGGGAAGTGCCTGGGCCTCAGGATTTTTTTTTTTTTTCCAAGGCTACCAATGTGCAAAAGAAGGTGACAACAACTGCTTCATTTTTGGTATCTCTGTAGCATTTAAAACTGTTACCTGCTTCCTTCTCCCAAGCTCTTATCTTATAACTTCTTTCTTTTCTTGGTTTCTGATGCTTCATAGCATGTTTAATACTTGAGAAGACTACTTTCTTCTCATTGTTTTCTTTTTTAAGTTTTCTTGGACAACTTTCTTTGTTTTTATTTTTATATTAATTTCAGATTTAACTTACATAGACTTTTTAAAATGGTTGATATTTTTATTGGCATCAGGTTCAATGAATACGTGAACAGTTAAAATCTTTTCAGTGTTCAAATTGTCATGTATTTTCTACTGAGAGTCACTTTAAACTGGTTTTGAATTCTTTCTAAAAAATGGTTATAAAATATTTCAAATATACACGTAAGTGGAGAGAATAGAACAACACAGACCCTCATGTATGCATCCTCCAGCTTTAATGATTATCAACTAATGATCAGTCTTATATCCATTACAAGTGTTGGTGAAGATACAGAGAAAGAAGAACCCTCATACACTCTAGGTGGAAAGGCAAATTAGTGCAGTTACTGTGGAAAACAGTTTTCAGTCTCTCAAAGTCTAAAAATAGAGTTATCGTATGATCCAGAATTACACTCCTGGGTATATATCCCAAAATAATACTTTGAAAAGATATCCGCACTCCCATGTACAATGCAGCATTATTTACAATAGCCAAGACATGGAAACGATTGAAATGTCCATCAGCAGATAAAGGATAAAGAGAATGTAGTGTTCTAAACATGAGACCGGACACAATAAAACCCCTGGAGGAAAACATAAGCGGAACATAAATCTCTGACATAAATTGCAGCAATATCTCTTTGATATGTCTCCCAGAATAATGGAAATAAAAACAAAAATAAACAACTGGGAACTTCTTAAACTCCAAAGTTTTTGCACAGCAAAGGAAACAGTAAACAAAACGAAAAGACAACCCACAGGTTGGGAGAAAATATTTGCAAATGATGTGACTGATAAGGGGTTAGTCTCCAAAATTTACAAATAGCTCATGATGCTTAACAGCATCAAAACAAACAACCACTCAAAAAAATGAGCAGAAGACCTAAAGAGATGTTTCTCCAAAGAAGACATACAGATGGTCAACAGGCATATGAAAAGATGTTCAACACTGCTCATTATTAGAGAAATGCAAATTGAAATGACAATGAGATATAACCTCACACGAGCCAGAGTGGCTATCCTCAAAAAATCCACAAACTGCAAATGCTGGAGAGGGTTTGGAGAGAAGGGAACCCTCCCACACTGTTGGTGGGAATGTAAATTGGTACATTCACTATGGACAACAGTACAGAGTCTCCTAAAACAATAAAATTAGCGCTACCATATGAGCCTGCAATCCCACTCCTGGGCATAAATCTGAAGAAAAGCATAATTTGAAAGGATACATGCACCCTAATGTTCATTGCAGCACTGTTGACAATAGCCAAGACATGGAAACGATTGAAATGTCCATCAGCAGATAAAGGATAAAGAGAATGTAGTGTTCTAAACATGAGACCGGACACAATAAAACCCCTGGAGGAAAACATAAGCGGAACATAAATCTCTGACATAAATTGCAGCAATATCTCTTTGATATGTCTCCCAGAATAATGGAAATAAAAACAAAAATAAACAACTGGGAACTTCTTAAACTCCAAAGTTTTTGCACAGCAAAGGAAACAGTAAACAAAACGAAAAGACAACCCACAGGTTGGGAGAAAATATTTGCAAATGATGTGACTGATAAGGGGTTAGTCTCCAAAATTTACAAATAGCTCATGATGCTTAACAGCATCAAAACAAACAACCACTCAAAAAAATGAGCAGAAGACCTAAAGAGATGTTTCTCCAAAGAAGACATACAGATGGTCAACAGGCATATGAAAAGATGTTCAACACTGCTCATTATTAGAGAAATGCAAATTGAAATGACAATGAGATATAACCTCACACGAGCCAGAGTGGCTATCCTCAAAAAATCCACAAACTGCAAATGCTGGAGAGGGTTTGGAGAGAAGGGAACCCTCCCACACTGTTGGTGGGAATGTAAATTGGTACATTCACTATGGACAACAGTACAGAGTCTCCTAAAAAAATAAAATTAGAGCTACCATATGAGCCTGCAATCCCACTCCTGGGCATAAATCTGAAGAAAAGCATAATTTGAAAGGATACATGCACCCTAATGTTCATTGCAGCACTGTTGACAATAGTCCAGGCATTGAAATGACCTAAATGTCCACTGACAGAGGAATGGATAAAGAAGATGTGGTACATATATACAATGGAATATTACTCAGTCATTAAAAAGAATTAAATGATATCATTTGCAGCAACATGGATGGATCTAGAGAGTGTCATCGTGAGTAAAGTAAATCAGACAAAGAAGGAGAAATATTGCCTGACATCTCTTATTTGTGGAATCTAAAAATAAATGATACACGTGATCTTACACATGATGTACAGACTTAAGAGAACAAACTTATGGTTTTTAGGGGTAAGGGACAGTAAGGGAGTTTGGAATGGACATGTACACACAGCTACACTTAAAATGGTTAACCAGCAAGGACCTACTGTATAGCACATGGAACTCCGCTAAATATTACATGGCAGCCTGGAGGGGAAGGGGTTTGGGAAAGAATGGATACATATAGATGTGTAACTCAGTCCACTCTTCACCTGAAACAATCACAACAGTGTTAATTGACTACACCCAACACAAAATAAGAAGTTCCCCAAAACGAAAATGTGGTATACATATACAATGGAATACTATTTAGTCATTAAAAAGCCATTTGCAATGGCATAACAGCATGAATGGACCTTAAGTGCATTATGCTTAGTGAAAAAGGCCAGACAGGGAAAGACAAATCCTGAATGACTTCATTTATATGTGGAATCTTTACAAACAACTGAATTCATAGATATTGAGAATAGATTGGTTTTTGATAGAGGTAGGGTGGGGTGGGAAGGTAAAATGGGTAAAGGTGGTCAAAAGGTACAAATTTCCAGTAAATGCTGAGGATGTAATGAATAATATGGCAATTATAGTGAACAGTCGTATATTGCATATTGGAAAGCTGCTGAGAGTAGATCTTAAAAGTTCCCATTAAAAGAAAAAAATGGGGCTTCCCTGGTGGTCCATTGGGTAAGGACACTGCCTTACAGTGCAAGGGGCGCCGGTTCAATCCCTGGCCTGGGAAGATCCCATGTGCCGCAGAGTGGCTGGACCCATGTGTCCAATTACCAAGCCGGAGCTCTGGAGCGCATGCGCCCAGAGCCGGCGCTCTGAGACAACCACAATGGGAGGCCCACGTGGGCCAAAGAACAAAGATGGATGAAAATGGACAAATGAAAGACCAATAGAAGTAGCCCGCCTGCTCCCCTCCCTCCCCACCCCCACCAAAATAAATAAATAAATAAATCTTTAAAAAAAATTAAAAAATGTGGGCTTCCCTGGTCCAGTGAGTAAGGACACCACCTTGCAGTGTAAGGGGCGCCGGTTTGATTCCTGGCCTGGGAAGATTCCATGTGCTGCGGAGCGACTGGACCAATGTGTCCGACTACCAAGCTGGAGCTCTGGAGTGCAAGGGCCCAGAGCCGGTGCTCTGTGACAACAGAGGCCACTGCGAAGGGAAGCCCACACAGGCCAAAGAACGAAGATGGATGAAAATAAATAAATGAAAGACCAATAGAAGTGGCCAGAAAAAAAAAGGAAAAAAATGTAATGATGTGTGAGGGTAGATGCTAACTAAATTTATGGTGGTAATCATTTTGCCATACAATATATATATATAAAATCAATATGCTATAAACCTAAAACTAATATAGTATTATATGTCAGTTACAAATCAAGTTAAAGATGTTTGCCTTTTCTGGAAGTTGTACATAAGTGAAATCATATAGTACATAATCTTCTCCATCTAGCATCTTTTATAGGTAGGAAACATTACTGAAGAATGTCAATTCATGTTAATGCTTGGCAAAAAACAGCAGAATTCTGTAAAACAATTAAACTTCAATTTAAAACATAAATGTCATACTGTCTAGTCACCTCACCTTGAAACTCAGGTTTAACCTCCTCAGAAATCTTGAGGGAAGGGGAAAGAGGTATAATTAAGGAACCCCAACAGAGACCAACTGAGTCAAGAGGGTTGAAGCTTGCAATTTTCACAAGTATAGAGGCACAGACAAGCATGTCTTGCTCAAATTATGTCATTCCTAAAATCAGCTCTCCTAAGAAGCAATGGGCAGTGGGACCAGTGGTCTATTTTGGGACTATTTAACTAGCACAGAGGCTCTGAAAAGCTAATTAATCTCTTGGCAAATAAATGATTAGATCCTATGTAAGAATGTGCCCTCAAATTAAGGATGGAAAGTAGGTCAAGCAGTTGCCGATGAAAAAATTTTTGCTTGGCAGTTTTAGATTTAGGAATGATTAATGTTAGCTTCTCTACACTTGGGTGAAAGATGTGAGTATAAAGGACAGATTTAAAAAGTTCTCCTAAGTCAGGATTTCCTCTGCTAGAACTCATTTGTGTTTGCATTTTGAACATTTATTTTATTTATTTATCTTTTTTTGGGGGGTGAGGTGGGGAGGGAGGGGGACAGGCGGGCCACTTCTATTGGTCTTTCATTTATCCATTTTCATCCGTCTTTTTTCTCTGGCTCCTGTGGGCCTCCCATCGCGGTGGCCTCTGTAGTCGCAGAGCGCCGGCTCTGGGCGCATGCGCCCCAGAGCTCCGGCTCGGTAATTGGACACATGGGTCCAGCCGCTCTGCAGCTCGTGGGATCTTCCCAGGCCAGGGATTGAACCGGTGCCCCGTGCACTGCAACGCGGTGTCCTTACCCACTGGACCACCAGGGGAGGCCCTGTTTGCATTTTGTTTGGTATCAGAATTTCACGTAAGAGAAATCCACCTACCGGGTTACAGAGTACTTAATTTAGGATACGATTAATGGAGATCCTCAAGCTTTTATTTCACCTCAGTAAGAGGGATCATACTCCTTAGAATGCACACAGCACTGCCTAAACCATAGGTGGGCAAATCCAAAGACCAAACGGAGAGGTTCTCTGACTGTAATGCACACAAATCCCAGGCAAACCATGTTGTGTTCTGGGGTCACATGAAAAAAGTTTACATGCTAAGTCTCCCATGTCATGGTAAACATAAATGCTTTTTTCAATCTGACTATTCCATACTGTCTAGTCACCTCACCTTGAAACTCAGGTTTAACCTCCTCAGAAATCTTGAGGGAAGGGGAAAGAGGTATAATTAAGGAACCCCAACAGAGACCAACTGAGTCAAGAGGGTTGAAGCTTGCAATTTTCACAAGTATAGAGGCACAGACAAGCATGTCTTGCTCAAATTATGTCATTCCTAAAATCAGCTCTCCTAAGAAGCAATGGGCAGTGGGACCAGTGGTCTATTTTGGGACTATTTAACTAGCACAGAGGCTCTGAAAAGCTAATTAATCTCTTGGCAAATAAATGATTAGATCCTATGTAAGAATGTGCCCTCAAATTAAGGATGGAAAGTAGGTCAAGCAGTTGCCGATGAAAAATTTTAGCTTGGCAGTTTTAGATTTAGGAATGATTAATGTTAGCTTCTCTACACTTGGGTGAAAGATGTGAGTATAAAGGACAGATTTAAAAAGTTCTCCTAAGTCAGGATTTCCTCTGCTAGAACTCATTTGTGTTTGCATTTTGAACATTTATTTTATTTATTTATCTTTTTTTGGGGGGTGAGGTGGGGAGGGAGGGGGACAGGCGGGCCACTTCTATTGGTCTTTCATTTATCCATTTTCATCCGTCTTTTTTCTCTGGCTCCTGTGGGCCTCCCATCGCGGTGGCCTCTGTAGTCGCAGAGCGCCGGCTCTGGGCGCATGCGCCCCAGAGCTCCGGCTCGGTAATTGGACACATGGGTCCAGCCGCTCTGCAGCTCGTGGGATCTTCCCAGGCCAGGGATTGAACCGGTGCCCCGTGCACTGCAACGCGGTGTCCTTACCCACTGGACCACCAGGGGAGGCCCTGTTTGCATTTTGTTTGGTATCAGAATTTCACGTAAAGAGAAATCCACCTACCCGGGTTACAGAGTACTTAATTTAGGATACGATTAATGGAGATCCTCAAGCTTTTATTTCACCTCAGTAAGAGGGATCATACTCCTTAGAATGCACACAGCACTGCCTAAACCATAGGTGGGCAAATCCAAAGACCAAACGGAGAGGTTCTCTGACTGTAATGCACACAAATCCCAGGCAAACCATGTTGTGTTCTGGGGTCACATGAAAAAAGTTTACATGCTAAGTCTCCCATGTCATGGTAAACATAAATGCTTTTTTCAATCTGACTATTCCAGATGACAACAAAGGCCCTCTGGTTCAACTCTGGGTTCTGCTTTGTATCTTTTTTTTATCTTCTCCTTGCCTATTTTCTCTTATCTCCATTCATCTCTTTTTTTTGGCCACACCACACAAACCAAAGGTTGAACGCAGGTCATGGCAATGAATGCACTGAGTCCTAACCACTGGACCACCAGGAAATTCCCCATTTAACTCTTTACCATTGAAAAGGTTTATGCTTAGTGATCTATGCTATTATTTTAAGCTTTTTATTAGTCCCTTCCATGAGTCTAACATCTATACCAGATGTACACAGAAAACAGTAATCTACTCTACCTATAAGTATATGGCTCAAGTTCTAATCAAAATAGGTACCTAATATTTAAAAGATAACTTCCTCTCCCATTCTTGTCCCAGAAGCTTTCTGCAGCCCACATTCATGTCTATCTTTTCTGCATTCATTCAGTCCTCATTTTGTGACCACTCCTAGGGGCATCCCTGGTGGCTCGGACAGTAAAGAATCTGCCAGCAACGTGGGAGACCTGGGTATGATTCCTGGGTTGGGAAGATCCCCTGGAGAAGGAATTGCCAACTCACTCCAGTATTCTTGCCTGGAGAGTGGAGCCTGGTGGACCATAGGGTCGCAAAGAGACACAACTGAGTGACTAGATGACATGATGTATATTATCCTTCAATGAAAAACTCGTGGGATCTTCCCAGGCCAGGGATTGAACCGGTCCCCACTGTCTACCATAAGGGAGGCCCTGTTTGCATTTTGTTTGGTATCAGAATTTCACGTAAGAGAAATCCACCTACCCGGGTTACAGAGTACTTAATTTAGGATACGATTAATGGAGATCCTCAAGCTTTTATTTCACCTCAGTAAGAGGGATCATACTCCTTAGAATGCACACAGCACTGCCTAAACCATAGGTGGGCAAATCCAAAGACCAAACGGAGAGGTTCTCTGACTGTAATGCACACAAATCCCAGGCAAACCATGTTGTGTTCTGGGGTCACATGAAAAAAGTTTACATGCTAAGTCTCCCATGTCATGGTAAACATAAATGCTTTTTTCAATCTGACTATTCCAGATGACAACAAAGGCCCTCTGGTTCAACTCTGGGTTCTGCTTTGTATCTTTTTTTTATCTTCTCCTTGCCTATTTTCTCTTATCTCCATTCATCTCTTTTTTTTGGCCACACCACACAAACCAAAGGTTGAACGCAGGTCATGGCAATGAATGCACTGAGTCCTAACCACTGGACCACCAGGAAATTCCCCATTTAACTCTTTACCATTGAAAAGGTTTATGCTTAGTGATCTATGCTATTATTTTAAGCTTTTTATTAGTCCCTTCCATGAGTCTAACATCTATACCAGATGTACACAGAAAACAGTAATCTACTCTACCTATAAGTATATGGCTCAAGTTCTAATCAAAATAGGTACCTAATATTTAAAAGATAACTTCCTCTCCCATTCTTGTCCCAGAAGCTTTCTGCAGCCCACATTCATGTCTATCTTTTCTGCATTCATTCAGTCCTCATTTTGTGACCACTCCTAGGGGCATCCCTGGTGGCTCGGACAGTAAAGAATCTGCCAGCAACGTGGGAGACCTGGGTATGATTCCTGGGTTGGGAAGATCCCCTGGAGAAGGAATTGCCAACTCACTCCAGTATTCTTGCCTGGAGAGTGGAGCCTGGTGGACCATAGGGTCGCAAAGAGACACAACTGAGTGACTAGATGACATGATGTATATTATCCTTCAATGATATATAAATGCTTAATGTCCACGTCTTTCTCAATAGTGTAAATCTTTTAAAGAATAAGATATATGTCATCTATCCTCTAGTACTAGACACATGAGTGGTGTGTAAGAAATGTGTTTTGCTTAGATTGTCCTGGCTAAAAGAAATAAAGGTTACAGTTTCCTCAATACTATTGGATATTTAGTATTCCACCTCTCTAGAAGGTAGAACCATGGGCAGAAATCAGATTCATACTGGGGTACTTAGGAATCTCTACCAGGCAAATAGACTTGGGTCCCAATGGTTTTAGCAGGAAAGTTGGTTTGAAGATGATCTGGTAAGGGATACGGAAAGATGAGAGTAGGAATGAGAGAATTCTCAAGAGAGGAGGTAGGAGTGAGACTGAGAAAAGCAGACGGTAGCTTCCTTGATTATGGAACGCTTACCAGTTCATGTTTTTGGAGCCTCACGAGGTCTCATTGCACTTAGTGCCTTTGCCTTCAGTGAGATGTCTCTACTTACCCTCCCATTCCCCCTCATTTTTTGACTCTAGCTCAGATGGATTTGCTCTTTCTTACAATAATATGATCCCTTTCTATAAACCAATTCCCTACTATAAAATGGGGCATCCCTGGTGACTCAGCTGGCAAAGAATCTACCTGCAATGCAAGAGATTGCCTGCAGCACAGGAGATCCGGGTTCAATCTCTGGGTCTGGAAGTTCCCCTGGAGAAGGAAATGACAACCTACTCCAGTATTCTTACCTGGAGAATCCCATGGACAAAGCAGCCTGAGGGCTACAGTCCACGGGGTTGCAGAGTCAGACACGACCTAACTTCTAAACCATACAACAACTATAAAATGTTTCCTCATTTACATCACAATATAGTAATAGTCTATTAAAGTCTCAAAGTTATTCCATAAATAATAGAGTTTTCTACTATTCAAACAATGAATTTTTATTAAAATGAATTTTTTTTACCTTTCATAACTGGAGTTCTCCTTTTGGGAACTACTGGAAAGAGAGACCGTCACCCTCAGTGTACACACTGTAGCCTGCGCTGTCCCTTCTGGCCATTGAGCGGTTAGAGGAGGAAATGCAAAAAGTGCAGACCACACTGGGCTTGAGAAAACTCTAAGTCACAAGCAGAGATGAGCCAGAAAAACCTTCAGTAGCTGAAAAAATAAAAAGACCTAACTTAGCAATTGACAGAAAGGATAAGAGGATCTTTCAACAGTTATAGACTCTCTGTCACAGATCCAGGTTAAGAGACTCGGAAAGAACTGCAGAGCTTGCAATTGAACTAATGCCAAAGATGAATTTGAACTCAAAGCTAAAAAACGGTGGAGGGTGATGGGAAGGAAGCCACAGTTCACTGTGGTTGAGCAGGAGAAAGAGAGGCTGGGGAAGTCTAACATCTAGTCTAGATGCTAGACAAATTTAAGATGGCTGTACAATTGATTGACCCCAAAGATATCCTGGACATGGAATGCCTGATCCCAAAATTTTATTTCATTGGGAAAAAGTTACCATGGCAAAGTCCTTAAGAAATTTCAGGAAAACAAAGACAACAGTAGCTATTGATTCTGGAAGAATTGGGAGATAAACCAACCTGAGTTTATCATTGAGATCCTTTAAGCAGAGAGACAGTTCTATGGCATGACTGATAAAGTTGTGTACTCACCCAGGAAAGCGGGTTTGATTCCTGGGTTGGGAAGAGCCCTTGGAGTAGGAAATGACAACCTACTCCAGTATTCTTACCTGGAGAATCCCATGGACAAAGCAGCCTGAGGGCTACAGTCCACGGGGTTGCAGAGTCAGACACGACCTAACTTCTAAACCATACAACAACTATAAAATGTTTCCTCATTTACATCACAATATAGTAATAGTCTATTAAAGTCTCAAAGTTATTCCATAAATAATAGAGTTTTCTACTATTCAAACAATGAATTTTTATTAAAATGAATTTTTTTTACCTTTCATAACTGGAGTTCTCCTTTTGGGAACTACTGGAAAGAGAGACCGTCACCCTCAGTGTACACACTGTAGCCTGCGCTGTCCCTTCTGGCCATTGAGCGGTTAGAGGAGGAAATGCAAAAAGTGCAGACCACACTGGGCTTGAGAAAACTCTAAGTCACAAGCAGAGATGAGCCAGAAAAACCTTCAGTAGCTGAAAAAATAAAAAGACCTAACTTAGCAATTGACAGAAAGGATAAGAGGATCTTTCAACAGTTATAGACTCTCTGTCACAGATCCAGGTTAAGAGACTCGGAAAGAACTGCAGAGCTTGCAATTGAACTAATGCCAAAGATGAATTTGAACTCAAAGCTAAAAAACGGTGGAGGGTGATGGGGAAGGAAGCCACAGTTCACTGTGGTTGAGCAGGAGAAAGAGAGGCTGGGGAAGTCTAACATCTAGTCTAGATGCTAGACAAATTTAAGATGGCTGTACAATTGATTGACCCCAAAGATATCCTGGACATGGAATGCCTGATCCCAAAATTTTATTTCATTGGGAAAAAGTTACCATGGCAAAGTCCTTAAGAAATTTCAGGAAAACAAAGACAACAGTAGCTATTGATTCTGGAAGAATTGGGAGATAAACCAACCTGAGTTTATCATTGAGATCCTTTAAGCAGAGAGACAGTTCTATGGCATGACTGATAAAGTTGTGTACTCACCCAGGAAAGCGGGTTTGATTCCTGGGTTGGGAAGAGCCCTTGGAGTAGGAAATGGCAACCCTCTCCAGTATTCTTGCCTGGAAAATTCCACATACAGAGGAGCCTGGTGAGTTACAGTCCATGGGGTCACAAACAGTCAGATGCGAATGAGCATGCAAGCAGCAGCACAGCAGCATGGAGTGATGAGTGAGATTGAACTTTTAAGTGAAACTGGAAGGTTTCCAAGTAATACGCAGTCTTCTCCAAGAGCTTCTTAGGAACCAGGAGCACTCAAGAAGGATGAAGACTCTGGCTACCACTGCCACTAGAGAAACAGGAAATTAGAAAGTCCATTAAAAGCAGGCCTTCTGAGACCTGATGGGTGAGACCAGGATGACTGTTTCCACTAGCCAGAGAGAACTTTCTCTACTGTGGGAGAGACTATTACAGACTTCCACTAGTAGCACCCCTACTAAATTAATCCACCTGTATCTCTGCTAGATCTGTAAATCACATAATGGGGTTACAAAGTGTCTTTGCACACTTTAAATCAGTCTAGTTTATTCCCTCTCGTTCTCATCCGCTTTCCAGAGACCTAAAGCAGAACAGCTATTTATGCTCCTAAAGGGCAGCACTTTGTGGTAATTTCAGTAATTACAACCTCAGTTTGAAGAGGCTTAATTTGCTCTTATATTTTTGTTTAATTGTTCACTACTATTTACCCATCGGTTCCTTTCTGCTCTCAAGTGCTTTTTGTTGTTGTTTTCCTCTCAGTCCCGTGAAGCAGAAACCCCTCATCTGTTCGTAGATGCTACTGTGGTTGAGCAGGAGAAAGAGAGGCTGGGGAAGTCTAACATCTAGTCTAGATGCTAGACAAATTTAAGATGGCTGTACAATTGATTGACCCCAAAGATATCCTGGACATGGAATGCCTGATCCCAAAATTTTATTTCATTGGGAAAAAGTTACCATGGCAAAGTCCTTAAGAAATTTCAGGAAAACAAAGACAACAGTAGCTATTGATTCTGGAAGAATTGGGAGATAAACCAACCTGAGTTTATCATTGAGATCCTTTAAGCAGAGAGACAGTTCTATGGCATGACTGATAAAGTTGTGTACTCACCCAGGAAACGCGGGTTTGATTCCTGGGTTGGGAAGAGCCCTTGGAGTAGGAAATGGCAACCCTCTCCAGTATTCTTGCCTGGAAAATTCCACATACAGAGGAGCCTGGTGAGTTACAGTCCATGGGGTCACAAACAGTCAGATGCGAATGAGCATGCAAGCAGCAGCACAGCAGCATGGAGTGATGAGTGAGATTGAACTTTTAAGTGAAACTGGAAGGTTTCCAAGTAATACGCAGTCTTCTCCAAGAGCTTCTTAGGAACCAGGAGCACTCAAGAAGGATGAAGACTCTGGCTACCACTGCCACTAGAGAAACAGGAAATTAGAAAGTCCATTAAAAGCAGGCCTTCTGAGACCTGATGGGTGAGACCAGGATGACTGTTTCCACTAGCCAGAGAGAACTTTCTCTACTGTGGGAGAGACTATTACAGACTTCCACTAGTAGCACCCCTACTAAATTAATCCACCTGTATCTCTGCTAGATCTGTAAATCACATAATGGGGTTACAAAGTGTCTTTGCACACTTTAAATCAGTCTAGTTTATTCCCTCTCGTTCTCATCCGCTTTCCAGAGACCTAAAGCAGAACAGCTATTTATGCTCCTAAAGGGCAGCACTTTGTGGTAATTTCAGTAATTACAACCTCAGTTTGAAGAGGCTTAATTTGCTCTTATATTTTTGTTTAATTGTTCACTACTATTTACCCATCGGTTCCTTTCTGCTCTCAAGTGCTTTTTGTTGTTGTTTTTCTTCAGTTGCTAAGTCACGTCTGATTCTTTGCAACCCTGTGAATTGCAGCACACCAGACTTCTCTGTCCTTCACCATCTTTCCGAGTTTGCTCAAACTCATGTCCATTGGGTCAGTGATGGCATCCAACCATCTCATCCTCTGTCACCCTCTTCTCCTCTTGCCTTCAATCTTCCCCAGCATTGGGGTCTTATCCAGTGAGTCAGCTCTTTGCATCAGGTGGCCAAAGTATTGGAGCTTCAGAGTCAGCATCAGTCCTTCCAATGAATATTCAGGGTTGATTTCTTTTAGGATTGACTGGTTTGATCTCCTTGCAGGCCAAGGGATTCTCAAGAGTCTTTCCCAGCACCACAGTACAGAAATGTCAGTTCTTTGGTGCTCAGCCTTCTTCTTTTTTTTTTTTTTTAATTTTTAAATTTTTTTTATATTTTGGTGGGGGGTAGGGAGGGAGGGGGATGGGCGGGTCACTTCTATTGGTCTTTCATATATCTATTTTCATCCATCTTTGTTCTTTGGCTCCTGTGGGCCTCCCATCACGGTGGCCTCTGTCCTCGCAGAGCTCCGGCTCTGGGCCCATGCGCGCCAGAGCTCCGGCTTGGTAATTGGACACATCAGTCCAGCCGCTCCGCAGCACGTGGAATCTTCCCAGACCAGGGATCGAACCGGCACCCCTTGCACTGCAAGGCAGTGTCCTTACCCACTGGACCACCAGGGGAAGCCCCCTCAGCCTTGTTTATGGTCAAAATCTCACATCCATACATGACTACTGGAAAAACCTTAGCTTTGACTATTCGGACCTTTGTCAGTAGAATGATGTTTCTGCTTTTTAATATGCTGTCTAGGTGTGTCATAGCTATTCTTCCAAGGAGCAAGTGTCTTTTAATTTTGTGGCTGCAGTCACCATCCGCATTGATTCTGGAGCCCAAGAAAATGAAATGTTTCCACTTTCTCCCCATCTATTTGCCATGAAGTGATTGGATACTCTTATCTCTACAGTATAGTACAGGAACCTCATTTGTACAATAAACATGTTTCTGAAAAACTGCATGTTGGAGTTGAAATGTAGTTTTATTTTCTCACAGTCCCAGAGATATTTTATATTCATCTGTGATTGATCACTTTTGGGCTTATAATATAGCATGGTATCCAGGCTTTTGTGCGAACATGTTTTTATTTCTCTTGGGTAATTATCTAGGTGTGGGATTGCTGGGTTATATGGTAATGTATATTTAACCTCATAAGAAACTGCCTAACTGTTTTCCCAAGTGTCTCTATCACTCTGCATTCCCACTAACAAAGACTGGAAGTTCCATTTGTTTTACATTCTCAACAGCGTTTGGAATTACTTTTAAGTAGTGATACTTCATCATGGTTTTGATATGCATTTCCTTAATGACTAACGATGATAAGTAGCATTTCTTATGCCTGTTGAGTTATGGGGATATTTTGAAAATTGGCCTACTTGTCTTTTTATCAAACTGTAGTTCTTCCTATAGTCTGGATACAGTCGTTTATCAGATATGTAAAATGTGTTTTGCAAATATTTCCTCCCGGTTTGCTGTCTGTCCTTTTGTTTTATTGGCAGTGTCGTTCAAAGAACAGAAGCTTTTATCAACAAATTTTTTTTTCTTTTATATATTGTTCTTTGAGTGTTACAGTTAGGAATTTTTTTTTTTTTTTTGCCTAGCTAGAAATAACAGACTTTGTTTTCTTCTAAAATTTTTATAATTTTCCTCTTAAATTTATTATGTTTTGAGTTATTTTGTATGTGGTGCAAGGCACAGGTTAACAGGTTGAAATTCTTTCTTGCAAAATGATATCCAATTATTCCAGCATCATATGTCTCTTTTCATTATCTTTTGATAAGGTTCTATTAGCACAGAATCTATGCATAATCTATATAAAGGAAAATAATCTTCTGGCTTGTGACAATCCCATGGCTGGAGATGGGAGGACAGAACAGTTTCCAATTTCTTTGACTGGTGAGAAACAGCTAAGCAGTATTGCTCCCATTCCATATATTATAGATGCATGGTATATGACAGCCCAGAAAGAAATGCCAATGCTTTCTCTTACAGGAACATACCTGTGGTTGAACAGCTTAAGTTTATTACTCATTGCAGCAAGGAAGAACACACACTATGGGTAACCATGAGGCATCTCACTAAAAGAGTGCTAGAAATGTTTTATATTAAATTTGGGTTTGTTGGGTGATTTTGGGAATTCTGCTCTAAACTAGATGTTGTCAGGAAGCAGGGCTAATTCTGTAACTGGGTGCCTTAATAAATCTTATGTAGTAAAAGGGGAGACTAGAATGAATATAAAACTGATAACGAATAGTCACTCATATTAGTCTGATAGTTTGTGTCTTCCATTTGATGGCTTTAGATAAGGTTTACGTTTTTGGCTGTGTTCAGACCGTCCTGATCCATCAGATTCATGAAATGGCCTTTTCTGATGTTGATGTTCTCTGAAACAGACTTTGTGACTCCATGGACTGCAGCCCACCAGGCTCCTCTGTCCCTGGGATTCTCCAGGCAAGAATACTGGAGTGGGTTGCCATATCCTCCTCTAGAGGATCGTTCCAACTTATGGTTGAACCCATGTTTCCCGTGTTGCAGGTGGATTCTTTACCATCTGAGCCACCAGGGAAGCCCTGATATTCAACAGAGTATACCAAAACCCAGTTGTGTGAGGCCAACTGCTAGCAACACCAAAACTTAGCTGACAGCATCAGACCAGCTACCTGATGTCTGGTACCATCTTGTTCTTTCATGGTTAACAACTTGGGTCCTAGGTTTACAGGGTCTGTCCACCTTTCACTGACTGTGGGTCTTGGGAAAATGATCTAACTTCTCTATGCCTCAATTTCCTTATATGAACATGGAGATTATAACAGTACTTGCCTCACTGGACTGCTGAGGAGGGGTGCGGTGCGTGTTAGAAATTTATCTTAAATAAGTCTTGAAAAGAAGTTGAAAGTCACTCAGAGGTGTCCGACTCTTTGCAACCAAATGGACAGTAGCCTGCCAGCCTCCTCTGTCCATGGGGATTCTCCAGGCAAGAATATTGGAGGTGGGTAGCCTTTCCTTTCTCCAGGGGATCTTCCCAACCCAGGGATCAAACTCAGGTCTCCGCATTGTGCGCAGACTCTCAACTAGCTGCGCTACCAGAGTTATCAGATCACAGAAGAGATAAGAAGGATTGGCCAGAGAACCAAAAGTCCAGGTGACGGTCCCAGGAAAATCTGCCTAGCATTCTCACTGGAAAGGTCACAGAGTAAGTGGTTTCTGTGGCAACAAGAAAACAGAGCTGCTTTCATCTTGTCACACGATGGGTAAACACAGCGAAGCACAGATCCTGCTAACCACCCAGGTCTTGTTTTAAGGTGATCAGAGTATCCCATTTCTCCTTTAAGGTTTCGAAAACTAAAATATCCTGAGTCTCAGAACAATGGTCTAAGTGGATTTAAGTCGCTGCTTTGAAAAAATCCCAGTGATTACACTGAAACCATAAATTTTATTTGATCCACTTTTTCTGAGTCCTGGCTCAAAGGCAGTTTCTTCCAGGATGCATTCCTATGTCAGCATGTCCTTTCCTAGGCCTTGTCAATAGTTAGCATTCAGTTGCACCAATCTGATTATTCTACAACACTCTGTGAGGTTATTCGGTATTTATTTAACACACATTAGTGTATTTCTTTTTTTTTTTTGTCTTGCTAACCAAATTGTGAAGGAAGATCTCATTACCTATACAGGAAGCCAGTTTATAAACCCCTTTCACGTCCATCATCTCTTTTGATTCTCCTGAAAAACCCATGATGGACTTACTGTCGTCTTCGTTTCATAGGCGTGGAAAGAGGCAAGGCAAGGTTGATACCGTTGATCTGTTCAGAACCCTTTTCGCAGCTTCTCCCCGGGGTGCGGGGGATGTCGCGAGCCCCACCCTGCAGTGCACAGGTGGGCTCCGCAGGGGCCCAGGGGCAGACACTACCCTCTCACCGCCCCCTCTAACACCTGCCAGGACTGCGAGCCGAGCCTCGGCCCAGGCTGGCAGACCACGAAAGGAGCCGCGCCAGGAGGCAGATGGCGAGGGAGCGGTGCGAAGCCGGGTTTTCCAATTTCCAACGCGTCTCCTTCCGAACACCCACTGTCTTCTGCCAATTTCCAGCGCCTGGCGAGCCCCAGGCACTCCGGGTAGCGGTGGGTGACCGCGGCGAACCCCAGTTCTCTCAAGATAATTTTAGGGCAGAGGAGATTTCAAATAACAACAGTAACAAATGAGCAATGTCTCGCAACCACAAAAAGAATAAGTGAGCAGCGTCTCTGTCGTCACCCCTGTCACCGGGAGAGTAGAGGCTCGCAAGGAGCCGTACGGTGAAGGACCGAGAGCAGGCCCAGCTCGTCTCCCACCCGGGGGGAAGCAGGTAAGGAAACGTCGAGGCCCCGGGCGAAGAACCAGAGAAACCGGCGACCGTCCATCTTCCCTAGGGCGAAGGATCGGAATTCGGAGCCACCGTTACTCACGGCGGAACGGAGGCTTCGGGAGCCTCTGTCGCTGCGCGGGGCTGCAGGCCGCCGACCCCGACTCCGTAGGGCCGCGCGGCCCCGGCGCGATCTGATTGGACGGCGGGAGGAAGGGGGCGGGAGGAAGAGGCGGGCGGTCCGGGGAAGCGCGCGCAGGCCGGCGGGGTTCTCGCGGCGGGCGTGGGCCTGAGGCCGGGGAGCGACGCGCGTGCGCACATCGGGAGCCGACAGGCTGGGGGCCGCTGGGAGGGCTGGGCAGTTCGAGAAACGGGTGGGCGTGGGCCGGGTGGGCGCGGGAGGGGCCCGGGTGCGCGTGCGCGTCGGATCGCGAGCCGTAGGAGGAGGCGGGAGCGGAGGAGGTGGAGGGAGGAGGTGGAGGAGGTGGAGGAGGGGGCGGGCCGCGTCCGGCGCCACGTCCGCAGCCGGAGGCCTTCGTCGCCAACCGTGTCTCTGGCTCCCCAGCCGGAGGAGGCGTCTGCGGGGCCCGCGACTGCCCGAGGCTGTGCCCGCCGCTCAGGCCGCCTCGCCCTCCTCGGTGCTGCCCGCGCCTCCGCCCGGCCCCGGCGCCGGCCCGACCCAGCGGTGAGTAAGTCAGTCAGCCAGGCCAGCGCTGCGGGCCGACCACGAAAGGAGCCGCGCCAGGAGGCAGATGGCGAGGAGCGGTGCGAAGCCGGGTTTTCCAATTTCCAACGCGTCTCCTTCCGAACACCCACTGTCTTCTGCCAATTTCCAGCGCCTGGCGAGCCCCAGGCACTCCGGGTAGCGGTGGGTGACCGCGGCGAACCCCAGTTCTCTCAAGATAATTTTAGGGCAGAGGAGATTTCAAATAACAACAGTAACAAATGAGCAATGTCTCGCAACCACAAAAAGAATAAGTGAGCAGCGTCTCTGTCGTCACCCCTGTCACCGGGAGAGTAGAGGCTCGCAAGGAGCCGTACGGTGAAGGACCGAGAGCAGGCCCAGCTCGTCTCCCACCCGGGGGGAAGCAGGTAAGGAAACGTCGAGGCCCCGGGCGAAGAACCAGAGAAACCGGCGACCGTCCATCTTCCCTAGGGCGAAGGATCGGAATTCGGAGCCACCGTTACTCACGGCGGAACGGAGGCTTCGGAGCCTCTGTCGCTGCGCGGGGCTGCAGGCCGCCGACCCCGACTCCGTAGGGCCGCGCGGCCCCGGCGCGATCTGATTGGACGGCGGGAGGAAGGGGGCGGGAGGAAGAGGCGGGCGGTCCGGGGAAGCGCGCGCAGGCCGGCGGGGTTCTCGCGGCGGGCGTGGGCCTGAGGCCGGGGAGCGACGCGCGTGCGCACATCGGGAGCCGACAGGCTGGGGGCCGCTGGGAGGGCTGGGCAGTTCGAGAAACGGGTGGGCGTGGGCCGGGTGGGCGCGGGAGGGGCCCGGGTGCGCGTGCGCGTCGGATCGCGAGCCGTAGGAGGAGGCGGGAGCGGAGGAGGTGGAGGGAGGAGGTGGAGGAGGTGGAGGAGGGGGCGGGCCGCGTCCGGCGCCACGTCCGCAGCCGGAGGCCTTCGTCGCCAACCGTGTCTCTGGCTCCCCAGCCGGAGGAGGCGTCTGCGGGGCCCGCGACTGCCCGAGGCTGTGCCCGCCGCTCAGGCCGCCTCGCCCTCCTCGGTGCTGCCCGCGCCTCCGCCCGGCCCCGGCGCCGGCCCCCGACCCAGCGGTGAGTAAGTCAGTCGGGGAGGGTAGGGGGCGCCGTCCCCGCTTCCTGCCCGCCTCCCTGCTGCCTTTTTCCGTTAGCTTTTCTGCACTTCACCGCCTCCCCGGCCAGGCCTAGCTGCTGGAGCCTTTTTTGGGGGGCGCGGGGTGCTGAACGAGAAGGGGGAGGGGCGGGACCGTGTTGGGGGCCGGTGGAGGTTGACAGGCGGCGTTACCCCCTGTTACGTGTGTCTGACTACCCTGGCCGTGGTTTGAGATTGGGGACCCTGCATGGACGCTTCCTTCTGATCTGTTAGCTCCTGGGGTGTCAGGCCGGGAAAGTGGGGGTGGGAGGGCGTCCGCAGCCTGGGAGAGGAGAGGGATGCGGCAGAGGGGATGCGTGCGTCCCCGCCCCGCTAACTCCTAACCTGTTGATAAACTACTCTCTTGGGTTCAAGTACCCAAACCTTGGCCCCCAGTGGACATTCCCTGTGCGCTGCCCCCGCGCCTAACCAGAACTTGAAAAATGTAGCCATAGACAGAGGTGCCGAGGGCGCCGGGGGTGACAGGGGACCCACTGAGTGCCATCACTGCCTCCTGCGTCTAAATGAAACCCGTTCCAGCTCTGCACGCGCACCTCAAGACAGATCCCCAAGCTCCAACCTATGACCCGATCCTCTCTTCTAAACAGACCGCCCCTTGTATGTTAGAAGACACAAATTCTGGAGCTCTGTGGGAGTCAGGGTGTGCTGGGTGTACAGCGTGGAGCGGCGGGAGGAGGTGCTGAGCTCAGCCCTAGCCAGGGCTCCTTCAGGGTCATTTTCTGCTTCTCCTGCCACGTCACTCCCTCTGCTAAAGAAGAAAAAAAAAAAAAGGACTTGCCACTGCCCAAAGGCATCACTGATGGCGGGCGGGGGAAGGGGCCACACTGGGAAAGGTTTAGAAACACCTAGGGAAGGAAATTTATTTGATTTATTCTGCCTTTACGAACACTTACTCGTTTACTATCTGCGATTATGTGCTCTTTACTGTTGTTTCACCTTTAAAAGCTCCAGTGGTGTGGGTACTCTAAAGGGTTCCCCAGGAATACTGATATCACATCAACAGGTTTACGTCTTGAGTGTATGTATCCATGCATGCCGGTGAGTAAGTCAGTCGGAGGTAGGGGCGCCGTCCCGCTTCCTGCCCGCCTCCTGCTGCCTTTTTCCGTTAGCTTTTCTGCACTTCACCGCCTCCCCGGCCAGGCCTAGCTGCTGGAGCCTTTTTTGGGGGGCGCGGGGTGCTGAACGAGAAGGGGGAGGGGCGGGACCGTGTTGGGGGCCGGTGGAGGTTGACAGGCGGCGTTACCCCCTGTTACGTGTGTCTGACTACCCTGGCCGTGGTTTGAGATTGGGGACCCTGCATGGACGCTTCCTTCTGATCTGTTAGCTCCTGGGGTGTCAGGCCGGGAAAGTGGGGGTGGGAGGGCGTCCGCAGCCTGGGAGAGGAGAGGGATGCGGCAGAGGGGATGCGTGCGTCCCCGCCCCGCTAACTCCTAACCTGTTGATAAACTACTCTCTTGGGTTCAAGTACCCAAACCTTGGCCCCCAGTGGACATTCCCTGTGCGCTGCCCCCGCGCCTAACCAGAACTTGAAAAATGTAGCCATAGACAGAGGTGCCGAGGGCGCCGGGGGTGACAGGGGACCCACTGAGTGCCATCACTGCCTCCTGCGTCTAAATGAAACCCGTTCCAGCTCTGCACGCGCACCTCAAGACAGATCCCCAAGCTCCAACCTATGACCCGATCCTCTCTTCTAAACAGACCGCCCCTTGTATGTTAGAAGACACAAATTCTGGAGCTCTGTGGGAGTCAGGGTGTGCTGGGTGTACAGCGTGGAGCGGCGGGAGGAGGTGCTGAGCTCAGCCCTAGCCAGGGCTCCTTCAGGGTCATTTTCTGCTTCTCCTGCCACGTCACTCCCTCTGCTAAAGAAGAAAAAAAAAAAAAGGACTTGCCACTGCCCAAAGGCATCACTGATGGCGGGCGGGGGAAGGGGCCACACTGGGAAAGGTTTAGAAACACCTAGGGAAGGAAATTTATTTGATTTATTCTGCCTTTACGAACACTTACTCGTTTACTATCTGCGATTATGTGCTCTTTACTGTTGTTTCACCTTTAAAAGCTCCAGTGGTGTGGGTACTCTAAAGGGTTCCCCAGGAATACTGATATCACATCAACAGGTTTACGTCTTGAGTGTATGTATCCATGCATGCCTGGTGGTTGGTTGTTTTTTTTTTTTTAAAGCAAGAAGTTAACTTAATAAACTCATATGCATCCTGTTTTGATTTTTGTCACTTTCATTTCTTTAGTGTTTGTTATAACAGTATCGCAAAGCAAGTTCAGTAAAAGTATATCATCTTGTAGAGAGCATTGTTAGAAAAGTTTAAGTAGTTCTTGTATGTGGTTCTTTTTGAATTCCAGAAAAATCTTGACTTTTTTGGTTTCAGTCATTGAATAGCTGTTGTTTTGCTACTTCTGAAAGTACCTTACTGGTACCTTCAGAGGAGGGCCTTGGCATGCTTGTTTAGGCCAAAACCTCAGTGTCTTAACACAGAGTCTGACACATAGTAGGGACACAGGTATCTTTTGAACTATGTCGTTTAGTGAAAATGACTGGTGTGTTGGTTATTTGGTTTGATAGGTGATTGTAATTCTGCTTAATGTTTCATTTAAGAGCAGCACTTAAAAAATTATCATTTAGATACTGTCAGTTGTTCCTTGTCAGTTGTTTCATTAGGTGTAAGTTTTCCTGGCAGGTTACCTTTTCTTTCCTGCCACATGCAGTTGCATTTCTCGCAGTTCACTTGCTGTTGATTTAATGGGCAGGGACCATTTTTAAAAGGAGCCTGTTCAGGAGAGTTGGTTAGCTGGAGAAGCCTAAAAACAGTAAGATCGTGTTTTGAGATACTCTGTTTGTTGGTGTATGTGGGTTAAAGCTCTATATAAATGTATATTTTAAACTTCTTGGGAGTTATTGGTAAGATTGTGTAGATACAGTCACGGGCCCCAGGTTTTCCCTCTCCCTAAAGAAGAAAAAAAAAGGACTTGCCACTGCCCAAAGGCATCACTGATGGCGGGCGGGGGAAGGGGCCACACTGGGAAAGGTTTAGAAACACCTAGGGAAGGAAATTTATTTGATTTATTCTGCCTTTACGAACACTTACTCGTTTACTATCTGCGATTATGTGCTCTTTACTGTTGTTTCACCTTTAAAAGCTCCAGTGGTGTGGGTACTCTAAAGGGTTCCCCAGGAATACTGATATCACATCAACAGGTTTACGTCTTGAGTGTATGTATCCATGCATGCCTGGTGGTTGGTTGTTTTTTTTTTTTTAAAGCAAGAAGTTAACTTAATAAACTCATATGCATCCTGTTTTGATTTTTGTCACTTTCATTTCTTTAGTGTTTGTTATAACAGTATCGCAAAGCAAGTTCAGTAAAAGTATATCATCTTGTAGAGAGCATTGTTAGAAAAGTTTAAGTAGTTCTTGTATGTGGTTCTTTTTGAATTCCAGAAAAATCTTGACTTTTTTGGTTTCAGTCATTGAATAGCTGTTGTTTTGCTACTTCTGAAAGTACCTTACTGGTACCTTCAGAGGAGGGCCTTGGCATGCTTGTTTAGGCCAAAACCTCAGTGTCTTAACACAGAGTCTGACACATAGTAGGGACACAGGTATCTTTTGAACTATGTCGTTTAGTGAAAATGACTGGTGTGTTGGTTATTTGGTTTGATAGGTGATTGTAATTCTGCTTAATGTTTCATTTAAGAGCAGCACTTAAAAAATTATCATTTAGATACTGTCAGTTGTTCCTTGTCAGTTGTTTCATTAGGTGTAAGTTTTCCTGGCAGGTTACCTTTTCTTTCCTGCCACATGCAGTTGCATTTCTCGCAGTTCACTTGCTGTTGATTTAATGGGCAGGGACCATTTTTAAAAGGAGCCTGTTCAGGAGAGTTGGTTAGCTGGAGAAGCCTAAAAACAGTAAGATCGTGTTTTGAGATACTCTGTTTGTTGGTGTATGTGGGTTAAAGCTCTATATAAATGTATATTTTTAAACTTCTTGGGAGTTATTTGGCAAAGAAGCTAAAACACTGAAGTGAGGGTGTGGCTAAGTTTCTACATATATTAAAATACGTAGAATAAATCTAGCTAATTCATTTCTATAGTCTTTTTCTTATAGGGAAATTGGCACTTCTGTTTAATAAGAAATTCTTGAAGTGTCTTTGAGTGTGAACCATTGTGCACTGTGTTTTGTAGTAGGCTTCATATACGAAATAGTACTGCTTGCCTTCCTTTGGTGCACTGAGGGGTGTTGAGCCGTAGGCACATATGAGTACTATTTTCAGGGTTTTGTTTTTATTGTTAATAAAAACTTTATATATAATATATTACAGGTATCTATAAACACTGATTCATTTGTTTTCCTTTTAAAATGGAAGGGGGTCCATAGAGGCATTTGTTTATTTATTTCTATTATTGGAAGAAATTACTCTCTAGGGACTAGTGTTGTTACAATCCTTGCTCAATATATTTGCCAGCTGCTATATCTATGATACTGTTGTCCTGGACAAGAATTATTTCTCCCTGGCCTAGAATGCTAAAAGGAGCTGCTGATGAATTGCAGTCTATAGTAAAGAACTCTTTCACATTTCACAGTTTCTTAAAAAAAATACTCATAAACAGTTTTAGCTGGCACTGTAATAGTTTGTTCACATGGAAGGACCAGATGGTAAAACTGATTTTTGTCCTTAGAGTAAGTTACATTATTTGTCCTGATGTAAAGACTGTTTACTGTCTTTATTGCTTTCCTTTGGAAAGTACATTTTTTTAAAATAGAAATTTGTGTGGATTATGAGTTCCAATAAGGCAGACTTTTTTTGAATTTTGAATGAAACTAAATTAATAAATGATGGTAAACCTGTAACCACTGGATTGTAAACTCTAGCTTAGGGTAGCCCTCTGTGTATTTAATCACACTGAAACCTTTAGTGTCTAGCAAGGTGCCTGGCACATAGCAGGGTACCAAGTATATGTTGAGTTTAGGGCAGATGGTTTGTTTAGAATTTAATAATGTTGTTTAAGGGTAATATTTTAAAATGGTCTTTTGGTACTTTCGTCAGTTGTTACTTGTCTTCATGTGTATACTTTAAATTTTTACTAAGTGGACTATTTACCTCTTCCAGTTTTAGACTATTAGGGGTATATTTTTCTTCATAATTCCCTATTTAAGAGAAAAACAAATGTAATGATGATAATGAGCAAGATGGTAATATAGAAAGTTTCTCCTAGTGATGAAGTGAAAATAGCCATAAGGAGATAGTACCCCTAAAAGTTTGGCACATATATGTGTGTAGAAGTTGGGAGTGATTTATGTGAGTAGAAAGTAAAGATGGTATTATAGATAGCTAAGAATTTTAGGAAAAATACCTTTATAAGGTAACTTGGTGTCTTATGATTAAATTAGGGATTCAGAAAAATATATTCCATATACTTAAAGCTGTTACACAATTATCCTAAAGTGTTCTGTAGGAATTTTAATACTATATACTTGCTGTTAATATGAGTGGTGTACAATAAACTTAGACATTAAAAAATGTATGTACAAAACAAAAATCAATCTTTGTGGCCTTTTATGGCCTTCAGAGCCAGGTTCTTCTGGTCTAGATAGCCAGGCATAAGCCATGGGACTAGTGTTGTTACAATCCTTGCTCAATATATTTGCCAGCTGCTATATCTATGATACTGTTGTCCTGGACAAGAATTATTTCTCCCTGGCCTAGAATGCTAAAAGGAGCTGCTGATGAATTGCAGTCTATAGTAAAGAACTCTTTCACATTTCACAGTTTCTTAAAAAAAATACTCATAAACAGTTTTAGCTGGCACTGTAATAGTTTGTTCACATGGAAGGACCAGATGGTAAAACTGATTTTTGTCCTTAGAGTAAGTTACATTATTTGTCCTGATGTAAAGACTGTTTACTGTCTTTATTGCTTTCCTTTGGAAAGTACATTTTTTTAAAATAGAAATTTGTGTGGATTATGAGTTCCAATAAGGCAGACTTTTTTTGAATTTTGAATGAAACTAAATTAATAAATGATGGTAAACCTGTAACCACTGGATTGTAAACTCTAGCTTAGGGTAGCCCTCTGTGTATTTAATCACACTGAAACCTTTAGTGTCTAGCAAGGTGCCTGGCACATAGCAGGGTACCAAGTATATGTTGAGTTTAGGGCAGATGGTTTGTTTAGAATTTAATAATGTTGTTTAAGGGTAATATTTTAAAATGGTCTTTTGGTACTTTCGTCAGTTGTTACTTGTCTTCATGTGTATACTTTAAATTTTTACTAAGTGGACTATTTACCTCTTCCAGTTTTAGACTATTAGGGGTATATTTTTCTTCATAATTCCCTATTTAAGAGAAAAACAAATGTAATGATGATAATGAGCAAGATGGTAATATAGAAAGTTTCTCCTAGTGATGAAGTGAAAATAGCCATAAGGAGATAGTACCCCTAAAAGTTTGGCACATATATGTGTGTAGAAGTTGGGAGTGATTTATGTGAGTAGAAAGTAAAGATGGTATTATAGATAGCTAAGAATTTTAGGAAAAATACCTTTATAAGGTAACTTGGTGTCTTATGATTAAATTAGGGATTCAGAAAAATATATTCCATATACTTAAAGCTGTTACACAATTATCCTAAAGTGTTCTGTAGGAATTTTAATACTATATACTTGCTGTTAATATGAGTGGTGTACAATAAACTTAGACATTAAAAAATGTATGTACAAAACAAAAATCAATCTTTGTGGCCTTTTATGGCCTTCAGAGCCAGGTTCTTCTGGTCTAGATAGCCAGGCATAACTATTGATAACACTAGTGAATGTAATTTAAGAATGCAGTAAGCTCAGGGGAGGTGGGAGTGTGGTTGGGCAGGGAAAAGAGAGCTGGTAAATCTGTGAGTATCCTCTGACGATCCTGATGGTGGGAAAGATTGAAGGCAAAAGAAGAAGAGGGTGAGATGGTTACATAGCATCACTGGCTCAATGGACATGAATTTGAACAAATTTTGGGAGATAGTGGAGGACAAAGGAGCTTGGCATGCTGCAGTCCATGGGGTCACAAAGAGTTGGACACAATTTAGCTACTGAACAACATACAACAAAGAAGCTCTAGACAAGAATGACACTAATTGAAAGTCTAGTTATCTTAAAAAATTCCCAGGCATTTTTACGTAACTTTTCAGTGTATGTTTAAAAATAAAGCTGTTTAGAATTACTGTGTAATAAAATTGATGCATTATGTTTCTCCTGTGGTTCTTGAACCTCCTGGCACACCACTGCCAATTCGTAAGGAAGTACATTTGAAGAGCAGGAATCTAGCTTAAAGGTTTTTTTGTTTTTTAAACCAAAAATTTGGATCGTATACTGATATGCATCTTTTCTTGTGATGCTTAAAGTTAATGTGGATACAAATGATATTTTTATTCCATTTATTCCACAAATACTGTGTGTCAGCTTACTACCAAAACATGTACTGAAAAATGGTAGGAGTGTAAAAAATTTTCAAATGCATTGGGAAAAGAGCTGTAAGAGTGGAGGTTTTGGGGTGCTCTCAGGACTGGGGATAGGAGGGAACGTAACTGTGAATAAAACTCTATGATGTCATCTTCACATCAGCATCTTGGGATGCAGGAACACTGCCTTTTAGTTGATAAATTTGAGTTAAGGATAAAAACCTATTAATACAATCACTCTGTAAATGAACTGTATCTTCTTTAAAAATGTCCTTTGTGAATATCACTGATTTCTAAAACTTAAAAGTATATTTTTAATTACAAAATCAATTACATGTTTATAGTAGAAAATTAAGATATAGATGCTAACTATATATATATTTCTCTCTGTATAGAAATATCATGTATCTATTCCTCCTCACCATAGATAAAATTTTATCCCCTATTGGCAATCTTTGTAAATACTTTGGAGCTTCCCAGGTTGGGCTGGTGGTAAAGAACCTGCCTGCCAGTGCAGGAGATGCAAGAAACGTGGTGTTCCATCCCTGGGTCAGGAAGCTCGCCTGGAAGAGGAAATGGCAGCTCACTCCAGTATTCTTGCCTGGAGAATTCCATGGACAGAGGATCCTGGCAGGCTACAGTTCATAGTGTTGCAGAGTTGGACATGACTGGTGATTTATTATGCACATACACCTTCAGTCTTTTTATGTGCACTTGAAAGAAATCGTATCATGTGACACACGCATTTTCTATCCTTTAAGTAAAACATTAACGTTCCCCCATAGTATTTGATCTTCATAAGTTATTTTAATGTCTGCATTATATCTAAGAATCTTATAAATTCATCTCTTGCTATACATGGGACTATACTCATTTGAGTATCTTCAGGTGTGTTTTGTTTTTTGCTGGCTTCCCTTTTGCTCACCTCACAAATATGAATAGTTCAATTAAGCTTATCGGTCTACTCTCTTACTACACTTTGCTCATAACCACTTACCACCTGCAGGTCAGCTATCACTTCAGACCATTCTCAGGACCTCAGTTCTATCTCAGACCTCATGCTGAGTTTCAGGCCCTGTAAATCCAACTGCTGGCTAAATGTCTTCTATGAAGGCATCTCAAATAGCTGTTCAAGAATAGGTCACAGTCAACAATAAATTGGAGATCTCTTGGTACGTGTTCTTATTACTATAAAATAAACATTTTTAAAAATGTCCATCGTCTCTTAGAAGTGGTTTCCCTTTCCTGTCCTCTGTCCTCATCATTTCTGTATAGTTTCTCATACTAGAAAATTTACATCCTATATTCTCCTTTTTATCTAATCTAATAGCCAAGTTATGTTCTACTTCATATGAAAAAGTCAAGTACTGGAGTGTCCACTACACATCAGGCATTGATTAAGGCTCTGGGAATGGAGAAGTGACAAAACCAAGCTTTGTTACAGTAGCACTTTCATCCTAATTGGGAGAAAGACACAGAATAAACATGTATATCAAGTGACAGTAAAAGCAGTGAAGTAAATAGAGCAGTGTTAGATGAAGAGGAAAGGGAAAGGGACAGGAGGGTGCTAATCTGTTTTACCATGGTCAGGGAACCTCCAAGAAGGGGACATTTGCACAGACCAGAAGGAAGTAAGGAACCCATCCATGTACATGTATTGGGGAAGAGCCTTTCAGGGAAAGATGAGCCAAGAAGCCCATGTTGCTGGGCTGGAGTGAGCAAGCAGCAGAATGGTAGGAGATGCTATCAGGGTATTAGATGCTGGCCCTCAAAGGTGAAGGAAAAGACTCTGGATTTTATTCTGAGCAAACTAGAAAGAAGTTGGAGGGTTTTAAGCAGAATATGACATGGCTAGAGTAAGGAAGAGCAGAGTTGGAAGCTTGGAGGCTGGTTAAGAGACTTTGTAGTTCAAATTTAAGAGATTGTGATGGTTTAGTCAGAAGTGGTAGCAGTAGGGATAATGTGTATAGTTGTATTCTGGAGTTATTCAGGCAACAGAATTTACCAGCGACTTGATGGGAAAGTAAAAATAGGGGAAATCAAGAGTGAATCTTAGGGTTTTGGTCTGAATGTTTATTTACACAAGATTAACTGACAAGAGTTCAAACTGCTGTTCCATCTCACTGGACTATAAAGTAGCTACTTACTGTATGTAATCTCTGTCCTTCCATTGGGTTTGTTTTAGTTAGCTTCTTAAAACACAGATCTGACAGAATTACTTGGCTGATGGTTCCTCATTGCCTGTTGGCAGGAGAATAAAGTCACTTCATGGTATTCAGATGAATTTGTATTTGTCTTTTATGCTATTATAAAGCAGCTCTGACTTTTTAAAATGATAGTCTTTTTCTTTTTTATATTACAAGACAGGTATATGTGAAGAAATTAAGGTTTTTTGTTGTTGTTAAGGGATTCTGTATTAGGAGAAAAAGGACAAGACTTTTGGTAGGCATTAGTGGGATATATACAGAAAAGCAGTTTTATAAATGTATGAGGTTACTAGCATGCCTGTTCATAACTCCAGCTAAAATTATGTAAGGTATATGTAATATCCCCATATTTCTGTACAGAATACTCTGACATTTATTGATTAGGGCATCAGCCACGTGACCTCCTGGCATATAGACACTGGATTCAGAGCGCTAAGTAAGTCAGACAGTCTGTCTCTCCTTTGGGAATTGACAGTCCAGTGGGGAAGAAAGTGGGCTTTCCAGATGGCTCAGTGGTAAAGAATCCGCCTGCAGTGCAGGAGATGTGGATTCAAATCCAAGATCCCCTAGAGGAGGAAATGGCCACCCACTCCAGCATTCTTCCCTGGAAAACCCCATGGACGAAGGAGCCTGGTGAGCTACAGTCCATGGGGTCACAAAGCATCAGACACGACTGAAGCAACTAAAGATGAGCAGTGGGACAGAAAGTGGGTCCGATATGGTTATTCCTCAGGAAGGGATGGACACACTCCTGGCCATTCTGCTAACGGTTTCTGCATATTTCTGTTTTCAGTTGTCAAATAGTATTCTCATGGTTAGGGCTAGAATATCTTTAATTTCTATTTCTTGAACAGCAAGGATCTGATGAAGGTATTTGTCCTCCACCATATAGTTTATAGTCAAGTTGGGATTCAGGTGTAGATTCTCAGATCCCAAAACTTTAAACATTGTGCTGTATCATTTCTCATGATCTTACCATGATGATAAAGAAATATAAGTATGAATGAAAATAAATTTAACTTTTTATAAAAATCGGAATTTTCATGTAGCTACTTACTGTATGTAATCTCTGTCCTTCCATTGGGTTTGTTTTAGTTAGCTTCTTAAAACACAGATCTGACAGAATTACTTGGCTGATGGTTCCTCATTGCCTGTTGGCAGGAGAATAAAGTCACTTCATGGTATTCAGATGAATTTGTATTTGTCTTTTATGCTATTATAAAGCAGCTCTGACTTTTTAAAATGATAGTCTTTTTCTTTTTTATATTACAAGACAGGTATATGTGAAGAAATTAAGGTTTTTTGTTGTTGTTAAGGGATTCTGTATTAGGAGAAAAAGGACAAGACTTTTGGTAGGCATTAGTGGGATATATACAGAAAAGCAGTTTTATAAATGTATGAGGTTACTAGCATGCCTGTTCATAACTCCAGCTAAAATTATGTAAGGTATATGTAATATCCCCATATTTCTGTACAGAATACTCTGACATTTATTGATTAGGGCATCAGCCACGTGACCTCCTGGCATATAGACACTGGATTCAGAGCGCTAAGTAAGTCAGACAGTCTGTCTCTCCTTTGGGAATTGACAGTCCAGTGGGGAAGAAAGTGGGCTTTCCAGATGGCTCAGTGGTAAAGAATCCGCCTGCAGTGCAGGAGATGTGGATTCAAATCCAAGATCCCCTAGAGGAGGAAATGGCCACCCACTCCAGCATTCTTCCCTGGAAAACCCCATGGACGAAGGAGCCTGGTGAGCTACAGTCCATGGGGTCACAAAGCATCAGACACGACTGAAGCAACTAAAGATGAGCAGTGGGACAGAAAGTGGGTCCGATATGGTTATTCCTCAGGAAGGGATGGACACACTCCTGGCCATTCTGCTAACGGTTTCTGCATATTTCTGTTTTCAGTTGTCAAATAGTATTCTCATGGTTAGGGCTAGAATATCTTTAATTTCTATTTCTTGAACAGCAAGGATCTGATGAAGGTATTTGTCCTCCACCATATAGTTTATAGTCAAGTTGGGATTCAGGTGTAGATTCTCAGATCCCAAAACTTTAAACATTGTGCTGTATCATTTCTCATGATCTTACCATGATGATAAAGAAATATAAGTATGAATGAAAATAAATTTAACTTTATGGCTTAAGGGGGTTTCAAAATTAAGGCAAATCAGTCAGGAACTATACTTAGTAATATGTCAGGTGATGTTCTTTCAGGTTTTATTTTTGTTGTTATGAAGTTTACCATTTTCAAAAAAATTTTTGGCCTCTTTTATTTTTAAATTTATTTATTTCATCCATCTTTATTCTTTGACCTGTGTGGGCCTCCCATTGCAGTGGCCTCTCGCTGCAGAGCACCGGCTCTGGGTGCATGCGCTCCAGAGCGCTGGCTCATAACTGGGACACACCAGTCCAGCCGCTCCACAGCACATAGGATCTTCCCGTGTGAGGGATCGAACCAGTGCTCCTTGCACCGCAAGGTGGACTCTTTACCCACTGGACCACCAGGGAAGCCCCCTCTTTCAGGTTTGTTGTTGTTGTCAGAGATTACATATCATTAGTGCGACATCTAAAATCTTAATGTGTATGAAATGATATGTTAAACTGACATCAGACCAGCCTAAGATTAGGTGCTCTTGGTCTGTGGTCTGAGTCAGGCTTTTCACTAGAGCAACTGAAAGTTATTTATTTAAGCACAGGGTGTATGCTGCTCAATGCTCAGGGGTTCTGCGAAGTCCCACATTACCCAGGGTTTAGGCTTTAAGGACAGTTCAAATTGAATTACATGAAGTTAAATTACCTTTGAAAAACTGCACTTCTCAGACTACTTAACTCTAACACCCTCCTTTGCCACCAGTGTGTTTTGTCTGGCTTATTGACATAGAGAAGGAAATATGAATGACTTTTTATGTGATCAGTTGGTGTTTAAAAGCAATAGGAGTCATAAAGGAAAGGGGAATTTCCCTGACCTCCCTTAACCACTTAAAATTAATCCGATAAACACTGCAGTATGTGTAAACCTTGAAAACATTAAGACTCCTAATAGGTCTTTTTTTGCTTGCTTTCTGATTGCTTTTTTTTCCCACACAGCTAGAATGATCTTTAAAAAGTGTAAATAAGAACACATTACCCCCACAGTGCCTTTCCCTGACTCTCCACTCACTCAGAGTGAAAAGCCAATTGCCTCCCTGGCTTTGAAGGGCCTGTGTCATCCAGACCACGCTCTTTGACCTCCTTTCCTACTGCCCTTTGCTGCAGCCCCTGCCACATTTTTCTGGCTGTTTCTTCCTGTTTGTGGGAAGCTCCTACTGGAGGACCTTTGCTTTACTGTTTTTCCTCCTGGCAGGCTCTTGACTGAAATGCCTGTGTCCTTACCTCCTTTGTGATGTCACCACAATGAAGCCTTCAGAGACCCCTATTTAAAATAGCACAGCTTCGCCCCCTTCATCCTTTTTTTCCCCACAGCATTTAACACCATCTGATGGACAGCATGAAAGTGAGTCAGTCATGTCCAATTCTTATGATCCCACGGACTGTAACCTGCTAGGCTCCTCTGTCCATGGAATTCTCCAGGCAAAAATACTGGAGTGAGTTGCCATGCCCTTCTCCAAAGGATCTTCCTAATCGAGGGATCTAACCTTAGTCTCCTGCGTTGCAGGCAGATTCTTTACCGTCCGAAGCCCCAGTATACAGTATATTCTTTGCATATTTATTTGTTGTCTTCCCCACCAGACAAGATGGGATGTTCACGATGGTGGAGATGTTTTGGTCTGTACTGATCACAGCTATATTCCATGTACCTTAAACATGACCCATAGTAGATACTCAATTAATTTGTCAATTAGCATACTCAAGTACATAATTTTCACAATTATTCTTTTTTCCCTAGTTTTATTGAGATATAATTGACATACAGCACTGTGTAAGATTAAATCATATAATGTGATGGTTTTGTGCACATATACTGCAAAATGTTTACCAGATTAAGGTTAGTGGACACATCCTACGATGCATATAATTACTTTTGTTATTATTATGGTGAGAACTTTTAAGATCTACCGTTAGCAACTGCCAGGAATACAGTACGGTGTTTTACCTTATTTCCGAAAACATGTAAAAAAAACTCCTAATAGGTCTTTTTTTGCTTGCTTTCTGATTGCTTTTTTTTCCCACACAGCTAGAATGATCTTTAAAAAGTGTAAATAAGAACACATTACCCCCACAGTGCCTTTCCCTGACTCTCCACTCACTCAGAGTGAAAAGCCAATTGCCTCCCTGGCTTTGAAGGGCCTGTGTCATCCAGACCACGCTCTTTGACCTCCTTTCCTACTGCCCTTTGCTGCAGCCCCTGCCACATTTTTCTGGCTGTTTCTTCCTGTTTGTGGGAAGCTCCTACTGGAGGACCTTTGCTTTACTGTTTTTCCTCCTGGCAGGCTCTTGACTGAAATGCCTGTGTCCTTACCTCCTTTGTGATGTCACCACAATGAAGCCTTCAGAGACCCCTATTTAAAATAGCACAGCTTCGCCCCTTCATCCTTTTTTTCCCCACAGCATTTAACACCATCTGATGGACAGCATGAAAGTGAGTCAGTCATGTCCAATTCTTATGATCCCACGGACTGTAACCTGCTAGGCTCCTCTGTCCATGGAATTCTCCAGGCAAAAATACTGGAGTGAGTTGCCATGCCCTTCTCCAAAGGATCTTCCTAATCGAGGGATCTAACCTTAGTCTCCTGCGTTGCAGGCAGATTCTTTACCGTCCGAAGCCCCAGTATACAGTATATTCTTTGCATATTTATTTGTTGTCTTCCCCACCAGACAAGATGGGATGTTCACGATGGTGGAGATGTTTTGGTCTGTACTGATCACAGCTATATTCCATGTACCTTAAACATGACCCATAGTAGATACTCAATTAATTTGTCAATTAGCATACTCAAGTACATAATTTTCACAATTATTCTTTTTTCCCTAGTTTTATTGAGATATAATTGACATACAGCACTGTGTAAGATTAAATCATATAATGTGATGGTTTTGTGCACATATACTGCAAAATGTTTACCAGATTAAGGTTAGTGGACACATCCTACGATGCATATAATTACTTTTGTTATTATTATGGTGAGAACTTTTAAGATCTACCGTTAGCAACTGCCAGGAATACAGTACGGTGTTTTTACCTATAGTCATCATGCTATGCATTAGTTCCTCAGAGCTTCCTCCTCTTACAGTGCAAAGTTTGTACCCTTTGACCAACATGTTGCTTCTCCTACCCCACACCCCCAACCCCATGCAGCCACTTCATAAATTTGGACTTTCTGGATTTCATATATGTGAGATTATTTAGTATTTGTCTTTCTCTGACTTAATTTCACTTAGCATAATGTTCTCAAGGTTTATCCTTATTTTGCACATGGCAGGATTTTGTAATATTCTTTAAAATCACTATTGTATATGTATAGATATAATAATTTAGTCTCTGTGGTTTTATGATTAGTAAATACTTAGCTGACTACTGGGATCACAACCCTAGTTTTCTGGCCAAGCAAGAAAGCCTTTAGACCAGTCTTGATTAGTTTTAGTCTTCACTTAGTCAAGTGAATATAAAAGTAAATATTTTAAGATAGTAAAGAAGACAGTGAAAAGAAAGTTGATGTATTCTCATCTCAATAAAGCTTATTTTACTTAATTTCCCTCATTATTTGTACTTAGACATAATCATAGTATATATGTATTTTTTTCATAGTAGACTTTGAATTCTTTGCTGTTGAACGCTTTTGTCTTTAAGAGCTCTGATAACAATAAAAAGTAATTCTCTTAGTGATTCAGACTGGTGCTGTTATCTTAGGAGATTATCATGTTTTAAAGAAAATTTTCAGATAGAAAACTTTTTTTTTAGTTCATAGCATAGTTTTTTTTTTTTTTTTAAGTCTGTTGTGAAATAAATAAGTTAACCAGTATTCTGCAGAGAATGCAGGTGTACTTCTAGAGGTATAAGCTGGATTTAGAAAAGCTAGAGGAACCAGAGATCAAATTGCCAACATCCATTGGATCATAGAAAAAGCAAGAGAATTTCAGAAAAACATCTACTACTACTATATTGACTATGCTAAAGCCTTTGACTGTGTGGATCACAAGAGACTGTGGAAAATTCATAAAAAGATGGGAATACCAGACCACCTTACCTGCCTCCTGAGAGACCTGTATGCAGGTCAAGACAGTTAGAACTGGGCATGGAATAATGGACTTGTTCAAAATTGGGGAATGAATATGTCAAGATGGTATACTGTCACCCTGCTTGTTTAACTTATAGGCAGAGTACATCATGAGAAATGCCAGGCTGGATGAATCACAGGCTAGAGTCAGGACTGCTGAGAGAAACATCAGGAACTCCAGATGTGCAGATGATGCCACTGTGATACCAGAAAGTGAAAAGGAACTAAAGAGCCTCTTGATGAGGGTGAATGAGGAGAGTGAAAAAGCTGGCTTAAAACTCAACATTTAGAAAACTAAAATCATGGCATTTAGTCCCATCACTTCATAGCAAAGATGGGGAAAAAGTGGAAACAGTGACAGACTATTTTCTTGGGCTCCAAAATCACTGTGGATAGTGACTGCAGTGATGAGAAAAAAAACGCGTGTTCCTTGGAAGAAAAGCTGTGACAAACTAGACGGTGTATTAAAAGCAGAGCCATCACTTTGCTGACAAAAGTCCATATAGTCAAAGCTATGGTTTTTCCAGTAGTCATGTATGGATATGAGATTTGGACCATAAAGAAGGCTGAGCACTAAAGGGTGGATGCTTTCAAACTGTGGTTTTGGAGAGGACTCTTGAGAGTCCCTTGGATAGCAAAGAGACCAAACCAGGCAGTCCTAAAATAAATCAGCTCTCAATATTCATTGGTAGGACTGATGCTCAAGTGGAAGCTTCAATACTTTGGCCTCCTGATGCAAAGAGCCAACTCAGTTGGTAGAGACTTTGATGCTGAGAAAGATTGAGGGCAGGAGAAGAGGACGACAGAGGATGAGGTGGTTGGATGGCATCATTCACTCAATGGACATGAGCCTGAGCAAACTCTGGGAGATAGTGAAGGATAGAGAAGCCTGGCATGCTGCAATTGAAGGGATCACAAAGAGTCGGACATGTCTTGGTGATTGAACAGCATAGGTTTTTCTTAAAGTCTGTTGTGAAACAAATTATAGTTAACCAGTATTCTGTAGGAGCAAGCACTTAACATTTTTATCTGCAGACTCTCACCTTCAACTTTCATTAGTAATTTTCCATTTAATTTGAAGCTGCAGCAACATAGGAGAGCTTGTATCATGCTTGCCAGTCTCTGCTTGATTTAAGATTTGTATTTTAGAGACCTGGCAGGTCAAGACAGTTAGAACTGGGCATGGAATAATGGACTTGTTCAAAATTGGGGAATGAATATGTCAAGATGGTATACTGTCACCCTGCTTGTTTAACTTATAGGCAGAGTACATCATGAGAAATGCCAGGCTGGATGAATCACAGGCTAGAGTCAGGACTGCTGAGAGAAACATCAGGAACTCCAGATGTGCAGATGATGCCACTGTGATACCAGAAAGTGAAAAGGAACTAAAGAGCCTCTTGATGAGGGTGAATGAGGAGAGTGAAAAAGCTGGCTTAAAACTCAACATTTAGAAAACTAAAATCATGGCATTTAGTCCCATCACTTCATAGCAAAGATGGGGAAAAAGTGGAAACAGTGACAGACTATTTTCTTGGGCTCCAAAATCACTGTGGATAGTGACTGCAGTGATGAGAAAAACGCGTGTTCCTTGGAAGAAAAGCTGTGACAAACTAGACGGTGTATTAAAAGCAGAGCCATCACTTTGCTGACAAAAGTCCATATAGTCAAAGCTATGGTGTTTCCAGTAGTCATGTATGGATATGAGATTTGGACCATAAAGAAGGCTGAGCACTAAAGGGTGGATGCTTTCAAACTGTGGTTTTGGAGAGGACTCTTGAGAGTCCCTTGGATAGCAAAGAGACCAAACCAGGCAGTCCTAAAATAAATCAGCTCTCAATATTCATTGGTAGGACTGATGCTCAAGTGGAAGCTTCAATACTTTGGCCTCCTGATGCAAAGAGCCAACTCAGTTGGTAGAGACTTTGATGCTGAGAAAGATTGAGGGCAGGAGAAGAGGACGACAGAGGATGAGGTGGTTGGATGGCATCATTCACTCAATGGACATGAGCCTGAGCAAACTCTGGGAGATAGTGAAGGATAGAGAAGCCTGGCATGCTGCAATTGAAGGGATCACAAAGAGTCGGACATGTCTTGGTGATTGAACAGCATAGGTTTTTCTTAAAGTCTGTTGTGAAACAAATTATAGTTAACCAGTATTCTGTAGGAGCAAGCACTTAACATTTTTATCTGCAGACTCTCACCTTCAACTTTCATTAGTAATTTTCCATTTAATTTGAAGCTGCAGTAACATAGGAGAGCTTGTATCATGCTTGCCAGTCTCTGCTTGATTTAAGATTTGTATTTTTGACTAGTATAATTAAATTATTTCTCAAACGCCATAGAGTAGGAGACAAACACTGGGACGTAGTCTTGTTACGGTATTTAAATTTTTTAATATTTATTTATTTACTTATTTTGAGGGGGATAGAGTGGGGAGGGAGGGGGGCAGGTGGGCCACTTCTATTGGTCTTTCATTTATCTATTTTCGTCCATCTTTGTTCTTTGGCCCGTGTGGGCCTCCCATCACAGTGGCCTCTGTTGTCGCAGAGCACCGGCTCTGGGCGCATGTGCTCCAGAGCTCCGGCTCGGTAATTGGACACATCCGTCCAGCCACTCCGCGGCATGTGGGATCTTCCCACATCAGGGATCGAACTGGCGCCCCTTGCATTGCAAAGTGGTGTCCTTACCCACTGGACCACCAGGGAAGCCCTTGTTATGGCTGTTTTAAAATGTTAGGAGTTCCCTGGCGGTTAGCATTCTGCACTTTCATTGTCATGATCTCAGTTCAATCCCTGGTAGCATGGCTTGGCCAAAATATTAATAAATAAGTAAGATACTGTTTATCTGAATAAAGTTGACTAAGTGTTAACTTGAGCATATGATAAGAGGTAGTCTCAGATGTTGAAATGTGTGTGTTTTTTTTAGGCAATCATGAATCAGACAGATAAAAATCAACAAGAAATCCCATCATACCTTAGTGATGAGCCACCAGAAGGTAAGTATGTATCTATAACACTAAGAATGAAGATCATCCTAGTGAATTAAAGTTCAGACTGTCTTTATTAAATTTAAAATGTCAGCAGATGTGTTCCAAAAATACTTCAACACACTTTAACTTTTGATAAGAAAGCATAGACACTGTAAATAGGGACATAATGTAACTTTTTAAGATCTATTTTTCTACCACTCTTATTTTTTTAAGCCCATTTTAAGAGTATCCTTTCATTTGTAAGAGTTTGGCAGGGTGCAGAGGAAGGATAGGCTGGTTTAATTTTGATGTCATGCATATGAAAACTCAGGAGACACTTGAGCTTTGTGATTAAACTCCTGTTATTCACTGTGTAACAATGGGTAAACTCTTCCTTTTTAATACATGGTCTTGGAGTCTGCTTATATTTTAGTTTGAAAATTGTGAAATCAGGAATCATTTTATTCTTATCTTTACTTTAATAATCTTTGGAAACACTAAATGCACACCTGAATGTCCCGACTATACACACAAACAGACTAGCTGTTTTCTTTATTTTTTAGGGACTAGAACTCTATTATAGAGTTTTGAAAAGAAAAGTTAGGGCTCAGTGAGAAAGTTAATAAGGACTTATGAGAAAGACGTCAGGGAAGAGAGAAAGGCTGTCCAGGAGCATGATTGTTAAGGAAGAGAACAGACTTAGCAATGTTCTTTATATTGGCAACCTGCTAGCAAAAGTCTGCAAAGTGAATAATTTTTATGGTGGTAATTAAGAGCACACTATAATTATAGTGATAACAGCATTAAAATTTGTCTAATTTGAGAAAAATTTGCTTCATGAAATGCATGTACACCAAATTTAGCATAGAAGGGTAATACTAATGAAGTATCAGTATGAGGTAGTTACTTGTTTTATTCTTAAATCAAGATTTCCATCCCCTTTTCCTACTGTTACTAACCTTGACTACAGAAGAATTACCACCACATATGTAATCCTTTCCATCATAATTTTATAATTAACATATTCAAATGCTTATCTGTGTCCATTAGTCTTTTATTTCAGCTATTTTAATATATTAACTATGCTTATTATTCAAATAGTTCAATTAAAAAATTGGTTTTATAAATTTAGCCATTGCTATATCTTTATCACCAAACTATTTTGACAAAGCAATGAGGCTTTCTTGTGAAATGATGCAAAATCTCCAAACAAAAAGAAACTCTTACTCAAGGTAAATTTGTGCCTTGTGTATTTAAATGAACTCTTTGTTTTCAGAATTTCTGTCTCTCAAATATTGCCAGTTTCCCAGTGTTATCTTCTCTGATAACCATATTCTGCTACGATTTAATCTCTTTGGTGGTTTTAGTTGAACCTGTTTATCCAAGAATGTACCTTTGTTGTGTGAGATTATACCTTTTTAATGGTTATAGCCTGAGGTATATAGTTACCAAGAGTATCCTTTCATTTGTAAGAGTTTGGCAGGGTGCAGAGGAAGGATAGGCTGGTTTAATTTTGATGTCATGCATATGAAAACTCAGGAGACACTTGAGCTTTGTGATTAAACTCCTGTTATTCACTGTGTAACAATGGGTAAACTCTTCCTTTTTAATACATGGTCTTGGAGTCTGCTTATATTTTAGTTTGAAAATTGTGAAATCAGGAATCATTTTATTCTTATCTTTACTTTAATAATCTTTGGAAACACTAAATGCACACCTGAATGTCCCGACTATACACACAAACAGACTAGCTGTTTTCTTTATTTTTTAGGGACTAGAACTCTATTATAGAGTTTTGAAAAGAAAAGTTAGGGCTCAGTGAGAAAGTTAATAAGGACTTATGAGAAAGACGTCAGGGAAGAGAGAAAGGCTGTCCAGGAGCATGATTGTTAAGGAAGAGAACAGACTTAGCAATGTTCTTTATATTGGCAACCTGCTAGCAAAAGTCTGCAAAGTGAATAATTTTTATGGTGGTAATTAAGAGCACACTATAATTATAGTGATAACAGCATTAAAATTTGTCTAATTTGAGAAAAATTTGCTTCATGAAATGCATGTACACCAAATTTAGCATAGAAGGGTAATACTAATGAAGTATCAGTATGAGGTAGTTACTTGTTTTATTCTTAAATCAAGATTTCCATCCCCTTTTCCTACTGTTACTAACCTTGACTACAGAAGAATTACCACCACATATGTAATCCTTTCCATCATAATTTTATAATTAACATATTCAAATGCTTATCTGTGTCCATTAGTCTTTTATTTCAGCTATTTTAATATATTAACTATGCTTATTATTCAAATAGTTCAATTAAAAAATTGGTTTTATAAATTTAGCCATTGCTATATCTTTATCACCAAACTATTTTGACAAAGCAATGAGGCTTTCTTGTGAAATGATGCAAAATCTCCAAACAAAAAGAAACTCTTACTCAAGGTAAATTTGTGCCTTGTGTATTTAAATGAACTCTTTGTTTTCAGAATTTCTGTCTCTCAAATATTGCCAGTTTCCCAGTGTTATCTTCTCTGATAACCATATTCTGCTACGATTTAATCTCTTTGGTGGTTTTAGTTGAACCTGTTTATCCAAGAATGTACCTTTGTTGTGTGAGATTATACCTTTTTAATGGTTATAGCCTGAGGTATATAGTTACCAAGTACTTTTTCATGAAGTTAAAAAAAAATAAAACAACCCCACTGGTCATGTGGTGTTGCTGCCTGAGTTACTAGATGATGAAGGAGAAAAGGTCTGTGTGTTTGACGCTGGCAGAAGCAGGTTTTTATGGAATCTTCTGCTAGTCATTTTATGTTGGAGTCTGGGTTACATGCCAGTTTACGTGCCTCTATTAAACAAACCAAAGAGAAAAAACTCATTAACAGTCACCTGAATTTCTCATGTTGATGTTACCTTTTCTGGGAGTATATGAAGAATTTTTACAAACTATATGGTTAAATCACATACTTTCATCTATAAAAATTACTGAGCAGTGGAAGTGTTAACCATAGCTTTGGTTTTCTCCACATTACAAAAAAGATTTTATGTAGGTAACATTTATTTTTTTAACACGATTTTAAGTGATGAGTACTTTTCCTATTTTTACATATAGTATTAGCCCTTTAAATACATTATACAGAGCCTATAGAATAGAAACCCAGATAAATTTAAATTAGTGGTTCTCCAACTGTTTTAGTCTTGGGATGCTTTCTACTTTCAAAACCTGAGGATTCCAAAGAGCTTGTCTTTGTTGATATCTGCCATATTAACAATAAAAACAGAAATTAAGTGTTTTATTATGAGAAGAACTCAACAGGCCCCATTACATGTAAACATAATCAACACATTTTTTGAAAAATAATTTTCAAAAAACAAACCAAGCAAATATTTTTAGTTTGTAGCAGCACCGTGGCTTTGTGAGATTTTAGTTCCCCAACCAGGGAATGAACCCATGCCCTTGGCAGTTAAAGGGTACAGTCCTAACCACTGACCCACCAGGGAATTCCTGACATTGTCCTAAAATTTTTGCAAATCTCTTTTGGACTTTCTATGTTAGTCTGTTGTGTACTGCACACCATTTAGCTTCTGGAAAATTCTGTTGTAGACTGGTGACCACATGTTTGTATTATTATGAAAGCAGTTTTTAAAAACCCCTTAAGTGGTCCTGGGGATACTCAGGGGTTCTAGGCCATACCTTGAGAACCAGTGCTTTAAATGAGGAAGGTTGTTTCAGTAATGATTGATTGAATTCTATCAAGGAAATAAGGGCTAAATATATTAATCTTTTTGTCATGCTCCTTTTAGGATATAAAATATACTTTTTTATTAACAGCAACAAAACTGTAAGTCAAGGTAAGATTTAAAGCAGTCTTCTATTTTATGAAAGCTGTCAAGTCTTTAAAGCATTTCTTCTCGTAGATACTGGACCAAGATTTAAAAACATGTACAATTAAATCCTTGAGGGACTAGCTCTTGATCAGATTTGTGTTTCTGTGGTTGATCATATCAGTACAGTCTCCTGATTGTTAGGAAGTCTTGGGTTCCTCAGTGCTTTGTACTAGTCTCATGAAGAATTGCATTTGACTGCCTATGATTTATTGTCTCTCATTAGGTTCAATGAAAGATCATCCACAGCAGCAACCAGGCATGCTGTCCCGCGTGACTGGGGGTATCTTCAGTGTCACAAAGGGAGCCGTTGGTGCTACCATTGGTGGTGTGGCTTGGATTGGTGGAAAGAGTCTGGAGGTGACCAAAACAGCTGTTACAACTGTACCTTCCATGGGAATCACAGGGAACCCAGTTTTTTGTCTACTTTCAAAACCTGAGGATTCCAAAGAGCTTGTCTTTGTTGATATCTGCCATATTAACAATAAAACAGAAATTAAGTGTTTTATTATGAGAAGAACTCAACATGCCCCATTACATGTAAACATAATCAACACATTTTTTGAAAAATAATTTTCAAAAAACAAACCAAGCAAATATTTTTAGTTTGTAGCAGCACCGTGGCTTTGTGAGATTTTAGTTCCCCAACCAGGGAATGAACCCATGCCCTTGGCAGTTAAAGGGTACAGTCCTAACCACTGACCCACCAGGGAATTCCTGACATTGTCCTAAAATTTTTGCAAATCTCTTTTGGACTTTCTATGTTAGTCTGTTGTGTACTGCACACCATTTAGCTTCTGGAAAATTCTGTTGTAGACTGGTGACCACATGTTTGTATTATTATGAAAGCAGTTTTTAAAAACCCCTTAAGTGGTCCTGGGGATACTCAGGGGTTCTAGGCCATACCTTGAGAACCAGTGCTTTAAATGAGGAAGGTTGTTTCAGTAATGATTGATTGAATTCTATCAAGGAAATAAGGGCTAAATATATTAATCTTTTTGTCATGCTCCTTTTAGGATATAAAATATACTTTTTTATTAACAGCAACAAAACTGTAAGTCAAGGTAAGATTTAAAGCAGTCTTCTATTTTATGAAAGCTGTCAAGTCTTTAAAGCATTTCTTCTCGTAGATACTGGACCAAGATTTAAAAACATGTACAATTAAATCCTTGAGGGACTAGCTCTTGATCAGATTTGTGTTTCTGTGGTTGATCATATCAGTACAGTCTCCTGATTGTTAGGAAGTCTTGGGTTCCTCAGTGCTTTGTACTAGTCTCATGAAGAATTGCATTTGACTGCCTATGATTTATTGTCTCTCATTAGGTTCAATGAAAGATCATCCACAGCAGCAACCAGGCATGCTGTCCCGCGTGACTGGGGGTATCTTCAGTGTCACAAAGGGAGCCGTTGGTGCTACCATTGGTGGTGTGGCTTGGATTGGTGGAAAGAGTCTGGAGGTGACCAAAACAGCTGTTACAACTGTACCTTCCATGGGAATAGGGCTGGTCAAAGGGGGCGTGTCTGCTGTGGCCGGAGGGGTCACAGCTGTTGGGTCTGCTGTTGTAAACAAAGTGCCCTTAACAGGAAAGAAGAAAGACAAATCTGACTAAAGAACCGGAGACATCCTCGGTCTCCACAGCATTATGATGCCAGTGGCATTGAATTGCTAAATTATGGACTACAACCAAGTCACCTGTTTTGGACGTTTATCTTCTACCTGCTGTGTTGAAAGTATTGATGACTGACTGGCTTTTGTCTAAAAAGAAGAGACCAATACTAGCACAGTGTATGAAGGCTTCTCATACTTAGATTCCAGCCTTTTATCTGGTAAAATGTTACACTTACTCAGTTGTAACTAAAGATATGGTATATTTGAATATTTACTATATAAGTCTTTCAGTTTAACTAAAAATGTGAAAGTTGAATTTAGTGGATGATCTTTTCAGTTCCATATGTATAATGTGCCAGGTAACTCATCTGCCCCTTAAGAAGGGAACCTTGAACTACATAAACTGTACCTTCGATGTGCCTAATAGTTTCAGATGTTTTAGTTTTTTTTAATAACCATAGTTGGTTAAACCAAGAGGCATCCAATTTAAGATGGTAAAAGTAGCAGGAAAAGAAAAGAGTCATGGCTTTATGAGTATCAACCATCTTGTATTAGACATGCATTATATTAATTCAGTCATTGATGCCTTACAAAAGAAACCATCTTTTCTAAACCCTGAATATGTGTAGTTCTTAGGATTATTATTATATATGGGTTCTTTCAAAAGTTGTTTGTGAAATTAGTTTTCCCTCAAGAATCTCAGGATTAGTGGGGTAAAGACATTTCTTGCTCTTAGCAGATAAGATAGTGCTTGTTAACTGTCAGTAGTTACACCAAATTGTACGCTTCAGTTGGGTTCATGCTCCATCATTAATAAACCTTATAGTGCCTAAGGAACATTTCTTTGCTGGTCAGAAGCTATGTTAAAAGAGTTTCATATTAAGGAGGAACACAAATTATTTTAAGTTCCTAAGAATAAGCATCCAAGCATCTATTTTGTCTCATGTGCTCACATACTGTGTGTCCAGCTCTTTGTGACTCCATGGACTGTAGCCCACCAGGCTCCTCTGTCCATGGAATTTTCCAGACAAGAATACTGGAGTGGGTTGCCATTTCCTACTCCAGGGAATCTTTCCATTGTAGGGATTGAACCCATGTCTCCTGCTTGGCAGGTGGATTCTTTACCACTTGTGCCACGTGGGAAGCTCCATTTTGTCTCAAGAGTGACTTAAATTATTAGCAGTACCCTTTTTTAAAAACACAGTAAAAGCAACCATGGGTATGTGGGCGCTGAGTTAAATTGAATGGAATGGAATGAGCTCCACAGATTAGTTTTGAATATTAAGTATATGTAAGTGCTGTCATTGTTTGACAGGCTTTGAAAATGTTATCTTAGAGTCCTTTAAAGCAGTAGACTTTGTACCATTTTCCAGGTGAACTTCAGGCAGGGAATTGAATCTGTTGGTTATGGGTGATAAGTGTGTTGTGTCTTATTAACATCTCATCACTTCTCACTCACTCTAAAAGAGTATTACAATTAAGCTGGAATTCATCTTTTTGTTTTTTGTCTCATGTTGTTTCAAAGAATTTTTAAAGTGAAATATGTATTTGGCATTTTTCTTAACCAAGGATTTATTAATCCAAGCCTGAAAATTCTTCATTTTCTTTAACTTAAGTTTGGAAATTTGCCACCATTCTGCAGATGTTTTTTTAATGAGGAAGAGGAAGAAACAAGGTGCGTGATGCACTGAAGTCAGTCAAAATAGCATTCCGGAAAACCTCAGTCACTCCTGCACCCACAGCTTAAGTGTTTGTTTGTAAAATATGAGTTTTACATTAATAATATGGATCATCAAATTGGTAAGAACAAAATTTAACTTTTAAAAGCTTCATCAGGGATTTAGGCAAATCCACAAAGTTTCCTGAACCTTTCTATCATATACAAATCTGGAAAGTCATTAGGAGCTAAACTAATCGGAAATTAAATTGCTATTTATTTCATCCAGTATGACTTAAAGTATATTTGTTGGTATATCTGATCAAATGCCATAATTAGAGGATTTTAAACAACTCTGAAATTAGTGAACACTAAATGATCTAAATAACGGTATTGGAGAACTTGTTTCCTGCTATTTGAAAGAAACTGTTGCTTTCTTATCTTCACAGGCTCTGCTGTGCTTTGTACCTGAACTTTCTTACTTACGGAGTGGGTTGCCATTTCCTACTCCAGGGAATCTTTCCATTGTAGGGATTGAACCCATGTCTCCTGCTTGGCAGGTGGATTCTTTACCACTTGTGCCACGTGGGAAGCTCCATTTTGTCTCAAGAGTGACTTAAATTATTAGCAGTACCCTTTTTTAAAAACACAGTAAAAGCAACCATGGGTATGTGGGCGCTGAGTTAAATTGAATGGAATGGAATGAGCTCCACAGATTAGTTTTGAATATTAAGTATATGTAAGTGCTGTCATTGTTTGACAGGCTTTGAAAATGTTATCTTAGAGTCCTTTAAAGCAGTAGACTTTGTACCATTTTCCAGGTGAACTTCAGGCAGGGAATTGAATCTGTTGGTTATGGGTGATAAGTGTGTTGTGTCTTATTAACATCTCATCACTTCTCACTCACTCTAAAAGAGTATTACAATTAAGCTGGAATTCATCTTTTTGTTTTTTGTCTCATGTTGTTTCAAAGAATTTTTAAAGTGAAATATGTATTTGGCATTTTTCTTAACCAAGGATTTATTAATCCAAGCCTGAAAATTCTTCATTTTCTTTAACTTAAGTTTGGAAATTTGCCACCATTCTGCAGATGTTTTTTTAATGAGGAAGAGGAAGAAACAAGGTGCGTGATGCACTGAAGTCAGTCAAAATAGCATTCCGGAAAACCTCAGTCACTCCTGCACCCACAGCTTAAGTGTTTGTTTGTAAAATATGAGTTTTACATTAATAATATGGATCATCAAATTGGTAAGAACAAAATTTAACTTTTAAAAGCTTCATCAGGGATTTAGGCAAATCCACAAAGTTTCCTGAACCTTTCTATCATATACAAATCTGGAAAGTCATTAGGAGCTAAACTAATCGGAAATTAAATTGCTATTTATTTCATCCAGTATGACTTAAAGTATATTTGTTGGTATATCTGATCAAATGCCATAATTAGAGGATTTTAAACAACTCTGAAATTAGTGAACACTAAATGATCTAAATAACGGTATTGGAGAACTTGTTTCCTGCTATTTGAAAGAAACTGTTGCTTTCTTATCTTCACAGGCTCTGCTGTGCTTTGTACCTGAATTTCTACACATAGATTTAGCTTACTGTATGCTTGAATATTTATTTTCAACTTGGCTTGTCTTTAAAATTGCTTGAGAAAAAATCATTGTAATTAATTTCTGCTATAGAAAAGCCACCTGGTACATTTTATCCATAAAGTTAGTTTTAAATTAAACTCCAACTTTGTTCAGGAGAGGCTTTGCAATGATAGCAGAGAACCTGTATAAATGAACAGTTAGCTGTAGAGGTCCCTGTTGAAATGAACTTGCCATTTGATATGTAAAGCTGTACACTTGAGTCTTTTCCAGTTTATTTTTGTAGACTAGCAATTTGGCCTGTTAAACAGTACTAGCTAGTAATTTGAAGAAACTAAGGCTGTTGTATACAGCTGGAGGCATCTGTTATTCATCTTATCTTTTGAGTGGGTATTTGGCACAATGAGGATAAACTTGTGACCCACTTAAATGACTGATCTAATAATGTTGACATCATGAATCCTGTACTTAGTGAGATGTCAGATGAAAATACCTGATGATTGAGTAAATTTTTTGTATTAAAGAAATGAGAAAAGAATCTGTTTAATAAAGCACTATGATCTGCAAAAGATGAACTGTTTCATAAAGACCCAAGAAAATATAGATTTTAAAACAGGGTATTCCAAAAATTTTAGTTATACAGCAATTCAGAAAATACTGTAGCCAGTTTTAAATTTTTGATTCTAACGCACAAACATGACGGAACATTTCCAAATACTAAGTCTGATGGGTCCAAAATTTTAAATTAATAATATGGATCATCAAATTGGTAAGAACAAAATTTAACTTTTAAAAGCTTCATCAGGGATTTAGGCAAATCCACAAAGTTTCCTGAACCTTTCTATCATATACAAATCTGGAAAGTCATTAGGAGCTAAACTAATCGGAAATTAAATTGCTATTTATTTCATCCAGTATGACTTAAAGTATATTTGTTGGTATATCTGATCAAATGCCATAATTAGAGGATTTTAAACAACTCTGAAATTAGTGAACACTAAATGATCTAAATAACGGTATTGGAGAACTTGTTTCCTGCTATTTGAAAGAAACTGTTGCTTTCTTATCTTCACAGGCTCTGCTGTGCTTTGTACCTGAATTTCTACACATAGATTTAGCTTACTGTATGCTTGAATATTTATTTTCAACTTGGCTTGTCTTTAAAATTGCTTGAGAAAAAATCATTGTAATTAATTTCTGCTATAGAAAAGCCACCTGGTACATTTTATCCATAAAGTTAGTTTTAAATTAAACTCCAACTTTGTTCAGGAGAGGCTTTGCAATGATAGCAGAGAACCTGTATAAATGAACAGTTAGCTGTAGAGGTCCCTGTTGAAATGAACTTGCCATTTGATATGTAAAGCTGTACACTTGAGTCTTTTCCAGTTTATTTTTGTAGACTAGCAATTTGGCCTGTTAAACAGTACTAGCTAGTAATTTGAAGAAACTAAGGCTGTTGTATACAGCTGGAGGCATCTGTTATTCATCTTATCTTTTGAGTGGGTATTTGGCACAATGAGGATAAACTTGTGACCCACTTAAATGACTGATCTAATAATGTTGACATCATGAATCCTGTACTTAGTGAGATGTCAGATGAAAATACCTGATGATTGAGTAAATTTTTTGTATTAAAGAAATGAGAAAAGAATCTGTTTAATAAAGCACTATGATCTGCAAAAGATGAACTGTTTCATAAAGACCCAAGAAAATATAGATTTTAAAACAGGGTATTCCAAAAATTTTAGTTATACAGCAATTCAGAAAATACTGTAGCCAGTTTTTAAATTTTTTGATTCTAACGCACAAACATGACGGAACATTTCCAAATACTAAGTCTGATGCCAACACAACAATGAAGTCCAAATATATTTCAAACAATTCTAATAAAGATCATTTTAAAAATGCAGATTTCTAGGTTTGACCACATCTTGCTGCATCTCTGCAGGGTGGTTCCAAGCCTGTAGTTTAACAGCCTCTGCAGGTGGTTCTGGTGCACACTAAGCTTTGGGAAGTGATGAGGAGTTGTAGGGAGTGCAGCTCCCTACTGGTGTCCTAAGCAGCTGTGGAACCAAGTTACTGGCCAGAAATGACTCCAAAGGATGGGAACCAACTGAAGCAAGAAAACTGGTATTTTGGGGGCACCTACTTACGATCGGGCACCATCCATAACTGCTCTGATTTAATCAGTACAAGGCCTTTATGAGGAAAGTAGCTGTATTCCCGTCATACAGATACAAAACAGGCTCACCTCCAATGCTGGTTGACTTTCCATAACACTTGAATTAGTGTGTCACAGCCTCTCCACCTTTATGTCCAGAAACGGGATTCTCAGTAGCAAGTCCTTCATTCTGCTGTTGCAGCCCTGAGCCTACGCACTTGGCTTTCCAGGTTGTCTCAGGAGTTCGCTTCAGGTCTGCTGGGTGATCATATTTACTTGGCAGTTAATTACATTTTGTCACAGAAATGAATTTATACATAAATTGTTTAAAGGAAATAATGTAATTTGTTGTTAGAGCCATTTTATAACAGAGAAAATGAAATTTGACTCCAGCGTTTTATGTAAGGGTATTTCCCTCCTGCTATGTTGTTGATTTTGAACTAAAATTTTACTTGTAGAAAGATCTGAGTTAAGAATGCAAGCATGAAAAAGGCAGAGGTTCAAGGGCTTAAAAATAATGGACTAGGATTTGGTCTCAAGGAAAATAAAGTCAGTATGTTTGACCATGAATGTGGATTTTTAAAAACTTTTCTAGTTAAGACTAAGCTACAAATGTATTTCTATAATCATAACTGCCTCTGGTTTGCTTTTTAAATTAATAGCCCCAAAGGACACATGGCCACACAACTGCTAAACTTTCTTATATACCTTTTTGTTTGTTCACTTCCCTATTCCTCAAAACAACTATTTCATTTCCCCTTTATCCCCCTCCCTGCTGTGCTCCCTTTCTCTCATTTTAAATCTCTGTAAAAAGAGTCAACCAGGCAGCCCCTCCTTCTGCCTCTCACAATACACTCCGCATCAACCTGCCTGCATCTGTTCCCACGCTCTGTGGGCCAGGACTAATGTCTCCGCTCTTATCCAAAGTCAGCCCACCTTTACTTCCTCAAGCATGTTAATCCTTAGCATTAATTAATTTTCCACCTATCATCCCTCTCTCCTTGGGTACCTGTTGGCTTATAAACATGTTCCAGCATTTTCTTTCTTTAAAGAAAAATTAATCTCATAACCTCCACTTTCTGCTTCCTCTTGCAGCAAACTTTCTTGAAAAACTGTACATAGTCCCTGACTCTTTTTCACTTCCTGTTCTCTCAACCAACTTCAGATGCTTTGTACAAGGCCTTTATGAGGAAAGTAGCTGTATTCCCGTCATACAGATACAAAACAGGCTCACCTCCAATGCTGGTTGACTTTCCATAACACTTGAATTAGTGTGTCACAGCCTCTCCACCTTTATGTCCAGAAACGGGATTCTCAGTAGCAAGTCCTTCATTCTGCTGTTGCAGCCCTGAGCCTACGCACTTGGCTTTCCAGGTTGTCTCAGGAGTTCGCTTCAGGTCTGCTGGGTGATCATATTTACTTGGCAGTTAATTACATTTTGTCACAGAAATGAATTTATACATAAATTGTTTAAAGGAAATAATGTAATTTGTTGTTAGAGCCATTTTATAACAGAGAAAATGAAATTTGACTCCAGCGTTTTATGTAAGGGTATTTCCCTCCTGCTATGTTGTTGATTTTGAACTAAAATTTTACTTGTAGAAAGATCTGAGTTAAGAATGCAAGCATGAAAAAAGGCAGAGGTTCAAGGGCTTAAAAATAATGGACTAGGATTTGGTCTCAAGGAAAATAAAGTCAGTATGTTTGACCATGAATGTGGATTTTTAAAAACTTTTCTAGTTAAGACTAAGCTACAAATGTATTTCTATAATCATAACTGCCTCTGGTTTGCTTTTTAAATTAATAGCCCCAAAGGACACATGGCCACACAACTGCTAAACTTTCTTATATACCTTTTTGTTTGTTCACTTCCCTATTCCTCAAAACAACTATTTCATTTCCCCTTTATCCCCCTCCCTGCTGTGCTCCCTTTCTCTCATTTTAAATCTCTGTAAAAAGAGTCAACCAGGCAGCCCCTCCTTCTGCCTCTCACAATACACTCCGCATCAACCTGCCTGCATCTGTTCCCACGCTCTGTGGGCCAGGACTAATGTCTCCGCTCTTATCCAAAGTCAGCCCACCTTTACTTCCTCAAGCATGTTAATCCTTAGCATTAATTAATTTTCCACCTATCATCCCTCTCTCCTTGGGTACCTGTTGGCTTATAAACATGTTCCAGCATTTTCTTTCTTTAAAGAAAAATTAATCTCATAACCTCCACTTTCTGCTTCCTCTTGCAGCAAACTTTCTTGAAAAACTGTACATAGTCCCTGACTCTTTTTCACTTCCTGTTCTCTCAACCAACTTCAGATGCTTTCTTACCGGTCTCATTTCCCCAGAATCCCTCTAGATAGGACTCACCAATGATTTCCCTTTTGCCAAATTCACTGGTCACTTCTTAGTTGACCTCTCCATGGCATTCAAAATTACTGAAAGCCCCCCTTCCGTTGGCAGACTTACTCTGGTCAACCCATTACAGCCTTGGTCAGCCACAACTCCCAATCTGTCCTCTTCCTGGGCAATCTCACCTACAGCTGGAGCAGATACATACGCAGAGGATCCCCAAATATCTATTTCCAGTCCTGATTCTCACAACTCCAAACTTCACTGTTTCTGTTTGAAATCTCTGCTCAGATTCTAGTTAGGCATCTCACGCCTGGCATCTTAAGATAGAATTCCAATGTAACCATATAATGAATAATGTATTCCAAACTGAGACACTTTTGAGGGTGAAAGAGCATTGCTGATATTTTCATCAGAACAAGCAGAAACTAAAATCTGCCGAAGGATTTCCCATCACATTTAGGAGGAGATCCTGTTCCTTAGACCTCTGCTCTTCATCCTGTCTCTTCCCATCCCTAACTGTACTGTCTGCCAAGCTGCTCTTGAACAACATTTCTGTGTGACTTTGAGTGACTTAGCCTCTCTGTGCCTGAGTGTCCTCATCTGCTAGGACAATAAACAGTGGTACTCAGCTCTTACTAGAATTGTAAAGCAAAGTGTGCCTAGCATTTAGTAGGTGCTGCAGATTCCCTTCGCTCGCCTAGTAACCAAGGCACTAAACAGATTTGGATAGTGAGGGTTACTCGTATTTGCTGAGTGAAAGAATAAAGTGAAGAGATGGCCTGCAGTTTTCAAATTTTTTTCATTATTTAAGGCCATGCACACACAGCACAGAGATGTTTGAGTGCCAAGAGTCAATTGTTTATTTGTATATTTGTTACAAAGTTCAAACTCCACAGCTGAAAGTCAGCCAGCCAGCCTATCTGGACAGTATTTATTTTGAAACAAAACTTAGAAATGGAAACCTAAAATCTAACTAAAATCAGTACCAACCATCACACACTTTACCTTTCATAAAAGTCAGACCTGGATTCTCAGTATCCTTGAAAGCAGCATTTATTTCAAATGTATACAAATTAGATAATTTCAATTTATGGAATTTTACAGAGATGTTTTCATAAAAACCCTTAAATTTGTAGTTGGTACTCACTCTTCTAGCATGTCAGGTAGGGATGACTTTTCTTATGCCAACTCATAAGCAATCCTTTTTCTGTTCACAGGGTCTGAACAGAGGAGAGATCTCAGTAAATCTGAGCTCTGGCACTTGGCAGCGGAATGGCTAAGCTTGATTCCTCATCTGTAAAAAGGGGAGAGTAATACATGCCCACAAAGTGCTTCATGAAATAAAACCGTCAATTTTAAACAAACTGACCACAAAGATGAGCCCTAATTATTGCTTATGATGGGTAATACTTGGTTCTCAACAATCCTCACTTCCTCCATCGAGAAGATAAAATCAACTTTCTCCACCAAAATGTTTTAGGAATTTGCTACTGTTTCACCAAACACTTAACTACAGAATTCAGATCATTGTGATGTTTCAGAGCCTGTAGTGAGAAAGAAGACTGGGTCTGCCTCCCAGATGAAATGTTAGTCCTTGTACTGTCTGCCAAGCTGCTCTTGAACAACATTTCTGTGTGACTTTGAGTGACTTAGCCTCTCTGTGCCTGAGTGTCCTCATCTGCTAGGACAATAAACAGTGGTACTCAGCTCTTACTAGAATTGTAAAGCAAAGTGTGCCTAGCATTTAGTAGGTGCTGCAGATTCCCTTCGCTCGCCTAGTAACCAAGGCACTAAACAGATTTGGATAGTGAGGGTTACTCGTATTTGCTGAGTGAAAGAATAAAGTGAAGAGATGGCCTGCAGTTTTCAAATTTTTTTCATTATTTAAGGCCATGCACACACAGCACAGAGATGTTTGAGTGCCAAGAGTCAATTGTTTATTTGTATATTTGTTACAAAGTTCAAACTCCACAGCTGAAAGTCAGCCAGCCAGCCTATCTGGACAGTATTTATTTTGAAACAAAACTTAGAAATGGAAACCTAAAATCTAACTAAAATCAGTACCAACCATCACACACTTTACCTTTCATAAAAGTCAGACCTGGATTCTCAGTATCCTTGAAAGCAGCATTTATTTCAAATGTATACAAATTAGATAATTTCAATTTATGGAATTTTACAGAGATGTTTTCATAAAAACCCTTAAATTTGTAGTTGGTACTCACTCTTCTAGCATGTCAGGTAGGGATGACTTTTCTTATGCCAACTCATAAGCAATCCTTTTTCTGTTCACAGGGTCTGAACAGAGGAGAGATCTCAGTAAATCTGAGCTCTGGCACTTGGCAGCGGAATGGCTAAGCTTGATTCCTCATCTGTAAAAAGGGGAGAGTAATACATGCCCACAAAGTGCTTCATGAAATAAAACCGTCAATTTTAAACAAACTGACCACAAAGATGAGCCCTAATTATTGCTTATGATGGGTAATACTTGGTTCTCAACAATCCTCACTTCCTCCATCGAGAAGATAAAATCAACTTTCTCCACCAAAATGTTTTAGGAATTTGCTACTGTTTCACCAAACACTTAACTACAGAATTCAGATCATTGTGATGTTTCAGAGCCTGTAGTGAGAAAGAAGACTGGGTCTGCCTCCCAGATGAAATGTGCTAGATCAATAAAAATGTATCCACAATATGAATGAAGGGAGTGCACTTGTCAGTTTCTTAGAAATTATTCATTTAGAAAATATCACACTCATGTGCCACTGAACAGTAGTTTTTTTTTTTTTTTCTTTAAATAGCTCAAGGTCAAAATTACAAACTTTATTTAAAGTTAAAATAAATGCAACTTATATTTTTAAGTATAGCAGCCAAGTCAGGGATCATCTACTGAGAGGTCATTCAGACACAACTCAGAAGCCAAGTGTGCTCAGCTGCTCAGTCGTGTCTGTCCAACTCTTTGCTACACCAGGAACTGTAGCCTGCCAGGCTCCTCTGTCCATGGGATTGTTGCCATTGTCTTCTCCAGAACTGTGAAGTAGGTTATTAAAATTACTGGTGCCCATAATATTCCTGCATCACTTATGTTTTTACTACTAGGTTTCACTCTGCACTGGTAAAAAGCAATAGCAGCAAGTTAATCTTCAACATTTAATGGTGCCACAGGGTTAAATAATGGCCGCTTTTTTTTGGCCTGAATTTTACCAAAGTTAGCCTCAAATTCTTTTTTCGTTCCATTTAGATTTGCTAGATGTCCATCCTTTACTCTGTAGCCTAAGGAATTCAGTTTCCTTATCCTGTATTGTACTATTTGTGGTGTTAATTCAAGAACCATTGGTGTCTCTCTTATCTGAGCTATGGAAATTCCTTCTTTCAATAATCCCTGAATTCTCTCCTCCAAAATTGGAACAGAGTAATACAAAAGGGCAGGGCATCGCAAAACTAATTGCTTGAGGTCATGATCAGTACATTTAAAAGCATTTTTAGAGAAAGACATACTGTCCTGTATACTTCTTGGGTAAAGCTGAAAAAGAAATCCTTTGAGTTTGGAGAGAAGCTGGAGAATTTCAAAGTCAGTGAAACCCTGCTCCTGGAAAAATTTCAGTGTCTCCTTTGTAGTTGCAGAAGAATTTAACAAAATAAATGGGTTTTGGCTTAACAACTTTAGTAGCCAAACTTTCATGTTGGCCTCGAGCCACCTAAATTTAGATAACTCTCTTGGAGAATCTTTATCATTTGCTTATTCTTCTCAATGGAATTATGAAAAATATTAGGTGCAGTTGTCAGAAACCTACTAATGACCACATTTTTGAGTCCCAACTCTTGGAAGAACTGAATATTCAGCTTCCAGTTTTCCTGATCTTTAACAGTAAAGAAAGACTCTGGAAACTGTTCTATCAACTTCACTAACTCGTCCTTGCTTTTGCAGACCAACTGCCAGAGTTCTCTCTGGGTGTTAACAGCAGCTGGACTGCAGATAATTGCTTCTGGGCAGCGTTCCAAGATACTGGCTACAGCAGTCTTATCCACACCCAGCTGTTGTAAAATGTTTGCAATTTCTTCGACATAGGTTTCAGCTCCATTGACTGTGAAGTAGCCATTTAGTCTTCTCAGAACTGTGAAGTAGGTTATTAAAATTACTGGTGCCCATAATATTCCTGCATCACTTATGTTTTTACTACTAGGTTTCACTCTGCACTGGTAAAAAGCAATAGCAGCAAGTTAATCTTCAACATTTAATGGTGCCACAGGGTTAAATAATGGCCGCTTTTTTTTGGCCTGAATTTTACCAAAGTTAGCCTCAAATTCTTTTTCGTTCCATTTAGATTTGCTAGATGTCCATCCTTTACTCTGTAGCCTAAGGAATTCAGTTTCCTTATCCTGTATTGTACTATTTGTGGTGTTAATTCAAGAACCATTGGTGTCTCTCTTATCTGAGCTATGGAAATTCCTTCTTTCAATAATCCCTGAATTCTCTCCTCCAAAATTGGAACAGAGTAATACAAAAGGGCAGGGCATCGCAAAACTAATTGCTTGAGGTCATGATCAGTACATTTAAAAGCATTTTTAGAGAAAGACATACTGTCCTGTATACTTCTTGGGTAAAGCTGAAAAAGAAATCCTTTGAGTTTGGAGAGAAGCTGGAGAATTTCAAAGTCAGTGAAACCCTGCTCCTGGAAAAATTTCAGTGTCTCCTTTGTAGTTGCAGAAGAATTTAACAAAATAAATGGGTTTTGGCTTAACAACTTTAGTAGCCAAACTTTCATGTTGGCCTCGGAGCCACCTAAATTTAGATAACTCTCTTGGAGAATCTTTATCATTTGCTTATTCTTCTCAATGGAATTATGAAAAATATTAGGTGCAGTTGTCAGAAACCTACTAATGACCACATTTTTGAGTCCCAACTCTTGGAAGAACTGAATATTCAGCTTCCAGTTTTCCTGATCTTTAACAGTAAAGAAAGACTCTGGAAACTGTTCTATCAACTTCACTAACTCGTCCTTGCTTTTGCAGACCAACTGCCAGAGTTCTCTCTGGGTGTTAACAGCAGCTGGACTGCAGATAATTGCTTCTGGGCAGCGTTCCAAGATACTGGCTACAGCAGTCTTATCCACACCCAGCTGTTGTAAAATGTTTGCAATTTCTTCGACATAGGTTTCATCCTCCAGAAGTACCCATCCTTTTATTCTTCGAATCTTCCTGATGTCAACTGACAATTTATACAGCTTCTCCACTGTCTCTTTATTTTCTTTATTTGATGGACTATCAGTCGTGTAGGCGAAGGATGCTGGAAAAGGTCTGTACTTCGAAGCTGATAGCATCCTTCTGAAAGAAGAGAGTCTGCAGGCCTGGGATCTCATCAGCAACGTCCACAGCATGCCTGCAGTGGATGTTGCAATGGCCAATTCCCCCCCGTCCTAAGACTCAAAATGTCCTCATCATACCTGTAAGAAAGAAAATACAGGTTTTTCACAGAGGGTGCTCTTAGAAACACAAACATAAATTTGCCCTATAAGTGGTTAAGCACAGAAATAAAATGGACTCAAATTAGACAGGTAAACTACTCATGTGGAGTACTAAATGGAGCCTCTTAAATAACTGATGAAATAACTGTCATAATATGCTTCCCATCTTCATGAATAAATACACTCTTTGAGCTTTGTAAACTACCTTGTGAAATAGTTATTTCCATTTTACAGATCAGGAGGATAACCAGGAGGACTTTAGATTCACAAACGTCAATTGTTATTTTGACACAAATTTCCTTTCTTACAATTCTGATAATGTTTCTATTTAGGAGACATATAGCATTTACACACACCTGTATTTTCTTTTTTAACGTTTTGCATTTTAAAGTTGATGGTTAGCAAATACTTTTTTAAGGAGAGGAGTCAACTTGAATTTTATATTTTACAGTATTTTTGGCTGAATAACTAATCAGTGAATTTTCATTTAAAAATCAGTTAATAGGGCTTCCCTGGTGGTCCAGTGGGTAAGGACACCGCCTTGCAGTGCAAGGGGCGCCGGTTCGATCCCTGGCCTGGGAGGATCCCACGTGCCGCAGAGCGGCTGGACCGATATGTTCAATTGCCGAGCCGGAGCTCTGGAGCGCATGCACCCGGAGCTGGTGCTCTGCGACAACAGAGGTCTCTACGATGGGAGGCCCACATGGGCCAAAGAACAAAGATGGATGAAACCAGACAAATGAAAGACCAATAGAAGTGGCCCGCCCATCCCCCTCCCTCCCCTCCAAATCAGTTAATAAATGTAATGCTTTATCAGAATCATGGGAAAATCTTTCTATAAGTCCAGAATTAAAATAAACCTCAACCGGGTAAAACAAGGAATGCCGTCTGACTGCCCTTGTGAAGCCACGGGGAACCATGTTAGCGTTGATGTCCCAGGACCACGGCTTATTTCACTCAGTGCAGTGTCTCCAGAGTTCACATAGTACAGCACGCTCCAGGACAATTCAATTCATTTTAATTGGTCAAAGGGTCAGGGAAGTTTCCCTTTCCTTTAGGATCCTTACTGCTTTTATGCTTCAGATAAGAAGCTAAAAATTCATCCCTATTTCCCTCTATATTATCATTTGAATCTTCAAAACTAGCTCTTTTAATTCATTTGAAGTTTCTGGTTGTGAGCTGAGAATCTAAACAGACTATCATTAGTTTAGCTATCTCTAAGCACCATTTTGAACACTCCTTTCCTTGCCTATTTGTGATGTCTCCTTTGTTACAATGTATCAAATGTAGCTTCTGTTTTTAACCAGCCTCCATCCTGTCTCCCCTTCTATTTTTGCAATTCCTGGAGTGAGCCAGGTGGCTAATTTCCCGCCTTTGCTGCATACTTGGCTCCTTCTGCCAGACCATCCTAAAATAATCGCTGGTCAGCTCACTTTCACACCCTCCAACAACTATGTCAAATCTCAGCTCAGACTCCAGATTCCTCCAACACCCGCTGTCTCATTTACTCTCAACCAATACCCTTGCCTCTAACAGGGACAAAGAAAAACGTGCTGTTCACCACACCAAACATAAACCACCTGCTGCTTCCCACTCCCCACAGTTACACCTTTCATTATCTGGGTAGTTCCTGCTCCTGGGCTCACTCCAGCCTCTCTAGATCTATAGAGCCCTTCTTTCTCAGTAGAAGACTTTCGCAGGATTCGTGAGCACCCTTCAGTCTAACCATGAACAACCTACACCAGATGGCAAACACCTGGAAGACAGGGTCTGAATCGAGTTGCTCAGTCGTGTACGACTCAATGACGTATTTATTCTTCTCATGTATTCGCTCTTCAGCTGCATCCTCTGAGGTTTCCACACATCAAGTCTAGGGTTCCTCCTTTCACTGCCCCTCCAGCTAAAATAGTCTTTCTCTTCCCCTCAGTTAATTCTTGCAGCTGCTTTCTTTCCATTTCCTCTCTTCCTACATAACTTTCCATAAAGACAACTTCCGTGTGATTAAAGCCAGTGAGTAGCTTTAGTGTATTTTTTCGTTTTTATTATTGGGGTTTGGTTGTTTTACAATGTTGCATTAGTTTCAGGTGTACAGCGACGTTATTGTTATATGTCTTTTACAGAGTTTTGTTGTTTTTAGTGTCTCTTGATATCTGCAGCTTTCAGCACAGGGGGCCACTTTCTCTGGGAAATACTCCCACTCGAGCTCAAGACTCCCCACTCCCCTGGCTCTCCTCTTCCCGTCCTCCGCTCCTGACGGCCCTTTATTTGTCTCCTCTGTGGGCTCATCTTCAAGGCTTGGTTCTAGGCTCTCTCCTCTTCTTACCTTAGTTTCTCCTCAGAGATCCTGTCCTCATCAAGGGCTCACAGGCGTCTTTCCAGCTCCTTCTCAAAATGTGAGCTTGTCACTTCCCTGCAGTGAACTTTTCAATAGCACGTTAGGATAAAGACATAAAGTAAATGACTACTTTAACATGGCCTACCAGCCCTCTTTGTCTTAGGCTCTGCCATCACCCAAATCTCCTTTCTTCCTGTGCCTACACCAACCCGATCGACTTCCTTTCGGCCCCTGGTGCTCATCTGTTCCCAGCACAGGGTCTCTGAAGACGGAGGGCCGTTCCCCATGTCCACGACACTCCTAGCTCCTCGTCTCAGGGCTCCTTCCTCAGGGAAGGTTCCCTGCCCTTCATGAATAGATGAGGCCTCTTGTCCCCCATACTGGCTCTCCTGGCACCATGGGTTGTTCCACTGGGCCACCTGCCATAGCTACAATTGTTCACGCACCCTCTCTGCGGGTAGGGAGGGCTTACTGCCATGTTCCTATGAATGGCTTGCCTACCTTTCAGCTGGCTGCCACTGATGACTCAGGGAGGCATTCGTGGGCAGGTGGCTTTCATGGGTGCTCTTGCACAGCACCCTGTGGTACTGTGACACTTATACTCCTGTGAGTTCTCCAACTCTTTCAACCAGTTTGTTTTTTTTTTGGTTTTGTTTGTTTAGCTCATTCTCTGAGACAGGCATTATGTTAGCTCTTCTGCTAAAACATTTCTTCATACCTTTGCATCACAGACCATCAGAGAAAGTGGTGTGAAACACAGATTTTAAAAAAAAAAAAAAGACCTGTACTCACAATATTGTGCAAAAGACTTTCGCAGGATTCGTGAGCACCCTTCAGTCTAACCATGAACAACCTACACCAGATGGCAAACACCTGGAAGACAGGGTCTGAATCGAGTTCTATTTTATTCCTGGTACCCGGCAGACAACTGGGTCCCCAGAAAAACAAAATCAGTATCTGTCAACTGAAACTCAGTGACAAGCTAAGTGCACTACAACTTAAAAGTAGTGGGTAAAGCTGTGGGCTTCTGGGCTCAGTTCTGGATCATTAGTTGTGCTTTAACTTGAAGAAGCCATGTCACTTCTCTGGCCTCAGTTTTAGCACCAGGAAAGTGGCAACATACACCGTCTGTCAAGATGACTTCTTGGGCGACTGTGAAGATTAATGCCATAAGTCACAGCGTATTCAGAAACTCATTAAATCATCACAACAACCTATTTTAAAGATGAGTTAACAGGTGCAGGTAAAGTATCCCAGGGTTGCTCAGCTAATAAAGGCCAGACTTTCAGATTCAAACCTAAAAGCGTAGCTCGAGCCTGCTCTTAACCCTTTGCTCTGCACATAGTTATAATCCAGGTAAATGTTTGTTAAACCACAACGTGGGCTATTTTCTGATCCCTCATTTCTCTTAAGCATTTTTTGAGACGTGAAATATGCACAATTTTCATAATAATGCCCCCTCGACGAACGCTATTAAGTTCTACTTTGATAACATGTATGACAGTTTCAAATTAACCCCAAAGTGAAAAAGGAAAAACGGGGGCCCAAAGGAAGGCGGTGCTAGCGAGCGATAGAAAACCACACTCCCATTCGGCGAAGCCTGCGCTTTCTAAGAGAAACTTCCGGCCGCCGGCGCCCGGCGTCCACCCAGCACCCAGGCCAGCCAGATGGAGCTAAGCAGCTGTAACTCCCAACTGTAGCCTCGAGGCCGCCGCACAGCCCGTGACGACCACCCCCAGGGACGCAGGGCCCGGACAACTCACCTGTCGTTGTCTGTTCGGTGCAACGCGTGAGTTCCGAGTCTCTTGCAGCGGGCTACTTCCCGCAACGGGCGTACCTGTGAACCCGCAGACACGCCCCCGATTTTAAAAAACAAGACCTGTACTCACAATATTGTGCAAAAGACTTTCGCAGGATTCGTGAGCACCCTTCAGTCTAACCATGAACAACCTACACCAGATGGCAAACACCTGGAAGACAGGGTCTGAATCGAGTTCTATTTTATTCCTGGTACCCGCAGACAACTGGGTCCCCAGAAAAACAAAATCAGTATCTGTCAACTGAAACTCAGTGACAAGCTAAGTGCACTACAACTTAAAAGTAGTGGGTAAAGCTGTGGGCTTCTGGGCTCAGTTCTGGATCATTAGTTGTGCTTTAACTTGAAGAAGCCATGTCACTTCTCTGGCCTCAGTTTTAGCACCAGGAAAGTGGCAACATACACCGTCTGTCAAGATGACTTCTTGGGCGACTGTGAAGATTAATGCCATAAGTCACAGCGTATTCAGAAACTCATTAAATCATCACAACAACCTATTTTAAAGATGAGTTAACAGGTGCAGGTAAAGTATCCCAGGGTTGCTCAGCTAATAAAGGCCAGACTTTCAGATTCAAACCTAAAAGCGTAGCTCGAGCCTGCTCTTAACCCTTTGCTCTGCACATAGTTATAATCCAGGTAAATGTTTGTTAAACCACAACGTGGGCTATTTTCTGATCCCTCATTTCTCTTAAGCATTTTTTGAGACGTGAAATATGCACAATTTTCATAATAATGCCCCCTCGACGAACGCTATTAAGTTCTACTTTGATAACATGTATGACAGTTTCAAATTAACCCCAAAGTGAAAAAGGAAAAACGGGGGCCCAAAGGAAGGCGGTGCTAGCGAGCGATAGAAAACCACACTCCCATTCGGCGAAGCCTGCGCTTTCTAAGAGAAACTTCCGGCCGCCGGCGCCCGGCGTCCACCCAGCACCCAGGCCAGCCAGATGGAGCTAAGCAGCTGTAACTCCCAACTGTAGCCTCGAGGCCGCCGCACAGCCCGTGACGACCACCCCCAGGGACGCAGGGCCCGGACAACTCACCTGTCGTTGTCTGTTCGGTGCAACGCGTGAGTTCCGAGTCTCTTGCAGCGGGCTACTTCCCCGCAACGGCGTTTATCCGCGTACCTGTGAACCCGCAGACACGCCCCCCGACGCAGCCAATCAGGGCGCGATACGCAGGCTACGTGACCCTCCTGACGCAGCGTGGAGAGGCGGGACTCCAGAGTTCAACCTGACTACCAGTGTGGAAATCTGCTTTCAGGGAAACAGCGCTTCTGGCTATCAATTATTGCCTCTAGCATTCTCACACCCTTTCCCTTTGTGTATTTCAGAGAACTTGGAGTTAAATGTTTTCCAGGACAAGGCTGGTCTGCCTGTCCCTCGCTGGGTGTGGAGGTGGGATTAAGAAAGCTGCAATTTCCCTAGGCTTTGTACTTCAGAGCATACTGTGCATAGTTCGAACAAAACCTTAACACATAGCACTGTAATTCTTCTAAATTGTCCTCTTTGTGGAGTGAACTCATTGTGGATACTGATTAACTTTCCTAATGCCTGGCATATGGTAGGGACTTGGGAAATGTTTGCCAAATCCTTGAGTCTAGCCTTATTACCCATTTTGTGCTCTATAGGTTTTTTTGAGAGGGAATAACAAGTTGCACTTTAATTCCTCAGAGTAATAGCAAGAATCCTTGCTTCTTGTCTCTAGATCAACTTTAATCTCCAGGATATTCTAAAATTAACTAAGTGGCTAACATACATGAAGTAAAAAGAGTGTTTGTCCAGTAACCTTTCTCCCTCTGAGTTACCCCTACACAAAACCCGCATTATTTATGGCCTTATTGCACTCTTTTCCTTTGATAACATGTATGACAGTTTCAAATTAACCCCAAAGTGAAAAAGGAAAAACGGGGGCCCAAAGGAAGGCGGTGCTAGCGAGCGATAGAAAACCACACTCCCATTCGGCGAAGCCTGCGCTTTCTAAGAGAAACTTCCGGCCGCCGGCGCCCGGCGTCCACCCAGCACCCAGGCCAGCCAGATGGAGCTAAGCAGCTGTAACTCCCAACTGTAGCCTCGAGGCCGCCGCACAGCCCGTGACGACCACCCCCAGGGACGCAGGGCCCGGACAACTCACCTGTCGTTGTCTGTTCGGTGCAACGCGTGAGTTCCGAGTCTCTTGCAGCGGGCTACTTCCCCGCAACGGCGTTTATCCGCGTACCTGTGAACCCGCAGACACGCCCCCCGACGCAGCCAATCAGGGCGCGATACGCAGGCTACGTGACCCTCCTGACGCAGCGTGGAGAGGCGGGACTCCAGAGTTCAACCTGACTACCAGTGTGGAAATCTGCTTTCAGGGAAACAGCGCTTCTGGCTATCAATTATTGCCTCTAGCATTCTCACACCCTTTCCCTTTGTGTATTTCAGAGAATTTGGGAGTTAAATGTTTTCCAGGACAAGGCTGGTCTGCCTGTCCCTCGCTGGGTGTGGAGGTGGGATTAAGAAAGCTGCAATTTCCCTAGGCTTTGTACTTCAGAGCATACTGTGCATAGTTCGAACAAAACCTTAACACATAGCACTGTAATTCTTCTAAATTGTCCTCTTTGTGGAGTGAACTCATTGTGGATACTGATTAACTTTCCTAATGCCTGGCATATGGTAGGGACTTGGGAAATGTTTGCCAAATCCTTGAGTCTAGCCTTATTACCCATTTTGTGCTCTATAGGTTTTTTTGAGAGGGAATAACAAGTTGCACTTTAATTCCTCAGAGTAATAGCAAGAATCCTTGCTTCTTGTCTCTAGATCAACTTTAATCTCCAGGATATTCTAAAATTAACTAAGTGGCTAACATACATGAAGTAAAAAGAGTGTTTGTCCAGTAACCTTTCTCCCTCTGAGTTACCCCTACACAAAACCCGCATTATTTATGGCCTTATTGCACTCTTTTTCCTGAAATACAAGGATTTGGGGTCCAGACTAACTGAAGTGTGTCACCTACATCCGGGTTTGATCCCTGGATCGGGAAGATCCCCTGGAGAAGGAAATGGCAACCTACTCCACTATTCTTGCCTGGGAAATCCCATGGACAAAGGAGTCTGGTGGGCTACAGCCCATGGGGTTGCAAGAGTCACAACTTGGCAGCTAAACTACCACCACAGAAAAGAGAAGGAAGTTAAAGAATTAAACGTGGGCCTGAGAACTTCAGGCCACAGTCACTGGTCAGGAGGGAGGAAGCAGAGATGTGCACTGAGGTGCTGGCAGCATGTACCAGGGCTCCACATAATTGCATGAGGAATGACATATGTATTAATAACCCTGTGCACTGTAATGAACACTTGAAACTGACCAACTTAGCTATGCCAGTTGTCTTAAATAAACGCTACCCAAGCTTTTTTCCATCTTAAACATTTAAAGAGTTAATTTCTAGGACCATATAATTAGGCAAACACTTGGACAGAAAAATGGAATTACCAGGTCAATAGTAATTATGATAATAATAATGGCAGCAAACCAGAGCTGCAGCATGCTGTTCTGCAGACTATGCGCTGCAGTCCACGGGGCTACACGGCAGCCCGACAGCTAACGTTTATCGAGCATCCTACCACACTCCAGGCACTGTTATGAGCATTTCATATGCAGTATGAAGCAGATACTACTCTCATCCTCACTTTATAGATGAGAAAAAAGAAGGCACAAAAGGTTAGTAACTGCCCAAGATCTCATATCCAATGAATAGCAGAGGCAGGCCAGACTCCAGGACCCAGACTCTTTTAACTGTTAATCCCATACTAACTCACAGTTATAAGCCCAATTACTTGAAAAAATAAATCTCTTTGGTTGTAAGTCTTTCTTACACATAACTTTTATTTTTAAAAGTATCAAGTATTTAAAAGATAGTATTCTTACTTGGAATAATTTTGAAAATTATTTTACTAAATATATAGTAGCTGTTTTTCAAATTACATAGTTTACAGAATCTGTCTCTAGTCTGTGATCACATCTCACATGAAGTAAGTGTTGTCCAGTAACCTTTCTCCCTCTGAGTTACCCCTACACAAAACCCGCATTATTTATGGCCTTATTGCACTCTTTTTCCTGAAATACAAGGATTTGGGGTCCAGACTAACTGAAGTGTGTCACCTACATCCGGGTTTGATCCCTGGATCGGGAAGATCCCCTGGAGAAGGAAATGGCAACCTACTCCACTATTCTTGCCTGGGAAATCCCATGGACAAAGGAGTCTGGTGGGCTACAGCCCATGGGGTTGCAAGAGTCACAACTTGGCAGCTAAACTACCACCACAGAAAAGAGAAGGAAGTTAAAGAATTGTAAACGTGGGCCTGAGAACTTCAGGCCACAGTCACTGGTCAGGAGGGAGGAAGCAGAGATGTGCACTGAGGTGCTGGCAGCATGTACCAGGGCTCCACATAATTGCATGAGGAATGACATATGTATTAATAACCCTGTGCACTGTAATGAACACTTGAAACTGACCAACTTAGCTATGCCAGTTGTCTTAAATAAACGCTACCCAAGCTTTTTTCCATCTTAAACATTTAAAGAGTTAATTTCTAGGACCATATAATTAGGCAAACACTTGGACAGAAAAATGGAATTACCAGGTCAATAGTAATTATGATAATAATAATGGCAGCAAACCAGAGCTGCAGCATGCTGTTCTGCAGACTATGCGCTGCAGTCCACGGGGCTACACGGCAGCCCGACAGCTAACGTTTATCGAGCATCCTACCACACTCCAGGCACTGTTATGAGCATTTCATATGCAGTATGAAGCAGATACTACTCTCATCCTCACTTTATAGATGAGAAAAAAGAAGGCACAAAAGGTTAGTAACTGCCCAAGATCTCATATCCAATGAATAGCAGAGGCAGGCCAGACTCCAGGACCCAGACTCTTTTAACTGTTAATCCCATACTAACTCACAGTTATAAGCCCAATTACTTGAAAAAATAAATCTCTTTGGTTGTAAGTCTTTCTTACACATAACTTTTATTTTTAAAAGTATCAAGTATTTAAAAGATAGTATTCTTACTTGGAATAATTTTGAAAATTATTTTACTAAATATATAGTAGCTGTTTCTTCATTCAGAATGGTGACATGTAGTTTACAGAATCTGTCTCTAGTCTGTGATCACATCTCACATACCAAAGCTCTCCTCCTCACCTAAAACAAGCAAAACATTTTTAAAATAGACAAAAAGAAACACGAAGTACACAGAATTCCATATATGCATATACTTTAATAACAAAGTCACTTTAGCTGTAATTGAACAAAGAAAGGGAGACAAGAACTTAACACATGATACTTCCACAACTTTAGGTCAAAACAGGCACACATGAAGCTTTAAGACATATATTGTCTATGTCAACAGAGGACTGAACGACTCATTTTGATTACACACATTTTCTAAAACGTTATTATCAAAGAGTGCAAAGTTAGACCAAACAATGATGTCAAGAAAAATTCTATCTTAAAATTTTAACAAAGTCTTTTAAGAAAGTCTAAAAACCTCCTATTTTCCCACATTGGCTTTCAAAACTTTGATTTTTTTTTATATCAGAATATCAGTTTGCCACTTCAATTTTTACCATACATGAAAAATTATCAAAAATATATTGATGGGTCTGTACTAATTGTAACTATTCATATTTACATTAAGCAAATTCTTTTACCAAGTTCTTTATGTACAAATTACCATTTGTCCTATGTCAAATTCATTTAAAAAGTTAAAAACCACAGAAATGTTATTAGAAATAATGCATTTCAACATGTAACTGCTTTCCATCAATGAAGAACATTTTAAAATAGTTTAACTGAAAAAGTATTGAACTCCCCACCAATTTCAGCTGCAACAGTAATCCTTCTGAATGTTTTCTGTGATGTAAGGGAAAAAAAAAGTGTGTAAAGCTTGATTGCAAGGAATGATAAAAATCTGATGAGTGTTTACTGATTTTCAAGAAATTTACAGACTGATTAGGTTCGCATTAAAAAAAAATAGCAATGGTCTTAAAAATGTGAACAGTTCAAGATAACTAAAGAAAGTTAACATTTCTTAGCTGGCAAAAGTCTTAGCTGGCGAAAGTCTTAGCTGGCAAAAGTCTTAGCTGGTAAATACACTGTATAAAATTTTTTCATATAAATTTAAATCACAAAATAGTATCCCAGAACCAACTGAACTGAATACAGGAATGGTTTTTTGACACTTTCAAAAAGAACCAATATTTAAAAAACTTAAACTACCTGTCAAACTGGAAACAATACAGATTTCAGATATATCACTATAGACAAAAGCAATTTATAAACACTGTGAAAAGATATGAGGAACAATTCATACAAGAATTATATTAATATCACTAAAATTTAAAAGTCACTTTAATAATTTTAGACTCTTGGTCACACAGGAAGGAAATGAAAAGGATGGCTTTTTATGAGAAAGAATTTGAGCACAAGACCAAAAGCTTTCAAGACCATCAGTTCAGAGGACCATAAAACTGAATACACTACTGTGTCCAGTACAGATGCATTTATCTTGTCCAAGAATTTACTGATTTTGAAACAATCACTTAAAGTTTTACACCTGGGACTTCCCTCGTGGTCAAGCGGTTAAGATGCTGCCCTCCAAATGCAGGGAGCCCAGGTGTGATCCCTGGCCACGGAACTAAATCCACAACCACAAGTAAGAGCTCGCAGGCCACAACCCAAGATCCTGCATGCTGCAACTAAGACCCAGTGCAGCCAAATAAATAATATTTTAACAACCTACGCCCAGATTTTTTGGTTTGAAAATAAGAGATTAGCTCCATTTTGGAAACTAATTTGCGTTGATTACATACTGGCTAAACCAAGAAATAAAGCTCTAAAATATTTACCTAATTAGTGCTCTGTCGCTGGACTTTAGGACCGATACTCTGCGTGTCCTCTTCCTGACTGGGACGCTTTCCACTGCTGAGACCTGTGCCTGTGGAGCCTCTTCCTGCACATTAAAAAAAAAAAAAAAGCATGTTTAAGATAGGAATGGTGGGAAAAACAGTAGGCTTGAAGGCTTCCTTTTTACCTTGCTTCAACAGGTGAGTCTGCTGACTGTCTCCATGAGCATGATGTAAAATACCACTCCCTTGAGGGCAACCTGTCAGTATTTAAAAGACAGTTTTAAAAGACAGCAAAATCACTTCACATAAACTCCAAGTTGTATGTATTAACGTACAAATCTAATTTTTAGTATTTGTATTATGTTTCTCAGAATTAATCTACAACCCTTCCTAGGAACCAATAATCATATGCTCATTTCAGGAAAACTTAACTTGACCTTAAATTTAGGGTCCCAGAAATACTGACTCTTTAAAGGTAAAATCACTGATAATCACTTTCTGAACAACATTTCTTTACTGGATGACAATGATCACACTTGATCATAAAGGTAAAACATAGGGCACCAGCGAGGTATACATCCTTCCTCCACCTCCTCCTTCCTCCGAGCCTATCTAAAATATATGTCCGTGGACACTAGAGAAGAAGGGTCTCTCAGGTGAGAGCTAAATAATTCACACAAGGAGACACAGACAAAGGTGCCAGCCACCCCACCACCTTCCAAGAAAAGCTCCCTGGTTCCTTCAGCTCTCAATGCTCTCTCTCCTTTCCCTATTGCATGGGGAGGTAGCATCTTACATTTTTTATCACTTCTTTCATTTTTTTCCCATCCACACCCCCATTTAGACTCTAAGCTCTATGTAGCTCTTATGTCCTCTATGTCTTTTGAAAGCTTCACAGTACCTAGCTACAAAGTGTGTTATAGGCAAATATTTACATAATGAGACTACTTGTAAGATTTATTAATCCTATCATAAAACATCATGTGTATGAATCTGTGAAGCAAAATCATTCCACTTTAACTTGCTAACATGATTAGTTATGCAGATAACTTCAAATACTGAATACAGCTTTGACTGAACTAAGAAAGAGTATGTGCCATCATCACCCATTCGCTAGGTAACTGGAGTCTGTTGCTTTCCACGCCTCTGCTGCCTGGCTGTTCTCTCTGTGCTTCACAGACCCTCTGTCCCTCAACCTCAAGTGTGGGCAGAAAAGGCAGTCTGTGAACTGCACAAGAAATACGATAAAATTTTTGAAATGACACCTTGTTAAAGTTTACTTTAAACTTTAGGAGACTGAGCAAGAATATTTCTGAAGTACACTGCCACTATCAGCAATCATTTGAATGCAGATTAAACACAGAGTAAAATATTGTATAAACACTTACATTTGCAGGAGAGGCCCAGTGATACAGCAAGGAGTATGAACTTTAGGACTAGTTAGACTTGGATCTGAAACTTAGTTCAACTACTTACTAACTGTTGGATCTTCATTGAGTTACCTAACTCTTCCAGGCTCATTTCTCCAGTCATAAAATGAGAATTCTACTACCACTTCTCCTATGTATTGTATGTGGCAAAAATCCTCTCATCCTGGGCGCAAGTAGGCAGTCAGGATATGAGTGCTTTCATTCCTTTCACCCTAAGCTAATTGTTGATGCTCCCAAAAGTATGCAAAATATTTCTGAATTCAGAGCGGTTCAATTTATTAAAAGAGTTTATTCTTAGTATCAAAATTTGAATATCTGACTTCTTTTTTTAAACAAGCATTCCTCAAATATAGCCTTGTTTTTAATAAAATTAATTAGCCTCAAGTTATTTTTGGTTAGAACCTTTGAAAACTGATATGACTCAAATGTCCAATATATACTAAATTCTTTTTTTATTTTTTGGCCTCTTTTGTTGGTCATTTATTTATTTTCATTCATCTTTATTCTTTGACCTGTGTGGGCCTCCCATTGCACTGGGCTCTCTCACTGTAAAGCACCAGCTCCAGGCACATGCGCTCCAGAGCGCCCGGTTCATGATTGGACACACCGGTCCAGCCGCTCCATGGCATGTGGGATCCTCCCTGGCCAGGGATCGAACTGGTGCCCCTTGCACTGCAAGGTGGATTCTTTACCCACTAGACTACCAAGGAAGCCCCATACTAAGTTCTTGACATGTATTAAGAAAGAGTATGTGCCATCATCACCCATTCGCTAGGTAACTGGAGTCTGTTGCTTTCCACGCCTCTGCTGCCTGGCTGTTCTCTCTGTGCTTCACAGACCCTCTGTCCCTCAACCTCAAGTGTGGGCAGAAAAGGCAGTCTGTGAACTGCACAAGAAATACGAAAAAATTTTTTGAAATGACACCTTGTTAAAGTTTACTTTAAACTTTAGGAGACTGAGCAAGAATATTTCTGAAGTACACTGCCACTATCAGCAATCATTTGAATGCAGATTAAACACAGAGTAAAATATTGTATAAACACTTACATTTGCAGGAGAGGCCCAGTGATACAGCAAGGAGTATGAACTTTAGGACTAGTTAGACTTGGATCTGAAACTTAGTTCAACTACTTACTAACTGTTGGATCTTCATTGAGTTACCTAACTCTTCCAGGCTCATTTCTCCAGTCATAAAATGAGAATTCTACTACCACTTCTCCTATGTATTGTATGTGGCAAAAATCCTCTCATCCTGGGCGCAAGTAGGCAGTCAGGATATGAGTGCTTTCATTCCTTTCACCCTAAGCTAATTGTTGATGCTCCCAAAAGTATGCAAAATATTTCTGAATTCAGAGCGGTTCAATTTATTAAAAGAGTTTATTCTTAGTATCAAAATTTGAATATCTGACTTCTTTTTTTAAACAAGCATTCCTCAAATATAGCCTTGTTTTTAATAAAATTAATTAGCCTCAAGTTATTTTTGGTTAGAACCTTTGAAAACTGATATGACTCAAATGTCCAATATATACTAAATTCTTTTTTTATTTTTTGGCCTCTTTTGTTGGTCATTTATTTATTTTCATTCATCTTTATTCTTTGACCTGTGTGGGCCTCCATTGCACTGGGCTCTCTCACTGTAAAGCACCAGCTCCAGGCACATGCGCTCCAGAGCGCCGGCTCATGATTGGACACACCGGTCCAGCCGCTCCATGGCATGTGGGATCCTCCCTGGCCAGGGATCGAACTGGTGCCCCTTGCACTGCAAGGTGGATTCTTTACCCACTAGACTACCAAGGAAGCCCCATACTAAGTTCTTGACATGTATTAAGAATATATGTGGCAACTAACTATATGTATCACAAAGAAAACCATTATAGACAAGGTTTTGTAAGGAAAAACTCCCATGCAAAAAAGAACTAGAGTCCCAACGTATGTGTATAATAAATCATTTGGCCACATTTACAGGACTCCAGACCTTTTTAACTAATTACCTTATAGCTTTATATACAGGTGATATATATCACCTAAAGAGAGTAAAAAATAATGAGCATTCTGAAAATACAACATCTGAGTTTCATTTTATCTTTAAAATTGCCCATTCAGTTTGTCAGATCTTTCACCCAAATCCCACTATATGTAATGATGTTTTCCATCTCTGTTGCTGTTGTCCAGTGGCTAAGTCAGGCCTGGCTCTTTTGCAACCTCATGGACTATAGCCTGCCAGGTTCCTCTGTCCATCGGATTTTCAAGACAAGAATACTGGAGAATAATACCATTTCAATGAACTGGTGGTTCATGGAAGTGTACTGCTGGAGAAAGCTCTTGAGAGTTCCTTCGACTGCAAGGACACCAAATCAGAAAAACCTAAAGGAAATTAACCCTGAATATTCATTGGAAGGAATGATGCTGAAGTGGGAGCTCTAATACTTTGGCCACCTGATGTGAAGAGATGACCCACTGGAAAAGACCCTGATGTTGGGAAAAGTAGAAGGCAGAAGGAGAAGGGAACAACAGACAATGAAATGGCTGGACGGCATCACTGAGTCAATGGACATGAGTTTGAGCAAGCTTTGGGAGATGGTGAAGGACAGGGAAGCCTGGTGTGTCACAGTCCACGAGGCTGCAAAGAATCGGACACAACTGAGCGACTGAACTGAAGAGAGTCATTTCCATCACTAAAATGTCACTAAGGGACTAAGGGTGCATATGTGTGTACATGTATGCATATATACAAGAGACCAATTATACAAATTTTAAAGAAAAAAAGTAAAAAATTTACAATAACACCGGTCCAGCCGCTCCATGGCATGTGGGATCCTCCTGGCCAGGGATCGAACTGGTGCCCCTTGCACTGCAAGGTGGATTCTTTACCCACTAGACTACCAAGGAAGCCCCATACTAAGTTCTTGACATGTATTAAGAATATATGTGGCAACTAACTATATGTATCACAAAGAAAACCATTATAGACAAGGTTTTGTAAGGAAAAACTCCCATGCAAAAAAGAACTAGAGTCCCAACGTATGTGTATAATAAATCATTTGGCCACATTTACAGGACTCCAGACCTTTTTAACTAATTACCTTATAGCTGATATACAGGTGATATATATCACCTAAAGAGAGTAAAAAATAATGAGCATTCTGAAAATACAACATCTGAGTTTCATTTTATCTTTAAAATTGCCCATTCAGTTTGTCAGATCTTTCACCCAAATCCCACTATATGTAATGATGTTTTCCATCTCTGTTGCTGTTGTCCAGTGGCTAAGTCAGGCCTGGCTCTTTTGCAACCTCATGGACTATAGCCTGCCAGGTTCCTCTGTCCATCGGATTTTCAAGACAAGAATACTGGAGAATAATACCATTTCAATGAACTGGTGGTTCATGGAAGTGTACTGCTGGAGAAAGCTCTTGAGAGTTCCTTCGACTGCAAGGACACCAAATCAGAAAAACCTAAAGGAAATTAACCCTGAATATTCATTGGAAGGAATGATGCTGAAGTGGGAGCTCTAATACTTTGGCCACCTGATGTGAAGAGATGACCCACTGGAAAAGACCCTGATGTTGGGAAAAGTAGAAGGCAGAAGGAGAAGGGAACAACAGACAATGAAATGGCTGGACGGCATCACTGAGTCAATGGACATGAGTTTGAGCAAGCTTTGGGAGATGGTGAAGGACAGGGAAGCCTGGTGTGTCACAGTCCACGAGGCTGCAAAGAATCGGACACAACTGAGCGACTGAACTGAAGAGAGTCATTTCCATCACTAAAATGTCACTAAGGGACTAAGGGTGCATATGTGTGTACATGTATGCATATATACAAGAGACCAATTATACAAATTTTAAAGACAGACTTTTAAAAACATATTATAGTCAGGTACAATAAACAACATATTTTACCATTAATCTCTCTATGTTACTAAGTGCAGAAATTTCCTTTTCACTTACTTCCACTGCTGCTACAACCTGGGATATTTTCTCCAGGAGAATATCCCATGAGGCCTCCATTTCCATTGGGATTAGATGGCACTGATGCAAGAAGACCTAAAAGGAAAAATTCCCTATTAAGTTACAACCAAGACCAAATTCAAGGATGGAAACACAAACAGCTGCCAAAGAAACACATCAAAAGTATTGACAGACATACCGAGTCCTCTATATCGTGAAAGCTGCTGATAGATCTGTTTCATCCTCTCAATATTCAAACGGCTTGCCTCAGCATGATTCACCATTGGTTTAGGATAATTAACTCCTATCAAACATTTGGCTACCTTTTGAATACCTTCTGGTGCATTCCAGGGATCATAGATATATTTTGCAGGGAAGCCTCTCAGGACAGGCAAATAACGCCTTTTGGGAGAAGGAAGAAAAATTATTAATGAAATGAACTGTAAGCAAATTATAACAAACTATTTATTAGCTATGAATGACCAAAATCAAATCAATACCATTTAAATGATGTGTTACCCTCTGCCTCATCTCTGCTGCCCATCATGAGTGGGAAATACCTTAAGTGTTGCTTAAACATGACAAGCTCTTCCTGGATTAGCTATTCCAAACTGAATAATAATCATCCTTGATTTACCTGATGTAGTCTCCATTGGGATCTGTTCTCCTACCAAAACCAACAGGGCAATAGCAGTGAAAAAACTGTTGGAAAAAGGAACTGCAAGACAGCCACATCCAACTTCCAGCATTTATGCTCCAATCTGCATCAAGCAGTAATTCTTCAAATACCTTCAGAAGTAACAGTAATCAATTAGTTTGCACACATATAATTCTCAAAGAAAGCATTTCCAGGTCTCTTCAGATCAAAACTCAAGGTAAAGAAAATCTAGCACTGAACTGGAATGGACTCTCCCAAGTTAGCTTCCCCATCTATGTTCTATTCTATAATGAGTTATTTCAGGGAAAGAAATATATTAATACTATACAGAATTTGAATAGAATTTACCATTATAAACTTTTGCAGTGTTAATGGAAAAGGGAGGGCAAAAACTATTCAAGTCACTGATTTAAAGAGGGCAAGCTAGGACAAGAGAAGATTAAAACAAAGGGTGGGGAAGCAATAAACACATTCAAGAAAACAAAAATACTACCAAATAAACCACCAGCAGAAACTTGGAAGCTTGGTAACACTGGCCTACATCATGGGAGCAATCAAATACAAATGACCTTTAAAAATTCATTAGTAGGGGGCTTCCCTGGTGGCCCAGTGGGTAAGGACACCGCCTTGCAGTGCAAGGGACGCTGCTTCGATCCCTGGCTTGGGAAGATCCCACGTGCTGCAGAGCGGCTGGACTGATGTGTCCGATTACCGAGCCAGAGCTCTGGAGTGCATGTGCCCAGAGCAGGTGCTCTGTGACAACAGAGGCCACTGTGATGGGAGGCCCACACGGGCCAAAGAATAAATATGGATGAAAAATGATAAATGAAAGACCAATAGAAGTGGCCCGCCCACCTGCCTCCCTCCCCAACTCCCCCCTCCACCAAAATAAAATAAAATAAACATGCCAACTTCTTAAAAAAAAAATTAATTAGTATTACAGAGTGTAAATTTGGGATTCCTTGATTCAAAAGGGAAACAGAATTAAATTATTTCTTATAAATTCAGAATAAAGTGTGCTTCACATTACATAACCTGACTAAAAAGCTAAGGTGTTGAAGTGAAGTGATTTATATTTTAAAATTTATAACACAAATATGTTATTTCTGAGACTCTTGGGTGAATCCTTTATGTGACAGAAATGACCACCTATACATTGATCCGATAACAACAGAGTGTTAAATATTAGACTTCCCTTGGTAGATAGGCTGATTCAACCACTGAAATGACTCCAAGTTAACCGAACCAGTTTTCATTGGTTCTGCGGTCTGATTATACCATTCTGCTCCCCAAAAATTGCCTGTATGGTTAAGAATTAAGTGCTTTTCTACTGAAAAAATAAAACAGACTGTAAATGAATCTCTGTAATAGACAACCTTTAGGAACTGTTTTATAAAGGGACAGAGTTCTTCAAAATAAAGCCATACTACATTAGCTGGAAGAATACTTACCTTCATTCCTTCTTCCCAACTAATCCACAGGTCACCTCGTGTCAGGAAACAAGCAACTGCATGTCTGGCTAAATGATGAATCCAGCCTTCCTGGCGAAGCTGTGTCATGATGGCATCAATCCATGGAAAGCCTGTCCTTCCTTCTGCCCATTTTGCTAAAGCCTCAGGATTCTTATCCCATGGGATCTGGACACAGATGGGGTTTCCTTCCATCTTGTCAAAGCGTGGATTATTAGTTGCTGCTGTATAGAAAAATTCACGCCATAACAGTTGCCCATAAAGCGAAAGGGGAGGGCAACTGTTCTTCTTCACCTAGGATTAAAAAGCAAAGAAGTATCATCAGCAATTTTTCTTAAAAAAAGGTATTTAAAAAAATAAGCTCCAGCTCTAGATAATACCTTTTTGTAGAGGTCTGTCAGTTTGAAGTAAAATAGTCGACATGACAAACAACCAAATCGGAGATAAGGACTGAGTCCAGTAGGGCTAGCAAGCAGGGAATTTGCATTCATTCGAGGTCGTTCAAAGTTTGCCACCCAAGCCTGAAAACACACAGAGAAAATTATGCTAACTGCCTTTTCCATTTGAAAAGTCTGTTTAAAATTGAGATTTTTAAAAATGTTACATAGTCCTTGAGGATTAAAATCTTATTTTTCCAGCCACAAATGATAGGTTTTAATTAAAAAAAAAAAAGATGAAAGTGAGCATTTTTTTGTTTCTGACATCCATGTAGCAAATTCCTCACATGAGGCTGTGAGCACCTTCAACCTGTCTCTCTGACACTGAGATAGTGTGAAACAGAAGAATTCTATCCTAGCTTCAGAGTCATCAGATACCAGCTTACACAGAAAGCATAGCAAGGGTAGTACTGATAGAAGCTAAAGAGGAATAATCAGGAGAGGAGGAAGAAGGGTATTTAAATAAAGATAGTTGTCAATTTTCACAATGACATTTGTGCTATTTTAACTATTTCTCACAATTCTTCTTTTTCAACATTTTTTGTTTTTTAAAAAGAGTAAAATAGTTTTACAATGTTAGTTTGACAATATAAGCATCATCTGTATTATCATACTTTTCTTTCCAAATGCCTTTCCAAACGTGTAAGTGCTTCAGTTTCTCCACCTGGCCACACTGCAGAGGGCAAGCCATCTGTATCAAAACCTAGAAAAGAAAAAGAAAACAAACAAAAAAACCCTTGACATAAAAATGGTATCATAAAAATGAAATGATAGCCCCAGACGGATCCTCAGAGGTAGATGTTCTTTAAGACATACATCTTAAGGTGATAACAGACCGCCTATTTATAGCACACGTAAATGATGCACAGATTTATCACTTTCAGTTTAAGAGTTTCTTTTCTTTTTTCTCCTTTCCGTTTAGCACAAAACACATGGCAAATTAGAAGTGGCATTTTTCTGAATGGTTTATTAACTCTTGCTTTGTTTTTTTTTTCCTTTTCCCCATCATGCCTCTTTTATTTAAATTTATTTTCATCCTTTTTTTTTTTTTTTTTTGCCACGTGTGGGCCTCTCATTGCAGTGACCCCTCTCACTGCAGAGCACTGACTCTGGGCGCATGCATTGCATAGCATTGGCTCATAACTGGACACACCGGTTCAGTCGCTCTGCAGCATGTGGGATCTTCCCAGGCCAGGGATCAAACCAGTGTCCCTTGCACTGCAAGGCGGACTCTTTACCTACTGGACCACCAGGGAAGCCCTGAATGGTTTATTAACTCTTAAGTTCCACATGTATTACTGTTCATACCTACCTAGTTCTTCTAGTGAAGGGACTCCATATTTCTCATCATGGTCATCAGACAGAGGAGTTGTACACTTTTCTATCACTTCAGAAGTAATTGTCTCTACTGGTATTTCTAGTGGTTCCATTTTGCTGATGAGAGTCTGGAATCTTTTATAGGTGAGAGGTGGTTGTCCACCATTTAGCTCTATGATCCTATTACAAAAGTTAGTCAAATGCTGTTAGTATTTTAAAAAGGACAATATTTGTTTGATAAACTCTGAAAAGGCATAAAATCAGAAAATAACATGAAGCACTTAAGACTTCATGGAGAATGTTAGCTTCTTATAAGACTGAGAAATTTGTTAAAATAATTGACAAATCTAAAAGTATTCTCTTCATTTTATAGACATCTGTTAGATGTCAGAAACATACAGTATGCAAATATCCAAGCTTTTATGACAAAGAGAGTTAAGCATCTATGAGTGGAAAAGAACAAGTGTTAATAAGCCTAAAGGTCTGGAAATGAAAAAGAAAACAAACAAAAAAACCCTTGACATAAAAATGGTATCATAAAAATGAAATGATAGCCCCAGACGGATCCTCAGAGGTAGATGTTCTTTAAGACATACATCTTAAGGTGATAACAGACCGCCTATTTATAGCACACGTAAATGATGCACAGATTTATCACTTTCAGTTTAAGAGTTTCTTTTCTTTTTTCTCCTTTCCGTTTAGCACAAAACACATGGCAAATTAGAAGTGGCATTTTTCTGAATGGTTTATTAACTCTTGCTTTGTTTTTTTTTTCCTTTTCCCCATCATGCCTCTTTTATTTAAATTTATTTTCATCCTTTTTTTTTTTTTTTTTTGCCACGTGTGGGCCTCTCATTGCAGTGACCCCTCTCACTGCAGAGCACTGACTCTGGGCGCATGCATTGCATAGCATTGGCTCATAACTGGACACACCGGTTCAGTCGCTCTGCAGCATGTGGGATCTTCCCAGGCCAGGGATCAAACCAGTGTCCCTTGCACTGCAAGGCGGACTCTTTACCTACTGGACCACCAGGGAAGCCCTGAATGGTTTATTAACTCTTAAGTTCCACATGTATTACTGTTCATACCTACCTAGTTCTTCTAGTGAAGGGACTCCATATTTCTCATCATGGTCATCAGACAGAGGAGTTGTACACTTTTCTATCACTTCAGAAGTAATTGTCTCTACTGGTATTTCTAGTGGTTCCATTTTGCTGATGAGAGTCTGGAATCTTTTATAGGTGAGAGGTGGTTGTCCACCATTTAGCTCTATGATCCTATTACAAAAGTTAGTCAAATGCTGTTAGTATTTTAAAAAGGACAATATTTGTTTGATAAACTCTGAAAAGGCATAAAATCAGAAAATAACATGAAGCACTTAAGACTTCATGGAGAATGTTAGCTTCTTATAAGACTGAGAAATTTGTTAAAATAATTGACAAATCTAAAAAAGTATTCTCTTCATTTTATAGACATCTGTTAGATGTCAGAAACATACAGTATGCAAATATCCAAGCTTTTATGACAAAGAGAGTTAAGCATCTATGAGTGGAAAAGAACAAGTGTTAATAAGCCTAAAGGCAAAAAAATATATATACGTGGAAATGTAAAAACATTTTGCAGCACAGCTCAAAGAATCTCTTAATCATCAATAAAAATTAAACCAGGCCAATATTATATCAAGGATAAATTAGCAACTTTCATTCATTAGGATTCTATATTACTATAGTGATTATCATTTTCTGTTTTCAATTGTACATGTTTTTGTTAAATGTCAGCATATATATCTTGTGTATATATTCTATACATAACTCTCATCACTAATTTCTCAATTAAGTAATACTAAAAGGAAAGAGCCTTGCTAATGGTAGTCTGAATTAGATACAATTTGGAAATAACCAATTATTCTTTTTCATCATGGCCACTGACATATTAGCATTTATCCTTCATAAAAAAATTATTGGTAAAATTACACTCCATTGTATGATGGATCAGAAACTGAAGCCTCAAGAAAATTTAACAAACCAGTCAAGGTCACATAAATAATATATAGCAAATCAAGATTTTCTTAATCCAAATATAGTACAGTTTTCACTATACCACAGATAATCATGAATCAATTACATGTATGGAAAGTATCCACCATAAAAACTACGCTCTGCTTTTCATAATTTTGCTTTGATGTAATAGTTTGAGTTTATATCTAGGGTCATAATGAAATTTTTCTACATAATGAACTACAATGATACTACTGAGGACACTGCTAATTATATAGCAGAAGCAAAATAAAAATCGTAGAAAAGATATTTTCTAGATGTTACATTTCCATATGATGGATTATATAGTAAATATTCATATTCGATCTATCAAACAATCCAATTTTATACATAACACTGAGCTTCCCACTTAAAGAAATTGCTCTTATCTTATTTTGCCTTCTTGCTATCAGCTCTATAAGGTTAAGAAATATGGTAAACAAGAAGGCAAGTTTATTATCAAAGGATATATGACTTCTGGCTTAATAATCAAGTAAGACTCTTGCCTGAATTAAACTACAATTTTCTGATACAACTTGAAAAGTGGAATAAAATAGTCTGTGGTGTTGCTTACAGAATCAAATTTATTTGGTAAAATGTGAAAATAACTAAAAAAGTGAAATAATGCAAAAGGTACATAAGTTATATGAGATCTCAGCACTGGCAAGGATGACCGTATGCTAAAAGTTAATATTAACAAATTTTATGAACCCTCAAATCTCACAGCATGTATTAATAAAGCTTCCTAAATTTAAACTTGAACACAGAATCTCTGTTGTACAAAGCATCACCAGGGACTGATATTTCAGGAACTATATTTTGAGAAAGAAGGTATTATACCATTGTTCAGAGGACTACATAATATTATATATGATGTGCACATGGACTTAAAATTCAGATAGACTAGATACATACCCATAAAATTATTTACAACAATAACGTAAAATATACCAACGCATTTTATGGCTATGTATCATATAAACTATAAAATTAATATTGCTAAAAAAAAGTACATACCCATAATTATTTACACTCCATTGTATGATGGATCAGAAACTGAAGCCTCAAGAAAATTTAACAAACCAGTCAAGGTCACATAAATAATATATAGCAAATCAAGATTTTCTTAATCCAAATATAGTACAGTTTTCATTATACCACAGATAATCATGAATCAATTACATGTATGGAAAGTATCCACCATAAAAACTACGCTCTGCTTTTCATAATTTTGCTTTGATGTAATAGTTTGAGTTTATATCTAGGGTCATAATGAAATTTTTCTACATAATGAACTACAATGATACTACTGAGGACACTGCTAATTATATAGCAGAAGCAAAATAAAAATCGTAGAAAAGATATTTTCTAGATGTTACATTTCCATATGATGGATTATATAGTAAATATTCATATTCGATCTATCAAACAATCCAATTTTATACATAACACTGAGCTTCCCACTTAAAGAAATTGCTCTTATCTTATTTTGCCTTCTTGCTATCAGCTCTATAAGGTTAAGAAATATGGTAAACAAGAAGGCAAGTTTATTATCAAAGGATATATGACTTCTGGCTTAATAATCAAGTAAGACTCTTGCCTGAATTAAACTACAATTTTCTGATACAACTTGAAAAGTGGAATAAAATAGTCTGTGGTGTTGCTTACAGAATCAAATTTATTTGGTAAAATGTGAAAATAACTAAAAAAGTGAAATAATGCAAAAGGTACATAAGTTATATGAGATCTCAGCACTGGCAAGGATGACCGTATGCTAAAAGTTAATATTAACAAATTTTATGAACCCTCAAATCTCACAGCATGTATTAATAAAGCTTCCTAAATTTAAACTTGAACACAGAATCTCTGTTGTACAAAGCATCACCAGGGACTGATATTTCAGGAACTATATTTTGAGAAAGAAGGTATTATACCATTGTTCAGAGGACTACATAATATTATATATGATGTGCACATGGACTTAAAATTCAGATAGACTAGATACATACCCATAAAATTATTTACAACAATAACGTAAAATATACCAAGGCATTTTATGGCTATGTATCATATAAACTATAAAATTAATATTGCTAAGAACCCAAAAAGGCCAATTAGTAGGCTGAGTCAGAACAGTCACGGATAATTTATTGAAACATTTAATAGTTTTGAAACTGAAATTTTGAGTATTTTTATCTTATGCACTTATGTCTGTAATTTTGGTATCTGTCACTGGGCAAAGAAAAAATCACAGAAGTTAAATGCTAAAGGCCTGAAGTATTTTAATTCTCTGACCATTCTATTATGCATGATTTTTATTTTTTTAATTTTAATTTTGCTAATGTCCAATTTATTGATTTCTTTTTTATGCCTCTAAATCATCATTTATTTTTCATCCATCTTTATTCTTTTTAGCATGTGTGGGCCTCCCATCGCTGTGGTCTCTCTCGTTGCAGAGCAATGGCTCTGGGCGCATGCACTCCAGAGTGCTGGCTCGTAATTGGACACACCAGCCCAGCCGTTTCTCAGCATGTGGGATTTTCACGGGCCAGGGATCGAACCCGTGCCCCCTGCATTACAAGGTGACTCTCTACTGGACCACCAGGGAAGCCTCCGTGCATGTTTTTATTTGCACTTTTTTAAACTTAAGTCCCATAGTACATTGTCTATGTACTTAATACCACTGAAATGTATGCTTTAAAATGATTTAAATGGCAAATATTATTAAAGTTAAAAAATCTTACTTGTCTAGGTCATATAATGTATGTGAAATTCGCACAATTACTTCTACTCCAGCTTCAGTAGCCAGTTTCTTAATAGCTGCATCTCGTTCCTTTCCAAAGGGCTCAGAATCATATTCAATTGAAAGTTTAGTAATGTTCCATTCCTAAAGCAAGATAAAGAGGCAAAAAGATACATAAGTTTTAATAATCACTTTTTCTATTATAACAACACAGGCTGGAAAGAAGTGAAAAGTTCCAACTCTACATATCAAATGATTATACATAAATCAAACTTGGAATATGCAGGAAGAAAATACACAATTTATAAATTTGAAATTCTGTAAAATTCAGATAGACTAGATACATACCCATAAAATTATTTACAACAATAACGTAAAATATACCAAGGCATTTTATGGCTATGTATCATATAAACTATAAAATTAATATTGCTAAGAACCCAAAAAGGCCAATTAGTAGGCTGAGTCAGAACAGTCACGGATAATTTATTGAAACATTTAATAGTTTTGAAACTGAAATTTTGAGTATTTTTATCTTATGCACTTATGTCTGTAATTTTGGTATCTGTCACTGGGCAAAGAAAAAATCACAGAAGTTAAATGCTAAAGGCCTGAAGTATTTTAATTCTCTGACCATTCTATTATGCATGATTTTTATTTTTTTAATTTTAATTTTGCTAATGTCCAATTTATTGATTTCTTTTTTATGCCTCTAAATCATCATTTATTTTTCATCCATCTTTATTCTTTTTAGCATGTGTGGGCCTCCCATCGCTGTGGTCTCTCTCGTTGCAGAGCAATGGCTCTGGGCGCATGCACTCCAGAGTGCTGGCTCGTAATTGGACACACCAGCCCAGCCGTTTCTCAGCATGTGGGATTTTCACGGGCCAGGGATCGAACCCGTGCCCCCTGCATTACAAGGTGACTCTCTACTGGACCACCAGGGAAGCCTCCGTGCATGTTTTCATTTGCACTTTTTTAAACTTAAGTCCCATAGTACATTGTCTATGTACTTAATACCACTGAAATGTATGCTTTAAAATGATTTAAATGGCAAATATTATTAAAGTTAAAAAATCTTACTTGTCTAGGTCATATAATGTATGTGAAATTCGCACAATTACTTCTACTCCAGCTTCAGTAGCCAGTTTCTTAATAGCTGCATCTCGTTCCTTTCCAAAGGGCTCAGAATCATATTCAATTGAAAGTTTAGTAATGTTCCATTCCTAAAGCAAGATAAAGAGGCAAAAAGATACATAAGTTTTAATAATCACTTTTTCTATTATAACAACACAGGCTGGAAAGAAGTGAAAAGTTCCAACTCTACATATCAAATGATTATACATAAATCAAACTTGGAATATGCAGGAAGAAAATACACAATTTATAAATTTGAAATTCTGTAAATCACACTTCAGGCATTATGCTAGGCATTAGACAATCTAGCAATATGCTTAAACTAAGCTTCCTATGTTAAATGTGTTTGTACAGCACTTTAGTTTTTAAAATAATTTACATTTACTTTTTCTCATTTGCTCTCAAAAAAATCCTCAGAGTTTGGCATTTTGGTTGGTGTTTACACTTTACAGATAAGATTATTTTGAAAACTCAACAATTGTCCAAGTTCACAAAAAGCCAGAATACAAGAATTTATGTCTATTGACTCTAAAACTCGGTCCTTTTTTTTCCATTGGAGTATAGCTGTTTTACAATGATCTGTTAGTTTCTGCGGTACAACTATGTGAACCAGCTATAAGTATACATACACCCCCTCCCTTCTGTGTCTCCCTGCCACCCACCCCCATCGACCCGTCCAGGTCGTCACAATGTACTGAGCTGAGCTCCCTGGTTATAGCCGCTTCCCACTCGTTCTCTGTTCTGCACTTGGTAGTGCGTATATATCAATGCTACTCTCTCAGTTCATTCCAGTCTCTCCTTCCCACCCCATGTCCGCAAGTCCATTCTCTATGTCTGCGTCTCTATTCCTGTCCTGCAAATAGGTTCATCAGTACCATTTTTCTAGATTCCGTACTTACATTAATTTATAGTATTTTACTCTTTCTGACCTCACTTCACTTCATGACAGACTCTAGGTTCATCCACATCACTACAATCTTGTGCCTGAAATAATCCAATCCAGTCTTGAAATAGCATATTATTGGATCAAACTATCTTCTGATATCTAAACACAGAAGATAGTTTGATCCAATAATATGCTTTTTCAGGCAGAAGAAAGCTCAAAATAAAGAACACAAAAGACTTGCTTATTCAAACCACTTTTTTTTTTAATTTATTCATTTATTTGTGGCTATTCTGGGTTTTCACTGCTGCTGCCGTCTCTTCTCTAGTTGCAGGGAGTGGGGACTATCCTCTAGTTGAGGTGAGCAGGCTTCTTGTTGCAGTGACTTCTCTGGTTGTGGAACTCGGGCTCTGGGGCACATGGGCTCCATACTTACGGCTCTGAGGCTCTAGAGCACAGGCTTAATAGTTGTGGCTCACAGGCTTAGTTGCTCCACAGCATGTGGGATCTTCTTGGCTCAGGGACTGAACCCGTGTCTCCTGCATTGGCAGGCGAACTCTTTACCACTGAGCTACCAGGGAAGCCCCAAACCACTTGTTTTTTTTAAAAGCAGATAAATAAATGTTTTATTATTTTAATGGTACTTAAAAACCCTCAGGATTAAACTTACTTATAATACATGGATTTAGGTAGAGGTGAAACAGTTATTTACATCTACTTTTATACTTATGAGATGACGATCAAGTATTGCCATTGATTCCAATATACTTTCTGCTCAGAGCTCCTCTGTGTACCTACATTAAATTCTGACTCTATGTACCTACAATAGTAAGAACACTTTAATAAAATAAATTTTCACTAGCCACAACTGTTGCATTAGTCATATCCTAAACGTTAAAAATTTCTTTCATGCTGATGAAAAAAAGCAAGGTATTACCCAATCAAAAAATGGGAAAAAGATCTAAAGAGACGCCTCTCCAAAGAGGACATAGAGATGGCCCAAAAGCACATGAAACGATGCTCAACCTTGCTTATTATTAGAGAAATGCAAATTAAAACCACAATGAGATACCACCTCACACCCGTCAGAATGGCCATCATCAATAAATCGACAGACAATAAATGCTGGAGAGGGTGCAGAGAAAAGGGAACCCTCTTGCATTGCTGGTGGGAATGTAAATTGATACAGCCTCTATGGAAGACAGTATGGAGACTTCTTAAAAAACTAAAAATAGAAGCACCCTATGACCCAGCAATCCCACTATTAGGCTTATATCCTGATGAAATCAAAACTGAAAGAAGCACCTGTACCCCAATGTTCATTGCAGGTCTCTATACAATAGCTAGAACATGGAAGCAACCTAGATGCCCATCGACGAATGAATGGATACAGAAGCTCTGGTACATATATACAATGGAATACTACTCAGTTGTTAAAAGAAATGCAGAAGACTCAGTCCTAATGAAGTGGCTGGCTCTAGAACCTATCATAAAAAGTGAAGTAAGTCAAAGAGAGAAAGACAGATACAGTATACTAACACACATATATGGAATCTAGTAGGATAGTCTTGATAACACGCGCAGTGAACTCATGGAAAAACAGACAGAGCATAGACATAGGGACATTGTGGGGAAGAAACAGGGAGGGGGAAGCATGGAGGGAGTATCATGGAAACCTATACTGTCATGTGTGGAAAATATAGCTAGTGTCATAGTGCTAAGGGAATAGGAGTGCTTACAATGGCTTGGGGCGATGGTCTGGAGGGGTGGGATGGGGGAAACTGGAGGGGTGGGGACCATGGATATACATATGACTGATCTGGGAACATATATGTCTGTGAACAACAAAACTCTGTAAAACCTTTAAAATGAAGAATAAAATAAATAAATAAATAAAGATACTCGTGAAACCCCCAAAAAAAAAAGCAAGGCATTGTTAATTGGATTCCCAGAATTGGGGATATTTTCATTCAGGAAAAGGGACTATTCTCCTTTGCATTAGAACTAGAAACAATGCTATTATAAAAATTTGATCAAACAGGTCTAAGAAAAAAACAGATATACATTAAGAATTCCAACTGTAGTAAATAGGAAGGGATGAACTAAGTCAGAAAACTTAGTCTGAGCACTTTCATGAACTATTTGTATGATCTTGGTCAGCTCATTTAATCTCTCCAGGACTAATTTTGTCATTTGGAAAAAAGCAGGGGATAAGATTAGGAGATTTAATTTAAGATTCTACCAAGTTAAAAAAATTACAATTTTATAGCATGTCAATTGTTAACCGTCCTATGACTCAGAAAGTCTTATAAGAGCTACCCAACAAATGTACCAGCATGTGAGCAAAGATATATATATTTGAACAAGGATGTTCACTGACAGTATTACTTGTATTAGCAAAAGGCCTGTGGAAAAATAACTAAATGTTCACTGGAAAGCTAGTGAGAGAAATTATACCATTGAAAAATTAAAAACAGAACATAGATCATATACTATATATGATGTAGCAGTTCTACTTCTAGGTATTTACCTGAGGAAAACAAAAACACTAACTCAAAAAGATGTATGTTACCCCAATGTTCACATCAGTATTATTTACAATAGCCAATATATGAAAGCAACAAAAATACCTGCCAACAGATGAATGAAGACTCACACATACATACACAGAAATATTACTCAGCCATAAAAAGGAAGAATGGAATCTTGCCATTTGCAACAACATGGACAGACCTTGAGGGGACTATGTTAAGTAAATACACATCAGACAGAGAAAGACAACTACTGTTATGTTTTCACTTATATGTGGAATCTAAAAAACAAGCAAACAAATAAAACAAACATAGGCTCACCAGATACAAAAAAACAAATTAATGCATACTAGAAAGGAATAGTGTGTGGGGGGGAACAGGTTAAGGGGATTAAGAGGTATAAACTATCAGTTATGAAATAAATAAGTCACAGGGATGTAACATTCAGCTCACAGAACATAGCCAATATTTTATAATAATTTTGCATGGCTTGTAATCAATAAAAACACTGAATCTCTATGTTGTACACCTAAAACTGATATACAATATGGTAAGTCAACTATAGCTTTTTTAAAAAAAACTTATAGCATATCTACACAATGAGATATTATGAAGTCTTACTGAGAAACATGGAACAACATGCAAAATACGTGATTATGTGAACAAAACACAACATAGAATGGTATAACACAGCATGTTCTCATCTTGGCTTTAAAAAGAGAGGATAGTAACTTAGACATAAACCACACAAATATGTACATAAACACACACACATATGCATTCTTATTTATGCAAGGAATATTTCTAAGGCATACATAAGATACTAGTAACAGTTGTTGCTTCTGAGAGGGAAACTAGCAGTTTAAGGTAGAAGAAAGATTTAACTTGTCAGTGTAAAACATTTTTTTCACTGTTGGATTTTGCATTTTCTGTATAACGTTTTTTTTTCTTTTAAAGATTTATTTATTTATTATTTATTTTAAAAATAACTAAATGTTCACTGGAAAGCTAGTGAGAGAAATTATACCATTGAAAAATTAAAAACAGAACATAGATCATATACTATATATGATGTAGCAGTTCTACTTCTAGGTATTTACCTGAGGAAAACAAAACACTAACTCAAAAAGATGTATGTTACCCCAATGTTCACATCAGTATTATTTACAATAGCCAATATATGAAAGCAACAAAAATACCTGCCAACAGATGAATGAAGACTCACACATACATACACAGAAATATTACTCAGCCATAAAAAGGAAGAATGGAATCTTGCCATTTGCAACAACATGGACAGACCTTGAGGGGACTATGTTAAGTAAATACACATCAGACAGAGAAAGACAACTACTGTTATGTTTTCACTTATATGTGGAATCTAAAAAACAAGCAAACAAATAAAACAAACATAGGCTCACCAGATACAAAAAAACAAATTAATGCATACTAGAAAGGAATAGTGTGTGGGGGGGAACAGGTTAAGGGGATTAAGAGGTATAAACTATCAGTTATGAAATAAATAAGTCACAGGGATGTAACATTCAGCTCACAGAACATAGCCAATATTTTATAATAATTTTGCATGGCTTGTAATCAATAAAAACACTGAATCTCTATGTTGTACACCTAAAACTGATATACAATATGGTAAGTCAACTATAGCTTTTTTAAAAAAAACTTATAGCATATCTACACAATGAGATATTATGAAGTCTTACTGAGAAACATGGAACAACATGCAAAATACGTGATTATGTGAACAAAACACAACATAGAATGGTATAACACAGCATGTTCTCATCTTGGCTTTAAAAAGAGAGGATAGTAACTTAGACATAAACCACACAAATATGTACATAAACACACACACATATGCATTCTTATTTATGCAAGGAATATTTCTAAGGCATACATAAGATACTAGTAACAGTTGTTGCTTCTGAGAGGGAAACTAGCAGTTTAAGGTAGAAGAAAGATTTAACTTGTCAGTGTAAAACATTTTTTTCACTGTTGGATTTTGCATTTTCTGTATAACGTTTTCTTTTTTTCTTTTAAAGATTTATTTATTTATTATTTATTTTTGGGGGGTGGGGTGGGAGGGAGGGAGCAGGCAGGCCACTTCTATTGGTCTTTCATTTCTCTATTTTCATCCACCTTTTTTTTTTGTTCTTTGGCCTGTGTGGGCCTCCCATCACAGTGGCCTCTGTTGTCGCAGAGCACCGGCTCTGGGCGCATGCACTCCAGAGCTCCAGCTCGGTAACTGGACACATCGGTCCAGCTGCTCCGCGGTATGTGGGATCTTCCCAGGCCAGGGATCGAACCGGTGCCCCTTGCACTGCAAGGCGGTGTCCTTACCCACTGGACCACCAGGGAAGCCCTGTATAACATTTTCATTAAGAACAAATCCACACACATTTTATTTAAAATACTTGTATTTCCCATACTTTAACCCTCTCCCCCCACAATACATTCCTTCTCTGACAAAAGATTTTTATTTTATGCAAAGATCTTTTCAATTACCTTGAAAAGCCTGGGAAATACATCTGCTGGCTGTCCACGAATCACAAACAGACGAGAGTTTAATTTTCGCAGATTGGCATCAAGGTCTTCAAGACATTGAAGCAAAAATCTAGAGAAAGGAAAATACTATTTAAATCCTTCAAAATATACATTTAGAAGATGTAAAGTAATATGAAGTTATATTATTCTAAAATTTGAGATACCATTCCATCGCCTTTTTCCTCTTTATCATCTTGTAATTTCTAGCTGAAATATAAATTACTTTTCCAGAAGTAATACTTGCTAAGTTTTTAAAAATTACGACGCTGGTTTCTCAGTATTTTAAAAATGAATTGATCTCATCTTGGCTTTAAAAAGAGAGGATAGTAACTTAGACATAAACCACACAAATATGTACATAAACACACACACATATGCATTCTTATTTATGCAAGGAATATTTCTAAGGCATACATAAGATACTAGTAACAGTTGTTGCTTCTGAGAGGGAAACTAGCAGTTTAAGGTAGAAGAAAGATTTAACTTGTCAGTGTAAAACATTTTTTTCACTGTTGGATTTTGCATTTTCTGTATAACGTTTTCTTTTTTTTCTTTTAAAGATTTATTTATTTATTATTTATTTTTGGGGGGTGGGGTGGGGAGGGAGGGGAGCAGGCAGGCCACTTCTATTGGTCTTTCATTTCTCTATTTTCATCCACCTTTTTTTTTTGTTCTTTGGCCTGTGTGGGCCTCCCATCACAGTGGCCTCTGTTGTCGCAGAGCACCGGCTCTGGGCGCATGCACTCCAGAGCTCCAGCTCGGTAACTGGACACATCGGTCCAGCTGCTCCGCGGTATGTGGGATCTTCCCAGGCCAGGGATCGAACCGGTGCCCCTTGCACTGCAAGGCGGTGTCCTTACCCACTGGACCACCAGGGAAGCCCTGTATAACATTTTCATTAAGAACAAATCCACACACATTTTATTTAAAATACTTGTATTTCCCATACTTTAACCCTCTCCCCCCACAATACATTCCTTCTCTGACAAAAGATTTTTATTTTATGCAAAGATCTTTTCAATTACCTTGAAAAGCCTGGGAAATACATCTGCTGGCTGTCCACGAATCACAAACAGACGAGAGTTTAATTTTCGCAGATTGGCATCAAGGTCTTCAAGACATTGAAGCAAAAATCTAGAGAAAGGAAAATACTATTTAAATCCTTCAAAATATACATTTAGAAGATGTAAAGTAATATGAAGTTATATTATTCTAAAATTTGAGATACCATTCCATCGCCTTTTTTCCCTCTTTATCATCTTGTAATTTCTAGCTGAAATATAAATTACTTTTCCAGAAGTAATACTTGCTAAGTTTTTAAAAATTACGACGCGGGTTTCTCAGTATTTTAAAAAATGAATTGATCTCATTGTTTAAACTTGATGAAATAAATTCAAGTTCATATAGAAGAGCCACTTTGAAAAATTTAGAACACTAAATTTTTTTTTTTTTTAGAAAAAAAGCGGCAGCATCCTATTTAAACATGCTGAGCAAGTGAATAAGAACTTGAGGCCTTTATTAGGGGATGCTATAAGCATCTGAGAGAGAGAAAGCAAAATATCCATTTTTAATTTTTTGATATAAACAAAAGGAATTTGATAATAAATAGATGTTAAATTATATGACATTAACTCTCTGAGTGTAGAGAACACCAAATTAATTTTTTCATAAAAGGTTTCTGAGGCAGGTGGGTCTATAGGATTTTTTCAGTGAAATAAGCACCCATAAGTCCTATGCATAATAGGTACCTGGCGAAATTCTAGGGTAGAGGCAGAAGACTGCTTACTTTGCATCTTCTACTGTGAAGAAATGGAGCAGTCTGCAAGAGCAAATCCAAAAGAGATGTCACCCCTGGAAGGTTCCACCTCATTGTTTGCCTCATGTTTATTTTCTCTAAGATTTCACGTAGGTTCTGTTCCTCTCCACTGGATATAACTTATTTTCTCTCAACTCTGCTTCTTTTGTTTCTCATTTGAAATACCTATCTGCCTTTTCTACAGGCCTTGTGATCTTTCAGAATAATGATGGTGTCTTACTTATGAGGAGGAATGGTTAAAATGAACAGAAAGGCATACTTCAGAACTGCATTGTTCAATATGATAGCTACTAGGCATGTGCAGCCATTTCGATTAATTAAAATTAAAATCTCAATTCCTCAGCTACACTTGCCACATATCAACAGTCACATGTGTGGCTAGTAGCTGCCATATTGGACAGCACAAGTGAAGAATACTTCCATCAAGCCATATAAATCCTTCAAAATATACATTTAGAAGATGTAAAGTAATATGAAGTTATATTATTCTAAAATTTGAGATACCATTCCATCGCCTTTTTCCTCTTTATCATCTTGTAATTTCTAGCTGAAATATAAATTACTTTTCCAGAAGTAATACTTGCTAAGTTTTTAAAAATTACGACGCGGGTTTCTCAGTATTTTAAAAAATGAATTGATCTCATTGTTTAAACTTGATGAAATAAATTCAAGTTCATATAGAAGAGCCACTTTGAAAAATTTAGAACACTAAATTTTTTTTTTTTTTAGAAAAAAAGCGGCAGCATCCTATTTAAACATGCTGAGCAAGTGAATAAGAACTTGAGGCCTTTATTAGGGGATGCTATAAGCATCTGAGAGAGAGAAAGCAAAATATCCATTTTTAATTTTTTGATATAAACAAAAGGAATTTGATAATAAATAGATGTTAAATTATATGACATTAACTCTCTGAGTGTAGAGAACACCAAATTAATTTTTTCATAAAAGGTTTCTGAGGCAGGTGGGTCTATAGGATTTTTTCAGTGAAATAAGCACCCATAAGTCCTATGCATAATAGGTACCTGGCGAAATTCTAGGGTAGAGGCAGAAGACTGCTTACTTTGCATCTTCTACTGTGAAGAAATGGAGCAGTCTGCAAGAGCAAATCCAAAAGAGATGTCACCCCTGGAAGGTTCCACCTCATTGTTTGCCTCATGTTTATTTTCTCTAAGATTTCACGTAGGTTCTGTTCCTCTCCACTGGATATAACTTATTTTCTCTCAACTCTGCTTCTTTTGTTTCTCATTTGAAATACCTATCTGCCTTTTCTACAGGCCTTGTGATCTTTCAGAATAATGATGGTGTCTTACTTATGAGGAGGAATGGTTAAAATGAACAGAAAGGCATACTTCAGAACTGCATTGTTCAATATGATAGCTACTAGGCATGTGCAGCCATTTCGATTAATTAAAATTAAAATCTCAATTCCTCAGCTACACTTGCCACATATCAACAGTCACATGTGTGGCTAGTAGCTGCCATATTGGACAGCACAAGTGAAGAATACTTCCATCACTGCAGAAAGTTCTATTGGACAGCCTTGTTCTACAAGATTATTCAGAATAAATTATTTCATTTTCTTTGCCAATTCCGATCCCATCATTTCACCAAGAAGGTCTTGTTAATTTTCTACAACTGTTAGTTACTAGTGATATCAGTATAACTAGTCAAGTTTGATCATCTTTCCCTTAGGAGTTATCATCTCTGTGGGCTTAGGGAATCACACAGTGCTATATTCACGAGGGTGTTAAAGACAGCCCATCATTTCACCTTAGGAAGTCTAACAGTTGTCCTTCAAGAAACAGGAAATAAACCTTTATATACTCACATTTATATTTTGCCAAATCCCTTTTCTCTTTGGGTTTAGAGACACCTCCCTAATATTCCATCCTCATCCCAACCCACTACTACCTATGTGCGAATCCTTTGGGGAGAATACTGCTGCTGACTGTTATTGTTGTAACAATATAAAAGCATCTAAGTTTTGTAAAATTACCCATGACTACGAATAACATCATATTTGGTGAAAATGTTTACTGGGAAGCACCTAGTTTTCCATTTTTGCTTGGCAAAAGAATTTTTAGACCCTGCAGTACACAGATCAAAAATTACCAAGTTGAATAAACTAGCAATTTTAAAGTTTTCTTAAATTCAAACAGTACAAAACTGAAATGTCCTGGAAGGATAATGCAAGTAAGAGATAACCCTCAAACCTCTTTTGTAGTGTTAGTTTCAGTATCTTTCCTATCAGACCCGGTAGTATGTAGCAAGAGTTCTCCACATTGTACTGTTTTGGTAGAAAAGTTTTTATGTAAGACAACGAGGTTACTGGTAGACAGCAAGATGGGAAAAGAAAAGAAGAAGACCCAATTAATTTATAAAATGAATAAGTAAGCCTAGATTTGTTAATCATTTTCCCTTTATTTTTCTCCTTCTTGTTCACAGTTGAATAAGCATTCGTAATGCTTTTTAATAAACACTCTATGAACCAAACAATGTACAGGATGATGTAGACTGAAGCAATGGAAAAAGTTTCGCAAACCAAAAAATTAATTTTGTTTTGGCATTTTGTAAAACAAAGGAATAGAAGCTGTTAACAGTATACAGTTTTTTCCCCATAGATGTTATTGATAGTGTTTTCTTCCATAGTATGTTTTGTTTCCATGGGTGCTACTGTTTATATCACTGTAATTTAACATTAAAATTGTAGTGATACAGTAGATTCAAATATGTATTTCAGAAAAGATTTGTGAAGAAAATAAAAAGAGCAGCATGGAGAAAACGTGGTGTTGTTTTCCTTTGTTATAAGCCTTTCTGCACTACGACTTTTAATACTATTGCACTCTGCATATATCTACTTGTTACATGTGTATAAGATATAGAAACAGGAAATAAACCTTTATATACTCACATTTATATTTTGCCAAATCCCTTTTCTCTTTGGGTTTAGAGACACCTCCCTAATATTCCATCCTCATCCCAACCCACTACTACCTATGTGCGAATCCTTTGGGGAGAATACTGCTGCTGACTGTTATTGTTGTAACAATATAAAAGCATCTAAGTTTTGTAAAATTACCCATGACTACGAATAACATCATATTTGGTGAAAATGTTTACTGGGAAGCACCTAGTTTTCCATTTTTGCTTGGCAAAAGAATTTTTAGACCCTGCAGTACACAGATCAAAAATTACCAAGTTGAATAAACTAGCAATTTTAAAGTTTTCTTAAATTCAAACAGTACAAAACTGAAATGTCCTGGAAGGATAATGCAAGTAAGAGATAACCCTCAAACCTCTTTTGTAGTGTTAGTTTCAGTATCTTTCCTATCAGACCCGGTAGTATGTAGCAAGAGTTCTCCACATTGTACTGTTTTGGTAGAAAAGTTTTTATGTAAGACAACGAGGTTACTGGTAGACAGCAAGATGGGAAAAGAAAAGAAGAAGACCCAATTAATTTATAAAATGAATAAGTAAGCCTAGATTTGTTAATCATTTTCCCTTTATTTTTCTCCTTCTTGTTCACAGTTGAATAAGCATTCGTAATGCTTTTTAATAAACACTCTATGAACCAAACAATGTACAGGATGATGTAGACTGAAGCAATGGAAAAAGTTTCGCAAACCAAAAAATTAATTTTGTTTTGGCATTTTGTAAAACAAAGGAATAGAAGCTGTTAACAGTATACAGTTTTTTCCCCATAGATGTTATTGATAGTGTTTTCTTCCATAGTATGTTTTGTTTCCATGGGTGCTACTGTTTATATCACTGTAATTTAACATTAAAATTGTAGTGATACAGTAGATTCAAATATGTATTTCAGAAAAGATTTGTGAAGAAAATAAAAAGAGCAGCATGGAGAAAACGTGGTGTTGTTTTCCTTTGTTATAAGCCTTTCTGCACTACGACTTTTAATACTATTGCATATAATATTTTGATAAAATTTACTCTGCATATATCTACTTGTTACATGTGTATAAGAAAATATCTGAAAAGATACTCATCAAGCTATTAATAACAGCTATCCTTGGGGAGAGGGAGTTTGGGGTGGGGCTGAAGAAGAGAGAAACATATATTTTTTAAAATTTCATAAAAGGTTTAACATTGATAATTAGTATGTATTCCTTCCTTCAAAGTAGAACAAAATTCAGAATTATTATACCTGTTGTAAACCTGGTTTAACACATAATGAAATCTTTTCAAAGCAACTGGCATACCTGTACAACATCAGTTTTCAGTTTCATGGTATTTCATTGCGTAGATGTCCCATAATTGATCAATCAATCCTGAAAGGTTCTAACTTCCTCATCTGTTAAATTGGGATAATAACTGGACACATATCATAGTATTGTTGTGAGTACTAAATAAATTAACCTCTGCAAAGCTCTTAGAACGTGCCTGACCCATAGTAAGCATGATTATATGTCTGTCTATCAAATTTTAGTCCCCTCCTACCACTTCTTGCTATAGTAATTCTATTCCTTTTTACCCCTTGCTAGTATTATTTGCTGCAACATCTTAATTCTGCCTACCAACAATCTCTCTGCACTCTAATTCATTTTATACAAAATATCAAATCTTCCTGAGGCACCCTTTCCTGTTAAAAGGTCTTTAAAGGTTCATTCCCTATAGAAAAAAAGAATAAATTATTTTGTTTGACTAACTTGGGGTTGCAGGTTCATTTCTTGCCACTCCCCTTTCTCTCTTGCCAAACCAAACTACTTCTCTTCTCCCCACACATTCAATCTCTTGGAATTTGCCTCATGCTCTTCCCTTGGCCTGGAGCGCCTTTCCTAATTCACATCTCTTCATTTTCTACTAATTTTCAGTATTCCATATGAAAGTAATTTCTCCATTCCCTAATACTGCTAAGGGACATAACGTTCCTCATTGTAGAGAAACTCTCAGATGGCAAGTTATATGATAGCTGTCATATAGATCGTCTTCTTCTTCTGAAGGATTTCAAATTAAGTATTTGTGTCTCATTCCTAACTATACCATTTATTTTCTCTGTGTTTTGGTTTCTGCAACTGGCAAATAAATTTCATCATGCGCCTTATACAACTTGTTGAAAAAATCAGAAATAGGAGAAAATGACCTACAGAGCTGTCTGGAACATCTGTTGAAAGGATTTGTTGTTGTTGTTCAGTTGCTAAGTCAGGTCTAACTCTTTGCGACCCCATGAACTGTAGCACGCCAGGCTCCTCTGTCCACTATCTCCCAGAATGTGATCAAATTCATGAAAGGATTAGACAGAATATAAAATAATTAGTACTTGGTAGGCATTCATTATACAGAAGCTAAAATTATTCTCCCTTGGGAAAAATTTATAGTTTTTAACAAGGTAACATGTATTTCTATATGTAAATACCTGGGCATGACAACAGAAGACAATGAATTAGCTGGATGCCTACAACTATATACACAATCATCTTGACTCTTAACTCTACCTGAATGTGACTCTGAACAAAGGTTTGATAAAAATTCTTCCCACAAGGCAAGGCAAATGTGAATATGAATTTATATACAACCAGATACAGTGCAATTAAGATCCTGAATCAACTAATCTCTAAGCATATAATTCTTCCTTGGTAACACCATAAAACCTCCAATACACCAAGTTCGAAGTATCAATTCACTGACAGGTAAGACTTCCTTTTAGTGCTGAAGGAATAATGTTACTTCAAAGGGTACTATAGAAAGTCTAATCTTTCATCCTTTACCCTAATCTGGAAGACAGTGAGTTCTCCCAGAGTTCAGATTCAATGTGTTTCAGAGAACACATCAATTTCAACCTTTATACATCCAAATGCATGTGCCTAAATATAGGAATACAATACTGAATAGACTGAATTAATACAAAGAAATTATATACGGTTTGTGGGATCTCAATTCCTGGATTAGGGATTGAACTTGGGCCATGACAGTGAAAGTCTCTAATCCTAATCACCAGGCCAGCAGAAAACTCTCCCGTAAGGTACAGTGTTTTTTGTTTTGTTTTGTTTTTTTAATTTATTTTCATCCATCTTTATTCTTTGGCCTCCGTGGGCCTCCCACTGCAGTGGCCTCTCTCATTGCAGAGCACTGGCTCTGATCACATGTACTCCAGAGCGCTGGCTGCTAATTGGACCCAGCAGTCCAGCCACTCCGCGGCACATGTGATCTTCCCAGGCTAGGGATCGAACCGGTGCCCCCTGCACTGCCAGGCAGACTCTTCAGCCACTGGACCACCAGGGAAGCCCAAGGTATGGTTTTAAAAGCAACATATTTTCGGATCTTGTCCAATTTGGTGTGTTTACTGTTTCCTTAAAACCATATCCATTTGAAGGCTCAGTTAATAATGCTATTAACTAATGATGTATGCAACAGGTTGATTTTTAAACAGATCAAATGGTAATGAAACACACTACACCCCTTTGCATAATTGTACTGCCTACATAGAGGAGTAGTTCTGTTAATATTTAATTATTAAATACAACATGAATTGTAGCACTTGAAAATAGTTGAAGAGGTGTTAGGTAAGAAAATATATTTCTTCACTCTAAATATTTTAAGGATTCTTTTTAAACCTCTAGCGATCACTACCTTATTGCTATTAGAAAATTACATGTGGTGAGTTTCCTTATATCAGTTCCAAAGGATGATTTCAACATGAATCAACAGAAATAGTTTCTTAAAGTAGGTCATTGCTATAGCAACCAGTGGGCAGTTTGGTATACTCCCCATAACAATGACCTACTTTCCAGCCTGTGCTAGAACAGCTTTATATAACTTGCATTTCTAGTTCTGTCTATAAATTAGTCTAAAAAAGGCAATAGTAAGATACAACCTAATTCCATTCCTGCTAAAAACAAGGCTCTATGAATTAACAGGTATCATACCAAAATAAAGCCATCTGGTTCTGCACTTTAGTATATAAAATATCTTATCATATGCTCAACAATGAAAACTACACTTGGAATGTCTAAACCAAAACAATTCATTGCTGACCCTAGAGAAATAATTTACAGACTATAAATTAAGATCATTAAAACTACATGCAAAATAAAAAAACTTGTGATTGTGAAAAAAAAACCATGCAAAATATCTTCTCTTCTATCCTTCCTCCACATAAAACAACAGAGTTAGCTTTTTAAAAATAAAAGTTCTGGATATATTAACTATAATAAATGAAAAAATGGAGAGTCTCAGTCATTAAGCAGTCTATAATGTTTCATTAGAAATATAAAAATTATCAATATAAGTAACAATTTGTCTCTCCATAACTAAAGTTTACATAAGCTTTTTTCTGGTTTGTAACAGATTTTTAGTGTTCTTATCTAACTTTCACGAATAATGTGAGTATTTGTGATAAATACTTTCCCTGAAGGAAATAATATTAATGAGAATTAAATATATATTTTAAAAGCAAATTTCATATTTTGCCAGGCTCTGATGGTACATAAATTGGTGGTTCCCCATGACACAATGTCACTTCTTATAACAAATATTTTCCACTGCCTTCTTTTAAATTCTGAAATTCATAAATAACATCCCTCTATATATAATTTTGAAGCATTAATATAATGTTCCAATGTAACACATGAAGAAGTTTAAGGAAAGCCATTTAATTTTAAAAAGAAGTAACATTTACTTCCAGTAAGTATCTGGGCATGAAACAAAAAGACAATTAATTAGCTAGGTGCTTACACTTATATAGGAATCATTCAAAATTGAACAGCTACAAAACAGAAGGATACAGCTGTATTATTGGTGACTCAAACACCATGAATAGTACTGCCTTTAGTAACATGCTTTTCTGTAATGCTAGGACATTCACGTGTTCTAATAAAACAAGTAGGTCATTGCTATGAACCAGTGGGCAGTTTGGTATACTCCCCATAACAATGACCTACTTTCCAGCCTGTGCTAGAACAGCTTTATATAACTTGCATTTCTAGTTCTGTCTATAAATTAGTCTAAAAAAGGCAATAGTAAGATACAACCTAATTCCATTCCTGCTAAAAACAAGGCTCTATGAATTAACAGGTATCATACCAAAATAAAGCCATCTGGTTCTGCACTTTAGTATATAAAATATCTTATCATATGCTCAACAATGAAAACTACACTTGGAATGTCTAAACCAAAACAATTCATTGCTGACCCTAGAGAAATAATTTACAGACTATAAATTAAGATCATTAAAACTACATGCAAAATAAAAAAACTTGTGATTGTGAAAAAAAAAACCATGCAAAATATCTTCTCTTCTATCCTTCCTCCACATAAAACAACAGAGTTAGCTTTTTAAAAATAAAAGTTCTGGATATATTAACTATAATAAATGAAAAAATGGAGAGTCTCAGTCATTAAGCAGTCTATAATGTTTCATTAGAAATATAAAAATTATCAATATAAGTAACAATTTGTCTCTCCATAACTAAAGTTTACATAAGCTTTTTTCTGGTTTGTAACAGATTTTTAGTGTTCTTATCTAACTTTCACGAATAATGTGAGTATTTGTGATAAATACTTTCCCTGAAGGAAATAATATTAATGAGAATTAAATATATATTTTAAAAGCAAATTTCATATTTTGCCAGGCTCTGATGGTACATAAATTGGTGGTTCCCCATGACACAATGTCACTTCTTATAACAAATATTTTCCACTGCCTTCTTTTAAATTCTGAAATTCATAAATAACATCCCTCTATATATAATTTTGAAGCATTAATATAATGTTCCAATGTAACACATGAAGAAGTTTAAGGAAAGCCATTTAATTTTAAAAAGAAGTAACATTTACTTCCAGTAAGTATCTGGGCATGAAACAAAAAGACAATTAATTAGCTAGGTGCTTACACTTATATAGGAATCATTCAAAATTGAACAGCTACAAAACAGAAGGATACAGCTGTATTATTGGTGACTCAAACACCATGAATAGTACTGCCTTTAGTAACATGCTTTTCTGTAATGCTGGGCCAGACTGAGTAAAAGTTCTTGACAAAGTTCAATCTTCCCTTGATTCACATGGGTTACAAATATATTTTAGGAACACTCAATGCATATTAAAATTGTGTAAAAAATAACTAATATTTACACATAAAAGTAAATTTAGACTCTAGATTTTGAAGATCATGGATAAATTTTTCATTTATATGAAACATCTAGTAGAATATTTGAAAGTTATGTGGGACTCAGGACAGCTATTTATTTTGAGACTGTCCTGAGCAGTGTAAGAAGTTTTCCTTTCTTGGCCTTTCCTCACTAATTGCACTAGGACCTTCTGATTACTGTGACCACCAAAAATGCCCCTACAAATTCCTGAAATACCTTCTAAGGAGTGACATTATTAATTATTCATATATATTTTTATTGATTTTGAAGAATATATGATAAATGATATGAAATTCCAACACTTAAGGAGATTAAAATCTAGAAAAGAAACTTGAAAATGTTGTGATACATATGAATATAACAGAACCTGTTATGGTAAAATGCAATATATATGGTAAGAGACACCATGGTAAGTGTTGGTAAGTATGGTAAGTATGTTGGTAAGTATGGTAAGTGTTCATGCAGGCTAAGTTGCTTCAGTCGTGTCTGACTCTTTGTGACACTATGGACTGTAGTCTGACAGGCTCCTCTGTCCATGGGATTCCCCAGGCAAAAATACTGGAGTGGGTTCCATGCCCTCCCTCCAAGGGCTCTTCCGGACCCAGGAATTGAACCCACATCTCTTAGGTCTCCTGTGTTGGCAGGGGGGTTCTTTACTAGCGCCACCTTGGAAGCCCAGAGACATATATGAATACCATAAATTTGCTTTGAAAAATCAGATGGGAGAAATCTCCCTTTTTTTCTTTTTTTGAGATAGGGAAAAATTTAGGCAAAAATTCCAACGTGATGTTAGAAAGAGGCTTTGCAATACTCATTTTATTTTAATAGATGAAGACAGGAAGGAAGAATATTGGTCATTGGATTGCAACCTTCGTAAAGATTGGGACTAGGCCTTGTTCAGCAGTTTCAATTTGTCAGAGAAGGTCCCAAGGCCAAGCCAAACTTCAAGAGGGCAAAAGCATAAATTTTCTGCAGGTGAGCAATGGTAAATAATAACATCTATGACAAATATTCAAACCAATACTGATATATATGTATTCATATTTTTAAATGAAGGGTATATTATAGCAGCACAGAACAAATCAAACTGTATATGGGGACAGGGGAAAGGAGATAAAAGACATGAAGAAGAAAACATCTGAGCAGAGTCTGGAATCAATAGGTGTTTATCAAGAGACTCAATTAACAAAGGGCAATCAAAGCAGAGAAAACGGTATCCCTAAATCAAGAAATTCATAAGAACTATGTGTGTTTAGGTAGGGAGTGGGTAGGGAGGGAGGAACTGGGAGAATGACTACATGTATCTATTTGATAACATCAAAATGTATTCTCGCCTTACACAAGTGTTACCATTTCAAAATATATTCAAAATCAATGTCAAAAGAAATCTTCCAACTACTGTTGCTGACAGTGCATTGGATTAAGATACTCTAACAGAAAGAGCTAACAAGCTAACAAAACAACAAAAGAAAACTTTTAAACATAATTCACTAGACTGTCCCAAAAGTAAGCAGTCATAAAGAGATTAGGCAGAGACAGCTTTGACTTTGAGGATTTCTACAGATTCCTGGAAACCTTGAACATAATCCAAGTTGAGGAGGAAATAAAGCCCAAGGCCCATCCAACATACAGCACTAGCGCCACCTTGGAAGCCGAGTGGGTTCCATGCCCTCCTCCAAGGGCTCTTCCGGACCCAGGAATTGAACCCACATCTCTTAGGTCTCCTGTGTTGGCAGGGGGGTTCTTTACTAGCGCCACCTTGGAAGCCCAGAGACATATATGAATACCATAAATTTGCTTTGAAAAATCAGATGGGAGAAATCTCCCTTTTTTTCTTTTTTTGAGATAGGGAAAAATTTAGGCAAAAATTCCAACGTGATGTTAGAAAGAGGCTTTGCAATACTCATTTTATTTTAATAGATGAAGACAGGAAGGAAGAATATTGGTCATTGGATTGCAACCTTCGTAAAGATTGGGACTAGGCCTTGTTCAGCAGTTTCAATTTGTCAGAGAAGGTCCCAAGGCCAAGCCAAACTTCAAGAGGGCAAAAGCATAAATTTTCTGCAGGTGAGCAATGGTAAATAATAACATCTATGACAAATATTCAAACCAATACTGATATATATGTATTCATATTTTTAAATGAAGGGTATATTATAGCAGCACAGAACAAATCAAACTGTATATGGGGACAGGGGAAAGGAGATAAAAGACATGAAGAAGAAAACATCTGAGCAGAGTCTGGAATCAATAGGTGTTTATCAAGAGACTCAATTAACAAAGGGCAATCAAAGCAGAGAAAACGGTATCCCTAAATCAAGAAATTCATAAGAACTATGTGTGTTTAGGTAGGGAGTGGGTAGGGAGGGAGGAACTGGGAGAATGACTACATGTATCTATTTGATAACATCAAAATGTATTCCCCCCTAACACAAGTGTTACCATTTCAAAATATATTCAAAATCAATGTCAAAAGAAATCTTCCAACTACTGTTGCTGACAGTGCATTGGATTAAGATACTCTAACAGAAAGAGCTAACAAGCTAACAAAACAACAAAAGAAAACTTTTAAACATAATTCACTAGACTGTCCCAAAAGTAAGCAGTCATAAAGAGATTAGGCAGAGACAGCTTTGACTTTGAGGATTTCTACAGATTCCTGGAAACCTTGAACATAATCCAAGTTGAGGAGGAAATAAAGCCCAAGGCCCATCCAACTGAGAAAATAACAGACTCTTAATATTAAGCCTGTGGTTTAAAAAGTTCCATGCATAGCTCAACTGTATGTTAGACATAAATATTAATAAGGCACAATAGGACAGACAGGAAACTTCCCTGTCTATACTCAGTTAGGGTTCCAAGAAAAAAAAATCTCCCATTCCTGAATGGATAGGTTACACTCAGTGATTTAACAGTGGGGAAAACTTGCAAACACTACCTTCACTACATGATCAGAGTAAACATCAGTGATAAGTCAGTCATGAATCAGGTACATCTTGATATGATATGATGAGAAGAACATTTCACCTTTGTATTGTTTTCCATAAAAGCAATAAACCCACTCTAAAGATGAGAAAAAACATCAGACAAAACTAAACTGAGGGCTATACTACAAGATACATGATCAGTACTCTAAACCAAACAGGTCACAAAAGAAAAGGGAAGCCTGAGAACTGGCTCAGGACAGAGGAGACTAAGTGCATTGTAGTATTCTGGATGGAATCCTGGAACAGAAGAAGAACACTAATGGAAATCTGAATACAGTCTGGAATTTAGCTAGTACTATGATTTCTCAGTTTTGACAAAAATATGGTGGTAATGTAAGATGTTAATACTGGGGAAAACTGGGTACAGAATAATTAGCAATTCTGTATTATGTTTTCACATTGTCTACAACCTAAAACTGTTTTTATTTAAAAATTCTCATTATTGCACCCATGCATAATTGCAAAAATTTATGGAATTTAAATGGTACCCAACACTTTAAGCATATCATTACATGGAACAGGGAGAACGGGAAACTACATGTATCTATTTGATAACATCAAAATGTATTCCCCCTAACACAAGTGTTACCATTTCAAAATATATTCAAAATCAATGTCAAAAGAAATCTTCCAACTACTGTTGCTGACAGTGCATTGGATTAAGATACTCTAACAGAAAGAGCTAACAAGCTAACAAAACAACAAAAGAAAACTTTTAAACATAATTCACTAGACTGTCCCAAAAGTAAGCAGTCATAAAGAGATTAGGCAGAGACAGCTTTGACTTTGAGGATTTCTACAGATTCCTGGAAACCTTGAACATAATCCAAGTTGAGGAGGAAATAAAGCCCAAGGCCCATCCAACTGAGAAAATAACAGACTCTTAATATTAAGCCTGTGGTTTAAAAAGTTCCATGCATAGCTCAACTGTATGTTAGACATAAATATTAATAAGGCACAATAGGACAGACAGGAAACTTCCCTGTCTATACTCAGTTAGGGTTCCAAGAAAAAAAAATCTCCCATTCCTGAATGGATAGGTTACACTCAGTGATTTAACAGTGGGGAAAACTTGCAAACACTACCTTCACTACATGATCAGAGTAAACATCAGTGATAAGTCAGTCATGAATCAGGTACATCTTGATATGATATGATGAGAAGAACATTTCACCTTTGTATTGTTTTCCATAAAAGCAATAAACCCACTCTAAAGATGAGAAAAAACATCAGACAAAACTAAACTGAGGGCTATACTACAAGATACATGATCAGTACTCTAAACCAAACAGGTCACAAAAGAAAAGGGAAGCCTGAGAACTGGCTCAGGACAGAGGAGACTAAGTGCATTGTAGTATTCTGGATGGAATCCTGGAACAGAAGAAGAACACTAATGGAAATCTGAATACAGTCTGGAATTTAGCTAGTACTATGATTTCTCAGTTTTGACAAAAATATGGTGGTAATGTAAGATGTTAATACTGGGGAAAACTGGGTACAGAATAATTAGCAATTCTGTATTATGTTTTCACATTGTCTACAAGCCTAAAACTGTTTTTTATTTAAAAATTCTCATTATTGCACCCATGCATAATTGCAATGTAAATTCATGGAATTTAAATGGTACCCAACACTTTAAGCATATCATTACATTGAACATGGTCCCAGGTTGGTTGTGATCTGAGACAACTGTTAAAAGAAAGTATAAATCCTCTCTGGATTCTCAATTTCAACCAACGCTTCTATTTCTACAGAAAAAGTTCCACCAAAAATCAATCAATAAATCAACCAATCACAAAATACACAAGAAAATAAGAACTTAATCCACAAGATGCAGAATAAGAGGCCTAAAAATTACTGAGAATTTTTCAGAATTGAAAAATATCAATTCAAGAAGCTCATGAATCTCAAGCAGGGTGAGAAGAGAGGGACATGGAGCTGGAGACGGGAGGTAAGATGGAGAGAAGGGGAAATAAAAACAGAGAAAAAAAACACATAAAAATAAGCAGAGAGACAGAGAAGGGGAGATGAGATAGAGTTAGAGAAAGGATCCACATATAGATACATCATGTTGAAACTATGCAAACTGAAGAAAAAGACAAGATATGAGGCAGAGAACACTATACCCAATAAGTAAAGAATATTTATTCAAGTATACATGGAAAGCTCATGAAAATTGACCCTGTACTAGGTCATAACAACATTCAACAAATTTAAAGGAACTGGTATCCATTATACATTTTGAAATTAAAAGACACCTTTTCAAACAATTTATCAGACAAAACACCACAATGGATTTTTAGGAAATACCTAGAACTGAATGACAGTGAAAAAAATACATCTAAAATGTGCAGAATGCAAAACAACAAAAATGGCATTAGAATAATATGTATAGACTTAAATGCTTACATTAGCAAAGAAAGACTTGAAGTGAGTTAGGAAAAGAGCAGAATAAATAAATTCTAAAATATGTTAATACAAAGAAGGAAATGATCTCTTTCCAGCCAGCACTAAGCAACAGGCATTTTTCAGGACAACTGGCACAAGTACCATGAGACCTGGAGCAAGAAAGGCCTGCCACAGGAAGTAGCAGTGTAAGCTGAGAATCCCCTCTGCCAACACTAAGATTAACCCTGGCCTCATATACACAGTCCACGGGCAGGGAGGCAACAAGAAGAACCGTACATTGAGGCTGGACACGTGGAAATAGTCCTGAGGCTTGGAGTGTTGTATGTGCTAAACAAGGATTAATGATGTTGTTTACAGTGTATCCAACAATGAACTAATTGGTCAGTACCAAGACCCTTGTGAAGAACTGCATCACCCTCACCGACAGCACACTATTCTGACAGTGGGAGGTGTCCCACCTGGTACTACCTCTGGGCTATAAGAAAGGAGCCAAGTTGACTCTCAAGGAGGATGGAATTTTAAACAACAACAACAACAACAATGACCACAGAAAATTCAGAAGAAATATTATGAAAAGAAGATGTCAAAATCAACAGTCTTCTGAAGGAGCAGTTCCAGAGGGGCAAGCTTCTTGCATGCATTGTTTTAAGCTCAGGCCCGTGTGGCGAAGGAGATGGCTTTGTGCTGGACAGCAAGGAGCTGGCGTTTGATCTGGGGAAAATCAAGGAATGGAAAGGCAAACAAATCCTCCTCCCTCATATCTTAGCTCAAGTAATAAAGGTGTTTATTCTAAAAAGGAAAAAAAAAAGAAGGAAAAAAGAAAGAAGGAAATGATCAAGAGCTGGAATTAGTGAAAAGAGAATGCAAATATATAATAGAAACAAGAAAGTCAAAAATGTATTACTTGAAGAAACAATACTATAAATCTCTGACAAGGCAAATGAAAGGAAAAATTGAAAGAAGGCAAAACAAACAATATTAAGAACAAAAAAGAAGAGGGACTTCCTTGGTGGGCCAGTGGTTAAGACTTTGTGCTCCCAATGCAGGGAGCACGGGTTTGATCCCTGGCCAGGGAATGTGTCATACACGTGGCCAAAAAAAAACAACAAACCAAAATGAGGATATAATCTCAGATACAGCTGGGATTGAGTGGAGAATATGGTAGTATGAACAATTTTATGCAAATTTGAAAACTTTGATTAGGTAGATAAATTCTTTACCAAAAATGACTCAAGAAGACATTTACAACTCACAAGACTGACTCAAGAGCAAAAGAAGAACCTGAATGGTCTCACTCACCACTATTAAAGAGATCGGATTCATGATTAAAAATCTCACATGGAAAACACAAGAGTAGTCAGTTACACAGATGAATTCTACCAAACATTCATAAAGTAGTCTTAACTTTATAGACGACTCTAACCTCATGCTAAGTATAGACAAAACAAGGAACACTCCTCAACTCACTTTATGAGGTGAGATTTACCTTGACACCAAAATCAGACAAGGACAGTACAAAGGAAAATTACAAACTAATCTCACTTGAAAGCGTGCTGTATTAGCAAACCAAATACAGCAATACATTAAAAAATATATACATCATGATCTGGGCTTCCCTGGTGGTCCAGTGGATAAGGACACCGCCTTGCAGTGCAAGGGGCGCCGGTTCGATCCCTGGCCTGGGAAGATCCCACGTGCCGCGGAGTGGCTGGATCGATGTGTCCAGTTACCGAGCCAGAGCTCTGGAGCGCATGCGCCCAGAGCCAGTGCTCTGCCACAGTGGAGGCCACTGCGATGGGAGGCCCACACGGGCCAAAGAACAAAGATGGATGAAAATAGATAAATGAAAGACCAATAGAAGTGGCCCACCTGCCACCCTCCCTTCCCAATCCCTCCCTCCAAAAAAAAAAAAAAATATATATATATATATATATATATATATATCATGATCAAGTTCGGTTTACCCATAGAAAACAGATGAATATTTAAAAACTGTTCATGTATTCACCTCATTCTGTTCACATGACCAGCTGAACAGAAGCAGAAAGAAGAGCTATTAAAATTCAATTTCCATTTAGCCTCAACACACTAGGACTAGAAGGTAACCTCCCTAATGTGAAAAAGGGCATTTACAAAAAGTACAGAAAACGTTCTACTTAATGGCAAAACAGAGAAAGCACTTCTTTCAGGCCTGGCAAGAAGGCAAGGAGGCCTGCCACTGCTTCTACTCAACCTGGAACTAGCAGGACTAACAAGTGTAGCAGTAAGATTATGAGGAAAAAGGAAATGAAACCAGAGCGTGGTTGTTTACTGACGATGTAGGTTGTTGACACTATCAACATATAAATTCTTTACCAAAAATGACTCAAGAAGACATTTACAACTCACAAGACTGACTCAAGAGCAAAAGAAGAACCTGAATGGTCTCACTCACCACTATTAAAGAGATCGGATTCATGATTAAAAATCTCACATGGAAAACACAAGAGTAGTCAGTTACACAGATGAATTCTACCAAACATTCATAAAGTAGTCTTAACTTTATAGACGACTCTAACCTCATGCTAAGTATAGACAAAACAAGGAACACTCCTCAACTCACTTTATGAGGTGAGATTTACCTTGACACCAAAATCAGACAAGGACAGTACAAAGGAAAATTACAAACTAATCTCACTTGAAAGCGTGCTGTATTAGCAAACCAAATACAGCAATACATTAAAAAATATATACATCATGATCTGGGCTTCCCTGGTGGTCCAGTGGATAAGGACACCGCCTTGCAGTGCAAGGGGCGCCGGTTCGATCCCTGGCCTGGGAAGATCCCACGTGCCGCGGAGTGGCTGGATCGATGTGTCCAGTTACCGAGCCAGAGCTCTGGAGCGCATGCGCCCAGAGCCAGTGCTCTGCCACAGTGGAGGCCACTGCGATGGGAGGCCCACACGGGCCAAAGAACAAAGATGGATGAAAATAGATAAATGAAAGACCAATAGAAGTGGCCCACCTGCCACCCTCCCTTCCCAATCCCTCCCTCCAAAAAAAAAAAAAATATATATATATATATATATATATATATATATCATGATCAAGTTCGGTTTACCCATAGAAAACAGATGAATATTTAAAAACTGTTCATGTATTCACCTCATTCTGTTCACATGACCAGCTGAACAGAAGCAGAAAGAAGAGCTATTAAAATTCAATTTCCATTTAGCCTCAACACACTAGGACTAGAAGGTAACCTCCCTAATGTGAAAAAGGGCATTTACAAAAAGTACAGAAAACGTTCTACTTAATGGCAAAACAGAGAAAGCACTTCTTTCAGGCCTGGCAAGAAGGCAAGGAGGCCTGCCACTGCTTCTACTCAACCTGGAACTAGCAGGACTAACAAGTGTAGCAGTAAGATTATGAGGAAAAAGGAAATGAAACCAGAGCGTGGTTGTTTACTGACGATGTAGGTTGTTGACACTATCAACATATAAAAAAAGAAATACCCAGAAAATTATTAAAATTAAAAATTTAATTTTAAAAGGGTCATTATCGCTCCATCTCTGGATTTAATTTACACTAATACAATCTATGTAACTTAAGCCTCTCCGATCTCAAAAACCCCACAAAGCTATTTATAATCTGGAATTCTTACTCTTTTTCTAATTTTAGAAACCACAGCACTATGGCTCTACCAGGTTAGGCCAAAATCAAGTATAAGATGTACCTCTAGGCTTTAAAAGATTTACATACAACTAAATAAAATGTAACATGTTCAAAAGCATGCTTTCCCAGATTTATGTATAAAGTGTCTTGTAGTCTAATAGTTCTATCTGAAATTTCTCTCCTTCAGAAAAAGAATAATTACATGTAAATTAAACCTCAGTGAAACTGGAGAAAACAGATTTAATAATATTTCTACTTTCACCTATGAAAAATAACATTGGTGGTTACCAGAGAGGATGGGAGCACAAAATGGATGGGGGGGTCAAGTATATGGTGACCGTATTAGTGATAAGCATCTGTAGTGTACACATAAACTGAATTATTATATACACATGAAACTTCGATGTTATAAACTCTTGTTACCTCAATAATAATAAAAAAAAAACAGGAATCCTTTTGAAAGGTTTGGAGCAGAGATTGGGACATGCTATGACCACCTTTTGGGGGCGGGGAGCAGGTTGGGGAGGGATGAGGGGGAGCGGGCCACTTCTATTGGTCTTTCATTTATCTATTTTCATCCATCTTTGTTCTTTGGCCCATGTGGGCCTCCCATTGCAGTGGCCTCCACTGTGGCAGAGCACCGGCTCTGGGCGCATGTGCTCCAGAGCTCCAGCTCAGCAATTGGACACATCGGTCCAGCCGCTCTGCGGCATGTGGGATCCTCCCAGTCCAGGGATCGAACCAGCGCCAAACGTTCTACTTAATGGCAAAACAGAGAAAGCACTTCTTTCAGGCCTGGCAAGAAGGCAAGGAGGCCTGCCACTGCTTCTACTCAACCTGGAACTAGCAGGACTAACAAGTGTAGCAGTAAGATTATGAGGAAAAAGGAAATGAAACCAGAGCGTGGTTGTTTACTGACGATGTAGGTTGTTGACACTATCAACATATAAAAAAAGAAATACCCAGAAAATTATTAAAATTAAAAATTTAATTTTAAAAGGGTCATTATCGCTCCATCTCTGGATTTAATTTACACTAATACAATCTATGTAACTTAAGCCTCTCCGATCTCAAAAACCCCACAAAGCTATTTATAATCTGGAATTCTTACTCTTTTTCTAATTTTAGAAACCACAGCACTATGGCTCTACCAGGTTAGGCCAAAATCAAGTATAAGATGTACCTCTAGGCTTTAAAAGATTTACATACAACTAAATAAAATGTAACATGTTCAAAAGCATGCTTTCCCAGATTTATGTATAAAGTGTCTTGTAGTCTAATAGTTCTATCTGAAATTTCTCTCCTTCAGAAAAAGAATAATTACATGTAAATTAAACCTCAGTGAAACTGGAGAAAACATATTTAATAATATTTCTACTTTCACCTATGAAAAATAACATTGGTGGTTACCAGAGAGGATGGGAGCACAAAATGGATGGGGGGGTCAAGTATATGGTGACCGTATTAGTGATAAGCATCTGTAGTGTACACATAAACTGAATTATTATATACACATGAAACTTCGATGTTATAAACTCTTGTTACCTCAATAATAATAAAAAAAAAACAGGAATCCTTTTGAAAGGTTTGGAGCAGAGATTGGGACATGCTATGACCACCTTTTTGGGGGGGGGGCGGGGGGGGGCAGGTTGGGGAGGGATGAGGGGGAGCGGGCCACTTCTATTGGTCTTTCATTTATCTATTTTCATCCATCTTTGTTCTTTGGCCCATGTGGGCCTCCCATTGCAGTGGCCTCCACTGTGGCAGAGCACCGGCTCTGGGCGCATGTGCTCCAGAGCTCCAGCTCAGCAATTGGACACATCGGTCCAGCCGCTCTGCGGCATGTGGGATCTTCCCAGGCCAGGGATCGAACCGGCGCCCCTGGCACTGCAAGGCGGTGTCCTTACCCACTGAACCACCAGGGAAGCCCTATGACAACTTTTAAAATAATCTCGAGTATCAGCAAAGGGTAGAAACAGGATGACCACTTAGGAGGCTACTCTAGAGAAGAGATGATGGTGGTGTGAATAAGAATGGTAAGAGTGAAAATGATAAGGGCAGTTGGTATCTGGGTAGATACTCAAGAGGTAATATAGCAAAGGAAGTGGGATTGTTAAACCTGACATCTGATGTAGAAGTGTGGGTGGAAGATATAAAACTGGAATTCATCAGCACATATATGGCAATCATAAGGAGAAAGGAAAAGAAGAACTGATGGAAGAAAGGACCTTCACTTTGAATGGACAGAAAGAATGACAGGACAGAAAGAAGGCTGGAAAGAGAGAAGGACAAAGAAAAGAAGGGATGGAATGAGGTCTGGATATATAGAAGCACAGTATAAATATGTGTATTCCTAGAAGGAAATATGGAAAGAATGACTGATGGAAGAAAGGAAGGAATAGAGAACAGATAAATGGGATAAAGATGTAAGGACACATGAGAGAAGAAAGGACACATGATAGGAAGAAGCAAGAGTATATGGGACAGAGAAGTAAAGACTCAAGGGACAAGGAAGCAAGAATGAACAAAGGACAGAGTAGGGGGTGAGATGGTAAAAGGGTCAAAAAAAAAAAAAGAGAGAGAGAGAGAGAAAGAAGATAACATAGAAATCAAACTGAAATTTGAGAATCCTAAGTTTTAAGCAATTCTCAATAATGAAAGGGGTCAATTTTACTTAATTACTAATAAGTGAGTCATGAACCACAGACCTCAAAGACATCCCATTAATTGCACAGTTGAAAATAAGAAATGTCTCACCTTTACAGATGCTATATAAAATTCCACCAATATTTCCACTAATATTTTTTCTGTTCCAGTGTCCAGTCTAGAATTCTCTATTGCATGTCTCCTTATTTTCTTCTGGCTGATAACAATATCTTAGTCTTTCCTTGGCTTTCAAGACTTTAAGACTTAAAAGTACTAGTTAGGCATTTTGTAGCATATCCCTCAATTTGGACTTACGTGATGTTTTCCCATGACCGAGGTTTTACATTTTTGAAAAACACCACAAAAGTGATGTGGGTTTCTCACATGAGGGGAGACCTAGTATCTGTCAGTGTGTATTATTACTGGTGATATTACCCCTGGTCATGTGGCTAAGACAGTGTCTGCTGGGTACCTTTGGGTACTTGTTTCATCTTTTATAAACTTTTTTTCTTTTCTGGCATTTTTTTTCCTCTTCTTTATCATAGTCATATCACCATGAAAACCTCTGAAAAACCTGACTTATGTCTAGAGGAAAATTAGCACTATTAGAAGAGAATTTTCTGGTAGGAGTATCTGAAAACCAATACATGTAATGTTGTTTTTTGCTTCTGTACATGTTTAACAGGTTTTATTTAGTTCTATTTTAATCCTCTAAAGCCTAGAAGTACATTTTGAATATAATTTTTGGCCTAACCTCATAGTATTATATGCAGTGGTTTCTAAAAATACATATGGAATAATAAAAGTCTTAGATTTCAAGTACCTTTGTGATTCGGGGATTAGGGAGATATATTACATAACCAGAGTTAAGTTCAAAAGTTAAAATATATTTCAGGAAAGACTGATTTAAACTGCTGTCACAGAGGCCTGTGGTAGATATTCAAGATTTTGGTCAGTCATATCTTTGTAAAGTTTTAGAGACCTTTCTCAGCATAACTGCCATCCTTGTACATATCATTTAACAACAGGGACTTCAATAAAACAATGTATTAATAAAGTAATAAATGTGCAAACCTTATTTCCTCATTGAACCTGAAGACTCCAAGGACTAGAATTTTGGATTTATTTTTTTGTGCCCTATGTAGATATCCAGATGTTGACTGCATGAATGGAAGAACGTACCTCAGACTACGACTTCATATTTATTACTAATAGTAATTAGCTCTCTAATAGCTCTCTAGAGGACAGGGTATGTTTCCATTTCTTTGAATCATCTTCAGTTTCCTTCACCATTGTTTTACAGTTCTTGGTGTATAAATCTTTCACCTCCTTGGTTAAATTTATTCCTGGGTATTTTATTTTTTGATGTGATTTTACAGTTTTTACACTCCTTTTCTGATATTCCATTGCCAGTGTAAAAAGATATACAATGGATTTCTGTATATTAATATTATATATTGTTATCTTGATGAATTCATTTATTAGTCCTAGTAGTTTCTGTGTGGAAACTTTATGGTTTTCCATATAGTGTATACTGTCATCTGCAAATGCTGACAGTTTTGTCTCTTCCCTTCTAATCTGGGCATCTTTTATATCTTTTTTATTTTTTTATTGTGGCTAGGATTTCCAATACTATGTGGAATAAAAGTGTGAAGGTGAGCATCCTCATCTTATTTCTGAAGTTAGTGGGGATTCTTTCAGTTTTCCACCACTGAGAATTATGTTAGCTGTGGATCGGTCACAAATGGCTTCTGTTATGTTAACATGGGTTACTTCTATACCCACTCTGGTGAGATTTATCATAAACAGACACTGAACTTGGTCAAAAGCTATTTTTGCACCTGTTAAGATAATCATGTGGCTTTTCTATTTCCTTTGTTAATGTTGTGTGTCACATTGATAGATTTGGGTATACTGAACCATTCTCATGTCTCTGGAATGGACCCAACTTGATCATGTATGTATTATTGGATTCAGTTTGCTAATATTTTGTTGAGAGTTTTCCCATCTATATTCATCAAAGACATTGTCCGCAATTTATTTATTTTCTTTCTTTCTTTTCTTTCTGCCTTTCATTCTGTCTTTGTCTGTCTATCTGTCTTTCTGCCTGTCTTTCTTTCTTTATGTAGTGTTTTTATCTGGTTTTGGTATCAGGGTGATGGTGGCTTCATAAAATAAACTTGGTAAGTCTTCCCTTCTCTTCATTTTTTTTGTAATAATTTGAGCAGGATAGGTATAAGCGGCCCTCTGTCTGGTAGAATTCTCTAATGAAGCTGTCTGGACCTGGACTTTTACTTGGAAGGACTTTTTAAAACTGCAGATTCTATGTCACTTCTAGTGATTGTTCAACTCATCTATTTCTTCTTGACTCAGTTTTGGTAGGCTGTATGTTTCTAGAAACCTCTCCACTTCATCTAGGTTTCCCAATTTATCTGCATGTACCTTTCATAGCACTCTCATGATGTTTTTTGTTTCTGTGGTATCTATTGTTATTTCTTCTTTTCATTTCTTATTTTGTTTATTTGAGCCTCTTTTTGGTGAGCATAGGTAGAGGTTTGTCAATTTCGTTATACTTTTTAAAAAGAGCTCTTGATTTTATTTTTATTTTCTACTTTTTATGTCTATTTTATTTGCTTCTTCTCTGATCTTTATTATTTCCTTCCTTCCGCTGACTTTGGGTTTTACTTATTTACTTAGGTGGTAGGTTAGGTTGCTTAGTTGATGTTTTTCTTGAGGAAGGCCTGTATTGATAGAAACTTCCTTCTTAAAATAGCTTTTGCTATATCCCATATATTTTTATAAGGTTGTGTTTTCATTTTCATTTGTCTTAATGTATTTTCTGATTTCTTCTTTGATCACATCATTGATCCATTACTTTTTAGTAGCATGCTATTTAGTCTCCATGTGTTTATTCATTCTTTTTCCTATTTTTCTTCCCTGCGGTTGCTTTCAAATTTCATAAAATTGTGGTCAGAAAAGATCAGGCCAGGCTTGTTTTGTAACCTAGTGTGTTGTCTATACTAGAGAACATAACCACAGAAGTGTACTTAATGAACTAACTGTGTTAACTACATTATCTTACTTAGGTAAAAATTCCTGTTTAGGCCTTTATTAACTTTTACTATTTTTAGGGTTCACTGGCGGAGTGGTCTACACCATTTTTACAATTTTTTAATATTAATAACCAGTGATACAATGAAGAAAAGTATATCTGAAGCATTTTCATTCATTCATTCTTTAAATAAACATTTAGACATTTTCCTAAGATACAAAAACAAATACAGAACTCTCATCCTCAAGGCTGCCCAAGTTTAATGAAAATAAGTTATAAAAAACTGCTATACTTCTTATTAAATGGTATTACAGTTTATGGTACTAAGAAAATGAAGAGGAGTTAAATCTGTCAAGGGAAGATCATAAAGTTTCACAAAGACTGTTTGTTACGGGTCTTTTACTATCGTAGCATTTCACTTTATGACAGTAGCGTAAGATGATCTCTTAACACAAGTATTGCGTATCTTTTGGAATTGAATTACACTAGTACAGGTATATGTAATTTATGCTGTACTCATTTCAAAAATAAATTGAAGTATTTGTAATCTAGGTCTCCTACTAATCCTTGTCTATTTTTAGAAAGCACTGCATTGTAACCTCAAAAGGACAGGCAAAAGATCTCAAGTAGGAGATCTATTTTGGGGCTCTAGAGGACTTAGATAGAATTAATTAAAATCTGTTAAACATTTGTAAAAGGCCAACTGTCTTAGAGGACTATAAAAAAATGGGTTTTGTAGTTGAATAGCCTAAAAGAAATTTCTTTTCTGAAAATACTTGTTCAAAAATTCTGAAAATTATACTAATTTTTCTGATCCATGACCTAAGTTAAACAAAAGTAGTTCAAGTTGGCCAGAGGCTTTTTCCAATAGTATTCAAGTAAGTACATCAAAAACACCAACTATAATAAAAGAGAAGAAATTTGGAAGGTCATAGAAGGTGAACCACAGTATTCTACTGCAATATGATTTGTGACTTTCCCAAAATGACAGTACCTACTCACAATATTGACAGTGCCTTGAACAATGCTATGTAACCACTTATTCATTCAATAAGCATTTATTAAGAACCTAGTAGGCACTAAGGACTATACTAGATATTAGGGACATAGCTCTGATACTTTTTTAGAAAGACATTCTTATTACTGTATAGCTTACCTTCTAGGAGGGAAGAGATGGTGACAGAATTACAAAAAAGAAATGAGTCAAATGGTAATAAGTGAATAACACAAGCTTCAAGTGAGAATGAAATAATGGAATATGCTATTTTATATCTAAGTGTCAGGTAAATCCTCAGTGATTTTTTCCAGAGACCTGAAGGAAAGTGAGAGAACAAGCCACGCTGGTAGAAAAACATTCTCCACAGAGGGAATAGCAAATGTATAGGCCAGATTGGGAATATGCATAATACTGTCAAAACAATACTCAAGGGCTTCCCCTGGTGGTCCAGTGGATAAGGACACCGCCTTGCAGTGCAAGGGGCGCCGGTTCGAGCCCTGGCCTGGGAAGATCCCACGTGCCGCGGAGCGGCTGGACTGATGTGTCCAATTACCGAGCCAGAGCTCTGGAGCGCATGCGCCCAGAGCCGGCGCTCTGCAACAGACACCACCGCGATGGGAGGCCCACAGGAGCCAAAGAACAAAGACGGATGAAAACGGAGAAATGAAAGACCAATAGAAGTGGCCCGCCTGCTCCCCTCCCTCCCCAACCCGACCCCCGCCCAAAATAAATAAATAAATAAATCTTTAAAAAAAAAAAAAAAAAACAATACTCAAGAGATCAGTATGGCTGCAGCACAGAGAGTGAAAGGCAGAGTGGTAAGAAATTAGGTTAGAAAATTATTATGTTCCATTCATACAGTATCTTATAAACTATTGTAAGGATGTTGCCTTTTACTCTTGAGATGCAAGTCACTAAAAGATTGACCTTTTGGCTACAAGGAATCATAACAGGTTGAATGGGAGGAAAGGCAGAGTCACGGAATTCTAAAAGGGAACGATTTCAATATTCTAGCTTGGGCCATGGTAGTTAACATGGAGGTATGATACATAGTCTGAGTTTTGATGTGTTTTGAAAGCAGACCCAATATAATTTAATTATGTTTAAAGTAAAAACAGCATAAATAAAAGCACGCAAAAAAAAGGGGGGGTGGACAAAAGTTTAAGGAGTAAGAAATGGCACATTTGAAAATGGAATAAAGAAAGCTTCTATTTAAAAATAATTGAAATAAAACATAACAATGCAGTTAAAAAGAGAACTTATGAGGACTTCCCTGGTGGTCCAGTGGGTAAGGACACCGCTTTGCAGTGCAAGGGGTGCCGATTCGATCCCTGGTCTGAGAGGATCCCATGTGCCATGGAGCAGCTGGACCGATGTGTCCAATTACCGACCCAAGCTCTGGAGCACATCTGGTACTCTGCAACAAGAGAGGCCACTGCGATGGCAGGCCCACACAGGCCAAAGAACAAAGATGGATGAAAATAGATAAATGAAAGACCAACAGAAGCAGCCAAAAAAAAAAAAAAAAGAGAGAAAGAACTTATGAAATGGAAAGCTGACATTACAACATTTTAGGAAATGAAATGATGAGAAACAAAGATGAAAAATATGGATAAGACCTTAAAAATGCAGTGAGAACACCTAATATATGTACAAACAGAATTTGAAAGGAGAAAGGAGGATGATATAAGGGCAATATTTGAGAAGGAAACAGTTGAAAAATTTTCAGAACTGATGAAAGATGCCAACTTTCAGATTCAAGAAACCTTACAAATCTTACTAAGAAGAATAAATGTAAAGAAACTTACACCTATACTCATCACTGAAAAACTGAAGAATATATAAGAGAAATAGAAGATACAAAACCAGACTAAAAGGAACAACATATGACCCTCAAAAAAGCAACAGAGCAAATGGCAGCTGACTATAACCATTCTCTACGGTACGCTGAGAAATACACCGTCAGTCTAGAATCCTGTACCCAGTGTAAGGGCAGAAATACAACATTCAGACAAACAAAACTTGAGAGTCCCCCTCTAGCACTGTAGACAATTTTAAAAGATGTATCTAAGATAAAAGAAAAGTGATTCCAAGTGAATTATTTAAGATGCTAGGAAGAAAAAAGAACACAGAATGTAATTAATATGTAGATAAACACTGGCTTTATAAAACGATATAAACAATGTACTTTGGCTTTTTTGAAAGCAAATAAACACACAAAAAACCAGCCAGAATTAAAATATATAAGTCAGGAGGAGACTAAACCAGAGTTTTAAGGTATGATCCAATATTCAAAGTCATTGATTAACTTTAGATTCTGATTAGTATGGTAGTAGTAATTTCTATGGTAAACACAAAAAGAATAATTAAAATAATGTTTAATTCCCAAGCTTGCACAAAGATATGGATACAATTTTAAATAATTAATTAAATTTAAAAGAGGGAAGATAAAGAAATAAAATACGCAGAACAAAAAGTAAACATAAAATAAGATGTTAGCCATAAATCCAAACACACGGGCAATTATGTGTGTTAGCAGCTCAGTCATTTCCGATTCTTCATAACCCCATAGACTGTAGCCCACCAGCCTCCTCTGTCCATGGGATTCTCCAGGCAGGCATACTGGAATGGGTTGCCATTTCCTTCTCCAGAGGATCTTCCTAATCCAGGGACCAAACACAGGTCTCCCACATTGCAGGCAGATTCTTGACTATTTCAGCCACCGAGGAAGCCGTAGGTAATTATAACAAAAGTTAAGTAGGCTTCAATTAAAAAATACGAACTGTCAGACCAATTAACCAAAAAAATCAAATAATATGTTCCTTGTAAGAAGTCTCTAAAACAAAGTTTCCAGGAGGGGTGGGATGGGGGGATGGGATATACATATGATTAATCTGGGATTATACATATCTGTAAATTAAACAAAACTCTGCAAAAGCAAAACTTTTTTAAAAAATAGGAAAAAAAAGACTGAAAGAAAATACTGAAAGTTCACCATAAAAAATATGCTGTGGCCATATCAACTACAAACATAATTAATCTCAAGAAAAAATATGAAGCACCACTCAATTTGCCAGGGAAATAAATAAATTTAAATATATACATATATATATATATTTTATACATATGCCCATCCCACTTCACAATAATAAAAGCTAAAAGAATCCATTAATCAGGAGGACATATATTACAATAATCTTAAAATGTATAAGCAAAAAGTGACAGAACTTCAGAGAGATTCACGACTAAACTGGAGGAGATTTTAACACTCTTCTGATAATAACTTAGATAAACAAGCAAACCAAAAAATGATTACAGAAAATTTGGAAAACACATTAATAACTTTGACCTAATAAGAAAAAAAATACTCCACTATTGCTGGAAGAGTAGTATTAACATGGAACTTAAACAAAAATTTAAAAATTGACTCGTACCTTTAAAAAGTTTAAATAAATTTCATGGCATTAAATAATGCCTAGCCTATTCTTTGACTTTGATATATTTAAGTTCAAACTTAATACTAAAACGATAATGTTTGAAATATAATAAATAGCATAAATAAATACTATAGATTAACACTAACGTATATTTAACATCTAAATGCCTATATTAGGGGAAAAAAGGCTAAACTATATCAGCCTAAGTATGCATCTCAAGAAGTTACAATAAGAAAAAAGATACCAGGGGCTTCCCTGGTGGTCCAGTGGGTAAAGATTCTGCCTGCAGTACAAGGCGCACCAATTTGATCCCTGGCCGGGGAAGATCCCACATGCTGCAGAGTGACTGGACTGGTGTGTCAAATTAGGAGCCAGCACTCTGGAGCGCACACACCCAGAGCTGGTGCTCTGCAGCGAGAAAGTTAAGTAGGCTTCAATTAAAAAATACGAACTGTCAGACCAATTAACCAAAAAAATCAAATAATATGTTCCTTGTAAGAAGTCTCTAAAACAAAGTTTCCAGGAGGGGTGGGATGGGGGGATGGGATATACATATGATTAATCTGGGATTATACATATCTGTAAATTAAACAAAACTCTGCAAAAGCAAAACTTTTTTAAAAAATAGGAAAAAAAAGACTGAAAGAAAATACTGAAAGTTCACCATAAAAAATATGCTGTGGCCATATCAACTACAAACATAATTAATCTCAAGAAAAAATATGAAGCACCACTCAATTTGCCAGGGAAATAAATAAATTTAAATATATACATATATATATATATTTTATACATATGCCCATCCCACTTCACAATAATAAAAGCTAAAAGAATCCATTAATCAGGAGGACATATATTACAATAATCTTAAAATGTATAAGCAAAAAGTGACAGAACTTCAGAGAGATTCACGACTAAACTGGAGGAGATTTTAACACTCTTCTGATAATAACTTAGATAAACAAGCAAACCAAAAAATGATTACAGAAAATTTGGAAAACACATTAATAACTTTGACCTAATAAGAAAAAAAATACTCCACTATTGCTGGAAGAGTAGTATTAACATGGAACTTAAACAAAAATTTAAAAATAGACTCGTCCCTTTTAAAAAAGTTTAAATAAATTTCATGGCATTAAATAATGCCTAGCCTATTCTTTGACTTTGATATATTTAAGTTCAAACTTAATACTAAAACGATAATGTTTGAAATATAATAAATAGCATAAATAAATACTATAGATTAACACTAACGTATATTTAACATCTAAATGCCTATATTAGGGGAAAAAAGGCTAAACTATATCAGCCTAAGTATGCATCTCAAGAAGTTACAATAAGAAAAAAGATACCAGGGGCTTCCCTGGTGGTCCAGTGGGTAAAGATTCTGCCTGCAGTACAAGGCGCACCAATTTGATCCCTGGCCGGGGAAGATCCCACATGCTGCAGAGTGACTGGACTGGTGTGTCAAATTAGGAGCCAGCACTCTGGAGCGCACACACCCAGAGCTGGTGCTCTGCAGCGAGAGAAGCCACTGCAATGGGAGGCCCACACAAGTCAAAGAATGAAGATGGATGGAAAAAAAAAAAAAAAAAACCAATAAAAGAGGCCAAAAATTAAAAAAAAGATATCAGAAGGGAGAAATAAAATTCACAGGTGCTACTCATGAAATTTGACAACACATCTACAACAGAGAAAGATGATAAGTAAGGGTAAACGTTGGTTACAATAAAAAGAGAGAATATATATATATAAGCAATGTCAAGAATGAAAAGGGTGAAATAACAATGCTACATACATTTGAGCCACACACAAAAATAAGTGGGCTTTAATTTCAATTAATGACCTAATTTAGATCAACATTCCCACTAAAAACAAACAAAAATACTGGTTAACATATAAAAACACATCTTCTTAAAGCAGCTAAGATCTGACAAGACAATAAGGAATTAGTAAACTAAAAGCTAAGTACAACACATAATCAGCTTTTGCCGTAAGAGCATTTGCGAACCTTAAGCATCTGAAGCATGGTTTTAATCATCCCATGACACAAGGGAATAAAAGACTAGGCCTAGGATCTGTCCAAAACAGAAGGTCTTAAAAGAAGATGCCCCAGAACAGTTCCCAGGATGCCAAAATCCTATACAAACCCTTAGGAAATGAGTAAACCACCTATAAAGTCCTCCTTCATACCACACACAGTGAAGCTGCCCTGGCGTTCAACAGAAAAGGAAGAAACTCAACAAAAAGAAATGAACTGCTAAGATGTAAGCACTGACCACACCTGGGGCAAATAAGCAGCCCAGATTCAAGTCATCAGGATGGTCCAAGAAACTTAACACCGGAACATGAAAGTGGCCCTCAAGTGGCGGGGACTCCAATGCCACCAAGAAGTAAGTTCAAATTCTCTCTGGAGAAAGGCAGCATCAGGAATTCCCCACCAATAATCTTCAAAGGTAATGAGAAAAGTCCTCAAAGCAGCTACAGCACAGGGACAGATGACAGATTACCTTCAAGGGAGCAACCGTTCTCAACAGCAACAGTGAAAACTAGAAGACAGTAGTAGATTTTCAATAAGCTGGGAAAATGAAAAACAACTCAAAACACAGCAGTCTAAAATTCTATATCCATGAAAATATCTTTCAAGAATTGAGACAAACACACAGACATACTGTGATAAGAGATAAAAATATCTGTCTCTAAAAGACCTCACACTACAGGAAACTATAAATGATACATTTCAGACATAAATAAAGTGATTTCAGATGACTGTCTAGTATGCAAGAAAAAATGAAGAAAAAAAGAAAATAGTAACTGTATGGGTAAATCAAAATCAATTCTGACTTTACAAAATAATTATGTAATAATGTCTAATGGGATTTTTTTTAAAGCACAGAATTAAAACACAGAGCAAATGTTTCTATATGGAAGAGGGTGAATGAGATTTCAGGGGTAAATGAGATTTCAGACTCCTTGTACTAGGCAGAAGAAAGGCAAAAGGTATGAATCCACTTTAGGCTTTGAAAAATTAAATGTATTTTCTTATCCTTTTTACTTTAAAAGTAACAGAATATACCATATATATGGTATTTTATTAAATTCAACCACATACATGAAAATATTCCTAGAAGCCTAAAAGTAAGTTTTCTTAATTGGTTTACCTTGATAAAAAGCTACTAAAAAATTCTAAGCAAAAAAGCATACTCAATGGAGAAATACTAAAAGATTCCCTTTAGGAAGTGGAGTAAGACAAGAAAAGCTACTATTCTCTGATCACTTCTATTCAATACTTCTTAGAGATCCTAGCTAGTGCAGTCATACAAACACGAATCAGCTAAACAAATACCATTAGTCAGATGATATGATGTATACTTAGGAAATATGAGAAACTTTGTAAGTAAGAATTAAACATTAATGGATATAAATTATCTCTATTCTCCTAACAAATAAATTATTACTTGTTAAAGATACTATGTCCAATAGCATTAGAAAACACGAAGAATCCAGGAATAAAAGAGCAAAAGCTTTTTTTTTTTTTAAGAGCAAAAGCTTTTAATGGAGAAAAATCTCTTTCAGTAAAATTTAAGCATAACCAAAATAAATAAAGAAATATACTATAGAGGAATTGGAAAATGCAATGGGGCAAAGATATCAATGTCTCCTAATTCATATATACATTTAATACAATTCAATTCCAGTAAAAATCCAGCAGATGTTTGTGGGAATTGTGAAGGGGATAATTGAAGAAGGGCCAACAAGGAATATGTTCTGCTTTTCTCTAAAGAGCCTTAGCATTTTTTGACACTTAAAACTATAAGAATATTTAATTTTGAGAAAGATACACACAAAAAAGAAAAATATGAATGAACATGTGCCAAAATTTAAGCAACTACTGCTTTTGGATGGATTCAGAGGGTCTCACCTTGACTCTTAAAAAAATAATTTCACGGGCTTCCCCTGGTGGTCCAGTGGGTAAGGACACTGCCTTGCAGTGCAAGGGGCGCCGGTTCGATCCTTGGCCTGGGAAGATCCCACGTACCATGGAGCGGCTGGGCCAATGTGTCCAATTGCCGAGCCGGAGCTCTGGGGTGCATGTGCCCAGAGCCGGCACCCGGCACTCTGCAACGACGGACGCCACCGCGGTGGGAGGCCCACAGGAGCCAGGGAGCAAAGACGGATGAAAATGGAGAAATGGAGGACCAGTGGAGGTGGCCCACCCGCTCCCCTCCCTCCCCAACCCAACCCCCGCCCAAAAATAAAATAAATAAATCTTAAAAAAAAATAATTTCCCATTCTTTCCAAACTTTCTTCAATGAATTCCATTCTTTATTATCGCCCATACTGCTTCTTTTTGCCTGGGAAGAAATAAATATCCCTGGGGAAAAAGGTAAGTAAGTAATTCTGTTTAAAGAATCAAACAATCATGGCAAACTTTAAATGTTGAAAACATAGTTCTAGGGCCCCAAACTGAGGAAGATTCACAATTCAAAACCTGAGAGTATGCCCTCACGAGAAAAGGTATTTCCTAATCTAGATGGAAAGGATCCTAGTACAGAACTTTAACACACGTTAACACACAGAAGAGCTCAGCTCTAAAGCAAAAGGTTTATTCTAATGGAGTTGTCCTTCAAAGCAAAACACATACACAAATTTGCAATGTTTCAGCTCCAAGTACAGTTTCCAGGGGGAAAAAATGAGAAGGTCTCAAATAGACAGGGAAGGAGTTAGAGAGAACATGCACATACTTCAACAAAATAGAATGTTTTAAAAGAGTTCTCAGAGTCTACATGCTGAAACTACAAAAAAAAAAAAAAAAAACCTAAGTAAAAAAAAAGGAAAAACAGACTTAAATAGATGGAGAGATACACTATGTTTATGGACAGAAAGATTCAATATTGTTAAGATATCAATTTTTTCCAAATTAAACTACAGACTCAGTTCACTTTCAATATAAATTCCAGCACTTTTTTGTAAATATTGATCAATTAACTGTAAAATTTATATGGAAAATCAAAGGAAAAGGAATACACAAAAAAGTTTTTTGAAAAAGAACAAATTTGGAGAATTCACACTAAGTGATTTCAAGATAGTATGGGTTTTTGTGAAAGGACAGATACGTACATCAACAGAACAGAAGAGAGACTAAAAATAAATTCATTTATATATGAATATACATACACACACTGATTTTTGACAAAGATGTAAAAGCAATTCAATGGAGAAATGACAGTCTTATTTTAAAAATTTTAAATTGTTCTTTGAAAGGCACTGTTAAGAAAATGAAGAGATAAACTGATGGGGAGAAAATGTTTGCAAGTTATTTATCATAAATCTGATAACTTGGACCCAGAATATGTAGAACTGTTTAAACTCAACACTAAAAAATAACCCAATTAAAAAAAATAGAACATATGCTTCACCAAGGATGAGATGGATATGAGAAATATGTACGTAAAAATGCAAACTGAAACCACAATGAGATGCCACTACATCTTATTAAAATGGGGCAGAGGATCTGATAATACCAAATGCTGACAAGGATAGGAACAACCTGAACTCTCATGCATTGCTAGTGGAAATGCAAAATGGTAGAATTTGTATTTGTAAATGGTATAAAAACAATTTGGCAGTTTTTAATACGGTAAAATATATACTTATCATAAGACCCAGCAATCTCATCCCCAGATATATGCTCAAGCAAAATGAAAACCATGTTCACACAAAAAACTTGTGTGTGAATGTTTACAGTGGTTATTTGGCAGTTCCCAAGACAAACCCCAGGATCAGTGATCTACGAGAAGAACACACAGGACTCAGCATACAGTTAGTTACACTTACGATTACGATTTAATTCAGGGAAAGGAAGCAAAGCAAAAAGGAAAAAGGCACATGAGGTAAAATTGGAAACCTGATGAAAGCTTGCTTCCAAGAGTCCTCTCCCAGCAGGAATGCATGCACCTAATCCTTCTAGCAATGGATTATGAGAGTTTATATGAAGGTTCCTTTTTACGTTCAATATTGTTAAGATATCAATTTTTTCCAAATTAAACTACAGACTCAGTTCACTTTCAATATAAATTCCAGCACTTTTTTGTAAATATTGATCAATTAACTGTAAAATTTATATGGAAAATCAAAGGAAAAGGAATACACAAAAAAGTTTTTTGAAAAAGAACAAATTTGGAGAATTCACACTAAGTGATTTCAAGATAGTATGGGTTTTTGTGAAAGGACAGATACGTACATCAACAGAACAGAAGAGAGACTAAAAATAAATTCATTTATATATGAATATACATACACACACTGATTTTTGACAAAGATGTAAAAGCAATTCAATGGAGAAATGACAGTCTTATTTTAAAAATTTTAAATTGTTCTTTGAAAGGCACTGTTAAGAAAATGAAGAGATAAACTGATGGGGAGAAAATGTTTGCAAGTTATTTATCATAAATCTGATAACTTGGACCCAGAATATGTAGAACTGTTTAAACTCAACACTAAAAAATAACCCAATTAAAAAAAATAGAACATATGCTTCACCAAGGATGAGATGGATATGAGAAATATGTACGTAAAAATGCAAACTGAAACCACAATGAGATGCCACTACATCTTATTAAAATGGGGCAGAGGATCTGATAATACCAAATGCTGACAAGGATAGGAACAACCTGAACTCTCATGCATTGCTAGTGGAAATGCAAAATGGTAGAATTTGTATTTGTAAATGGTATAAAAACAATTTGGCAGTTTTTAATACGGTAAAATATATACTTATCATAAGACCCAGCAATCTCATCCCCAGATATATGCTCAAGCAAAATGAAAACCATGTTCACACAAAAAACTTGTGTGTGAATGTTTACAGTGGTTATTTGGCAGTTCCCAAGACAAACCCCAGGATCAGTGATCTACGAGAAGAACACACAGGACTCAGCATACAGTTAGTTACACTTACGATTACGATTTAATTCAGGGAAAGGAAGCAAAGCAAAAAGGAAAAAGGCACATGAGGTAAAATTGGAAACCTGATGAAAGCTTGCTTCCAAGAGTCCTCTCCCAGCAGGAATGCATGCACCTAATCCTTCTAGCAATGGATTATGAGAGTTTATATGAAGTCCTATTTACCGGTGAAACTTCCCTGACACAGGAGTACAAGGTTTTATTGTGGCTGATCATACAGTCACCCCAGCTTACACAATATATCAAAATTCCTGAAAGGAAAGAAGGTGTCTAGCATACAATTTAGGCACATAAACCACCCTCATCGGTTAGAGAATGGTGGGAAGACTCTCAAAATCTGATTTCTAGACAATAGCCGAGAGTCAATCTTGCAAACAGGCTTCCTAGGGACAGCAACCTTAGCCCTATTATGTTAACTCTTTTCTACATAGTGGCTTCATTTATAATTGCCAAAAATTGGAAACAATCCAATATTCATTGAACTGGGGAATGGATAAACAAACTGTAGTATGTTTATACATTGACTCAGTGATGCCATCCAACCATTTCATCCTCTGTCCTCCCCTTCTCCTTTTGTCTTCTGTTTTTCCCAATATCAGGCTCTTTCCAATGAGTTGTCTCTTTGCATCAGGTGGCCAAAGTACCGGAGCTTCAGCTGCAACATTTTTCCTTCCAATCAATATTCAGGATTGATTTCCTTTAGGATTGACTGGTTTGATCTCCTTGCAGTCCAAGGGACTCTCAAGAGCCCTCTCAATATCACAATTCAAAGGCATCAATTCTTTAGCACTCAGCCTTTATGGTCCAAATCTCACATCCATACATGGTTAATGTAAAAATCATAAAGTATAGCCAAGCTCTAATATGTAAGAAAGCTATCTGTAATTTTGTGAGGTACAATACACATCACTAACTTTAACCATTTTAGAGTCTATGATTTAGTGACATTTTGTTCAATTCATAATGTTACATGATAATTATCTTTTTTTTCTGGTTCCAAACCATTTTCATCACCCCAAATGGAACATTGTACCCATTAAGCAATCACTCACCGTTTTCCTTCCCTGATCCCTGGTTACCACTCATTTACTTTGTCTCTGTGGATTTACCTATTCTGAATACTGCATACAAATGAAGTCATTTAACGTATTATCTTTTGTGTCTGACTTCTTTCACTTAGCAAGTGTTTTAAACATTTACCCGTGTTGTAGTATCTCATTGCTTTTTATCATGAGTAACATTAAATTGTATGAATATACTATATTTTGTTTATCCATTCATTGGTTGAGAGACATTTTGGTGATTGTGCACTGAGCTGCTATGGACATTGATATAAAAATTTTTGTTTCAATACATGTTTTCAATATTTCTGGAAGTCTCAGAGTGAAACTGCCGGGTCGCATGGTATGACCCATAACATAGCCACAAGCAATTCTGTTTACAACCTTCTGTGGAACTATCAAACAGGTATCCATAGTGGTGACACCGCTTTACACTTTCAACCAATAATATATGATGGTTTGAATTTTTCCACATGTGCACCCATACTTATTTTTCTTTAAAACAATTTTTATAACTATCCTAGTGAGTGTAAAGTAGTATTACACACTGGTTCTACTTTACACTTCTCTAGTGACTAACAGTGTTAGATGCTCAGTCGTGTTGGACTCTTTGAAACCTCATGGATTGTCGCCTGCCAGGTTCCTCTGTTCATGGAATTCTCCAGGCAAGAACACTGGCGTAAGTTGTCATTCTCTTCTCCAGGGGATCTTCCCGATCCAGGGACTGAACCTAGATCTCCTGCACTGTAGGCAGATTATTTACCCTCTGAGCCACCAGAGATCAAATTGTCAACATCTGTTGGATCACAGAAAAAGAGCATTTCAGGAAAACATCTACTTCTGCTTCACTGACTACTCTAAAGACTTCGTGTGTATCATACCAAACTGTGGAAAACCTTAAAGAGATGAGAATTTCAGAGCACCTTACCTGCCTCCCGAGAAATCTGTATGCAGGTCAAGAAGCAACAGTTACAATTGGACACGGAACAACAAACTGGTTTCAAATTGGGAAAGGAGTATGATAAGGCTGTATACTGTCACCCTGCCTATTTAACTTATGTGCACAGAACACCATGTGATATGCCAGCCTGAATGAATCACAAGCTGGGATTAAGACTGCCAGGAGAAATATTAGTAACCTCAGGTATGCATATAACAGCACCCTAACGGCTTTTGTTTTCATTCTGATATGCATGATTTTTTTACTTCTTTCACTTAGCAAGTGTTTTAAACATTTACCCGTGTTGTAGTATCTCATTGCTTTTTATCATGAGTAACATTAAATTGTATGAATATACTATATTTTGTTTATCCATTCATTGGTTGAGAGACATTTTGGTGATTGTGCACTGAGCTGCTATGGACATTGATATAAAAATTTTTGTTTCAATACATGTTTTCAATATTTCTGGAAGTCTCAGAGTGAAACTGCCGGGTCGCATGGTATGACCCATAACATAGCCACAAGCAATTCTGTTTACAACCTTCTGTGGAACTATCAAACAGGTATCCATAGTGGTGACACCGCTTTACACTTTCAACCAATAATATATGATGGTTTGAATTTTTCCACATGTGCACCCATACTTATTTTTCTTTAAAACAATTTTTATAACTATCCTAGTGAGTGTAAAGTAGTATTACACACTGGTTCTACTTTACACTTCTCTAGTGACTAACAGTGTTAGATGCTCAGTCGTGTTGGACTCTTTGAAACCTCATGGATTGTCGCCTGCCAGGTTCCTCTGTTCATGGAATTCTCCAGGCAAGAACACTGGCGTAAGTTGTCATTCTCTTCTCCAGGGGATCTTCCCGATCCAGGGACTGAACCTAGATCTCCTGCACTGTAGGCAGATTATTTACCCTCTGAGCCACCAGAGATCAAATTGTCAACATCTGTTGGATCACAGAAAAAGAGCATTTCAGGAAAACATCTACTTCTGCTTCACTGACTACTCTAAAGACTTCGTGTGTATCATACCAAACTGTGGAAAACCTTAAAGAGATGAGAATTTCAGAGCACCTTACCTGCCTCCCGAGAAATCTGTATGCAGGTCAAGAAGCAACAGTTACAATTGGACACGGAACAACAAACTGGTTTCAAATTGGGAAAGGAGTATGATAAGGCTGTATACTGTCACCCTGCCTATTTAACTTATGTGCACAGAACACCATGTGATATGCCAGCCTGAATGAATCACAAGCTGGGATTAAGACTGCCAGGAGAAATATTAGTAACCTCAGGTATGCATATAACAGCACCCTAACGGCAGAAAGTGAAGAGGAACTAAAGAGCTTCTTGATGAAGGTAAAAGAGAGTGAAAAATCTGGCTTAAAATTCAACATTCTGGCCACTGGATTTGCTCCGCCATGGCCCACGCTCTGTCTGTGGAGTGTACTTTCTCTGAATCTGAATAAATTCCTTTCTTACCTAAAAAAAAAAAAAAAAAAAAGATACAACATTCTCCTCTATGCAAGACAGTATGGAGATTTCTTAAAAAACTAAAAATAGAAGCACCATACAACCCAGCAATCCCACTATTAGGCTTATACCCTGATGAAGTCAAAACTGAAAGAAGCACCTGTATCCTAATGTTCATTGCAGCTCTCTATACAATAGCCAGAATATGGAAGCAACCTAGATGTCCATCGACGAATGAATGGATACAAAAGCTCTGGTACATATATACAATGGAATACTACACAGTTGTAAAAAGAAATGCAGAAGAATCAGCCCTAATGAGGTGGCTGGCTCTAGAACCTATCATAAAAAGTGAAATATGTCAAAAAGAGAAGGACAAGTACAATATACTAACACATATATATGGAATCTAGTAGGATGGTAATGATAACAGATGCAGTGAAGCGATGGAAAAACAGATATGGACAGTAGACATATGGACATTGTGGAGAATGAACAGTGGGTGGGAGGCGTAAAGGAAGTAGCATGAAAACCTGTTCTATCATATGTGAAGAAAATAACTATTGTCATTGCGCTGTGAGAAAAGGGGATCCGGCAGGGGTGCTGTGCGATGGTCTGGAGGGGTGGGATGACGGGATATACATATGACTAATCTGGGAACATGCATATCTGTAAACAACAAGACTCTGTAAAAGTTAAAAGTAAAATAAAAATGTAAAAAAAAAAATAAAGCAGCCACACACAAAAAAATTCAACATTCAAAAAACTAAGATCATGACATCCAGTTTTATCACTTTTGGCAAACAAATGGGGAAACTCCATAAGATAGTGAAGGACGGGGAAGCCTGGCCTGCTGCAGTCCATGGGGTCACAGTCAGACACAACTGAGCAACTGAACAACAGAGAAGCAGAAATGCTAATATCCTGGAAGTCAACTGGAGGTTTTAGAGCATAGGAATGATCTGATCTGATTAAGGTTTTTTAAAACTATTACTCTGGCTTCTACATGGAATAAACTGGGAAAGAAAGCATAAGACGAAAGTAGAGAAATTAGGAGGTGATTGCAGTAGTCCTGCAAGAAATATTGATGACTTGGATAGTATGATAGCAGTAGAAGTGTGAAATTTAAATGAATACGAGATTTGGAAGGAAAAGCCATAATAATTGCTGAAGGACTAGAGAGAGAGTTGTGAGTGGGAAAAAACTAATGAAGGAAAGATGGTTCCTAGGTTTTTGCAGAGCAATGAGGTGAAGGTTGCCATATGTGATATACAGAAACCACGGAAGGTGGGGGAGAGGAAGGTAAAATTAGGTTTAAGATGCTTATTTGAAATCTAAGTAAAAATACTGGATACCTAGGTCTGTAACTTAAGACAGAGGTCAGGGCAGGAAATGCATGAGGTATTCAAGCATGTGACTAGATTAAATCACCAAAGGAGTAAATGTGGATAAAGAGAGACAGAGAATTGAGACCCAGAATTTCACTCTACATCAAAAACTGTCAAAACAATGCACATTTATACTTGTCTTTTTCAAATAACTAATTGTCAGTCTCAATGATATTAGGTAAGAGAGCTTTTAAAAAATACCTCCCTCTTCATATTAGGACAATCTTAGCACTGAAGAAAGACAACCCTGGTAGGGTGGAGGAGGGATTCAGAGTAGAGGTGATGAAGGGGTGTATGTGGGAGGGGGGAGAAAGGGAGATATCCGTTTGAGGGAGAAGGAGCTCCAGAAAGTTTCAGAATATTTCTACATAAGTCCAATTTAACATCCTATATGCTAATTATTTGTCCTTGAGTGGTATGAAAGCTTCTTTATGGGCAAAAACTATAACCTTCACCTTCGTACCTTGAAAAGTACAGATAGCAGATAATAATCTCTTAATGAACATTTACTGAATGAATATGAAGGAATACCCAGAGTCAGTCTAACTGCTACTTAATAGGAAAGCAGGGATTAGTGTCTAGGTTTTAGGACAGTCAGATGTTCTAAACTCACTTAGTCTATCATTCAAAGGACTACACATTCGGGCCTCACCTTATCTATATAATTTCTCTTTGTCATCCTTTCTGGACTCTACTCCAGTCTGATGATCTACACAAAATTCACTTTTCCTCAGCCTTTCCAGAACCTGTGCATCCAGCTTATGTCTTACCTCTCCCATAAAAACTCTCTCCACTGGGCTTCCCTGGTGGTCCAGTGGGTAAGGACACCAACTTGCAGTGCAAGGGGTGCCGGTTCGATCCCTGGCCTGGGAAGATCCCATGTGCCACGAAGCGACTGGACAGATGTGTCCAACTAACCCAGCTGGAACTCTGGAGCACATGCGCCCAGAGCCAGCACTCTGCAGCAAGAGAGGCCACTGCGATGGGAGGCCCTGGGTCCAAAGAACAGATGGAAATGAAAGACCAATAGAAGTGGCCGAAAAAAAAAAAAACGGCAAACTTTCTCCACCAATCCCTCAAACCTCACCCTCCTCGCCTACACCAGCCACACACACACATGCATACTTTCTCTAGCACCCGATACAGACTCGATTCTGTCCATACAACTACACTGAAGCTGCTTTCTCACAGTTTACCAAAGGCCTTTGCAACAAAGTACAATTTTAAAAATGACAAAATCATGACTCTTGTGCAAATATGAAACAAATACATGGCAAAGATTTTATTTAACCCATTAATGAATAAAGGAACCAGTAAGATGTTAAAACTGGTTCAAATGAGAATCTGAGTTTCAGAGATTTACATTGCCCAGTCTATGAAATTCATTTGCATGGCATGAACAGGAGTAACAGCATTGGTATGGGGGCAGGAAACACGTGTTCTATTATTGGTTTTCTAGAACTTAAATTTTTCCCCTTTTTGTAGAGTTGTAAAACAGTCTAGTCAATCAAAAGGACAAAAATACATATCTCTAAATCAAAATAATATAATTCTTGGAGGATCCTCTATGTCCTAGTGGGTCTAATGCCCAGCATTCAGATACAAAGCAATTTCCTTTTCTGTCCATTTCCAAATCTGACAAATTTTTCGCGCATATTTGTCAAAACTTACTCTAACCTGCCCTCTTTAGCACAATGAAGGAGAAGTCTTGCCACCTTTGGTTTCCATGAAACATCATTCTCCTGACTCCTTCTCTAATTGGTTCTCTTCAGTCTCCTTCATAAGTTCCTATTCATCTTAAATTCTCTCAGGTATTGATGGATTTGACTCTATCCAATATCACTGGTCTTTCTTCACCTATTAACTGTATAGGAATTACTCCCATTACCACAACTCTAGTGTGTATAATCCCCAAACCTGAACTTCTATTTTTTCCATTTCCCATGCTAGTACCTTAACAGCACTTCAAATTCATCATGACCTAAACTCAATCTTTTCCTCACCTATATGCCCCTTGGGTGGAACTCTGAGCACATGCGCCCAGAGCCAGCACTCTGCAGCAAGAGAGGCCACTGCGATGGGAGGCCCTGGGTCCAAAGAACAGATGGAAATGAAAGACCAATAGAAGTGGCCGAAAAAAAAAAAAACGGCAAACTTTCTCCACCAATCCCTCAAACCTCACCCTCCTCGCCTACACCAGCCACACACACACATGCATACTTTCTCTAGCACCCGATACAGACTCGATTCTGTCCATACAACTACACTGAAGCTGCTTTCTCACAGTTTACCAAAGGCCTTTGCAACAAAGTACAATTTTAAAAATGACAAAATCATGACTCTTGTGCAAATATGAAACAAATACATGGCAAAGATTTTATTTAACCCATTAATGAATAAAGGAACCAGTAAGATGTTAAAACTGGTTCAAATGAGAATCTGAGTTTCAGAGATTTACATTGCCCAGTCTATGAAATTCATTTGCATGGCATGAACAGGAGTAACAGCATTGGTATGGGGGCAGGAAACACGTGTTCTATTATTGGTTTTCTAGAACTTAAATTTTTCCCCTTTTTGTAGAGTTGTAAAACAGTCTAGTCAATCAAAAGGAAAAAAATACATATCTCTAAATCAAAATAATATAATTCTTGGAGGATCCTCTATGTCCTAGTGGGTCTAATGCCCAGCATTCAGATACAAAGCAATTTCCTTTTCTGTCCATTTCCAAATCTGACAAATTTTTCGCGCATATTTGTCAAAACTTACTCTAACCTGCCCTCTTTAGCACAATGAAGGAGAAGTCTTGCCACCTTTGGTTTCCATGAAACATCATTCTCCTGACTCCTTCTCTAATTGGTTCTCTTCAGTCTCCTTCATAAGTTCCTATTCATCTTAAATTCTCTCAGGTATTGATGGATTTGACTCTATCCAATATCACTGGTCTTTCTTCACCTATTAACTGTATAGGAATTACTCCCATTACCACAACTCTAGTGTGTATAATCCCCAAACCTGAACTTCTATTTTTTCCATTTCCCATGCTAGTACCTTAACAGCACTTCAAATTCATCATGACCTAAACTCAATCTTTTCCTCACCTATTATGATCTATCCCTATGTTCTCTAACTTAATGTCTAATCGTCCAAGAGGCATAAAGTATGAGAATCTTATATTCTACTCTCCCTCACATTCCACTATGAAAACTGCCTTCTACAGTCACCTAATCTACAATTACTCTCTTGTACCCTTCCTCTTCCTCACAGCCTTTTCCCTAATTCAAGTCTCTATTACCTTTCACCTGAAGTGCTGCTAACACATCCAAAATGTTACAAGTGTCTCTTCCCTCTGTCATTCAGTACATGAAAAGTTAGAGTTCCCTAAATGAGGTCAAAGTTTTTCTGACTTGGTTCCACTTTCTGATCCGAGTTTCTATATAATAGGCCTCTGTTTTAGGGCATCCACCCACTTCCTATTCATTCTACTTCAGTTACTTCAGTCCAGTCAAGCTGAGGCATGCAACTCCAGCTCAGAGCATCAGGTTCACAATGACTGATTCAGAATCGATTCAAACAGAGCCACTAAGTTGCCACAGACTTCTGCTGCTACTTGCAGGGCAGAAGCAAATGTTTTTCACTATACATCTGCTATTGTCATTACTGCATTTTACCACCAGAGGACAGCCTGTCTGAAAAGCCAACGCAGAATAAGTGAAGTTTGAAGATGACAAGAGAATTGAGACCTTCTAAGTCCTAGCATCAGCGCACATCTGCAGTAAATTTCCCTTGGATTGCTCAATTACACTTGTCAATAAACCCTTTCCCCGCTTCAGCCCATCTGCGTAAGGCAACCGGCTAAAGCACTGAACCGAAAGAGAACTAAACACCACCTACTATCATTTTATGCACCATACAATTCAGTTACATCAACCTCCTCACCAGTATCAAAATACTGTGCCTTCACTTATGTTATTTCCTCAGTCTGGAATTTTCTTCCTCTGTCTGGAATTCCTTCCCTCTGTCTGGAATTCCTTCCTCTTTATTAAGATCCATTTCATACTTCATGGTAGTTCAAATGCCCCAGTGAAGCAAACCCTGGAGGCTGGGAAAAGAAGCAGAAGACCAGATTATACAGCACTTCAAATTCATCATGACCTAAACTAAATTTTTATTTGATCTATCCCTATGTTCTCTAACTTAATGTCTAATCGTCCAAGAGGCATAAAGTATGAGAATCTTATATTCTACTCTCCCTCACATTCCACTATGAAAACTGCCTTCTACAGTCACCTAATCTACAATTACTCTCTTGTACCCTTCCTCTTCCTCACAGCCTTTTCCCTAATTCAAGTCTCTATTACCTTTCACCTGAAGTGCTGCTAACACATCCAAAATGTTACAAGTGTCTCTTCCCTCTGTCATTCAGTACATGAAAAGTTAGAGTTCCCTAAATGAGGTCAAAGTTTTTCTGACTTGGTTCCACTTTCTGATCCGAGTTTCTATATAATAGGCCTCTGTTTTAGGGCATCCACCCACTTCCTATTCATTCTACTTCAGTTACTTCAGTCCAGTCAAGCTGAGGCATGCAACTCCAGCTCAGAGCATCAGGTTCACAATGACTGATTCAGAATCGATTCAAACAGAGCCACTAAGTTGCCACAGACTTCTGCTGCTACTTGCAGGGCAGAAGCAAATGTTTTTCACTATACATCTGCTATTGTCATTACTGCATTTTACCACCAGAGGACAGCCTGTCTGAAAAGCCAACGCAGAATAAGTGAAGTTTGAAGATGACAAGAGAATTGAGACCTTCTAAGTCCTAGCATCAGCGCACATCTGCAGTAAATTTCCCTTGGATTGCTCAATTACACTTGTCAATAAACCCTTTCCCCGCTTCAGCCCATCTGCGTAAGGCAACCGGCTAAAGCACTGAACCGAAAGAGAACTAAACACCACCTACTATCATTTTATGCACCATACAATTCAGTTACATCAACCTCCTCACCAGTATCAAAATACTGTGCCTTCACTTATGTTATTTCCTCAGTCTGGAATTTTCTTCCCTCTGTCTGGAATTCCCTTCCCTCTGTCTGGAATTCCCTTCCCTCTTTTATTAAGATCCATTTCATACTTCATGGTAGTTCAAATGCCCCAGTGAAGCAAACCCTGGAGGCTGGGAAAAGAAGCAGAAGACCAGATTATACAGAGATTTTAAACTATGCTATGGCTTTCTGAACCTTTATGTAAGGGTAAATAAGTGTCATTGAAGGATTTTAAAACAGTAAAGGACATGAACATATTAGCAATTTTTAAAAGATGTCTCTGGTTGCTGTGTAAAGAATGAATCGAAGATGGGCAAACAATGATTTGTAAACTATGAAAAAATCTATGCAAAAAGGATAGTCATATGGGCTAAACTGGCAATGGAGACGGAAGAATGCATTTCTGTGATTATTTTATTTCTGAATAAATCCCTTTCTACATTGTAAACAGAAAATTTATCCATTGACTACCATTTTATCCACAGAAATTAGCAAAGTGATCAGCACACAGTAGGAGCTGATTGAATGAATTAACAGTTAACAATCTAATATATAAATTGTATGAGTAACTGGGCAAATGGCAGTGTTATTTATGAAGACAGGAAAAACAAGAAGAGTCAGTTAGGGGGTTTTGTTTTTAAGGAAGAGGTTAAGAGAAAAGATGAACTTGGTTTTGAGCAAACTGAGTTTATGGCAATATAATACATTCAAATATGGAGGGACTCTATATATAGTGGACATATATATGGGGATCAGGTGAGAGAAATGGGCTGAGGATATTTATTTGTACATTCTGGGTATATAGATGGTAACTGACTTTATGAAGAGAGAAGATTATCTTCCAAAGGTGAAAAGAAGGTAGAGATTACAGATTTAAGAAGCACTTCAAGGTTGACTAGAAAAAGAAACGTCAAGAAAGGACCTAACAGCTCTGGCAGAAAAATAAACAGCAGAGCCCTCTAACCAAAGCAGAGAGAAGAGAATGCTATGGTCAAATGTGTCAAAAAGTAACAAGTCCAGGGAACAAAAGTTTTAAAGTATCCTTTGGATAGAAACAGTTTTGTGGAGAAGGTGGGCAGTGAAACCAAGTTTAGAGTGGCTTCAGGGGTAAGAAAGGGAGTCAGTCAGTATTTATATCCATGTTTGTATTAGACATCTTGTATAGGAAGTGTGGCTATAAAGCAATTGAGAAATACAGCTTCAGGAGAGGAATGTCAAGGGTAGGCTTTGTTTCAATTTGTTTTCTTGTTTCTTTATCTGTTTGTAGAATTTGGTCTTAAGCATGTTTAAATGTTATTTGGAAGCAAATTAAAAAGAGGACAGGATTAAAGAAAAGGTAAAAGAATAATCAAAAAGGAGCTCATGATGTATACATATATCAAAACATCATACTGTGCATTCAATTTGTTAATTATATTGGGTTGGCCAAAAAGTTCATTCGGGTTTTTCCTGCATGTCAATGATATTGCTTTAAAATATAAGACCAAGGTTTATAAAGTAGAGTATGGATGAAGAAATTGGGACCTGAAGGCATTTATTTTATACAATTTTTAAAGGTTACACTCCATTTACGATTAGTACAAAATACTGGCTATTTTCAGCATGTTATACAATACATCCTAGCAGTGTTATCTTATGCTCAATAGTTGTTACCTCCCACTCCCCAACCCTTCTCCCCCTTCCTACTGGTAAGCACTAGTTTGTTCTCTACTTCTGTGTGTGAGTCTCTATTTTGATATATTCACTACTTACATTCCATGTATAACTGATATCATACAGCATTTTTTTCTCTGTATGACTTACTTCGTTTACTACCCTCCAAGTCTATCCATGTTACTGAAAACAGCAAAATTTCTTTCTGCTCCCCTGCCTTTTTTGGCTGAATAATATTTAACTGTGTATGTGTAAGTGTATACACACCACATATCACATCTTATTTACCCATTTTAATCTGTTCAGCTATTGATGGACACTTAGGTTGCTTCTGTATTTTGGCAACTGTAAACAATGTGGCTACGAGCATTGGATTCATGTATCTTTTCAAATAAGAAAATTCTAAAGACACTACCAGACAACTACTAGAGTCCATCAATGAACAGGATAAAAGCTGCAGGATACTAAATTAATACAAAGAAATCTGTTGCATTTCTATATACTAACAACAAAAGAGCAGAAAGAGAAATTAAGGAAGCAATCAAATTTACCACCATATCAAAAAGAATAAAATATCTAGGAATAAATGACTGAAAGAGGCAAAAGAGATGCACTCCAAAAACTCTAAGACACTGATGAAAGAAATTGAAGACGACACAAACAGATGGAAAGATGTAGTGTATTCTTGGGTTGAACGGATCAATGCTGTGAAAACAACTTATACTACCCAAGGCACTCTACAAATCCCTATCTAATTACTAACGGCATTTCTCACAAAATTAGAATAAAAATTTTTAAACTTGTATGGAAGCAAAAAGATGGCAAAATACATCTTTCCATCTGTTTGTGTCATTAAAACTATGTTGAAGAAGAGTGATGAGAGTGGACATTTTGTTTTGCTCCTAATCTTACAGGAAAACAGCTTTTTACCAATGAGTATGCTAGCTGTGAGCTTGTCATATACGGCCTTTAGTATGTTGAGGTGTGTTTCCTCTATGCCCATTTTCTGAAGTTTTTTTCTTTTTTAATCATAAATGGATGTTGAGCTTTATCAAAATCTTTTTCTGTATCTAAGATGATCATATTTTTTTTTTATTCTTCAATTTGTTGATGTGGTGTATCATCCTGATTGACTTGTAGACACTGAAAAATCCTTGCATCCCTGGATAAATTCCACTTCTTCATGGCACATTATTCTTTCACTGTTCTGTTGGATTTCGTTTGATAGTATTTTGTTGAGGATTTTTGCATCTCTGTTCATCAGTGATACTGGCCTATAATTTTCTTTTTTGTGTGGTGCCTTTTTATGATTAGGATAATGGTGGCCTCAAAGAATGAGTCTGGAAGCATTTCTTTCAGTTTACGGAATAGTTACAGAAAGATAAGTATTCTGTTCAGCTTTTGGCTTAGGTTGCTTCTGTATTTTGGCAACTGTAAACAATGTGGCTACGAGCATTGGATTCATGTATCTTTTCAAATAAGAAAATTCTAAAGACACTACCAGACAACTACTAGAGTCCATCAATGAACAGGATAAAAGCTGCAGGATACTAAATTAATACAAAGAAATCTGTTGCATTTCTATATACTAACAACAAAAGAGCAGAAAGAGAAATTAAGGAAGCAATCAAATTTACCACCATATCAAAAAGAATAAAATATCTAGGAATAAATGACTGAAAGAGGCAAAAGAGATGCACTCCAAAAACTCTAAGACACTGATGAAAGAAATTGAAGACGACACAAACAGATGGAAAGATGTAGTGTATTCTTGGGTTGAACGGATCAATGCTGTGAAAACAACTTATACTACCCAAGGCACTCTACAAATCCCTATCTAATTACTAACGGCATTTCTCACAAAATTAGAATAAAAATTTTTAAACTTGTATGGAAGCAAAAAGATGGCAAAATACATCTTTCCATCTGTTTGTGTCATTAAAACTATGTTGAAGAAGAGTGATGAGAGTGGACATTTTGTTTTGCTCCTAATCTTACAGGAAAACAGCTTTTTACCAATGAGTATGCTAGCTGTGAGCTTGTCATATACGGCCTTTAGTATGTTGAGGTGTGTTTCCTCTATGCCCATTTTCTGAAGTTTTTTTCTTTTTTAATCATAAATGGATGTTGAGCTTTATCAAAATCTTTTTCTGTATCTAAGATGATCATATTTTTTTTTTATTCTTCAATTTGTTGATGTGGTGTATCATCCTGATTGACTTGTAGACACTGAAAAATCCTTGCATCCCTGGATAAATTCCACTTCTTCATGGCACATTATTCTTTCACTGTTCTGTTGGATTTCGTTTGATAGTATTTTGTTGAGGATTTTTGCATCTCTGTTCATCAGTGATACTGGCCTATAATTTTCTTTTTTGTGTGGTGCCTTTTTATGATTAGGATAATGGTGGCCTCAAAGAATGAGTCTGGAAGCATTTCTTTCAGTTTTACGGAATAGTTACAGAAAGATAAGTATTGACTCTTCTCTAAATATTGGATAGAATTCGCCTGTGAAGCCGTATGATCCTGGACTTTGTTTGTTTTGTTTGTTTGTTGTTTAATCACCAACTGAATTGCAGTACTTGTAACTGGTCTGCTCGTATTTTTCATTTCTTCCTGGTTCAGCCTCAGGAGATTGCACCTTACTAAGACTTTGTCCATTTTTTCTAGGCTGTTCATTTTATTGGCAGAGAGATGCTTGTAACAGTCTCTTATGGTCTTGTGTACTTCTGTGGTGTAATGTCTCCTTCTTCATTTCTAATTGTACTGATTTGTTTCCTTTTATTCTTGATGAGTCTGGCTTGTTGTTTTTGTTTAGTCACTCAGCTGTGTCTGACTCTTTGCAACCCCATGGACTGGAGTACACAAGGTTTCCCTGTCCTTCACCATCTCCCAAGCTTGCTCAAATTCATGTCAACTGAGTTGGTGATGCTATCCAACCATCTCATCCTCTGTTGCCCCTTTCTCTTTCTGCCCTCAATCTTTCCCAGCATCAAGGTCTTTTCCAATGAGTCAGCTCTTCACATCATGTGGCCAACCGGAGCTTCAGCTTCAGCATTAATCCCTCCAATGAATATTCAGGGTTGACTTCCTTTAGGATTGACCGGTTTGATCTTGCAGTTCAAGGTACTCTCAAGAGTCTTCTCCAACACCACAGTTCAAAAGCATCAATTCTCCAGCACTCAGCCTTCTTTATGGTTCAGCTCTCACATCCATACATGACTACTGGAAAAACTATAGTTTTGACTATACAGACCTTTTTCAGCAAAACTCTCACATCCATACATGACTACTGGAAAAACTATAGTTTTGACTATACAGACCTTTTTCAGCAAAGTGATGCCTCTGTTTTTTAATATGCTGTGAGTCTGGCTAACGGTTCATTAATTTTGTCTATTTGCTCAAAGAACTACCTTTTAGTTTTACTGATCTTTTCTACTGCTTTCTTAGTCTCTGTTTCAATTATGGTCTGCTCTTTATGATTTCACTCCTTCTTCTAACTTTGGGTTTTGTTCTTCTTTCTCTAGTTGCTTTAGAAAGCACCCTTTTAAAATGAAATTATGGGGGCTTCCCTGGTGGTCCAGTGGGTAGGGACACTGCTTTGCAGTGCAAGGGGCGCTGGTTCGATCCTTGGCCTGGGAAGATCCCACGTGCTACGGAGCGGCTGGACGGATGTGTCCAATTACCGAGCCAGAGCTCTGGAACACACGCGCCCAGAGCCGGTGCTCTGCGACAACAGAGGCCACTGCAATGGGAGGCCCACATGGGCCAAAGAAGAAAGATGGATGAAAAGTGTTGATAAATGAAAGACCAGAAGACGTGGCCCGCCCTGCCCCCCACCCACCCACCCACAAAAATGAAAGTATGGCTGTGTCAAAAGGGAGTTTTGTTAATTTCCTTAGATTAAAATAGATATATAAAATTTGTTTTTCTGTTAAATCAAAAAAATCTAGGAAATTTTGCGATTAAAGGAAATTGTGCAAAGGAAAGAAGGTCAAAACCTACAAGATAGCCTGAATGCCAAGTTAAGGTGTTTGCACCTTATTCTACGGTCAATAAGTATACTGATAAAGTTATTTAATCATAATACTATTGACTCCTGGATGTCAATTCATTAACAAACAGTATCTGAGTTACCGCTATATGAAAAACACTGAATTTGGTGCTATGAGAACAGTCTAAAACTCTGTCCCTCCTTTTTAAACAGTCTTCAGTGGAAGAAAAGAGTCTGTCTCTATTCATTATTTACATCTTTATCTATCTATCTATTACTCATCAAGGGTAATTTTTAGCAGTAAAACAAGTTCCTTTTAAAAAGGAAAATATGGGATTCCTATTATACTTACCAGTTTTATTTCATTCATTACTTAGCAATGTGTGTTGCTGGATGCACAAAGTTAAGTAATATATCACCCCTAACTTACAGGATTCTATAGTCTAGACTTCACAAACTTATAAAGTACTCTAGAAGAAACTGACTGTAGGCATTTAACTAGATATTATTTACATAAGAGCAAAGAGTAAATAAGCACTTACTGCAGCCACATTTTAAGCATTTTACATTTTTAACTAATTTAATTCTCCTAACATTATGAAGAGAGACGTATTACTATATTATTAAGATATGAATAGATTAGCATACATAACATTCACTAACTTTTCCCAGAATCAACAATGACACCGATTCTGCTAATGAAAATGTTTTATATACAGTTGTTGTACTATTCCCATGAGCACACAAACATCCTGTAATTTCTTGCATTTAGAAAAAAACAACCCTCTCTTGACTTCACCTTCTTCTGCATCATTTCTCTGATCCCCTTTAGAGGAAAACTTCAAAGAGCTATCTATGTGAGCTGTCTCCATCTTCTCTCCTCTCATCCTCCCTCAAGCCATTTCAAAAAGGCTTTTTCCTCTGACACTACTGAAACCACTTTAGTCAAGATTATAAATGATATCAAAATGCTAAATATGATTTTTAATTTTCAGTCCTCATCTCACCTAACCAGCAATTTGACAAAGGTCAAACACTTTCTTTGAGACACTCTTCTTTATGTGGCTTCTAAGACACCATACTCTTCTGGGTTTTCTTATCTTACCGGGTGTTCTTTCTTCTATTCTACTTCTTCCACAGGTCCACAACTTCAACACATTAGGGTACCCAAGGCTCAGTTCAAAACCTACAAGATAGCCTGAATGCCAAGTTAAGGTGTTTGCACCTTATTCTACGGTCAATAAGTATACTGATAAAGTTATTTAATCATAATACTATTGACTCCTGGATGTCAATTCATTAACAAACAGTATCTGAGTTACCGCTATATGAAAAACACTGAATTTGGTGCTATGAGAACAGTCTAAAACTCTGTCCCTCCTTTTTAAACAGTCTTCAGTGGAAGAAAAGAGTCTGTCTCTATTCATTATTTACATCTTTATCTATCTATCTATTACTCATCAAGGGTAATTTTTAGCAGTAAAACAAGTTCCTTTTAATAAGGAAAATATGGGATTCCTATTATACTTACCAGTTTTATTTCATTCATTACTTAGCAATGTGTGTTGCTGGATGCACAAAGTTAAGTAATATATCACCCCTAACTTACAGGATTCTATAGTCTAGACTTCACAAACTTATAAAGTACTCTAGAAGAAACTGACTGTAGGCATTTAACTAGATATTATTTACATAAGAGCAAAGAGTAAATAAGCACTTACTGCAGCCACATTTTAAGCATTTTACATTTTAACTAATTTAATTCTCCTAACATTATGAAGAGAGCGTATTACTATATTATTAAGACATGAATAGATTAGCATACATAACATTCACTAACTTTTCCCAGAATCAACAATGACACCGATTCTGCTAATGAAAATGTTTTATATACAGTTGTTGTACTATTCCCATGAGCACACAAACATCCTGTAATTTCTTGCATTTAGAAAAAAACAACCCTCTCTTGACTTCACCTTCTTCTGCATCATTTCTCTGATCCCCTTTAGAGGAAAACTTCAAAGAGCTATCTATGTGAGCTGTCTCCATCTTCTCTCCTCTCATCCTCCCTCAAGCCATTTCAAAAAGGCTTTTTCCTCTGACACTACTGAAACCACTTTAGTCAAGATTATAAATGATATCAAAATGCTAAATATGATTTTTAATTTTCAGTCCTCATCTCACCTAACCAGCAATTTGACAAAGGTCAAACACTTTCTTTGAGACACTCTTCTTTATGTGGCTTCTAAGACACCATACTCTTCTGGGTTTTCTTATCTTACCGGGTGTTCTTTCTTCTATTCTACTTCTTCCACAGGTCCACAACTTCAACACATTAGGGTACCCAAGGCTCAGTTCTTGGACCTCTACTACTTTCGATATGCATTCATTTTCATTATGTTATCATATAGTTTCATGGCTCTTCTAGGACGTTGCTTCAACAAAGCAGGTATGTTTTTTGGCTATTTTGTTTAAATGCCCTGCATCTAAAACTGTCTAGCACATAGTAGATGTGTGCCATGTATTTGGCCAATAAATGAATGGATTAACAAATAAATGGCTTTAACATGGAACTCTGCTCAATGTTATGTGCCAGCCTGGATGGGAGGGGGTTGCTTGGAGGAGAATGGATATACATAGGGCTGAGTCCCTTCACGGTTCACCTGAAACTACCACAATCTTGTTCATCAGCTATACCCCAATAAGAAATGTTTTTGGTGTTAAAAAAGAAAAATACACAAAAAGTTTGATTCTCAAAAGGAAAAAAAAAAGAAAAGGAAGCTGTCTGAAAAAAAAATGACCTTAAATGTTATCTATAAAGTGCTGAGTCTCTAATTTATGTCTCCTGCCTGGATCTCTGTCCTCAACTCTAGAAATATTCAATCACCTATATGCTATCTCCACTTGGATGTATAATAAACATCTCAAACAAACCGAGTTCAAAAGAAAACTCAAATCAACCCCTCAATGGCTTCTTCATCTGGCCACTTAGTGAAACCAGTTCCACCCTTCTACTTTGGTGGCTCAGACGGTAAAGAATCCGCCTGCAATGTAGGAGACCTGGGTTCAATTCCTGAATCAGGAAGATCCCCTGGAAAAGGAAATGACAACCCACTCTAGTATTCTTGTCTGGGAAATCCCATGAACAGAGCTCATGTCTCCCATCTTCTCTCCTCTCACCTCCCAGCCATTTCAAAAGGCTTTTTCCTCTGACACTACTGAAACCACTTTAGTCAAGATTATAAATGATATCAAAATGCTAAATATGATTTTTAATTTTCAGTCCTCATCTCACCTAACCAGCAATTTGACAAAGGTCAAACACTTTCTTTGAGACACTCTTCTTTATGTGGCTTCTAAGACACCATACTCTTCTGGGTTTTCTTATCTTACCGGGTGTTCTTTCTTCTATTCTACTTCTTCCACAGGTCCACAACTTCAACACATTAGGGTACCCAAGGCTCAGTTCTTGGACCTCTACTACTTTCGATATGCATTCATTTTCATTATGTTATCATATAGTTTCATGGCTCTTCTAGGACGTTGCTTCAACAAAGCAGGTATGTTTTTTGGCTATTTTGTTTAAATGCCCTGCATCTAAAACTGTCTAGCACATAGTAGATGTGTGCCATGTATTTGGCCAATAAATGAATGGATTAACAAATAAATGGCTTTAACATGGAACTCTGCTCAATGTTATGTGCCAGCCTGGATGGGAGGGGGTTGCTTGGAGGAGAATGGATATACATAGGGCTGAGTCCCTTCACGGTTCACCTGAAACTACCACAATCTTGTTCATCAGCTATACCCCAATAAGAAATGTTTTTGGTGTTAAAAAAGAAAAATACACAAAAAGTTTGATTCTCAAAAGGAAAAAAAAAAGAAAAGGAAGCTGTCTGAAAAAAAAATGACCTTAAATGTTATCTATAAAGTGCTGAGTCTCTAATTTATGTCTCCTGCCTGGATCTCTGTCCTCAACTCTAGAAATATTCAATCACCTATATGCTATCTCCACTTGGATGTATAATAAACATCTCAAACAAACCGAGTTCAAAAGAAAACTCAAATCAACCCCTCAATGGCTTCTTCATCTGGCCACTTAGTGAAACCAGTTCCACCCTTCTACTTTGGTGGCTCAGACGGTAAAGAATCCGCCTGCAATGTAGGAGACCTGGGTTCAATTCCTGAATCAGGAAGATCCCCTGGAAAAGGAAATGACAACCCACTCTAGTATTCTTGTCTGGGAAATCCCATGAACAGAGGAGCCTGGTGGGTTACAGTCTATAGAGTTGCGAAGAGTCAGACACGGCTAAGCAACTGATGCTTTCTTTCCAATTCCTTTTCTTTCTCTCATACTTCATATTCAATCCGTCAATAAATACTGTGACTTCTGCCTTCAAAATATACTCAGCACTTGATTACTTCTCACTATGTCCACCACAATCACTACAGTCCAAGTCATTGTCATATCTCACCTGGACGAATTCAAGCAGGCTTACTGCATGTTGTCCAGTTTCAACCCACAATTTGAGCCTCTTCTCAGAACTGCAGCCAGAGAAGTTTTCTTTTCTTTAAAACTTAAGTCAAATCACATAATTTCTTTGCTCGTAATCCTACAGTTATTCCCACGTCCATCTGAATAATGGCCCAATCTTGACAACTGCCTGTAAAGCTCTACTCAGTCTGGCCCTGTTACATCTCTGACCTCATGTACCACTTTCCCTCTCACTGACTCCGCTCCAGTCACATTGGTTTCTTCTGCCGCTCCCTCCAGAGGTTAAGCATATTCCACCTTGGACCCTTTCTCTCACAGTTCCTTCTCCCTGGAATGTTTTCCCATAGATATCTGTAATCCACAACTTGCTTCATCATCTTGCTCCACTGACACTTTTCTCTGAGTTTTTCCCTATCACCATATTTTAAACTCCAATTCCAATCCCAACCCCCTGTACAGATAAAAGGTGTATTTCTGCACATCATTTATCATCACTAAATGCTACATACTTTCTGGGACATGGGCTCGAAAAGGTCAAGAATTTCTATTCGTTTCATTCACTCCTGTATGCCTTGTGTTTAAAGCAAGTGCCTGGTATACAGTACTTGATCAATAATCTGTTGGACGAATGCTTTCACTTCCACCTGGGGGGCCTCATGGTCGGGCCTGGCACTTCAAGAAAAGATCATAAAGCTTCTCTTTAAGATTTCTTCCAGGGCTCTGAATCCTCGAAGGATTATATACTTTGTCTCGAAAGAAAAACTGTGCTTTGTCTAGTCAGCCACAAGGAGGAGTGGAGAGGAAGAGCTGAGCAAAGAAATGTTTCCCTTGCTTTTCCTCTGGCAACCTCAAGGTGGAAGAAAACGAGATGTGCAGGCGACTCCAGTGAATGAATGATTTTCTCCATACTATGCGTTAACACACGAACGTAAACCCTAAAGACCGCCAATGCCACAAAGAGGCCAAGGAAATCAACCCACAGGCCACTGAAAACTGGAAGAGCGTTTCTTTGACTCCACCAATTCTTAAACCCTCCATAAATCCAGGGCAAGAGTTCCTCTGAGCGCAGAGACACGTAACTCACACCTGAAGGCCAACGTGTTCCAGGCTGCCGGAACTCTCCGGCCGCAAGGGCGATCAAGTCGGTTCTATTCAATACTGAAAGCACCCGCAGTAACGCCAACAGCCCGGGCAAGGCGCTGCCCGATCTAAATTCTCAGGGCTGGCTGATGGCAGGTAAAGAAAGTCTTGATTCATCAAACAGCGAAAGCATTTCCCGACAGGATTTCTGCCACCTCACGGCGCCAGGGCGATCCGATGCTTGACCAACTTTGCCTGTAAAGCTCTACTCACGGGACTCCGCTCCAAGCCCCATCATTGGTTTCTTCTGCCGCTCCCTCCAGAGGTTAAGCATATTCCACCTTGGACCCTTTCTCTCACAGTTCCTTCTCCCTGGAATGTTTTCCCATAGATATCTGTAATCCACAACTTGCTTCATCATCTTGCTCCACTGACACTTTTCTCTGAGTTTCTCCCTATCACCATATTTTAAACTCCAATTCCAATCCCAACCCCCTGTACAGATAAAAGGTGTATTTCTGCACATCATTTATCATCACTAAATGCTACATACTTTCTGGGACATGGGCTCGAAAAGGTCAAGAATTTCTATTCGTTTCATTCACTCCTGTATGCCTTGTGTTTAAAGCAAGTGCCTGGTATACAGTACTTGATCAATAATCTGTTGGACGAATGCTTTCACTTCCACCTGGGGGGCCTCATGGTCGGGCCTGGCACTTCAAGAAAAGATCATAAAGCTTCTCTTTAAGATTTCTTCCAGGGCTCTGAATCCTCGAAGGATTATATACTTTGTCTCGAAAGAAAAACTGTGCTTTGTCTAGTCAGCCACAAGGAGGAGTGGAGAGGAAGAGCTGAGCAAAGAAATGTTTCCCTTGCTTTTCCTCTGGCAACCTCAAGGTGGAAGAAAACGAGATGTGCAGGCGACTCCAGTGAATGAATGATTTTCTCCATACTATGCGTTAACACACGAACGTAAACCCTAAAGACCGCCAATGCCACAAAGAGGCCAAGGAAATCAACCCACAGGCCACTGAAAACTGGAAGAGCGTTTCTTTGACTCCACCAATTCTTAAACCCTCCATAAATCCAGGGCAAGAGTTCCTCTGAGCGCAGAGACACGTAACTCACACCTGAAGGCCAACGTGTTCCAGGCTGCCGGAACTCTCCGGCCGCAAGGGCGATCAAGTCGGTTCTATTCAATACTGAAAGCACCCGCAGTAACGCCAACAGCCCGGGCAAGGCGCTGCCCGATCTAAATTCTCAGGGCTGGCTGATGGCAGGTAAAGAAAGTCTTGATTCATCAAACAGCGAAAGCATTTCCCGACAGGATTTTGACTCACCGCCACCTGTTGATGCCCACGTTGGAGGAGCCGGCGAACCAGGGGTCGAGGATGTAGACGCAGCGGATGGTGTCGGCGCCCTGAATGCACTCCTTCAGCGCGGGGTTGTCGTGAAGCCGAAGCCCCTTTCGGAACCAGTGCACGGCGTTCACCCCCATCCCGGGGGCGCGGCGCGGCGCCTCCCAGCTCCTCCGCCGAGACGATTCAGGGCAGGCGGCTCCGGCTCATCCCCGGCACCGCCGATCGCAGGGGAATCGCCGCCCCCAAGGCGTGAGCAAAGGGCGGCAGGGGAGGGGAAGGAAAAAATGAGTCCGAGGAGGGGGCCGGAGAGGGAGAGGGCGCTGGAGGCGCAGCTGTAAGATGAATGGAGGCTGCCCAGTCCGCGGAGTCCCGGCGTGACGCCCTCTAGGAGCCGGCAGCCGCCGCCACCGACTGGAGGAGACGCATAACTTCGAGGTCCCGGGACCTCCGGAAGGTGACCAAGTTCCAGCGGCCCGAGACGCCACCACCGCCCGAGCGGGCGCGGGCAGCTCCGGGAAGGTTCGTCACGGAAACCTCGCCCACCGAGGCGGCCCCCGAGAATCAGACGGCCCGCCAAAGGCGAGCCACCCACGGAGATGAGACAGGATTCAGCCGCTGTCGGCCACGCTGCCTCTCGCGCCCGGATAAGAGGAGAGAGGACGGAGCACGGAGGCGGTGGTCGAGGCCGCTGGACGGCTGCCGGCCGGTGACCGGTCCCGAAAATTTTCTCCATACTATGCGTTAACACACGAACGTAAACCCTAAAGACCGCCAATGCCACAAAGAGGCCAAGGAAATCAACCCACAGGCCACTGAAAACTGGAAGAGCGTTTCTTTGACTCCACCAATTCTTAAACCCTCCATAAATCCAGGGCAAGAGTTCCTCTGAGCGCAGAGACACGTAACTCACACCTGAAGGCCAACGTGTTCCAGGCTGCCGGAACTCTCCGGCCGCAAGGGCGATCAAGTCGGTTCTATTCAATACTGAAAGCACCCGCAGTAACGCCAACAGCCCGGGCAAGGCGCTGCCCGATCTAAATTCTCAGGGCTGGCTGATGGCAGGTAAAGAAAGTCTTGATTCATCAAACAGCGAAAGCATTTCCCGACAGGATTTTGACTCACCGCCACCTGTTGATGCCCACGTTGGAGGAGCCGGCGAACCAGGGGTCGAGGATGTAGACGCAGCGGATGGTGTCGGCGCCCTGAATGCACTCCTTCAGCGCGGGGTTGTCGTGAAGCCGAAGCCCCTTTCGGAACCAGTGCACGGCGTTCACCCCCATCCCGGGGGCGCGGCGCGGCGCCTCCCAGCTCCTCCGCCGAGACGATTCAGGGCAGGCGGCTCCGGCTCATCCCCGGCACCGCCGATCGCAGGGGAATCGCCGCCCCCAAGGCGTGAGCAAAGGGCGGCAGGGGAGGGGAAGGAAAAAATGAGTCCGAGGAGGGGGCCGGAGAGGGAGAGGGCGCTGGAGGCGCAGCTGTAAGATGAATGGAGGCTGCCCAGTCCGCGGAGTCCCGGCGTGACGCCCTCTAGGAGCCGGCAGCCGCCGCCACCGACTGGAGGAGACGCATAACTTCGAGGTCCCGGGACCTCCGGAAGGTGACCAAGTTCCAGCGGCCCGAGACGCCACCACCGCCCGAGCGGGCGCGGGCAGCTCCGGGAAGGTTCGTCACGGAAACCTCGCCCACCGAGGCGGCCCCCGAGAATCAGACGGCCCGCCAAAGGCGAGCCACCCACGGAGATGAGACAGGATTCAGCCGCTGTCGGCCACGCTGCCTCTCGCGCCCGGATAAGAGGAGAGAGGACGGAGCACGGAGGCGGTGGTCGAGGCCGCTGGACGGCTGCCGGCCGGTGACCGGTCCCGAGGCTGCCCGGGTGACTCCGCCGCCACCGCCGCGTCAGCGGCCTCGGCCCCGCCCTCGGCTCCTCATTGGCCAGCGCCCTGCTCACGTGACCACCGGCACCTCACGTTTCTGAAGTGTGTTTACTACAGCGGCTCTAACTGGGGAACGAGCTTGCACTTCAGCCGCTTTGAGCGGGCTGCAGCTGCCCCGTGTCAAAATCGCCGATCCCCTCCCAGACTCTAGACACTCTGCCTCGGCCCCTTTTCTCGGCCGACTGCTCGCGACTGCTTGAAAGCGCCCACTCTGAGCAGAGGCCCCATGTGAGCATAGGCTTAACCCCGCCCTCGGGGGCCGTGAACGTCCGCCATTGGCTGAGGCCAGGGGAGACCCGGATGAGCACGGGTATGCGGGGAGCTCGCGAGCGCGCGCCCTGCTTGAGGAGGCGCGCGTGCGCTCTGGCTGCTTTGAGAGTCTAGGCGGGCGGGGCCGGCGCGCAGGAGCGCGCTTCGGGATTCTTCCCGCGGAGTTCGCGGAAGGCCTGGAGCCGTCACGGCGTCTTCCAGGAGTGGGAGCGGAGGCCTGGCCGGGAATGATGACAGGATGGGTGGAAAGAGCAGAGTAGGAGGCTCCACACAGACTTAACGCCCAAAGCATGTGCTTCCATCCAGCTTTAGCTAGAGAAGCCAGCTCTACTTTGAAGTGTGTAGAGCTGGAGTTTTTCTCATTCTTGTGGGCCCCGCCTTGCTGCTTACCTTGCGCTGCTGTGGATAAGAGGAGTAATTGGCAGGGCGGTGCCAAGCATCCCTGGAATTCCTTAATACTGTGTATCACCGCAACATGTCAGCCTTATTTTCTTACACTTAGTGTGGTATACATGGAGGGATCTTCATGATGGGGCCTTTGCCTACCTTTCTATGGACAATGAACTTGAGCCGTACTGCTCCTTAGGCATGCAGTAACTTTATGTTCATTCAACAACCATTCATTGAATGAAACTGGCACTTTTCAAGGTCTTGGAAATACACAATGAAAGTCTCTCAGTGGTGTCAGACTCCTTGCAACCTCATGGACTGTAGCTCGCCGGGCTCCTCTGTTTGTGGAATTCTCCAGCCAAGAGTACTGGAGTGGATTGCCATTTCCCTCTCCAGAGAAAGAGACAAATATCCCAGCCCTCTTGGCGTTCAAGATCTGTCTCTTAACCTTTATACATGCAATTATTTTTCCCTCTATAAAATGCTCTTTAGAATCTGCTGCTCACTACAACTGTTGCAGGGAGGACTCTGACCCCATGATGAAAACTGTTTCTTTGACTTGCTTTTCCTGCTTTTGTTATTATATTCATACAGACTGGTTTCCCTCAAAGAATCCTGCCCCACTCCCTTACGTTAAACGGAAGTGCCTTTGTTCAGAACCCTGTCCACCTGTGGATGGCAGGAAGGAGAAATTAACACATTCCTACCTGAGTCTTGCCATTTTTTTTACTCCCCCATCTCTGATCTAGAAATAACCGTACACGCTTGAGGAGGCGCGCGTGCGCTCTGGCTGCTTTGAGAGTCTAGGCGGGCGGGGCCGGCGCGCAGGAGCGCGCTTCGGGATTCTTCCCGCGGAGTTCGCGGAAGGCCTGGAGCCGTCACGGCGTCTTCCAGGAGTGGGAGCGGAGGCCTGGCCGGGAATGATGACAGGATGGGTGGAAAGAGCAGAGTAGGAGGCTCCACACAGACTTAACGCCCAAAGCATGTGCTTCCATCCAGCTTTAGCTAGAGAAGCCAGCTCTACTTTGAAGTGTGTAGAGCTGGAGTTTTTCTCATTCTTGTGGGCCCCGCCTTGCTGCTTACCTTGCGCTGCTGTGGATAAGAGGAGTAATTGGCAGGGCGGTGCCAAGCATCCCTGGAATTCCTTAATACTGTGTATCACCGCAACATGTCAGCCTTATTTTCTTACACTTAGTGTGGTATACATGGAGGGATCTTCATGATGGGGCCTTTGCCTACCTTTCTATGGACAATGAACTTGAGCCGTACTGCTCCTTAGGCATGCAGTAACTTTATGTTCATTCAACAACCATTCATTGAATGAAACTGGCACTTTTCAAGGTCTTGGAAATACACAATGAAAGTCTCTCAGTGGTGTCAGACTCCTTGCAACCTCATGGACTGTAGCTCGCCGGGCTCCTCTGTTTGTGGAATTCTCCAGCCAAGAGTACTGGAGTGGATTGCCATTTCCCTCTCCAGAGAAAGAGACAAATATCCCAGCCCTCTTGGCGTTCAAGATCTGTCTCTTAACCTTTATACATGCAATTATTTTTCCCTCTATAAAATGCTCTTTAGAATCTGCTGCTCACTACAACTGTTGCAGGGAGGACTCTGACCCCATGATGAAAACTGTTTCTTTGACTTGCTTTTCCTGCTTTTGTTATTATATTCATACAGACTGGTTTCCCTCAAAGAATCCTGCCCCACTCCCTTACGTTAAACGGAAGTGCCTTTGTTCAGAACCCTGTCCACCTGTGGATGGCAGGAAGGGAGAAATTAACACATTCCTACCTGAGTCTTGCCATTGTACTAGATGTTAGCAAGATCAACTGCCCTTTTTGCTTTGGTTCCTCACCTCCCCCCATCTCTGATCTAGAAAATAACCTGGTATCCAGACCCCAGTAAGGGGTTATTTTGAAGCGCTAGCCTGGCATCGTCTTGGTCGACTGCTTTCCAAATAGAATAAAGTCATTTTCCTTGCCTCAGCACCCCGTCGCATTCACTGACCTGTGTTGGGTTGATGGGCTATTAAAGGGTTAACACTGCACCTGCGAACTCACAGGCCTTGCAGGGTCAGCAGCAAGGGGCCTGTTGCTGATCTACTGGTGCCTGAGACTCTCTCAAGGCTGGCGATAGAGAGCTCGCCCTGGCCATGAAGATTGTCCATCAGGTGTGGAAAGTAACAAGAGCTGCACACCCCCATGCCCACAGACAACGCAAGGACAGCCGACTCATCACTAATTTCCCGCTTAGTTTAAACAAAGACTTTGTTTCTGCACCTGCTTTAAGAACCACCCCCCCCACCCCCGCTTTCTCTTTTTCCCCTTCTCCTCTCAAATAAAACCTCCTTGTCCCATCTCTGGGGCACGACTTCACTGGCCCACCTTTTGGACCTGTGGATCTCACCTGGGAACTCTTCCCAAATAGGCTCTTTCCCTAACAGCTTGCTGTCCGCTGTGTCTTTGCGGTTCTTACAACCTGTAGTATGAGCAGAGTGAGCTTGGACATGATGTCACAACCACCTTTGAGCTAGGGAGCATATTTCTACACAATCAAATGTTTATTGAATGAATGAGTGGATGAATGAATGCTGTTTGTCACCAGTGTGGGTGACAAGGTTAAAAGGAGAAAGGAATGGCAGTTGGTACAGGTTGAGTTGTGTACCTCTAAAAATCATATAGCCTTTAGTACCTGTGAATTTGACCTTATTTGGAAATAAGGTCTTTGCAGATGATGAAATTAATAGGTCATTCGGGGACCAAATCCGATGACTAGTGTCCTTATAAAGGGAGAGATTTGGGTGCAGGCAGCAGACTCACACACAGAGAGAAGATTGGACTTAGGTAGCCACAAACTAAGGACCTACTCGAGCTAGGAGAGTGGCCTGGAACTGATCCTTCCCTAGTGTCTTCTGAGAGAGGCTGGCCCTGCCAAAGTTTTGATTTTAAACTTCCAGCTTCCAAAACTGTGAGACAGTAAATTCTTGTTGTTTTAAGCCACTCATTTTTTCGGTCCATTGCTGCAGCAGCTCTAACAAACTAATGCCGCAGTAATGTAAATGTTGTCATCCAGTGAGCCAGTACATCTGGACTTCTTTCCTAACCCTGCTTTTGTTGCCAGAGGGAGGGCGTAGCATCCTCTATTTAGTTTGCGAAGAACATTTAAAATGATAAAGTATATGAAAGTCTGTTGTTCACTATGAAGTATTAAGCACTGTGAAGTATTATTTTTATCAATGAGGATGAGTCTTGGTTAATTACCACTCCAAGGGGCCCATCACTTGTGCAGGGAATGTGGCAGAGCTGTGCCCTCACTTGGTTGTCTCATACTCCAGGGCCTAACATACTTTTAAAAACACAGTGTTTCATGTTTCATTTTAGGCAGTTTGAAAGTAAGCAGAAGATGTCTAAAGACTTAAGAATTACTTTCAAGCAGTCAAGTCAGTGGGAGGCAGAGAGAGAGAGAGAATATTGATTTGTGTTGAGTTGGTTTATGTTTGCCAATTGTCCATTCAATAAAGATGGATTTTTTAAACAGACAGCTGTATGTGGGTGGGTGTGAACTTTCATTTACACATGAAAGTACTAAATTATGAAAATGTCAGTACTGCCAACCATGCATTCCTCAAAATGAGGAATTTAACGTCGACATCTGGTTCCGTCACTTTATGGCAAATAGAAGGGAAAAAGTGGAAACGGTGACATTTTGTTTCTTGGGCTCCAGTGTGGGTGACAAGGTTAAAAGGAGAAAGGAATGGCAGTTGGTACAGGTTGAGTTGTGTACCTCTAAAAATCATATAGCCTTTAGTACCTGTGAATTTGACCTTATTTGGAAATAAGGTCTTTGCAGATGATGAAATTAATAGGTCATTCGGGGACCAAATCCGATGACTAGTGTCCTTATAAAGGGAGAGATTTGGGTGCAGGCAGCAGACTCACACACAGAGAGAAGATTGGACTTAGGTAGCCACAAACTAAGGACCTACTCGAGCTAGGAGAGTGGCCTGGAACTGATCCTTCCCTAGTGTCTTCTGAGAGAGGCTGGCCCTGCCAAAGTTTTGATTTTAAACTTCCAGCTTCCAAAACTGTGAGACAGTAAATTCTTGTTGTTTTAAGCCACTCATTTTTTCGGTCCATTGCTGCAGCAGCTCTAACAAACTAATGCCGCAGTAATGTAAATGTTGTCATCCAGTGAGCCAGTACATCTGGACTTCTTTCCTAACCCTGCTTTTGTTGCCAGAGGGAGGCGTAGCATCCTCTATTTAGTTTGCGAAGAACATTTAAAATGATAAAGTATATGAAAGTCTGTTGTTCACTATGAAGTATTAAGCACTGTGAAGTATTATTTTTATCAATGAGGATGAGTCTTGGTTAATTACCACTCCAAGGGGCCCATCACTTGTGCAGGGAATGTGGCAGAGCTGTGCCCTCACTTGGTTGTCTCATACTCCAGGGCCTAACATACTTTTAAAAACACAGTGTTTCATGTTTCATTTTAGGCAGTTTGAAAGTAAGCAGAAGATGTCTAAAGACTTAAGAATTACTTTCAAGCAGTCAAGTCAGTGGGAGGCAGAGAGAGAGAGAGAATATTGATTTGTGTTGAGTTGGTTTATGTTTGCCAATTGTCCATTCAATAAAGATGGATTTTTTAAACAGACAGCTGTATGTGGGTGGGTGTGTAACTTTCATTTACACATGAAAGTACTAAATTATGAAAATGTCAGTACTGCCAACCATGCATTCCTCAAATAGTGAGGAATTTTTAACGTACGGCATCTGGTTCCGTCACTTTATGGCAAATAGAAGGGGAAAAAGTGGAAACGGTGACATTTTGTTTCTTGGGCTCTCAAATCAATGCAAATAGTGACTGAAACCATGAAATTAAAAGATGCTTGCACCTTGGAAGAAAAGCTATGACAAACCTAGACAATGTATTAAAAAGCAGAGACATCACGTTGCTGACAAAGACCAGTATAGTCAAAGCTACAGTTTTTCTAGTAGTCATGTACAGATGTGACAGTTGGACCATAAAAAAGTCTGAGCACCAAAGAATTGATGCTTTTGAACTGTGGTGCTGAAGAAGACTCTTGAGAGTCCCTTGGACTGCGAGGAGATCAAACCAGTCAATCCTAAAGGAAATTCACCCTGAATATGCATTGGAAGAACTGATGCTGAAGCTGAAGTTCCAATACTTTGGCCACCTGAGGTGAAGAGCTGACTCGCTGGAAAAGAATCTGATGTTGGGAAAGACTGAAGGTTTAAGAGAGAGAGATTATGTATATACATATAGCTGATTCAGTTTGTTATACAGCAGAAACTAACACAACGTTATAAAGCAGTCATACTGCAATAAAATAAAGCTGTGACTTATTGAGCATCAGCTATATGCCAGGTGCTTTATAAAGGTTATTATTAACTCAATAAGGGCAATTATTATTATTACAAATTATTATTTCTGTGCTAAGTTGCTTCAGCAATGTCCGACTCTGAGACCCTGTGGACTGTAGCCCAGCAGGCTCCTCTGTCCATGGGATTCTCCAAGTCAGAAGACTAGAGTGGGGTTGCCATGCTCTCCTCCAGGGGATCTTCCCAACTCAGGGATCCAACCTATGTCTCATAAGACTCCTAAATGGACAGGTAGGTTCTTTTAACACTTTTTCCCACTTGGGAAGCCCAGTCAGAATTGGCTCTTCTCTGCAATACAGCCACGGGTCTCTTTCCACAAGCCTTGGTCTGGCAAGTGTAGAGCAGGGCAGTCCAGTCCACATCTTCACCATAGGTGGTTTCAACCTCACCTTCTCCAGTGAGGTTTGAATCCCACACTCGAAGGTGGCTCCCGCACTTTCTGTTCCAAGTGTGTCCTTCCTCAGTTACCCTTCTGAAGTCCTGGGGTTTTCCTGCTAGCTCCCTTTCCCCCTTTATTAACAATCCCCTGAAATAGTTGGGACTTCCCAGGTGGTGCTATTGGTAAAGAACCCACTTCCCGGTGCAGAAGACTTAAGAGATGCAGACTCAGTCCCTGTGTCCAGAAGATCTCCTAGCGGAGGGCATGACAACCCGCTCCAGTATTCTTGCCTGGAGAATCCCATGGACAGAGCAGCCTGCCTGCCAGGCTACAGTCCATAGGGTCCCAAAGAGTGACGGAAGAAACTTACACTTATGCATGTACTAATTAATACATCTGTTTATGAAGAATTCCCTGTTGGGTTTACCGTGTGGGTTCTGTTTCCTCATCAGACACGGACTGATACAGCCCAGTAACTGATAGAATCCATGGAGGTGTACTTGTGAAAGGTTTCTTGCCTGTACTCCTTTTTCTTGATCAAATAATAATAGTTACACTTGTAATAATAGTTACAAATGTGGTAATATGATATTGTGACATATTAGATTTTTCCCTCACATTTTTTTTGACCGATGACCATCCCCATCCAGGTCTTTGCAGGCAAGTGTCTTTACCACCCAAGCCATCATGAAAGCCCCCCATTTAGGTCTTTGGCTATAAGTCCTCTGTTGCCTCAGTGGCACAGTCAGAGGACCGAGGTGGCCCAATGTTTTTGTTACAAGAGCACTGATTCAGATGCAAATTAGGCAAGATTTTCTGCTCTCTACCCCTTCCCTCATCACTATACAACAGTTCTCTCAGCTGGGGTGGGATATGAGTGTCATATGAAGGAAATGAGAGAGAAAAGTATCTATCTTTTCCTAAACCAAGAAGAGAGTATCTCACCTACACTTTTTGGATTAACTCCAGATTCCCAGATCAGCTTAGGGTGATCTGAGAGTAGAAGAGACTTGGGCTAACTTTCCTCTGAAATATGGAGGCGGATCCCTCGTGGAAGTCCCATTAGCGCTTTACTGTGACCCAGCACAAAAACCCTATGAGGAATGCCACTGGACAGAGGGGGCTGGGGAGCCCTGCCATGGATCCTGATGGTGAAGAGAACAGCTAGATTTCTCTTCCATAGAGGGTTGCAAACATTAGCTGAAAGAGAAAGCCAGTTAATCAAGGAGTTTTGCCAAAGGGTACAGCATGTGCACAATGTCACAAGAGATTATGACCAAGGACTAGATGAGATGCAGCTCAGTCCTGTAGGGGCATAACCCGCTCCAGTATTCTTGCCTGGAGAATCCCATGGACAGAGCAGCCTGCCTGCCGGGCTACAGTCCATAGGGTCCCAAAGAGTGACGGAAGAAACTTACACTTATGCATGTACTAATTAATACATCTGTTTATGAAGAATTCCCTGTTGGGTTTACCGTGTGGGTTCTGTTTCCTCATCAGACACGGACTGATACAGCCCAGTAACTGATAGAATCCATGGAGGTGTACTTGTGAAAGGTTTCTTGCCTGTACTCCTTTTTCTTGATCAAATAATAATAGTTACACTTGTAATAATAGTTACAAATGTGGTAATATGATATTGTGACATATTAGATTTTTCCCTCACATTTTTTTTGACCGATGACCATCCCCATCCAGGTCTTTGCAGGCAAGTGTCTTTACCACCCAAGCCATCATGAAAGCCCCCCATTTAGGTCTTTGGCTATAAGTCCTCTGTTGCCTCAGTGGCACAGTCAGAGGACCGAGGTGGCCCAATGTTTTTGTTACAAGAGCACTGATTCAGATGCAAATTAGGCAAGATTTTCTGCTCTCTACCCCTTCCCTCATCACTATACAACAGTTCTCTCAGCTGGGGTGGGATATGAGTGTCATATGAAGGAAATGAGAGAGAAAAGTATCTATCTTTTCCTAAACCAAGAAGAGAGTATCTCACCTACACTTTTTGGATTAACTCCAGATTCCCAGATCAGCTTAGGGTGATCTGAGAGTAGAAGAGACTTGGGCTAACTTTCCTCTGAAATATGGAGGCGGATCCCTCGTGGAAGTCCCATTAGCGCTTTACTGTGACCCAGCACAAAAACCCTATGAGGAATGCCACTGGACAGAGGGGGCTGGGGAGCCCTGCCATGGATCCTGATGGTGAAGAGAACAGCTAGATTTCTCTTCCATAGAGGGTTGCAAACATTAGCTGAAAGAGAAAGCCAGTTAATCAAGGAGTTTTGCCAAAGGGTACAGCATGTGCACAATGTCACAAGAGATTATGACCAAGGACTAGATGAGATGTGAGCATCTCAACAGATGTCATCCCAGAAAGATGACAACATCTGAGGACCAGACGGGATCAGACATTCTACAGATGTCAGTGTTGGCCAGTGAGGGATGACAAGCCACATCACCACCCCTCCCTCTCCAAGATGCACTGTCTTTTAATTATATGGGAATTAAATGCTTAAATGTTGCTCTGGAGAGCAGAGAAAGGAGCTTTGTTTTGTTTTAAAGAATTGATTTTAAACTTGGAATGACAGGAAAATCCAGAAATGATCAAGAAAACCTGGAGTTGATTGGACCAGTGAGCATAAGACTGAGAGATTTTTAAGATAGACTTTAAGATAGAAAATTAAAAACTCTTAGACTAAAAATACTTTTGGATTAAATTAAACTATTTTTAGACTGAAAATAGTTACTATGTTTTGTGGACTAAAAAATATTACACTTGTTACAGAATCTAGCCAATAATTGTAGAAACTCCAGAGAACTTGCACAAGCTATCTGGCCCTGATCTGGTCTGCATCCCTACTATTCTCACTCTGCCTTCTTACCATCTCCTTTCTATTCCTCAAGCAGGCCAGGAATGCATCAAGGACCTCGTGTTTCCTGCCTGGAACAGTCTGTCCCAAGATATTCTCATAGTTCCTTGTTCATTTCCTTCAGGGATCTGTCCCAGTGTTACCTCCCTGGGGTGCCCTTTCCTGTCCATTGATTCTATACTTATTCTTAAATCCCCTTGCCTAGCTGTATTTGTCTTCTCATACTTATCTGTACCTGAATTATTTACCTATTTCATTGCACATGCATATTAGTCAACTTGGCTGCTACAACAAAATACCATAGATTGGTGATTTAAACAGCGTATTTTCTCAGTTTTAGGAGCTAGTATGATCAAATATGGAGGCGGATCCTCGTGGAAGTCACATTAGCGCTTTACTGTGACCAAGCACAAAAACCCTATGAGGAATGCCACTGGACAGAGGGGGCTGGGGAGCCCTGCCATGGATCCTGATGGTGAAGAGAACAGCTAGATTTCTCTTCCATAGAGGGTTGCAAACATTAGCTGAAAGAGAAAGCCAGTTAATCAAGGAGTTTTGCCAAAGGGTACAGCATGTGCACAATGTCACAAGAGATTATGACCAAGGACTAGATGAGATGTGAGCATCTCAACAGATGTCATCCCAGAAAGATGACAACATCTGAGGACCAGACGGGATCAGACATTCTACAGATGTCAGTGTTGGCCAGTGAGGGATGACAAGCCACATCACCACCCCTCCCTCTCCAAGATGCACTGTCTTTTAATTATATGGGAATTAAATGCTTAAATGTTGCTCTGGAGAGCAGAGAAAGGAGCTTTGTTTTGTTTTAAAGAATTGATTTTAAACTTGGAATGACAGGAAAATCCAGAAATGATCAAGAAAACCTGGAGTTGATTGGACCAGTGAGCATAAGACTGAGAGATTTTTAAGATAGACTTTAAGATAGAAAATTAAAAACTCTTAGACTAAAAATACTTTTGGATTAAATTAAACTATTTTTAGACTGAAAATAGTTACTATGTTTTGTGGACTAAAAAATATTACACTTGTTACAGAATCTAGCCAATAATTGTAGAAACTCCAGAGAACTTGCACAAGCTATCTGGCCCTGATCTGGTCTGCATCCCTACTATTCTCACTCTGCCTTCTTACCATCTCCTTTCTATTCCTCAAGCAGGCCAGGAATGCATCAAGGACCTCGTGTTTCCTGCCTGGAACAGTCTGTCCCAAGATATTCTCATAGTTCCTTGTTCATTTCCTTCAGGGATCTGTCCCAGTGTTACCTCCCTGGGGTGCCCTTTCCTGTCCATTGATTCTATACTTATTCTTAAATCCCCTTGCCTAGCTGTATTTGTCTTCTCATACTTATCTGTACCTGAATTATTTACCTATTTCATTGCACATGCATATTAGTCAACTTGGCTGCTACAACAAAATACCATAGATTGGTGATTTAAACAGCGTATTTTCTCAGTTTTAGGAGCTAGTATGATCAGGTTTTGGTGAGAGTGCTACTCCTGGCTTGCTGACTATTTTCTTGTGTGTTTACGTGGCGAAGACACACACACACAGAGGAGGGGAGTGGGAGAGAGAGAGAGAGGTGGAAGAGAGAACTATATGCTGTGTCTCTTCTTATAAGGACACTAATCTTATTGTTTTCGGGGCCCTACTTATGACCTTATTTAACTTTACTTATTTCCAGACAGGCCCTGTGCTTACCTCCAAATACACACTTGTTGAGGTTTTGAGCATAAACCTATGCTTTTTTTTTTTTTTTTTGTGGGAGAGCGGGTTGGGGGGGTGCAGGCAGGGCTCTTCTATTGATCTTTGATTTCTCTATTTTCATCCATCTTTGTTCTTTGGTCCGTGTAGGCCTCCCACTGCAGTGGCCTCTGTTGTCGCAGAGCACTGGCTCTGGGCGCATGCGCTCCAAAACTCCAGCTCGGTAATTGGACACATTGGTCCAGCCGCTCCACAGCACGTGGGATCTTCCCAGGCCAGGGATCGAACTGGCACCCCTTGCACTGCAAGGCGGTGTCCTTACCCACTGGACCACCAGGGAAGCCCAACCTATGACTTTTTGACGGACACAATTCAGTCCATAGCACTATGCCTCTCATCCCTCTATAGAGTGGGCTTTTCTGGTGGCTCAGATGATAAAGAATCTACCTGCCATGTAGGAGAGTCAGGTTCAGTCCCTGAGTTGGGAAGATCCCCTGGAAAACGGAATGGCAACCACTCCAGTATTCGTGTCTGGAGAATTCCATGGACAGAAGAGTCCGAAGGGCTACAGTTCATGAGTTTGCAAAGAGTTAGCCTCATACTATGGACTGCAATGTTTGTGTACCCTTCTCTCCTCCCCCAGATTCATGTGTTGAAATCCTAATTCCTTGCATGAATGGGATTAGTGATTTATCATGGAGGCTCCAAGGAGCTTCCTATCCCCTTCTATCACGTGAGGACCCAGTGAGAGGTCAGCAGTTTGCAACTAGGAAGAAAACCTTCCCAGAGCTTGACCATGCTTGCACCCTGACCTTGGGCTTTCAGCCTCTAGAATTGTGAGGAATACATTTTTGATGCTTATAACCTACATAACCCATGGTACGTTGTTACAGTAACCCAAATAAACCAAGACATCCTACAGTATTTATAAAGTGAATGGGTAGACACCCCACATAACATTAATAATACCTAAGATCAATTCAGCCTTTAATATGGGCCAGACACTGCTATAGTAGGCACTGTGCTAAGAAACTTAGATACAGGATTTAATTTTTTACAACAATCAGATGAGATACGTATCCCTATTCCTGTTTTACAGATGAGACAATGGGGGCCCGGTGTAGTTAAGGCTTCATATTGTTATTTTTGTTTAGCCATGTTCAACTCTTTTGCAACGAACAAAAGTCATGTGGGACTGTAGCCCACCAGGCTTCTCTGTCCATGGGATTTCCCAGGCAAGAATACTGGAGTGGGTTGCCATTTCCTTTGCAAGGGGACCTTTCCCTCTTCCCCACCCAGGGATCAAACCTGCATCTCTGTTCATGGGATTTCCCAGGCAAGAATACTGGAGTGGTTTGCCATTTCCTTCACAAAGGATCTTCCCCTCTTCCCTATCCAGGAATCAAACCTGCATCTCCTGCACTGGCAGGCAGTTTCTTTACCGCTGAGCCACCAGGGGAAACTTAAGCCTTCATAACTTGCCCTCAAAAGTGGAAACGACAGGAAACAAATCCAAGTTCTCTCATCCTGCAGAGGCTATGGGTTGTCCAGGATATTCTGCTGCCTTGGCATTTAGATGCTTTTATATAGATGTAGGACAAGGACTGTTAGAGTATGGGGAGAAGACTGAGTAACTCTGGCTAAGATGAATCTGGGTAGGCTTTTTTTTTTTTTTTTTAGAAAATAGCATTTGAACTGGGGGGTGGTGAATAAATGAAGAAAGGATTCTAAAGAAATAGATGATTGTGCAACATAAGGCAATATATTTGTTTAAAATATTCATGTGGTCAAGTAAGTGTATAGAGGAAAAACAGTTGTCATGTACAGACTAAAAACCCAGTGAACAGTGACAGAAGCCTGGAGGGTGTTTGCTACAACTGGAACATCAGTATCAACAGGAAGGAGGGCAGAGATGGAAAGAAAGGGCAGAAAGATGGGCCTGACCTGTGCTACATGTTACTCAGGCTATTGATGGACCTCTAAAGGGCTCATCTCCACGGTTCTGGGGGATTTGATGAGGACTATCCCAGCCTGGATTGAGATGGTACAGTAACCCAAATAAACCAAGACATCCTACAGTATTTATAAAGTGAATGGGTAGACACCCCACATAACATTAATAATACCTAAGATCAATTCAGCCTTTAATATGGGCCAGACACTGCTATAGTAGGCACTGTGCTAAGAAACTTAGATACAGGATTTAATTTTTTACAACAATCAGATGAGATACGTATCCCTATTCCTGTTTTACAGATGAGACAATGGGGGCCCGGTGTAGTTAAGGCTTCATATTGTTATTTTTGTTTAGCCATGTTCAACTCTTTTGCAACGAACAAAAGTCATGTGGGACTGTAGCCCACCAGGCTTCTCTGTCCATGGGATTTCCCAGGCAAGAATACTGGAGTGGGTTGCCATTTCCTTTGCAAGGGGACCTTTCCCTCTTCCCCACCCAGGGATCAAACCTGCATCTCTGTTCATGGGATTTCCCAGGCAAGAATACTGGAGTGGTTTGCCATTTCCTTCACAAAGGATCTTCCCCTCTTCCCTATCCAGGAATCAAACCTGCATCTCCTGCACTGGCAGGCAGTTTCTTTACCGCTGAGCCACCAGGGAAGCTTAAGCCTTCATAACTTGCCCTCAAAAGTGGAAACGACAGGAAACAAATCCAAGTTCTCTCATCCTGCAGAGGCTATGGGTTGTCCAGGATATTCTGCTGCCTTGGCATTTAGATGCTTTTATATAGATGTAGGACAAGGACTGTTAGAGTATGGGGAGAAGACTGAGTAACTCTGGCTAAGATGAATCTGGGTAGGCTTTTTTTTTTTTTTTTTAGAAAATAGCATTTGAACTGGGGGGTGGTGAATAAATGAAGAAAGGATTCTAAAGAAATAGATGATTGTGCAACATAAGGCAATATATTTGTTTAAAATATTCATGTGGTCAAGTAAGTGTATAGAGGAAAAACAGTTGTCATGTACAGACTAAAAACCCAGTGAACAGTGACAGAAGCCTGGAGGGTGTTTGCTACAACTGGAACATCAGTATCAACAGGAAGGAGGGCAGAGATGGAAAGAAAGGGCAGAAAGATGGGCCTGACCTGTGCTACATGTTACTCAGGCTATTGATGGACCTCTAAAGGGCTCATCTCCACGGTTCTGGGGGATTTGATGAGGACTATCCCAGCCTGGATTGAGATGGTAGCACTTACAGAAGGGTCAGGGTAGAAAAGTGGATTTAAGAGTTGCTTCCTAAATTTATCAAGGCCCAAAAGATGGGTTAGGAACTCCAAGGAAAATGCTCATAATGGCAAGTATTATGAACTCAAGGTAAAAGAGTGAAGAGAAATTATTCTGTCCTTAAAGCCAGATTTTTAAAGCCAGAATAGTTAGCAGGCAAGACTCAGACAAGCTGCAAGAGGCAAGGTGTGGGAACAGGCCACACCTGCTATTTCCCTGGCCCCAGTCTCAGCATTCCTGGAAAGCAAGGTTGCCGGGGGCAACCACCTAGTGATGCCATTTGGTGGCTAGTGCAAGAGCACTACAAGCAGGTCCGTAAGAATCCGTAAGTATATTCAGAAAAATCTCCATTCTGCAAAGAAGCACAGTTAAAACAAAAGTCTTAGAGAAACTATTGAGACAGTCTGCGTAAAATGTATGCAACTTAATAAAACCACAGCACTAACAACAACAACAAACCTGATGCTAATAAAAGTACAACTAACAGACAAGTTTATCCCCTGATAAAGAAATAAGTAATTATATATTGGGCTTTACTTTAAAAAAGTGAAGCTAGCTTGATGTAAAGGGTATAAGAACTGGTTGAATAAACACTACTATGTATAAAAATAGATAACTAGTAAGGATCTACTGTACAACACAGGGAACTGTACTGACCTCTATGGGAAAAGAATCTTTAGAAAGTGTTGATTTATGTGTAGGCAGAACTGATTCACTTTACTGTACACCTGAAACTAACACAACATTGTCAATCAGCTATACTCCAATAAAAAATTTTTAAAAAGGAACAACTTGAGGCTGTTGATTTATGGACTCAAGAATTCAATACACAGAAATCAGGTAGAATTTCACCTTGTAGACTGAAGACATGACTAAATAAAGATAAGTGATGGTCACAGGATGGATCATGGGTGTTCCATCCAGTACTGCACTCCTCTGTGGCTTGCTATTTTTAGCTGCATGCATCTACATTGCCGACGTCTGTTGTTATCGAGTGGAACAAAGTGGAATCCATTTGCGGAGTGAAACATTAACCTGTTGGGTAAAATGTCATGAACCAACATACCTTCTGCTTTTTACTGTCCTTATTTCTCTATTAGGCAATCCCATGTAGACTAGTTTTCACATTCAGGAACACTTGTGGTGGAAGATCTTGTAAGTCACTTTCCCTTCCCCAGCCTTCAAGGGGAGTTTCCCCTACTGAGCATTCTGCATCCAGTCCGTATCAATCAATCTCCCACATTCTGCTCACATTTCCTCCAGTATTCAAACCTGAAGTCCACTTCAGGCAAGTTCTTTACCACTCTTTTTTTTTTTTTTTTTTGAAGGGAGGGGTGTGGGCGGGCCATTTCTATTGGTCTTTCATTTATCTATTTTCATCCATCTTTGTTCTTTGGTCCGTGTGGGCCTCCCATCGCAGTGGCCTCTGTTATCGCAGAGCACCGGCTCTGGGCGCGTGCGCTCCGGAGCTCCACCTCGGTAATTGGACACATCGGTCCAGCCCCTCCGCTGCCCGTGGTATCCTCCTAGGCCAGGGATCGAACCGGCATCCCTTGCACTGCAAGGCGGTGTCCCTACCCACTGGACCACCAGGGAAGCCCTCTTTACCACTCTTATTTAACTGATGTGAATCTCAGTCCACCAAGAATTTTCTACATATCAACTTGATTTTTCGTGTCATGCTCCTCCTCTGCCAGGTTGGCAGGAATTTATCGCAGTCATTCTTGGAGTGCTCCTCTCCCCTCCTGGGGATCATGTCAAGGTTCTGTGCTCTCTTGCAGGACCCACATGTTTGGGGTCCTCAGTCGATGGTCTATACTGGCCTCTGCAGAGATGGCCATTGTCTTCCCACACAATCCTTCCAGATCTGGGTGCTGTCGACTGATTTTTGTGCCTCACTTACAGAATGATGATTTGGTTTTTTAGCTGCTGGAATTTCCCTGCAACCCCAGCCAGGCATCCACCTCCCTAGGTCACCCCTCCATCCTTCAGCCTTGCCATCTCCTGAGGGAACTGCCACCCAAAGATGTGTGCGATCCATCTCTGCTTCTCCTCCATCACTAAGGACCTCTCTTCCTAGTCCCTGGTCATATGAATCCCTCTTCTTGCTTCTCTGAGGTGCTTCATTCTCTCTCTGTACTCTGACCTCTCTCTTATCAGTTAAGAATCTTATAGTTGTAAGCAACAGAACGTACAGTTCAAACTGGCTTAAAAGCAAATATACCGATTCGGATGACTGAAAATCTAAATACAGTCCCGGTTTCAGGTTGGGATTCATCCAGTCAGTTAAAAAAAAAAAAAAAAAAACAATTGGTTGAAATAGATCCTGGTTCCAGATCCTGTTGGAACTAGGGATATAAGGTGTGCAAGTGTGTGTGTTTTTTCCTGACCCTAGTCAAGCTGTCACATTGCACAGAGACAGCTGTCCCTCCCAAGCCCTGCTCAAATTGCATACTTGTGAGCAAATGAATGATTATTGGTGTTTTACGTCACTAAGCTTTGGAGCAATTGGGAGATAAAAAGGTAAAATCAGACAGCGAAGGCCACAGTTCAAGAATGAATTTTCTGGGGACTTCCTTGGTAGTCCAGTGACTAAGACTCCACGCTCCCAATGTGGGAAACCAGGGTTCAATCCCCAGGTTGGGAAGATCCCCTGGAGGAGGGCATGACAACCCACTCCAGTACTCTTGCCTGGGAAATTCCATGGGCAGAGGAGCCTGGCAGGCTACAGTCAGTCTGTGGAGCCTCAAAGAGTTGGATGTGATTGAAGCAACTGACAATGAGCGCCGGGAACTAGATGCCACATGCGGCAACTAAAAACACAAAAAAGATCCAGCACAGTCAAATAAATAAAAAAATTTAATAAATTATATAAAGCAGGAACTGACTCCTTCCCTCTGGGTGCAAGGTTCTGTGCTCTCTTGCAGGACCCACATGTTTGGGGTCCTCAGTCGATGGTCTATACTGGCCTCTGCAGAGATGGCCATTGTCTTCCCACACAATCCTTCCAGATCTGGGTGCTGTCGACTGATTTTTGTGCCTCACTTACAGAATGATGATTTGGTTTTTTAGCTGCTGGAATTTCCCTGCAACCCCAGCCAGGCATCCACCTCCCTAGGTCACCCCTCCATCCTTCAGCCTTGCCATCTCCTGAGGGAACTGCCACCCAAAGATGTGTGCGATCCATCTCTGCTTCTCCTCCATCACTAAGGACCTCTCTTCCTAGTCCCTGGTCATATGAATCCCTCTTCTTGCTTCTCTGAGGTGCTTCATTCTCTCTCTGTACTCTGACCTCTCTCTTATCAGTTAAGAATCTTATAGTTGTAAGCAACAGAACGTACAGTTCAAACTGGCTTAAAAGCAAATATACCGATTCGGATGACTGAAAATCTAAATACAGTCCCGGTTTCAGGTTGGGATTCATCCAGTCAGTTAAAAAAAAAAAAAAAAAAAACAATTGGTTGAAATAGATCCTGGTTCCAGATCCTGTTGGAACTAGGGATATAAGGGTGTGCAAGTGTGTGTGTTTTTTCCTGACCCTAGTCAAGCTGTCACATTGCACAGAGACAGCTGTCCCTCCCAAGCCCTGCTCAAATTGCATACTTGTGAGCAAATGAATGATTATTGGTGTTTTACGTCACTAAGCTTTGGAGCAATTGGGAGATAAAAAGGTAAAATCAGACAGCGAAGGCCACAGTTCAAGAATGAATTTTCTGGGGACTTCCTTGGTAGTCCAGTGACTAAGACTCCACGCTCCCAATGTGGGAAACCAGGGTTCAATCCCCAGGTTGGGAAGATCCCCTGGAGGAGGGCATGACAACCCACTCCAGTACTCTTGCCTGGGAAATTCCATGGGCAGAGGAGCCTGGCAGGCTACAGTCAGTCTGTGGAGCCTCAAAGAGTTGGATGTGATTGAAGCAACTGACAATGAGCGCCGGGAACTAGATGCCACATGCTGCAACTAAAAACACAACAAAGATCCAGCACAGTCAAATAAATAAAAAAAAAATTTAATAAATTATATAAAAAAGAAGATTTTCTGGTGGAAAAAGGTTATCAATGGTTATCAGTAGCTCTCAGACTCGCCTGCAAAGAAGTATTTGGGAACAAAATTTACATTCAGAGTTTGCCCTTGGGACCTCAGGATGTAAGAAAGAATCTCCAGTGAGATGTGCGTGAGACGTGCGTGTGCGGCATGCTAAGTCACTTCAGTCGTGTCCAACTCTGTGCGACCCTGTGGACTATATCCCCTCAGGCTCCTCTTTCCATGGGATTCTCCAGGCAAGAATACTGGAGTGGGTTGCCATGCCTCCTGCAGGGAATTTTCCCAACCCAGAGATGAGCAAACAGCAAAGGGGCAAAAGAGCTTGTTATCTCACTCATAAGACTTAGAGATTGGACAGAGGGTAGACAAAGACAAAGATTTGAAAAGAATGCTCCATTCAGTCAAGTAGTAGAAAGACGAGTTGAATCCACTTAAAGACGTGGAGCAGCATAAGGGATGGAGTGGGTTTTAAATTCAGAGAATTAGATAATGATGTAATTTACACCTGGAAGATGGATTCAGCAAAACTATTTCCCTTGGGAAGATTTGGATTTAAAGTCCCCAGTAGGCAAAAGTGAATAACTTTAAAAAGGCCAGTGCATCTATTTTTGGTGCTAGAAAAATAACCCTGGAATTCATATCCTGCCTTGGGCCAACATCTCTGGCAAGAAATCAATGCAACTTGCTCAGGATGGGAACATCAACTCATTTGGAGATGTCATAACTGTGCCCTTAGCTGTAGTGTGTCCATGTATTTTAGCCTTGGGAAGATTTAAAATTAAGTATAGAAAAGCAAGAGACCGTATCTGCAGTATTAACACTTTTGTATTAAATTTAGGAACAACAATCTGTGTATGTTTGGTTTTCACAGTATGTATAGTGTTTAAAATAATTGGGTGTTAGAGAATGCCTGAGAGATTACCCTTCCAATTCTAACTTGAAATGTATAATGGGTAATTGACTTTGGATTTGTAATTTATTGCTGAAAGATGTAAGAGGATTTTACGGTTTGCAAGTAATATAGTCTTGGAATAGTTAAGAGATTTGTTATATTTATAAATTTAATTTAGTCTGTAAGTATTGAGAATGTTTGACTTGTCAGGATAGGTGATAAATGTACTTTAAAAAAGAAAATTGAATATCAATGGTTCGGGTGCCAAATTCCTCAGGGATGTAAGAAAGAATCTCCAGTGAGATGTGCGTGAGACGTGCGTGTGCGGCATGCTAAGTCACTTCAGTCGTGTCCAACTCTGTGCGACCCTGTGGACTATATCCCCTCAGGCTCCTCTTTCCATGGGATTCTCCAGGCAAGAATACTGGAGTGGGTTGCCATGCCTCCTGCAGGGAATTTTCCCAACCCAGAGATGAGCAAACAGCAAAGGGGCAAAAGAGCTTGTTATCTCACTCATAAGACTTAGAGATTGGACAGAGGGTAGACAAAGACAAAGATTTGAAAAGAATGCTCCATTCAGTCAAGTAGTAGAAAGACGAGTTGAATCCACTTAAAGACGTGGAGCAGCATAAGGGATGGAGTGGGTTTTAAATTCAGAGAATTAGATAATGATGTAATTTACACCTGGAAGATGGATTCAGCAAAACTATTTCCCTTGGGAAGATTTGGATTTAAAGTCCCCAGTAGGCAAAAGTGAATAACTTTAAAAAGGCCAGTGCATCTATTTTTGGTGCTAGAAAAATAACCCTGGAATTCATATCCTGCCTTGGGCCAAAAATCTCTGGCAAGAAATCAATGCAACTTGCTCAGGATGGGAACATCAACTCATTTGGAGATGTCATAACTGTGCCCTTAGCTGTAGTGTGTCCATGTATTTTAGCCTTGGGAAGATTTAAAATTAAGTATAGAAAAGCAAGAGACCGTATCTGCAGTATTAACACTTTTGTATTAAATTTAGGAACAACAATCTGTGTATGTTTGGTTTTCACAGTATGTATAGTGTTTAAAATAATTGGGTGTTAGAGAATGCCTGAGAGATTACCCTTCCAATTCTAACTTGAAATGTATAATGGGTAATTGACTTTGGATTTGTAATTTATTGCTGAAAGATGTAAGAGGATTTTACGGTTTGCAAGTAATATAGTCTTGGAATAGTTAAGAGATTTGTTATATTTATAAATTTAATTTAGTCTGTAAGTATTGAGAATGTTTGACTTGTCAGGATAGGTGATAAATGTACTTTAAAAAAGAAAATTGAATATGTTGAATTTATTAATACAACTTAAAACGCTTAGTGAAAATTTAATTAAACTAAGCTTGTAAACATAACTGATTGGAGGTAGGTTAGCTTGTTCACCTTGAGAATATTAATCAAAGTCCCCTTATTAAAATGTACTAGATTTATTAATAGAATAATGAGATTTGTATGTTGAATTTAAAGGCTTGAGGAAAATGGCTTTACATTTGACTGTTAAAAATAAATTTAAAATAAATAAATTTGTTTGAAAATAAATTTAAAAATCACCTTTTCTGTACGTATCCCCAACCTTCCACCTCTCCTTCTCCATTGACCGCAAGCAAAAAGAGCCGTCTTTCATTTTTTTCCCCTAAGAGTTCTTACTATTCAAAAGATTGATGAAAGGAGAGGTTAGAGAGCTGTGATGGAACCCTAGGAGTTCAGGAGAAAAAAATTGAGAGAGTGGAGAGGTAAGGAGAGCTTCTGAGACCATGAGGCCAATTAAGCAGGATCAGCTTTTCCTACAGGGCTATTTATGTATAAAAGACACACACACACACACGTTGTATCTTTCTATGCTCAGGGCTCTTTAAGTAATGCAACAGTATTGTTTCCTACAATTTTCAGTTCAAATGTAATTGATTTCTGCTACAAGATGAATGAAATAGGCTTGGGAACTAGCCTGGAAACAGAACTAACTGACAAAACTGGTTTGATTGGAATTCCAGAACATTTTAGAACTTGTAAAATAAGAAACATTTGTACGTTTGAGGTCAAGTGTTGACTCACAAATGAGGGAAAAATGGGAGACTAGCTAGGCAGAGTATCGTGAATTAGCTACAGATGACTTTCCCTGAAAGCTCACCATGCGGCCTTTTGGATATGGCTCTATTTAGAGCTGATGAGAGAGAGTGTCTGCTACTGTTGCTACTAGAGATTACCCTTCCAATTCTAACTTGAAATGTATAATGGGTAATTGACTTTGGATTTGTAATTTATTGCTGAAAGATGTAAGAGGATTTTACGGTTTGCAAGTAATATAGTCTTGGAATAGTTAAGAGATTTGTTATATTTATAAATTTAATTTAGTCTGTAAGTATTGAGAATGTTTGACTTGTCAGGATAGGTGATAAATGTACTTTAAAAAAGAAAATTGAATATGTTGAATTTATTAATACAACTTAAAACGTTTAGTGAAAATTTAATTAAACTAAGCTTGTAAACATAACTGATTGGAGGTAGGTTAGCTTGTTCACCTTGAGAATATTAATCAAAGTCCCCTTATTAAAATGTACTAGATTTATTAATAGAATAATGAGATTTGTATGTTGAATTTAAAGGCTTGAGGAAAATGGCTTTACATTTGACTGTTAAAAATAAATTTAAAATAAATAAATTTGTTTGAAAATAAATTTAAAAATCACCTTTTCTGTACGTATCCCCAACCTTCCACCTCTCCTTCTCCATTGACCGCAAGCAAAAAGAGCCGTCTTTCATTTTTTTCCCCTAAGAGTTCTTACTATTCAAAAGATTGATGAAAGGAGAGGTTAGAGAGCTGTGATGGAACCCTAGGAGTTCAGGAGAAAAAATTGAGAGAGTGGAGAGGTAAGGAGAGCTTCTGAGACCATGAGGCCAATTAAGCAGGATCAGCTTTTCCTACAGGGCTATTTATGTATAAAAGACACACACACACACACGTTGTATCTTTCTATGCTCAGGGCTCTTTAAGTAATGCAACAGTATTGTTTCCTACAATTTTCAGTTCAAATGTAATTGATTTCTGCTACAAGATGAATGAAATAGGCTTGGGAACTAGCCTGGAAACAGAACTAACTGACAAAACTGGTTTGATTGGAATTCCAGAACATTTTAGAACTTGTAAAATAAGAAACATTTGTACGTTTGAGGTCAAGTGTTGACTCACAAATGAGGGAAAAATGGGAGACTAGCTAGGCAGAGTATCGTGAATTAGCTACAGATGACTTTCCCTGAAAGCTCACCATGCGGCCTTTTGGATATGGCTCTATTTAGAGCTGATGAGAGAGAGTGTCTGCTACTGTTGCTACTCTTACCAGAGTTTTTAAAGGACTGTAACTAATTTAAAGACTAATAACTAATAAAAGACTATAGTGTCATTAATGAGTGTGGCAAGGTAATATTTACTAAAGTGTTCTCTCTCCTCAAGCCCGACCTCCCGCAACCAAAAAAATCCAATCCTGGATTGGATTCTGGAACAATAAAGGAACATATGGTAAGACAAAGGAAATCTGAATAAACTTTGTACTTAGTTGATAATAACATATCAATATTGATTCATTAACTGTAATAACTACACCAGTTAATGAAAGATGCTGATAATATGAAAAACTAGGTATATCTGTGGAGACATATGGAAACTCTCAGTGTCATCTGCTCGTTATTTTTCTGTAAATCTAAAAATGTTCTAAAAATAATGTTTATAAGTTAACTAAAAATCAGGAGACTGATAGCGCATAGAAGGCAGGACTGCATTGAAATTGCGCCAGGACACATGAACAGACTTCGGAAATAGCCTGCGAAGTCCTACTTCCTAACTTGGTCAGTGGTGACACAGATGTCATTATTGTTCAGCCGCTCAGTCATGTCCAACTCTTTGTGACCCCATGGACTGCAGCACACCAAGCTTCCCCCTCTCTCACCGTCTCCTGGAGTTGCTCAAACTCACGTCCATTGTGTTGGCGATGCCATCCAACCATCTCATCCTCTGTCGCCCCCTTCCACTCCTGCCCTCCATCTATCCCACCATCAGGGTCTTTTCCGATGAGTCAGTTCTTTGCATCAGGTGGCCAAACAATTGGAGCTTCAACTTCAGCATCAGTTATTCCAATGAATATTCAGGGTTGCTTTCCTTTAGGATTGACTGGCTTGATCTCCTTGTTGTCCAAGGGACTCTGAAGAGTCTTTTCCAACACTACAATTTGAAAGTATCAATTCTTTGGTGTTCAGCCTTACTCATCTTATAATAAGATAAGTTATAATGTATAGCTTATCACTAATTTATACATTTATTCTGTGAGGTTTTCAGTGTCTGTGGTCTCATTTTTAATTTTTTTTATAAAATCAAAAGCCAAATCTCCAGGGGATCTTCCTGACCCAGGGATCAAACCCTCATCTCTTGCATCTCCTGCGTTGGCAGGCAGATTCTTCACCATTCTATCACCTGGGAAGCCCTGTATTACATTAGCATAAGCTAAGTGACACCCCACCCCAGTGCCAAGACAGTTTTGAGGCCGACCGTCAAAGATCAGTTCCAATTCCTGGACACCCCCACTCCCTTCTCCAAAATAGTTTGAAAAAAAAATCCTCCCACTCAAAGGCTTATGAAATTACCCAGCCCATAAAACACCATATTTGGGGGCTACTCTCACCTTCTAATACAGCCCCCACTTTGTCTGTGGGGTGTCTTTCTCTAAATAAATCCACTTCTTACCTATCACTTTGTCACTGAATTTTTTTCTGCTAAAGACATCAAGAACCTGAGCTTCATTAAGTCCTGAGACCCAGGTATGATCAAACCAGGTATGATCTCAGTTAAAAGACTGTGGGTTCAAGGCCCAATCTGAGTCACATGGTTTCACAACAAACCCTTGATTTCAGTGAGATTCACCCGTTTAACCAATGCCAGTGTAGGACTGAGCACAACTGCAAATCAGACACTTTCCTGCCCTGCTTCCAAGTTGCTTGGAACAGAGGATCATTGTCAAACCCAAGCCCCAGTGCCTCAATCACAGTGAAGCCAAACAAGCCTAAATGTCGGAATTTGGAGAAGAGAAATGGTATTGCAGACTCAAGCAAGGAGATGGGAGGATTTGTGCTCAAAAGACTCAAACACCCAGTGATTTTCAGGAAAGTTTTTAAAGGCAGTATTTGGAGTGACACCTGCAGAGTGTATGACTTTCTTCTGATTAGTTGGTAATGATGTAACAAAATGGTATCCCAGGGATCTCAACGATCAACCTCCTGGCTCCCATCAGGCTGGGGTCTCAGCAGGTCCTAGCCATCCTCCTCCTGGGTGGGGGCATTAGTTCCTGCTGAAGATATGTATCAGATTCTTGTGTGTTGTTGAGGAAGAACTAGGATTCTGTTTTATTGCTGAACTTTTTGTTGACGGGTTTTCCTTTGTTCCTGCATTCTCTCACTTCCCTTAAGATCATTACTGAGACCTATTCAAGGGCAGCATTGTGACCAGACTCAGATCATAAAATGATTGAGGCCAACAATGCCTTCTTCTTTTTAATATTTATTTTTGGTTATTTATTTGGTGGCACTGTCTTAGTCGATGTATGTGAACTCTTTTTTAAAATTAATTAATTTATTTATTTTTGGCTATTCTGGGTCTTCACTGCTGCCACAGGCTTTTTTCTAGTTGCAGGGAGTGGGGGCTACTCTCTAGCCAAAGTGAGCAGGCTTCTTGTTGTGGAACTTGGACTCTAGGGCACACGAGCTTCACTGGTTGCGGCACATGGGCTCAGTTGTTGTGGCTCCAAGGTTCTAGAGCACAGGCTCAATTGCTGTGGCTCACGGGCTTGTAAACCACAGCATGTAAGATCTTCCCGGATCAGGGATCAACCTCTGTCCCCTGTATTGGCAGGCGAACTCTTTACCCCTGAGCTACCAGGGAAGCCCCCAAAACGGCTTCTTTCATGTCAAGAAAACCATGCCTGTTTCTTTCTCCAGGGAACCGCTACCTTCTGCTAACAATGATAAGAAAATAATTTTTTGAGACAACAAACGAAAGCTCTAGGAGCTATCTGAAGAAGATGCTCTCTGTTTTCTGAAGTAGACATAAAATTGTTGCCATCATGTCCATACTTTGTTCTTAATATTTCTGCACATACTTGCTGTCTCACACCATCACTTGAGCAAATAAAACCGCTATTAAGTCTTGGGTTCAGAAATGTGGCAATGGAAAATTAATTTGCTTCTAAGACAACACAATTCCTGGCATTTCCCTCTGAAATTTGGCTTTTGTGGCATGCATACCAATTTTAGCATCTTCCTCGATTTATTTATGGGTAAGAAACACTTGCTCTCTTCAGGGACTTTGGTTTGGCTATTTCTTTGACAGTGTCTGGCATAGGAGCCACTTACTCTGCAGGCAACCACTGGTGGTTTGTAAGCCCTGCTATATTTTAATCTGCAAAGTACTGCATTAAAATCTTTCTTTCATTCAAGCAGCCTTTTAAGAATGTAATTGCTGCTATTTCATCTTGTTTGAACACCCCTGTGTAAGTACATGGCAAGGCAGTTCCAAAATCCTTTGTCTGCCTCATGGTTTGTCTTTGCATGAAGAAAAATAATGAAAGTGGCCTTGTTATCTTTCTGTTTACAGTCAGTAATTCTGCTTCATTAGGCTGCATGCTAATTACTTTCAGGAAACACAAGTGAAGATTCATGGCTTAAATGGAATTAGATAGCTAAAATCCAAAGGCAGTTTTAGGAGTTACTTTATTTAATGTTATGAGTCTTAGAATACTAAACAGTTCTACCAAGATTAGAATTATGATAATCTCCATTATTCTGCCTTGTTATTTAAATTTTAATAAAGCCTGTTGATTCCAAAAAGATAACAGTCTTCCTAAAATTTTCTAGTTAATGCTGTCTCTCTATATTAGAAGTTTCTTAATTTTTTTCCATAACACATAGAGCTTTCAAAATCTTAATTAACATTTTACTCTACAAACTGAAAATATACATTTAGACTTCAATCAAATTATAGGAATGAAAAATCCAAAGCACACATAATTTTCCTCCCTCTGAGTTAAAACTCTTATTTGAAAAAAGCTGTATTTGAAATATACTATACATGTGCACGCATATACATCCAGTCACTCAATTGTGTCCAACTCTTTCCAACCCCATGGACTGTAGTGTGCCAGGCTTCTCTGTCCATGGAATTTTCTAGGCAAGATTACTGGAGTGGGTTGCCATTTCCTTCTCCCGGGAATCATCCTGACCAGAGATTGAACCCATGTCTCTCGCGTCGGCAGGCTGATTCCTTACCGCCTAGGAAACCATTCAGATACTAATAATGACTCTGAATTATATGTCATTCTACTATTGATATCTTTAAGTTGAGTAGACTTAATCGTTAACTCTGCAGTCACAAATTGATCATATGCAAGTTCAGGAGGCTAGAAATGATACTCAAGTTGCTCTTAGGCTTTGGCTATTTCTTTGACAGTGTCTGGCATAGGAGCCACTTACTCTGCAGGCAACCACTGGTGGTTTGTAAGCCCTGCTATATTTTAATCTGCAAAGTACTGCATTAAAATCTTTCTTTCATTCAAGCAGCCTTTTAAGAATGTAATTGCTGCTATTTCATCTTGTTTGAACACCCCTGTGTAAGTACATGGCAAGGCAGTTCCAAAATCCTTTGTCTGCCTCATGGTTTGTCTTTGCATGAAGAAAAATAATGAAAGTGGCCTTGTTATCTTTCTGTTTACAGTCAGTAATTCTGCTTCATTAGGCTGCATGCTAATTACTTTCAGGAAACACAAGTGAAGATTCATGGCTTAAATGGAATTAGATAGCTAAAATCCAAAGGCAGTTTTAGGAGTTACTTTATTTAATGTTATGAGTCTTAGAATACTAAACAGTTCTACCAAGATTAGAATTATGATAATCTCCATTATTCTGCCTTGTTATTTAAATTTTAATAAAGCCTGTTGATTCCAAAAAGATAACAGTCTTCCTAAAATTTTCTAGTTAATGCTGTCTCTCTATATTAGAAGTTTCTTAATTTTTTTCCATAACACATAGAGCTTTCAAAATCTTAATTAACATTTTACTCTACAAACTGAAAATATACATTTAGACTTCAATCAAATTATAGGAATGAAAAATCCAAAGCACACATAATTTTCCTCCCTCTGAGTTAAAACTCTTATTTGAAAAAAGCTGTATTTGAAATATACTATACATGTGCACGCATATACATCCAGTCACTCAATTGTGTCCAACTCTTTCCAACCCCATGGACTGTAGTGTGCCAGGCTTCTCTGTCCATGGAATTTTCTAGGCAAGATTACTGGAGTGGGTTGCCATTTCCTTCTCCAGGGGAATCATCCTGACCAGAGATTGAACCCATGTCTCTCGCGTCGGCAGGCTGATTCCTTACCGCCTAGGAAACCATTCAGATACTAATAATGACTCTGAATTATATGTCATTCTACTATTGATATCTTTAAGTTGAGTAGACTTAATCGTTAACTCTGCAGTCACAAATTGATCATATGCAAGTTCAGGAGGCTAGAAATGATACTCAAGTTGGCATTCTGCCACTCAGAATGCCAGAAAGCTTTTGAACTTCCAAAAATTAAAGCTGATGCCAAAACAGGTTTGGGGCAAAATATTGTGACTGAAGTCAAACTTTAGTACAGTCCTCATTCCTAGGAAATGTGACTGAAGAATGGGCATTTAGGCAGGAAGAAAAGGGTAGTTCTCATAGGCAGCTACATTAGACAGAAATATAATTTTGCTCATAGGATTTAATAATCAGGACTATCAGACATTCTTATCAATGAAGGGGAAGCTTAAATGAGACTCAGCCTTTATGAAAAATCTACTAAATATCATAGCTATGGTACATATTTTCCACGTGCAGTCTAGATGTCTGCTAGTTTGATGGGTCCTGCTAATTAGTAGTTGTCCCACACTCAGCCTCCACTCCCATAAGCAACCCCAGCTGTTTGCAGAAGACATTTCAAGGTATCATTCTCATCTTCCTTCTGTTGGTTGGTAGCTTGTATCCATGGACATTGCATGAGAGAAGACTCACTACCCAGGATGGGGGAATGCCCTGGAATCTGCCTCTGGGTTCAGTCAAGATCCAAATAAATGGTGTTTGCCAAGGGTTTGGGCTGGGGTGGACATGGTTTCCTTATGTTGAAAGCCCCTCAAATCCCCCTTGAACGCTACACTTTAAGGCTCCTAAGAGACTGAAAACTAGTTACTATTCTATCACCTTTCATCTTCCTGTTTTTTTTTTTTTTTTGTCTCCCATTACTCAGTCCTTCTCATAAAAATGTCTACCTACCTTCTAGTTTGAAAAAAAAAAAAAACAAAAAAAAACCCTCAATGCTCATGCACATAAAGGATAGAAGAATGAGAATAGGAAATTATCTCTAGCAGTTCCCAAGTTTGACTGTTGTTCTGGTTTCCTACTACTACATAACAAGTTGCCACAAGTTCAGTGGCTCTAGACAATCCCCATTTTATTATCTTACAGCTTCACAGGTCAAAAGTCCGTCTGAGCTCCACTGGGTTCTCTCCTTAGGATTTCACAGATTTCCTCTTCTGTTACCTGCTGGAGAAAATTCTGCTTTTCAAGTGCTCATGTGATGAAATGAGAGTCACTCAGATAATCTCCTTTTGGGCAAATGATATCTCATCATAATCATAGATTTCATCCCTACTCAAAAGGGATAGGATTACACAAGAGTGAGGTCACTTGGGGGTCATTCTTAGAATGATGCCTACCACATATGTATGTCAGAATTATCACTTTGATCAGAATTAGATGTAAAGATTCTCGGCCATCCGCCATCTTCTCTGAGATTTTGGTTTAACAGAGTTGAGCAGAACTCAGAATCTATATGTTTAACAGGTTTCCAATGTGATTCTGAGGCAGTCTTTTCTGGGAGAGAGAGGATATGCATAAGTAGCCTCACAGGGTCTGCTATGTGTATACCATCTTTTATCTTCCCAACTCCTCTTTCAGATGAATCTTATTTTCCCTCCATTTTCAAGTAAATGAAACTGAGATACAAGAAGTTTAAGTAACTCCAAGACCTTAGAGTCAGTGAAGAGCTCATTTACTGTATGGTTTACAGAACTGCATAGTTCATCGTTCTTTTAGAAATGGATTGATCCCTTGGAGTCTTCTGACAGCCAGGATGTAGACAAGCTTAGAATAACCTGGACTAGGATGTTCAACAGGAATTCTAAATTAAGGAAATTAGTAGATATACTCAACACTTGATAAATTGGACTTCTAGATCATGAAGGGAGACCACTCTAGGAAGGTAATGATGATGCCGACAGGATTGAAGACAGAGAAAAAGAAGGAAATTTGAAAAACAATGCAAATGTGGGAGTCTCTTCTCTCAGCAAAGGCAACCCTTCAAAGCCAGAACAGAGATTATGGGAATTAGGGCAAAGTGATTAGACATGGAGACTACTGTGCCAAGTTAAAGGGTGAAGGTTTGTAATGCAACCCAGGATCTTTATCATAAGATCAAATAAAGCTGAGATGAGGGTAGTGAGAGGCAGTTGTGGGAGGGGGGGTGAATGTCATACACAGATCAGATGCAATTCACTGGAGGGGATTTACTGTTGCCTTCTCCATGGGCCAGATTAACTTTAGATACTCTGGGACAAAGGTCAATTTATCTTTTTCCTCTCTATTCTGTCCTTTGGCTCCAGAAGTTTCTCCTAGATAGCCACATGGCTTGTTTTCTCATTTCCTTCAGGTGCCTGCTGAAGATGGGGAGAAAAAAGTTACTAGTGAAAATCAGAAGGTTGAAAAAAATAAAGCCAAGTTGTTCTTTTGTCTAGTTTTTTGGAAAACAAGGAAAAGGGAATTAAATCTCTCTGTTTTCTGCACTTGCACACTCACCATTCATTATATTCCATGCATTTATAGACTTTAATTTTTTATCATTTTTATTGGATACTGAATATATGTAAATAATTACAGCATATGTGTAAGGTTTAAAGAATGACAATACCATGGACACTCATGAATTCGATAGCTGATTTAAAAGTGGACAATTATAATATCTTTGTAGCCAAACCTGCTCTGTGCCTCCTTGTTTCCACCCCTCTCTCTTCCTGGAGGAAACCATGATCCTGAATTTTATACTTATTGTTCCCTTAATTTTCTTTATGATTTTTATCACATGTAAGTCTCTAATTAATATGTTGTTTGGTTTTATGTATTTTTGAATTTTTCTGTAAGTGGAATTATACTGAGTATAGTCTGCTACTTGTTTTTTGGCTCGCCTTGTGCTTTTGAAAGGCAGCCAACTTCATATTCATACCTACTATTTCATTTAAAGAATATTCCATTTAAAAATGTATCTATTTTCATATCAAGAGATTTGGTTAAGTTCCATTTTTTAATTTATTGCAAACATTGCTGCTATAAACACTTTATCTTCTGAAATTTACTTTCAAGAGTTCTTTAGCAAACACACCTGAAGATGGAACTGCTGGGTTACAGGTTAGGCACTTCTTTGAAATTGATAGGGACAGAGTAGAATAGGTAGGTGGTTGTAGAGTCCTAGTAGGGGACGGTAGGTAGAAGGGTGAAACCTGAGAAAGGTTGGGAGGCCAGTGAGTTGGTGATAACTCAGGAGAGCTGCTCCTTGTTCAGTAAAGCAGGCTTGATTGGGTATAAACAGCTGATGAAGGAGGAGCTGGCAAAGAAGGAACTAATGATATATGCCTTGCATCTGTGTCTACTTGAGGGGGGCAGTCTTCTACCGTCCCATATATATGGCTGCCCATTCAATTAGAGAGGGAGCAGAGTAGAGCTTTCCTGCCTGCCAGTTTGCATCTCTTACAAATACCCTATCCTAATAAATCCTCTTCTTGTCTATCACTCTTCTTCTCACTGAATTCCTTCTGTGCTGAGGCACGAAGAACCTGAGCCTCAGTGGGTCCAGATGTTCGGTGAGTGCTGGATTAAGTCCCGGCCGCATGGGTTCAAGTCCCAGACAGGGTTTTGGCTGGGATTGAGTCCTGACCACATGGGTTCAAGTTCCAAACAGGGTTTTGGCTGGTATTCAAGCTCCAGTCACATGGATTCAAGTCCCAAGCAGGGTTTGATCAGGTCTGGGCCCTGGGTTTAAGTCTCAAATCGAGGTAAAACCCTTTCAGAATTATTAGTTAATGTCAGATTGTTTTCCAAATAAGTGTTACAAATCATTATTTTTGTAACAGTCTATTAATATACATTTCAAAGTATTCATAGTCTTTTGCTTCCTTTTATTTTTCTTTTTAAACATAGCCATTATTTTCAGAAACAGCTCTGCTGGACTCTGCCTAATCCTTTTCCGATTATGACAAAAATCCTTTTCCAGTGTTCTATTGTGGAGGAATCTGTCTTTGAGGATGCAGACTTTCATTCATTGTTTTGCTTCTTTACTGTATACTGTGCTCTTCTTTTGGGACCTACTCTCTCAAAAACTTTTCATTTATGAACAAAGTTGGTACTAGATTTATTTCTAAGTAATTTTGTTGTTGTTATTATATGTCTTGTGTATATATTGCATATATGCACATGCAATTTGCTATTGTATACCGATTTGGTGACCAGAAACATTGCTAACTTTTATTCCTTTTTAAACTTTAATATTTTTCTTTTCTCCTTAATTTGCTTCTTTGTTCACCTGATTACAGATTTCTTTACATGGTTATGTTTAATTTCTTGTTTTGCTCTAGGGAAATGTGTCTCTTCTTTCTGGGTTCTGTATTTCATTTTGAGCCTCTGTTTGTATTCCACTGGGTGTCTGAAACTCGGTGATCTTGTCTGTTCTTGCTAGGTTTAAAAACAGCTCTCCTACCGATCCCCCATATATATGGCTGCCCATTCAATTAGAGAGGGAGCAGAGTAGAGCTTTCCTGCCTGCCAGTTTGCATCTCTTACAAATACCCTATCCTAATAAATCCTCTTCTTGTCTATCACTCTTCTTCTCACTGAATTCCTTCTGTGCTGAGGCACGAAGAACCTGAGCCTCAGTGGGTCCAGATGTTCGGTGAGTGCTGGATTAAGTCCCGGCCGCATGGGTTCAAGTCCCAGACAGGGTTTTGGCTGGGATTGAGTCCTGACCACATGGGTTCAAGTTCCAAACAGGGTTTTGGCTGGTATTCAAGCTCCAGTCACATGGATTCAAGTCCCAAGCAGGGTTTGATCAGGTCTGGGCCCTGGGTTTAAGTCTCAAATCGAGGTAAAACCCTTTCAGAATTATTAGTTAATGTCAGATTGTTTTCCAAATAAGTGTTACAAATCATTATTTTTGTAACAGTCTATTAATATACATTTCAAAGTATTCATAGTCTTTTGCTTCCTTTTATTTTTCTTTTTAAACATAGCCATTATTTTCAGAAACAGCTCTGCTGGACTCTGCCTAATCCTTTTCCGATTATGACAAAAATCCTTTTCCAGTGTTCTATTGTGGAGGAATCTGTCTTTGAGGATGCAGACTTTCATTCATTGTTTTGCTTCTTTACTGTATACTGTGCTCTTCTTTTGGGACCTACTCTCTCAAAAACTTTTCATTTATGAACAAAGTTGGTACTAGATTTATTTCTAAGTAATTTTGTTGTTGTTATTATATGTCTTGTGTATATATTGCATATATGCACATGCAATTTGCTATTGTATACCGATTTGGTGACCAGAAACATTGCTAACTTTTATTCCTTTTTAAACTTTAATATTTTTCTTTTCTCCCTTAATTTGCTTCTTTGTTCACCTGATTACAGATTTCTTTACATGGTTATGTTTAATTTCTTGTTTTGCTCTAGGGAAATGTGTCTCTTCTTTCTGGGTTCTGTATTTCATTTTGAGCCTCTGTTTGTATTCCACTGGGTGTCTGAAACTCGGTGATCTTGTCTGCTCTTGCTAGGTTACATGAAATAACAAACAATCGCCAAGTCTCAGTGACGTACAACCACAAAGGTTTATTTCTTATTCGTTTTACGTGTTATTCACTCTGCTACACATCTTCATTTTGTGACCTAGGTTGGAGGAAGAGCCCATTCCTGGGACAGAGCAATGCATAACCATGGGAAAGTTCTCCAAACTTCTACTTGGATAGTGCATACAACACCCTCAAGTACATTGTAGTCGGCAAAACCAGCCATGTGGCCAAGTCTGATGTGTATGTTTGTGGGAGGGGGACGGGCGGAGAAGTATAATCAAATCACACTGAGAGAAAAGAGAGTGATGGGGAACAATAATACAGTCTGCCTCACCTGCCTTTTTGTTCTCTCTGAATAGTCTCCACATAGAATTTCTAAACAAGAGCCTTTGGTAACTAATTTAGAGCTGCCCCTGCCTGGCCCCAATTACATGGTACATTCAGTTCACCGCGGCTAGGCTGGATGATTTGTTTATGCATTGGTCACATGCTCTTGTACCTTTTGCATGTAGTTCTGTTTCACCCCAACTATTAGACTGGAGATGATTAAGAATCTGCTGCAAACAATGAAAATTACACATAAGCACATCCTTCCAGTTGTGCTTACCATTTAGGGGATTTAAAACAAACAAACAAAAAACCTCCCTGCATTTTCTGCATGAGCTGTAGATCCCTGCTGTCTTTGCAATTGCCTCTTAACACATCTGTACGCTCAACCAGACTACACTGTGAGGTCAGGTAGCATCTGTTTTGTTCACTGCTATGTCCCGGTGACTAGCGCGCCGTTTGCCATATAACAGCCTTTAAAACAATGTGTGAAATGAACAAGTAAACTAATTAGAATGCACGGCTAGGATCCCAAATCAGATGAATAAAGTCAAGTTAGTAAAGCTATAGTCATTAGAAGTCCAGGGTAAAATAGAAATAATATTTATACTAAATCAATAAAATCTTCAGAGATTGTCTGCTTCTTTTGTGTAAAGCCTACTGAACAACAAAAAGTCTGAAAAGATTGGAGCTAGCTTCTAAGTCTGTGTAAATGAACTGTTTTATTTTTTTCCCCTTTTTCTTCTATCAAGGGTTTTTCAGGCAGAACTTGTCAGGCTGGTAATGATGTTATGCCATATGCCTCTGGGAACAGCACCATGTGAGAGTCCCCTAAAGGTAGATAGCCTGAATGAATGAAGGAGTGCTGGTAGCAACAGAGAATGGCTTTTGTCAAGGGTTTTGAAGAACCAGTTTCTCCTATATACCCAGAAACACCAGCAGAGGGCAGGCCTGCTTGGTCTCTGTGTGATGGGTCTGTCTGCTTTCAGTTGTGTTTTTGTAACAATGATTTTCCGCATGTGGCATGCTTCTTATGTGTAGGGTACCTTTCTGTAGCACCTCCTGTGATCAAGAACAGCTATGTTGTGCTTATTTATTTATTCATATGATAAATATTTATTGTGTGCCTAATCTCTGCCCTGTACTAAGACCACGCTCAGTCGCTCTGTTGTGTCTGATTCTTTGTGACCCCACGGAGCCTGCCAGGCTCTTCTGTCTATGGGGATTTTCCAGGTAAGAATACTGGAGAGGGTTACCATGCCCTCCTGCAGAGGATCTTCCCAATCCAGAGATCAAACCCAGGTCTCCCGCGTTGCAGGCAGATTCTTCATCGTCTGAGCCACCAGGGAAGTCCACTGTTAAAACAAAACAGACATAGTTCCTACCTTCTGGAAGAATTCTACTGGGGAAGATAGTTAATTCAATGAATAATTTTCAAAAATTATGATTTGGATTATATTGGTAGAAGTACATGGTACTAGGAGGGTTAAGTGTAAAAAAATGGATAAAAAGTAGTCTAAGGAACTAGGGAAATTTTTTCAGGAAAGCAAGCTTGCTAGTGAATTCAAAAGGTGTTTGAATTAAGTAGATCATGAACTGTAGAGAGAGCCTGTAGTTTATCTTGAGCAAGTCTTTTCTTATAATGAGAAGAGATAAGAGAGAGGATCACACTAAACTGGAGACTCTGGGCTATACTATCAGGAATGTAACAGTTCTTGGACTTCCCTGGTAGTCCAGTCAGTGGCTAAAACTCCATGCTCCCAATGCAGGGGACCTGGGTTCGACCCCATGGGAACTAGATCCCACGCCACAGGTAAAAGATCCTGCATGCTGCAATAAAAACCTAGCGCGGCCAAATACATACATATTTAAAAAAGGGAAAGTAACCGTTCTTGATTCACATGAACTCATGTAAGTGAACTCATGTAAGTGTCTGGCATAAAGTAAGCATGCATGTTGGCTCTTATTGTTATTCACTTGGAATATTCAGCAATATCCGTTGCCCCTCAGTCATCTTCCAGATTCAAAAATTCTCTGTGAATCAGAACTGTGCTAACCCAATGGACGTCAATTTGCTAAATTTTGTTTCTGAAACATAGTCGCTTTTAGGCTTTGATTGTTGTTTATGAGTCTTGTGTAGATGGCACAGGAGAATCTGGCTGAATTTCACATGACAATGTGAGATGTACAGCTGCAAGCCACATGATGTAGTTATAAGTTGTATAATGTAATATTTACTAATCTCATAAGAAATTCCATAGACTATATGACTACACTGATAGAAATAGAGTCCTTGAATTTTAAGATAGCAAATCATAGACTTATTTCAAAGTTATTGAGGCACAGCTCTGTGTAATGTCATATTCAATCAGTTTGAATAGTGTTTTTGTCTCACTTGACAATATAATCCCATCATCCTCAGAGCTGCACAGTGTCTTAAGTCACATAACTTTCTTTGACTGTTTCATGAGGACCTTTGTGGCTGAATTTTAGGGAGTGCTTTGAAGTCTCTTCCCAATAAAGAGAGCAGTAAAAAAAAAAAAGTACAGCGCTTAATTAAATGGTCTCAGGAAGCAAAAAACTGCAAAATATACAAATAGACGTGACAAGAAAGACACACATACAAACAATTCTCTGAAAAGAAGAGGCCACCCTTGAAATACAAATTATTTTTGTTTTCTGAAATTATATTCTACTCCGGAAGATTGATCAAATGCCCTCCTGAATTTTTAACAAAATTTTGCAAATTATATTTTCAATACTCCGGAAGATTGGGCTATACTATCAGGAATGTAACAGTTCTTGGACTTCCCTGGTAGTCCAGTCAGTGGCTAAAACTCCATGCTCCCAATGCAGGGGACCTGGGTTCGACCCCATGGGAACTAGATCCCACGCCACAGGTAAAAGATCCTGCATGCTGCAATAAAAACCTAGCGCGGCCAAATACATACATATTTAAAAAAGGGAAAGTAACCGTTCTTGATTCACATGAACTCATGTAAGTGAACTCATGTAAGTGTCTGGCATAAAGTAAGCATGCATGTTGGCTCTTATTGTTATTCACTTGGAATATTCAGCAATATCCGTTGCCCCTCAGTCATCTTCCAGATTCAAAAATTCTCTGTGAATCAGAACTGTGCTAACCCAATGGACGTCAATTTGCTAAATTTTGTTTCTGAAACATAGTCACTTTTAGGCTTTGATTGTTGTTTATGAGTCTTGTGTAGATGGCACAGGAGAATCTGGCTGAATTTCACATGACAATGTGAGATGTACAGCTGCAAGCCACATGATGTAGTTATAAGTTGTATAATGTAATATTTACTAATCTCATAAGAAATTCCATAGACTATATGACTACACTGATAGAAATAGAGTCCTTGAATTTTAAGATAGCAAATCATAGACTTATTTCAAAGTTATTGAGGCACAGCTCTGTGTAATGTCATATTCAATCAGTTTGAATAGTGTTTTTGTCTCACTTGACAATATAATCCCATCATCCTCAGAGCTGCACAGTGTCTTAAGTCACATAACTTTCTTTGACTGTTTCATGAGGACCTTTGTGGCTGAATTTTAGGGAGTGCTTTGAAGTCTCTTCCCAATAAAGAGAGCAGTAAAAAAAAAAAAGTACAGCGCTTAATTAAATGGTCTCAGGAAGCAAAAAACTGCAAAATATACAAATAGACGTGACAAGAAAGACACACATACAAACAATTCTCTGAAAAGAAGAGGCCACCCTTGAAATACAAATTATTTTTGTTTTCTGAAATTATATTCTACTCCGGAAGATTGATCAAATGCCCTCCTGAATTTTTAACATTTCAAATTCTAGTTTTCTAACTTGCCCATTATCTGCTCCTTGTCAATCTTCTTGAGTTTCAAAGTATGCCAGAACTGTTTTTGGTCACAATTTTTATAACTTTTAAAAAATAAAGTCATAGATTTTATACCAATTTTGTTTACATCTAGATACAGCCACATAGAAAAATACTATAAGACATTACTCATCGGTCTCATTGGGTTCTAGTATTAAGGGAAGTTATTGTTTTTGTTTTATAATTTTTCTACTTATCATACTAGTTTTGTATAAAATAAAAACTCACAGTGCTGGTTTTCTAAGTGGACCTAGACAATAGTTTTCAGTCTTAAGCAATTCCATTTGGACATAAGTCACTTATTTTAAAATAAAACAAAGTCAATAAAAAAAGTTACTTGGCAAAATAAATATTAGATTTTATTGGAAAATTCACCAGTTCCAGAATGCTTTGCTGCTCAAGGGGTCAGTATGAGATCTACAACTTGCCTTTATGTAATTCTAAAGGGTCTTACCCTTGGATTGATTCCTAATGAGACCAAGTTAAATTTTGTGGAAAGAAGAATTCCACTGCTCAGCAGGTTAGCTGCCTTCAGACTGGCTACATTAATTCTACCTACCCCCAAACTTAGCCAGAGAATCAAAAAAAGCTGGCAGAATAAGACAGGTCATAAATTTGATTTCTATATCCCAAATCACTTCCTTTCTGGGCTGACCTCATATTGGCAGTCTGGTTTGATTACAAGGTCATTTTCCCACATTCAGCTATTTGAAAGGTACAATGTGTTGGTTCAAATCTGATCCTGGGGGAATATTTGCTCATTTTACAAGCAGCTCCTCTATTTGACATAATTCAATCCAATGGGCAGTTGCCTCCCAGGGAACCCAATGCGCTAAACCTCAAGGCTGTCCCGGCTGGGTCTCCAGGTGCCCTGCAGAAGGCTGCCCTGACTCTGCTCAGCCAGGCCAGAGGGAGTCAGGCCCCGCTCCCCATCTCCCCTAATTTCAACTCAAACCTTTAAGAACAATCAATTTGTGCTCCAGAGGAGTCAGGCCCCGCTCCCCATCCTGAATTTTTAACATTTCAAATTCTAGTTTTCTAACTTGCCCATTATCTGCTCCTTGTCAATCTTCTTGAGTTTCAAAGTATGCCAGAACTGTTTTTGGTCACAATTTTTATAACTTTTAAAAAATAAAGTCATAGATTTTATACCAATTTTGTTTACATCTAGATACAGCCACATAGAAAAATACTATAAGACATTACTCATCGGTCTCATTGGGTTCTAGTATTAAGGGAAGTTATTGTTTTTGTTTTATAATTTTTCTACTTATCATACTAGTTTTGTATAAAATAAAAACTCACAGTGCTGGTTTTCTAAGTGGACCTAGACAATAGTTTTCAGTCTTAAGCAATTCCATTTGGACATAAGTCACTTATTTTAAAATAAAACAAAGTCAATAAAAAAAGTTACTTGGCAAAATAAATATTAGATTTTATTGGAAAATTCACCAGTTCCAGAATGCTTTGCTGCTCAAGGGGTCAGTATGAGATCTACAACTTGCCTTTATGTAATTCTAAAGGGTCTTACCCTTGGATTGATTCCTAATGAGACCAAGTTAAATTTTGTGGAAAGAAGAATTCCACTGCTCAGCAGGTTAGCTGCCTTCAGACTGGCTACATTAATTCTACCTACCCCCAAACTTAGCCAGAGAATCAAAAAAAGCTGGCAGAATAAGACAGGTCATAAATTTGATTTCTATATCCCAAATCACTTCCTTTCTGGGCTGACCTCATATTGGCAGTCTGGTTTGATTACAAGGTCATTTTCCCACATTCAGCTATTTGAAAGGTACAATGTGTTGGTTCAAATCTGATCCTGGGGGAATATTTGCTCATTTTACAAGCAGCTCCTCTATTTGACATAATTCAATCCAATGGGCAGTTGCCTCCCAGGGAACCCAATGCGCTAAACCTCAAGGCTGTCCCGGCTGGGTCTCCAGGTGCCCTGCAGAAGGCTGCCCTGACTCTGCTCAGCCAGGCCAGAGGGAGTCAGGCCCCGCTCCCCATCTCCCCTAATTTCAACTCAAACCTTTAAGAACAATCAATTTGTGCTCCAGAATGTTCTCTTCTTTATGATAACTCTAGTGAGGGCTTAGGAGGAGCCTCAACCTAATGACTTGATTGAAAAGTTTCTTCTTAACCCAAGAATAATCTTTTTTTTTTTTTCAGAATAGTTCATTTTTATAATAACACTCTTTTTCTTAATCAGAACCTTAGAACTACTTTAAAAGCAACATATTTCATTGATTTTAAGTTCAGAGCGGAAAAAGACCAGGCACACTAATGAGTTTATCTAGTAAGTGAAGAAATTGAGGCCCCAAGAGAACCAAGTGGACTGGCCCCAAGTTATATGAGTAGGTCTTATTGGAGCTGGGATAAAACTTGATTTCCAACCCAGTGCCCTTTCCATTGCCTCATTCTGCCCCTCTAATCCTCTAATCAGTGCTAGTTAAGGGATATCATCATTATTAATAATGATCACTACCAATTATAGAGCCCCTTTTAGGTGCCTGGTGCTTTGTATCAATTGTGACAACAGCCCAATGAGGTATGTCTTATTATCCCATTTTATAGCTGAGAAAATTGAGTTCCAGAGAGGAAAAGTAACTTACACAGTATTTTAAGTGACAGTGAGTAAAAGTTCGCAATCTAGTTCTTTCTGACCTCAGAATTCAAGCTTTCAACTATTTAGTAATATGGCTAGATTTCTCAGAATCTTCTAATCTTACCAAAAGATTTAAAACTATCTTTTAAAGGCTCTTCGCCTTGAAGACTTAAATCATCCGGCCTTAGGACCTCATTCTCATGTTCTGTCCCTTCCTGGCCCACAAGTCAGAATGTAATTCTTTTAAAATAGGCTCCTTTTGTTGGAAGGTAACTAACCTCTCTTAAGTTGTCTTACAGTACTAAAGTCTGCTTTTTGAGGGGATGGGCTGGTAACAAAACCACATCAGAGTCCACACAAAGATTTCAAGCACCCTAGAGTGGTAGTTGCTAAAGACAGCCCTTAAAAAGTCAGGGAGGCTTCTTGCCTGGGAAAGACAAGAGTGTGGGTCCCATCTGGGCTGATCCAAGCAGGCATAGCACGTCGTAAATAACCTCTTACCCAAGCCTCCCTGCCAGCTCAAAATGGGTTTTGAACATATTTACTTTGTTTTAAAGAGATGTGAGTGAAAGGCTGTCATTTAAAATGGCCCAGAACTCATGCCACAAGAACAGGTGGGCCCAGATTGAAAACAAAGTCAATGAGAGTTTGAATTTACCAAAGCTAACGTTATGGACTGATTATTTTGCTTGCGAGCAAGATCAACCCTAGGACTCTTTAAAACGAGGATTCCCCTTACTGAAATTAAAATGGAAATTTCTCTGTTCAAATTTGGTTAATTCTCTTGACCTTTCAGGAAAATGCTCATTTTATTAGGCAAAGAATCCCTCATGAGGAGAACAAATTAAAGGTTTAATTCTTTCTTAGTAATGCTGAAGGATATCTGCAAAACTTTACTTCCTTTTCCTTTTTGAATGTAAATGGTGTCAATAAAAATCCCTTTATGGGAGAATTTTTGTTTTTAAATATTACCCGACCTTCTTTCTTAAAACATATTTATTAAAGCCCCAAATGAGGAAGAGGTAACAAGCTCTTTTGAGATCACATTTTATCGGCTGCTTGAAAAGACCTTTACCAGTAGGTGGCGCTCTAAGAATGAGATTACTATATTGTTGGGTCGATGAAGTCTGTCTAGAAAGAAAATCTAGTTCTTTCTGACCTCAGAATCCAAGCTTTCAACTATTTAGTAATATGGCTAGATTTCTCAGAATCTTCTAATCTTACCAAAAGATTTAAAACTATCTTTTAAAGGCTCTTCGCCTTGAAGACTTAAATCATCCGGCCTTAGGACCTCATTCTCATGTTCTGTCCCTTCCTGGCCCACAAGTCAGAATGTAATTCTTTTAAAATAGGCTCCTTTTGTTGGAAGGTAACTAACCTCTCTTAAGTTGTCTTACAGTACTAAAGTCTGCTTTTTGAGGGGATGGGCTGGTAACAAAACCACATCAGAGTCCACACAAAGATTTCAAGCACCCTAGAGTGGTAGTTGCTAAAGACAGCCCTTAAAAAGTCAGGGAGGCTTCTTGCCTGGGAAAGACAAGAGTGTGGGTCCCATCTGGGCTGATCCAAGCAGGCATAGCACGTCGTAAATAACCTCTTACCCAAGCCTCCCTGCCAGCTCAAAATGGGTTTTGAACATATTTAGTTTGTTTTTAAAGAGAGTGTGAGTGAAAGGCTGTCATTTAAAATGGCCCAGAACTCATGCCACAAGAACAGGTGGGCCCAGATTGAAAACAAAGTCAATGAGAGTTTGAATTTACCAAAGCTAACGTTATGGACTGATTATTTTGCTTGCGAGCAAGATCAACCCTAGGACTCTTTAAAACGAGGATTCCCCTTACTGAAATTAAAATGGAAATTTCTCTGTTCAAATTTGGTTAATTCTCTTGACCTTTCAGGAAAATGCTCATTTTATTAGGCAAAGAATCCCTCATGAGGGAGAACAAATTAAAGGTTTAATTCTTTCTTAGTAATGCTGAAGGATATCTGCAAAACTTTACTTCCTTTTCCTTTTTGAATGTAAATGGTGTCAATAAAAATCCCTTTATGGGAGAATTTTTGTTTTTAAATATTACCCGACCTTCTTTCTTAAAACATATTTATTAAAGCCCCAAATGAGGAAGAGGTAACAAGCTCTTTTGAGATCACATTTTATCGGCTGCTTGAAAAGACCTTTACCAGTAGGTGGCGCTCTAAGAATGAGATTACTATATTGTTGGGTCGATGAAGTCTGTCTAGAAAGAAAACAGAATGCAGGCTTTCTGGGGGCACCTTTCTGAAGAAAACAGTTTGTCCTGACCCTTGAGAAGGCCCTCTTCCTGAGCCGTCGATCTTTGCATCTGCTGTTTGCACGAAAGGATGCCCACACTGTACCCTTCTTAGAATCACAGACTACGAAGGCCAGAAGGGACATCTTCCGTAAAGGGCTTTAGCTTACAGCCTTTTAGTCCTGGGATCACAGGATTTGTAAAGGTTAGGGGAAACTTAGAAGTCATCTTCAGCTCTCTCATTTTCTTTTTTTCTTTTTCTTTTTTTGACAAGGAAGTTGAGACCTGATATGAAGGACTGATCACCCAGCTAGTTCTTAGCTGAGGTCATCTAGCTGGTTCTTGGTTGCGCCAGGACCAGAACCCTAGTGGGCTTGCTTGGTGTCCAGTGCTTCCTGGTGAACATTATGGGGGTGTGGTGGAGGGTGAAAAGATTACACCTTCTACCCCTTGACCTCATGATGGCCACTCTGTGAGTGTGGATATGCGCTCAGTTGCTCCCGTCGTGTCTGATTTTTTGCGACCCCATGGACTATAGGCCACTAGGCTTCTCTGTCCATGGGATTCTCCAGGCGAGTATACTGGAGTGGGTTGCCACGCCGTCCTCCACGGGATCTTCTGAGGGATTGAACCCACATCTCCTGCCTCTCCTGCATTGCAGGCAGACTCTTTACTGCTGAGCCACCAGGGAAGCCCCAGCCATTCTACAAGGGCTCATTACAAATGTCAGGTGCAGGTCTTTCTCTCCAAGCTAACTTTCTCAGGGGTCTTATTTCTGCCAACCAAATCTGCATTTCCCCCATCACCCAGATTCAAAAGCTCTTTTCCTATTGGCTAGTCTCTGGGTTCAATGTGTGCTCGGAGATGTTCTGGGCTCCAGGGTATGTATAGATGTGAACAGAGCAGACAAAATCTCTACTCTCATGAAGGAAACAGAAAATAAAGAGAATAAATTAGTCAATTATATAGCATGTTAGTGATGAGTGCTAAGGACGGAAAAAGAGCAAAAAAAAGAAAGCCAGTAGGTGGCGCTCTAAGAATGAGATTACTATTGTTGGGTCGATGAAGTCTGTCTAGAAAGAAAACAGAATGCAGGCTTTCTGGGGGCACCTTTCTGAAGAAAACAGTTTGTCCTGACCCTTGAGAAGGCCCTCTTCCTGAGCCGTCGATCTTTGCATCTGCTGTTTGCACGAAAGGATGCCCACACTGTACCCTTCTTAGAATCACAGACTACGAAGGCCAGAAGGGACATCTTCCGTAAAGGGCTTTAGCTTACAGCCTTTTAGTCCTGGGATCACAGGATTTGTAAAGGTTAGGGGAAACTTAGAAGTCATCTTCAGCTCTCTCATTTTCTTTTTTTCTTTTTCTTTTTTTGACAAGGAAGTTGAGACCTGATATGAAGGACTGATCACCCAGCTAGTTCTTAGCTGAGGTCATCTAGCTGGTTCTTGGTTGCGCCAGGACCAGAACCCTAGTGGGCTTGCTTGGTGTCCAGTGCTTCCTGGTGAACATTATGGGGGTGTGGTGGAGGGTGAAAAGATTACACCTTCTACCCCTTGACCTCATGATGGCCACTCTGTGAGTGTGGATATGCGCTCAGTTGCTCCCGTCGTGTCTGATTTTTTGCGACCCCATGGACTATAGGCCACTAGGCTTCTCTGTCCATGGGATTCTCCAGGCGAGTATACTGGAGTGGGTTGCCACGCCGTCCTCCACGGGATCTTCTGAGGGATTGAACCCACATCTCCTGCCTCTCCTGCATTGCAGGCAGACTCTTTACTGCTGAGCCACCAGGGAAGCCCCAGCCATTCTACAAGGGCTCATTACAAATGTCAGGTGCAGGTCTTTCTCTCCAAGCTAACTTTCTCAGGGGTCTTATTTCTGCCAACCAAATCTGCATTTCCCCCATCACCCAGATTCAAAAGCTCTTTTCCTATTGGCTAGTCTCTGGGTTCAATGTGTGCTCGGAGATGTTCTGGGCTCCAGGGTATGTATAGATGTGAACAGAGCAGACAAAATCTCTACTCTCATGAAGGAAACAGAAAATAAAGAGAATAAATTAGTCAATTATATAGCATGTTAGTGATGAGTGCTAAGGACGGGAAAAAAGAGCAAGAAAGAAGGATATGAAAGGTTAGAAAAGGAATGGAAATTGGGTCAGGGAAACTTCACTGAGAAAGACAGGTTTGAGCTAAGATTCAGGGAAGGGATGGAGTTAGTTGTCAGGCTAGGGAGAGGAAACATATTTTAGGCAAGGGAAATAGCAGGTAGGAAGGCTCTGAGTCAGGAGCAGGCTTGGCATTTTTAGAAACAGTAAAGAGACCAATAAATAGAGTATAAATTTTTACTGATTATAGATGTTTTTCTTTATCAAGGTAATCCCCTTCCTCTTCCATTCCTGTTGTCATCTCTTTAGACCAGATTCCTGAACCTGGATTCTTATAGTTCTTATCTAATTAGTCCCTTCACCTGGAGTCTCATTCCTAGGACACCAGATCCTTGACTAAACGTAATGCGGCAATCTTGTCCTGCTTGGGCCTGATCATGTAATCACCACTTTTGTCTGATGATGGAGTGCTGCTGTGCACGCTCGACTTTATGGTTCCTTGAGTCAGATAATACCTAATTCATGATGGACCGTTTAGGTCGAATGACAACTTGGTGAACCATGGTTAAGCCACTCAGTCTCTCTAGTAAGGCCTGGTAGGAGGTAAAGAGCTGTTTTTCAAAAGGAGAGAAGTGATCCATGGCTGATGGTAGAGCTTTGCTTCAAAATCCTGAGTCTGTGCTGTGTTTCACCTACAGGGGCTGCCACGCCGTCCTCCACGGGATCTTCTGAGGGATTGAACCCACATCTCCTGCCTCTCCTGCATTGCAGGCAGACTCTTTACTGCTGAGCCACCAGGGAAGCCCCAGCCATTCTACAAGGGCTCATTACAAATGTCAGGTGCAGGTCTTTCTCTCCAAGCTAACTTTCTCAGGGGTCTTATTTCTGCCAACCAAATCTGCATTTCCCCCATCACCCAGATTCAAAAGCTCTTTTCCTATTGGCTAGTCTCTGGGTTCAATGTGTGCTCGGAGATGTTCTGGGCTCCAGGGTATGTATAGATGTGAACAGAGCAGACAAAATCTCTACTCTCATGAAGGAAACAGAAAATAAAGAGAATAAATTAGTCAATTATATAGCATGTTAGTGATGAGTGCTAAGGACGGGAAAAAAGAGCAAGAAAGAAGGATATGAAAGGTTAGAAAAGGAATGGAAATTGGGTCAGGGAAACTTCACTGAGAAAGACAGGTTTGAGCTAAGATTCAGGGAAGGGATGGAGTTAGTTGTCAGGCTAGGGAGAGGAAACATATTTTAGGCAAGGGAAATAGCAGGTAGGAAGGCTCTGAGTCAGGAGCAGGCTTGGCATTTTTAGAAACAGTAAAGAGACCAATAAATAGAGTATAAATTTTTACTGATTATAGATGTTTTTCTTTATCAAGGTAATCCCCTTCCTCTTCCATTCCTGTTGTCATCTCTTTAGACCAGATTCCTGAACCTGGATTCTTATAGTTCTTATCTAATTAGTCCCTTCACCTGGAGTCTCATTCCTAGGACACCAGATCCTTGACTAACGTAATGCGGCAATCTTGTCCTGCTTGGGCCTGATCATGTAATCACCACTTTTGTCTGATGATGGAGTGCTGCTGTGCACGCTCGACTTTATGGTTCCTTGAGTCAGATAATACCTAATTCATGATGGACCGTTTAGGTCGAATGACAACTTGGTGAACCATGGTTAAGCCACTCAGTCTCTCTAGTAAGGCCTGGTAGGAGGTAAAGAGCTGTTTTTCAAAAGGAGAGAAGTGATCCATGGCTGATGGTAGAGCTTTGCTTCAAAATCCTGAGTCTGTGCTGTGTTTCACCTACAGGGGCTGCCAAAGGCTCCAAAGAGCATTCCTATCTGCCACTGATGCTCTGTTGTGAGGCGTGCTCAGTGAAGCACCCAACACCGCTCGTGATAGATGGAAAACAGGTTTATTAGGCTGGCGCCAGCGACCACCCGCGAGGAACAAGGTTTCCTGTGAGGGCCCCAACTTGAGGTGAAGGGCGATTTTTAAGGGCTGGTAGAGTCAATGGTGCAAGACCCTCACCTTTGATTGGAATTGGTACTTTCACACCTGCACATTCCATTGTCTCAAGCAAAGATTAGTCCTACTGGAAAGGCCAGTCTTATGACCAGGAAACAGTGATCAAGGAAAACATACAATCACCATAACAACCTAGGGGTACCATGATATCCCAGGGGCTTTCTATAGCAGTTGTGCATTCCTGCTCAACATGATAGTCTAGGGGCTTTTTTCTGAGTCACAGACAGTTTCAGTATAGGTTACAATCAATAAAGACTAACAGAAAATAGTCAATGCTATCAGAAAGTAATTTAGTCTATCAGGTGAGTCACTAACAGGTATCCCAGGAAACAAGGGATAAATCATTAAGTAGATCTAGTAAATCATTTTGCATTCCGTTTTACACTCCAAGCACTGTCGGATCTGCTGCATCTTCTAAACCAAGTGGTGTTTTCTTTATGAGACCTTCTCTTGTTCTGTGCTCCTCTCGAAACTGGCACCTTTTGAAAAAAATTGTTTAATTTTATTTTAAAAAAATTTTACAGAGTTTTGTTGTTCACAGACATGTATGTTCCCAGATCAGTCATATGCACATGCCTGGCACCCTCCTTCCTTTGCTCCTATGCCTTGCTAAGGAAGTTTTTTCCTTTTAAGTTTTTTTCCTTCCCTCTTTATTTTCCCATATTAGCTTTAGAGGCTTAGAGAAGTCAGTTTAACTTTAAATAAATAAATGATGAGTTTCACGGAAGGAACTTGGAACTAGTTCGTTCAGCTCCAGAGTCTATGTAAGCTTGCATACACGTTTGTAAACTGCCCCCTCCTCCACTTAATATATGTTGAGCATTTTCCTTGTAATATTATGCTTCTCATAACGTTGAAAACATAAATATAAAAACATAATGTTATGTTTCTTATAACTTAAAACTCATTACCATAATTTCTGGGACTGTTTAACAGTTGTATGACCTTTTGACTATTGAAAACAGCACACTGTCAACCTCTTTTTTGACTGTGTTCTTATCTGGCTTTCTAATTGTTTACCTAGAATATTCTTGGAATTAAATTGTCAGATTAAAGCTATGAACATTTATTAAGCTCTTCATACTTAATGGAAAACTTTTTTCCACAGTGTTCTCGAAGTCTTTTGTTTGGGGCACTTGTTGCCATAGAGATTATATAATCTGTATATTATATGTATGATCATTTCTAAATTCCCAGGTCCTTTTGCAGCTCAGGGCATAGTTCTGCATACATATTAGGAATGTAACAATGCTTGACTTGGTTAAAATAGTTGGAATTGAGTAACTTGGGTGCCTTATCTTTTTTGTTTTAAATATTCATAAATTTATTTTTGTCTGCATCAGGGTTTATTTAGCTTTGTTTTTTTTTTTTTTTTTTTTTTTACAGAGTTCTGTTTACAGATATGTATAATCCTAGATTAGTCATATGCATATCCCATCCCCCCCACCCCCACCCCTCCAGGCCATTGCATAGCCCCCGTGTAAGATTCCTTAACCCACAGCACATTGACAATACTTATCTCTTTAACATGTGTTAATACAGGGTTCCATATACTCTTTCCATATCTGTCACCCACTCTTTGCATTGGGTTTTAGTTGCAGCTTTTTGCAGTACTCAGGGTTAGCTGCCCCACGATATGTGGGATCTTAGCTCCCTCACCAAGGCTCGAACTCAACCTCCCCCTGGAGATTCTTAACAACTGAACCACCAGGGAACTCCCTGAATGCCTTATCTTGTGTGGAGGAATTGAAATCCAGGTGGATACTGTCTGGATTAGAAGTTAAGCTATTCACATCAACTAGCTTGATCCAGGGGAAAAGTGGATGTAAAAATAGGTAAGTGTCAAAATAAAAAGACAGACTGCTGAATGGAAGAAAATGCAAATGATAGGACTGATAAGGGGTTAATCTCCAACATATACAAACTGCTCATACAACATAACATCAGAAAAACAGACAACCCAATCAACAAGTGGGCATTCTGCCCAAATAGACACTTTTCCAAAGAGCGCATGCCGATGGCCAACAGGCACATGAAAAGATGCTCAGTATCGCTAATCATAAGGGAAATGGAAATTACAACCACAATGAAGTTCTACCTCACACCTGTCAGAAGGGCTCTCATCTCAAAGAACACAAATAGCTAATATTGGTGAGGGTGTAGAGAAAAGGGAACCCTTCTACACCGTTGGTGAAAATGTAAAGTGGTACAATCAATGTGGCAAACAGTATGGAGGGTTCTCAAAAAACTGATTTCTCAAAGAACTACGATATGAGCTAGCAATTCCACTCCTGGATATATATCCCCCTGCAAAATCCCAAACAATATTTCAAAAAGGTATATGAAGCATTATTTACAATTGTCAAGATATGGAAACAACCTAAGTATTCGACTACTAAATGGATAAAGAAGATGTGTATAAAATAAGCTACAATGAAACAAAATAGATATGTATCAAATATTAACAACAGATTTCCCTGATGGCTCAGTGGTAAAGACGCCACCTGCTAATGTAGGAGACAGGGGTTTAGCCCCTGGTCTGGGAAGATTCCCTGGAGAAGGAAATGGTCATTGACTCCAGTATTCAGTTTGGAAATCCATGGACAGAGAAGCCTGGTAGGCTACATTCCATGGGGTTCAACCCTGATTCTTACATACTGACACCAGGACTCTTTTTTGATTTTGCATTGGGTGTTAGTTGCAGCTTTGTGCAGGACTCAGGGTTAGCTGCCCCACGATATGTGGGATCTTAGCTCCCTCACCAAGGCTCGAACTCAACCTCCCCCTGGAGATTCTTAACAACTGAACCACCAGGGAACTCCCTGAATGCCTTATCTTGTGTGGAGGAATTGAAATCCAGGTGGATACTGTCTGGATTAGAAGTTAAGCTATTCACATCAACTAGCTTGATCCAGGGGAAAAGTGGATGTAAAAATAGGTAAGTGTCAAAATAAAAAGACAGACTGCTGAATGGAAGAAAATGCAAATGATAGGACTGATAAGGGGTTAATCTCCAACATATACAAACTGCTCATACAACATAACATCAGAAAAACAGACAACCCAATCAACAAGTGGGCATTCTGCCCAAATAGACACTTTTCCAAAGAGCGCATGCCGATGGCCAACAGGCACATGAAAAGATGCTCAGTATCGCTAATCATAAGGGAAATGGAAATTACAACCACAATGAAGTTCTACCTCACACCTGTCAGAAGGGCTCTCATCTCAAAGAACACAAATAGCTAATATTGGTGAGGGTGTAGAGAAAAGGGAACCCTTCTACACCGTTGGTGAAAATGTAAAGTGGTACAATCAATGTGGCAAACAGTATGGAGGGTTCTCAAAAAACTGATTTCTCAAAGAACTACGATATGAGCTAGCAATTCCACTCCTGGATATATATCCCCCTGCAAAATCCCAAACAATATTTCAAAAAGGTATATGAAGCATTATTTACAATTGTCAAGATATGGAAACAACCTAAGTATTCGACTACTAAATGGATAAAGAAGATGTGTATAAAATAAGCTACAATGAAACAAAATAGATATGTATCAAATATTAACAACAGATTTCCCTGATGGCTCAGTGGTAAAGACGCCACCTGCTAATGTAGGAGACAGGGGTTTAGCCCCTGGTCTGGGAAGATTCCCTGGAGAAGGAAATGGTCATTGACTCCAGTATTCATGTCTGGGAAATCCCATGGACAGAGAAGCCTGGTAGGCTACATTCCATGGGGTCAAAAAAGAGTTGGACGCAGCTTAGGAAACACAACCAGAGTAAGCAACAGCCTGGGTATCAACAGTCCTAAATTTAACCACTGTGCAACACTCCCTATCTAGAAAACAGATCCAATTTAGGTTCCAGTGTCATGTCTGAACCGTCACACTTCTGGACAGCCCTATGTTTATATTTCTATGTATACAAAGATATCTTTATTTACATGTATTTCTTATAATGTGAAAAATGACTATGTATTTAAGCCACTATTAAGTAGAATTTCTACTATATATAGCAGAGTACAATCCTGATACGCAAGCCTTCAGTAGCTAGTACCCTAAATCACTTCTATGTGTCTCGGTAGCAATCATTCCTCCACAACTCCATCCCCTGTTAGAATGTTAGCTCAATGAGGATCCCCTGGAAGAGGGCATGGCAACCCCCTCCAGTATTCTTGCCTGGAAAATCCCATGGACAGAGAAGTCTCACAGGCTATGGTCCATAGGGTTGCAAACAGTCAGACACGACTGAAGTGACCTTGCTCGCACAGCAATCCTATGTATTGTTGTGCTTTACTTCAGTGCCTGGTAGCTTAAGAAATATGGTTTTTTTGGGGGAGGGGGCAGTGAGGAGGAAGAGGGGTGGGTGGGCCACTTCTATTGGTCTTTCATTTATCCATTTTCAGCCATCTTTGTTCTTTGGCCAGTGTGGGCCTCGCATCGCAGTGACCTCTGATGTCGCAGAGCATTGGCTCTGGGTGCATGTGTTCCAGAGCTCCGGCTCGGTAATTGGACACATTGGTCCAGCCACTCTGCTGGCACGTGGGATCTTCCCAGGCCAGGGATCGAACCGGCGCCCCTTGCACTGCAAGGTGGTGTCCCTACCCACCGGACCACCAGGGAAGCCCAAGAAATATGTTTGAAAAATTGAATATGTCAATAAATGGTTGATAGCTAAAACTGCAACTGTGGTTCATGCTTTACTTATTTATATTTTGAGGCTGTGTTGGATCTTCATTGCTGGGCAGGCTTTTCTCTAGTTGAGGCAGCAGGGGCTACTCTTCATTACGGAGCACAGTCTCCTTTTGTGGTGCTCCTCTTCTTCTTCTTCTTTTTTTTTTTTTTTTTTCTTTTTTTGTGGTGGCTCCTCTTCTTGCAGAGCAGGGACTCTAGGGCTTGTATAGTTGCAGCACACGGTTCAGTAGCTGTGGTTCCCAGGCTCTGGAGCACAGGCTTGATAGCTGTGGCTCCTGGGCTTAGATGTTCTGCAGCATATGGGATCATCCCAGATCAGGGATCAAACCCGCGTCTCCTGCATCAGTAGACGGATTCTTTACCACTGAGCCACCAGGGAAAGTCCGACCTCACACTGATTTGCATTTTCTTTCTTTCTTTTTTTTTTTTTTTAAGATTTATTTATTTATTTTATTTTGGGCGGGGGGGTCGGGTTGGGGAGGGAGGGGAGCGGGCGGGCCACTTCTATTGGTCTTTCATTTCTCTATTTTCATCCGTCTTGTTCTTTGGCTCCTGTGGGCCTCCCATTGTGGTGGCGTCTGTCGTTGCAGAGCGTCGGCTCTGGGCACACGCGCTCCAGAGCTCCAGCTCGGCAATTGGACACATCGGTCCAGTCGCTCAGCGGCACGTGGGATCCTCCCAGGCCAGGGATTGAACCGGCGCCCCTTGCACTGCAAGGCGGTGTCCTTACCCACTGGACCACCAGGGGAAGCCACGCATTTTCTGTGTAGCAGCTATAGCCAAGGGAGAGGATAGTGATTGTGTACCTCATGGTTACATCAGTCTAAACTGGCATTAAAAAAAATGTACTATGAATAAAACACGAACAGTTGAGAGGTAAGTATATATTTTGGCTTTTGTTTCCCTTGCAGTTTTTTTGGTCCCCTTTCGGCTTCCTCTTCAGCCACCAGTTTCTGACTTCTTTTAATTCCAGACTGCTTCTAACATCGATTTATCCTTTTGATTTGTGTATCTCATATATGCTCTTCATTTCGTCCTTGTCTCTGCTTATTTCCCTGGACGATGTGCACGGTTCCTCTCCACCTCTGGTAGAGTGATTTCTCCAAGGCCTCGAGAACTGTTGGCTCCCCTATAATGTACCCTGTTTGTGCCATCCTCACCACGTGTTTCCATTTCCTGGTGTGATTTATTCTGCAATCAGACCATTGTCCCAAATTGGCTTTGCAGAAAGGCTTCATATGTTTGTCTTACCCCTTCGGGGATGGCTCCCAATTATCATCCAGAGACACTCAGGTTTCCATTTGGCTGATTTTTCATTGAGCCAGATCAGCCACGTGAGCCATTTTCTTTAGTACCAAATTGTGCCATTAATTCTCAGAGTAACGTGCAATACGGGGAAGGAGTCGTGTGCCTCTGGCAGCAAGAAGGGACTCTTGGAACACAGCTCACTTTTCCTCCCTGTGATGCAGTGGAGGGAACACTGGAAGACAGGTGAATTGGAGCAGAGGCTCATATCATGGAGATGTTGGTCCTGAGCAAGTCATTGATCCTTCGGGGGTCTCCAGTTTCCTCCCAAATCTCTTAAGATTTCATCCAACCCTGTGATTTATGATTTTGTAAATAAGAAATGGCAAAATAACTTGAAAAAAATCCATATCGCCAAGGCAACCTGAATTAAATGTTAGGAAAAAGTTAAACTTTCCTTATAACATTTATTATAAAATTAATCATGTTCAATCTCACAGGTGGAGTTCAGAAAAATAGACTGAAGGAGCCAAATAACAGGTAAAGTCAGAATCCAGGACTCAAGATTAGATTCATGGCAGGAATCGAGAACAAAGGGATCAAATCCAACCAGTGACTTGGATGAGGCACTGGAGAAGCAGCTTCTAAAAGGTGAACTGTGCTTGGTGTCTTTCCTAGTTCTATTGTTTTTGCTCTCTTATTTCGTGATCCCGACTCTCTACTCTCCTGTCTCTCCTGTTAATAAATATATATCTTATATTTGTTGTTTTTGTTATATAAAAATGTATCTCATATTTTTTTGTGGGAAGTTTATAAAATAAGAGAGAATATACTGTTTCCTTGTTCTTCTCCGATGATCATAGTCAGGTATGTTGGACCTTCCTACACTATAGAATCTACAGTTGCTGTGGACCCAGGTCAACAGGTGGATGAGTTCCTGACATTCCCCACTTTAAAGTTCCTTCTAGGCAATGATACCAAAAGGAGGAGCAGGTGGAAGATTGCGAACATACAATCACATGATTTATTATCTACATGGACTTCGTATGAATCAGTACGAGAAATAAGAACAGCATTCAGAACCCCGAAGCTCTAAAATGCATTGGTTCAATAGCCATTTATACATCGCTCACACGTGTTGCCTCTCCTACACAAATCTCTCCCAGACTCCTTCCCTGATCTTGCCCCAAACTAGAGCCAGTTAGACCATGTGGGGTTTTTTGACTTCACTTGCACGGAGTTGCTTCACTATGAAGTAGGCATCCCTTAATTGTCATGAGGCTGTTTTGTCTTTGTATGTATATGTGCTCAGTCATGTCTGACTCTTTGCGACCCTGTGGACTATAATCCACCAGACTCCTCTGTCCATGTGATTTCCCAGGCAAGAATACTGGAGTGGGTCACCATTTCCTCCTCCAGGGGATCTTCCCAACCCAGGGACTGAACCCACATCTCTTGAGTCTTCTGCATTGCAAGCAGATGGTTTATTGCTGAGCCAGTAGGGAAACCAACCCTTAATTGTAGTGAGGTTGTAGTGACAGTTAATTTTATGTCTCAAAAGTATTATGTTTTAAAATGTGCCCAGATATTTAATCAAAGATTATTCTGGATGTTTCTATGAAGGTGTTTTTGCATTAACATTTAAATTAACATTCAATTTAAATTAATTGAGATTAACATCTACATCAGTGAACGTCTGAGTAAAGCAGATTACCCTCCACAGTATGGGCGGGCTTCATTCAATCAAGTGAAGGCCTGACTAGAACCCTCCCCCCAGCTAGAGGGAATTCTGCCAGCACACAACATGCAACTCTTCCATGTGTCTCCAGTTTATGAGCCTACTGCATCAGATATTGAGTCTCCATAATCATGTGAGCCAATTCCTTAATGTCACTCTTTCTCTATAACACATTTTTCCTTGTTCTTCTCCGATGATCATAGTCAGGTATGTTGGACCTTCCTACACTATAGAATCTACAGTTGCTGTGGACCCAGGTCAACAGGTGGATGAGTTCCTGACATTCCCCACTTTAAAGTTCCTTCTAGGCAATGATACCAAAAGGAGGAGCAGGTGGAAGATTGCGAACATACAATCACATGATTTATTATCTACATGGACTTCGTATGAATCAGTACGAGAAATAAGAACAGCATTCAGAACCCCGAAGCTCTAAAATGCATTGGTTCAATAGCCATTTATACATCGCTCACACGTGTTGCCTCTCCTACACAAATCTCTCCCAGACTCCTTCCCTGATCTTGCCCCAAACTAGAGCCAGTTAGACCATGTGGGGTTTTTTGACTTCACTTGCAGGAGTTGCTTCACTATGAAGTAGGCATCCCTTAATTGTCATGAGGCTGTTTTGTCTTTGTATGTATATGTGCTCAGTCATGTCTGACTCTTTGCGACCCTGTGGACTATAATCCACCAGACTCCTCTGTCCATGTGATTTCCCAGGCAAGAATACTGGAGTGGGTCACCATTTCCTCCTCCAGGGGATCTTCCCAACCCAGGGACTGAACCCACATCTCTTGAGTCTTCTGCATTGCAAGCAGATGGTTTATTGCTGAGCCAGTAGGGAAACCAACCCTTAATTGTAGTGAGGTTGTAGTGACAGTTAATTTTATGTCTCAAAAGTATTATGTTTTAAAATGTGCCCAGATATTTAATCAAAGATTATTCTGGATGTTTCTATGAAGGTGTTTTTGCATTAACATTTAAATTAACATTCAATTTAAATTAATTGAGATTAACATCTACATCAGTGAACGTCTGAGTAAAGCAGATTACCCTCCACAGTATGGGCGGGCTTCATTCAATCAAGTGAAGGCCTGACTAGAACCCTCCCCCCAGCTAGAGGGAATTCTGCCAGCACACAACATGCAACTCTTCCATGTGTCTCCAGTTTATGAGCCTACTGCATCAGATATTGAGTCTCCATAATCATGTGAGCCAATTCCTTAATGTCACTCTTTCTCTATAACACATCCTGTTCTGTTTCTCTAGAGAACACTGACTAACACAAATTTCCATGACTAGTCTTGTACATAGAAAACTCCTAGGAAGAGAGAAACAAAACTCTCCTGTTCTTGAAGTGCAGGTGCAGATAATGAAAGATTATCCTCGTGCAAAATTTCAAGTCTTGGAACCAGAACCTTATGTTTAGATGACCCGACTGGCTGAGAAGCACAGTTGCTGCCTTATATGGTGATATTCACTGTTTCTAGCCACCACCTTGGGGTGTAGGATGCATCGAACCTATGATTCTACGCTCCTCTGACCTGGCAGAGACTCACTCAGGATGGGCTGAGATAAGAGAGAATGGGGGCCAAGTTCACACTCTCTCATCCTAGTCCTATTTATATTCTTTGTGATACTTCAAGAGTAATCCTAAGGAGAGGGAATTCTGAACTGAGTCACGGGTGTCATTCTTTCCTAGTCGAGCACGTGTGCTTAGTCACTTTATTTGTGTCCAGCTCTTTGCGACCCTATGGACTGTAGCCCACCAGGCTCTTCTGTTCATGGGATTCTCCAGGCAAGAATACTGGAGTGGGTTGCCATGCCCTCCTCGAGGGGATCTTCCCAACCTGGGGATGGAACTTGCCTGTGTCTCCCGCATTGCAGGTGGAGATGCTTCACCCACAGAGCCACCTGGGAAACCCTTTTTAGTCTGGAACTCAGACCAAATGTTACGGTCCAAGCTCATGAAGTAATGCCAAGTCCTGTAATTGTCCATTTCACAGGGCCCTGCTGCTCCTTTTGGTCAAATTCCAGGTCCTCTTGTCTACCTTACCTTCTTGGAACAGAAAATCCCATGGACAGAGCAGCCTGAAAGGCTGCAATCCATAGCGTCACAAAGAGCCAGGACTGAGCAACTATGCACGAATGCCCACGCACCCTTAACCAAATTAAATCTTGGAGACAGAGTTTGGGTAAAGTAGAAAAGAATAGCTTTGTTGCTTTGCCAGGCAAAGGGAACCAAAGAGGACAAATTGTTTTTTAGTAAAAAAGAGGAGCGCATGATCAGCTCATGGGCATTTTTTTTTTTTTTTTTGGCCACTTCTATTGGTCTTTGATCTATTTATCTTTGTTCTTTGACCTGTGTGGGCCTCCCACCGCAGTGGCCTCTCTTGCTACAGAGCACCAGCTCTGGGCGCATGCGCTCCAGAGCTCCGGCTCGGTAGTTGGACACTTCGGTCCAGCTGCTCCACAGCAAGTGGGATCTTCCCAGGCCAGGGATCGAAATGGCGCCCCTTGCACTGCAAGGCGGTGTCCTTACCCACTGGACCACCAGGGAAGCAAGGGAATTCTTTTGATTGGAGTGGTGAGGCAATTGGGTGTCAGCATCATCAACCTTTTGGTTCCAACTGTTTTGAGTTCTATGTGCTTCTGGGCAGCACACCGTATAATAACTAACTTCAGGCACCTGGTGGGGGTTAGACCTGCAAAAAGGTATTGTTATGTATATTCCTTGAGGGGAAACCAGGAACTGCCCCCAAGGTTGTACTATTGTTTCTTGTTTCTCCTTTATCTGCAAATCCCATCTCTTCCCTTCCCTGATCAGTTGTTTGAACCTGCCCTTTGGAACCCAGGGAAAGTTACGAGGCTGAAAGAAGCCAGTTTTCCTGCAAACAAGAAATGGGGACACAGAAAGGCTTTTGTGCCCAGGAGCCCCCACAGGGTCCCGCTGGGTTGCTCACTGACCTCCTCTCTTTGGGTCAGGTGCCCCGTCCTGCTTCCTCCAGTGAGGGCTGAGATGAGTGACAAGATGGCCTTTCTGCAGTAGTGGCCTCCTCAGTCTGAACTTGAAGCATGATGGGCCCTTCCCTCCTTTTCCGGGAGCAGTCATGTCTAGCCCACCAGGTCGGTTTGCCCCTGCAACTCTGCTCCGGGGGTGCCAGCTCCTGGACTACCTGGTTGGTCACAAGCTGACAGATGTGATAAACAGTGGGGTGAGCCCACAGCACCTGCCCTTTTAAATAGTGATCCTGGCTCATGAGGGAGTCAACTGCCTCTGTGAGGCGACTGTGATCTATGCTGCCTGCTTGCCTCACTGCACCAAGGCCCGGAGGGCGCGGTTACTGGGGCCGCCAGGCATGTCTTCATTTCCAGCTACTTTCTGGAGTCGCACCTTTCTGTTTGGGGTGCTGAGGCAACGAGGCAGCGGTCCCGCTCGGCCATTGGTCGATGCTACAGTGGGTCCCTCCCCCAACCGAGCGACCGTTAAGGAGCAACCGTCAACCAGCGACCGTTACTGGCTCCACCCAGCCATTGATCAGCACCCCAGTGGCCCCGCCCCCTTTCCGTCGTGTGGGTATAAAAGGAGTCTGATTTCAGTGTGAGAGAAGGCGTTTTTTCCAGAGGAGAAGGTCTGCTAGTTTCCTGGTAACATTTATTCCTTGTTCCAGTAGCGCGTCTCCCGGTTTATTGGCCTGTTTTGCGGCAAGCAGGATGATATTGGGCTCCCTAACATTTTCGCCACAGAAGAAGGAGAGCTTCCACAAAGGTGAGCAGGCCTTAGTTACTCTGCACAGTTTTCCAAAACCAGTGTTTATTATAGCATTCTTGAATACCAATTATTATTTGCAGTTCTAATTCTTAAGATACATTGCAGAGTGAAATGAACGGGTCCAAGAATATAAACGTTTTAAAAGGCTATCGCCAAGACGTTTGTCAGTCTTCCCGGCCCACCTGCTGAGTATTAACAATCATTCCATGTTGCTTCCCCATCTCAGCACTGACTACCGTAAAACAAAACGAAACAAAACCATAAAACCTTACGCATTTGAAAAGTGGAAAATAGTTTCTCATTGTTGCTTTGATTTTACTAAGATACGCTTCTCAGCAAACATGAATCCAACTGAAAATTAGCATTCACTAGCACGTTGCTCTAAGGGTCCGCTGATGGGCTGTTGAACGTGGCGGAACTGAACGATGCCTCCGCGGCTCTGCGGCTCTTTGCCCACCTGGAAGCACTGCGGCCGAATGCTTCTCAACACAGCCCCAGAGACCTGTCTCCTTTGACAGATCTCCAGCTTGAAGTGTTGGAGAGCACAGGCAGGCGACTCCATCCATCCGCCACAGGGTCCCAGCAAAGACAAGAGACCAGGTGCTTGAGGAGCCCAACTCAGTGCACCAGAAAGTAAATTTCAGCCTCAGTTGGGGATTTCTTTTGTGTTCTTCCCGGGAGTTGAAAGAATGCGCCGGAGGCCGTGGACAGCAGCAGCAGCTGTTGGTGACTACACTGCAGGTCATCCCAGCTCAGCCCCTTCTCCTTCCAAGCTGCTCGTTCAGATGTTAGTACGATCCATGAGGCCTGTTTCCATTCCAGGCATCGCTAGCCCCAGCAGCCCCTGAACCCCTAATACATGAGCCTTGGGTCCCAGACTACCCGCTGCCATAAGTGAGTTCCTTAGGATTGAAAAGGAGAGAGGAGGAAGGACAATAAAGAAAGCTTCATCCTTAAAAGTTCCTCTTTAAGTCCGCGGTCTATAAGACCAGTATTCTTGCCTGGGAAATCCTATGGACAGAGGAGCCTAGCAGCTACAGTCCATGGAGTTCCAAGAGTAGGACATGACTTAGATGGAACCTTTACAAGCTCAGAATTATGCAGTTTTCCAAAACCAGTGTTTATTATAGCATTCTTGAATACCAATTATTATTTGCAGTTCTAATTCTTAAGATACATTGCAGAGTGAAATGAACGGGTCCAAGAATATAAACGTTTTAAAAGGCTATCGCCAAGACGTTTGTCAGTCTTCCCGGCCCACCTGCTGAGTATTAACAATCATTCCATGTTGCTTCCCCATCTCAGCACTGACTACCGTAAAACAAAACGAAACAAAACCATAAAACCTTACGCATTTGAAAAGTGGAAAATAGTTTCTCATTGTTGCTTTGATTTTACTAAGATACGCTTCTCAGCAAACATGAATCCAACTGAAAATTAGCATTCACTAGCACGTTGCTCTAAGGGTCCGCTGATGGGCTGTTGAACGTGGCGGAACTGAACGATGCCTCCGCGGCTCTGCGGCTCTTTGCCCACCTGGAAGCACTGCGGCCGAATGCTTCTCAACACAGCCCCAGAGACCTGTCTCCTTTGACAGATCTCCAGCTTGAAGTGTTGGAGAGCACAGGCAGGGCGACTCCATCCATCCGCCACAGGGTCCCAGCAAAGACAAGAGACCAGGTGCTTGAGGAGCCCAACTCAGTGCACCAGAAAGTAAATTTCAGCCTCAGTTGGGGATTTCTTTTGTGTTCTTCCCGGGAGTTGAAAGAATGCGCCGGAGGCCGTGGACAGCAGCAGCAGCTGTTGGTGACTACACTGCAGGTCATCCCAGCTCAGCCCCTTCTCCTTCCAAGCTGCTCGTTCAGATGTTAGTACGATCCATGAGGCCTGTTTCCATTCCAGGCATCGCTAGCCCCAGCAGCCCCTGAACCCCTAATACATGAGCCTTGGGTCCCAGACTACCCGCTGCCATAAGTGAGTTCCTTAGGATTGAAAAGGAGAGAGGAGGAAGGACAATAAAGAAAGCTTCATCCTTAAAAGTTCCTCTTTAAGTCCGCGGTCTATAAGACCAGTATTCTTGCCTGGGAAATCCTATGGACAGAGGAGCCTAGCAGCTACAGTCCATGGAGTTCCAAGAGTAGGACATGACTTAGAGACTAAACCACCACAACTATGGAACCTTTACAAGCTCAGAATTATGCAGAAGAATTCCACCCTTCATGTCATCACTAAGCTGCCAGGACTTGAGTCCTGTGGCTTCCTACCAGAGTGTATTTTGATTCCTTTAATATATTTGGGAAAGTCTCATGACCTCTGTGCTTCCAAGTGTGTAAAATAAGAGAATAATGGGTATCATTTTCCTGGCTGTTATTAATACCTCTGTGAGTGGATTTATATAGTGTTTGCTTCTAATGGTGAGTAGAGCATTGGATAACCAAGGTGCACTGCATGCTGTCATTTATTTTTTGTTTTTTTAGTTAGTTAAAAATTCATGGGCCTTGAAAAAGTTTAGAAAAAATAAACTTCCCTTTCAATATTTACTAGTTATGAAGTGAAACACACTTGGGTTCAGATACCAGGTCTCCATTTTCTAACTATATAGAAAATAATCATACATAGATCATAGATCTAGGCAAATAGATCATAGGCAAATCCATTAACCTCTCTTGACTTCAGTTTCCTTGTCTACAAAGTGGAGATGGTCATTGTGTTTACTCCATCAAGTTGTTAAAAGTTAATACATATATAGGGTTGGCCAAAAAAGTTTGTTTTGTTTTTTCCATTACATTGTATGGAGAAACCCACATGAACTTTTTGGCCAACCATACAAAAATGCTTGGCACATGAAAAGTGCTTGATACTGCTTGGCTGTTATTATTAATATTATATTAAAAATTATTGCTAGTTAGAGCTGAGGCTCTGGTATGAGACAGACCTTGGTTCAAATGCCAGGTTTCCTGTTTAATATCTCTGTGCCTCAGTTTTCTCATCTGTAAAATGAGATGATAACAATACCAGCTAACCTCACAGAGATGTTGTAAGGATTAAATGAAATAATGTAAGGTGCATGGTACAAGGCTCTGGCCACTCTCAGGAATTTTAGACATCAGCAGCCAGGTAAGTATGTTTCTCAAGCAGCTGGCTTTTTCAGGGCTCTTAATATGGCAGTACTTTGGTGGCAGCTTTTGGAGAAGGCCAGACCTGAACAGAATAAGAATTCAAAATCAGGTGTACTGTAAGATGATGTATTAGCTACTGTGTTTAGTTGCTAATGGAAGAGACCCAACTACAACAAGGCAAGGGTTTATTCTTTCACATCTAAGAAGCCTGCAGGCAAAAACTTTAGAGGAAAGATGGGGGGACTTCCCGGGTGGTCCAGTGGCTAAGACTCCCTGCTCAAATGCAGGGGTCCCAAGTTTGATCCCTGGTCAGAGAACTAGATCCCACATGCCATAACTAATGATTTTGCATTCTGCAACTTAAAAGACCCCATATGCCACAACTCAAGATCCCACATGCTGCAACTAAGATCAAAGATCTCATAGCCAAAATAAATAAATATTTTTAAAAAGAAAGAAAAGATGAGATCTCTATTTTTAGTGACAACATTAGGGGCCTGAGTGTATTTTCTGCTGTTTCATCCTCACCTGTAATTTCTACCTCCAAAGTAGCTCCATGGGCTCAGTATTGCTCTTGTAGGTCCAGTCATTGCATCTTCTCTCCAGAAAGAAAGAGGAGCAGCGTCAAAACAGAGGTTTCATTTTCTAAGCTCTCCTGAAAGCTCCACCCAAAGATTTACACGTATATTTCCCTAGCTGCAAGGGAAGCTGGGAAAGGGAGACTTAGCTGAATATATTGCTGCCCTGAATAAGATCAGAATGCTTTTACTGATGAAAAAAATAAGAAAGAATGATGGATAGATAGCTGTGGTTTATAACACAGATGACGTTTCTTTTAAACTAGCTTCCCTCTTTTTATTTTGTTTTGTTTTCTTAGGGCTGAGTGGTTAGGCATGCATACTCACTTGGCAAAGTCAGGTCACTATCAAAAAATAAACGGTTTCCCTCAGCTACATCAAAGGTCTGGATTATAGGAAATGAAAACAAAAAGGACACTGTACATTTATCCCACAATTCTTCCTTCTTGGTAGGTTCATTGCAATTTGGTTTTTAAACCTGAAGTTGCTCCTGTCAAGGTCTCCTTTGATCCTCCTAATGTCTAGGTTCAAGGCATCCACTTCAGTAGGTATCTTTATTGAACTTCTATAGCTTGATCTTAATTACCACCCTGTGGTCTTAAAACCACTGACTCCCTCCTGCTTCTAGCTTTCAGTGCTTTCTTCATTGTCCCCCTGACCCTCAGCTCCTACCCTCCCCCCGGCCTCTACTCTTCTTTCTCCAGCATACTTCCTAAGGAGTGTGCAGATGTTCCAGTGGCTCTATGCTAACACTACCAAATCTGTAATTCCAGCTCAAACTTCCCTCATGAGATCCAGAACTACATAGTCAAAGGCTCACTGGGCATCTCTACCTGGAAGACTCAGAGATAGGTTTGGTGGTAGAAGGCTCAAGAGAAAATGTTAGGAAATGAGGCAAGACGAACAAAAGAGATCATGTGATAAAGATTCCTGTGTGCCAGTGTTAATATTTTCTTTTTTTTTTGGTATGCATGCTCAGTTGCTTCAGTTGTGTCCAGCACTTTGTGACCCCATGGACTGTAGCCTGTCAGGCTCCTCCATTCATGGAATTCTCCAAGCAAGAATACTGGAGTGGGTTGCCGTGCCCTCCTCAAGGGGATCTTCCTGACCCAGGTATTGAACTTGTGTCTCCTACGTCTTATGCATTGCAAGTGGATTCTTTACCACTGAGCCACAGGGGAAGCCCCAGTGTTACAATTTTAAATTCCATCTTTGCCTAATCAGAAGCCAAAGAACATCTTTAATCTCTAACTTAACTTCAAAACTGACATCATTATCTCCTCCAATCTATTCCTCCATTTTTTTCTGTACTCTTCCCAACTCCAGGTACTCATCTGGAAAATTGGAAAGCATTTCTTTTCTCATCCTTCCTCACCAGGAGCAATCTTAAAATCCTGCTATTCTAATTTCCTTTATATCTCTGGAATCTGTCCTCCTGTTTTCCCTTTCATTGCCTCTCCTCTGGTTTGTGTGGGCTCTGATTTGCATGTTCTTTCTCAATGAATCTAAAAAAAGGTTCCTACATCAAAGGTCTGGATTATAGGAAATGAAAACAAAAAGGACACTGTACATTTATCCCACAATTCTTCCTTCTTGGTAGGTTCATTGCAATTTGGTTTTTAAACCTGAAGTTGCTCCTGTCAAGGTCTCCTTTGATCCTCCTAATGTCTAGGTTCAAGGCATCCACTTCAGTAGGTATCTTTATTGAACTTCTATAGCTTGATCTTAATTACCACCCTGTGGTCTTAAAACCACTGACTCCCTCCTGCTTCTAGCTTTCAGTGCTTTCTTCATTGTCCCCCTGACCCTCAGCTCCTACCCTCCCCCCGGCCTCTACTCTTCTTTCTCCAGCATACTTCCTAAGGAGTGTGCAGATGTTCCAGTGGCTCTATGCTAACACTACCAAATCTGTAATTCCAGCTCAAACTTCCCTCATGAGATCCAGAACTACATAGTCAAAGGCTCACTGGGCATCTCTACCTGGAAGACTCAGAGATAGGTTTGGTGGTAGAAGGCTCAAGAGAAAATGTTAGGAAATGAGGCAAGACGAACAAAAGAGATCATGTGATAAAGATTCCTGTGTGCCAGTGTTAATATTTTCTTTTTTATGTAGTATGCATGCTCAGTTGCTTCAGTTGTGTCCAGCACTTTGTGACCCCATGGACTGTAGCCTGTCAGGCTCCTCCATTCATGGAATTCTCCAAGCAAGAATACTGGAGTGGGTTGCCGTGCCCTCCTCAAGGGGATCTTCCTGACCCAGGTATTGAACTTGTGTCTCCTACGTCTTATGCATTGCAAGTGGATTCTTTACCACTGAGCCACAGGGGAAGCCCCAGTGTTACAATTTTAAATTCCATCTTTGCCTAATCAGAAGCCAAAGAACATCTTTAATCTCTAACTTAACTTCAAAACTGACATCATTATCTCCTCCAATCTATTCCTCCATTTTTTTCTGTACTCTTCCCAACTCCAGGTACTCATCTGGAAAATTGGAAAGCATTTCTTTTCTCATCCTTCCTCACCAGGAGCAATCTTAAAATCCTGCTATTCTAATTTCCTTTATATCTCTGGAATCTGTCCCCTCCTGTTTTCCCTTTCATTGCCTCTCCTCTGGTTTGTGTGGGCTCTGATTTGCATGTTCTTTCTCAATGCCTTTTTTGGGGATGGGGGAGGAGGCATTGCGCTACACTGTAGGCTTTCAGGATGTTAGTTCCCCAGTGTAACCAAGGAGTCCTAACCAATGGCCCACCAGGGAATTCCTTTCCTCAGTGCCTTTTGTAGTAGCTCCCTTACGGCCTTTTCTCTTTCATCTCAAATGCCTTCTCCCCACTACTGACAGAGTTTACTTTTTAAATGCAAATATGATTTTGTTGTTTCACTAATTAAAGATGTTCTTTGGCTCCTGATTAGGCAAAGATGAAATTTAAAATTGTAATACTGACACACAGGAATCTTCATCATACGATCTCCTCTGTTTGTCTTGCCTCATCTCCTAACATTCTCTCTTGAGTGTTATACCACTAGACCTATACCTGAAGTCCTATATTTATCAAATGGTTTAATTCATTCATCAAACAAATGTCTATTGACCATTTACTGTTCTGGGCATGGGGAATACAGCAGTGAACAAAACAAAATCCCTGCCTTCATGAAGCTTCCATTTCTGGTGGGTAATTGTAGTGGTGATGAAAGATCATAAACAAGTAAGTAATATGTCAGGTGGTAATAAGTGGCACAAACAAAAATAAAGAGACTCAGAGAGTGTTGGAGGGAAGTTGCCACCTTAGATAATGTGGTCATGGGAAGACATCTTTAATGAGGTGACTTTTGAACAGGGAACTGGTCATGATGAGAGGGGGAGCCTTGAGGGTATCTGGGGAAAGGCACATGTCAGGGAGGTTGCAGTGACTGCAGGCTTTGGGACTGGAGGGTGTTTGTCAAGAGCACCAAGGAGGTCTGTACAGCAGGTGTACAGTGAGCAAGGCACACAGTGCCTGATGATGAGGCCTGAGAAGTAGAAGGGAAGACAGGTTATGTAGGATCTTATAAAGCTGTGGGAAGGATTTGAATTGGTCTCAGTAAGATGGAAAGTTTTTTTGGGGGGGGGTACTCTTCCCAACTTTCTTTTCTTCCATCCTTCCTCACCAGGAGCAATCTTAAAATCCTGCTATTCTAATTTCCTTTATATCTCTGGAATCTGTCGCCTCCTGTTTTCCCTTTCATTGCCTCTCCTCTGGTTTGTGTGGGCTCTGATTTGCATGTTCTTTCTCAATGCCTTTTTTGGGGATGGGGGAGGAGGCATTGCGCTACACTGTAGGCTTTCAGGATGTTAGTTCCCCAGTGTAACCAAGGAGTCCTAACCAATGGCCCACCAGGGAATTCCTTTCCTCAGTGCCTTTTGTAGTAGCTCCCTTACGGCCTTTTCTCTTTCATCTCAAATGCCTTCTCCCCACTACTGACAGAGTTTACTTTTTAAATGCAAATATGATTTTGTTGTTTCACTAATTAAAGATGTTCTTTGGCTCCTGATTAGGCAAAGATGAAATTTAAAATTGTAATACTGACACACAGGAATCTTCATCATACGATCTCCTCTGTTTGTCTTGCCTCATCTCCTAACATTCTCTCTTGAGTGTTATACCACTAGACCTATACCTGAAGTCCTATATTTATCAAATGGTTTAATTCATTCATCAAACAAATGTCTATTGACCATTTACTGTTCTGGGCATGGGGAATACAGCAGTGAACAAAACAAAATCCCTGCCTTCATGAAGCTTCCATTTCTGGTGGGTAATTGTAGTGGTGATGAAAGATCATAAACAAGTAAGTAATATGTCAGGTGGTAATAAGTGGCACAAACAAAAATAAAGAGACTCAGAGAGTGTTGGAGGGAAGTTGCCACCTTAGATAATGTGGTCATGGGAAGACATCTTTAATGAGGTGACTTTTGAACAGGGAACTGGTCATGATGAGAGGGGGAGCCTTGAGGGTATCTGGGGAAAGGCACATGTCAGGGAGGTTGCAGTGACTGCAGGCTTTGGGACTGGAGGGTGTTTGTCAAGAGCACCAAGGAGGTCTGTACAGCAGGTGTACAGTGAGCAAGGCACACAGTGCCTGATGATGAGGCCTGAGAAGTAGAAGGGAAGACAGGTTATGTAGGATCTTATAAAGCTGTGGGAAGGATTTGAATTGGTCTCAGTAAGATGGAAAGTCACTGGGGAGACAGGAGTCAAAGAGAGACAAGATATGACAATGTTTAGAAACTCTCTCTCCAACAGTGTTTGGCATCCACGTGGCAGTGGGCAAGTGTGGAAGCAAAGGTTGCAGCTGGAGGACCATATAAGTAGTCCAGGCAACAGACACTTGGACAGGAAGGGGGCGATGGTGATGGTGAGATGTGGTCAGTTTCTAGACATAGTATGAGGGTAGAGCTAACAGGATTTGTAGAGGAACTGGACTGCAGGAGAGGAAGGGAAGCATGACTGTAAATTTGTGGCTTCTCATCCAAATGGAATAATGTGGCACCTCTAAAACCATACTTATGAAGACTGTGGAAATAACGAACACATAATTATGATAAATGTTAAGTGAAACATGTAGAATTTAAAAGAGTATGTTTTTGATTGTTTCAAGTTCTGTACATTGCCAACAAGTGGTAATCTGCTAAAATAATAATAGTTATATGATAAATACATTTTAAAAAGTTTATCGGCCTTAAACCCAAGGGTAACGCTGGCAAAAGTTAGCCTGCTCTTTTCAGAATTTGGCCATCATGTAACTTCACAATTTAGCTCTTTTGATCTTATTGCATGTGAAATAGAATCATAGAGTTTAGACGTGGACAGGACTTTGAAGATCACCTAGTACAACCCTCTCCTCTTATAAAACTAAAGCCCCTAAATGTCAAAGGGGTCATAAGTGGCACAAACAAAATAAAGAGACTCAGAGAGTGTTGGAGGGAAGTTGCCACCTTAGATAATGTGGTCATGGGAAGACATCTTTAATGAGGTGACTTTTGAACAGGGAACTGGTCATGATGAGAGGGGGAGCCTTGAGGGTATCTGGGGAAAGGCACATGTCAGGGAGGTTGCAGTGACTGCAGGCTTTGGGACTGGAGGGTGTTTGTCAAGAGCACCAAGGAGGTCTGTACAGCAGGTGTACAGTGAGCAAGGCACACAGTGCCTGATGATGAGGCCTGAGAAGTAGAAGGGAAGACAGGTTATGTAGGATCTTATAAAGCTGTGGGAAGGATTTGAATTGGTCTCAGTAAGATGGAAAGTCACTGGGGAGACAGGAGTCAAAGAGAGACAAGATATGACAATGTTTAGAAACTCTCTCTCCAACAGTGTTTGGCATCCACGTGGCAGTGGGCAAGTGTGGAAGCAAAGGTTGCAGCTGGAGGACCATATAAGTAGTCCAGGCAACAGACACTTGGACAGGAAGGGGGCGATGGTGATGGTGAGATGTGGTCAGTTTCTAGACATAGTATGAGGGTAGAGCTAACAGGATTTGTAGAGGAACTGGACTGCAGGAGAGGAAGGGAAGCATGACTGTAAATTTGTGGCTTCTCATCCAAATGGAATAATGTGGCACCTCTAAAACCATACTTATGAAGACTGTGGAAATAACGAACACATAATTATGATAAATGTTAAGTGAAACATGTAGAATTTAAAAGAGTATGTTTTTGATTGTTTCAAGTTCTGTACATTGCCAACAAGTGGTAATCTGCTAAAATAATAATAGTTATATGATAAATACATTTTAAAAAGTTTATCGGCCTTAAACCCAAGGGTAACGCTGGCAAAAGTTAGCCTGCTCTTTTCAGAATTTGGCCATCATGTAACTTCACAATTTAGCTCTTTTGATCTTATTGCATGTGAAATAGAATCATAGAGTTTAGACGTGGACAGGACTTTGAAGATCACCTAGTACAACCCTCTCCTCTTATAAAACTAAAGCCCCTAAATGTCAAAGGGGTCCATAAGGTCACATTGCTAATTATGAGCAGAACCCAATCTAAAACACAGCCTATAAATTCCTCATTCACTAGTCCATGTAAATTCTTGCACCCAATTTTATTTTCTGCTTTCAAAATACTCCTGGAAATATGTTTCTTAAATTTTACTCAGACCTTGTCTCTTAGTGATTTATTTAAAATCACTATACTCACATAGACTTGTTTGCATGCAAAGTATACCCTATTTTCAAAGTCGGGAAGATGTGCAATGTCTTTTCCTTTGCAAAATCTTGCACAACATATGAATCCTAATATTAGACCTTCAAATGTGGAAACTTGGTAAATCCCATATGTGCATAACAAATGCTTACTCCACATTTTTTCAGGGTCTCTGATTTATTCAGCAGGGCAAGTTATTAATAACTCCGTAGTGTTGGATGAGAGAGAGTTACCTGTCATAATAAATTTGAGTCTGGAAGTAAGTCAAGTCAAAAACTGGGAAAACCCCACAAAACCCACAAAGGTCTTACATTTATTAGATTCCCATCAATGTCATATTCCTGTTACTAAAGTTTTTGGGTGAATACTACAGAGGAATTGCAAAGAAACCCCCCAATAACAGGATTGGTTACGTATCTTTTAGAGGAATTCAGATACTGCAGAGAGATAGAATGATGATTCTTGAAAAGAATGCAGATGCAAGTACTTGTATTACTGGATTTATAATGTTGAGGAAGTACTAGGGGTAGCAAGAGCTTTGGGTGGAAACTCAGAATACCTAAGTTCCAACCCCTGGTCTACCACTAAGATGAACTAGTTTACTCATTCAACCCTGAATGCCTAGTGCTGACAGTCAGTCTACAAATAGTTATCAGACTTCTACTGTGTCAGAGACTGCAGAAGACACTGTGTGACCAACTCAATATTCATCTCCCTTTATTTATTTTAAAAAAAATTTTCCCCATCATGCCTCTTTTATTTTTATATTTATTTTCATCTATCTTCTATTCCTTGGCATATGTGGACCTCCCATTGCAGTGGCCCCTCTCATTGCAGAGCACTGGCTCCTAATTGGACACACTGGTCCAGCCGCTCCACAGCACATGGGATCTTCCCGGGCCAGGGATTGAACCGGTGTTCCTTGTACTGCAAGGTGGACTGTCTACCCACTGGACTACCAGGAAAGCCCTCATCTCCCTTTCTTACTTGCTCACAGATCCCTGAGTTTTGAAGGAAGATAATGTGCTCCATGGGCTTCTTAGGAAGTGCTAGTGGTAAAGAACATGTCTGGTAATGTAGGAGACGTAAGAGACAAGGGTTCAAACCCTGGGTCAGGAAGACCCCCTGGAGGAGGAAATGGCAACTCACTCTAGTATTCTTGCCTGGAGAATTCCATGGATAGAAGAGCCTGGGGGGCTATTGCCCATAGGGTCACAAAGAGTCAAACACGACTGAAGTGACTTAGCACACACGCAATGTGATCTGTTAAAAAAATCTCATTCCCAACCTTCTTTGCAGCTAAGGGCGATCACGTGATAGAGTGGAACAATGAAATAGAAGCAGTAGATGGCTAGAGATTTACATGGAGGTCTGAGGTTCCTGGAATGCAGAGAAGAATTGGTTCTGTTCTACAGGGAGTTCAGAATCTTGTTCTGCCTATTACTAAGTTCTGTGGCAGAGGACAGGCACTCTGCTCAGTCTATGAGGGAGAAGAAAACACTGAGAAAACTTATTGGAGGAGGTGATACTTAAACTGGGTCATGAAATATCTCTGGGCTTCTCTTTCTTCATCTATAAAACAAGAGGAATGAACTAGATCCACTATTTATGTCTTCAGTTAAAAAAAAATGATTAAAAAATCCTGTTTATAAACGCAGAGAAAATTGAAAACAACAAAAAATCATATTCTAATAGAAAAAATGGACAGGGCATTTGAAAATTATATATATTATATATATATATATATATGTATATGTATGTATATAATTATACATACATAATTATACACATAATTATATAATACATATACATGCATACAGATTTTTTTTTTTTGAGGGGAGGGTGCACATAAGAAGTTCAACAACTTCAAAGTGGAACTACAGCCCAGGGCAAAAAATGAGCTTTATGGTAAACCATGGTCCAAAGATGTACAGAAGTTATTTCTATTAATTTGTTTTGGACTCATATTTTAAAATCATTCTTCCTTGGGCCAAACACAAACTGCAAAAATTCCAGTGAAAAGAACTATTTCCCTGTTAATAGAGGTGAGAAAGAGAGTGGAAGGCAGTGAAGCTGACTACCTGAGAGAAAAGGACAGGGAATTACCTTGACAGCACCATGACCAGAGAGAAGGAACTTAAAAATGGCAAATGAAACTCAACTCCCTGTTACTGGAGATGAGAACTAATTTTGTCTAAAGCTATGTTGTGAACAAAATGTTTCCATGTCCCTTATCTTATTTGATCCTCATAACAACCTGACAGAGAGCCATTATTAATATCCTTGTTTGACAGGGAAGAAAGCTGATGTGATCTGCCCAAGGTCAGGCAGTGTAAGTAAGTGGTGGAACTTGGATTCATACTCCAAATACTGTATTTTTATATAATTCCAGAACTGCAGAAAAGAGAAATAATTTGGATGTTTTCTAACAGAAAAAAAAAATCTAGTCAAATGTTTCCTGGACAAGATGCTCAAACAAGAGAATCTTGGTGAGGCAGCAAGTTGACAATTTTTTATTCCACTCTTTTATTCTAGCTATTATAATTTGAAGCCAAGCCTGGGGAACTTGGAAGTGAGATTACAGGAGGTCAGTACAGAGTAAAATGCCTTCCTTTAGCCAGGACAGGCTAACCGCTACAGAACCCATCACTCTTACCAGAAGAAAAGTCTACTTGTCACTTTTAAACTGTAGCTGTTCCTGGTCACATGACAGTTTTTTATGTAAGTAGTGCCTTAGATATTAGGGTCTACCCTATGTGATGTCTCAGTCTTTGCATCTGATCTCCAGTGTCGCTGTGGAAAGAGTGAGCATGAGGTCACACTGCATACATAACAGTCCTGGCTCTGCAGAGACGCACATCACCTCTCATTTCATTGGCCAGAACTGGTCTCCTGACATCCATCTAGAGGAACAAGAGGCTGGGTGAAGTGGTTCCTGGCTGGGTGGCTGCTTCCCAGTACTAAAGCTATATAATGGAAGGGAAACATGGATCTTTCATGCCAGCTGTGCTGTAGGCTGCAGAGTAATCAAGCATGTGGTTCTCAGCTTACTAAAACCTTAGAGAAGCCTAAAGACATTGTTTCATTGCTGCCATCTAGAAAAGAAGGCATTTTGTACCAGGAATATTTGCGGAATTGGAGGCATATTGCACCATCTATATTGGCTCAGATAAAATAGCTAAGCAAAGCAAAAGTAGTTAGAGCCAGTGAAATGCTGAGAAGAGTCTGTGCTTTAAAGATGCACTGGTGGTTACAATTTGGTATTCACTTCATATGGTAGTTTTAGAAGCACCGTGTCATTGAGGCAGTGTGCCAGCCATCTTCTGTGCATCCCCTAGTTTCATGCTCACCCTTTTCTGCTCTGTCCTCTGCCCTAGAAGCTTCCCTGTATGTTCTGCATTAAAGGGTTCCATTGGCCTCTGGGTTCTAGATAGATTTGCCCAAGAGTCACAAGAGACCGGAGGGAAGGGCTGGGACTTACGCAGCCCCCACCCCTATCTCGCTCCTGCAAAGTCCCTCTACTGAAGGTTACTGCCCTCTGTCAAGGCTTCTTGCTCTATATGACCCTCTCTTCTTCCGGATTCTGGTCATCTCTCTTGAGGTCCCTTCCATCCAAGGAGTAGTAACAACTCCTCTGTTGCTGGCCCAGGATTTCTGTACTGTCCTTCTGTTTCCCCTAAATCCCATTCACATTTTTCATTCCTAGTTCCTTTGTAAACACATTATTCTAATTTTATTTTACCATTTGTTTCCATCTGTTATTTCTTCTATCTGTTAACATTGTGGTTCCAGCCCCAAGCAGAAGGGCTGTTCTCTGTACAAGCTACAAGAATCGTTTTTCATTGTTCTTACCATTTTAAAATAAGCTTTAGAGATCTGAGGTTTTAGCCTCCCAGATATTACTCTTACTGGGCTTTGCTAGTACATTTGTATATTCAGTTTGGTTGTGTCCCTCATCCCTCTTCTTGTACATGTCCTTTGAAAATCTGAGCTCATCAGCACACTCTCCACCCGGTCACATGGCTCTCATCATTGCTCCCTGAATCTTCTAAAAGAAGAAATTGCTAACAAGGCAAGTGGAACATTCATCAAGTATTTTCCTTTTTGCAGAATGAGAGTTCCATCAGATATCAAAAAAGCTGAATTAGGACAAACCCAGTACAGGAGGTAAAAACTTGTTTTGAGATTTCCTGTTACCAGAGAAATCCAAATACATTGGATACCAGAATTCAGCTGTTCTTTGTTCAGTTCTTTTTCTCCCTGATTATTTTAGAAGTTTGTATTTGACTTGATTTGATTTTTCAGTTTTACCTGTTTCTGTCCCACCTCCAAGCTGAGTCATCTCCCTCCCCCAGTTCTCTCAAATCTCCGAGGAAGATTTTGTTCGATTTCCAGTTCCTGCTCCTAGCCTACACTTCTTTGATCCTGCCTAGCTGAGAAGCAACTTTCTTCTAGCCTTGACTGTACTGAACCCACTCTTCCTTTTAATTTTCCTCCTCTTTTTATTTTCCTGAGTGGCAGTGTAGAATAGTGGTAAACAAAAGGATTTTTCAGTCAGATAGAACTAAGTGTGAGTGCTAGTTCTGTTGTTTTCTGGGTGACCTTGGGAGGTTACTTAAACACAGTTCTCAGTTTCCTCATTTTTAAAATGGAGACAATAAAGACTCCTAGCTTAAAGAACTATTATGAGAATTGAATGAGGAAATGAATATACATTTTGTGGCACATGGTGATCACTCAATAACCTTGGTCCTTTTTATTTTTATTATAACCCTCAGCACAATACTCAGATAAGGGTTGTATATCTGACCTATTGTTCACAGTGGGACGTGAAGTCTTTATATCCCTCCTAGAAGCCCCCAGAGGTGTTCTTGTTCATTCATTGCCTACTGACGCCCATAAGCTACTCTGGTTATTGCTCTGAATAGAGAATAGTCACTTAAAATATGTTGTACGATAAAATATGTTCAACCAATATTCAGGGAGTATCAAATACGCTCATTGATTTCCTATCAAAAAGCTTAATGCCAATACAAAATCTGACACAAGCAATGAGTAGCTTTTTTTTTTTTAAGATTTATTATTTATTTATTTTGCGTGGGGGTCAGGTTGGGGAGGGAGGGGAGTGGGTGGGCCACTTCTATTGGTCTTTCATTTATTTATTTTCATCCATCTTTGTTCTTTGGCCTGTGTGGGCCTCCCATTGCAGTGGCCTCTCCTGCTGCAGAGCACAGGCTCCCGGCGCATGTGCTCCAGAGCTCTGGTTCAGTAGTTGTACACATTGGTCCAGCCGCTCCGCGGCACGTGGGATCTTCCCAGGCCAGGGATCAAACCGGCGCCCCTTGCACTGCAAGGCGGTGTCCTTACCCACTGGACCACCAGGGGAAGCCCAGTGAGTAGCTTTTTCTGTGAAGTAATACAGATAATCATCAGCTCTTTTATGTCTTTTTCTGGTCTGACACTCAACTTATTCTAATCATCTGTCCCATAGATGCTCTTTTCTAGTAAGATGGCAGTTTTTAAAAAATCAGCCACAGACACATAAAATTTAGATGGGAAGGGATCATTCTGAAGTCTTTTTTAGAACTCTTACTTATCAAAAGACAAAACTTACTTTGAATAAATATAATTTCAAAAGGGTTTTTTATGGTCATTTGTTTCTTGATCAAGCTGTGCATTTATTTGGGTTCTATTTACCCTTTAATCCCATTCCTGCAAACTTGCGTTAGCTCTTTTCCCTTCTCTATAGGGAACTGGCCCAATTTTCTGTTTCTATGGGCATGCCAATTTGCATTTCAGCACTTTATGCTAACCTTGTCACCTGGTTGATATATCTAAGTTTAACCACGTCCAATTGTTTCTTCCCCTTTAAAAAAATTTCCTATCCCTTCACATATTCCAGGACAGTTGCCTTTCTTTTTTCCTTTTGAAATGTTGCTTAATACTCTGGATTCCAAGGATAAAAGGGTTCTTGTTCATTCATTGCCTACTGACGCCCATAAGCTACTCTGGTTATTGCTCTGAATAGAGAATAGTCACTTAAAATATGTTGTACGATAAAATATGTTCAACCAATATTCAGGGAGTATCAAATACGCTCATTGATTTCCTATCAAAAAGCTTAATGCCAATACAAAATCTGACACAAGCAATGAGTAGCTTTTTTTTTTTTTAAGATTTATTATTTATTTATTTTGCGTGGGGGTCAGGTTGGGGAGGGAGGGGAGTGGGTGGGCCACTTCTATTGGTCTTTCATTTATTTATTTTCATCCATCTTTGTTCTTTGGCCTGTGTGGGCCTCCCATTGCAGTGGCCTCTCCTGCTGCAGAGCACAGGCTCCCGGCGCATGTGCTCCAGAGCTCTGGTTCAGTAGTTGTACACATTGGTCCAGCCGCTCCGCGGCACGTGGGATCTTCCCAGGCCAGGGATCAAACCGGCGCCCCTTGCACTGCAAGGCGGTGTCCTTACCCACTGGACCACCAGGGGAAGCCCAGTGAGTAGCTTTTTCTGTGAAGTAATACAGATAATCATCAGCTCTTTTATGTCTTTTTCTGGTCTGACACTCAACTTATTCTAATCATCTGTCCCATAGATGCTCTTTTCTAGTAAGATGGCATTTTTAAAAAATCAGCCACAGACACATAAAATTTAGATGGGAAGGGATCATTCTGAAGTCTTTTTTAGAACTCTTACTTATCAAAAGACAAAACTTACTTTGAATAAATATAATTTCAAAAGGGTTTTTTATGGTCATTTGTTTCTTGATCAAGCTGTGCATTTATTTGGGTTCTATTTACCCTTTAATCCCATTCCTGCAAACTTGCGTTAGCTCTTTTCCCTTCTCTATAGGGAACTGGCCCAATTTTCTGTTTCTATGGGCATGCCAATTTGCATTTCAGCACTTTATGCTAACCTTGTCACCTGGTTGATATATCTAAGTTTAACCACGTCCAATTGTTTCTTCCCCTTTAAAAAAATTTCCTATCCCTTCACATATTCCAGGACAGTTGCCTTTCTTTTTTCCTTTTGAAATGTTGCTTAATACTCTGGACAGTTTGGGACCTGCAAAGACCTCTGAAAGTTATCTACTTCGTTATTTAGGAATGTTCTTGGCTGCAAGTAACAGGATATGCAAATAAACTGGTTCAAACAATAGGGGTGCACATTTTCCAACTGACACTTGAAACGCACTTCCAAGACTGGAAATAGGTTGTCCCAGGAATGTTTCAAAGGCTAAAAAATGTCATTGAGGACTCTGGCTCCTCCAGTCTTTCTGTGCTGGATCTTTACTATGCATGCAATGTCTCCTTTCAAGGAACCAGGGAAACTGCAGCAGCTCCAAGTCTCACAGCCTCACATCTCAGCATTCAAGAAGGAAAAGAATAGGGCCAAAAAGCCTTTCTCAGGCAGCTTTCTCTTTCATCAGGGAGGACTTCTGAAAGCCTCCAGAAGTTTTCCCCTTCATTCCACTGGTCATAACCTTATCACAGCCTTACCTTCAGATTAGTTAGTGGCCATCATTGGCTTAAATCAATCTTTATCCCCTGAGGCTGGGCACACTGACACCAACAAACAGTTGGTGTTCTGTTATCCAAGAAAGAGGTGAAAGGAGTGCTGTAAATAGTCATATATTCTTCTCTTACTGCCATTTATAGATGAGGAATCCGAGGCTTATTGAGGTGAAGGGCTTTGTTAACAAACACATACCTAGAAAATGTCAAAGCCAAAACCACCCTTGGTTTTAAGTTGTAGAATGTATTTCTCCATCCCGTGCTCTTGAAAGTAACCTCTTAGCCATAAAAGTTCTGGGAAAGAAATGGAAATTGGTGAGGAGCCAGGTCAAGGTGAATTTCTTCTTCTTCTTTTTTAATAGGTTATTTATTTATTTATTTATTTATTGACATTTTATTTATTTATTTATTTATCTTTTAGGGGATGGGGTGGGGAAGGAGGGGGATGGGCAGGCCACTTCTATTGGTCTTTCATTTGTCTATTTTCATCCGTCTTTGTTCTTTGGCTCCTGTGGGCCTCCCATCACAGTGGCCTCTGTCGTCGCAGAGCACCGGCTCTGGGCGCATGCACTCCAGAGCTCTGGCTCGGTAATTGGACACATCAGTCCAGCCACTCCATGGCACGTGGGATCTTCCCAGGCCAGGAATCGAACCGGCGCCCCTTGCACTGCAAGGCGGTGTCCTTACCCACTGGACCACCAGGGAAGCCTCAAGGTGAATTTCTGTTTGTATTCTAAGTCTGATAAGGTGGTGAATTTGTCATCCAAATGTGTGAGGTTATTACTTTCATTCACTCAACAAGTATTTATTGCCCTCCTATGGTATGTTAAAAAAAGTGTTAGGTGCTGAGGATACAGTTCATTTGGTTTATTTTCATAATTGCCTCCTCAAATATTAAATGAAAATCTAGAAGTAAAATTGTAGAAATCATTATAACTGGGTACAGAGATAATCTATACATTTCTCAAGTCTATATTCCTCTTCCTAGTCACATAGGAAGACTACATTTCCCAGCCTCCTCTGCAGTTACACTGGACCATATGACTGGCATGTGGCCAATGGGATGTGAACAGAAGTAGTGTCTGCCTTTCCCAGACCTGGCTGTAAACTCCATTATACTCTTGACAGGGTCTCAAGGTTAAAGCAAGGCTGTCTCCACTAGTAATTTTACTGGTTGTTTGGACTGTCAATAAGATCAATACCTCCACCTTTCCCCCCTTTTAGTTTTATATGATTAATAAAACTGATAGCTTTGGGGGCAGTCTTGAACTGACATAGTTTTTATTTTTTCTCATGAATTCCTTTTAACTATAGCTTCATCTTGTTTTACATTAGATTCTTTAAAATGAGGAAAGGTTTGCCTTTTTAAAATCTGAAACAGAACTCAACTTCCATTCCGAGAGTTCAGAGAGGAAGGTCTAGAAGTAATGATCTTGTTAGTGGAGGTTCAAGCCAGTCAGAGATAAGGAGTTGAGGCTTATATTAGGGATTAGGATTTAGTTATTGCTTAAACCACTTCGGTCTTGAGATTCTGTATTTTCAAGCATCCATCCTACTTCTCTCTCCTGTCACCAACAGCCCAATGCGGAAAGGAAAGAAAGCAGTAATAAGTAGCAAGATAAATCTAAGCCCTTTAAAGGTCTTTAAAATGGCAATAGAAAACTCAAGTTCATTGGGATGTTGGAAAGATTAATGAGATAAAAGATAAGATTGTTTCACAATAAGAGCTTAAAAATATTATTTAAATTATTGTGTTGTTGTTGAGAGACACCAGAGCGCAGAGGTTAAGAGCCTGGAGCACTTGTATTTCTACTTTTCATGCATATTGCTCCAGTCTCACATTACATGTTGTCCCCATCTGCCGAATGATAATTAGGATTTTATCTGTTTCACAAAGTTGTTGTGAGGGTTGAGTTAAGCACACCAGAATGTTAGCTATTAGAGTAGAAGTTTTAAGTTCTGTTGTCGTAATTCCATCTCTTTCTCAAGTGAGATGGCATACCACCAAACAGCCATCATGAGTTGATACGAATCATGTGATATGGGCCCTTTAGAGTTCTCTATGTTAGAAAATGAGAAGATCTTTGTTCTGGTTTTCTCCCTGGAGCTTATTTTTGCTCTGTCTTATAACTCTCTGTTCAGTGCTTGGTTCATAATCATTTCTATGTTAAATTATATACCTACCCTACTGGTAATTATATAGAAATGTATTTTTTTCGTATGAAATGTTTGGTTTTGTGACTACTTCACATGTTCTAGTATCAAAAAGTGCTAAATCATTTCTAAGCTCTATCTAATACTTGTGCGAATAAAAACCAGATTCTCATAAAAGTTGAGGAAAATACAAATTGTAATCCTTTGAGAACTTAGTGTACCATGAAATGCTTTGAATTTTTACTTCTCTTCAACTGAAGTTTTAACTTCTGAGTCAGTGATTCAGTAGCTATTGGTTACACATAAAACTCTCATAAGTAAGCATTGGAGATTGAATAACAAGCTTAATCAAGATGTCATTAAAATGCTCAGGAACCTTGAAAAGGTAACCAGTGATAACCAGTGACCTATGTAATATAGAAAAAGGTTATCCAACTTCTAAGTCATTTATGGAACTAAAAGTGAGTTGATATTAGGGATTAGGATTTAGTTATTGCTAAACGGTCTTGAGATTCTGTATTTTCAAGCATCCATCCTACTTCTCTCTGTCACCAACAGCCCAATGCGGAAAGGAAAGAAAGCAGTAATAAGTAGCAAGATAAATCTAAGCCCTTTAAAGGTCTTTAAAATGGCAATAGAAAACTCAAGTTCATTGGGATGTTGGAAAGATTAATGAGATAAAAGATAAGATTGTTTCACAATAAGAGCTTAAAAATATTATTTAAATTATTGTGTTGTTGTTGAGAGACACCAGGCGCAGAGGTTAAGAGCCTGGAGCACTTGTATTTCTACTTTTCATGCATATTGCTCCAGTCTCACATTACATGTTGTCCCCATCTGCCGAATGATAATTAGGATTTTATCTGTTTCACAAAGTTGTTGTGAGGGTTGAGTTAAGCACACCAGAATGTTAGCTATTAGAGTAGAAGTTTTAAGTTCTGTTGTCGTAATTCCATCTCTTTCTCAAGTGAGATGGCATACCACCAAACAGCCATCATGAGTTGATACGAATCATGTGATATGGGCCCTTTAGAGTTCTCTATGTTAGAAAATGAGAAGATCTTTGTTCTGGTTTTCTCCCTGGAGCTTATTTTTGCTCTGTCTTATAACTCTCTGTTCAGTGCTTGGTTCATAATCATTTCTATGTTAAATTATATACCTACCCTACTGGTAATTATATAGAAATGTATTTTTTTCGTATGAAATGTTTGGTTTTGTGACTACTTCACATGTTCTAGTATCAAAAAGTGCTAAATCATTTCTAAGCTCTATCTAATACTTGTGCGAATAAAAACCAGATTCTCATAAAAGTTGAGGAAAATACAAATTGTAATCCTTTGAGAACTTAGTGTACCATGAAATGCTTTGAATTTTTACTTCTCTTCAACTGAAGTTTTAACTTCTGAGTCAGTGATTCAGTAGCTATTGGTTACACATAAAACTCTCATAAGTAAGCATTGGAGATTGAATAACAAGCTTAATCAAGATGTCATTAAAATGCTCAGGAACCTTGAAAAGGTAACCAGTGATAACCAGTGACCTATGTAATATAGAAAAAGGTTATCCAACTTCTAAGTCATTTATAGCTGATTTGAACATAAAAAGAAGATAAAGTAGCTTTTGAATCTTTTGATTAGAAAATAGAATCAATTCCAAACATCTTTGTAATTTGTTCTAATAATATACACAATATCACATATTCAAGCTAGCCTGCTATATGTTTCATTAAAGGTAATCTATTTGTGGAGATTAAAACCAGGGAGAGAAATGCAATAGACTGAATCTCACTCCACTTCTGCAGTTTAAAGGAGCCAATTCAATAGGACATAAGGACAATACAGTCAGCGGAGGAATCCTAGAAGCCAGCTACCCATGTGCTCTTGTGCTGCTCGTATCTACCAACTCAGGGGATGGGAGACTCATGTTGGATGTTACAACACAATGACTTAGGTGACCCTGGAAAATTGTATAGGGTTGTGGCTTTAACATAAAACTAGACCCAGATTTGAGTCCTGGCTCCAGTATTTCCTGATTGTATGGCTTTGGGCTCACTGCTTCATCTTCATAGTGTTACATTTTGCATCTGTAACATAGGGATAGTATGAGAAGTATGAGAACTGTAAAGCATCTTGCAATGGATCTGTTAAGTAGGAATTGCAAAATAAATGTGTCTATTGTCATCATTATATTTAATTTTTAAGTTACTTTGGCTCTCTGGACCTCAGTTTGCCTTATAAGTCCAAAGGAATATGACTATTTGTACTCATTTGAGGGTACCAATGGATATATATATATATATATATATATATTTTTTTTTTTTTTTCACCTTCTTGTCTTATAAAGAGCATAGGATTAAGGCTGATTTCATAATGAATCAGGAAATACACAAAGCTAGCTCCAGGATGGAGTCATTTTGACACTTCTCTTTTCCTTACACCTCACATTCACTGTATTATTCATTAAACAAATACATAATAAATATACATTGAGTGCCAATTGTATGGTAGGCACTATTTTAGGAACTGGGGATAAAGTGATGAAAAGTCAGACAAAACAAGAACTCAAAGTTCTTGCTTCTTTGGAGGTCATTTCCTACCACCAGAAATGGATAATAAATAAACAAATGAGTATCATGGCATCAAGTCCTGGGGACTATATTTTCAAAATATATCTCTGACTATGCTTACTGCCTTTCCTGATACCACTGTACAAGCCACCATCATTTCTTTTTGACTCTTTTGATTAGAAAATAGAATCAATTCCAAACATCTTTGTAATTTGTTCTAATAATATACACAATATCACATATTCAAGCTAGCCTGCTATATGTTTCATTAAAGGTAATCTATTTGTGGAGATTAAAACCAGGGAGAGAAATGCAATAGACTGAATCTCACTCCACTTCTGCAGTTTAAAGGAGCCAATTCAATAGGACATAAGGACAATACAGTCAGCGGAGGAATCCTAGAAGCCAGCTACCCATGTGCTCTTGTGCTGCTCGTATCTACCAACTCAGGGGATGGGAGACTCGTGTTGGATGTTACAACACAATGACTTAGGTGACCCTGGAAAATTGTATAGGGTTGTGGCTTTAACATAAAACTAGACCCAGATTTGAGTCCTGGCTCCAGTATTTCCTGATTGTATGGCTTTGGGCTCACTGCTTCATCTTCATAGTGTTACATTTTGCATCTGTAACATAGGGATAGTATGAGAAGTATGAGAACTGTAAAGCATCTTGCAATGGATCTGTTAAGTAGGAATTGCAAAATAAATGTGTCTATTGTCATCATTATATTTAATTTTTAAGTTACTTTGGCTCTCTGGACCTCAGTTTGCCTTATAAGTCCAAAGGAATATGACTATTTGTACTCATTTGAGGGTACCAATGGATATATATATATATATATATATATATATTTTTTTTTTTTTTTCACCTTCTTGTCTTATAAAGAGCATAGGATTAAGGCTGATTTCATAATGAATCAGGAAATACACAAAGCTAGCTCCAGGATGGAGTCATTTTGACACTTCTCTTTTCCTTACACCTCACATTCACTGTATTATTCATTAAACAAATACATAATAAATATACATTGAGTGCCAATTGTATGGTAGGCACTATTTTAGGAACTGGGGATAAAGTGATGAAAAGTCAGACAAAACAAGAACTCAAAGTTCTTGCTTCTTTGGAGGTCATTTCCTACCACCAGAAATGGATAATAAATAAACAAATGAGTATCATGGCATCAAGTCCTGGGGACTATATTTTCAAAATATATCTCTGACTATGCTTACTGCCTTTCCTGATACCACTGTACAAGCCACCATCATTTCTGGCTTTGGTTACTGACCCAGCCCTCCTAACTGGCTGCCCCACATCTGCTCCTTGGTTCCCCAATGTCTATTCACCATTCAGCAACATATGTGAATGTCACATCATATCACGTCCTTCCTGAAAATCTGCAAATGGCTTCCTATCACACTTGAAACCAAAGCCAAAGTCTTCTATATATGATAGCCATTGGCCATCTCTTCAGTGTCTTCGGACCACACATCCACTTTTCTTCACTCTAACCACATTGCTCTTCTTTGAACCTGCCAAGCATGCTACTGACTCAGAGCCTTTCCACTTCCTGCCCCATTTGCTGGGTTTCACTTTCTATATCTTTCTTCTTCACCTCATTTGGGTCTTAGCTCTTCAGAGAGGTCTTACCAATAAGTCTTTTGAAAAAAGCTCACCAGTCCATCCTCTTTAACCCCTTATTCTGTGTTATTTCTCTTCATAGCACTTACAATCCTGTGGCATTCTATAGTGATTGATTTGCTTGTTGATTGCTCTCTCCCTGCAAGTGGAATAAAAGCTCCAAGAAGCTTGGGACTTTTGTTCATGGTTGAGCCTCCAACTTCTAGGGCTTTGCCTGATTCTATGAGCCACACACACGGGTGAAGAGTCCAGGTTCTGTGGCTGGATTTCCCATGGGTTTAAAGCTCAGCTCCTCCGTTATTGAAATCTGAGGCAAGTCTCTTACCTTCTCATCTGCGTAGTGGGGATAATAATAGACATGTAGATATAAGGTTGTTATTATGAGGATTGAATTGGTTAATGTTTATAAAGTGCTTAAAACAGTACTTAGCACATAACAGGTCTGTGCAAATGTTTGCTTAATTTAAAAAAATATCTGTGAAATGAATGACTGGAAGCCCATCTATTCAAAAACATCTTACGTAGCCAACCTCGGTATCTTGAATGCAACCATTATTGATGAATTAGTTTGTTTTATTAGTTTATCTGCTTAATGAATGCTCAGCACGTCCTGCCTTTTATTGTCTAACTTTCCCCAGGGTATGTCTTATTTCTCGAGCTGGATCGTCAACTGCTAGAGGACAGGGACTTTATTTATTATGCTTTAAGCTTTGTCTCTCCTTCTAGCATCCCCCCTTTCTCTCCACTCATGCCCCTGTCCTCATCCCTGGATCCACACACATGGCGCCTGTTCTTAAGAGACTTTTCCGAAATGTAGCACCACACAGCGTGTCAAGTTCTGAAGCCCTAATCTGGCTTTTGAATTCCTCCACATCTCCACCCAAGTGACTGGCTGCTTTCATGCTTTAAGTTGCCAAGAATTCACTAATTTTTATTTCTTAACCAATGTTTTGTTTTACTATTATACGATTTACTGAGCACTTATGACATGCCAAGTACTTCAATGTGTTGGATGTACATTATCTTTTCTAATTCTGACAACAACTCCAGGGTATCAGTATGGACATTATCTCATTTTCAGTTGAGTTGCAGGAACTCAGTAAAAGAGTTGTGTAGTGAACCCAAGCTGTCTTACCATCTGTTATATATTACTGTATTTCTTCTAGAAAGTTCCCTCCTTAATATGATTCTTTTGGTGCTGGTAAACTTTTTAAAATTTCCCTTTAATCTTCCCTATCTATGTTAGAGTATTTGTTCTGATATGTCTGCTTATCCCATTGCTATGAACCTTTAAAACTGGGGATGGAGTCTATTCATTTTTGCATCTCCATCATCTAGCAGAACCTGGCAGGTAACAAGCATTCAGTAAATGTCTACTGGCAAGTCTCTTACCTTCTCATCTGCGTAGTGGGGATAATAATAGACATGTAGATATAAGGTTGTTATTATGAGGATTGAATTGGTTAATGTTTATAAAGTGCTTAAAACAGTACTTAGCACATAACAGGTCTGTGCAAATGTTTGCTTAATTTAAAAAAATATCTGTGAAATGAATGACTGGAAGCCCATCTATTCAAAAACATCTTACGTAGCCAACCTCGGTATCTTGAATGCAACCATTATTGATGAATTAGTTTGTTTTATTAGTTTATCTGCTTAATGAATGCTCAGCACGTCCTGCCTTTTATTGTCTAACTTTCCCCAGGGTATGTCTTATTTCTCGAGCTGGATCGTCAACTGCTAGAGGACAGGGACTTTATTTATTATGCTTTAAGCTTTGTCTCTCCTTCTAGCATCCCCCCTTTCTCTCCACTCATGCCCCTGTCCTCATCCCTGGATCCACACACATGGCGCCTGTTCTTAAGAGACTTTTCCGGAAATGTAGCACCACACAGCGTGTCAAGTTCTGAAGCCCTAATCTGGCTTTTGAATTCCTCCACATCTCCACCCAAGTGACTGGCTGCTTTCATGCTTTAAGTTGCCAAGAATTCACTAATTTTTATTTCTTAACCAATGTTTTGTTTTACTATTATACGATTTACTGAGCACTTATGACATGCCAAGTACTTCAATGTGTTGGATGTACATTATCTTTTCTAATTCTGACAACAACTCCAGGGTATCAGTATGGACATTATCTCATTTTCAGTTGAGTTGCAGGAACTCAGTAAAAGAGTTGTGTAGTGAACCCAAGCTGTCTTACCATCTGTTATATATTACTGTATTTCTTCTAGAAAGTTCCCTCCTTAATATGATTCTTTTGGTGCTGGTAAACTTTTTAAAATTTCCCTTTAATCTTCCCTATCTATGTTAGAGTATTTGTTCTGATATGTCTGCTTATCCCATTGCTATGAACCTTTAAAACTGGGGATGGAGTCTATTCATTTTTGCATCTCCATCATCTAGCAGAACCTGGCAGGTAACAAGCATTCAGTAAATGTCTACTGGCTGACCTCTATTAAAATGTGAGCAAAACTGGGAGGGGCTTAGAAGCGGAGTGCAGCCTCAGTTCTTCCTCTCCCTCCCCTTTCTCTCAGTCAGCCTTGTCAATGCCACACTGTTCCAAAATTTTCCAGGATGTGGATTTTTAAAACTGAAGATTATAAATAATGATCGCAGAAGCAGATTCTCTTTGGCTCTGCTCTAGATGTGAAAGGCACTCAGAACAGCAGTGGGTGGGTGGCCAGACCAGGAGTGGTGCTGATTTATAAGTTAGGTGAACTGGAAACTGGGTACATACACACAAACGCGTATATATCCTTTTTATATACAGAGTGAAAAAAAGTGAAAGACTTTTCACTTTTCTCCTGCTTTAACCACAGAACTGTTGTTTTAGTTTACTGAAGTGAGTGATTATCTGCTCTGCAGAAAATTACTACTTTGGTTTTTGTTAAAGTGTGGTTTGTTCTACAGTAGAGAAGTAGGAAAAGAGTAAGTTACCAAAAGGAGTGTTTTTTGTCGTAGAGCAGAGCACGAGGGTGTGGAAGAAAGAGTGCTGGCCTGGGGGTCAGGCATCCTTCATGTGCACTCTTTGCGCTAGACAAACTGTTGTGTTGGGGGCAAATCCCCTTTCTGGGTTTCAGAGTCTTGCTGGGATTATTGCTCATCTATAAAGGAAATGTCAGGGAGTAAAACCTACCTCCGAATCTCTACTCTATAGTCTGACCTATGATAACTCTTGGGGACAGAGTGCAGGTTTGGAGGAAGATGGAGCTAAGACAGCTTGGTTGCTTTGTGTTAAAGATTTAGCCTCTGAGAATCCCTATGTCCTCCTTTCTAATGTGTCCTCCTGTCTAAAGTGCCCGCTTTCTAAAGATGCTGTGAGCGTTACTAGGGGATGAGTGAGAACACTTGGCTCACTGTTTGACACATAGTGTGTGTCCTTGATAAGTGTTAAGTATAAGAATGGTAGCAATGGCAGCAATCATTGGAAGAACAAACTATCAAAAATTATCAAAATAACAAAACGATTATCAAAGAGCAATAACTACCAAAACTGGCAGAAAAGAGATGGGAGGTACAAAGTAGAAAACAGTCCCTGACCTTGAAGGGACAAGATGTAGAAAAGATGAAAACAATAAAAGCTGATATGAACTGAGCACCAGGAAGGGGTAGAGAGAGGTAATTCAGAGGCAGTGAGAAGCCCCTCTGACTGATGTGGTCCACAGAAATTTTCCAGGATGTGGATTTTTAAAACTGAAGATTATAAATAATGATCGCAGAAGCAGATTCTCTTTGGCTCTGCTCTAGATGTGAAAGGCACTCAGAACAGCAGTGGGTGGGTGGCCAGACCAGGAGTGGTGCTGATTTATAAGTTAGGTGAACTGGAAACTGGGTACATACACACAAACGCGTATATATCCTTTTTATATACAGAGTGAAAAAAAGTGAAAGACTTTTCACTTTTCTCCTGCTTTAACCACAGAACTGTTGTTTTAGTTTACTGAAGTGAGTGATTATCTGCTCTGCAGAAAATTACTACTTTGGTTTTTGTTAAAGTGTGGTTTGTTCTACAGTAGAGAAGTAGGAAAAGAGTAAGTTACCAAAAGGAGTGTTTTTTGTCGTAGAGCAGAGCACGAGGGTGTGGAAGAAAGAGTGCTGGCCTGGGGGTCAGGCATCCTTCATGTGCACTCTTTGCGCTAGACAAACTGTTGTGTTGGGGGCAAATCCCCTTTCTGGGTTTCAGAGTCTTGCTGGGATTATTGCTCATCTATAAAGGAAATGTCAGGGAGTAAAACCTACCTCCGAATCTCTACTCTATAGTCTGACCTATGATAACTCTTGGGGACAGAGTGCAGGTTTGGGGGAAGATGGAGCTAAGACAGCTTGGTTGCTTTGTGTTAAAGATTTAGCCTCTGAGAATCCCTATGTCCTCCTTTCTAATGTGTCCTCCTGTCTAAAGTGCCCGCTTTCTAAAGATGCTGTGAGCGTTACTAGGGGATGAGTGAGAACACTTGGCTCACTGTTTGACACATAGTGTGTGTCCTTGATAAGTGTTAAGTATAAGAATGGTAGCAATGGCAGCAATCATTGGAAGAACAAACTATCAAAAATTATCAAAATAACAAAACGATTATCAAAAGAGCAATAACTACCAAAACTGGCAGAAAAGAGATGGGAGGTACAAAGTAGAAAACAGTCCCTGACCTTGAAGGGACAAGATGTAGAAAAGATGAAAACAATAAAAGCTGATATGAACTGAGCACCAGGAAGGGGTAGAGAGAGGTAATTCAGAGGCAGTGAGAAGCCCCTCTGACTGATGTGGTCCACAGAAACTTTCCAGAGGCCCTAGGACAGGAGCTGATATAATCAATATCTGGGTGCCAGGAAGGAAGATGGTGAGCTTTCCAGGAGAGGATATAACAGGCTGTCAGAGGTCAGTACACCAAATGCTTTGCCAGACCAGAGGGTTTTTAATAAAATATAAGTAGGTCAAAGGCCTCCCTGGTTTCTTTCCCAGGGAATACAAATCAATAGTCATTTTTTCCTTTCTGTACAAAATTCTAAATCTGAAACTTACTTCAAAGGAAAACTGGCTTTGTGATGGGGGTTGCATCAGTGTGACTTGAACAATGAGATGTCTGCCTTCTCCCGGGGTGTGCATGTAACTTATGGATATGGCCTGGACTGACTGTAGGCAGGGGACAGTGAATGTGCTCATAAGAGCCAATGCCAGTTGGCCAGGGCCTACAGGTACACAGAGAATTTGGCTGGAGAGTCCTGGAAGGTGAGTCGTCCTTGCTAGGTCACTTTTATGGGCTTGCACTGTTATGGTGGTTTGGATCCCTTGTGGTGGCCATCCAGGAGGTGACACGTCCAGAATTATTCTGTTGGGAGAGGCCATGAGTTTGGGTGTTGAGTCTCACAGTTGAATGAGATTCTGGGTAGTTTACTAAACATACACATACACACAACTAGCTTAGTATCTAGTTTCTCTGTCCACCCTTAAGGTCTCTCCCCATGATCTAAAGGTCAGTTGTGGAGCAGGCCCATCCCCTGAGAGCGGAGACTGCCCAGGAACCAGGGTAGGTGACAAGTGAGCCTGGTGTTTGTGCATACCAGGCCTGGAAACTTCAGTGTCTCAAAGGGTCAGGTTACAATTGCAGAATTTACAAAACAAATTTCCAAGGACAATTCTGAATTGTGATTCTTGAATCCCTCAGCCAGAGTAAGGATATAAAAAAGAGCAAGAGTGTAGGAGAGATTTTTTGAGGAGGTTCTTTGGGGAGGAACTGTGCAAGTGATCTCTGTCTCCCTAGGAAGGAGAAGAGTTCAACCTTCTTCACCCCAAGCCTAGTGCAGTCATGGCCACAGTCAGTTTTATAGCATTTTCATCACCCCAAGTAGAAACCCCATACTCATTGGCAGTCACTCAACATTTCCCCCCAAGCACCTCAGCCCTAGGCAACTACTAATTATCTTTCTGTTCCCATAGATCTGCTTATTCTGGGCATTTCATGTAAATGGGTGCCAGAAGGTCCAAAATATAACAGGCTGTCAGAGGTCAGTACACCAAATGCTTTGCCAGACCAGAGGGTTTTTAATAAAATATAAGTAGGTCAAAGGCCTCCCTGGTTTCTTTCCCAGGGAATACAAATCAATAGTCATTTTTTCCTTTCTGTACAAAATTCTAAATCTGAAACTTACTTCAAAGGAAAACTGGCTTTGTGATGGGGTTGCATCAGTGTGACTTGAACAATGAGATGTCTGCCTTCTCCCGGGGTGTGCATGTAACTTATGGATATGGCCTGGACTGACTGTAGGCAGGGGACAGTGAATGTGCTCATAAGAGCCAATGCCAGTTGGCCAGGGCCTACAGGTACACAGAGAATTTGGCTGGAGAGTCCTGGAAGGTGAGTCGTTCTTGCTAGGTCACTTTTATGGGCTTGCACTGTTATGGTGGTTTGGATCCCTTGTGGTGGCCATCCAGGAGGTGACACGTCCAGAATTATTCTGTTGGGAGAGGCCATGAGTTTGGGTGTTGAGTCTCACAGTTGAATGAGATTCTGGGTAGTTTACTAAACATACACATACACACAACTAGCTTAGTATCTAGTTTCTCTGTCCACCCTTAAGGTCTCTCCCCATGATCTAAAGGTCAGTTGTGGAGCAGGCCCATCCCCTGAGAGCGGAGACTGCCCAGGAACCAGGGTAGGTGACAAGTGAGCCTGGTGTTTGTGCATACCAGGCCTGGAAACTTCAGTGTCTCAAAGGGTCAGGTTACAATTGCAGAATTTACAAAACAAATTTCCAAGGACAATTCTGAATTGTGATTCTTGAATCCCTCAGCCAGAGTAAGGATATAAAAAAGAGCAAGAGTGTAGGAGAGATTTTTTGAGGAGGTTCTTTGGGGAGGAACTGTGCAAGTGATCTCTGTCTCCCTAGGAAGGAGAAGAGTTCAACCTTCTTCACCCCAAGCCTAGTGCAGTCATGGCCACAGTCAGTTTTATAGCATTTTCATCACCCCAAGTAGAAACCCCATACTCATTGGCAGTCACTCAACATTTCCCCCCAAGCACCTCAGCCCTAGGCAACTACTAATTATCTTTCTGTTCCCATAGATCTGCTTATTCTGGGCATTTCATGTAAATGGAATCATGTTACATGGTGTTTTGTGACTGACTTCTTTCACATAATGGTTTCAAGGTTCATCTATGTTTGTATCAAATCAATGCTTCATTTCTTTTTCTTGCCCAATAATATTCCACCATATGAATATACTATATTTTCTTTATCCATTTATCATCTGGTGGACATTTAAGTAGTTTCCACTTTTTGGCTATTAATAGCCAGATTTCTATCTTCTCTGGAAAAATCTGGCCTCATGGGGCCATATTATTGTGTATCCTGCTCTCCTGACTCACCATCCTGGTGTATCTCTTGTTTTGATCCTGTAAGTTTGTCTTTAGTGTTATTTTTATTCCTTTTTGTTTTTTTGGTGCTCTAAACCACAACTTGACTTCCCTGGTAGCTCAGCTGGTAAAGAATCTGCCTGTAATGCAGGAGACCCCAATTCAATTTCTGGGTCAGGAAGATCCCATGGAGAAGACATAGGTTACACATTCTAGTATTCTTGGGCTTCTCTAGTGGCTCAGTTGGTAAAGAATCTGCTTGCAATGTGGGAGACCTGAGTTCAATCCCTGAGTTGGGAAGATCCCCTGGAGGAGGGCATGGCAACACACTTCAGTATTATTGACTGGAGAATTCTGTGAACAGAGGATCCTGGTAGGCTGTAGTCCATGAGATCCCAAAGAGCTGGACACAACTGAGCAACCAACACTTTCACACTTTCCCTTTGCTCTTCACTTTCGAGTCTGATAATCAAAGTTCTGGGATGACATGGATCCCTGAGTGTTCTGATTTAAATGAAGGATTTAACCTGTTATACTGTCTCAACAAACCATTTTGGGGGGTAAGACATGCCTATAAAACCTGGTGTTTCATGACTCAGAAATTGAAGCAAAGTCTTATCAAAGATATGCTCTAAATTTGTGTGCATTTCTCTTGTTTATCTCTAAGTAATGGTTAACATACTTTTAGGCTTAATCCAGAAATGTGAGTTATAAGCTAATGACCATATGATAGAAGCTAAAATTAAAGGAAATCAGACTTTCTTCAACACGTATTTCTCAAACTTGGGTCTGCGTGTTCAACCAGAATTTAGAGAACATAGTACATATTTTCTTTAAAAAAACTTTGTAAGTTAAAAAGATAAGAGTAAAAGTTCTCTTTGTGCATGAGTCATAGCCATTTAGCAAAAAGGTTTAAATTTGTTATGGGAATAAATTCTTTGGTGGGGTAAGGAGAGTGACTTTTTCCCCTCCTACAAATGGGTGTGTACATATTTAGGCTGTAATCACCTTTTTTTTTTTTTTTTAAATATTCTTCCATATTGTTTCCAGATTTTTTTTGCACACTCTTTTCAGTTTATTCAGGTTCTTTTGTTTTCACACAAACAGGCAGTTGGTGAGACACCTCAGCTCTTGTTATGCAGCTTATCAGTAAGCAGGATAAAGTGGCAAGCTGTAATCTTACAACCAATTTTGCGTGGTTCACCAGAGCAAGAGTTGTAGGAATGGTATTTCCTAACTGCTAATGACCATATGATAGAAGCTAAAATGACAGCACCCTCAGCTAAAATTTTGCCTTTGGCTTATAAGGGAAATTACTAGCTTCTAGAAAATTCCCTCTTTGTCCTATCGCTAAATTTGACTTCCTAAGAATCAGAGAGAAGACAAATTCTTCTGAGCTTTGTGTGTGACAACTGAACGTGTGGGTGAAACAAGAACCTGCGTAACCTTGGTGTTCCTGGAGCTTGGCCCTGACCCAGCTGAACAGTCCCAGGCTCCAGATGGACACTGCAGCTCAGGCTTGCTGCTATAGCACAAGTGGAGTTTTCCATAGGAAATTAACTAAATACTACTCACATTCTTTCCCTTCTCCCTTTTCTATTCTTCACTTCCACCTTTAATGAAACAGCTGAAGCTCAGCACTTGAGCTCTCTCACAGGGGCAAAGTATTTGACAATTTCATTCCCTTGTGACCCTCCGATCAAAAAGAAAAGTCTCTTCTCTCCTTCACTTGCTTATTCCAAAAAGTGCTTTTTTCATCAAAGCTATTGTATTTCACTGAAGACTCAACTTTCTGAAAACAGCATGTCCTGAAATGATAGTTCAAAGATGTATTCCTTAAAAAAAAAATGGCAAAAGTGACACTTCAGAGAGAACCCAATCACATTGTAAGTGGAAATTTGATTCTGTATTCAACAAAATAATTGCAGCACAATCAAATAGCAGGTTGCTAATGCTGTGGACATAAAATCATCCAATGAATCAAAGCGAGGGTCAAATCTGCCCCAAGTAGTCATTCTTTTGTTTACTGTGTGTGCTCCTTCTTCATAATGAAACCAATAATGGAAGGTTTAAATGGAATGTTTAGTAGCAATTTAATAAAAATATTGATTGAGTGCCTTTTAGGTACGAAGACGTTACTATCCACTCTGAGACACAATTCAGCATTGTAGTAACCTACAAGACACAAAACTCTATAATAGGTGATTCAGGGTATATATAGGCAGTCCCCATATAGTTTCAGAGTAGAAGAGAGCTAAGTGTAAGAACAATCAGAATACAGATAATTACCCATGCAGTGTATATTCCCTGAGCTCCTCTGCTGGGCCAAGCACTTTGCTTCAACAACTGAGACAGTAGTGAGCCAAGGAGAACTGGTACCTCCCTGAAGGGAAAACGCAAGTATTAAAATTCTGTCCTTCCCTTAACAACTCTTTCTGAGTGTGGACTATGTGCCAACTGCTCTTCTCGGAGCTGTTGATATACCCATGAGTGAAAAGAAAAATACCCCCTTTCTCACAGAGATTATGCTCTATTGTGGAGGTAGAAAAACAAATGCACGCATACACAGTTTCAGATAGGAGTAAGGGCTATGAAGAATATAGGAAAGGGGGGCTTCTCTGGTGATCCAGTGGCTAAAACTCCACACTTCCCATGTAGGGAGCCTGGGTTTGATCCCTGGCTGGGAAATCAGATACCATATGCCACAACTAAGAGCCAGTGCAGAAAAATAAATAAATAAATAAAAATTTTAAGAAGAATGTAAAGTTAGCTGTCATACTACTGTTGGGGTACGCCTGCTTCTTTTTCCAGCCCCATCTCTCAGTCTCCCTTCTATACACTCTACACACCAGTTGAACAGGAACCCCACCTGCTTTCTAATCATGCCTGGCACTTCTGCTTCCTTACAGAAGGGTCCAACTCTGCTTGTCCAATTCCTGCCCACTCACAGGGGCAAATGCTACTTTCTCCAAGTAGTGGGTCCTGCCCTCCTTACTGTTCTGGGTCTCATCCCTACCTTGTCTGTCCTTTGTTTATGTCTTTTCTGGCATTTAATGCACTTCCCTCATATGGTCATGATTTACAAGTTTATATTTGACATGAGATGCTTATCAAGAACTATCCAATAATGGAAGGTTTAAATGGAATGTTTAGTAGCAATTTAATAAAAATATTGATTGAGTGCCTTTTAGGTACGAAGACGTTACTATCCACTCTGAGACACAATTCAGCATTGTAGTGACCTACAAGACACAAAACTCTATAATAGGTGATTCAGGGTATATATAGGCAGTCCCCATATAGTTTCAGAGTAGAAGAGAGTTAAGTGTAAGAACAATCAGAATACAGATAATTACCCATGCAGTGTATATTCCCTGAGCTCCTCTGCTGGGCCAAGCACTTTGCTTCAACAACTGAGACAGTAGTGAGCCAAGGAGAACTGGTACCTCCCTGAAGGGAAAACGCAAGTATTAAAATTCTGTCCTTCCCTTAACAACTCTTTCTGAGTGTGGACTATGTGCCAACTGCTCTTCTCGGAGCTGTTGATATACCCATGAGTGAAAAAAAAAATACCCCCTTTCTCACAGAGATTATGCTCTATTGTGGAGGTAGAAAAACAAATGCACGCATACACAGTTTCAGATAGGAGTAAGGGCTATGAAGAATATAGGAAAGGGGGGCTTCTCTGGTGATCCAGTGGCTAAAACTCCACACTTCCCATGTAGGGAGCCTGGGTTTGATCCCTGGCTGGGAAATCAGATACCATATGCCACAACTAAGAGCCAGTGCAGAAAAATAAATAAATAAATAAAAATTTTAAGAAGAATGTAAAGTTAGCTGTCATACTACTGTTGGGGTACGCCTGCTTCTTTTTCCAGCCCCATCTCTCAGTCTCCCTTCTATACACTCTACACACCAGTTGAACAGGAACCCCACCTGCTTTCTAATCATGCCTGGCACTTCTGCTTCCTTACAGAAGGGTCCAACTCTGCTTGTCCAATTCCTGCCCACTCACAGGGGCAAATGCTACTTTCTCCAAGTAGTGGGTCCTGCCCTCCTTACTGTTCTGGGTCTCATCCCTACCTTGTCTGTCCTTTGTTTATGTCTTTTCTGGCATTTAATGCACTTCCCTCATATGGTCATGATTTACAAGTTTATATTTGACATGAGATGCTTATCAAGAACTATCCAAGGAGTAATATAGGAACCCTGGAAAGATGGAATCCTTTGTGAAGTTCTTATTCAGGAATCAGTCACTTCGGCAAACAATTTGTGGTCTCTTGCTTCCTTCTCTGGAAAGTGAGGATAAGGATATTACCTACCTCAAAAGACTGCTGTGAAAACTAAGTGAGATGACATATAACAAGCACCTAACACAAGATGGGATGAAGAATAAAGCCTTTTGTAAAGAGGAGTTGTTGCCGTGGCCACTGAGGAGGACCTCCCTCAGAGAGGTGGTTGTATGACTCCCACAAGTCCTGAGGTGGGGCAAATAGACTGGAAAGCTCTTAAATTCACAAGTTCTTAGCTCAAGTGAACAGTAAAGACTAATGAGCAAACCTGAACCTCATTTCCAAAAGGAAGAGAGTCAAAGTCACCTGGCTTAGGCCTATTGTCTACCCTTCACCCCATCCGTTATGACCGGATGGTAGGAGCACTGTCCCACATCATCACCAGGTCCTATCCTGTGTATCAGGAGGGTAACACACACCTATCATATTCTCTGGAAATTTTTTGCTATAGTCTTTGGGCTCATCTGCTAGATCATATGCCTCTGAGCACCCCTCTCTATAGCTCCAGTGCCAAGCACGCTACCTAGCACATTGTGGGCACCCAACAAAGACTCCTTGGATGAAGGAGCATTTACACATTTGCTTCCATATGTAAATGATTATGGAAACTCCTGTTTACAAACCTCTCAAAACACTGTCATACTACTGTTGGGGTACGCCTGCTTCTTTTTCCAGCCCCATCTCTCAGTCTCCCTTCTATACACTCTACACACCAGTTGAACAGGAACCCCACCTGCTTTCTAATCATGCCTGGCACTTCTGCTTCCTTACAGAAGGGTCCAACTCTGCTTGTCCAATTCCTGCCCACTCACAGGGGCAAATGCTACTTTCTCCAAGTAGTGGGTCCTGCCCTCCTTACTGTTCTGGGTCTCATCCCTACCTTGTCTGTCCTTTGTTTATGTCTTTTCTGGCATTTAATGCACTTCCCTCATATGGTCATGATTTACAAGTTTATATTTGACATGAGATGCTTATCAAGAACTATCCAAGGAGTAATATAGGAACCCTGGAAAGATGGAATCCTTTGTGAAGTTCTTATTCAGGAATCAGTCACTTCGGCAAACAATTTGTGGTCTCTTGCTTCCTTCTCTGGAAAGTGAGGATAAGGATATTACCTACCTCAAAAGACTGCTGTGAAAACTAAGTGAGATGACATATAACAAGCACCTAACACAAGATGGGATGAAGAATAAAGCCTTTTGTAAAGAGGAGTTGTTGCCGTGGCCACTGAGGAGGACCTCCCTCAGAGAGGTGGTTGTATGACTCCCACAAGTCCTGAGGTGGGGCAAATAGACTGGAAAGCTCTTAAATTCACAAGTTCTTAGCTCAAGTGAACAGTAAAGACTAATGAGCAAACCTGAACCTCATTTCCAAAAGGAAGAGAGTCAAAGTCACCTGGCTTAGGCCTATTGTCTACCCTTCACCCCATCCGTTATGACCGGATGGTAGGAGCACTGTCCCACATCATCACCAGGTCCTATCCTGTGTATCAGGAGGGTAACACACACCTATCATATTCTCTGGAAATTTTTTGCTATAGTCTTTGGGCTCATCTGCTAGATCATATGCCTCTGAGCACCCCTCTCTATAGCTCCAGTGCCAAGCACGCTACCTAGCACATTGTGGGCACCCAACAAAGACTCCTTGGATGAAGGAGCATTTACACATTTGCTTCCATATGTAAATGATTATGGAAACTCCTGTTTACAAACCTCTCAAAACACTGTAAAACAGAACCAGTAACTAAAAAAACACTGACAACAACAGTGAGGTCTTGAGGCATATCCTTTGAAATGAGAGAAAAACAAACCTGAAAAGTGCTTGCCTAGGAGGTTACCGAGAGTGGGAAAATTTTCTTTCTAAGACACTGTCAGTCATGGGCAGGGCAACTATTACGTGTGAAAATACTGGTGTCAAACCTCATTATGGAAGGCAATTTAAAACTTTACTTGGTTTGTCCTTCCATATTCTAAAACCAGAATTTCTTTGCATAATAAAAAAAGACCACAGACATTGCAGCTTCAGAGACAGTCTCTGTGTTGGGGCCTCCCTGCAACAATCCTCTTAGATAGGCTTTACTATCTAAGACCTGCTTGTGCAAAAGTCCCCAACGGTGAGGTCAGAGTGATCATAGAAATTAAAAAATGAGAACAAGGGCTTCCCCTGGTGGTCCAGTGGGTGAGGACACTGCCTTGCAGTGCAAGGGGCGCCAGTTCGAGCCCTGGCCTGGGAAGATCCCACATGCCGTGGAGCAGCTGGACTGATGTGTCCAATTACCAAGCTGGAGCTCTGGAGCCCGTGCACCCAGAGCCGGTGCTCTGTGACAACAGAGGCTGCCGTGATGGGAGGCCCACACGGGCCAAAGAAAAAAGATGGATGAAAATGGACAAATGAAAGACCGATAGAAGTGGCCTGCCTGCTCCCCTCCCTCCCCACCCGACCCCTGCCCCCACCCCCACCAAAATAAATAAATAAACCTTAAAAAAAAATGGAAACAATATTAAATCACTGTTATGAACTGAATTATGTGCCACCTCCCGATTCATACGTTGAAACCCTAATCCTCAGTAACTCAGGATGTGATTGTCTTTGAAGATGGAACCCTTATGGAGAGGTGATTAAGTTAAAATAAAGTCATTAGGATGTACCTTGATCCCATCTGGGTAGTGTCCTTATAAAAAGAGGATATTAGACACATGGAGACACAAGGGATGCCCATTTTTGGGTCATAGGGAGAAAGTGGTCATTGCAAGCCAAGGAGAGGGACCTCATTAGACACCTAACCCGCCAGCCCCTTGACCTTGGATCTCTAGTCTAGAGAACTCTGAATGAATACAATTCTGTTGTTTAAGCCACCCAGTTCTATGGTGCTTTGTCATGGCAGCCCTAGCAAGCCAATAAAGTCACTTTCTTTAATGGCTCATTTCAAGAATAAGGACTTTTTATCTTATTATTTGCTTATTATATAAATTTTCTTCATTGAACCAGGAAAGGAAAAAGCACAGAACACTTAACTCCATAACAAGTTTATCAGACATGCCCAGGAAGAAACAACCTTTAAAAAAGAAGGATGAGGGCCCATCTGAATTCAGAATGATCTCATCTTGATGACAACTACAAAGACCCTATGTCCAAATAAGGTCCCACCCATAGGTACCATGAGTGAGGATTCTAATACATTTTTCTGGGGATTTTGGAGCGACACAATTCTACCCTCTGCAAATGGCCAGGCTGAAGGAAGTTGAAGAGTGATTTCAAGAAGCATGAAGAATCTTCTGGAATGCTGATGATGTTCTTGTTCTTGATGTTGGGGCTGGTTATACTATAGTTTCAGTTTATGAAAATTCATCCAGCTATTCCCTTATGATATGTGCACTTTAGTTTATGTGTTAATAAAATAATTTTTAAGTCACTTTTGTTTAGAAGTCACAGTTGTTTATTCTTTTGATTTATGTTCCTCTAAAATATCAAGGAAAAGCAAATCTATTGGTCTCTTGAGATAAAGCAAAAAAAGATTATAATTGCATATATCACTATGGGTTTTGATTTCTTCTCTGTACCTGTGATCAAGAAACTCTATAATAAGTAAAAACCACAATGTATTCAATATTTTAAAACTGATGTTTTTATCTTCACAATAGCATCTATATACATTTGAAAAATATTTGTACATAAATGTCTCAGGTATTATATATCTGTTTACAGATTATGTTTGCCAGCCATTTGGCTTCACGGGCATTTTGTACTAGTTCTACAATCACTCCATAGTCACAAGTTGAGGATCACTTGACTACAGCCCCTCAGGGGAAAATGTACAGTGGTGAATGCCCATTTTGGGTTTTAGGGAGAGAGTGTTCATTGCAAGCCAAGGAGAGGGACCTCATTAGACACCTAACCCGCCAGCCCCTTGACCTTGGATCTCTAGTCTAGAGAACTCTGAATGAATACAATTCTGTTGTTTAAGCCACCCAGTTCTATGGTGCTTTGTCATGGCAGCCCTAGCAAGCCAATAAAGTCACTTTCTTTAATGGCTCATTTCAAGAATAAGGACTTTTTATCTTATTATTTGCTTATTATATAAATTTTCTTCATTGAACCAGGAAAGGAAAAAGCACAGAACACTTAACTCCATAACAAGTTTATCAGACATGCCCAGGAAGAAACAACCTTTAAAAAAGAAGGATGAGGGCCCATCTGAATTCAGAATGATCTCATCTTGATGACAACTACAAAGACCCTATGTCCAAATAAGGTCCCACCCATAGGTACCATGAGTGAGGATTCTAATACATTTTTCTGGGGATTTTGGAGCGACACAATTCTACCCTCTGCAAATGGCCAGGCTGAAGGAAGTTGAAGAGTGATTTCAAGAAGCATGAAGAATCTTCTGGAATGCTGATGATGTTCTTGTTCTTGATGTTGGGGCTGGTTATACTATAGTTTCAGTTTATGAAAATTCATCCAGCTATTCCCTTATGATATGTGCACTTTAGTTTATGTGTTAATAAAATAATTTTTAAGTCACTTTTGTTTAGAAGTCACAGTTGTTTATTCTTTTGATTTATGTTCCTCTAAAATATCAAGGAAAAGCAAATCTATTGGTCTCTTGAGATAAAGCAAAAAAAGATTATAATTGCATATATCACTATGGGTTTTGATTTCTTCTCTGTACCTGTGATCAAGAAACTCTATAATAAGTAAAAACCACAATGTATTCAATATTTTAAAACTGATGTTTTTATCTTCACAATAGCATCTATATACATTTGAAAAATATTTGTACATAAATGTCTCAGGTATTATATATCTGTTTACAGATTATGTTTGCCAGCCATTTGGCTTCACGGGCATTTTGTACTAGTTCTACAATCACTCCATAGTCACAAGTTGAGGATCACTTGACTACAGCCCCTCAGGGGAAAATGTACAGTGGTGAAGAGCATGGACTTTGGAGTCCGATTGTCTTGGTTAGAATCCCAGATTGTCATTGTTTTGGTATATGAAAGTGGTATGTGCCTCATTTTTCCGACCTGTAAAATGGAGTGGTTGTTGTGGTTCAGTCGCTCAGTTATTTCCTGATTCTTTGCAACCCCATGAACTGCAGCACACGAGGTTCCACTGTCCTCCATTGTTTCCTGAAGTTGACTCAAATTCATGTCCATCAAGTCACTGATATTATGTAACCATTTCATCCTCTGTCACTCCCTTCTCCTCCTAGCTTCAATCTTTCCCAGCATCAGGGCCTTTTCCAATGAATTGGCTCTTTTTATCAGGTGGTCAAAGTATTGGAACTTCAGTGTCAGTCCTTTCAATGAATATTCAGGATTGATTTCCTTTAGGATTGACTGGTTTGTTCTTCTTGCTGTCCAAGGAATTCTCAAAAGTCTTCTCCAGCATCACAGTTCAAAAGCATCAGTTCTTCAGTACTCAACCTTCTTTATGGTCCAACTCTCTCATCTGTACATGACTACTGGAAAAAACATAGCTTTGACTATATGGACCTTGTTGGCAAAGTGAGGTCTCTGTTTTTTAATACATTGTCTAGGTTCATCATAGCTTTTCTTTTAAGGAGCAAGCATCTTTTAATTTCATGGCTGCAGTCACTGTCTGCAGTGAGTTTGGAGTGCAAGAAAGTAAATATTGTCACTGTTTCCATTTTCTTCTCATCTATTTGCCATGAAATGATGGGACTGTATGCCGTGATCTTAGCTTCTTCATTCTCCTCTTTCACCTTCATCAAGAGGCTCTTTAGTTCCTCTTTGCTTTCTACCATTAGGGTGGTATCACTGCATATCTGAGATTATTTATATTTCTCCCAGCAGTCTTGATTCCAGCTTGAATTGCATCCAGCCTGGCATTTCACATAATGTACTCTGAATATAAGTTAAGTGAGCAGAGTGGCAGTATACAGCCATGACACATGGAATTTTTACATTGTTTGCCAGCCATTTGGCTTCACGGGCATTTTGTACTAGTTCTACAATCACTCCATAGTCACAAGTTGAGGATCACTTGACTACAGCCCCTCAGGGGAAAATGTACAGTGGTGAAGAGCATGGACTTTGGAGTCCGATTGTCTTGGTTAGAATCCCAGATTGTCATTGTTTTGGTATATGAAAGTGGTATGTGCCTCATTTTTCCGACCTGTAAAATGGAGTGGTTGTTGTGGTTCAGTCGCTCAGTTATTTCCTGATTCTTTGCAACCCCATGAACTGCAGCACACGAGGTTCCACTGTCCTCCATTGTTTCCTGAAGTTGACTCAAATTCATGTCCATCAAGTCACTGATATTATGTAACCATTTCATCCTCTGTCACTCCCTTCTCCTCCTAGCTTCAATCTTTCCCAGCATCAGGGCCTTTTCCAATGAATTGGCTCTTTTTATCAGGTGGTCAAAGTATTGGAACTTCAGTGTCAGTCCTTTCAATGAATATTCAGGATTGATTTCCTTTAGGATTGACTGGTTTGTTCTTCTTGCTGTCCAAGGAATTCTCAAAAGTCTTCTCCAGCATCACAGTTCAAAAGCATCAGTTCTTCAGTACTCAACCTTCTTTATGGTCCAACTCTCTCATCTGTACATGACTACTGGAAAAAACATAGCTTTGACTATATGGACCTTGTTGGCAAAGTGAGGTCTCTGTTTTTTAATACATTGTCTAGGTTCATCATAGCTTTTCTTTTAAGGAGCAAGCATCTTTTAATTTCATGGCTGCAGTCACTGTCTGCAGTGAGTTTGGAGTGCAAGAAAGTAAATATTGTCACTGTTTCCATTTTCTTCTCATCTATTTGCCATGAAATGATGGGACTGTATGCCGTGATCTTAGCTTCTTCATTCTCCTCTTTCACCTTCATCAAGAGGCTCTTTAGTTCCTCTTTGCTTTCTACCATTAGGGTGGTATCACTGCATATCTGAGATTATTTATATTTCTCCCAGCAGTCTTGATTCCAGCTTGAATTGCATCCAGCCTGGCATTTCACATAATGTACTCTGAATATAAGTTAAGTGAGCAGAGTGGCAGTATACAGCCATGACACACTTCTTTCTCAATTTTGAACCAGTCCATTGTTCCATATCCAGTTCTTCTTGACCTGCATACAAGTTTCTCAGGAGGCAGGTAAGGTGGTCTGGTATTCTCTAAGAATACCCACCTCTAAGAATTTTCCACAGTTTGTTGTGATCCGTATAGTCAAAAGCTTTAGAGTAGTCAATGAATTGTTGTATTAAGATAAGTTAACACACGTTAATGGCTTCCCAGATGTCACAGTGGCAAAGAATCCACTTGCCAATGCAAGTGATGCAACAGATGTGGTGTTGGGAAGATCCACTGGAGGAGGGCATGGAAACCTACTCCAGTATTTTTGCCTGGGAAAATCTCATGGACAAAGGAGCCTGGCATGCTACAGTCCACGGTGATGCAAAGAATTGGACATGACTGAGCGTGCACACACACACAGAATACGTTAATATGCAGTTAATGGACCAGGTTATATATAAGTATTAGCTATTATTATTATCATCATCAAGATTTGCAAGCCAGAGTGAGGGTGCCCTGCTCCTAACTTTAAATAATAGCCATCCTATGGGTATGAAAGTCTCATTAGAATTTGAATATGTATTATAACTACATGGCATATACACACTGTATAGAAAACCTTTATTGAGACTGACCATGAGCCAGGTGCAGCACTAAGCACTTCACATATCTTAATTCATGTGATGTACACACCACCTCAGAAGCAAGCATTAGTATGCCTTCTAGTCTATAGATGAGAAAACAAACACATGAAGGTCGCATAACACAGGCTAAAGTCATGTGGCTGGTATGTGCTGATTTGCAATCAGCAGTCTGGTTCCGGAATTCTTGCTTTTGCCAAAGGATGCTCAGCACCACCTTCTGTACTAGTAGCTGCACTTAATTCTAATCATCTTGGTTATTTCTTATGCACTGAATTTCCTTTTCCATGACCTCCCCCCTTCCCAAAAGTCCTTCTGTATTTCTGTTCCCCTGAATCAACCCAGACTGGGTGCTGCAATGTTTCTTGCTGGGGCATGTGGTACCAAGAGGAAGAACGATGGTTTCTGGTTTCAACAAAACCCTGAAAATATGCCCTTGAGAAAACAGATTAGGAACTGCTAAATCCTTTACATTGGAAGGGGAAAAGTTAAAGTATTTAAAAATGAAAATTATTCCCATAGTGTATCTCAGTCAAATAATTAAAGTGTACTCATGTATTAATTACACTTCAAGACTCTCCTTGCCCTGCTTTGTGGGGCTGTCCTTTTTCTGGGGTTAAGTGAGGACAAACTTCTTGAGATAGCACTGAATTCCATTTCAAAAAAGGCCTTACAAGTCTGGTTAGGCAAAGACTCTTATCCAGAAGAATTGCCCAGCCAAGCAATTAAGTCACTTTCGAAAGTTACTAACTTCCAGCTGGCCTTTATGGAAGCTGGAGCTGCAGTTATAACTTACAGGTTTGATTTTTTTTAAAGATCAAACTCCCCCTCCAGGAAAAAACGTACCCAGTGCTTGAAACTTGGAAACAGTACTAAGTTAGATCCTGCTGCAAATGTTTTCACATCCAGTTGACCTTTCTGTGTCCCATCTTTTAAAACCAAAGCCTGAATAATTTCATCAGAGCTGTTTGCTTTGACCTTGATGGGCTTCCTAGGATAATTGTCTTCTGCAATGTACTTGGGAACATGGACTTTCCCAGGGTATGCCATACCGTGAATGGTTTTGCAGACCCTTGAATCAGAGAGGATCTCAAAGACCATCAAATAATACTCCTTAACTTTACAGATGAGAAGATGGAAGCTCTGCAGGATTATAGGAAGACACTGAAGGGTTTTAAACAGGGATGGGCCAATAGGACTCTTATACTGAATTTGCTTATTAAATCTATGGGTGAAACAAAACAAAGAGTTGGGGATACCACTATAGATTGGAACAGATAAACATGATAAAACTCAGTAAAAAGTAATAATAAAACACTGCTTCCAGATGCGGACCCAGCAAGGCTCTCTAGTAGCTTGAGGATGTGAGACAGACAGAGTTTGACTGACCACAATCTCTGTATGAATCTGCAGAGACAGTGGCCAGCTAGATGTTTTAAAACCTAATTAAATTCTAATAATAGCACAGTGTGTTAGTATATTATATATTCTCAAGGGACACATAAAATTTATGGTAGTTATCTTTGGGCAATAGAACTAACTAGGAGGACTAACTACAACAAACCAAGACAACATATTAAAAAGCAGAGACAATACTTTGCCGACAAAGGTCTGTATAGCTATGGTTTTCCCAGTAGTTGTGTATGGTTGTAAGAGTTGAACCGTAAAGATGGCTGAGAGCTGGAAAAATTGTTGCTTTCATATTGTGGTGCTATGGAAGACTCTTGAGAGTCCCTTGGACTGCAAGGAAATCAGACCAGTCAATCCTAAAAGAAATTAACCCTGACTATTCATTGGAAGGACTAGTGCTGAAGCTGAAGTGCCAATACTTTGGCTACCTGATGTGAAGAGCCAGCTCATTGGAGAAGACCCTGAAGCTGGGAAAGATTGAAGGCAAAAGAAGAGGGCGGCAGAGGATGAGATGTTTTGATAACAACATTGACTCAATGGATGTGAATTTGAGCCAACTCTGGGAGATGGTAGAGGACAGAGGAGCCTGGCGTCCTGCAGTCTATGGGATCACAAAGAGTCAGACATGACTTAGCCAACTGAACAACAAAAATAACAACAACTAGGAGAAAGAGGGGGGCTGTATTTTTTCTTTAGACATATTGTATTACTTAACATATTTTATGAGGAACGTTTTCTTAATTTTGCATTAAGCAAATCTTAGAAACTTAACATAATAGTGATTAATGAAACCGGAAGCTGAAGAGTGTCCAGATGAAGGACAGGAATGTACTAAATAGAATGTATGGGATATACACCATAGAGCATTGGACATCAAGTGGCATCAGTAAGTTTAAGTATTATATTCAGGAGGAATGACATCATGGGGGTGGAGAGGGCTGTGAAAATTATTGAACAAATTTAGCTACCTTCAAATTTTTGAAAACTCAGCATGTAAAACAGAGACTTAGTGTCTGTACCATGCTGAAGAACTAGCATATGGAAATTCATTTGTTCATTCATTCATAAAATAGGCTTCATTCATTCAATCCCTAAAAAGGCCTTTGAGAGTGTATATCCCTAGCAAAGAACTGGACTGCTTCAAAAGTAATGAACTACTTATTCTGAAATATATTCAAGGAATGGTTAGCTGACCAATGCTTGGAGATGGACTCCTGCATTTTTAAGGAGGATGGACTAAGTCTGATGATTCTTAGCAATTTATACCTATACCACTTTTCTGCTCAAAAATGCTGTGTAAAGCTGCTACAACCATGTCTAGGAAGGTCAAATTACTCACTGCAGTGTTCAAGGCCCTTCAGAATGTTGCTGTGATCACCTTTTCCAATTTATCCTCTGCCGTCTCCATTAGGCACCAACTGCCTAGTCTCACTGGTCCATTTGTCAGGTACCTTCTTGCCTCCTTGTTTTTTCTTTTTCAAGCTGTTCTTTTCTAGAATACCCTTTTGGCTTTTCTGCTATGCTAAGTGCTAGTCATGTGAACTTAGTGAAATGGAACTCATTTTTCAATTTGAATCATCAAATTCTACCTTGCTTTAAGGCTTTCCCTCTCTCCTAGGTATTACTTTTCAAAACAGAGAGTTGGTGGTAGGAATTCTTAGTCATACCTGTAATTCATAGCTAAGGTCTACTTGGTTGATCAGTGTCCACAGGATATTAGAGGTTAAAAAGGTAAACACCACCCTGTTTCCACTATAATATATCTAATATTGTGTTATGGTTAGTTTTCTACGTTCTTGTACCTGCTGTTAGACCATGAGGCCCTGGAAGTCAAGATCACGTCCAGTCAAATCTGGGTCCTCAGTGCTTAGTTAAAAGGCCTGTCCAGCTATCTGAAAATCTGAGTTGAATGAATTAATGAACTTAAAATTTCTCTGGCTCTAACACTCACCAGATAGTTACAATTTCCAACTTTGGAAAGCAGTTGTCTCTTCCATGCTTGGATACTTTTAGCTAAAGTTGGTGTAATATACAAATGCAGTATTTCTTACCACTATAGAGGTATTTGGGAACATTCTGGGAATAAATCTAGTTGATGTAGTTAAACTTTCAAAGTGGCAGAGATAGGTATAATTGCCATTCTCAAGGGAGGAAGGGGTGGAATAAACCCTACATATGGAATCTATGAAAAGAACAATCCAAATTAAGAGTCCAACAGATCTGACTTTAAATTCTGTCTATGCTAACTGCTAACCATATGAATTTGAGTAATTTATCACTGTGTTTAAGCCTTAGTTTCATCATCTATAAAAAAGGGAATAAAGATGGTTGTTGGAAGGAGACTTTCATAAGATCCTGCATACAAGACACTAAGCCCAGCGCTGGCATGAAAGCAGGTATTGTTGCAGAGTGCTCAGGGTTTGGCAGCTGTAGAAACAACATTGGATCCATGAGCAGCTACTACTCATGTGACTTCCTCTAGTTTCTCATAATACATAAACATGTTTCTAGTGCCTGGCTTCTAAAAGGCATTTTAAGGTGTTGGGTATACTCAAATATATATTTCAGTGGTTGTAGCATTTAGATTCCAAAAGGAATACACTTATATATTTGCATGTTTTAGTGTTACAGTTTTTGCCTTAAATTTAGCAACAAATCTACTTGACCCATTTATATTAAGCCCTTTACATGACCAGAGCATTGTGGCTTGCACTTACTCAAATCCAAATTAAGATCTAAATCTGAAGAAAGGAAATAACCTTTTTAAAGAATAAAGCTCCATGAGGAGAGAAAGTAGGCCAAACACCTATTGGACAAACTGTTAGAAGGGATCCATCATTTCTTTTAACTTTTGTTACTTGTTACTGGCACTAAAATAAATCCATTTGTGCCAACACCTATGTCCCCACTGCCAAAAATGATCAACATTCAACCTATACAGATAGGATTCTGAATAGGACTTTATAATAATGATTCTTTCATGGAAAGTTTAAGTTCTGGTTCTGCGTATTTCTAGCTGTGTGATTTTGCTGTATCCCAACCCTTTAGAAGGCTAAAGAAAATGTGATGGTCGTTTTAGTCACTAAGTCGTGTCTGACTCTTTGTGATGCCATATACTAGAATCCCCCAGGCTCCTCTGTCCATGGGATTTTCCAGGCAAGAGTAATGAGTGGGTTGCCATTTCCTTCTCTAGAGATCTTCCTGACCCAGGGATGGAACCCTCATCTCCTGCATTGACAGACAAATTCTTGACCACTGAGCTACCAGGGAAGCCCCAAATAAAATGTATACATATATATATATATATTTATACTGTATATTATTTATATTAGTGATTAGTATATATAGTATATATTTATGCTGTAACACTGTATGTATATACATACTACATAAGTATAAATGAATTACTATTACATATAATATATGTGCTAGAATATTAGATTATAGTTATTCTAATAGCTGTGCAGTTCAGTGAATCACAATTTTTAAAGGTTATACTACATTTATAGTCTTCCCTCATGGCTCATTGGTAAAAAAAAAAAAAAACAAAACCTGCCTGCCACTGCAGGAGACACAGGTTCAATCCCTGGGTTAGAAAGATCCCTTGGAGAAGGAAATGGCAACCCACTCCAGTATTCTTGCCTGGGAAATCCCATGGATAGAGGAGCCTGGCAGACCATAGTCCATGGGGTCATGAAAGAATTGGACATGACTTAACGACTAAACAACAACATAGTACATTTATTATTAAATATTGGCTATGTTCCCTGTATTATACAATATATCCTTGTAGCTTATTTTATATGTAATAATTTTTCCCCCTCACCTCCTTACTGCATATTGCCCAGCAAAGTGATCCAGTTATATGCATATAGACATCTTTTTACATTTAGCTTCTTGCTTTCTGTAGCATTTGCATTGTTCTACATCCTTACCAGCAATGTATGTGGGCTCCAGACTCCCACCTCCTCAACTAACCTTGCTACTTTCTTTTCTTTTTAATTATAACCATACTAATGGATGTGCAGTGGGATCTCTTTGTGGCTTTGATTTGTATTTCCCTAATGAGATCATATTTTGTAACTCTGTATTTTTACCTGTTTTCTTAATGTTTGCTTTAGGAAGTATGTGTCTAGGATGTTCCTGACTTAATTTGACTAAGATATAGTAAATTTTGTATTTCCCCTCAAAAGTGTATGGTGTTTTAGCATAAGGTGTTGCCTTTCTCCTAGAGATCTTCCTGACCCAGGATGGAACCCTCATCTCCTGCATTGACAGACAAATTTTGGTTGCCATTCCTTCTACTCCTAACCCCGAATGAACCTCATCCTGCATTACAGACAAATTCTTAAAGCTACCAGGAAGCCCCAAATAAAATGTATACATATTATATATATATTTATACTGTATATTATTTATATTAGTGATTAGTATATATAGTATATATTTATGCTGTAACACTGTATGTATATACATACTACATAAGTATAAATGAATTACTATTACATATAATATATGTGCTAGAATATTAGATTATAGTTATTCTAATAGCTGTGCAGTTCAGTGAATCACAATTTTTAAAGGTTATACTACATTTATAGTCTTCCCTCATGGCTCATTGGTAAAAAAAAAAAAAAACAAAACCTGCCTGCCACTGCAGGAGACACAGGTTCAATCCCTGGGTTAGAAAGATCCCTTGGAGAAGGAAATGGCAACCCACTCCAGTATTCTTGCCTGGGAAATCCCATGGATAGAGGAGCCTGGCAGACCATAGTCCATGGGGTCATGAAAGAATTGGACATGACTTAACGACTAAACAACAACATAGTACATTTATTATTAAATATTGGCTATGTTCCCTGTATTATACAATATATCCTTGTAGCTTATTTTATATGTAATAATTTTTCCCTCTCACCTCCTTACTGCATATTGCCCAGCAAAGTGATCCAGTTATATGCATATAGACATCTTTTTACATTTAGCTTCTTGCTTTCTGTAGCATTTGCATTGTTCTACATCCTTACCAGCAATGTATGTGGGCTCCAGACTCCCACCTCCTCAACTAACCTTGCTACTTTCTTTTCTTTTTAATTATAACCATACTAATGGATGTGCAGTGGGATCTCTTTGTGGCTTTGATTTGTATTTCCCTAATGAGATCATATTTTGTAACTCTGTATTTTTACCTGTTTTCTTAATGTTTGCTTTAGGAAGTATGTGTCTAGGATGTTCCTGACTTAATTTGACTAAGATATAGTAAATTTGCTTCAGTATATTTCCCCCTCTTTTGTTCTATTATTCTCACATATGTTACCTCTGTATATGTTATAAACCAGGTTATACAGTATTAGAATTACTGCTTTACCCAGTTTATATCTTTTGAAGACACTAAGGGACAAAATATGTTTATGCAGTTTTTTGTATTTACCACTTATCTCTTTCTGTCCATTGAAATTATCATCTGGTGTCATTTTCTTTCAGTCTGATGGACTTCCTTTAGCATTTAGTTTAAGACCAGTCTCCTAGCAACACACTCCTTCAAACTTTATCTGCTAATATCATTATTTTGTCTTCATTTTTGAAGGATGGCTTTTTGGGATATAGAATTCTCTTCTGACAGTTTATTTCTTTAGTGCTTTGAATGTGTTATTCCACTGCTGGTTGCCCTCTGTTTTTTCTGATGAGAAGTCAGTCATTAATTGTACCACTAGTTTTCTGTAGATAATGTCATTTTCCTCTTGCTGCTTTTAAGATTTTATCTTTGTTTTTGGCATTCAGTAGTTTGACTCAGGGGTTTTTACAACTTCTTGGATCTACAGATTAAGGTACAAAGACTCTGACCTAGCCACAGACGTGTGGAGCACTTATTTAGCTGTCGTGACTCATTTCCAGAAACTCACTATTAAGCTTCTGGGTAAGGCCCCATTCCACTACTCACCCCAACCAGCAATGTAACTTCAAACTATCATAACTGTGGGCTTTCCCTGTTTGTTTCCTATCAAGTTTGTCACTCTTATTGACAAGGTGTTGATTACAAGTTTCTCTTACTCCACTCCACATCAAGCCTTCTCCAGCCACAAAGCCAGGATGTGTACAGACTGCCGGTACTGGTAGCACTGCTGCGCCATGAGCTAGGTGAGAGGAGAGGTGCAGTTCCAGGCAAGAATGCCATAGGCTTCTCTGTCTTACCCGAAGTTCACCAATTTTTCATGCAGTTCACCAGTTCTTCTGTTTTCTATTTGCCTTCAATCAGGTATCAGAGCTCTGAGATGAGCATTTTTTTATTTGGGGTGGGTGGGGAGAAGGAAAGATTTTACCTATCTCTTCCGTCCTATCCAGAAGTTCTGCCTACACAAGCATTTTAAATACTTTTGACACAGAGAGATAAATTGCTCTCCAGAAAGAATTATACAAATTTGTGCTTTATCAGTAGTATGTTATTATTCTCACATATGTTACCTCTGTATATGTTATAAACCAGGTTATACAGTATTAGAATTACTGCTTTACCCAGTTTATATCTTTTGAAGACACTAAGGGACAAAATATGTTTATGCAGTTTTTTGTATTTACCACTTATCTCTTTCTGTCCATTGAAATTATCATCTGGTGTCATTTTCTTTCAGTCTGATGGACTTCCTTTAGCATTTAGTTTAAGACCAGTCTCCTAGCAACACACTCCTTCAAACTTTATCTGCTAATATCATTATTTTGTCTTCATTTTTGAAGGATGGCTTTTTGGGATATAGAATTCTCTTCTGACAGTTTATTTCTTTAGTGCTTTGAATGTGTTATTCCACTGCTGGTTGCCCTCTGTTTTTTCTGATGAGAAGTCAGTCATTAATTGTACCACTAGTTTTCTGTAGATAATGTCATTTTCCTCTTGCTGCTTTTAAGATTTTATCTTTGTTTTTGGCATTCAGTAGTTTGACTCAGGGGTTTTTACAACTTCTTGGATCTACAGATTAAGGTACAAAGACTCTGACCTAGCCACAGACGTGTGGAGCACTTATTTAGCTGTCGTGACTCATTTCCAGAAACTCACTATTAAGCTTCTGGGTAAGGCCCCATTCCACTACTCACCCCAACCAGCAATGTAACTTCAAACTATCATAACTGTGGGCTTTCCCTGTTTGTTTCCTATCAAGTTTGTCACTCTTATTGACAAGGTGTTGATTACAAGTTTCTCTTACTCCACTCCACATCAAGCCTTCTCCAGCCACAAAGCCAGGATGTGTACAGACTGCCGGTACTGGTAGCACTGCTGCGCCATGAGCTAGGTGAGAGGAGAGGTGCAGTTCCAGGCAAGAATGCCATAGGCTTCTCTGTCTTACCCGAAGTTCACCAATTTTTCATGCAGTTCACCAGTTCTTCTGTTTTCTATTTGCCTTCAATCAGGTATCAGAGCTCTGAGATGAGCATTTTTTTATTTGGGGTGGGTGGGGAGAAGGAAAGATTTTACCTATCTCTTCCGTCCTATCCAGAAGTTCTGCCTACACAAGCATTTTAAATACTTTTGACACAGAGAGATAAATTGCTCTCCAGAAAGAATTATACAAATTTGTGCTTTATCAGTAGTATGAGAGTGTCAATTTTCCCATGATTTTCCAGGATTGGATAATAGGTTTAAATGAATCTATCATAATTTATAGGTGAAAATCTTACCATACTATGAGTTTAATTTAAATTTCTCTAATTGCTATTACTTCAATGATCTTACTTAAGAATAATAAGAGATGATATTTAATGTGCTAAAATCCTTTCGATGTAAAATTTTTCTGTAGAAATGTAAAGCACGTGTTATTATCTTGTAGTACTTAAAGTCTGGCCACAAACCAAATTGTTCTCATGAATCCTTGTGTTCAAGATGCTTAAGATAAGCCCAGAAAAATCCTTGTTATATATATGGAGAACTCGAGGTTTAATGCATGAATCATATTTGTCCTTGGGGAACATTAGTGATGATGTTCCAGAAAACCAAGGCTAAGAATAATTTCTTAGTAAATTCAGAAACTGCATGATTTGGCAGGAAATTGGGGGAGGGAGAACAAACTACAGTTCCACCTGACAGCTCAGTGCTAGGAGACCAATTCTGATACGCATTTACCATCTGAGAGTGTCAAGACAACAGTTCTGTAAGAGTATCTTATGACTTTCCAGGAATATTGTATGAAATACTGGTGTTCATTCACTATTTCCTCTAGAAGGAAGAGGGAATAAGAAGGAAAATCCTTGGAAAGTACGTAAAATGCAAGAGATGAAGGCATGGACTTCCTTTTCTCTTTAAAACAATTGGGGCTTCCTACACAGTGCTAAGTGGTAAAAAATTCATCTGTCAGTGCAGGAGATACAAGATATGTGGGTTTGATCCCTGGTCAGAGAAGATCCTCTGGAGGAGGAAATGCCAACCCAATCCAGTATTCTTGCCTGGAAAATGGCATGGACAGAGGTGACTAGCAGGCTACAGTCCATAGGGTCTCAAAGAGTCAGACACAACTGAACCCAAGCACAGCTAATACAACATATATTCATTGTGGAAAACACAGAAAATTCATATATGCAAAAGGACACATCTACTCACAATACTCACATCACCCAACAATAACCGTTGTTATAAGTTTATATATATCCTTTGCAGTTTTATATATGGGAAAGGGAAATAGAAGAAGATATATTTCATAATCCATGTGCATTTTTAAAAGTCTGCACTTCTTTTTAGCTCTTCAGGTTGGAGAGGAAGCTGCCAAGGAGAAGTCAGAGCACTGGAACCCAAGCAAAGATGTAGAATTAATTTTTCAAGGCCATGTGGTAAGAAGCTGATGAAAAATCTTTGTACACTTAAATAATGAGACATTCCATACCTGGAAAGACAATATCAGTACATGTTGTAGGAGGTGAGAAGTGTGGAAAGAACTATGAGTGTGAATAGTACTTTTCAAAACACCTGTGGTGATGGATCAGTGTTGAATTTCCACCGTCTTAGACTAGTACTTTCATGAAATATAAAAAAATTGTGTATTGCAATTTCAAAGTAATTTCAAATTGTTATAAATTACTCTAGATTTATGAATTTATTGGATAACAATAATAAACAGTTGGAAGGCCAGCACAGATCTGTGGATCACACATTGGGTAGGACTATTGTAAGTACGTGTGTTGTTACATTGACAATTTAGATATCAGTAAGGGTAAATACGGTGTGCTAGTAAATGTTTAATTGGCTTTCTGAGCCAGGAGAAAGACCTCATTTTAGCAGCTGACAATGTCCTTGGTGTAAATACTCTCACCATGACAGATTTCAAGTTGCTGAGGTGTAGAGGAGAAACAGAGGAGTATAGTTATAATTCTCACACCATACAACCATGTATTTTTTTTTTCGGGTAGACAGAAGTTAGTATCTGTATATTGTATTATCACATATTTCAAATGAATAATTCAGTGGGTTTTAGTATAAAATAATAATGATTTTAATATATTCACAAAGTTATACAACCTATCACAATCTTTTTATTTTATCTAGAGAAGATCCTCTGGAGGAGGAAATGCCAACCCAATCCAGTATTCTTGCCTGGAAAATGGCATGGACAGAGGTGACTAGCAGGCTACAGTCCATAGGGTCTCAAAGAGTCAGACACAACTGAACCCAAGCACAGCTAATACAACATATATTCATTGTGGAAAACACAGAAAATTCATATATGCAAAAGGACACATCTACTCACAATACTCACATCACCCAACAATAACCGTTGTTATAAGTTTATATATATCCTTTGCAGTTTTATATATGGGAAAGGGAAATAGAAGAAGATATATTTCATAATCCATGTGCATTTTTAAAAGTCTGCACTTCTTTTTAGCTCTTCAGGTTGGAGAGGAAGCTGCCAAGGAGAAGTCAGAGCACTGGAACCCAAGCAAAGATGTAGAATTAATTTTTCAAGGCCATGTGGTAAGAAGCTGATGAAAAATCTTTGTACACTTAAATAATGAGACATTCCATACCTGGAAAGACAATATCAGTACATGTTGTAGGAGGTGAGAAGTGTGGAAAGAACTATGAGTGTGAATAGTACTTTTCAAAACACCTGTGGTGATGGATCAGTGTTGAATTTCCACCGTCTTAGACTAGTACTTTCATGAAATATAAAAAAATTGTGTATTGCAATTTCAAAGTAATTTCAAATTGTTATAAATTACTCTAGATTTATGAATTTATTGGATAACAATAATAAACAGTTGGAAGGCCAGCACAGATCTGTGGATCACACATTGGGTAGGACTATTGTAAGTACGTGTGTTGTTACATTGACAATTTAGATATCAGTAAGGGTAAATACGGTGTGCTAGTAAATGTTTAATTGGCTTTCTGAGCCAGGAGAAAGACCTCATTTTAGCAGCTGACAATGTCCTTGGTGTAAATACTCTCACCATGACAGATTTCAAGTTGCTGAGGTGTAGAGGAGAAACAGAGGAGTATAGTTATAATTCTCACACCATACAACCATGTATTTTTTTTTTCGGGTAGACAGAAGTTAGTATCTGTATATTGTATTATCACATATTTCAAATGAATAATTCAGTGGGTTTTAGTATAAAATAATAATGATTTTTAATATATTCACAAAGTTATACAACCTATCACAATCTTATATTTTCATCACCCCCAAGAGGAACTCCGTAACCATGAGCATTCACTTCTGATTTTCCCTCAACACTCTGCACTGCTACCTCTGCCCTCTAAACCCTAGGAATCCCCTATCTACTCTCTGTCTCTATGTATTTGCCTATTCTGGCCATCTCATAGAAATGGAATCATTCATTATGTTGCCTTTTTTGATTGGCTTTTTTCATGTAGTTTCAAGTTTTCACATTGTAGTATGTTTCAGTACTTCATCCCCTTTTATTGTCGAATAATATTCCATTGTATAAATATAACTTATCATCTGGGTTCTTTCCAATATTGTGAATAATGGTGCTGTGAAGATTTGTGTGCAACTGTGTTGTTTGTGGACACACGTTTTTGTTTCTCTCGGAATACATGTAGGAGTGGAACTGTTATGATATGATAATTTTTTAGTCTTGAGAGGAACTGTTAGATTGTTTTTCGAAGCAGCTGCAGCACTTTATAATTCCTCAGAAGTACAGGAGGGTCCAGGTTCCCATTTCTCCTCACCAAAATTTGTTACCTCTCTTTTTTTTCATTGTAGCTTTTCTAGTGGATGTGAAATCATTGTGGTGTTAATTTGCATTTCTTTGCTGGTTAATGATGTTGAGTATCTTGTCATGTGCTTATTGGCCATTAGTATATATTCTTTGGAGAAATACCTATTCAGATTGCTTGTCTACTTATAAGTTGAATTATTAATATTTTTATTATTAAGTGTAAAGTTCTTTGTGTATTCTAGATATAAATCTCTTATCAGACATATTATTGCAAATGCTTTATCCCATTCTATGGTCTGTCTTCTTACCTTTCTTGATCAACAGCTCCTCTTTTATTTACAAAACAGACTAGTTAAGTCTTGCATATTGGCTAAATCACAAATAGAGGTGGTTTGTATTTAGAAAATACTGAAGATATCACTTGGAACAGATATGGGTTCACTGAGAATAATCCCATCTTGCTCCTGTACTCTTATGTTGCTTCTGTTGCCTCTTTTCTATTAAAAATATTGCCTCCTTTTGCTATAAATATTAGGCTTCCCAGGTGGCTCAGTATTAAAGAATCTGCCTGTCAGTGCAGAAGATACGAGAGACACAGGTTCAATCTCTGAGTCAGGAAGATTCCCTGGAGGAGGAAATGACAACCCACTTCAGTACTCTTGCCTGGAAAATCCCATGAACAGAGGAGCCTGGCAGGTTGGTGTCCATGGGGTCATGAAGAGTTGGACACAACTGAGTGATTGAGCATGCATGCATGCTATGAATACTAGTATTAGTATTAATACTAATATTAGTATTAATACTAGTATTATTTCCTAAAAGGAAGCAGATAGCGACTCTCTCTATATAAATCACAATATTCTAATAGTAAAGCTGGAATGGAAGGTTGTGAGGTTTTAATCACTGCAAAGTCAAATTCAGGTAATTGGACTGACCAGTTGTTGAGATGTTAAGAGAAAAATATCTGCACTCAATTATTACCCATGGTTTCCAAGATTCTCTTCTAATCTAAGATTCTCTTGGCTCATTTATCATCCATCTATCCTTTCTTTGTTCCAAGAAAAATGTTACAAATCTTATAGTAATTCACAAAATACCACCAGAGAACACAAATTAGAAGTGAGAAATAGAAACAAAATAACCCAGGTTAGAGATTTTAAACTAGGAGTTGCACAAATACAAAGGTGCTTGTCTTATCAGCCCTTGTGTTGTCATATGTAAACCCACACATCTGGCTTCCAGTTTTCCTACGGTCAAGACCAAGAGGGAGGCTTGATCAGCTACACAATTTACAGCCCATTAGGCGCAATTTCTTTTGATCCTAGGACCAGAAAGAAATGTCTCCTGATCCCAGCCCCACAAAAGTCACTCCTTTATATGATGGAGTGACTTTTCTAGTTCCCCTTTGGACTTTTAATCACTTTGCTAACTGCTTTCTGTTTCACACTGGGTGGCTCTTGGGAATACCAATAGCTCTGAAACTGAGAGCCCTGAAAAAAATTTCTGCCCCACACTAGGTTGGCTCCTTTGAATCCCATCTTGCTCCTGTACTCTTATGTTGCTTCTGTTGCCTCTTTTCTATTAAAAATATTGCCTCCTTTTGCTATAAATATTAGGCTTCCCAGGTGGCTCAGTATTAAAGAATCTGCCTGTCAGTGCAGAAGATACGAGAGACACAGGTTCAATCTCTGAGTCAGGAAGATTCCCTGGAGGAGGAAATGACAACCCACTTCAGTACTCTTGCCTGGAAAATCCCATGAACAGAGGAGCCTGGCAGGTTGCTGTCCATGGGGTCATGAAGAGTTGGACACAACTGAGTGATTGAGCATGCATGCATGCTATGAATACTAGTATTAGTATTAATACTAATATTAGTATTAATACTAGTATTATTTCCTAAAAGGAAGCAGATAGCGACTCTCTCTATATAAATCACAATATTCTAATAGTAAAGCTGGAATGGAAGGTTGTGAGGTTTTAATCACTGCAAAGTCAAATTCAGGTAATTGGACTGACCAGTTGTTGAGATGTTAAGAGAAAAATATCTGCACTCAATTATTACCCATGGTTTCCAAGATTCTCTTCTAATCTAAGATTCTCTTGGCTCATTTATCATCCATCTATCCTTTCTTTGTTCCAAGAAAAATGTTACAAATCTTATAGTAATTCACAAAATACCACCAGAGAACACAAATTAGAAGTGAGAAATAGAAACAAAATAACCCAGGTTAGAGATTTTAAACTAGGAGTTGCACAAATACAAAGGTGCTTGTCTTATCAGCCCTTGTGTTGTCATATGTAAACCCACACATCTGGCTTCCAGTTTTCCTACGGTCAAGACCAAGAGGGAGGCTTGATCAGCTACACAATTTACAGCCCATTAGGCGCAATTTCTTTTGATCCTAGGACCAGAAAGAAATGTCTCCTGATCCCAGCCCCACAAAAGTCACTCCTTTATATGATGGAGTGACTTTTCTAGTTCCCCTTTGGACTTTTAATCACTTTGCTAACTGCTTTCTGTTTCACACTGGGTGGCTCTTGGGAATACCAATAGCTCTGAAACTGAGAGCTATTGCCCCACAAATGAAAATAATAAAACACCTTTTTTCCTAAGAGCCCCAACACTCAAGTCCTCCTTGAATTGGCTCTTATAGGGATGCCTTTTGAGTGATAACTACAACTACCATTTACTACTACCAGGCACTTTGCTGTCTTGACCTCTAGTCTTTATAAATAATCCCAAACACAGTAGCATCTCCCTATTTTATAGATGGGGAGACAGACTCAGGGAAAATGATCTGTTCAAGGTCACATAGCTGGTAAGCAACAACCAGGGATTAAATTCAGGCCTCTCAGGCTCCATAGACTGTCTTTCTTCAATACAATCCCACTACTGTTTCTTTCCCCCAGATATAGTAACTTCTAAACTTTTTAGATCTTTACTTAAAGACCTTCCTGTTGATTAGGCTAAAGTTAATCTGCTATAACGGAGAGATCAGAAATGTAGTTTCTTAAAAGCTGGTGGCTCAGTTGGTAAAGAATCTGCCTGCATGTGGGAGACTATCTGCAGGAGACCCTTGTTTGATCCCTGGGTCAGGAAGATCCCCTGGAGAAGGGAATGGCGACCCACTCCAGTATTCCTGTCTGGAGAATTCCATGAACAGAGAAGCCTGGCAGGCTATAGTCTGTGGGGTCGCAAGAGTTAGACATGACTTAGAGACTAAACCACCAGTGTAGGAGTGTTTTTTTCTCTCTTATGTTAAAGTATAGCCTTTAGTGGTTCAGAACAGCAGGAAGACTTGACTCTCATCACATGGCTTTCTAGGCATCCTTTCCACCACTGCTGGTGGAAGAGGAGTCAGTCAAGTACATGCACATTTAAGGAAAGGATGTAAAACTGCACACAATATACCGTTGTGTTGTCATATGTAAACCCACACATCTGGCTTCCAGTTTTCCTACGGTCAAGACCAAGAGGGAGGCTTGATCAGCTACACAATTTACAGCCCATTAGGCGCAATTTCTTTTGATCCTAGGACCAGAAAGAAATGTCTCCTGATCCCAGCCCCACAAAAGTCACTCCTTTATATGATGGAGTGACTTTTCTAGTTCCCCTTTGGACTTTTAATCACTTTGCTAACTGCTTTCTGTTTCACACTGGGTGGCTCTTGGGAATACCAATAGCTCTGAAACTGAGAGCTATTGCCCCACAAATGAAAATAATAAAACACCTTTTTTCCTAAGAGCCCCAACACTCAAGTCCTCCTTGAATTGGCTCTTATAGGGATGCCTTTTGAGTGATAACTACAACTACCATTTACTACTACCAGGCACTTTGCTGTCTTGACCTCTAGTCTTTATAAATAATCCCAAACACAGTAGCATCTCCCTATTTTATAGATGGGGAGACAGACTCAGGGAAAATGATCTGTTCAAGGTCACATAGCTGGTAAGCAACAACCAGGGATTAAATTCAGGCCTCTCAGGCTCCATAGACTGTCTTTCTTCAATACAATCCCACTACTGTTTCTTTCCCCCAGATATAGTAACTTCTAAACTTTTTAGATCTTTACTTAAAGACCTTCCTGTTGATTAGGCTAAAGTTAATCTGCTATAACGGAGAGATCAGAAATGTAGTTTCTTAAAAGCTGGTGGCTCAGTTGGTAAAGAATCTGCCTGCATGTGGGAGACTATCTGCAGGAGACCCTTGTTTGATCCCTGGGTCAGGAAGATCCCCTGGAGAAGGGAATGGCGACCCACTCCAGTATTCCTGTCTGGAGAATTCCATGAACAGAGAAGCCTGGCAGGCTATAGTCTGTGGGGTCGCAAGAGTTAGACATGACTTAGAGACTAAACCACCAGTGTAGGAGTGTTTTTTTCTCTCTTATGTTAAAGTATAGCCTTTAGTGGTTCAGAACAGCAGGAAGACTTGACTCTCATCACATGGCTTTCTAGGCATCTCCACTTACCACCACTGCTGGTGGGAAGAGGGAGTCAGTCAAGTACATGCACATTTAAGGAAAGGATGTAAAAACTGCACACAATATACCGTTGTGTTCAATGGACCATTGTAGCTCATTCTTCAAGAGCTACAACACTGGGAAATTTGGGTTCTAGCTGGATGGTCCAATGCTCAGATAAAATGTCATGTTTTTGTTTGAATGAGAGTGAGGTTCTCTACCCTAAAAGAAAAAGGGGGAAACAGTCCCTGGGGAATGGCTATAGGCTCCGTCATAGTTTTCCTAGAGACTGTTTTCATGTTTCTGATTCTGAGTTTTCCTATGAATCAGTTTCTATCCACCAGTGACCAGACAGCCTTTTTGCTATTTGCTTTGTATCTGGCTGAGAAGTAGATGTTGTCTCTTGTTTTTGCAAATTTTCTTCCTTTTTATTTCTTCTCTCTACCCCTAAAGCAAAGTCATTATTCAGATAGAAATTTCAAGATAAAAAAAGACTTTCTAATTTTACAGATGGAAAAATTGGGATTCAAAGTGAATTCTTCTGTGAGTCGGTCAAATAGTTAATAACAGAGGTGGGACTTGAACCTGGTTGTTTTTTGTTCCACCACATCAGGTAAGATATAAGTCCTTCTCCATCTAAGCCCCTTCCTTTACCCTTTTTTAGGTGGAGGGCAACAGCAAGAAAATTAACAATGCATATGGACAACTCTGAAGTCCTTTAGAAAAGTCAGTAAAGGTGAGGCTAACCAGAACACAGACAAATCCTTCTACCTAGATAAAGCAGTCATGCTCATTTGAAAACTGGTAGAGGCACTACAAAATAACTCCTAGTGATTTCCCAGCTTCCTCCAAGTCCTCCTGACATACCTGAAGATTTCCTTCTGAACCAGCTCATAGTCAGACTATCTGCAGGAGACCCTTGTTTGATCCCTGGGTCAGGAAGATCCCCTGGAGAAGGGAATGGCGACCCACTCCAGTATTCCTGTCTGGAGAATTCCATGAACAGAGAAGCCTGGCAGGCTATAGTCTGTGGGGTCGCAAGAGTTAGACATGACTTAGAGACTAAACCACCAGTGTAGGAGTGTTTTTTTCTCTCTTATGTTAAAGTATAGCCTTTAGTGGTTCAGAACAGCAGGAAGACTTGACTCTCATCACATGGCTTTCTAGGCATCTCCACTTACCACCACTGCTGGTGGGAAGAGGGAGTCAGTCAAGTACATGCACATTTAAGGAAAGGATGTAAAAACTGCACACAATATACCGTTGTGTTCAATGGACCATTGTAGCTCATTCTTCAAGAGCTACAACACTGGGAAATTTGGGTTCTAGCTGGATGGTCCAATGCTCAGATAAAATGTCATGTTTTTGTTTGAATGAGAGTGAGGTTCTCTACCCTAAAAGAAAAAGGGGGAAACAGTCCCTGGGGAATGGCTATAGGCTCCGTCATAGTTTTCCTAGAGACTGTTTTCATGTTTCTGATTCTGAGTTTTCCTATGAATCAGTTTCTATCCACCAGTGACCAGACAGCCTTTTTGCTATTTGCTTTGTATCTGGCTGAGAAGTAGATGTTGTCTCTTGTTTTTGCAAATTTTCTTCCTTTTTATTTCTTCTCTCTACCCCTAAAGCAAAGTCATTATTCAGATAGAAATTTCAAGATAAAAAAAGACTTTCTAATTTTACAGATGGAAAAATTGGGATTCAAAGTGAATTCTTCTGTGAGTCGGTCAAATAGTTAATAACAGAGGTGGGACTTGAACCTGGTTGTTTTTTGTTCCACCACATCAGGTAAGATATAAGTCCTTCTCCATCTAAGCCCCTTCCTTTACCCTTTTTTAGGTGGAGGGCAACAGCAAGAAAATTAACAATGCATATGGACAACTCTGAAGTCCTTTAGAAAAGTCAGTAAAGGTGAGGCTAACCAGAACACAGACAAATCCTTCTACCTAGATAAAGCAGTCATGCTCATTTGAAAACTGGTAGAGGCACTACAAAATAACTCCTAGTGATTTCCCAGCTTCCTCCAAGTCCTCCTGACATACCTGAAGATTTCCTTCTGAACCAGCTCATAGTCATGTCTCCATTCATTGGCCTCACAATGGTTTCTCAAAGCATCAGAAATTCCTGATCCAGTTAGTATTATGAGGATCCAAGATAACATTGCTCTTTCTCCTTTTTCTTCTCCTTTTCTCAGCTGAAATTCAGTGCTGTTTGAAGGGCTGGAGGAATTCCACGGGCCCTAGGGTCTAGATGAATTAGCTCTCAACAGTATTGCAGTTAGATGTGCAGCCATTAGCAGGGCTGCTCAACCTGGTGTTTTTGTCTTTGTTTTGGCCACTCTCTGTGGCTTTTGGCACTTTAGTTTCCTGGCCAGGGATTGAACCCAGCCCCTTAGCAGGGAGACTGCTGAGTCCTAACCACTGGACCACCAGGGAATTCCCAGCTTGGTGTTTCAGAGGCTGGCTTTTCTTCACTGAGAAGGAGAGACAAAGAACAAAAAGGGAGGCATGCACAGTGTGATAGGACTCTGTCTAGAGGTGTGTGTGAGGACATGTGGGTAAGGATGTGATGTGGATCAGTATATTGCATGGAGGGGAGAAAGAGAAGAGGAAAAGAAAAAAGAGGAAGAATTCTAGAGTGTGTGTCAGCAAAGTAAGCTTAAGGGGAACACAAGAAGGGGGAGTGAAAGAGAGACAGTGACAGAGGGCTGGGCAGGCTGTGTGTGAGGGGGAGGGGAATAAAGCACAGGTAGGGGAACTCCTGATGGGGAGAGGCCCAGTTCAAGAGCAAATACCCCTTTAAGAGACTGGCTGGCTGCCTGTCCATGTGTCAGCCAGTCACTGACAGTGCTGCACAGTCTGTCGGAATTTTAGCTCTTTGGAGGTCATGGTCCCTTCTATAAGGAACTTTGAAGGAGATGGGGAGCTCCAGGAGAAAGACATTAAGAGCCCCAACTTAAGGGGTGAGAACCAGTAACAGAGGTGGCGCAAGACCTGTTATGTTTGCTGGTGGGTGGTGGGTGGTGGTGGGAAGAGACCAGGACTCTAGTCCAGCACCGAGTTAAACAAGAGGGAACTGTTAAATACATTATAATTGGCTGCCATATAATGTACCATCAGGAATAATGACATAGATAGATGCATATTGATGGCCATAGTGAGAGACCTACAGTTGATTATGAAGTAGAAAAACCCCCCAGCAGGTTGTGAAACAGTACATGTGGTATGATGCAGTGTTACTTCAAAACTGATAGATGACTTTAGATATATGAAAAAAATCTGGAAGAATTTACATAGACTTGTTAATAGTGGTGATTTTTGGATGGAGGGGTCTTGATTTCCTTGTTATTTTCGTTCTAGAAGCATGTATTTCTTTTACAATCAGGAAAACAATAAAGAGAGAATGTGTACGAGAGAGAATGAGGGGTTATAGATAGGATATGAGCAATTGCACATTTGTCAGTTCTGTGCTGGAGAGAGCAAAAGGCTCTGCTTGGAAGCCCAGATATAACCAGTGACCACCCATGGCAGATCAGTGACCAACCAGTGCTAGCACCATGTGGCTCCCAACTAACCCCACCTGCATCCTTTAGCCCCCCTTGTCTCCTGCTTACCCCTCTCACACCAGCTGCCTGGCGCTGACTGCTAGGTCCTCACTGACCTTGTGAGGACATGTGGGTAAGGATGTGATGTGGATCAGTATATTGCATGGAGGGGAGAAAGAGAAGAGGAAAAGAAAAAAGAGGAAGAATTCTAGAGTGTGTGTCAGCAAAGTAAGCTTAAGGGGAACACAAGAAGGGGGAGTGAAAGAGAGACAGTGACAGAGGGCTGGGCAGGCTGTGTGTGGGGGGGCGGCCACACACGCACAGGTAGGGGAACTCCTGATGGGGAGAGGCCCAGTTCAAGAGCAAATACCCCTTTAAGAGACTGGCTGGCTGCCTGTCCATGTGTCAGCCAGTCACTGACAGTGCTGCACAGTCTGTCGGAATTTTAGCTCTTTGGAGGTCATGGTCCCTTCTATAAGGAACTTTGAAGGAGATGGGGAGCTCCAGGAGAAAGACATTAAGAGCCCCAACTTAAGGGGTGAGAACCAGTAACAGAGGTGGCGCAAGACCTGTTATGTTTGCTGGTGGGTGGTGGGTGGTGGTGGGAAGAGACCAGGACTCTAGTCCAGCACCGAGTTAAACAAGAGGGAACTGTTAAATACATTATAATTGGCTGCCATATAATGTACCATCAGGAATAATGACATAGATAGATGCATATTGATGGCCATAGTGAGAGACCTACAGTTGATTATGAAGTAGAAAAACCCCCCAGCAGGTTGTGAAACAGTACATGTGGTATGATGCAGTGTTACTTCAAAACTGATAGATGACTTTAGATATATGAAAAAAATCTGGAAGAATTTACATAGACTTGTTAATAGTGGTGATTTTTGGATGGAGGGGTCTTGATTTCCTTGTTATTTTCGTTCTAGAAGCATGTATTTCTTTTACAATCAGGAAAACAATAAAGAGAGAATGTGTACGAGAGAGAATGAGGGGTTATAGATAGGATATGAGCAATTGCACATTTGTCAGTTCTGTGCTGGAGAGAGCAAAAGGCTCTGCTTGGAAGCCCAGATATAACCAGTGACCACCCATGGCAGATCAGTGACCAACCAGTGCTAGCACCATGTGGCTCCCAACTAACCCCACCTGCATCCTTTACTCCTGCCCTCCCTTGTCTCCTGCTTACCCCTCTCACACCAGCTGCCTGGCGCTGACTGCTAGGCCATGACACGACTGTCCAGCTGATCCTTGGGAAGGTGCCCCCCCAACCCTGAGCTAAGCTGGACCCAGCTGGAACATGCACTTGACGCAAGTAGGAGGAGGAGATGGAAGGGGCGGTGAGGTTCCCTTTGGTTTTCCCTTTCCGTTTTTATTTTTTTGGGCCACTGCTATTGGTTTTTCATTTATTTATCTTTGTTCATTGGCCTGTTTGGGCCTCCCATCACAGTGGCCTCTCTCGTTGGAGAGCACCGGCTCTGGGTGCACACACTCCAGAGCTCCAGCTCAGTAGTTGGACATACCAGTCCAGCCGCTTCGCAGCACATGGGATCTTCCCAGGCCAGGGATCAAACCGGTGCCCCTTGCACTTCAAGGCAGTATCCTTACCCACTGGACCACCAGGGAAGCCCTCCCCTTCTTTTTTATGGGAATCAGAGCTGAGTCCACCCTGAGAAATACTTCACTCTTTGCATTTCACTCCTGCACATTCTCTGACTCAGGTGGACTCAGGAGATGACTTTGTCCTGCCCCGTGTGATGCCTAGTCTGGAAGTTTCTGTGGAGGATATGAGGGAGCACATTCTTGGCAGCTGACTGATCTGATTTGTTCTTCTGAAGCTTGGGTCTGAGGTTGGCTACACTGGAGGCCATCTACCAGGGGGCAGTGGTAGCTCAAAAAACAGCACGTGAGGGGCAGGCGTGAAGGGAGAACGTGGTGAATACACCATGGGGCCAGCTGGTCTCCCAAGGTGGATTATTAATTAATTTGGATTATTCTTGTTCTTCTTGTTCAAGCCCATCACTGGACTTGCTTCTCCATACAAGTGAGTTTTTTAACTATGCATATCAAACAAAAAAACAGACCCTACTTAAAACACAATTGCTAACAGCTGCTTCTGCTCACAATGATTCAATTTCCCTCTAGGGAAGGTGGCTTTTTGGTGAGCAAAATTCAATTTAATGAGGAGCTCAAGTAAGCACCTCTCTCTGTACCCTCTCCTGTTCCCACCAGGGATGGTTGAGAAAGTGACAAGAAAGCAGAGAGAGCTAAACTCTCTGATAGGAAATAAGTAGAAACCTTGAGGCATGGAGAAGGAGGAGCTTAAAAGTGAAATGGTGGGACTTTTCTGGTGTTACAGTAGATAAGAATCTACCTGCCATTGTAGGGAACACGGGTTTGATCTGTGGTCTGGGAAAATTCCACATGTCTTGGGGCAACTAAGCCCATGGGCCACAACTGCTGAGCCTGCATGCAGCAACCACTGTAGCCTGCCTGCCCTAGAACCTCCCCTCCGAAACAAAAGAAGCCACCATAATGAGAAGCCCATGCACTGCAACAAAGAGTAGCCCCACTTGCTGCAACTAGAGAAAGCCTGCACGCAGCAATGAAGACCCAGTACAGCCAAAAATAAATGAAGTTTTTAAAAATGTCAAATGGAAAAACATGCCTAGAAAAGTCCCAGTGTCTAAGGTGGTTTAAGAACAACTAAAACAAAATATTTTTCATATTCAGTGGTTTTGCTTTTGAAACAGTTCTGAAACCATGGAGGCCCCTCAGTCATCCTGTTACAAAGAGCATTGTTCAAGAGGCAGCATGATGCACCAGCGGTTTAGAAATTGGCTTCTGGGTCAGGTTGCCCAGTTTGAGATCCAGCCATGCCACTTGAGGGGTCTGTAACATTGAATGATGTCTATGACTTTCTGAAGCCTTAGTTCTTTCACCTGGGAACTGAAAGTAATGATATTTGTGAGGATTAAATGAAATCAGCTGTATAAAATACTTAGTACAGAACTTGCTCTTGGTAAATTTTTAGTAAGGGTCAGCAGTAGTGGTGATGATGGTGATGGAGGACGAGGAGAAGACAATGATAACATGGTAGCTGGAACTGTATTCTGTAGTCTTTCATTTGCCAGTATAAATATCAACTAGAGAACCCACAGAAGGCCTAGCTGAACACTGGACTTTAGATGAATTAGTCCAGTGGTTTTCCCCTGGACCAGCAGTGTCAGCATCCCCAGGGAATTTGTTAGAAACACTGGTTCTAGACCCCTCCTCAGATCTACTGAAACAGAAACTCCGGGTACAGGCCCTGCAGTCAGTAGTCTAACAAGTCTTCCAGATGATTCTGATGTACACTTTACACCCGAGAAGTATGGACTTCATGAGCACTGCCTTAGTGACTTGCAAGAAAAGAGCTACATTGCTGGTGGGCTCATTTTTTCCATGCTCATTTTCCATGCTCCTTCCTTTATACCCTTTCTTGGAAGGCATCTGGGTGCAAGAGGGAGCTGAGGCAGCCTTACGGCAGCAGGGAGAAGTCTTTGCACGCTCTAGGTGCCCTCTCACAGTGGCCATTGCTCATCCCTCTGGGTGCACAGATGTGACTTTGCTCTGGGACTCTGGCCTCTGGCTGTTCCCATCTGGTCTTTTGGTGCCTCATGCTGGCACCTGCTGCTGGAAGCTGTGATGTCTGTCACAGCTTCCCCATTGCAGCCTTCTCCTCCCAGTTCTACTACCTACATCTCCTTGGATCCCAGCATCTTGGACAGCAGACAAGAGCCCACAGTGCTTCACACCAGGGAGGAGGCCAGGGAAGAAATGCAGTCAGTAAGAAAGGGGAAAATACCAATATGTCCCATAGCCATTCACCCTTTCTCCCTCCCCTCCTCTTTCTTTCTTTCCTCCTTTAAAAAATTTATGTATAAATATATTTTTCACTGTGGTATAGTTGATTTACAATGTTGTGTTAGTTTCAGGTAGATAGCAAAGTGATTCAGATATATATATATATTCCTTTCTTTAATGAAAAGCCAAAAGAGAAGACATCTGTCTTGGAAATTGAGATTTAATAAGAGCAGGTAACACTTGGGGGAGGCCCTGGTTGTTAAAATTGCTTCAAATATTCAATTCAAGATACTTCCCAAGAACTCAAGGTCTAAGTCATATGACAAGACACATCAGAAATTAAATTTTCTTTTTTACTTTAGATAGAACAAAAATTAAATTCTTGGTAAATTTGGGTTTAATATAAAACTAGACCTTTTCTAATTATTGTAAGACAGTCTCTGTCTCTTCACTGCCTTCTAGAATATATACTATACTAAAAATTTTCATTTATTTAGTGCTTCTAATAAGCAGCAAAGACTTATTATTTAATGCTTCATTTTTCTTAAATCTTACTTCTGTTCTACTTGAGTTGTAAGTTGTTCAAGGACAGTGCTAGTAATACTGATAGCTGATAGTCATTTGAAAGGTTACTGTGTGCCAGGTTTGTTGGCAGGTAGACTAGGCTATTCTGTAATAACAAATGACCTCAAAATCTCAGTGACTTAACACAACAAAAGTTTTCTCCTTGCTCATTGTACATGTCCATTGGGATCGTCAGGCAGCTTCAGAATCCAGGTTGGCAAAGGGACCTGTGTTCCCACAGTCTCCCCAGGAGAACTTCTGTCCAGGGCTTCCCTGGTGGTCCAGTGGGTACAGAGTCCACCTTGCAGTGCAGAGGACACCAGTTCTATCCCTGGCCCGGGAAGATCCCATGTGCTGCAGAGTGGCTGGGCTGGCGTGTTCAATTACAAGCGGTGCTGTGGAGCACATGCGCCCAGAGCCTGTACTCTGCAGTGAGGGAGGACACTGCACAAACCTATTGTGTGCCTTGAAGGAGGAAAGATAGAAATATTTGGAGAGTAGCACTAAGGATTGTTGCGCTTCCTTGGTAGCTCAGACTGCAAAGAATCCTCCTGCAACATAGGAGACCTGGGTCAGGAACAACTTCTAGAGAAGGGAATGGCTACCCACTCCAATATCCTTGCCTGGAGAATTCCGTGGACAGAGGAACCTGTTGTGTTGCAGTTCTTGGGATCACAAAGAGTCAGACATGACCAAATGACTTCACTTTTTACTCTCACTAAGGATTATACCAAGCATTGTGTTAAGCTCTTGACTCATGTCTCCATATTTACAACTCCGCAGTGAAGGAACTGTATTAGTCCCCTCCCATTTTTTATAGTATGAGAAATCAAGATTTATAAATAGTGGAACAATACTCCAGACCAAATCCACTGGTTTCCAATATTGGTGCTTATAACCAAAAGGCTATTCTGCTTCTTCAAGAAAAGTGATTTCACTTTGTGTGAGCTCAGAGATTATCACGGCACAAGCTCTGAGTGTTTTCTATGCTTTATCTCATTCCATCCTCACCACTTTGTGGAGCAGATTCAGTTATTGGTTGATGCTAAGAGAAATCAATGCTTAGAGAAGTTAGGGTCTCAGAAGGAAGCTTCACCCTTGTCTAACTCCAAGACTATTCCCTCCACCCACACTGAACTGCAGTGTTTCTCAGAGTGAATATTCTTCATCAGAAGCACAGGGTGCTAACCCAGTGTTGGACCCCAGTTTTCAGGGTAGGGGCTGGGGAGTGCCAGCTCTGATGCTCAGGAGAGTTTGATAAGGACAGTCTGTTGCCACTCTCGTTTGTGGCTGACCCACTGCCCTGGTTTGGCAGTTTGCTTCTGGTGGCAACTAAGCAAGTTAAAAAGAAGCAACCCTCCATCCTGCCACCAGACCAGAAAACGATAATTGTTTCTTCACTTTGCCACCAGTCATGGGAGAAGATGAAGAAATGAATCCATTCAGCACCAGGTTCTCCTGGTGAAATTCCCACGACGAACACTTTTTAAGACTTAAGGCAGTAAAGGGAGGGGAAAGTGAAAATTATTTCCCACTGAAAAAGATAGAACCCATTACTGACCTAAAGCAAAATCCAAAGGCATTAAGATTTAGTGAGTGTAGATGGTGGGTCCCTTTTTCTCTTCATATAGGAAGGCAGCTAGATTCTGATGCTCTGAACACAAGAAGGGCAAGTCTGTCATACACAGCTGTGCAGGCTGAGCAGTGCATGACAAGAGTCCGTTCACATAGCCTGTGATATGCTAACACCTGCTGTGAGGAGGGGCATCACAGATGTGGTCAAAGGAGCTGACTTCTGAGCCAGTCACAGGCTTATACCTCGCTAGCTGATGTGATTTTGGTAGACTCTTAACTTTTCTGAACCTCCAAGATGTCATGATTTTGTGAGATGCATTAAATGAAGAGTTTACTGATCATCAGATTTATTGAATATTTTGTATGCCCCAAGCCCTATTCCAGTACTCTGATGTGTATTGATAAATTTCAAAATACGTCTATGAATTAGGTAGTATCTCCTTTTCACAGATGAGGACACAGGCACAGAGGTGAAATGATTGTGCAAGGCAATCCAGTTGCTACACTGTAGAAACAGGATTCAAATGCAGAGCTATCCTACTATGTTTGTCTTTCTGTCTTATTTAGCGTAGAGCACTCAAGGTCCATCCTACCTTTTTTGTCTTTATAATGCATCCTCTCTCACCTGAAATCCAGGAGACCCACGTTTGATTCATGGGTCAGGATGATCCTCTAGAGGAGGAAATGGCTACCCACTCCAGTATTCTTGCCTAGAGAATTCCATGGACAGAGGGGCCTGGCAGACTACAGTTCATGAGGTTGCAAAGAGTTGGGCATGACCAAATGACTAACACACACACACACTCAGTTTCTTTGCCTCTATCTATTGTGTTACTTGAGTCTCCTAGCACTTTTTACCTAAACTGCTATGATAACTTCCACACTGTCCTCCAATGTGATTATAACTCCTTTCTCCACACTTTGCCAGAATTATCTTTCTGAGATCCACATCTCACTACAAATCATTGTTTAACATTCATTGAGCCCCTCATTGTCCTCCTGGATAAATAATTTCTCCTTAGAATGGCAAGACTTCTTAACTTGAGCTCTGCATGCTTCCAACCTCATTTCCTGCCACATCCTGCATTTCATACTCACTGCTTCCACTGGGTGAGGTCCCACTCCTGGGAAAGATCTTCACCTGCCAAGCTTACAACTCCAACTCTCCTACAGCTATTCTCCCTTAGAAAGTCCTTCCTGCCCTTTTCCTGGGTTCCCAAGTATATTCAGTTTAATATTTAATAGAACATGTATTCTTATTATTACTGTTGCTTAATTTTTTAAATGAAAAATTAAACTTTTTTAACAGGGTCTTTAATATATTAGCTGCTAATATATTGAAATAATCTGGGACTGTGTCTCTCTCTCTCTGGGGAGTACATAAACCAACCATATTTTATTCATGGGGCATCCCCACCATCTTACACGAATATTTGTTGATGAAGAGTTTACTGATCATCAGATTTATTGAATATTTTGTATGCCCCAAGCCCTATTCCAGTACTCTGATGTGTATTGATAAATTTCAAAATACGTCTATGAATTAGGTAGTATCTCCTTTTCACAGATGAGGACACAGGCACAGAGGTGAAATGATTGTGCAAGGCAATCCAGTTGCTACACTGTAGAAACAGGATTCAAATGCAGAGCTATCCTACTATGTTTGTCTTTCTGTCTTATTTAGCGTAGAGCACTCAAGGTCCATCCTACCTTTTTTGTCTTTATAATGCATCCTCTCTCACCTGAAATCCAGGAGACCCACGTTTGATTCATGGGTCAGGATGATCCTCTAGAGGAGGAAATGGCTACCCACTCCAGTATTCTTGCCTAGAGAATTCCATGGACAGAGGGGCCTGGCAGACTACAGTTCATGAGGTTGCAAAGAGTTGGGCATGACCAAATGACTAACACACACACACACTCAGTTTCTTTGCCTCTATCTATTGTGTTACTTGAGTCTCCTAGCACTTTTTACCTAAACTGCTATGATAACTTCCACACTGTCCTCCAATGTGATTATAACTCCTTTCTCCACACTTTGCCAGAATTATCTTTCTGAGATCCACATCTCACTACAAATCATTGTTTAACATTCATTGAGCCCCTCATTGTCCTCCTGGATAAATAATTTCTCCTTAGAATGGCAAGACTTCTTAACTTGAGCTCTGCATGCTTCCAACCTCATTTCCTGCCACATCCTGCATTTCATACTCACTGCTTCCACTGGGTGAGGTCCCACTCCTGGGAAAGATCTTCACCTGCCAAGCTTACAACTCCAACTCTCCTACAGCTATTCTCCCTTAGAAAGTCCTTCCTGCCCTTTTCCTGGGTTCCCAAGTATATTCAGTTTAATATTTAATAGAACATGTATTCTTATTATTACTGTTGCTTAATTTTTTAAATGAAAAATTAAACTTTTTTAACAGGGTCTTTAATATATTAGCTGCTAATATATTGAAATAATCTGGGACTGTGTCTCTCTCTCTCTGGGGAGTACATAAACCAACCATATTTTATTCATGGGGCATCCCCACCATCTTACACGAATATTTGTTGATGCAAGGTTGCTTGTGTAAAAGAAGCCTGGAATTATCTCAGACTTTCCTCTCACTCTCCTGTGTGCAAGCATCCTCAGTCTCTTCAGTCATGTCCAACTCCTTTTGACCCTATGGAGTGTAGCCTGTCAGGCTCCTCTGTCCATGGAATTCTCCAGGCAAGAATACTGGAGTGGGTTGCCATCTCCTCCTCCAGGGGATCTTCCTGACCCAGGGATCGAAACCACATCTCCTGCATTATAGATGGATTCTTAACCACTGAGCCACCTGGGCATTCCCAGATCCAACATGCCTCAACTGAAGACCTTGCATGCAGCAGCAAAGATCACACGTGGCACAACTAAGACCCGATGCAGTTAAATAAATGAATGAATTAATAAATATGTTTAAGAATAAGTAAGTAAAATATACCCAGAGTCCAATCACTTCTAACCCATTTGCTGCCTGGATAACTAGAACAACTGGTCTCCCCTCTGCACTGGTCTCCCCTCCTCCTCTTCTTCACCCTCTGTTCTCACACAGCAGCTGGGGTGATGCTTTGAAAACATTAATCAGCTCCAGTCACTCCTCGGCTCAAAAGCCTCTGGCAGTTTCCATGAGTCTTAGCATGAAGTCCAAAGTCCTCAGCACAGCCCTCAAGGTCTTCTTGCTCTGTGCTACGATATCCTCTACCCTCTTTCTCCCGCCTTTCTTTCTGGCACTCACCACTGTCCAGTCATTCCTGGCCTTCCTGCTGTCACTCAGATAAGCCGAGCAGGCTTCTGCTTCAGAACTTGCCCTTGATGCTCCTCCATCAGGAATGTTCTTCCCTCAGATATTCATAAGCCTCTCTCTCTCACTTCAGTCAGGCATCCAGGGTCACTTCCCCAGGGTAGCCTGCCCTGACCACCTTCTTCAAAATTGTTCTCTCCTCACTCTCAATCCCCTTGCCTTGCCTTATTTTCTTTAGTTCTTAGTACAACCTGTTTCTATCTTTTTGTATAAAGTGTACAATCTCTCCCACTAGAATCTAAGCTTTGGAAATAAGACTTGATCTGTTCTCTGTTGTATCCCAGGACTTAGAACAATACATGGCACATAGTAGGCCATCAACAAAGTCTTCATGGGTATTTATTTCATGAATAGGACTGGTGAGTGGAAGCTCCAGGGTAAACTCTTCAGTTCGTTAGAAGGGAAGACTTTGTGTCATTGGAGCCTGAAGATGGAAAGTATTGGCTCTGGATGGGATAATTCATGGAGACCTTTCATTCGTTCACAGAAATGCTGGGTAGCCATGGTCTCATGGGCGTGCAAACAGGAGATTTAGAGCCGCCTGGAGGCGGATGAAATGATGTCTAGTATCCCTCAAGGGCGTCCCTGGTGACTCAGTGATAAAGAATCTGCCTGCAATGCAGGAGACACTGGTTCAATCCTTGGGTCGGGAAGATCCCCTGGAAGAGGGTGTGGTAACCCACTCCAGTATTCTTGCCTGGAGAATCCCATGGACAGAGAAGATGGCAGGCTACAGTCCATAGGGTTACAAAGAGTCAGACATGACTGAAGTGACTAAGCACACTCAAGGCCTTGGCCATTTTCAGTTTCATGAAGTGGCAGATGACCCTCAGGAAAGCCTGATGGGCACCCCTGAACTAAGCCCACCCTTGAGCCTGATACTAGTGAAGTCACAGTTAAATGTTTTTCAGCATAAAATCAATTTTTTCAGTTTTACAAGGAAATATATGATCATTTGATAAATAGACATAATTTCACTGGAGATGATCACTATTAATATTTTGGGGCATCTTCTTGTTTTCTAAATGTGTTTTTTGCTGTTACTTTATATAGTTACATATTTTGTATACTTATATATTAATCTATTGCTGCATAAGAAATCACACCAAAACCCAGTGCCACAAAATGGCAATAATCATTTATCATCTGTGAGGTGGGAGTTCAGGAGCAGCTCAGCTGCAACTTTTGGCTGGTTCGTGCGTGTGGTGGCAGTTGAGTGGGGGCTGGGGTGATACTCCTCTCAGAAGCTTCTGTGCTCCTGAGTCTGGTGCCTGGGCTTGAAAACTCAAGGAGCTGGAATTCCTCAGACATCTTTCTTTCTCTCTTTGTGATCTGGCCACCTAATCTTCCCAGCACAGGCTTTAGGGACAAGGTGAACATTTAGATGGTAGCTCAGATTTCCAAAGCTACTTGTCTCAGAGAGAACCAGACAGGATTCCTTAATGAGTTAGTTTTGGAAGGCAAAGCAGCAATTCTGTTGCTTTTGCTGGTAGAGGCAGTGATGATGCTCCACCAAGGGAGGAGGGTTACTGTCACATTGTGAGAAAAATATCTATCCATACATCTACCATCTATCTGTCTATCCATCCATTCTCTTTCTCTCTCCATTCCCCATCCCCAACTTTGGAAAATACAATTCCTTTGAGATATAAAATGTTTCCTATATTTAACAAATTTATAACATATGCCTGCCCTGAAACTATAAACCTTTTTTAAACATTTTAATTGACAACAATGTTTTCTCTGATTTTGCCTGGTTTTGGACCTATATTTGGTTTCTGGGTATTTTCCCCTACTATAAATAATCATACAATGATCTTATTTGTTAATCATAAGTCTTTTCCTTCCTAACGAACCAGTAATCATTCTATAAAATTACTGGTTTAAATAATATGAATATATAAAAAAATAAGTTTCCTTCTTCTAAAGATAATAGTGTTTCTTTTAATATTCTAACCACATACTATCAAATTGTTTTCCAAAAGTGTTGTATTGGATTGGCCAAAAAGTTTATTGAAGTTTTTTCATAATGTCTTATGGAAAAGCCCAAATGACCTTTTTGGCTAACCCATTCATGCTTGCATACTAAGTCACTCCAGCCATGTCTCTTTGCAGCCCTCTGGACAGTAGCCCACCAGGCTTCTCTGTCCATGGGATTCTCTAGGCAAAAATACTGAAGTGGGTTGCCATGCCCTCTTCCAGGGCAGCTTCATAAGAAATCACACAAAACCCAGTGCCACAAAATGGCAATAATCATTTATCATCTGTGAGGTGGGAGTTCAGGAGCAGCTCAGCTGCAACTTTTGGCTGGTTCGTGCGTGTGGTGGCAGTTGAGTGGGGGCTGGGGTGATACTCCTCTCAGAAGCTTCTGTGCTCCTGAGTCTGGTGCCTGGGCTTGAAAACTCAAGGAGCTGGAATTCCTCAGACATCTTTCTTTCTCTCTTTGTGATCTGGCCACCTAATCTTCCCAGCACAGGCTTTAGGGACAAGGTGAACATTTAGATGGTAGCTCAGATTTCCAAAGCTACTTGTCTCAGAGAGAACCAGACAGGATTCCTTAATGAGTTAGTTTTGGAAGGCAAAGCAGCAATTCTGTTGCTTTTGCTGGTAGAGGCAGTGATGATGCTCCACCAAGGGAGGAGGGTTACTGTCACATTGTGAGAAAAATATCTATCCATACATCTACCATCTATCTGTCTATCCATCCATTCTCTTTCTCTCTCCATTCCCCATCCCCAACTTTGGAAAATACAATTCCTTTGAGATATAAAATGTTTCCTATATTTAACAAATTTATAACATATGCCTGCCCTGAAACTATAAACCTTTTTTAAACATTTTAATTGACAACAATGTTTTTCTCTGATTTTGCCTGGTTTTGGACCTATATTTGGTTTCTGGGTATTTTCCCCTACTATAAATAATCATACAATGATCTTATTTGTTAATCATAAGTCTTTTCCTTCCTAACGAACCAGTAATCATTCTATAAAATTACTGGTTTAAATAATATGAATATATAAAAAAATAAGTTTCCTTCTTCTAAAGATAATAGTGTTTCTTTTAATATTCTAACCACATACTATCAAATTGTTTTCCAAAAGTGTTGTATTGGATTGGCCAAAAAGTTTATTGAAGTTTTTTCATAATGTCTTATGGAAAAGCCCAAATGACCTTTTTGGCTAACCCATTCATGCTTGCATACTAAGTCACTCCAGCCATGTCTCTTTGCAGCCCTCTGGACAGTAGCCCACCAGGCTTCTCTGTCCATGGGATTCTCTAGGCAAAAATACTGAAGTGGGTTGCCATGCCCTCTTCCAGGGCAGCTTCCTAACCTAGGTGTCTAACCCACCTCTCTTATGTCTCCTGCATCGATAGTGGGTTGCTCACCACTAGTGCCACCAACCAAATACCTACCAATTTATATTCCTGCTACAGTGCATGCAAGTGTCTCTTCCACCTAACTGTAGAAATTACCACTAAAATAAAATTGTTGCTAATTAAATAGGCCAAAAAGTATCTTTCTTTACATTTCTTGAATTACTAGTAATAGCAAGCATGTTTACCTCTGTCTGATAGCCTACAACAGTCAAACATTCTCTTTTTAAAAAACGTTTCATACTTGCAAACAGAAAGCATTCCGAAAAGTAAAGAGAATATTGTAGTGAGCATCCATGTACCATCATCCAACTTTAAGACATACAACCCACAGATGGATGAATTTTATCTATTACCTGCTTCCTCTGCCTCCCACATTAAATTATTTTAAAGGAAATCTCAGACAGCATATCATTTCCCTTATAAATGTTTCAGAATGAATCTCTAAAAGATAAACGTTTTTATAAAATGTAACCATAAAACCGTTATGACACCTAAAATCTTATTTAGTGCTAAGTATCAAAATATTCCTTAATATTAAATTACCCAGTCAGTGTTCAATTTTCCATGCTTATCTTATAATGTTTTTTTTAAACTGAAATTTGCTTGGTATATATCTTAAATCTATTTTAAATTTATATATTTCTCTCCCCTCACCTTTTTTTTTCAGTTTTTTGCAATTTTTTTAAAAAAGAAAACAGATCACTTTCCCTCTAGAATTTCCCATATCCTGAATTTTACTAATTGCATCCCTCTGCTGTTCAACCTGTTACTCTGTCTCATGTATTTTGTGTGAAATTAGTAGTTATATGGAGAGAATTCATCTGGTCCAGGTTTGAATTCTGGCAAACAGTAACTTATAGATGACATTGTACACTTTCATTAGAAGCCATGATGTCTAGTTCTCTCTTTGTGACGGCAAGTGCTGTTGATGAACCTTGCCTGGAACCACTGTTTCCTAAAGGGCTTTGCAAGATAGTTATTAAAATTTTTCATCCTTTCTTGATTTATTAGGACTTCCTTGGTGGCTCAGATGGTAAAGAATCTGCCTGAAATTCAGGAGACCCGGGTTTAATTCCTTGGTCGGGAAGACTCCCTGGAGGAGGAAATGTCAACCCACTCCATGGAAAATCCCATGGACAGAGGAGCCTGGCAGGCTACATGGAGTCTCAAAGAGTCAGACATGGCTGGGTGATAAATTTTATATTATCACTGAGTGACATATTTGATATTAGATAAAATATATCCATAAGGAGAAACTTTTCCTCATCTTTGGTTGTCCTGAAATATGTAGCAAAGTCAGGATAAATGCTTGATTTTTTACTTAGCAAATTTCAGAGTGATAAGTTGATGTATTAGTTTACTAGGGCCACAGACTGGGGACTAAAACAGAGGTTAAAAGAATTATTGTATTTTTTTTGAAGCATCAAAATGAGAATATTGTAGTGAGCATCCATGTACCATCATCCAACTTTAAGACATACAACCCACAGATGGATGAATTTTATCTATTACCTGCTTCCTCTGCCTCCCACATTAAATTATTTTAAAGGAAATCTCAGACAGCATATCATTTCCCTTATAAATGTTTCAGAATGAATCTCTAAAAGATAAACGTTTTTATAAAATGTAACCATAAAACCGTTATGACACCTAAAATCTTATTTAGTGCTAAGTATCAAAATATTCCTTAATATTAAATTACCCAGTCAGTGTTCAATTTTCCATGCTTATCTTATAATGTTTTTTTTAAACTGAAATTTGCTTGGTATATATCTTAAATCTATTTTAAATTTATATATTTCTCTCCCCTCACCTTTTTTTTTCAGTTTTTTGCAATTTTTTTAAAAAAGAAAACAGATCACTTTCCCTCTAGAATTTCCCATATCCTGAATTTTACTAATTGCATCCCTCTGCTGTTCAACCTGTTACTCTGTCTCATGTATTTTGTGTGAAATTAGTAGTTATATGGAGAAATTCATCTGGTCCAGGTTTGAATTCTGGCAAACAGTAACTTATAGATGACATTGTACACTTTCATTAGAAGCCATGATGTCTAGTTCTCTCTTTGTGACGGCAAGTGCTGTTGATGAACCTTGCCTGGAACCACTGTTTCCTAAAGGGCTTTGCAAGATAGTTATTAAAATTTTTCATCCTTTCTTGATTTATTAGGACTTCCTTGGTGGCTCAGATGGTAAAGAATCTGCCTGAAATTCAGGAGACCCGGGTTTAATTCCTTGGTCGGGAAGACTCCCTGGAGGAGGAAATGTCAACCCACTCCATGGAAAATCCCATGGACAGAGGAGCCTGGCAGGCTACATGGAGTCTCAAAGAGTCAGACATGGCTGGGTGATAAATTTTATATTATCACTGAGTGACATATTTGATATTAGATAAAATATATCCATAAGGAGAAACTTTTCCTCATCTTTGGTTGTCCTGAAATATGTAGCAAAGTCAGGATAAATGCTTGATTTTTTACTTAGCAAATTTCAGAGTGATAAGTTGATGTATTAGTTTACTAGGGCCACCACAACAAATGCCACAGACTGGGGGACTAAAAACAGAGGTTAATTTTCTCATGGTTCTGGAGGCTAGAAGTCTGAGATCAAGGTGTCAGCAGGGGTGCTTTCTTCTCAGCTCTCTCCTTTGTTGTAGGTGGCTGTCTTCTTGCTGTGTCTTCACATGATAGTTCCTCTGTGTGTATCTTTTCCTTTTTATTTTTATTATTTATTTATTTACTTGGCTGCGCCAGATCTTAGTCGCTACTTGGGATCTTTGATCTTTTCTGTGGCTCATGGGTTCTTTAGTTGCAGCACACAGACTCTGAGTTGTAACATGTGGGATCTAGTTCCCTGACCAGGGATCGAACCCAGGCCCCCACATCGGGAGTGCAGAGTCTTAGCCACTGGACCACCAGGGAAGTCTCCTAATCTCTTATAAAGACACAAATTGTATTGGATTAGGATCTACCCCAATGGTCTTACTTTACCTTAATCACTTCTTGGAATGCTCTGTCTCCAAGTATAGCTGTATTCTGAGATCCTGGGTACTAAGATTTCAACCAATGGAACATAATTCAGCCCCTAACAGTTGATTCCCTATCATTCTCCAAAAGTGACCAATGAGAGTGACCACCACCACCACCACTGCAGTATCATTATTAACTCATGGATTTAAGCAAATCTGATATATTTTAATTGATTGTAGTTATTTTTCTAATTGCTGCTGAAATTGTTTCATCCTTGACTCGTGAGAGACTCTTAAAGTGGACTCCTGAGTCCTTTAGACATAGCACAGTAGTCTTTGATAGATTTCCTATTTTCCAGCACAACAAAATATTCCAGCCTCATCCGTATATTCCTTGCCTCAGACAGAGAATCAGCCTTTTCTCCAAGTAGCCTTGTTCCTTTTCATGGATCAGGGCCCACACTATAGGTATGAGGGATACTCAGTGCTTCTGGGTTGGTTATGAAATATTTGTATTTGTAAAAGTAATATGCCGAAAGATTGATGGAAGGTGATGAGATTACATGGTAACCAAGGGCCGGAGGCACTCTTTTACTCACAGCAGATCTGCTTCACTGAGTCACACTTTCATTGCTACCAATGTCCTTAAGCTTAACAATGAGTGATTCCTAAGGCAGGGCATCTGCCATGTGATGGTGACCTGAAGATGAGTAAGGCATGGTTCCTCCTCGCAATTTATTTTCAACCTGGTGGATGCACTCACATGCCGTTATTCTCTTTGGTTTGCTTCAGTAATATTCAATTACTTCAATAATAGGTCTAACATCGATCGGGCACTTCAAACCCTGGTTCGAAGAGTTGCTAACAGGTTTAAATGAATTAATCCATAAAAAGCACTCAGCCCAGTGCTTGGTTTATGATAAAAGCTCAATAATGTCAGCCATTGCCAGTTAATTGCCTGTTTGCACTAACATTCCCCTCTGTCCTTCTCTCACTCTGCTCTGTATTTCAGGGAATGACATTTTCTCAGCTCTTTGACCCTACTGCTCCTAGAAAGATTCAGTCGTGAAAGCTCTAATAGAAAACTGGAAGTTAGGATTGGGGAGAGGCCAGAGTGTTTCTCCTCCTCCTGTCTGCATCCCGTGGCACCTCCTCCATGGTCCAGCTCAGACCCTGCTGTGGTTTCAGTCCCTGCAGGACAGGCTCCTGCTAAGCCTCTGGCCCTAACAGTGCCCCACTCTTTCTAACCTCTGAGCTGCTTTATGGGCATCTATTTGGTGTCTGAGCTCTGTTGTCCAGTAAATCACTCATTTTCTGTATTAAATTCCTATTGCTTGAAAGACCTAGAGTGGTTTGTGTTTCCTGGATGAAAGAGTTAACTGGTAATGTTAATATGAGTGTCTCACTTAGCTATATAATCACTCTATCAGGTGGGTGCTATATTATCCTCATGATACAGGTGAGGAAACTGAGGCAGGGAGTTTAAGTTGCTTGTCCCTAGTCAGATACTGAGTAAGTAGCAGAGCCAGTATATAAGCCCAGAAGTATCTGTCTTCAGTCTTGCTTTTTTTTTTTTTGGCCACTTCTATTGATCTTTCATTTATTTGTTTGCCATCTTTATTCTTTGGCTTGTATGGGCCTCCCACCACAGCGGCCTCTCTCGTTGCAAAGAACCGACTGTGGGCGCATGTGCTCCAGAGCTCTGGCTCCGTAGTTGGACACATCGGTCCAGCCGCTCCATGGTACGTGGGATCTTCCCAGGCCAGGGATCGAACCGGCGCCCTGTGAAAGGCGGTGTCTTTATCCGCTGGACCACCAGGGGAAGCCCTTCAATCTTGTTTTTGATGGCCAGCCCTTCAGTATGTCTTACCTTAGATAAATCACCTCCTTACTCACTGTGATTTAAGAAACCCCTTCTTACACTTTCTAGCCAATTCCTAAGCTAAGGAGGGGCACCTCTTGATATCTTGGGGTTATTTCTCTTCTGGGGAATTTTTCCAGGTCATTTTCTCATAAAGCCCCCCTCTCCCTGAGAACCGATGAATGAATAAAATTTTTTGGTTCTTTCCTGTATTGTTCTATTTTAGTGATTTATTGATAATTTAGAAGGTTTTGCTGTCTAATGTAAGGCATGTAACAGATGGTTGATTAAGCACAGTGTTTGTGGCCACATTTATAAAACACAGGGTAACAGGCCTCAGAAGAAATGTAACTCCACATAGTCAGTGTTCTCCCATGTACCTAGAATCAATGGATAAACAATGTCTTTTTCTAAAAAACCATCCATAATAGTTGCTAGAATGCCCCTATTATACAAAAGACACTCAAAATTTAGAACAGCTGCCTTTGAGTGGGATGAAAAGTGAGAGAAAGCTTTACAAAGTGGAAAATTACTGTTGTTCCCTAGAGCCCAGTATAAGAAATGGAACATCAGATTACTCTCATAGACGAAATAAAAAGTATTAAAAATCCATATCATCGCAGAAAGGCATTAAACATGGACATTGATGAAAGATTACTTTGGTTCAGAGAACTGGGGCTTTTTCCTTACAACTGATATCATTGTTATGACCAAGAAGGTATTTTACCACTTTAATCATGAATGAACTCTCAAATTTTGTCAATTAGGCAGGGACTAAACTTGGAGAGAGCTGATCACTTGGGACTTTATGAGAGTCTATGTCACCTTGGTGAGTCTGGTTGAGTCAGTTGTGTAACAGGGTTGCTGTGTTTGTGAACTGCACTTTCCTGGGCTCCAGCCATGAAAGTCATTTTTATCCAGCACCTTGACTGATTTGAAGATTGGTTACATCCTCCCCAGTCTGGTGTTTCTATGATAAACAATACTGGAATGAGTCTTTAATGAGGACTTTTGAAACAGGATCCAGTTTCAGCAGGATGCTAGAGGGTCAAGGAGAAAAACATGCCACCCCCTACATCATACACCTCTGCTCCCTGCCCCAGAAAACTAAGGAGTCTTTTCTTTATGCTCTTTTCCTGTTTCTCAGTTCAAAGCATTCTCTGTCCACAGTAACACCAAAACTGATAGGGATCAAGGACACACCTAGGTAGTAAGTTTAGAGAAACCATTCTGAGGTTTTAATTCCTTAGCATTTTTCCCCTAACTACTATTCATGATTGCAAGACATTGTAACCAATTAATTTTCACTTTGTCTAGAGAGAGCTCACCTAATAAGTCTGTTGGAGCCTTTTCTGTGGTAATTTCAAAGGTCCAAAGTCTGTTCAATGTCAAGATGAGTCTCATTAAGTCCCAAACTCACCAAACTAGAATCATAAGGTCATGTGTGAGGCACACAGGGTAACAGGCCTCAGAAGAAATGTAACTCCACATAGTCAGTGTTCTCCCATGTACCTAGAATCAATGGATAAACAATGTCTTTTTCTAAAAAACCATCCATAATAGTTGCTAGAATGCCCCTATTATACAAAAGACACTCAAAATTTAGAACAGCTGCCTTTGAGTGGGATGAAAAGTGAGAGAAAGCTTTACAAAGTGGAAAATTACTGTTGTTCCCTAGAGCCCAGTATAAGAAATGGAACATCAGATTACTCTCATAGACGAAATAAAAAGTATTAAAAATCCATATCATCGCAGAAAGGCATTAAACATGGACATTGATGAAAGATTACTTTGGTTCAGAGAACTGGGGCTTTTTCCTTACAACTGATATCATTGTTATGACCAAGAAGGTATTTTACCACTTTAATCATGAATGAACTCTCAAATTTTGTCAATTAGGCAGGGACTAAACTTGGAGAGAGCTGATCACTTGGGACTTTATGAGAGTCTATGTCACCTTGGTGAGTCTGGTTGAGTCAGTTGTGTAACAGGGTTGCTGTGTTTGTGAACTGCACTTTCCTGGGCTCCAGCCATGAAAGTCATTTTTATCCAGCACCTTGACTGATTTGAAGATTGGTTACATCCTCCCCAGTCTGGTGTTTCTATGATAAACAATACTGGAATGAGTCTTTAATGAGGACTTTTGAAACAGGATCCAGTTTCAGTAGGATGCTAGAGGGTCAAGGAGAAAAACATGCCACCCCCTACATCATACACCTCTGCTCCCTGCCCCAGAAAACTAAGGAGTCTTTTCTTTATGCTCTTTTCCTGTTTCTCAGTTCAAAGCATTCTCTGTCCACAGTAACACCAAAACTGATAGGGATCAAGGACACACCTAGGTAGTAAGTTTAGAGAAACCATTCTGAGGTTTTAATTCCTTAGCATTTTTCCCCTAACTACTATTCATGATTGCAAGACATTGTAACCAATTAATTTTCACTTTGTCTAGAGAGAGCTCACCTAATAAGTCTGTTGGAGCCTTTTCTGTGGTAATTTCAAAGGTCCAAAGTCTGTTCAATGTCAAGATGAGTCTCATTAAGTCCCAAACTCACCAAACTAGAATCATAAGGTCAGGTGTGGTGTAGAAGCATCTGCTTGTAGGAGGCATTTGAGGCTGGCTCACTGCTGACCTTTCGGTCTCTGTCATCTTATCAATAATGCAGAGTAGCCCTCACAGCTTAGAGCAGGCCTGAAGCAGGTAACTCCTAAGGACCGGGGTACATCCCTACTGCTGTTCCTGAGAATACATATGGAGAAGTGGAACTAGCATGTGTCCAGAGAGCCAGCTGTAGCCTGCACCCTGACCAAGGGCCTGAGCTGATCCTGATGATAGCTAACTAGTGAGAAACAGAAAGAAGTTATTAGCCTATTTGGACATGTCACCATATCTGTTTTTAGCATTAGGTAGAGAGCTTTTCCAACTTAAAGCCATCCAACTCAGAAGAGTAGAGTCTCCAGGTTTCCTTCTTCCAATCTTATCTCACCCAGTGAGCAAAGTTCTTGAGGCCATGTGGCAATGTCTTTGCTGTAATATTCAGTGATTGTAAATAAGTATAAATCTCCTCCTTTCAAGAGACTGATTCAGAATGAACTAGAATCTTCTAATCCCAAACCCAAATACCAAGGATATGGTTCTGATTGGCTCAGCATGAGTCACATATTCATAGTTGGTCCAATCAACTTTGGGTAGGGTGACAGAGGGCCTCATAGAATATATATGGCTGCCTGGGTGGGCCCATCCCTTTAGGTGAGCTGAACTGAATGTGCAAATAGTATATACTATGATTGTCTTGCAAAGAAAGGTCTGGGTAGCAATTTTTTGTTCTTTCTGAAAATAGAATGCCACTGCTCTAACATGCTCTCCTTCTTTATTAAATAAATTCTCTATTTTCTGATTTAATTGTACCTGCAGAACTTAGAGCATCTACTGTTAAATGGACACAGTGCTAAGTACTCCAGATCCTAGTTTTTGAATTTTGCAACATGGTTGCACAGCTCTCTAGGCTCAGTCTTGATCTAGGTCTTCCTACATGATAGCCACATTAGATAAATCACCAGACTATCATGGTTAGGTGCCAAGATGTGCCAGACATCTTCAATCTCTTATCCTTTGTTATTGCTATCTTCTCAGTCTGGAATAGTCTTAAATAATCCAGTTACTGAAATTCCATTCATTATCCCTCAAGACACAGTTCAAATGCTAATTTCTCTCTGAAGTCTCCCTTGATCTTCCCAATTTAAACTTGTCAGATTTAGCAAATAAAAATATAGGATACATCTTATCAATAATGCAGAGTAGCCCTCACAGCTTAGAGCAGGCCTGAAGCAGGTAACTCCTAAGGACCGGGGTACATCCCTACTGCTGTTCCTGAGAATACATATGGAGAAGTGGAACTAGCATGTGTCCAGAGAGCCAGCTGTAGCCTGCACCCTGACCAAGGGCCTGAGCTGATCCTGATGATAGCTAACTAGTGAGAAACAGAAAGAAGTTATTAGCCTATTTGGACATGTCACCATATCTGTTTTTAGCATTAGGTAGAGAGCTTTTCCAACTTAAAGCCATCCAACTCAGAAGAGTAGAGTCTCCAGGTTTCCTTCTTCCAATCTTATCTCACCCAGTGAGCAAAGTTCTTGAGGCCATGTGGCAATGTCTTTGCTGTAATATTCAGTGATTGTAAATAAGTATAAATCTCCTCCTTTCAAGAGACTGATTCAGAATGAACTAGAATCTTCTAATCCCAAACCCAAATACCAAGGATATGGTTCTGATTGGCTCAGCATGAGTCACATATTCATAGTTGGTCCAATCAACTTTGGGTAGGGTGACAGAGGGCCTCATAGAATATATATGGCTGCCTGGGTGGGCCCATCCCTTTAGGTGAGCTGAACTGAATGTGCAAATAGTATATACTATGATTGTCTTGCAAAGAAAGGTCTGGGTAGCAATTTTTTGTTCTTTCTGAAAATAGAATGCCACTGCTCTAACATGCTCTCCTTCTTTATTAAATAAATTCTCTATTTTCTGATTTAATTGTACCTGCAGAACTTAGAGCATCTACTGTTAAATGGACACAGTGCTAAGTACTCCAGATCCTAGTTTTTGAATTTTGCAACATGGTTGCACAGCTCTCTAGGCTCAGTCTTGATCTAGGTCTTCCTACATGATAGCCACATTAGATAAATCACCAGACTATCATGGTTAGGTGCCAAGATGTGCCAGACATCTTCAATCTCTTATCCTTTGTTATTGCTATCTTCTCAGTCTGGAATAGTCTTAAATAATCCAGTTACTGAAATTCCATTCATTATCCCTCAAGACACAGTTCAAATGCTAATTTCTCTCTGAAGTCTCCCTTGATCTTCCCAATTTAAACTTGTCAGATTTAGCAAATAAAAATATAGGATACCCAGTTAAATTTGAGTTTCATATCCATAATGAATAATTTATAAGTATTTTCCAAATATTTCACAGGATGTACATGCACTAAATTTTTATTTGCTATTTATCTGAAAGTAAAAATGAACTGAGTATCCTATATTTTTATCTAATAACTCTTCTTCAGTTGGAATTAGGTAAGTCTCTTCTCACTCCCAGCGTTTAGCCTACACTCTTTTCTCACATTTATTTTATTCTGTTGTGGCTTAGTTGGTTGTACCTATTTCTCCTTTCTCACTAAATTGTAAGATACTTGAGGGCAATATTCTTCCTTGTTTTTAAAGAGTGTTTTAAAAGAGAAAGTTTTAGGTTTATTGTAAAAGCAAGTGAAAAGTACCGAGATTTCCCATATAACCCCCTCCCTGACCCCATGCGTAGTTTCTCCAATGTCATCATCAGTTATCAGAATGGTGTGTGTATATGTATATATATATATATATATATATATATATATATATATATATATATATACTGAAGATAAACCTATATAGACACATCATAATCACCCAAGATCCATAGTTTACCTTAGGATTCACTATTGCTGCTGTACACTCTATGGCTTTGGACAAATATGTGATGACAATTGCCCATCATCAAAATACTGTACAAAGTATTTTCATTTGTCCTAAAAATCACTGTGAATGGTAACTGCAGCCATGAAATTAAAAGACACTTGCTGCTTGGAAGAAAAGCTTTGACAACCCTAAGCAGCATATTCAAAAGTAGAGAGATCACTTTGCTGACAAAAGTGTGTTTATAGTCAAAGTGCTAAAAAGTTGAGCATCGAAAAATTGATGCCTTTGAACTCTGGTATTGAGAAGACTCTTGAGAATCCCTAGGCAACATGGTTGCACAGCTCTCTAGGCTCAGTCTTGATCTAGGTCTTCCTACATTAGATAAATCACCAGACTATCATGGTTAGGTGCCAAGATGTGCCAGACATCTTCAATCTCTTATCCTTTGTTATTGCTATCTTCTCAGTCTGGAATAGTCTTAAATAATCCAGTTACTGAAATTCCATTCATTATCCCTCAAGACACAGTTCAAATGCTAATTTCTCTCTGAAGTCTCCCTTGATCTTCCCAATTTAAACTTGTCAGATTTAGCAAATAAAAATATAGGATACCCAGTTAAATTTGAGTTTCATATCCATAATGAATAATTTATAAGTATTTTCCAAATATTTCACAGGATGTACATGCACTAAATTTTTATTTGCTATTTATCTGAAAGTAAAAATGAACTGAGTATCCTATATTTTTATCTAATAACTCTTCTTCAGTTGGAATTAGGTAAGTCTCTTCTCACTCCCAGCGTTTAGCCTACACTCTTTTCTCACATTTATTTTATTCTGTTGTGGCTTAGTTGGTTGTACCTATTTCTCCTTTCTCACTAAATTGTAAGATACTTGAGGGCAATATTCTTCCTTGTTTTTAAAGAGTGTTTTAAAAGAGAAAGTTTTAGGTTTATTGTAAAAGCAAGTGAAAAGTACCGAGATTTCCCATATAACCCCCTCCCTGACCCCATGCGTAGTTTCTCCAATGTCATCATCAGTTATCAGAATGGTGTGTGTATATGTATATATATATATATATATATATATATATATATATATATATATATACTGAAGATAAACCTATATAGACACATCATAATCACCCAAGATCCATAGTTTACCTTAGGATTCACTATTGCTGCTGTACACTCTATGGCTTTGGACAAATATGTGATGACAATTGCCCATCATCAAAATACTGTACAAAGTATTTTTCATTTGTCCTAAAAATCACTGTGAATGGTGACTGCAGCCATGAAATTAAAAGACACTTGCTGCTTGGAAGAAAAGCTTTGACAAACCTAAGCAGCATATTCAAAAGTAGAGAGATCACTTTGCTGACAAAAGTGTGTATAGTCAAAGCTATGGTTTTCCCAGTAGTCATGTATGGATGTGAGAGTTGGATCATAAAAAAGGTTGAGCATCGAAAAATTGATGCCTTTGAACTCTGGTATTGGAGAAGACTCTTGAGAATCCCTTGGATTGCAAGGAGATCAAAACAGTCAATCCTAAAGGAAATCCACCCTGAATATTCATTAGAAGGGGTGATGCTGAAGTCAAAGCTCCAATACTTTTGCCACCTGATGCAATGAGACAACTCACTGGAAAAGAGCCTGATATTGGGAAAAATAGAAGACAACAGGAGAAGGAGATGACAGAGGATGAGACGGTTGGATGGCATCAGCAACTCAATGGACGTGAGTTTGAGCAAGCTCCAGGAGATGATGAAGGACAGGGAAGCCTGGCAGGCTGCAGGCCATGGGGTCACAAAGAGTCAGATATGACTGAGCGACTGAACTGAACTGGTAGCCAGGATACAGTCCATGGAATGTGTTAGCTCTAAATAGTAAACTGGTAACTAGTGAAACATAAAAGCTTCTGGTAGAATTCTGATGAGGATGCTGGTAAACACATCCATTTACAAGAGGCAGTAGGGACAGAGGTTCCAGGAATAGCATCCAGTACCCACCACTGGTAGTGTAAATTGAAGGGGCAGTGCCTATGGGTGGCAGCCGTGGAGTATGGCAGACTAGAAAACTGTCTTCACTCTTCACTCTCTCCCTATAATAGAATCTGTGCCTTTGGACCATGTGACTTGCAGTGAAAATACTTGAAATAGACTTGATCATGACCCCAAGTCTGGACCAAACCCCAGCTAAGCTCAGCTGAACCCATTCAAGATGAACCAAATCACAAATGACCCATGAAGATAAAATACATGTTGTTGGGATTGGAGAATAATTTGTTATGTGGCATTATCTCAGAAGGAAACTGACTAATACAATGCTCTTACTGGAGTGCTTCCAAAGTATGATTTTGACAGGGCTAGTATTCAGCGACTATGTTCCAAAACAGCTCCAGTGGTTATTACTATGTTCCACTATTCTGATTAGCTGGAGCCTATATCGAACAGTTGTCATACATTTGACAGTTATACCTAGATTTGGTTGTCCCAGCTATGTGTCTACTAACCCTGGTCTTTAGACTTTCTGGAGATTCTATAATTTACCTAATGTCCTTGAATAAACTAACTTCTCCACATAATAAAAGGAGTAAGTAACTTAAACTCTTGCAACTTAAAATCTTGACTAAAAGGGATGGGAGTACCAAGGTCGAGGCCATTGTCTGAGGTCTGTCACCTGCCTCAGTGACCACAGTACATTTTCAAATTTGCTTCATGAAAGTGTTTCAGTGCTTTCTACCTTTGAACTTTGGAGAAAATGTCAACAACCTAAGAATTCTGATTTTACAAACTTGGCACCAGTACATAAAATTCTTCTCTTTGGTGCCGCTGGGGCAGATTTCTTTTTCAGCCCAGTGGAAAAAAGACTTGGCCATGACCCAAGAGACCAAGGCCATGGGGTCAAAAGAGTCAGATATGACTGAGCGACTGAACTGAACTGGTAGCCAGGATACAGTCCATGGAATGTGTTAGCTCTAAATAGTAAACTGGTAACTAGTGAAACATAAAAGCTTCTGGTAGAATTCTGATGAGGATGCTGGTAAACACATCCATTTACAAGAGGCAGTAGGGACAGAGGTTCCAGGAATAGCATCCAGTACCCACCACTGGTAGTGTAAATTGAAGGGGCAGTGCCTATGGGTGGCAGCCGTGGAGTATGGCAGACTAGAAAACTGTCTTCACTCTTCACTCTCTCCCTATAATAGAATCTGTGCCTTTGGACCATGTGACTTGCAGTGAAAATACTTGAAATAGACTTGATCATGACCCCAAGTCTGGACCAAACCCCAGCTAAGCTCAGCTGAACCCATTCAAGATGAACCAAATCACAAATGACCCATGAAGATAAAATACATGTTGTTGGGATTGGAGAATAATTTGTTATGTGGCATTATCTCAGAAGGAAACTGACTAATACAATGCTCTTACTGGAGTGCTTCCAAAGTATGATTTTGACAGGGCTAGTATTCAGCGACTATGTTCCAAAACAGCTCCAGTGGTTATTACTATGTTCCACTATTCTGATTAGCTGGAGCCTATATCGAACAGTTGTCATACATTTGACAGTTATACCTAGATTTGGTTGTCCCAGCTATGTGTCTACTAACCCTGGTCTTTAGACTTTCTGGAGATTCTATAATTTACCTAATGTCCTTGAATAAACTAACTTCTCCACATAATAAAAGGAGTAAGTAACTTAAACTCTTGCAACTTAAAATCTTGACTAAAAGGGATGGGAGTACCAAGGTCGAGGCCATTGTCTGAGGTCTGTCACCTGCCTCAGTGACCACAGTACATTTTCAAATTTGCTTCATGAAAGTGTTTCAGTGCTTTCTACCTTTGAACTTTGGAGAAAAATGTCAACAACCTAAGAATTCTGATTTTACAAACTTGGCACCAGTACATAAAATTCTTCTCTTTGGTGCCGCTGGGGCAGATTTCTTTTTCAGCCCAGTGGAAAAAAGACTTGGCCATGACCCAAGAGACCAAGGCTCCAATCCCAGTTGTGCCAGCAAGCTGTGTGACCTTGAGAAAGTGACTTTACTTTTTTGGGTTTTAGTTTTCCTGGATGCAAAATCCCAAGACAGTAACCTCTGCTTTCCTTTTTATGACAGTATCTAGGGAAAAAAGGAAATGATGGGAATGTGTCATAGAAAGTCATAGGAATTAAATATATGCAAAGTATATGACATGCACCTCTGTTTAGCATGTAGTCTGGCACTAATTATGTACAAATGTGTATATAAGCATACTTAAATAACAGTCTGGAAGGAAATGTGCAAGTACAGTAGTTGTGATTTTCTCGGGACTCTGAGATTATGGGTGATTTAAATATTCTTTTTCAAATTCTTCTGAATTTTCCAAATTTTCTATAATTAGCATTTATTACTTTTGTAATGAGGAGATTGTTCTATTAAAAGAAAAGGAAGACATTCCCAGTCTCCCGATTTCTCCCGCCTTAGTATCCATACATTTATTCTCTGCATCTGTGTCTCCATTTATGTATGGCTAGTTCATTTTGCTGTACAGTAGAAACTAGCACAACATTGTAAAGCAACTATACTCCAATAAAAATTAATTTTAAAAGGAAAATAATGACACTAATATATTATGTTAACATAGGGCATTTATTATAATTTCTCTTGTAAGTGCTTTGACTCAGAGCAGGCTCTCTATTTAAGTAAATGTAAACACAAGGAAAGGCAGTGGAGCTGGAAGAGAGCAAGGAATGGCAGCAGGGCCACTGTTGCAGTCAGGAGACTGACTCCTTGCAGGAAGGGAGGCCATTGTCTGAGGTCTGTCACCTGCCTCAGTGACCACAGTACATTTTCAAATTTGCTTCATGAAAGTGAAAATTTTCAAGGGTGGATCAATTTGGCAGAAGGTCTGTCACCTGCTCATAAGAATTCTTGATTTTCAGTGCTTTCTACCTTTGAACTTTGGAAAATGTCAACAACCTAAGAATTCTGATTTTACAAACTTGGCACCAGTACATAAAATTCTTCTCTTTGGTGCCGCTGGGGCAGATTTCTTTTTCAGCCCAGTGGAAAAAAGACTTGGCCATGACCCAAGAGACCAAGGCTCCAATCCCAGTTGTGCCAGCAAGCTGTGTGACCTTGAGAAAGTGACTTTACTTTTTTGGGTTTTAGTTTTCCTGGATGCAAAATCCCAAGACAGTAACCTCTGCTTTCCTTTTTATGACAGTATCTAGGGAAAAAAGGAAATGATGGGAATGTGTCATAGAAAGTCATAGGAATTAAATATATGCAAAGTATATGACATGCACCTCTGTTTAGCATGTAGTCTGGCACTAATTATGTACAAATGTGTATATAAGCATACTTAAATAACAGTCTGGAAGGAAATGTGCAAGTACAGTAGTTGTGATTTTCTCGGGACTCTGAGATTATGGGTGATTTAAATATTCTTTTTCAAATTCTTCTGAATTTTCCAAATTTTCTATAATTAGCATTTATTACTTTTGTAATGAGGAGATTGTTCTATTAAAAGAAAAGGAAGACATTCCCAGTCTCCCGATTTCTCCCGCCTTAGTATCCATACATTTATTCTCTGCATCTGTGTCTCCATTTATGTATGGCTAGTTCATTTTGCTGTACAGTAGAAACTAGCACAACATTGTAAAGCAACTATACTCCAATAAAAATTAATTTTAAAAGGAAAATAATGACACTAATATATTATGTTAACATAGGGCATTTATTATAATTTCTCTTGTAAGTGCTTTGACTCAGAGCAGGCTCTCTATTTAAGTAAATGTAAACACAAGGAAAGGCAGTGGAGCTGGAAAGAGAGAGCAAGGAATGGCAGCAGGGAGGAGCCACTGTTGCAGTCAGGAGACTGACTCCTTGCAGGAAGGGAGATGAGAAGAGGGAATAAGGATCACCCTTGCAAGTCAAGGGACCACCCCTCTCCCCATAATATGACACTTCGAGTCAAGGAAACATTCATCAGCAAAGCCATGACCATTCATTAGTTAAGCCATGAAATGCACATCAAATGCACAGGAAGTCAAGCAGAAACCTGACCGCCGAGCATTAAGCTATAGGTGACTGTTATTCCTGTCCCTGAGCACAGGGCGATAAAGGATCTGGTTACACACATCCTCAGGAAATCCTCAGGAAATAAGCTGGACATATGACCCTTGTGAAGAGGGGCCAACAACTTTCTCTGGGTTCCATAGTTTTTGAAATGCCTGAAGCAATTATCTTCCTAAAAGTCTTCCTGTTGTACATGTATTGGAGGGGAGGGGAGCTGAGCCTAGAGGCTGAGAGTGGACAGAGGCTACAGAGTTTTGTTGTCACCCTACCCTTACTTTTTCATCACAACAGGACCACTCCAGCCCTACCAAAAAGTGAAAAAGAAAAATCAGTTATGATCACATTGCTTCTAAAGCTTAAAGACAGCACTTTCTTCCCCTCCCTCTATGCATGCTTCCTGAAAAGTGGCCAGATTCATTCCACAAACCTTTATGAAGCACATCATGTGTTCCAGGCACAGGGAAAGGCTATGCAGGCAAGGTATGTGCCAAGATTACAGTCTGGTGAGGGAGATAAACAGACACACAGGTTTCAGTACTGACTAGTGGGTTCTCTAAGAAAGACAGAGTTAATCATAATAATTTCTGGGACTTTTCTGGTAGTCTACGGGTTACAAATCCATCTGCCAATGCAGAGGACACAAGTTTGATCCCTGGTCCTGGTCCAGGGCGATTCCACATGCTGTGGGGCAACTAAGTTCATGCACCATAACTACTAAGCCTGAACTCTAGAGCCTGAGCCACAATTACTGAAGCCCACGTGCCCTAGAACATGGTGCTCCACAACAAGAGAAGCCACTGCAATGAGAAGCCCATGCGCCACAAGGAAGAGTAGCCTCTACTTGCTGCAACTAGAGAAAGCCCCAGTGCAGCAACCAAGACTCCGTGCAGTCCAAAAAGTAAAGCCCAAAACAATAATTATAATGATAATTGCTAATATTTATTGAGGGCTCAATATATACCAGGTATATGCTAGACACCTTACATGAGTTATCTCATTTAAGTCTCACATCAATACAAGAGGTCAGTACAATCATTGACCCCATTTTACAGATGGGAAAATCACAGCTTGAGGAGTTTAAATAAATGGCTGAGGTCACACAGGTTTTTAGCAGAGGAGCAAATGTATGAAGCTAACTTTCCTAACTCCAAGCCCCTGTTTAATCCCTCTGCTCTACTGCATAGAGGGAAGACACAAAGAGCAGTCTAATCAGCCTGGGGAGGATCAGGGAAAGCTTCATGGTGGAGGTAACTCTTGAGCTGAGTCTTAAAAGAGGAGCAGGAGTTTGTCTGAGGACAAGGAGGCAAGAAGGGCATACCAGGAAGGGGGACAGAATATTGAGGCAAAGGGTAGAGAAGCAACTTGGCTTCTTCTGGAAATACCAAATATTCTGGTACAAGTGGATGGTAGAGGGCAGCGAAGGTAGGCTGTGAATGATGAGGAGCCTGTTGAGACCCGTGGCTTAGCAACTTCCTGAACCTGCTGGCTTCTTCTCAGAATCCTCACCAACATGTGGTGCTGCCAGCAGGCGGAGTGTGAGCCAGCAGTGGCCTCGAAGGGCCTGGGGCTCCCAGCCTAGCCGGGGCTCCTTTCCAAGGAGCTAAGTTGGGTAGTTTCCAAGATGTTCCCTGGTGGACCTGAAGGCAGTCTGCGTTCACACCAGATACAGCAGTGGTATTGGAATGTGAGAAGGAGAGTTCTGGCAAAGAAAGACAGAAGTCTTTTACCTGGCTGCAGGCTTTACCTACAGAATGGTAGACCTGAAGCCCAGTTCCTCCGCTTACCTACTTGGTGACCTTGAGCAGGTCGCTTAGTGGCTCTGCCCCTCCTGGGGACACCATCAAACTGATTTCTTAGGCTATTTGTGAAGATTAAATGAAGCGATTCATATCAAGCACTTCGCATGATGCCTTGCACAAAGTAAACACTCAGTTTATGGTGGTCTTTATTAGAAGTAGTCATGGTTACTCATTCAGCATTCATTCAGCAGAGGTTTATTGAGTGTTTTCTCAGACCGTGAACAAGGAACACTAAGCCCTTGTCTTCCTGGAGATTATGTTCTAGGAAGGGAGTTAGACAATAAGCAATTAATACATACAGTAATTTCAGATGGTGATGAAGGCTATGCAGATAGTAAAAGGGTAAGGGGTGAAACTCTGTGTGTGCACATGTGAACTGCAGATATTTGGCTACAGTCTCCTTGAAGAGGTGACATTTGAGCAAAGACCTTAATCAGAGGAGCTTTTCTTATGAAAATGTAGAGCAAAAATGATTCAGGAAGAGAACTCAGCAAATATAAAGGCCCAGTGGCAGGAAGGAACTTAACATATGCAGAGAATTATGAGAAAGTCGGTGGCTAGAAGAGGGAGGAGTCATAGAAAATAAAGGGGTAATAGTAACAATAGTAACAACAGTAATAATTTGTATGAAACATTTACTTAGGATTAGGTGATTTATATTCATCTTCACAACTGCTCTGTTAAGAGGGGCTATTAGAGTTCCCATTTTTAAACTCGGAAACTAAGGCTCAACAAAGCAAAGAAACTTGCCCGAGATCCTGCAGGCCTCATAGGACTACAGAGGATTTGTAGTCCCATTCGTTGGGATTTGAGCCCATTCACTGCCCTATTCCACCTCCATGAGGCAAGTCAACTGTGCACCTGGCTCGGACTGTGGCAGATGGGTGTGCAAGTGTGTGTGTGCCTGAGGATGTGTGCATGTCGACATGTGGGATCAGAAGAGGAAAGTGAAGATTGTAGATGTGTCTGAGCTCTGAGCTGTGGAGGCAAGATTGACACACAAGCAAGTGTGATGATTTCTTCAAGACAAAGTACTGTTAAGTGACAGATTGCCCCAAGTGGCTTAGGAACTCTCTAGGGAAAGGGGAATGGAGGAAGGGAGCAGAGGGAAGCAATAAAGTTTGGTGATAAAAATAAAGGACTCTAAACTCAATGGCTAGGGCTCAGATCTCACCTGCTCCACCAGTCAGCTTACCTCTCTGTGACAGTTTCCTCATTTATACATTGGGAATAATAACAATATCTATGTCATAGAGTTGTTGTGAGGATTAAATGAATTAATCTATATAAAGTATTTAAAATAGTGTCAAGCAGAGAGTGTTTGCCATTAAAATTTTTTTTTTTGCTCTTTGGGTCTAGATTTTTTATTGACTTTACCAAAAAATATTTTCATTAATAACCTCTTTTAATTTATTAATTTATTTCTACTACCTCTCAGTGTTGCTATTTCAGTATAGATGATCCACCACCTGACACCTTGGCGTTGCAGTCACTTGAATTTCTTTCCTCCAATGACCATGTCCACTCTCTCTCAGTCACTCCCATAGCCACATCCTATAACTGCACTCTGTCTTTAGTCTTAATTTCTGTATCCACTCTGTAACCACTATCGTCTAGTTAGACTAAAAACCCAGTGGCAGGAAGGAACTTAACATATGCAGAGAATTATGAGAAAGTCGGTGGCTAGAAGAGGGAGGAGTCATAGAAAATAAAGGGGTAATAGTAACAATAGTAACAACAGTAATAATTTGTATGAAACATTTACTTAGGATTAGGTGATTTATATTCATCTTCACAACTGCTCTGTTAAGAGGGGCTATTAGAGTTCCCATTTTTAAACTCGGAAACTAAGGCTCAACAAAGCAAAGAAACTTGCCCGAGATCCTGCAGGCCTCATAGGACTACAGAGGATTTGTAGTCCCATTCGTTGGGATTTGAGCCCATTCACTGCCCTATTCCACCTCCATGAGGCAAGCCAACTGTGCACCTGGCTCGGACTGTGGCAGATGGGTGTGCAAGTGTGTGTGTGCCTGAGGATGTGTGCATGTCGACATGTGGGATCAGAAGAGGAAAGTGAAGATTGTAGATGTGTCTGAGCTCTGAGCTGTGGAGGCAAGATTGACACACAAGCAAGTGTGATGATTTCTTCAAGACAAAGTACTGTTAAGTGACAGATTGCCCCAAGTGGCTTAGGAACTCTCTAGGGAAAGGGGAATGGAGGAAGGGAGCAGAGGGAAGCAATAAAGTTTGGTGATAAAAATAAAGGACTCTAAACTCAATGGCTAGGGCTCAGATCTCACCTGCTCCACCAGTCAGCTTACCTCTCTGTGACAGTTTCCTCATTTATACATTGGGAATAATAACAATATCTATGTCATAGAGTTGTTGTGAGGATTAAATGAATTAATCTATATAAAGTATTTAAAATAGTGTCAAGCAGAGAGTGTTTGCCATTAAAATTTTTTTTTTTGCTCTTTGGGTCTAGATTTTTTATTGACTTTACCAAAAAATATTTTCATTAATAACCTCTTTTAATTTATTAATTTATTTCTACTACCTCTCAGTGTTGCTATTTCAGTATAGATGATCCACCACCTGACACCTTGGCGTTGCAGTCACTTGAATTTCTTTCCTCCAATGACCATGTCCACTCTCTCTCAGTCACTCCCATAGCCACATCCTATAACTGCACTCTGTCTTTAGTCTTAATTTCTGTATCCACTCTGTAACCACTATCGTCTTTCCCTAAAGTTCCCCAATACCGACAATCCTTTGTCCCCACTGGGACTTCCAGCTTATTGATCCTACCATGTCACTATCCAGGGTCGACCATTTTAGTATTGTGGTATGTCGTGTGTGTGTGTGTGTGTGTGTTCTGAGTTCTCAGTCACGTTCAACTCTTTACAACCCCATGGACTGTAGTCTGCCAGGCTCCTCTGTCCGTGGGATTTCCCAGGCAAGAATACTGGAGTGGGTTTCCGTTTCCTCCTCCAGAGGATCTTCCTGACTCAGGGATCAAACACTTGTCTCCTGAAAGTCTCCTGCATTGCAGGTCGATTCTTTACAACTGAGCCACTAAGGAATCACCAAATGTCATGTAGTATATATGTATGCCTTACAAATAATATATACATATATATATGCTATATATTATATACTATTATATGTACTACACCCCATATATAGTATATATTGTATATGATATACTATCAGCTTCCTTATCTCCCTTAGCTAAGTCATCCACTCTTGGCAGAAGGCAACCCTGGTTAAATCCAGCACACTGGCCCCATGTTCAGACCCATGCAGTTAAACATAGATGAAGTAAAATCACACAAGCTTCTTGTTGGTTTCATTTTAAATTTATGACCACAAACTTCACATGCGATTTCTCTAGTGAATTCACTCTCTCACCATGTAGATGAACTTTGGATTCTATTTAAAATCAGTCCCTCCACAAGATCTCATCCTCTCTAAAACACATGCCCCCCATTCTTAGGATAGAGTTGTTGTGAATTTGTTCATATAATAAAAGTGTCAAGCAGAGAGTGTTTGCCATTAAAATTTTTTTGCTCTTTGGGTCTAGATTTTTTATTGACTTTACCAAAAAATATTTTCATTAATAACCTCTTTTAATTTATTAATTTATTTCTACTACCTCTCAGTGTTGCTATTTCAGTATAGATGATCCACCACCTGACACCTTGGCGTTGCAGTCACTTGAATTTCTTTCCTCCAATGACCATGTCCACTCTCTCTCAGTCACTCCCATAGCCACATCCTATAACTGCACTCTGTCTTTAGTCTTAATTTCTGTATCCACTCTGTAACCACTATCGTCTTTCCCTAAAGTTCCCCAATACCGACAATCCTTTGTCCCCACTGGGACTTCCAGCTTATTGATCCTACCATGTCACTATCCAGGGTCGACCATTTTAGTATTGTGGTATGTCGTGTGTGTGTGTGTGTGTGTGTTCTGAGTTCTCAGTCACGTTCAACTCTTTACAACCCCATGGACTGTAGTCTGCCAGGCTCCTCTGTCCGTGGGATTTCCCAGGCAAGAATACTGGAGTGGGTTTCCGTTTCCTCCTCCAGAGGATCTTCCTGACTCAGGGATCAAACACTTGTCTCCTGAAAGTCTCCTGCATTGCAGGTCGATTCTTTACAACTGAGCCACTAAGGAATCACCAAATGTCATGTAGTATATATGTATGCCTTACAAATAATATATACATATATATATGCTATATATTATATACTATTATATGTACTACACCCCATATATAGTATATATTGTATATGATATACTATCAGCTTCCTTATCTCCCTTAGCTAAGTCATCCACTCTTGGCAGAAGGCAACCCTGGTTAAATCCAGCACACTGGCCCCATGTTCAGACCCATGCAGTTAAACATAGATGAAGTAAAATCACACAAGCTTCTTGTTGGTTTCATTTTAAATTTATGACCACAAACTTCACATGCGATTTCTCTAGTGAATTCACTCTCTCACCATGTAGATGAACTTTGGATTCTATTTAAAATCAGTCCCTCCTTTTGTACACAAGATCTCATCCTCTCTACCAAAGGGCATCACTTGAGTGGTTCTCTCTTCCCTCACCCTGATTTTTCCTTCTACAGGATCATTTACAGCATCATACAAACCTGTTTTATCTCTTTAATCTTAATAAACCTTAATCTAGCTCTGCTCCATTAGTTTTCTATTGCTGCTTAACAAATGACACTCCAAACTTAGCAGCTTAAGATAATAAACACTTATAATCTTATAGTTCTTTTGAGTCAGGAATTCAGGCAAGGCTTAGTTGGATGTCTCTGGCTCAAGGTCTCCTTCAAGGCTGCAATCAAGATGTCCATGGGAGCTACACTCATCTCAAGGCTCAAAGAGGATGATCCACTCCAAGCTGACACACTTGGCTGTTGGCATTCCTCGGGTGCTTCCTGACTCTTGCCTGGACACATTAGTTCCTTGCCATGTCAGCCTCTCCATAGGATAGCTCACAACACAGCAGTTTCCTTCCCTCAGATTCAGCAGACCCAGAGACATGCCTTTTATAACCTAACATTGGACATGACATCCTATTACTTATGCCTCATTCTGTTTGTTAGAAGGAAGTCAGTAAGTCATCCTGGGGAAAACAGTGCACTGGAAATGTAAAATGGTACAGCTATTTTGGAAAAAACATAATGTTAGTTCCTCAAAGAATGAAAAATAGAATTACCATATGATCCAGTAATGTCATTTCTGGGTGTATACTCAAAAGAATTGAAAGCAGGAACTGAAATACGTATTTATACAGCCATGTTTAAATAGAATTATTGACAATAGCCAAAAGCGAAACAACCCAAATGTTCCAAAAATAACAAATTGAATGGATTTAAACAAAATGTAGGTATAGCAGTCATCCACTCTTGGCAGAAGGCAACCCTGGTTAAATCCAGCACACTGGCCCCATGTTCAGACCCATGCAGTTAAACATAGATGAAGTAAAATCACACAAGCTTCTTGTTGGTTTCATTTTAAATTTATGACCACAAACTTCACATGCGATTTCTCTAGTGAATTCACTCTCTCACCATGTAGATGAACTTTGGATTCTATTTAAAATCAGTCCCTCCTTTTGTACACAAGATCTCATCCTCTCTACCAAAGGGCATCACTTGAGTGGTTCTCTCTTCCCTCACCCTGATTTTTCCTTCTACAGGATCATTTACAGCATCATACAAACCTGTTTTATCTCTTTAATCTTAATAAACCTTAATCTAGCTCTGCTCCATTAGTTTTCTATTGCTGCTTAACAAATGACACTCCAAACTTAGCAGCTTAAGATAATAAACACTTATAATCTTATAGTTCTTTTGAGTCAGGAATTCAGGCAAGGCTTAGTTGGATGTCTCTGGCTCAAGGTCTCCTTCAAGGCTGCAATCAAGATGTCCATGGGAGCTACACTCATCTCAAGGCTCAAAGAGGATGATCCACTCCAAGCTGACACACTTGGCTGTTGGCATTCCTCGGGTGCTTCCTGACTCTTGCCTGGACACATTAGTTCCTTGCCATGTCAGCCTCTCCATAGGATAGCTCACAACACAGCAGTTTCCTTCCCTCAGATTCAGCAGACCCAGAGACATGCCTTTTATAACCTAACATTGGACATGACATCCTATTACTTATGCCTCATTCTGTTTGTTAGAAGGAAGTCAGTAAGTCATCCTGGGGAAAACAGTGCACTGGAAATGTAAAATGGTACAGCTATTTTGGAAAAAACATAATGTTAGTTCCTCAAAGAATGAAAAATAGAATTACCATATGATCCAGTAATGTCATTTCTGGGTGTATACTCAAAAGAATTGAAAGCAGGAACTGAAATACGTATTTATACAGCCATGTTTAAATAGAATTATTGACAATAGCCAAAAAGCGAAACAACCCAAATGTCCATTAACAAATGAATGGATAAACAAAATGTGGTATACATACACAACAGAATATTATTCAGCTTTAAAAGGAATGAAATTCTGATGTGTGTTAGAACATGAGTCAATTCTGAACTGTGACCGTGTACTGTAGCCCGCCAGTCTCCTCTGTTCATGGAATTCTCCAGCTAAGAATACTGGAGTGGGCTGTCATTTCCTCCTCCAGGGGATCTTCCCAACCCAGGGAATGAACCCAGGTCTCCTGCATTGCAGGCAGATTCTTTACCATCGGAGCCACCTGAGAAACTCCTTGAAGACGTTATGCCAAGTAAACTAAGCCAATCTCAGAGGACAAATACTGTATGAATCCATTTATATAAGGTATCTAGATAGTCAGATTCCTAGGGACAGAAAGAAAATAGAACAGTGGTTACTAGGGGCTGCAGGAGAGGTAGGGAATGGGGAGTTAGTGTTTAATGCGTACAGCTTCAGATGATGAGGAAGTTCTGGAGATGGATAGTACTGATGGTTGTACTACAATGTAAATATACGTGATGCCAGTACATGATATACATGATATACAGTACACTTAAAAATGGTTAAAATGGTAAATTTTATGTTAAATATAGTTTACCACATTTTGGAAACTGGTAGGCAAAAAAAAAAAAAAAAAGATCAGTCCACATTCCAGAGAGGGAATGAATATGTGAACGCAAGGTCATGGATACCAGAAAACAGTTCTGACTGGTGAGTGGTTAATGCTAAGGTTTACATTCTCAACATGGACAGTATGCTCCCAACCAGGTGAAACTTGATTCAGTGGGAGAGAGAAAAATCTTACTTAAGTTTTATGTATAAAGTGCAGGTATACATGCAGGAGACGTAAGAGACGTGGGTTCCATCACTGGTTGGAAGATCCCCTGGAATAGGGCATAGCAACCCGTTTCAGTATTCTTGCCTGGGGAATCCCATGGACAGAGGAGCCTGGCAGGCTATGGTCCATAGAGTCAAAAAGAGTCAGACATGACTGAAGTGACTTAGCATGCACCCATACATATAGCACAGAAGCAGATGGACAGTATACCTGTGCTATTCACATTTCATGGGAAATCTTTTAGGAAAAAAGCGTTTTCAAGTGCTCCTTTAGATAAGGCCACAACACTGGCTTAAGGCATAAAGCTGGCCTCTTCTGGCCACAGTTTTGTGAGGCTGGGTTATGGGAACCCAAAATCAATTATGAGGATCCCTTGTATTGATCTTACTCTATAGAATTTACCAAGGGCTCTTGAGTATGGCAGGTGTTCTTAGCTCTAGATCTGTGGGCTTTTAAGTGACAGCGGATGGAAGCGCTTTGGGTGGATAAACCTGTGACTTTCCTGAGTTGTAGTTATAATCTGGGTGCCTTGTATGAGGGGCAATGAAGCATCATCATTAAATCACTGAGTCTGAGTCAGATGACCTGGGTTCAAATTCTGGCCTCGCTGCTTACTGTGTTGACTTTAACAAGTTACTTAACCTTTCTGAGTTAGTAACAAATCACTGTTTGCTGTGATTTAATCACCACAGCAAACGAAGCTTCTAGAACATAGTAAGTGTTTAGCAAATGTTAGCTATTATTTCCACAATTGCTGCTGTTGTGGGGAAGAAAGTGTACAGACTTCAGAGAAACTGAAAGGGATCCATGACTTCCACAAGGTTAAGAATCTTCTAAATGCAAGAACTATTCTCATCAGAAACCAATGAGATAATGTACACTCCTCACTCTGCTTGTCCATATTCAAAGAACTACTATGTGTTATCCATTCAATTACTATACCAATTTAATTACTGATGTTGTTGTTTAGTCAGTAAGTTGTGTCTGACTCTGTGACCCGATGGACTGTAGCCCGCCAGGCTCCTCTGCCCATGGAATTCTCCAGGCAAGCATACTGGAGTGGGTAGCCATTCTCTTCTCCAGGGGACGTTCCCAATTCCGGGACTGAACCCAGATCTCCTGCACTGCAGGCAGGTTCTTTACTATTTGAGCTGCCATGGAAGCCCTTTTTGATCATAGGGGACAGCAAACCCCCAAATCAGCATAGCTTAATTTAAAAGAGTAATAAGGCCCCAGACTTGGCCCCCCAAGGGGTAGGTTTAAGTCCAGGTACTGCTGGGCTCCAGGGGTCCAATAATCGCATCAGTATTTTGTCCACCCCTTGGGTCTCTTTTCTTCTCAGCTCTTCAATTTTCCAAGGGCTCTGTTCACTACAGATGGCTTCTGTCAGCAAAAGGATTAGTTCATCCTTAGAGCGCCACAATTCTAGAAAAAAAAAAAAAAAAGAAAGAAATCTCCCTCCTTAGCATCACAGATTGAATTTTAGATTTTCCTCAATTTGCAGTGGGGTTATATCCTGATAGACCCATCATAAATACTGTATGTTGAAAACATTGTAAGTTGAAAATGCGCTTAATATACCTCACCCACCAAATATCATCACTCAGCTTAGCCCACCTTACACATGCTCAGAACACTTACACTGGCCTACAGTTGGGGAAAATCATCTAGCACAAAGCCTATCCTATAATCAAGTGTTGATATCCTATTTATTGAATACTATACTGAAAGTGAAAAGCAGAATGGTTTTCTGGATCCAGGATGGTTATAAGTGTATTTGGTCATTTACCCTCATGGTCATGTGCTGGCTGGGAGCTGCCCAATGCCATTGTCCAGCATCACCAGAGTGTACTGGACCATGTATCACCAGCCCAGGGAAAGATGAAATCCCACTCATGAAGTATGGTTTCTCCTGAGTGTGTAGAAACTGCTTTTTACTTTAGCACCATCATAAAGTTGAAAAGTTGTAAGTTCAGTCACCATAAATCAGGAACTGTCTGTACTTGGAGGGGCTCTGCTTGGGTCTTGTGTCCTCCCTGACATGAGTCATTGTCAGGAGGAGATGGGGTGCCATTGTTGGACAAGCCTGAACCACAAGGCCATCCTTATGGCCTCTGTCTGATGCTGGGCTCTGTGTAGAGGATGTGGGTGGTTACCTAGCAGCAATATGGAGTCTCATCCTGATCCCTGCTGCCAGATGTCCATGACTATCTCAGTGACCTGCCAGTGGCCCCTCACCAGTGCAATATCCTTTCTCTTGGCACCCTTAGTAAGCCTACATAACCTATTCTTCTAACCCCTGCTGCCTGACACAGAGCTCTGTGAATCTGACTTCCTCTTTGAGACTCTCAGACGATTGCAGAAAACAGGGTTAGAGTAGAGGACACCCCATTTTCATCATGTGTTCAATATCCATGCCTCTCTCTCTTAGCCATCACAAGCTACTGCAGAAAACCTCTTAGCTACAGAAATCTCAGGCAAGAAACCCTTGGGTACACGCCCATCTGAGTGAAGTTTACTAAAAGTTTCTCTTTCGCATTGTTCCTCAGCCCCTAAATACTCCTTCAGCTAGGCAACCTAATTCAGGACAAATATGCACAGCCCAATATGTGGCCTTCCCAAAATCTGGGCGACACACACCAAGTTCTCCCAAGAATCCCCTCACCCCTGTGGCAGTCCAGGGTTCACCTAATGACTGCAGTTCCCCAAGGATCCAGAGAGGGAGCCAGTCTTCACTTTTCACATGTACTGGCTGCGGGCTGATTTTCTTGGTCCTTCACCTCTCAATTTTCTAGGACAATGGTTCTTCTAGCGGGGTATCTGGACCCCTGGGGGTCTTCAAGACACTTTTAAAGGATCCACAAGGTCAGAATTATTTTAATAATAAAATACTATTGCCTTTTCACTGTGTTGGCATTTGAATTAATGGTACAAAAATACTTAGTGTCTAGAACTGCTGGTCCCTTAGCTCAAAGTAAGGCAGTGGCACCTGAATGTTCTAGTTGTTGATGGATTCTTCACCACCATACACTCAGCAGTAGAAAAAAATTCCAGTGTCACGTAAGAATGTCTTGATGAAGCAGTAAACATGAGTACATTTAATCTCAGTCCTAGAGCATATGTCTTTATAATAATATTTTTTGTGGGAGAATGGGAAGTACATGAAAAGCATTTTGGCTACAAGCTGAAGTATGATGGTTGTCTTAAGAAATAAACACTTGCTACTGAGTTGTGGCCTGAGCTAGCCTCTTTATTCATGGAACACCATTTTCACTTGAAAGAAAGCAAAGACTGACATATAAGCTATTGTTGTCCTGACTTGGGTAACTGGAAGGTATTTTCCTGAAAATGCAGAGAGTTCCTGTCCCTTCCAAAAAATTGCTGTGACAGTATTTGTCACCAGTAATAAAAGTTGTGTTTTCAGGCAGTAATTGGAATTTTCCAAAATGTATCTAAAACCATGAACTTGGTAGGTTGCTATACTTAGACTTTTCTCAAAAACCATGCCCTCTCTCTTAGCCATCACAAGTATAAACCTCTTAGCTACAGAAATCTCAGGCAAGAAACCCTTGGGTACACGCCCATCTGAGTGAAGTTTACTAAAAGTTTCTCTTCGCATTGTTCCTCAGCCCCTAAATACTCCTTCAGCTAGGCAACCTAATTCAGGACAAATATGCACAGCCCAATATGTGGCCTTCCCAAAATCTGGGCGACACACCAAGTTCTCCCAAGAATCCCCTCACCCCTGTGGCAGTCCAGGGTTCACCTAATGACTGCAGTTCCCCAAGGATCCAGAGAGGGAGCCAGTCTTCACTTTTCACATGTACTGGCTGCGGGCTGATTTTCTTGGTCCTTCACCTCTCAATTTTCTAGGACAATGGTTCTTCTAGCGGGGTATCTGGACCCCTGGGGGTCTTCAAGACACTTTTAAAGGATCCACAAGGTCAGAATTATTTTAATAATAAAATACTATTGCCTTTTCACTGTGTTGGCATTTGAATTAATGGTACAAAACTACTTAGTGTCTAGAACTGCTGGTCCCTTAGCTCAAAGTAAGGCAGTGGCACCTGAATGTTCTAGTTGTTGATGGATTCTTCACCACCATACACTCAGCAGTAGAAAAAAATTCCAGTGTCACGTAAGAATGTCTTGATGAAGCAGTAAACATGAGTACATTTAATCTCAGTCCTAGAGCATATGTCTTTATAATAATATTTTTTGTGGGAGAATGGGAAGTACATGAAAAGCATTTTGGCTACAAGCTGAAGTATGATGGTTGTCTTAAGAAATAAACACTTGCTACTGAGTTGTGGCCTGAGCTAGCCTCTTTATTCATGGAACACCATTTTTCACTTGAAAGAAAGCAAAGACTGACATATAAGCTATTGTTGTCCTGACTTGGGTAACTGGAAGGTATTTTCCTGAAAATGCAGAGAGTTCCTGTCCCTTCCACAAAAAAATTGCTGTGACAGTATTTGTCACCAGTAATAAAAGTTGTGTTTTCAGGCAGTAATTGGAATTTTCCAAAACTTGTATCTAAAACCATGAACTTGGTAGGTTGCTATACTTAGACTTTTCTGATATCATTGTGGGTGATAACAATGAATGTGATTTTTGACTAGTAAATGTCACGTTTTTATTTGAAAGATCTATATAATTTAGTAAACTAATATTTTCAAATGACCAATCAATGAATGATACTATAAAAACTGGTAGGAGAAGATAGACCAATGGATTAAAACAACTTTTAATTGAGATATAATGACATGTAACACTATATTAGTTTCCAATGTACAACATAATGATTTGATATGTAAATATTTATTGCAAAGCTGTCATCACACTATGTCTAGTTAGCATCTATCACCAAATGTAGTTTCAACATTTTTTTAAAATTGAAGATTACTCTGTTAGCAAATACGTATTTGCTAAATGACTACCACAATTAGTTTAGCTAACGTCCATACCACACATGGTTACAGTTTTTTTCTTGTGATCAGAACGTTTAAGATCTACTCTCTTAGAAACTTTCAAATATACAATATTATTAACTATAGTCACCATGATGTGCATTTATATCTTCAGAGCTTATCTTATGATTGGAAATTTGTATCTTTTGACCAAATTTATCCATTTCATGTAGTGGGTTTTAATATTAGCAAAGTACTAATAAAGATTGAAGTGGTTTTAGATACTACTTAAGAAATTACCCCTTGTTGAGTTTCGGTGTAATATCGAAGGAGAATATCCACAGTTATATAAAATGAAGCATTATTTTTTTCCAATTGCATATCCAGATTTTCTTCTCTTTTTTTTGGCCACTTTTATTGGTCTTTCATTTATTTATTTTTCATCCATCTTTGTTCTTTGGCCTGTGTGGGCCTCCCACTGCAGTGACCTCTCTCACTGCAGAGCACCGGCTCTGGGTGCATGCACGGCATGTGGGATCTTCCCAGGCCAGGGATCGAACTGGTGCCCCTTGCACTGCAAGGCGGTGTCCTCACCCACTGGACCACAAGGGGAAGTCCTTTCTTCATATTTTTCAAAGAAACATAGTGCAACAGATTGAATGGAAAATAGAATTTTTAAATAAAATGTTATTTATGTTAACAGGTAATAGGTTTATTATTTTAAATGAATCATAAGTATATCATTTTAAACTTTCTAGTTTTAACTTCTAATTCTCTGAATATTCATAGATAGAATTCACATAAATAAAAGCTCGTTCAGTTCAGTTGCTCAGCTGTGGCCAACTCTTTGGAACCCCATGGACTCCTTAGGGTCATCAATAATTTTTAAGAGTGTAAAGAAGTCTTAAGTCTAAAAAATTTGGTAAGTGCTATGTTAGGAAATGAGGAAAAATCTCTCCCGTCCATTATAGAAGAGAAATTCTCTGACCCAAAATGCAGTAGGGCCCACTAGGCCTGTGCCTAACTACCCAGACCTTCCACGACTCTCTCCTGCTAATGCAGAACATGTCCTTCTGCTGCTCTTATGAAGTCCTGGGTAGATAACCCGCCCAGTTATTTCTGGCTCTATTAGAAGTTTGGATACGTGGAATCTTTGTTCAGTGTTAATTATCAATTCCAGGAACTAAGACACTTTCCCCTTAATAGCTTTTATTTTTGAGATATTGTGAATTACTGTTAGCAAATACGTATTTGCTAAATGACTAAATAGTCTATCCATAAGATTGAAGTTTGCCCGAAATTTTAAAAAAAAAGATATTTTTTACTTCAGAGCTTATCTTATGATTGGAAATTTGTATCTTTTGACCAAATTTATCCATTTCATGTAGTGGGTTTTAATATTAGCAAAGTACTAATAAAGATTGAAGTGGTTTTAGATACTACTTAAGAAATTACCCCTTGTTGAGTTTCGGTGTAATATCGAAGGAGAATATCCACAGTTATATAAAATGAAGCATTATTTTTTTCCAATTGCATATCCAGATTTTCTTCTCTTTTTTTTGGCCACTTTTATTGGTCTTTCATTTATTTATTTTTCATCCATCTTTGTTCTTTGGCCTGTGTGGGCCTCCCACTGCAGTGACCTCTCTCACTGCAGAGCACCGGCTCTGGGTGCATGCACGGCATGTGGGATCTTCCCAGGCCAGGGATCGAACTGGTGCCCCTTGCACTGCAAGGCGGTGTCCTCACCCACTGGACCACAAGGGGAAGTCCTTTCTTCATATTTTTCAAAGAAACATAGTGCAACAGATTGAATGGAAAATAGAATTTTTAAATAAAATGTTATTTATGTTAACAGGTAATAGGTTTATTATTTTAAATGAATCATAAGTATATCATTTTAAACTTTCTAGTTTTAACTTCTAATTCTCTGAATATTCATAGATAGAATTCACATAAATAAAAGCTCGTTCAGTTCAGTTGCTCAGCTGTGGCCAACTCTTTGGAACCCCATGGACTCCTTAGGGTCATCAATAATTTTTAAGAGTGTAAAGAAGTCTTAAGTCTAAAAAATTTGGTAAGTGCTATGTTAGGAAATGAGGAAAAATCTCCCCCGTCCATTATAGAAGAGAAATTCTCTGACCCAAAATGCAGTAGGGCCCACTAGGCCTGTGCCTAACTACCCAGACCTTCCACGACTCTCTCCTGCTAATGCAGAACATGTCCTTCTGCTGCTCTTATGAAGTCCTGGGTAGATAACCCGCCCAGTTATTTCTGGCTCTATTAGAAGTTTGGATACGTGGAATCTTTGTTCAGTGTTAATTATCAATTCCAGGAACTAAGACACTTTCCCCTTAATAGCTTATTGAATAATCTTTTTTTAGAGATATTGTGAGCACATACTTTCAATTTGATTTATTTCTGCTTTTTATCTTATTTTTAATTGAAGTATAGTTGACTTACATTGTTGTAAGTCACCTTGTTAGTTTCAGATATACAACTTGTTAGTTTCAGTTATACATACATACATATATATTTTTTCAGATTCTTTTTCCTTATAGCTTATTACAAAATACTGAGTATAGTTTCTTGTGCTATACAATAGGTCCTTATTGGTTATTTTACATATAATAGTGTATATATGTTAATCCCCAAATAATCTTTAATAATTGGACAATATTTATTTTTGTTCCTCTATGGGAGAATAGTTATTTGGCTGTAGTGCAGATTCACTCTTATTGAAAAATATCTATTACCATTTGGTATGACAATGAAGAGCAGTCAGAAGACAGGGTAGTGCTTTGAAAAGACCATTGGCTTTAATTTAGTATCCCAGTTTTGCCATTTACAGAGTAACTGTCGCAAAGCACACAACCTTTTAAATTTTATCTTCTTATCTATAAATTAGTATAAAAATACCCACCTTTCAGGTTGCTTAGAGATAATACATACAGATTATCTAGAGAAGGACATGGCAACCCACTCCAGTATTTTTGCCTGGGAAATTCCATGAACAGGGGAGCTTGGCAGGCTATGGTTCACAGGGACACAAGTCAGACATGACCTAGCAACTAACCCACCACCACCACCATATAGAACATCTGACATATAATAGCCAACCAAATATACTATCATTAGCATTATCCTAGTACAAGAGTCAGGAAAGAGCTTCTGTTGCAATCCTCTGAGACAATTGCCATAAATCCTTTTTGGTGCCTTGCTAAGTTCTCAGTGGTCTCTTAGTTTCTGATCTGAAACTCGGAGTTTCTCTCTGAATACTGGGGAACAACAGATTGGACAAGATGAGTATCTGCCACTTTCATTCACATTCTGTCTTGACAAAAAGGAATTGTTTTACCTCAATTGAGGAATCATTCTCCTTAAGAGCATTCTTACTTCCAATGCACTCAAGGCAAACACCATTCTCTGGGTGGCTCCCAAATTCTAGGCCTCAGCATAGGCTAGAGTGAACCAAAAACCACTACTGAATACCATTTTTGGGTGATAGTGGGAAAACTAAAGAGCTGGGTGAATTCTGTGGACTAAGATTTGCTAAATAAAGAGTTACATGAAGCTACAGAGAATGTTCCCTTGAGTATTTCTTTGTTTTCTTAGATAAGAGCTCCAGGAGGGGATTTTTATGGAATGATGAGTGAAAATAGGATGCTTCCTCATGCTGCTAAAATGGAAGCCCTGGGTCCCTTTCATAGCTGAGGGAGGCAGATTAATGAGTTGGGGGGATGTGGCTGCTGCCTCCCAGCAGCTGGCTCAATTATCTCTCCTGCTCAAGCTGTGCTCTGGGCCTTGGAACACAAGCCTGATGGAATTCTGACCTTGTTGGAGGACTTGTTCCCTCACTGAGGCTGCCTACTTGTAGCTTGAACATGTCCTTTATTCTCATAGACAGGTTTGCTGGAAACATGGGGATGAGGGAATTGTCTAGTGAGTTTCTTTTTAACAATAAGGAGATATTAACAAATGAGAAGCTTTAGGAAGGGAAATTATATCTATCTGGGGAAAGGGATCTTCAGTCAGTTCAGTAGCTCAGTCATGTCTCTTTGTAACTCCAAAGACTGCAGCACGCCAGACTTCCCTGTGCTTCACCACCTCCAACAGCTTGCTCCAACTCATGTCCATTGACTCAGTGATACCATCCAAACATCTCCTCCTCTGTCATCCCCTTCTCCTTTTGCCTTCTATTTTTCCCAACATCAGGCTCTTTTCCAATGAGTCATCTCGTTGCATCAGGATGCCAAAGTATTGGAGCTTCAGCTTCAACATCATTCCTTCCAGTGAATATTTAGGGTTGATTTCCTTTAGGATTGACTAATTTGATCTCCTTGCACTCCAAAGGACTCTCAAGAGCCTTCTGCAATACCACATTTCAAAGGCATCATTTCTTTGAAGCTCAACCTTCTTTATGGTCCAGCTCTCACATCCTTACATGACTACTGGGAAAAACATAGCTTTGGTTATACAGACTTCTGTTGGCAAAGTGATGTCTCAGCTTTTGAACACGCTGTCTAGGTTTGTCATAGCTTTTCTTCCAAGGAGCAAGTGCCTTTCAATTTCATGGCTGCAGTCACCATCGACAGTGATTTTGGAGCCCAAGAAAATAAAGTCTGTCACTTTTTCCATTGTTTGCCCATCTATTTGTCACGAAGTGATGAGACCTGATGGCATGATATTCATTTTTTGAATGTTGAGTTTTAAGCCAGCATTTTCACTCTCCTCTTTCACCTTTATCAAGAGGCTCTTTAGTTCCTCTTCACTTTCTGCCATAAGGGTGGTGTCATCTGCATACCTGAGGTTATTGATATTTCTCCTGGAAATCTTGATTTGGGGAAAGGATCTTAGTACATATTATTCTAATGAAGCATTTTTGTGGGAGAAGGAACTTGTCCAAAGACCTTGGTTAGTGATTATCTGATTGCATGTGACAGAAATCCACTCAGATTAACTCAAGTAAAACATGGCTTTAATGTAAGGCATTAGGTACACCTCATGGATTGCAATTCTAGAAGGAAGAACTGAGAATTAAGAAGCTTATAGTTCTATGGCTAAACGTAGGTTTCTAAGTCAAGTTACCTGGCTTCAAATTCTAGATCTAGCTTTCCCAGGCGGCTGCCGAAGATGGCAGAGGGGCAGCAGGTCCTGGTGCTCGATGGCCAAGGCCATCTCCTGGGCCGCCTGGCGGCCATTGTGGCCAAGCAGGTGCTTCTGGGCCAGAAGGTTGTGGTCATGCACTGTGAGGGCATCAACATCTCTGGCAATTTCTACAGAAATAAGTTGAAGTACCTGGCCTTTCTCCGCAAGTGGATCTTCTAGTGGACTGTGCGAGGCATGCTGCCCCACAAAACCAAGTGGGGCCAGGCTGCTCTGGACCTCCTCAAGGTGTTTGACGAGATCCCACCACCATATGACAAGAAAAAGCGAATGGTGGTTCTTACTGCCCTCAAGGTTGTGCATCTGAAGCCTACTCGGAAATTTGCCTACCTCAGGCATCTGGCCCATGAGGTTGGCTGGAAGTAACAGCCACCCTGGAGGAGGAGAGAAAGGAGAAGGCTAAGATCCATTACCGGAAAAAGAAGCAGCTCATGAGGCTACGGAAGCAGGCTGAAAAGAACATTGAGAAGAAAATTGACAAATTCACAGAGGTCCTCAAGACCCATGGATTCCTAGTTTGAGTGCAATAAAATTAACTATTTATTCTTCATGCTTGGCCTGGCCTGCCCTGCCTCCATCAACACCCTAGGATGGGGGGCCCCCAGGGACTGCCATGCAGGTGCCACAGGCAGACTTGGTTAGCCAAGGGCCATTAGTGTAGGCAAAGGGCTGGGCAGTCATCGTTTGCAGCCTGTGCAGCCTGTCCATTCATGAGAGTTTTCCTCTTCACTTTCTGCCATAAGGGTGGTGTCATCTGCATACCTGAGGTTATTGATATTTCTCCTGGAAATCTTGATTTGGGGAAAGGATCTTAGTACATATTATTCTAATGAAGCATTTTTGTGGGAGAAGGAACTTGTCCAAAGACCTTGGTTAGTGATTATCTGATTGCATGTGACAGAAATCCACTCAGATTAACTCAAGTAAAACATGGCTTTAATGTAAGGCATTAGGTACACCTCATGGATTGCAATTCTAGAAGGAAGAACTGAGAATTAAGAAGCTTATAGTTCTATGGCTAAACGTAGGTTTCTAAGTCAAGTTACCTGGCTTCAAATTCTAGATCTAGCTTTCCCAGGCGGCTGCCGAAGATGGCAGAGGGGCAGCAGGTCCTGGTGCTCGATGGCCAAGGCCATCTCCTGGGCCGCCTGGCGGCCATTGTGGCCAAGCAGGTGCTTCTGGGCCAGAAGGTTGTGGTCATGCACTGTGAGGGCATCAACATCTCTGGCAATTTCTACAGAAATAAGTTGAAGTACCTGGCCTTTCTCCGCAAGTGGATCTTCTAGTGGACTGTGCGAGGCATGCTGCCCCACAAAACCAAGTGGGGCCAGGCTGCTCTGGACCTCCTCAAGGTGTTTGACGAGATCCCACCACCATATGACAAGAAAAAGCGAATGGTGGTTCTTACTGCCCTCAAGGTTGTGCATCTGAAGCCTACTCGGAAATTTGCCTACCTCAGGCATCTGGCCCATGAGGTTGGCTGGAAGTAACAGCCACCCTGGAGGAGGAGAGAAAGGAGAAGGCTAAGATCCATTACCGGAAAAAGAAGCAGCTCATGAGGCTACGGAAGCAGGCTGAAAAGAACATTGAGAAGAAAATTGACAAATTCACAGAGGTCCTCAAGACCCATGGATTCCTAGTTTGAGTGCAATAAAATTAACTATTTATTCTTCATGCTTGGCCTGGCCTGCCCTGCCTCCATCAACACCCTAGGATGGGGGGCCCCCAGGGACTGCCATGCAGGTGCCACAGGCAGACTTGGTTAGCCAAGGGCCATTAGTGTAGGCAAAGGGCTGGGCAGTCATCGTTTGCAGCCTGTGCAGCCTGTCCATTCATGAGAGTTTTAGCACATGAACAGTTGGAGCAACCAGTGTGGTTGCAATTTTTGCAGAAGTGATCTGGAAGACTTAATTGGAAGGGAGCCACAGACCCTCTGCTTATGCATCCTACGTGGTTGGACCCTATACTCTGCAGCTGTTAGGATGTGAGAGAATGCTCGGGCAGCACAGTCTGAGGTTCTAGAAGGTGCTGATGGAAGAGAAGTTCAGCCAAGGGCCACAGGCATCGCCCTTGTGTCTTCCCTATATTTTTTTTGTCATCCAAAACCAATAAATTATTTTTAAAGAAAACAAAATTCTAGATCTATTACTCACCCTCTGTGGTTTTGGACAAGCTACTTATCTCTCTATGCATCAGTTCTTTTCTCTATAAAGTAAGGGAAAATAAGAATTTAATGAATAATAGTATTTTAGAATTAGATGAAATTTAAATGAGTAGATACCCATGAAGTACACAGAGCAGTGACAGGCACATACTAAGCTCTTAATAAATGTTAGGTATTGAGAATTTCCATAATAGCTATCTTGTTTCAGACCAACTCTCCCACCAAAGACAATGAGAAAAGCTGGATAAAAATGTCAAAAATAATTTCAAAGATACTGGAAAACTAAGGCAAGAGGCCTTTAAGAGCCTAAGATCTCAGAAAAAGAGAAACAAAGAACAATGAGCTGGACATTTGCCTACCTCAGGCATCTGGCCCATGAGGTTGGCTGGAAGTAACAGCCACCCTGGAGGAGGAGAGAAAGGAGAAGGCTAAGATCCATTACCGGAAAAAGAAGCAGCTCATGAGGCTACGGAAGCAGGCTGAAAAGAACATTGAGAAGAAAATTGACAAATTCACAGAGGTCCTCAAGACCCATGGATTCCTAGTTTGAGTGCAATAAAATTAACTATTTATTCTTCATGCTTGGCCTGGCCTGCCCTGCCTCCATCAACACCCTAGGATGGGGGGCCCCCAGGGACTGCCATGCAGGTGCCACAGGCAGACTTGGTTAGCCAAGGGCCATTAGTGTAGGCAAAGGGCTGGGCAGTCATCGTTTGCAGCCTGTGCAGCCTGTCCATTCATGAGAGTTTTAGCACATGAACAGTTGGAGCAACCAGTGTGGTTGCAATTTTTGCAGAAGTGATCTGGAAGACTTAATTGGAAGGGAGCCACAGACCCTCTGCTTATGCATCCTACGTGGTTGGACCCTATACTCTGCAGCTGTTAGGATGTGAGAGAATGCTCGGGCAGCACAGTCTGAGGTTCTAGAAGGTGCTGATGGAAGAGAAGTTCAGCCAAGGGCCACAGGCATCGCCCTTGTGTCTTCCCTATATTTTTTTTGTCATCCAAAACCAATAAATTATTTTTAAAGAAAACAAAATTCTAGATCTATTACTCACCCTCTGTGGTTTTGGACAAGCTACTTATCTCTCTATGCATCAGTTCTTTTCTCTATAAAGTAAGGGAAAATAAGAATTTAATGAATAATAGTATTTTAGAATTAGATGAAATTTAAATGAGTAGATACCCATGAAGTACACAGAGCAGTGACAGGCACATACTAAGCTCTTAATAAATGTTAGGTATTGAGAATTTCCATAATAGCTATCTTGTTTCAGACCAACTCTCCCACCAAAGACAATGAGAAAAGCTGGATAAAAATGTCAAAAATAATTTCAAAGATACTGGAAAACTAAGGCAAGAGGCCTTTAAGAGCCTAAGATCTCAGAAAAAGAGAAACAAAGAACAATGAGCTGGACATTCTGTACTTCTTTGCCTCCAGGGCATTTGCTAGTTGACCAGAATTACTTAAGATACTGAGAAGATGCACAGAAAAAACTGACAAGTGATAAGGTGAGTGTCACTTCTGGCAGTTTTAGTTGGGTAGAATAGACAAAAATGGAGTTTAGGGCCTACCAAAGGGAAGGCAGCATGATATTATTCTATTCTTTCTGTTAGAACTCCCTAGGGCTATAACCCAGAAATATGGATGAACTATAAATGCATCAACCTTCACTAAGACTGAAGCCTGGTTCTGAATCTGTTCACTCACTGATTTAATTAAGGTGGGCCAGTCTTGCCAGAAGCAAGAATAATCCTCTCCAGAGGAAGACAACACTGTCCAGGACCTTATACACTATGTCTCGTAACCAATCCAAAATTACCAGACTCACCTGGAAGCAAGACAAAATGTCCAAAAACCATTAGAAAAGAAACTCAGACAATATAAAGAAACCAGCAGGAAATAAAAATGTTGGAGTTAATACAGACACCAAACAGCTGCCATTAATGTATTCAGTAAACTAGATGATGGAGAATTCCCTGGACATCTGATAGTTATGACTCCACACTTTCCAGAAGAAGAGAAGAAAAATCAAAAAAGGAACATAAAACAGGTGAAACAGTGAAAACAATAGTTCAGTTTAAAAAATCCTCCCAAGTATGTAGCTAATTCCATGAAATACAGAAAGACATAGTTCCATGATTAAAAGTCAAAGGTCGAAAAACTAAAAAGAAAAACTAAAACCACATTCTTCTTATAACATGTGCTTTAAATACTAATATTCAGGGGGAAGAAGGGGACAGTAAAAAGCTGGAAAAAAAGTACCACATGCAATGATCAACCAAAAGAGAACTGACATAACTATACTAGCGGCAGACTAGGTAGACTTTAAGGCAAGAAGAATTACTAACTGTAAAAGGAGCATTTCAAAATGGTGAAAGAGCCCATCCACAGGAAAATTACTGTTCTGTTTGCATGACCCTATTAACAATGCCTCAAAACTAGGAAGCAATAATGACAGAACTAAAAAGAGAAGTGGACAGAGATTTCCGTGGTGGTCCAGTGGTTAAGGCTCTGCCTTCAAGTGGAGCAGATGCAGGTTCAGTTCCTGGTCAGAGAACTAGGATCCTGCCTGCTTTAGGGCCAAAAAACCAAAACGTAAGATGAAAGCATTATTCTAACAAATTCAATAAAGACCTTTAAAATGGTCTGCAACAAAACATTTATAAATACGAGAGAAATATACATCTATAAGCCGAAATACTTGGAGAGTTTAGCATCCATTTCTTAGTAACTGATAGAACAAGTAGACAAAAGATTGACACGATTATAAAACTTGGTTTAGTTGAAATATCTAGAGCTCTAGATCTAAAAACTGTAGAACAGATTACTTCCAACTACACATGGACATTTACCAAAATTGGCCATGTGCTAAACCTTAAAGCAAATCTTCACAAGTTTTAAAGGACTGAAATTTAAAAGGAAAAATTCTCTCTATCCATAACAGAATTGAGCTCAAAATAAATAATAGTGGGCAACCAGAATATCTCAAGTATTTTGAAATTATGCTTCTTTGTTACAAAAAAGGAAAAATCACCAATGAATTTATCTCATAACCATAGATGTAAAAAGTCCTAAGCTAAATACTAGCAACTCAAAATCAGCAACATATTAAAAGGATAATATTCAATACATTACATCTAAGTTAGATTTACTTCAGGTATGCATGGTGGATTTAACAGAGGAAGCTAATCAATGTAATTCATTATAGTCAGAATAAAGGGAAAACATCATGAACATGAAAGAGTTACAGAGGAAATTTGCTAAAACATCCAGGAGCACATCAAGTATTTGTAAGGCCTGAAGCTGATACAATTTCTAATATTAATAAAAATGATACAAAATTATCATCAAAATACAAAATACATGAAATTGAAGTTTTATTTAATATGAGAAAAGAAATCTCAGTAAGTTACAAATAGTAAAAACCTGCCAAATCTAATCACAGAGCCTAGAAAAATATTTTAAATTACTTGATTATTTAATTGTCTGACAGAACTCTATAATATTTTACCTTATACTTTTGGCTGAATAAATCTTTGGTCATTCCTTTTTATGATAATTATTTTGCAATACTATCTACAGAGAAAATATAAAGATTAATTTGATATTTTTTATAACATGATGTCTTCTAAAATATAATGACTATTTTGGAAAAATATATTTTATCTTAAAACTTGTCCTTGGTAATTAAATATAAATATTAAGGATTATTGTCAATTTAAGGAAAATCCATCAAATTTCTTTCATATAAAATTTCTAACATTTCAGGGCATTTGAATTTTTCTTCTGTAGTGGTTATTCTTAAGAACTTTTTGAACTGATGACATTCGTTAATCAATATAAAAGAAATGATATACCCATCCGAGTGCATAGTTCCAAAAATAGCAAGGAGAGATAAGAAATCCTTTTTTTTTTAACTTTTATTTTACTTTTAACTTCTATAGAGTTTTGTTGTTTACAGATATGTATGTTCCCAGATCAGCCATATGTATATCTCCCCCATCCCACCCCTCCAGACTGTCACACAGCACCCCTGAAGAAATCCTTTTTATGTGAACAATGCAAAGAAATAGAGGAAAACAATAGAATCTCTTCTAGAAAATTAGAGACACCAAGGGGAAACTCCATGCAAATAAAGGCACAATAAAGGACAGAAACTGTATGGACCTAACAGAAGCAGAAAATATAAAGAAGAGGTGGTAAGAATACACAGAACTGTACCGAAAAAGGTCTTAATGACCCAGATAACCATGATGTTGTGACCACTCATCTAGAGTCAGACATCCTGGAGTGGGCATTAGGAAGCTTACTATGAAAAAAGCTAGTGAAGATGATGAAATTCCAGGTGACCTATTCAAGTCACAAAAGATGATGTTTCTAAAGTGCTGCACTCAACATGCCAGCAAATTTAGAAAACTCAGCAGTGGCCACAAGACTGGAAAAAATCAGGTTTCATTCCAATCCAAAAGAAGGGCAATGCCAAAGAATGTTCAGACTACTGCACAATTGCACTCATTTCACATGCTAGCAAGGCCATGTTTAAAATTCTTCAAGCTAGGCTTCAACAGTATATGAACTGAGAACTTCCAGATGTACAAACTGGATTTAGAAAAGGTGTAAGAACCAGAGATCAAATTGCCAACATCTGTTGGATCATAGAAAAAGCCAGGTAATTCCAGAAAAACATCTACTTCTGCTTCAGTGACTACACTAAAGTCTTTGACTGTGTGAATCATAATAAACTGTGGAAAATTCTTAAAAAGATGGGAATACCAAACCAGCTGCCTGAGAAACCTGTATGCAGGACAAGAAGCAACAGTTAGAATTGGGCATGGAACAATGAAATGGTTCAAAATTAGGAAAGGAGTATGTCAAGGCTGTATATTGTCATCCTGTCCATTTAAGTTATATGCAGAGAACATCATGCAAAATGCTGGGCTGGATGAAGCTCAAGCTGGAATCAAAATTGCTGGGAGAAATATCAAGAACCTCACATATGCAGATGACATCACTCTAACAACAGAAAGCCAAGAGAAAATAAAGAGCCTCTTAATGAAGGTGAAAGAAGAGAGTGAAAAAGCTGGCCTAAAACTCAGCATTCAAAAAAATAATATAGCATCCAGTCCCATTACCTAATGGCAAATAAATGGGGAAACAATGAAAACAGTGACAGAGTTTATTTCTGTGGACTCCAAAATCACTGTGGATGGTGACTGCAGCCATGATATTGAAAGACACTTGCCTCCTGGAAGAAAAGCTGTGACAAACCTAGACAGTGGTATCTAAAAAGCAGAAAATATAAAGAAGAGGTGGTAAGAATACACAGAACTGTACCGAAAAAGGTCTTAATGACCCAGATAACCATGATGTTGTGACCACTCATCTAGAGTCAGACATCCTGGAGTGGGCATTAGGAAGCTTACTATGAAAAAAGCTAGTGAAGATGATGAAATTCCAGGTGACCTATTCAAGTCACAAAAGATGATGTTTCTAAAGTGCTGCACTCAACATGCCAGCAAATTTAGAAAACTCAGCAGTGGCCACAAGACTGGAAAAAATCAGGTTTCATTCCAATCCAAAAGAAGGGCAATGCCAAAGAATGTTCAGACTACTGCACAATTGCACTCATTTCACATGCTAGCAAGGCCATGTTTAAAATTCTTCAAGCTAGGCTTCAACAGTATATGAACTGAGAACTTCCAGATGTACAAACTGGATTTAGAAAAGGTGTAAGAACCAGAGATCAAATTGCCAACATCTGTTGGATCATAGAAAAAGCCAGGTAATTCCAGAAAAACATCTACTTCTGCTTCAGTGACTACACTAAAGTCTTTGACTGTGTGAATCATAATAAACTGTGGAAAATTCTTAAAAAGATGGGAATACCAAACCAGCTGCCTGAGAAACCTGTATGCAGGACAAGAAGCAACAGTTAGAATTGGGCATGGAACAATGAAATGGTTCAAAATTAGGAAAGGAGTATGTCAAGGCTGTATATTGTCATCCTGTCCATTTAAGTTATATGCAGAGAACATCATGCAAAATGCTGGGCTGGATGAAGCTCAAGCTGGAATCAAAATTGCTGGGAGAAATATCAAGAACCTCACATATGCAGATGACATCACTCTAACAACAGAAAGCCAAGAGAAAATAAAGAGCCTCTTAATGAAGGTGAAAGAAGAGAGTGAAAAAGCTGGCCTAAAACTCAGCATTCAAAAAAATAATATAGCATCCAGTCCCATTACCTAATGGCAAATAAATGGGGAAACAATGAAAACAGTGACAGAGTTTATTTCTGTGGACTCCAAAATCACTGTGGATGGTGACTGCAGCCATGATATTGAAAGACACTTGCCTCCTGGAAGAAAAGCTGTGACAAACCTAGACAGTGTATTAAAAAGCAGAAGTATCACTTTGCTGACAAAGGCCTGTACAGTCAAAGCTATGATTTTCCTAGTACTCACATTAGACCATAAAGAAAGCTGAGCACCAAAGTGATAGTTAATGGTAGATAGCTTACAGTGAATGGTGTTCAGTTTGTGATCTCCAAGGAGAAGATTTCACTTTGGGATCAAAAGATGAGGTTTTGGTGACTCAGAACTTCATGTAACACAATTTATTAAAGTGACAGGCATAGAGAAAATTTCCACTGAAAGGCACTTGAAAGGGGGGTAGAATAGCACCCCATGCAGCTAGTTCAAGTGGGACATTATGTACTTTTTCAGTTGGTTATTAACAATAGATCAAAAGGACATCTTAAGATTGTAAAGATCTTACTAGACCCACACCCACAACATATATCTTGAGATAATTAACACAAGATTAGCCAAAGGATGGTCTTTGGATAGCATTAGCAATAAGACTAGAGCAGATATTCCAAAGCAAAATATTTTGCATCCGTAAAACAGTAGACGTAACTCCGGGCTTTAGAAAAGTTACTTTCAGTGCTGATCTTAGGCTATAAAATGTTTGTTTCACCCTCCTTAACCTCCTCCTTAGAAACTACCGGCCTCCTTACCAATTCTGCCTATTAACCCTTTCAGAAGAATTGATGCTTTCAAACTATGGTGATGGAGAAGACTCTTAAGAGTTCCTTGGACAGCAAAGAGATCAAATCAATCAATCCTAAAGGAAATCAACCGTTATGCTGAAGCTGAAGCACCAATATTTTGGCCACTTGATGTGAAGAGCTGACTCATTGGAAAAGACCCTGATGCTGGGAAAGGTTGAGGGCAGGAGGAGAATCAAATGGCAGAGGATAGGATGGTTGGATGGTGTCACTGAGTCAGTGGACATGAGTTGAAGCAAACTCCAGGAGACGGTGAAGGATAGGAAAGCCTGGCATGCTTCAGTCCATGGAGTCCCAAAGAGTCGGACACGGCTGAATGACTGAACAACAACAACAAATTAATCAATAGTTATATTCTCAGAAGTTATTCCTACAGAAAGACATTAGCAATTACTTGACTATTCACAGATATGACTGAAAACTACATAAATATACCCCGTTAAACATAAAACAAGAATATTCTAGACTCAGTCTCTACCCTTCCTATATCCACCACAAATGCTCATGGCCACTTCAATACTACCTGTCATAAAGTAACGTATAATGAGATCAAGCTGGAGTGGAAAAACACAGTGATCTTAACTGATCATAATGTGCATAATTTTTTCACATTTATCAGAATACATCTTTTTTGTAAACACATTTCTAAGGCCTTTCACAGAATCTTGAAGAGGGTCCTTGGAAGTAGGGCATCTTGAAGCTGAAGTCTCATTAACTTTCCTATAAATCTGCCTCTGTACATCTACTCATGTTAAAAAGCCACAGCAAACCAGGACTAGAAGATGTATCAGCCAGCTATCACTAGCTAATGAACAACCATAAAATAGTCATGATATAAAACAATAAGCACTTATTTCTTGGGCTTCCCAGGTGGTGTTAGTGTTAAAAATAAAAAAAACTACCTGCAAATGCAAAAGATGTAAGACACATGGGTTTGATCCCTGGGTCGGGAAGATCCCTGGAGGAGGGCATGGCAGCCTACTCCAGTATTCTTGCCTGGAGAATCCCATGGACAGAGGATCCTGGAGGCTATAATCCATAGGGTCCCAAAGAGTTGGACATGAGTGAAGTGACTTAGCATGCATGCACTTATTTCTTAGTCCTTTATCTCATGATTGGAGCATCTGTGATTCAGCTTATGGATCTGTGGATTAGCTGAAGTGTCTCTGCCCCTCTCGTCACATTGTACAGCTCACGCTCCCCAAGGCATGTTCTCATGGTGGTGGAAGAGCACAGGAGTATTACATGAGCGCATCTCAAATCTCCGTGTCATGTTCACTCATGTCCCATTTGTCAAGGCGTCTCACAGGGCTGATGCCAAATTCAAAGGGGGGAAATGCACACTGCAATAGAATTCTCAGTTCCCTCCATGCTCAGAGCTCTCAGTAACAGTCCAGGAAGAAGCATCCCTCACTCCCCGCCTCCTAGTCAACTCTGCCTCCCTTCCTATCTCTCTCCTCAAGGGGCCTCATGCACTCCCCTGGACATGCCAGCCTGCCCAGGCAAGCTCCGTCCACACTCCCAGTAAACCACCTGATCCATAGCCACACCTCAGGTTCAGGGATAATAAACCAGCAGCTTGGCTGAGGTTTGAGAGAACATATCTGGAGAAGAAGTCTGCAAGGTCCTGGGGACAGATTTGGGATATTGTGGCAGAGGATACAGAGCCATGGGTACCGATGGCATGGTGTAGGAGGATGGCATGCAGCTTTAGAGTGGATGTATGACCTTAGCCTCATGTGCTCCTCTCTGTGTGCAGGCGCGTGAGCAGAGGAAGGTCAGAGCAGGACCCTCCAAAGTGTGGGCCAAGGGTAGAGTCTCTTGCCCTGTTATAAAGGAAATAGTGAATTGTCTTATAAAAACCAATTATGCATTTTCAGCCATTAGAGAAATAGTCAGGGGCTTCTCTGGTAGTCCAGTTGTTAAGAATCCACCTTGCAGTGCAAGGCATATCGGATCCATACTTAGTCTGGGGAGACCCCATATACTGCAGAACAACTAAGCCTGTGCACCACAATTACTGAGCTCTTGAGCCTGGAGCCCAGGAGCTGAAACTACTGAAGCCTGCATTCTCTAGGGCCTGTGAGCCACAACTACTGAATCCTGTGCACTAGAGCCTGTGCTCTACAACAAGAGAAGCCATGGCAATGAGAACCCCATACATTCTACGGGGCTTAGCATGCATGCACTTATTTCTTAGTTTTATCTCATGATTGGAGCATCTGTGATTCAGCTTATGGATCTGTGGATTAGCTGAAGTGTCTCTGCCCTCTCGTCACATTGTACAGCTCACGCTCCCCAAGGCATGTTCTCATGGTGGTGGAAGAGCACAGGAGTATTACATGAGCGCATCTCAAATCTCCGTGTCATGTTCACTCATGTCCCATTTGTCAAGGCGTCTCACAGGGCTGATGCCAAATTCAAAGGGGGGAAATGCACACTGCAATAGAATTCTCAGTTCCCTCCATGCTCAGAGCTCTCAGTAACAGTCCAGGAAGAAGCATCCCTCACTCCCCGCCTCCTAGTCAACTCTGCCTCCCTTCCTATCTCTCTCCTCAAGGGGCCTCATGCACTCCCCTGGACATGCCAGCCTGCCCAGGCAAGCTCCGTCCACACTCCCAGTAAACCACCTGATCCATAGCCACACCTCAGGTTCAGGGATAATAAACCAGCAGCTTGGCTGAGGTTTGAGAGAACATATCTGGAGAAGAAGTCTGCAAGGTCCTGGGGACAGATTTGGGATATTGTGGCAGAGGATACAGAGCCATGGGTACCGATGGCATGGTGTAGGAGGATGGCATGCAGCTTTAGAGTGGATGTATGACCTTAGCCTCATGTGCTCCTCTCTGTGTGCAGGCGCGTGAGCAGAGGAAGGTCAGAGCAGGACCCTCCAAAGTGTGGGCCAAGGGTAGAGTCTCTTGCCCTGTTATAAAGGAAATAGTGAATTGTCTTATAAAAACCAATTATGCATTTTCAGCCATTAGAGAAATAGTCAGGGGCTTCTCTGGTAGTCCAGTTGTTAAGAATCCACCTTGCAGTGCAAGGCATATCGGATCCATACTTAGTCTGGGGAGACCCCATATACTGCAGAACAACTAAGCCTGTGCACCACAATTACTGAGCTCTTGAGCCTGGAGCCCAGGAGCTGAAACTACTGAAGCCTGCATTCTCTAGGGCCTGTGAGCCACAACTACTGAATCCTGTGCACTAGAGCCTGTGCTCTACAACAAAAGAAGCCATGGCAATGAGAACCCCATACATTCTAACAAAGAGTAGCCCCTGCTTCCAGCAACTAGAGAAAGTCCATGCACAGCCAAAAGACCCAACACGACCAAAAGATAAAATAAGTAAATCTTGAAAAATAAGAAGAAAAGAAGTAGCCTTTCCTCCCACCAGGCTCCTGGAGGTCCAAGGGGGAGGGGAATGTGTGTATACATATAGATGACTCACTTCATTGTATAGCAGAAACTAAAACATTGTTGTAAAGTAATCATATTCCAATTTTTTTTTTCCAGGAAGACAAACTTGTTTCCTGTAATAAATCTTGTTGTTCAGTCATTAAGTCGTGCCTGACTCTTTGCAACCCCATGGACTGCAGCACTCCAGGCAGGCTTCCCTGTCTTTCCCTATCTTCTGGAGTTTGCTCAAACTCATGTCCATTGAGTCCATGATGCCCTCCAACCATCTCATCCTCTGTCACCCTTTTCTCCTCCTGCCTTTTATTTTCCCCAGCATCAGGCTCTTTTCCAATGAGTCAGCTCTTCTCAGCAGGTGGCCAAAGTATTGGAGCTTCAGTTTCAGCATCAGTCCTTCCAGTGAATATTCAGGGTTGATTTTCTTTAGGATTGACTGGTTTGATCTTCTTCCTGTTAGATTAAACGAAGATAACCAGTTCCGGTTCTGTGTCATTAATGATTAGACAGCTCCTGTAACTGTCGTTCATCAGTCTATTTTGTTTTTACTTCTAGGAAGCCAATCAAGTAGGAACAACTTCCTTTTGGAAATCTTTCTTTGGTCTCCGTTATACGCTGTGAGTGTATGGGGCTCTCTGCAGAGATGTGGGTTGAGAGTGGCCTGCCTGGAGGTCAGGAGCACTGGAAGCAGCAGTTTGAGGAGGTGCAGCATACTGGCCTGAGTCCTTCCCAATTTTTAAAAAAAGAAACAGATAGGGCTTCCCTGGTGGTCCAGTGGGTAAGGACACTGCCTTGCAGTACAAGCAGCACTGGTTTGATCCCTGGCCTGGGAAGATCCCATGTGCCGCGGAGCAGCTGGACCATTGTGTCCAACTATCTAGCTGAAGCTCTGAGAAAAGGCCATGGCAATGAGAACCCCATACATTCTAACAAAGAGTAGCCCCTGCTTCCAGCAACTAGAGAAAGTCCATGCACAGCCAAAAGACCCAACACGACCAAAAGATAAAATAAGTAAATCTTGAAAAATAAGAAGAAAAGAAGTAGCCTTTCCTCCCACCAGGCTCCTGGAGGTCCAAGGGGGAGGGGAATGTGTCTATACATATAGATGACTCACTTCATTGTATAGCAGAAACTAAAACATTGTTGTAAAGTAATCATATTCCAATTTTTTTTTTCCAGGAAGACAAACTTGTTTCCTGTAATAAATCTTGTTGTTCAGTCATTAAGTCGTGCCTGACTCTTTGCAACCCCATGGACTGCAGCACTCCAGGCAGGCTTCCCTGTCTTTCCCTATCTTCTGGAGTTTGCTCAAACTCATGTCCATTGAGTCCATGATGCCCTCCAACCATCTCATCCTCTGTCACCCTTTTCTCCTCCTGCCTTTTATTTTCCCCAGCATCAGGCTCTTTTCCAATGAGTCAGCTCTTCTCAGCAGGTGGCCAAAGTATTGGAGCTTCAGTTTCAGCATCAGTCCTTCCAGTGAATATTCAGGGTTGATTTTCTTTAGGATTGACTGGTTTGATCTTCTTCCTGTTAGATTAAACGAAGATAACCAGTTCCGGTTCTGTGTCATTAATGATTAGACAGCTCCTGTAACTGTCGTTCATCAGTCTATTTTGTTTTTACTTCTAGGAAGCCAATCAAGTAGGAACAACTTCCTTTTGGAAATCTTTCTTTGGTCTCCGTTATACGCTGTGAGTGTATGGGGCTCTCTGCAGAGATGTGGGTTGAGAGTGGCCTGCCTGGAGGTCAGGAGCACTGGAAGCAGCAGTTTGAGGAGGTGCAGCATACTGGCCTGAGTCCTTCCCAATTTTTAAAAAAAGAAACAGATAGGGCTTCCCTGGTGGTCCAGTGGGTAAGGACACTGCCTTGCAGTACAAGCAGCACTGGTTTGATCCCTGGCCTGGGAAGATCCCATGTGCCGCGGAGCAGCTGGACCATTGTGTCCAACTATCTAGCTGAAGCTCTGGAGCGCATGTGCCCAGAGCCAGTGCTCTACAGCGAGAGAGGCCACTGCGATGGGAGGCCCACACAGGCCAAAGAACAAAGATGGATGAAAAATGGATAAATGAAAGACCAATAGAAGTGGCCAGAAAAAAAGAAAGAAAGAAAATAATAATAATAAAAAAGAAACAGACACAATGAGATACACACATACATATATAGAGACAGCGAAAGAAACAGAAGTAATTAAAGTTTCTTAAGTAGAATGGAGATTTCACTCAATGAGTGTATGTCCTGATATAAATCTCCCTTCAGAATATAAATACCATGAATATGGGGATTTGTTTTGTTTTGCTCATTACTCTATACACCCAGAGCCTGTGCCTAGGAGGACTCAATAAATATTTGACTGAAAAATAGATCTGTGTTTGCCTCAGTTGTTATTAGATGCTGTGTGCTTCTGCTAGTGTGAGCATTTTGCTGATGGTAGTGTTTAAAGATACAGCACGTGTATTTTGAACAACAGTGAAAAGTGGGTAAAGTTAGTTGGCCTCAGATTGAAGAGTTTGGGATTATGGACCTGAAAGCTGGAGAGGGCCTTATTGGTCCTTTAGGTCAGTACCTCAGGGAGACCAAGCACCCAGAAGCAAATATGTGAATGTGTTGGAATGTGCATTTTGGGGGGGAGATGTCCAGAGCTTTCACAATAATTCCTAAGGTGTCCCTGACCCCCCAGATGTCAAGAGCAGAACTCTCAACGAACACTGTTGTTTCACAGATGGCAGGTGTGTAGCACAGGCAGGTGAAGTAACTCAAAATCACTCAGAGCTCTGCTTAAATCTACCAATTTGGTTTTTTTTTTTTTATCTTTTGGGGGTGGGGTGGGGAGGGAGGGGGATGGGCGGGTCACTTCTATTGGTCTTTCATTTCTCTATTTTCATCCGTCTTTGTTCTTTGGCTCCTGTGGGCCTCCCATCACGGTGGCCTCTGTCGTCGCAGAGCACCGGCTCTGGGCGCATGCGCTCCAGAGCTCCGGCTCGGTAATTGGACACATCAGTCCAGCCGCTCCGCGGCACGTGGAATCTTCCCAGACCAGGGATCGAACCGGTGCCCCTTGTACTGCAAGGCGGTGTCCTTACCCACTGGACCACCAGGGGAAGCCCAAATCTACTGATTCTTGAAGCTTTTTTTTTTTTTTCATAGCCTTATAACAGAACTCATGTCCTCAGGTGGAATGCAGTAGGAGGAACTATTAAGCCCTCCTCTGCAATGTTTCTCAAATTTTGCCACACATTAGAAACCATAGTAACAACAACAACAACAAAGAAACCATAGTGATTTCAGGTGGGGAAGGTGGTTCCAACATGAGCCGGGTTGAAAACCACCAGGTTAAAATATTTCACTAAAAATGTGGGGTGGGGGTGGGGTGGGATGCTTCCCTGGTGGTCCAGTGGGTAAAGAGTCCATCTTGCAGTGCAGGGGGCACCCATTCAATCCCTGGCACGGGAAGATCCCACATGCCATGGAGCAGCTGGACCGGTGTTTCCAATTATGAGCCAGAGCTCTGGAGTGCATGTGCCCAGATCCAGTGCTCTGTGGCGAGAGGGGCCACTGTGATGGGAGGCCCACACAGGCCAAAGAATTAAGATGGACAAAAGCAAATAAATGAAGGACCAATAAAAGAGGCCAAAATTTAAAAAAGAAAAAGAAAGCTTAAATAAATATGAAGGACCAATAAAAGAGGTCAAAATTTTAAAAAGAAAAAAAAAGCTTAAAAAAAAAAACTGTTGGGGGCAGTGTGGTGGGATTTTAGTGCCAAGCCCTGTTCTGCGAATCTCCTTCTCCTAGAATTTTGTTAGAATCTAGAGTTCAAATAACGAGGAAAAAGACCTACATGGGAACTAAAGGTTCCACTCTGTTAATGGAGAAGCAGGCACCCCATTACCTCACCATCAGTCATGCAGATTCATGCATCTCTGGTAAACAGACCCTAACACCTGGACTTCAGCTGGAAACCCCAGTAGGGCTTCCAGTTTATTTGCTCCTAAAAAGACAGCACAGCCTACAGAGCACAACCCACCAGAGGACCTATGTGGGTGCAGGTGAAGAGGTGGACACAGCCTCTGTCGCGAGAGCACCGGCTCTGGGCGCATGCGCCCAGAGCTCCGGCTCGTAATTGGACACATCAGTAGCCACGTGGAATCTTCCCAGACCAGGGATCGAACCGGTGCCCCTTGTACTGCAAGGCGGTGTCCTTACCCACTGGACCACCAGGGGAAGCCCAAATCTACTGATTCTTGAAGCTTTTTTTTTTTTTTCATAGCCTTATAACAGAACTCATGTCCTCAGGTGGAATGCAGTAGGAGGAACTATTAAGCCCTCCTCTGCAATGTTTCTCAAATTTTGCCACACATTAGAAACCATAGTAACAACAACAACAACAAAGAAACCATAGTGATTTCAGGGGGGGAAGGTGGTTCCAACATGAGCCGGGGTGAAAACCACCAGGTTAAAATATTTCACTAAAAATGTGGGGTGGGGGTGGGGTGGGATGCTTCCCTGGTGGTCCAGTGGGTAAAGAGTCCATCTTGCAGTGCAGGGGGCACCCATTCAATCCCTGGCACGGGAAGATCCCACATGCCATGGAGCAGCTGGACCGGTGTTTCCAATTATGAGCCAGAGCTCTGGAGTGCATGTGCCCAGATCCAGTGCTCTGTGGCGAGAGGGGCCACTGTGATGGGAGGCCCACACAGGCCAAAGAATTAAGATGGACAAAAGCAAATAAATGAAGGACCAATAAAAGAGGCCAAAATTTAAAAAAGAAAAAGAAAGCTTAAATAAATATGAAGGACCAATAAAAGAGGTCAAAATTTTAAAAAGAAAAAAAAAGCTTAAAAAAAAAACTGTTGGGGGCAGTGTGGTGGGATTTTAGTGCCAAGCCCTGTTCTGCGAATCTCCTTCTCCTAGAATTTTGTTAGAATCTAGAGTTCAAATAACGAGGAAAAAGACCTACATGGGAACTAAAGGTTCCACTCTGTTAATGGAGAAGCAGGCACCCCATTACCTCACCATCAGTCATGCAGATTCATGCATCTCTGGTAAACAGACCCTAACACCTGGACTTCAGCTGGAAACCCCAGTAGGGCTTCCAGTTTATTTGCTCCTAAAAAGACAGCACAGCCTACAGAGCACAACCCACCAGAGGACCTATGTGGGTGCAGGTGAAGAGGTGGACACAGACAAGAGGGAGTGGTTGGGCTTGAAGGGCAGGGATGCCTGGTCTCCATCAAACACAGGGCTGCCGATTCTCTTTCTCTACCCTTTGTTGGTGTCAGGAAAAGCCCAGAAAAGTCCTTGGCCTCTCAGGAAGGATGAAGTGGTCTTGATCATGGCAACCTCTCTCACTAATGAAGTGTGGCCACGTCAACCTCTCAGGTGCATCAATATTAGCAATCACTTTCCTATTTGGTGGGGGATTGCCAAAGGTTGGAATTTGAACAGAGAGTGACCTCATAGGGGAAGGAGAACATTTCACCTCAACAGCAGAGAGTGATGAGAGTTAACATTAGCATTTACTGGACTGTAGAGGAAAGAGCTACTGATCTGTGTGGATGGCGAGTGAAAGGCCAAGGGCAGCTTTATGGAGGAGGTGACTCTTTAGTAGAATTCTGAAGGAAGAATGCAAGTTTTCCAGATGGACAGGCAGAGGGAAATGAATTTTCACAGATATTATGGCATAGAGGGTGAAAAATATGGTATTGAAAGGATTGCAAGAGCTGAGTCTGACTAGAATGTAGATTACATGAAGGAGGTGTATTTGTAATGGGTTTGTAAAATATAAGAATTAGTCATGGCAACTACTCAATAGATATTGCTTAGGATGAATGGATTATTTAGCTGACTCCCAAATTAAAGAAATTCTTATAATCTTCGTATGGAAAACTTCCACCTATTTTGATTAACTTTTTTTTATTGGACTCTATAATTCTCTAAGGACATGACTGCTTTGAATTTGATTCAATAAGAGACAAAAATAACAATGCCTGTCTTTTAATAAGTTCTGAATTAGTGCATTTTAAATACACTTTCTAGGGCCAGACGTCCATAGGAAAATCTCAGAATCACTGAAAGCTATTGAACTGACCCACATATAAATAAAGCATAACCCCCGGAGTAGAGGTGTCTTGTGCAGGTTACAGACAAAATGTTCTAGCAATGAGCTGTTGATTCCAGCACTGTCTCTTGTAGGGGGCGTTTGCTGAAGTGGAAGGTCTTTGGAGCCATACAGGCCTTGGTTTGAATCCTGATCAACCACTTATTAGCTAAGAGCTTTGGCAGGTCATGTTGCCCCTCTAAGCCTTCATATCTACACTAATACTGAGAAAGACTACCTATCTCGTTAAAGTGTTGTAAGGATTAACCTAGAAAAATGTTTGTGAACAGACTGTCCTGACCAATGCACTTTTTACTGCAAGGAACAGGAAAGCACCTAAACTATTAATAGTTCAAATGAAATCAAGGAACAGGAAATAAAACAGTCCTCAGGGAGCAACCGAGAGCTGGATTGCTGAAATCCAGGTATATGCTCCATCTCCCAGGAGTCACAGACTTTGTCTTATGGGGTCTTCATCTCTACTTCACCCATTCTCCCTTTTACTCCCCAAAGACTGGTGCCCTTAGCTTCCTTCCACCTCTCACTACTTCCTCCCTCACTAGACCCTTCTACACCCTAGGTTTTCCATAGAGAGTCCTGTTCAGTTTTCTAGTGCCCAATGCTGTATTTCTAGAAATAGAACTAGATACTGAATTGAAGTCCACCCCTGGTCCAATGGTCTGTCTCTAGGACGTGAGATTGTCATAGAATATAAACATGGCCCTTGCTAGCCTGCTCCTTCAGCTCTGTATGGGGATGATTCCTAGAGAGAAGACCAGCAGGAGTGAAGACACTAAAACATTTCAGTTGTAAGCATCTCGTGCAACAGATATTAACCTCCATCTCTTTCCCCTCTCTTTACTCTAGCACAGCAGGCTGCCATAATGAGCCCCATACAAATTCGTGATTAACTTAAGGTTTTTATCCTGCTTGGATACCTTTTCCTAAGGATACCTTCCTCCATCCAGCCATACTCCCCCCATTCACCCATTCGTCTCTCCATCCTTCCCTCCCTCCAGCTTTATCTTCCTTTTACCTTCTATGTTGTGCAGGCAATCTTCCCTGATATCTTCAGCCCCTCTTGCTATTCCTCATTTCTGACAATTTCTTATAGTTTAGAGCATACAGTTTTGCACAAAATTGGCTTGAATTTCTCTCTGAGTTGCTCCCAGGAAAAGGAAGTGGTTTGTCCAAGCTCATCCGTGTATTCAGTGGCAGAAACTGGGGCCAGGCTCTCCGTCTCCTTCAACTCACTCCTACAATTTTCCCTAGCCCTCCAGTGTCACTGGGCTTACCTGGTAGCTCATCTGGTAAAGAATCTGCCTGCAAGGCGGGATACCTGGATTCGATTCCTGGGTTAGGAAAATCCTCTGGGGAAGGCAAAGACTACCCAGTTCAGTATTCTTTTTTTCAGCCCCCAAAACATTGTTATTGGGGTATAGCCAATTAACAATTTTGGGTTTGTTTCAGGTGAACAGTGAAAGCACTTGGTCATACATATGCATGTATCCATTGTCCCCCAAGCCTCCCTTCTCTCCAGGAAAGTACATAACGCTGAGCAGAGCTCCATGTGCTATACAATAAATTTTTGTTGGTTATTCATTTAAAACATGGCCCATTCCAGTATTCTTACCTGGAGGATTCCATGGCTTGTCCATCAGATTGCAAAGAGTCAGACATGACTGAGCAACTTGACTTTCAATTTTCCACTGTCACCAGATCATTGCCTGTGGCCTTGGTATTCTCATCCGCTCCCTAAACCAAGCACCTGGCACCACAAAAGAGGTGTGTACCAGGCTCATTTCCTCTTTACAGTCTTAGTTCTGTATTACCGGACCTGACCCATTCCTTGCACTATATTCCTTTTGGCCTCCTCTTCCTCCTCCTTGTTTTCCTTCTGCTCTCTTTGTAATTTTTGCTTTGTCTTGTCTTGTGAAGTAAATGTTTTGTCCTGTCTCCTTGGCTATCACTTGTTTCCTCTCCTATCCTCTGGCTGATACATATACCCTTTCCAGTTCAGCCTGGTCTCAGGAATGGATATTTTCCATTGTTGATTAATTTGTGCTTTGATTTAACATAATATACTGTGCCTGTCCTCTGTGAAATATTCTCAACTCTGAGGGATTCAGAGATGAAGAACACTTAGTCCCCACCTCAGTAAATTTACAATCTGGTGGTGAGAGGTAGATATTTTTAAACAACATAGCAAGCTTCTTCCTTTCAGAGCCTTATTCATATGAGAGCCCAAAATGGAGTGATGGAAAGGTGATAGTCAGGGAAAACTTCCCGGATGAGGTGTCCCTGAAATGAGGCATTAAGGACACATAAGTAGACAAGTGTTAGGATATCAGGCAGTGGTGAGGGAGGAGGAGAGAATGGATACACAGGCAGAAGAAATAATATAAGCAAAGATATAAAAGTATAAAACAGCAAGGAACATGAAAGAAATTATAAGCACCCTGATATCTCTGAAGGATAAAACAAGAGCAGTGAGCAGTATAAGATGAAGCTCATGAGGTGGGTAGACCAAATCGGAGGGCCTGTCTGCAAGTTAAGATAATTCTAGTGTTGGGATTTAGGGCACTAATAAATGACACCCCTGTTCCCTGCCCAGGTTCTTAATTAATTGAGAAAAACCCTAAGGAGTCATCCAGATGGAGATTAAAATGTCAGTTTTATTGCTGATAAAACAATAAGCTTGGCTTAGATCTGGCCAAATTGCTTGCTACCACTTCCCAGTACTGAACTTAATTCCCAAACACAGGCCTGTCCTGCAGGGACAGAGCTGCTGAGAGCTGATGAGCATCTGAGCCATAGAGAGAGATGAAACTGAGCATGCTCTCCTGCTTGTCTTAAATTCCCCAATCTAATAAGGCATTCCTCTGGGGGAAGAGGGAAGATGTGTTACTTTAATGGTGGTCCCTCCATTTGGAAACATAAAGTAAGGGGAAAGGAGGTTCCCACTTAACATGTATCTACCATTAACAAAGCACCTTCTATGTGCTGCCATACAGAATGCCCTGGGTTCATGAACCAGAACTGGACAGAATCAGAATTAGGTTGGGAAGATTCTCTAACAGAATGGGTTAAAGGACATGGAATTCTCCGTGCTAGGATGTCAGGATTGAAAGAACCTTTAAAACTCATTGAATCTGGTTCTTCATCAGGACTTGAAAATATCTGTAGGAACTTATCCCTGAAAAATGGTTGTTCACCCTCTGCTTGAATGTGTCATTGACAGGAAACTCCCTGTCTCCCACTGCACAGACATAGCAGAGAAAATGGCTCATGTCAGCTAGATGGGGGAGAGCTCCCTAGAAGATGTACTCAGAATCTGTTTTTATTTTCCACTATGCTGAAATTTTCTCAGTGTTATATTGCTATGGGAAAAAGAGCTTTTGTGTACTTTGGATAGGTCTACAGAATATCTAATTCATACCATTTTTTTTTCCTTCTAGAACATTCAGACATCATGTTGGGATGTTGGAAGAGAAGGCAACACCCCTGCAAACTTCCCAACACTGGGTTTATGTGGATCCACAACAGTCCATTTCATAAACAACAACAAACTATTCTGACTTTAAGAAAGTTCCTCCTGACTTTGAATTTCCATGGTCTCTTCATAGCTCTTACTTTGATCTCAGTGGCAGAGTTGGTTCTGACATCTTCCTCTCCTCTGGCAGACCAAACAGATCTTCCACATTCATCAGATGCTGAGAAATATGCCACAGGAGTCCATCTTCTGAGTCCAGTTCTGACTGTCCAGATGTAACGCCAGAGAGATCCACACAGAGACTGGACTAGATATGGATGGAACAGGCCTCTGTTCTTGAACACTGCTGCAGCCAGATTCTATGACCTTGCATTGGAAACCTTCCTCAAAGGAGGGACTGCAACACATTAATCCGCATCCTCTGGGCACAGTCATTTAGCCAGTTATGCGTCCTGCTGATCCAACTACCATCCAGACTAAACATGCCTGTCTAATATCTAGTACTCCAGGATATAGCAGGAGACACTGACAAACCTGTCTTAACTGCCTGATCACGACGACCAGAGACATGGAACCAAATAATCCAGGTTAGGATTCTAATACCAGCCCTTACTTTCTGTTTCATGCAAATGACTTAACATCTTTCAATTTCAGATTCCTTATCTGTAGATTGAATATTTCCCAGTGCCTAGGATTACCATGAGCATTAAATGGGGTAACATGCCTAACTCAAGGGGTTAGCAGAGCAAAGTGGTTACCCTTAATGTTGGTTTCAGAGTCGGTCACAATCCAGTTCTACTGCTGCCTTCATCCTGGGAACAGACGTGACAGTGGGCTCTTTAATAAATGTGCTTTCTTATGTTCATGGTATGCAAAACCTTCAGAGGAGCTGGGCCCAGGACAGAGGTCCCACCAGTCCAGGTCTAATGGAAGGACTGAAATCAAGAGGGTAGGGTGATGTACAAAGGGGTGTAGCAATCTGTTCTTCTCTGTTGTCTTGGTGAGACAGCTCTGGTGTGATGATGTCTAGTACAGTGCCTACCTGATAGTAGGTGCTCAGTAATAATGATAGCAGCCAATGTTTCTTGAGCGCCTACCAAGAGCCTGGTGTTGTTCTAAATTCTTATATAAGATTCTATCATTTAACCCTTGCAGCAGTCTTATAGAGAATATTAATTACCTAATTTATTAGATGTTAAAACACAGAAAGGCTTTAATTTGCTCAGAGTCACATTGCTCTAAAGGGTAATACATTTTGACTTTAAGCTAGTACTTCCCAATTTTTTTCTGGCAGACCAAACAGATCTTCCACATTCATCAGATGCTGAGAAATATGCCACAGGAGTCCATCTTCTGAGTCCAGTTCTGACTGTCCAGATGTAACGCCAGAGAGATCCACACAGAGACTGGACTAGATATGGATGGAACAGGCCTCTGTTCTTGAACACTGCTGCAGCCAGATTCTATGACCTTGCATTGGAAACCTTCCTCAAAGGAGGGACTGCAACACATTAATCCGCATCCTCTGGGCACAGTCATTTAGCCAGTTATGCGTCCTGCTGATCCAACTACCATCCAGACTAAACATGCCTGTCTAATATCTAGTACTCCAGGATATAGCAGGAGACACTGACAAACCTGTCTTAACTGCCTGATCACGACGACCAGAGACATGGAACCAAATAATCCAGGTTAGGATTCTAATACCAGCCCTTACTTTCTGTTTCATGCAAATGACTTAACATCTTTCAATTTCAGATTCCTTATCTGTAGATTGAATATTTCCCAGTGCCTAGGATTACCATGAGCATTAAATGGGGTAACATGCCTAACTCAAGGGGTTAGCAGAGCAAAGTGGTTACCCTTAATGTTGGTTTCAGAGTCGGTCACAATCCAGTTCTACTGCTGCCTTCATCCTGGGAACAGACGTGACAGTGGGCTCTTTAATAAATGTGCTTTCTTATGTTCATGGTATGCAAAACCTTCAGAGGAGCTGGGCCCAGGACAGAGGTCCCACCAGTCCAGGTCTAATGGAAGGACTGAAATCAAGAGGGTAGGGTGATGTACAAAGGGGTGTAGCAATCTGTTCTTCTCTGTTGTCTTGGTGAGACAGCTCTGGTGTGATGATGTCTAGTACAGTGCCTACCTGATAGTAGGTGCTCAGTAATAATGATAGCAGCCAATGTTTCTTGAGCGCCTACCAAGAGCCTGGTGTTGTTCTAAATTCTTATATAAGATTCTATCATTTAACCCTTGCAGCAGTCTTATAGAGAATATTAATTACCTAATTTATTAGATGTTAAAACACAGAAAGGCTTTAATTTGCTCAGAGTCACATTGCCAGTAACTGGAAAAGCTGGGAAATAAACCTAAACAGCTCCTTTCTGGATCCATACTCTTAAGGACTTTACTGTACTTCCCCAATCATTTTTGTGTTGTTACTGAATTACTGATCAAGAAGAATACTGGGACGGTGTATCTGATTCTGAGGATGGGGGCAGGGTGATGCCAGGGTGCAGGGGTTCATTCCAAACTGACAAGTGAAGAAAAGGAGTTCTGTGGTTTTCCAGTAACTTTTCCTATAGACTCAGTTTTCCCATAGACTCAATGCAGGTTACCATAGGAGGGAGGATGGGAGCCCTGAAGAGAATTCAGCTTGAGTGGTCCAGATTGCATTTTACTGGAGCCACCAACTCCCTTGTTGGACGTGTCCAATCTTTTTCTCCTCAGCCTTGTTTCCCAAGGCCTTTTCCTTGGTCTCCAGCCACTGCCATAGGCCAAACTTTTATAATTTCTCTCTTGGACTTTTGCTTGCACCTTAGGTGTGATCTTTGCCTCCTGTCTCTGCATCTTCTAATCCATCCTTGGCTCAGCTACATATAAAACCCTTAATGTCTCATTACTGCTTACAAGACAAGGACAGATTCCTGGCATAAAATTTAAGCTCCTTTGAGGACCTTCCCTAGCCCATCATGTTTACTATTTCAGATTCCTCCTTAGAAAGTACTCGCATCTCCCTTGTAACCTAAAACCCCACCCCAGTAACCTACTCTCTGCACTTCTAAAACACCACACTCTAGGTTTGCATAAGTCCCTCCCTCTTCTTTGCATGCCCTTCATCTCCCTTCTCTGCCTAGTAAGATCCTACAGTAGCAGGGACAACTAGCTGGCCAACAGATATGGCATAATCCTTCCATATTGGAGAGCTGTTGCCCATGGAGGTGGGATCATACACCTAGCACCAGTGGAATATGAGCAGAAATGTGTGGCACTTCGGGCTGACGTGACCTGTTTGGGGTTCACAGTCCATTGCACACTTTCTCTTCACTTGATTCAGAGAATCTGAAAAGGACTCTGATCCCTCAGGGGACAGTGGAGCCACTAGATGGAACAGCCTGGATCCTCTGAGTCACCAGGTGATGGAGAGGTACCCAGGAGAGCCTCCTGACCAGTTGTGTCTGATTCACCTTTGTGAGAGTGTGGAAGAAAATTTTATTGTGCTAATCCCCTGAAATTGAGGGATTTACTTGTTACCACAGCACAGCACAACCTATCCTAACTTACACTTACTCCCTTTTAGAGGCCTAGGCCAAAGTCCCCTCCCCTCTGAAGCTTTCCCTGACTCACCTGTGCAGGCAGGACTGGCACCCACTCCCTGGACCATGCCCCCATTGTTCTATCAGCCTACAGCTAATGCCCTATTCACCGGATTAATGTTGCAACAATTTGTTTTTGTCTGTCTTCTTCCATAACCTGAGAACTCCTTCTGTGCAGAATTCATCTCTTAGTATGTCTGTAATCACATTGCTTAGTACAATACCTGCAATTCGCTGACTGGGTAAATGAATCAATAAACAATAAATGAACTATCTAATTAATGACTAATTAATTAATATTTATCTATAACTAAGATGTTGATAGGAAATATCAGGTGAGGTCCTTTGGGGTTCAGGCAAATCTAGCTACCCAGTGGAAGTGAAAAGTATAGTAAGCATGGCTAGTTTCCTGTCTAGTACTCATTCTCTGTCTTCCTTACTAAAGAATCCTGATTTTCTTCAGGGCGGCAACACACCTGGATAAACACAGCTACATTCCTAGGCTTCCTGCAGCTTTATTTGGACAGAGATGTGTAAACTTTTATTGGGAAAGCTTTTATACTTCTGATACAGACACCACCTCTTCCTGCCTCCCTCTGCTTCTACCTGGAAGCAGGGATGGAAGGCAGACGTAATGCCTTAGTTACAGCAGTCCTCTTGTGTCCTTGAGAATAGAAAGTAACCATCCATGGAATGCAGAGCCGACAGGAAGACTCGGGATCCTCGACAGCATTGTAGGGGCTCCACACAGCCGGAATCACCTTCCTCCAACATTCAGTTATGTGAGAAAAGTAAACCTCTTGTGCTTAAGCTGCCTACCGCAACTTGAAATTTCTGTTGCTTAAGCTGATACAAACCAATAGATATTAAAAGAATTTTGAAGCACTGGTAACCCTACCCTCTACTTCACTACATTTAAATTAGTGAAAAACAGTGGATGGTGAGCCAGATCTAAATTCTTTGATTCTCTAAGGGAATCTGATAAATCTGAGTAAAGGATAGATAGAGTCCTTAGATAACTGGGTAGCTTGAAAAGTCTCATGTCCCTGTGGTATTAATATATACACTTAAACTGTCATTTTGTAAGTGCCTAGAACACAGTAGGCTAAATGGTAAACATGCTACAATAGGTTAAGTTGCAGAACAACCTGATTATACAGAGATGCTTTAAACTTCTATTTGAAGACATGAGGAAATCGGGGCTCAGCAGGTTTACTTATCCAGTGCCACAGAGAGGAGAAGCCAGGACTTGAAGCCCCAGTTTTGACTCCTAAACTCTAACCTTAATAATTATTATACTTGCTTGGACAAGTAGGTACTTAATAGATACTTAATAGGTACTCATTTAGTGATCATATGAATAAGTGAACACAACTATCCCTTTCTGCTCTAATATCTGATATTGCTATAGATATGGGAGCCAAATGTTAATAAATTTGTGTTGGCCAAGAATATTTCCCTACAAGTAGCAGAACTCATTTTAAACTAGTTTAAGAAAGTTTTTAAAAATCATGGGGTAGGAGAGGGATATGTAATTTTTTTGGCCCTGAATAATCAAGGAAATGGATGGGCTGTTCTCCAAGACATCTGCCCCAAAGAGTCTCAAATGTTATTATGTCTTTTTTTTTCTTGTTCTGCTTTCTTTCCTTGTGTGGGCTGTGCTCTCCCCTGGTAGGGCAGCAGGCCACCAGCCATTTCAGGTTCATCCAAATCTATGACCAGAATGAATGAAGCTGAGTGTTGATTGGTTCAGTTGAGGTCACATGCTCATCATTATGACCAGAAGATCAATATGACCAGAAGAAACTAGCCTTATTGGTCCATCTTGTGTGGCTGTGGCAACCCTAGAGCCTAGAGTATAGAGCATGACTAGTATCCTCTGTGTTGGGAGGATCGGTTGGTCCCTCAAAAAATGCTAGGACCAGCTATCAGTTGTAAGAGGGAATCTGTGGAGACCTCCAAACACTCATTAGATGCCAACTACACAACCCAACCTCTAGCGTCTAAGTGTCTCTCTTCTCAGGCACCACTTCCAATTCTGAGAGCTCCTTTCTGTCACAGAGGTGATGATTCAGAAAAGAAAGGGGGAGCAATAATTCTTTGTAGGAGCAGATGTTGACACAATGCATGTTCATACAGACTCAGAGAATATCTGTTGGGTTCTGAATCGAAGGATCTAGAGCTGGATGGAGAATTCTGAAGGAAGTCAATAGGTGAGTCAGCCTTGATCAAAAATCCAAGGAAGGGGTTTCCCTGGTGGTCCAGTGGGTAAGGACACTGCCTTGCAGTGCAAGGGGCGCCGGTTCCATCCCTGTCCTGGGAAGATCCCACGTGCCGCGGAGTGGCTGGACTGATGTGTCCAATTACCGAGCCGGAGCTCTGGCACGCATGCGCCCAGAGCCGGTGCTCTGCGACAACAGAGGCCACCGCGATGGGAGGCCCACAGGAACCAAGGAACAAAGACGGATGAAAATAGAGAAATGAAAAGACCAATGGAAGTAGCCCACCCATTTCCCTCCTTCCCCACCCCACCCCCCAAGAGATAAATAAATAAATTAATTAAAAAAAAAAACAAGGAAAATCAAAGCAAGATCTTCAATGACCCACCTACTAGAATAGCAGAGCTAAAGACAAAAATTAACATGTGAGACCTAATGAAACTTCAGAGCTTTTGTACAGCAAAAGAAATTACAAAAAAGGTGAACAGACAGCCTACAGAATGGGAGAAAATAGTAGCAAATGAAATAACAGACAAAGAATTAATCTCCAAAATCTACGAGCAACTCAGACAACTCAGCACCGGAAAAATGAACAACCCAATCGGAAAAATGAAGTAATTGAGTCAGTAGGTCACAGCCATATTTGCCCAAAATCAATATGACCAGAAGAAACTAGCCTTATTGGTCCATCTTGTGTGGCTGTGGCAACCCTAGAGCCTAGAGTATAGAGCATGACTAGTATCCTCTGTGTTGGGAGGATCGGTTGGTCCCTCAAAAAATGCTAGGACCAGCTATCAGTTGTAAGAGGGAATCTGTGGAGACCTCCAAACACTCATTAGATGCCAACTACACAACCCAACCTCTAGCGTCTAAGTGTCTCTCTTCTCAGGCACCACTTCCAATTCTGAGAGCTCCTTTCTGTCACAGAGGTGATGATTCAGAAAAGAAAGGGGGAGCAATAATTCTTTGTAGGAGCAGATGTTGACACAATGCATGTTCATACAGACTCAGAGAATATCTGTTGGGTTCTGAATCGAAGGATCTAGAGCTGGATGGAGAATTCTGAAGGAAGTCAATAGGTGAGTCAGCCTTGATCAAAAATCCAAGGAAGGGGTTTCCCTGGTGGTCCAGTGGGTAAGGACACTGCCTTGCAGTGCAAGGGGCGCCGGTTCCATCCCTGTCCTGGGAAGATCCCACGTGCCGCGGAGTGGCTGGACTGATGTGTCCAATTACCGAGCCGGAGCTCTGGCACGCATGCGCTCAGAGCCGGTGCTCTGCGACAACAGAGGCCACCGCGATGGGAGGCCCACAGGAACCAAGGAACAAAGACGGATGAAAATAGAGAAATGAAAAGACCAATGGAAGTAGCCCACCCATTTCCCTCCTTCCCCACCCCACCCCCCAAGAGATAAATAAATAAATTAATTAAAAAAAAAAACAAGGAAAATCAAAGCAAGATCTTCAATGACCCACCTACTAGAATAGCAGAGCTAAAGACAAAAATTAACATGTGAGACCTAATGAAACTTCAGAGCTTTTGTACAGCAAAAGAAATTACAAAAAAGGTGAACAGACAGCCTACAGAATGGGAGAAAATAGTAGCAAATGAAATAACAGACAAAGAATTAATCTCCAAAATCTACGAGCAACTCAGACAACTCAGCACCGGAAAAATGAACAACCCAATCAAAAAATGGGAAAAAGATCTAAATAGACATCTCAACAAAGAGGACATATGGATGGCCAAAAAGCGCATGAAATGATGCTCAACCTTGCTTATTATTAGAGAAATGCAAATCAAAACTACAATGAGATATCACCTCACACCCGTCAGAATGGCCATCATCAAAAAGTCTACAGACAGTAAATGCTGGAGAGGGTGCGGAGAAAAGGGAACCCTCTTGCATTGCTGGTGGGAATGTAAATTGATACAGCCACTATGGAAGACAGTATGCAGATTCTTCAAAAAACTAAAACTAGAAGCACCATACAACCTAGCAATCCCACTATTAGGCTTCTGCCCTGATGAAATCAAAACTGAAAGAAGCACCTGTACCCCAATGTTCATTGCAGCTGTCTATACAATAGCTAGAATGTGGAAGCAACCTAGATGTCCATCAACAAATGAATGGATAAAGAAGCTCTGGTACATATATACAATGGAATATTACTCAGCTGTTAAAAGAAATGCAGAAGACTCAGTCCTAATGAGGTGGCTGGATCTAGAACTTATCATAAAAAGTGAAGTAAGTCAAAAAGAGAAAGACAAATACAGTATACTAACACACATATATGGAATCTAGTAAGACGGTCTTGATAACACACACAGGGAACTCATGGAAAAACAGACAGAGCATAGACATAGGGACATTGTGGGGAATGAATAGAGGGAGTAACATGGAAACCTATACTAACATATGTGAAAAAGATAGCTATTGTCATTGCACTAAGGGAATAGGAGTTCTTGCAGGGGTTCAGTGCGACAGCCTGGAGAGGTGGGATGGGGGATGCTGGGAGGGGTGAGGGGACCACGAATATGCATATGACTGATTTGGGAATATACATGTCTGTGAACAACAAAACTCTGTAAAAACTTTAAAAAAAAAACAAAAACAAAAACAAGGAAAGTGCTGGAAGGAAGACAGTGAACCTGTCTAGGAAAAGGTGGGCAGATTCGTGGATGTGATTTGGCTTTTATTCACAAAATTCATCACACTCCAGGAGATAATCAGATTGTGAGCAGGTTAAGTGAAGGTGGCCTCTGGGTTTGTACCTGTGCAGAGTTTCAAGGAAACTACATGAATATCACTAAATAGACATCTCAACAAAGAGGACATATGGATGGCCAAAAAGCGCATGAAATGATGCTCAACCTTGCTTATTATTAGAGAAATGCAAATCAAAACTACAATGAGATATCACCTCACACCCGTCAGAATGGCCATCATCAAAAAGTCTACAGACAGTAAATGCTGGAGAGGGTGCGGAGAAAAGGGAACCCTCTTGCATTGCTGGTGGGAATGTAAATTGATACAGCCACTATGGAAGACAGTATGCAGATTCTTCAAAAAACTAAAACTAGAAGCACCATACAACCTAGCAATCCCACTATTAGGCTTCTGCCCTGATGAAATCAAAACTGAAAGAAGCACCTGTACCCCAATGTTCATTGCAGCTGTCTATACAATAGCTAGAATGTGGAAGCAACCTAGATGTCCATCAACAAATGAATGGATAAAGAAGCTCTGGTACATATATACAATGGAATATTACTCAGCTGTTAAAAGAAATGCAGAAGACTCAGTCCTAATGAGGTGGCTGGATCTAGAACTTATCATAAAAAGTGAAGTAAGTCAAAAAGAGAAAGACAAATACAGTATACTAACACACATATATGGAATCTAGTAAGACGGTCTTGATAACACACACAGGGAACTCAAGGAAAAACAGACAGAGCATAGACATAGGGACATTGTGGGGAATGAATAGAGGGAGTAACATGGAAACCTATACTAACATATGTGAAAAAGATAGCTATTGTCATTGCACTAAGGGAATAGGAGTTCTTGCAGGGGTTCAGTGCGACAGCCTGGAGAGGTGGGATGGGGGATGCTGGGAGGGGTGAGGGGACCACGAATATGCATATGACTGATTTGGGAATATACATGTCTGTGAACAACAAAACTCTGTAAAAACTTTAAAAAAAAAACAAAAACAAAAACAAGGAAAGTGCTGGAAGGGAAGACAGTGAACCTGTCTAGGAAAAGGTGGGCAGATTCGGTGGATGTGATTTGGCTTTTATTCACAAAATTCATCACACTCCAGGAGATAATCAGATTGTGAGCAGGTTAAGTGAAGGTGGCCTCTGGGTTTGTACCTGTGCAGAGTTTCAAGGTATGCAGGTCTTTTCTTTGACCACCTTCACCTCTGTCCAAATGAAAATGAAAGTCCTCTTTCAGTTCCCTTTTGTAGCGAAGTACAATTCCTTTCTCAATCCTTTTCTCTTCTTCCATGGTGCTCAGACTAGTTGGGACACTATCAGGATATTCTTAGAATAGTTAGGTTGCTGTGAACAGAATACCTGACTAAAAGTAACTTAAATAATAGCAGCAATGAGCCTCAGGTAATAAGAGATTTACAAGCAGTGTTGGTGCAGGGCTCAGCTGTGTGGTTAAATGAGGGAGAGGTGTCTTATGCCCCTCCTGAAGTTTCCTTCCACGCAAAGGACACTCAATCCCTGTAAGTCCTGTTCTCTTTCTTCCCCTTTACCTCCTCTGACCCTGGTGGGGAGGAGTGGCCTATCCATTTGGTATATTTGGTCAGGCTCCCCTTGGTCTCTGCTGCTCTGGGTGTGATCTCTAACTAGGTGCTTAGACTGCCTAACTTGGGGACTCAGGCCCAGGTGGTTCTACCATAAAGCTACATCCAACCAAGGTGATGTTCTCCCTCTTCATCTCTGCCTCTATTATTTGATATCTCAACTGGTTCAGAGTTCAGAATGGGTAAGGGAAGTTTTTCATTGGGCTTCTTTAGACTCCAGCAGAATCCGTCAAGAGCCCAGGTGTGTTCACTCTGCCTGCTCAGCCATCATCAGTCTGTCAACCACATGTCCCCTTAGTGCCACAACTGCCACAGCTCCAAATATCACATCATATGACCGTACTCAACCAGGAAGGACGGGGAAAGGGGCAAAAGGGACTTTTCCCTTGAGAATATTTTCTAGATGCCCTGAGGTGAATTTCCCTGACAGCCTCGTGGTCAGAACTGAGTCACCTGTCCACTTCAGACCAATGACTGGCAGAGAGAAATGGAAATATCATGATAAGTGCAATTCACTGAAGCTATGCTGGGTCACTCAGAACTGGGCATACAGCCTCCCAAACAAAGCAGGCTTCTGTGAGCAAAAGAAAGAAGGAGCAGCAATCTCAATAGGCAGCTACTAGTGTTTGTTGCATTACTGTTCACAATTTGTTGTTGATTGTTTACTGGTATGGTGATTCACTAATGATCTGACTCTTCTTCCTAGCTTAAGCCCCAGTAGCCAAGATGGGTGGCTGTGTTGTTCAGTGCTGTGTGCCCTCAGCACTTGCTCTGGAGCCTTCCTCAAAGTTAGGGCTCAATAAATATTCATGGAAATGTGTGAATAATCACATACTTAGAATTGCTGGGCACTGTAGTGAATGCCAAGAGAAATGTCAGACACACTCCTGTTAAAGGACTTTATAGTGCAGATGAGGAAAGATTAGCATATTTAAGTCCTTTCTAGCTACTTGAGTCAAGTTGTCTCCCTCCCTTCTTCCAAACAACACTTAGCAGGTGTCAATTGTATGCAGACACAATGGCAGGTGCTGGGGATGCAAGCAAGACCTGAATGCTGTCCTTGAATGCAAAAGGTTAGTGCAGGAGATGAATGGAAAAACCACCATGATAAAGACAAGTAGGATGGCTTGAGGAGAACCAGAAGAGAAGTTCTGTGTTTCTTCTTTGCTCCCAAATCCACAGGATCCAGTCCAGGGTCTGGTACCTCATAAAAACTCAAATAATAGTGGTTACTGATAGTTGCAGGGGGAAAATAGACACACACACACACACACGCTCGTCAAACATTTAGGGTAGGCACTGTCGATCCACTTTGCAGATCAGGAAATTGAGACTCAGAGACACTAAATGGCCTTCCACAAATACCAAGCAACAGAGCCAAGGGGAGGTCCCGACTGCTGATGACTTGTTCCTTGTTTCTATTCCTCCTCCCTGCCTTCCTGGTGAGATGACCAGCAGACATCAGATTCTTAGTCTTGGGAATTGTTTTGTGTCTGGCATCCTCATCTGACCCATGAGCATCTAGATCCATCTTCTCACATGAAGTGCGAAAACCAACATTCATTTCCTTCCTGTCATTCAGCTAGCACCCCAGCATAAGCGAATACAATGCTGGGAGACCAAGGTCTAAACACGTAAGATTTATTTTTCTCCTTTTCTTGTAATGATGGTCTGTCTTTTGTATTTAAGCACTAGTTATAATTAGTCACTTCCTAGAAAGTGTGCAAACATCACAGTACAGCTGGGAGCCTGCATAATTTAACCATGATTGCTTATTTAACTTTACAATCTAGGATTGTGTGGGTTTTACAAAAGATACCTCCAGCCCTGGAAGGTGGGGAGGAAAGGCCTTTTATTTCTTATCAACATCTTTCTCCTAGTGCTCTGCATAGGCCTTTGTTATAGAGTTGTATGATTTCACATGAAAATGCTTACAATCAAAATATTTGAATACTGTCATTACATTAAGCTTTCAAAGAGCCTTAGTTTACCAATTCCCAGCTCTAATTTTCAAACTTTAATAGGTATAAATAACTGTTCTGTAACTCAGGTGTACAGAAAAATAGCATTTTCTTTATTTCCTTTAAATCACCTTAATTATGACACTAGACCTTTATTCCCCTGGGGTGTGGAATATTTAATCTCAGACCTTACAGGAATGCCTTCATGTTCTGAGGATTTAATAGAATCTTGGAGGTTGAAATGGTCCATGTCCTTACTTACCAAGCTCAGGAGGAATCCTTAATGTCCAGAAGTCCCTGCTTCTGGGCCAGTCCTAAGGTTTTGGGCTCTTTCCTGAGGGGCCCGGGGCCTCCCTGCCTCAGGCACAGCAAACAGCCATCCTCTCTGAAGCTCTTCCATCTTCTAAACTAGGCCACAGAGCTGCACACGGGGCTCTGTGCATGAGGGATTCACATCAGCGCTTTCTTCCCCGGCTGGGCAGGTCAGCCTCTCTCCAGTCTCTCTACCCTCCCTTCTCTTTGTGGAGAGACTGGCATTTTCTCTTTAAATGGCTGAAGATTCAACAAAAGATCAGAAAAGCTCTCAGCTCCAGACTGTTTCAGCTCTTCTACCCTATGAGCAGTCCACCTGGCTCCCTGCAGTAACTGCAGGGAGGGAAAGATTTAGGAAGAACAAACACAAATTAATCTCTTACTATATTAACCTGCCACGTTAGGTAATCCTTACCAATCACTGGGGTTTTTTTCAACCTAGAGAGATTAATTTACTAAGAATGCCCTATACATTTATTCAGGCAATATTTATTTAGCATCTCACGTGCAGTGCAATGTATTGTCTACTGCGGGCACAGCCATGTAGTGCAGTGCATTATTGCTCCCAATTCCTCACCTATCCCTGTACCTGCGCCCTATGCTGTGCAACTTTGCAATTGCCCCTACAAGAGGCAGTGTCTTTTCTCACATTACTGAGGCCAAGCTTGGTCACGTGGACCTAGGAGCATGGAGCATGGACAGAAGTGACTGTGTGCTAGGTTCCAAGACTAGGCCTTAAGAGACTTTATTTGCATTCACTACCTCTTGCACTTCTATCATTGCCATGAGAAACACATGCCAGTAGTTCTAAAGAATAAGAAGCACTGTCAGCTTGGAGTTAAGTTCAATAGATACCAGCCTAGTGGTATCAAACCCTAGCCAAACCTGTGGATATATATGTGACAATAAATAATTGTTGTAAGTTATTGAGTTAGGGCATTGTTTATTATGTGGCATTAGCTGGCTGATGCAAGTGGGAACATGACTCAGCGACTGAACAACAACAACAAGAAGCAGGGAATGAAAAAGACATGATCTCTGCCCTCATGGAGTTTACAATCCAGAGGGAGAGGCAGACATTAAATCAATTGTTACACAAGCAGTTTTTAAAACTGTAATTGTAGTGAGTGTCATGAAGGAAGTATACTAGAATACATAGTGCTGGAAGACTTAGGAACATTTAGCCAAGTTTTTTCCCCCAGATGTGAACACAGTTCTGGAAAGAGTAACCCCGAGGTTTCCTATCCGTAGCTAACATAGTCATATTCTCAAATTCCATTAGAAAATTAACATTTCTGCATTTTTATGAATCCTATAAGCTATTTTAATCCTAAGAAATTAAACAACCTAAATACACAAGTAGATACTGCTGATGCACACATGTCTATGGCAGGGCGCCAGAGCACTCGGGTAGTTTGAGATCTGAAGTGCTCTCCAGCTACTGGGAGCAGGGGAAGCAATATGCAAGTTCACCAGCCATATGAAGAGGCATACCATCAGCCTCAGAATGCCCCAGGTAAACCTCAGTGGGTGGGTGAGCTGCACCTCACTGTGGCCTGCATCGTATCTTTCCTCTTTCTATCCTAGGAGAAAGCAGTATGTGTGTCCAAAGATTTAAGACTCAAGAGTCTCTTCTGGCAAAATCCGACGGGGATAGGCCAACCAAATATTCTCCAGATGCAAGTGGTCTTACGGGAGTAAGTACGTTAAATTCATTAATGCCTGCAGTACAACATGGAATAGGAGATGCAATAAAAAGTCAAGAGGGGGGATTCCCTGGTGGTCCAGTGGGCAAAGAGTCCGCCTTGCACTGCAAGGGGCGCTAGTTCGATCCCTGGCATGGGAAGATCCCATGTGCCATGGAGTGGCTGGTCTGGTGTGTCCAATTACGAGCCAGCTCTCTGGGGCGCATGCGCCCAGAGCCAGTGCTGTGCTACAGGAGAAGCCACTGCAACGGGAGACCCCACACAGGCCAAAGAACAAAGACGCATGAAAAATAAAGACCAATAAAAGTGGCCCAAAAAATATATATATATAAAAAAAAAGTCAAGTGAGGCAGTGAAGAAGGTGGACACCAGGGCCAGGCCAGCCTCAGCTGGAGGCCCAGCTGTGTCACTTAGTAGCTATGGGATCTTAGGAAAGTGATGTAACTTGTCTAAAACTCAGTTTTCCTCCTCTAGGAATGAGAAAGACCACTATGGCAGAGGCTGCTAGAGTTTACCAATGTCTGCTTCTGCTCCTTCCTAGGCACATAACCTGACTGTACTTGCAGTTAAATCTGGCCACATGATTGGGTTCTGGTCCCTGAATATAAGTGGAGATGATGGGAGGAGCCCTTCCAGGGCTGACTGATAAAACTTCCCCAAATGCAACCCCTGTTATCTTTCCCCATCTTCCAGCTGAATGGAGAGAATCCTGATACCCTAGAGGAGGGTCCAGTCACAAGGTGGAAGGATCCTAGGTCTCTGAATGACTGCACAGAGCAGAGCTCCCGCTCTTAACCTGAACCACATAACCCTTGTCATGATAAACGTTCATCATGTCCAACCACTGGAATTTCAGGGCTTGTCTCGTTATAGCCATTAACTTATCATGGTTAATCCAGTCATCCACTTTGCAGGAGGGCTGTTGTGAGAAAGCTTAGTGAAATGCCTAACTTAGGTACTTAATACATGATTAAGTCCTAGAAGCATGGTGCCAACATCTAGGGCTCTGGGGGAACATGGTGATTTCCTGTCTGGCCCTCAGTTCCTTGGGTGTGAGCCCCGCTCAGCTACCGAGATTATAAAAGGTTTAGAAACTGGGAAACCTGGCCTTGGAGTTTTCTGCTCCTGCCCAGAAACCAGCAGAGTGGTTGCTCAGTACAGGGACAGAGGAAATGAGAACAAACTCAGAAATAGATGTAGTCAGGAAAAAAAAAAGCACTGCCATTTTTTCCAGAGTACAGACAAGCAGAGGGTTCCCGTTCCCAGAAAGCTCTTCTTGGTTTTCCCTAATGATGATTGATGTCAGAAATGGGGATCCTAGACATGGCAAAGCCACAAACCCCAGAGCCAGCCTGAGGTTCCTTGTCGGATGCTCTAATTCTCAGAGAGCCTGCTGTCTTTGACTGAGTATAAGTCTGGTATTTGTAAGTCCATTAACTAGCATTTTTCACTTAAACAGAATACAGTATTCTCCATCCCACACTTATAAGCTAGCAATGCAACTTTTAAAAATTGAGCTAGTTGCCAACTTTTAAAAACTGGATGATTTCACATAAATATTTATGTTTCTAGTGTCTCTCTAGTAAGCAAATGAGCTGGTAATACTGGGCCTACATTTCCAGCTGGTAACCACTGGCTGCTACTGAATAGAAGCTGCTCCTGTTCAATGTGGCCGGCATCACAGCTCTGGCCAGTGTACTTACCCAAACCTATTTTACCATTTGCACTACATGCCTGGCTGTAACCTGTGTTTGCAACCCCTAGGTTAACGCTTATGATAAACATGACTTTAGTAAATGGGGTAATTGTTGATGATTAAGATTTATGGCTATCATCTTTATGCCAATTGTATTTTTAATACACTCATTTATTTGTTCAAGAAATACTCATCAGACAGTTATTATGGGTAATGCACTGCAGTGAGTACTGTGGTGATACAAAGATGCATTGTGTTCTCAAGAAGTCCTACTCCAATATGGGAGATACAATATGTACAAAAACTATACTAAAAGCTACAGAAGTATCCATTTCTAGGGAATGGGGAAGGGAAGGATTGCTTTCTTCTGAGAAGATAAGGCTTCATAGAGAAGGAAGTCTTGTGCTGGATTTTGAAGATTTGGTGTGATTTCAGTGTGTAGAAATTGCAGGGATGGGCTGCTAGGAAAGAGGCACTGCATGAACAAAGTCACCGAGGTGTTCAAGTACTCGGCATGCACAAAGAATAAAGAATAATTAAGTTTGGAGGGAGCATAGGACTCATGAATAAACATGGTGGGAAATAAACTGGAAAGCTGGATGAGACCAAAGCATGAAGATCTTTGAGATAATCTAAAGAGTTTAAACTATTTCTGTGGACAGTGAGGAGCCACTGAGAGATTTTCTGCAGGAGAAAGCCAGGCTCATAACTGATTCAGAGAGAAGAGTTGGAAAATGATACGGAATGTAGATTAGTAAAGACAGAGACCAAAGATTATTGTGACTTTCTTTTTAAAAAGCATCAAAATCAAGGTCATAGCCATCGAAACAATAAGACAATGGCAGTGAGAGATGTCAAGGATGTGGTCTCTGGGCTTTTGTAAACAGTTGGTTACCAGGGTCCAAGAAACAATTAGTATCAAATGCTTCTGCGAAGTTGGGGCAAGTGTGGAGAGTTAGGAAGTAGTAGTGAATGTAGGTAACTCTCTGGAAGAGTGTGGCAGGAGAGGAAGGTGGGTGAGTGTGGTCCAGTGGAGAGATGGGTTTGAACGGGGAACTTGAGCACATGTGGATGCAGGGAGAGGCAAGGCTTTAAGACACAAGAGGGAGGAATCAACAAGGCAGGGCCTTCATGGGAGCAGGAATGGGATCAGAAGGAAGAGGAAGAACCACCCTCAACTGCTGCCCTAGGTGGTCAGAGTGACCCTTGTCTGATTTAGTCGCCGTAGGCCATCTGACAAGTAGGACACCCTGACCACTTCCATCTTCTGAGGGGAGCACCCCTGAGTGACGCCTCCTTGGGCCTCAGGGATGATGCCAGCCCTGGGAGGTGACCTCTGGGCCTCTGGTAACACAGTTTCTTAGTTTCTGGCTCTCCTTTTCAGTCCATCACCCGAAAAGTGATTTCCAACCAAAGCATGTTATGCTCCATGGAACAGGTTATATTCTCTTGTTCTTTCCTAAAACAGATGCAACTGACTAACCAGAGCAGACCGTCAACACAAGCTTCTGTGAAAGTTCTTACATCTCTATCTCAGGCCATGCTTTCTAAGCAGCTTCTTTCTTTTTCACTTTGTCTGTTCCCCATATGTGAATATGTTGGTGATCGCAGCTTAAAGTTGTAGAGAGAGTATTTAACATCTACAAAGTGTTTTCTCATTTGATTCTTCTCACAGCCTATGGGGTGGGTATCATTATTAAACCCACCCTACAGATAAGGAAACAGAGGCTCAGAGAAGAGAAATATCTTGTGCAATCATTGATAGATAATGGAAACTAGAGAGCTCAGAGAAGAGTTGGAAAATGATACGGAATGTAGATTAGTAAAGACAGAGACCAAAGATTATTGTGACTTTCTTTTTAAAAAGCATCAAAATCAAGGTCATAGCCATCGAAACAATAAGACAATGGCAGTGAGAGATGTCAAGGATGTGGTCTCTGGGCTTTTGTAAACAGTTGGTTACCAGGGTCCAAGAAACAATTAGTATCAAATGCTTCTGCGAAGTTGGGGCAAGTGTGGAGAGTTAGGAAGTAGTAGTGAATGTAGGTAACTCTCTGGAAGAGTGTGGCAGGAGAGGAAGGTGGGTGAGTGTGGTCCAGTGGAGAGATGGGTTTGAACGGGGAACTTGAGCACATGTGGATGCAGGGAGAGGCAAGGCTTTAAGACACAAGAGGGAGGAATCAACAAGGCAGGGCCTTCATGGGAGCAGGAATGGGATCAGAAGGAAGAGGAAGAACCACCCTCAACTGCTGCCCTAGGTGGTCAGAGTGACCCTTGTCTGATTTAGTCGCCGTAGGCCATCTGACAAGTAGGACACCCTGACCACTTCCATCTTCTGAGGGGAGCACCCCTGAGTGACGCCTCCTTGGGCCTCAGGGATGATGCCAGCCCTGGGAGGTGACCTCTGGGCCTCTGGTAACACAGTTTCTTAGTTTCTGGCTCTCCTTTTCAGTCCATCACCCGAAAAGTGATTTCCAACCAAAGCATGTTATGCTCCATGGAACAGGTTATATTCTCTTGTTCTTTCCTAAAACAGATGCAACTGACTAACCAGAGCAGACCGTCAACACAAGCTTCTGTGAAAGTTCTTACATCTCTATCTCAGGCCATGCTTTCTAAGCAGCTTCTTTCTTTTTCACTTTGTCTGTTCCCCATATGTGAATATGTTGGTGATCGCAGCTTAAAGTTGTAGAGAGAGTATTTAACATCTACAAAGTGTTTTCTCATTTGATTCTTCTCACAGCCTATGGGGTGGGTATCATTATTAAACCCACCCTACAGATAAGGAAACAGAGGCTCAGAGAAGAGAAATATCTTGTGCAATCATTGATAGATAATAAATAGCAGAGCTGGAAATGAACCCAGGTTGTAGACTCCAGAGTTCATGTTGCAAGGAGCTAAGCCAGCCAGACACTACATCTGAACTATTGATTTTGAGGTTTCAAGGAGTTTGGATTTAAGCATTTTGAGTTTGAGGTGTATATCAGTTATCTATTGTTGCTGTAATGCTGTTACAAACAACCACAAAACCTCAATGATACGTGACAATAAATATTAGCCCAAAGTTGGCACAGTCACACTGTTCTGGGCTGGGCTTCTCTCGGCTGGGCTTCACTCAGGTGCCCATTGTCAGTTTGGTTTTGTCTGATCGTCTCTGCTACGCTCTCTCCTGGTGTGGGAACTGGCTGGCTGTGGCTGGTCTAGGATGTCCTTGAAATAGATGACTGGGTTCTACCTCTTGTCCGTCTTTCTCCTTCCAGCTGCACCAGATAGGTTTTATGGGGAAGAGCAGGAGAAAAGTGCAAGTGCTTTCTCAAGTTTCTGCTTGCATCCTATTTGCTAACAGTCCTTTCCAAATAAATCACGTGTCCAGCCCAGATTCTAGGTGAATCTTTATTGTAAGGAAGTGAAGGTCGTGTGACAAAGTGTATGGATTTAGAAAGGGGTGAAGAATTAGGGTTATTAATGCAATCAGCCTCCCATGAGATGAGTATCCAAACTGAGACTTTCGCATTTCTACAGATTTACTGTGCCATCAAAATACAGCTAGAAAGCAATGCATTTTGAGTTCAGTGGCTTCTCATGACACTCAGAAAAACCAGCTGCAAAAGGGGAATAAGAATCTTCAACTTGTGGGACAGATGTGAGAATGAAATGCACATGGCATAGGCACCTCTCTCCAAGAATCAAGTTCAGGGCCAGTTCAGTAAAGATTAGGTCTCCATTATTTCCTCTTTCCCAAAAAGGTTCTGAGTGTTTCCCTTCCTTCTCATACCTTCTCTGGAGCACTCATCACTCTCTACCTGTTCCTAGCAGCACAGGGACAAACACTTTCACGTCAGACGAGGGAGTTGCACCTGTTGCAGACAATTTAAATCATTTCTGAGCAAGTGTAGGACGTTACTCAGCATCATCCCTAACCCCATGGACATATTGTGGAAATGATGTGAATGTTGTCAAACACTGGCAAACAAAGCCTTCAAAGCTGCCCGGCTGGTCAGTCCATGTTTAGCAATTGGGCTCGAGAGAATTAAATGTATTGATCTCCTATCAGGGACCCAACCCTCCATTATGCATGTTCACATGTATTTCCTACTGCAAGTCTTACAGTTATCATACTAGTTTCATCCCTATGTTATAGATCAGAAAACCAAGGCTCGGGGACATGAGGTATCTTTAGTCACTGCCCAACTTTCATTAAAATGACCTGCTGAAAATGTGTTGTGTCATAAGAGATGAAGGAGGGGAGGTTTACCCCCAGTTGCAAAAACAATGTGCAATTTCTAGTCATGCATCATTTTTGACAGCATGTCTTTCATACCTTGTGCATGTTCTTTCATCTTGTTCTTTTCCTTCACCAATGGATGTGATTGGCTAGTTCATCTCAGTGTTGATATGAGGCTGAGAATCCACTGATTGGTCAGCTCCATGTTCTCCCTCTTGGATCTTAATACTGTGTTACATCTCAGAGCTACAGTTCTTGGTACTAACATCAACATTATCAGTTCTCTATTTTCCAGTCATTTTCATTGAACAAAGAAGACAAAATGAAATAAAATAGCTCACATTCATTAAGCTTCTTACCATTTTGTGCACCACCCATTAAAACTGGGTAGTGTATTCACAGTCACAAATGGAGCATGATCAAGCGTTTTCCTGAAAAGAGAGAAATTCTGCTTTGATTAGACATGACTGAGAATCCAGTCTTCCACTTGGAAACTGACATGTCTGATGCCTAAAGGAATTTTCCACTGACAGGGTAATGCCTTCTTACATTTCAAGCCTGGTTTCTCCCCACCACCCACTTGCTTCTAACGGCAGGCTTTCCAAAAAGGGTTCTGAGTGTTTCCCTTCCTTCTCATACCTTCTCTGGAGCACTCATCACTCTCTACCTGTTCCTAGCAGCACAGGGACAAACACTTTCACGTCAGACGAGGGAGTTGCACCTGTTGCAGACAATTTAAATCATTTCTGAGCAAGTGTAGGACGTTACTCAGCATCATCCCTAACCCCATGGACATATTGTGGAAATGATGTGAATGTTGTCAAACACTGGCAAACAAAGCCTTCAAAGCTGCCCGGCTGGTCAGTCCATGTTTAGCAATTGGGCTCGAGAGAATTAAATGTATTGATCTCCTATCAGGGACCCAACCCTCCATTATGCATGTTCACATGTATTTCCTACTGCAAGTCTTACAGTTATCATACTAGTTTCATCCCTATGTTATAGATCAGAAAACCAAGGCTCGGGGACATGAGGTATCTTTAGTCACTGCCCAACTTTCATTAAAATGACCTGCTGAAAATGTGTTGTGTCATAAGAGATGAAGGAGGGGAGGTTTACCCCCAGTTGCAAAAACAATGTGCAATTTCTAGTCATGCATCATTTTTGACAGCATGTCTTTCATACCTTGTGCATGTTCTTTCATCTTGTTCTTTTCCTTCACCAATGGATGTGATTGGCTAGTTCATCTCAGTGTTGATATGAGGCTGAGAATCCACTGATTGGTCAGCTCCATGTTCTCCCTCTTGGATCTTAATACTGTGTTACATCTCAGAGCTACAGTTCTTGGTACTAACATCAACATTATCAGTTCTCTATTTTCCAGTCATTTTCATTGAACAAAGAAGACAAAATGAAATAAAATAGCTCACATTCATTAAGCTTCTTACCATTTTGTGCACCACCCATTAAAACTGGGTAGTGTATTCACAGTCACAAATGGAGCATGATCAAGCGTTTTCCTGAAAAGAGAGAAATTCTGCTTTGATTAGACATGACTGAGAATCCAGTCTTCCACTTGGAAACTGACATGTCTGATGCCTAAAGGAATTTTCCACTGACAGGGTAATGCCTTCTTACATTTCAAGCCTGGTTTCTCCCCACCACCCACTTGCTTCTAACGGCAGGCTCTGTAGGATGCTTTTCTGGCACTGTGTCATCTTTAGCCCTGCACCTTCAGGTTATGGTGATGGGTGAGTGCCACGGTGGGCCATAGGAGTGCTCTCTGGAAGCCATTCCCACACGAGGTGGCAGGCAATAGCCTAACCACATGTTTATGTGACTGTGAACTGCAAAAACATGCCCCTAGGACCCAACTAAAAGGTGATTAGCTGACAGTTACCAAAATACCTGTATTTACTGTCGGCCCAGGTGGAGAATTTTTGTGTGCCATTAAGGCCTGTGGTTCAATGCTAGTGCTTTTTCCCTGGCAAGGTTCTTAACTGCTGCTTCCATGGTGGTACAGTAGGGACAGCCTGAAGCAGTTTTGATGTGATTTAAGTACCATCCTTTTGCCTCTCCACCGACACACCCCTCCATGTCAAAACCAAAGTATAGATCATTTTCCCAGAGGCGAGTAAATTCTCCAATTCAATCAATCTTTCACCTCACCTTAGAAGAATGTCTGGATGTCCAAGAAAACATCAACTGTGAAGACCCAATTGCTCAGCAGTTGCCACCTTGCCTCTCCTTTCATTTCTTATCCTAAGTAGATCTTTATCTAACACATAACAGAAAATGAGGTTGACAGATGAAAACTTTTTCAGAAATATATATGTATCAGTTAAAACACTTTGGGCTGCAAGCTAAAGAAAGACCAACTAAATTTGGCTTAAGGAATAAGGACATTTGTTAGTTTGTTGGCTCTTAAAACACTAAATACTGAGATAAGATAGATTCAGAGTTGGGAACTCAGGTAGCTCAGACACAACAAGAGTGTGTTCCTTCCTTTGTGCTGGCTCATTCTCTTAGCCCCCTTCATGGTCCTAGAATGGCTGTCCCAGCTCGTCATCACATGTTGATGGCATCATCAAGAGCAGAGGCAGATTTCTATGAAGCTAGTGAAACTTAGGCTTCAGGGTCCCTCACTTCTAAAGTTAGCTTCAAGGCTTAGCAATGTACTCAAATGACCATATACTTCTGTGATATTTTCGGAAATAAGAATTATATAGATTATTTTACATAAAGAAGCTGCTGCAAATTAGCTAAGCTTTACGCCCCATAAAATCTAGACCCATCCCTGGTCCTAAGGCAGAAAAACATTGTCCCACCCTGGGTCCCTTTTCTAAGAAAAAAGACAAGCTTCCTGGAAGCCCTCCCACCAACTTCTCTTTGTACTGCATTGACCAAAATTGTATCACAAGCCCACTCTTTAATTTAATGGTGTTGGTCCAGGTTCTCTAAGAAGCAGATGCTGAAATAGCATTAAGCATGCTAGAAATTTATTAGGGGAAATGCCTGTGAGAGAAAATGGGAGGAGCTGAGACAGAGAAAGCCATCAGATAGCAATGCAGGTGCGAGGGGAGCGGAGATTTTTCCCTGGCAAGTTTTTGCCATGGTGGTACAGTAGGGACAGCCTGAAGCAGTTTTGATGTGATTTAAGTACCATCCTTTTGCCTCTCCACCGACACACCCCTCCATGTCAAAACCAAAGTATAGATCATTTTCCCAGAGGCGAGTAAATTCTCCAATTCAATCAATCTTTCACCTCACCTTAGAAGAATGTCTGGATGTCCAAGAAAACATCAACTGTGAAGACCCAATTGCTCAGCAGTTGCCACCTTGCCTCTCCTTTCATTTCTTATCCTAAGTAGATCTTTATCTAACACATAACAGAAAATGAGGTTGACAGATGAAAACTTTTTCAGAAATATATATGTATCAGTTAAAACACTTTGGGCTGCAAGCTAAAGAAAGACCAACTAAATTTGGCTTAAGGAATAAGGACATTTGTTAGTTTGTTGGCTCTTAAAACACTAAATACTGAGATAAGATAGATTCAGAGTTGGGAACTCAGGTAGCTCAGACACAACAAGAGTGTGTTCCTTCCTTTGTGCTGGCTCATTCTCTTAGCCCCCTTCATGGTCCTAGAATGGCTGTCCCAGCTCGTCATCACATGTTGATGGCATCATCAAGAGCAGAGGCAGATTTCTATGAAGCTAGTGAAACTTAGGCTTCAGGGTCCCTCACTTCTAAAGTTAGCTTCAAGGCTTAGCAATGTACTCAAATGACCATATACTTCTGTGATATTTTCGGAAATAAGAATTATATAGATTATTTTACATAAAGAAGCTGCTGCAAATTAGCTAAGCTTTACGCCCCATAAAATCTAGACCCATCCCTGGTCCTAAGGCAGAAAAACATTGTCCCACCCTGGGTCCCTTTTCTAAGAAAAAAGACAAGCTTCCTGGAAGCCCTCCCACCAACTTCTCTTTGTACTGCATTGACCAAAATTGTATCACAAGCCCACTCTTTAATTTAATGGTGTTGGTCCAGGTTCTCTAAGAAGCAGATGCTGAAATAGCATTAAGCATGCTAGAAATTTATTAGGGGAAATGCCTGTGAGAGAAAATGGGGAGGGAGCTGCGGAGACAGAGAAAGCCATCAGATAGCAATGCAGGTCTGACCCTGAGTGAAGAGGAGAGAGAAGCAGGGAAGGAACAGTGAAAGCATCTCACTCTGCAGGGCAGCCTCGGGAAAGTTCAGCGAAGCCTTTGGGGAGCTCCACTCAAGGTGGAGTGATATGTTGAAGAGTCCCGTGTCTCCCAGGAACAAGCCTGCCTTAGACTCTCTGCCACACACTGTCACTGGCTGGGAGCAGCCCACAGGTTATGGGCCATGATGGGCAGCCACATCGTGAGTCATGGCCAAGTCAGTGACGGCTTTTCAAGCACAGCAGATGGGCTAATGTCCCATTATACTCCCTACATTAGAGGATCTAAGAGGTACATTCTCCTGGCCACTACATTTACTAAGGAGAACAAGAACCCACAGCTGGCATGGACCAATAAAGAACCATCCCCGTGCCAGGGAAGGGCCGAGTCTGCACAGGCACTTGGCCATTCAGAGCAGGGAGAGCCAAGGTGAGGAATCCTCTTAGTAGAAGAAAGGGAGTGGTGAAGGGGAGGCAACAAGAGTGTCCCCGCTGAGAGGGAAGACTTGTTGCCAAGAGGGAGAGGGGAAGGAGAGGGATAGACTGGGAGTTTGGAGTTGGTAGGTACAAACTATTACATTTAGAACAGATAGACAGCAAGGCCTTACTGTACAGCACAGGGAACAATATACAATCTCCTGGGATAAACCATAATGGCAAAGAATATTTTAAACAGAATGTGTATGTGTGTGTGTGTGTGTGTGTGTGTGTAAGAGAGAGAGAGAGATGTGTGTGTGTGTGTGTAAGAGAGAGAGAGAGAGATGTGTGTGTGTGTGTGTGTGTGTGTGTGTGTGTATGTCTGAATCACTTTGCTGTATAGCATAAATGGACACAACTATGTAAATCAAGAATACTTCAATTAAAAATAAAAAAGAGTACCTGTCAGTCTCCTCCCTCCACTCCACCCCTCAACAAACCTCTGATATCAGTAGATGACCATTGAGCACATTTCTTTCAGCCAGATCCAATCAGATATGACTGCCCTTTATCAAGGGACTTTCCTGACCCCCGGACCAACTTAACAAGTACAGTAGAAGGGAGGAAAATAGCTTTCCATTCTGGCTATCCAAATCTCAATATCTGTGATGAACTCCTTCTATCTGAAGTCAACAAAAGGTTCCGGGCTTGGGGCTGGGCTGCACTGCTTTTGTTTTTTTGTTTTTTTTGTTTTTGTAAGGGGTTTGAACCTTGGTGTCCTATGTCTGTTCTAATTTGGTTCATTGTATGTTACCTATTTAAAATCTCCCCCACTGTTTCAATTAGATAAAGATTTTCCTGTTCAGCTTGACATGTCAGGGCACAAAGCACTTGGAGTCCTCCCCTTTGGAGGAGAGGTGGGTATCATTAATTACTCATGAGGTAGGGTAAGTTAAATAAATCATTTGAATAACATTGTCAGACTCTTGTTGATGATTTGGAAAAGAAGGAAATATTTTATGTGGCACAAGCCTGGTTCTTGCAGTTGTCTCCTAACTGGCCTCCTGGCTTTCACTCTTATGCCCACTCTATAGTTTCTTTTCTCTACTCAGCATCCAGAGTGATCCTGGTAAGATACAGTTCAGGTCACGTCACCCCTACACTCAAATCCTTCCAATCGCTAACCACCCACTTCTAGTAAAAGCCGATGTCCTTATACCAATCTACAACGTCCTGCCTTAGATCTGCCCTCTGGCCCTCCAGCCAAATTCAACTGCCTGCTGCCTGATTTTCAAAATAAAGTTTGGGATCTCATCCACTCCCAATTGCTTATATAGTGTCTGGCTGCTTCTTGTAGAACGGAGCTGTCATAGCCTAGACCACAAGGCCTACAAAGGCTAAATCAAACACCTCTCCCTGGATAGGCTTGGCAGCCCCTGCCCCATATGACTCCCTCACCCGTACTCTCCATGGTCACCTCACAGACTCATGACCTCCCGCCTTGTTCACTTTCTTCCAACCATGCACTTAACTCAGGACTTGTCCTTCCACCTTGACTGTGAAATTCTGCTCCTTCTGGGGGGGATATTCTTCCCCCTGTATCCTCATGACTTGCTTCCTAATTGCCCACAGGTCTTAATTCGATGTGTCTTCTCCCTGGAGACTTTCCCAGTCACTCCATGTAAATTACAACCTATCCTTGAAGCCTCTATCCTTCCATGGTTTACTTTTCTCCCCAGAACTGTGTACTAACATAATACATCATTTACTGCCTATCTTGTTTATACCCTTGACCCTAAAAGTAAATGCCTTGAATACAAGTGTTTTTATCTTTTTTGCTCTGCTCTACCCCCGGGACTTAGACTAGTGTCTGGCATGTTGTAGGTGCTCAGTAAATGTTTGTCATATGGATAAATAGAACATCAAAGCCTCATCATTCTGCTGCACCACAGAAGACCCAAATACCAGTGGCTTAATTCAGGTTGTAGGGTATTTGTGAGAGTTCAGCCCAAACACTCCCTGTACTGTAGTCTCCTAGCTTGCCTAACATCCTTTGTCATCCCACTTCTTGTGTGGTTTATGTCATGCTCACTGCTGAGCCTGTCCTCAGCAGTATATATCACACATGGTAGATGCTCAGGGACTATCCCTACATGAATTAATAAATGAAGTGAAATAAATTCTGAGGCGTGTATATGCACATAGGTACACATACATGGGCATCTAAATGCCTATATTCCATTTATTGCATGTTTCCTATATGCTGTCTTGTATTTTCAATTCTGTCAGCAATTCTGGGAAACCAAGAGCAGCATCTCCGTTTTGTGATGAGGACTGTAGAAGTCTCTGTATCAGGCTCAAGAATTGATGTGTTTAAACTGTGGTGCTGGAAGAGACTCTTAAGAGTCCCTTGTGTTTCTAGAAGGTCAAAACCAGTTGATCCTAAAGGAAATCAACCCTGAATATCCATTGGAAGGATTGATGCTGAAGCTCCAATACTTTGGCCACCTGACGTGAAGAGATGACTCATTGGAAAAGATCTTGACACTGGAAAGATTGAAAGCAAAAGGAGAAGAGGGTGGCAGAGGATGAGATGGTTAGATGGCATCATCGACTCAATGGACATGAATGTGAACAAACTCCAGAAGATAGTGAAAAACAGAGAAGCCTGGCCTGTTGCAGTCCAGGGGGTTGAAAAGATTCAGACACAACTTAGTGACCGAATGACAACAACAAGTCAAAAGATGCCTGCAGCACAACACACAGCTAGTAAGACGTAGAGGCAAGACTCAAACCCTAGGTCACTGATTCCAAAGCTTAGGTGCCCCTGATCACATTCATTCAGTGAATCATTCAACAGATAAATACTCACTGCTTCCTGTGTACCACGTATGGGTATGATAATATTTCCTCCATCAAGAAAATATTACTCAAATTGAAAGATAAATTTTTCCAAGTAAAACATAGTATAGAGATTAAAATACATATGCCCTATCTTTTTGTCTGTGTGTGTGTTCTGAACATTTCTACATAAAGAACCCACGCATGTGGCTTCAGGGTCAGATGCCTTATTTCAAATTTCTTAACTAGTTTCGTTTAGTTCTCAACTTGTATGCATATTATTTGTCGAATGAGATTGTAGATTACTTGAGATGAGGTGTGTCTTAGTCATTATTGAGCTCCAATTTTAAGCCTGCCGGAAGTTAGGATAATGACGGGAACTCTGGGCTCAGTAGATTCCTTAAAACAGAGTTCACTAATATTGCACAAGGTTTGGGGCTGCAAGCAATGGAAACCTGCCCTGAGTGATTTATGCAGGAAAGGGATCTAGTGGAAGCATATAGCTTACAGAACCATCTTTGTAATGATGGTAGGAAGGAAGTGAGGTTAGGTAGAAAAATGCAACCAAAATCGTGGCTGGTTTAGGCTACTACCACTGGCGGCACCACTGCTGGACACTGAATGCTGATGTTTGCTGCAGGGACTACTGTATCAGCAAGATTATGCTACAGTGACAAACGGCCCCAGCATCTCAATGACTTAGGTGACAGTGGATCCTTCTTCACTCCTATTATATGTCTACAATGGTGGACCCAAGCCAGTGGAGGCCTCATGCTTCCATGATCACAGAACCTGGAAAAGAGAAAGGCTAGCCCATCTAAAAGCTTTTAAAGCTTCTTTTTTGATGTAATACACGTTACTTTCCTGCACATCTAACTGACCAAAGCAAGGCACTTGGCCAGGATGGGGAAATGCAATTCTACTAAGCACCCAGAATGAGAATTTTTATATCTGTGATCAGTTTTGGTGACTCTGTGCCAGTTCCAATACCACTTTTTCCATGAATGCTTGCCCACTAGCTCTGCATTTTATTTGACTCATTTAAAATTCAAAATCCTGATGGGAACACCCCACTGGCCAAGGGTAGTTCATGTTCAGTGCTCCATTAAGAAGGTGCGTGAGGGAGGACACAGCCTAGTCAGTCAGAAGGTCACAACACAACAGAATCCTATCTTTTTCTGTTGGAATCTGCATTGCTGATCAATTAAGTCTGCTTCTTCTAGGATGGTGCATTCTCAAAGGGACTCCTCAGATTTAGCTAAATTCTGAGCTCTTCAAGGAGGCAGTGTTGATTCTGTATGGGTGTGTGTGTGTGCGTGTGTGTATCTGTTTAAAGAATAAATTTAAAAAGGAGTGGTCATATATAATCTTATGCCTTAGGCAAAGCACTCAATACATACTAGTTGTGCATGTTTCCCAAGTTAAAGAGCTTTACCTGCAAAAGGTTAGGAGGTCAAGTACTCACAGGAAATGCTGGGTTCTTTCAGTCATTCTTTGTGTAGGCAGCCTCTAAGCTAATTAGTGATCACATCTCCCAATAACCACACCTTTGTGTAAGCCTCTCCCCTTGGGTGTAGGTTGGACTTACTGACTTACATCTAAAAAACAGAATATGACTGAAGTGATGGGTGTTAATTCTGATGTTAGGTTATAAAAAGACTGGCATCCATCCTGCTATCTTCCCTTGCTCTTTTGCTTAGAGAGAAGCCAGTTGTCATGTTGTGAGCAAAGAATTGAAGCTTCCAGCCAATAGCCAGTGAGGATCTGCATAGCTATAACTAATCTTGAAAGTGGACCCTCCCCAAATGAGACTTGTGGTGACTGCAGCCCACTCAACACCTTGACTGCAGCCTGGGAGGCCCTGAGCTGAGGACCGTTATAAACTTTGTTTGGGTTCCTGACCGACAGCTATGAGATGATAACTCTTCATTCATTTAAACCACTAAATTTGGGGGGTCATTCTTCATCAGCATCAGAGAGAGCCAATAAATATCTTACAGCAGTAGGTGACACTCTTGGGACACATAAACGGGCACAATGGACCTGACTTCTGCAGTTATGGAGTTTAAATTAATTTAGATGTGTTTCTATGCTGCAGGAATAGATAGGGGCTTTAGTATGCAAATGTGCACCACCAATCTCTAAGACATGGAAGATAGGTCTAACTTTTATTTTTTGCTCTGCATTTCACAGGGCTAGTGTTCTATGGAACACATATTGGAAAATTCTCTTAGTAGCTAAATGAGTAAATGAATTAAAGTTGTAATTTTAAAGGCTTAAGCTCCCCTGCAAAATTTTCAGAGTATGCCATCCTTTGTTCATTATAGACTTAATAGCTATTTTTCTTTTCCTGAACCCCGTGCTCACTTTCACTAATCTACTTAGTCAACACTGACGGATTATCTACTGTGTTGTAAGGCACTGCAAGCCCCAAATTATTACTTGGGTGATGGGGCTGCTATATTTCTCCTGAAGTGTATTTGGAAATTCACTAATTGTTTCATTTAGTGAGTAATGGTTTCAGCCACAATATTCCTGAAGTGTATTTGGAAATTCAAAATAATGGTATTAATGCTTTCCCAAGTTAAAGAGCTTTACCTGCAAAGGTCATTCGGGTTCTTTTAGTCATTCTTTGTGTAGGCAGCCTCTAAGCTAATTAGTGATCACATCTCCCAATAACCACACCTTTGTGTAAGCCTCTCCCCTTGGGTGTAGGTTGGACTTACTGACTTACATCTAAAAAACAGAATATGACTGAAGTGATGGGTGTTAATTCTGATGTTAGGTTATAAAAAGACTGGCATCCATCCTGCTATCTTCCCTTGCTCTTTTGCTTAGAGAGAAGCCAGTTGTCATGTTGTGAGCAAAGAATTGAAGCTTCCAGCCAATAGCCAGTGAGGATCTGCATAGCTATAACTAATCTTGAAAGTGGACCCTCCCCAAATGAGACTTGTGGTGACTGCAGCCCACTCAACACCTTGACTGCAGCCTGGGAGGCCCTGAGCTGAGGACCGTTATAAACTTTGTTTGGGTTCCTGACCGACAGCTATGAGATGATAACTCTTCATTCATTTAAACCACTAAATTTGGGGGGTCATTCTTCATCAGCATCAGAGAGAGCCAATAAATATCTTACAGCAGTAGGTGACACTCTTGGGACACATAAACGGGCACAATGGACCTGACTTCTGCAGTTATGGAGTTTAAATTAATTTAGATGTGTTTCTATGCTGCAGGAATAGATAGGGGCTTTAGTATGCAAATGTGCACCACCAATCTCTAAGACATGGAAGATAGGTCTAACTTTTATTTTTTGCTCTGCATTTCACAGGGCTAGTGTTCTATGGAACACATATTGGAAAATTCTCTTAGTAGCTAAATGAGTAAATGAATTAAAGTTGTAATTTTAAAGGCTTAAGCTCCCCTGCAAAATTTTCAGAGTATGCCATCCTTTGTTCATTATAGACTTAATAGCTATTTTTCTTTTCCTGAACCCCGTGCTCACTTTCACTAATCTACTTAGTCAACACTGACGGATTATCTACTGTGTTGTAAGGCACTGCAAGCCCCAAATTATTACTTGGGTGATGGGGCTGCTATATTTCTCCTGAAGTGTATTTGGAAATTCACTAATTGTTTCATTTAGTGAGTAATGGTTTCAGCCACAATATTTGGACAAAGAGCAAAAGCAAGAAAGAATGGGATTGGCTAACATTAAAATCAAAGCTTTGCTGAAAACCGTAATGCCTATTGAAGCAAAGCATTGTCCTCGAGGAGAGGAGACGTAATAGGTATTGAAACTGCCTGAGACACTTCATTGGCCTGTGTTTAAAATGTTTAAAGAACCCTTGGAACAAATAAAGCCCTGAAAAGGTCTTTCAAATTGAAATGAATTCTTGGCATGCTTTCCCCTCGACTACCACTGCTCTGCACACAATAGCTTGCTTCAGAGAAGCCCATGGAAGCAGGACTTTTGTCTTAATTGCCTAACATGTGTCAAGTGTTTCATATTTTAGGTGAAGAGTAGGCAAGGGGAATAGGTACCTCATTTATGAAACATTGAAATGAAAGTTCTATTTTGTCTTTGGTGCATTGCTCCTTGGGACTGCATGGGATATTTTCAGATTTAATGAAGTAAGAGATGTCCCAGGACCAACCTCTCAGCAAATCATGTTCCATTTCTATCCCTGGTAGGCATTTGGGGTATGCTTTAGAAATAAGGCGATGACGTTGTTGGTGAAGACACAGAGAAAGGGGATGGGTTGAAGATTTAAAAGTAAAATGTGAAGATATAAGATAAAAATACTTATCGTGCTGAGAGGAGAGCAGACTTTTCTAACTTGCCAATCTTAAATAAAAGAATTGGCAATTTTAACTATGAGAAAATTAAAATCGTATGCTAAGCTAACAAATACAGAAATACAAAGGGGCAACATAGTAAGCCATGGAGCATTATTGCAGTGTATTTAACAGAGAAAGAGTTAACATTTTCACTATATAAGTAGTTCCTAAAAGCAGTCCATTGGTTCGCAAAGAGTCAGACATGACTGAGCTACTAATCAGAACTGAAAAGTCATTGGGAAAAAGACAAACATCTTAGGATGCCCTCTCCCTGCTCCAAAAAAAGGAAATGACATAAACAGGGAATTCTTGTGAGCAAAAGTATAAAAGAAAAATAAGTGAAAAGAAATCAACTTCTAGGGTGATGAAGTAAATACCTTTCTGTACTGAAAGGTAATAGCATAAAGTCAATAATGGCATAGTCTCTGGATTCAGGCTGCCTGGATTACTGCCACAGTTTCCTCATCTACAAAATGAAAGTTATAGGGTTGTTGTAAGGGAGAGACAAGTTGATATCATGCATTGGAATGATGCCTGGCACATCAGGAGTGGTATATAAATACTAGTTGCTGTTGCTTCTCTTATTAAGTTAATAAATATAAAAGTGGTAATAGCTAGTGGTATCAGAGGAGTGGAAACAGGCGCTTTTGTACACTGCTGTGGGTGTAAATTGGTGCAGTCTTTTTGGAGGGCAATTCAGCATCGTGCATTAAGCAATTAGAATGCTACATTCCCTTGGGCTAAAGTCCATGGTAGGAATTTTCCCAAGGAAATAAGAGTCAAATATATAAAGAAAAAAATGTAGAGTTTTTTCAGAGCTCTGTATAATTGTGCAACACTGGAAAGAATCTAAATGTCCAACAATACATTCATTGGATACATTATTGGACATCCATTTAGTAGAATTCTGTGAAGCCATCAAATGGCATAAAGAATCACTAAAAGGGCATTTGGGAACAATCGAAATATGACTTAGACAGTGTTATTGTGTCTGTTATTTCTTGAGTGAGATAATGGGCCTATGGTGCTTTGTAGGAAAATGTGGAATATGTGCTGAAGTGAACTGATGTTTACAGCTTATTTTCGAATGGTTCAGGGGGAAAAGAACATAACACAGCACACACACATCATATATTCATAAATATCTCACAGAGAGACAAAGCAATGCTGAACCTGGGTGAAGGGTACATAAGAATATCTTTTTAACAAGAGAAAGAGTTAACATTTTCACTATATAAGTAGTTCCTAAAAGCAGTCCATTGGTTCGCAAAGAGTCAGACATGACTGAGCTACTAATCAGAACTGAAAAGTCATTGGGAAAAAGACAAACATCTTAGGATGCCCTCTCCCTGCTCCAAAAAAAGGAAATGACATAAACAGGGAATTCTTGTGAGCAAAAGTATAAAAGAAAAATAAGTGAAAAGAAATCAACTTCTAGGGTGATGAAGTAAATACCTTTCTGTACTGAAAGGTAATAGCATAAAGTCAATAATGGCATAGTCTCTGGATTCAGGCTGCCTGGATTACTGCCACAGTTTCCTCATCTACAAAATGAAAGTTATAGGGTTGTTGTAAGGGAGAGACAAGTTGATATCATGCATTGGAATGATGCCTGGCACATCAGGAGTGGTATATAAATACTAGTTGCTGTTGCTTCTCTTATTAAGTTAATAAATATAAAAGTGGTAATAGCTAGTGGTATCAGAGGAGTGGAAACAGGCGCTTTTGTACACTGCTGTGGGTGTAAATTGGTGCAGTCTTTTTGGAGGGCAATTCAGCATCGTGCATTAAGCAATTAGAATGCTACATTCCCTTGGGCTAAAGTCCATGGTAGGAATTTTCCCCAAGGAAATAAGAGTCAAATATATAAAGAAAAAAATGTAGAGTTTTTTCAGAGCTCTGTATAATTGTGCAACACTGGAAAGAATCTAAATGTCCAACAATACATTCATTGGATACATTATTGGACATCCATTTAGTAGAATTCTGTGAAGCCATCAAATGGCATAAAGAATCACTAAAAGGGCATTTGGGAACAATCGAAATATGACTTAGACAGTGTTATTGTGTCTGTTATTTCTTGAGTGAGATAATGGGCCTATGGTGCTTTGTAGGAAAATGTGGAATATGTGCTGAAGTGAACTGATGTTTACAGCTTATTTTCGAATGGTTCAGGGGGAAAAGAACATAACACAGCACACACACACATCATATATATTCATAAATATCTCACAGAGAGACAAAGCAATGCTGAACCTGGGTGAAGGGTACATAGAATGGTTATTTTATCTATCAACATTTTTTGTCTGTATGAAATTTTTCAAAATGAAAAGCTGGAAAAATGTAAGAAAACATTTAAGGACAGGAAAACGATATATTTTAAGGAAAAAGTAGTTTACAAATCAGTGTATACAATATGATCTCGATTTTTTGTGTTAAAAGATTAGAATCAGCTGCTATTTATTGAAGCCTTTTCACATGCTAGGCACTGTGTTAAGTGTTCATTGTCTCATGTAACTAAAACCTACGAAATTCTGAGGCATTATGATTGTCCTTACACAAAAATTTAATAGAAATTCAGGGATGAAAGGGGGCTTCCGATGCGGCTCAGTGGGTAAAGAATCCGCCTGCAGTGTAGGAGACACGGGTTTGATCCCCGGCTCAGGAAGATCCCTTGGAGAAGGAAATGGCAAGCCACTGTCTGAAGAGTCCTATGGAGAGAGAAACCTGGCAGGGTCCAGTCCCAAGGGTCATAAAGAGTCAGACACAAATGAAGCGACTGAGCAGACGCATACACAGAGATGAAAAGCTTAGTAAAGGCTAGCCACTTAAACTCAAATATGCCTCTGTATGACCTCATGGACATGGACGCTTCTTTTTTATTGAATGAAAGATTCTTTAAATTCTTTAGTGCTTTACAATTTTCAAAAGATTCATGCACATGATTTCATATAATCCCATAATAACCCTTTTATTTTTCCAACCACAATCTTGGCCTTTCCCTCTTCCCTCTCCCATTTGTAACCACTGGTTTGTCCTCTATATCTGTGAGACTGCTTCTTTTTATTCACTAGAATATTTCTTATATCCCACATATCATACAATATTTCTCTTTGTCTAGGTTATTTTGCTCAAATTTACACTTAACTGCCATGCTATGGCACAGAGAAAAGAGCGGGAAGCTGTTGTAGCTGCTGACAGTGCTGTTGATTATAGCTAGCAATTCTTGATAAGGGCTTTAATGGAGTTACATAATCAATGCTTTAGAGAAGCAAAAGGAAACGAAGAGCCTAGTCCTATAGAGCAGGAAGATAGGAGTGCAGTAGTTTTTACGAGTGTGGTACCACTTGAGATGGGTTTTGAAGGATCCATAGGAGTACAATGGGGGCGGAGGAGCATTCACTACAGAGGGAACAGCATGAGTAAAGATAGTGCAATTAAGAAACAAAATTAGTTGGTAGGAAGTGTGGATGCAGGTAATCAGGGAAGATGGCAGCTAATAAGACTGGACAGAGAGCAGCACTCCTTCTTTCTGATGGTAATGGGACCTGCTTATGCTACCCAGGCTGCACAGTCATTCTGGACGAGAGTGAGACTGTCAGTGGAGAGACCTAGTGAGGGACTTTTGGGAACAGTCTCAACAGGAAGTGATGCACAGCCTTACCAGAGTAAGAACAGTGGGAATGAAGAAGGGACGGAATCGAATCCTCCTCCTCTCGAAGTCTGCAGGATTACTTGGGGACATGCCATAATAATTGTGCATCTTGAAATATTATCTTCTGGAGCTAGCTCTTTGCTTATTTGTGCTCATATCCATCTATTTTGTAACACAAGAACTACCTTTCCCAAATTCCCTCACCTTCCAATTTCTTGATGGATTTGGCCAATGGGAAGCACTGGCAGAAGGTGGGGCAGCAGGAGGGGCAACTCCAGGGTCTTTTTGTCCTTCTCTGTCTGCTACAGATCATGTTCCTGGAAGCAGCTGTGTCTCATCCATGAGCCTACATCCTTCTGAGGGGCCTCTTCCAATATGGAGGTCCCACTCCTGCTTGGTTTCCATTGTGGTTCTAGATCCTGCCAGATGGCTTGACTTCTGGGCTCTGGTTTCACCATCTTCTCTCTACCCCTCCACCCTGCACATGGCACAGGCTTCTTGCTGATGCTACTTTTCCCCTTGTCTCCTTCCTGTTCCATTCAGCTCCTCAGTTCTCCTATTCCCTCTGGAACTGAGTCCTTACATTAGAGTCCTTAGGATTGAAACCCCTAGAGTATTTCTGTTTCTTGGCTAAACTCCCCACTTTGAGCAGAATTTCCTAATGGACAGGCACTCTATCTCTCCATTTTTAGAATTCCACAAGGAGGAAGATAAGATTACTCAAGAAATACTTAACTGATTCCAGGCCTTGGATCTCACTGATAATCCTCATTGGCGCAGTGATATGGGATCTGAAAAGAGAAGACACAAAAGGAAGAGGAATGAGTTTTAATTCCTTCTTTCAGTGCTTAGCTTATATTTTAGTATAGTTTCCACACATTCATTCACTCAATCAACAAGCTTGTGTTGAGTGCTAGCAAGTACTAGACACTTTTCTAGGTGCTGGGGATATAGCAGTGATCCTTTCCTTGGGGAGTGTACATTTTAGTAGAGGACTTTAATACTGCTGGGAAAGACCTGATGCTGGGAAAGATTGAGGGCAGGAGGAGAAGGGAATCACAGAGAATGAGATGGTTGAATGGTATCATCGACTCAACGGTCGTGAGTTTGAGCAAACTCCGGGAGGCACTGAAGGACAGGAAAGCCTGGTGTGCCACAGTCTGTGGGGCTGGAAAGAGTCATGCACAACCTTGCGACTGAACAACAACAGTTAATGCACCAACAAGCCACTAAGGAGAAGGGGCTGGCTCACTTTTTTTCTCACTGCCTGGGGATCCCCTATCAGGTAATCTGGTTAAGAGATGGAGACTTTCAGGTGGAAAATAACCATAACCATAGTATCATCTGGTGGGGGTGGGGAGGGGGCAGATTCTGTGCTAAGACACCTATGCAACCAATCCAACAAGCATTTCTTGGATACGCTCTGTGTTAGGTTATGTGGTTTACTGAAGTCAGCAAGACAAAGAAGTCCACACACTCTTGGATCATATAATCTAGTTGGAATGAAAGGCATTAAGCAAATTAAAATTAGGGTACCTGCTCTGATGGAGAAGCAAACGTGCTATGAGAGCTCATAATAGGGGATCCTGACATAGCCTAAGGGTCCTGGTGGTCCCCTAAGGCTTCCCCAAGGAAGTCAAGTTTGGACTAAGCCCTGAGAGTCCAGTGGGTTGGGTGGTAGCAAGTGTTCTGGAGCAGTTTTCATTTGCCATCTCGTTCAACCCTCATATCAGAAGACTCAGAAACTCAGGCAGCTATGTGCTATTCTCTTACTGCTCACTAAGTGCTTGTCACCAACGTCCTCCTGTTTTAACAGACCAGACTGCTTGCAAAGAATGAACTTGGAAAGATCAGCATCTCCTCTAGAGTCTGTCAATTAAATGAACTGTCCTCCTATGGAATAACACTCTTGGAGCGGAAGCTGCATTTGTGATAGCCTTTTTAATTGTTTACAAATATTCTAGTTCCTTTTCTGGGTACGTGTGAGCTTATGCTTTCACATGCCTTTAAGTTAGATGCAGTTGTATGAATGGTGTTCACCAATGAAGTATGAGCAGCAGGGATGTGTGTGTAACTTCCTGGTGAAAACTTTAAAAGTCAGACTGTTGTTCTTATGTTCTTACTCCTTTTCCTGCCTAAAAAGTTTTGGAAGCATGTGCAGAAGGGAATCACGGAAGGGGCCTCAACGGTGAGTTTGAGCAAACTCCGGGAGGCACTGAAGGACAGGAAAGCCTGGTGTGCCACAGTCTGTGGGGCTGGAAAGAGTCATGCACAACCTTGCGACTGAACAACAACAGTTAATGCACCAACAAGCCACTAAGGAGAAGGGGCTGGCTCACTTTTTTTCTCACTGCCTGGGGATCCCCTATCAGGTAATCTGGTTAAGAGATGGAGACTTTCAGGTGGAAAATAACCATAACCATAGTATCATCTGGTGGGGGTGGGGAGGGGGCAGATTCTGTGCTAAGACACCTATGCAACCAATCCAACAAGCATTTCTTGGATACGCTCTGTGTTAGGTTATGTGGTTTACTGAAGTCAGCAAGACAAAGAAGTCCACACACTCTTGGATCATATAATCTAGTTGGAATGAAAGGCATTAAGCAAATTAAAATTAGGGTACCTGCTCTGATGGAGAAGCAAACGTGCTATGAGAGCTCATAATAGGGGATCCTGACATAGCCTAAGGGCCCTGGTGGTCCCCCAAGGCCTCCCAAAGGAAGTCAAGTTTGGACTAAGCCCTGAGAGTCCAGTGGGTTGGGTGGTAGCAAGTGTTCTGGAGCAGTTTTCATTTGCCATCTCGTTCAACCCTCATATCAGAAGACTCAGAAACTCAGGCAGCTATGTGCTATTCTCTTACTGCTCACTAAGTGCTTGTCACCAACGTCCTCCTGTTTTAACAGACCAGACTGCTTGCAAAGAATGAACTTGGAAAGATCAGCATCTCCTCTAGAGTCTGTCAATTAAATGAACTGTCCTCCTATGGAATAACACTCTTGGAGCGGAAGCTGCATTTGTGATAGCCTTTTTAATTGTTTACAAATATTCTAGTTCCTTTTCTGGGTACGTGTGAGCTTATGCTTTCACATGCCTTTAAGTTAGATGCAGTTGTATGAATGGTGTTCACCAATGAAGTATGAGCAGCAGGGATGTGTGTGTAACTTCCTGGTGAAAACTTTAAAAGTCAGACTGTTGTTCTTATGTTCTTACTCCTTTTCCTGCCTAAAAAGTTTTGGAAGCATGTGCAGAGCTGGTGCTTCCAGTGGCCTGGTCCCTAAGTGAACACTGTTAGTATAGGTAACCCTATTGACCCACATTGCACATTGGAGCCTAAGCAAGAAAGAAACCTTTGCTGTTTTAGGCTATTGAGATTTGGGGATTGTTTGTTATTGAAGTATTATCTAGTATAACCTGACTGATACAGGATTGTTTGTATATTTTCTTTTCCTCTTCTCAGTGATTAGTGACCAGTTGCTCTGAAATAGACAAGCCAAGCACATTACATATCTTACACAGGAGAGTTAATGAACTCTCCTAACCCTAACAATTTGAAATAAGCATTATTTCCCAGTTTTGCAGCTGGAAGTCAAGAGCAGTCGCGGACAGAGCTGCCACTTGACTTTATTCAGAGACAGACTAACTCTAGCAAACTTACCCCCACTCACCTGACAATGTCACCTGGCTCCTAAGGAAGAGTAGAGAGAAGTTTATGCAGCCAAGGAAAGGGAAGACATTGGCTTGGGAATGCCATTTACAGCTCTGCATAAAATCTCTGGGCTCTGATAGGGATAGGGCAAGTTGTTTCTGAATGACTGTGCCCCTTCTTTCCTGCTCCTAATCGTGTAGGCCTGCTAATTTTTTTTTATTTCAGGGAGGCAAGGCATATTAGTTAACTGTGGTCTTAAACTGTTTCAGAATTAAGTCGTAACTACTCAAAATGCCCTCTGAGTTTTTACACGGGGGGTGCCTCCCTTCTCCACCTCATCTTATAAGTCCCTTCCTCTACTTCTGAGCTCAGCAGCAATGACTCCCGCCAGTTCCTCCAAATGACTGAGCTCTCTTTTGCCCCTGAACCCTTGTTTGTGCTGTTTCTGCTTTGGGGGGATATTTTACATACTGGGTAAGTTTCTACTCATCCTTGAAGTCTGACTATCCACATCACTCTTTCAGAAAGCCATCTCTGACTCACCCACCGTGGGTGAGGGTCCCCCTCCTGAGCCCTCCCCTGGCTCACACACCCCTGTGGTACTGATTCAGGAAGTGGAATTTGAAGTTGAAATGTTTGGATTAAAATTCTGTGTCCACATTTTACAGCCCTTCAACTTTGGGTAAATTGCTCACCTTCTTGCACCTCAGCTTTCTCGTCAATAAAGTGGGGATGCTGATGGGACATGTACATATAAAAATTCTTAGAACAATTGTCTGGCACAAAGTATATTCTCGATAAGTGTTAGAGTTTATAATGATTATCATATTAATGGACAATTAGGACAATACAGGTGGAATTTTGAGATAAGTGAACCCCAGAGACAGTACATCAGTTGAACATGAATAATGTTTATGCACCTGTCTACAGCTCTACCCAGTTATCAAAGGCTACATGACCCCAAGACATGAAAAATCACTGCTGTGAGAGGCTGTGATTGCACTGGAATCTGCCCGCAGAGCTGCCTCATATTGACAGGTGCATCTATACCCTTTGCTGAAAAGTTCCCTCTTTAAAGTTCTTTGAGTTGTGTGACCTATTCCCAGTTGACAAATGAGCAAGTCATTATGTCTTTCTTTCAGAAGAAAGTTCGAAAGAAATAGGCACACATGTCCCTTCCTGATGTGGAGCAGACTGAGGTTGGGGTAGGCTCATCAGTAGTCTTCTACCTAGTGATAGAGTCTTCTACTCACAGAGATACACAGGGCAAAGGGATCATTGCTGAGCTTTATACACACTGACTATGCACCCAGAAAATAGCTGAGATTTGCCAGGGGCTCGCTCAGAAATAGTGCAGTGAAACATACACCATCTATTAATTCATGTGTGTAATTCTTGAACTTTCCCTCTCCTGAAACTCAATGCACTTGCAGCTCTTATTAACATCTCTGTTTCAACTAAAAGTTCAACAAGGGCAGGGCCCAGAAGGAAAACTGAGTCTCCATTGTCCCCAGCAACCAGCACTACCCGACCAGTAACAGAAGTAACCAAACTAGTGGAGCATGTGCGGTGCAGCCAGGCAGTGTTATTTATAATGACCTCATTTAGTCCTCACAGCCAGCCCGTCGAGGCATTGTTACTATCTCCAGTTGAAGATGAAGAACGGAGGCAGGGTGAGGCACAGAGAGGCTAAGGAACTTGCTCAAGATTACATAGGTAGAAAGTATCGAAGCCAGGCTTCAAAGCCAACTGGCCTTGTTTGTTCCTGCCCAGCAGGTGAGAGCATGTGATAAAGCTCTCAACACGTGTGAGCTCACGTGAACAAGGCTGTTCACATTATGGTTGTTGGGTTAGCGTTGCTATGCTTGCTTCTTAGTTTCCAGAATGCTTGAGAATGAAAGATTATATTAATACTTTGATTGACAGGTAGGCTTTAGAATAATGGGCAGAAAATTGTTTAATTTTCTTTGGAAAACAGCTTTCTGGCTCTGGTAAAAAATGATTCCTGTTTATTGTAAAAAACTTCAGAAGTACAAAAAAGAAATTTTTTTAAAAAAATCAGAAAACAAAAGAAGAAAACATCAGGAATGGAGCTAGAGTCAATAAAACGCCTTTAAAAAAAAAAACTCTGGAAATCTGATAAACTAGTTATAGCTATTATTTCCATTCTTTCAGGCAAGTTTACATATTTATATACATATTTAGCTCTACAAAAAGCATTTTACAAAAATGGGATTGTATCATATGTGCAATTCCAAAACCTATTTTAAAAAATTTCTTCACTCGCCAGAATGCTGTGGAAATAAAGATCATCATTATTACTCTTTGAGGCTTTTAAATATTTCCTTGTATGAATTAATATAATTCATTTCATCAGGTCCTACTGAAATACATTTAGGTTGTTTCCCAAAGTCCTGTGTTAAAACCACATTATAAGGAGCATTCTGTATATTTTTGAAAAATTCACAAGGATCACCTTGGATAATATCAGATGATATGATTTCTGAGAAGCTACAAGGAATGCACACTGGTATTTTAATACATATTAACAGACTGCCCTCACAAAATACTGGCCCCAACTTATGTCCCATCATGGCACACATTCATCATGACTGTCTTTATAAATATTTGCTAATCTGATAGGCAAAATAACCCCAGTAATTTGATTTCTGCTTTTTAAAAATAATTTGAAAAACATTATTTATATGGCTGTGCCGGGTGGGTCTTAGTTGCAGCATGTGGGATCTTTTTTAGTTAAGGCATATGAACCCTTAGTTGCAGCGTGAGGGATTTAGTTCCCTGACCAGGAAGTCAACATGGGGCCCCTGCATTGGGAGCATGGAATCTTAGCCACTGGACTACCGGGGAAGTCCCTAAAAAATTGTTAGTATATGTTTATTGTTGACCTTCTTTTCTCCAAGGATAACATAGATATCAATAAAACTTCTAGCTTTGAAGAGGAGAGTTATTTATGTACAAAGAAGTTCATCTCAGAGTTACTTATTCTAGTTAGAGACCAGAAACATTCAAAGGGGGAATTGATCCACCAGTTAAGGTATAAACATATGTTGGAATATTTTGTAGTCACAAAAAAGAACATTTTGGATGAATATTTACTAGCATGGGGAAATGATTATAATATCAAGCTAGTGGAAGTTTTTTAAGGAAAAATCAAAATGTAACATTATTTACAGAATAATTCCAACTCTGTCAAAATAAACATGTTGAAAGAAAAAGATGGAAAAAGATATAAAGACTTGAAGGAAACACGGGCCATTAGTGTTGATTTCTGTGAGATGAAATGCGGGATGATTTGAATTTTCCTCAGTATTTTTTGCCGATGCTAAATTTTCTGGTAGTATGGGGCTAATCTTGAACATTTGGTTGCTGTGCTGTTTATTCTCAGTGTTTGGAGTGGTATGCTCTCAATCACTTAACATTATCATTAATGATTTATTTCAGTAAACTAAACAGACGTATGCTCTGGTTTATCCAAAATAACAAGAGGCATGCTCATTAGTACTGGACTGTGTTGGGGAAAGATCCTGGCTTTCCAGGCGTGTGTCTTCTGGACGATGAGAGGAGCCATGTGCACATCTACAGCGTAAGAGGAAACAGCTTGTCCACTAAGACAGGGCAAAGCCTCCTAGACAAGATGACGTTTCAGCTCAGCCTTGAAGGATCATTTGGATCTTATATGTAACATTTGTCTATTTTTTTTTTTTTACTCTATGAGAAATGTGTTTATTGTAGAAAAATAGGAAAAGGGGAAAAAATAATATCATGCCTAGAGTTATTATCATGCATGGAACACTGTGATAAATCCTATGTATAGAAAAGTCTGTGTAACCCCAAAAGCCCCAAAACATGGGTGTGATTATGTGTGCCTTTCAAAGGCAAGGAAAGAGAGTATAAAAGAGACTCACAAGTGGACAAGGGGTACCTGACTGGAAAACTGGCAGAGGCAGTAATGGAATCCAAGCTGACCGAGTGCCCTAGGGGAAAAACGCCAATGTGAAGCCCAGGGTCCATCTCTTCTTCCCTGTGCACGAGCTTTGCTTGGGTCCTCTTCTGCCTACACTCTGAGTGGTCATCACTTAAGTAGTATCTGCAGGTGAAAACTGAAGGCATAGGAGTAGATGAGACCACCAGGTAAACAAAAATGGCTGAATGTTCATCAGAACTAGTGGACAGTTAAATTTAAGGTATAAACATATGTTGGAATATTTTGTAGTCACAAAAAGAACATTTGGGAAAAAACATTATTAAAAACAGATTTTTTAAAATTCCAAAAAAACCCTCTGTCAAAATAAACATGTTGAAAGAAAAAGATGGAAAAAGATATAAAGACTTGAAGGAAACACGGGCCATTAGTGTTGATTTCTGTGAGATGAAATGCGGGATGATTTGAATTTTCCTCAGTATTTTTTGCCGATGCTAAATTTTCTGGTAGTATGGGGCTAATCTTGAACATTTGGTTGCTGTGCTGTTTATTCTCAGTGTTTGGAGTGGTATGCTCTCAATCACTTAACATTATCATTAATGATTTATTTCAGTAAACTAAACAGACGTATGCTCTGGTTTATCCAAAATAACAAGAGGCATGCTCATTAGTACTGGACTGTGTTGGGGAAAGATCCTGGCTTTCCAGGCGTGTGTCTTCTGGACGATGAGAGGAGCCATGTGCACATCTACAGCGTAAGAGGAAACAGCTTGTCCACTAAGACAGGGCAAAGCCTCCTAGACAAGATGACGTTTCAGCTCAGCCTTGAAGGATCATTTGGATCTTATATGTAACATTTGTCTATTTTTTTTTTTTTACTCTATGAGAAATGTGTTTATTGTAGAAAAATAGGAAAAGGGAAAAGATAATATCATGCCTAGAGTTATTATCATGCATGGAACACTGTGATAAATCCTATGTATAGAAAAGTCTGTGTAACCCCAAAAGCCCCAAAACATGGGTGTGATTATGTGTGCCTTTCAAAGGCAAGGAAAGAGAGTATAAAAGAGACTCACAAGTGGACAAGGGGTACCTGACTGGAAAACTGGCAGAGGCAGTAATGGAATCCAAGCTGACCGAGTGCCCTAGGGGAAAAACGCCAATGTGAAGCCCAGGGGTCCATCTCTTTTCTTCCCTGTGCACGAGCTTTGCTTGGGTCCTCTTTCTGCCTACACTCTGAGTGGTCATCACTTAAGTAGTATCTGCGTGCAGGTGAAAACTGAAGGCATAGGAGTAGATGAGACCACCAGGTAAACATGCAGAAGAGATGAGAAAAGGCTCTGAGAACCAGCCCTGAATGACAGCGATGAGGACACCTTCCCAGATCTGGACTGGGTGGACAAGAGGCAGCATCAGGGAAAACTTCTCTGTAGTGATAATCTTGGAGGTCAATCTTAGAGGATGAGGTTTTGTCAGGTTCAGAAGAGGAAGACAAGTGTCTTTGAGCAAAATGAGCAAAGGAAAGAACAACTGCAAAGACATACCCAATGTAATGGACAACATGTTAACTTGAAAAATCAGCAAGTGATTTCAGTATGGCTAAAGCATAGGCATGTGTATATGTATCTTTGTGTTCATGTGTGTGCAGGTATCTGTGTGATGTGTGCGTGCATAATGTGTCTGTGTGACTGTGAGTATGTTTTCAGGAGGCTAGAGTGATGACAGAGAGCCTAGAGGAGGAAGTGGTGTTCAGATCATTAAAGACTGTGTATCCTTGTATTCGATGGTATATATGAAAAATAGAGAGAAAGCAAGATTTATTATGAGGAGTGGTTTATGTAATTATGGAGAATAAGTCTCATGATTTGATGTCTGCAAGCTTAGAGGTCCAGGAAAACTGCTGGTATAAACGGTCCAGATCCAAAGACCTGAGAAACAGAGGACCAGGTGATGTAAATTCCAGCCTGATGGCTGGAGATGAGATGTCCCAGTTCAGTGAGGCAGGGGCGGGAGGAATAAATTCTTCCTTTCTCCACCTTTTGTTTTATTTAATTCCCTTGCAGACTGGGTGATGCTCAACCACAGTGGTTGAAGGATAGGGAAGCCTGGCATGTTACAGTCCATGGGGTCCCAAAGAGTCAGACATGATCGAGTGACTGAACAACAAACAACCACAATGGGGAAAGTAATTTACTGAGTTCATCAATTTAAATGTTAATCCCACCTGGAAACATTCTGGCAGATACACCCAGAACAGTGTTTAACATGGACACCTGTGGCTCACTCAAGTTGATACATAAAAATAACCATTACAATCTCTTTTAAAAGGTTTGGGATGTTATGGGAATTTCTGCCTACACTCTGAGTGGTCATCACTTAAGTAGTATCTGCGTGCAGGTGAAAACTGAAGGCATAGGAGTAGATGAGACCACCAGGTAAACATGCAGAAGAGATGAGAAAAGGCTCTGAGAACCAGCCCTGAATGACAGCGATGAGGACACCTTCCCAGATCTGGACTGGGTGGACAAGAGGCAGCATCAGGGAAAACTTCTCTGTAGTGATAATCTTGGAGGTCAATCTTAGAGGATGAGGTTTTGTCAGGTTCAGAAGAGGAAGACAAGTGTCTTTGAGCAAAATGAGCAAAGGAAAGAACAACTGCAAAGACATACCCAATGTAATGGACAACATGTTAACTTGAAAAATCAGCAAGTGATTTCAGTATGGCTAAAGCATAGGCATGTGTATATGTATCTTTGTGTTCATGTGTGTGCAGGTATCTGTGTGATGTGTGCGTGCATAATGTGTCTGTGTGACTGTGAGTATGTTTTCAGGAGGCTAGAGTGATGACAGAGAGCCTAGAGGAGGAAGTGGTGTTCAGATCATTAAAGACTGTGTATCCTTGTATTCGATGGTATATATGAAAAATAGAGAGAAAGCAAGATTTATTATGAGGAGTGGTTTATGTAATTATGGAGAATAAGTCTCATGATTTGATGTCTGCAAGCTTAGAGGTCCAGGAAAACTGCTGGTATAAACGGTCCAGATCCAAAGACCTGAGAAACAGAGGACCAGGTGATGTAAATTCCAGCCTGATGGCTGGAGATGAGATGTCCCAGTTCAGTGAGGCAGGGGGCGGGGAGGAATAAATTCTTCCTTTCTCCACCTTTTGTTTTATTTAATTCCCTTGCAGACTGGGTGATGCTCAACCACAGTGGTTGAAGGATAGGGAAGCCTGGCATGTTACAGTCCATGGGGTCCCAAAGAGTCAGACATGATCGAGTGACTGAACAACAAACAACCACAATGGGGAAAGTAATTTACTGAGTTCATCAATTTAAATGTTAATCCCACCTGGAAACATTCTGGCAGATACACCCAGAACAGTGTTTAACATGGACACCTGTGGCTCACTCAAGTTGATACATAAAAATAACCATTACAATCTCTTTTAAAAGGTTTGGGATGTTATGGGAATACTCTGGAGTGAGGAGATACCTGAAGGCCAGCTAACCAGTGTAAATTTTATTTATCTGGAAGGCAAATGGGATAAATTGTTGCAAGAGACGAATGACAAGATGAGAACTAGACTTCTGGAAGATTCTTGAACTTGATGGTTTGGTGAAGGAATACGCAGGAGAGAAGGAATCCAGTTGGTAGAATATTGTAATAGTCAATAGAGAAAGGTGGTGAGCATGTGCATTAGGACGGTAGCTACAAGGCAGCTGCCTTTTATTAGGGTGAAGGGACAGGTGGGTAATGGTGGATTTGGGCTGACAAACATGAGAAACATCAGTCGACTGGGCTATTTGGGAAAATCCACAGTTGAACCAGCAGTCCAAAAGCATGTCCTTCCTTTCTTCACCAATGTACAGCAGATACTTACTGATTACCTCCTGTGTGTCAGGCCTATGCATGGGGAACCCCTAGTTCAGTGTGGAATCCAACCAGTAACCAGCCTGTAGCGACCTAGTGTTAGAAGGGCTCAGAAATCAACAGCCTTAGAAGTGGGGGAGGTAGTTGAAACATCCAAGACAGTATTGAATGTTACCAAGACACCAGGCCCCAACTGGAGTCATTTATGCTAAACTCCACTTGGCTATTCCAGAAATGGAACCTTTAGCTCATCAGTTAAGAATCACCTGAGGAGCCGTAGGAGATAATCTGCCTTCTGGACACCCTGCTGCCCCGAGATGAAAGCAACCCCACAATAACCAAACTTCTCTTTTTGCCTGGTGTACCCTCCTTGTTCCCATTCCATTCTGTCTATGGAAATCTTTCATTGTACAGCTCCTCCAATCTCCTTCTGTCTGCTAGACTGGACAAGGCTAGATTCTCAAATGGTTGAATAAAGCCAGTCAAGAGCTTTGAAATTTACTCAGTTGAATTTTGTTTTGTAACATGAAGGATCTGGGCTACCTTCCTTAGAAGGGCACTTTTAAGCTAGAAACTCAGAGGAAGTCAGAGGAGATCCCCTACCCACTGGCAGAGACAGTGGGACTGGTGATCCCCAGGCGAATAAGATTCGGTTTCTGCCCTGGTGGATGGGGACAATTAACAGGACAATGCTATTGGACATAAGTGCAATTAAGATATGCATATAGATCATTCTTCAGTCAGAAAAACTCTCCAGCTGCCTGGAACCATACCCACCAGAACGTCAAAGTGAGACTTCACAGGTGGCTCAGTAGAAATGAATCTGCCTGCACTGCGGGAGAATCGGCTTGTATCCTAGGATCCTTGGGAAGATCCCTGGAGAAGGAAACCCTCTCCAGTGTTCTTGCCTGGAGAATCCCATGGGCAGAGGAGCCTGGCGGGCTGCAGTCCATGGAGTCGCAAGGAGTCCAGCGTAGCGACTAAACAACTGTAAGCTCTCCCAACAGTAAGCTTTCCCTCCAGAGCAACCCCAGGCACTTGAAGGATGGACGCAGGGTCCTCCTGGCTGCTGAAGGGATGCAGTTCACTAGCCCTGGTGGCAGTCTGTTAATGTCCGGAGACTTAGCTTTCCTGTGATGTCCATTCCTGAACCCTCTGCTTGTATGGTTTCTTATCTCCACTTTGTGGCAAACTGGGTCTGAAAGAACGCAGCATTAATTGGTTTGTGGACCCAAACGGTGGGGGGAGCCTGCAGAGGGAGAGAAAACGTGCTTTGTGTACTAGAAAAAGAAAAAGGAGAGTGAAATGCGAAACGCAAGGGCAGAAAGCGACCCCAGCCAACACAGTGAACCGCTGGGGGGAGCACAACTCGGTGGGTGGGTGGGTCACCTGCCCAACCTACCCTTCTCCAGTTCTGGTATCAAAGCCGAAGCCTCAAGGCAGGGACAGCGGCGGGGAGAGGATGGGTAGGCAATCATCTGCGTCTTTAAGCTCTCACTGGCCGCCCAGTTCTCGGGCCCCAGCTCCCCACTTCCTGCGGCCTCAGTCCCAGGCCAGGGGCGTGTGTGAGGGGCGGGGCCACGTGGAGCTGAGGAATATGTATGTGTGTATATATATATATATATAATTTTTTTAAGCGAGAGGTAATTAGCATCCTCCAATCCCATTGGCTCTCTACCGACCCTGCTTTACATACGCCCGCCCCACTGGCTGCCCAGGGCTTGCGGAGTTCCGTAGGGTTTGCAGCCGCCGCGGTCGCTGCTGCTTTTAGTGCTGGGCTGGTGAGCCCCGAGAGAACCCCGGCTCGGGAGCCGGACACTGGGGAGACGGGAGCCGAGAGCCGAGAGCTAGCTGCAGGCAGAGCTGCTGCCGCGGCGGCATCTGGGTAGATTTCCGCCCTACGAACACCGAGGCCGGCGTCCAGCGGCTTCTGCTCCCAGCCCGGCCCGGTGCCCAGCGGGTCAGACACTTTTATTTTCGAAGAAAAGGGGCGAGTCCTGCGTGAGCTTCTCCCTCGGCCTGGCTCGCTTCTCAGCGCGCCCCAGATCCGGCCTGGACTCTGGAAGATGACTCTCTGGTCTTCTCTGTGTGTTCCAGAGGCGACGGCTCCGGGAGGCATCCGAAAGTAGTAACACTTCGTAGTCGCGGCTGGTGGAAAAGTGAGCCGAGGCGGCGCTGACTCGGCTCTTCCCGCGCCCCGGCGCCCGCTGCTCCTCGCTGCTCCTTCCCCTCGGCTCCCCGGCGGCATGAAGTGGCGCAGCGATGGCCAGGAGAGGTAAGAAGCCCGTGGTGCGAACGCTGGAGGATCTAACGCTGGACTCGGGTTATGGTGGCGCGGCGGACTCGGTGCGCTCCTCCAACTTGTCTCTGTGCTGCTCCGACTCGCACCCGGCGTCCCCGTATGGCGGGAGCTGCTGGCCGCCTCTAACTGACTCCATGCACAGCCGGCACAACAGCTTTGACACTGTCAACACTGCCCTGGTGGAAGACTCCGAGGGGCTGGACTGCGCCGGCCAGCACTGCTCGCGGCTGCTGCCGGACCTCGACGAGGTCCCCTGGACCCTCCAGGAGCTGGAGGCGCTGCTGCTGCGCTCGCGGGATCCCCGGGCAGGCCCGGTGGCCCCCGGCGGCCTGCCTAAAGACGCACTGGCCAAGCTGTCGACGCTGGTGAGCCGGGCGCTGGTACGCATCGCCAAGGAGGCGCAGCGCCTGAGCCTGCGCTTCGCGAAGTGCACCAAGTATGAGATCCAGAGCGCCATGGAGATCGTGCTGTCCTGGGGCCTGGCGGCGCACTGCACGGCGGCCGCTCTGGCCGCGCTGTCCCTCTACAACATGAGCAGTGCCGGCGGCGACCGCCTGGGCCGCGGCAAATCGGCGCGCTGCGGCCTCACCTTCTCCGTGGGCCGCGTGTACCGCTGGATGGTGGACAGCCGCGTGGCTCTGCGCATCCACGAGCACGCAGCCATCTACCTGACGGCCTGCATGGAGAGCCTGTTCCGGGACATCTACGCGCGAGTCGTGGCCTCCGGGCTGCCCAGGAGCTGCAGCGGCCCGGGCTCCAGCGCCGGCCCAGGCCAAGGCTCGGGCCCCGGAGCAGCCCCCGCGGCGGAGAAGGAGCGGGAGGCCCCCGGAGGGGGAGCGGCGAGCGGCGGCGCCTGCAGCGCAGCCAGCAGCGCCAGCGGGGGCAGCAGCTGTTGCGCCCCGCCGACCGTCGCTGCTGCCGCCGCCGCCGCCCCACCGGCAGCCGCCGCCAACCATCACCATCTCCACCACCACGCGCTCCACGAGGCGCCCAGGTTCACCGTGGAGACGCTGGAGCACACAGTCAACAACGACTCCGAGATCTGGGGGCTGCTGCAGCCCTACCAGCACCTCATCTGCGGGAAGAACGCCAGCGGTAAGTGATGGCGCGGGTACCGCCCCCTCCCATCTGACGCCGCCGACTCTCATCGTAAGTTGGCCCCTCGACCCCCTCGCGTGTCCTTCCGCCCGCCCGCCGCTGTCTCAAGCCTCCGAGGGGACCTCCGACCCTCCCTCGTCCCTACTGATTTCGGGATCCGTGTACTTGACGCCGCTGGTAGTGTCCCAAGTCGGAGAGCGTGCGGTTCCGCCCCCCGATCCCGGGCGGGGCAGCGGCTGCCTCCTGCCGGCTGTAGGGAGAACGCAGCGCCGCTCTGGGGGGACAGGTTTGCCATCATTTGCACCAAGTGCATATTTCTGCCAGAGCCCAGTGTGTGTGTGTGTGGGGGGGGGGGGCACCTTAAAGATGCCAAACACCCAGGTGCAGGAGTTCGGCTCCCTGGAACTCGGGAGGAGACGAGGACCTCCCTCCGCCGCCCATTTCGCTTGCGTCCCGGCGCGCTCGGGGATGCCGTCGGTGAGCTGGTGGAGGAGAGGCCTCGCCACCGTAAAGGCAGACTGAGAGCTCACTCGGCCTAGAAACAGCCGGGGAGGGGTGTATGTGGTCAGAAGGTGGAAAGGGAAGTTTTTCCGGGGCAGTTTTTGAGGCCAGAGCTCGCAGCTGGTGGGTGCTACGCAATGGACAACACCCTGGATGGCGACCTCCCAGCTCTCGCCGCGGTCGTCTGGCTGGGAACTGAGGCTGTCACCAGTTGGCTTAAGAAGCGCCACCGGGGATCCGGTCAGGATGGGAGTGGGGCGGGGTTCCGGGGAGATTGTCAGTTTAGGGGGCTTTTCCAGCAGGTTCTGTCCCCTCTTTTCCGCAGCCCCTGTTTTGAAGGTCGGAGCTGGGTGGGTTTGAACCTGCAATTCTGACCGCGGAGGGGGGTGGGGTCGAGGCGCTTGTTTTCGGGAGAGCTCGAGCTGGCGGTCCTGCCTGTCTGCGAAAGCCGGAGCTAGACACTTCAAAGCTTCCATTACCACCACGCGCTCCACGAGGCGCCCAGGTTCACCGTGGAGACGCTGGAGCACACAGTCAACAACGACTCCGAGATCTGGGGGCTGCTGCAGCCCTACCAGCACCTCATCTGCGGGAAGAACGCCAGCGGTAAGTGATGGCGCGGGTACCGCCCCCTCCCATCTGACGCCGCCGACTCTCATCGTAAGTTGGCCCCTCGACCCCCTCGCGTGTCCTTCCGCCCGCCCGCCGCTGTCTCAAGCCTCCGAGGGGACCTCCGACCCTCCCTCGTCCCTACTGATTTCGGGATCCGTGTACTTGACGCCGCTGGTAGTGTCCCAAGTCGGAGAGCGTGCGGTTCCGCCCCCCGATCCCGGGCGGGGCAGCGGCTGCCTCCTGCCGGCTGTAGGGAGAACGCAGCGCCGCTCTGGGGGGACAGGTTTGCCATCATTTGCACCAAGTGCATATTTCTGCCAGAGCCCAGTGTGTGTGTGGGGGGGGGGGGGGCACCTTAAAGATGCCAAACACCCAGGTGCAGGAGTTCGGCTCCCTGGAACTCGGGAGGAGACGAGGACCTCCCTCCGCCGCCCATTTCGCTTGCGTCCCGGCGCGCTCGGGGATGCCGTCGGTGAGCTGGTGGAGGAGAGGCCTCGCCACCGTAAAGGCAGACTGAGAGCTCACTCGGCCTAGAAACAGCCGGGGAGGGGTGTATGTGGTCAGAAGGTGGAAAGGGAAGTTTTTCCGGGGCAGTTTTTGAGGCCAGAGCTCGCAGCTGGTGGGTGCTACGCAATGGACAACACCCTGGATGGCGACCTCCCAGCTCTCGCCGCGGTCGTCTGGCTGGGAACTGAGGCTGTCACCAGTTGGCTTAAGAAGCGCCACCGGGGATCCGGTCAGGATGGGAGTGGGGCGGGGTTCCGGGGAGATTGTCAGTTTAGGGGGCTTTTCCAGCAGGTTCTGTCCCCTCTTTTCCGCAGCCCCTGTTTTGAAGGTCGGAGCTGGGTGGGTTTGAACCTGCAATTCTGACCGCGGAGGGGGGTGGGGTCGAGGCGCTTGTTTTCGGGAGAGCTCGAGCTGGCGGTCCTGCCTGTCTGCGAAAGCCGGAGCTAGACACTTCAAAGCTTCCATTTTCCACAGGAAATGGTAGAAGCGTAACTGGAGACTCCAAAAACGAAATAAAACTTTGTTACATATTCGGCGGTTTGGCTGGAGATTGCGTGGTTGGAGCTGAAATGTGGTCTTTCTGGGCAGATTTCATTCATGTTGCTGCTTGTCGTTTCCCCCGGGCTGAAGCAGAGATGCAGCGGGCGCGGCCTGGCCTCTGGGGGTGCCAAGTGTGTGTCGAGGAGTGTGTGCGTATTTGTGAGTCTGTGTGCGCGCGTCCGTGCGTGTGTATGTGAGTGTGCGCGGAAGCAAGCTGCTCCAGAAGAAGCCCTTCCGAAACAGAAACTCCAGTTGTCAGTCCTCTCACCTGGCTTTGGTCATTATTAGGGGAGAGAGTGAGTGTGTGAGTGTGTGTGTGTGTGTGTGTGTGTGTGTGCGTGTGTGCGCGCGCGAGTGCGCGTGCGTGCTTGAGCCGTTGGGTGGTGGGGCCGGGTGGGCGACTCTCATGATCTTCATGACTCTCCTCTGGTCTCCGCCTCTTCTCCAGAGCCCTCCCCCCTCTGCTGCCAGCTGAGAACGAAACCTCTAAAGAGGTTTAAGGCTCTCAGTGCCTGTCCACCTGTGAAACCCTGTTGCGAAGGAAACACCTGGTTGAAGGAAACACCTGGGAGAAGGCGTTGATTTCTGTGTAGAGGTTTCTTCTGGAGGAGAAAGAGGATTCACCTGTAAAACACAGGCACTTTGGACTGGATCTTTATTTGAAACCCTACCCCCAGTAAAAAGTACAGAGAGTCTTAATTTTCTTCTCACCCTGTGAGCCCACCGCCCCTGTTCTTACCTCACCATTACAGCCTACTGGCCCCTAAAACACTTACTTGCTGTCAGGACTGGAATCTCTACCCGCTCCTAAGTGTTTCCTTTGGGAAAAAAAAGCATTCCAGTTTGGGCTTCCCTTGTGGCTCAGATGTAAAGAATCTGCCTGCAGCAGGAGACCCATGCTTGATTCCTGGGTGAGGAAGATCCCCTGGAGAAGGGAATGACTTCCCACTCCAGTATTGTTGCCTGGAGAATTCCACAGACAGAGGAGCCTGGCGGGCTACTGTGGACTATAATCCATGCGGTGAGGTCAAGTCTGACATGACTGAGTCACTTTCACTTTTGCTTCACTTGGGGACCTGGGTGCCACCTCTGTGTTGGCCATTCTTTTGAAGTTGTGACTTTAGGTCATAACTTTGTGCGGTTTGGCTGGAGATTGCGTGGTTGGAGCTGAAATGTGGTCTTTCTGGGCAGATTTCATTCATGTTGCTGCTTGTCGTTTCCCCCGGGCTGAAGCAGAGATGCAGCGGGCGCGGCCTGGCCTCTGGGGGTGCCAAGTGTGTGTCGAGGAGTGTGTGCGTATTTGTGAGTCTGTGTGCGCGCGTCCGTGCGTGTGTATGTGAGTGTGCGCGGAAGCAAGCTGCTCCAGAAGAAGCCCTTCCGAAACAGAAACTCCAGTTGTCAGTCCTCTCACCTGGCTTTGGTCATTATTAGGGGAGAGAGTGAGTGTGTGAGTGTGTGTGTGTGTGTGTGTGTGTGTGCGTGTGTGCGCGCGCGAGTGCGCGTGCGTGCTTGAGCCGTTGGGTGGTGGGGCCGGGTGGGCGACTCTCATGATCTTCATGACTCTCCTCTGGTCTCCGCCTCTTCTCCAGAGCCCTCCCCCCTCTGCTGCCAGCTGAGAACGAAACCTCTAAAGAGGTTTAAGGCTCTCAGTGCCTGTCCACCTGTGAAACCCTGTTGCGAAGGAAACACCTGGTTGAAGGAAACACCTGGGAGAAGGCGTTGATTTCTGTGTAGAGGTTTCTTCTGGAGGAGAAAGAGGATTCACCTGTAAAACACAGGCACTTTGGACTGGATCTTTATTTGAAACCCTACCCCCAGTAAAAAGTACAGAGAGTCTTAATTTTCTTCTCACCCTGTGAGCCCACCGCCCCTGTTCTTACCTCACCATTACAGCCTACTGGCCCCTAAAACACTTACTTGCTGTCAGGACTGGAATCTCTACCCGCTCCTAAGTGTTTCCTTTGGGAAAAAAAAGCATTCCAGTTTGGGCTTCCCTTGTGGCTCAGATGTAAAGAATCTGCCTGCAGCAGGAGACCCATGCTTGATTCCTGGGTGAGGAAGATCCCCTGGAGAAGGGAATGACTTCCCACTCCAGTATTGTTGCCTGGAGAATTCCACAGACAGAGGAGCCTGGCGGGCTACTGTGGACTATAATCCATGCGGTGAGGTCAAGTCTGACATGACTGAGTCACTTTCACTTTTGCTTCACTTGGGGACCTGGGTGCCACCTCTGTGTTGGCCATTCTTTTGAAGTTGTGACTTTAGGTCATAACTCTCCTTCTCTGGACATCAGGCTCCTCCTCTGTCTAATGAGGGCCTAGATCTGTATTACCTTCCTGGGCCCTCTTGTAGCCTCTGTGTTTTTTCAAATTGGTTTAACTTTTATGATCTTTAACATCTTTTAAAGACAGTTTTCGTGTTTATCCTTTTTTGCAGTAAGTGTAATTTGAGGAAGGAGGAGACCACAGAGTTGGCTTGGGCAGGGTGAGAGTGTGGGGGCTGGGGCTGGCTGCCATCACAGCGTTTCCCACCTCACAGAGCTGAACTCCTAGGTTTCAGGGCCCCTTCTACCATCTCGTAGTAGGAGATATACCGTAATTTCATTGTGATCTCTTCTTCTCTTTTCCTTGGGCTTGTTAAAAATGGCAGGAAGCAGTAAGAAATGAGCAATTAATTTCTTAGGTATCTGAAACATACATTAAACATCAAATCTATTTCTTCGACTCTTTTGCATGACATTCTTTCTGATCTGCAGGTCTTATTAGGAGCCCATGCCTTACATAGTCTTTCTCCTCTTTTAACTCAGTAGCATCACTTATTCATTCCTGAATTCATTGTTCGTCAATATTTATCGAGCAGTCACTCAATAGGCACTGTGCAAGTACTGAGGTACAAGCTAATAAGAGCTAACATACATCCAGTACCACTCGGTATATTGACCCATTTAACCCTCAATATTCTCTTGAAAACGTACTGCTATTATTCCCCTTATACAGAGGAGGAAACTGAGGCATGGGGAACATAAATGTCTTGCTGTTCAGTGACAGATGAGTTCTCTGCCTTCAGGCCATCCTCCCTGCCCTTCACTAACTACGCAGCTGAACCGAGGCCCTTCATAGCCTGAGAGTTTTTTTATTCTAATTTATATACCTTGTGTTCATATCAAACTGAACAGGACAGCACTGGCTTTTATGTTTTTATATCCTTTGTTAGGTCTGAGAGGACCTGGTACACAGGTGGAGCTTCTTCTGTTGAGTGGAGCACGCTATTGTATAATATCGCACAGTGATATTCTGGAACAAACTATTGAAGTCTGAGTTCCTTGAATTATCGTTTCATGTCTTTCAATCTTGGTTGCCCTTTCTTACTGCCACTTTTGCTCCTGTCTACCTTTCTAATTTTCTGTGACCTGAGGAATCAGGAAATGGATCTCACTGGGCTCAACTCAGAAAACAAAAAGTAATTGGCTCTCAGTGAGGGCTTTCTGGCTCTCAAGAATCACATGCACGGCTTAGGTGTGAACTTTGTGGTGACTGTTTTACTCTTCAAAGCTGGTTTTTTTGACTTTCAGCTGTTTAGAGGAACTGAGGTGACAGCTAAGCGACCTCAGTGAGGGTTGCATTTCTCTAGGGGGTGTAAAATTTGGTTTGAAAGATTCTGATAAAGCTCAATAAGGAGCAGACAAGTGCTTTACCGTTATCATTGCCTGTGCAGTCATTTTTACCTTAAACCCCTCCAGAGCAGCCAGTTGGCACTTGTCCTTGAAAACGTGGCTCAAAACTTGACTTTCTGGCATCTCTGTGAGACTTCCTTGATGTGACCCCTCTCTTCCTCCCCAAACCTAGGCCTTCCACAGCCTATTCCCCATCCCTTGGGAATCTTGACCCTGACTTTGCTCTAAGTGACTCCCCGTCACACGCTTGCACCTTCTGTTCAGACTATATCTTAATCATCTTTGTATCTTTCTCCATATCACTCAGCACAGCACCTAACACTTAGTAGATCCTGAGTACTATTTGTTGAGTGATTATAACTGGCCCATTACATCTTGAAGATATAAAATGTACCCATCAGTGTCTGTAAAGGTCTATGAAGTCAGATATCCTGGATTTGAATTTCAAGACTTTCATTCTTCTAGCTGTGTGTTCTCAGGTATCTTACCTAACCTCTCTGCGCCCCAGTTTCCTCAGGTGCAAAGTAGAGGTAATAATTATGAGGATTAGATAAAATTCTCTGTGTAAGTATTACAGTGTGGTATCTGACATACTTTGGGGGCCAAAATGGTGATGGTAGCCATGTAATTTAGACATAATGTTATCCCTTATCTGTATCTTATCTGTGTATTCAGTGTGGATGGAACTAACAGGGTGCAAAATTTTAACTAAATCTTCCTCTTTTTTTAGGAGAATCTTTCTTTTTTTTTTTTTTAAACTTTGGCCTCTGGGGTTTTTGTTGTTGTTGTTTATCTTTCATCCATCTTTATTCTTTGGCCTGTGAGGGCCTCCCATCACAGTGGCCTCTCTTATTGCAGAGTGCTGGCTCTGGGCACGCGCACTCCAGAGCTCTGGCTCGCAATTGGACACACCGGTCCAGCTGCTTCACGGCATATGGGATCTTCCTGGGGCAGGGATTGAACTGGTGCCCCTTGCACTACAAGGCAGACTCTCCACCCAATGGACCACCAGAGAAGCCAAAATCTTCCTTTTTGATAGTCACAATATCAAATAAATCAGTGTGTCCACCTCAGAGATTAGCCTCATGGGCACAGCCTCATTGCAGAGATCACAAATAGATTGGATGGTCAAAGGAAAGTAGCTGATTTTATTCACTGTATTTTTCTTACAAAAGCCACCATCAGTGAAGGGGCACCAGGGAGCTTTCTGGAGTGACAGAAATGTTCCTCTGTCAGTAGGGGTGTGGGTTTGTCAAAATGCACCTTATTGAAATCTTAAAATGTGTATGTTTCACTGTATTCAAATTACACTTCAGGAAAAAGGAAAATAAAGAAGAAGACAAAAAAAGTCATAGGCATCCTTGGATGAAATCTTGTTTTAAATGCAGAAATAATGTGTAGGGAAGACTGTAAGAGGCAGTGTGGTGTGACGAAAGGGAGAAGGGCTTTACACTTAGAACGATCTAGCCTCAGATTTCAGCTCTACCACTCTCTAGCAACGGACTTAATTTTGCTGAATTTGTTTTTCTCATCTGCACAGTGAAGATTACACAACCCAGAAAGACATTAAAAAGGAAGAAAACCCAAACCTACCACATAGGGTGATTAAAAGAATTAAATCAGACCAAATATGTGAAAACAATGGCCAGAGTACACACTCGATAATAATGACTTCCTTAAAAAACAGATTATTCAGGGTGGTGATAATAATAATAATAAGGGGATTTGGAAGAGTCTCGTTCACTTCTGGGATCCCCAATCACTTTATAAACAGTAATTAACATGAGCCCTCGCCTCACCAAGACGGGTTTGGTGGGGAGGTTGCTGTTCTGCTTTTCTGGGGCTCCATAGACCAAATGCTTACTCAGCTGTTTTCCAGCTCCACCCTATTATCCCCTGAATCCACCCCACCTCCCCATCGTGGCTCGCCCCCTGAGCTGGTTGAGCTCCACAGGACAGCGTTGCAGTGCTGGGCCAAAGTACCACAGAAGAAGTCCCAGCTCTCTTTATGAAGCACCGCACAGGCTGTCTCAGCAGCCAACCACGTCAGTGTCTATGCTCACAGAGCATGTTTTTAATTAACTAGCTCAGTGTAAATTAAAACTTGGAATTTGGGTCAGTGGAGAGTTACTTGGTTTTCTATTCAGATTTACCAGTCCAATGCTGGGGTGTTTGTAAGTAGCATGTTTTCTGAAATGCACCATAAAATAACAAGATAGAACAATGGGGGACCAACCTGGAGATCTGGGATGAGGAGTGGGGTGGCTAATGGCCCTGAAGAGAAAAAAGGCCTCTAATTCTGAGTCTGTTGTTATCTGTGATCTTGAGCCAGACACCAAGCTTACCTATGAAATGGGTCCGATTATCCTTCGAGAAGTAAATATAAAGCAATTGACTTGGGAGTCAGACACCCATAAGTTTCCCTGTCTGTAAAATGGGCATGGTAATAATAATAGCTACACTTTTTCGCTTATTCTGTGCCAAATGCAGAAATAATGTGTAGGGAAGACTGTAAGAGGCAGTGTGGTGTGACGAAAGGGAGAAGGGCTTTACACTTAGAACGATCTAGCCTCAGATTTCAGCTCTACCACTCTCTAGCAACGGACTTAATTTTGCTGAATTTGTTTTTCTCATCTGCACAGTGAAGATTACACAACCCAGAAAGACATTAAAAAGGAAGAAAACCCAAACCTACCACATAGGGTGATTAAAAGAATTAAATCAGACCAAATATGTGAAAACAATGGCCAGAGTACACACTCGATAATAATGACTTCCTTAAAAAACAGATTATTCAGGGTGGTGATAATAATAATAATAAGGGGATTTGGAAGAGTCTCGTTCACTTCTGGGATCCCCAATCACTTTATAAACAGTAATTAACATGAGCCCTCGCCTCACCAAGACGGGTTTGGTGGGGAGGTTGCTGTTCTGCTTTTCTGGGGCTCCATAGACCAAATGCTTACTCAGCTGTTTTCCAGCTCCACCCTATTATCCCCTGAATCCACCCCACCTCCCCATCGTGGCTCGCCCCCTGAGCTGGTTGAGCTCCACAGGACAGCGTTGCAGTGCTGGGCCAAAGTACCACAGAAGAAGTCCCAGCTCTCTTTATGAAGCACCGCACAGGCTGTCTCAGCAGCCAACCACGTCAGTGTCTATGCTCACAGAGCATGTTTTTAATTAACTAGCTCAGTGTAAATTAAAACTTGGAATTTGGGTCAGTGGAGAGTTACTTGGTTTTCTATTCAGATTTACCAGTCCAATGCTGGGGTGTTTGTAAGTAGCATGTTTTCTGAAATGCACCATAAAATAACAAGATAGAACAATGGGGGACCAACCTGGAGATCTGGGATGAGGAGTGGGGTGGCTAATGGCCCTGAAGAGAAAAAAGGCCTCTAATTCTGAGTCTGTTGTTATCTGTGATCTTGAGCCAGACACCAAGCTTACCTATGAAATGGGTCCGATTATCCTTTACTGAGAAGTAAATATAAAAAGCAATTGACTTGGGAGTCAGACACCCATAAGTTTCCCTGTCTGTAAAATGGGCATGGTAATAATAATAGCTACACTTGTATAGCGCTTATTCTGTGCCAGACACTATTCAAAGAGTGCTACATAATGTAATTGTTGTAGTTACATTAACTATGATAAATGATAACACCCAAATCTTAGGAGCTTAACACAATAGAAGGCGACTTCTTACTCATTAAAGTCTGACTGGGGAGGAGTGTGGTGGGAGGGGGCGGAACGTCACTTAAGTACCAGGACTGATGGAGAGAGTACTTTATCCTCAACCTATGGCCTTTAGGCCTTCCTTGGACATTTATCCAGCTTATAGGTAGAGGAAGAAGGAGAGTGTGGAGCTAAGAGTGATGCTGTGGGTTAAGCCTGAAAGGAGCTTCATCACGATGTTCAATATTTCATTGGCCAGATGTGTTACTGGCTCTCGGGCACTAAATATCTTTGTGTATCCTTCTTCTCAGACACAAAACGTGCTTCCCTTCCTCTAAAGGAGGATATTCATGTTCTGTCCAGTCACTGCTTTCACCTTAAAGTGCTGGATATTTGGGTGAATTCCTGTCCTGTCCATGGGGCTGAATGTGGCTCCCCATGGTTCACTGACCCTGTATCCAAAAGAACCATTACCTTCACTATGCCCATGTGCCACACTGGAAGACAGCCTGTTAGGAAAAGGTGGAAGTCACTGGCCCCTAGTAGTTAGGAAATATTGCCAAGCAGGTCATGGATGTGGTTTCTTGCTTAAGCCCCAATTCTGCTCTCTGGGAACAATTTGCTGGTTCATCGTTCTCCTCATTCATGGCTCTGCCCTGTGGGAGGATTTTCTTTGTCCATGATTCTTCTTGTCCACACTTGAAGTGGATCTTAGGGAATATGACCTCTTTGAGGCTCTAAATCTTATGTCATCTAGTTCCCGTCCTTGAATTTTAAAGGACCAAGGATTGTTTGGGGCTTCTCAGGTGGCTCTGGTGGTTAAAAAAGTCTGTCAAGGCAGGATACATAAGACTTGCAGGTTCAATCCTTGGGTCCGGAAGATCCCCTGGAGGAGGACGTGACGACCCACTTGAGTTCTTGCCTGGAGAACCTCCAAGCTTACTTTTCCGATTATCCTTTACTGAGAAGTAAATATAAAGCAATTGACTTGGGAGTCAGACACCCATAAGTTTCCCTGTCTGTAAAATGGGCATGGTAATAATAATAGCTACACTTGTATAGCGCTTATTCTGTGCCAGACACTATTCAAAGAGTGCTACATAATGTAATTGTTGTAGTTACATTAACTATGATAAATGATAACACCCAAATCTTAGGAGCTTAACACAATAGAAGGCGACTTCTTACTCATTAAAGTCTGACTGGGGAGGAGTGTGGTGGGAGGGGGCGGAACGTCACTTAAGTACCAGGACTGATGGAGAGAGTACTTTATCCTCAACCTATGGCCTTTAGGCCTTCCTTGGACATTTATCCAGCTTATAGGTAGAGGAAGAAGGAGAGTGTGGAGCTAAGAGTGATGCTGTGGGTTAAGCCTGAAAGGAGCTTCATCACGATGTTCAATATTTCATTGGCCAGATGTGTTACTGGCTCTCTCGGGCACTAAATATCTTTGTGTATCCTTCTTCTCAGACACAAAACGTGCTTCCCTTCCTCTAAAGGAGGATATTCATGTTCTGTCCAGTCACTGCTTTCACCTTAAAGTGCTGGATATTTGGGTGAATTCCTGTCCTGTCCATGGGGCTGAATGTGGCTCCCCATGGTTCACTGACCCTGTATCCAAAAGAACCATTACCTTCACTATGCCCATGTGCCACACTGGAAGACAGCCTGTTAGGAAAAGGTGGAAGTCACTGGCCCCTAGTAGTTAGGAAATATTGCCAAGCAGGTCATGGATGTGGTTTCTTGCTTAAGCCCCAATTCTGCTCTCTGGGAACAATTTGCTGGTTCATCGTTCTCCTCATTCATGGCTCTGCCCTGTGGGAGGATTTTCTTTGTCCATGATTCTTCTTGTCCACACTTGAAGTGGATCTTAGGGAATATGACCTCTTTGAGGCTCTAAATCTTATGTCATCTAGTTCCCGTCCTTGAATTTTAAAGGACCAAGGATTGTTTGGGGCTTCTCAGGTGGCTCTGGTGGTTAAAAAAAAAAAGTCTGTCAAGGCAGGATACATAAGACTTGCAGGTTCAATCCTTGGGTCCGGAAGATCCCCTGGAGGAGGACGTGACGACCCACTTGAGTTCTTGCCTGGAGAACCTCCTGAACAGAGAGGCCTGGTGGGCTACAGTCCATAGGGTTGCAAACAGTCGGACATGACCAAAGCAATTTAGCACGCACGCAAGGATTGTTTTAATGCTTTAACAGCAAAAGATTTTAAAACTCCAGGCTTATAGATTTTGCCAGTGCAATACCCGCAACAACTCGGTAGGATTTTCATCTAGCATACCAGCAGCCAGTTACTTCCTAGACCTAATTCTCAAGCCTGGATTATTTCTTGATTTTCTTCACCTCAAACTTCTATTTCCCTCTCAGCTTAATGACAGCTACCTCGAGGCCATCAGGCTTGTGAGAACCTTATACCTTTCATCTGACATTTATTTCACTTAGACGTTGGCTCAATCTTTACTCTCATTGTTCAGTATCTAGGAATAGCTGTCTTCTTCTTGTCTCCATTACTCCTTCCCAGTTTTTCAATTCATGCCCACAATCCTCCTCTTTTCCTAATATCTTACAAAACTTAGTCCAGAACAAGCAGAGAACTCTCTTAGCATTATTTTTCAATCCTTTTTCTCTAGAGCTTACAGGCTTGGTAGGCGTGCATTCTGCCTTCTAAGTTATCAGAGGTGACAGTTTAACCAAACGTTCACTGCTGCGTAACATGGGACTCGAGTTTTCCAGCCTCAAACAGCTTAACCTGCCATGGGACTTCTGAGCCAAAGACACAAATGTAGGCACCCCACTTCTGGTGTCAATTTCTTTATTAGTTAACAAATTTATCCGTTGCATGAGATAAAGTCTAACATTTTAGATGCTGAGCACAAACAGAGTTGTTTTCTCCTTCATCTTGAGTCCAAGTGAAGCTAAGGGCGGGAGGCATTGTTTCATGGAATCTGACAGAGGGTCTGCCGTATGGAACATGGAACTCCCAGGAACTTCCTTGATTGGGGGCAGCAGTGAGGAGGATGGGGAGGTTTCTATAGGATAGTCCTGAATGTGGGTATATTAATTCCTTCCACATTCCAAACATGAGAATTTAGTCGCATAGCCTCAACTAGACACAGGGGCTGGAAATTATGGTTTCCGGCTAGGCAGCCACTCCTAGCTACAATTCTGTGTACTTAGGGGGCATCAGTGTTTGGTATGGCACCAAACATCTCTGCCAGCATGTATTAATTGTTTTAATCCTAACCACAACTTTATGAAATAGGTGTTATTGCTATTGCTCACATTTTACAGATTAGGAAGTTGAGGAACAGAAAGTTTAAAGAATTTGCCTAAGCTGACATAACTAGTAAGCATTTGAGTCAGATTTGAATGTGGGCAGTGTGGCTTCGCACTGCGTTATGGGGTATTCATGAAGATCAAAGTCATCTTAAAATAATAGCGTGATGAGTGCAGAGTGTTTTCCCCGGTGTCTCATACATGGTACACACTGAACCACTGTTATCCTCTGTTATTCGTGCTATCATTATCCTGTTCTGGAAGTGGGGTGTTGTATGGATGGATGGTGAATTGGTGTGACACTCTCAGGCTCAAGTAATATACGAATCCCAAAGAGGGGGTTGCTCCAGGCAAACTGTACCATGTGCCTGCCTCCTCCCCTCTGCCAGCCACTGGATTTCATCCACGGGGAACAGCAGTTGCTGAGCTGGGTACTGTGAGGCCTTTCACACACATGTTAACTCATTTCATCTCCACACTCTTCTTGTGAAGTGGGTTTCTTATCTCCATTTTATTGGGGAGAAAACTGAGGCTTGACCAGGTTCAGTGACTGTTTGAGGTGCCATTTCTACTAAGGGGTAGAGTTGGAATTTGGGCTCCAGCGCCTGTGCTCTGAGCAGCTATGGCACAGGGGTGAAATCTGGCTCAGAGGAGCCTCTGAGAGGATCCCAGCCCCGCTCCAGTGCAGCCTGAGGGGTGTGTGGAGCGGAGGCGGGGCTTGCCCTGGTGCCAGTGGTCATGGTTGGTGATCCTTCTCTGTAGAATATGTGGTCACAGGGCTTTTTTTTAGCCCCCACTGCCCTCCTTTTCCATGGCTGCCCCATGAGTCACTACCCAGCTGTTTATGACAATACTATGTAGCCTCCTCAGTGAGGCTCTGCCGTATGGAACATGGAACTCACAGGAACTTCCTTGATTGGGGGCAGCAGTGAGGAGGATGGGGAGGTTTCTATAGGATAGTCCTGAATGTGGGTATATTAATTCCTTCCACATTCCAAACATGAGAATTTAGTCGCATAGCCTCAACTAGACACAGGGGCTGGAAATTATGGTTTCCGGCTAGGCAGCCACTCCTAGCTACAATTCTGTGTACTTAGGGGGCATCAGTGTTTGGTATGGCACCAAACATCTCTGCCAGCATGTATTAATTGTTTTAATCCTAACCACAACTTTATGAAATAGGTGTTATTGCTATTGCTCACATTTTACAGATTAGGAAGTTGAGGAACAGAAAGTTTAAAGAATTTGCCTAAGCTGACATAACTAGTAAGCATTTGAGTCAGATTTGAATGTGGGCAGTGTGGCTTCGCACTGCGTTATGGGGTATTCATGAAGATCAAAGTCATCTTAAAATAATAGCGTGATGAGTGCAGAGTGTTTTCCCCGGTGTCTCATACATGGTACACACTGAACCACTGTTATCCTCTGTTATTCGTGCTATCATTATCCTGTTCTGGAAGTGGGGTGTTGTATGGATGGATGGTGAATTGGTGTGACACTCTCAGGCTCAAGTAATATACGAATCCCAAAGAGGGGGTTGCTCCAGGCAAACTGTACCATGTGCCTGCCTCCTCCCCTCTGCCAGCCACTGGATTTCATCCACGGGGAACAGCAGTTGCTGAGCTGGGTACTGTGCGAGGCCTTTCACACACATGTTAACTCATTTCATCTCCACACTCTTCTTGTGAAGTGGGTTTCTTATCTCCATTTTATTGGGGAGAAAACTGAGGCTTGACCAGGTTCAGTGACTGTTTGAGGTGCCATTTCTACTAAGGGGTAGAGTTGGAATTTGGGCTCCAGCGCCTGTGCTCTGAGCAGCTATGGCACAGGGGTGAAATCTGGCTCAGAGGAGCCTCTGAGAGGATCCCAGCCCCGCTCCAGTGCAGCCTGAGGGGTGTGTGGAGCGGAGGCGGGGCTTGCCCTGGTGCCAGTGGTCATGGTTGGTGATCCTTCTCTGTAGAATATGTGGTCACAGGGCTTTTTTTTAGCCCCCACTGCCCTCCTTTTCCATGGCTGCCCCATGAGTCACTACCCAGCTGTTTATGACAATACTATGTAGCCTCCTCAGTGAGGCTCTGGAGAAGTGGGTGGCTTTGTGGGCCCCAGGGGAGAGCTCTGTCCATGACCTGTCCAGCTGCGTAGGCCCGGTGCCAGAAGGAGCTTGGCTCTGCTTGCTATAACTGAGTGCAGAAACCTGATGGGGAATCTGTCGTCCCTGAGAATCACAGATTGAGTTTTTCCCAGACTGAAATTAGGTGTCCTGACATCCTCCGTGCCCTCCCCACCTGCTTCCACTCCCGTTGCTGATTTGGCTGCTGCTCCAAGTTTTCCCTTCTCCCAGCATGAGGTCGGTGGATTAATTAAGGGACAGCCCACGAGCTAGCTGGTGATTTCATGGCCTCTGATGGCCCTATCATGTGGAATGGCTGGGAGCTGCTGGGAGCCTGGAGTGCTGGAGGGGAGATGAGCCTTCCAGTAAATGGGAAGACCTCAGTTCAGGCCTCACAGGGTGTGCCCATGCTGTGGGACCTTGAACTGGCTGTGATTCTGGTGAGTCTCAGTTTCCTTGTTTCCTTGTGTACGAACAGGAAATGATCCTACCAGGTTCTTGTATTCATAGAAAGTTACAAGTGTTAAAAGGAATAACACTTTGGAAAACCATTACCAGCGCTTAGTAATAGTAGAACCTAACACTGATTGTTTACTGCAGTATTAGAGCTCTTCAGAGAAACAGAACCGGAAGAGTATATGCATATATGTGTATGAGCTTCCCGGGTAGCACAAGGGTAGAGAATCCTGCCAGTGAAGGAGATGCAAGAGACAGGGATTCAATCCCTGGATTGGGAAGATATCCTAGAGTAGGAAATTGCAGCCCACTCCAGTATTCTTGCCTGGAAAATCCCATGGACAGAGAAGCCTGGTGGACTACAGTCCATTAGGTCGCAAAGAGTTGGACACGACTGAGCAACACACATGCGCACGCACACACACACACACATGAGGATATTTGTCATAGGATTTGGCTCACATGGTTATGGGGGCCAAGAAATGCCACAATTTGCCATCTGTGAGTAGGAGAACCAGGGGACCTGGGGCCATTGGTGTTAAGTCCTAGAATCTAAATACCTGAGAGGGGCTTCCCTGGTGGTCCAGTGGGTAAGGACACCGCCTTGGAGTGCAAGGGGCACTGGTTCGATCCCTGGCCTGGGAAGATCCCATGTGCCATGGAGCGGCTGGACCGATGTGTCCAATTACCAAGCCGGAGCTCTGGAGCGCATGCACCCAGAGCCAGTGCCCTGCAACAAGAGAGGCCACTGCAATGGGAGGCCCACACAGGCCAAAGAACAAGGATGAATGAAAATAATTAAATGAAAGACCAATAAAAATGACCCAAAAAACCCAACAAACCTTAAATACCTGAGAACGAGGATTTGCTGCCTTAAGTTTCCCAGTAGCCTATGTGGAAAAAAAAAAAAAAAGAAGTCATGAACAGATACACAATTCAGAGTGTGATGAATGAGACAGAAATAAACTAGCTGCTGAGCTGTTCCTGCATCTCAGGCCCCAAAGAAGTTTCTCGGCAGGAGACTAGAAGCAGTTATTAAGTGGTACTTAGTGACCTCACATTTCAGCCCCCGGTTGTTAAGAAAGAACTAGGGCGGCCTCTTCTTGATTTGCAGTGTTTCTCTCTTCTTCCTGCTGTCTGCACCTCCTCCCTAGTTCCTTACAGAATGTCCAGGCAGGATGACACATGTGTTCACAGAGGCTGGGAGTGGTCAGTGTACCAGTGTCCTTCCTCTGTTTGGGAGGAGGATCTTGGGGTTAGAAGCTGGCCTTCGAAGCTGATGTCTGTGTCACATGGTCCCTAGAAATCAGATATGAGTTCATTTGAGGGAAAGTGTACCAGTGCTCTTCTGAGGGAAAAATAAGCACTGAACCTGTAAACATGGTCCCCAGCATGTCAGGGTGTAAGTCTGGGGAGACCGGGGAGAGCTGGGGCGGGGGGCCTGGGTCTTGCAGAGATGTCGCTAAACCAGAAGCACTTGAGGGCTTAAGGACAGAAGAGAGCACGAGGTCCACTGTGGAACAAGCTGTGTGATCTCAGGCAAGTAATTTAACTTCTCTAGACTTATTTTCTTATCTGAAAAAAACCCAGCAGAGTTTTGAAGCTCAAAGGAGTCATCAGATGTGAAAGTCATCTGTTAACTGCAAAGTAATAATTTTTTTTTCATTCATTCAACAAATGTATCTATTATGGAGGAGGAAGGGTTCTGGCCATTTAGCATACGTCAGTGTTCAAACAGATTAAAAAAAAAACCCAAAAACCTTTACTTGCCTTGGTAAAGCTTGCATTCTAGTGGAAGGAGGCCCTAAACAATAAATGTAAGTAAGTGATATAGGATGTTAGAAGTTGATATCTGCTGTGGAAAAAAATAATCAGAGCAAGGGGGATCTGGTGGGCTCGGGATTGTGGGTTGCATTTATAGACAGTGTGGTCAGGGTTGTCTCACTGACCGTGTGATGTTGATGCAGAGACAGGTGAAGGAGGTGAGCTGTATGAGTATCTGCGGGAAGATGTTCCAGGCAAAGGGAATGGCCAGTGCAAAGGGCCTGAGGCAGGAATAGCAAAGAAGCCATTGCGGTGGAGAGAAGTGAGTGAGTCGAGAATAAGATAGGAAAGAGAGAGACCTGAGGACTCAGGCTGGGTAGGCCCCTATGGGCTGCTGTAGACCTCTGCTTTTGCTTTCGGTGAAGTGGAAAATCACAGCAGGATTTTGAGTCAGGGATTTGAAGGTCTGACTTAAGATGTAAGAAGAATCACTTTGGCTGTTGGTTGTAAATAGACTCCAGAGGAGCATGAGGGAAGGCAGGGAGACTGGAGTGTGGAGGCTCTTACGTGAATTCGGGCAGGAGATGATGGTGGCTGGGGCCAGGATGGTAGTGAGGGAGGTACTTGGATTTGGGCCATAATGGAAAGGAGGCGTCAGCAAGGTGTCTTCCCCGCACTGGGTGTGGGGCGTGAGAGAACAAAGGAGGCCTCCAGGGAGGGTGTGGGGAAGGGACCCCTCCTGTGCTATTGGTGGGAATGTAAATCGGTGCCTAGGCACCAATCCCACTCCTAGGTATATATTCAGAAAAGATGAAAACTAATTCAAAAAGATACATGCACCCAATGTTCAGAATGGTACTATTTATAGTAGCCAAGACATGGAAACACCCTAAATCTGCATCAACAGATGAACAGATAAAGATGCAGTGTGTGTATATATGTGTGTGTGTGTGTGTGTATATACACATATACATATATATATATGTATAAAGAAATGCTGCTCATTGAAAAGAATGAAATTCTGTCATTTGCAGCAACATGGAGGACCTAGAGATTATCATACTAAGTGAAGTAAGCGAAATAGAAAAAGGTAAATATCATATGACATCACTTATATGTGGAATCTAAAAACTAGTACAAATGAACTTATTTACAAACATAAACAGAGTTACAATCATAGAAGACAAACTTATGATTACCAAAGAATGGGGTTGGGGTGGATAAATTGGAAAAAAATGGATGCCTTCAGGGTTTATTCTAAACAACAGGAAGGATGGAGTTGCCATAAGCTAGGAGGGAAAGATTTGGAAAGAGCAGGTTTGGAGTGGAAACATCGGGAGTCTAGACTGGGATCTGCTAAGTTTGAGATGCCTTTCAGACATCCAGGTGGAGATGGCAGGTGTTAGTTGAAGAGTCATGGCTAGTGTTCAGGAGAGAAGATAGTTTGGAGATATACACTTGGGAGTTGGGAGCATGTGAGTGGTTTTTAAAGCCATGAGACAGGACAAGGTCACCTAAGGAGTGAATGTAGAAGAGACAGAAAGACCAAGGGCTGAGCCTTTCCTTGACTGGGCAGAAGAGGAGGACCCAAAATAGGAGATGGAGAAGGAGCAGCCAATAAGAAGGAGAGATAGAAATATCCTGAGAGTCAACAAAAAAAAATGTCTAGGAGGAGGAAATGAATGGCTGTCATGTGGCAAGCGAGGTGGTTCCCACCATGGTAACCCAGGCTGTGGTGGTATTTCTGCCTGTTACCCCTAGGCACTATCAAACCCAGTGAACAACAGCATCAGCATGCTTAATGGGAACCACACTAACTATAATGAACCGGAAGGATGTTTGGGATGTATTCTCAAGAGGATAAGGCAAAATGGCTTCAGTATGTCATCTGTAAACAGAGGTTGTGCATGCAGGTGTGTGTGTGTGCTCAGTCATGTCCAGCTCTCTGTGACCCCATAGACTGTAGCCTACCAGGCTCCTCTGTCCATGGGATTTTCCAGGCAAAGATACTGGAGTGGGTTGCCATTTCCTCCTCCCGGGGATCTTCCAAGCCAGGGATTGAACGTGCTACGGAATTAGGCCAGATCAACTTCAGTCTGGGCTCTCACATGTCTTGACCATTTTTTTTGAGTCTTAAAGTCCTATTAAAGGCCATAGTGACCCTATAGGGGTCGTGTGGGGAGGCGTCCCATGCCTCAACACTTCATCAGAGTTGCTACCCATTCACATATTTTTATATCGGACTGTTGCATAAGATGCATTTGAAAAGGGGTTTCTGTTGCCAGAGCAAGTTTGAAAAGCACTGGCCTGGAGGATTAGCAAGTGCCTCCTGCTCTGGCATCCTGTAGAATAGTGGACAGAACTGTAGAATGCAGGGTCCAACAGCCAGATGCTTCAGAGTCAAACACGCCTTTTCTTTCCCTGTCCTCACATTTATTTGCACTTCTGCTCACTGCCTGATGCAAAACTCTTCTTTCTTGTTCCTCTTCTGCTCTTGCAGCCTCACCTCCCAGGTGGTGTTTCTGATACAAGGGAGCAGAGGTTGAACTCTGCCATCAAAGCTCTCTCTGAACCTAAAATAACCCTGTCCAGCCAGACACACGCCAGCAACCCTTGCCAATGTGCTTACTTTCATTTGTTGAAGTCGGCACATTCACCTGTGCTCTTCAAAGACCTGAGGTTCAATCTGGTTTGCCTTGGTATTAAAGGACTATGTTTTTTTTTCCTAAGGGGCTTTATGGCTAAACCAATTTTACATAAACAGAAAGGATCAGTGCTGAATTCCTAAATCTCCATGTAGAAGATGTTGACTTTGGGATGTTGTGACTCGGGGGTTAAGTTATTTACTCACCAAAATGTCTAGTCTGGTTAATGCTATGGAAGCCAGTCAACATGGTATGGCTTCCCAAGTGGCTCAGTGGTAAGGAATCCACTTGCCAGTGCAGGATACACAGGAGACACAAGAAACGCAAGTTTGATACCTGGGTCGGGAAGATCCCCTGGAGTAGGAAATGGCAACATGCTTCAGTATTCCTTCCTGGAGAATCTCATATTCAGAGGAGTCTGGTGGGCCAGCTCTCTGTGACCCATGACTGTAGCCTACCAGGCTCCTCTGTCCATGGGATTTTCCAGGCAAAGATACTGGAGTGGGTTGCCATTTCCTCCTCCCGGGGATCTTCCAAGCCAGGGATTGAACGTGCTACGGAATTAGGCCAGATCAACTTCAGTCTGGGCTCTCACATGTCTTGACCATTTTTTGAGTCTTAAAGTCCTATTAAAGGCCATAGTGACCCTATAGGGGTCGTGTGGGGAGGCGTCCCATGCCTCAACACTTCATCAGAGTTGCTACCCATTCACATATTTTTATATCGGACTGTTGCATAAGATGCATTTGAAAAGGGGTTTCTGTTGCCAGAGCAAGTTTGAAAAGCACTGGCCTGGAGGATTAGCAAGTGCCTCCTGCTCTGGCATCCTGTAGAATAGTGGACAGAACTGTAGAATGCAGGGTCCAACAGCCAGATGCTTCAGAGTCAAACACGCCTTTTCTTTCCCTGTCCTCACATTTATTTGCACTTCTGCTCACTGCCTGATGCAAAACTCTTCTTTCTTGTTCCTCTTCTGCTCTTGCAGCCTCACCTCCCAGGTGGTGTTTCTGATACAAGGGAGCAGAGGTTGAACTCTGCCATCAAAGCTCTCTCTGAACCTAAAATAACCCTGTCCAGCCAGACACACGCCAGCAACCCTTGCCAATGTGCTTACTTTCATTTGTTGAAGTCGGCACATTCACCTGTGCTCTTCAAAGACCTGAGGTTCAATCTGGTTTGCCTTGGTATTAAAGGACTATGTTTTTTTTCCTAAGGGGCTTTATGGCTAAACCAATTTTACATAAACAGAAAGGATCAGTGCTGAATTCCTAAATCTCCATGTAGAAGATGTTGACTTTGGGATGTTGTGACTCGGGGGTTAAGTTATTTACTCACCAAAATGTCTAGTCTGGTTAATGCTATGGAAGCCAGTCAACATGGTATGGCTTCCCAAGTGGCTCAGTGGTAAGGAATCCACTTGCCAGTGCAGGATACACAGGAGACACAAGAAACGCAAGTTTGATACCTGGGTCGGGAAGATCCCCTGGAGTAGGAAATGGCAACATGCTTCAGTATTCCTTCCTGGAGAATCTCATATTCAGAGGAGTCTGGTGGGCTACAGTCCATAGAGTCACAAAGGGTCGGACATGACTGAGTTGACATGGCTGAGCATGTATGCAGTGTGGCGTATCATGCCACCAAACTGTTGAGACCGGGAGCCTGAGCCCATCTCAGTGTCATTCCTTCCTGACTGTGCCACCCAAGCGAGGTCTTTTCTGTTAGTTTTCTCCCCTGTAAGAGTGACCACCTCGTGGGAGTATCTGGGGGGTAAAATAAAAGGACATGACCTTTATATGCACTTAGTTTGGGACAGTGGGTGCTTGATGATGTCAGCTGTTACTGTTGGCATTATCATTATCCAGTCACCAGAAACCTCTATTATTATAACACTCATCAGGTTTAAAAAAAAAAAAAGAAAGAAAGAAAGAAACAAAACCTGTTTATCTGGCTGCACCAGGTCTTAGTTGCTGCATGTGGGATTTAGTTCCCTGACCAAGGGTTGAACTCAGGCCCTCTGTGTTGGGAGTGTAGAGCCTTAGCCACTGGACCACCAGGGAAGTCCTGGGTTATACTGAATAGTTTACTTGTCTATTGGTTTTTATAAGCCAGACTCTATTGTCTTCATCTTTGTTTCTCTGGTACTGCATCTGGCACGTTGTAGGCTCTTAAATGTGTTTGTTCAATGGATGGAAGAGGTCATAGAAATAAGCTCCGTGCAAGCAAGTGTGTTTGATTCATTCTGTGCAATCACCCAACACGTCAGTTCAGTTTGGTCGCTTGGTCATGTCTAACTCTTTGCAACCCCATGGACTGTAGCACCCCAAGCTTCCCTGTCCTTCATCATCTCCCAGAGCTTGCTCAAACTCAGGTGCACTGACCCAGTGATGCCATCCAAACATCTCGTCCTCTGTCGTCCCCATCTCCTTCTGCCTTCTATTTTCCCCAGCATCAGGGTATGTATCAATGAGTCATCTCTCCGCATCAGGTGGCCGAAGTATTGTAGCTTCAGCTTCAGCATCAGTCCTTCCAACACATAGTGGGCCCCGAATCAGTATTTGTGATCTATGAAATGAATCATGCATCCATGGACCTTCAACAGGCAAGCCAGGAGTCTGGCGCTAACCATGGGCTAACTGGCTGGACATCTTACTCTGTTTCTGAATTCTTTGCTCTGAAAATCTCTCCTTTTCAAAGCTTGCGTCTCTTTGAAGAACAGAGAGGGAGTGATCGCTCATTATTCCTTTATACCCGGTGTCTTCCTGTGAGATGGCACCTCACTCTAATCCAGAGTTGAAAGCCATGTCTACAGAGACTCTAGGGTCTTTGAGCTGGAGGGAACCTGCCCGGCTCTCCTGGTGCAGCTTAGCCTGGAGATCAGGCAAATTTAGCACATCAGACGCCTGAGAACCAGGGCGGTGAATAGACATGTGTGGGGCCACGCAGCTCCTGGCAGATGAGCTGGCTGAGTGGGTAAGACAAGGTCCTGAGCTTCAGAGGTAGAAAGTCCTGACTTCATGGGGTGGGAGGGAGCGGCCTCAGCTCCCTGAAGGCCCAGATTGGTGTCTTTCCACCATGCCTTGCTGCCCCAGGGAAAAATAAATGTGACTTTGTTTTCTTTCCTTAGTTGTGACTAACCCTGGGTCCCATTTATGGAAGTCTTCAGATGCCACTATCTGTGCTGAGCAATTTCCTCATATTCTCTCACTAATCCCTCCAGCCCCACTGATGAGGTCAGTGTTGCAAGTTCCACAGCAAAGTCAGTGGCACTGACTCATGCCAGTGACACTGACTCAGGAAAGCTCAGGGACTCACTCCAGGCCATGCAGGGAAGGCGCTGGAGCTGAGATTCCCCACGTGGTGCGTTATCCATAGACTCGCCCCTTAACCATATCGGCTGCCTGTAACAAGGACACCATGTGACCCACCGAAAATTCCTTAAATGCTCTGATGCCGCTAAGACTGTGTCTAGACAGTGCAGAAGCATCTGGTCGATTCTGGGGGAGGAGGAAGCGGGGACTCAGCCATTAAGTGAACAATCAAGTGATTTAATCAGATTGGCAATGTGGAGTTGTAAAGATTAGCAACATTTGTCGAATCCTCTCCCTATGACTTGTGTGTTTTGCTGGTGTTGGGAATCTCTCTCCTTTTTCCTTTCAGTCTTTCATTTTGCAAATAATTCAGTGTCTAGTATGTGCCAGGCCCTGGTGTAAGAGAAAGCACACACCACTGCCAATATCTGGTCCAGTTCTGTCAATGGAAAGAGCAGCGCGACACTTCTTGATCCAAATACTTTATGTGAGCCGATTTCACCCAATATTCCTATTGACTGACTGAGGCTCGCCTCATCTTGCCTTTTCCCCAGGGAACAAACTCACCTGAGAGAAACTGAAGAAGGGCCCCTGGGGCAAAAAGAGGGGATGTTCCTCTTTCTCAGGCTGCATTGGCTGTGCTTTTGAACCCTCCAATGCCTTGTTAGTATCCCAATGCTTTAGGCCTGCACAGTGTACAAAGCCCCATCAATTATTTCTGTTAATGTTCATGACAGCCCTATACAGTAGGGTAAGTAGGTGTTAGCAACCTACTGTTATATATGGGGCAGCTGAGGGTGGGAGAAGTGGTGTCTTGTTCAAGGTTACCATGAAAGTGGCAGTGCTGAGCATCTGACTCTTAGTCCAGAGATCTTTCTGTGCTTCATGGTACCACGCTATGAACGTTTTCGGTGCTCAAGTATTTTAAGAACTTGGATTGAATATCCTAAGGGGAGTGTAGAGAGTACACAGGGTCCCCATCTGAAGACTCATCAGGATATAGAGGTTTCCCCAGTCTTTGGATCAGCCAACCTTTGGATGTATGGAATTTTTCTGTCCCTCCCCTGCATCCTCCCACATCTCAATGGAGCCTTGAGTTAAACCCTGACCCCCACCTTTCCAGTTTCAGCTGTAAGAGGGACCACCCAGACATTTTGATTTGGACTTCAGATGCTGCTACTTGAGGTCAGGAAGTCCATGGATCATCCATTCAGAAAGGAGAGAAGGAACCGTGGAAGGAGGTGACCTCTGGATCATCAGAGTTTCTGTGGGCTCTGCAGACTTCAGACAGCCCCTTCGCCAGCTTCCCACTGGCTCCAGGAAGGGGCCTCCATCATGGGCTACTTAAGCCTCCTCCAAAGTGGGTCTTTCTAGAGGAATCTTTGATTCAGCCTCAGGTCACTCTTTCTGAAGGAAAATTCAAGCACAAAGGCTCACAGAGCCCAGAGTGCCTCAGCTCAGCTTTAAAATCCATTCTGTCCTCACACCAAAGAGATTGCCTTATACTGTACTGGGTTCCTGGAAAAAAATGGGTGTGATCAGTGGGAAATGTGAGCCCAGCCAGGTCGTCAGTTTGTCAGAAGTTTTCCATTGCAAGGACTGTCACAGCCAGAAATCCTTATATATTCCATTCACAGTGTCTCTGTTACGGATCTTAATCACTCATCATGTTTGCCTTAGAGGAAAATGAGTTGTCTATGAAAAAAGTAGTGGGAGGTTATTGATCATACATCACATATCATGGAAAGCTTCAGTTTGCTTGCATTAGGATGAAGCAAGGGCAAGTATCAGTGTTACCACAGCAGAGACCAGAGAAGCGGGCAGCTGCACTTGTGCCCGCATGCACGCGTGTGCCTGCACTTACATCAATTCACCAGAATTGTCAAGATCAAATGTTTGCTGTAACTTCTGAATTTTAATAGCTAAAATTTTGTCGACTGTCATGTAGGTAGTTTTAACATCTTCCAAAACTGTAGCTGCTCTGTCTATGGAAGGACAATTCCATGTCACACCCCTACTCCATTAAGTTTGTGTTATGGCTGAAAAAAAATTGTACTGGTTTGGCTTTGGGAATTATTATTCTGTGTGTATATCTCACCTGCTTTACAGTGGTCTCCGAGTTCTCTATCATTACCGTGTGTCCTCAGGAATTCTTACAAAATGAGAAAGATCTAAGCAACCTCCTTATCCGCACCCACAACTGTAATGAAACTGTAATGAATATTGAAGCCAACAGTTCATGATGTTGACTTCATGGTATGGGTTTTAGCCACTTAATTACATAGTTATTAATTATGGCTTTGCATTTTTCTTTTCATGTTTTATAGCCAATAATTTTAGCTTATAAGGCATCAGATATTTTTGAGGAGTCCCTAGAATTGAGTTGCCTAGTAGAAAAAAGGCCCTGTGCGGTGACATTAAGAAACTGAGTTGAGATTGTCCTCCGAATGGTCACTCAGAGGGTTTCACTACTCAACTGAGTCATCTCACACGTACACACACACACACACACACACACACACACACACACACCCTATGTTTTTGCGATCAACAGCAATAGAATATAGACAACAACTAGAATCTCATGCACAATCAACAGGGAGCCCTCCTCTGCATCTTCAACTCCCTATTGGGGAGGAGGGTGGGGCAGGTGCTTTGTGATGTCTGCAGATCTGGACAGGAAGTCTGGTTCTACATGTGTTTGGGCTCAGAGATATGGAATGAAACCACCTTTGGTGCCTGCGATGTGACTCCTTGTTCACCAGTCTCTTTCCTACAACTACACGGAGCATTGATCCTATCCTCAGGAGTTTTTTGAGGCCAACCTTCCCACTTTAGAGAGAAGAAAAGAAATGAGCACCAAGCAGGGACAAAAAACCACTCCTGGGAGATTCACTATATCTCAGGATGGAGAATTTTTCTAGCTCAGTCACTTTGCCACCTGTGCGTTCCCAATCACATTTTCAAAGACTCGCCAAATGTTTTTAAAGGATCAGGAATTTGGTGAAGAGAAGCAGAGGGCAGTGCTGAGTGCCTCTTCCTGGCCAGGCTGGGTGCTGGAGAGACAAGGACGGATGTGATGCAGTGGAGGCCCTTGACGAGTTTGAACCATTACTCACACACAGAATGCCCTGAACTATAATGCAGGCTGGAGACAGTGGCCAAGGACTGGAACACAGATGCAAAGCCCCACCACAGGTAGCTGCGATCTCAGCAGAGGAGCCAAGGATGCCCTGTCACCACATGCAATGACTGGGCATGGCTCAGGTTTGAGTAAGCATGGCTCTGCCCCTGTCGTGCTGAAAACCATCTCCATCTTCCTCAGTCATGGCTCTCTGTTCAGGAGACGCTAATGAAGCACCTACCTACCTTGTGGTAGGTTTGGTGCCAGGATCTGGGGTTCCAGCAGTGAATGGGAGCAGCATTGCCCCAACATTGTGAGGCTGTCCAGGAAACAAACATTAACTGAGTCATTATAAGACCAATGAGGGTGATCAATGAGGTGAATCAAAAAGGCAGTGCAGGGTTTGGTGGGCTTCAGTCACATGGGCTGTTGGTGGTCTCAAGTGTGAGCGACACTTTGATTTGGAATATAACCTTTCTGGGAACCTCAATACGTGAGGCATGAAAAAGCAGAGTTTTTTGAGTCACATCCACATCCCTTTTATGTACATTGGTCCCTATTGCTGTACGGAATCCAGTTTGAAAGCTGGTAGGTGAGACAGTTCCTGAGGACCCTCCAGAAGCCCTTGCTATTAGAAAATTCTGTGACTTCTTGCTGACAGGTAAGGTCCCTTCTGTTCCAAGTCATCAGGATCCTGTGGCTGGAATCCTGAACTTTCAATCAGGGCTAGCATCTTTCTTTCTGTTTGAATGCCAGAGTCATACTCTTTGTTTTTCTTTGGGGGGCTGGCGGAGCATGAATCTCGAAGCTTCCATCCAAGGAGCCTGCCTGCAGGGGAGGAGAAGAGAGATAATGTGGAGTCAGTTTGCTCTGTCGCTCTGGCTCTCCAGAGTGACTCTCAGGTGGAGGGACCATGGTGGTGGTGCCATTGCTCCTGCCATCCCATCTGCCACACTGACCAGAGGCACTGAACACCATCCTTATCAGAATGTCCCAGGAACCCACAGACCTCAGTCTGCTTCCTTACGGGAGCCTCACCTTCACCCTGTGCTCCACCTTCTCCTTGTCTCCTCCTGACACCCCTGATCAGAGGTGCTCTTATAGTGTTATTTCCCCTCTTGGCTGCACAGTCAAGTCCTAGCTCTTCATCCTCGCTCCATTAGGATCTTGCCTCAGTGGAGTCACTATAGTCCCCAAGCTTCCTTCATCCTTCTCTGGACACTTTCATTCCTTATTCTAAGCTTCTTCGCAGGTATTAATCCACCTGGAATGACTCCTGTCCTCCCTCCTTTTAGCTGCACTGCCCCAGGTCAAGCCATACATCCATCCTAGGGCTGGGCTGCAACAAGGAGCTTTCCCTTTCTTTGAAATCCCATAGCATTTGTTACAGTCTGAAACTTTGGCTGTGGATTGTGTAAGTCTTTGTGTTGTTGGAAATCTTTGGCTGTGACGATGACCTGCTCTCCCAGTAAGCCATGAGAACTTTGAGGACAGAGTCTGGATCTTCCAGTTCTTTTGTCTCTTTTTCTGTACTCAGTGAAGCTATTACTTGATCAGCTTCTGACCTGGAGCACAAACCAATGTATTCAGTTAGAGCATTCTGATTGCTAAAAATGACAAGAGATGAAGGTGCCGTCTCTGACCAATAAGAATGCTTGATATTAATTGGTCCTGATGGCAAAGTGTATATGGCTGCTAGTATCAGAGATCAAACTAATAGTGGCTCAAACATGACAGGGAGTTGATTTTCTCTCTTATAACAATCCAAGGCAGGTACGCTGTCCAAGGTCAGGAAGGGGGTTCTATACCTCTTCCTGCTCTGCCATCCTTAGCATATGGTCTGCATTCTAAAGGTGCTCTCACGGTCCCAAGACAACCGCTCCAGCTCCAGTCATCACCTCTTAAGCAGGAGGAAGAATAATGCAGGGTAGGGGAAAGGGTACCTGCCAGTGGAGTCACTAAGAAGCTTCTCTGATGCTTCACCCAATAATCCTACTTTTATCTCTTTGACCAATATTTAGCCCCTCAGCCACCATGTTTCCAAGAGGGGGGCTAAGAAATTTAGTTCTTTAGCTGGACATATTATTCTTATCACCACTACCCAATCAGAGCTCTTTAAATAGGGAAGAGGGCACAAAGAGATATTGATTGGGTTGGCAGCCAGCTGTTGTAGCTAGTTAATGACACTCTTGTGGGGGTTTGGGGTGGGCAAAGGAAGTTCTATATTAGACCAATCAGGCTGGGTATGTTCCTGCCAAAGAAGGCAATGGATTTTTCCATTCTGTGCATTGCAGTTTTCTGCCAGTGAATCCAAGGACATTGAAGTTTGGGTTTCTTCAAAACCTCATCCTCAGATGAGAGTTTCTTGAATTATTCACCCTAAGCCCCCAGAGTCACTGAACGGTAATTGGCCGCACAAAGGGGTGACGGCTGACACCCTTGTCATGGCCAGCGCAGCTTTTTAGCACTGAAGAATGGTCCTGGTGTTCTGGATCACTTAAATAATTTGCTAAAGATGGGACACACCCTCTGCATTAAATTCATTGTCTCTAGTTCTTGGTAATGAGCGTAATCATGATTCTACACAACTTAGAGATTCAACACAGATGTAATTTAATATTTCTATAGGTTTTCAGTTAACAACCTGAGTGATAAGAGTGCATTTTGATTTTTAAAAATGATCAGTTTGCTTTTAAAATAATTCTGGTGGGCAAAGGGTCTCTAAAAGAAATTAGCTTTGGACCAGAAAGCACTCAGCCACGTGGTTTTATGCCAGACCTTGTTTATTACCAAAAGAAGACAGAGATCTTCCAGCATGGTCATTCATCCCAGCTCACTGAATACGTCTTCACCCCAACTTTTACCATGGCTTGTGAGGTTCTCTGCCTGAAAGGAGAGTCCTTTTTTTACCCCCCTCTGTTTTCTGTTTGCGGGGCATTTAGTGCTTAGAGATAAGCGTGGTGTGTCTTGTTTCTGGATTGCCATGGATTGTCTCAAGGTTGAAAAGATGAGAAAAATCAAGAATAATGGAGACAGGAGATCGTTTGTAAACAATCAGACACTTCAGTGGACCTGAAAAACCTATCTGTGAGGTCACCTATGAGAGAAGTAGATGCTTCATTCCCTGGTTTTAGAGTTTTATAGGATTTGTCCAGCAAATCTGGAGGGAGATTTGGTCTTATCCTATGCTAGCCAGATGGATGTCACTACCCCAGACCAGACTTTCTCATATTTATTATTTTTATTTATTTATTTATTTTTCATCCATTCTTATTCCTCGGCCTGTGTGGGCCTCCTTTTGCAGTGGGTGGCCTCTCTCGCTGCAGAGCACAGGCTCTGGGCACATGTGCTCTAGAGTTCTGGCTAGTAATTGGACACACTGGTCCAGCCACTCCACAACATGTGGGATCTTCCTGGACTAGGGATCGAACCATTGCCCCTTGCACTGCAAGGCAGACTCTTTACCCACTGGACCACCAGGGAAGCCCAGACTTCCTCATGTTTATATCAGGAGGAAAGAATGACCTTTCCCTTCCCAGACATCCTCATAAACATCTAGTGCTCATTGTTTCTGACCAAGTATTGGTTGGGCCCATCCCCAACCCACTCAGTGTGGTAGGGGGGTTACCCATGCTGGAATGAGATTTCTTCCTCATTTTCTGACGTATGGGCAGCCTCTCCAGCTCACCTTTTAGGTGACCCTAGAGAATTGGAGACCAGGCAGTTTCAACATCCAGAAATTCCAGAAGATGGAACTGGGGTCTAGAATGGCAAAGAGAGGAAGCTTTGTGGAGCCCCTGAACCCATAGCAAGAAAGTCACTCTTCTAGGGTGTTCTGTGCTGTGTTCTCACCAGCATGTTCACTCACTCGTGCATTCATTTAATTGTTACTTCATTCCCCACCTACTACACACAAACCTACTGACCCCCTGCTCAGGCCAGACCCTGTGCTAGGCTCTGGGACCATGACATGAAACAGTCATTCCCTGACTCTGAGAACTCACAGTCAACAGAAGAGATAGACAGGGCACCTTGAACAAACGTTGTAAGAGACTTGAATGTGGGAATTAGAGCATGGAAAGAGAGGTTGGGAAGTGGGGATGAGGAATCATAAAGGAAGTTCTATATTAGACCAATCAGGCTTGAGTAGGGAAGCAAAAGGGCAGAGGTGTGTTCTCACCCGAGGTGTGAATGGACTTTGGGCAGGTGTTGAGGGTGAGTTTTGAGGAGTTGGAGAGGTACAAACAGAGAGAGAGCTAAGTAGGAACAGTGGGGAGAAGAAAATGAAGGGTGAGCCAGAGAGGTCTCCCATAAGTGCAGAGAAGATGGTCCCCTATTACTGGTCTGTGTCTTTCATTGAACACTTGCTACTTTCTAAGAGTCTCACAAGACATCATCTCACAGTCTTCACAGTAGCCCCCTGAGGTATGAACTGTCTTTGGCCCCTGTGGACCCAGCGAGGTCATGTGACCTGTCTCATGTCCCATCATCTCTAAGTAGCAGAATCAGGACTCATGTCCAGGGCAGCAGAGATGGAGTTTGTAACTGCTCCCACCAATGCCCTGCACACTGATGGTTGGAAAAGGCTGGGGCTTCTGAGCAGGGATTCAACCAGGTCCTGACATAGGTGGCCTTGAGGTCCCTTTTGGTGCTGAGTTTATGATTTGGGGGAAGATGGAAGGTCTGGGGGATCCCCTGGTGGCTCAGATGGTCTGAATATGGCTGGGGCTGAACTAGGACTTGGGAGGCATCTAGGTCGAGAGCATGGCCTTTGTGATGGTCCAACAAAGGCATCCTAGAGCAGATCTCTCAGCTACAGATATCCCATGACAGGAAGCCCTTCAGATTGAGGCTGTTCCTGAATTTTAACCAGCAAAAAGCAAATGCAGTTTTCCTAGAGGCAGAGATCCTGGCTTGCCAGACTCTGTCACCGAATGCAGGGAGTAAATAGCCAAGGCCATAGGACCAGATCTCCATTCTGGCCCTACGGGGAATGAGGAAATTCATCAGGGCTTCCTAGCACCAGACACAGAAACAGGTTATTTTAATGCGATGTTTTTATAGTAACTGTCATAACCGGCAATATTCCTAAAACTTACTGGGGCTAATCATGGTTTTATTTCATCCCTATGAAAGTCTTTTGTTTAGAGCAGCAAATAATATCCTGCAAATCTCCATATAAACTCTACCCATTCATTGTTCACATGGGTCAGGTAGTAGCTTCAGCTGATCAGTGAGGGCAGTTTGGCTTTATTTACTGAAGTAGTCCTCCTAACTCGGGGAAAATTTAATTCAGTCTGAGCCAGTTCAATTTAGCCTAGCTTTATTGAGCTGACTGCAAGCCTCATACTGTTCTAGGCTCGGAGATGTAAAGTTATATATGATAGAATTCCTGCCTTCAAGGATGTTTCAGTTAACTGTTGCAGCATAATAAATCACTGCAAAATTTATGGCTTAAAACACCCATTTTATTTTGCTTTCAACTTTGTGTGTCAGGAAGCTAGGAAAGGCTCAGCTGGGCAGTTCATTTCTGATGCACGTCTCTGGGGTGGCTGGGGTGGGAGGACCCATAGCCAAAATTGTTTCCTTAATATTTGGTGCATGTGCTTACTCATCTCTCTTTCCATAGCATCTCATCTTCCAGGGCCTCTCCACCTGGCTTGAAGGTCTCAGGGTCATTGCCCTTCTTCTATGATGCCTGGCTTCCAAGAGGAGGAAAGTAGAAGCTTTCAGATCACTTCATGGCCCTGCCCAAAAGGCAACACTTTGCTGTTGACTAAAGTAGTCCTAAGGCACAAAGAAGGACTCACTTGTAAAGAAGTAGGAGGAATTCCATCTCTTGATGGGAGAGGGTGGCGGCCGTGGGTATTGGCAAGATCATCCTGCAGAAGAGCGCGTGCCACAGGAGAAATTGTCCCAGCCATTTTTGGTCAAGCACAGTCCACCACAAAGGACCACTGAATACGCCATTTAGTAAATTATAACATAGGCTAATAACGACTACGATGAGCACCAGCAAGTTGAAAAAGGAGTCCAGAGATGCAGTAGCAGGCTCTTTGATGGGCTGGGGATGGAGAGAGCATCCAAGAAGTGTTCCAGGAAAAAGAGGCAACTGAACTAGGTTTTGAAAGATGACTTGGTTTGTGCATTTCAGGGAGAGGGCGCAACCTGTATGAAAGTGTGGTGGTGAGGTCCGCATGAAGAATCCACCCAGAAGCTTCCCCAGCACATTACTTGTATTAAACTTAATGTTTTATGTATGTGTGTATGTAGATATGACTATATATAAACATGTGTATATATTTATATATGTGATTATAAATATATATATGCACATACATACATATCTGTGTGTGTGTGTGTGTATAAAACCAAGACCCCCATTCAGTCTTTCACTAGAAAACCTGTCCTGAGTGCCTAGTGTGTGCCAAACAGTGTCCTAGGTGCTGACATGTTCTAGATGCTGTGCTAGAATTGTGGTGAGGAAAACAAAGGCAGTGAACAAGAGGCTGTTCTTGGAGTTTATATTTTATGCTGGAGACCAGCAGTCGGCAAATAGACATTTCAGTATATGATGTGACTTCAGATAGAGCTGAGAGGTCCTTAGGAGACCTTATCTGTTTGAGGCAGAGCAGCTGGAAAGCCCCCCTTGGGAGGTGATACTTGAGCAGAAGTGGAGGTGATCTTGGGCAGAGAATTCCAGGCAGAGGGAACAGCAGGGTCGGAGTGACCTCCAGCATTCTGAGGTCACAGGCTAGGGCCAAGGTGATAGCCCATCCAGGACTGTGCTGCTCTGAGCCTGAGGAGGGCAGCTGCAGGTGGAGGATGGTCAGCTTCCCAGGCGATGGCTTCCCAGGGCGGTGAGCAGCCTGTTCTGTCCAGACGCCTCCCCTGCCCCTGCTGTTCTGGCACCAGGAGGTTTGTTTTCACTTAGGGAGGACCTGGCCTCATCTACCGCATCAGTGTTGTTCTCAGGAAGCTGGCCTTTTCCCAAGAGGAGGAATGTGGGGCAGTGTCCTCGCAGCAAGCAATCTCACTAATGAGGAAGTATGGCTGGGATTCCAGAGAGGCGATGATGACTCAGAGTGAGGCGCGTAACAGGTTCCCTGGCTACTCATCTTCTGCAGGTGTTCATTCGTTCATTCATTCGTTCCCCAAATGTGCACTGAGTATGGCGATGGGAAGGTGTAGTTTCAGAATCAGCTCTACCACCTACTAGCTGTGCAATCTCAGCCTCTTTAAGCCCCTGTTCCTTTAACTATAAAATAGGTGTGATACCTATCTTTTCAGAGTTGTGAGAATTAGATGAGATGAAACTCTGAAGAAAAGATTGCCAGATTTGACAAATAGAAAGGACTGAATGCCTGTGAAATCTGAATGTCAAACAAGAGATTTTTTAGTATAAGTTATGTCCTGAATACTGTATGCTTATCTGACATTTAATTTTACCTGTGCATCCACAGTATTTTAACCATCTACCCAATCTGGGAATAAAGATAGTGGGGAAAAACGCCTGACTTTCAGGAGCACGTTATCATGGTCAGACAGTCATGAAGAATGTGATTGCTGTAGGGGTGATGTAAGTCAGGTCAGAGGGATAGACAGAGTGCTGTGGAAACAGACGTCCCCCTCTGGGTCTTAAGAAATCCAGATTTACTCTTGCTTCTTGAGCATCCCCAGTGATCTTGGGATTGATACCAAGAGAACAGAGTGTGAGCACTTTAAGTGAAATGAACAGTTGACGTTTGCTTTCCTATTGAGTGATCAGGAGGATGAGCACTGTTTTCCTTCCTCTCAAAGCAAAGGGTAATCTTTGTTGATTAGGAAACAGACAATCTATTATAATTCTTTATATAGGCTATTTAAAAATAAAATAAAATTAATTCAGGGGAAAAATTGTTCCCTGATTTTATGGTATGTGCATCTTTTGGATAAAATGCTGATAATTCATTATTCTGCTTCCCTGGAGATCTACAGGTAAATTTGCCCTGCGCCACCAGGAATCTAATAGGAGACACACAGTGGGAGTCTTCAGCTCTAAACTACAATCTACCCAAAGCCTCTATTTGGGTGAAACTGCAAGCATCAGGATACTGGGAGGAGAGTGTGGGAATATATTATAGAAGGTGATACCCTCCAGACACAGTCTTGTCTTCCTTTGAAGATGTATGTCCTGGTATAGAGCATGGTCTATGGCCTGGTGTGGATCATGGTCTATGGCCTGGTGTGGAGCACGGTCTATGGCCTGGTGTGGAGCACGGTCTATGGCCTGGTGTGGAGCATGGTCTATGGCCTGGTGTAGAGCATGGTCTATGGCCTGGTATGGAGCATGGTCTATGGCCTGGTATAGAGCATGGTCTATGGCCTGGTGTGGAGCACGGTCTATGGCCTGGTATAGAGCATGGTCTATGGCCTGGTGTGGATCATGGTCTATGGCCTGGTATAGAGCATGGCAGAGGGACAGCAGGGTCGGAGTGACCTCCAGCATTCTGAGGTCACAGGCTAGGGCCAAGGTGATAGCCCATCCAGGACTGTGCTGCTCTGAGCCTGAGGAGGGCAGCTGCAGGTGGAGGATGGTCAGCTTCCCAGGCGATGGCTTCCCAGGGCGGTGAGCAGCCTGTTCTGTCCAGACGCCTCCCCTGCCCCTGCTGTTCTGGCACCAGGAGGTTTGTTTTCACTTAGGGAGGACCTGGCCTCATCTACCGCATCAGTGTTGTTCTCAGGAAGCTGGCCTTTTCCCAAGAGGAGGAATGTGGGGCAGTGTCCTCGCAGCAAGCAATCTCACTAATGAGGAAGTATGGCTGGGATTCCAGAGAGGCGATGATGACTCAGAGTGAGGCGCGTAACAGGTTCCCTGGCTACTCATCTTCTGCAGGTGTTCATTCGTTCATTCATTCGTTCCCCAAATGTGCACTGAGTATGGCGATGGGAAGGTGTAGTTTCAGAATCAGCTCTACCACCTACTAGCTGTGCAATCTCAGCCTCTTTAAGCCCCTGTTCCTTTAACTATAAAATAGGTGTGATACCTATCTTTTCAGAGTTGTGAGAATTAGATGAGATGAAACTCTGAAGAAAAGATTGCCAGATTTGACAAATAGAAAGGACTGAATGCCTGTGAAATCTGAATGTCAAACAAGAGATTTTTTAGTATAAGTTATGTCCTGAATACTGTATGCTTATCTGACATTTAATTTTACCTGTGCATCCACAGTATTTTAACCATCTACCCAATCTGGGAATAAAGATAGTGGGAAAACGCCTGACTTTCAGGAGCACGGTATCATGGTCAGACAGTCATGAAGAATGTGATTGCTGTAGGGGTGATGTAAGTCAGGTCAGAGGGATAGACAGAGTGCTGTGGAAACAGACGTCCCCCTCTGGGTCTTAAGAAATCCAGATTTACTCTTGCTTCTTGAGCATCCCCAGTGATCTTGGGATTGATACCAAGAGAACAGAGTGTGAGCACTTTAAGTGAAATGAACAGTTGACGTTTGCTTTCCTATTGAGTGATCAGGAGGATGAGCACTGTTTTCCTTCCTCTCAAAGCAAATGGGAATCTTTGTTGATTAGAAACAGACAATCTATTATAATTCTTTATATAGGCTATTTAAAAATAAAATAAAATTAATTCAGGGGAAAAATTGTTCCCTGATTTTATGGTATGTGCATCTTTTGGATAAAATGCTGATAATTCATTATTCTGCTTCCCTGGAGATCTACAGGTAAATTTGCCCTGCGCCACCAGGAATCTAATAGGAGACACACAGTGGGAGTCTTCAGCTCTAAACTACAATCTACCCAAAGCCTCTATTTGGGTGAAACTGCAAGCATCAGGATACTGGGAGGAGAGTGTGGGAATATATTATAGAAGGTGATACCCTCCAGACACAGTCTTGTCTTCCTTTGAAGATGTATGTCCTGGTATAGAGCATGGTCTATGGCCTGGTGTGGATCATGGTCTATGGCCTGGTGTAGACCATGGTCTATGGCCTGGTGTGAGCATGGTCTCATGGCACTTGGCCTGTGAGAGCATGGTCTATGGCCTGGTATAGTGCATGGTCTATGGCCTGGTGTGGAGCTGGGTCTATGGCCTGGTATAGAGCATGGTCTATGGCCTGGTGTGGAGCACGGTCTATGGCCTGGTATAGAGCATGGTCTATGGCCTGGTGTGGATCATGGTCTATGGCCTGGTATAGAGCATGGTCTATGGCCTGGTGTAGAGCATGGTCTATGGCCTGGTATAGAGCATGGTCTATGGCCTGGTGTAGAGCATGGTCTATGGCCTGGTATAGAGCATGGTCTATGGCCTGGTGTAGAGCATGGTCTATGGCCTGGTATGGAGCATGGTCTACGGCCTGGTGTAGAGCATGGTCTATTGCCTGGTATGGAGCATGGTCTACGGCCTGGTGTGGAGCATGGTCTATGGCCTGGTGTAGAGCATGGTCTATGGCCTGGTGTAGAGCATGGTCTATGGCCTGGTGTAGAGCATGGTCTATGGCCTGGTGTAGAGCATGGTCTATGGCCTGGTGTGGAACATGATCTAATCAGTATTACTGAAGGCTCCCTCTTCTTTCCCAGAGGTGGTAGGGAATGTTAGATTGAGGGTTTTTTTTTTTTTTTTTCACCCTGGGAGCCTCAACGCTGTCTTGGACTCCCGTTATCTGCTTACAACCACCTCTAGAAGTCCAACCCCTGTGAAGGTTGAGTCTTCCACTGCACCATGGTGAAGGATATGTGTGTGTGCTCAGTCCAGTCTGACTCTTTTTGGCCCCATGGACTGTGGCCTGCCGGGCTCCTCTGCCCATGGGATTTTCCAGGCAAGAATATTAGAGTGGGTTGACGTTTCCTACCCCAAGGGATCTTCCTGACCCAGGAATTGAAACTGCATTGGCAGTTGGGTTCTTTACCACCTGGGAAGCCTGGTGAGGGATGGGAGGGACTCAAAGATAGGATTTGTAACTGATGGAATTGATTGGCAAAACAGGGCTGGCATGGAGTCTGGTGTGCATCATGGGGTTATACAAAAGCATTGTTCATCTATAGAATTCACAGTAATTTTAACTAATTAGTAAGTGCTAAGTGCTTGTCATACAACATCTCTTTGATCCCACCCATGCCTCCTGCAGTAGGCGCCTGAATTCCATTTTACAGGTTGGAGACCACTGTTTGAATTAGCTCCGAAGGAAACACAGCTAATAAGTAGTTCTGGGCTCTCTGATTACATAGCCCTGTGCTTAACCATTTTATTCTACTGCATTTTGCTATCAGACTTTTTTTTAGAGGAGTGTCCTGGGTGCTTCAGGCACTTCTGCTCTCTCTGTCTGCTGAGGTGGGTGGAGGACTGAGCTAGCTTCTAATACCCTCTCCCAGTGGCCCGCATGTATGTGACCTGAGGGAAGTTGTGGGATCTCCCTGTGGCATCGGCCTCTTTCTCCATAAAGTCATGGGTCAGTCTGGGTTAGTAGGCATCTTCTCCTGACCCCAAAACCTGTGTGTCCTTCCAACGACAAGCCATTTTGTTTCATTCACTTACCTCATTAGCTGACTAATTCATTTATTCAGTAAATATCTCCTTTGTGCCAAATATGTGCCCCAGATACAACAATGCAAATTGATGAATAAGCTGCTGGTTCCTGCCCTTGCAGAACGAGGGGTCTCGGGGAGAGACAGCCGAGTAAAGAGACGATTGTGGCACAGGGGGAAAAGAGCTGTAGAAGGGAGGTGCCCTGGAGTCACACACCTAGGCCTTGGTTGGGTCAGAGGAGGCTCTGGTGAAGGGAGGGACATCTACGGTCAGGGCTGAAGGATGTGCAGGGGTTGGCCAGACTTGGAGAGAACAGTTTGTGCAAAGAGAGGACACACGTAGAACACTTGGGGGACTGTGAACAGTGCTATTCTGTGGATGGAGGACGGAGCACCATGGGGAGGGAGCAGACTGGAGGGAGAAGAGCGTGCAGAGAATGGCAGAGGCCACATTGACGGCTCCATGGTCAAGAACCTGCCTGCCAGTGCAGGAGATGTGGGTTTGATCCCTGGGTCAGGAAAATCCCCTGGAGAAGGAAATCTTGCCTGGACAGAGGAGCCTTGTGAGTTACCGTCCTTGGAGCTGCAAAAGAGTCAGACACAACTTAGTGACTAACAGCAGCAACACATTGTGTGAAACCTCAGGGCCCCCCGGGAGGAGTTTGATGTTTGTTCTCAGAGCAGTAGGCAGTCACTGCAGGTCGGAGTTCCCCTGGGCGGTTTCCCAGGTAGTGTCCTGCACAGGGTGCCAGGTAGGGGAGCCCTCCCCTCCCCAGGCCACGGGTCTTGGTGCAGAGCCACTTTGTCTCAGTCTGTAATAATCGAAGAGCCTTAAGGGCCGGTGCTTTCCTCAATATCAGGAGAATGGAGTGATCATAGGTGTGTTTTTGAGCCTTTTCTCTGGCTGGAGGATATGCTGGATGAAGGGTCAGGAGGGACGTGGAGAATGGCGGAGTTGGGGAGGGGTGGGCATGAAAGAGATAGTGGCAGTCTGGGGAGGCAGTGGCTGGAGACAAGGGAACGGATTTGAGATTCAGAAGTCGTGGCCTGCATCAGCCACCTGGTTCTCATCGCCTCCTATGACTTAATGGACTGAAGATATTCTTTGTGGAACAGAGATACTAAATCATGGAGGAACACAGCCTACGGCGTTAGTGTTTTGCCCCTAGACTCCTGAGAGAGCTAGAGTTCAGTGTGGCCCCCTGCTCTCCAGCTCATGCTCAGGCATTTGATCCAACTGTAGGAGGCTCACGGGACGGTGACTCTGTGTCTAGAGGCCAGGCTGAAGGCCGAGAGCCAGGAGATCCAGGCCAGGATTTCATCACAGGCTGCTCTTCCACAGTTCTAAATGGCATTCTCCCTGCCTCTTTTTTGTTGTCCCCTGGTTATACCCACATGTTTGTAGACTGCCTGCTAAGTGCCTGGGTCTGCGCCCAGCACAGTGTGGAATACAGAGCCCAGAGGCACAGCCCTGGCCCTCAAGGAACTCACCAGTGGGGCAGTCATGGGTGGCCAGTCTCCCATCAACGATTTCTGAGAGGTGCTTAAGGAATGTTCCAGATAGTCAGTGTGCAGGGAGGCAGAGCACAGCAGGTACTGACATGGGATCTGGAGTCAGAACTGAGTTCAAGATCTGGCTTTTGAAAACATTTCCTAGTTGTGGTCCTGGGAGATAATTTGTTATCTCAGTTTTTGGAAAAGCTTTCTTGAGATGTAGTTCACACTCTGCACAATCTAGACATTTTAAAATGTACAGTTCTGTGTGAACAGAACCCTCTCTCTTTCTGTTAGTATCACTCAATTAGCAAGTTGATCAATCGATAAGGAGAGAGTATCATGGAAACATGTACACATTTGTGAAATAGATAGCCAATGGGAATTTGCTGCATGACTCAGGGAACTCAAACTGGGCAACCTAGAGGGGATGGGATGGGAGGGAGACTTTAGAAGGAGGGGACATATGTATGCCTATGGCTGATCCATGTTGATGTATGGCAGAAACCAACACAATACTGTAATTCTCTTTCAATTAAAAATTAGTGATTTTTTTAAAAATTTAGTTTGCATTTTATCTTGGGAGGAGTGGCTGGACAAGGGGGAACGGGATTTGAGATTCAGAAGTCGTGGCCTGCATCAGCCACCTGGTTCTCATCGCCTCCTATGACTTAATGGACTGAAGATATTCTTTGTGGAACAGAGATACTAAATCATGGAGGAACACAGCCTACGGCGTTAGTGTTTTGCCCCTAGACTCCTGAGAGAGCTAGAGTTCAGTGTGGCCCCCTGCTCTCCAGCTCATGCTCAGGCATTTGATCCAACTGTAGGAGGCTCACGGGACGGTGACTCTGTGTCTAGAGGCCAGGCTGAAGGCCGAGAGCCAGGAGATCCAGGCCAGGATTTCATCACAGGCTGCTCTTCCACAGTTCTAAATGGCATTCTCCCTGCCTCTTTTTTGTTGTCCCCTGGTTATACCCACATGTTTGTAGACTGCCTGCTAAGTGCCTGGGTCTGCGCCCAGCACAGTGTGGAATACAGAGCCCAGAGGCACAGCCCTGGCCCTCAAGGAACTCACCAGTGGGGCAGTCATGGGTGGCCAGTCTCCCATCAACGATTTCTGAGAGGTGCTTAAGGAATGTTCCAGATAGTCAGTGTGCAGGGAGGCAGAGCACAGCAGGTACTGACATGGGATCTGGAGTCAGAACTGAGTTCAAGATCTGGCTTTTGAAAACATTTCCTAGTTGTGGTCCTGGGAGATAATTTGTTATCTCAGTTTTTGGAAAAGCTTTCTTGAGATGTAGTTCACACTCTGCACAATCTAGACATTTTAAAATGTACAGTTCTGTGTGAACAGAACCCTCTCTCTTCTGTTAGTATCACTCAATTAGCAAGTTGATCAATCGATAAGGAGAGAGTATCATGGAAACATGTACACATTTGTGAAATAGATAGCCAATGGGAATTTGCTGCATGACTCAGGGAACTCAAACTGGGCAACCTAGAGGGGATGGGATGGGAGGGAGACTTTAGAAGGAGGGGACATATGTATGCCTATGGCTGATCCATGTTGATGTATGGCAGAAACCAACACAATACTGTAATTCTCTTTCAATTAAAAATTAGTGATTTTTTTAAAAAAGTGCAATTCTGTAGTTTTTGTATCTTTACAGCATTGTACAGCCATCACTGCAATTGTAGGACATTTTCTTTGCCCCTACAAGAAATCCTGGACCCTTTAGCAATCACAGTCCCTTCCTGTTAACTATCCCCTCCTTCCCTGGCCCAGCCCCTGAAAAACACCAATCTACCTTCTATGGATTTGTCTATTCTGGATATTATTTAAATGGAATTATCCACTATCTGGTCTTTTGTGACTGGCTTCTTTCATGGAGCAGAGTATTTCCAAGGTTCATCCATGTTGTGGTATGTGTCAGTTTTCCATTCCTTTTTACTGCTGAATAATATTCCATTTTATATGGGTATACTGCACTTTGTCATCTGTGTTTCAGTTGGTGGAGATTTGGATTGCTTCTGTTTTTTGGCTATTGCAAATAAGGCTGCTGTGAACGTTGGGGTCCAGACTTTTATGTGGATATATATTCTCCTATAGAATTGCTGGGGCATAGAGTAACTATGTCTAAACTTTTTGAAGAACTGCCAGACTGTTTTCCATAGTGGCTGCACCATTTTACAATCTCATGAGCCATGTACAAGGGCTCCAACTTCTCCACATCCTCGCCAGCACTTTTTATTGTCTGTATTTCTGGTTCCACCCATTCCAGTGAGTGTGGAGGGATGGCTTGCTGTACAGTCTCCCATACATGCCCTTCACTCCTGGCAACCTCTGGTTCACTCTCTGGCCCTCTCACTTTGCCCGTCTCAGAAGGTAATAGCTGTAATCATCATACATGATGCAGCCGTTGACTCTCTTCTTCCCTCCAGCATAAGGCACTGGAAGTCTATCTGTCTGGTTGAGCTGCTTTCTGTGGCTGAGCTGCATTTCCTCCCTCGAATGGATGTACTACCCTAGAAGCCCAGGCCTGTAGGCTCAGTAAAGTGGACACTTTGCCCAGGGAATCAAGACTAAGCCTTGTCCCTTCTCATGACTTATGTAGTTTTGCAGGCCTTTTGTGGGCTGTCCTGGGCTTCCAGTGCTGCAGGACACCCAGCCTGTTCCTCTTTTAGATCCCTCTGAGCTGCAGAGGTGAGGCCAGTGCATTGGAGCCCCCAGGGAGTGAGGCCCACCCAAGAGTAGGATTTCTGTGTCATGGCTCTGACATGCTGCTCATGGCAAGAGGGCCGCACTCCAATGAGACAGGTCTGGACCCCTGGAGCCACTGCTACCAGGGAGTCTGAACCTCCCGCTGTTTGGTTGTCTCTATTCTCATCAGGGAATCCCAGAAGCTCCATAAGTAGAGCCGTTTTCTCATTCCCCTACCAGCTTTCATGGCTGGCTGGCAATTTTCAGCATTTGCCACCCACCACCTCCCCAGCCCACCCCAAGTATAGCAGTTTCCAACTCTCGGTTATAGGCGCAGGGAGAATAGGATGTAATGATAATAAACTAATAATGAATTTGCACCTACCAGGTTTATTATGTACAGCAGAATCCACAAGGTAGACATAATCATTTTATGCAGGAAGAAATTAAGATCCCAGGCGGGTGAACAACTCGTTCAAAGTCATCCGCTGGTAAGCAGCCAGCTGGGATTTGAATCTGCCATCTGCACTTTTATCCACTCCCAGTGGGTCTCAGTCCTTAGTCCTCCACACACCATCTTAGTGAGTCCCTTCTGCCACCTGTGCTTTGGTTATCCAACATTTTCATTATCAACAACATCCACAAGAACAGGGTTTTTTGTTGGACTTCCCTGGTGGTCCAGTGGGTAAAGAGTCCACCTTGCAGCACAAGGGGCACCGGTTCAATCCCTGGCCCGGGAAGATCCCACGTGCCATGGACCGGCTGGATGGGCGTGCCCAATGGGGAGCCAGCACTCTGGCGTGGCTGCGCCCAGAGCCGGTGTTCTGCAAGGAGAGAGCCCACTGCGATGGCAGGCCCTCACAGGCCAAATATAAAGATGGATGAAAATAAATAAATAAAAATCAGTAAAAGAGGCCAAAATTAAAAGAAATGTCCAGCACACGTACATGTGACATATAGGTTTGATGTGGTAGTTGTATTTTTTGCTACTCAATCACACTATGCCCAGGGAATCAAGACTAAGCCTTGTCCCTTCTCATGACTTATGTAGTTTTGCAGGCCTTTTGTGGGCTGTCCTGGGCTTCCAGTGCTGCAGGACACCCAGCCTGTTCCTCTTTTAGATCCCTCTGAGCTGCAGAGGTGAGGCCAGTGCATTGGAGCCCCCAGGGAGTGAGGCCCACCCAAGAGTAGGATTTCTGTGTCATGGCTCTGACATGCTGCTCATGGCAAGAGGGCCGCACTCCAATGAGACAGGTCTGGACCCCTGGAGCCACTGCTACCAGGGAGTCTGAACCTCCCGCTGTTTGGTTGTCTCTATTCTCATCAGGGAATCCCAGAAGCTCCATAAGTAGAGCCGTTTTCTCATTCCCCTACCAGCTTTCATGGCTGGCTGGCAATTTTCAGCATTTGCCACCCACCACCTCCCCAGCCCACCCCAAGTTAGCAGTTTCCAACTCTCGGTTATAGGCGCAGGGAGAATAGGATGTAATGATAATAAACTAATAATGAATTTGCACCTACCAGGTTTATTATGTACAGCAGAATCCACAAGGTAGACATAATCATTTTATGCAGGAAGAAATTAAGATCCCAGGCGGGTGAACAACTCGTTCAAAGTCATCCGCTGGTAAGCAGCCAGCTGGGATTTGAATCTGCCATCTGCACTTTTATCCACTCCCAGTGGGTCTCAGTCCTTAGTCCTCCACACACCATCTTAGTGAGTCCCTTCTGCCACCTGTGCTTTGGTTATCCAACATTTTCATTATCAACAACATCCACAAGAACAGGGTTTTTTGTTGGACTTCCCTGGTGGTCCAGTGGGTAAAGAGTCCACCTTGCAGCACAAGGGGCACCGGTTCAATCCCTGGCCCGGGAAGATCCCACGTGCCATGGACCGGCTGGATGGGCGTGCCCAATGGGGAGCCAGCACTCTGGCGTGGCTGCGCCCAGAGCCGGTGTTCTGCAAGGAGAGAGCCCACTGCGATGGCAGGCCCTCACAGGCCAAATATAAAGATGGATGAAAATAAATAAATAAAAATCAGTAAAAGAGGCCAAAAATTAAAAAGAAATGTCCAGCACACGTACATGTGACATATAGGTTTGATGTGGTAGTTGTATTTTTTTGCTTATACATGAAAATCAACACGTAACTCGAAAATGCTCATCTATATGTCACCTAAAGGCAGCTTGCTTCTACCAGAACTCCCTGGACCACACTTTGGGGAAGGCAGTGTGTGGTGTGCAGGTCTGTCCTTCCCTCTCGATGGGGCTGACACATAGGCTGTGCCTGCAGTGTATACTCCTGGCGTCCTCAGTGCCCAGCCCCGTCATGGACCCATCGTAGGCACTTGCTACGTGATGAATGGGTAAGTGACAGAATGAATGGAGGGAGAAAGGGGAAGAGTGAGTGGCATTTCCCCTTCCTTAATGAGAAAACCAGAAGGAAGCCTCTGCCCGTAGATGAGATGGGAAGGCTGGCAGGGAGCCGAGGCCTTAACGCCGGGGGGACAAGAGTGCTCAGACGCTGTGGTGGCTGCGGTCCCCACGGAGATGTTGGGAGGCTGACCTTCTCCCTGTGAAGTCCTTCCAGCCCTCCCGAGCTCTTGGTGTGTGGGACCGTGGACACTGTCATCTTCCTTCAGTCCATCCAGCCCTTTTGGTCCCTGGATGTGGAAGGATCCGCCCACCTCTGTTTCTCTTGTCGGATGAGTTTCCACCCTGAGTGCCTCTGGCCACTTTCCTTCTTCCTCCAGCCTCTTCACAACGTCCAGCAGTGCTCCTGGCAGATTCTGTATCATCTCCTCTCAGGGAAAATGCAGCAGCAACAATCCCTGGAGCCACTGAGACCGCAGAGTCCTAGCCAGTGTTTGGATGAGTCCGAAGATCTCTCAGTGAATTTAACCGGCGAGCGTTTACTGAGGACCTCCTATGTGCCAAGTACTGGGCTAAGGGCCCCCGGATTCTCTCCTACTTTACAGTCAGACCCGCTAGGCATAGACATTGAAGCCAGAAGCTGATTTCTGAGTTTTAAAGGCAAAACTCAGCTCAACAAATATTTACTGAAGCCCAACCGTCTGGGAGCAAAGGGGAGGCTGAACTCGGCCTTGAGAATATAAAGCTTCCTGTGCTCAAGAAGCTCAGAGAGCCCTGAGAAATCTTGTTGAATTACAGCTTGGGAAGTTGGATGTGTGTAGCATAGGGTCTTAAAATGTCATCATACTTGTACTCTTAGACAACCAGAATGTGATGAGCACATTTGACAGGCATATGTCATTCATGAGTTCAGTCGACATTTGTGGGGCATCTTCGGTAAGGATAACAAGCACATGGCTCATGTGTGGTCCCATTCTCTTCAGCTGCCCCACAGTGGGGGCCCTGGAGGTGGCTTCCTTCAGCATCCTTCAGGGCCCCATGCATTCAGAGGTGGTACTTGAAGTGAAATCTACGGCCCTTTCTCTGTTACTTGAAAGGCGCTGGGGCTAAAATGTTTCTTTCATGAAATATCAGTGCTCAACAACACATGCTCTGTGTCATCCGACTCCTGGGGCACCCTTCACTCAGGCTACTGTGTGTTCAGCGGCCTCTGGTAAACCCAGCGCGGCCCTAAAGGAGTAGGAGATGGTGACTGATGTTTCTGGGCCTTTAAAGCCCTTACTCTGCAAAATAAAGCTGGCACCCATATTGTTGATCTGCACCTATTACAAGAATATTACTTGTCTGTGAAATTCCTTTCTTTCTTCTTTGCATCCTTTCCCCCTCCTTTCCAGTTTCCATTCTCTCCCTCCCTTCCCTCTGTCGCTTTGCTTTTCTCTCTGTTCCTCCTACAGATACTAGATAATCTACAGTATACCAGCATGTTCTAGGATACAGCAGTAAACAGAGTAGACAAACCCTCCTTGCCTTCATGGAGCCCACATTCTGATGGAGGAGACAGAAATAAAATCAGTGAAAAAGCATTTTAGTGAAAAAGGATAATGTGTAAACCACAATGAATAAAATTAATAATGGAAAATATATAGCATGTTACGAAGGGATAAGTGCTACGGAGAAACACAAAGAAGAGAATAGGGGTGGGAGATATTTATTTTAGATAGGGGCAGAGGAAAGCATCACTGAGTGATATTTTAGTAAAGACCTTCAAAGAGGTGAAGGCATGAGGTCTACAGGTAACTGTGTGTGCGTGCTGAACCGTCAGTCGTCTTTGACCATCTGCAGCCACATGGACTTTAGTCCACTAAGCTCCTCTGTCCATGGGATTCTCCAGGCAAGTTGGATGTGTAGCATAGGGTCTTAAAATGTCATCATACTTGTACTCTTAGACAACCAGAATGTGATGAGCACATTTGACAGGCATATGTCATTCATGAGTTCAGTCGACATTTGTGGGGCATCTTCGGTAAGGATAACAAGCACATGGCTCATGTGTGGTCCCATTCTCTTCAGCTGCCCCACAGTGGGGGCCCTGGAGGTGGCTTCCTTCAGCATCCTTCAGGGCCCCATGCATTCAGAGGTGGTACTTGAAGTGAAATCTACGGCCCTTTCTCTGTTACTTGAAAGGCGCTGGGGCTAAAATGTTTCTTTCATGAAATATCAGTGCTCAACAACACATGCTCTGTGTCATCCGACTCCTGGGGCACCCTTCACTCAGGCTACTGTGTGTTCAGCGGCCTCTGGTAAACCCAGCGCGGCCCTAAAGGAGTAGGAGATGGTGACTGATGTTTCTGGGCCTTTAAAGCCCTTACTCTGCAAAATAAAGCTGGCACCCATATTGTTGATCTGCACCTATTACAAGAATATTACTTGTCTGTGAAATTCCTTTCTTTCTTCTTTGCATCCTTTCCCCCTCCTTTCCAGTTTCCATTCTCTCCCTCCCTTCCCTCTGTCGCTTTGCTTTTCTCTCTGTTCCTCCTACAGATACTAGATAATCTACAGTATACCAGCATGTTCTAGGATACAGCAGTAAACAGAGTAGACAAACCCTCCTTGCCTTCATGGAGCCCACATTCTGATGGAGGAGACAGAAATAAAATCAGTAAAAAAGCTTTTAGTGAAAAATGATAATGTTTAAACCACAATGAATAAAATTAATAATGTAAAATATATAGCATGTTACGTGGGGATAAGTGCTACAGAGAAAAACAAAGCAGAGAATAGGGGTGGGAGATATTTATTTTAGATAGGGGGCAGAGGAAAGCATCACTGAGTGACATTTTAGTAAAGACCTTCAAAGAGGTGAAGGCATGAGGTCTACAGGTAACTGTGTGTGCGTGCTGTACCTTCAGTCGTGTTTGACTGTCTGCAGCCACATGGACTTTAGTCCACTAAGCTCCTCTGTCCATGGGATTCTCCAGGCAAGAACACTAGAGTGGATTGTCATGCCCTCCTCCAGGGAATCTTCCCCACCCAGGGATCAGACCTGCATCTCTTACAGCTCCTGCATTGGCAAGTGGGTTCTTTACCACTCGCGCCACCTGGGAAGCCCAGTAGATAACAGAGGAAGGGCCTTCTAGGCAGCGGGACACATGCGAAGGCCCAGAGGTAGGCACATGCCCAGAGTGTTCGAAGAGGAGTGAGGAGGCTGGCTGGAGTGGGTCAAACAAGGGGAAAATGTAGGAGATGACTTTAAGTAGTAATGAGCAATGAGGGCCAGACTTCGCATGGGTTTGGGAATTTTATCCAAAATAATGATTCTCAAAGTGTAGTCTCTGAACCACCACAGATCTGCTGAATCGGAAACTCTGGGGGTGGAGCCAACAATCTTTGTTTACACAAACCCTTGAGGGGGATTCCAATGCCACTAAAATGTGAGCGCCATTGATAGTGAACTCCTAGGCCACTCCTGACCCTCCCTGCAAGGTCTACTGTCCCTCCGGTGTGTGGTATAAAACAGGAGTGGTCATCATTGACCTGACCTCCTCATCCAAGAAGTGCCATCCTCATAGTGTCTGGAAGATGCTGTGTCCGTGCTCAAACGGAGGTCACGCGACTTTGAGGAATGGAAGGTAGGAGGCAAGGATGTGTGGGCCAGTGCCTTGGGGCTGGGATCACTGACTGTCAGGGTGGAAAGACCTCAGGGACATCAGTCTTATCCCCAAATTTGTCAGCAAAGACTGACGTCTAGTGCAGGGAAGAACTGCCGATTGGGTACATGTGAAGTTCCTGTCGGTTCTCTGGACTTCCAGGCACCTGCTCCATTTCACACCGTGCCAATAGGCTCTGAGTACAAAGCCTGTGGGCTTTGTGGCACTGAGATGACATTGCTGCTGGGCGGATGTGGGGGATGTTGGCAGTGTGTGTAGACACAGGGGCATTAGTGGTGTGTCTTCCTCCAGCCTCTTCACAACGTCCAGCAGTGCTCCTGGCAGATTCTGTATCATCTCCTCTCAGGGAAAATGCAGCAGCAACAATCCCTGGAGCCACTGAGACCGCAGAGTCCTAGCCAGTGTTTGGATGAGTCCGAAGATCTCTCAGTGAATTTAACCGGCGAGCGTTTACTGAGGACCTCCTATGTGCCAAGTACTGGGCTAAGGGCCCCCGGATTCTCTCCTACTTTACAGTCAGACCCGCTAGGCATAGACATTGAAGCCAGAAGCTGATTTCTGAGTTTTAAAGGCAAAACTCAGCTCAACAAATATTTACTGAAGCCCAACCGTCTGGGAGCAAAGGGGAGGCTGAACTCGGCCTTGAGAATATAAAGCTTCCTGTGCTCAAGAAGCTCAGAGAGCCCTGAGAAATCTTGTTGAATTACAGCTTGGGAAGTTGGATGTGTGTAGCATAGGGTCTTAAAATGTCATCATACTTGTACTCTTAGACAACCAGAATGTGATGAGCACATTTGACAGGCATATGTCATTCATGAGTTCAGTCGACATTTGTGGGGCATCTTCGGTAAGGATAACAAGCACATGGCTCATGTGTGGTCCCATTCTCTTCAGCTGCCCCACAGTGGGGGCCCTGGAGGTGGCTTCCTTCAGCATCCTTCAGGGCCCCATGCATTCAGAGGTGGTACTTGAAGTGAAATCTACGGCCCTTTCTCTGTTACTTGAAAGGCGCTGGGGCTAAAATGTTTCTTTCATGAAATATCAGTGCTCAACAACACATGCTCTGTGTCATCCGACTCCTGGGGCACCCTTCACTCAGGCTACTGTGTGTTCAGCGGCCTCTGGTAAACCCAGCGCGGCCCTAAAGGAGTAGGAGATGGTGACTGATGTTTCTGGGCCTTTAAAGCCCTTACTCTGCAAAATAAAGCTGGCACCCATATTGTTGATCTGCACCTATTACAAGAATATTACTTGTCTGTGAAATTCCTTTCTTTCTTCTTTGCATCCTTTCCCCCTCCTTTCCAGTTTCCATTCTCTCCCTCCCTTCCCTCTGTCGCTTTGCTTTTCTCTCTGTTCCTCCTACAGATACTAGATAATCTACAGTATACCAGCATGTTCTAGGATACAGCAGTAAACAGAGTAGACAAACCCTCCTTGCCTTCATGGAGCCCACATTCTGATGGAGGAGACAGAAATAAAATCAGTGAAAAAGCTTTTTAGTGAAAAATGATAATGTTTAAACCACAATGAATAAAATTAATAATGTAAAATATATAGCATGTTACGTGGGGATAAGTGCTACAGAGAAAAACAAAGCAGAGAATAGGGGTGGGAGATATTTATTTTAGATAGGGGGCAGAGGAAAGCATCACTGAGTGACATTTTAGTAAAGACCTTCAAAGAGGTGAAGGCATGAGGTCTACAGGTAACTGTGTGTGCGTGCTGTACCTTCAGTCGTGTTTGACTGTCTGCAGCCACATGGACTTTAGTCCACTAAGCTCCTCTGTCCATGGGATTCTCCAGGCAAGAACACTAGAGTGGATTGTCATGCCCTCCTCCAGGGAATCTTCCCCACCCAGGGATCAGACCTGCATCTCTTACAGCTCCTGCATTGGCAAGTGGGTTCTTTACCACTCGCGCCACCTGGGAAGCCCAGTAGATAACAGAGGAAGGGCCTTCTAGGCAGCGGGACACATGCGAAGGCCCAGAGGTAGGCACATGCCCAGAGTGTTCGAAGAGGAGTGAGGAGGCTGGCTGGAGTGGGTCAAACAAGGGGAAAATGTAGGAGATGACTTTAAGTAGTAATGAGCAATGAGGGCCAGACTTCGCATGGGTTTGGGAATTTTATCCAAAATAATGATTCTCAAAGTGTAGTCTCTGAACCACCACAGATCTGCTGAATCGGAAACTCTGGGGGTGGAGCCAACAATCTTTGTTTACACAAACCCTTGAGGGGGATTCCAATGCCACTAAAATGTGAGCGCCATTGATAGTGAACTCCTAGGCCACTCCTGACCCTCCCTGCAAGGTCTACTGTCCCTCCGGTGTGTGGTATAAAACAGGGGAGTGGTCATCATTGACCTGACCTCCTCATCCAAGAAGTGCCATCCTCATAGTGTCTGGAAGATGCTGTGTCCGTGCTCAAACGGAGGTCACGCGACTTTGAGGAATGGAAGGTAGGAGGCAAGGATGTGTGGGCCAGTGCCTTGGGGCTGGGATCACTGACTGTCAGGGTGGAAAGACCTCAGGGACATCAGTCTTATCCCCAAATTTGTCAGCAAAGACTGACGTCTAGTGCAGGGAAGAACTGCCGATTGGGTACATGTGAAGTTCCTGTCGGTTCTCTGGACTTCCAGGCACCTGCTCCATTTCACACCGTGCCAATAGGCTCTGAGTACAAAGCCTGTGGGCTTTGTGGCACTGAGATGACATTGCTGCTGGGCGGATGTGGGGGATGTTGGCAGTGTGTGTAGACACAGGGGCATTAGTGGTGTGGGTGAGTGTGGGGTATGTGGGTGCTGCAGGATCAGAGAGAAGTGAAGGATCTTGAGGAGGAAAAAACACTTCATCAGGGGCTCCGAGGGCCTGGGGTTTGGACCATTTGAGGAGTAGTGAGAGCTTTTTGTTTCTGGACCTAATGAACCAGTGGAATGAGGTTGAGGACCAGATTCAAAGGCCTCAAATGCCCTGCTAAATGGTTTGAACTTTAATCTTTGGCCCCAAATTCCCAGGTGCCCATTTCCTGATAACTGTTTCCAGACTGTTTTAAGCTCCTTGGTTGGGGTACCATCTGCCTTACCAGGCCAGTACTGACTGTCCCACGGGGCTCCTGCAAGAGCCCTGCCCTGGCTTCTATCAGAACGGAGTCAGGACAACCAAACCTCAATGGATAAGTCAGGGAAAACCCTGGACAGCCTGAGTGCAGTCCCATTTACCTAGTAGCTCTGTTTCCGAAGGTTAAAGGGCAGGACCATTTGAGGCTGAGAAGTACAGGTTGAGCTCTCTGCAGTTCTCTCCATTAGCCCCACTGCACAGTTGGCTTTTGAAAAATGAAAAATATTCAGTACCTTCTTTTCTTACTGTTCAGGAAATACATGTACATTAGGGGAAAATGGAACATTTCCATAAGCAATAAAAAAAATTTAAATTTCACCGTCTAGAGATAGTGTTAACAGTTTGTTTTCTATCCTATCCAAATGTCTTTACGCATTTCATGTTTTCCTTACAAGACAGAACCATCTTGTAGATATTGTTCTGTATTGGCTTTGTTCACTTAGATTATGAACATCTTTACAAGTCATCACACACTCTTTGGCAGCATCGCTTTAAATGGTCTCTCCTCCCTTCCCTCTGTCGCTTTGCTTTTCTCTCTGTTCCTCCTACAGATACTAGATAATCTACAGTATACCAGCATGTTCTAGGATACAGCAGTAAACAGAGTAGACAAACCCTCCTTGCCTTCATGGAGCCCACATTCTGATGGAGGAGACAGAAATAAAATCAGTGAAAAAGCTTTTTAGTGAAAAATGATAATGTTTAAACCACAATGAATAAAATTAATAATGTAAAATATATAGCATGTTACGTGGGGATAAGTGCTACAGAGAAAAACAAAGCAGAGAATAGGGGTGGGAGATATTTATTTTAGATAGGGGGCAGAGGAAAGCATCACTGAGTGACATTTTAGTAAAGACCTTCAAAGAGGTGAAGGCATGAGGTCTACAGGTAACTGTGTGTGCGTGCTGTACCTTCAGTCGCCTTTGACTGTCTGCAGCCACATGGACTTTAGTCCACTAAGCTCCTCTGTCCATGGGATTCTCCAGGCAAGAACACTAGAGTGGATTGTCATGCCCTCCTCCAGGGAATCTTCCCCACCCAGGGATCAGACCTGCATCTCTTACAGCTCCTGCATTGGCAAGTGGGTTCTTTACCACTCGCGCCACCTGGGAAGCCCAGTAGATAACAGAGGAAGGGCCTTCTAGGCAGCGGGACACATGCGAAGGCCCAGAGGTAGGCACATGCCCAGAGTGTTCGAAGAGGAGTGAGGAGGCTGGCTGGAGTGGGTCAAACAAGGGGAAAATGTAGGAGATGACTTTAAGTAGTAATGAGCAATGAGGGCCAGACTTCGCATGGGTTTGGGAATTTTATCCAAAATAATGATTCTCAAAGTGTAGTCTCTGAACCACCACAGATCTGCTGAATCGGAAACTCTGGGGGTGGAGCCAACAATCTTTGTTTACACAAACCCTTGAGGGGGATTCCAATGCCACTAAAATGTGAGCGCCATTGATAGTGAACTCCTAGGCCACTCCTGACCCTCCCTGCAAGGTCTACTGTCCCTCCGGTGTGTGGTATAAAACAGGGGAGTGGTCATCATTGACCTGACCTCCTCATCCAAGAAGTGCCATCCTCATAGTGTCTGGAAGATGCTGTGTCCGTGCTCAAACGGAGGTCACGCGACTTTGAGGAATGGAAGGTAGGAGGCAAGGATGTGTGGCCAGTGCCTTGGGGCTGGGATCACTGACTGTCAGGGTGGAAAGACCTCAGGGACATCAGTCTTATCCCCAAATTTGTCAGCAAAGACTGACGTCTAGTGCAGGGAAGAACTGCCGATTGGGTACATGTGAAGTTCCTGTCGGTTCTCTGGACTTCCAGGCACCTGCTCCATTTCACACCGTGCCAATAGGCTCTGAGTACAAAGCCTGTGGGCTTTGTGGCACTGAGATGACATTGCTGCTGGGCGGATGTGGGGGATGTTGGCAGTGTGTGTAGACACAGGGGCATTAGTGGTGTGGGTGAGTGTGGGGTATGTGGGTGCTGCAGGATCAGAGAGAAGTGAAGGATCTTGAGGAGGAAAAAACACTTCATCAGGGGCTCCGAGGGCCTGGGGTTTGGACCATTTGAGGAGTAGTGAGAGCTTTTTGTTTCTGGATCTAATGAACCAGTGGAATGAGGTTGAGGACCAGATTCAAAGGCCTCAAATGCCCTGCTAAATGGTTTGAACTTTAATCTTTGGCCCCAAATTCCCAGGTGCCCATTTCCTGATAACTGTTTCCAGACTGTTTTAAGCTCCTTGGTTGGGGTACCATCTGCCTTACCAGGCCAGTACTGACTGTCCCACGGGGCTCCTGCAAGAGCCCTGCCCTGGCTTCTATCAGAACGGAGTCAGGACAACCAAACCTCAATGGATAAGTCAGGGAAAACCCTGGACAGCCTGAGTGCAGTCCCATTTACCTAGTAGCTCTGTTTCCGAAGGTTAAAGGGCAGGACCATTTGAGGCTGAGAAGTACAGGTTGAGCTCTCTGCAGTTCTCTCCATTAGCCCCACTGCACAGTTGGCTTTTGAAAAATGAAAAATATTCAGTACCTTCTTTTCTTACTGTTCAGGAAATACATGTACATTAGGGGAAAATGGAACATTTCCATAAGCAATAAAAAAAATTTAAATTTCACCGTCTAGAGATAGTGTTAACAGTTTGTTTTCTATCCTATCCAAATGTCTTTACGCATTTCATGTTTTCCTTACAAGACAGAACCATCTTGTAGATATTGTTCTGTATTGGCTTTGTTCACTTAGATTATGAACATCTTTACATGTCATCACACACTCTTTGGCAGCATCGCTTTAAATGGTTGTATGATGTTCTATCTTTAAATGGTTGTATGATGTGCTATCTTTAAATGACTGTATGATGTCCTATCTTTAAATGGTTGTATGATGTGCTATCTTTAAATGACTGTATGATGTTCTATCTTTAAATGGTTGTATGATGTGCTGTCTCACAATGAGTTCCCTAATATTGAACACTTAGGCTGTTTCCCATTTTTTGATTCTATAATCAGTTCTGTTGTGAATTGCCCTGTGCTGTCACATGTGACTGATTATATCCTAAGGTTAATTTCCTAAATGTAGGACTGCTGGATTTGACCAGCCAACTCATAAAAGGCCTTGAATGCCCAGCAGAAAGGTCACAGTGACCATCACTGAGATTGGAGGCAGTCCAGTAAACACCACCTCTTTCTATATGCCAGTCCTGATATAGCTGAGGTAGACATAAGAGATAGGCGGACAGAGATGAAAATACTGCTTTTATTACTAATAAAGCATAGCTAGGAGAACATGGCTTAGATGTGCAGCTACAATTGGCTTCTTAGTACTGGACCCTGGGGTAAGCACCAACTCGTGGGCTGTGCTGGAAAACTGCAGACCTTATGCTGAAAAACTATAGCAGAACAGGAGTTCAGAGGACCGCTCCCTTCCTGTAGGCAGCTGGTTTCCAGGGAGAAGGTGAAAGGAAGGGCTGGACTGTGCCTGCCCAGCTCCTCCTTCCAAACTCACTCACCAGATGAGTCATTCCACTTCCCCAGAGAATAGTAAGTAAACTTGTGAGAAAAACCTGGAATGTTATACAAATGGATGTGTCTCCACAAGGCAGGAAAACAGAAAGGGAGGGCAATAAGCATCCTCTAGTAATAATTATGAAAATGATAGCTAATTTGTTCTGAGTACTATGCTAGGCTTTGTGCATGCATCTCCTCCTTTGATCATTCTCACAGCGAAATAGACATTCTGCCCCTGTCTGTCTTGTAAATGAGGAAACAGGGTTAGAGGACTAAGTGGTATGTCCCCAGTCTCCTCGTCGGTATGCAGAAGAATTGGGATTTGAACCCAGGCAGCCTGACTCCAGAGACCGTTTGGAATCTTCCTCCCACCACCATCATCATCGGACTTTTGAAAGGTTGGCAGCCCCTAAATGTAGAGGAATAGGCAGCTAAGAGCCAGCCCTGCAAGCTTGTGACTGTCCCCAGGTTGAAGGGACATGCCCCTCACTGGCAGACCTTTTGACCAGCACTGTTCCCATGGAATTCATTAATTGCTTTTGAGAGAACCAGCTGATCAAGTGTCCTGAATGACAATGAGTGGCGACTATGATGGACTGCATTGGACAGAGAGGACCTTGACAAGTGTCCTTGCTTCACAGAGGACTCACAGATGCCCCCAAGTTCATGACATGAAGCTTCTGATGATTCCATTTTATCTTCAGGATCTCGGTCACTCATTAAGGATTTAGTTGGATTTAGGGAGAAAATCATGACTCTTGTTAAAGAAATATTTTTTTGTTCAGTTAGAAAGAAAACATATAATTGGGAGGATGAGGTGAGAACACTCATTATACTTTTAATTGTGTAGCTTGCCCTTTAGGGTAAACTCTAAGGAATTGGCCAAATAGACAGAAACTGAGTTTTTCTCTAAGTGGTTTTCCATTGTTTCAAGCAGTTTCCCAAAGAACAGTCACCCCTGTTGTAACCCATTTTCACTTTAATTGCTCTATGAGCAGAAGCTAGGCTTTTTCCCTTTTTTAAAAAAGCAGGCAATTTTAGTGTTTAATTATATGTTCTTATAATTCTTTTTCTTTTTTTTTTTAGGTTTCTTTTCTTTTCTTTTTCTTTTTTTTTTTTTTGTGGGGTGGGGGGCGGGACTGCTATTGGTCTTTCATTTATCTGTTTTCATCCATCTTTGCTCTTTGGCCTGTGTGCGCCTCCCATCACAGCGGCCCCTGTTGCCGCAGAACACCGGCTCTGGGCACATGCCCTCCAGAGCTCTGGCTCAGTAGTTGAACACATTGGTTCAGCCCCCTGGCGGCATGTGGAGTCTTCCCAGGCCAGGGATCAAACTGGCACCCCTTGCACTGCAAGGAGGTGTCCCTACCCACTGGAGCACCAGGGAAGCCCTAGACCTTGATTTTTATACATTAATATCTGACTGGTAAAAAGGTGAGTAAGGAAATGAAGTACCTATTAAAAACCATAGATTCTGGAATTTCCATTCCTGAAGTTCACATTTGCTCTTTTTTTTTGAAAGGAATCCATTTATCCCCTCTGATTTGAGATGCTTTTTTTTTTTTAAACGTGTGTGTGTGTGTGTGTGTGTGTGTTTATTTATTTATTTATTTTGTGGGGGAGTGGATTGGGGAGGGAAGGGGGCGGACGGGCCACATCTATTGGTCTTTAATTTATCTATTTTCATCCATCTTTGTTCCTTTTGGCCTGTGTGGGCCTCCCATCACAGTGGCCTCTGTTGTCGCAGAGCACCAGCTCTGGGCGCATGCGCTCCAGAGCTCCAACTCGGTAATTGGACACCAGTCCAGCGACTCCGCGGCATGTGGGATCCTCCCAGGCCAGGGATCGAACTGGCGCCCCTTGCACTGCAAGGCGGTGTCCTTATCCACTAGACCACCAGGAAAGCCCCACATTTGCTCTTTTACTAGCCGTGTAATCATTGTCAAGTTGCCTAACTTCTCGATGCTTTAGTTGCTTGTCTAAAAGATGGGCTTAACAATAGCACCCCCATCATAGTTGCTATAAGGATTCCAGATAGTCCAGATGGGCTAAGTTACACTGCAGTAACAAGTCCCACATCTCAAAAGTTTGCAACCAAAGTTCATTTCTTACTCATGCGAAGTCCTCCAAAGCTCTGGATGGTTCCCAGGGCAGTTACCCTCTGTGTGTTGGCTCAGCATATTCCGGGCTGCTTCTGTTCTACAGCCTCTTCATATCAACATGATTCCATGCTTGCTACAGCAGAGAAGACAGATAATGGGAAGTTATGTACTGGGTCACAAAGGCTTTGACAGGCAGTGACACAAATCACTTCTGCTTGTGTTTCATTGGGGAAAGCAAATTGCATGGGGATCCATAAATTCAAGCTGGCAGGAAGGGCCCAGACACAGAAGGAAATGGGGACATGGGTGAGCAAGCAGTGTGTTTACCACCATGTGCGCAGCGCTTGTTAGAAATAAGCATGAAGTAAGAGTAAGCTATCATTGCTGATGGTTAGCACTGCCAAAATACAGTTTTTATTGAGGTTGTTTTTTCTTTCTTTTCAAACTTGGTCTGAACAATAACTTGCATATATTAAAAGAAGCCCAAATAGACTCCCCTGGGAGGTAGTGAGTACAGCTGCTGTCACAATGGTTGCTTCAGTGCCCTGTCACTTAGTAGGCAGCACACATTTGAAAGGTAGCATTCGCTGTGTTTGAGAACACAGGCTTAGAGTCAGGTGAACTTGCTCCTGAATCTCAGAACTAACACCTGCTGAATGTGATCTTGACGAGGTGATTTAACCTTTCCTAGGATCAGTGACTTCACAATTGCACTGGGGCCATCTTTCTAATTTTGTTTTTCATTTTTCATTATGTCTTTTTTATTAATATCTCTCTTTTATTTTTCATTGGTTTATTTTTCATTATTTTATCTTTTATGGCAAAATCGCCTTACAGCCAAATAGTTATACAGTAAAAATGGTGACCAAAATGTTGGCAGCAAAGAGGTTTATGGCAAAGAAATTCACAGAGATAATATGAGACACAGATGAACAGTAACCTGAACCCTCAACTTGCTCATCTGCAAAGTGGGAAGAATACTAGTAACATTTTAGAGCTTTTAAAAAAAATTTATTGGAGTATAATTGCTATACAATGTTGTGTTAGTCTCTGCTGTACAATGAAGCACATCAGCTCTATGTATCCATAGATCCCCTCCCTCTTGAGCCTCTTTCCCACTCTCCACATTCTACCCGTTTTCCAAGGAGAACATCTTGTGTGTGAGTCGCTAAGTCGTGTTTGACTCTTTATGACCCTGTGGACTGCAACATACCGGGTTTCTCTGTCCTTCACCATCTCTCGGAGTTTGCTCAAATTCATGTCCATAGAGTTGGTGATGCCATCCAACCATCTCATCCTCTGAAAACATTGTATATAAGCTCCTTGGATATAATGAGTCTCCTGGGACGAGAAGAGTGAATATTTTCCTTCTTGTCTCATGTCTTAAAAAAAAAAAAGAAAAAGGAAAAAAGGAAAAGGAAAGTAATAAAGGAAAACCTTACCACCAAGAAACTCTGCAGGGTACCATTTGAGGCTATGGAAGAGGTTCAGTGATTGATTAGTCACGCCTGCTGGGGAGAAGGCAAAGAAGAGAGCAGCACTTACGCCTGACGGCTACCATCTCTCTTAAACCTTTAAGTAGCGACCAAATTAGTGAGAATACGGCTTACACAGTGAAGTATGGCTTTTTCTTCAACCTTTAGTAGGGATATTTAGTAAATACGTTTTACTATAAAAATGAAAATGAGGTGGAAAATAGACTTCATCTTATCCATATTGAGTATGTGTTTGTACCTTGTCAACAGAAAAGATCCTTTTAATGAATAAGAACGAATGCAACCCCCCATATCTGAATGACTGATTGGGTCTTTCTGGCTAGAAAGGGGTCTGATGCTAGTCCCAGGGAGAGAGGAGGGACATTGCTTGTATATCAGAGGCCACCCCTGGGATGGGGGGCTCATATCCAGGGTTATCCTTGGCCTGAAAGTCATAACATCTATGTTTTTCTTCTTTTTTTAATTGAAAATTTTCAAACTTGCGGAAAAATGGAAGGACTAGTACAGTGAATGCCTGCATACTCTCTATCTTTACCTGGGTTTACTATTAGCCTTTAGTTACATTTGTATCCTCACTCTCCCTTCCTCTCTCTTTACACATACAATGGCACGCACATTTCTCTTTTGTAGAACCATTTGAAAGTAAGTGTCAAAAATCATGACGTTTTATCCCTCATCTTCAACCCCAAATGCTTCAGCCACCTTCCCAGACGACATGGACTTTCTCCTACATAATTATAAGGTCATTGTCACAATCAAGAGCTGTAATATTAGTACAATAATATTCTCACACCTAAGGAAATTAATATTAATTCAGTAATGACATCTGCTATTTACTCTTTTAATTTTCCTGAAATGCCCCAGAAATGACTTTTGGAACTTCTAGCAAGCCTAGGAATCAATGCATTGCATTTGCTGGCTAGTTGTCTTTAGTCCTTTTACATCTGGAATAGCTCCTCCCCCTTTTTGTGTTTTCATGACAGTGTCTCTGAAGAAAATCCAGTCTTATAGAAGACCTCGCATTCTGCATTTGTCAGATAGTTTTCTCCTGGTTATAGTAAAATGAAATGTGTTTGGCAGGAATACCCACAGGTGTTACTTTGTATTTCTTGATGCATTCTCCCTTTTGGAGCAAATTAACACCGGGCTGTCCCACATGTGGTGACCCGAAGTTTGATTTCTTGGTTCAAGGAAGTGACAGCAAGAGCTCACCATTGTAAAGACAGATTCCCTTGTAACTGTTAATCTGTGAGTGATGTTTTGAGGGCATGTGAATATCCTGTTCTGCAACAATCTTCTTCCCAGAAGTCTTAGCTGATTCCTACCTGAGTCACTTATTACACTGACGATTGCAAAATGGTGATTTTCCTAGCTCCGTTTTTCCTTCCACAATGATTAGCTTGCCTTCCAGAAAACTGTGGGCTGATTTCTTATCCTCTTTGAGCTTTGTCTTACTTATCGATATAAAGAGCATAATAATAAAAAAGAGCATAATAAAAGAGTATTGGCATAAGGGTTACTCTTGATAGTGAATACAAAAGAACCTCGTATCACATGTTTGACAATTCAAAGGAATTACTATTATTTATATTCTAGGAGTGGGGGTGTGCCTCAAATAAAATGAGTGTATTTATCTAAGTTAATTTCTAAAAGAAAATAGTAAGAAGCATATAAACAGTTCAATTCCGCAAATATTTATAAGTTTCTTCTGTGTGCCTGACATAGTGCTTGGCACAGAGATAAATAGCTCAATGCCCTCGATGCCTCTGGGGAAAGAAGATGTGTAAAATAAAGATCATTGGAAGAAAAATTAACTTGTTAATCAGTTAACTCATTCATTCATTCATTATTTTATTCATTCAATAAATGTTTAATATGCTAGAGATTTGTTGTTGTTCAGTTGCTAAGTTGTGTCCAACTCTTTGTGAGCCCATAAACTGCAGCACACCAGGCTTCCCTGTCCTTTACTATCTCCCAGAGTTTGCTCAAACTCATGCCCATTGAGTCAGTGATGCCACCCAGCCATCTCATTTTCTGTCGTCCCTTCTCCTGACCTTAATCTTTCCCAACATCATAGTCTTTTATAATGTGTCATCTCTTTGCATCAGGTGGCCAAAGCATTGGAGCTTCAACTTCAGCAGTCCTTCCAGTGAATATTCAGGGTTGATTTCCTTTAGGATTGATTGGTTTGATCTCCTTGCAGTCCAAGGGACTCTCGAGAGTCTTCTCCAACACCACAGTTGAATTTTATGTCATTAACACCGGGCTGTCCCACATGTGGTGACCCGAAGTTTGATTTCTTGGTTCAAGGAAGTGACAGCAAGAGCTCACCATTGTAAAGACAGATTCCCTTGTAACTGTTAATCTGTGAGTGATGTTTTGAGGGCATGTGAATATCCTGTTCTGCAACAATCTTCTTCCCAGAAGTCTTAGCTGATTCCTACCTGAGTCACTTATTACACTGACGATTGCAAAATGGTGATTTTCCTAGCTCCGTTTTTCCTTCCACAATGATTAGCTTGCCTTCCAGAAAACTGTGGGCTGATTTCTTATCCTCTTTGAGCTTTGTCTTACTTATCGATATAAAGAGCATAATAATAAAAAAGAGCATAATAAAAGAGTATTGGCATAAGGGTTACTCTTGATAGTGAATACAAAAGAACCTCGTATCACATGTTTGACAATTCAAAGGAATTACTATTATTTATATTCTAGGAGTGGGGGTGTGCCTCAAATAAAATGAGTGTATTTATCTAAGTTAATTTCTAAAAGAAAATAGTAAGAAGCATATAAACAGTTCAATTCCGCAAATATTTATAAGTTTCTTCTGTGTGCCTGACATAGTGCTTGGCACAGAGATAAATAGCTCAATGCCCTCGATGCCTCTGGGGAAAGAAGATGTGTAAAATAAAGATCATTGGAAGAAAAATTAACTTGTTAATCAGTTAACTCATTCATTCATTCATTATTTTATTCATTCAATAAATGTTTAATATGCTAGAGATTTGTTGTTGTTCAGTTGCTAAGTTGTGTCCAACTCTTTGTGAGCCCATAAACTGCAGCACACCAGGCTTCCCTGTCCTTTACTATCTCCCAGAGTTTGCTCAAACTCATGCCCATTGAGTCAGTGATGCCACCCAGCCATCTCATTTTCTGTCGTCCCTTCTCCTGACCTTAATCTTTCCCAACATCATAGTCTTTTATAATGTGTCATCTCTTTGCATCAGGTGGCCAAAGCATTGGAGCTTCAACTTCAGCAGTCCTTCCAGTGAATATTCAGGGTTGATTTCCTTTAGGATTGATTGGTTTGATCTCCTTGCAGTCCAAGGGACTCTCGAGAGTCTTCTCCAACACCACAGTTCAAAGGCATCAATTCTTCCATGCTCAGCCTTCTTTATGGTTCAACTCTCCCATTCATACATGACTACTGGAAAAACCATAGCTTTGACTATATGGACCTTTGTTGACACAGTGGTGTCTGTGCTTTTTAGTATGCTGTCATAGCTTTTCTTCCAAAGAGAAAGCATCTTTTAATCACTGATCCCTGTCCTCAGAATGCCAGCAGTCTGGTGGAGACTCATAGCTTTTCCCTGGGGCACCCCCTGAATTCAGACTCAGGTCTGCCCGACTCCAGGTCTGGCCCCTTTACAGTACCCCAAGGAAAGAAATTAGGACAGGGACCTCCTCTGGTGAACTGTTCAGTCTGAACTGTGTTGGTTGCGCAGATATTGCTGTAATGTGTCTATGTAGGAGATTTCCAAGCCAGCTACTCCGGAACCCCATGTCCTCCTGAGACCCAGCAGATTCAGGCTGAAAGCCTTGCATCGTCTCCTGCAGGTGCAGGCCTGAGCATGCCTTGCTGGCTCACCACTGGCTGGCCATTTGTTCTCAGCTGAGATCTTCTCAGGAGCTGGGATCACTCCCCACGTGGCGGAATGCAGCCCATCAACATCATTGGTTGATGGTGTTTGAGTCTTGCCTCTCCAGTCAGCTTGTTTGCTGCTCTGTTTCCTCACAGGGCACCTCTCCTTAGATCATAGCAAAGTGCAATAGGGGCAGTAGCTGCTGTGGCTGTCAGCCTTTGTACCAAGGAAGTATGGTGACCTTGGAGGTTGTGAAGTGAAAAGTCCAACTCTTTGTGAGCCCATAAACTGCAGCACACCAGGCTTCCCTGTCCTTTACTATCTCCCAGAGTTTGCTCAAACTCATGCCCATTGAGTCAGTGATGCCACCCAGCCATCTCATTTTCTGTCGTCCCTTCTCCTGACCTTAATCTTTCCCAACATCATAGTCTTTTATAATGTGTCATCTCTTTGCATCAGGTGGCCAAAGCATTGGAGCTTCAACTTCAGCAGTCCTTCCAGTGAATATTCAGGGTTGATTTCCTTTAGGATTGATTGGTTTGATCTCCTTGCAGTCCAAGGGACTCTCGAGAGTCTTCTCCAACACCACAGTTCAAAGGCATCAATTCTTCCATGCTCAGCCTTCTTTATGGTTCAACTCTCCCATTCATACATGACTACTGGAAAAACCATAGCTTTGACTATATGGACCTTTGTTGACACAGTGGTGTCTGTGCTTTTTAGTATGCTGTCATAGCTTTTCTTCCAAAGAGAAAGCATCTTTTAATCACTGATCCCTGTCCTCAGAATGCCAGCAGTCTGGTGGAGACTCATAGCTTTTCCCTGGGGCACCCCCTGAATTCAGACTCAGGTCTGCCCGACTCCAGGTCTGGCCCCTTTACAGTACCCCAAGGAAAGAAATTAGGACAGGGACCTCCTCTGGTGAACTGTTCAGTCTGAACTGTGTTGGTTGCGCAGATATTGCTGTAATGTGTCTATGTAGGAGATTTCCAAGCCAGCTACTCCGGAACCCCATGTCCTCCTGAGACCCAGCAGATTCAGGCTGAAAGCCTTGCATCGTCTCCTGCAGGTGCAGGCCTGAGCATGCCTTGCTGGCTCACCACTGGCTGGCCATTTGTTCTCAGCTGAGATCTTCTCAGGAGCTGGGATCACTCCCCACGTGGCGGAATGCAGCCCATCAACATCATTGGTTGATGGTGTTTGAGTCTTGCCTCTCCAGTCAGCTTGTTTGCTGCTCTGTTTCCTCACAGGGGCACCTCTCCTTAGATCATAGCAAAGTGCAATAGGGGCAGTAGCTGCTGTGGCTGTCAGCCTTTGTACCAAGGAAGTATGGTGACCTTGGAGGTTGTGAAGTGAAAATCTATTTGGACCAATTAAAACTTGGTGGGGGGAGGGAAACTCTATACTTAAAAGTCTGATTGGTGTGAAGACTGGCATAAAATACACACTGAAATCAACTAAGAAAAGTTATTTACAACCTCTTTCCTTTTACTTTTCTTTTTGAGTCTCAGATATAATGGAGAGTTGAGTAATTCATTCTCATAATCTTATGGAAGTTTCATCATGAGCAATGCCAGGTTTTCTCTTGTCTTACTTTTAAAATTTTTCTCATCATCTATGATCTCCACTCCTCTGTAGGTACCCATGTAAGGTGTCTGTTATATGCCCTGGAATGGACATGTGTCTGTACAAAGTACAGTGTTACTTTGTGAGTGTGTGTTAATGATTTATAGGAAGGATATTGTGCCAAAGAGCTTGTTCTGTTCTTACCATTTTCACCCTTGTTCTCACTGTGGTTTTAAGATCTGCCCTTGTGGTTGGTTGTGTATCTAGTTTGTTGCTCCTAACATCTACATAGTTGTATTAATCAAAGTAAGCTGAGTTATGGTACAGTAACACCACCAGATTGTTGTTGCTTAAAATGATAAAGGTTTACTGCTTGGACATACTGCATGTCCATTGGGTCAGTGGGAACTTTGCTTCATTCTCACTCAAGCCATAGGCTGATGGAGCCTCCACCATCACCATTCACCTGGCAGGAGAGGAGAAAGTAGCAAAACAGGCACTGGCTTGTAGAGGCTTTAAGGCCTGGAAGGTGGCAATTGCCTACTAGTCCACAGGTGGCCAAAACAAGTCACATAGCCATTCCCAATTCCACAAGCTGCGTCTCCTGCAGGTGCAGGCCTGAGCATGCCTTGCTGGCTCACCACTGGCTGGCCATTTGTTCTCAGCTGAGATCTTCTCAGGAGCTGGGATCACTCCCCACGTGGCGGAATGCAGCCCATCAACATCATTGGTTGATGGTGTTTGAGTCTTGCCTCTCCAGTCAGCTTGTTTGCTGCTCTGTTTCCTCACAGGGGCACCTCTCCTTAGATCATAGCAAAGTGCAATAGGGGCAGTAGCTGCTGTGGCTGTCAGCCTTTGTACCAAGGAAGTATGGTGACCTTGGAGGTTGTGAAGTGAAAATCTATTTGGACCAATTAAAACTTGGTGGGGGGAGGGAAACTCTATACTTAAAAGTCTGATTGGTGTGAAGACTGGCATAAAATACACACTGAAATCAACTAAGAAAAGTTATTTACAACCTCTTTCCTTTTACTTTTCTTTTTGAGTCTCAGATATAATGGAGAGTTGAGTAATTCATTCTCATAATCTTATGGAAGTTTCATCATGAGCAATGCCAGGTTTTCTCTTGTCTTACTTTTAAAATTTTTCTCATCATCTATGATCTCCACTCCTCTGTAGGTACCCATGTAAGGTGTCTGTTATATGCCCTGGAATGGACATGTGTCTGTACAAAGTACAGTGTTACTTTGTGAGTGTGTGTTAATGATTTATAGGAAGGATATTGTGCCAAAGAGCTTGTTCTGTTCTTACCATTTTCACCCTTGTTCTCACTGTGGTTTTAAGATCTGCCCTTGTGGTTGGTTGTGTATCTAGTTTGTTGCTCCTAACATCTACATAGTTGTATTAATCAAAGTAAGCTGAGTTATGGTACAGTAACACCACCAGATTGTTGTTGCTTAAAATGATAAAGGTTTACTGCTTGGACATACTGCATGTCCATTGGGTCAGTGGGAACTTTGCTTCATTCTCACTCAAGCCATAGGCTGATGGAGCCTCCACCATCACCATTCACCTGGCAGGGAGAGGAGAAAGTAGCAAAACAGGCACTGGCTTGTAGAGGCTTTTTAAGGCCTGGAAGGTGGCAAATTGCCTACTAGTCCACAGGTGGCCAAAACAAGTCACATAGCCATTCCCAATTCCACAAGGGGTGGGAAGTGTAATCCTTCCTGAATTTTAGAAGGAGGAGAACTAGAAATAATTGTGAAAGGTGCTAACAATTACCACATAGTAGGTTCCTACCATAAGTTGCATGTATCCATTTTTTAGCCACAGGCAACTGGTTGTTTCTGATTCTCCGTCACCATGAGCAGTGCGCTGTCACAAATATACTTTTCTTGGCCCCTTATACACCTGTACAGGTGTGTCTCTGATCTCTATCCCCAAGCATGTGTTTGTTGGGTCGTAGGATTTACATGTACTTGGTTTCAATAATTACTACCCAATGACTCTCTAGAATGGCCACACCAATCTAGACTCCCAGCAATGGTGTGTGGGTTCTCAGTTACCTATGTCCTCTCTGACATTCGGTGTTAAACATTCTAATTTTACCAGTCTGTTGGGTATAATAGGGAATTTCCTCATTGCTTTCATTTTCATTTCTTTCATTACCAATGACTTTGGGCATTTTCTATATATCTGTTGAGCATGGTAACATTCTAGTTTCTACTTTATTTTTGAACTCTCTGTTCATATTCACAGACCACTTTTCTATAGTTTCCTATTGATTTATTGGTGTTTCTTGGGTGGCTAAACATTAATCCTTTGTTGTGTTTAGACATTGCACAATCTATACCTTCTTGCACTATGCCACTTCTGTTCTGACTTTGTCCACAGTGCCTTTGTTCAATGGAAGCTTTTCATCTTGATTAGTCAAATCCTTTTCTTTTTTTGTGGATTGTGCTGTGGTGAACTTATTTCAGAGATTCTTCCACACCCTAAGTTCATGAAGATAATCTTTCACACTTTCTTCGGCTAGCTTATAGATTTCTTTCTCTACATTTATGTTTTTTGATTCATTTGGAATCTACCTTTATATATGTGGGCTATGGGAGGGATCTAAACTCCTTCAGGGAGTCAGTTTTCTCAACATTATTAAAGAGTCAGTCCTTTCTCCATTGATAAAAGGAGCAACCTTTATCATCAATCAGTTTCTTGTGTGCATGGATTTGTTTCTGAGCTTTTTCTTCTCTTCTGAGCTCTCTGAACCTTACCATTTGAAAACTAAAGCAGAATGAGGTTTTTGTTTTGCACACTGTCTATGTTGTGTTCTGAGCCAACTGAGCCTTGACAATTTCCTGTAATGCTGAGAGGTGGTGAGGCATAGTGAAACAGATGAGGTTCTTGGGGTCAGAAGAACCTGTGCTCAGCCCGGCCCCACCACTTTCCATCCAGGTGAACCCGAACCACTTCCTCGACCCCTCTCAGCCTCTATTTCTTCATCTGTAGAACAGGGATGATAATATGTTCTTCCTAGGATTGTTGCAAGAATTAAATGCTATCATATATGTAAATGTGTAACCTTCAGTAAGTGTTGTTTCCCATATCATCGTTATCAATGACTCTGAAAGATTGTTTTTATCTTTAGTTGTTTTTTCTTTAAGCTTTTATTTTACTTTTAACTTTTACAGAGTTTTGTTGTTTACAGATATGTATGTTCCCAGATTAGTCATATGTATATCCCCCCCATCCCACCCCTCCAGACCATCACACAGCACCCCTGAAGGATCCCCTTTTCTCACAGAGTAATGACTAGAGCTATTTTCTTCACTTATGATAGTACAGGCCTTCATGCTACTTCCTTTACACCTCCCACCCTCTGTTCCTTCCCCACAATGTCCATATGTCCACTGTCCATGTCTGTCTTTCCGTCCTCACTCTAAGTTCATGGATAATTTTTTTTCATCACTTTCTTCGGCCCCTTTAGCCTTTTTAATAGCTTTTTTTCAAATCCTTTTCTTTTTTTGTGGATTGTGCTGTGGTGAACTTATTTCAGAGATTCTTCCACACCCTAAGTTCATGAAGATAATCTTTCACACTTTCTTCGGCTAGCTTATAGATTTCTTTCTCTACATTTATGTTTTTTGATTCATTTGGAATCTACCTTTATATATGTGGGCTATGGGAGGGATCTAAACTCCTTCAGGGAGTCAGTTTTCTCAACATTATTAAAGAGTCAGTCCTTTCTCCATTGATAAAAGGAGCAACCTTTATCATCAATCAGTTTCTTGTGTGCATGGATTTGTTTCTGAGCTTTTTCTTCTCTTCTGAGCTCTCTGAACCTTACCATTTGAAAACTAAAGCAGAATGAGGTTTTTGTTTTGCACACTGTCTATGTTGTGTTCTGAGCCAACTGAGCCTTGACAATTTCCTGTAATGCTGAGAGGTGGTGAGGCATAGTGAAACAGATGAGGTTCTTGGGGTCAGAAGAACCTGTGCTCAGCCCCGGCCCCACCACTTTCCATCCAGGTGAACCCGAACCACTTCCTCGACCCCTCTCAGCCTCTATTTCTTCATCTGTAGAACAGGGATGATAATATGTTCTTCCTAGGATTGTTGCAAGAATTAAATGCTATCATATATGTAAATGTGTAACCTTCAGTAAGTGTTGTTTCCCATATCATCGTTATCAATGACTCTGAAAGATTGTTTTTATCTTTAGTTGTTTTTTCTTTAAGCTTTTATTTTACTTTTAACTTTTACAGAGTTTTGTTGTTTACAGATATGTATGTTCCCAGATTAGTCATATGTATATCGCCCCCATCCCACCCCTCCAGACCATCACACAGCACCCCTGAAGGATCCCCTTTTCTCACAGAGTAATGACTAGAGCTATTTTCTTCACTTATGATAGTACAGGCCTTCATGCTACTTCCTTTACACCTCCCACCCTCTGTTCCTTCCCCACAATGTCCATATGTCCACTGTCCATGTCTGTCTTTCCGTCGCTTCACTGCATGTGCCATCATCACCATCCTACTAGATTCCATACATATGTGTTAGTATACTGTACTTGTCCTTCTCTTTCTAACTGATTTCACTTTTTATCATAGGTTCTAGATCCCGCCACCTCATTAGGGCTGATTATTCTGCATGAAAGATTGTTTTTAATTGAAGTATGGTTGATTTACAATGTTGTGTTCCAAGTGTACAGCAAAGTGATTCAGTTGCATATGTATGTGTATATGTATACACACATATATATGATCTTTTTTCAGATTCTTTTCTATTGTAGGCTATTACAAGATATTGAATATAGTTCCTTGTGCTATACAGTATGTCCTTGTTGTTTATTTTACGTACAGTACTGTGTATCTGTAAATCCCAATCTGCCCCTATTATCCCCTTTGGTAACCATAAGTTTGTTTTCTATATCTATGGGTTTATTTCTGTTTTGTAAATAAGTTCATCTGAATCATTTTTTTAGATTCCACATACAAGTGATCTCATGAGATCTTCTCCGTATGGCTTACTTCACTTAGTATGGTAATCTCTAGGTTCCATCCATGTTGTTGCAAATGCCATTGATTCATTCTTTTTTATGGCTGAGTAGTATTCTATTGTATACATGTACCACATCTTCTTTATCCATTCATCTCCAACAAAGCCTTTAAGGGTGCTCTAAGCTATTTCCCCAGGCCTCACCAAAGTGTAAGTATAAGTGACAAAACATGTTACCCCTAACCCCCAAATGTCATTGCCTCTGTCCAAAACCACAACTTCCACTCAATTTTACTTTTTTAAGTTGTTTTTCTTTAAGCTTTTATTTTACTTTTAACTTTTACAGAGTTTTGTTGTTTACAGATATGTATGTTACAAGATTAGTCATATGTATATCCCCCCCACCCCTCCAGACCATCACACAGCACCCCTGAAGGATCCCCTTTTCTCACAGAGTAATGACTAGAGCTATTTTCTTCACTTATGATAGTACAGGCCTTCATGCTACTTCCTTTACACCTCCCACCCTCTGTTCCTTCCCCACAATGTCCATATGTCCACTGTCCATGTCTGTCTTTCCGTCGCTTCACTGCATGTGCCATCATCACCATCCTACTAGATTCCATACATATGTGTTAGTATACTGTACTTGTCCTTCTCTTTCTAACTGATTTCACTTTTTATCATAGGTTCTAGATCCCGCCACCTCATTAGGGCTGATTATTCTGCATGAAAGATTGTTTTTAATTGAAGTATGGTTGATTTACAATGTTGTGTTCCAAGTGTACAGCAAAGTGATTCAGTTGCATATGTATGTGTATATGTATACACACATATATATGATCTTTTTTCAGATTCTTTTCTATTGTAGGCTATTACAAGATATTGAATATAGTTCCTTGTGCTATACAGTATGTCCTTGTTGTTTATTTTACGTACAGTACTGTGTATCTGTAAATCCCAATCTGCCCCTATTATCCCCTTTGGTAACCATAAGTTTGTTTTCTATATCTATGGGTTTATTTCTGTTTTGTAAATAAGTTCATCTGAATCATTTTTTTAGATTCCACATACAAGTGATCTCATGAGATCTTCTCCGTATGGCTTACTTCACTTAGTATGGTAATCTCTAGGTTCCATCCATGTTGTTGCAAATGCCATTGATTCATTCTTTTTTATGGCTGAGTAGTATTCTATTGTATACATGTACCACATCTTCTTTATCCATTCATCTCCAACAAAGCCTTTAAGGGTGCTCTAAGCTATTTCCCCAGGCCTCACCAAAGTGTAAGTATAAGTGACAAAACATGTTACCCCTAACCCCCAAATGTCATTGCCTCTCGCATCCAACAACTAATCCACAACTTCCACTCAATTATTTCTGGTGTCCCCATGGTGTCCCGTATAGGCTTATGAAGGCTTCCACTGGTCTTCTCACCAGCACTTCTGTGGACACCACTGAGGTTTCCATGGAGGGCCTGCTGTGTCCAGCCCCACGAGGCTATGAGACAAGGGCCTGGCATGTGGCAGATGCTTGGCTGGGAATGTTGAAGGAGTCATTTGAATACTCATCTTGCCTAGCTATCTCTGCACGTGGGCTTCAGGAACATGTAGTATTTCTGCTTGGCTCCCCTTCCCCTCTCAGCCCTTTCTCCAGAAATGAAAATAAAAATAGAAACGAAGTAAAGCAAGGTCTTTGGACTGGAGATTTGAGGGCTTCACCACCAAGCTCTAGGCTACTCAGCCTGTGCCTCTGGAAATGGTTTAGTTTAAAGGTGGCAGAAAGCTGGCTCTGTGAAGACACTTTTTTTAGGTTGCCTTTCAGAAAAAGACTTAAAAAAAAAAAATGAAAACTTTTGTGATTTAAGCTTTTGATCTCTTGGTTGCAGCAATGTTCTGTCCCCTTCTTTCCTGAGCCTTGGAGAGCTGTCTAAGTGAGAGGACACTGTGGCCAGCAGGGGCGGCCACCTCCTCCCAGAACAGCAAACCCTCCGCGGGTGAACCTGCTGTGGAATTTCTCCACTCTCTTCCTCCCTCTGCCTTCCCAGTGTTTGTATTTTGTATTGCTGACACAGCAGAGCCAGAAAGCTCTCCCCGCCAACCCCTTCACTTTGTGATACTAACGCAGCAATTCCATTAGTATCTCTGGGTCTCTGGATCCCGGGACCCATGCGCTGCCTTTGGCTCAATCCCTAGTTGACTAGCAAGCAGGAAGATCATTCTGGAGCTTTGTCATGTCAGAGCCAGACTAAGTCCCATCTATGGGCTGCTTCTGCCAGGCAGACAGTTTTTCAAACAGCCCGAGAAAAGGGGCAGTGGACAGAATCCCAGCAAAAGGAGACTTGGGAAGTTGGCCCCCAACCTGTCGCTGCACAAGATTGTGAAGGTCCAGGCAGTCCCAGGATGCCATGTCCTGTCCACCCAGGGCCTGGCTGGGAAGGATTTGACTGGCAAATCCAGTTCTCAGAAGAGATTTCCCTGCTCTCCTGCCAGAGCCCTCCACTCGGCCCCCTGTGGAGCTCTGGGGAGACGAGGTGGGGTGGTCTGGGTTGGAGCTTGCAGTCCAGAGCTCGCCTCCTGACTTTAATCAGTTTTTAAATTTTTTTAATTGAAGCATAATTTGTGGGTTTTTGGAGGCAGCATGAGGAATCTTAGGTCCCCAACCAGGATTGAACCCGCACCCCTTGCCATGGACACACAGGTCTTGTCTGCTGAACTGCCGGGGAGGTCCCTCGCCCCCTGGTATTAAGTGGTAACACTATGGCTCAGTCTTACTTGTAATTAGTCATTTATAAGCAGAGAATTCCTTGTTCTTTCTCTTATTTCTTAAATACTCCTAGAGTTGGAGAGTACTCTTGATGTTATGAAATTGAGTTTTCTACTGTTCCTCCATTTCCACTTCAGTAACATAGGATGTTAATTATATTTCTATGCTAATCATTAAAAAGAAGAGCATAATTCACTCTTAAAGCTACATATCCACTTCTTTGGTCTCTACGTAAGCTTGGATGGCAAAAATACTAGGAATGTCTGTCACCTGGCTTCCTTGTTCGTGGCAGACCTAGATGATTGATCACAGACAGCACTGTTTCTTATGGAGTCAACTTGGAATATCAGCCTCTTTCTTAACACTGTTCTAGGCACCACTTTGTGCCTTATATTATTTATTAGATACACCTTTTACCTTCGTGGATCACACGGGAAACTCCCCGCCAACCCCTTCACTTTGTGATACTAACGCAGCAATTCCATTAGTATCTCTGGGTCTCTGGATCCCGGGACCCATGCGCTGCCTTTGGCTCAATCCCTAGTTGACTAGCAAGCAGGAAGATCATTCTGGAGCTTTGTCATGTCAGAGCCAGACTAAGTCCCATCTATGGGCTGCTTCTGCCAGGCAGACAGTTTTTCAAACAGCCCGAGAAAAGGGGCAGTGGACAGAATCCCAGCAAAAGGAGACTTGGGAAGTTGGCCCCCAACCTGTCGCTGCACAAGATTGTGAAGGTCCAGGCAGTCCCAGGATGCCATGTCCTGTCCACCCAGGGCCTGGCTGGGAAGGATTTGACTGGCAAATCCAGTTCTCAGAAGAGATTTCCCTGCTCTCCTGCCAGAGCCCTCCACTCGGCCCCCTGTGGAGCTCTGGGGAGACGAGGTGGGGTGGTCTGGGTTGGAGCTTGCAGTCCAGAGCTCGCCTCCTGACTTTAATCAGTTTTTAAATTTTTTTAATTGAAGCATAATTTGTGGGTTTTTTGGAGGCAGCATGAGGAATCTTAGGTCCCCAACCAGGGATTGAACCCGCACCCCTTGCCATGGACACACAGGTCTTGTCTGCTGAACTGCCGGGGAGGTCCCTCGCCCCCTGGTATTAAGTGGTAACACTATGGCTCAGTCTTACTTGTAATTAGTCATTTATAAGCAGAGAATTCCTTGTTCTTTCTCTTATTTCTTAAATACTCCTAGAGTTGGAGAGTACTCTTGATGTTATGAAATTGAGTTTTCTACTGTTCCTCCATTTCCACTTCAGTAACATAGGATGTTAATTATATTTCTATGCTAATCATTAAAAAGAAGAGCATAATTCACTCTTAAAGCTACATATCCACTTCTTTGGTCTCTACGTAAGCTTGGATGGCAAAAATACTAGGAATGTCTGTCACCTGGCTTCCTTGTTTGTGGCAGACCTAGATGATTGATCACAGACAGCACTGTTTCTTATGGAGTCAACTTGGAATATCAGCCTCTTTCTTAACACTGTTCTAGGCACCACTTTGTGCCTTATATTATTTATTAGATACACCTTTTACCTTTCGTACCCCTCCCCCATCATAAGTTGCTGGAGAGAAGAATCTGTGCTTGGTTCATTTCTGCATCACGCCAGTTCCGCCCTATTGTTATCTCCAGTAGCTATGAGTTGGCTCCATAAGTGGACATGTCTTCCCATTAGGACTCAGAGGCCAGTGTGGACATTCTATTCACAACCAGCTCTAGGGCTTGTGATTCCCTCTCCAGTGATATTTGTCATCGTATTCTCTCTCCTGAAATGAATGAGAGCCAAGTAACAATTTCAAAATGAAAGATGAAAGCGCATTTAAATCCATTCTCTGGCCCAAACCAGAACAGAGTAGGGACAATGTGTCTTATGAAAATTTCATAATACAGAAAACTGCCTGCCCTGAGCCAAAATACAAGTCAGCCCGGAGTCTTCCTCAGCTTGGTTCCATCAAGCGTGTGGCACTGAGAGGTGGCATACGAGGGCATGGCCTGTGTCCTCAAGGAGAGCACCACCCCTGGGGGTCAGAAGATGCCCACGACCAACCAAACTGTCCCGTTCCCCCTCTCGCCTCACCTCCACCACAGGCTCCCGGCTCACTGCATCCAACCACGTGGACCTCCTGCTTCGCCTGAGGAGGCTCGCGTGCCCGGCCCCTGGCTTTGGTCCTCCACATCCAGCAGCTACTGGTTGACCCCTCACTGCCCTCTGGTCTCTGCTCAGTGTCCCCTTCGGACCCCATCACTCTTCCTTCCTGTTCTACTGTATTTTCCTCCTTAGCACTTTGTACCACGAGACCCCTTAGTGTTAACTTGGTATTTGTCCATTTTCTGTCCGTTCCTTTGGAGTACGTGCCAAGAACACTGGTCTATTTGGTGCAACCCTGGATCTCCAGGGCCTGGAGCAGGGTTTCTCAGCCTCAGCACTGTGGACAGTTTGAGCCAGATCACTGCCCTTTGTGGAGGCCGCCGTATTCTTCGTGAGATGTCCAGCCACCTCTGCCCACTCAATGCCGGCATCACTGCCCATTTCCAGGTCATGACAATTAAGGAGGTCTCCAGACGTTGCTCAGTGTTCCCCAGGGCAGGGGCAAAATTACCTCTGGTTGAGAACCACTGGCCTAGAGACATTTAGTGCTTAGTAGACACAATTGTGGACTTCCCAGGTGGCACTAGTGGTACAGAACCCGCTTGCCCATGCAGAAGACGTAAGAGACGTGGGTTTCATCTCTGGGTTGGGAAGATCCCCTAGAAGGGGCTATGGCAACCCACTCCAGTGTTCTTGCCTGGAGAATGCCATGGACAGAGGAGTCTGGCGGGCTACAGTCCATGGGGTCGTAAAGAGTCAGGCGTGACTGAACTGACTTAGCACGCACACACGTAGACACAATTATGTGCATCTAATAACTCAGTGTTTATTCCCACTCCTACCATGTGCCAGGCGCTGTGCAAGGTCAGTCCTGTTTACCATTGCATCTGTATAGAGATAGAGCAATTTCCACCTTGTAGAGTGATGGTAAGATTTAGGACTAATATCCATAAAGCATCTGAAAGAGTCCTGGACTCTTAGTAGTAGGTGATTAATAAACGACAGTTCTGACATTGTGCAGCGGCCACGGCCTGGCCTGCATTTGCCCTTTCAGGCTTATCTGTCCATATCCCCATCCCAGGCTCTCCATTCTACAGAAAAAGAACTGAAATCCAGACAGCTGGAGGAATCTGCCCAAGGTCGCACAGCTAGGAAGTGATGGAGCTGGACTTGGATCCCAGGTGTCTGGGCTGTCCGCCCTTGAGCGAAGGATGATCCTGTAGCTTAGTATCCTGCACAGCCTCCAGCCCAGGGCCTGATTCATGCTAAGTAAACATTTGTAGAAGAATTGAGTGCACAACCCAGCAAATAAAAGTCAGACAGGATAAATGCTGGAGCGGAGTTCGTGCAGGGAGCTCAGGATGCACGGGAGGGAGACATTTGTTCTGGCAGAAAGGACTTGAGTGGAATTATTGGTGAGTGTCCTGGGCAGTGGCCCAGCCCTGGGTCTCCACGTGTCTCCCCGGATGAGCCGTGATGCTCGGCTCCGTACCCCCTAGCCCCGGGCTCCATGGGAGTGGACAGGGGAGGGACTGCTGGCAGCCCTGCCTCTGCTTCACCAAAGCAATTCTGTCTTCTCTCTGCTCTTTTTCCAAATCGGAGGCTTTGAGGCCTTCTTGGTCCTTTGCCTGTTCTACTTCCTGTTTCTGACGGCCCCCGCCTGACTTCTCGACAGATAAGCCCAGCTTCAGAACCGCCCTAGATGCCTAACCTACATTTCCTCCCCCTGCTGCTTGTACCTGCCTGGCCCTTCCTGGAACTCCGAGGGATTTCTGCCCTGCCCTACAGTGGAGGGTAAATGCTGAGGCCTTGTCAGGTCTTTTCTCCCTGTTCACCCTCCAGGACTCAGACTCTGCTCACATTGAGCCCAAGATCAGGGTTTCAAATCTTTGCATGTTGGAGGGCCAGATGGGGAGCGGCAGGTGGGGCTGGGGTTGGAGGTGGGGGGCACTTTTCCTCACACTCGCATTCCTCCTGGCCTTCTCAAAAGGAACTGCATTGCTGGTCCCTGATGTCGTAGCTCCTCTTATGATGCTGGAACAGGGATTCTTGGCCACCCTGCCTGTGAGTGATGCTTAATGTACAATAAGGGAACCTCAGGAGAGTGTTTGCTTTCTGGGCCCTGGCAAAGCAAGATGGACTCAAACTAGAGACGTCTTGGCTTTGGCCCTGAATCTCCTTGTGTGTTTCCTGCAGGTACACTCAGCTGGAGCATTTAGGAGCAGAGGCCCTCCAGGATGAATGATCTGATTCACTCACTGGAGACTCCTGTGTCCACACTCACCTGAGAGGTGGCCTGCTTTCCCTGTTGGGTCCTGGGCTGGACTCAGGGATGGAGGTGGGTCCTGGGAGCCTCCAGCCCAGGGCCCGATTCATGCTAAGTAAACATTTGTAGAAGAATTGAGTGCACAACCCAGCAAATAAAAGTCAGACAGGATAAATGCTGGAGCGGAGTTCGTGCAGGGAGCTCAGGATGCACGGGAGGGAGACATTTGTTCTGGCAGAAAGGACTTGAGTGGAATTATTGGTGAGTGTCCTGGGCAGTGGCCCAGCCCTGGGTCTCCACGTGTCTCCCCGGATGAGCCGTGATGCTCGGCTCCGTACCCCCTAGCCCCGGGCTCCACGGGAGTGGACAGGGGAGGGACTGCTGGCAGCCCTGCCTCTGCTTCACCAAAGCAATTCTGTCTTCTCTCTGCTCTTTTTCCAAATCGGAGGCTTTGAGGCCTTCTTGGTCCTTTGCCTGTTCTACTTCCTGTTTCTGACGGCCCCCGCCTGACTCCTCGACAGATAAGCCCAGCTTCAGAACCGCCCTAGATGCCTAACCTACATTTCCTCCCCCTGCTGCTTGTACCTGCCTGGCCCTTCCTGGAACTCCGAGGGATTTCTGCCCTGCCCTACAGTGGAGGGTAAATGCTGAGGCCTTGTCAGGTCTTTTCTCCCTGTTCACCCTCCAGGACTCAGACTCTGCTCACATTGAGCCCAAGATCAGGGTTTCAAATCTTTGCATGTTGGAGGGCCAGATGGGGAGCGGCAGGTGGGGCTGGGGTTGGAGGTGGGGGGCACTTTTCCTCACACTCGCATTCCTCCTGGCCTTCTCAAAAGGAACTGCATTGCTAGTCCCTGATGTCGTAGCTCCTCTTATGATGCTGGGACAGGGATTCTTGGCCACCCTGCCTGTGAGTGATGCTTAATGTACAATAAGGGAACCTCAGGAGAGTGTTTGCTTTCTGGGCCCTGGCAAAGCAAGATGGACTCAAACTAGAGACGTCTTGGCTTTGGCCCTGAATCTCCTTGTGTGTTTCCTGCAGGTACACTCAGCTGGAGCATTTAGGAGCAGAGGCCCTCCAGGATGAATGATCTGATTCACTCACTGGAGACTCCTGTGTCCACACTCACCTGAGAGGTGGCCTGCTTTCCCTGTTGGGTCCTGGGCTGGACTCAGGGATGGAGGTGGGGCGAGGGGTGGTTCTGGGGCGAGGTTAAGTCTCTCTGGCCTCCTCCAGTGTTGGAACAAAGAGAGTCTGGTAAAAGGATCCAGAGAAACCATTCAACTGGCCCCTCAACTGCTACAGCTGAGGAGCCTCCCTGAAATGTTTCTTTGTACAACCTACGTGAGTGCCAGGGATTGCCTTAGAACAGCAGCAGCAGCAGCAGAAACCAGAATCCCTGTGCTCCTCGGCATGGGCCGGCGGAGCGCTTCCAGAGAGACCGGAGAGCCTTGGTCGCTGCTCTGACTCTCACTGGCCGCAGGAGCCTCGGCAGTTCTCCTGATGCCTCTGGGCTCAGAGTCCTCATCCATGTGTGCCGATGTTCATCCTTAGATTCTGGGAGGCGAGGAGCTGGGTCAGATGCTCCTGGGAGACTCCTTACCTCTTTGGGATCGCAGATCCTCTCCCTTCTTCCTCCACTGACATGAACCCAGCCGGGCGATTTTCCTTCATGGACATCTCCTCTTGGGTGCTGGAATCTCACGAACCCCAGCAGGGTTCCTCTCCTGCTCAAAAACTTACCAGGCCCGGATTCCTTCCCCCCACACTTGGTGGAGAATCCAGAGCTCTTGCCTGACCTGAGGCTCTGTATGGTCCAGCGTGGCTGCCTCTTCAACCCCAGGGCCTTCCTGCCCGTTCATGGTTTTCCAAGCTCGGGGCCCTTTGTGCCATTCTTCAAAGATGACAGGCAGCTCTCAACTACCAGGAAGGGTCCCCCAGGCACCCTGTGGCTCCCTGCCTCACTTCCATCTGGAGTTTGCTTACTGCCTCCAGAGAGACTTCCTTGACCATTCGTTCTGCCTGAAATAGGCCTTCCCTTTCCCCACCGTCCCACCCCCTCCCAGCCCCCTCTGTCCTCTTGCTGGGCTGTGTGTTCCTTCTTGGGGCCAGGAACACATGGGTTCTCTTGTTCCGCTTGACTCCACGAGGACCAGGCTTTTCCATGCATCACCACGGTGCTCCTGGGACCTAGAACTTCTCCCTGTATACATGTGTAGGCCCTGAATAGATTCCTGACATGTGCCGCAGGCCTTGTGAGGCTCGGAATGAGGAATAAAACTGCTGCAGCCTGGAGTAAGCAGTGTCTGCCTCTCTTGTGGGTTTGTAGTAGTAACCAGAACTGCCTCGGACGGGGCAATTCCCATGTCCAGGCCTGCGTGTTGTCCTATCCAGCCCTATGGTAGCTGAATGCGGAGATACTGTTTGTGGCCCCATTTTACAAGGCAGGGGCTCAGAGGAGCAAGGAGCAGGTCCTCCATGGGTGCCCAATCCTGTCTGACTCCAGAGTCCAACATCTCAGCTACTGCCCTGTTCTGCTCTTATGTGGGAAAAAACAGTCCATGGCTGTCCCCAGGGCTCCCGGACACAGAGGTGTGCCACTGAGGACCCTTTCAGGACTGAAGGCCACTCCTTGCTCTTTGAAATGTTGCTGGTACAGCCCTGGGCTTGTAGCCCTCTTTGGAAATTGCCTCTGTTCAAAGAGGATCTGGGCCTGTATGCGATCACTTACATGTGGAATCTAAAAAATACAACAAACTAGTGAATAAACTTTTTAAAAAGCAGGCTCACAGATAGACAGAACAAACGTGGCTACCAGTGGAGAGGGGGAAGCCGGGAGGGGAAATACAGGGGTGGGAGGAAAAAACTGTTATTCTGGGAATGTATGAAATTATATGTGTGAAAGTTTTGAAAATTGTAAAGCACTAAAGAATTTAAAGAATCTTTCATTCATTAAAAAAAAAGAGTATCCTCTGTAGGCAGTCCTCTCTCAGTGACTGAGCATGCTTCTTTTCTGTTTTGTATTGGGGTATAAAGCTGGGCCCCTCACCAGCTCAGGGCCGCTCTGAAGGGTCACCCCGGCTTCTGAGTACCTAGTAGGCCGGGCTGAGGCCTGCCTAGTCTTGCTTCTCACCTTCCCTTACTGCCTCCAGAGAGACTTCCTTGACCATTCGCTGCCTGAAATAGGCCTTCCCTTTCCCCACCGTCCCACCCCCTCCCAGCCCCCTCTGTCCTCTTGCTGGGCTGTGTGTTCCTTCTTGGGGCCAGGAACACATGGGTTCTCTTGTTCCGCTTGACTCCACGAGGACCAGGCTTTTCCATGCATCACCACGGTGCTCCTGGGACCTAGAACTTCTCCCTGTATACATGTGTAGGCCCTGAATAGATTCCTGACATGTGCCGCAGGCCTTGTGAGGCTCGGAATGAGGAATAAAACTGCTGCAGCCTGGAGTAAGCAGTGTCTGCCTCTCTTGTGGGTTTGTAGTAGTAACCAGAACTGCCTTGGACGGGGCAATTCCCATGTCCAGGCCTGCGTGTTGTCCTATCCAGCCCTATGGTAGCTGAATGCGGAGATACTGTTTGTGGCCCCATTTTACAAGGCAGGGGCTCAGAGGAGCAAGGAGCAGGTCCTCCATGGGTGCCCAATCCTGTCTGACTCCAGAGTCCAACATCTCAGCTACTGCCCTGTTCTGCTCTTATGTGGGAAAAAACAGTCCATGGCTGTCCCCAGGGCTCCCGGACACAGAGGTGTGCCACTGAGGACCCTTTCAGGACTGAAGGCCACTCCTTGCTCTTTGAAATGTTGCTGGTACAGCCCTGGGCTTGTAGCCCTCTTTGGAAATTGCCTCTGTTCAAAGAGGATCTGGGCCTGTATGCGATCACTTACATGTGGAATCTAAAAAATACAACAAACTAGTGAATAAACTTTTTAAAAAGCAGGCTCACAGATAGACAGAACAAACGTGGCTACCAGTGGAGAGGGGGAAGCCGGGAGGGGAAATACAGGGGTGGGAGGAAAAAACTGTTATTCTGGGAATGTATGAAATTATATGTGTGAAAGTTTTGAAAATTGTAAAGCACTAAAGAATTTAAAGAATCTTTCATTCATTAAAAAAAAAGAGTATCCCTCTGTAGGCAGTCCTCTCTCAGTGACTGAGCATGCTTCTTTTCTGTTTTGTATTGGGGGTATAAAAGCTGGGCCCCCCCTCACCAGCTCAGGGCCGCTCTGAAGGGTCACCCCGGCTTCTGAGTACCTAGTAGGCCGGGCTGAGGCCTGCCTAGTCTTGCTTCTCACCTTCCCTTGGGCAGAGGCCGAGCCCAGGAGCACTCCTTTGTCTCTGTGTGTATAAGCCCTGCATGTAGTCGTCCAGCTGCTCTTCAGCTTCTCAGAGAACCCACCTTTCCACGTGGACTTCCCTCTGCCTCCCCTCAGAAGTGTCCTGAGCCTTGGAGGGCCAGCATGGACTGGGTGAAGGACTGGGACTTGGTAGCGATGTTCACTGGCAGCAGTGATCAGCGGGGAGGGGACAGTCTAGTGAGAGGCTTAGCACAGTTTCTTCTTGTGATTCTGAGTTGTGATGGCCCACTGATAAGACAAACAACTCTTTGCTGAGCTGCTGCGAGCCCATGCCGTGATCTACTTAGGAAATGCCTGTTGAGAGCCGGGAATAAGAGAGGCAGAAATGAGATTGCTCTTTTAAAATTTCACACACAGCCCGCACAGGAGAGGGACAGACCTGGTTTGGGGTGGGCAGTGGGATGTGGCCAAGGGTAATACATAATTCATCTTCTGGTTGGTAGTGCTTACGTCTGGTTGCTTTGGTTACTGTCCTGTCCTGGACATCTTTTAATGTTCTTCTAGTTTCCAGCAGGACTATGGCATACAACAGATGCTCAAAGAGTGAGGGAAGAAGATCAATGAATCAGCAGGAATGGAAGTAATGGGAGACCAAGCCAAGGGAGAAAGTAGGAAACAGCATCTCATCGTTGTCTTGGAGGCCCGCCATGGCGAAGTAAAAATGGGGCAAAGCCAATGGAAAAAAGCAGGCTCACAGATAGACAGAACAAACGTGGCTACCAGTGGAGAGGGAAGCGAGGGAAATACAGGGTGGGAGGAAAAAACTGTTATTCTGGGAATGTATGAAATTATATGTGTGAAAGTTTTGAAAATTGTAAAGCACTAAAGAATTTAAAGAATCTTTCATTCATTAAAAAAGAGTATCCTCTGTAGGCAGTCCTCTCTCAGTGACTGAGCATGCTTCTTTTCTGTTTTGTATTGGGGGTATAAAAGCTGGGCCCCCCCTCACCAGCTCAGGGCCGCTCTGAAGGGTCACCCCGGCTTCTGAGTACCTAGTAGGCCGGGCTGAGGCCTGCCTAGTCTTGCTTCTCACCTTCCCTTGGGCAGAGGCCGAGCCCAGGAGCACTCCTTTGTCTCTGTGTGTATAAGCCCTGCATGTAGTCGTCCAGCTGCTCTTCAGCTTCTCAGAGAACCCACCTTTCCACGTGGACTCCCCTCTGCCTCCCCTCAGAAGTGTCCTGAGCCTTGGAGGGCCAGCATGGACTGGGTGAAGGACTGGGACTTGGTAGCGATGTTCACTGGCAGCGATGATCAGCGGGGAGGGGACAGTCTAGTGAGAGGCTTAGCACAGTTTCTTCTTGTGATTCTGAGTTGTGATGGCCCACTGATAAGACGAACAACTCTTTGCTGAGCTGCTGCGAGCCCATGCCGTGATCTACTTAGGAAATGCCTGTTGAGAGCCGGGAATAAGAGAGGCAGAAATGAGATTGCTCTTTTAAAATTTGACACACAGCCCGCACAGGAGAGGGACAGACCTGGTTTGGGGTGGGCAGTGGGATGTGGCCAAGGGTAATACATAATTCATCTTCTGGTTGGTAGTGCTTACGTCTGGTTGCTTTGGTTACTGTCCTGTCCTGGACATCTTTTAATGTTCTTCTAGTTTCCAGCAGGACCATGGCATACAACAGATGCTCAAAGAGTGAGGGAAGAAGATCATTGAATCAGCAGGAAGGGAAGTAATGGGAGACCAAGCCAAGGGAGAAAGTAGGAAACAGCATCTCATCGTTGTCTTCGGGAGGCCCGCCACTTGGAGCTGTCTCACACCTCGGTGGAGTGCACACTCTGCAAAGCCAGTGTCGGCGCCAGAATATCTGATGAGTCAACCAACGTCCCTGCCCAGAAAATGCTGTGACTCAGCCTTGGGCACGTCCCTTAATGACAACCTTTGCCTTGGCTGTTCCAGGTGCAGTCTCCTCACCTCGTGCCACTCAAAGCTTGGGGGTGATACGATTGCTCCTTCCATACATCTTACCAGCCGTGTTCTTGCCTGTCCTTATGTTACACATCAGTGACACACCTGGACCACCACCACCACCAGTATTACTTGTTGTGCATGTGGGCTCACTTGTGTCCAACTCCGCGGCCCCACGAACTGTACCCCGCCAGGCTCCTCTGTCCCTGGATTTCCCAGGCAAGGATACTGGAGTGGGTTGCCATTTCCGTCTTTAATTACTTGCTGAGCACTTCCCATATGGCGTCCACTGTGCTTAAAGCAGTTTACGGCACTATTTAATCCTGATAAGAATTCTACAAGGTAAGGACTATTGTCGTCCCCATTGTACATTAATCGATGAGAGCCTGCAACTCTGGCAGGTCCAGGGTCTGGTGGCAAGTCGGCACAGTCCAGTCGGTGCATCCCTTTCTCTTGGTGCTTCTTCACCCCTTGAACCTCCTGGTTCCATCTAGTTCACATACTGGCCTGTTTTTCCTTTCTCATCCATGTCCTGACTCTTCATGTTCAAACCTACAACTGAGCTAACACCTTTTGCTTTGGGAAAAGAGAGTGGATCTTCTGTCGCTTGTGCAAATATCCCCAGGAAGGGCTTTGGCTGCACGCTCTGTCTGTGGACAGGCATCAGGGCTGTATCCCAGGAGTCACCTGTCACAGGATGCTGCCTCCTCCTGATGAGAGAGCCGCCCCCACTCTTACAGCACAGACTAGCAGAGGTGCAGGGAATCATTTGAGAAGCTTGAGTTGGCAGGCACGTCGTCAAGCATTGGAGCCATCAGAGCTTGGTGTTCTGGGTTGACCACCTATGTGCTGAGTGACCTTGGGCAAGTTGCTGAACGTCTCTGTGCCTCTGTTTCCCCCTCCCCTTCTAAACAATGGGGATTGCAACAGTGCCCTCCCCAGAGGTTGGCTGGAAAGTGGAGTTGAGACATTGTATTTAAAGCCCTGGTTGCTGCCACTGATGTGAGAGGAGGCTCTGCGACTCAGCCTTGGGCACGTCCCTTAATGACAACCTTTGCCTTGGCTGTTCCAGGTGCAGTCTCCTCACCTCGTGCCACTCAAAGCTTGGGGGTGATACGATTGCTCCTTCCATACATCTTACCAGCCGTGTTCTTGCCTGTCCTTATGTTACACATCAGTGACACACCTGGACCACCACCACCACCAATATTACTTGTTGTGCATGTGGGCTCACTTGTGTCCAACTCCGCGGCCCCACGAACTGTACCCCGCCAGGCTCCTCTGTCCCTGGATTTCCCAGGCAAGGATACTGGAGTGGGTTGCCATTTCCGTCTTTAATTACTTGTTGAGCACTTCCCATATGGCGTCCACTGTGCTTAAAGCAGTTTACGGCGCACTATTTAATCCTGATAAGAATTCTACAAGGTAAGGACTATTGTCGTCCCCATTGTACATTAATCGATGAGAGCCTGCAACTCTGGCAGGTCCAGGGTCTGGTGGCAAGTCGGCACAGTCCAGTCGGTGCATCCCTTTCTCTTGGTGCTTCTTCACCCCTTGAACCTCCTGGTTCCATCTAGTTCACATACTGGCCTGTTTTTCCTTTCTCATCCATGTCCTGACTCTTCATGTTCAAACCTACAACTGAGCTAACCACCTTTGCTTTGGGAAAAGAGAGTGGATCTTCTGTCGCTTGTGCAAATATCCCCAGGAAGGGCTTTGGCTGCACGCTCTGTCTGTGGACAGGCATCAGGGCTGTATCCCAGGAGTCACCTGTCACAGGATGCTGCCTCCTCCTGATGAGAGAGCCGCCCCCACTCTTACAGCACAGACTAGCAGAGGTGCAGGGAATCATTTGAGAAGCTTGAGTTGGCAGGCACGTCGTCAAGCATTGGAGCCATCAGAGCTTGGTGTTCTGGGTTGACCACCTATGTGCTGAGTGACCTTGGGCAAGTTGCTGAACGTCTCTGTGCCTCTGTTTCCCCCTCCCCTTCTAAACAATGGGGATTGCAACAGTGCCCTCCCCAGAGGTTGGCTGGAAAGTGGAGTTGAGACATTGTATTTAAAGCCCTGGTTGCTGCCACTGATGTGAGAGGAGGCTCTGCGAACTGTTGCTTTCAGCACGGTTCTCAGTATCCGCAGGCGAACCGTAAGTTGAATCCCCATCTCTTGCCTCCCTCCATCGCTTACTCCATGTTAGTCACCTCCTCCCACCAGCAAAGCCTTGTGCTGAGGTCTGGGAGGTGGAGAGATGACAAAGACTGGCCCAGCCTCAAGCTTACAGAAACTTCCCGAAGAATGAGGATTCATGGGTCAGGCTGCTAGGTAGCCTTGGCCTTGAGTCTTGCCTCTATTCTTCTCTATGTAACTGTGGGACAAGTTGATTTCTTGGAGCCCCAGATTCCTGAACCTAGCTCACATCCGCCCTAACCCCTCCCACAGTGCTGTCTGGCCACCGGCCAGAGAGTCGACAAGCCTCCACCATCTACGTACTGTGCAGCAACAGAGCTCCCAGGCCCCTGGCATCCCTGGCTTTGACGATGCTGAGAATCACTCGTGACACTTTACAGGACTTGCCTTTAACCCCGGCAGCCACGCACAACAACAGAACGGGTTCTCAGCCCCGGCGAGTGTGCTCCGAGCACCGGTAAACGGACCCAGGATTTATGAATGGGTGTCACTGGCCTGCTGGGTTGTGTTTTATCACCAAAGATTATGGAAGATTGGGAGCTCTTATTTCAGCAGATGCTTTATGGTTTTCATTACTCTCTTGAATCTCTGCATAATTTGCTGGGGTTAGAGATGGAGTGCCTTTGTTTCTTTGTTTGCATTTTTTTCCTTTCTGTGTAAACTAGTAAAAATCAATCAAAGGCCCGCAGACGAAAGCCCTGCTCACCCCAGAGCTTGGCTGCATGTTGCTGCAGGACCGAGGGGGCTCCCTTCTAGGCTGGGGAACAGCGTGGTTGGTTCAAGCTGAGGGGACCGGAGCCTGGGTCTCTGGGCCAGTGTAGACGCACCAGGGTCCTTGGGGACTGAGACCACACCCTGTGTTTACAGACGGGGAGACTGAGAGCACGAATTAGGACATGACTGTCTGAGACGGACTTACCTGGTGTTTAATGAACCCCATTCCCTGAGTCACCTGACAGATTATTTTGGGGTGTCTGCTATGTGTAATTAGCCAGGATCAGGGAGTGACGTTGTTGCTCTGTTTGCATGTTTCCTTTTTAACAGTAAGCCAAGCTGACATTCTGGCATGGGGGGTCTCTAAGTCAGGGTACACGCATGCGCATGCAGGATGCTGCACCAGGAGGCAGGAGGAACGTTTCAGAATGTTTCTTCCTAGTCTTTTTTTTCTTTTACTCATTTTTAAGGTATTTCTGTATTTTATGTCTATTGTATAATGAACTATGTAATAGAGTAGTACAGAGTAGTATAGTAGATTAGGAGAGTGTAATTAAATATATATTCATATACTTGGGAGGTACCCTCAAGAATTATAGGGTATATGATCAAAACAATTTGGAGACCATTGGTTTAGTGACTGCACAGCCATTTCAACCCCTCTACTATAACCCTACGCCGTTACTCTCCTTCCCTCCCGCCTTGGTCTGCATCGCTCTCCCTGACATTGTATTTTTGTTTCTTTCTTGTGTCTCTTCTGCACCTGGACGTTAGGTCTGTATGGTTGGAGATTTTGGTTTGCACAGGGCTGTCTCCCCAGCACCTGAAAGACTGGGCATGTAGGAAGCATGCCGTAAATGTCCTCTAAGATGAATGAGACACTGCAGATGGGCGAACACAACACACACGCCCACCAGGGCAGGCTACACACAGGGCTTGGGGAAGTACAGGGTGCTAGGAAGACCCCGAGGGCAGCCCTGCCCCAAGCCTTCCAGGAGGTCTGCTGAGCTGGAAGCCTGAGCTGGAGCCTTCAGGGTGAGAAGGGAGCTAGTCAGGAAGGACGAAAGCTCCAGGTGGAAAACAGGAGAGGTAAGTGGTGGAGGCAATGAAGGGCAGGGTGTCCAGAAGTTTCCACAGAACTGGAACTTGGTGTGGGCATCAGGGAATGGCCAGAATGAGGCTGGAAAGGAGACTGGATCTGAGCTCATTGTGTCAAGGAATTGAGGCTGTAGCCTGAGGGCAAGTGAGAGCTATTGGACCTCCTGGAGTATGGAGCCAGGACTTAGCAGCCAGACTGCCTAGATTTGCATCCTGGCTCTGTCCTTTAGGCAAGATATTTAACCCCGTCTGCCTCTGTTCTCTCATCTGTAAAATGGGGATGATAATTAGGACCATTTGCAGCGGGGTGATGTGAGGATTAAATGAGCTAATTCATGTTAATCACAGAGAAGGTTCTCGGCACGGAATAACTGCTCGGCAAGTCTTACTTATTATAATTCACTTAACAAATATTAGCTGCATGTCCGACTGTTCTCCAGGCTGGGGTTACATCGCGACCAAACCACCCTGGCCTGGAGATTGCATTCCAATTAGGGGAGAAAAATAATACATGAATAAATCAATCAACAAGAACAAATCAGCCAGTGATAAGACTCAGGGGACGATTAAAGCAGGGATGTACAGAGGCGCCCAGGGCTCCCTTGGGTTGGGTGTCCAGGAAGGGCCTCCCTGAGGAGATGACTTATCTGCAGTGAGATTGGGTATGTTCACGGGCCCAGGAGAATGAGAATGTTTGGGATGAAGTGGGCGAGGGGGAGGCTAGAAACTGGTCTGCAAAAGTAAGGGGCTCTGGTGGAAAAGCACTGGGTGGTGGGATTTGACTCCTCCCTGGTGGGTCAGTGGTAAAGAATCCGCCTGCCAATGGAGGAGATGCAGGTTTGATCCCTGGGTCAGGAAGATCCCCTAGAGAAGGAAATGGTAACCCACTCCAGGATTTTTGCCTGAGAAATCCCATGGACAGAGGAGCCTGGCAGGCTATAGTCCATGAGGTCACAAAACAGTCAGGCATGACTGAGCACCTAAACAACAAAAGATTCCGTGGCTGCTGCCTGAACTCATTGCAGAGTAGGAAGCAAAGGTGAGATGGAGAAAAAGATATGTCCATCTGTATCCCTCCTTTTTTAAAATTAATTTCTCTTGGAAGTATAGTTCCTTTACAATGTTGTATTAGTTTCTACTGTACAGCAGAATGAATCAACTTGCATATACACCTCTTGCGTGTGTGTTAAGTCGCTTCAGTTGTTTCTGACTCTATGCGACCCCATGGACAGGCTCCTCTGTCTGAGATTCTCCAGGCAAGAAAAGTGGAGTGGGTTGCCCTGCTCTCCTCCAGGGAATCTTCCCAACAGAGGGATCAGACCCATATCTTATGTCTCTTGCATTGGCAGGCTGGTTCTTTACTTCTAACACCACCTGGGAAGCCCACATATATACATATCCCCTCCCTTTTGGACTTCCTTCCTGTTCAGGTCACCACAGCACCTTACGTAGAGGATGTCCCTCTTCCGATGACACTTGACCTGCCGTCGCTACCAGTGCCCGTGTGCTGTGTCCACTGCCCACCTGTCATGCACTGATGCCCGTTCAGGCAAAGGTCCCAGTGACAGCAACAGCTTACTTAACAGCTCTTGGTCTGGGAACAAGGTTGGCTGGCAAGTGAATGTGAGGCTCAGACCCACTTCTGAGACTGGGTCCTGCGGTCTCAGGGGACGATTAAAGCAGGGATGTACAGAGGCGCCCAGGGCTCCCTTGGGTTGGGTGTCCAGGAAGGGCCTCCCTGAGGAGATGACTTATCTGCAGTGAGATTGGGTATGTTCACGGGCCCAGGAGAATGAGAATGTTTGGGATGAAGTGGGCGAGGGGGAGGCTAGAAACTGGTCTGCAAAAGTAAGGGGCTCTGGTGGAAAAGCACTGGGTGGTGGGATTTGACTCCTCCCTGGTGGGTCAGTGGTAAAGAATCCGCCTGCCAATGGAGGAGATGCAGGTTTGATCCCTGGGTCAGGAAGATCCCCTAGAGAAGGAAATGGTAACCCACTCCAGGATTTTTGCCTGAGAAATCCCATGGACAGAGGAGCCTGGCAGGCTATAGTCCATGAGGTCACAAAACAGTCAGGCATGACTGAGCACCTAAACAACAAAAGATTCCGTGGCTGCTGCCTGAACTCATTGCAGAATAGGAAGCAAAGGTGAGATGGAGAAAAAGATATGTCCATCTGTATCCCTCCTTTTTTAAAATTAATTTCTCTTGGAAGTATAGTTCCTTTACAATGTTGTATTAGTTTCTACTGTACAGCAGAATGAATCAACTTGCATATACACCTCTTGCGTGTGTGTTAAGTCGCTTCAGTTGTTTCTGACTCTATGCGACCCCATGGACAGGCTCCTCTGTCTGAGATTCTCCAGGCAAGAAAAGTGGAGTGGGTTGCCCTGCTCTCCTCCAGGGAATCTTCCCAACCGAGGGATCAGACCCATATCTTATGTCTCTTGCATTGGCAGGTACTTCTAACACCACCTGGGAAGCCCACATATATACATATCCCCTCCCTTTTGGACTTCCTTCCTGTTCAGGTCACCACAGCACCTTACGTAGAGGATGTCCCTCTTCCGATGACACTTGACCTGCCGTCGCTACCAGTGCCCGTGTGCTGCGTCCACTGCCCACCTGTCATGCACTGATGCCTGTTCAGGCAAAGGTCCCAGTGACGGCAACAGCTTACTTAACGGCTCTCGGTCTGGGAACAAGGTTGGCTGGCAAGTGAATGTGAGGCTCAGACCCACTTCTGAGACTGGGTCCTGCGGCTCTTCCCCACTCCTGCCTGTTTGGCTGACCTGAGACGGTCACCACCTCTGGGGTATCCTCTATCCACAGCTCTGACGTCAGCATTTGTCCCTGGTGACACACTGCCTTCTGGGGTTTGGGAGGCTGCTGACTGCAGGAAGTGAGTGAGCAGACCCCCAGGTCAGGTCGTCTGTGGAACCTTGCTTCCACTCCTGCTGCCTGAGTGACCTTGGCAAATCCCTTAACCCCTCTGGATCCTCACTGTCTCTGTAACATGAAGACAAGAACAGTAACCACTCACAGAGTCACAAGTGGGTTAAAATTCATTAAGAACTTGAAATAGGGCCCAACCCAGACTAAGCAGCCGGTATTTGCGATTATTGTCAGCATTATTTTCCTGCCTATTCAAGGGGAGAAGTACCTGTTATCTGCCTGCCTTTCAGAGATGGCTGTAGGATTAATGAGATAATGATTGTCGACTGTTTGGTGCTTTGCAGAACAAAGACACTACATAAATACACATGATTATTATTGTCATCTTTATGCTTTGCGGGTGGGCCGATTGTGTGGTTGGTTGATTTATGGAAATGGCATGTGCCTAGTTGATCTGAATTAGTGATAAGCAAATTTCAGACAGTTCAGATAATAACAGTACCTGCCATCTGCTTGGGGTCTTTCATTCTGAAAGCTTCTGGCAGGCTGGTAAGGAGGAACAACAAAAGAGAGCACTGTTGCAAGCAGCACCCCAAACATCCATCACCCCAAACACCCCCCCAGATCCAGGCATCACTCCCCACATCTAGACGTCAGCCCCAGCATCCAGGCATGCAGGTATCCATTTGCCATTGACTTTGTGATTGGCATCAGGCACCAGCCCAGTTCGCTGGGCTGCAGACCTACACCCTGTAGTCGCTCCAGAAGAGAGAAGACTAGTATGCACTTTGTGCGGTAAAATTGGCCATACTGCTGCTGTTCAGTCCCTCAGTCGTTTCTGACTCTTTGTGACGCCAGGGACGGTAGCCCACAAGGCTCCTCTGTCCTTGGCATTTCCCAGGCAAGATTACTGGTGTGGGTTTCCATTTCCTTCTCCAGAATTGGCCATAGCTAAGAGCTAAGGTGTCTGGGGCACTTGCAGAATGATGGACGCTGTTTTGAAGATTTTATATGTGTTGATGTATGTGATCTTCAGTGTCCCATGACAGAGAATTCTATTTTATAAAGGAGAAAACAGGAAAGACTTGCTCGGCATCATGCAGCCAGGAAGGGTGAAGCTGGGCTTTGAACTCAGGCAGCCTGGCTCCAGAGGTAACTACGTCCTTAACCAGCATAGGGCCGCTTCTAGCCAGAAACAGAGAGCCCCCAAGTCTCAGCAGGTAGAGGACAGGTTGACGGGCAGCCAGTGGCACCAATCCAAAGTTGGGGTCCTGGTTGGGTTTCCTTGGTTTCCAGAGTGTATCTTGAAAGTTGTCTTAGGTTGGTTTTCCTGTAAAGGAGACTTGGATTTGCCTGCAGGAGAATGGGTGGAACAGCGTGCTCCTGGGATCAACCCAGGGGAGCAGAAGTGGACAAATGGGGAGGCTGAACTGCAACAGAGGTCTCCGCTAGTGCCCTGCGGTGCTCTGAAGCTGGACTGTGCCCAGAACATCTCTGAAAGTCCCTTCAGAGCTATCTTCAGTTTGGGAAAGAGGTCTAGGCCATTATACCTCCACATATATCAGTCACTAGACACAACTGTCCTGAGATGGGTTATAACCTTGGGCAAAGTCCTTTCTTATGCTCAGAAGTTCCTGGAAAGACTTTCAGCAGCTGGGAGCAGAGTGCCTTGAACTTGAAAAGGGTGTGTTGGGAGGAAGCCCTGCAGACTCCATGAGGCATTACTGACTGTGATTGATTTTGTATCTTTTATTCACTATGGAGTCACTATGGAAGCAGCAGTCATAACCAGAAACCGGGAAAACAGCTTGGACTTTGTGGCTTTCTCAGCCCTGTGCTGATCACCATGCCACACCGCTTCCCCTCGGGCACACCCCTTCTTGCCTCCACTGCTCCCATCAGCATCCTGGGGCTGGGTTCAGCACTCCTCTGTGGACTGGATGTAGGCTCCAGAGGTTGCCTGGTGGGTGATGGAAACAAGGCCAGCCTTTCAGGGGAGTAATGAGACTTAGTGGGATGATATATAGAGTTCCCAGGCCAGGCTCTGGCACATGGACAAGCTCCACTTGAGCTGCCTTTCTTCCTCGAAGGAAGCGACCTACCTTCCTTCCTTCCGTTTCTCTCTCCCTTTCTTTCCTTCCTTTCCTTTTTTCTTCTTTCTTTCTCTCTTCCTTCCTTCCTTTCTACTGTTCATTTGACCTGCAGCTATTTAGAGTCAGTGCCAGATTCTGGGAGACAGCAGAGAGAAGGCAGGGAGGATGGGCTACCTGCATGGCGTTCACCTTCTCCTGGGCAGCTAGACAACAGACGAGCTAACACAAGGCATGATTTCCAGCAGTGGTGAGTGCCGTGCTGAAAATAAAGCCAGTTGTTGGGACAGTGACTAGAGGGCCTCTAGGTGATAGAGACAAGTTGGTGGCTTGCACATCTTTGCATTCCGTTCTGCCTAATGCAGTCTTCCCGTACACGACAAAATTATTAGTGAGTGAAGGAATGCTAGTGCCCTGGGGTGGGCTCTGGAGGCTGAACTGCAACAGAGGTCTCCGCTAGTGCCCTGGGGTGCTCTGAAGCTGGACTGTGCCCAGAATATCTCTGAAAGTCCCTTCAGAGCTATCTTCAGTTTGGGAAAGAGGTCTAGGCCATTATACCTCCACATATATCAGTCACTAGACACAACTGTCCTGAGATGGGTTATAACCTTGGGCAAAGTCCTTTCTTATGCTCAGAAGTTCCTGGAAAGACTTTCAGCAGCTGGGAGCAGAGTGCCTTGAACTTGAAAAGGGTGTGTTGGGAGGAAGCCCTGCAGACTCCATGAGGCATTACTGACTGTGATTGATTTTGTATCTTTTATTCACTATGGAGTCACTATGGAAGCAGCAGTCATAACCAGAAACCGGGAAAACAGCTTGGACTTTGTGGCTTTCTCAGCCCTGTGCTGATCACCATGCCACACCGCTTCCCCTCGGGCACACCCCTTCTTGCCTCCACTGCTCCCATCAGCATCCTGGGGCTGGGTTCAGCACTCCTCTGTGGACTGGATGTAGGCTCCAGAGGTTGCCTGGTGGGTGATGGAAACAAGGCCAGCCTTTCAGGGGAGTAATGAGACTTAGTGGGATGATATATAGAGTTCCCAGGCCAGGCTCTGGCACATGGACAAGCTCCACTTGAGCTGCCTTTCTTCCTCGAAGGAAGCGACCTACCTTCCTTCCTTCCGTTTCTCTCTCCCTTTCTTTCCTTCCTTTCCTTTTTTCTTCTTTCTTTCTCTCTTCCTTCCTTCCTTTCTACTGTTCATTTGACCTGCAGCTATTTAGAGTCAGTGCCAGATTCTGGGAGACAGCAGAGAGAAGGCAGGGAGGATGGGCTACCTGCATGGCGTTCACCTTCTCCTGGGCAGCTAGACAACAGACGAGCTAACACAAGGCATGATTTCCAGCAGTGGTGAGTGCCGTGCTGAAAATAAAGCCAGTTGTTGGGACAGTGACTAGAGGGCCTCTAGGTGATAGAGACAAGTTGGTGGCTTGCACATCTTTGCATTCCGTTCTGCCTAATGCAGTCTTCCCGTACACGACAAATATTAGTTGAGTGTAAAGGAATGCCAGGCCGGCCTGTCATTGTCAAGGTTGGGAAGCCTGTCTTTCCTTCTTGCCAGCTAGGGTGGGGTTCGATGAGCCTGATCTGGGGGTGTGGTGCCTGCCAACTCAGCCGTCCTCTGCCTGGCAGGGCTGAGATATTCCCTGGAAATCCTCCCACCTCTGTCCTTGCTGGAATACCCTGAAAGTGCAGATCAGAGCAGATCTTGGGGCCCAATGAAAGCTCGTGGGGCCCAATGCCTGCACATACCCTCCCAACTGTCCCCAAACCTTCCCCTTTCCCAAGCCCAGACACAAGCTGGGAAATCTTGTGAGAATGGGTGTTCTCTGCCATTTTCTGCTCCTTGATGGCCTGGAATGGGAATGTCTTATGAGAAGAGCCCTGGCCCCAGCCTCCTGCCATCCCCACCAGCATGCCCAGCCTAACCTTAGCCAGGACTATGGCAGACCTGGAAAGGGTGAGCTGGGGGCTCTGAAGATCCATGGAGTTTCACAAAGCCAGATTTCAAGTCAGAAGTCTGAGTTCCGATCCTGATTCTGCTGTGTGGTTCTTTTGGGTTTTGATCCCTCATCTGTGAAATGGGGATAAGGCGAACAGAACTTTGCCGCTTCTCACGGTTGTTCTCTTCCACCTCAGGGCCTTTGCACAGGCTCTTCCCTCTGCTGGAATGCTCTTCCTCACCCTTTCCCTTTTCTCTAATGGAACCTAGTCCTCTCTCAGGTCTCAGTCAGTCATCACACCTGCCCAGCCAGGTCAGCTCTCCGTTATCCTTCTCATGGGCCCGCACAGAGCTGTATTCATCCCTTGGTCACTGATCAGTTGTTGCCTGGCTGGCATTTGTTTGTGGAATTCTTGGGCCATCCTCATTGGCCCCAGTGAAGGCAGGCAACTTCTGTCTTGTCTGTGGCTACACCCTCAGCATATAGAGAATGCTTGGCATACAGTAGATGCCCAATAAATGTGTGTTGCTGAAGACCTGTTCTGATGAGATTATATAGGTGATGACCTTTGAAAAACACTAATTAAAAAGGTGATGTGTTATTATCAACAGGATCATAACATCGACCTGAGGGAGGAGCATCTCAGTATCTTCAGGGATTTGGGGATTCTTCTAGAACCGTGTCAAGGTTGGGAAGCCTGTCTTTCCTTCTTGCCAGCTAGGGTGGGGTTCGATGAGCCTGATCTGGGGATGTGGTGCCTGCCAACTCAGCCGTCCTCTGCCTGGCAGGGCTGAGATATTCCCTGGAAATCCTCCCACCTCTGTCCTTGCTGGAATACCCTGAAAGTGCAGATCAGAGCAGATCTTGGGGCCCAATGAAAGCTCGTGGGGCCCAATGCCTGCACATACCCTCCCAACTGTCCCCAAACCTTCCCTTCCAAGCCCAGACACAAGCTGGGAAATCTTGTGAGAATGGGTGTTCTCTGCCATTTTCTGCTCCTTGATGGCCTGGAATGGGAATGTCTTATGAGAAGAGCCCTGGCCCCAGCCTCCTGCCATCCCCACCAGCATGCCCAGCCTAACCTTAGCCAGGACTATGGCAGACCTGGAAAGGGTGAGCTGGGGGCTCTGAAGATCCATGGAGTTTCACAAAGCCAGATTTCAAGTCAGAAGTCTGAGTTCCGATCCTGATTCTGCTGTGTGGTTCTTTTGGGTTTTGATCCCTCATCTGTGAAATGGGGATAAGGCGAACAGAACTTTGCCGCTTCTCACGGTTGTTCTCTTCCACCTCAGGGCCTTTGCACAGGCTCTTCCCTCTGCTGGAATGCTCTTCCTCACCCTTTTCCTTTTCTCTAATGGAACCTAGTCCTCTCTCAGGTCTCAGTCAGTCATCACACCTGCCCAGCCAGGTCAGCTCTCCGTTATCCTTCTCATGGGCCCGCACAGAGCTGTATTCATCCCTTGGTCACTGATCAGTTGTTGCCTGGCTGGCATTTGTTTGTGGAATTCTTGGGCCATCCTCATTGGCCCCAGTGAAGGCAGGCAACTTCTGTCTTGTCTGTGGCTACACCCTCAGCATATAGAGAATGCTTGGCATACAGTAGATGCCCAATAAATGTGTGTTGCTGAAGACCTGTTCTGATGAGATTATATAGGTGATGACCTTTGAAAAACACTAATTAAAAAGGTGATGTGTTATTATCAACAGGATCATAACATCGACCTGAGGGAGGGAGCATCTCAGTATCTTCAGGGATTTGGGGGATTCTTCTAGAACCGAAAAGAACACTTGTCCAACCCTGTCTTGTGTCAGCCTGTGTCCAGCGAGCTGACAGTGCTGACCCACCCTTCCTTGGCCTTTGCTGCAGACCAGGCAAAGGGAGGCATTCCTAGAGTCCTGGAAGGTCGGCTTGCTCAGCCTCTCCCTGCTCCATCCTTTGACTGCAACTACCCCACACAGTTTTCTAATTGTATCGTGTCACAGTGCTGTCCTCGGTGTGTCTCAGCAGCCCAGGCCACCCAGGTTGGGGAGAAGAAGGAAAGGGAAAATGTGTGTGTGTGCACACGCGCGTGCATGTGCACTTGTGTATGGTGTGGATAAGGCAGGCAGCTACATACCAAACCCACATTAAACCTCACCTCCTCACAAGCCTGCTCCTGTAAACAGGGCTCGCCCACCCCTCTTGATATTAGGCGGTCTCTGTCCCTAAGTCAGTGTGTATCTGTGAGTACCATTTATCAGGTGCCTGTCTGGGTGCAGGGGACTCCATGGTGTCAATAGAGTTAGAATCCTTGCCAGCTTTCAGGGAACTAATCAGTGGGAAGGTTCCTTGGGGGCTCAGATGGTAGAGAATCTGCCTGCAATGCAGGAGACCCGGGTTCAATCCCTGGGTCGGGGAGATCCCCTAGAGAAGGGAATGGCTACCCACTCCGGTATTCTTGCCTGGAGAATTCCAGGGACAGAGGAAACTGATGGATTACAGCCTATGGGGTCACAAAGAATAGGACACCCTGCACAACTAACACTTTCTCGTTCATTGGTGGGGACAAAGGTGTCAAGTGAATCATCAGATGGGATGATGATTCGGTAGCCAGTGTGCTGCAAAGAAGGGCGATTGGGTAGGTGCTTTGTTTTTGAATCCATCCATTCTTTTGTTTGTGTCTTGAAGCACCTACTTGGTGCCAGGAAATGTGCTAAATTAATAAACACATTTCCTTCTGGAACCTTCCTCGGGCCCAGAATGATGACTCTCTCTCCTCTGAACAGCCAATATCACCCGCATCTCTCATTTGGGAACTTTTGACTTATGCCAGTTATCACTGTTAGAAGCACATACATATGTGGAGAACCTTCAACATATCAGGCCCTAAGTTCTAGGAGATGAAGAGGTGAAAGAGCCTTCCCCGTCCCCCAGCATCTTGCACAAGAGCTTCGTTGTCTTTTTTCATGGCTCTGGTTCTTATTCTGCCAGAAAGTCTGAGGATCCCTTCTGCCTTCTCCTCCTCCCCTTCCTCCTGTCCCTTCCCCTACCCTCTTTTCTTACCCCACCTCCCTCCCGCTGGAGGGCTCTTCTTGAGCCCTCTTGAAGGCCTCTGTCAGGGGCCGGTGAGTGTCATCTGTGTAGTACCCAAGGGTCTCCTTTACTGGGTGTCCCTCATCTTCCCAGCCTCCGTTTCCTGGGTGACCCCAGGGCTCTACTAACATATGTAAAGTGCTCTGCACAGTGTCTAGCGCAGAATCAGTGCTCAAAACAGGTGCTGGTCCTGATCGTGTTGTGACTATGGTGATGGCTATTAGGAACCACAGTTTCCTCTTCATTTCTTCCATGGATATATCATTTAACAACAGGCTTCTCAGATCTTGTGTCCCTTGGGAGAAAAAAAAAACATTCAGGGTTTACATTTTCCATGTTAGAGTGAATCAACATTAAACATCAGAATTTCACTTTTTTGGGTTTCCTCTTTCAAAGAAACAGAAGTATGCGCTGCATACTAACCCATGGTAACTGGGGTTGCATCTCTGCACCTTGGACATCACAAGCCAGCCCTGTTTTCATATGTGGGGACAGAAAATGGAGCCAGAGGCTAATAGCATTGACCTCAGTAAATTTGCAACAATATTTGGGAAATTTTTAATTCAACAAGAACTCTTTAAAGAAACTGTGTCACTCAGGCTATATCTCCTGACTTCCTCCAGCCTCTGTCTCATAATACTAAAAAATTTTTATCTCTTATGTACTAGACATTCTACATCAGTTACCTCATTTATACTTCCAACAACCCTATTTTTCCATTTTACAGATAAGAAAACTGAGGTATAATCAGGAAATACCCCCAGAATGATGACTCTCTCTCCTCTGAACAGCCAATATCACCCGCATCTCTCATTTGGGAACTTTTGACTTATGCCAGTTATCACTGTTAGAAGCACATACATATGTGGAGAACCTTCAACATATCAGGCCCTAAGTTCTAGGAGATGAAGAGGTGAAAGAGCCTTCCCCGTCCCCCAGCATCTTGCACAAGAGCTTCGTTGTCTTTTTTCATGGCTCTGGTTCTTATTCTGCCAGAAAGTCTGAGGATCCCTTCTGCCTTCTCCTCCTCCCCTTCCTCCTGTCCCTTCCCCTACCCTCTTTTCTTACCCCACCTCCCTCCCGCTGGAGGGCTCTTCTTGAGCCCTCTTGAAGGCCTCTGTCAGGGGCCGGTGAGTGTCATCTGTGTAGTACCCAAGGGTCTCCTTTACTGGGTGTCCCTCATCTTCCCAGCCTCCGTTTCCTGGGTGACCCCAGGGCTCTACTAACATATGTAAAGTGCTCTGCACAGTGTCTAGCGCAGAATCAGTGCTCAAAACAGGTGCTGGTCCTGATCGTGTTGTGACTATGGTGATGGCTATTAGGAACCACAGTTTCCTCTTCATTTCTTCCATGGATATATCATTTAACAACAGGCTTCTCAGATCTTGTGTCCCTTGGGAGAAAAAAAAAACATTCAGGGTTTACATTTTCCATGTTAGAGTGAATCAACATTAAACATCAGAATTTCACTTTTTGGATTTCCTCTTTCAAAGAAACAGAAGTATGCGCTGCATACTAACCCATGGTAACTGGGGTTGCATCTCTGCACCTTGGACATCACAAGCCAGCCCTGTTTTCATATGTGGGGACAGAAAATGGAGCCAGAGGCTAATAGCATTGACCTCAGTAAATTTGCAACAATATTTGGGAAATTTTTAATTCAACAAGAACTCTTTAAAGAAACTGTGTCACTCAGGCTATATCTCCTGACTTCCTCCAGCCTCTGTCTCATAATACTAAAAAATTTTTATCTCTTATGTACTAGACATTCTACATCAGTTACCTCATTTATACTTCCAACAACCCTATTTTTCCATTTTACAGATAAGAAAACTGAGGTATAATCAGGAAATACCCCCCAAGGGTCAATAGCTTATAGGCAGCAGAGCTCAGATTCACACCCAGGCAGTCTGAGACCTGAGCCCCTCCACTTCCCCTCAGTGATTGTCTGCCTCCCCCTTCCCCTCCTCCGCTGCGACAGGAACCTGTTAGATTGCAGATTCTGAAACTGGCATGACAGTTCAAACTCCTGAATTGGATTTCCTCCCGTGATTCTGGAGTGAATATTTTGGTTCTCAATTGCTATATATAACAGACCACTCAAACTACAGTGACTTAACTCCATCTTATCTCCAGTTCTGTGGGTTAACTGAGATCAATGGCACGAATCTTCAGCTCCAATTATGTCAGCTGAGGGTGTGGTCAACTGGGGACTCTGCTGAGTGACTCCCCCGCCCCCAGGAGGGGCTCCCTGATGTATATCCAGTATACTAAGTCTGAGGTTGCGGGGACCTTCCACAGAAAGGGAAGGCAGCAGGATTGTCCCCGGCTGAACTGGGAGATCTCAGAGAGAGGCGAGCCTTGCTGCCGTGCCCTCTCCAGCCCGACAGTGCATGCCAGGGACAATCAGACATGGCAGGGGTTCTGTCAGAGCAGTTCCGCTTTATTAGTGTAAACTAACAGTTTTTATAGGCAAATGAAGGGGGTTTTGCAAGGGCTTTCCTATAGTTACACCAATCAAGCTAAAGGCCGAGCAATTATGTATTTACATTGCAATAGGAACTCATGGTGAGCATGCATTGCCCAGAGCTCGGAAACCAGGGGGATCAATCAGAAGTTTTGACAATGGACCTTAGATCATGCCCTGTCTCTTCCTGTAGGCATCCTTTTAGCACCAAACTGCAAATATGTGCTTAAGCTTCCCTGTGCTTGCAAAGGCCCTCTTTCCTTCAGGGCCCCACATGAGGTCAAGTGAGATGCTGGAACCCCTGGGGTCTATTGCTCTCCCATTATAGGGCCTCTTTCCATGTGGTCCTTCCACATGGTCTTTCCACTGACCATCCACATGGGGAGCTCCACCTTGCCTTAGAAGTCATACTTCCAACAACCCTATTTTTCCATTTTACAGATAAGAAAACTGAGGTATAATCAGGAAATACCCCCCAAGGGTCAATAGCTTATAGGCAGCAGAGCTCAGATTCACACCCAGGCAGTCTGAGACCTGAGCCCTCCACTTCCCCTCAGTGATTGTCTGCCTCCCCCTTCCCCTCCTCCGCTGCGACAGGAACCTGTTAGATTGCAGATTCTGAAACTGGCATGACAGTTCAAACTCCTGAATTGGATTTCCTCCCGTGATTCTGGAGTGAATATTTTGGTTCTCAATTGCTATATATAACAGACCACTCAAACTACAGTGACTTAACTCCATCTTATCTCCAGTTCTGTGGGTTAACTGAGATCAATGGCACGAATCTTCAGCTCCAATTATGTCAGCTGAGGGTGTGGTCAACTGGGGACTCTGCTGAGTGACTCCCCCGCCCCCAGGAGGGGCTCCCTGATGTATATCCAGTATCCTAAGTCTGAGGTTGCGGGGACCTTCCACAGAAAGGGAAGGCAGCAGGATTGTCCCCGGCTGAACTGGGAGATCTCAGAGAGAGGCGAGCCTTGCTGCCGTGCCCTCTCCAGCCCGACAGTGCATGCCAGGGACAATCAGACATGGCAGGGGTTCTGTCACAGCAGTTCCGCTTTATTAGTGTAAACTAACAGTTTTTATAGGCAAATGAAGGGGGTTTTGCAAGGGCTTTCCTATAGTTACACCAATCAAGCTAAAGGCCGAGCAATTATGTATTTACATTGCAATAGGAACTCATGGTGAGCATGCATTGCCCAGAGCTCGGAAACCAGGGGGATCAATCAGAAGTTTTGACAATGGACCTTAGATCATGCCCTGTCTCTTCCTGTAGGCATCCTTTTAGCACCAAACTGCAAATATGTGCTTAAGCTTCCCTGTGCTTGCAAAGGCCCTCTTTCCTTCAGGGCCCCACATGAGGTCAAGTGAGATGCTGGAACCCCTGGGGTCTATTGCTCTCCCATTATAGGGGCCTCTTTCCATGTGGTCCTTCCACATGGTCTTTCCACTGACCATCTTACATGGTGGTTACATGGGGGAGCTCCACCTTGCCTTAGAAGTCATATTGCAAATGCAAGGTGGACAGGTCACCCAAAGGCCCGCAGAAGACAGCAGATGGGAAACTGTGAGGTGGTTTGACTCTTTCCTGATTTGGTCTTCAGAACAAGAGCTGGTGGTAAAGTGGAGGGGAAGGCGGGTATGCTGAGTGACCCATCTCCACCTCTGCGCTGCCTCTGCAGCAGCCATGGAGGAAGCTGGTGACTGTCATGTAGGTGACTCAGGAAATGCTTCCTCAGGGGGCCCTGGAGGCGACTGGGCAGCCACAGGAGCTCCTGCTCGGCAAAATGCAGTCATCACTCCTCGTCTTAAAAATAAATCTTCTCTGGTTTTCTAATGAGGTCACAGTAAGTGTGTGCTTTCTAGTAGGAAGAGTGAGCAGGACAGGAAAGATGATCTCTGAGTCTCATTTCACATTTCAGGCAGAGGTGCATTGGAGTGCAGCGGGGTCAGGAAGGTGGCAACCCATAAGCTTCCAGAACCTCCCCTCAGCTGTACTGTAGCAACAGGGGCAGAAGAAAAAGAGCATCAAGTGATGACGTGGACCCAGTGCCAATGATTGTGGCCAGGCATGGTGTGATGCCTCCATGGAGGTGGCATCATTTAATCTTTTCTAAAATTCATTTTTATTTATTTATTTGGCTGTGCTCGATTATAGTTGTGGCATGCATTTGCAACATATGAGATCTAGTTTCCTGAGCAGGAAATCCAGGGCCCCTGCATTGGGAGTATGGAGTCTTACCCCTGGACCACCAGGGAAGTCCCAATGTCATTTAATTTCTACCACAATCCACTCCACTCCACTTTACAGAATCACACCCATTGAGTGTCTGGGTCATAGAAGGTACTCAGTAAGTGCAAATGAATGCATGATAAAATCAAGGCACAGACAGGGTGAATTCATTTCCTCAAGGTTGCGCAGCTAACAGGGTTCAGATTCCCACCCAGGACCGCCTGGCTCCAAAGCAGGGTTCTTAACCACTGCTCCATCACTCCCTTCTCAAAGAACTTCCACGCCATTGCTTCTTGAAGCTGCACAAATAACCCCTCAAACTGGGATTTCTCCTGGCCATTTGTATACATCATCTTACATAAATCTTCCAGTAGTCATGGGACAGGGCCCCCATTGGCTCATTGTTTTAGAAGAGAAAACTAAGGCTTAGAGAGGTCATCCCCTTACCTGAGGTCACAGAGTAAGAGGGGATAGAGTTCCAGAGTCAAAATAAGAATTATAAAGACATTTCATGAAGGAAATTTGCTTTCTGTTCACTTGGTGCTTCTTCCTCAACGAAATTTCAGTCAGCCAGGTCATGGTGGGCACAACTTCACTGCTTTGAGATCACTTGAGGCTCAAATGAGAACATGAACACAGATGTGCTTTTGTCAAGACTGAAGTGCTGTTCAAATGTGAGCTGGTTTTTATAGCCTGACTCTTGGGAAATGGGCTGTCTAGTCACATGATGGGATTCACATCCAGCCAGGTTACCAGCAGTGTTACTTAACCTTTGGCAGAGGTGCATTGGAGTGCAGCGGGGTCAGGAAGGTGGCAACCCATAAGCTTCCAGAACCTCCCCTCAGCTGTACTGTAGCAACAGGGGCAGAAGAAAAAGAGCATCAAGTGATGACGTGGACCCAGTGCCAATGATTGTGGCCAGGCATGGTGTGATGCCTCCATGGAGGTGGCATCATTTAATCTTTTCTAAAATTCATTTTATTTATTTATTTGGCTGTGCTCGATTATAGTTGTGGCATGCATTTGCAACATATGAGATCTAGTTTCCTGAGCAGGAAATCCAGGGCCCCTGCATTGGGAGTATGGAGTCTTACCCCTGGACCACCAGGGAAGTCCCAATGTCATTTAATTTCTACCACAATCCACTCCACTCCACTTTACAGAATCACACCCATTGAGTGTCTGGGTCATAGAAGGTACTCAGTAAGTGCAAATGAATGCATGATAAAATCAAGGCACAGACAGGGTGAATTCATTTCCTCAAGGTTGCGCAGCTAACAGGGTTCAGATTCCCACCCAGGACCGCCTGGCTCCAAAGCAGGGTTCTTAACCACTGCTCCATCACTCCCTTCTCAAAGAACTTCCACGCCATTGCTTCTTGAAGCTGCACAAATAACCCCTCAAACTGGGATTTCTCCTGGCCATTTGTATACATCATCTTACATAAATCTTCCAGTAGTCATGGGACAGGGCCCCCATTGGCTCATTGTTTTAGAAGAGAAAACTAAGGCTTAGAGAGGTCATCCCCTTACCTGAGGTCACAGAGTAAGAGGGGATAGAGTTCCAGAGTCAAAATAAGAATTATAAAGACATTTCATGAAGGAAATTTGCTTTCTGTTCACTTGGTGCTTCTTCCTCAACGAAATTTCAGTCAGCCAGGTCATGGTGGGCACAACTTCACTGCTTTGAGATCACTTGAGGCTCAAATGAGAACATGAACACAGATGTGCTTTTGTCAAGACTGAAGTGCTGTTCAAATGTGAGCTGGTTTTTATAGCCTGACTCTTGGGAAATGGGCTGTCTAGTCACATGATGGGATTCACATCCAGCCAGGTTACCAGCAGTGTTACTTAACCTCTCTGTGTCTCAGTGTCTTCCTCTGCAAGGTGATACTTCCTTCCTGGGGCTGTTGTGTGGTTGAAGTAAGTTAATGCACATAAAGATTTAGAACAATATCTGGCACAGAGCAAGCTCTCAGTAGGTGGTGGCCCTTGTCATCTTCACCATTATTATGATCATCAAGAGCATTGTTATTCCTCAGAGTAAAGGCAGGCTGGAGCCTCCCTTGGGGTAGCGTGAAGGCCCCCAGCAGAGTCAGCCCTGGGGTCAGCCCTGGGGGCCTCTCTGTGCAAAGGGTTTGGGGCTTATACCAGGGCTCTCGTCCAGCCTGTCTGTGGAGGCCTGAGCTCCGCTCACCTGCACACCTGGCCGAGCCCAGTCTGACGCAGGTATTTGCCTTTGCAGCCCTCGCCCCATCAGCAGGTAGCATCAGGAAGTGCTCCTGTTGTCCTCATCTGTAGGATCAGTTCCAAACACCCACCTGCATTTGCACTGAGCTTTAGTCTCTGCCTCACTGGCTTACCTGGGGCTTCCAGGTGTGGCCTTTGGGTGACCTGCTAGTGCCGCCCAGTGTGTGTGTGTAGGGGGCTAAGTCGCTTCAGCTGTCTCCGACTCTGTGCGACCCTATGGACTGTAGCCCGCCAGGCTCCTCTGTCCATGGGATTCTCCAGGCAAGAATACTGGAGTGGGTTGCCATTCCCTTACTTCAGGGCCTCTTCCAGACCCAAGGATCGAACCCAGGTCTCCTGCATTGCAGGCAGATTCTTTACCATCTGAGCCGCTAGGTCTAGGCTATTTGCCTGTGGCCTTGACACCCACCCGTCCCCTATGCACACCCGCTGGGCATTCACCTGGGCTGTGTGCACCCTAGCCAGTAGCTCCAAACTGGTTTTGTCAAGTGTGTTGACTGAACACCTTCTCTGGGCACTGTGTGAAGCCAACTGTCTGTGCCAACTGTGTCCAAACATTTCTCCAGTTGCAGGCGCCACCCCTGTTCAGGTGGGTGCTGCCACCCATCCATCAGAGGATCTTCTGTCCATGGCGTCCTAACCGGCCACACCCCAGGTGCTGCAGGGGAGCCATCACCCACAGCCGGGCTAGCCCTGGTCACTCCTCTCACCTCAGGCCCATCCATTTCCAGCTGTCTTCCCTCTTGTACCCATAGTCCCTTCAGTTTCCGTATTTTTCCCAGAAGGGATCCAAGGCCCAGAGAATACAAGGCATTCACAGAACGCAACATGGAAGCTGTGTGGGGCAGATGGATGGTGACCAAAGACACTCAGAGCACAGTGTGGTGCGCACCAGGAGGCTGGACTGGGGGGACGCCGGGGATGACAGGACCAGGACCTGGGTACTCTCCTGCAGTGGACAGGGGACCATGAACACGCAGAGGTGGCTGGAGCACATCTCCTATTAGATACTGACTCCAGCAGAACCTAAGCCTGGGAGGTCCTAGGCCAAGCATGCCCTGGCCTTTGCATTTCAGACCCTTTACAACCCAACCCAGCCTCCCTCTTCCTCTCCTCATTGCCCTCTGCGTGTTAATAATACTGTCCCCACAGGGCAGTTGTTTTGTGTTAGTAAGTTGCTACATCTGAAGAATTTAGAACAATGTCTGCAGCTCGTGTGCTCTGCCCCGCCTTGGACTTTGCCCACTGATGTAGAGTTAGACCCAAGTTCAAAATCTGCTAGCCTTGTGAGCTTGGGCCAATTATTTTATCTTCCCAAACTGGAACTCTCTCATCTCTACAGTGGGCACACTTCTAAGACTGTTGTAGGACTAACGTAATGCATTAAAACTGGAACTCTCTCATTCTCAGTCGAACCCAGGTCTCCTGCATTGCAGGCAGATTCTTTACCATCTGAGCCGCTAGGTCTAGGCTATTTGCCTGTGGCCTTGACACCCACCCGTCCCCTATGCACACCCGCTGGGCATTCACCTGGGCTGTGTGCACCCTAGCCAGTAGCTCCAAACTGGTTTTGTCAAGTGTGTTGACTGAACACCTTCTCTGGGCACTGTGTGAAGCCAACTGTCTGTGCCAACTGTGTCCAAACATTTCTCCAGTTGCAGGCGCCACCCCTGTTCAGGTGGGTGCTGCCACCCATCCATCAGAGGATCTTCTGTCCATGGCGTCCTAACCGGCCACACCCCAGGTGCTGCAGGGGAGCCATCACCCACAGCCGGGCTAGCCCTGGTCACTCCTCTCACCTCAGGCCCATCCATTTCCAGCTGTCTTCCCTCTTGTACCCATAGTCCCTTCAGTTTCCGTATTTTTCCCAGAAGGGATCCAAGGCCCAGAGAATACAAGGCATTCACAGAACGCAACATGGAAGCTGTGTGGGGCAGATGGATGGTGACCAAAGACACTCAGAGCACAGTGTGGTGCGCACCAGGAGGCTGGACTGGGGGGACGCCGGGGATGACAGGACCAGGACCTGGGTACTCTCCTGCAGTGGACAGGGGACCATGAACACGCAGAGGTGGCTGGAGCACATCTCCTATTAGATACTGACTCCAGCAGAACCTAAGCCTGGGAGGTCCTAGGCCAAGCATGCCCTGGCCTTTGCATTTCAGACCCTTTACAACCCAACCCAGCCTCCCTCTTCCTCTCCTCATTGCCCTCTGCGTGTTAATAATACTGTCCCCACAGGGCAGTTGTTTTGTGTTAGTAAGTTGCTACATCTGAAGAATTTAGAACAATGTCTGCAGCTCGTGTGCTCTGCCCCGCCTTGGACTTTGCCCACTGATGTAGAGTTAGACCCAAGTTCAAAATCTGCTAGCCTTGTGAGCTTGGGCCAATTATTTTATCTTCCCAAACTGGAACTCTCTCATCTCTACAGTGGGCACACTTCTAAGACTGTTGTAGGACTAAACGAAGTAATGCATTAAAAACATCCATTCGGTCAGCACCCCAATCTGTGCCTGACACTGTGCTGAGCTCTGAAATTGTAGCAAAGCACGAGGTCCCAAGCTCTGCCCTCTGGGGAGGTGGACCTGAAATAAATAGTGACATGGACGATTTTTTTCACTCGATGAGTTTTAATTTTACTTGCTTTGAGATTAATGTTCTTTCAATAATTAAAAATGCAGAGTATATGAAACCACCCAGTAGAATTCATAATAGTTAATCATATCTCATATTAGCATGATTTTCTCAGATAAAAGGAGGAACACTTTTTAGTAAGAGTTGAAATCCCTTATGTTAGCCACATCCCCTATCGTTCCCCCTTCCCCAGGGGCAATTATGACCTTGAATTTGGGGCAAGTCTTCCATCGGTCTTCATATTTTGCTCTTTCTCTCTCTCTGTTCATAAATCATAGATGGTCTTTTTTGTGTTACACTTTACATACATAACATCAAACTCTGGGTGATATTCTGCAATTCATTGTGTTTACCCAGTATTGTTCTTTAGATGCATTCATGTTAAAACGTTGAGTCCACACATCCATTTGATTGCTCTGCGCTGTTTTGTCAGTTCCCCTCCTTGCTCTGTGCTGTGATCAGGCTGGTGTGCCTCTCTTCCGGCTCCCACAGGAGGTAGTCCTCGAGGTAGAATTGCTGAATCATAGGGCGTGCACGTTTGCAGCTTGGCTGACCAGCGCCAACTTGCTTTCCCAAGTGTTTGTACTGATTTACCGTAGCAACGTGGGAGAGTTCTTATTTCTCCACGTTCTCACCAGTGCTTGGTATTATTAGACTTTTTCATTTGTGCCAGTCTAATGGGATGTGCAGTGGCCTCTCATCCTGGCCTTCATCTGCATATCTCTGATCACTAGCGAGTTGGATGTGGTTCTAAGCTTTCTGAACAGTCAGCTATTCAACAGAATATCTGTTCATTTTCTTTACCCACTTTTTTTTCTGTGTGAGTTCTCGATTCATCTTGGGGACAGATTCTTTTTCTGTTGTATATATTGAAAGTGCCTTTTCCCAGTGTATGGTTTGTCCTTGGGCCTTATTCATTAGACTTTATCTCATGGAGAAGGTTTTAGCTTTGTTATGATCAGATCAATCTGTCCATTAGGATTACTACTTTTTTGTCTTGATTACGATTGGAAAGTTACTGTCCTATGTTTCCTTCTCATAATTTTGAAGTTTATTGTTCTAGTTTCACATGTAGGTGGTTAATCCATTGGGAACTTATTTTTCTGTGTAGTGTGAGGTAGGGATCTAATTTAATTTTCCCCCCCTAAGAAAAGCCATTTGTCCCAACACTGTTCTGCACCACCACCAATCCATGCTGAATCGATATGTCTATGTGGTCTTTTTCTAGGCTCACCATTTTGTTCTATCTAGATGTAAAATATTACTTAGTCATAACTGTGGCAAATGTCGTCATAGTAAAGCTCAGGATACTATGAGAATATACAGAAGGGGAGTTAGCAGACCCTTCTTTCCTTTGCTCTATTCTACTGCTTTCTTAGCTTTTATAAGAGTAGTGGGCCTTTTCATTACACAGCCTAACCGTCTTATGTAGATTTTCCATCCTAGCGTTGGGGTGAGGCTGGAGTGGGCACCTGGTGGGAAAAAAAAAGCCTGACCCATTGAGCAGTGCCAGATGCCACACCACCCCCGGGGGACCGTGTGCAGGCAGGGTCCAGGTTGGTTGGCGGAAGCCCGGTATTTATGCATGCCTGTCCTCACTGCTACAGAGTCATTTTTCAGTGCAATTTAACCATGGCCACGGGCCTGTCCCCACAGAGATTCGATAACACAGATGAACGACAGCACAAGTTGGCTCCCAGAGAAAAATTTAAAGCCTGTGAGCTCACTGGCAGGACAAGTGGGCATCTTCTGACTAAGAGAGGAGGCCCGAGGTAAATTCCCAGGACAGGTTCTCCCATCTGTTCCCAGAAGTGCAGCCCATCAATTGAAAAGCAAGCATGCTGGCTGTCCTGGCCTCTTGGAGGCTGCATTTCCTGTGCTACATCCCTCCCACAGCGTCAGCCTGGGCCCCAGGGCATTCGGAATGTCTCTTCATTTCCGCTTCTGGTTCTTGCATCCAGAGAGCTGCCTCGGCACATAGTTCTCACGGTGCTCCATCTCACTGTCACCAGCTTTGGAGCTGCTCAGCATCTTATTCCTTATCTCATGGAGAAGGTTTTAGCTTTTTATGATCAGATCAATCTGTCCATTAGGATTACTACTTTTTTGTCTTGATTACGATTGGAAAGTTACTGTCCTATGTTTCCTTCTCATAATTTTGAAGTTTATTGTTCTAGTTTCACATGTAGGTGGTTAATCCATTGGGAACTTATTTTTCTGTGTAGTGTGAGGTAGGGATCTAATTTAATTTTCCCTAAGAAAAGCCATTTGTCCCAACACTGTTCTGCACCACCACCAATCCATGCTGAATCGATATGTCTATGTGGTCTTTTTCTAGGCTCACCATTTTGTTCTATCTAGATGTAAAATATTACTTAGTCATAACTGTGGCAAATGTCGTCATAGTAAAGCTCAGGATACTATGAGAATATACAGAAGGGGAGTTAGCAGACCCTTCTTTCCTTTGCTCTATTCTACTGCTTTCTTAGCTTTTATAAGAGTAGTGGGCCTTTTCATTACACAGCCTAACCGTCTTATGTAGATTTTCCATCCTAGCGTTGGGGTGAGGCTGGAGTGGGCACCTGGTGGGAAAAAAAAAGCCTGACCCATTGAGCAGTGCCAGATGCCACACCACCCCGGGTGACCGTGTGCAGGCAGGGTCCAGGTTGGTTGGCGGAAGCCCGGTATTTATGCATGCCTGTCCTCACTGCTACAGAGTCATTTTTCAGTGCAATTTAACCATGGCCACGGGCCTGTCCCCACAGAGATTCGATAACACAGATGAACGACAGCACAAGTTGGCTCCCAGAGAAAAATTTAAAGCCTGTGAGCTCACTGGCAGGACAAGTGGGCATCTTCTGACTAAGAGAGGAGGCCCGAGGTAAATTCCCAGGACAGGTTCTCCCATCTGTTCCCAGAAGTGCAGCCCATCAATTGAAAAGCAAGCATGCTGGCTGTCCTGGCCTCTTGGAGGCTGCATTTCCTGTGCTACATCCCTCCCACAGCGTCAGCCTGGGCCCCAGGGCATTCGGAAATGTCTCTTCATTTCCCGCTTCTGGTTCTTGCATCCAGAGAGCTGCCTCGGCACATAGTTCTCACGGTGCTCCATCTCACTGTACAGTGCTTTGTATGCAGCTTAGGAGACTGCTGAACTGGGGCCTTGGGGACTTGGAGTTGGGAGGGAAGGTCATTGTTTCTATTTTGCACAGAGGGTCTAAACTCACACAGCACAGTGCTCTGTACAATTCACAGGGTGCATTCTGGCTTTTTTTTTTTTTTTTAACCTTCTAACAATTAATACAATTAGTAAAGCATTGAGTCTGGACTCTGGAGAGCAAACCAGGGTTGAGTTCCTTGTGATCCTAAATAAGCTACAATGAAGTCCCATCTTGCATGGGGTGGGGACAGAGTGACTGAGTCTAATATCAGTACATTAAGGGAGAGTCTATACTATGCTGTAAAAAATCCTTTATGCTGTCTATAAAGTGTGACCTATAGATATCCGTTCTTAAAACAGGTCTACCACAGCTAGTTTTTCCTGTTATTGGAGCAGATCGCCGGTTCTTTGGTGGATCCTCAGATGAAGTAGGTGATTAGTGAGTTTAGGGAATGTGTTTGAAAACCAGTTATCTTTGAACAGAAGCACAGCTGGCTGGGGAGGAGGAATGCAAAGGCGCCCATCAAGAACATTCTCTGAGAGACTCCTTTTGACAGTATTTAAGTAACATGGCAGCATGATGGTTGTTAAGACCGCGGAGAAAGGGGCAGTGTATAAACAAGACTCCAGGAAGCCTCTGCAGCCAGGGCACAGCTCTCCATTCGCAAACCTGGTCCCTCTAGTGTTAGAACCTGGCTCCTCCTCTGTGTTTGAACCCTGGGCTGATGCTCAGCGCCAGGAGGGGAGCCCCTTCAAGGGGCTAGGAGCCCTGGAGCCAGCGTGAGATTCAAGACCCCCGAGTCCCATGGACGTGGGCCATGAGCTATCGACTGGATGAGTGGGTGGAATCACCTGTCCCAAAATGATAATCAGATCATACCACTAATATTGTGGTGGTTAATGCTGTGTGTCCAGCCCTGTTCTAAATGTGCTTTCACTATGAACTTACTTGATATTAGATATGTAATCAGCACTGCAGTGTGCTCCAGGACAAGATCACCTGGGACGTTCGTTCACCATTCAGACAGGTTGCCAGGCCTCTCTGCTGGCATTTCTGATTGAGAAGATCTGCATCAGAGCCCAGGAATCTGGGTTTTTCGCAAGTACTCCAGGTAACGCTTGTCTAGCTGCTGGTTTCAGAAATGCAGACTTGCTTCCCTCTAGTCTTATCTATCCTTATTTATTTGCTGTGCTGGCAGCATGTAGTTTGTGTCAGTTTCCACGCATATGGCTGTTCCCTTGAATTGAGCCTTTCTCTTTTTAATATCTATTTACTGTTTATTTTCTTTGGCTATACCGAGTCTTAGCTGCAGCATGCAGCATCTTTAGTTGTGACATGTGAACTCTTGTTGCAGCAATGAGGTCTAGTTCGCCAACCAGGGATCGAACCCTGGCCCCCTGGCACTGGAATTATGGAGTCTTAGCCACTGGGCCACCAGGGAAGTACCTGAACTGAGCGTTTCTGAACCTGAGTCTCCTCTTCTGTGAAACAGGCATGGTCATAGGATCTACTGCCCGGAGTGTGTGGGAATTCAGTGAGATGAAGCATTCAAAGTGTCTGGTACTTGGCAAGTGACAGACACTACCATTATCACTCCTATTATTTAGAGACACATAGGAGGCCAAAGAGAGACTCACACCCCTGCACCAGTGCTACCAGATAGAGTGGTCTTTACCCACTCTATCCCATTAGCTTGGGATATACCCAAGATAATCTCCTTTCACTGGTTCTCACATGTAGATTCAGTGCCTGGAGGAAAATGGATTGGCAGAGAATTGATGACTTCCTGACTCCCTCCGCAGTCCTGTTTCAAAAGGCTCTGGTCAAGATTCAAATGCATTAACTGTGTTTGTCAAGGAGCCACTGGCCATCTGGGAAGGCCCGTGCCCTGTCTGTGCCAGGCCACCGACCATCCACATTCACATGCAGGACCGCGAAGCTCCAGGACTTTTCTTGGGGCTGCATCCCGGCTCCCATGGAAACCTGGGGTTTGGTTCTGAGCCTGGAGACAAATGAGGTAGCTGTCTGTACCATGTTCCCAAACGGGTTCTCTTTCATGTCCAGTATTTTCCCCCCGCCTATTGTAGAGGCTTAGCCTCAGAAAGCAAAAGCACAAAAAGGCCAAATGGAGAAATAGACCAACAGGAAAGGGAGCCAAGGGGAGGTGATTACATAAGCCGGCAGCCAGGCTGTCTGCAAGCCGTATGACTTATTTAGCTGTCTGTCTTTGCGGGATGTCAGACTCCATCCTTTCCAGCTGGCTCTCTGCTTCAGTGATTACATTAACACTCAGTAATTATAGGAAATAGACACCTCTCCAGTCACCAGCATTCCCATGTGGCAGGATTGGGAAGATTCGGTACCAGGAATGGCCAATCACTAGTCTGCACTCTGGTCCCTACCCCAGGTCTCAACTGTCTGTGACAGAATGACTGAAACAAGGGCAGAATAGTGAGTTTCCCCCTGAAAACTGCCAAATGTATAGGGTTTAAAGGCTGAGCTTGATATGGAGCTGATGTCAAATGTCCTTTAAGAAAGTCAAAATGATGATGATAATGATTCGTGGTTGCCTCTGCCATTTTGATTGGACACAGAGTTGTTCCCCAATAATGGTTTCTGCTTTGGGGAGAAATTCCTGATCTATGGAATCCTTAATTCTGAGAATCACTGCTTTATATATAAAGGAATAGCATAATAAACAAAGCAAAATAAAAGCAACCTCTTCTTTTAAATGCATAGTGTTTTTAGCCTTATCTCTGCTCTTTTTAAAAAAAAATTTATTTCTTTATTTTAAAGTTTTTACAGAGTTTTGTTGTTCACAGCCATGAATGTTCCCAGATAAGTCATATGCATATCCCTGGTCCCCTCCCCCGTCCCAGACCCCCCATCCCACCCCTTCAGGCCGTCGCACCAAGCCATTGTAAGTACTCCTATTCCCCTAGTGCAACAACTATAGCTATCTTTTTCACACGTGATAGTATAGGTTTCCATGTTACTCTGTCTATGCCTCCCACCCACTGTTCATTCCCCACGATGTCCATATATCTATTCTCTGTCTGTTTTTCCATGGGTTCACTGCATTTGTTATCATTACCCTTTTACTAGATTCCATATATATGTGTTAGTATACTGCACTTGTTTTTTTTTCCAATTATCCAACTGTAGCTATCTTTTAACAGCTGAGTAGTATTCCCCGCCTATTGTAGAGGCTTAGCCTCAGAAAGCAAAAGCACAAAAGGCCAAATGGAGAAATAGACCAACAGGAAAGGGAGCCAAGGGGAGGTGATTACATAAGCCGGCAGCCAGGCTGTCTGCAAGCCGTATGACTTATTTAGCTGTCTGTCTTTGCGGGATGTCAGACTCCATCCTTTCCAGCTGGCTCTCTGCTTCAGTGATTACATTAACACTCAGTAATTATAGGAAATAGACACCTCTCCAGTCACCAGCATTCCCATGTGGCAGGATTGGGAAGATTCGGTACCAGGAATGGCCAATCACTAGTCTGCACTCTGGTCCCTACCCCAGGTCTCAACTGTCTGTGACAGAATGACTGAAACAAGGGCAGAATAGTGAGTTTCCCCCTGAAAACTGCCAAATGTATAGGGTTTAAAGGCTGAGCTTGATATGGAGCTGATGTCAAATGTCCTTTAAGAAAGTCAAAATGATGATGATAATGATTCGTGGTTGCCTCTGCCATTTTGATTGGACACAGAGTTGTTCCCCAATAATGGTTTCTGCTTTGGGGAGAAATTCCTGATCTATGGAATCCTTAATTCTGAGAATCACTGCTTTATATATAAAGGAATAGCATAATAAACAAAGCAAAATAAAAGCAACCTCTTCTTTTAAATGCATAGTGTTTTTAGCCTTATCTCTGCTCTTTTTAAAAAAAAATTTATTTCTTTATTTTAAAGTTTTTACAGAGTTTTGTTGTTCACAGCCATGAATGTTCCCAGATAAGTCATATGCATATCCCTGGTCCCCTCCCCCGTCCCAGACCCCCCATCCCACCCCTTCAGGCCGTCGCACCAAGCCATTGTAAGTACTCCTATTCCCCTAGTGCAACAACTATAGCTATCTTTTTCACACGTGATAGTATAGGTTTCCATGTTACTCTGTCTATGCCTCCCACCCACTGTTCATTCCCCACGATGTCCATATATCTATTCTCTGTCTGTTTTTCCATGGGTTCACTGCATTTGTTATCATTACCCTTTTACTAGATTCCATATATATGTGTTAGTATACTGCACTTGTCTTTCTCTTTTTGACTTAAATCACTTTTTATGATAGTTTCTGGATCCAGCCACCTCATTAGGACTGAGTCTTCTGCATTTCTTTTAACAGCTGAGTAGTATTCCATTGTATATATGTACCAGAGCTGCTTTATCTATTCATTCGTTGATGGACATTTAGGTTGTTTCCATGTTCTTTATCTCTGCTCTTTACACAATAGGTAATAACCGTGTAGGGATTGATTCCTTGCTGGCTCCTTCTGCCCTGTTTTCAGTGCCCCCAAGGAAGTGGCAACCCACTCTGGTATTCTTGCCTGGAAACTCCCATGGACAGAGGAGCCTGGCGGTTTTGAAGACAGAATTTCTAGCTAATGACCTCCTTGTACTTCTACTAGCCCTTAAATTCTTCTTCTTCCTGGATTTACATCTCTGTGACTGGTCTAGAGGATTGGAAGCCCATGGGGCCAACACTTTCCTGAATAGTAGCTGTAGCTCCTGAGTTTGTCCCCTTCCCAAGCTGTGTAGTTGGGGGTTGCAGAGGAGTGGTCTCCAGCCACAACGGGCCTCAGGCACAGATCCTAGCTCCTACTTCTCCCTGCTTTGATGTATGTTGCCACAATGGCTCCCACAGGCCTTGGGTCCGAGTCATGCATCTCTGTTTGCGTGGATGCCCTTTAACATGGCACCTGTGATGCCCCAGATGTGGTTTGTAGATCACCTATGTAACTAAGTCCTCCTGACTGCTTGTGAGTTTGGACCCCATTTAACAGATGAACACACTGATGCCTCATGAGGGAAGAGAGATGTGCATATCACCCATAACCCATTTGGGAAAGATCTATACTTGCATGATCCCTGTGTCTCATGTGACATTGACTAGAAATGCAGTGAGTGTTTAACCAGGCTTCTTCAACTTCCAGAATCCGTAAGAAAGCTTGGGGGTTAGGTGGCTCCTTCTCCCTACCAGCTCTATCTGCCGAAGCTGTGCCTTTACCTCTCCAGTGAACGCTGATTTTTCTCATCTCTCAGGCGGGTCTACAAATGCCTAATAATACCTTCTAGGATTGCAGGGAAAATAAAAGAGATCAGGTCTGCAAAATGTTCACCAACAGCAGACACTTAATAAATGTTATTCTCTTTATTCTTGATAAAATCCTCCATCAATACAGCAACATTCTTGCCTAAAAAAAGGCCTCCAGCTGTCTGAAAGCACAGACTGGACTGGATGGGCAGGGAGCCCTTTGCAGTCACAGATCCCATAGGGCGGAGGGAATGCCAGGCAAGGAGCACACCTGTCCAAAGGCTGCCAGTATTTTTACTTGGAACTCCAAGGATGCCAGCGAGAGACTCTCCTTCCCTGGCCTTCTCCCCAAGTCAGAAGTGCACAGATTGCGGGACCTACTAAAGTGCCTGGAAGTCTCTTGGGGATTTATGGAGAAACCAGAGTCCCTGCCAGTTATTCTGGTGACCCATGTCCCATCTGTTGACAAGAACTTGTTTCCACGGGGAAATTTATACTCTCCTGAGCAGAGTGAGAGGGGCCAGTGAAACTGCAGTTTGAGACTCGGACTCCGGAAAGACGTGATCTCTGCTCAAGATAGGCGGAGTGGTGGCCGTGTCATGTCTCTATTACCTGAGCCCTCACTGCCTCCTGTCTCTTTAAAATGTGTAATAGAGACAAATCTGTTCAAGATTGTCTTTGGAAGCAGCTCCAGCATCTCACGTAGCACCCCAAAAGATGAAGTATTTTATGAACTCCTTGCTGGATTTGGCCCTCCTGGGACGTCTTCTGGCTTCTAGGAATAATGCATACCTGGTTTTCCTCCCAGCGTGGGGAGCATTGATTAATGGTGCCGCGTTGCTCATTGGAGGCAGGTGCTTTTTCACTGCCACGGCTGGCCCTGATGGATGGCACAGCCTCTTCCCTGGCTAGGGCAGCTTCGATCAGGGCTCCCTCTCCCCGCTCCAGGCTTTATTCATCACTGTAGCTACTATGCCCCTAATGCAGGCTGTGTTTGATGCACTGTTTATGTGCCTTTGCTCCTGTAAACTTCATAATCACCCACAGGAAAACACTATTATATTGTCCATTTTGTAGTTGAGACCAGGAAGGTCTGATAAGGTGAACTTCAGGGCTTCCTCCAGGTCTCCCATCAGTATAACGTGGCAGATCCAGAACGCAAACTCAGTTTGGGACAAGCCCAGGGCCCTGATATTTTGCTGCAACCCTCTGCTTTGGTGAGCAGATCCACAAATTTTTCCCTTTACCATCATCAGCAACATTCTTGCCTAAAAAAAGGCCTCCAGCTGTCTGAAAGCACAGACTGGACTGGATGGGCAGGGAGCCCTTTGCAGTCACAGATCCCATAGGGCGGAGGGAATGCCAGGCAAGGAGCACACCTGTCCAAAGGCTGCCAGTATTTTTACTTGGAACTCCAAGGATGCCAGCGAGAGACTCTCCTTCCCTGGCCTTCTCCCCAAGTCAGAAGTGCACAGATTGCGGGACCTACTAAAGTGCCTGGAAGTCTCTTGGGGATTTATGGAGAAACCAGAGTCCCTGCCAGTTATTCTGGTGACCCATGTCCCATCTGTTGACAAGAACTTGTTTCCACGGGGAAATTTATACTCTCCTGAGCAGAGTGAGAGGGGCCAGTGAAACTGCAGTTTGAGACTCGGACTCCGGAAAGACGTGATCTCTGCTCAAGATAGGCGGAGTGGTGGCCGTGTCATGTCTCTATTACCTGAGCCCTCACTGCCTCCTGTCTCTTTAAAATGTGTAATAGAGACAAATCTGTTCAAGATTGTCTTTGGAAGCAGCTCCAGCATCTCACGTAGCACCCCAAAAGATGAAGTATTTTATGAACTCCTTGCTGGATTTGGCCCTCCTGGGACGTCTTCTGGCTTCTAGGAATAATGCATACCTGGTTTTCCTCCCAGCGTGGGGAGCATTGATTAATGGTGCCGCGTTGCTCATTGGAGGCAGGTGCTTTTTCACTGCCACGGCTGGCCCTGATGGATGGCACAGCCTCTTCCCTGGCTAGGGCAGCTTCGATCAGGGCTCCCTCTCCCCGCTCCAGGCTTTATTCATCACTGTAGCTACTATGCCCCTAATGCAGGCTGTGTTTGATGCACTGTTTATGTGCCTTTGCTCCTGTAAACTTCATAATCACCCACAGGGAAAACACTATTATATTGTCCATTTTGTAGTTGAGACCAGGAAGGTCTGATAAGGTGAACTTCAGGGCTTCCTCCAGGTCTCCCATCAGTATAACGTGGCAGATCCAGAACGCAAACTCAGTTTGGGACAAGCCCAGGGCCCTGATATTTTGCTGCAACCCTCTGCTTTGGTGAGCAGATCCTGGGAGTGATAGAGACAGAGTACCGGTTCAGTGTAGCAGCCTTAGGAGGCACTGCTGTCCGGGCCATGGCATGCAGTGGGCGAGGCTGTGCATATTAATCATAGTGTTGTGTGTGTGTGAACGGCAGCCTCTAGAGCTGTGCAGTGCACAAGATGCACAACCAAAGTTCCTTAACCCTTCTGTGCCTCAGTTTTCTCATCTATAAAATGGGGAATGAGAGCACTGTCTTTCTCCGAGGTTGGTGTGCTGGTTACAGGAGTTCATCCACATACAGCGATGAGACAATCCTGGCCCGCACCAAACGCCCCAGGAACGTTGGCTGCTCAGGCTTGCTGTTGTGTGTGTGTGTATATATATATATTTCGACTGTGCCAGGTCTTAGTTACAGCACATGGTATCTTCAATCTTCAGTGCAGCATGTGAGATCTAGTTCCCTGACCAAGGATGGAGCCCCGGCCCCCTGTGTAGAGAGCGCAGCATCTTAGCCACGGGACCACCAAGAAGTCCCTGCCTCTTTTTGAATTTCTTCTTAATTTTCTAAGTGTAAAATTCAGTTGTTAAAGACAAGGTCACAAAGTTAAGCAGCCCTCACTGTCTCGTTCCAGAACATTTTCATGACCTCAGGAAGAAATCCCACTCTCATTAGCAGTCTGTCTTTATCTTCCCCACCCCCAAGCCTCTGGCAATTGCTCATCTCCTTCTGTCTCTGTGGATTTTGCTATTCTGGACATTTCAGGTGAGTGGACTCATACAGTATGTTGCCTCTCGTGTTTGGCTTTTGTTACTTGGCACTATGTTCAAGGCTCATCCATGCTGCAGCATGTACAAGCAGGTATGAGAATGTCGTTCTTTTTTATGGCCGAGCAATATTCCAGTGGATGGATAGGCCACATTTTGGTTACCTGTTCCTTATTTGATGGACATTTGGATTGTTTCCACTCTTTTGGTGATTGGGAATAATGCTGTTATGAATATTCACGTGCAAGCTTGGCTGTTCATTTGCATCCAGAACGCAAACTCATTTGGACAAGCCCAGGGCCCTGATATTTTGCTGCAACCCTCTGCTTTGGTGAGCAGATCCTGGGAGTGATAGAGACAGAGTACCGGTTCAGTGTAGCAGCCTTAGGAGGCACTGCTGTCCGGGCCATGGCATGCAGTGGGCGAGGCTGTGCATATTAATCATAGTGTTGTGTGTGTGTGAACGGCAGCCTCTAGAGCTGTGCAGTGCACAAGATGCACAACCAAAGTTCCTTAACCCTTCTGTGCCTCAGTTTTCTCATCTATAAAATGGGGAATGAGAGCACTGTCTTTCTCCGAGGTTGGTGTGCTGGTTACAGGAGTTCATCCACATACAGCGATGAGACAATCCTGGCCCGCACCAAACGGCCCAGGAACGTTGGCTGCTCAGGCTTGCTGTTGTGTGTGTGTGTATATATATATATATTTCGACTGTGCCAGGTCTTAGTTACAGCACATGGTATCTTCAATCTTCAGTGCAGCATGTGAGATCTAGTTCCCTGACCAAGGATGGAGCCCCGGCCCCCTGTGTAGAGAGCGCAGCATCTTAGCCACGGGACCACCAAGAAGTCCCTGCCTCTTTTTGAATTTCTTCTTAATTTTCTAAGTGTAAAATTCAGTTGTTAAAGACAAGGTCACAAAGTTAAGCAGCCCTCACTGTCTCGTTCCAGAACATTTTCATGACCTCAGGAAGAAATCCCACTCTCATTAGCAGTCTGTCTTTATCTTCCCCACCCCCAAGCCTCTGGCAATTGCTCATCTCCTTCTGTCTCTGTGGATTTTGCTATTCTGGACATTTCAGGTGAGTGGACTCATACAGTATGTTGCCTCTCGTGTTTGGCTTTTGTTACTTGGCACTATGTTCAAGGCTCATCCATGCTGCAGCATGTACAAGCAGGTATGAGAATGTCGTTCTTTTTTATGGCCGAGCAATATTCCAGTGGATGGATAGGCCACATTTTGGTTACCTGTTCCTTATTTGATGGACATTTGGATTGTTTCCACTCTTTTGGTGATTGGGAATAATGCTGTTATGAATATTCACGTGCAAGCTTCTGTGTGGCTGTTTCTCTTCGTTATCCTGCCCCAGCATCTCTCCATGTTGACTGTTTGAAAAGAGTTGTTGCAGAGTGGTGAGGAGGAGGAAGCTTTGCCTGAGACGGCCTCCCAAGCGCCAGGCTCTGTGCTGGATAGGTGTCAGCTGTCAGCTCTCTCCTTTCATTTCCACAAAGCTCAGTGAGGCTCTCAGAGAGGCTGAGTGCCGTGCTTAGGGACATAGCATGGGTAGGACTGGAGCCCACACTTCTATGACTTTGAAGCATGTGTCCATGCCTGGCCATGGCTGTGAAGTGGGTGAGGCCACCTAATGAAACATGCCCCTTTCCTCTTCCCAGAGACCTCCTGCCTTTCCAGCCTGCCCCAGGCCATCTCGGATGGGATGCTCTTCCCCTGTTTGTCGTGGGTCCCCTCAGCCGGCATCCTGAACCTCTCGGGCTCGGGCCACCTAAAGTCCAACATTCAGGCTGCAGATGACTCTGCATCTGCAATGAGCACCTGCCGATGACTGACGTTAGGTGGAAGAAGCCCAGTGTCTGTCCCAGCCGGGAGCGCCGACTGTGACCCAGCGAGCAATGAAGATGGAGGCTCTGTCAGCTGGGAGCTCTGGGGAGGGAGGACCTCCCACCCATGTGCAGCAGACACGGTGATGAAAAGTTTATATGGCTTAACCTTCTGAAGGCTGACACCGGCTGCAGAGACTTCGGCCAGGTGCGGGGCCCTGGCAGTGGTTGCTCTCTTGTCAAGTGGTGACATTCATTGAGCATCTGAAAGGGGCTCCCTTTTCTCTTCTGTTTAAAGGAGGGCCAGAGGCTGAGGGTTGGTAGCGTAGCACAGTAGGGCCATCAGGGCTCAGAGAAGGAGAGCAAGATGGGGCTGGCACAACGGATGGCCATGTACATCAGGGACGTGAGAGGCCGGTGTGAAAGACACAGGTGCAGGGCCTCTCTGAGGTCACGTCTCCACCGGGTGGGGAGGGTAGCAGACCCCTTCTAGAATCCCTGTGAATCCTCCAGACCCAGCTAAGCTTCTCGGTCCAGGAAAAGCTTAGGATCACAGCTTCCAAAGGACACACTCAAGATTCTGAAAGGAAGGTGGTCTGTTCCCCAATAGATGAATAGACAGGCCCACAGTGGGGGGTGTGTGTGAGAGAGACAGACAGACAGACCCTGAAGCAACTGATGAATGTACGTGGGCTCTAGAGAGGGCTCAGGCTGTGGCTCAGAAGCCGTTTTAACAGCTGACATTGGTTGGACACCTACTATGTAACATGTCTTAGGAATGACATCATCTCGTTTATTTCCTGCAAACAACCCTATGTGATGATTACATGCATTTTATTTTACAACTGGGAAAAACGAACCCCTGGGAACAGCTCCCATAAGGCAGCAGAAGCAATGGTTCTGTGATCCCAACCCAGGCTGTGAAGTGCCCATCCCAGCCCTCAGTCATTACTTGCTCCATTTCCATGCCCACCTGGCCACGCCCAAGGCTTTGCCAGCCTGCTCATGGCCCAGCTCACTAGAGGCTACCTGAGTCTGGTCCTAGCTTGCTTACTAATTTGCTGTGTGGCCTTGGGCAAGTCACTTCTCTCTCTGAGCCTTAATTTTCTCATCTGTAAAGAAGGGTTAACATGGAGCAGTGGTCTTCAAAATGGGTTCCCCAGCCCTCAAGGATCCTATGGGGACTCAGAGGCCGCTGACCCCAGAGCAGTGGCCTTGCTAATTGTTTTATCAGATTTTTGAGGGAGATTTTGATGAAAGGCCTCCAGTACTTATAAATAAACAAGTAAGTAAATGTTTAAAAATCTCCAAACTAGACACTAAGCAATTTCCCAGCTTTGACTCCCTCAGATTCAGAGAAGCAGCTCTTGAAGGGCTCCTTTTCTCTTCTGTTTAAAGGAGGGCCAGAGGCTGAGGGTTGGTAGCGTAGCACAGTAGGGCCATCAGGGCTCAGAGAAGGAGAGCAAGATGGGGCTGGCACAACGGATGGCCATGTACATCAGGGACGTGAGAGGCCGGTGTGAAAGACACAGGTGCAGGGCCTCTCTGAGGTCACGTCTCCACCAGGTGGGAGGGTAGCAGGCCCCTTCTAGAAGCCCTGTGAATCCTCCAGACCCAGCTAAGCTTCTCGGTCCAGGAAAAGCTTAGGATCACAGCTTCCAAAGGACACACTCAAGATTCTGAAAGGAAGGTGGTCTGTTCCCCAATAGATGAATAGACAGGCCCACAGTGGGGGTGTGTGAGAGAGACAGACAGACAGACCCTGAAGCAACTGATGAATGTACGTGGGCTCTAGAGAGGGCTCAGGCTGTGGCTCAGAAGCCGTTTTAACAGCTGACATTGGTTGGACACCTACTATGTAACATGTCTTAGGAATGACATCATCTCGTTTATTTCCTGCAAACAACCCTATGTGATGATTACATGCATTTTATTTTACAACTGGGAAAAACGAACCCCTGGGAACAGCTCCCATAAGGCAGCAGAAGCAATGGTTCTGTGATCCCAACCCAGGCTGTGAAGTGCCCATCCCAGCCCTCAGTCATTACTTGCTCCATTTCCATGCCCACCTGGCCACGCCCAAGGCTTTGCCAGCCTGCTCATGGCCCAGCTCACTAGAGGCTACCTGAGTCTGGTCCTAGCTTGCTTACTAATTTGCTGTGTGGCCTTGGGCAAGTCACTTCTCTCTCTGAGCCTTAATTTTCTCATCTGTAAAGAAGGGTTAACATGGAGCAGTGGTCTTCAAAATGGGTTCCCCAGCCCTCAAGGATCCTATGGGGACTCAGAGGCCGCTGACCCCAGAGCAGTGGCCTTGCTAATTGTTTTATCAGATTTTTGAGGGAGATTTTGATGAAAGGCCTCCAGTACTTATAAATAAACAAGTAAGTAAATGTTTAAAAATCTCCAAACTAGACACTAAGCAATTTCCCAGCTTTGACTCCCTCAGATTCAGAGAAGCAGCTCTGAACCCCTCACCAGCCAGCCCCAGGGGAGACTGGACCTGTCTGCTGGGCTGTCCCGTCCAGAGGGGCTGCACTGGGGTGAGGGTGGGGCATCCCCCAGAGGCCAGCCATGAATGGGGTGGGACGGAACAGATTTTAGGGGCACCATGAGGAAGTGGAGTCACTTGAGCAGCCACAGTGAACCAGGACGCTGTTTCCAAGCTCAAGTTGTTTGAGCACTAAGTCGTGACTTTTGTTGAATCAGGCTTCCTGGGTCATCTGCCCTCTCTCTGCTGCCTGGGGAAGGTACTGAATCTCTCTGAGCCTCAGTTTCCTCCTCTGTGCGGTGTGTTGGGGATAGTAGTGATCACCACCTGTCCGTGGTGCTGTCATGATTTAATACCTGCAGAGGATTTGGCACAGGGCCCAGCCCATTCTGAGTGCTGATTTTTACCCAGGCAGGGTGACCTGTCTCTTTACTGCAGTCTTAACAGCTATTAAATGGAAATAACGATGCAGGTAAACTAGCAGGTTATCATCAGGATTGAATAGCAACTCATCATAAATAGCTGAAAAGGTCATTGTTTTTATTTACTTGTATTTCTTTCAATCTATGCACATCTTTTTTTAGGCTTGTCCTTTCTTTTTCTTTGTTTTTTCCTTTTTAGATTTTTTTTTAGGATATTTTGTGGTGTGGACCATTTTTAAAAAGTCTTTATTGAATTTGTTACAATATTGCTTCTGTTTTTATGTTTTGCTTTTTTGGTCCCAAGGCATGTGGGATTTTTAGCTCTCCATCCAGGGGTTGAACCTACATCCCCTGCACTGGAAAGTGAAGTCTTAACCACCGGACTGCCAGGAAAGTCCCTGGCTTCATCCTTTTTGGAAGGTAACCACTGTCTGGGCAGTAGGGGCAGGCAAGTGGTCAGTGCTGGCCCAGGGACCCAGGTTTATCCTGCCAGGCAAAAGAGCAGATGCGGAAATCCGTCTGGGCTGAAGCCACAGCGGTTGTCTGACCCGCCCGCTCCTGCGGAGGGGAGGCCAGTCCCTGGGAGACTGTGCTGTAAACAGATGCAAGCCTGGCATCTGCGCTGGCCAAGGAAGTCTGCCCCGCCTGGAGCTGGTGGAGTTGGCTCCTCTGTTCTGCTGCCTTCCTGGGGCCCATCGTCCACAGCTCCCTTGAAAGGGGCTCGAGCTGGGCCCTTAGAGACCCAGTGCCAACTCCTGCCCTTTTCCTAGCAGCGCCCTGACTCAGGTGCGATGTTCCCTCTCTCTGTCCTCAGTTTCTCCAGTGGTAAATGAGGACATGGTCCAGATGACCTTGGAAACTCTTTGCCTGGTCTGATTGTTTGAAAGGCAGCACAGGGGAGCGATGAAGTGGAGTGGAGTCACAACTGCTCCTGGGTTCTAATTCTGACGTTACCACTTCTTAGTTAGGGAACAAGTCATTTCGCCTCTCCGGGTATCCATCTCCTCACTGGTAAAATAGGTCAGCAGTGCAGCTGTGAGAGTACCTGCCCCCAGGACTGCTGTGAGGGTTAGGAGCTCGCGCCCACAGGGTACCTGGAATGATGCCTGGGTCCCGCAGCACTCCACCACCAGAACTCGTGACTCACCAGGCTGCTCCTTAAAGATGCCCGGCTTTCCCACTTGAAAAGTTAGTCCCACCGCCCCAGGCCTCAGAGTCTAGCTGTCTTAAGCCCAGGAGCCATAAGTCGTCCCCAGGTGGTCTCATGCGACCACAATCCCTGTTCTCCGAGCACTCCTTCGCTCACTTGCTCGGGGCTGCTTAGTGAGCTCCTGGGGTGGCAGGCCCCGTCCCAGGCACCGGAGATGTGTTTGAAAATATGGCTTTCTGTTTTTATGTTTTGCTTTTTTGGTCCCAAGGCATGTGGGATTTTTAGCTCTCCATCCAGGGGTTGAACCTACATCCCCTGCACTGGAAAGTGAAGTCTTAACCACCGGACTGCCAGGAAAGTCCCTGGCTTCATCCTTTTTGGAAGGTAACCACTGTCTGGGCAGTAGGGGCAGGCAAGTGGTCAGTGCTGGCCCAGGGACCCAGGTTTATCCTGCCAGGCAAAAGAGCAGATGCGGAAATCCGTCTGGGCTGAAGCCACAGCGGTTGTCTGACCCGCCCGCTCCTGCGGGGAGGGGAGGCCAGTCCCTGGGAGACTGTGCTGTAAACAGATGCAAGCCTGGCATCTGCGCTGGCCAAGGAAGTCTGCCCCGCCTGGAGCTGGTGGAGTTGGCTCCTCTGTTCTGCTGCCTTCCTGGGGCCCATCGTCCACAGCTCCCTTGAAAGGGGCTCGAGCTGGGCCCTTAGAGACCCAGTGCCAACTCCTGCCCTTTTCCTAGCAGCGCCCTGACTCAGGTGCGATGTTCCCTCTCTCTGTCCTCAGTTTCTCCAGTGGTAAATGAGGACATGGTCCAGATGACCTTGGAAACTCTTTGCCTGGTCTGATTGTTTGAAAGGCAGCACAGGGGAGCGATGAAGTGGAGTGGAGTCACAACTGCTCCTGGGTTCTAATTCTGACGTTACCACTTCTTAGTTAGGGAACAAGTCATTTCGCCTCTCCGGGTATCCATCTCCTCACTGGTAAAATAGGTCAGCAGTGCAGCTGTGAGAGTACCTGCCCCCAGGACTGCTGTGAGGGTTAGGAGCTCGCGCCCACAGGGTACCTGGAATGATGCCTGGGTCCCGCAGCACTCCACCACCAGAACTCGTGACTCACCAGGCTGCTCCTTAAAGATGCCCCGGCTTTCCCACTTGAAAAGTTAGTCCCACCGCCCCAGGCCTCAGAGTCTAGCTGTCTTAAGCCCAGGAGCCATAAGTCGTCCCCAGGTGGTCTCATGCGACCACAATCCCTGTTCTCCGAGCACTCCTTCGCTCACTTGCTCGGGGCTGCTTAGTGAGCTCCTGGGGTGGCAGGCCCCGTCCCAGGCACCGGAGATGTGTCTGTGACCAGTACAGGCAGAAAGCCTTGTCCTTGTGGACCTCCCAGTCTCAGTGGGGACGACAGACTCCCAACAAATAAGCGAGTACAATATAAGCAGGAATCTCCAGATGGTGCTTTGGGAAAGCCATAGGTGACTTTCTGATTTCAGTCATCCCTATTCCTGGTTGAAAGGCATTGATCTATCAATAGAAGGCCCTGCTGTTTCTCTGGGAATTCTGAGCCACCTCCATCCCAAACTAAGCCCTCACTCCATTGTTCCCCCCAAGCATGGGCTCTGGACCCAGATGGGCCTGGGCTTGGAGTCCTGATTCTTCCCTCTTTCTGGCGGCTTGACCTTGGACAAATCACTTTCATTCCTGTTTCCTCATCTTTGAATAACATTTCTCACATCCTAGGACAGTCAGGATTCAAGGAGTTAATACACAGAAAGCATTTAGAACATTGCTTGCCCTGTATGACCTTCGGCAAATTACTCTTGGACCTCAGTTTGCTCGTCTATAAAATGTGTGTAAAATATTGCCTAACTCACGGTGGGAGGCTTAGATGTGATCATGTACCTGAAACACTTGGCTTAGCTCAGAGTGGTGGCTCCTTCTCCTCTCCTGTACTGATTCATTATCACTGCATAACCCGTCACCCTGAAACGGGATGGCTTATAACTACTATTTATAATTGCTTCCATAACCGTGGGTGAGATACGATAGCTGAAGTATTTTAGGCTAGACTGAATGGCTGTGCTTTTAGGCGGGACCTGTCTTCTCACTGAGGTTTGGACTCAGGTCTGCTCCACGTGTGGTCAGTCCATCCTAGGGTTTGTCTCAGAGAACAGGAGCTACCCAGCGGGTAAGTACACTTCTCACTGTGACGGAGAGGTGTGAGAGGGCAAACATGCAAGGCCTCTGAAGGCTCGGGCTGGGACAGCGCTGTCCCTTTCACTTCATTCTGTAGGTAAAATCAACCACCTGGTCAAACCCAATGTGAAGAGTAGAGAAATAGATTCCTATCCTTTAGTAGAAGGGATGGCCATTACATGGCAGGGGTATGACATATATATCTCATATGGGCTTCCCAGGTGGTGCTAGTAGTAAAAAACCCACTTGCCAGGGCAGGAGATATAAGAGATGTGGGTTCATTCCCTGGCTCAGGAAGATCCTCTGGAGGAGGGCATGGCCACCCACTCCAGTCTTCTTGCCTGGAGAATCCCATGGACAGAGGAGCCTGGTAGGTTACAGTCCATGGGGTCGCAAAGGGTCAAACATGACTGGAGCAACTTAGCATGGCGTAACATGTATATATGGGCTTCCCTGATGGCTCAGTGGTCAAGAATCTGCCTACAGTACAGGAGACCCAAGAGACATGGGTCCAATCCCTGGATCAGAAAGATCCCCTGGAGGAGGAAATGGCAACCCTCTCCAGTATTCTTGCCTGGAGAAATAGATTCCCATCCTTTAGTGGAAGGAAGTGCAGGCACATGGCAGGCAAGGGGTGTGAGCAGAGGCAGGACTGAAGGATCTCAGGACATGAATGAGCTCTGCTGGGCCTCCCAAGAGCCCACAGGAGAGGAGCCATGTAAGATCTGTCTGGGAGAGGCAGTGACTGGGGATTCCTCTATACTTTCAGTTCTACCTGGGGACGCTAGCCCTGAAACACTCACTGACCGTCACCTCAGAAGCTTGCTTCCTTCCATCTTGCACTAGGACTGCCCGGAGTTGTAGCCTAGGAATTTTCTTCCCAGGAATGTTGTGCAGAGGTGGAGGATGGTTACAGGAGGCTAGACTGCAAAGCCCTGGAATGCCTCCCCCCTGACCCTCCTCCCCATCAAACCTGTCTTTGCCATGAAATAAATAAAACTGTCAGCTGGAAAAATGAGGGGCCAGCAGACCAAATATGATAAACTGTCTCTTGCTGTGTATTGTACTCTCCACAATAAAACCCCAAGCGGAGGCTAAAAATGCATGCTGCTTTGTGAGGAGACAGGCGTGCCCTGTGTGGCCGAGATTTTCTGAGAAAGGTAATTTAACTGAAACACACACAAAGGAAAGAAATGCAAAGAGCGGTAATTTGGAAATTGTACAGCAGGTGCTTTGGAAAAATTGATATTGTTGGTTTCTTTTTCTTTTATTAGAAAACCCAGAGTCCTATAGACTGCGGTCCCACCCTTATCTAGTTCATTGGAGTCACATGTTGACATTTCTAATTTGCGCATTTAAAGATCGTCAGGAGCAGGTCTAAACAGGCAGGGGGCTGGGGAGCGCTGCTGGCTAGGGAGCACCCCTGGGAAGGTGGGTGGAGGGGCAGGGCTGGACCTGGGAAGTGCTAACTGAGCACGCAGTGGCAGACATGGTTCTCAGTGTTCTCCGCATGCATAGCATTTTATTTTACATGCGATTTCCGTTTTGTAGATGAGGCCAACAGAAGGTTAAATAACTTCCGTAGGGTCTCACGGTTTCTCAGTGGCAGAGCTGGCGTTGGAACCAGTCACTCCAGTCCTTTCCCTGCCTGAGCATTTCCCTCTGTGTAGACATCAGTATCTACCTGGTGGCTGGATTAATTGCATTGAATGTCATAATACGCAATCAAATTTGGAAACTGCTACCTTAGTCCAGCATTCCCCAAAATGTGTTCCATAGAACATCAGCTGAATTCCATGGAGAGAAGAACGTGTGCTGTGAGCCCAGTCACTTCAGTCGTGTCCGACGCTTTGCAGCACTATGGACTGCAGCTCGCCAGCCTCCTCTGTCTGTGGGATTTTCCAGGCCTCAATACTGGAGTGGGTTGTCCTGCCCCCCTCCAGGAGATCTTCCTGATCTGGGGATCACCCCCCCCATGTCTTACATCTCTTGCATTGGCAGGCGAGTTCTTTGCCATGAGCGCTACCTGGGAAGCCCGGGGAGATGAATAGGTATATGTAAAAGAAACAAACAGTTCCAAGCAAGCAAATTCGGGAGCTGTTGGAGCAGTGATTCCCAACTGTGGCTGCACAGTACAGCCACCCAGGAACCCTCCGCCGTCTGCTTCTGTTCAGGCTGCACCCCGAGTCCCTCTTTAGAGGCAGGACTCAGGCGTGAAGATTCCATAAGGTGCCCCAGCCACTAGGTGAGATAAAACTGAGTGTTTGTTTTTTTTTTTTTTTAACTGCAGAACTGCTCAGGGCCTTTAATAGTCAAGGTGCACTGTGGATCTTTAAAAAGAAATAAAACAGATAATCTTCTGATCTGGTGATCAGGAGCATGGTAGAGAAAAGAAGTCATGAGTGGGAAGAGAAGGACCCTTTTCAGCGTGGAGAGAGTGTGTGCTGATCAGAGGAGATGATGCCATGTGAAACTTAGAGGTCAGTGGCATTGTTAAGCTCAAATGAGCATGGATTTTTTTGGTTAGACTGTTTTTGTGTAACAGGAGTAATTTGGTAATTGTTCTAATACCTTTTAGGCTATCTAAACAGCTTTTCTGGAAGCAGTTAAATCCAGTGTTACCTGGGAACCCCAAGTACACTGGGTGGGTCATATGGTCCAGGAAATTTGCTCCATTCTATAAGGAGCGATGCTTTTAAAATATCAACCAGCTGTTCTCATTCTCCCATTTTAACTCTTAGAAGGCTCACCGTCTGACTCCTCCCTCTCTTTTACAGAACGCTGCATGAGCCATGTCTAAGCGTTTTTACATATGCCCACTCCCAAAATTTGAGTATGTGCCTTCATTATATGCCTATTCTTTAGAAATTAAATACATGTATTGCTGGCAACACCGTAGTGAAATTCATTGAGCTTAAGTTCCTTCTTAGAATATTAGACTCACCAACCGATGTAGTTAGTTCTCATTTCCTTCTGCACCTTGGCTATCAGAGCTCTCTCCCCGGTTTGGAGCCACCATGTGATCTGGTCTCTTCCTTTTCCAGTAGCATCTTTCACCCTCTTACTCTCTCGCCCGCTCTACCCCAGCCCCACGGCTTCCATCTGAATTTCCAGTGTGACTCAGCCTTCAGGCCTTTGCTTAGACTGTTTCCCTTTCTCAGAATGCTTCTCCCCCGCTTTCTTGTGTGTGTGTGTGTGACTGGCTGCTTCTCGTCCCTCAGATCTTATTTCCAGTGTCATCTCCTCCAAGGGGCCCTTCACAGCCACTCCATCTAAAGTTGCAGTCCACCCGCTCATCCTCACCCTGCCCATTCAAAGCCCAGAGTAACACTTACCACCATCTGGTATTTTTCTTATTTGTTTCTTTCTGGCCTGCCTCCTTCAGCAGAGAGGAGCAGTGCCAGCCACAGGGGGAGAGCTCAGGAACTACTGAGTAAACACAGAGCTGAGCCTCAAGAGGCTGGAACACAGGTCGAGGACAGGCCGTCAGAAAGTGCTGGAACGAGGGCTTGAGCTCCAGCCTAGTGACCCAGAGTCCAGGGCTCTTTGCATCGTGCCAAGCTGCCTCTTGTTCTTCCGAGGCTGGCTGAGAAGTGTTTGAGCCCAGATTCTGACAGTGTGAGCCTGAAATCTGTTGATGTCAGATGACTATGGAATGTGAAAGAGAAAAAAAAAAATGACTGGCATGTTACGCTCTGTTTCACAGCCAGCCAGTAATGGGAATTTGGAAAAAAATTCTGGAGGCTGAAAGAATTCTGGCTGGCCCAGCTGTAAATCAGGAAAGTCTGTGATCAGGAAATGCTATAGGTAAACGCATCTTGTAGAAATGCCTGGCCTTTGTTGCCCTATGAAGCCCAGAATGGGAGAAGGGGTGCTGGGGTCCAGGTGTTTCTTGCAGTCGAGAAGAAAGTCCTGCCATCTTCCCTTCTGTTTTTTGTGCAGATTCTTGGTTTGGTTTGGTTTTGGCCACACAGCAGACGGGATCTTAGTTCCCCAGCCAAGGATCAAACCCATGCACCCTGCAATGGAAGCACAGATTCTTAAGCACTAAACTGCCAAGGAAGTCCCTCGTGTACAATTTTGATGTGTGATGTCAAGAACTGAGCCCTTGAGGGCTTAGAGGTCACTTCATTCCTTCCTTTTCTTGAGCATCTGCAGCTCAGGAACCTGTCCAGCTTCTGGAAATGCACTTAGCTGGTCCTCCCTGTACCCCAGAGCCACCCCCCCTATCCCTTAGGCCTGAGGAAGACAGCAGAAAAGGGGGTGACCTCGAGAGGCCCTTGACCTTTGGAAGAAGGAATGAGTTCTTGTGATGCCTAGTTAGGCATGCTGGTTAAGAAACCTGTCCCTTCTCTGCACGGCCTCGTTCTCTCCTCCCAGGAGTGACCTGCTCACATTCGAGCTGAAAAGCAGTTGACTGTGGGTCCAGGCCAGTGTTCATTTTACTTCTCTCCATGGCATCTTCATGCAAAGCCTGCTGTTCCCTTCTTCCTAATGGTAAATGAACAGGCGGCATTAAGAGTGTCAAATATGACACCTGAGGGCAAAGAAATGCAGCTGATTTTTTTTTTTTTTTGGCCCTGGATCTCCCTCCTCTCCCTCCTGTCTCAGAAACAATATTGGTCTTCTGCTGTAATGAGTTTTCCTCCTTCCTTTCCTCCTTCATCCAAGCATGGATCCCTTCATTCACAGTTAAAAGCATAGCAATTGAGGTCGAATGGACCCACCTCTCCTACCCACAGTTTTGTGACCTACATGAGTGTCCTAGGGCTGCTCTGACCAATTACAACAATCTTAGTGCCTTACCACAGTAGAAACATATCTTCCCAGTTCTGAAAGCCAGACGTCCAAGATCAAGGTGTCGTCACAGGGAAAGATTGCCAATAAAGACTCTAGGGGAGAACCCTTCTCGCCTCCTCCAGGTTCTGGCAGCTGCAGGTGTTCTTGACTTGTAGCTGTGTCTCTCCAACCTCTTACTCTTCTTATCTTCTGTCTCTTAAAAGAATACTTGCCATTGCATTTGGTGTCTTCTCAGAAAGTCCAGAGGCTTCCCAGGTGATACTACTGGTAAAGAACCCGCCTGCCAGTGCAGGAGACATCAAAGATGCAGTTTCAATCCCTGGGTCAGGAAGATCCCTTGGAAGAAAGCATGGCTAGCCACTCCAATATTCTTGGTTGGAGAATTCCATGGACAGAGGAGCCTGACGTGTTACAGTCCACGGGTCACAGAGTCAGACACAACTGAAGTGACAGCACACGTGCAGAAAATCCAGAATAATCTCAAGATCCTTAACTTCATTACCTCTACAAAGACTCTTTTCCAAATAAGATCACATTCGCAGTTCCCACCGTTCACACCACTGTTCAACCTTAGATAGCTTATTCGACCTTCCTGAGCCTCAAGAACTTTAGCTGTGAAATGGAGGTACCCCTCCTGTATACCTAGTAGCAATAAGATGTGGAAAGCTTTTTTCAGTGCCCATTCATAGCTCACACTCCATCAATGGCAATTACTCATACTCACGGAGTGTCTGTTGTGTGCTGGCTCACACAGTCTCCCCTGATAACCCTTTTTGATAGCACCCAAAGAACCTGTGCTTAATTTCTGTGTGCTGTGTGAGTTCTCAGGAATTTTGCAAAACGCAGTTTTCCTGTATAACATGTGAAACGATCACCTATAAGGGACAGTTCAAGAAAAGTCCTCAGTTTATCCTAGGATACCTTTCAGGAGGATTGCCAGGACAGAGGAAACCAGCACCTGGCTTTTTAGAAGTCTTTTCAGCTCTGCATCCTGTCCCCCCGCCCCGCCCACCCATCCTTGCCCCAAGGGTCTTTTCTGAGTGTTTGAAGCTGATTGGGACTCTTCTCATCCACCCCTTGGGAGCTGTGGCACAGACGACGGGACTGGGGTCACTCTGAGAGCAGGAGTGACATGTTGTCGCCTAGAAACTAGACAGCCAAGAGGGAGAGCTGGCCTGATGGAGAACTGGCAGGAGTGTTCCTCTCTGCTCCGCCATCTCCTTGTATGACCTTGAGCAAGATCCTGAACTTCTAAAGCCCGGATGCTCTGCTAGAGTTCAGTGGGGCTGGTTTAGAGCAGTAGTTCTCCTAGTTTAAAATAAATAAATTAATAAACAGTAAAGCTGCTTTAAAAGCTTTTTCAGAATCCCATTTTATGTGACCAGATGTCCACTCAGGCCTCCCTGGCCTCAATCCTACCTCCTGTGAGAGTCCACTGGCTTCCCCATGATCTTTTTTCAAGCATCTACACTGGTTTCTTTATTTGTGAGTACCTTCCTTGGTATCAGAATGCAGGATTCACCCCCTTCCTCTCTCTTAAGAGCTCCCCTCACTCCAAGAATTTCTGTGGACTTTATTGAAGGTGTAAGAGGGCCCTGAGCAGGAGTTACTTACTGACCCTCCAAGTGCCTCATCCTTACCTTTTGCCTCTCTTGCTTCCTGTCTCAATGCCCTCCCATCACCCCTTGTCTCAACACTCCCTCCGCATCCCCACGCTACTGAGGGAACCACACTCCTTCTGTGCTCCCCCACAGAGCACCTCCACCCATGCATCATCCCCACCGGCAAGCCCAGAGCAGACATGACTAATCCATCCCAGCACTTCTTCCCACAGATGCTGAATGTGAGCACAACCCTCTGGGTGGTCTTGGAGCTGGCCAGATGAAGCTTCTCTATCCTCCCATTCACAACTGGGAGGATGGGACTGGTGTGGGGTTGGCACACTGCAAGACTGCAAGTTGGCTTTGAGAGCTTGTCAGGAGAAGATTTTCTTGTTATGGGCTGGGATCCCCAAGTTATGGATCTTGGGGTTCCTTGCATTACCTCCTTTCTCTTCATTTTTCCTTCACACCATTTCCACTGCTGCCACTAGAATTGTGCTGTGCTCAGTTGCTCAGTCGTGTCCAACTCTTTACGTGCCTATGGACTGTAGCCCACCAGGCTCCTCTGTTTTATGGGATTCTCTAGGAAAGAACCCTGGAGTGGGTTGCCATGCCCTCCTCCAGGGGATCTTCCCAACCCAGGGATCAAACCCAGGTCTCCCGCATTGCAGGTGAATTCTTTACCATCTGAGCCAGAATTATCTTTCTCAAATACAGATCAGATCAGTTCACTTCCCAACCTTATAAGACTTAAACATCTCCTGACATTTCCCTAGTGCCCACGGAAATATTCCCAAGTTGCAGACATGGCGTCAGAGGTCTGGAATCCCCAGCTCCAAATACTTTTCAGGGTCATCTCCAGACAGCGTCTGCACATACACTGTGACCAAGCCCCCTCTTGGTTTTCTTTTTTAAAAAATATGTATTTATTTATTTTGGGCTGCACTGGGCCTCAGGTGTGGCATATGGGGTCTTCATTGTGGATGCAGGATCTTCTGTTGCAGCACACAGGCTTCTCTCTAGTTGTGGCTCCCAGGCTCAGTAGTTGTGACACAGTCTTAGTGGTCCTGGGGCATGTGGGACTTCAGTTCCCTGACTAAGGATCAAACCCGAGTCCCCTGCATTGGAGGATAGATTCTTAACCACAGGGTCACCAGGGAAGTCCTCCTTCCTCTTGGTTTTCTAAACCCACTTTGCCTTTTAGCTCTCTGTGCCTCTGTGTGTGCTGTTCCTCCTGCCTGGGAATGGTCTTCCCTACTGTGCTAGTTTCCTGCTGCTGCTGTAACATGTCACCGAACACTCAGTGGCTTAAAATAACACAGCTTATGTATTATCGTAGAGTTCTGGGGCTCAGATGTCCAAGGTGGGTCTTACCAGACTAACATGAAGGCATCTTCAAGCCTGTGCTGCTTTGGGAGACTTTTGAGGAGACTGTCTCTTGCCTTTTTCAGGTTTACAAGGCTCCGCACTCCTTGGCTGATGGACCCTCCTCCATCTTCAAAGCCAGCAAGAGCCCAGCTAGTCTTTCTCACGTGACATCACTCTGACCTCTGCCTGCATCGTCACATCTCTTCCTCTGCCTCTGACCTCCCTGCCATCCTCCTGTGGATTACGCTGAATCCACTCAGAGAATCCAGGATGACATCCCCACCTCAAGATGCTTAATTTAATCACATCGGCAAAGTCCCTCTTCCCCTGTAAGGGAACACAGTCCTAGGTTCCAGGGCTTAGGAGATGACATCCTTGGTGGGGGAACCATTACTTTACTACCCGCACATCTTCTCCTGTCTGTGGAATTAGCCCTTCCGGAGCATTTCAGATACTCCCTCCTGTCTGTAACATCCCCTCTTTTCTTAAGAGAATTACTCTTTCGTCTTTTTTCTGTTCATTACATTTGGATATCATTCTGCTGAAGCATGTACTGCCTGCTATTGTATATGGTCCTGCTCGCTTGGTGGAATGCTGGCCTATTGAAGGCAGAGCCCTCAGACCATCTTGGGACAGAGGGAACAGCATCAGCAAAGGCAGAACGCAGCCTCGTGAGCTGAGGGAGGTCAGGCGAGTGGTATTAGCAGTGTGCAGTCCTGAGGAGGGGAGAGAGGGGAGGGTGCGGGAGTCACAGAAGCCTTTGTCAGCCAAGTCAAAAGGCAGGCGATACAACTGAAAACCAGTTTTCAATTTTCATACATTGAAAAACCAATGAAGGGTTTTCAGCAGGAGGCATTGTGTCCAGATTTGGGTGAGGAAAGATAGCCATGCACCCTCTCCCACACAAAGATGAAATCCAAGGCCAGGGTCCCCAGGACTTCACTGTGCTAAAACTCAATTTTAAGTGATGTCCTTCTTGATCTTTCTGCCACACTTGAGAGTTAAACACACCATCCGTCCTCAGCCAGCCATTTCCGCTGCTGCTGTAACATGTCACGAACACTCAGGCTTAAAATAACACAGCTTATGTATTATCGTAGAGTTCTGGGGCTCAGATGTCCAAGGTGGGTCTTACCAGACTAACATGAAGGCATCTTCAAGCCTGTGCTGCTTTGGGAGACTTTTGAGGAGACTGTCTCTTGCCTTTTTCAGGTTTACAAGGCTCCGCACTCCTTGGCTGATGGACCCTCCTCCATCTTCAAAGCCAGCAAGAGCCCAGCTAGTCTTTCTCACGTGACATCACTCTGACCTCTGCCTGCATCGTCACATCTCTTCCTCTGCCTCTGACCTCCCTGCCATCCTCCTGTGGATTACGCTGAATCCACTCAGAGAATCCAGGATGACATCCCCACCTCAAGATGCTTAATTTAATCACATCGGCAAAGTCCCTCTTCCCCTGTAAGGGAACACAGTCCTAGGTTCCAGGGCTTAGGAGATGACATCCTTGGTGGGGGAACCATTACTTTACTACCCGCACATCTTCTCCTGTCTGTGGAATTAGCCCTTCCGGAGCATTTCAGATACTCCCTCCTGTCTGTAACATCCCCTCTTTTCTTAAGAGAATTACTCTTTCGTCTTTTTTCTGTTCATTACATTTGGATATCATTCTGCTGAAGCATGTACTGCCTGCTATTGTATATGGTCCTGCTCGCTTGGTGGAATGCTGGCCTATTGAAGGCAGAGCCCTCAGACCATCTTGGGACAGAGGGAACAGCATCAGCAAAGGCAGAACGCAGCCTCGTGAGCTGAGGGAGGTCAGGCGAGTGGTATTAGCAGTGTGCAGTCCTGAGGAGGGGAGAGAGGGGAGGGTGCGGGAGTCACAGAAGCCTTTGTCAGCCAAGTCAAAAGGCAGGCGATACAACTGAAAACCAGTTTTCAATTTTCATACATTGAAAAACCAATGAAGGGTTTTCAGCAGGAGGCATTGTGTCCAGATTTGGGTGAGGAATGATAGCCATGCACCCCTCTCCCCACACAAAGATGAAATCCAAGGCCAGGGTCCCCAGGACTTCACTGTGCTCTCAGGGACCTCAACTTACTAGTCCAGTTTTGAGTTTTCAGTGATGTCCTTCTTGATCTTTCTGCCACACTTGAGAGTTAAACACACCATCCGTCCTCAGCCAGCCACGTCCTTGGTGTCCTTCACCTGTTACTCGGTTTCCTGGGAGGCAGTGCAGGGGGCTGGAGAGACCCCGACCTGTGTCCTGAGTTGGAATCCCAGCTCCATCCCTGTCTCTGCTGTGGGACCTCCTCTCTCCTTCAGAAGCTTCTTCATCTTTGGAGTTGAGAAGAATTGCCTGGGGACTGACAGGGAGTAACTGGAGGTTGCTCCGCGGCACCCCTTCTCTTCTCTCCCTGCCTTCCTTTCTCCTCCTGCCCCCCAGTTGAGGCATTCTCCAGGAGAGCTGCCTGAATCAGTTCTGTTCAGATTACTTAAGCCGTGGTTCCCCGTGTGCTCGCCTCTTCCGCCAGCTTTTTAAGCTATTCTAAAAGAGGAGTGAGGGCTCAGAGCCCCTTTCCTGGGAGAAGGCACGGAAGGGTGGTTGCTGAGGTTTACTCTGAGCTTTTTTCCTGCTGCATCTCTCAGTGTGCTGCGTCTGTGGAGGAAAATTTTGCCTCTGAGGGAAGGTGCAAGAATAGGCAAGAAGCACAGTCCTACTGAGAGGCTTTTTAATTAGCTCCATCCATGGATCAATTTTCCTTTCCTGTTTAAACTTAACATCGCTGTAGTTTTAGAGAAAATTTGCCAATTTCTCTAAATTGCATGCAGCAAAATAAAAAAGGAGAAGTTTGTCACTAAGTAAAGACAAGGATTTCCCCTAAACGCTGAAGCACGGAGACCTCCCTGCTGGGACCTTCCATGGCAGAGGGGATTGGTTGGCATATACCCACCAGATAATAGATGGCACCCAGAGCCAGTCACCCCTCTGCCCTTCTTTAATGAAGAGAAGGAGAATCTGCTTAGACTTTCTCAGAATTTCTCTTTTCTCTGAAATGACTTACAGAAATGGGAGCTGTGGGCTTGCGGGCCCAGCCCTGTTGTCATCCAGAAGACCATCTCAGTCACCTTTAACAGTGGTACGTGTTCATGTCTTCTGTGGAATAAAATATGTAAAAATGAATATCGAGCGGCTCCATCGAAGCAGAGAAGCGACCCGAGAGTGCCCCCCACCCCCTTTCAGTCTAAAAGTGAATTATACTTTGAAAACCGCAGATCTCATCTGATCTCTTCCTTCAGATATGGAAAATTGATGAGCCAAAGAGGCTATTAATCACCCAAGGTTATTCAGCACACGTTCCGCACTTAACTCAGGCTCCTGACAGAGATTTGTAGGGTGCCTGCGATGGGGCAGGCATTGTTCTGGGCCCCAGGCTACAGTGGTGTGTAGGACAGACCAGGACTCTGTCCTAATGGGACCTCCATTCCAGGCTAGAGACAAGTAGTGCCCAGATGGAGACATAGACAACCTTGCGTAGTAGAATCTGCCATAGAATAAAGTAGGGCAAGGGAGGAAGAGTGAGGGGGCTGTCTGGATGAGATGACCAAGGAGGTCAAAACTGAGCAGAGGAGGTGAAATTTGAGCAGAGAGGGAGGCAGGAAATATTGGGAGAAGAGAGTTGCAGACCGAGGAAGGAGCAGGTGCAGAGTTCTGAGGTGGAAATGTACATGACACAGACAAGGAACGGCAGGGAGGCCAGCCTGCCTGGGGCGAGAGAACAAGGAGGAGGTGATGGAAGACACATCAAAGAGGGAGTGGGACTGGCCCTGGTGGGCGTGGAGGTCATGAGAAAGCCCCACAGGTGGCGGAAGGACTTTCCAAAGTGAGGTGGCAGTCGCTGAACGGTTTTAAGAAGGACAGCCACGTGGTCTGAGTTAGGTTTTGAAAGCCTCTTTCGTTTGGGCCATTTCCCTAAACGCTGAAGCACGGAGACCTCCCTGCTGGGACCTTCCATGGCAGAGGGGATTGGTTGGCATATACCCACCAGATAATAGATGGCACCCAGAGCCAGTCACCCCTCTGCCCTTCTTTAATGAAGAGAAGGAGAATCTGCTTAGACTTTCTCAGAATTTCTCTTTTCTCTGAAATGACTTACAGAAATGGGAGCTGTGGGCTTGCGGGCCCAGCCCTGTTGTCATCCAGAAGACCATCTCAGTCACCTTTAACAGTGGTACGTGTTCATGTCTTCTGTGGAATAAAATATGTAAAAATGAATATCGAGCGGCTCCATCGAAGCAGAGAAGCGACCCGAGAGTGCCCCCCACCCCCTTTCAGTCTAAAAGTGAATTATACTTTGAAAACCGCAGATCTCATCTGATCTCTTCCTTCAGATATGGAAAATTGATGAGCCAAAGAGGCTATTAATCACCCAAGGTTATTCAGCACACGTTCCGCACTTAACTCAGGCTCCTGACAGAGATTTGTAGGGTGCCTGCGATGGGGCAGGCATTGTTCTGGGCCCCAGGCTACAGTGGTGTGTAGGACAGACCAGGACTCTGTCCTAATGGGACCTCCATTCCAGGCTAGAGACAAGTAGTGCCCAGATGGAGACATAGACAACCTTGCGTAGTAGAATCTGCCATAGAATAAAGTAGGGCAAGGGAGGAAGAGTGAGGGGGCTGTCTGGATGAGATGACCAAGGAGGTCAAAACTGAGCAGAGGAGGTGAAATTTGAGCAGAGAGAGGGAGGCAGGAAATATTGGGAGAAGAGAGTTGCAGACCGAGGAAGGAGCAGGTGCAGAGTTCTGAGGTGGAAATGTACATGACACAGACAAGGAACGGCAGGGAGGCCAGCCTGCCTGGGGCGAGAGAACAAGGAGGAGGTGATGGAAGACACATCAAAGAGGGAGTGGGACTGGCCCTGGTGGGCGTGGAGGTCATGAGAAAGCCCCACAGGTGGCGGAAGGCATTCAGACTTTCCAAAGTGAGGTGGCAGTCGCTGAACGGTTTTAAGAAGGACAGCCACGTGGTCTGAGTTAGGTTTTGAAAGCCTCTTTCTGTCTGCCTGCCAAGTGGAGAATAATCTGTCGAGAGATGATAAGGGAAACCCTGAGACCCAGTGAGAGCTGCTTGCCGTGGCTTAGGTGAGAGAGAACTGCTGGCTTGAACCTTGATGGTAGCAGCATAGGTGATGAGAACTGATAAAATTGAGGACAGATTTTGAAGACAGATTCGGCAAGATTTGCTAATAGACTGAATGAAGAGATGACTTCCTACATCTCCCCTGTGCAAAGCACTGTATTCGGTTATATGGGTCAGGATTCTTGTAAGAGCAGAAACCTAACTCAGACTGACTCCTGTCACTGAGCAGTTGATCCATACATGAGCTTTAGGTTTGGCTGGTTCTAGGAACACAAATAATATCTCACTTCTCTCTTTTCATATCTGTTGTTGTTTAGTTGCTAAGTCATGTTTGACGCTTTTGCCATCCCATGGACTATAGCTTGCTGGCTCCTCTGTCCATGGGACTTCCCAGGCAAGAATACTGGAATAGGTTGCCATTTCCTCCTCCAGGGGATCTTCCTGGCCCAGGGATCAAGCCCACATCTCCTGCATTGGCAGGCAGATTCTTTACCACTGAGATGCTTTTGCTTAATTTCTCACAGGGTGGCCCCCCAGAAGCTCCAGGCTTATGCAAACCTTACAGATAACAATTGCCATGGGAATAGAGTATTCCTTGCTTAATGGTTTTCAATAAAATTGACAGTTCACCCAGCGTAAGTCATCTGTGCTTCACTCTGTCCAAGGAAATAAACTATACTGACTGGTAACCTGCATCACATGCTCAACCTGGAATCAGGGGTGGTGCCAGAGAAGACCCTTCCCCCTTCCCCCAGAAAATAATTGTGCATCACTAGGAGAAGGAAGAGTGGATGTCGCGCAGTCAAAAACGACCGATTTATACTACCCAGGCATAATAACATTTTTAAAAAATAAATTAGAATTCTGCCCTCTCATTTTTCTTATGTCACACAATATGCTTTCCCGGAGACACAAAAAAGTAATTGTAACAATGAGAACCACAGTATGCTGGATACCAGTTTCCATGAGCTTCCCCACACATGGTCCAGCTGCAGAACATGAGAGCTCCGTGCCAACAAAAGGAGCTTGAGCCTGGAAAGCGGATAATCACACGTTCTCTAGCCACCTGATGAGCAGTGAATGCAGAAAAGAAGCCTAGTACTTCCTGCATTCAGAAGGGATAGAGCCCTGTATTGTTTGGTGGGAGTGGAGAATCATAGTAACATTGGGCTGGGATGTGTTGGGCGAGGGGACAGGAGAGGAGCTGGCTCAGACAGCAGAGGGGACCATGGCACCCAGGTCTGGATTTTGTAGCCTGCGATGCCTAATGACTTCTGGACATCAGGTGTTCTGTTTAAAAGAAGACAATGACTGACTCACTTTGAATTATTCAAATGCAAGTTCAGTGAAGACCAGATACATTCCAAGCCTGGCCCTCGGTGGCCTGGTCTGTTTGGCCTTGAGAATATGAGCTGGGCTCATTTAAAGAAACATTCTGAGAAGATGCTGTTTTTGTTTCATTAAGATAACAGTTCCTCCATTGCCGCTGTTGCTTTGAATGATACCTGATCACATCCCCGGAGCTGTCTTCTTTGGGTAGTTTTGTTCTTGCCTAGGTTTTGTTTGCCTCTAGGGCGGCTTTATTCGTGCCAGTGAAGAAGCTCCCCAAAGCCTCAAATTTGCCCATGAAATTGTTAACTGGCATCTTGCTCCCCACCAATGCACCATAAGCAGAGCCACCTGACGGGGAAGGGAATCAGCTAATACCATTACCTTGAGAGGCCAGTGTGGGTACTTAAGTGGTGTAAAAAAACACACACGGTTCTGACTCTCAGCTTGGGGGCATCTCCCTGGTTACCTTATCTGAGGCTGCTTTGTCTTCATGACCCTGGGGTCTAATTCAGGTACAGCAGTATCTCCAGTGCATCCTTGGGAGTTTTAAGTGTTTACTGGGAGAACATTGTCCTTCTGCCTGTCTTTCCCTACCCCAGCCCCCACCCACTGCACTTGAACATCAAGATGGCAGAGTCGCTGCTCTGCAGTATAGTCAGGCCTGCATTCCATCTCCGGATGGGCTGAGTGGATTAAAGCTTGGGGAAAGGAGTAGGGAGACAAAAGCTCCGTTGCCATTTGAGCTTCCCACACATGGTCCAGCGCAGAACATGAGAGCTCCGTGCCAACAAAAGGAGCTTGAGCCTGGAAAGCGGATAATCACACGTTCTCTAGCCACCTGATGAGCAGTGAATGCAGAAAAGAAGCCTAGTACTTCCTGCATTCAGAAGGGATAGAGCCCTGTATTGTTTGGTGGGAGTGGAGAATCATAGTAACATTGGGCTGGGATGTGTTGGGCGAGGGGACAGGAGAGGAGCTGGCTCAGACAGCAGAGGGGACCATGGCACCCAGGTCTGGATTTTGTAGCCTGCGATGCCTAATGACTTCTGGACATCAGGTGTTCTGTTTAAAAGAAGACAATGACTGACTCACTTTGAATTATTCAAATGCAAGTTCAGTGAAGACCAGATACATTCCAAGCCTGGCCCTCGGTGGCCTGGTCTGTTTGGCCTTGAGAATATGAGCTGGGCTCATTTAAAGAAACATTCTGAGAAGATGCTGTTTTTGTTTCATTAAGATAACAGTTCCTCCATTGCCGCTGTTGCTTTGAATGATACCTGATCACATCCCCGGAGCTGTCTTCTTTGGGTAGTTTTGTTCTTGCCTAGGTTTTGTTTGCCTCTAGGGCGGCTTTATTCGTGCCAGTGAAGAAGCTCCCCAAAGCCTCAAATTTGCCCATGAAATTGTTAACTGGCATCTTGCTCCCCACCAATGCACCATAAGCAGAGCCACCTGACGGGGAAGGGAATCAGCTAATACCATTACCTTGAGAGGCCAGTGTGGGTACTTAAGTGGTGTAAAAAAACACACACGGTTCTGACTCTCAGCTTGGGGGCATCTCCCTGGTTACCTTATCTGAGGCTGCTTTGTCTTCATGACCCTGGGGTCTAATTCAGGTACAGCAGTATCTCCAGTGCATCCTTGGGAGTTTTAAGTGTTTACTGGGAGAACATTGTCCTTCTGCCTGTCTTTCCCTACCCCAGCCCCCACCCACTGCACTTGAACATCAAGATGGCAGAGTCGCTGCTCTGCAGTATAGTCAGGCCTGCATTCCATCTCCCGCGGATGGGCTGAGTGGATTAAAGCTTGGGGAAAGGAGTAGGGGCTGCAGGAAAAGGATTAAACGGCAGCTGAGCTTAACAAAGTTTCAGAGTTTTTGAAAAGAAGGTGAAAGCCATAGTTGCTCAGTTGGGTCCAACGTCGCAGCCACGTGGACTGTAGCTGCCAGGCTCCTCAGTTCGTGGGATTCTCAGAAAGTTTTAGAATCCACCAAATATAGGTTCACACCCCACTCTGCTGTGGTAAAAATCCCAAACCCCACTTATTAGCTCTGTGGCCTTGGGGATGTGGCTTCATCTCTATGAGACTCCTTTTTCCCATCTGCAGAATGGGAGTTATATCCATTCTGTAATGCAGACTTCAGTAAGGAATTATCAGAGCAGAAGACTGATAATCCTTTCTCTTCAGCCCAGACTCCTCTCCTAGTCTAGACCTAGGTTCCACTCAACTGTTTCTGGAAAGGTCCACCTGGACAACCCACAGAACTCTGAAACCCGATTCGCTCACAGCAGATTGCCTCCGCTCCTCTCATTTCCACCCTCAGGACATCTCCTCCTCCAACTCCTCTGAGACTCCTGCACCCAGTGCGCGTGGGCCAAGTCGGCTAGGTCTGCCTGCCTAACACACCTGCAACGGACTCCTCCTTTGTGCCCCCCACAGCTCCTGCCTTGGCCCTGGCCCCATCACCTCCCAGAAGCCACCCAACTGGTCTACCCGCATCCGTGGTCCACGCTGCAGTGAGACTAAACCTTTTCTAAACCGCAAGCCTGAACATGTCCCAGCCTGGTTTGCCTTCCAAGGCATCCATTGCCCCAGCAGAGAGCCCCTTAGTCTGCTCGACCCTGCATGCCTTCCAAAATGCTGCTTCACACCTCTGTGCCTTTGTGGATATCCCCTCCTCCATCATGAATACCCTGGCTCCCTGACTTGCTCACACCTACTTATCTTTCCAGATCAGCTCAAAAATCAGAATCACTTCCTCTATGGTTCAGTCAAAGGAATGTATTTTACAATATAAACCTTGAAAACACGATGCTGGGTGGAAAAAGCCAGACACAAAAGGCCACCTATTGTTTAATTCCTTTTATGTAAACCAGGAAAGGTAAAAAAAAAAAAAATCATAGAGACAGAAAGCAGATGGGTGGCTGCCAAGACGGGGGATGGGTGTTTGGGGAATGGGGTCTCTTTAATGGGTATAGGGCTTCCTTTGGGAGTGACGGAGATGTGTGAGAGCTACATAGAGGGGGTGGCTGTACAATATTAAGAATGTACTAAATGCCATTGAATCATTCACTTTATTATTTTTTTTTAAAGACTCACAAACCATGATTCATATCCTCAAGGAGCTGATCCAGAAGATCATATGAGATAGAATATGAGGCAGAAAATTATAAGGAATACCCCAAATCATTCACTTTAAAATGGTTCATTTTGTGTTGTGTGCATTTCACCTCAATTAAACAAGAATTTTCTATAAAAACTCTCTGAATTACCCAGGTACAACAGACCCCACTTTTCCAGGGTGTCCCCTCTGCCCACTTTATACCATCTCTTAACAGAGCTTTATCAGACCACCTCCCCGCAGGATTTCACCGTACGCGTCTGTTGCCACGTCTGTGCCCCCAGCAGCCTGTGGGCGTCTTGAGGGCACCTGCCCAGCCCCATCCAGTCTCCATCCTCTGCTCTAGCACAGGGCCAGACACCAGGTTGACCTTCCTCACAAGGTGACCTTCCTACCCAACTTTGTCTTCTTAGAAGGCTGGAACCTTTTGAGTCCTGCTCTGGAGAGTAGAGGCCCCCTCGGCCCGGTTGAGTCAGACCCTCCATCACAGCCTTGAGGTGCCCAGAGGACAGCCTCCTGAGGCTCTCCTGCACTATTTGCCTCTCCCATGCGGGCTTCCCGGCCCCGCCCTCCCAGCCTTTGTGAGGGGGATCTACGGAGCTCTGGCCTCTTTGTATAAATGCTGGCGTCTCCTTTTTGCCTCCTCTCCGAGGTGTTTCCTTTTTATTTACTATTCTCTCCAGTTCTGTGCCATCAGCACTTCACAGCAGAGCTCTCCCTCTTTCTGGAGCATTAAACTGGTTCAGTCAAAGGAATGTATTTTACAATATAAACCTTGAAAACACGATGCTGGGTGGAAAAAGCCAGACACAAAAGGCCACCTATTGTTTAATTCCTTTTATGTAAACCAGGAAAGGTAAAAAAAAAAAAAATCATAGAGACAGAAAGCAGATGGGTGGCTGCCAAGACGGGGGATGGGTGTTTGGGGAATGGGGTCTCTTTAATGGGTATAGGGCTTCCTTTGGGAGTGACGGAGATGTGTGAGAGCTACATAGAGGGGGTGGCTGTACAATATTAAGAATGTACTAAATGCCATTGAATCATTCACTTTATTATTTTTTTTTAAAGACTCACAAACCATGATTCATATCCTCAAGGAGCTGATCCAGAAGATCATATGAGATAGAATATGAGGCAGAAAATTATAAGGAATACCCCAAATCATTCACTTTAAAATGGTTCATTTTGTGTTGTGTGCATTTCACCTCAATTAAACAAGAATTTTCTATAAAAACTCTCTGAATTACCCAGGTACAACAGACCCCACTTTTCCAGGGTGTCCCCTCTGCCCACTTTATACCATCTCTTAACAGAGCTTTATCAGACCACCTCCCCGCAGGATTTCACCGTCGGGCGTCTGTTGCCACGTCTGTGCCCCCAGCAGCCTGTGGGCGTCTTGAGGGCACCTGCCCAGCCCCATCCAGTCTCCATCCTCTGCTCTAGCACAGGGCCAGACACCAGGTTGACCTTCCTCACAAGGTGACCTTCCTACCCAACTTTGTCTTCTTAGAAGGCTGGAACCTTTTGAGTCCTGCTCTGGAGAGTAGAGGCCCCCTCGGCCCGGTTGAGTCAGACCCTCCATCACAGCCTTGAGGTGCCCAGAGGACAGCCTCCTGAGGCTCTCCTGCACTATTTGCCTCTCCCATGCGGGCTTCCCGGCCCCGCCCTCCCAGCCTTTGTGAGGGGGATCTACGGAGCTCTGGCCTCTTTGTATAAATGCTGGCGTCTCCTTTTTGCCTCCTCTCCGAGGTGTTTCCTTTTTATTTACTATTCTCTCCAGTTCTGTGCCATCAGCACTTCACAGCAGAGCTCCCTCCCTCTTTCTGGAGCAGTTTAAACTGACTGAGAACAGAACTAGGGCCAAGTAGTGGCCCGCTGGCCCCGTTGTGCCTGGGCTGGCGGAAGGTGACTAGACAGGGACAGAAAAGGGAGGGGTGACTCGGCACCTGCAGGGGTGGCCGCGAGCCTGCTGTGAATCGGGGCTTATTCCTCCAGGCCACTCTCCCCATCCCTCATGGGACGCAGACTGTGAAACCACATGTGGACTGATTCTAACTAAGGGCCTCCTGCTCCCCCTCCTTCCCTGGCAGCATCCAGAGGTGGCTCCTGTGGTCTCTCACGCGTCTATCTTGCATGGCTTGACTAGGTTGGTTTTCTGGATTAGCTCCCGGGCATGCAGTGACCTTGCTGAAGGTCCGAGCAGAGAGGCAACCTTTATGGAGAGAGAGGGCGAGCACTGCCTTGACCCAAGGGTGGAAGAGGGCTGGAACTCGAGTCCTCCCAGGCAAACCTCAGCCTTCTTTGCAGTCCCTTAACCAGTTTCTGCTCATTCACCCAAACCGTATATCCTGAATTAGCAGGTGGATTCTTAACCACCAGACAAGCATGGAAGCCCAACTCTGTGGCTTAAAGCAACGCAGATGTATTCTCTTACAGTCATGGAAGTCAGAAGTTCAAAATGGGTCATGGGCCCAAAGTCAAGGCGTCAGCAGTACTGGTTCCTCCCAGGATTCCTCTGGGGAGACGGTCCCTTGCCTCTTCCAGTTTCTAGAGGCTGTCAACACTCCTTGGTTTGCAACTACATCACTCCACCCTCTGCTTCCACAGTTACATTGCCTCTCTGACGTCTGACCCTTCTGAATCCCTCTTACAAGAACCCTTGTGACTACATTGGGTCTACCTAGGTAATCCAGGATAATCCCCCCCACTCCCTGTTTCAAGATTCTGCATTTAATCACATCTATAAAGTCCCTTTACCATGTCAGGTAAGATATGGACAGGTTCCAGAGACTAAGACATGGGTATCTTTGGAGGAAGGCCATTACTCAGCCCACCACAGCCATCTTCCTAAAATACTCACCATCTCCTTTTAGACATCTGTGGTGGCTCTCAGTTGCTTACAGATCAAAGTCTAATTCTGACCACAGGATGGATGGAGTGTTCACCATGCGCCCAGCGTGTCTCCAGCACATTAGCTTCTTCTCACAAGAGTCAGAATCCTCCAAAACAGCCTTAATCCCCTTAACCCCTTTGCCCGCATGTCTTTGTGTGTCCCAGGTCCAGCCAGACTAAACCTTTTGCTCCCTCCTCCGCACCATGGGGGAGTCCCCTCTCAGTCACTGCTGGGCTGATGCCTCTGTGTGACATGACTTTCCTGCTCTGCTCTGCCTTTCAAAACCTACCTCCTTCCTCTGATTCTCATGGTGTGTGTCTGGCATGGCAGTTGGTAGGTACTCATTTGGTGCTTGATGAATGGGTTGGATGAAGGATAGAAGAAATGAACCAATATATGAATGGAATAAGGAAGACCAGCTTGCCTGTCTACACCCGAAATGGCTTGGAAATTTCAGCATAATTGACATTCAGGGACCACAATGGCCCACACCACCTCCCCACCTTAACAGGTTCTGTCAGTGACTCACCTGGGTCCTCAGCCCCCTCTTGAGTTCTGTGTGTCTTCTCTGGGTGTCCTCCAGCCACTGGGGCATGCTCAACCCCACAGGAAGTACGAGAGTTAACACCCCAGGAGTGACCCTTCACCAGTGAAGGATGGAAATTAGTGGACAACGCCTCAGAGTCCTCACCCCCTTCATGGGACAGTTGTGGATACATTCACAGCGTCATAGAGGGTCCCCAGCAAGACTGAGTCCCACTTCCCTATAGTGTAACCCTCTCATTCAAGCAACCTTGGATTTTCTTCCCCACTCCTAGCTGAAATCACCTCATTTCCCTCCCAGAATCACCTCCCAAATCAATGACTCACACCAAGCCCTGCCTCTTAGTCTGCTTTGGTGGGCAGGGTGAGGGGGGATCTCCAAACAAAAATACAACACTGTAAAGAGTTAAAATAATAAATTAATAAAGCCTAACACTAGGTGCCAGGCACTATGATAAAGCACCAGCACCCATATCGTTTGATCCTCACAGCAACCCTGGAAGGTGGACACTGTCGTTGAGTCCTCTATTTTTTCCTTTTTAAATATTTATTGAAATGTAGTTCATTTACACTGTTGTGTTATTTTCTTCTGTACAGCAAAGTGAATCAGTTATACATAAACATTTATCCATAAATCCATATAGTCAAAGCTATGGTTTTTCCAGTAGTCATGTACTGATATGGGAGTTGGACCATAAAGAAGGCTGGATGCTGAAGAATTGATACTTTCCAATTGTGGTGCTGGAGAAGATTCTTGAGGGTCCTTTGGATTGCAAGGAGATCAAACTAGTCAATCCTAAAGGAAATCAACCCTGAGTGCTCATTGGAAGGACTGATGCTGAAGCTAAAACTCCAATCCTTTAGCCACCTGATTCTCATGGTGTGTGTCTGGCATGGCAGTTGGTAGGTATTTTGGGTTGGAGGGGAGGGATAGAAGAAATGAACCAATATATGAATGGAATAAGGAAGACCAGCTTGCCTGTCTACACCCGAAATGGCTTGGAAATTTCAGCATAATTGACATTCAGGGACCACAATGGCCCACACCACCTCCCCACCTTAACAGGTTCTGTCAGTGACTCACCTGGGTCCTCAGCCCCCTCTTGAGTTCTGTGTGTCTTCTCTGGGTGTCCTCCAGCCACTGGGGCATGCTCAACCCCACAGGAAGTACGAGAGTTAACACCCCAGGAGTGACCCTTCACCAGTGAAGGATGGAAATTAGTGGACAACGCCTCAGAGTCCTCACCCCCTTCATGGGACAGTTGTGGATACATTCACAGCGTCATAGAGGGTCCCCAGCAAGACTGAGTCCCACTTCCCTATAGTGTAACCCTCTCATTCAAGCAACCTTGGATTTTCTTCCCCACTCCTAGCTGAAATCACCTCATTTCCCTCCCAGAATCACCTCCCAAATCAATGACTCACACCAAGCCCTGCCTCTTAGTCTGCTTTGGTGGGCAGGGTGAGGGGGGATCTCCAAACAAAAATACAACACTGTAAAGAGTTAAAATAATAAATTAATAAAGCCTAACACTAGGTGCCAGGCACTATGATAAAGCACCAGCACCCATATCGTTTGATCCTCACAGCAACCCTGGAAGGTGGACACTGTCGTTGAGTCCTCTATTTTTTCCTTTTTAAATATTTATTGAAATGTAGTTCATTTACACTGTTGTGTTATTTTCTTCTGTACAGCAAAGTGAATCAGTTATACATAAACATTTATCCATAAATCCATATAGTCAAAGCTATGGTTTTTCCAGTAGTCATGTACTGATATGGGAGTTGGACCATAAAGAAGGCTGGATGCTGAAGAATTGATACTTTCCAATTGTGGTGCTGGAGAAGATTCTTGAGGGTCCTTTGGATTGCAAGGAGATCAAACTAGTCAATCCTAAAGGAAATCAACCCTGAGTGCTCATTGGAAGGACTGATGCTGAAGCTAAAACTCCAATCCTTTAGCCACCTGATGCGAAGAGCCAACTCATTGGAAAAGATTCTGATGCTAGGAAAGATTGAGAGCAGGAGGAGAATTTGGATGGTATAATTGACTCAATGGACATGAGCTTGAGCAAACTCTGGGAGATAGGGAGAGGGAAGCCTGGCATGCTGCAGTCCATGGATCACAAAGAGTTGGACACGACTGAGCAACTGAACACAGCTCTTGTATATTCTGTTCCCATGTAGGTTGTTACAGAGTATTGACTAGAGTTCCTTGTACAATATGGTCCTTATTAGTAGTCCTCTTTTATAGATGAGAAAATGGAGACTGAGAGAGGTGGTAAGACTTGTTCAATGTCACGTAGCTGGCACATTGCTTCACCAAGCCTCCAGTCCCAGCATCCAGAGCAGGAAGGTCCAGAGGAAAGGGGTGTGGTAGGGAGGAAACCATGCTTCAAGTAGGATTTGTTGCCAGGGGGAAGGGTTATGGGGTTGCTTTTCTGGTTTAAAGCAGACAGTACTGATGTCTTTTACCATCAGCTGGTAGGTGTTCACTCCTTCAGTCTCTACTCAGCATCTGAGTTGAGTCAGCCTGCCCCAGCCTGGGCGGTGTCTGTCCAAGGAGAAGGGGCCAGTTGACCCGTGGCTGCACCCCTCTCAAGGCTTGCACTCCCCTCTGCTCCCTTCAACTTTGGGTGTCCAGGTCCAGGGGACCTTTGGGTCTCTTCCTTCCTCTGGGTTAGAGATGAGGCCTTCTCTTTTCGTCTGCCTGGATAACTGATCAACCCCACTTCTCAGCCCTTAGTTCTTCTCTTGCATGGTCTGCTGTCTTCACTGGGAGGCTGTGACGTGAGGTGTGCAATGAGTCACACCTGTCTCATCCTCTCACCTGGGCCAAACTGTTCCTCACCCTGCAGGCTGGGCTGTAGGAAGTTCTGGCATTTGTCCTCACCTGCCAGGTTCACATTGTAAGGTCAGCTCAGTGGAAACTGCTCATTTCTTAGAACTCCATGAGCTGCCATTGGGTGAATGGTGGTTTATGAGAGATTTGGTCATTGGGTTAGGTTTTCTTTGGGGTTTAATGCACAAGACAGTCTGTTTTACGATTGTGCAGATCTGATTTTTCTTCACAGGTATATAGCATCTGAATCAGCCATAATGCAGAAAAGACTGTTGGCCTGGCACTGGCCATGGGCAGGGGCTGCCACGGCTAGCACTGGGTTTCCATAGTGGGTGCGGCCTTCTGAGATAGAGCATGGCAGACAGTACTTATTGCTTAAATAGCACGCTTTGTTTTCTAATCACTTACAAATGAACACAAAGAAAGGGTAAACAAAACCAAGATAATCAGTTTTCACATTTGCCTGGGCGTCTTTCTCATCTGTTTTCTATGCTTAAATTATAATTTACAGAATCAGATTATCCAAAGTAGATTGTTGATATCATGCCTTTTTCATTTAGTGGTGTATCATGACCTCTTTCTCACAATAAGTACTGCTCTCCTAAAATAAAATTTCAAAGTACTGTTTTATATTCCATTTGTCTCCAGGGGACATCACAATTTATCTACCCAGTCCCTTTCAATTGGACATTTAGGTTCTTGCTTCTGTCCCTTTATAAGTAACATGACATTGAATATCTTTTAATATAAATATATCCATGTGTCTCAGATTTTTTCCTGAAGAAAAATGTCAACATTAAAAGGGGTGAAGAAGGTTTTTGCTTTTGATGACTAGTTTAATATTGTACTTGAAAATTGTATACAATTTCTACTCTAATAAACAGTGTTTACTAAGAGTATCCACTTCCCCAAGTCAACAATCATCACACTTGCATATAGTCACGATTTGGGCCCCTACTTTCTAATATTTGTCTTGCCTCGGTCCTTTTGTCCATCTTTCCTCAGTGTATTGGCTATGATTTCTAAAATCATGTTAAAAAGTTACAGTGAAGGCTCACTTATTCTTGTTTCTGAATTTAGTGGGCATCTCCAGTGTTTCACTGTTGGGTATGAAGTTGCTTATTAGTTACAGACACATTTCCCGTACCTGTAAAAGAATGTCCTGTGCTCTTAACTTGTCATATCTTAAGACAGATTATGAAATACCTTTTACTGGTGGCTCAAATGGTAAAGAATCGGCCTGCAATGTGGGAGACCCAGGTTCAGTCCCTGAGCTGGGAAGACACCCTGGGGAAGGGAATGGCTACCCACTCCAGTATTCTTGCCTAAAGAATTCCATGGACAGAGGAGCCTGGTGGACTATAGCACATGGGGTCGCAAAGAGTCAGATATGACTGAGCAACTAACATTTTTGTCATCCACAAAGAAAATCGATTGTGTGTCTCTTTGAATCAACTGGTGTGATCGAACCACATTATTTCCCTAACATTAAACCACATTTTATTATTGGGATAAACTCTTCTTAGTTAAGACTTATTATGATGATCTTTAGAACATACCACTGCATGTGGTTTTTAAGGTGATATTCAATTAACTTTATGAAGTGAATGAAAAAAATCCTGGCTGTCCATTCTTAGAAACACCAGAAGAATGTGAACGTATGAGTGTTATGCTCCTTCCAGTAAATGAGGCAGGGTCTGCTGGACGTGGATGAGTGGCAGGTGAAGCCTGGAATACCCAGGAGTAATGGGGTAGGGAGTGCTAGGGTTCTTTGCTGAAAAATATGACTCATTCTGTTTGATTTCTGTTCCTTTTCCTGGATGACCAGCGGGTGCCAATGCACAGGGGATTGCATAGACGTTCATTCCGTCGGAGCTCCAATGGCACAGTCTGTGAGTGCGTGTTACTTACATGATGCTCATTCTGTCCCATAAGCAGGCCTGACTGTCCGCTCTGCACCTCTGGGAATTCTGGCACATAATAGGTGCTTTTTAAAATAGTAAGCACAAAGAACTGTAGATGATGACTATTTTTCTGAGCACCAACGAGGCAAGTCAGATCCCTGTGTCCAGACACATCCAAGTTGGATTCCCTTCCTCCAACTTGATTCTCCCTCCCTTGTGTAGCCAGAGGTTGTCCTCAGGAGGAAAAGCCCTGGAAGTCAAAATCATTCTGAGTCTGGAGGGGGCTGATGGGTGTTGGCAGAGAAGGAAAGAGCTATTTTTGTTTGTGAGAGAGAGTAAGTACTTAAAGAAAGTGGATTATGAGCTGATTTTATGTATAAGACCCTCAAGATACATTTTAATCTCTTGGAGTTGCATGAAACTGTTGAGTCCTTGGAGAGGCAGGACCCTCCCCCCCCCCACCGCCCCGCAACCTCATTTCTTTTTATTTTAAATTTTTATTGCAAAATATTTGCTTTGCAATATTGTGCTGGTTTCTGCCATACATGAACATGAATCAGACACAGCACGTCCCCTCCTTCATAAACCTCCCTTCCATCTCCCACCCCATCCCACCCTCTAGGTTGTCACAGAGCACTGGGTTGAGTTCCCTGTGCCACACAGCCGATTCCCACTGGCTATTTTAGATATGGTAATGTGTATGTTTCCACGCTACACTCTCAGTCCGTTCCACCCTCTCCCTCAATTCATTCCACCCTCTCCCTCCCACGCTGTGTCTACAGGTCTGTTCTCTATGTCTGTGTCTCCATAGCTGCCCTGTAAACAGGTTTATCAGTGCCATCTTTCTAGATTCTGTACACGTGTGTTGATATATAACATTTGTCTTTCTATTTCTGACGTATTTCACTCTGTACAATAGGCTCTAGGTTCACCCACCTCATTAGGACCGACTCAAGAGCATTCTTTTTATAGCTGAGTAACATTCCATTGTTTGTATGTACCACAATTTCTGTATTCATTCATCTGTCAGTGGACCTCTAGGCTGCTTCCAGGTCCTAGTTATTGTCAAAAGTACTGCAGGGAACATTGGGGCACATGCCTCTCTTTCAGTTCTGGTTTTCTCAGGGTATGTGCCCAGTGATAGGACTGCTGCATCATATGGTAGTTCTATTCCTAGCTTTTAAAGAAATCTCCATACTATTCTCCATAGTCGTGTCAATTTACATTCCCACCAAGAGTGCAAGAAGGTTCTCTTTTCTCCATACCCTCTTTAGCATTTATTATTTGTACATCTTTTAATGATGGCCATTCTGGCCGGTGCAGGGTGATAGCTCATTGTAGTTTTAATTTGCATTTCTCTAATAATGACTAGCATTGAGCATCTTTTCATGTGTTTTTTTGGCCATCTGTATGTCCTCTTTGGAAAAATATCTGTTTAGGTCTTCTACCCATTTGTTTATTGGACTGTTTGTTTTTCTGGCAGTCTTCACTGAGGACTTACTGTGTGTTTAATGCTGGTTCCCTATGTGTTGGAAGTAGCAGATATGGACCCTGTTCTCATTTAGCAGATCCTGGCTGAGACGGGGAGCGGGGGGCGGGGGTGTCCACTGAGAGATGTTGTCTGGATGAGCAGATGGATCAGAGTTTACTTTGTTCCGGGGACTGGACCAGGGAGCATTAGTACCCAGAAGGAACAAAGGGACCATGTTTCTCCATGTGTGTTCTGAGGGGGGAAGGGGATTCCTCCTGCTTCAGAATACCATCGGAAAGTTGCTAAAATGCAGGTTCCTGAACTCCATTAGGACGTTCTGTATCAGAATCTCTACAGAGGGACCTGGGAATATGCATTGATAATAAGCTCACCCTGAGAGGTTCTGACACACCCTTCAGTTTAAGGCCCATGCTCTAGGTGACTTTCCTTAATGAGACTATGTTGTGAAAAGCTTCCTGTTCACAGCCCACTCATTAACAATCACACCTCTCTGCTGGCCTCTTTTTCACAGTGGAGCGTGGTTAACACATTCAAGACAAGATGAGCAAGGGAGGTTTGTCAGAGGTGGCGCTAATGAATTTATCCAGATCATGAAGGCAATTTATAATTAGAATCTGTAATTACCCATCAGCTGCTGGGGAAATAGTTAAAGCACGAGACGGGCAGCGGAGGAAGGCTTTGCAGGGCTCGATGGCCGGGATGATGTGGGAGCCAACAGAACCGGAGTTGGGAGGGGCAGAGGCCTCCGCGGAAGAGAAGTCTGATAGGCTTTAGTGCCTACTGTGTGCACTCTGGGCGTGTGATGTCTGGTTCTCCTTTGAATGCTATAGCAGCCTTCCATAGGGTAGGTTTCTAACCTAACCTTGTCTTAGGTTGAGTTTCTGCCAGAAGCAGATCCTAAGCGAGGATCTGAGTGCTGGAGATTTATATGGGAGGTGAAAGTAGGGGAGTGGAGACTGAGTCAAGGACGGGAAGACCACCATTAAAGAGTGTGCTAGCAAGCCAGCGACCACGGTGGGCACCTGGGGCTTATTCCCAACAGGGAAACTGGCAGTTGGCTGGATGATATAGTATGTATATAGAGAGCATACGTCTCAGGATTCTCCTTGCTGCAGGGCAAGACTGCTGGGGTATATATATACCAGCTTCTGTCAGGCTCAGCTGCTGCATGCAAATAGTTAAGGCAGACCCAGGAGACAGAAGCTGACTCTGATTCAGTGTCCAAGAACCTAATCTGCACTAGGAAGAAAGGCTGATGCAGATACGGAGGGGAAAAGAATTCATTCTGCTCAGGACGGGTCGCCTAGGAAGTGGCAGCTGGGCTCTGGAGTGTAATCAGTGCCATCCCTCGATGGCCACCATGTGCCCCATGGACATATCGGCACGGTCTTAATTTTGAGGCTTTTTTTATTTGGCTAAAGTTTCTTCTTTGACACGACAAATGTCAACAGTCTTACAAAAACACAGACCCAAAGCATGCCTTGTTATTGTTTTATCACTGAGCCGTGTGACTCTGTGACCCCTATGAACTATAGCCCGCCAGGCTCCTGTGTCCATGGGATTTCCCAGGCAAGGACACTGGAGTGGGTTGCCATTTCCTTCTCCAGGGGATTTTCCCGACCCAGGGATCGAACCTGTGTCTCCTGCATGGAAGGCAGATTCTTTACCACAGAGGCACCTTGGGAAGCCCCAGATCATTCTTGCTGAGTGTTAAACATTCTCTTCGTGTTTCGTTGCTCCATGCACACGTGTTTCTCTAGGAATTTAGTCCGTGCACACTGGCCATTTCTCCGGCTGCTGACACGTGACTCTGTGCACACGTTCCCAAGGCCTGACTGTAGCCTACATTCTCTGTGAGAAGCCACTGTGTTTTCACAGGGTGAGCAGAGTGATACACTGGAGAACTCTTTGTAAATAGCACCCTCCTCTCCGCCCCATCACTGTCTCTGGCTTTATGCTTTTTATTTCTTTGATGTACTTAATACATTTTTAAATAATCTTCTTGGTTCATTCATTGACTTGTTTGTCATCTGGCTCTTCTGCTCTGGAATAAAAAGACTGCAAAGACAGAGATCTTCTCTGCCTTGTGTTGGCATCCATTTCCTGCCGGGCACAGAGTCTGGTGCACAGTAGGTCCTCAATAGATATTTGCTGAGTGAGTGAACAGGTACAAAGATAAGGGTCATTATTGTTTCCTTTGTGTTAATATAGTTTGCTTCTCCAGTGTCCTGGGTGGAAGCGTTTGGGATGTTTCCAGTTTTCCTGTTTTAGATGGTGCGCTTTGCACAGGATACTTTGCTCTTCCTTTATTGTTTCCCCAGGATGTAATTCCTGAAGTGGATCATGGGGCCTCAGAGTATAGCCCTGGGCTGTCCAACAGAGCTTTCTACACCGATGAAAATGTTCTCTAGCTGTGCTCTCCAATGTAACTGCTTTTTGCCAAATGTGGCTAGTAAGTCCTTAAAGTGTGGCTAGTGTGACTGAGAAAGTGAATTTTTAGCTTCTTAGAAGTTCAATTAATTTAGATCTAACTAGCCCATGTGGCTAGTGGGTGTCACATTGGACCATGCAAGTTCAGTCTGTATTCAATTCTCTCTGCATGTCTGGGCCTCCTCCTCAAAATGCACCAACACACTGCATGTGCACCCTCGTCCCCACCCCTGCCCGCACAGAGGTGTGTTGATGGATCTTACGAAGCCAAGGTGGAAGGAATGACAACAAAGGCTGTTTGCTGGCTCCTCTCTGCATTCACAAAACACCTATTAAATGTTCTCCGAGGTACCAGATATGGTGCTGGGAGAAGAGAGTTCAGAATTGACACTCAGTAACCTCGTTCCCTTTAGGAAAGATACGACAGACATAGGAGAGGACTAATCAAAGATCGATGGGAGTACTGAGGAGGGATGGACAAACCAGGCTTGGGGAATCCAAGTGTGACCCACAGTTCGTGCTGGGATTGTTTTCTACCCCAGAAGTTAGGTCATATGGTCTAAACAAGGATCGAGGGTCATTTCTGGGTAAGGCAGGCAGTCACGAGTGTGGTCGCCATACTGGAGTTTCGGGGTGGGAGGGTGAGAAGGCTTTTGCATGGCAACACAGTAAAGTCTGTGATTGACTCAGAGCATCTGGAGGCACCTCCTGCCTGCCACACTCTTCCAGATGCACGGAGCTGTCAAGGCTTAAAGGAATTTGGACTGAAAATCCAGATGTTGGACTGTCTTCTGTGTCTGTATTTTCCCAGCATGTAGTAGGAAATCTACCTGCCCCACTTACTGAGTGCGCAGCTGTGCCCCTGGCATGCTGGATGCTTTATAAGTCTCTGCAGGATGATTTCTAGAATGTGTGACTGAATCGGCGATGAGGTCTGTGACCCTGCACAGCTCTGGGCCTGCAGGGAGATCTCTGTTGTTACTTTCTGGGCTCCTGGTCCCATCTGGGAATCCGATGCTAACTGTGGACATGTTCCCACTTTCTGTGTGACTGTATACTTAGAATTTGTATATAAATTCATTGAGAGCTCCTAGGGGGCCACGGGTCCTGCTTGGGAAAGCTTGGGCTTCAGGTGATGCTAAGCTCCTTTGGATAACCTCCTCTGATTGTGTGTATTAGTTTTCAGTGGCTGCTGCAACAACCTTGCCTCCATCCTGGGTGCCTTCAAACAGGAGAAGTGTGTTCTCTCAGAATTCTGGAGGCCTGACGCTCAAAATCAAGGTGTCAGGAAGGCAGCACTCATTGGGCCTCTGGGGCAGAAGGCTTAGGCTTTACCCATTCCTGCTTCTGGTGGCTGTTGGCATTCTTTCTCTTAGGGGTGCCTGACTCTGATTTCTGCCTCCCTAGTCATATGACCTTCTCCTTCTCTGTCTGTCTCCAATCTCCCTCTGCTTTGCTCTTATCAGAACACTTGTTATTGGATTTAGGGCCCACTTGGATAGTCCAAGAGGATTCCTCATCTCAAGATCCTTAACTTAATTACATCTGCAAAGAATTTCGAAAGAAACTGAGGAGGGATGGACAAACCAGGCTTGGGGAATCCAAGTGTGACCCACAGTTAGTTTTCTACCCCAGAAGTTAGGTCATATGGTCTAAACAAGGATCGAGGGTCATTTCTGGGTAAGGCAGGCAGTCACGAGTGTGGTCGCCATACTGGAGTTTCGGGGTGGGAGGGTGAGAAGGCTTTTGCATGGCAACACAGTAAAGTCTGTGATTGACTCAGAGCATCTGGAGGCACCTCCTGCCTGCCACACTCTTCCAGATGCACGGAGCTGTCAAGGCTTAAAGGAATTTGGACTGAAAATCCAGATGTTGGACTGTCTTCTGTGTCTGTATTTTCCCAGCATGTAGTAGGAAATCTACCTGCCCCACTTACTGAGTGCGCAGCTGTGCCCCTGGCATGCTGGATGCTTTATAAGTCTCTGCAGGATGATTTCTAGAATGTGTGACTGAATCGGCGATGAGGTCTGTGACCCTGCACAGCTCTGGGCCTGCAGGGAGATCTCTGTTGTTACTTTCTGGGCTCCTGGTCCCATCTGGGAATCCGATGCTAACTGTGGACATGTTCCCACTTTCTGTGTGACTGTATACTTAGAATTTGTATATAAATTCATTGAGAGCTCCTAGGGGTCCACGGGTCCTGCTTGGGAAAGCTTGGGCTTCAGGTGATGCTAAGCTCCTTTGGATAACCTCCTCTGATTGTGTGTATTAGTTTTCAGTGGCTGCTGCAACAACCTTGCCTCCATCCTGGGTGCCTTCAAACAGGAGAAGTGTGTTCTCTCAGAATTCTGGAGGCCTGACGCTCAAAATCAAGGTGTCAGGAAGGCAGCACTCATTGGGCCTCTGGGGCAGAAGGCTTAGGCTTTACCCATTCCTGCTTCTGGTGGCTGTTGGCATTCTTTCTCTTAGGGGTGCCTGACTCTGATTTCTGCCTCCCTAGTCATATGACCTTCTCCTTCTCTGTCTGTCTCCAATCTCCCTCTGCTTTGCTCTTATCAGAACACTTGTTATTGGATTTAGGGCCCACTTGGATAGTCCAAGAGGATTCCTCATCTCAAGATCCTTAACTTAATTACATCTGCAAAGAATCTTTTCCGAAAGAAAGTCACATTCACAGGTTCTGGGAATGAGGATGTGGGGGTATCTGTGTAGGGGTGGCTGCTGTTCAGTCTGCTGCAGCGCATATGGGGGCTCCTTAGCCTTTTCTTACTGTTGTCCACATGCTGTCTCCGAACAGCCTTGACTTTGGAGCTGTTTAGTCGGAACCACAGGGACTGGTTTGCATGCTTCCTGTTTCCTCTGGCCCCAGCTGGTGCCTGAGAATATCCTCTAATAAGAAGGCCATTCAGAGGTGATGCAAGACCCCAAACTGGGCTGGGCTGAACTCAGCTCTAAGGGGGTAGGGAGTACAGCCAGGCCCATGGCACTGGGTCACTCCTGTATCTCTGATTCTGCTCTGGGTTACAGTCCCTGCTGTGAACCCTCTGTGTGATACTATTTTTCAGATACATAAAGGGAGATTGAGTTGCTGGGGCTCCCACAGCACCCCTTTCTCGAGCATTGGCAAGTCTGAGTGGGACTGTCTATAGGCCATTCTCCTAAGGAAGGGGAGTCATCAAGTCTCACTTTTCCAGGCCACAGAAACAAGATGGCCTTTTAAAAATTGTTGTATATCAACTCTGGGGAAACTTGCGATAGATTCTTTTAGGGTGGTGGCACTGAACTCAAATGGAGCTGTGTGAAGGCATGAATTCTCAGATGAAGCCTGCCCTTTTCCAGCTTCTCTGCTGTCAAAAACTGGAGTGCTGCAGCCTTGAGAGATGTTAGAATATTCTTTACATGCTCAATGCTTTGTCCTCAGGAAATGCAAATGTCTGTGCTTTCTGGAAAAACATCTTCCAGCAGATAAAAGGCCTCAGCCCTCGAGAACTTCTCTCTCTTTTAACCAGTAAACTGCTATGATTGCCCCACTCCTCCAGTGAGTTCTTAGAGCCATTCCCTTTAGTGACCCTAAATTCTCACCAAAGATGGGACAAATTGACACGTTAGCATCAAATCCTTTGTACCGATTATCTTGATGGAAAAATAAATTCCAGCCTCGAAAGGCCACAGCTGCTTGCCTCTCAGGAAGCAGTGGCTCCAGGTGAAATAGCTCTGAATACCAAGCAATGGCTCCACCTTTCAAAAAAGTCTTCTTCAGTATCTGTTCAGCTGAAGAAAGCCCCCCGCTTGTGTCAATATTAGGCAATTAGCAAATGAGAGTGTGTTTAGCAAACACAAGGCATCCTTCATTTTATTTTATTCTTGAGGTTGTTAATAGCCATGGAAGTGTAGCTAATATCTTTCCCTTGAAGAACAAACAGTTTGTTTGTGGCTTGAACATAAAGACCGTCACCCACACACATGAAGTGCTAATAATTGCGAGTCTTTAATGGTGCTGTAATTTGTAGATAACAGCTCTTCAGATGTCTATGTTTTTCCTTCTTCCAGGATTTAACCTTAGCCAGACATGCCTGGCTTGATAATAAGCTTGGCTGTCTCATTTTGCCACGAGCCGGGTCTGAACTTTGGCTCAGAAAATGTTTAGAACGAGGGAAGAAACATTCAGATCAATTAGCCTCCTACTTCCCACCCCAGGCCTCTTACTCCTGGGGAGGCATCTTCAGGTCAAAACTTGGGTTTCTACCTGCCTGCCTGCTTGCTGGCGGGGATGCCCAGGCTCACCTTCCCTTCTGGTGAGCCCTGATGGGTGCCCTGGCCCCCATCTGTGGGGTGGAGCTCCAATGCACCGGGGGTACCACCTAGGCAGGGCTGGGACTCCCCAGTGGCCCCACCTCTCCTCCTCCAGTGCCCCCTCCCTGCCCCCATCTCTCCTGGACCAGCCCGGAGGCCTCCTCCTGCCTCCCCTCCCCGTGGCCCCCGCTATTCATCCACACACAGCAATCAGCGTGGGCTTTCCAAACATCCTCTTACTGGCATCCTTCCCGTTGCTTTGCCTGTCGGGGGTTTCCTGTTGTGCCTGGAATAAAATCTAAATGCCTTCATGTGACTTATTTGGTGGCCTGATACTCAGCGGGTATCTGTTGGTTGATACTGGTTATTAGAAGTCTTGTCTGACTTATTACCTAGGGACCCCCACCTCCTCCCACAGCTCCACATAATCCATCAGTGAAAGGTTAACACCTGGCACCTACGGGGCCTCCAGGCCAGCTTCACCAGTGTGGTCAGCATCCTTTGCGATGCTGTGGATGTTGCTAAACAGTGCACCATCGTGCAGCTAGTAAGATTCTATGTCTGACCTCAGCTCCCCGTTCTCTAGGTTTACACCTTTTCCTTCTTCATCTGGCCGTACTGACCTCTTTTAGCTCCCTGAACACCCCAAGCTCATGCCTGCTTCCCAGAGCGTTCGCCAGCACTGCACCCTCTGCCTAGGACGTTCTTGTCTTCGAGCCCTTCTCATCCTTCCAGCCTCCATTTGGCTGCTGCCTCTTCTGGGAGGCCTTCCTTTACCATGCGTCCTGCTTAGGGGCCCTCCCTCATACTCTGCCTCTGTCCCACCTTCATTTCATTTGTAAAAGTTAGCCCTGCCTTGATTATCTTGTCTGTTTACATGTTGTGATAAACTCTTTCCCTGTGAGAATGTACATTCCACCTGCCCGGGAACCTTGTCTGTGATGATCACTCTTGAACTCTCCAGTGACCTAGCACAATACCAGGAACTTATAGGCCACAGGATGAGTCTCTCAACTAGAAGAAGGAAGACAAGGGGAAGAAGGTGGAGGAGAAAGACAGGGGGAATGAGGGGAGTGGGTGAGGCCCACCCGGCGGGAAGACAGGAAGGCAACAGCTGCACAGAGTGAATGCCTGGACCCCACTGGACCCTGGGCCAAAGGCAGGTCACAGGGACCTTTGCAAGTTTTTAATATTTCTCTCATTTTGTGACTGAGGAGAATGAGGCTCCAAATTGGAAGTAGCTTGCCCAAATCCACACCTAGACAGTGCCGAGGATAGGGTTCAGTCTGAAGCCAACCTGCCCTTGCCCCGACACTGGAGGAAGAGATAGAGCCAGCCTTGGCCATGGGTCAGTGACTCTGGCCAACAACTTTTTTTTCTGAGTGAAGAGATTCATGTGACTTATTTGGTGGCCTGATACTCAGCGGGTATCTGTTGGTTGATACTGGTTATTAGAAGTCTTGTCTGACTTATTACCTAGGGACCCCCACCTCCTCCCACAGCTCCACATAGTCCATCAGTGAAAGGTTAACACCTGGCACCTACGGGGCCTCCAGGCCAGCTTCACCAGTGTGGTCAGCATCCTTTGCGATGCTGTGGATGTTGCTAAATAGTGCACCATCGTGCAGCTAGTAAGATTCTATGTCTGACCTCAGCTCCCCGTTCTCTAGGTTTACACCTTTTCCTTCTTCATCCGGCCATACTGACCTCTTTTAGCTCCCTGAACACCCCAAGCTCATGCCTGCTTCCCAGAGCGTTCGCCAGCACTGCACCCTCTGCCTAGGACGTTCTTGTCTTCGAGCCCTTCTCATCCTTCCAGCCTCCATTTGGCTGCTGCCTCTTCTGGAAGGCCTTCCTTTACCATACGTCCTGCTTAGGGGCCCTCCCTCATACTCTGCCTCTGTCCCACCTTCATTTCATTTGTAAAAGTTAGCCCTGCCTTGATTATCTTGTCTGTTTACATGTTGTGATAAACTCTTTCCCCGTGAGAATGTACATTCCACCTGCCCGGGAACCTTGTCTGTGATGATCACTCTTGAACTCCCCAATGACCTAGCACAATACCAGGAACTTATAGGCCACAGGATGAGTCTCTCAACTAGAAGAAGGAAGACAAGGGGAAGAAGGTGGAGGAGAAAGACAGGGGGAATGAGGGGAGTGGGTGAGGCCCACCCGGCGGGAAGACAGGAAGGCAACAGCTGCACAGAGTGAATGCCTGGACCCCGCTGGACCCTGGGCCAAAGGCAGGTCACAGGGACCTTTGCAAGTTTTTAATATTTCTCTCATTTTGTGACTGAGGAGAATGAGGCTCCAAATTGGAAGTAGCTTGCCCAAATCCACACCTAGACAGTGCCGAGGATAGGGTTCAGTCTGAAGCCAACCTGCCCTTGCTCGTTCCCTGAGCTGGACACTGGAGGAAGAGATAGAGCCAGCCTTGGCCATGGGTCAGTGACTCTCAAAATGTTAAGACTCCCAAGTGCTTGAGAATCGCCTATAGTGTTTTCTTAAGATACAGAATTCCGATTTCATACGAGAAGTTTGACTTTAGTAGGTATGGGATGGGCCCTCTAGCGTCATTTTTTTAACATCCTTTGTGCAGGTTTTTCTTTTTTTGCTCTTGAGGATGGCCAGGGCTCTTCCTAACTTTGCATTTCCAAGGTCTGGCATGATTGGTGCTCAGTAAGCATTATCTCAACAAATAGATGACCAAATGAATGAATGAGTGAATGTTTTCATTTTCAATCCTTTTTTTTCCCTAGTAAGACAAATTTTGAGGATAATTTGAGTCCTATTGGAATTTAATAGGGTGTTAGCTCTAATCACTTTCCTTCTCTCCAGGCTGTAACCTAATTTGAGTCTGAAACGTAGAGAAAAGTATAGATTTCATTTCCTTTTTTGCCCATTGGAAGTCAAACATTTTGGGGCGTTGCTGTTGAATTATGTCCCATTAATGGTGAAGGACTGATTTTGACAGCTTATTTGATATTATTTGTTTGGCCAAATAGCCTAACATTTGCTAGCTTTTCTTCTTGAGGCTCCAAAATTGTAGGAAATGGAGTAGCAAATAAAGAGGTCCTATTTTTTTCCTTCCTTTCTTTGCCTCCCAGCCAGTCATGGTTCCAGGACAGATGATAGGGGCCTCATGAAAAGCTTAAAGCGTGTAAACCCTGGAAGAGAACCATGCTTCATGGGGGCCCAGGAGGACTCTTCGGTAAAGAACGTCAAGGAGGGGTGGAGACACTGGCCCTGCTCACCATACTGAATCTGCTTCCCTTGATGTGGTGTCCATGATCCCCAGGGCAGTCACACTGCTATTAAAATCTGCAAAGATTGAGGTGCATTTGGTCAGAAGGAGTTGGAGAAAATGAAATGGTGTGACTAGTTTTCTTAGGTCTCTCAAGAGCAAAGGAGAAGCTTAGAAGGACCAAGTAGCAGGCATAGTGGAGGAACCAGGATTCCTTACACTGCCCATCAGGTAAGTCACACTCTAGGGATGTAAACTCAGGAAGCGTGGGCCCAGGAGGACAAGCGCTCACTCAGTCATCAATCCCACAACTGTTTATTCCACTCCACTAAGCTTTGTTGATTACTGCAGCCTCAGCCCGTAGAAAAGAGTAAAGCCATGAACATAACAAAGTCCCTGCCCTCATGGAGCTTATATTCTAGTGGATGAGAAAGAATATATGTAAGTAAATTTTTTTTTAAATTGAGTAAATAAATTACAGACTCTGCTAGATGGTGATGAGTTCTATGCAGAAAAGGCAAGAAGTGACAGGCAGAGAGTTTCTAGGGCAGAGGGAGTAGGCATTTTTCTAGGGAAATCCAGAAAAGTCTCTGTGAGCAGGTGTCATTTGAGCAAAGACCTGGGAGGAGGTTAGGTTCCCAGGAAGCCAACTCTGAGACTCATGAAGAATGGTGACAAACGTTGTGATTTTTAAATAATATGAATGTATTATTTTACAGTTCTAGACATCCGAAGTCCTAAAGTCAATAGAGCTGTGTGACTTCTAGATGCCTTAGGGAGAATCCATTTCCTTTTCCAGTTTCTAGAAACCACCTGGATTCCTTCGCTCATGGCCCCTCCTTCATCTTTAAGACCAATAGCGTAGCATCTTCAAATCTCTCTCTCTTCTGACTTCTGCTTCTGTCACTCCATCTCCTTCTCTGTCTCTGATTGTTCTGTCTCCCTCTTACAAGGACCCTGTAATCGTACTGGACCCAGAACATCCAGGACAATCTCTCCATCTCAAGCCCCTTCCTATAATCACATCTGCAAAGTCTCTTTTACCGCCTAAGGGAACATATTCACAGATTCTGGCCCTAACTACGGGGGCGATCATTCTGCCTGCCATAGATGGGAGGGCATTTCAGGCAGGAGAAACTGCTTAAATGAAGACATAATAAACTTAGTGCCCTGTGCTATGTGAAGGCACGAGAAGAAAAACGAAAACATTTCAGGGCCTCCTCCTAAGTGAAAAGTGGTTTCTGGCTCTGAGTTCCAAGATAGGAGGGGCTGGGGGGCTAGTCTGGGTAGAACAGTAGGCCAGGGCACGTGTTCCGAAGCTGCTGTATTGTGTGACAAGCAGGCTGTCTTTACTTTAATGGAGTGTTTAGTGGTGGCTTGTGGGGGAGGGGTGATGTGGAGACTGGAAAGGGGGAATGGGCCCATCTATGGTCAGTTTTTATAAATCGTAGAGACTGGAAATCCATGATGTGCTGGAGCATGGACACAGGAAATGAGCCAGCCCAGAAGCCAGGGTCTTTCCTCCCATGTCCTCCTCCATGTGGACTGGGAGGCCAATGCCAGGTGACTGTAGGAGGGCAGACTAGCTCCTGGGTCTCTGCTGGGGTCGGCAGAGCTCCAGCTCGGGCTCCCGCTGCCTCCGTGTCTGTCCCCAGAGTGACCAGTGATGCCCACAAAGTTCTTAACCCCAGGGGAAAGAAATGCCTGTCAAATACAGTGTTCAGTAGACCTGGGGTCACGGGAAGAGGCTAGACCAAATTCTGAAGATCTGTGCAGATCCCAGCCGTCTTGCTGGTAGATGATGCAGACCTGGGCATTACTTAACTAGAGTCTCAATTTCCTCATCTACAAAGTATGGCTAATAACTCTTCTATTCCACAGACTGCTGAGAAGATTTGATGACATAATGCTTGGAAAGTGCCTTCCAAATAAGAACTGAACAGTTTTGGGGTTTTTTATGTGTTGAGTTTTGGGAAGCGGATTCTACTTGGAAGATGGTCATCCTTTTAGGATCCCATAGCCCTTCTCAGTTAACCAGAAAGCTCTGTTTTCCAGAGCAGTCTGCTCTAGAACATTATGAGGGAACATAATGTATGGTCCCAGACATCTGCCCCCTGGCTAAGAAAAGGTGGAGGCCCTTAAGATTGAATTTCTCTCCTTCTCCCTGAGCCCTGCCTGCTTCCTCAGATTGGTGGTTACTTGAGAATCCACATCCCCCACACCTGCACTCCAAGTTCGTGGTTAGGGGCGGGTGACAGTGAAATGTACCCTCTGCAGCACAGAGGATGCTTCTAGCAGCTTGACGAGAAAACGCATGGTTCTCTAGTGAAAAGGGTTTTGCTTTAATGGAGGGGCTGGGGGGCTAGTCTGGGTAGAACAGTAGGCCAGGGAACGTGTTCTGAAGCTGCTGTATTGTGTGACAAGCAGGCTGTCTTTACTTTAATGGAGTGTTTAGTGGTGGCTTGTGGGGGAGGGGTGATGTGGAGACTGGAAAGGGGGAATGGGCCCATCTATGGTCAGTTTTTATAAATCGTAGAGACTGGAAATCCACGATGTGCTGGAGCATGGACACAGGAAATGAGCCAGCCCAGAAGCCAGGGTCTTTCCTCCCACGTCCTCCTCCATGTGGACAGGGAGGCCAATGCCAGGTGACTGTAGGAGGGCAGATTAGCTCCTGGGTCTCTGCTGGGGTCGGCAGAGCTCCAGCTCGGGCTCCCGCTGCCTCCGTGTCTGTCCCCAGAGTGACCAGTGATGCCCACAAAGTCCTTAACCCCAGGGGAAAGAAATGCCTGTCAAATACAGTGTTCAGTAGACCTGGGGTCACGGGAAGAGGCTAGACCAAATTCTGAAGATCTGTGCAGATCCCAGCCGTCTTGCTGGTAGATGATGCAGACCTGGGCATTACTTAACTAGAGTCTCAATTTCCTCATCTACAAAGTATGGCTAATAACTCTTCTATTCCACAGACTGCTGAGAAGATTTGATGACATAATGCTTGGAAAGTGCCTTCCAAATAAGAACTGAATAGTTTTGGGTTTTTTTATGTGTTGAGTTTTGGGAAGCGGATTCTACTTGGAAGATGGTCATCCTTTTAGGATCCCATAGCCCTTTTAAGTTAACCAGAAAGCTCTGTTTTCCAGACCAGTCTGCTCTAGAACATTATGAGGGAACATAATGTATGGTCCCAGACATCTGCCCCCTGGCTAAGAAAAGGTGGAGGCCCTTAAGGTTGAATTTCTCTCCTTCTCCCTGAGCCCTGCCTGCTTCCTCAGATTGGTGGTTACTTGAGAATCCACATCCCCCACACCTGCACTCCAAGTTCGTGGTTAGGGGGGTCAGGGTAGTGAGACAGTGAAATGTACCCTCTGCAGCACAGAGGGATGCTTCTAGCAGCTTTGTGAAATTTGAAATTCAAATAGCAGCAGCACTTCCTGCACTGTATTAACTTTCATGATTACCAGGGAGAAAGGCTCCTGACAGAACTCGCAGGTCAACCATGTAATGGTTTTGTCCCCATGAATTATGGAGCCCATCCTGGGTTTCCTCTGCTGAGGAGGGGCAGGGTGGAGATCGGGGTACCAGACACAGCCTCCTCTTGAAGGCCTCCTGCAAGCAAAAAATACAATTTTAAACTTGCTTACTCAAGCCCGGAAGGAGCTTGAGCCTCAACCTCTCACCCACAGCCAGGTGGGCTCAGTGTTCTTGGCCAGGGTAGGTTCCAAGGGCCCCATGCTCAGCACAGGCTCAGGGGATCATCCCTTCCACCCAAACATTTACGAAGGAACTGATGGACCAAGCATGGGCTGAGGACTTCTCCATAACTATCTTCAACGCACTTCAGAGTAACTCTGAGAAAGCACTTTCTATAATTCCTGTTTCAGAGACTGGAGCAACAAGGTCTAGATGGAAATGGAATCAGACTGACCTTATTTAGAAATCCATCTCCCATATCAGGTTCCATCTCTTAAACTAAGCGTGTGACTTGTACCATATGCTGATCCTCTCAGCTTTGGTTTATTCACCTGCAAAACTGGGGAATCTTAAGGGGGTTCTGTGACAAATGAATGAATGAAAGTGTGTAATTTTGGTAGGGACTCTTATGAACCACAGCTATGCGATGGATTTGCCCGAGTCTGGGGATTCTGTGGGACCCTTGTCCTTGGCCAATAGTTCCATGCTCTGCCCCCAGGGGGCGCCATGCAGAGTCTGCGCTCCAACACCATCTCCTGTCTGTAAAAAACTCCCAGAAAGGGAGTTTCCAAAGACATTAGAAGAGATGGGAACAAAATAGTTTAAACTTAAAGCGAAGCTCCAAGTTGAGCCAAGGATGTTAAGGCCTTTTTAACACCCTGGGAGGAACACTGGGGCTGGGGCAGAGCCTGCAGTTTGTTTGCTGTGGGGCCTTAGGACTCAACAGGACAGGAGCTCAGTGGGGAGTTTTCAGATGAATAAAGCAGTGGACTCAAGCAGTGTCTACACCTGCACTCCAAGTTCGTGGTTAGGGGGGTCAGGGTAGTGAGACAGTGAAATGTACCCTCTGCAGCACAGAGGGATGCTTCTAGCAGCTTTGCGAAATTTGAAATTCAAATAGCAGCAGCACTTCCTGCACTGTATTAACTTTCATGATTACCAGGGAGAAAGGCTCCTGACAGAACTCGCAGGTCAACCATGTAATGGTTTTGTCCCCATGAATTATGGAGCCCATCCTGGGTTTCCTCTGCTGAGGAGGGGCGGGGTGGAAATCGGGGTACCAGACACAGCCTCCTCTTGAAGGCCTCCTGCAAGCAAAAAATACAATTTTAAACTTGCTTACTCAAGCCCGGAAGGAGCTTGAGCCTCAACCTCTCACCCACAGCCAGGTGGGCTCAGTGTTCTTGGCCAGGGTAGGTTCCAAGGGCCCCATGCTCAGCACAGGCTCAGGGGATCATCCCTTCCACCCAAACATTTACGAAGGAACTGATGGACCAAGCATGGGCTGAGGACTTCTCCATAACTATCTTCAATGCACTTCAGAGTAACTCTGCGAAAGCACTTTCTATAATTCCTGTTTCAGAGACTGGAGCAACAAGGTCTAGATGGAAATGGAATCAGACTGACCTTATTTAGAAATCCATCTCCCATATCAGGTTCCATCTCTTAAACTAAGCGTGTGACTTGCACCATATGCTGATACTCTCAGCTTTGGTTTATTCACCTGCAAAACTGGGGAATCTTAAGGGGGTTCTGTGACAAATGAATGAATGAAAGTGTGTAATTTTGGTAGGGACTCTTATGAACCACAGCTATGCGATGGATTTGCCCGAGTCTGGGGGTTCTGTGGGGCCCTTGTCCTTGGCCAATAGTTCCATGCTCTGCCCCCAGGGGGCGCCATGCAGAGTCTGCGCTCCAACACCATCTGTCTGTAAAAAACTCCCAGAAAGGGAGTTTCCAAAGACATTAGAAGAGATGGGAACAAAATAGTTTAAACTTAAAGCGAAGCTCCAAGTTGAGCCAAGGATGTTAAGGCCTTTTTAACACCCTGGGAGGAACACTGGGGCTGGGGCAGAGCCTGCAGTTTGTTTGCTGTGGGGCCTTAGGACTCAACAGGACAGGAGCTCAGTGGGGAGTTTTCAGATGAATAAAGCAGTGGACTCAAGCAGTGTCTGGAGAAACATAAGGAAGCCCAGTACCGAGAAGTAAGCGACATGAAGAAGGAGGCCTTGGCCAGGTGACCCTGGGCCACCCTTGTGCTGCCCCCTGCCAGTCGTGTGACCTCAGGCAAGGCAGTCGTGTGTCTGGACCCTTAGGTTTCCTTCTTGTAAAATTGCAGGCGGGGACAGTCTAGGCTCCCGCACTTTTGGACCCAGCGTCTGGGTCCAGGAAGCCCCAACAGCTCCCTAGGGAGAGCCTCTGCAGTGAGATTCTCTCCATCCTGTGACGGATCTAGTTTCCAGGGCAGGGCAGGCTACACCACTCTGAGGAAGCAAACTGTTTTTTATATACTTTTTATTTTGTGTTGGAGTAAAGCCCATTAAATCTTCCCTGGTGCCTCAGACAGTAAATAATCTGCCTGCAATTGGGAGACTGGGTTTGGTCCCTGGATCGGGAAGATCCCGTGGAGAAGAGAATGGCTACCCACTCCAGTGTTCTTGCCTGGAGAATTCCATGGACAGAGGAGCCAGGCAGGCTATAGTCCATGCATTTGCAGAGTCAGACACTGAGCAACTAACACTATAACCGATAAACAAAGTTGTGATAGTTTCAGGTAAACGGGAAGGCCCTCAGCCATACATATGCGTGCTTCAGTTCTCCCCCAAACTCCCCTCCCATCCGGACTGCCACAGAGCACTAAGCAGAGTTCCAGACCCTGTCTAGTAGGTCCTTGTTAGTCATCCACTTTAAATATGGCACTGTGTATACATATCCATCCAACACTGTAACTACTCCTTCCCCCAGTCCTTTCTCTTGGGAACCATAAGTTCATTCTCTAAGGTGGTTTCTGTTTTGTAAGTTCATTTGTATCATTTAGATTTCATATATGATACTTCCTCTCTGTCCAGCTTACTTTACTCAATATGACATTTTTCCTGTTCTTGCCCTTTTTTTTAAGGTTCCATTGTTTATAGGTACCATGGGAGGAACACTGGGGCTGGGGCAGAGCCTGCAGTTTGTTTGCTGTGGGGCCTTAGGACTCAACAGGACAGGAGCTCAGTGGGGAGTTTTCAGATGAATAAAGCAGTGGACTCAAGCAGTGTCTGGAGAAACATAAGGAAGCCCAGTACCGAGAAGTAAGCGACATGAAGAAGGAGGCCTTGGCCAGGTGACCCTGGGCCACCCTTGTGCTGCCCCCTGCCAGTCGTGTGACCTCAGGCAAGGCAGTCGTGTGTCTGGACCCTTAGGTTTCCTTCTTGTAAAATTGCAGGCGGGGACAGTCTAGGCTCCCGCACTTTTGGACCCAGCGTCTGGGTCCAGGAAGCCCCAACAGCTCCCTAGGGAGAGCCTCTGCAGTGAGATTCTCTCCATCCTGTGACGGATCTAGTTTCCAGGGCAGGGCAGGCTACACCACTCTGAGGAAGCAAACTGTTTTTTATATACTTTTTATTTTGTGTTGGAGTAAAGCCCATTAAATCTTCCCTGGTGCCTCAGACAGTAAATAATCTGCCTGCAATTGGGAGACTGGGTTTGGTCCCTGGATCGGGAAGATCCCGTGGAGAAGAGAATGGCTACCCACTCCAGTGTTCTTGCCTGGAGAATTCCATGGACAGAGGAGCCAGGCAGGCTATAGTCCATGCATTTGCAGAGTCAGACACTGAGCAACTAACACTATAACCGATAAACAAAGTTGTGATAGTTTCAGGTAAACGGGGAAGGCCCTCAGCCATACATATGCGTGCTTCAGTTCTCCCCCAAACTCCCCTCCCATCCGGACTGCCACAGAGCACTAAGCAGAGTTCCAGACCCTGTCTAGTAGGTCCTTGTTAGTCATCCACTTTAAATATGGCACTGTGTATACATATCCATCCAACACTGTAACTACTCCTTCCCCCAGTCCTTTCTCTTGGGAACCATAAGTTCATTCTCTAAGGTGGTTTCTGTTTTGTAAGTTCATTTGTATCATTTAGATTTCATATATGATACTTCCTCTCTGTCCAGCTTACTTTACTCAATATGACAATCTCTAGGTCCATCCATGTTCTGCAAATAGCATTATTTCATTCCTTTTAATGGCTGAATAATAGTCCATTGTTTATAGGTACCATATCTTCTTTATCCATTCCTCTGTCAATGGACATTTAGGTTGCTTAACGAAGCAGAACTCTTTAAACTGTCCACATCAGTGTCTTATCTCCAGCTGGCATGTGAGACCACAAACATAAATGGACACCCCCAAACCTAGAAATGTAAGGCTACAGGGAACCTTTCTCATTTCATTGCCTAACTTCCTTCCCAGCCCACAAGGCACTGAGCTTCTGGAAGGAGGAGCCTCATCTTCCAACCCTCGGGCTCCCTCTAAGCAGTGCCCTGTGTTGTCCACAGAGCATAATAACATCCACGTCTTGTACAGTCTGAGTACCTAAGCCACGTCATTTTGTTCAGGCGTCTGTATTTTGCACTGAAGATAAGGATAGTAAGACTTCTTCATTTCTAAAGCAAAGATGTGAGGTTTCACTGAATTGATGAGCTTAACACAGTGCCTGGGGTTCAGTGGGTGCTCAATAAATGTCAAGGCTCTTCTTCCCTTAATAGTAAATCTTTGCTGTCCAAATGATCCGTGTGTGGCTGCTGGAATTCTGAGTCGTGAACAGCCCGTGGGGACTGGTAGCAAATGATTTGAGGCATTTCTGGGGGCTCGTTTGTCTCTGGTCTATCTTATTCTTACTAATTCTCTCTCTCCCCCTGTCCGCCTCTCCCTGTCTTGCCTTCCCTCCATTCCCCTTTCTTTCTTCCGTGTTCTTCTCTTGCCGTAACAGGGTGGGAGAAAAATATAACCCCTCCTCTGGATTAAGGTGATGTTTTGTTTTTAAAGGTGGGGCTCATGTGAAATATTTCTACAGTTTCTTAGGTCAAGGAACTTCATATTGGAAATGTTGCCCTTTGGCAGAGCAGATGGACCCCGTATCAGAGCTTCTGAGATGTTATGCAACAGCACACCTGGCTTTATAGGTTTGAAGAGAGTGACATTAAAGAGAAAAATAATTCTTTTAGGTTTCTGTTTTGTAAGTTCATTTGTATCATTTAGATTTCATATATGATACTTCCTCTCTGTCCAGCTTACTTTACTCAATATGACAATCTCTAGGTCCATCCATGTTCTGCAAATAGCATTATTTCATTCCTTTTAATGGCTGAGTAATAGTCCATTGTTTATAGGTACCATATCTTCTTTATCCATTCCTCTGTCAATGGACATTTAGGTTGCTTAACGAAGCAGAACTCTTTAAACTGTCCACATCAGTGTCTTATCTCCAGCTGGCATGTGAGACCACAAACATAAATGGACACCCCCAAACTTAGAAATGTAAGGCTACAGGGAACCTTTCTCATTTCATTGCCTAACTTCCTTCCCAGCCCACAAGGCACTGAGCTTCTGGAAGGAGGAGCCTCATCTTCCAACCCTCGGGCTCCCTCTAAGCAGTGCCCTGTGTTGGCCACAGAGCATAATAACATCCACGTCTTGTACAGTCTGAGTACCTAAACCACGTCATTTTGTTCAGGCCTCTGTATTTTGCACTGAAGATAAGGATAGTAAGACTTCTTCATTTCTAAAGCAAAGATGTGAGGTTTCACTGAATTGATGAGCTTAACACAGTGCCTGGGGTTCAGTGGGTGCTCAATAAATGTCAAGGCTCTTCTTCCCTTAATAGTAAATCTTTGCTGTCCAAATGATCCGTGTGTGGCTGCTGGAATTCTGAGTCGTGAACAGCCCGTGGGGACTGGTAGCAAATGATTTGAGGCATTTCTGGGGGCTCGTTTGTCTCTGGTCTATCTTATTCTTACTAATTCTCTCTCTCCCCCTGTCCGCCTCTCCCTGTCTTGCCTTCCCTCCATTCCCCTTTCTTTCTTCCGTGTTCTTCTCTTGCCGTAACAGGGTGGGAGAAAAATATAACCCCTCCTCTGGATTAAGGTGATGTTTTGTTTTTAAAGGTGGGGCTCATGTGAAATATTTCTACAGTTTCTTAGGTCAAGGAACTTCATATTGGAAATGGTGCCCTTTTGCAGAGCAGATGGACCCCGTATCAGAGCTCCTGAGATGTTATGCAACAGCACACCTGGCTTTATAGGTTTGAAGAGAGTGACATTAAAGAGAGAAAAATATGGCTCCAGAGAGGATGGCTTTTCTTCCTTCCACCAGAGACTGGTGCACTCTGATGCCTCCTTTCACTCTCTTCCTTGGGGTGTGCAAGAGGGAAACCTCATTTCCTTTTCCGCTGGAGGCAGAGACCCCGAAGCAGAGCCTGTTTAGAGTACGCCGAAGGCAGGGTTGCTCTGTGACGCCCGCCACCCTCCTGCTGCCTCCTGCGGTCCTGGACTCTCCTGAGAGGTGTGTGAGATGATGCCTGTGCTTCCTGGAGCTCCTAAATAAGTCTTCACATGCCCCTTCTCATCCATCCTCCACACACGACCACCACACACTATCAAACACAGATCACGTCCTGCTTGAAATGCTCTGTAGGTTTCCCACTGCCCTGGCAGTTCAGGCCCCTTGGTGTGGGCGACAAGGCCTGGACTCTGCTCCCTCCAGCTTCCCCGACCCCTCTCTGGCTGTGCTCCCTCTGCCCACCCAGGGCTTCTTCCGGACAGTGGAGCACCAGCGCTGCTTCCTCCCTCTCTGTTTACCACTCACTCATTCATTCAACCAACAAGTCTTGAGCACAAACTGTGTGCCAGGAACTGTATTTGCTACCAGGGTGAAGAATGACACAGACAGGGCCTCCCTGGTGGTCCACTGGGTAAAGAGTCTGCCTTACACTGCAAGGAGCGCCGGTTCGATCCCTGGCCTGGAAAGATCCCGCATGCTGTGGAGCAGCTGGACCAGTGTGTCCAATTGTGAGCCGGAGCTCTGGAGCACAAGAGCCCAGAGCCGGTGCTCTGCGACAACAGAGGCCACCGCGATGGGAGGCCCACAGGGGCCAAAGAACAAAGACGGATGAAAATAAATAAATGAAAGACCAATAAAAGTGGCCAAAAATTAAAAGCAAATTATTAAAAAAAAAAAAAAAAAGAATGACACAGACAGGGACTTCACTGGTGGTCCAGTGGTTAAGACTCTGTGCTTCTAATACAGGGGGCCCGGGTTTAATCCCTGGTCAGGGAACTAGATCCCATATGCCATGACTAAGACCCAGTGAGGCCAAATTAAGATAAATAGAGCAATAATTTAATAAAAAAGAAAAAAAGAATAAAAGAAAAAGAATGACACAGACAGATCAAAAGACCTCTGCCCTTAGAGTCTCCAGTCATAGACCGTGGAGGGGAGAGCCTTAAAAATTTAGAAAGATGCACCAATCAAGTAATCACCCATAGTGATAAGTGTTGGATTTAAAAAATAGCATATGCTATGGGATGTTGGGACTGGGCTGAAGCACCTGTAGACAGAGGGGTCAGGGAAGGCTGCTCCGAGGCTGTGACATTTCTATTCAGGAAGCACCAGCTCACAGGGAACAGCAAAGGGAACACGATGCAGGCCTAGGGCACCACACGTGCAACGACCCTGAGACGGGAAAGGGTTTGCTGTGCTCAGGGAGCTGAAAGGAGGCCAGGTTGTCTGGATAGTCGTGAACAAGAGGGGTTTTGAAAACCAGATCCTGAGGCTTAAAGGCAAGGTTAGAGCTGAGATTTTTCTGCTGCAGGCAAGAGTAAGTGATTAGAAGACTTTAAACAAGGGAAGGGTACCTTATTTCTACTTTAATTCCTCTGCTAAGAAAGAATGGGTTGGAGCAAGAATAGAAGTGGGAACCCCTACACAAGAGGGCATTTGGTCTGTACCCATAGAGATAAAGAGAAATGTGGATTGGAGCTAAATTTGGAGGGTAAAAGCCAAAGGACTTTGCTGTTGTTCTTCACACAGAAGAGAGAGGGTGGGATCCAGGTGACTTGAGTTTCCAGCTGGAGAGATTGGGAAAATGGTGGAACTGCTTACTGAGTAGGAGATGTTCGGGGCAGGAAGAAGGGAAATTAAGAGTGACCTGGGGTGTGCAAAGTTCTTGAAACACAAACTCCTTTGTGTTATTCCCTATACATACCCCAGCTCTTAGCTCTGTGCCCAGTACATAACGTGTGTGCTCAGTTGTGTCCAACTCTATGTGACCCCAGGGACTGTAACCCGTTAGGCTCCTCTGTCTATGGGATTTCCCCAGGCAAGAATACTGGAGTGGGTTGCCATGCCAACCTCCAGGGATTGAGCCCATATCTCTTGCATCTCCTGCCTTGGCAGGAGGATTCTTTACCTGTACTGCCACATGAGAAGTCCAGCCTTTAGCCCTGTGACTGGTACACCATAGATGCTCCTAAATGCTTATTGAATGAATACACACTCCGGCCTACCTAACTAGTGAGGCTACGGCTTTGGTCTCTCTGCTCCTGCAGATCTGTCCATGGTACCCAGGGGATCCACACTTGAACAGCCCCAAGGAAGATAGGCTCCAAGGCTCCCAAGTTACACTGCCAAAGAGCAGGCCCCTTGTCCAAGATTAAGAAATTCAATATGGAGACAGGAGAGCAGTAAACTAAGTTTGAGATGCTATGTGGCTGCACAAGTCACACGCCTTTGGAGATGACCTTGCTCCTAAGTGGCCAGCCAGACTCTTGAGGACAAATGTGGAATTCATCCAGGGATTCTGAGGTAGAGTCTGATGCAGAACTTTTCCAGAGGCGGCAGAAGGAGCCCAGATGTTCTAGGAGTCCAGTGGGGACAGACCGTGCACAGCCTGCAAGTCCTGGGGAGCAGTTCAGGTGTGTGTGTCTCCCTGAAGAGGTGTCTTGCCTGCCTCCTGGGGCAGTGCCGGGGCAGCTGGCAGTAGCCACGTTGGAGGTGGGGAGGCAGAACTTGGTGCAGGTGCAGCCGGTGTCCTTCCTGGGGCAGGAGGAAACGGTGGCCCCTGCTCTCTGAACTCCAGGCCCCCGAGGCATGGAGGCCCCAGGGCCCCCGTGCTGGGTGGAGAGGGGAAATAGTTTCACTCCTTTCCTTTGCTGTCTCTTTTGCCTATAATAGTTGTATGTGTTCAGTCGGGTTGCTTTGGATTATAATTATTTGTTATTATAAGCAATAGTAGTAACAAATGGCTACTAATTATTCAACTCTTGGTATAGGTCACCTTACCCGCAGGTCATGCAGCTAGTGAGGGACCAAAAAGAACAAAAAATTAGTGGGGACTATAAATCCCCGTGTCTCTAATTTCACAGCTGGGACATGGGGCCACATTGCCGGGGGATGGATGCTCTGTGCCACCTCTTAATTCTGTGGTTTTAGGCGAGTCTCCTAATTTCTGAAAAATCTTACCGCCCAAGTTGTTGGGATGGCGACATGACTCTGTCTAAAGCGCTGAGCTCTTGTGTTGACGTAGAGAAGGTCATCTGGTACTCATTTTTCCTCCGTGTTCTTTCACTGTTGAAGGACAAGATGCTCAGATTCCGTGCTCATTGGAGGAAGGCATGGAGTGGGACAGAGAGACTTTTATGCCTCCGTGCCTTTGCTCATGCAGGTCTTTGTGCCTGTAATGACCCTTCTCCTTCTTGGGAGGGATCCTTTAAAGCCCAGTTATGATGGGATTGTTTTCATTTGGTGTCATCTCCCCAACTAAGTAGCAAACCTCTGAAGGCACGAGCAACATCTCGTTCACCACTGTTTCCTCTCTACTGCAGTCCTCTACTCTGTCCTGCACCAGTTAGGCGCTGCTGTGTAACAAACCACCCTCAAACTCTGCATAACTTAAACAATCAGCTTCTATTAATGCTCACAGGTCTGGGGACAATGGGATGGTTCTTCGGGTCTCACGCATCCTCAGAGTCAGCTGTCATGGGGTGCATCTGCTCGCTCTCTGGGCTGGGCTCTCTCGCAGGTTGAGGAGTTGGCTGGCTGTGGGCAGGTCTGGGATGGCCACAGATGGCACGTCTGATGGCTCCGAGACTCTCTGGGCCCTCGCCACAGGCACTCCTCCTGCAGTCTAGCCTAGGTTCATTCACATGGCTACGCTGGAGCACCAAGAGAGGGAGTGGAATTGAACAGCATTTCTTTAGATCTAGGCTCAGAATTGGGGCACCATCACATCTACTGTATCCTCTAATGACGTCTCAAGGGCCCGCTCAGAATCAGTAGAGAAGGGCACTCCAAGAGAGTATGGGTCAGAGATCTGAAAAATTAGAGACCCAAAGCACAAGAAGTTTTTGTACATATGCACTTGTATGAAGATACAAATTTTATAAGCAATAGTAGTAACAAATGGCTACTAATTATTCAACTCTTGGTATAGGTCACCTTACCCAGGTCATGCAGCTAGTGAGGGACCAAAAAGAACAAAAAATTAGTGGGGACTATAAATCCCCGTGTCTCTAATTTCACAGCTGGGACATGGGGCCACATTGCCGGGGGATGGATGCTCTGTGCCACCTCTTAATTCTGTGGTTTTAGGCGAGTCTCCTAATTTCTGAAAAATCTTACCGCCCAAGTTGTTGGGATGGCGACATGACTCTGTCTAAAGCGCTGAGCTCTTGTGTTGACGTAGAGAAGGTCATCTGGTACTCATTTTTCCTCCGTGTTCTTTCACTGTTGAAGGACAAGATGCTCAGATTCCGTGCTCATTGGAGGAAGGCATGGAGTGGGACAGAGAGACTTTTATGCCTCCGTGCCTTTGCTCATGCAGGTCTTTGTGCCTGTAATGACCCTTCTCCTTCTTGGGAGGGATCCTTTAAAGCCCAGTTATGATGGGATTGTTTTCATTTGGTGTCATCTCCCCAACTAAGTAGCAAACCTCTGAAGGCACGAGCAACATCTCGTTCACCACTGTTTCCTCTCTACTGCAGTCCTCTACTCTGTCCTGCACCAGTTAGGCGCTGCTGTGTAACAAACCACCCTCAAACTCTGCATAACTTAAACAATCAGCTTCTATTAATGCTCACAGGTCTGGGGACAATGGGATGGTTCTTCGGGTCTCACGCATCCTCAGAGTCAGCTGTCATGGGGTGCATCTGCTCGCTCTCTGGGCTGGGCTCTCTCGCAGGTTGAGGAGTTGGCTGGCTGTGGGCAGGTCTGGGATGGCCACAGATGGCACGTCTGATGGCTCCGAGACTCTCTGGGCCCTCGCCACAGGCACTCCTCCTGCAGTCTAGCCTAGGTTCATTCACATGGCTACGCTGGAGCACCAAGAGAGGGAGTGGAATTGAACAGCATTTCTTTAGATCTAGGCTCAGAATTGGGGCACCATCACATCTACTGTATCCTCTAATGACGTCTCAAGGGCCCGCTCAGAATCAGTAGAGAAGGGCACTCCAAGAGAGTATGGGTCAGAGATCTGAAAAATTAGAGACCCAAAGCACAAGAAGTATTTATTAAGTACATATGCACTTGCGTATGAAGATCATTCAAAATCTTTTCCATTGCTATAGGTTGAATGTTTGTGTCCCTGCCAAGATGTACATGCTGAAGCCTAAACTCCCCATGTGATGACATGTAGAGGTGGGAAATGCTTAGGTCATGAGGGTGAAACTGTTGTGAATGGGATTAGAGCCCTTATAAAAGTCTTCCCTGGTGGCTCAGATGATAATCTATCTGCAATGCAGGAGACCCAGGTTTGATTCCCGAGCAAGGAAGATTCCCCTGGTGAAGGGGATGGCTACCCACTCCAGTATTCTTACCTGGAGGATCTCAGAAACAGAGGGGCCCAGCAGGCTACAATCCATGGGGTTGCCAAGAGTCAGACATGACTAATACATTTTCACATTTCAAAAGAGACCCAGGAAAGCTGCCCTATACCTTCTGCCATGTGAGGTTATGGCAGAAAGATGGCTATTTATGAACCAGGAAGCTAGCCTTTGCCAGATTGCATCTGCTGGTCCCTTGATCTAACAATCTCCAGAATTGTGAGATTTAAAAGTCCTGTTTATATGCAATCCAGATTTAAAATTCTGTTTATATGGTATTTTGTTTTAACAGCCCAGGTGAATTAAGACATCCATATTAACACATCCGATCCTGACAACAATCCCCCAGTAGTTACTAAGTTTTACCCCCTTTACAGATGAAGAAGCAGAAACAGAGGCTGTCAGGGGTCATCGCTCCTGGGCTGGGCTCTCGCAGGTTGAGGAGTTGGCTGGCTGTGGGCAGGTCTGGGATGGCCACAGATGGCACGTCTGATGGCTCCGAGACTCTCTGGGCCCTCGCCACAGGCACTCCTCCTGCAGTCTAGCCTAGGTTCATTCACATGGCTACGCTGGAGCACCAAGAGAGGGAGTGGAATTGAACAGCATTTCTTTAGATCTAGGCTCAGAATTGGGGCACCATCACATCTACTGTATCCTCTAATGACGTCTCAAGGGCCCGCTCAGAATCAGTAGAGAAGGGCACTCCAAGAGAGTATGGGTCAGAGATCTGAAAAATTAGAGACCCAAAGCACAAGAAGTATTTATTAAGTACATATGCACTTGGTATGAAGATCATTCAAAATCTTTTCCATTGCTATAGGTTGAATGTTTGTGTCCCTGCCAAGATGTACATGCTGAAGCCTAAACTCCCCATGTGATGACATGTAGAGGTGGGAAATGCTTAGGTCATGAGGGTGAAACTGTTGTGAATGGGATTAGAGCCCTTATAAAAGTCTTCCCTGGTGGCTCAGATGATAATCTATCTGCAATGCAGGAGACCCAGGTTTGATTCCCGAGCAAGGAAGATTCCCCTGGTGAAGGGGATGGCTACCCACTCCAGTATTCTTACCTGGAGGATCTCAGAAACAGAGGAGCCCAGCAGGCTACAGTCCATGGGGTTGCCAAGAGTCAGACATGACTAATACAGTTTCACATTTCAAAAGAGACCCAGGAAAGCTGCTCTATACCTTCTACCATGTGAGGTTATGGCAGAAAGATGGCTATTTATGAACCAGGAAGCCAGCCTTTGCCAGATTGCATCTGCTGGTCCCTTGATCTAACAATCTCCAGAATTGTGAGATTTAAAAGTCCTGTTTATATGCAATCCAGATTTAAAATTCTGTTTATATGGTATTTTGTTTTAACAGCCCAGGTGAATTAAGACATCCATATTAACACATCCGATCCTGACAACAATCCCCCAGTAGTTACTAAGTTTTACCCCCTTTACAGATGAAGAAGCAGAAACAGAGGCTGTGTAACTGGTCCAACATCACACAGCTAGGAAGTGCTAGAACCTGAATTTGCACTTGGGACAATCAGTTGGCTCCAGAGACCATGTAAATGGCCAGAAAAGTAGTCCCACAGACTCTCCATAGTCCTGAGAAGCCCTTAATGTTGTTCACAACCACTTACATTAGCCTTGAATAATTGTTTGACAAGCTCGTTTTCGATGGCTGTGGTTGCTGTGAATCTGGGGGTGTGGAGCATTGAGATATGGCACTCACAGCTCGTTTAAATACAAACTGCTTCAAAGGCTGTCCCAAATTTTACTGCCTGGCAGCAGAGCCGGCTTGCCGAAAGATAGACTCCGAAGTTTTATTAACTGTCACCATGGCAATTTGAAAGACATTGGTTATACCGAAAGATTTCCTGACACTTCTTATTCATAATGGCACCGGCAGGTCCCAGGCAGGCTGATCTATGGCTTTTAATCAACTAATGGATAGGGTCTCCAGGTATAGATGCGCAGCATTCAATCTTGTTAGAGCAGAAAGCATTCTGCAACCTCAGAGCTGTCCCAGCTCCCAACCCAGAACCAGAGTCCTTCTGGGAAGACAGCGGTAACATGGTCCTCTTCAACCACAGCCCTGGACACATGGCCTCAGCTGCCAAGCCCTACACCCTGTCCCTCCTTCAGTACCTTCTGCGTGGCCAAGTGGACAGAGAGAGCCAGTGCTCACTGGTTCCCATGAGAGGCAATCAGGACGTGACCGTTATCACAGAGGCCTGGGCAACAGAAAGCCACGATACTGGGTCCCTGCTGTGTCCAGTTGTGGCCACCTGACCTTGGAAAGTTGGCTTGACCTTTCCAAGCTTCAGTGTCTTCCTCTGCCAAATGAGACTAAAAGTGCTGTGAAGACTGAAATGGGTGATACGGTTAACTTGGAAAAGGTGGGGTGCAAGGGCTTGATCATCCTTCTCTGCGGCCATCTTCATTCTCTTCCTCCTCCTTCTCAGCACTGCTGAGGCTGGCCTTTCCTCCCGGGCTGGAGGAGACGGGGAGCAATAGGAACTGGTCCCTGCTGTGGGCCAGGCACTGTTTCATGCAGGCTCTTTGATTCACAGTTCCCTGTGGGACAGAGGGCGTTTATTGTGATTTGACAGGTGAAGAGAAAGGAGTCAGAGACGTTGACTGACTTCTGTCGGGCCATTCAGCAAGCTGCAGCAGAGCTCTGTCTGAAGCCCAGTTTGGGCCGAGACCAAGGTTCACTCCCTCTGGGCAGTTGGCACTAGGACTGGACCCAGACCAGCAACCTCGTGGGTACTTGTTTAGTGAAACAGGACAGAATCCGGTGGGATGGGCTCCTCTCGAAAGTTCAAGGTGGAAACTCAGCACGGCTGGGCTGATGGAACCCACCGGGGACCCAAGAGTGCCGTAGCTCGAGGGGGCCCTGCTTCCTCACACGTCAAGGGACTTGTTCCAGAAGGATGTGGCCAGCTTGGGGGCAGGACCAGGACGTAAACCCAGGTGTCTCAGGGGCTTCCGTGACCAGAGGGCCCTTTAGGGTGATGGCAGGCCGACAAACAACTCCCTCCGTCTGGTCACACCCTTTCCAGCTCTCCTCACCAGAAAGTTTTCTGCGGCCTCACACAAGAGAGGCCACAGAACATAAGGTCAGTCTCTTTGTTCCTCTGCTGCCTTCTTCATGCCCACTCTTGCCAGGCACGGGGAGAGATGCTGACCGTTTGGCAGATGCCTTGAAGCGCGAAGGCCTCTGAGGACGCGGCCAGTTTCCCCTCCCTCATCCTCTCCTGAGGAATTTTGCAGTGTTCTGCCCCAAATGATAAGAAAACCCAGTAGTAATAAAAACAGCCAACACACACACACATGTGCACGTACACACACACACACACACGCATGTATATAGGGGTTGGCCCTTCCCCAGATACTTTATCTTCATCTTATTGATTCTCCTCATAACCCTGTAGTAATCCCAGTGCTATTATCCCCTTTGGACAGGTAAGGAAACTGAGGCCCAGAGGCACTAAGTGATTTGCCCAAGGTCCCGTGCTAGGCAGGGAGGAGTTAGGTTCAGTTCCAGAGAATCTGAAGCCCAGAGCCTCTTGATGCTGCACTGAATCCCGTCATAAATGCTTTCATCCATGTATTGATTTATTTAACGAATGTTTGCGGAGTACCTGGTAATATGACAGGCACTGGAGATTCAACAGTGAGTAAAATGGATAAAAATCCCTTCTCTCATGGACCTGACCATCTAGAGGGATAGAGTATAAACAAAACGTAAGACTAAAATACAGAAGATTAAGAAAAATACAGGGAGGGACCTAGCGGGTACTGGGGTGCAATTTTGAGCAGGCTGGTCAGAGGTGACCTTTATGATGAGGTGACTTTGAGCAGAGCCTTGGAGCAGGTGAGGAAGTGCCCGTGTACCTGTCTAGGGGAAGAATATTCCAGGCAGAGGGAACAACAGGTGCAGAAACACACACAGCGAGTGGCGGCAGACAGGCCAGTTATCAAGCTCCAGGTTACATTAGCCATTCATTAAACCACAGGATTACGCCTGCTCTTTCTTCAGGCCTGCTGGCCGACACTCACAGCCCTTTGTGGTCCAGCCTGTGTGATGCGGTGTTGAGGGAACCAAGCTGGCCCCCCAGAGTGCCCCTGCGGGCTGGCTGGGTGAGCACAGTTCTCCCACCCTCCAGGCACATACCAGTCCCTCACTCTCACCTCTCCCCAGATTAAAGCTAGGCTGGGGCCAAGTCCAGCTTAAAAAAGAAATTGGCATAGTGAACCTGCAGCAGGATTTTGAGGCAACCTAATCAGAGGGATCAGAAATGGGACCCAGCAACCTCTGGCTTCTCTTGCGTTTTTCTTTTTAAGGGAAGACAAGCTGGCCCCCTCTACCCTGCCAGAGCCCTGCTGCTATGGCTAGAAAGAGGCTCGTGTCTCCCCAGTTTTTCCCCAGACCCTCAACAGGTTTCCAAGCCAACCATTTTCTGTTACAAAGTCACTGGCCCTGTTCTTCCCTTGGTAAGACAATGAAGAGAGAGAGAGAGAATGTGGACTTGGGGAGAGAAGGCCTGGGTTCTAGACCCAGCTCATCATATAGCAGCTGTGTGACCTTAGGCAAGTTACCTAACCTCTCTGAGCTGTTTCTTCATTGCATGATGAGGAAGTCCACTCTTCCTCCATGGTCATTATGAGGTTATTCTGGCATACTGATGGGGAGAAATGGTTCGAAACCTCCTCAGGGCTCTCTCAGAGGCATCGCAGCATTGCTTCTGTTGGCAACTTGGCATCTCCTTTGCCATCTTACTTTGGGACTATGCGGGGTACTCAGAGAGAGGGACCCAGTGTGGGCAGGCTGCTAATTTGTTTAAGCTCTTGCGCCCTTTACTGGGTTGAGCAATAGCCCCCAGAATTCATATCGACCCAGAACCTTAGAATGTGACCTCATTTGGAAATAAGGTCAGTGCAGCTGTCATGAGTTAAGATGAGGTCATTCTGGACTCGGGTGGGCTTCTGATGTGATATGACTGATAAGAAGAAGAGTAAGCACACAAAGGACAGACACAGAAGACAGAGAAGCCGTGGGAAGACGGAGGCAGAGACGGGAGGGATGCAGTTCTCAGCCAAGGGATGAGCGCCAGGGACGCTGGGAGACCCCAGAAGCTGGGAGGGGCCTGGGAAGAAGATCCCCCTAAGCCCTGGGAAGGAGCCAGCCCTGCTGACACCTTGATCTCAGACTTCCGGCCTCCGGACTAGGACAAAAGAGATGTCCGTTATTTAAGCCTCTCTGTTGGTGGCCATTTGTGACAACAGCCCTAGGAACAGACAGGCCAGCTCTCCTTGGTTTTCAAATCCTTGATTCTATGGCTTCTGGATAATCAACTTCCTACTTGAGACTTCTCCAGCAAATTTGCGCAAAAAAGAAAGACTTTTTTTGTGGATGGGGAAGTGGGGTAGTAAAAGGACGTGGATTAGCCTGGAGTAAGAAACCCAAACTTCAGAGACTCACAGCAGCCTCAAAGCTTCCCGAGAAAAAAAAAATAAACCAGGCCTGGAGCTGGGAGCCTAGAGTGTGGCGCTCCAGGCATAATCAAGTGTTCCCCCTGGCAAGATTCCAGAGTCAGCTAGACTTAAAGTGTGCTAATGAATAAATAAGGAGAGCCAACTGGAGCCAAGGTTTCTCTGGAGAGTTCCATTGATTTTGCATCTTGGGTAGGGCAGAGAAGAGGGTGTCCCGGGAGAAGATCATCTTGTGTGGGGAGAAAAGTCTCAGCCCTTCCTGGCTGATTGTTTCCCTTTGGGGCTCTAGGGGGTTTCCTGAGATTGAGATCAGCCTCAGCTTAGAAATACCTTTACTAGAGGACAGAGCAGGGTTTTGCAACCCTGGGGATCCCTTTTGCACTGATTTTTTATTTGCAGAAAATTTGAAGTCTTATTTTTATTGATGCCTTGAAAAAGAGGTGAGATTTTAATATTGACTTAATATTCAATGAATAAAACTACCTCGAGTGCATCTTTCAGCGCCCTCCTATGATTTCTCTTGTATTTGAAACATTTTTTTTTTTTTTGTCTTGAATATTGAGAAATCCTCTAAGCACATATTTGGGGAAAAGCAAACCGAGGAGTCAGTGGGTGGGACTTGAAAGGCAGTCAACAAGCAGATTTGTGGAGCCCTTCTGGGGACCTGGCACGGTGCTGGAACTTCACGGCAAGACAGACTGATGAGAATGGTGATAAGGAAGGTAATGAGGATGGTGACGAGGGCGATGGGCTGATGACGATGGCGAGGATGCTGACAGTGGTGACTGGGGTGGGGGTGGTGGGGGTGGTGAGCTCATGGGCATGGGCATGATGATGATGGTGATCATAACCGTTAATGACCGGCCATGTCCTGGCCACCCTGCTAAGCACTTTGTACACAGGATCTCATTTCGTCCTTACAAGGTTTTCTGGTTATCTGGGGGAGGAGCCTGCCAGGGGGAGGGACCCACAGGTGCTAAGACTCTAGGGTCTGGGTAGTCTTCTTTATTTGAGGAACAGCAGGGAGAGCTGTGTGTCTAGAGCAGTGATTCCCAAACTGAATTCCTTTAACCTGCTCAGAGAATGTTTGGCAGCATCTGGAAACATTTTTGGATGGTGCAACTTGTCCGATCAGTGTGGGTGATATTTCTGGGGTCTAGAAACCAGAGATGTAGTAAACGTCCGACGGGGCACAGGATGACCCCGCGCCACTCCATCAAGCCACCAGCCTCTGCAGCTGCCCCCATGGTGCACCCTCATGGGATGTTTGTGTCTCGCTCTTGTGTGAGGGGGAGTTCCATTGATTTTGCATCTTGGGTAGGGCAGAAGAGGTGTCCCGGGAGAAGATCATCTTGTGTGGGGAGAAAAGTCTCAGCCCTTCCTGGCTGATTGTTTCCCTTTGGGGCTCTAGGGGGTTTCCTGAGATTGAGATCAGCCTCAGCTTAGAAATACCTTTACTAGAGGACAGAGCAGGGTTTTGCAACCCTGGGGATCCCTTTTGCACTGATTTTTTATTTGCAGAAAATTTGAAGTCTTATTTTTATTGATGCCTTGAAAAAGAGGTGAGATTTTAATATTGACTTAATATTCAATGAATAAAACTACCTCGAGTGCATCTTTCAGCGCCCTCCTATGATTTCTCTTGTATTTGAAACATTTTTTTTTTTTTTGTCTTGAATATTGAGAAATCCTCTAAGCACATATTTGGGGAAAAGCAAACCGAGGAGTCAGTGGGTGGGACTTGAAAGGCAGTCAACAAGCAGATTTGTGGAGCCCTTCTGGGGACCTGGCACGGTGCTGGAACTTCACGGCAAGACAGACTGATGAGAATGGTGATAAGGAAGGTAATGAGGATGGTGACGAGGGCGATGGGCTGATGACGATGGCGAGGATGCTGACAGTGGTGACTGGGGTGGGGGTGGTGGGGGTGGTGAGCTCATGGGCATGGGCATGATGATGATGGTGATCATAACCGTTAATGACCGGCCATGTCCTGGCCACCCTGCTAAGCACTTTGTACACAGGATCTCATTTCGTCCTTACAAGGTTTTCTGGTTATCTGGGGGAGGAGCCTGCCAGGGGGAGGGACCCACAGGTGCTAAGACTCTAGGGTCTGGGTAGTCTTCTTTATTTGAGGAACAGCAGGGAGAGCTGTGTGTCTAGAGCAGTGATTCCCAAACTGAATTCCTTTAACCTGCTCAGAGAATGTTTGGCAGCATCTGGAAACATTTTTGGATGGTGCAACTTGTCCGATCAGTGTGGGTGATATTTCTGGGGTCTAGAAACCAGAGATGTAGTAAACGTCCGACGGGGCACAGGATGACCCCGCGCCACTCCATCAAGCCACCAGCCTCTGCAGCTGCCCCCATGGTGCACCCTCATGGGACTCGGGATGGATGTTTGTGTCTTTCGTGCTCTTGTATGAAATAAATCTTCTCTGCATTTCTGCTTCTCAGGGCTGTTCTTTGCTCACCATTCATTCATTCATTCACTTCACAATCACTTATTGAAACTCTACCATGTGTCCAGTATTTGCTAGAGACCGAGGGCAGTGAGCTGAGCAAAACAAATCAGTGTGGGGAAGACAGACAAGTAAACAACTGTAATAAGCTGACTGATATTTATAATTTTAGCTTCTGCCTTTAGCATCCTCTGGGAGGATGCTGCTTGCTTTAAGGAAAAGCCTTGATGAACTGCTCATGCTAGAAGATGGAGCCTGAGGCCCGAGGGATGGGATGGGAGGGGATTAGGAGGGCCTAGCAAGGGGAAAGCTGGTCAGTTTCCTAAGGAGGAAATAGGAGTTGGACCTGCTCCTAAGGGGGTGCAGCAGAGGCAAGAAGAGGGCAGAGTAAAGGAGGAGGGAGGGGAAGGGAAGAACTGGTGAGATGAGGAAACTTGGGACATGTGGAGATGGGGTGGGGCAGAGGCCCAGGAAACTGTCCTTTGGGGAGATTTCAGAGGAAGACTCCACATTCAGTTGGGTTGTGAATGACCTCTTGGCCAACACGAATGTCCAACAAAGGCTTCTCTTCTCAGAGAAGCTTTGTGGAGTGGATTCAGGTGGGCATCACAGGAGGGTCTGGTTATTCTGCAAATGAAACCACTCAGAAGAAGTGAAGCTGGAGGCTTCAGTGACCACACATGAGACCCATCCTGGGAATCTTCGGACAACTTGAGGAAGTGTCTTTGGACTTCTGGGGTGGGGCATCCTGGCTCAGAGAATGTTGGCAGCATGCTGGAAGAGAAAAATGTGTGTCTAGAGCAGTGATTCCCAAACTGAATTCCTTTAACCTGCTCAGAGAATGTTTGGCAGCATCTGGAAACATTTTTGGATGGTGCAACTTGTCCGATCAGTGTGGGTGATATTTCTGGGGTCTAGAAACCAGAGATGTAGTAAACGTCCGACGGGGCACAGGATGACCCCGCGCCACTCCATCAAGCCACCAGCCTCTGCAGCTGCCCCCATGGTGCACCCTCATGGGACTCGGGATGGATGTTTGTGTCTTTCGTGCTCTTGTATGAAATAAATCTTCTCTGCATTTCTGCTTCTCAGGGCTGTTCTTTGCTCACCATTCATTCATTCATTCACTTCACAATCACTTATTGAAACTCTACCATGTGTCCAGTATTTGCTAGAGACCGAGGGCAGTGAGCTGAGCAAAACAAATCAGTGTGGGGAAGACAGACAAGTAAACAACTGTAATAAGCTGACTGATATTTATAATTTTAGCTTCTGCCTTTAGCATCCTCTGGGAGGATGCTGCTTGCTTTAAGGAAAAGCCTTGATGAACTGCTCATGCTAGAAGATGGAGCCTGAGGCCCGAGGGATGGGATGGGAGGGGATTAGGAGGGCCTAGCAAGGGGAAAGCTGGTCAGTTTCCTAAGGAGGAAATAGGAGTTGGACCTGCTCCTAAGGGGGTGCAGCAGAGGCAAGAAGAGGGCAGAGTAAAGGAGGAGGGAGGGGAAGGGAAGAACTGGTGAGATGAGGAAACTTGGGACATGTGGAGATGGGGTGGGGCAGAGGCCCAGGAAACTGTCCTTTGGGGAGATTTCAGAGGAAGACTCCACATTCAGTTGGGTTGTGAATGACCTCTTGGCCAACACGAATGTCCAACAAAGGCTTCTCTTCTCAGAGAAGCTTTGTGGAGTGGATTCAGGTGGGCATCACAGGAGGGTCTGGTTATTCTGCAAATGAAACCACTCAGAAGAAGTGAAGCTGGAGGCTTCAGTGACCACACATGAGACCCATCCCTGGGAATCTTCGGACAACTTGAGGAAGTGTCTTTGGACTTCTGAGGAGTGTGGAACTGGGCCTTGGTTCCTCGCTTGTCCAGATTCCAAAGAGCAGATGGGATCCTCTGGCATCTGGTTAATGCTCAGCAGAAAGTGCTCCTGCAGACTTAACAAGGTGCCATGCAGCTCTGGGCAGGGTCAAGAAGAATACAGCAGCTCATTCTGGGCCAAGTGGGATCTGCATGTGGCTCCCTGAGGAAAGGATATTTGAGTGGGTTTTGACGGGTGAATAGGAGCTGACCAAACAGTGAGAGAAGCTGGGGGCATTCAAGGCAGTAGGAAGAGTATTTGTGAAACCTGAAAGGAATGAAAGATCCTGGTGTGTTCAGAATCCTGTGGGATTGGCTGCTGGAGGAGGAACGGAAGTGAATGAAAGTGTATTGGTCTGGGGAGGTATGCTCTGCAAGGAGCAGGACCTGCAGGCCTCAGCATCCATGAAGGTGACCCTGTAGCAGTGCTCACATATGTGTTTGGGAGGCGGAGCGGCATGGAGTGCTGAGAGCCCCGTGGTTCTGGAGCTGGCTTGCCTGGGTGTGAAGCCTGCCTCTGCACTCATCCGCTTTCCTCCTCACGTTTCACTCTGCTCTGAAAACAGGCCTTCATACTCCATTATCTGTAATTGCAAAACCCCCAGAGCTCTGGAAACCAGAGGGGTTTTTTTTCCCCCCATAAACTTGGCACACATTCATTTGGCAGCTGGACCTGGCCCACAGGGCACAGACTGTAGTCTTCTTCCAAGCGGGGAGAGTCCTCTGAGTGTCTGCAGGAGCGTTAGGGTGATCGGGAGGGAAGGAAGAACGGGAGATGAGGAAACTTGGGACATGTGGAGATGGGGTGGGGCAGAGGCCCAGGAAACTGTCCTTTGGGGAGATTTCAGAGGAAGACTCCACATTCAGTTGGGTTGTGAATGACCTCTTGGCCAACACGAATGTCCAACAAAGGCTTCTCTTCTCAGAGAAGCTTTGTGGAGTGGATTCAGGTGGGCATCACAGGAGGGTCTGGTTATTCTGCAAATGAAACCACTCAGAAGAAGTGAAGCTGGAGGCTTCAGTGACCACACATGAGACCCATCCTGGGAATCTTCGGACAACTTGAGGAAGTGTCTTTGGACTTCTGAGGAGTGTGGAACTGGGCCTTGGTTCCTCGCTTGTCCAGATTCCAAAGAGCAGATGGGATCCTCTGGCATCTGGTTAATGCTCAGCAGAAAGTGCTCCTGCAGACTTAACAAGGTGCCATGCAGCTCTGGGCAGGGTCAAGAAGAATACAGCAGCTCATTCTGGGCCAAGTGGGATCTGCATGTGGCTCCCTGAGGAAAGGATATTTGAGTGGGTTTTGACGGGTGAATAGGAGCTGACCAAACAGTGAGAGAAGCTGGGGGCATTCAAGGCAGTAGGAAGAGTATTTGTGAAACCTGAAAGGAATGAAAGATCCTGGTGTGTTCAGAATCCTGTGGGATTGGCTGCTGGAGGAGGACGGAAGTGAATGAAAGTGTATTGGTCTGGGGAGGTATGCTCTGCAAGGAGCAGGACCTGCAGGCCTCAGCATCCATGAAGGTGACCCTGTAGCAGTGCTCACATATGTGTTTGGGAGGCGGAGCGGCATGGAGTGCTGAGAGCCCCGTGGTTCTGGAGCTGGCTTGCCTGGGTGTGAAGCCTGCCTCTGCACTCATCCGCTTTCCTCCTCACGTTTCACTCTGCTCTGAAAACAGGCCTTCATACTCCATTATCTGTAATTGCAAAACCCCCAGAGCTCTGGAAACCAGAGGGGTTTTTTTTCCCCCCATAAACTTGGCACACATTCATTTGGCAGCTGGACCTGGCCCACAGGGCACAGACTGTAGTCTTCTTCCAAGCGGGGAGAGTCCTCTGAGTGTCTGCAGGAGCGTTAGGGTGATCGATCCTTTAAGTTTGAGTAACCTCCCTGCAATATCATTTTTCTAAAGTTTTTAAAATCCTTAATTCTCAAACATGTCTGGTCCCCAGGGCTGTGGCAAAGGGGCTGTATATCTGTAGCGTCTATCTCATGGGGTGGCCAAGGGGGATAAAGATCAGTTGATTCAAGTGCAGCGTTGAGAACAGAGCCAGGGAGCACGCGAGTGACGGTAGACAGGAGCTGCCTGTGTCACGAGCTGGATGAGCTGTCAAACTCTAGCATCCCCTGTCTGCAGAGCTGGGCACAGTGACCAGCCAGGTAGGGAAGAGAGCCAGCTGGACAGAAGGTTGGCCTCAGCTTCTCGAGGGCCACATGAAAGCAGGCCTTTGTGGGGGGCTGTTTCAGAGACCAGCAGGCATGCTCACCCTGGCCAGCACTCCCCATGGGCATCCTGGGCCCGCAGCAAGCTGGCCTGGCCTGGCATGTGGCGGACAGCCTGCGAGCCCCTGGCAGCCCCAGGCTGTCTCGTCACTCTCATCCGATAATTGTTCATTGAACTGAATCCATCTATTGACTCTAGACGCAGCTAAGTCGAGTCTTGCTTGGGATGCTGTGTGATTCTCCAGCCCAAGACACACACAGACACGACTCACACACACACCACCTGCTTTTCTATATCCGAGACTTCAGAGAAAGGAGACCAGGAGAACACGCTTTGTTTTACATCGAAGGGCATCCCCTCCTTTGGTTTATGAGAACTGTTTCTTCACACGCTTTCCCTTTCTAGAGCAGCCTTGCTGCCTGCTGCCCACCGGTTCACAAAGAGCAGAGGCAGGCGGGCTGTAGCGGCTCCAGGTGTGGTCACCCACCGTCCCTCCAGATGAGGTCTGCCCAACCGGGCCGGGCGTGCCCCCTCACCACTTGCAAAAGCACCAGGAGGCGCCTGCAGAGACCCTTGACCCCTTGTCTTCGCCTTGACTTGAAAGATTCCTGGCCTCTGCTAAAACCCGCCCGGGCTTCTTGTCAACCAGAACGTGCCAGATCCCTCCTCTGCTCCTGGATTTTTGCATAGGAGCCCTTCCCGCAGGAGCTAGGTCAGCTGAATTAAAAACAAATACGCGCCCCTCAGAAAGGCTGAGCAGCAGGGAATTGATGTTGTATTAATCAGGCAAAAGAGGGGAAAATCTGAGGAGCAAGCGCTCCCTGGCAGCAGGGAAGGTGGAACTGGAGCCAGCCAGCATTGGGCTGTTTATTTTTCACGACTGTGGGCCTGGCAGAGAAAAGACGCTCCTAACCCAATTCTCTGGTAGACAGGGAAGCTGGCCAGACAGTGACCTCGTGAGTGGGTCAAGTTTAAGGGGCCTCTGGCTTCTGGTCGCACCCCCCAAGGCCACAGGAATTACAGAGGGCCAGGAAAGCCAGTGTGAGAAACATGTTGTGGGGGCCTACAAGGTGGGCCAGGCGGCCTTGGAGGGTGATCTTGAAAATAGACACTGCCTCCTCAAAGACACACAGTGGACGAGGCTGGGTGGGAGAGGCTGATCTACAAAGATGAGCTGCTCTGGGTGGTATGTGAGCTGAGTGACGCTTCACGCTCTGTGAAGGCACGGGCATGGTTGTTTACTAATATACCGTGAGTATTTACTGAGCACCTACTATGTGCTAGGCAAATGGCCCTGCTTCGTGGGGCTCACGTTTTGGTGGGAGGAAAATAAGAAGTAACTAATAAATCCATCAGTATGTGATTTTGGAAAAATAGAGCAGGATGGCAGTGGGGGTGTTGAAGGAGGGACAGGTTGTTCCTATTTTCGTTCTCTCCAACAGCATTCACTCCTGCATCAAAAGGTGCTTCCCGGGCTTCCCTGGTGGTCCAGTGGGTAAAGAGTCCGCCTTGCAGTGCAAGGGGTGCCAGTTCGATCCCTGGCACAGGAAGAGCCCATATGTCACAGAACGGCTGGACCAGTGTGTCCAGTTGTGAGCCGGCGCTCTGGAGCGCGTGCCCCCAGAGCTGATGCCCTGCAGTGAGAGGGGCCACCGCGATGGGAGACCCACACAGGCCAAGGAATTAAGAGGATGAAGGACCAATAAAAAAGGCCAAAATTTGAAAAACAAAACAACAACAACGAAAAGAATCTGCCTGCAATGCAGGAAGAAAAAAAATTAAAAGGTGCTTCCCGGTGGCTCAGTGGTAAAGCACCCACCTGCAGTGCAGGGACTGCAAAAGAGTCGAATTCAATCCCTGGCTGAGAAGGGTCCCCTGGAGGGCAGGGCAACCCACTCCAGTAGCCTTCCCTGGAGAATCCCACAGACAGAGGAGCCTGGTGGGGAACAGCCCATAGGGTCACAGAGAGTCATGACTGACGTGACTTAGCACCCGTGCACGCATCGCATCGAACAGTTTTCTGGGAGTCTTGAAACTCTGGTGGATAACATTTAACTCTCACAGTCTCTCCATGATCTGAGCGTTGTCATTCCGTGTCACCTTTGGGACCTTGGCCCTGAGGACGGTCTCCCACCCCAACCCCTGGTGCTGTGGGGCCTGAACAGCAGATGTGAGAAGCTCAGTCACAGGAAGCAGTGTGGACACGAACCTTTGCACACCTGGGCGCTCCTAATTTATCACTTAGAGCCAAGCGGGCAGCCATCTACGGGGTTACCCCTGGCCCTCATCACTTAGCGTCTGCTAATTAAAGGCAAATTAACCGACCCTGGTCTGGTGGCACCTCTCCCAGTGCCTGGCTCTGGCTGGCGGGGCCCCAGTGGCGGGGGGCTGCCTCTGCTGCTTGGGATGGCGGCCAGAGAGGAGGAAACCCACCAAGAATGGAAACTCAGGGGAGAAAGCGCCGAGCCATCTGGAAAGCTGTGGCTAGCCCTGCGCCTCACTGACCAGCTGGGTGAAATGAGATCTTGGCCTAAACCCAAGGGGTGGCAGTTCGATCCCTGGCACAGGAAGAGCCCATATGTCACAGAACGGCTGGACCAGTGTGTCCAGTTGTGAGCCGGCGCTCTGGAGCGCGTGCCCCCAGAGCTGATGCCCTGCAGTGAGAGGGGCCACCGCGATGGGAGACCCACACAGGCCAAGGAATTAAGAGGATGAAGGACCAATAAAAAAGGCCAAAATTTGAAAAACAAAACAACAACAACGAAAAGAATCTGCCTGCAATGCAGGAAGAAAAAAAATTAAAAGGTGCTTCCCGGTGGCTCAGTGGTAAAGCACCCACCTGCAGTGCAGGGACTGCAAAAGAGTCGAATTCAATCCCTGGCTGAGAAGGGTCCCCTGGAGGGCAGGGCAACCCACTCCAGTAGCCTTCCCTGGAGAATCCCACAGACAGAGGAGCCTGGTGGGGAACAGCCCATAGGGTCACAGAGAGTCATGACTGACGTGACTTAGCACCCGTGCACGCATCGCATCGAACAGTTTTCTGGGAGTCTTGAAACTCTGGTGGATAACATTTAACTCTCACAGTCTCTCCATGATCTGAGCGTTGTCATTCCGTGTCACCTTTGGGACCTTGGCCCTGAGGACGGTCTCCCACCCCAACCCCTGGTGCTGTGGGGCCTGAACAGCAGATGTGAGAAGCTCAGTCACAGGAAGCAGTGTGGACACGAACCTTTGCACACCTGGGCGCTCCTAATTTATCACTTAGAGCCAAGCGGGCAGCCATCTACGGGGTTACCCCTGGCCCTCATCACTTAGCGCGTCTGCTAATTAAAGGCAAATTAACCGACCCTGGTCTGGTGGCACCTCTCCCAGTGCCTGGCTCTGGCTGGCGGGGCCCCAGTGGCGGGGGGCTGCCTCTGCTGCTTGGGATGGCGGCCAGAGAGGAGGAAACCCACCAAGAATGGAAACTCAGGGGAGAAAGCGCCGAGCCATCTGGAAAGCTGTGGCTAGCCCTGCGCCTCACTGACCAGCTGGGTGAAATGAGATCTTGGCCTAAACCCAGAGTGACAGGGAAGGGAGGCTGGCATGTGGGCATCTTATTCCCATTCGGATCCCCGGCACCTTAGAACAGTTGTTGGGAATTGTTGCTGTCAGAGAAAACAGATGTGAAGTACTGAGTGTGCCAGGCATGGAGGAGGCGTTTAATAAATAATAAGTCATTAAATGGCTTGATGCGTGGATAGAGGGGCTGTAAGTACACAGCCGGTCTCTCTGTTAGTGTTTTCAGTGTAAATTATGACGGCAAACCATTATCTGGAGCTGACAGTCAAGTGTTAATCTAAGCACTTATTTGTTTATCTACATATTTAGTTACCCACTCAGTGGATTCTCATGAGAACTCTATGGAAGATGTTACTACCCTGTTTTACAGATGAGAAAACTAAGGCACAGAGAAATTAAGTAACGAGCATAAAGTCATACAACTAAGAGTATGCGGGATAAGAGACAGATCACAAGATTCGGAGATCTAGAAGGATTCTCTGTGTGAACTTCATCTTCTTCCAGAATCTGTTTTTCATTTACTTGGAATCTTAGGGTTGGCAATAGAAATAGGGGCTCCCTCCATAATTCAAAGGGAGAGGAAAAAAAGAGAATAGAGGAGAGGAAGTAGTTGGGTTAAAAAAAAAAAAAGTGCCTGGGGCCTCTTGAACCTTTTCTGTGTGCTGAGTTCTATACCAAGCCCTTGAGCTGGTTCATCTCATTTAATACATAGAGCAGCGATACTTTGCATTGGTGTGAGTTTTGTCCCCAGTGTGTGGTAGAGCTTTCACAAACAGGACATGAGGCAGATGGTCCTGGAGACCCTGAGAAGGAGGTACAGCAGCAGCTGCTGCTTCTGCAGTCCAGCAGGTCAGGCTTTAAGATGGACCACCAGGGCTCCCTGGGCTCATCCATCCTGACACCACAGTGGGGTGAGTGCTCCATGCCTCAGTATCTTCATCCTTGAAATGGAACCAAGATGTCTCTCTCTCAAAACTGTGAGGTTCCATGGCATAGTGGCGCTAACTCCTCCCTAGTATCTGGAGTTAGTAAAAGTTGTTCCCTTGCCTTAAAGTTTTCTATCCAGCTAAAAGTTGTTTTGTGGCTAGCCCTGCGCCTCACTGACCAGCTGGGTGAAATGAGATCTTGGCCTAAACCCAGAGTGACAGGGAAGGGAGGCTGGCATGTGTGCATCTTATTCCCATTCGGATCTTCGGAGCCTTAGAACAGTTGTTGGTGATTGTTGCTGTCAGAGAAAACAGATGTGAAGTACTGAGTGTGCCAGGCATGGAGGAGGCGTTTAATAAATAATAAGTCATTAAATGGCTTGATGCGTGGATAGAGGGGCTGTAAGTACACAGCCGGTCTCTCTGTTAGTGTTTTCAGTGTAAATTATGACGGCAAACCATTATCTGGAGCTGACAGTCAAGTGTTAATCTAAGCACTTATTTGTTTATCTACATATTTAGTTACCCACTCAGTGGATTCTCATGAGAACTCTATGGAAGATGTTACTACCCTGTTTTACAGATGAGAAAACTAAGGCACAGAGAAATTAAGTAACGAGCATAAAGTCATACAACTAAGGAGTATGCGGGATAAGAGACAGATCACAAGATTCGGAGATCTAGAAGGATTCTCTGTGTGAACTTCATCTTCTTCCAGAATCTGTTTTTCATTTACTTGGAATCTTAGGGTTGGCAATAGAAATAGGGGCTCCCTCCATAATTCAAAGGGAGAGGAAAAAAAGAGAATAGAGGAGAGGAAGTAGTTGGGTTAAAAAAAAAAAAAGTGCCTGGGGCCTCTTGAACCTTTTCTGTGTGCTGAGTTCTATACCAAGCCCTTGAGCTGGTTCATCTCATTTAATACATAGAGCAGCGATACTTTGCATTGGTGTGAGTTTTGTCCCCAGTGTGTGGTAGAGCTTTCACAAACAGGACATGAGGCAGATGGTCCTGGAGACCCTGAGAAGGAGGTACAGCAGCAGCTGCTGCTTCTGCAGTCCAGCAGGTCAGGCTTTAAGATGGACCACCAGGGCTCCCTGGGCTCATCCATCCTGACACCACAGTGGGGTGAGTGCTCCATGCCTCAGTATCTTCATCCTTGAAATGGAACCAAGATGTCTCTCTCTCAAAACTGTGAGGTTCCATGGCATAGTGGCGCTAACTCCTCCCTAGTATCTGGAGTTAGTAAAAGTTGTTCCCTTGCCTTAAAGTTTTCTATCCAGCTGCAACATTGACCCCAGCCATTGAGCTCCCGGACTTTCCTCTTAGACCTGCTTATAACCCTGCCTCCTGCTATAGACAGAGTACACAGAATCTCCCCACCTTTCAAAGGCAGAAACGGAGACTCAGGGGGTGACTGGACCTCCTCAATATCCCTTGAACCAGGACTTCCCTGGTGGTCATGCTCCCTGTGCAAGGGACCTGGGTTCAATTCCTAGTCGGGGAACTGGATCCCCCACACCACAAGTAAGAGTCCGAATGCAGCAACTAAAGATCCCGCATGCGGCAACTAAGACCCAGTGCAGCCCAATAAATAGAGAAATATTAAAGACATACATCTCTCGAACCTAAAGACAAAACAGCTGACCATTACCAGGTGGCCCTAGTGGTAAAGAACCCACCTGCCAGTGCAGAAGACTGAGACTCAGGTTCAGTCCCTGGGTCAGGAAGATCCCCTGAAGCGGGGCATGGTAACCCATTCCAGTATTCTTGTCTAGAAAATCCCATGGACAGAGGAGCCTGGTGGGCTACAGTCGTTGGGATCACAAAGAGTTGTACACAGCTGAGCATGCATGCACCAGGAGGAATTTTGGCACCAAAGAGAAAAACATCAAGGGGCTTTTGAACGTGTCTCATGTGACAAAGCCTCCAACACAGCCTCTCCATCCATCTCTGTTATTTCTGCAGCATAGACACCTCTAGGCAGTTACAACCGTGAAGGGCTCTGAGTGGCTATGGCCAGATGAACCTTAAAGACCTCTTCAGTCTAGGAGGATAGAGGCCAAGAGGGGCAGTGAGGAAAGCCTATACAAGGCAAAGGGAAAGCACAGTGCAGCCAACAGGACAGCAGTGAGTGAATTGCCAGCCAGATTTAAGGAGAGGATGAAACACACGGACCCTGGAGCCAGACTCCCGTCACTTGAAACCCCACCCGAGCCGTTGCCTAGCTGTGTGACCCTAGGCAGTGCGGCCGGTCCTGCTGTTCTTCAATTCATGAGTGTCAAATGGACTAGTAGAGAAAACCTCCCTGGAAAGGGCTTAGAACAGTGCCTGGCACTGTGGGCCGTTGCTGCTACTGCCGCTGCCCCTCGTGGGCAGTTCCGCACAAGTGTATCTGATCCTGCTCTTAGAACTGGGCCCTCCCCGTGCAAAGATGGATGGCCTTCAGAGAACTTCTAGGCTGCTGGGATACGACAACAAAATCGAGCATTGAGAATCCCATGAGACTTAGCTGACTCCAGGGATGGTCTGTGGTCGATGTTAGAGGAAGACAGGTCTCTGGGGGATGAGCTTGGCCATTCGACCTCTCTTCACACCATCAGCAGAGAGAGCTCCGTGGGACCACAGAGGCCATTCCATCCCAGTGCCTCTGTCCTATAAATGAAGGATGATGCTCAGGCCCTGGGAGGCCCGGGGACCGAGGTGAGGTCACAGCAAGCCAGTGGCCCAGGGAGGACCGAGGAATGTCACGTGGAAGTGTTTTGGATCCTTTGTATCTTTTCTTTTTTTCATTCATGACCATCTCTGGGGTGAGATTTTTTTCAACTTGAGATGTGATAGACACTCAGAAAATACACATATCAAAAGTGCACAGCTCAGTGAATTTTCACCACCCGAGCAGACCCGCGTGACTGCTGACGCCGCCAGCATCGGTGAGTCTCCCCGCTCTGTGAACAGCCCATAAATGGAATCACACAGTGTGTGCTCTTTCGTGTCTGGCTTCTTTCATTCAATACAATGTTCGTTTGATTCAGCCATGTTGTTGAGGGTAGCTGTATTTGATTGCATGGGCTGAAGAAACCACACTCTGATTTACTTATTCTCCTGCTGGGGACATTAGGTGGTTTCAGATTGGAACTCCCGCAGGCACTCCTTCTCTGAGCATTCTAGAACCTGTGTCTAGCGGCGGTTCGCCTGTGTCCTGCTGGGTATATCTCTGGGAGTGGGTTGGCTGAGCCCTCTGTGCTTGACTTCCAGCATCAGGCTCGAGAGGAGCCCCTCAGCCTAGGTTTATTGGACGCAGATTCTAAGCTAAACCCTGTGCAGCCTCCCAGCCAGCCATCCACCGCAGCTGAGAGCTACCTTCTCTAATGAGGGTGTGACCCTGAGTTAGACCCCTGGGATGGAGCAGGGTGGAAGATTTATAACAAGATATCGACACATTTAAGGGAGCATTGCTCCAAACAGCAGGCCCTTAACAAATGATTAAAAGCTATGGGAGGCAGGGATGGTTGAGCAAAGGCATCAGAGCCTGTTTTCTGAACCAGCTTAGCCCTGGGGTAAGCAGGCTGGAGTGCCGCTGAAAAGGGCTGAGAAGGGGAGTGGTCAGCCACCGGGCGGGGCGGGGCATTTGAGAGAAAGTCAGAAAGATTAAAAGTTAGGATGCCCTTGGCCCTGGAGGAATGGGTAAGGAGAGGATGGCCAAACATATAATGGACTAGAGAGAGTACCATGATGAATCGCCGCCTATATCACCATTTTACCAACCTTTCACTCAGGGCATGGTTCCCAGCCACCCAGGGCAGCAGAAATCTCCCCCACCCCCCAGCCTCCGAGGAGTGAGGTTAACACAGACATCTGCCCCCACCCCCACCCCCACCCCCACTGAATCATGTTCTCCAAGGCTTGGGCCAGAGGTGCACTGTTTTTGCACAAGTCCCATCAGTAATTCTGATTCTGGGTCTGACTGTTTTAAGGGACCAATCTCTTTGGTCACACTGGCCCCCACAGCAGAGGGACCCGGCTTTCTGGACTCAGCATTCTCAGTCACTTCCTGACTTGCTCAGCTGTCCCGACACCAAGTCTACCCTTTGCTCTCAGGATGACTTTTTTTTTTTAAGCTTTTTTTTGGGGGCCACTTCTACTGATCTTTCACTTATCTATTTTCCTCCATCTTTGTTCTGTGACCTGTGTGGGCCTCCCATCGCAGTGGCCTCTCTCACTGCAGAGCACCAGCTCTGGGCGCATGCACTCCAGAGCTCCAGCTGGTGGTTGGACACATCGGTCCAGCCGCTTCGGGGCACATGGGATCTCCCCAGGCCAGGGATCAAACTGGCGCCCCTTGCACTACAAGGCAGTGTCCTTACCCACTGGACCACCAGGGAAGCCCCTCAGGATGACTTTTTACCACACACCCTATCTGGATGCAGCTTTAGCTCAACTCTGCAGTGTTAGGTCCACCCCAGCTTAGCTTCTTGAGTCTACTCTTTACCCTCCAGTTGTAACAAAAGTTTATTCTTATTTCTATTGTTGAGTAGTATTCCATTGTCTGATTAGACCACGATTTTTTGTTGAGGCATAGTTGATGTAGACAGTTATACGTTTCAGGTACACAGCATAGTTAATCACAATTTTTAAAGGTTATATTCTATTTATAGTTATAAAATATTGGCTATAGTCCCTGTGCTGTACAATAGACCTTTGCAGCTTATTTGTTTATACACAGTAGTTTGACCCTCTTTAATCTCCTACTCCTATCTTGCCCCTTCCCCCTTTCCACTCCCCACTAGTAATCACTAGCTTGTTATCTATGAGTGTGTTTCCTTTCTGATACATTCACTAGTTTGTTGTATTTTTTTAGATTCTACATATACGTGATGTCAAACAGTATTTGACACTGTGTCTTTCTCTATCTGACTTACTTCACTTAGCGTAAAGTAAAACAGGTCCATCCATGTTGTTGCAAACAGCAAAAGTTCATTCTTTTTGGGGGGAACAGTATTCCACATTTTCTTTATCCATTCATCTGTTGATGGACACTTAGGCTGCTTCCATATCTTGACAATCATAAATAACCCTGGTGTGAAGACTGGGACATGGGTGTGTTTTCAAATTAGTGTTTTCAGGGATTTTTGGATGAATGCTCCAGAGTGGAATTTCTGGGTCGTATAATAGTTCTATTTTTAGTTTTTTTGGGAAACCTCCGCACTCTTTTCTGTCGTGGCTGCACTTTTAAGTAACAACACCCCTTCATGTTGACCTCTCTCTGGTACCTTTCAAGGGACAGTCTCTCCCTAGGTGCAAGGTCAGGTCTCAGTCTTTGTGTGTGGTTGGGTTCGGCATGGAAGGCTGACTTGACATGGATCTTCTTTGGCCTCAGTTTCATCATCGGTGGTGAAATAAGACCTAGGTCAGCAAGTGGTCGTGAATTCCAGGGGGCATCGTGGACGTACGTTGCTGAGAGTGGTTTATCTGACCACCTGGGTGCTCAGAGAGCGGGAGCAGATAGAGCACAAGGGGGAAGCGTGAGCGAGGTCCTGTCTCATCAGCCTCCTACCTGGGAGCCCCATGTCCCATCTTGTCCCCTCTCGTCCTCTCCACCTAGCTCCCGGGGGGTCCTAGTAGAACCCACCCCTGGACCCGAACCCTTCCTGCACGTCTGCCCCTCAGGAGGAGGGGAGCTGAGGTGACTCCTACAGCATCTCCGTGCCAGACCCGGTGGTGCAGGGATCTTACATGGGTTACTGCGTTTCCTCTTCACAGCAAGCCTCTCCAGAGACTATAATCATTCTCTCCATTTTTAAACATGAGGAAATGGGGCTTCCCTAGTGGTCCAGTGAGTAAAGAGTCCGCCTTGCTGGGAAAGGGGCACTGGCTCGCTCCCTGGCCTGGGAAGATCCCATGTGCCATGAAGCAGCTGGACCGGTGTGTCCAGTTATGAGCCAGTGCTCTGGAGTGCATGCGCCCAGAGCCAGTGCTCTGCAGCGAGAGAGGCTACTGAGATGGGAGGCCCACACAGGCCAAAAAACAAAGATGGATGAAAATAAATAAAAAACCAATAAAAGAGGTCAAAATTTTTTTAGAAAATGAGGAAACGGAGGTACTAAGAGGTCAGCAATAAAGCTAGGCCTTGCACCCAAGGCTCCTGGCACCAAAGCCCATGTTCTCTCCTTTGTGCTGATCAGTTCTTTGGTCTTCCCTGGGTACTCCGGCCACCACAGGTCGATGTTGACAGCAGCACATGCCTTACCACCTGAAGGTTCCAAAATAGCTCAGGATAGGACCTCCTGGCCTGGCCAGAGGACATCTTACAGCTCCCAGGTCCCTGGAGCCCACCGCGTTGGCATCTGAGATGTTCCAGGCGGCTGGGGATTTGAGTGATGACTGGCATTTCTGCAGGACAAGACAAGATGCAAACTTTCCCCCAGCAGCTACAGGTTTCATTTTGCAATGTCAAACCAGGGGTCACTGCCCAGTTTCATCATCGGTGGTGAAATAAGACCTAGGTCAGCAAGTGGTCGTGAATTCCAGGGGCATCGTGGACGCGTTGCTGAGAGTGGTTTATCTGACCACCTGGGTGCTCAGAGGCGGGAGCAGATAGAGCACAAGGGGGAAGCGTGAGCGAGGTCCTGTCTCATCAGCCTCCTACCTGGGAGCCCCATGTCCCATCTTGTCCCCTCTCGTCCTCTCCACCTAGCTCCCGGGGGGTCCTAGTAGAACCCACCCCTGGACCCGAACCCTTCCTGCACGTCTGCCCCTCAGGAGGAGGGGAGCTGAGGTGACTCCTACAGCATCTCCGTGCCAGACCCGGTGGTGCAGGGATCTTACATGGGTTACTGCGTTTCCTCTTCACAGCAAGCCTCTCCAGAGACTATAATCATTCTCTCCATTTTTAAACATGAGGAAATGGGGCTTCCCTAGTGGTCCAGTGAGTAAAGAGTCCGCCTTGCTGGGAAAGGGGCACTGGCTCGCTCCCTGGCCTGGGAAGATCCCATGTGCCATGAAGCAGCTGGACCGGTGTGTCCAGTTATGAGCCAGTGCTCTGGAGTGCATGCGCCCAGAGCCAGTGCTCTGCAGCGAGAGAGGCTACTGAGATGGGAGGCCCACACAGGCCAAAAAACAAAGATGGATGAAAATAAATAAAAAACCAATAAAAGAGGTCAAAATTTTTTTAGAAAATGAGGAAACGGAGGTACTAAGAGGTCAGCAATAAAGCTAGGCCTTGCACCCAAGGCTCCTGGCACCAAAGCCCATGTTCTCTCCTTTGTGCTGATCAGTTCTTTGGTCTTCCCTGGGTACTCCGGCCACCACAGGTCGATGTTGACAGCAGCACATGCCTTACCACCTGAAGGTTCCAAAATAGCTCAGGATAGGACCTCCTGGCCTGGCCAGAGGACATCTTACAGCTCCCAGGTCCCTGGAGCCCACCGCGTTGGCATCTGAGATGTTCCAGGCGGCTGGGGATTTGAGTGATGACTGGCATTTCTGCAGGACAAGACAAGATGCAAACTTTCCCCCAGCAGCTACAGGCTTGATTTGCCTATTTTGCAATGTCAAACCACCACTTCCTCCAGTAAGCTAGGGAGAGAGACCAGCAAAGGAGGGGCCATGGCCAGCTGAGGACAGGGTGGGCTTGGCTGGCCAGTGGGGTCCCATAGCTGGCCAGACCCAGCAGACAGTGCTCAGGAATGTCTCGGGCTCCTGGGCTATTGCCTGCCCCTCCCTGGTGAGGCTTCTAGGGAACAGTGAGCAGTCAGATGTGAGCAGGGAGCTACCTAGCTGGGTACCTATTACCGCACACCCTCCTTTTAAATTGTGGGCTGACGATTGCGAACTGCTAGTCTAGGCGACAACCAATCAGGCATACCCGGTTACCATCCCTCATTTGCATATGGCCTAACCCGGACATTACTTAGCACAGCCATGGAAAAGAGGCAGCTTTTTGGAAAATAGCCAGATGCTGGGTAAAACAGACAGTAAAAGAAGCAGGAGACCACAGAGGACGAGAGGGACGAAGGGCATCACTGAGTCAATGGCTATCAGTTTGAGCTGGCTACCTGAGATGGTTAGGGACAGGGAGGCCTATTGTGCTGCAATCAGCGGAGTCACAGTCAGACAGGGCAGAGGGTCTGAACTGTACCCTGGGAAAACACACATTCTCCCAGGATTGGTCCTGGGTGTTAACATGCAGGGGTGAGCTGATAGTATCTATGAAAATAAATAAAAAACCAATAAAAGAGGTCAAAATTTTTTTAGAAAATGAGGAAACGGAGGTACTAAGAGGTCAGCAATAAAGCTAGGCCTTGCACCCAAGGCTCCTGGCACCAAAGCCCATGTTCTCTCCTTTGTGCTGATCAGTTCTTTGGTCTTCCCTGGGTACTCCGGCCACCACAGGTCGATGTTGACAGCAGCACATGCCTTACCACCTGAAGGTTCCAAAATAGCTCAGGATAGGACCTCCTGGCCTGGCCAGAGGACATCTTACAGCTCCCAGGTCCCTGGAGCCCACCGCGTTGGCATCTGAGATGTTCCAGGCGGCTGGGGATTTGAGTGATGACTGGCATTTCTGCAGGACAAGACAAGATGCAAACTTTCCCCCAGCAGCTACAGGCTTGATTTGCCTATTTTGCAATGTCAAACCACCACTTCCTCCAGTAAGCTAGGAGAGAGACCAGCAAAGGAGGGGCCATGGCCAGCTGAGGACAGGGTGGGCTTGGCTGGCCAGTGGGGTCCCATAGCTGGCCAGACCCAGCAGACAGTGCTCAGGAATGTCTCGGGCTCCTGGGCTGTGCCTGCCCCTCCTGGTGAGGCTTCTAGGGAACAGTGAGCAGTCAGATGTGAGCAGGAGCTACCTAGCTGGGTACCTATTACCGCACACCCTCCTTTTAAATTGTGGGCTGACGATTGCGAACTGCTAGTCTAGGCGACAACCAATCAGGCATACCCGGTTACCATCCCTCATTTGCATATGGCCTAACCCGGACATTACTTAGCACAGCCATGGAAAAGAGGCAGCTTTTTGGAAAATAGCCAGATGCTGGGTAAAACAGACAGTAAAAGAAGCAGGAGACCACAGAGGACGAGAGGGACGAAGGGCATCACTGAGTCAATGGCTATCAGTTTGAGCTGGCTACCTGAGATGGTTAGGGACAGGGAGGCCTATTGTGCTGCAATCAGCGGAGTCACAGTCAGACAGGGCAGAGGGTCTGAACTGTACCCTGGGAAAACACACATTCTCCCAGGATTGGTCCTGGGTGTTAACATGCAGGGGTGAGCTGATAGTATCTATGAAGGCACATAATAGGGGAACTCAATGATGTGATTAAGAAATGCTTGTCTGGGGCTTCCCTGATGATCCAGTGGGTAAGGACACCGTCTTGCAGTGCAAGGGGCGCCGGTTCGATCCCTGGCCTGGGAAGATCCCATGTGCCGTGGAGCGACTGGACTGATGTGTCCGACCATCGAGCCAGAGCTCTGGAGCGCATGCGCCCAGAGCCGGTGCTCTGCAGCGAGAGGGCGCTGCGATGGGAGGCCCACACAGGCCAGGGAACAAAGAAATAAATGAAAGACCAATAGAAGTGGCCAAAAAAAAAAAAAAGATATACTTGTCTGGGGCTTCCCTGGTGGTCCAGTGGGTAAGGACACCACCTTGCAGTGGAAGGGGCGCTGGTTCAATCCCTGGCCTGGGAAGATCCCACGTGCTGCAGAGCACCTGGACTGATGTGTGCAACTACTGAGCCGAGCACATGCACCCAGAGCTGGTGCTCTGCGACAAGAGAAGCGCTGCGTTGGGAGGCCCACACAGGCCAAAGAGCAAAGATGGATGAAAATAGATAAATGAAAGACCAATAGAAGTGCCCCCTCCCCCCCCAAAAAAAGAAAAGAAACGCTTGTCTTGTGAGCAACCACTTAGGCGAATGCAGGTACCATCCCTGATATCCATAGAGGCTAATGTGGGTAAACCCATCCAACTGCCTGATTGATCCTGATTGTAATCGATCTATCAGCATCACCTCTGAAGGCCCATAAAAGGGCAAGTTGTACTGACTGAGCACTGCTAGTCTTGAGAGCAAACAATCAGGTGAATACTAGTACCATCCACAATTTGCATACATCCTAATCCTGGTAAACATACACTCTTCCCTAAACAGGGGCATTCTGGTAACATCACCCATGAAGGCACATGAAAGGGGAAATCGAGGACCTGATTGAGAACCCCTAGTCGTGGAGGTAACCACTGAGGCCAAGCAGATACCATCCTCCATTTGCCCAGGGCCTAATCTGGGAAATACTTTGACCAACAGTGGAAAAGAGGCAACTCCTTGGAAAAGAGCCTGAGACTGGGTACAACAGAGAATAAAAGGAGCAGGGGACCACAGAGGACGAGATGGATGAAGGACATCACTGAGTCAATGGACATCAGTTTGAGCAGGCTACCAGGAGATGGTTAAGGACGGGAAAACCTGGTGTGCGGCAGTCAGCAGAGTCACAAAGAGTCAGACAAGACACAGGCACTGGGGCTTCCCTGGTGGTCCAGTGGGTAAGGATACCACCTTGCAGTGCAAGGGGCGCCAGTCTGATCCCTGACCTGGGAAGATCCCACGTGTCGCGGAGCAGCTGTACTGATGTGTCCAATTACCGAGCCGGAGCTCTGGAGCGCATGCACCTAGAGCCGGTGCTCTGCGACAACAGAGGCCACCGTGATGGGGGCCCACACGGGCCAAAGAACAAAAGATGGATGAAAATAGATAAATGAAAGGCCAATAAGAAGTGGCCCACCCCCACCGTCCCCAACCCGCCCTCCCACCAAAAAAAAGACACAGGCACGGAACTGCAGCGGGGAAAAGAACCCCGTTCCCTGATTGGTCCTGTGTGGAATCAATCGGGGGCGGGGAAGCGGTACTGCTGGGCAAGTCCTACTTGTCAGAGAAACCGATCAGGTGAAGGCTGCTACCATCAGGGAAAACACACCTCTTTCCCGATTGGTCCAGAGTGTTGTCAATCAATGGGACCTGATAACAGAAGCCATGAAGGCCCATGAAACAGGACCTCAAGGACCTGATTGCGAACTGCTAGTCTAGGCGGCAACCAATCAGGCATACCCGGTTACCATCCCTCATTTGCATATGGCCTAACCCGGGCATAAGAGAAAAAATAATAATAATAAATTGTGGGCTGAGAGTCAGTTTTCTGAAGAATCATGGAACCTAAAGTTCTGGCCAAAACCAAATGAGAAAACCTTGGAAATCATCTAATCACTGAATCCCTTATTTTAACCTCTGGGTGTTGGGGGCCCCGGATTCAGCCCCAGTTCCTGCTTTGCTTGGTGATGTAACCTGGGTATGTCAACGATCGCCTAGGGTCTCAGTTTTGCCATCTGCAATATGGAGATAGTAGTAGTTCCCAGCTCATAAGGCGGTTGTAGATAAAAATTAAATAAGATAATATGTGAAAAGAATTTCACACCTAACAGTAGCAGCTCAGATAGTTCTGGTTCTGTGTTTCTATGGAAACAGCAGCATTATTCATTCACTCCCTCATTCACTCCCTCATTCTACAGATGTTTATTAGGCGTAAATTGCATGGCAGGTGTACCCCATAATCCCAGTACTGTCACCAGACCCAAGAGACACGTGACCTGCCTGGAGGGGGAGGCGTGGTAGAGGGATCAGAATGCCTGGAGAAGGTGAGACTTAAGCCACCTTCTAGAGTCTCTAGAAATTCGTAGAATAGAGAGAGCCGGGACTGTAAGCAGATGTCTGTCCCCCTACCCCCAGCCGGATGGTGAGCTGCTTGAAGGGATGCAGTATGCATGCATGGGTCTACTTCTAACTCACTTATGTGTGCACAAAACACATCTGTACTCCTTGTTCATTTCGTGTCCATATGCTTATGTGTAATAGGATGTTCACATAGTAAATGCTCAAGAAATGTGTGTGGCATTCACTGAAGAAAAGCCATCTGAGGACTTCCCTAGTGGTCCATTGGCTAAGACTCTGTGCTCCCAAGGAGGGGCCCAGGTTCGATCCTTGGTCAGGGAACTAGATCCCACATGCTGCACCTAAAGATCCCACATGCCACCACCGAGACTGAGCACAGCCAAATGCATAAATAAATATCTTTTAAAGAGCAATTTTGTTTTCCAGTTGGGGATTCAACTTTTGGAAGAAATCCACATCAGCTGTGTCCACCAGACTGCTGGTGCTCCGGGCTGGACAGGCAGGGGCATTTGAATAAAACTGTGCCCTATATCTGGGCCTTTGTGCTTAAAACATTGAGGCACTGGTGCTCATGCCTTGAAAGATTGCAAAAGGCCGCTAGCATCTCTCACCTCTGACCGAAGTACGATCAAGGAGGCCGTGGCCTCTCTCCTGCTGCTGCCTCTAGCACATGTCCGTGATGTAGAGTTCAATGGGCAGGTCGAGAGACGTCACTGTGAAAAAACAAAGGACCAGAAAGCCAACTCCTTCTTAGTGCTTGTTCGTGGGACGATGGTGATGAAAGCTGTTTTCTTGGGCTGGGAAGGTCGTCTGGCCTAGCAGACTCACTGACACTAGAACTTGCTCCTGCCAAATGCATCAGTTGAGATGGGCTATTAATCAATCAGTACTGACAGGCCTTTGGAAAGAAGATGCTACAACATTTTCTGCATTTTAGTGTGGATTCTAGAGGTTAGGGTTAAGGTAGACCTTGAATTTTTCAAAATTTCAAACTCAAAACTATTATTTTATTCTGCTTTATTCTATTTTAGTTCATTCCATTCTATTTCATCCAATTTTATCCACTATCGTGTTCCAAAAAGAACTACTGGTTGCTTTCATGGTCATATAATGTATGGTAAGATAAAGTAAATGTGAGCTTAATAACAGAGATAAAAGGAAAACAAGGGTGAAGACACAAAAAGGAACCAGGGGTAAGATGAATTTTAAAAGGAACATTCTTCCAAGCTATGTGCTTGCTCTGCTGAGCTCTAAGCAAGACTCGGAGCGTCCAGGAAGGCATTGTTAAAAGAGAAACGCACAACCCACTCCAGTAATCTTGCCTGGGAAATCTCGAGCCGGGTGGGCTGCAGTCCATGGGGTTACAAAGACTGAGCACGCGTGTGTGGCGGGGGATGGAGGGAGATGGATTGGTAGCAATAAACAGGTAGAACCAAAGGAAAAAGGGAAACCCAGTCAGTTACACTGTCTTAGTGATCCTCATACAAGCCTGCTGATCAGGGCAAGCAAAGCTCTGGCTGATACACAGACCTGAGGGGATTTCCTCCAAGCCTGTTGTGGAAAAGAGCCAGTGGGGTGAAGAGCAGCCCTCTAGAAAAATGCTTACAGAGAATCTGACGTTCCATTCAATAACTCTGTCTACTGTGGTGAGGATCAGCCTTGACCTTCCCCAAAGCCCCATTCAGAGGACTATGCTATGCTTCAGATGCCCAATTCTGCTGCCCCTGCTAAGTGACTCAGGCTGGTTTAGCACAGGGATTCTTGTCCTAGAGCTGAAACTACTGATGTCTAGTTATCTGTCATACTTTTTTTTAAGAAGACATGATCTTATTTGAATTTCAAAAGTTGTGACTTTTGAATGGATAGTAGTTAGAAAAGGAGGTAAGGCTGGGCACCCACCAAACCAGGCCTCGTGGTCAGGCCTGTGAAGGTCAGGGCTACACAGGTCCAGTGTGCGGCTGTGACTCACATATCAGTGTCTGGCATGTGGCACATTGTAGGTGCTCATAGCAGGTGTCTGTTGAATGAATGGATGGGGACATGGCTTGAATAAACAAATAAGTAATTGTCTAAAGAGAAGAGTTAATTAATCCAGTCACATTAAAACAGAGTGGACTACTGCTGAATGCTTTTTCTCTTTCATCATTTGAAGAGTCTGAAAAAAGGGACAATGACTTCAATTTTGGAAGGACTATAGCTCAGATAATAATCTAGTCTTACCCCTATCCATTTTGTGTATTATGTAGCTAAAATATTTGAGGTGAAGTGGACTTGAAAGCCCTCTCATCTCAACTCTTAAAGAGAGGTCTCTGGTTGCATATTTATCTATAATCCAAGAGTAGATTTCAGTCTTGAATGTCTGGATTCCTACCTTCTCAGCCTCAGACGCCTCAGATGCTTACAGAAGCTCAACCAGCTTCTAGGTCTGCCCTGAACCAGGAGCAACCTTTGAACTGCTTGGTCCTCCAAAAACTTTGAAACTGACAAGAGAAATGGGATTTATTTGAGATTCTCTCCGGAGAGGTTCTTTCTAACTGTGCTCCCCACCTGCAATCTCCCTCCTTCCTGCAAAGTATTTAAAATGCTTTGAGAAGCAGCAGGTTTTGAAAACTGTGTGAACATTTACTTGACTAAGGGAATGATGGAGCCATCAAGGCCCCAGATGTTTTCCATCCCTGCAAAGTGGTAGCTGATCACAGGAGCTCAGAGAATCTAAAACGTTCCATTCAATAACTCTGTCTACTGTGGTGAGGATCAGCCTTGACCTTCCCCAAAGCCCCATTCAGAGGACTATGCTATGCTTCAGATGCCCAATTCTGCTGCCCCTGCTAAGTGACTCAGGCTGGTTTAGCACAGGGATTCTTGTCCTAGAGCTGAAACTACTGATGTCTAGTTATCTGTCATACTTTTTTTTAAGAAGACATGATCTTATTTGAATTTCAAAAGTTGTGACTTTTGAATGGATAGTAGTTAGAAAAGGAGGTAAGGCTGGGCACCCACCAAACCAGGCCTCGTGGTCAGGCCTGTGAAGGTCAGGGCTACACAGGTCCAGTGTGCGGCTGTGACTCACATATCAGTGTCTGGCATGTGGCACATTGTAGGTGCTCATAGCAGGTGTCTGTTGAATGAATGGATGGGGACATGGCTTGAATAAACAAATAAGTAATTGTCTAAAGAGAAGAGTTAATTAATCCAGTCACATTAAAACAGAGTGGACTACTGCTGAATGCTTTTTCTCTTTCATCATTTGAAGAGTCTGAAAAAAGGGACAATGACTTCAATTTTGGAAGGACTATAGCTCAGATAATAATCTAGTCTTACCCCTATCCATTTTGTGTATTATGTAGCTAAAATATTTGAGGTGAAGTGGACTTGAAAGCCCTCTCATCTCAACTCTTAAAGAGAGGTCTCTGGTTGCATATTTATCTATAATCCAAGAGTAGATTTCAGTCTTGAATGTCTGGATTCCTACCTTCTCAGCCTCAGACGCCTCAGATGCTTACAGAAGCTCAACCAGCTTCTAGGTCTGCCCTGAACCAGGAGCAACCTTTGAACTGCTTGGTCCTCCAAAAACTTTGAAACTGACAAGAGAAATGGGATTTATTTGAGATTCTCTCCGGAGAGGTTCTTTCTAACTGTGCTCCCCACCTGCCATCTCCCTCCTTCCTGCAAAGTATTTAAAATGCTTTGAGAAGCAGCAGGTTTTGAAAACTGTGTGAACATTTACTTGACTCAGGGAATGATGGACACATCTAGGCCCCAGATGTTTTCCATCCCTGCAAAGTGGTAGCTGATCACAGGAGCTCAGAGTAAACAGCAGCTAGCCCTGCCCAAAGGCACCTTTCACAGCCCGGTGTGGTGTTTGCCAGTCTTTTCCAGATCTAGGAGAAGAGCTTCCCAACAAATGCACCCTGTTAGGACACCCATGAGACCTGGGATTGACACTCAGCTCAGCTGTGTGATCGCAGGCAAGTTGCCCTCTCTGTGTTACAGGGTTCACATCTCTAAAAGAGAGCTCGTGGTCTCCACCTTACAGAGCGGTGGTGAGCACTAGATAGTAAATGCATACAAAATGCTTATGATAATGCCTGGCCCATACTCAGCACAAAGTAGGTGTTTGCTGTTAGTATTGCTAATTTCCTCCTTCTCTGGGGACCACTGAGGAATTAGCAGTTGGTCCATGTCCTTTAATTGATAGTTATCACCTTCGTCCTAAAGAACAGTCTTTTTTCCTAATCTCTCCCCAGAGCGTGATCGTGAAGGCTCTGAACAGACTGAAATGTATGCGCACTTCCCCTGTGCCAGGAATTGTGATATAAGCATCTTGTATATACTTACCTGACATATATATCTCTCTGAGATCCTCTACCTTGGCTCAGTGCCTGACAGAGTTTAATGCATACAGTGATTCTCTGAAGCAGTCACTGTTATTAGCTCTGTTTTTCGACTGAGGAAAAGAAAGCCGAGTGAGGAAGCAAGTGGTATCAGGATTTGATCCAAGAGAGTCAACCCCAGATCCCATGTTCTCCACTGCTCGCAGAGGGAGGTCTTAGGGAAGAAACACTGGTGTGGGATACAGGCAGAACATGTGTGGGATGCAGGATATGATGGTAGGAATAAGCTGTCTCTGCCTCCAAAGGAGGTGGCCTTTAAACGACAGACAGAAGAGTTCCAGGTGGAGAAAGTCATCATGAGCAAAGATATAAGGGTAACCCTCCCCGCAATCCCCAGAAGATGTTTAAACAGAAATGCTTTGAGAAGCAGCAGGTTTTGAAAACTGTGTGAACATTTACTTGACTCAGGGAATGATGGACACATCTAGGCCCCAGATGTTTTCCATCCCTGCAAAGTGGTAGCTGATCACAGGAGCTCAGAGTAAACAGCAGCTAGCCCTGCCCAAAGGCACCTTTCACAGCCCGGTGTGGTGTTTGCCAGTCTTTTCCAGATCTAGGAGAAGAGCTTCCCAACAAATGCACCCTGTTAGGACACCCATGAGACCTGGGATTGACACTCAGCTCAGCTGTGTGATCGCAGGCAAGTTGCCCTCTCTGTGTTACAGGGTTCACATCTCTAAAAGAGAGCTCGTGGTCTCCACCTTACAGAGCGGTGGTGAGCACTAGATAGTAAATGCATACAAAATGCTTATGATAATGCCTGGCCCATACTCAGCACAAAGTAGGTGTTTGCTGTTAGTATTGCTAATTTCCTCCTTCTCTGGGGACCACTGAGGAATTAGCAGTTGGTCCATGTCCTTTAATTGATAGTTATCACCTTCGTCCTAAAGAACAGTCTTTTTTCCTAATCTCTCCCCAGAGCGTGATCGTGAAGGCTCTGAACAGACTGAAATGTATGCGCACTTCCCCTGTGCCAGGAATTGTGATATAAGCATCTTGTATATACTTACCTGACATATATATCTCTCTGAGATCCTCTACCTTGGCTCAGTGCCTGACAGAGTTTAATGCATACAGTGATTCTCTGAAGCAGTCACTGTTATTAGCTCTGTTTTTCGACTGAGGAAAAGAAAGCCGAGTGAGGAAGCAAGTGGTATCAGGATTTGATCCAAGAGAGTCAACCCCAGATCCCATGTTCTCCACTGCTCCGCAGAGGGAGGTCTTAGGGAAGAAACACTGGTGTGGGATACAGGCAGAACATGTGTGGGATGCAGGATATGATGGTAGGAATAAGCTGTCTCTGCCTCCAAAGGAGGTGGCCTTTAAACGACAGACAGAAGAGTTCCAGGTGGAGAAAGTCATCATGAGCAAAGATATAAGGGTAACCCTCCCCGCAATCCCCCAGAAGATGTTTAAACAGAAATAGCTAACTTTAGCTAGAGTCTGGGCAGGCGAAAAGCTAACACAGGACCTGATTGTGGAGGACCCTGGATCACAGGATTGGACGTTAGCCTCTAGGAAGTTGGAGCTGTGGAGAGCGTTTGAGCAAAGGAGGACATGCCCACAGCGATGCTCCAGGAAGATTAACCTGGCAGACGAACGTCAGGTGAAATGAATGGTAGAGAGAACGGACCCTGGGAGGTCTTGGATATGATGATACCTGTTTTTCCTTGCAACTTGAAAGCACAGATGCATTCCCAGTTCTCTAGAACTGAAGTCAGACTTGTCCAAAGGCACACACTTAATTAAGTGGCAGAATACTGGGTCTTCTGACTCTAAGTTCTCTGTTTCTTCTGCTGCCTCAGGCAGTCACAGATGAGCCTGTTAGAAGGTCTACAAAGGTCAAGTCCCATGAATTCTAAAGGGTCATGGCTCTTGGAGCGAGGGGTCTGGAGACCAACTGGCACTGTAGGAGGAATGGTGTGTAGGTGTGTCCATGTCCTGGGAACGTGCACACAGGTGTTACCTGACTCAGGAGATGGTTCACTGCATCGGCTCTTAGGGGAGTTCACGACCACACAGACAGTGCTGAACCCCAGAGATACATCAGGGGTCACTCCCCAAGGCGAAGGCCTGGACTCTGCAGGAACTCTTCCTAGAGTCTAAAAGCAAGAATAAAAGAGAAAAGAGGTGCTAGGTAAATAGAGAGGTTTGGGAGGAAGAAGGAAGTTTAGAGGTGAAATGAGCACTCCGGGCCTAGAACCAAGAGCTGTGGAGTGGAGATCCTGCCACTAGAAGCAAGGAGAGTGGACACTGATGACCCAGATGACACATGGTCATCAAGCCCAGCCCGTGAGTGGTCGAGCAGGCACTCAGCTCAGGGGTCCTGTCACCAGCATGGTCTTTCATCTTGGCCACAGCCTCCTAAGGCAGAGCTGCTGCCCCCCAAGGTCCCACCCACAGTGCTGAGGCTTGCCCCAGGGGAGTGGAGGTGAAGGAGGTGGCGGAGAGGGCAGGCCAGGGCTGAGGGCTCAGCCCAGTGGAGTCTGAGGTCGGGCCCTGCTCTCTTCAAGGCTCAGACCTGGGCTAAGGGAATGGGGTAGGAGGCGATGGTAGGAGGCAATGACTCAGCAAGAAAGAGGACAAGAAGGGCCTGGGTCCAAGACTTAGGAAGTGACTTCACAGCCACTGACTGCCTTCCTTCCAGTAAACAAGACCTGCACGCATACCGTCTGCTGCCTTATCTTCCCCTCCAGGCTGAGGGTCTGCTGCTGTAGGATGTCTCCGCCTCTTCCCGGCCCCTCCAGAGCTCTCTTTGATGCTGGCTTTAATCCCCTTTCATGTGTCAGGCATGTCAGAGAAGATGGCTCCCACCTGTGGTTTTCCTGCTCTTCCCGGGACCCGTGGGTGGTCAGGCCCTCTGGCCTTACAGACACTCCCGGCCCGTTTCCGAGCACCCCGCCAGATGCCAGCCCCCCAACCTCTGCCCTGTAGCCTCCTTCCCTTCTCCAGCAGCCCCTGGCAGCTCCCTGACTGGCATCAGCTAGAAGCAGAATGAACTTGGTCGCTCTGGGTTCTGAAATTGCTGCACTGTAGGAGGAATGGTGTGTGGGTGTGTCCATGTCCTGGGAACGTGCACACAGGTGTTACCTGACTCAGGAGATGGTTCACTGCATCGGCTCTTAGGGAGTTCACGACCACACAGACAGTGCTGAACCCCAGAGATACATCAGGGGTCACTCCCCAAGGCGAAGGCCTGGACTCTGCAGGAACTCTTCCTAGAGTCTAAAAGCAAGAATAAAAGAGAAAAGAGGTGCTAGGTAAATAGAGAGGTTTGGGAGGAAGAAGGAAGTTTAGAGGTGAAATGAGCACTCCGGGCCTAGAACCAAGAGCTGTGGAGTGGAGATCCTGCCACTAGAAGCAAGGAGAGTGGACACTGATGACCCAGATGACACATGGTCATCAAGCCCAGCCCGTGAGTGGTCGAGCAGGCACTCAGCTCAGGGGTCCTGTCACCAGCATGGTCTTTCATCTTGGCCACAGCCTCCTAAGGCAGAGCTGCTGCCCCCCAAGGTCCCACCCACAGTGCTGAGGCTTGCCCCAGGGGAGTGGAGGTGAAGGAGGTGGCGGAGAGGGCAGGCCAGGGCTGAGGGCTCAGCCCAGTGGAGTCTGAGGTCGGGCCCTGCTCTCTTCAAGGCTCAGACCTGGGCTAAGGGAATGGGGTAGGAGGCGATGGTAGGAGGCAATGACTCAGCAAGAAAGAGGACAAGAAGGGCCTGGGTCCAAGACTTAGGAAGTGACTTCACAGCCACTGACTGCCTTCCTTCCAGTAAACAAGACCTGCACGCATACCGTCTGCTGCCTTATCTTCCCCTCCAGGCTGAGGGTCTGCTGCTGTAGGATGTCTCCGCCTCTTCCCGGCCCCTCCAGAGCTCTCTTTGATGCTGGCTTTAATCCCCTTTCATGTGTCAGGCATGTCAGAGAAGATGGCTCCCACCTGTGGTTTTCCTGCTCTTCCCGGGACCCGTGGGTGGTCAGGCCCTCTGGCCTTACAGACACTCCCGGCCCGTTTCCGAGCACCCCGCCAGATGCCAGCCCCCCAACCTCTGCCCTGTAGCCTCCTTCCCTTCTCCAGCAGCCCCTGGCAGCTCCCTGACTGGCATCAGCTAGAAGCAGAATGAACTTGGTCGCTCTGGGTTCTGAAATGCCTGCCTGAAGCTCTTTCCTGATATAGAGGAGAAGGCATTGGTGAGATGGTCCAGGTTGTTTTCTTATAATCCAATACAAAGCAGGCATCTCAAGTATGCCTTTACTGCATAAAGAGGCATCTGTCAGTCTTTCCTGGGGTGTCCACTGAGTCTTTACTCTGTGCCATACGTTACTTTAGGGTCAGGGGGTGGTGATAGAAACACGAGACAGCCCACCATGCCTTCGCAGAGCTTCCTATGAACATGTGAAATGTCAGGTAGATAGCATGTCAGGTCAGAACAGCTTAGTGGAGAAAAACAGAGTGGGTTGAGGATGGAAGATAGAAGTTTCAACTTCAGACAGGGAGTTCCAGAGCCTCTGCAAAGGTGACATTTGCACACATGACTACAGGAAAGAAGGAGGGAGCCCTGTGATGTCTGGAGAGAGGCTCCAGGCAGAGCGATGAGTCCACGTCACGGCCCAAGGGCAGGTTAGGGAGGTGGCAGCGGAGCCCCAGAGGTGAATGGACCCCATTACTAAAGGGATTGTAAGGTCTTCGGCCTTTGCCCCAGGGGGTTGCAGCCATGGGAGGGTTCTGAGTAGAGGAAGGACCCCGTCCAACTTTTTCTGTCAGGATCACTCTGGCTGCTCTTTCGAGATAGGGAGATCACTCCTGATGTCAAGCTATAACCCCACGCGGAGATGATGTGGGAGCTGGGCTCTGAGCTTATTCTCAAGAAGGAGGCCACAGGGTTTGCTGACAGACTCAGTGTGGAGTGTTAGAGAATGAAGGAATTAAGACTGACCCCCAGGGTTTTTCCTGGGCATCAGAGGATGGAGTGGCTGCTTCCTGAGACAGGGAAAATGCTGGAGGAGCAGCCTGGGGGATGGGCAGTGATCCGTGGTCAGTGGGGGGTGTCTTATGTGTGAGTTGCCCTTTGACATCAAGGGGCAGTGTCCAGGAGCACTTTCTGAGATGGAGATGGCCGCTGGAGGCATGCTCTAAGGTTTCCAAAAAGACCTTCATACATTTTCTTTCTTTGAATGTGGAGAAGAGTCATGGACTGGTAGGTCAGATTATACCTATTTCTTAATTAATTTAGTTGGAGGATAATTACAACATTGTGATGGTCTTGGCGTACATCAACATGAATCAGTCACAGGTCTACATGTATCTCCCCCATTCTGAACCTCGCTCACTCTTCCCTCCCCACCCTATCCCTCTAGATTGTCCCAGAGCACCGGCTTTCGGTGCCCTGCTTCATGCATCAAACTCGCACTGGTCATAGATTTTCCATAGGTATGCCCATTTTAGATATGAATAAACTGAAGATCACAGGGGCAAAAAACTCATCAGAGGTCACAGGATGCCTCTATGGCAAAACAGGCCAAGCCCCTCTGATTTCAAATCCATTTCCTCTTTCCTCTCTGTCATAATGGTTTCCAAGAGATTTAAAAAATTGATGGGGAGGGACGTTCCTGCCTCTCCAGGGATTAAGACTTCGCCTTCCAATGCACGGGATGTGGGTTCAATCCCTGGTTGGGGAGCTAAGACACCACATGCCTTGGGGGTCAAAAATAGGGAAGGGACCCCGGGGTCCAACTGAGTTTAGGGAGGTGGCAGCGGAGCCCCAGAGGTGAATGGACCCCATTACTAAAGGGATTGTAAGGTCTTGGCCTTTGCCCCAGGGGTTGCAGCCATGGGAGGGTTCTGAGTAGAGGAAGGACCCGTCCAACTTTTCTGTCAGGATCACTCTGGCTGCTCTTTCGAGATAGGGAGATCACTCCTGATGTCAAGCTATAACCCCACGCGGAGATGATGTGGGAGCTGGGCTCTGAGCTTATTCTCAAGAAGGAGGCCACAGGGTTTGCTGACAGACTCAGTGTGGAGTGTTAGAGAATGAAGGAATTAAGACTGACCCCCAGGGTTTTTCCTGGGCATCAGAGGATGGAGTGGCTGCTTCCTGAGACAGGGAAAATGCTGGAGGAGCAGCCTGGGGGATGGGCAGTGATCCGTGGTCAGTGGGGGGTGTCTTATGTGTGAGTTGCCCTTTGACATCAAGGGGCAGTGTCCAGGAGCACTTTCTGAGATGGAGATGGCCGCTGGAGGCATGCTCTAAGGTTTCCAAAAAGACCTTCATACATTTTCTTTCTTTGAATGTGGAGAAGAGTCATGGACTGGTAGGTCAGATTATACCTATTTCTTAATTAATTTAGTTGGAGGATAATTACAACATTGTGATGGTCTTGGCGTACATCAACATGAATCAGTCACAGGTCTACATGTATCTCCCCCATTCTGAACCTCGCTCACTCTTCCCTCCCCACCCTATCCCTCTAGATTGTCCCAGAGCACCGGCTTTCGGTGCCCTGCTTCATGCATCAAACTCGCACTGGTCATAGATTTTCCATAGGTATGCCCATTTTAGATATGAATAAACTGAAGATCACAGGGGCAAAAAACTCATCAGAGGTCACAGGATGCCTCTATGGCAAAACAGGCCAAGCCCCTCTGATTTCAAATCCATTTCCTCTTTCCTCTCTGTCATAATGGTTTCCAAGAGATTTAAAAAATTGATGGGGAGGGACGTTCCTGCCTCTCCAGGGATTAAGACTTCGCCTTCCAATGCACGGGATGTGGGTTCAATCCCTGGTTGGGGAGCTAAGACACCACATGCCTTGGGGGTCAAAAAATAAAACAAAATGTAAAACAGAGACAATATTGTGACAAATTCAATAAAGCCTTTTTTTAAAAAAATGTCCACATTAAAAATACTCTTTAAAAAATTGGTGGGAAAAAATATAACCCATGAACATCATCATCGTCTCTAGCTAAGAGAACAGAAGCCCCAGCTGCACCTCAAGACTGGAGCCCTCCCTCCCTTGCGGCTGCCGTGTCCAGGGCAGCCTGGGTTGTAGGTCACAAGGGCACAGGTCCCACTCCCAAGATTAGAGTAGTGGAATGTTTGGTTCCCGTGGATGTGCTTCCTTTATTTTGAGGGGGGGTGGGGGACGGGCAGGCCACTTCTATTGATCTTTCATCTATTGACTTCCATCCATCTTTGTTCTTTGGCCGGTGTGGGCCTCCCATCGCAGTGGCCTCTGTTGTCGCAGAGCACCGGCTCCAGGCGCACGCGCTCCAGAGCTCCTGCTCAGCAATTGGATACATCGATCCAGCCGCTCCACAGCACGTGGGATCTTCCCAGGCCAGGGCTCGAACCAGCGCCCCTTGCACTGCAAGGCGGTGTCCTTACCCATTGGACCACCAGGGAAGCCCATGTGCTTCCTTTAATGCCTTTCTCTTCCGGCTCTCTGCCACCTGACAGGGCAGCTCTTCTGGGGGTCTGAGTTTGTCTGGTTCTCCCTTTGTATCTGTTTTTGTACGCTGGAGGCTGGAACACTGAAAATAACAGAATGCTTGAACTTGGGAGACGAGTAACCCAACCTTGAAAATAAATCAGCTAGTCTACCAGCTCAAGAGGGATTACACCTGTTGGACAAGAAATGAGATCATTGTATTCTTCTTCTTCTTTCTTTTTTTCAATACCCTCTTGACATACAACATAACTTCCTCTGGAAAGCAAGGTTTCAAGGCTGGAACATGAAATAAAATATATTGTCTGTATGGTTAATCTGAAGAAATGACTTTATGAATCTATTTGATTCTCTTAAATGTTTCTCTGAGGCGTGCTCTCTGAGTTGGCAAGGATTTTTCTGATTCTAAGTTCCTTGAGCAGTGGAGGGAAGATACCCAAGACAGGAGCAGAAAAATAACTGGTTGGAAGGTATATAAGACTTGCCTTCCAATGCACGGTGTGGGTTCAATCCCTGGTTGGGGAGCTAAGACACCACATGCCTTGGGGTCAAAAATAAAACAAAATGTAAAACAGAGACAATATTGTGACAAATTCAATAAAGCCTTTTTTTAAAAAAATGTCCACATTAAAAATACTCTTTAAAAAATTGGTGGGAAAAAATATAACCCATGAACATCATCATCGTCTCTAGCTAAGAGAACAGAAGCCCCAGCTGCACCTCAAGACTGGAGCCCTCCCTCCCTTGCGGCTGCCGTGTCCAGGGCAGCCTGGGTTGTAGGTCACAAGGGCACAGGTCCCACTCCCAAGATTAGAGTAGTGGAATGTTTGGTTCCCGTGGATGTGCTTCCTTTATTTTGAGGGGGGGTGGGGGACGGGCAGGCCACTTCTATTGATCTTTCATCTATTGACTTCCATCCATCTTTGTTCTTTGGCCGGTGTGGGCCTCCCATCGCAGTGGCCTCTGTTGTCGCAGAGCACCGGCTCCAGGCGCACGCGCTCCAGAGCTCCTGCTCAGCAATTGGATACATCGATCCAGCCGCTCCACAGCACGTGGGATCTTCCCAGGCCAGGGCTCGAACCAGCGCCCCTTGCACTGCAAGGCGGTGTCCTTACCCATTGGACCACCAGGGAAGCCCATGTGCTTCCTTTAATGCCTTTCTCTTCCGGCTCTCTGCCACCTGACAGGGCAGCTCTTCTGGGGGTCTGAGTTTGTCTGGTTCTCCCTTTGTATCTGTTTTTGTACGCTGGAGGCTGGAACACTGAAAATAACAGAATGCTTGAACTTGGGAGACGAGTAACCCAACCTTGAAAATAAATCAGCTAGTCTACCAGCTCAAGAGGGATTACACCTGTTGGACAAGAAATGAGATCATTGTATTCTTCTTCTTCTTTCTTTTTTTCAATACCCTCTTGACATACAACATAACTTCCTCTGGAAAGCAAGGTTTCCAAGGCTGGAACATGAAATAAAATATATTGTCTGTATGGTTAATCTGAAGAAATGACTTTATGAATCTATTTGATTCTCTTAAATGTTTCTCTGAGGCGTGCTCTCTGAGTTGGCAAGGATTTTTCTGATTCTAAGTTCCTTGAGCAGTGGAGGGAAGATACCCAAGACAGGAGCAGAAAAATAACTGGTTGGAAGGTATATACCTAGAGCATAAAGGTAACTGAGGTTCTTGGAGTTTCGGTAATGTGTTTGACATTGTTACTTGGTGTCTATTACCTCATTAAATTCTGTGACAACTCACTTTACAGGTGAGAAGCTGAGGCTTGGAGGAGAGCCCCAGATCACTTACCTTGCCTGTGTCAGAGCTAGAATCTGAATCTGGCTCCAAAGCCTTTGGCTTTTCTACTGTGCCCCACATTTGTAAATTCCGTCTGGGCTCTATGGATGTCATTGGAAAATTCGACCCACGTGGGGTCAGGGGATACAGTGTGTGACCCTGACTCGGGTAGTCATGTCCAGGCCCACCCTTGAAGCAGCCCCCCCCAAGGGGGCATGTACTGAGGACCTCTGAAAGAAGTGGCTGTCATGCCATCCAGAACTACCATTTCTGAAACTCCATGGCTCCCAGGAATGATGTGAGCATCAGGAAGGAAAGGCATTGGGATGTTTTCCCTGGCATGGCCTGGGGTGCAATTCCCCATAACCCACACACACACACACACAGAGCAGAGCACAGGGATGTTTATCTGAGCATTAATTTCCCCTCTAGCTGGTTTTAAGAATTTTAAGATTTATTTATTTATTTATTTTGGTGGGGAGTGGGGAGGGAAGGGGGCAGGTGGGCCACTTCTATTGGTCCTTCATTTATCTAGTTTCATCCATCTTTGTTCTTTGGCCCGTGTGGGCCTCCCATCGCGGTGGCCTCTGTCGTTGCAGAGCGCCGGCTCTGGGCGCATGCGCTCCAGAGCTCCAGCTCGGTAATTGGACATATTGGTCCAGTCGCTCCGCGGCACGTGGGATCTTCCCAGGCCAGGGATCGAACCGGGGCCCCTTGCACTGCAAGGCGGTGTCCTTACCCACTGGTCCACCAGGGGAAGCCCAAGAATTTTAAAACAAATGTTTACAGCTCAACTGTGGGAAAGAGCCATGCCTGAGGATCAATTCTGTAAAAAACACCATTAATCGCAGTGGGCATGGCCAGGTCTAGTTTTGCCATAAATCTGGGCTTGTGTCCCCTTGGTCCTCTAATTCATGGATTGGCAAGCTATGGCCTGAGGGCCTATTTTTTGTAAATCACGTTTTACTGGCACACAGCCACTCCTACTCAACAGCTGAGCTGAGAACTGAGCACTTACCACAGAGGCTGTATGACCCACACAGCTGAAAACATTTACCTGGTCTTTTACAGGAAAATTGGGTAACTTCTAACACGCACACGCGCTCTCTCGCTCTCGCTCTCTCTCTCTAACTCCTATGCATCCCATAAGGCCCGACTTAGGTAATTTCCTCTACTGAGAAACTCCTATAGCCAACCTAGCCCAAAGCAAGGCTAACGGCATCCTCCTCAGGCTTCCAGGGACCTCTGAAAGAAGTGGCTGTCATGCCATCCAGAACTACCATTTCTGAAACTCCATGGCTCCCAGGAATGATGTGAGCATCAGGAAGGAAAGGCATTGGGATGTTTTCCCTGGCATGGCCTGGGGTGCAATTCCCCATAACCCACACACACACACACAGAGCAGAGCACAGGGATGTTTATCTGAGCATTAATTTCCCCTCTAGCTGGTTTTAAGAATTTTAAGATTTATTTATTTATTTATTTTGGTGGGGAGTGGGGAGGGAAGGGGGCAGGTGGGCCACTTCTATTGGTCCTTCATTTATCTAGTTTCATCCATCTTTGTTCTTTGGCCCGTGTGGGCCTCCCATCGCGGTGGCCTCTGTTGTCGCAGAGCCACCAGCTCTCGGCGCATGCACTCCAGAGCTCCAGCTCGGTAATTGGACATATTGGTCCAGCCGCTCCGTGGCACGTGGGATTTTCCCAGGCCAGGGATCGAACCGGTGCCCCTTGCACTGCAAGGCGGTGTCCTTACCCACTGGACCACCAGGGAAGCCCAAGAATTTTAAAACAAATGTTTACAGCTCAACTGTGGGAAAGAGCCATGCCTGAGGATCAATTCTGTAAAAAACACCATTAATCGCAGTGGGCATGGCCAGGTCTAGTTTTGCCATAAATCTGGGCTTGTGTCCCCTTGGTCCTCTAATTCATGGATTGGCAAGCTATGGCCTGAGGGCCTATTTTTTGTAAATCACGTTTTACTGGCACACAGCCACTCCTACTCAACAGCTGAGCTGAGAACTGAGCACTTACCACAGAGGCTGTATGACCCACACAGCTGAAAACATTTACCTGGTCTTTTACAGGAAAATTGGGTAACTTCTAACACGCACACGCGCTCTCTCGCTCTCGCTCTCTCTCTCTAACTCCTATGCATCCCATAAGGCCCGACTTAGGTAATTTCCTCTACTGAGAAACTCCTATAGCCAACCTAGCCCAAAGCAAGGCTAACGGCATCCTCCTCAGGCTTCCAGGGACCTCTGAATAAGCAAACCGTCACTGCTGTTCATAGACCACTACAGGCCAGCCGCTGTTCTGAGCATGTCACATGGACCATCTTTCATGGCGACTCTAAGTAGTAGGCACTTTTTTTAAAGTAAATTTATTTATTCTTGGCTACTCTGGGTCTGCCTTGCTGCATACAGACTTTCCCTAGATGCAGCGAGCAGAGGGTACCCTCTAGTTGCAGAGCTTGGGATTCTCACTGTGGTGGCTTCTCTTGTTGCAGAGCATGGGCTCAGTAGTGTGGTGCCTGGGATTAGTTGCTCTGTGTGGCACGCGGAATCTCCCAGACCAGGGATTGAACCCATGTCCCCTGCATTGGCAGGTGGAATATTAACCACTGGACCATCAGGGACGTTCAGTAGGTACCTTTATTATCACCATTTTGCAAGTCAAGAGATCAAAGCACAGAGATGGTAACTAACTTTTGCACAGTCACACAGCTGCTGAAAAGGCGAGCAGGAAACCCAGGTAGTCTCTGTAGAGGCCAGCATGTTCCCCATTTTGTCATAATTGCTATTACTATCCCCATTTTACAGGTGGAAACAAAAACGGTTTCACAGTACAGATTCCATCGTATTATAATAAGGTGCGTCTGCGTCTGCATCTTCCCAGCTTTTCATCAATGGCAGAAACACTCCTCTCCCAGACCCTGATGCCTGGCACACAGCAGGTGCTCCATGGCTAAAGACGTAGGCAGGGCATCCCTGTCTGGATTCTGAGCCCTGCAGAGCAAGAGAGGTTGTGTCGTTTATCACCAGATTCCCAGTGTCCAGGGTTGTGCATGCCTCAGCAAGGTGGGCTCAGCAAATGAACAAGAAAGAAGGAATTTTTCTGGGAATAGGAAGCTCTCTTGGTTTTCCCTGTGCTTTTCTTTTCTTGGCTGCCTCTGTTTTTCCGTTTTTCTGCTCCTTTCAGCTCATCATTTATACAGTGTTGGCCACTGAGACTTGAGGCCTCTGCCTTCTGGACTGACTGCCATTAGGAAGAGGGTCTTTTTAACTTGGTCAGAGAAGGAAACAATGTTACCTGCCACATTTCCCGGTGTTTGCTGTGACCTGGCCGCTTGGCCCACCTTCTCAATGATTGCGCTTAAGGAGTAAGTCTGCATAAATTTTACTGGCCACCATGAATTATTTCAGCAGAAAAAAACTTTCCCCCCTTTCATTCCAGTGAAGTTGATCTTTGGCTGTTGTTGGTTAAGTTGATGGCTAAGTTGTGTCCAACTCTTTTTCAACCCCGTGGACTGTGTCCTCTGGGATTCTCTGTTCATGGGATTCTCTAGGCAAGAATACTGAAGTAGGTTGCCATTTCCTCCTCCAGCGGATCTTCCTGACCCAGGGATCGAACCCACTTCTCCTGCATTGGCAGGCAGGTTCTTACCACCAAGCCACCACTGAAGCCCACTTGAGGAAACCCATTGATGGACAAAGATCCCAGCTGCGCTTCTGCAGTCACAAAACAAATCATTGTCATCCCCTCAGGGATTGTCCGTGAGAGGGAAGGGACTGTTTTTTAAAAATCACCAAAATACAAACAGTATTTGATCACCACCAAATAAGAGTATTCATTTGAGTAAAGAGTGACACAGAAACAAGGTGGGGGCCTCCAGGGAGGGGCAACCAGCCCTTGGGTTAGCTGGCTCCAGCAGAAAGACTTCCTGGAGGAAAGAAATTAAAGCCGGGCTACCAGGGAGGAGTGGGACTCAGGCAGCAGGAGGAAGGATGCCATTCTGGTGCAAGAAAAACCAAGGTGAGAGGATCAGGGTTTCCAGAGTGCCTTGTCCTTGGTGCCCTTAGGAAAGCAAGAGTAATTGTCACTTGGTTCCCTCAGTGTCGTTTATCACCAGATTCCCAGTGTCCAGGGTTGTGCATGCCTCAGCAAGGTGGGCTCAGCAAATGAACAAGAAAGAAGGAATTTTTCTGGGAATAGGAAGCTCTCTTGGTTTTCCCTGTGCTTTTCTTTTCTTGGCTGCCTCTGTTTTTCCGTTTTTCTGCTCCTTTCAGCTCATCATTTATACAGTGTTGGCCACTGAGACTTGAGGCCTCTGCCTTCTGGACTGACTGCCATTAGGAAGAGGGTCTTTTTAACTTGGTCAGAGAAGGAAACAATGTTACCTGCCACATTTCCCGGTGTTTGCTGTGACCTGGCCGCTTGGCCCACCTTCTCAATGATTGCGCTTAAGGAGTAAGTCTGCATAAATTTTACTGGCCACCATGAATTATTTCAGCAGAAAAAAACTTTCCCCCCTTTCATTCCAGTGAAGTTGATCTTTGGCTGTTGTTGGTTAAGTTGATGGCTAAGTTGTGTCCGACTCTTTTTCAACCCCGTGGACTGTGTCCTCTGGGATTCTCTGTTCATGGGATTCTCTAGGCAAGAATACTGAAGTAGGTTGCCATTTCCTCCTCCAGCGGATCTTCCTGACCCAGGGATCGAACCCACTTCTCCTGCATTGGCAGGCAGGTTCTTTACCACCAAGCCACCACTGAAGCCCACTTGAGGAAACCCATTGATGGACAAAGATCCCAGCTGCGCTTCTGCAGTCACAAAACAAATCATTGTCATCCCCTCAGGGATTGTCCGTGAGAGGGAAGGGACTGTTTTTTAAAAATCACCAAAATACAAACAGTATTTGATCACCACCAAATAAGAGTATTCATTTGAGTAAAGAGTGACACAGAAACAAGGTGGGGGCCTCCAGGGAGGGGCAACCAGCCCTTGGGTTAGCTGGCTCCAGCAGAAAGACTTCCTGGAGGAAAGAAATTAAAGCCGGGCTACCAGGGAGGAGTGGGACTCAGGCAGCAGGAGGAAGGATGCCATTCTGGTGCAAGAAAAACCAAGGTGAGAGGATCAGGGTTTCCAGAGTGCCTTGTCCTTGGTGCCCTTAGGAAAGCCAGAGTAATGATGTGCACTTGGCTTTTCCCAACTCCAAAGCTGGACCATTTCCCATGGACAGCCCCAGCATCCTCGTAACACCAGTGGCACTTTGGGTCCTCCTGTGCCCCAGGCCCTCGGACTGCCGCTGCCTCCCTGCTCTCCTCTCTTCATCCTCCCTCCGTTATAGGCACTCGCCCCGCCCTCCTGGGACTCTCCCAGGCCCTCTAGAGAAGGCCAGCCAGCCACACTCCACACAGCCCAAGAAGCAGTGTTGCCTTTCACGCCAGCACCTGCGGGAACCGCCGCAGGGAAGCACAGGTGCTGACTTCTCTGCTTACTTATGAGTTTTCTGCCCTTGGGCAGCTGCTCACCTTCCCAGAGGAAACCCCGGTGGGCAGCTGCTGTGCTCAAGGAAGAGAGGGCCTGGAAGGAGCTTTGTGCTAATAAGTGCCACCTAGCATCAGTATTTAGAAGGCATTGTTTTCGTAGGGCTGTTGTTAGGATCAGAATGACATTAGATAAACAGGAGGCATTGTAGTCCCTGCGGCTGGCAAGGTGAGCTAAGCTTCCCCAGGGCCAAGCCACAGAGAGAAAGAATTATCTTCTATAATAGAAAATAGAGGGCTTCCCTGGTGGTCCAGTGGGTAAGGACACCGACTTGCAGTGCAAGGGGCGCCGGTTCGATCCCCGGCCTGGGAAGATCCCACGTGCCGCGGAGCGGCTGGACCCATGTGTCCAATGACCGAGCCAGAGCTCTGGAGCACATGTGCCCAGAGCCGGTGCTCTGCGACAACAGAGGCCACCGCGATGGGAGGCCCACACGGACCAATGAACAAAGATGGATGAAAATAGACAAATGAAAGACCAATAGAAGTAGCCCGCCTGCTCCCCTCCCTGCCCACCCTCCCCCAAAATAAATAAATAAATCTTTAAAAAAAAGAAAAGAAAATAGAGGGAAAAGGCCAACCTCCAGCCCAGAGGAGTCAGCTGGGTACGGAGGTAGGCTGTGGGGCCTCCCAACTCAGGATCCCTGCAGGAAAGGGTGGGTAGGAAAGATGGCGAGTGGGTTGGCCCCTCCCTGCCACGCCTTGGCCCTCTCCCTCTACCATCACAGGTGGTAGAAGCCACCATGCAGAAGATGCCCTCAGTGTGGCACAGGGAGGTGCTCTCTGGGGCAGGACATCCCGTGAGAAGGTTGGGCCGGAGCGTGAGGGTGGACCTCTGGTGGCACATGCCAGCAGAAGCAAGCAGAGCCTGCCTGCATCGGCAAAGCAGCCTCAGAGTGCTAGAAGCTTCTCTCAGCCTCTGAGGCCAGCTCCCTGTTCATGGGGAAGCCAAAGAGTCTGTCATATTTTAAGAATGCGTCCTGTGCTTGGGGTCTCCTCCCTCTGTGTTATGGTTGTCCTCCCAAAGGTCTCATCCCTCAGCATGTCTGCAAGTGACTATTTGTGGGACAAGTTCATTGCCGATGTGGTGAGTTAAGATGAGGTCATTCCAGAGGACGATGGACCCTTAATCCAATGTGATTGATGGTTTTAAAGAAAAGGGAAATGTGGACACAGACCCAGATGCACAAAAAGAGAATGTGAAGATGAAAGCCCAGCTGAGAGCGATGCTTCTTCATGCCAAGGAGTGCCAGGGATGGCCAGCAAAGCCCCAGAATGTAGGGGAGAGGCAGGGAACAGATTCTCTGTTGCAGCCCTTAGAAGAGACCAGTCCTGCCAACACTTTGATCTCAGAAGTCCAGCCTCCAGAACTGAGATTGTGAATGTCTTTTGTGTAAGCCCCTGAGTTTCTGGTACTTTGTTACGACAGCCTTAGCAAACTAGAACCGTGTATTACTGTCTTAGACCTCACCAGGAAGCTGCAAAGGGAGATGTTATTATCCATGCTTTACAGATGTAGGGACTAAGGCTCAGTGGGTTCAAGTGACTTGTCCAAAGCCACACAGCAAGTAAGAAGAGCCGACAGGTGTGAGCCTAGCTCTCTTCAGCTCCAAGCACACAGACTGTGTAGGATCCACTTGAACGTTGAATCCTGGGTCTTGGTTGAAAGCGAAGGTAGATCTGAGGAGCACTGAGATTCCCAGGGGCTCACTCAGCAACCCGGGACTCCCAGCCCACAGAATGAGTCCTGCCAAGACCTCCACCCTCCCACAAGAAGGGGACCGGGACAGAAATGTCAGGAAGAGCCTAAAGGGGGCATGGAGCTGAGTCGCTGATGAGGAATCTGGGACAGTCAGGAATGAGGGGCTGGCAGAAGGCAAGCGGAGCCCTCAGCCACCCAGGTGTGGTCAGGGCCGGGTGGCCCCAGCCATGAGGCTAGGCTCCACAGGGGCGACAACCCAGGAGATCATCGGGGTGCCCTTGGCATGTCTGCCTTTGGCTCTCTTCAGTGCTCTTCGTCTGCAGACCGTCAAAGCCTGGGCGTCTGCCCGCTGCTCCAGACAAGTTGCTCCCCAAAGGCCTCCCTCATCCCCGCACCACCTCCCTCTGGCTGGAGCGGCTATCCCCAGGCGGTGCCACCCTTCTCCGCTGAGGGCCTGGCTCGGTGGCACCCCGCCTTTCCTACCGATGTCATGCAGTCGGGAGAGCTCAGCCTCTCTACAGCAGGGCCCAGCATCATTCTTAGTCAAGGCACGGAAAAATGCCATCGCCGTCCCCCTGAGCCTGCAAAACAGACCTTTCAAGCTCGTCTCCTGGCGGGGGAACGTGGGGGCCGCGGGGGAGCTGTCAGGAACAGAGCCAGAGAGATGCAGAGACAGGGTGCAGGCAGATGGTTACTTCTCGGGACCCAGGGGAAGAGGCGGATGGCCAGGACCCCCAGCTGCCTGAGGCTCCTTTTGCAGGGGCATTTGTGGGTGAGGCTGCCTGCACCTCCAGCCATCCTCAGGAACCCACCCCCTCTCCTTGGTGACTAGGAAGCAGGAATAGATGGGGAACGTTACGTGTTTTGCAGGCAGCGGAGTCAAATTGCAGTTGGGGTAATGACACTTTTCGCTGCCTCCTGCTCCAGGACTAAGGCTCAAGTGGGTTCAAGTGACTTGTCCAAAGCCACACAGCAAGTAAGAAGAGCCGACAGGTGTGAGCCTAGCTCTCTTCAGCTCCAAGCACACAGACTGTGTAGGATCCACTTGAACGTTGAATCCTGGGTCTTGGTTGAAAGCGAAGGTAGATCTGAGGAGCACTGAGATTCCCAGGGGCTCACTCAGCAACCCGGGACTCCCAGCCCACAGAATGAGTCCTGCCAAGACCTCCACCCTCCCACAAGAAGGGGACCGGGACAGAAATGTCAGGAAGAGCCTAAAGGGGGCATGGAGCTGAGTCGCTGATGAGGAATCTGGGACAGTCAGGAATGAGGGGCTGGCAGAAGGCAAGCGGAGCCCTCAGCCACCCAGGTGTGGTCAGGGCCGGGTGGCCCCAGCCATGAGGCTAGGCTCCACAGGGGCGACAACCCAGGAGATCATCGGGGTGCCCTTGGCATGTCTGCCTTTGGCTCTCTTCAGTGCTCTTCGTCTGCAGACCGTCAAAGCCTGGGCGTCTGCCCGCTGCTCCAGACAAGTTGCTCCCCAAAGGCCTCCCTCATCCCCGCACCACCTCCCTCTGGCTGGAGCGGCTATCCCCAGGCGGTGCCACCCTTCTCCGCTGAGGGCCTGGCTCGGTGGCACCCCGCCTTTCCTACCGATGTCATGCAGTCGGGAGAGCTCAGCCTCTCTACAGCAGGGCCCAGCATCATTCTTAGTCAAGGCACGGAAAAATGCCATCGCCGTCCCCCTGAGCCTGCAAAACAGACCTTTCAAGCTCGTCTCCTGGCGGGGGAACGTGGGGGCCGCGGGGGAGCTGTCAGGAACAGAGCCAGAGAGATGCAGAGACAGGGTGCAGGCAGATGGTTACTTCTCGGGACCCAGGGGAAGAGGCGGATGGCCAGGACCCCCAGCTGCCTGAGGCTCCTTTTGCAGGGGCATTTGTGGGTGAGGCTGCCTGCACCTCCAGCCATCCTCAGGAACCCACCCCCTCTCCTTGGTGACTAGGAAGCAGGAATAGATGGGGAACGTTACGTGTTTTGCAGGCAGCGGAGTCAAATTGCAGTTGGGGTAATGACATTTTGTCTTTGTCGCTGCCTCCTGCTGGATCACTTGGGCGGGCGTCCAGCCTGGGTGTGGGGGGAGGGGGGTGGGCGGGGCGGAGCCAGGCCCACTTGCCAGGCTCGGCTGCACTATGACATGAATGGTCCTCTGTCCATGTGCTCTGCAGGTAGACCAGACTCAAGGAGGGCAACAGAGAGGCTCAGAGGCCCAGCCCAACCCCCACACCCTGGGGGAGATGGCCGGGTTAGCGCCCCCCAGCTGGTGGGGGCCTGCGGAGGGGAGTCCTGGCTGCCTCTGCGTGCTAATCCCAGGCTCTGGCCTGTGTGTGGCCAGACTCCTGCCCCCGTCTCTGACCCTATCTCTGACAGGGAACAGAGGGGCATCTGAGCCTGGGACTGGCGGCCTCCAAGGCTCAACCAGAACCCCACAATCACCTCTGTGGGGCTTCCCTCCCTGAGTGCTCCCTGAACTTTGGGGAAGCCCTTCCTGTCCTCAGCTGGTACTGCCAAAGGTACCAGTGCCTCATATGGTTTCAGTTCCAGATGTCCATTTCCCACGGTCTAGCGAGGGCGGATCCTCACTGTGCTCAAGGTAGTCATTTGCACGCATCCCTGTCGTAGGTCTCTAGGTTCCAACTGCAGCTTTGCCCAGGTCTATAGCTCTATCCTGCCTCTGTTTTCTCATCTGTAAAATGGGGATAATAATAGTTGCTGCCTCATAGGGTTACTGTGAGGATTAAATATGATAAGACTCAAAAGTATTTAGAATGGGGCTTCCCTGGTGGTCCAGTGGGTAAAGAGTCCACCTTGCAGTGCAAGAGGCACCAATTCGATCCCTGGCCCAGGAAGATCCCATGTGCCGCAGAACGACTGAACTAGTGTGTCCAATTACAAGCCAGTGCTCTGCAATGAGAGAGCCCACTGCAATGGGAGGCCCACACAGGCTGAAGAATAAAGATGAATGAAAATAAATTAAAAATCAATAAAAGAGGCCAAAATTAAAAAAAAAAAAAAACACCCAGAGGTGATTTTCTTATATGAAAAAAAAAAAAAAAAGATTTAGAATGGCACAAAGTAAGTACTAATTAAGAGTCACTGTGAGGGGCTTCCCTGGTGGTCCCATGGTAAAGCATCTGCCTACCAGTGCAGCAGACATGGGTTCCATTTTGATCTGTAGTCCAGGAAGATACCATATGCCTTGGAGCAACTAAACCCGTGCACCACAACTATTGAGCTTGTGTTCTGGAGCCAGAGAGTGACAACCACAGAGCCCATGTGCTGAAGCCCGCATGCCCAAGCGCCCCTGCTCCATGACAAAAGAAGCCACCGCAGTGAGAGGGCTGAGCATCTCAGCTGCAGAGGCGCCCCTGCTCACCACAACTGGAGAAAAGCCTGAGCAGCAACGAAGACCTAGCACAATCACAAAAAAAGAAGAACTGTAAGAAGGATGATGATGATGGCGTCTGAGTGTTCACAGTGCTGTTGCTCCTACCACCATGCTCGCTGCTGTGACTCTTAATGCCTTATTACCACAGCTGCCATTTGTGCTGGTACTAATGCTACCCACAGGATAAACACCCCCCGCCTTAACACTTACGGGTTTATAAAGCTCGGGCAATTTTCGCGGCTCCCACTGAACCTTTAAAACGTGAACTTGCTGGTCAGGGGTTTTCTCCCGTAAGTTCTGCCTCCTCCTGCCTGGGCTCCTGCCTTATCTGCAGGCACCACCTGCTGCCCCACATTTCCCCAGGAGTCACCTCTCCCCTGCTTTCCCCCTCTAGCTGGATCAGCTCCTTTTTTATTATTACTAACTGTCTCTCTTTTTTAAATCACACTTTCCTAAAGACTCAAATCAGATGTCATCCGTTTGTTGAAATCTTCCTTGGCTGGAGAGAGATCAAGATGCAAAATAGGAGATCAGGTGTGCGGATTTTATCGCCCAGAATGGGAGCAAGAATGGAGGCAGCAAAGACTCCTTTAAATTAGATTTGGGGGTTTGAAGCCTTACAAGCCAGTGCTCTGCAATGAGAGAGCCCACTGCAATGGGAGGCCACACAGGCTGAAAAATAAAGATGAATGAAAATAAATTAAAAATCAATAAAAGAGGCCAAAATTAAAAAAAAAAAAAAACACCCAGAGGTGATTTTCTTATATGAAAAAAAAAAAGATTTAGAATGGCACAAAGTAAGTACTAATTAAGAGTCACTGTGAGGGGCTTCCCTGGTGGTCCCATGGTAAAGCATCTGCCTACCAGTGCAGCAGACATGGGTTCCATTTTGATCTGTAGTCCAGGAAGATACCATATGCCTTGGAGCAACTAAACCCGTGCACCACAACTATTGAGCTTGTGTTCTGGAGCCAGAGAGTGACAACCACAGAGCCCATGTGCTGAAGCCCGCATGCCCAAGCGCCCCTGCTCCATGACAAAGAAGCCACCGCAGTGAGAGGGCTGAGCATCTCAGCTGCAGAGGCGCCCCTGCTCACCACAACTGGAGAAAAGCCTGAGCAGCAACGAAGACCTAGCACAATCACAAAAAAAGAAGAACTGTAAGAAGGATGATGATGATGGCGTCTGAGTGTTCACAGTGCTGTTGCTCCTACCACCATGCTCGCTGCTGTGACTCTTAATGCCTTATTACCACAGCTGCCATTTGTGCTGGTACTAATGCTACCCACAGGATAAACACCCCCCGCCTTAACACTTACGGGTTTATAAAGCTCGGGCAATTTTCGCGGCTCCCACTGAACCTTTAAAACGTGAACTTGCTGGTCAGGGGTTTTCTCCCGTAAGTTCTGCCTCCTCCTGCCTGGGCTCCTGCCTTATCTGCAGGCACCACCTGCTGCCCCACATTTCCCCAGGAGTCACCTCTCCCCTGCTTTCCCCCTCTAGCTGGATCAGCTCCTTTTTTATTATTACTAACTGTCTCTCTTTTTTAAATCACACTTTCCTAAAGACTCAAATCAGATGTCATCCGTTTGTTGAAATCTTCCTTGGCTGGAGAGAGATCAAGATGCAAAATAGGAGATCAGGTGTGCGGATTTTATCGCCCAGAATGGGAGCAAGAATGGAGGCAGCAAAGACTCCTAATTAGATGCTGAGAACTGGTCTAGGAGAGAAGCCAAATTAGGAGCCGGAAGCCACCAAATCTGCCTTCAGCGATTTGGTTGCTTAGATGAATTCTGCTGAGCACCCTGTCATAACAAGAAACGCAGTTGCTGTGCTGTGTGCCGGATGCTGTTCAGGCATGGGTATGTGCAGAGCAGCCCTTTGAGGTAAATGCTGTTCTGAGGGCTCCCCCGTTTACACATGAGGAAACTGAGGCACGGAGTGATGTCTTCATTTGGCTAGTGCGTTAGTAGAAAGCTGCGCTGAGTGTCAACCCAGGCCGCCTGACTCTGGAGCCCATGTGTCTCACCACTGCTTTGTCTTTTCCTATCACAGGCATTGCTTTTAATTCCCCTCACCCATCTTCCCTTCATTCTGTTCTGTCACTCCTTCCTGTCACCAAGTCATTCTCCATTCATTCAGCAAATATTTCATACACACCACCTGAAGATATAAAACAGGTGAGTGTTTGAGAAGTACTTAGCACAGTGCCTGGTACATAGTGGGTGTTAGCATCACCATCATCACCATCACCATCATCTTCATTGTCTGTACCTCTTCCCTAGCACTAAGAAGGCTTTCAGTGAATGTTTTGTTGAAAACCAGATGGCAAGGCATTTCTCACAATCACTCACACCCCGGGAGGGACAGCTTTTCAGTATCAGGAAAACCGATCCTTTATTCTCTGAGTCCCCAGAGGAGCCGTTCGCTGCCCATCTCCCTTCCTCGAGGCAGTGGATGCATCCTTCCTTCTCCTAGAAGTGGCTCAGGCCCATCTCACCTTTTTGGCCCTAGAGTGGGTGGAAGTGATTCCCCCTTTTCACACCAGCTCCAGAGCCTGGCCCCACTCTGCAAGCCCCTCTCCCTTCCCTCGGCATTAGGGGGACCTTGAACCATAAGCCCACCCCCAGCACAGAGGACAGTCTCAAAACAGAAACTAAGAAATGAAAGGAGGCTGGGGAATGTGGCGAGGGCAACACTGGCCTCAAGGTCACTTCTTCCATGGGCTGCAAGAAATGAACACCAAGAGCATTTCTGAAAATAAAATGTCAGAGACAGTGATCTAAAAGCAGAGGGAGAAGCGTCTGGAAGAACCAAGGAAGAAAGTTATAAAAAATGGCATTCTTTGGTCATCTCTCTTTCTGCATTAACAGCTGAAACTTACCCAGAGGAGAAAAAGGCAAAGGCTGAGAAGGTGTCCAGACTGAGAATAGATAGTACTGTTTTTAAGGGAAATTAGACATCCGGACTTCTAGAAAGATAGGTGATGTTCATTTCAGAGCGACTCCATCACGTCCCCAGCACCCTGAGGACTTTTGTGAGGCTCAGTCTCATGATCGGGAGCATCGGTCTCCTCAGTCTGCTGTAACAAATTACAACAAGCTGAGAAGCTCGAAACAACATGAATATATTCTCTTACACTTTTGGAGGTCAGAGTCCAACTGACCCAAAACGAAGACATCGGCAGGACTGTGTTCCTTTCTGGAGGCCAGAGGGGAAAGCCCCTTCCCCTGCCTTTCCCAGCTTCTAGGGCTGCCCACATCCTCGGCTCATGTTGCCTTCCGCCTCCAAGACTAGCTGTGGTCATTCTGGTCTCCCTTCCCACTGTGCTGCTCAGACATGGACTCTTCTACTCTCCTCCATTTGAAGCAGCCCTGGGATTACACTGGGCCCACCCAGAAGATCGGGACAGTCTCCTAATCTTAAATCACTTGACGAGCCACCTTACTTCTATATGCTCCCTTAGTTCCTCCCACCCTTGCCAGGCAATGTATTCATAGGTTCAAGGGATTAGGAGGTGAACATCTTTAGGGACCACGAGGCAGTGGATGCATCCTTCCTTCTCCTAGAAGTGGCTCAGGCCCATCTCACCTTTTTGGCCCTAGAGTGGGTGGAAGTGATTCCCCCTTTTCACACCAGCTCCAGAGCCTGGCCCCACTCTGCAAGCCCCTCTCCCTTCCCTCGGCATTAGGGGGACCTTGAACCATAAGCCCACCCCCAGCACAGAGGACAGTCTCAAAACAGAAACTAAGAAATGAAAGGAGGCTGGGGAATGTGGCGAGGGCAACACTGGCCTCAAGGTCACTTCTTCCATGGGCTGCAAGAAATGAACACCAAGAGCATTTCTGAAAATAAAATGTCAGAGACAGTGATCTAAAAGCAGAGGGAGAAGCGTCTGGAAGAACCAAGGAAGAAAGTTATAAAAAATGGCATTCTTTGGTCATCTCTCTTTCTGCATTAACAGCTGAAACTTACCCAGAGGAGAAAAAGGCAAAGGCTGAGAAGGTGTCCAGACTGAGAATAGATAGTACTGTTTTTAAGGGAAATTAGACATCCGGACTTCTAGAAAGATAGGTGATGTTCATTTCAGAGCGACTCCATCACGTCCCCAGCACCCTGAGGACTTTTGTGAGGCTCAGTCTCATGATCGGGAGCATCGGTCTCCTCAGTCTGCTGTAACAAATTACAACAAGCTGAGAAGCTCGAAACAACATGAATATATTCTCTTACACTTTTGGAGGTCAGAGTCCAACTGACCCAAAACGAAGACATCGGCAGGACTGTGTTCCTTTCTGGAGGCCAGAGGGGAAAGCCCCTTCCCCTGCCTTTCCCAGCTTCTAGGGCTGCCCACACTCCTCGGCTCATGTTGCCTTCCGCCTCCAAGACTAGCTGTGGTCATTCTGGTCTCCCTTCCCACTGTGCTGCTCAGACATGGACTCTTCTACTCTCCTCCATTTGAAGCAGCCCTGGGATTACACTGGGCCCACCCAGAAGATCGGGACAGTCTCCTAATCTTAAATCACTTGACGAGCCACCTTACTTCTATATGCTCCCTTAGTTCCTCCCACCCTTGCCAGGCAATGTATTCATAGGTTCAAGGGATTAGGAGGTGAACATCTTTAGGGACCACGATGTTGCCTACCGCATGGTATTATGAACATAGGATTTTATATGGATTCTTTCAAAATTGGTAATTCGACTGGAATATTACTCAGCCATAAAAAAAGAATGAAATAATGCCATTTATAGCAATATAGGTAGACCTAGAGATTGCTGTGCTAAGTGAAGTAAATCAGACCAGGACAACTATTATATGATATCAGTTATATGTGGAATCTAAAAAATGATACAAATGAACTTATTTATGAAATAAGAAATAGACTCAGACATAGAAGCAAACTTATGATTACCAAAGGGGAAAGGGAGAAGGGATAAATTAGAAGTTTGAGATTAACAGATACACGCTACCATATATGAAATGGATAAATAACAAGTCTTATTGTGTAGCACAGGGAACTATATTCAATATCTTGTAATAACCTATAATGGAAAAGAATTTGAGAAAGAATATACGTTTGTGTGTGTGTGTAACTGAATCATTCTGCTGTACACCTGAAATGAACACAAGATTGTAAATCAATTCTACTGCAATTAAAGATTTTTCTAACTGGTAATGTATTTCTGGAACTGGAAGTGGCTCTTCACTAGCCAGAAATGAGACTAAACCAAGTTAGTGTGACCTCAGACGCGTTACTTAATCTCTTCGGTTCAACTTTTGTTTTCTCATCTCTGAAACAGCATTGCGCAGTAAACTCTCATAATGCGCCACTGTGGCTTCACCATCTCAGGGCCTGGCACAGAGCGGACATTCGGAAAACATGTGTGCTGACTGAAGGGGCTGGATTTAGTGGCGTCAAAGGCTTCTCCGCTTTCAAGGCCTATGGTTTCATGACTCGCCATTCGAAGTAATAGAGCAAAACACAGATTTTCAAAATGGGTGTTCCCATGTGTCAAGAGAACTCCTGGGCAGAGGGTGTGGCATTTTTCTCTGTGACACAAATGTTGTACAGGAAGGCACTCAATTATACACACACAGAGACACATGCACACAATAAATGGAAGGATGAACAACTGAATGTCTGTATACATGTGGGTATATATATATATATATATATACTGTGTATATGTGTATATATATATGTGTGTGTGTGCATACACACAGAGGGAGTCAGTGTGTGTGTGTGTGTGTGTGTGCACACCTCAGTTTTGTCATCCGTAAACTAACAACAGCGATAACAAAACCAGCTGCAGAGGACTGCTGTAAAGATTAAGATATTAACACATGTAAAGCACTTAGAGGACTGGGCTCTTAGCAAGCAACATAAACTCTCAGCTGTTGTTTATCATCAGTATCATGATTCTCGTGCCACACCCCTGATATGGGGCAGCTGCTGTAGAAGTGGCATTTACCTTTGTTTATTTTCATCCATCTTTATTCTTCGGCCTCGGTGGGCCTCCCACCAAAGCGGCCTCTCTCCTTGCAGAGCGCCGGTTCCAGGTGCTCCAGAGCTCTGGCTCACAATTGGACACACCAGTCCGGCCGCTCCGCGGCACGTGGGATCCTCCCAGGCAAGGGATCGAACCGGTGCCCTCTGCACTGCAAGGTGGACTCTTTACCCATTGGACCACCAGGGAAACCCCCTACCTTGCGTCTTGAAGATGAGTAAGAGAGCTCACTCCCTGTGAAAGCCAAGGGAGGGGCTTTCTGGATGGGAGGAGCCGTGGGAGCAGAGGCGTGGAGGGGCATCCTACCAAGGAGAGGGGTCTCAGAGGTGGGCGTTCCCATCTTAGCCTGTAGGCAGTGGGAGCCACTGAAGGCTGTTGGGATAGAGAGGATGGCCTTGGGCTTAAGACTATTGTAGGCAGTACAAGACATTTAGCATCACCAACTGAGGAGGCAGTTAGTCCTAAAAGATGTGGTGAATATCGTGTAGGTAGGGGTGGGGAGGGAAGAAAATGTCTAAAAAGACTTCCTGTGGGGAGGGATCGTAATTTTTTTTTTTAAAAAGTTGAGAAACATTGAGTTATATCTAGGCTACATCATAGTTAATTATTTCTTGATAGAACTCCTAGAACAGCTGCGAGGAGGAACCTTCGCCCTGGAAGCCTCCTTAGCCAGGTGCATAGCTGAATAGATGTAGAGCTGGATAGGGTCACTTTTCACCAGCAAGGACTGTGAGCTTTCTTGCCCTGGGGCTCCCGGCCTAGTCGAAAGTGCAGTACCTTTTAACAGCAGCAACAAATGAGAATTTAGAGTCCTCTTGAGGTTGATTTTGCTCCGTAATCAGCTGCTGAGTTTTTAGCCTAATGAGATTCTAATGTTTTTAAAAGCCAATTTAGTAATCTTTGTATTTTCGATGGATTGTGAAAGCCCTATTAGTTATTTATATCACCGTACACATGCATGGCTGCAAATGGTAGATTTATGCTTTTATGTGCCATTAGCATCTACACTATGTTAACAGCAGCATTTACCCAGCTCTCAAAAGGTTGGCCTAACCTCCTCGATGCCTGTAGACACTCACAGACACACACACACACACGCACGCACCTCTGTCATTCTGTATGGCCAGACATAGGGTATTCCAACTTATTAAATATCCTAGTGAATAGTTCCTCACTGTATCATACCAAATAAGCAATAAGTCTATAGTCACCAGGCTATATAATTGAAGATAATCAGTCTTTGAAGACTTTGAATACAATTAAATATACTTAACACTAAAGCTTGGTTGAACACGATTTAATCTTTCTTGGGTGATTCAGGATCTTACAGGCCTTGGGGGCCTTTGTTATGAATATAAATGATCTTTCTGCTCTTACTCCACAGAAGTTCCACTGGAAAGAGATTTCCAAGTGGAATTCTGCCAAATACACCGACTTCCACTGTCGAAGGTACCCTTGCAATTACCTGGAAATGGTTTCTAGACATCCTGGGGATGACAAACCTGTGACTATTTGTCCTTGGCATAAAAACGTTCTGACAGCTGCTGTGAAATCCGTTTTCCAGCCCCCTGTTCTTTCTCTAACAGGGAGAAATTCTCAGCAGGGTGCTAATGTATCATTAACACCTTTCTTTAAAACATACTAATCTTTCTTTTCCATCAAGATCTCTAGCCGGGCCTCATTCATTAATTCAACTTGTGTTTATCAGGAAATCTCCGTGAGAAGTAGTAGAACAATAGAGCTGGCAACGGAGAAAGGGACAGCTCACTTTGTTTCGGCACATGCTATATATTCAAATAATAAATGATGTAGCAAGGCTGGATAGGGTCACTTTTCACCAGCAAGGACTGTGAGCTTTCTTGCCCTGGGGCTCCCGGCCTAGTCGAAAGTGCAGTACCTTTTAACAGCAGCAACAAATGAGAATTTAGAGTCCTCTTGAGGTTGATTTTGCTCCGTAATCAGCTGCTGAGTTTTTAGCCTAATGAGATTCTAATGTTTTTAAAAGCCAATTTAGTAATCTTTGTATTTTCGATGGATTGTGAAAGCCCTATTAGTTATTTATATCACCGTACACATGCATGGCTGCAAATGGTAGATTTATGCTTTTATGTGCCATTAGCATCTACACTATGTTAACAGCAGCATTTACCCAGCTCTCAAAAGGTTGGCCTAACCTCCTCGATGCCTGTAGACACTCACAGACACACACACACACACGCACGCACCTCTGTCATTCTGTATGGCCAGACATAGGGTATTCCAACTTATTAAATATCCTAGTGAATAGTTCCTCACTGTATCATACCAAATAAGCAATAAGTCTATAGTCACCAGGCTATATAATTGAAGATAATCAGTCTTTGAAGACTTTGAATACAATTAAATATACTTAACACTAAAGCTTGGTTGAACACGATTTAATCTTTCTTGGGTGATTCAGGATCTTACAGGCCTTGGGGGCCTTTGTTATGAATATAAATGATCTTTCTGCTCTTACTCCACAGAAGTTCCACTGGAAAGAGATTTCCAAGTGGAATTCTGCCAAATACACCGACTTCCACTGTCGAAGGTACCCTTGCAATTACCTGGAAATGGTTTCTAGACATCCTGGGGATGACAAACCTGTGACTATTTGTCCTTGGCATAAAAACGTTCTGACAGCTGCTGTGAAATCCGTTTTCCAGCCCCCTGTTCTTTCTCTAACAGGGAGAAATTCTCAGCAGGGTGCTAATGTATCATTAACACCTTTCTTTAAAACATACTAATCTTTCTTTTCCATCAAGATCTCTAGCCGGGCCTCATTCATTAATTCAACTTGTGTTTATCAGGAAATCTCAGTGAGAAATAGTAGAACAAGAGAGCTGGCAACGGAGAAAGGGACAGCTCACTTTGTTTCGGGCACATGCTATATATTCAAATAATAAATCCAGGAAATCTTTCAAATGGATGTATACCGCCTTACCACCTCTGCTGCCCATCAGTTCCTCTCTTCTTTTTCTAATGTGATCACCTTCACTAGTTGAATCCTATTCAGGTACTTAATGATTCAGAATTTAAATTAGCCTAGGAAAGAAACAGCTTAAAATAACCTTAATATACCTTGTGAAAAGAAAAGGCAAAAACCGATAGGACTGCAAGGAGAAATAGGTAAATCCACTCTGATGGTTTTAGACTAAGATTTTTCTGTCAGAAATGACAGATCTGGCAGGTAGAAGATCAGTAAGGAGGGAATGGAACTCAGCACCATCAACCAACTGGATCTAATGAACCTCTACAACTACTTCATCCAGGGCCAGCAGAATTCTTTTCAAGCTGCCCTGGAACATTCACCAAGATAGACCCCATTCCAGGACATGAGACAGACCCTAATGACTTTAAAAAAATTGAAATCCTGCAATGTCTATTCTCAGACCACGGTGGGGTTAACCTAGAAATCAATAACAGAAAGATAGCTGAAAGATTCCAAACACTTGGAAATTAAACAAGACTTCTGAATAACACTTGGGTAGAAGGGGAAAAAAAAATCTCAAGAGACATTTTTAAAATATTTACAACTCTTACTAAGTGAAAAGACAACACAAAAATTTGTGGGATGCAGAAAAAAAACAGTGCTTGGAGGGACATTTATAACAGTAAATTCATGTATAAAAAAGAAGCTATATGCAGAAACCTTTGCTCTTCTTGAATGTCCTCTAATCACCTCGTTGTCTTCATCATCACCTTTGCTGAGCTACATGTAGGGTCCAAGACTTACCCACAGTAGCTCATTTGATCTTCCAGTGGCGTTAGGATTTTATTCAATGACTGTTCACACATTATTCCCAATGAAGCAGAGGTCCAGGGAGGCTAGTTTGCATCTGGGGGTGGTGTTGCTGAGAAGAGGCACAGGTGCCGTTCAACCTAAGCATTCACTCGGACGCCAGAAGCCACACTCTTTCAACTTTGCCATAAGATGTCTGTTTCCCCAGGACCCTTACCAAGCTCCCCTTGGTAAGCTTTCCTGAAGCTCCCAGGCCAACCCGGGTTCACCCACTGTGCGGCATGGGGACCGTACGCATGCCTCTGCTCTTGGGTTCTCCCATGGTGATTCACTTGGTGGAAGGGTTTGTCTCCCTTGCTGACCAGGAGCCTTTGAGAACAGAAATGTGTCCTGCTGTCTTGGTGGTGCTCGGTGTTGGTGAATGATTGCATGCTCCATAGATGTCCTCATATTCTTTTTTCATTATTATTGGAGTATAATTGCTTTACAATGTTGTGTTAGCCTCTGCTGTACAATGAACTGGATCAGCTCTATGTGTACATATATCCCCTTCCTCTTGAACCTCCCTCCCACCCATCTAGGTCATGACAGAGTGCCAAGCTGAGCTTCCTGTGCTTTATAGCTGGTTCTCACTATCTACTCTATGCATGATAGTAGGTGTATGTTGATCCTAAGCTCCCAGTGTGCCCCGCCCTCCTCTTCCCCCAACTGTGAGTTCATGTCCATCCTCTACGTCTGCATCTCTATTCTTACGCTGCAAATAGGTTCACCTGAACCACTTTTTTAGGTTCCACATATATGTATTAATATATGATATTTGTCTTTCTCTTTCTGACTTCATTCTGTCTAATGAAAAAACAACACAAAAATTTGTGGGTTTGCAGAAAAAACGGGGGGTCTCAAGAGACATTTTAAAAATATTTACAACTCTTACTAAGTGAAAAGACAACACAAAAATTTGTGGGATGCAGAAAAAAAACAGTGCTTGGAGGGACATTTATAACAGTAAATTCATGTATAAAAAAGAAGCTATATGCAGAAACCTTTGCTCTTCTTGAATGTCCTCTAATCACCTCGTTGTCTTCATCATCACCTTTGCTGAGCTACATGTAGGGTCCAAGACTTACCCACAGTAGCTCATTTGATCTTCCAGTGGCGTTAGGATTTTATTCAATGACTGTTCACACATTATTCCCAATGAAGCAGAGGTCCAGGGAGGCTAGTTTGCATCTGGGGGTGGTGTTGCTGAGAAGAGGCACAGGTGCCGTTCAACCTAAGCATTCACTCGGACGCCAGAAGCCACACTCTTTCAACTTTGCCATAAGATGTCTGTTTCCCCAGGACCCTTACCAAGCTCCCCTTGGTAAGCTTTCCTGAAGCTCCCAGGCCAACCCGGGTTCACCCACTGTGCGGCATGGGGACCGTACGCATGCCTCTGCTCTTGGGTTCTCCCATGGTGATTCACTTGGTGGAAGGGTTTGTCTCCCTTGCTGACCAGGAGCCTTTGAGAACAGAAATGTGTCCTGCTGTCTTGGTGGTGCTCGGTGTTGGTGAATGATTGCATGCTCCATAGATGTCCTCATATTCTTTTTTCATTATTATTGGAGTATAATTGCTTTACAATGTTGTGTTAGCCTCTGCTGTACAATGAACTGGATCAGCTCTATGTGTACATATATCCCCTTCCTCTTGAACCTCCCTCCCACCCATCTAGGTCATGACAGAGTGCCAAGCTGAGCTTCCTGTGCTTTATAGCTGGTTCTCACTATCTACTCTATGCATGATAGTAGGTGTATGTTGATCCTAAGCTCCCAGTGTGCCCCGCCCTCCTCTTCCCCCAACTGTGAGTTCATGTCCATCCTCTACGTCTGCATCTCTATTCTTACGCTGCAAATAGGTTCACCTGAACCACTTTTTTAGGTTCCACATATATGTATTAATATATGATATTTGTTTTTTCTCTTTCTGACTTCATTCTGTATGACAGGCTCTAGGTCCATCCACATCTCTACAAATGACCCAATTTCATTCCTTTTACATACATACTGCATCTTCTTTATCCCTTCATCTGTCATTGAATATTTAGGTTGTTTCCATATTCTGGCTATTACAAATAGTGCTGCAGTGAACACTGGGGTACATGTGTCCTTTTGAATTACGGTTTTCTCAAAGTATATGCCCAGTAGTGGAATTGCTGGGTCGTATGGTTGTTCTATAGATACCTTCATGTTTTGGGGTTTGGTGGGGGGAGTTGGCCACTTCTATTGATCTTTCATTTATTTATCTTTGTTCTTTGGCCTGTGTGGGCCTCCCATTGCAGTGGCCTCTCTCACTGAAGAGCACTGGCTCTGGGCGCATGTGCTCCAGAGCACTGGCTGGTCATTGAACACATCGGTCCAACTGCTCCGTGGCACGTAGGATCTTCCCAGGCCAGGGATCGAACCGGCGCCCCTTGCACTGCAAGGTGCTGTCGTTACCCACTGGGCCACCAGGGAAGTCCCCTTCATGTTCTTTTAAGGTCAGCAGGCTTATTTCTCCTGTGGCCTTCAGCTGCCAAGGCCCGGCATGTCACTGAACTCATTTCTGAGAATTCTCCATCTTCGTTTTTCTAATTCTTATTTCTTTTGATAGTTTGGCTTCAGACTTCCTAAACACTTTCTCATTGAATGAAATACATGATGAGGGGAAAATGAACCATAGTCTGGGTGTACCCTAATCAGAGTATGGCATGCCTCTCACAGATGCGCACACTCGCCAAGACAGTCCTGAATGTGTTTCCCACTGCCAAGTCTCTTAAAATAAAAAGGAGTGTCCAAGCCAATTGTGCATTTTTAAAAATCTGCTAACTCCCTACCTTATTTCTTAATAAGTAGAACAGCAAAAGAAAGCCCTCTGGCAGCATGTTATTGAATTCCTAAATCTTTCCCTTCAAAGCACTTCACTTGGATTATTAACAAACATTTATCGACCCCCTTTTCTGTGACAGGTTGTCCATGTAGATTATCCCATTACAGCCTCCCAAGCCCACTAGGAGGTCGCTCGTATCACACATGTTTCGGAGGGAGCCGCAGAGCCCAGAGCAGCCGAGTCATGAGCCCCAGGTCGCACAGCTGGGAGACGGCGAGGCGGGAATCCGAACCCAGCCAGATCTGTCCGGTGCCAGTTTGAGGGCTGGTCTGCTGCACTCCAGCTGCTCCTTTCCCATTTCTTAAAGCTGGGACTGGCGCCAGGACCCTCCACTTTAAATTCTGGGGATAACCTACCAGAAAACAAGGCTTAGCTTGGTAGGCAGGATGTAGGAGAGTCTGTTTCCCTCTCACAGCCAGACTGCCGAGGCAGAACCCAAGCCTGGGTCCAGGGAGCCACGACGTACCCAGCCCCCTCCTCTCCCATCACCCTCATCAGCATCAAGGGCAGAATAGAGGCACGTGGATGGCCATCTTGTTTGGCTTTCTCTCCGTGGGTAAATAGCAGCCTGGTCCACTGACAACGTGGAAGCACAGAGGAGAGCTGAGAAGAAGGAAAGGATGACCGGGTGTTGTGTTTGCCAAGGAGGCGTCCTGTAGGAAGGGAGGCATCCGGGAGCCCCCCCGATCGCCCCCAGCAGAGACAGAATGCCAGATGTGGTCGGCCAAGGGGCCCACCCAGAGGAGTGGTTCTCGTATTTTCTGTTCTAAATGGTCTAACCAAAACATTGTCTGTCTCCAGTCACATGAGATTTTGGAAGGATAATCTGCAAGACTATTTGAATCCAGACATTAGAGAAACAAGACTGTACATTTGTGGAAAGAGGCCATTCAACAGGCGCTTGCTATGGACACGAGGCCTTCAATATTTCTCTTTTTCAGTCACAACAATAAACTGATGAAGTAGGTGCTTTAACCTCTCTTTGCAGACATGGAAGCTGACTCGGGTCTGAGAAGTGCTTTGTCCGAGTTGCCCAGGGGACGGGGGCAGGACTGGAGCCTGGATCTGGCCAGGTCATGCCCAGCTCCTCTGTCCTGCCCATGACTGGTCAGTCCCAGGTTTGCTGGAATGTGGACATTCAAAGACAATGGTTCATCTTTTCTCACTTGCCAACCCCTTCAAAAATGTGAATGGATTGCCACTTAGACAGATGTACAGCCCACACAGTGGTAGATTTCAGTAAGATGGTGACCCCTTCAACAGAGTAGGCCCTCCCCTAGGGTCACCTGCTCTCCAAAAGAATTATTTCCTTTATGTCAGATGTCATACGTGAACCTTAGGTTCCATCTGTTTTGGAACCTGAGTCTTCATCACCTGATTGTGGCTGTCCTTGGCTCCAATAACAGAAATTGATGAATAGTTCAAAATACTCAGGCCTGCATCTAACAGTGAAATATGCAGCTGGGACTTTCTTAATGACCTAGTTGATATTTATACAAAAAATAAACTCCGGCTTATGTGTGTACCCCATATAGAGTCCTCAAAACAAAAGAAAAAGAAAACCCTGATATATAATCTTCGCATAATAGATCAGTTATAGATCGCTCAAATCCTTGTACTCCAGCTTTCAAAGCGTCTTTGAATAATTATATTTTCACATTTCAATTTCATAACCTTCTAAAAGAAGAAGGAATAATTCCGAGGGAAATTATTTATTCTCATGATGAAGCATAAAGCAGTTCAAAGCTGGGTTTGCACACATTGACTGACCCCCGTCTCAGCTAACGTGTGTCAAGCACATGCTCGGCACATGCCTAGTGCTTATGTCCTCCCCACCCTCCGCAACACTAAGGGGGAGGCAAGGCTCCTCCTACCACTCCCATGTCACAGAAGAGGAAGCTGAGGGCAGAGAGGCTCTCTGACCTCCCCACACAAGGATGGGAAGTGGCAGAGCCAAGACCGATACTCTGGGTTCCAGCCTCCAACTCTGGAGTCACCTTTGAGGCACCTCGGCTTGTCCCTCAGCCCGTGCGTGAAGCAGTGTTTCAGATGCCAGCCTGGGATAAGAACGTGCTCCGTATAATGCAATTACCAGAAAAGCAATCCTGTGAGTGCATGTCAAGGCCAGCTATACTGTTGGTTAGAGAACGTTGTCCTCCCTGACACTCAGGACTCCCTCGCAGGTCTCCTTTACTGTGAAGCCCCCTGACCACCCTCCTCTACCCCGGCAGTCTGACCTCCTGAACCTTGGCTTACTTGTCCCCCTGGTGGTAGTTGTCTGCCATCATCTGCCATGTGTACTTTTTTTTTCTCTTAAAATATTTTTTTATGTTTTTTTTTATTTAATATTTTTATTTTTTATATTTTTGCAATATGTTGTTGTTTACATGTGCACTTTTAAGGGTGGTACATCTCTGAAGTAGAGTCAGGAACTTCAGAGGCATCAGATGAGCGGTTGGCCCAGCCTTTGTTGCCATAGCAATGGCTGCTTGACTTGGTCACTGACCAAATGTCTGAGCAGGTGAGCAAACAGGAGGAAGCCAGGCTGACTCAGGGCGTCCCTGCTGGGGTGCTGAGGGGATGACTCAGCTGTTACGGGTAAGGGACAGGCAGGAGGCCGGCCTTGGATGACGGGCATTTCTGGGAAGGTCTTATCTTCTGAAAATCTGAGGGTCCCTAATAATTATATTTTAAAAACCGCATTTCCAATTTAAAAAAAAATGAAACCTTCAGTTATAGATCGCTCAAATCCTTGTACTCCAGCTTTCAAAGCGTCTTTGAATAATTATATTTTCACATTTCAATTTCATAACCTTCTAAAAGAAGAAGGAATAATTCCGAGGGAAATTATTTATTCTCATGATGAAGCATAAAGCAGTTCAAAGCTGGGTTTGCACACATTGACTGACCCCCGTCTCAGCTAACGTGTGTCAAGCACATGCTCGGCACATGCCTAGTGCTTATGTCCTCCCCACCCTCCGCAACACTAAGGGGGAGGCAAGGCTCCTCCTACCACTCCCATGTCACAGAAGAGGAAGCTGAGGGCAGAGAGGCTCTCTGACCTCCCCACACAAGGATGGGAAGTGGCAGAGCCAAGACCGATACTCTGGGTTCCAGCCTCCAACTCTGGAGTCACCTTTGAGGCACCTCGGCTTGTCCCTCAGCCCGTGCGTGAAGCAGTGTTTCAGATGCCAGCCTGGGATAAGAACGTGCTCCGTATAATGCAATTACCAGAAAAGCAATCCTGTGAGTGCATGTCAAGGCCAGCTATACTGTTGGTTAGAGAACGTTGTCCTCCCTGACACTCAGGACTCCCTCGCAGGTCTCCTTTACTGTGAAGCCCCCTGACCACCCTCCTCTACCCCGGCAGTCTGACCTCCTGAACCTTGGCTTACTTGTCCCCCTGGTGGTAGTTGTCTGCCATCATCTGCCATGTGTACTTTTTTTTTCTCTTAAAATATTTTTTTATGTTTTTTTTTATTTAATATTTTTATTTTTTATATTTTTGCAATATGTTGTTGTTTACATGTGCACTTTTAAGGGTGGTACATCTCTGAAGTAGAGTCAGGAACTTCAGAGGCATCAGATGAGCGGTTGGCCCAGCCTTTGTTGCCATAGCAATGGCTGCTTGACTTGGTCACTGACCAAATGTCTGAGCAGGTGAGCAAACAGGAGGAAGCCAGGCTGACTCAGGGCGTCCCTGCTGGGGTGCTGAGGGGATGACTCAGCTGTTACGGGTAAGGGACAGGCAGGAGGCCGGCCTTGGATGACGGGCATTTCTGGGAAGGTCTTATCTTCCCTGAAAATCTGAGGGTCCCTGAAGTGCAAGGATTGCCTCTCCGCCACCTCTACGTTCCTAGCCCAGCCCAGCGCTAGGCAGTGTCCATTAAATCGTCCAACTCTATTGTCCAGTTAATGCCACGTTGTGGGCCAGCCTGGCTCACAGTGTTTTTATCCTCCCAGTCACGCCCCACTGGTGGACCATGAAATCACTTTCAGTGCTACACACAGCATTTTTTATTGATAAGATAGAAAAGAAGTGAAAAGAAAAAAATTGAGGATGTCTCATACATAGTAAGAGTTAGTATTCTTTTCCATGAGCCTTTTTCATAGAAAACATGAAAAGCATGTGCAGTGGTGGTGGTGAGTGTGTGTCTGTTTGTGTACGTGTACTGGTGGGGGAGGTGGGGGAGTGGCTAAGTTGCGTTTACTCTTTTGGGACCTCATAAACTCTAGTCCACCAGGCTCCTCTGTCCGTGGAATTCTCCAGGCAAGAATACTGGAGTGGGTTGCCATTTCCTTCTCCAGGGACCTTCTTGACTCAGGGGCCAAAACCACGTCTCCTGCTTGGCAGACGCAGTCTTTACCACGGAGCCACCAGAGAAGCCTGTGTGTACTGGGTCGTGATGTAAAATTCATTTTTATTGAGTCCAAGATTTTTTTATTTTTGGCCTCTAAGTCATCGTTTAGTTTTCATTCATTTCCATTTTTTGGCATATGTGGGCCTCCCGTTGCAGTGGCCTCTCTCATTTCAGAGCACTGGCTCTGGGTGGATGTGCTCCAGAGTGCTGGCTCGTAATTGGACACACCAACCCAGCCATTCCTTGGTATGTGGGACCTTCCCAGGCCAGGGATCAAACTGGTGCCCTTGCACTGCAAGGCGGACTCTTTATCCACTGGACCACCAGGGAAACCCGAATCCAAGATTTTTGAAAAACCGTAGAGAACAATCTCAGAAACTTACTTGACCACTTTCCTGATTATAAGAATGTTAAAATCTAATGGTCATTTCACTGTTCATCCATCTATTCATTACTCATTAAAAAACAAAAAAATTGGTTATGGTTACCTTCTCCACTGTGTCAAGCCTGCTAGGTGTGAAAGTGAAATATTCAGAAAAAGCGGCTGGAGCCACTAATTATGCACCAGGGGCAGAAGAGGTAGGTCCTCTCTTTGCCTGTCTTCAAAGGGGGAGCCTTTTGCTGGGCTTTTGTGGTTTGAACAGGGTGAGGAATGGCCTTGAATTTTGACCTTTGCTTTCTGCCTGTCCCCTCACCCAGACAGTTGGTTTAAAGAATTCAGCACCTGTATACTGAGGCTGCCTTATTGTTCTCCAGGTGTTTTGTTATTGGCAGTCTTCCTTCTCCAGTGAGTGTAGTCTTGGATATGTCTTCTGCTTCACCTCCATCTCCAAAATGCCCAGCAGGATTAGGAGTACTGTAGGCACTCAGTAAGTGCTTCCTACTTAGTAACAACTACTTTTGTTCAAGGCCTTTATTATCTCTTTATTCATCACCTTCCCCTACCATGGAGCATGTGTCATGTGACTTGGTGTTTATGTGTGCAATAGTCCATCTCCTTCACTTAGACAATGAGCCTGTTGAAAACAGGAGTGGTTGTATTCTGTTCATCACTGTATCCTCAGTCCCTCAGACAGCACGACACCTGCCTGCCTCTTTCATTGTCTCCTCCATGATTGACATATGGTAGGCATATGTGTTAGTCATTACCAGAATAATGCTGAGTAACAAACAACCCTGGGTATCTTAAATTAACACGTGCGTTTAAAAAAAAAATTTTTTTTTAATGTTGGTCTCTTTTATTAGTCCTTTATCTATTTATTTTCATCCATCTTTATTCTTTGGCCTGTGTGGGCCTCCCACTACAGTGGCTTCTCTCACTGCAGAGCACCAGCTTCGGGCACATGTGCTCCAGAGCACTGACTCACAATTGGACACACTGGTCCAGCCGCTCCACCACGGTACGGGGGATCTTCCCGGGCCAGGGATTGAACCAGTGCCCCTTGCAGTGCAAGGCGGACTCTTTACACACTGGACCACCAGGGAAGCCCAACACTTACTTTTGTGGGGCAGCTCCAAGCTGCAGATTGTTCTCAGATTGACCCTGTGTGTCACCCTCCTTAAACCAGCAGGCTCCGCAAGGTGTGTTTTTCTCATGACAATGGCAAAAACACAGAAGAGCAAGTTTAGCTGCACAAGTGTTTTTTCAGATGTCTAGCTCCATTGTGTCTATTAACATGCCTTTGGCCAAAGTTGGTCAGACTCAAAGTCAAGGAGCAAGAAATCACTCTCCACTTGCGGAGATTGGGGAGGTGACAGGAACCGTGAATATTTCTGAATAATGAGCCAAAGTAAGTTCTCAGGTTCTCAATGAACGTTCATGGAGAAGACGGGATGAAAATAATTGGATTCCAGGGATTTCCCATGGGTATTCACCATACAAGTTACAAAAGTCCATGGGGACTTCTTAGCTCCTGAAATACAGCTCTATGAAGAAAGCCAGAGCCTTGTGTGACAGATAACAGCCCAACCGCCTAGAGTGGAGTTTGCTGCAGAAGTAAAGACAGCCCTCAGCAGACTGCCAAGAGACACGTCCTCCAGGGCGCTCAGGGCAGCAGCCGCCTTGGGAAGGCTGGTGGGACCATGACCACTGAGCTTCCAAGAGGTGTCCCTGCATGGGTGAAATCCCTGCCGGGGCTGAGGAAATGATTTCTTTTGTGTCCTTTGGGAATGTGTGCATACAGACGAATGCGTGTTAAAATCAGCAGGAGACCTTTTAAAAGAGGGAGACATCATTTGCAAGAGGATGCGGAGGGTTCTTGTGTTCCCTTTATGGCACCAGCTCTGCTGTGGTTTGAGGCTGTGTAAGGTTTTGCACCCCTCCTGTGATTAGCTGGAAAATAACCATCTGCTTTCCTTTCCTTCCCTCTTTCCACCACCTGCAGGAGTGCTCTGCCTGCCTGACAGCCTGAACCTTCACCGGGACCCGCAGCGGACCAGCAAGCCGGGAGAGCTGCCCATGTTCAGCCAGTCTGAGCTGAGGACCATTGAGCAGTCCTTGCTGGCCACCCGCGTGGGCAGCATTGCAGAACTGAGTAAGTGAACGCTGGCTCTCTCCCCTCTCTGCGCCCCAGGGGCTGACTGTGCACAGGGCAGTGCTTTGTAACCAGCCCAGTGACTCCTGTTATTGAGCACCTGTCATGTACACAGATCAGTGCACCTGACTGTGGTGAAGGTGAGGGCTTTGGAGTCAGGGAGACTGGTAAAGCTCCTGGCTCTGCCTCTGATGGAGGTCCGTCTCCTACCCTTTTCTAAGCCACCGTTTTCTTGTTTATGAAACAGAAAATGATAATTCACTCAGAATGCAGGTGTGGTGACTGAGTATGCTAATGCCCATGAAGGGGTTCACCACAGTGCTGGGCGCACAGTAAATGCTGTTGGTTTCCACAGTGGGACTACATCTCTCCTCTGTTCAGAATCCTCCACTGGCTCCCCGTCTGGTCCACAGGAAAATCCGAAGTCCTCAAAGTTTCATCCAGGTTTCCTGACCTGTATCCCTCCACATTGTCCTCCACGGTCTCCCTAGGCCCGCCGAACTCAGTCACACTGGCACCTGTTATTCAGTGAACCTAGCAAGCACACCTCAGGGCCTTTGCACATACTGTTCCCTCTTCCTAAACCATATTCATCCCCCAGATACCCACTTAGCTTGCTCCCTTATTACCTTCAAGTCTCACCCAGATGTTACCCCTTAAGGAAGCTTTCCCTGACCACACTATTAACACCCTGAGAACCCAAATCCCTCTTCACTGCTTTACCTTTCTCCCCAGCTGTTACCCTAGGACATAGTCCATATGTTTTTTTTGTTTTTCAGCAACAGCTCCACTGAGATATAATTCATATCCAATTCATCTAAAGTGCATCTTCATTCAATGGCTTTTAGTATATTTCAAGTTCTGCAACCATAACCACAATCAATTTTAGAAACTTTGCATCACCCAACAAGAAAACTGATAGCCATCAGCAGTCACGCCCCTCCCTTTTTCCCCCAGACACACTCAATAGCTGACTCATTACTTTTTTTAATTGTCTGCTCCTGCTATTAGAATATAATCTCACAGAGAGAAGAGATATTTGTTTTGTTAATTGTTCTAACCTCAACACCAAGAATACTGCTTGGCAAGTGACCCTTAGGAAATAGGAAGAGAGAGAGACGGGCAGAAAGAGAAAGACTAGGAGAGAGGGAGAGAAAGGTAGAAGAAAGTTAGGGTGTCCCAAGTTTGAGCGATGATTATCATGCTTCGATACCCCCAACTCAGATCTGGGTGGAAGCTGGCTAACCAGAGGAATATAAAACTGTATTTACATATGATCCAATTGATTGTCAAATGACACAGCCACGTGTTAGTTGTAACAGCTGTAACGAGCACATTGATAGCAAGAAAGCTAGAGTGTGTTAAAGTGTGAATTGGTGTGAAATTCTAGAAAATTCTGAACTATAAGAGAATTCAGGCCTCGTAAAACAATGCGTGCCTCTTCCCAAGAGTTCCCTGTGCACCCAGGACAGGCGTCTTCGCTCGAGTCCGTGGTATGCACCTCTGGAGAGGGAAGCGGTAGCTGGTTCAAGCCACAGGGGCTCCTTACGGCCCCTGGAGCGACTTTTTTGGCACCTGAATGTGAAATTGTGCTTCCATTCCCATCAAATCCCCAAAGTCATAAGATGCCTCTGATTACAGGGTTTTCCAGCCATCTGTCAGTGGTACGATTGTTCTTAAACTTAAGGATGCTATGGGCCCCTTTGGCAATCTGATGAAGCCTATAGACTCCGCTTTAGAGTAATGTTTTCAAATGCATGAAATGAAGTGCATGAGTTTATGAAGGAAGCTAATTATGTCAAAATACAGTTATCAATACGTTTTAACAGCTCCTAAACTGTGATACGGTAAGCCTATGCTTTTTTAGTGCGGCCTTATAAAACAAGATCTAGTAGCAGTTCTGATGACCCATTGTTTTGAGATAGTGATGTGTATGAAGAATATTTTAAAACATCTGCAACAACTGGAACAGAATGAGGAAAGGTCTGCATTTTAACAGCTCTCTAGGGATTCAGATGTTGCTTGTCCAAGCACCTCCCTTGGGGAAACATCTCAAAGAAGAAATGCCATGTTGTTTGGGACTCCACCAATTTCTAAGGCATGCCCATGACCTTGGAAAGGCCAATTCTGCCTACAGGGTTGGGTCATGTCTATGTGAGTGCCATCTGGGGAAAGGCCCCCACACATTCTTCTCTGGGATCTCAAAAGTCTGTCTTGCAGTATTTGAAGGTCCCTCCTTGCACCTGGACTGGGGCCCTGCTCAGTTCCAGTGCTTCTTTGGATGAAAGAATTTACTAAACAAACCTGCACTTCACCTAAGCAGGCAGCCCACTGGAGTGGCTTGCCACGTAAGTTGTTTTAAGGACAGTTTGCTCTGTAAATTAAGCGCTATATGATCCAATTGATTGTCAAATGACACAGCCACGTGTTAGTTGTAACAGCTGTAACGAGCACATTGATAGCAAGAAAGCTAGAGTGTGTTAAAGTGTGAATTGGTGTGAAATTCTAGAAAATTCTGAACTATAAGAGAATTCAGGCCTCAGAAACAATGCGTGCCTCTCCCCAAGAGTTCCCTGTGCACCCAGGACAGGCGTCTTCGCTCGAGTCCGTGGTATGCACCTCTGGAGAGGGAAGCGGTAGCTGGTTCAAGCCACAGGGGCTCCTTACGGCCCCTGGAGCGACTTTTTTGGCACCTGAATGTGAAATTGTGCTTCCATTCCCATCAAATCCCCAAAGTCATAAGATGCCTCTGATTACAGGGTTTTCCAGCCATCTGTCAGTGGTACGATTGTTCTTAAACTTAAGGATGCTATGGGCCCCTTTGGCAATCTGATGAAGCCTATAGACTCCGCTTTAGAGTAATGTTTTCAAATGCATGAAATGAAGTGCATGAGTTTATGAAGGAAGCTAATTATGTCAAAATACAGTTATCAATACGTTTTAACAGCTCCTAAACTGTGATACGGTAAGCCTATGCTTTTTTAGTGCGGCCTTATAAAACAAGATCTAGTAGCAGTTCTGATGACCCATTGTTTTGAGATAGTGATGTGTATGAAGAATATTTTAAAACATCTGCAACAACTGGAACAGAATGAGGAAAGGTCTGCATTTTAACAGCTCTCTAGGGATTCAGATGTTGCTTGTCCAAGCACCTCCCTTGGGGAAACATCTCAAAGAAGAAATGCCATGTTGTTTGGGACTCCACCAATTTCTAAGGCATGCCCATGACCTTGGAAAGGCCAATTCTGCCTACAGGGTTGGGTCATGTCTATGTGAGTGCCATCTGGGGAAAGGCCCCCACACATTCTTCTCTGGGATCTCAAAAGTCTGTCTTGCAGTATTTGAAGGTCCCTCCTTGCACCTGGACTGGGGCCCTGCTCAGTTCCAGTGCTTCTTTTGGATGAAAGAATTTACTAAACAAACCTGCACTTCACCTAAGCAGGCAGCCCACTGGAGTGGCTTGCCACGTAAGTTGTTTTTAAGGACAGTTTGCTCTGTAAATTAAGCGCTATCATTGCCGTTGAATGTTGACTTTCGCATATGAATTGTTGGCACACAAATGGGTGTTGCTAATTACGAGTAGGTTCCCTTCATTCATTAAGTCAGCCCTGGAGAATGCATACACACAGAAGCAGGCTGATAACACATGTCAGTGAGGGAAAGTAATAAAATTGCCTTCTTTTCTGGTCTGACTGTAATTTACACTGACTTGCTCTATGGTCTGAGTCAATACAGCCTTGCTCTTTCTGTGTACATAGAGAGCTGCTCTTCATATTCAGAGGTTACTCTTCCAGTGCGGATCCCAGAAACCACTGTTGTTACAACAAAGGCAAGATGGAGAGAATTTGGGCCCGGCCAGCCCTGCTCTGCTTGAAGCAGGCTGTTCAGGGTTGCGGGCAGAGCCCCTGACCACGGCCTTCTTCCTAGCCAACAATAATAGCAGCCTCTGATGTGTTGGCCTAGGGGTCTATGAAAATCTACATGAGCCCTGACACATGACGGTAGATAGCTTGCAGCGAATGGCATCAGGTTCGTGACCTCCGAAGGAGATTTCACTTTGAGATCAAAAGACACAACTTTGGTCACTCAGAGCTCCGTGCAGCAGAAGTTTTATTAAAGTAAAAAGAGACAGAGAAAGCTTCCAGCAAAAGGCACTGGAAGGAGTGTATCCCACTTCGCTAGTTTAGGCAGAACATTATGTACTCTTTCAGTTGGTTATTAACAATGAAACAATATTTTAAGGTTGTAAAGATCTTACCAGACCCACACCCACAATATGCATAATTAACATAGGTATGAGGTTAGCCCGAAAGAAAGGGTTACTGTTAAGAAAAACATGTCCATGGTCATTGTTACAATTGTTAGCCCTGGGCTTAAAGAAAGTCTTAGGCAAAATAGATTATAGGTGAGGCAACCAAGGTGAAGGCACCTTGGCTAAAAAATGTTTGAGGTCCTCCTTGCCTCTGTTAGTTCCAGTGCTTCTTGGATGAAAGAATTTACTAAACAAACCTGCACTTCACCTAAGCAGGCAGCCCACTGGAGTGGCTTGCCACGTAAGTTGTTTTTAAGGACAGTTTGCTCTGTAAATTAAGCGCTATCATTGCCGTTGAATGTTGACTTTCGCATATGAATTGTTGGCACACAAATGGGTGTTGCTAATTACGAGTAGGTTCCCTTCATTCATTAAGTCAGCCCTGGAGAATGCATACACACAGAAGCAGGCTGATAACACATGTCAGTGAGGGAAAGTAATAAAATTGCCTTCTTTTCTGGTCTGACTGTAATTTACACTGACTTGCTCTATGGTCTGAGTCAATACAGCCTTGCTCTTTCTGTGTACATAGAGAGCTGCTCTTCATATTCAGAGGTTACTCTTCCAGTGCGGATCCCAGAAACCACTGTTGTTACAACAAAGGCAAGATGGAGAGAATTTGGGCCCGCCAGCCCTGCTCTGCTTGAAGCAGGCTGTTCAGGGTTGCGGGCAGAGCCCCTGACCACGGCCTTCTTCCTAGCCAACAATAATAGCAGCCTCTGATGTGTTGGCCTAGGGGTCTATGAAAATCTACATGAGCCCTGACACATGACGGTAGATAGCTTGCAGCGAATGGCATCAGGTTCGTGACCTCCGAAGGAGATTTCACTTTGAGATCAAAAGACACAACTTTGGTCACTCAGAGCTCCATGCAGCAGAAGTTTTATTAAAGTAAAAAGAGACAGAGAAAGCTTCCAGCAAAAGGCACTGGAAGGAGTGTATCCCACTTCGCTAGTTTAGGCAGAACATTATGTACTCTTTCAGTTGATTATTAACAATGAAACAATATTTTAAGGTTGTAAAGATCTTACCAGACCCACACCCACAATATGCATAATTAACATAGGTATGAGGTTAGCCCGAAAGAAAGGGTTACTGTTAAGAAAAACATGTCCATGGTCATTGTTACAATTGTTAGCCCTGGGCTTAAAGAAAGTCTTAGGCAAAATAGATTATAGGTGAGGCAACCAAGGTGAAGGCACCTTGGCTAAAAAAAAATGTTTGTTCCCCCTCTTCCTCCTCCTTCTTGGGGATCCCCTAGCCTTCCTATCAACCTGCCTAAGAATTAGCTGTCTCAAGCGCCTTTCAGTGTAATTGTTATTATCCACATAGATTGGGAATGGAGGCAAGACAGAGGATAAATAACTTGTCTAAGATCAACCACACTTATGAGCCGATGACCTGAAATTGAATCCAGTTCTCCAAGAAGAACGTTCACCACTAGACACGACTCCCTGTCTCGGGGGGAAGGCTGGGTGTTTCTACACGATACAGGTGGACTGAGAACCCACCTCTATAAGATGACGATGTTGATCAGATCTCTGTTCCTTCCAAGTCTGAGGACCTGCAGTTTGCTCTGTAGGCGGTACTGAAGATGCACTCCTCAAAATTAACTTGGAGAAGTGAAAATTCACAAAGGTTACAAGTATTTCACCAGCACATAGATGGTAGACTGCCCCCGACCTTGCTCCCTGAGACTTCTCCTCATACACGCCATGCTTCTGTCCTCGGTACATCATATTAAAATCCGGAACTGCCTTGTTCAGTGGTAATGTACAGAGCCCATTCCTTGTCCAGCCTGTAATGGCTTGGTACAAAAATCCATCCACTGTTCCCAGACTGCCTACTGTGTGCTTTAAATACATGAAAGCTATTATCATAAGAAAGCTAAGACTTGGAAGAATGAATGTTTTGCCCAAAGCCACACACAGCTAGCAAGTAGCAGAGTCCCATTTCAAACCCTTTTTTCCTTTTTCTGCTTTACTGTGCTGTGTCCAGCTGAGCTCTGCCTTCTAAGCACCTAACACATTGCCCGTAGCTTGGGAAATATCTGTTGACTGTCAAATGAATACATGAATGACCCACAGTCAATGAGTGTATCCCACTTCGCTAGTTTAGGCAGAACATTATGTACCCTTTTATCAATGTTTTTTCTTACCAGACCCACACCCACAATATGCATAATTAACATAGGTATGAGGTTAGCCCGAAAGAAAGGGTTACTGTTAAGAAAAACATGTCCATGGTCATTGTTACAATTGTTAGCCCTGGGCTTAAAGAAAGTCTTAGGCAAAATAGATTATAGGTGAGGCAACCAAGGTGAAGGCACCTTGGCTAAAAAAAAATGTTTGTTCCCCCTCTTCCTCCTCCTTCTTGGGGATCCCCTAGCCTTCCTATCAACCTGCCTAAGAATTAGCTGTCTCAAGCGCCTTTCAGTGTAATTGTTATTATCCACATAGATTGGGAATGGAGGCAAGACAGAGGATAAATAACTTGTCTAAGATCAACCACACCTATGAGCCGATGACCTGAAATTGAATCCAGTTCTCCAAGAAGAACGTTCACCACTAGACACGACTCCCTGTCTCGGGGGGAAGGCTGGGTGTTTCTACACGATACAGGTGGACTGAGAACCCACCTCTATAAGATGACGATGTTGATCAGATCTCTGTTCCTTCCAGGTCTGAGGACCTGCAGTTTGCTCTGTAGGCGGTACTGAAGATGCACTCCTCAAAATTAACTTGGAGAAGTGAAAATTCACAAAGGTTACAAGTATTTCACCAGCACATAGATGGTAGACTGCCCCCGACCTTGCTCCCTGAGACTTCTCCTCATACACGCCATGCTTCTGTCCTCGGGACATCATATTAAAATCCGGAACTGCCTTGTTCAGTGGTAATGTACAGAGCCCATTCCTTGTCCAGCCTGTAATGGCTTGGTACAAAAATCCATCCACTGTTCCCAGACTGCCTACTGTGTGCTTTAAATACATGAAAGCTATTATCATAAGAAAGCTAAGACTTGGAAGAATGAATGTTTTGCCCAAAGCCACACACAGCTAGCAAGTAGCAGAGTCCCATTTCAAACCCTTTTTTCCTTTTTCTGCTTTACTGTGCTGTGTCCAGCTGAGCTCTGCCTTCTAAGCACCTAACACATTGCCCGTAGCTTGGGAAATATCTGTTGACTGTCAAATGAATACATGAATGACCCACAGTCAATGAGTCAGTGAAGCAAAAGTTGAAGTAAATGCTTGGGGAGGGGAACTCTTAATGAAACTCTTGTCAAATATGATATACTCTATTGAACCAAATTTTGAACGCAGAGAACTAGAGCTGAATCTCTGTATGTCAAATTATTTGAATGAGAAGCTAAGTCAGGAGACCACAAAGGGTGTCCAAACTGACACAGGCTGGTGATTCTTAACTGTGAGCCTTAGGAAATTCATAACACAGTGCTTAGAGTCCAACGGGCAGACCAGGTCTCCTTACCTGGACCAGGTCAGGAGCAGGTGTGGGGGAAGCTGGCCCACCCCGTCTCCCCCACTGAGGCCACAGGGAAAGCAGAGGCCCTGGCCGTGCTCATTTCCAACCAACTCGATTTTGCATTCGGTCCCATCCAACCCACGCTTGTGTCTTCCCAGGCCTTGTTGCAGCTCTTCTGCCCAGTGTTCCCCCCTTGCCCCTAAGCTCCCAATTGGCCTGTACTGGACAGTCATTAAATAGAGTAATTGTTTTCTGTTGTTTAAAAGGGAAAAATAAGGGCTTTACTAAAAAATGCCTCTTGCTATTTTCTTTTCACACTAAACTGTGAACTTACTCCCACTCACTGTGTTTGTGGAAACAGGACCACTCGTTTACAGCTGTGCTTTCAAAGGGTTTCTAGGTTGCCTCTTCAGTGTCAGCAGAAAAAAATTTTAAAAAAAAACCAAACCTAAAACCCTCATTGCTTGAGCAAGGGAACTCTCAAACACAAATGGGGTCTTTCAGAAGATCCTTCCACCTCCAGACCCTGGAATGCACTCATGACCTTTTCAATAGGAGAGTGGCCACTGGTCTCTTGGTATTTCTTGAATACTCCACTCCACCACAGGGCCTTTGCACATGCTGCTCCTTCTGCCTGGACAGCTTTCACCCTGATATTTACAAAGCGGCTCCCTCATTTCATTCAAGCCTTTGCACACGTGTCATCTCCCCAGACAGACCTCCTAGGACAGCCTCACTCACCTAACACATTGCCCGTAGCTTGGGAAATATCTGTTGACTGTCAAATGAATACATGAATGACCCACAGTCAATGAGTCAGTGAAGCAAAAGTTGAAGTAAATGCTTGGGGAGGGGAACTCTTAATGAAACTCTTGTCAAATATGATATACTCTATTGAACCAAATTTTGAACGCAGAGAACTAGAGCTGAATCTCTGTATGTCAAATTATTTGAATGAGAAGCTAAGTCAGGAGACCACAAAGGGTGTCCAAACTGACACAGGCTGGTGATTCTTAACTGTGAGCCTTAGGAAATTCATAACACAGTGCTTAGAGTCCAACGGGCAGACCAGGTCTCCTTACCTGGACCAGGTCAGGAGCAGGTGTGGGGGAAGCTGGCCCACCCCGTCTCCCCCACTGAGGCCACAGGGAAAGCAGAGGCCCTGGCCGTGCTCATTTCCAACCAACTCGATTTTGCATTCGGTCCCATCCAACCCACGCTTGTGTCTTCCCAGGCCTTGTTGCAGCTCTTCTGCCCAGTGTTCCCCCCTTGCCCCTAAGCTCCCAATTGGCCTGTACTGGACAGTCATTAAATAGAGTAATTGTTTTCTGTTGTTTAAAAGGGAAAAATAAGGGCTTTACTAAAAAATGCCTCTTGCTATTTTCTTTTCACACTAAACTGTGAACTTACTCCCACTCACTGTGTTTGTGGAAACAGGACCACTCGTTTACAGCTGTGCTTTCAAAGGGTTTCTAGGTTGCCTCTTCAGTGTCAGCAGAAAAAAATTTAAAAAAAAAACCAAACCCAAAACCCTCATTGCTTGAGCAAGGGAGCTCTCAAACACAAATGGGGTCTTTCAGAAGATCCTTCCACCTCCAGACCCTGGAATGCACTCATGACCTTTTCAATAGGAGAGTGGCCACTGGTCTCTTGGTATTTCTTGAATACTCCACTCCACCACAGGGCCTTTGCACATGCTGCTCCTTCTGCCTGGACAGCTTTCACCCTGATATTTACAAAGCGGCTCCCTCATTTCATTCAAGCCTTTGCACACGTGTCATCTCCCCAGACAGACCTCCTAGGACAGCCTCACTCACCTAACCCTTCGTCCGTCACTACTTTCTCTACACACTTCCTGCTTTTTTAAGACAATTAAATTTTCCTCATAGCACTTAGCACCACCTGACATACTATATATTTGCTGTTTGTTTTCTGCCCACCCCATCAAGACTATAAATGTCATAAAAGCTAAGACTCTTTCAATCCTCATCATTGACTATGTTCTCAGTGCCTGCACCAATGTCTGGCACAGAGTAGGACACAATAAATACTTGATGAATGAACGAATGCATGAATGGTAAGTTTCCTGCTGGACCAGGAAGAGTTCAGTCTTCTGTTGTCCATTCTTCCCGTTCTCCTTCTTTACAGCAAGTCTCTTCTCACTACTTTTATTAATGACTTGGATTATAGGTCGTCTTTTCTTTCTGTTCCAAGAGGAGAGGTGTCAGTGAGGCATGACCACAGTTTATGACACCGGAAAGCGCCTTGGTTTCCTTATTTGTGCTGTGTGACCCAGGGAAAGTGACTTGATCACACTGATCCCAAGTTTTGCCATCTGTGAAAAGAGAGTGATGATACCTCCTTCCCCAGAGTTGTGGGCGGTTTTGAAAATGTACCATAGTTAAGTGGTAGCTGACTGTGGATGAAGAGCAGGGAAGGAATTGAAGGTGCTGTCACAGCACAGGTTTTGGCAAAAGGGATCCTCGTTGGAACATGCAGCCCTTTGTATCAGGGTGATCACCGTGGCAAGCAGGAAAACAGCTCAGAGGGAACCACGCTGATAGCCGAAGTCTGGAAGGTAGAGCAGGGTTTCCCAGAGGGTCTCAAGGGAGAAGATTGTAGGTGATACAGAAAACATTTGCCATTCTTTTTAATCTTGGCCTCTTTTATTGGTCCTTTATCTATTCATTTTCATCCGTCTCTAGTCTTTGGCCTGTCCACACAGGCATTGCAGTGGCCTCTCTCACTGCAGAGCACCGGCTCTGAGCGCATGCGCTCCAGAGCACTGGCTCCTAATTGGACACACTGGTTCAGCCACTCCATGGCACATGGGATCTTCCAGGGCCAGGGATCGAACCAGTGCCCCATGCACTGCAAGGCAGACTCTTTACCCACTGGACCACCAGGGAAGCCCAACACTTGCCACTTTTAATTGCTATGAACTTTTTATGGAGACTAGAAAAATATTGGTTTTCTTTTATGGCACTGATATGAAGTTTCCTTTCAAAATGAAGGTGTTATATGAAAGAAGGAGTCAGTTTAAAGAAAAATATAAAATACATAAATTGGACCCACAGCACATAGATATGTGAGAACTCATGATGCCAATTCTCAAATGACTGACATTTAGGAAGCCTGGTTCTGAGCTGATTCTCAAGTAGGTTCCTAGAGCCCAAATCCAGTCACCCAAGCTCAGTGTAGCTAGTGACAAGTGGACTTGTTGTTTGGGGTCCATGAATGAGGCTGACAGGTGAGACAGCAGATAGTACATACACAGAGTAGGCTTTGAAGTGGAATTCGTGACTGCAGAATCCCCATGCCGGTTCCATCTCGTGTGGCCAGCCCTCATAAGAGCCACCCTTTAGGATGCTCCAGAGACTGGGCTGATGACAACGATGACGATGATGGTGGTGATGATGATAGTTATGATGATGAAGTTGAAAATGATGGTGACCGTGATGATGATGCTGGTCATGATGATGGCAGTGATGATACCAAGTAAAAGAAATAGTGCCGAATCCTTCTTACATATTTAGAATCTGCCCAGCCCTATTTCAAGGGCTTTAAGTGAGTTATTCGATTGCTTCATTTCATATTATGAGTTTGGTACTCTTATTATTTCTATTTTCCAAATGAAAGAAGCAAATGCTAGGTACTTCGTATGTGTCATAAGTTTAATCCACATACATTCACAAAGGACATAATCATCCCCACATACAGGGACATTAACTCACCCAAGATCATGCAACTGGTCAGTGGCAGGTTGGAGACTCATGTCCCCAACCACCACACACACTGCTTCACCAGGAACAGGACACAAATGAGTTGTGTCTCTACCCATTAAGCTCAAAGGGAAAGCAGATGTGTGGGCATTTAAAACATGTCTGAATTAAACAAGTAATATGTTAGACTTTATCATCAGGTGTTATGGGTACACAGGAGAAGAGGCAATTAATCATGACCAGGGCATCCTGGAGGGCTCTGTGGAAGACGTGGCATTTGATCACAGTCTTGAAAGTCTTCAGTAGTTGAAAGATGATGAAAATAGACAAATGAAAGACCAATAGAAGTGAAGTGGCTCACCCACCTCCCTCCCTCCCCAACCCGCCCTCCCTCCTCCGAAAAAAAAGAAAGATGAAGGGAAGGGCTCCATAAGGTGAGAAAACAAGGAACCTGGAAGTGCAAGGGAAGCACTTTCCAACCTAAGCTCATGATGCCAATTCTCAAATGACTGACATTTAGGAAGCCTGGTTCTGAGCTGATTCTCAAGTAGGTTCCTAGAGCCCAAATCCAGTCACCCAAGCTCAGTGTAGCTAGTGACAAGTGGACTTGTTGTTTGGGGTCCATGAATGAGGCTGACAGGTGAGACAGCAGATAGTACATACACAGAGTAGGCTTTGAAGTGGAATTCGTGACTGCAGAATCCCCATGCCGGTTCCATCTCGTGTGGCCAGCCCTCATAAGAGCCACCCTTTAGGATGCTCCAGAGACTGGGCTGATGACAACGATGACGATGATGGTGGTGATGATGATAGTTATGATGATGAAGTTGAAAATGATGGTGACCGTGATGATGATGCTGGTCATGATGATGGCAGTGATGATACCAAGTAAAAGAAATAGTGCCGAATCCTTCTTACATATTTAGAATCTGCCCAGCCCTATTTCAAGGGCTTTAAGTGAGTTATTCGATTGCTTCATTTCATATTATGAGTTTGGTACTCTTATTATTTCTATTTTCCAAATGAAAGAAGCAAATGCTAGGTACTTCGTATGTGTCATAAGTTTAATCCACATACATTCACAAAGGACATAATCATCCCCACATACAGGGACATTAACTCACCCAAGATCATGCAACTGGTCAGTGGCAGGTTGGAGACTCATGTCCCCAACCACCACACACACTGCTTCACCAGGAACAGGACACAAATGAGTTGTGTCTCTACCCATTAAGCTCAAAGGGAAAGCAGATGTGTGGGCATTTAAAACATGTCTGAATTAAACAAGTAATATGTTAGACTTTATCATCAGGTGTTATGGGTACACAGGAGAAGAGGCAATTAATCATGACCAGGGCATCCTGGAGGGCTCTGTGGAAGACGTGGCATTTGATCACAGTCTTGAAAGTCTTCAGTAGTTGAAAGATGATGAAAATAGACAAATGAAAGACCAATAGAAGTGGCTCACCCACCTCCCTCCCTCCCCAACCCGCCCTCCCTCCTCCGAAAAAAAAGAAAGATGAAGGGAAGGGCTCCATAAGGTGAGAAAACAACAAGGGAAAAAGCAAGGAACCTGGAAGTGCAGGGCAAGCTGAATGATGCTGGGAGGAGAGGGTCAGTCCAACCAAAACCAAAGCCCTCCTGGAGTCTGGGGAACCTGGAGGGGTGATGCGTAGCCCCAAATCATGGATCCTCTGCTCATCTCCATTCCGTTTTGATTTTTTTTATTTTGAGGTTTTGTATGAGTGCTTTCAAGAGAGACAGAGGGAAAGATGAATGTGTCCCAGTCTGACCCTAGATAGGAGGTACAGAAAAGTCACCACCACTTCGGTAAGCTTATTGCTCTGATAACACCAAAAAGCACATGCCATAATTCAAAATTCAGAAATAACAGAAAAGTTGGAAGGGAATGTCACCCACAGTCCCTCGAGGCAGAGAAATCCTTGGTCAACATTTTGCTTTTCTTCCTCTATTATTTACTCAGTGCATATTTTTAATAACATAATCCTGATCACTCTGTATGCAATTTTGAATTTCACTTTTTTCCCAGTTACATTTTTAACACAAAGATTTTTTTTTCATTTATTGCAGCTCTATGTAAACATTTTTAGTAACTGCATAAGTTTTATCACATATCAGAGTTTAACCATGTTCCGATTTTCAAACATTGGTTTCTTTGTCAAATTTGGGATCCTGTAAATAAGGTTTTGGGTGAAAGCCTTGTGCATGAAGATTTTGCTGTATTTTGGATTCTAACCTTGGGACAGAATCCCAGAAATGGAATTAGTAAATCAAGGAAAAGGAGCATTTGTTAACACCTTGGCTACATAATGCCAAATTGCCCATCATGGACTTGGAGCTGGCTGTGGCTGCAGCACGCTGCCTCTGAAAAAAAAGGAATTGGGTCAGTGTGGGGTGACAACCATGGACATCCAACTCAGACAGACGCAGGTTTAGAATCTTGTCTGGGCCTTGTGACCTTGAGCCTTGGTTTGCTTATCTGTAAAACCGGGTTTCTCAACCCGGGCCTTATTGACGTTTGGGCTAAATTCTTTCTTATGGGGCTGATCTGTGCATTGTAGGGGGTTTAGCAACATCTCTAGCCTCTACTGACTGGGTAGAGTAACAGCCTCCAGAACGTGACACAAGAAATGTCTCCAGATGTCCCCTGGGAGACAAACGGACCCCAGCTCTAGATCACTGCTGTAAAGCTGAAATACACCTGCCCTATAAGCCTTGGGAGGATTAGAGTCAATGCCCATGAGGTGTTTTTTCACAGTGCCTGGTCCAGAGTGGATGCTCAATGAATGGCAGCTGAACTCTGTTCACACAGAGTCATGGTGCTCCACGTCTTCCATCTGCAAGTCCCCTGAAGATCCTCCCTGCCCACCTCCCTCTAAAAGAAGTCGCTTCTCTGATTTTTTTTTTTTTTTTGAGTGCCTTGCATGTATTTTTCTGCTGTGGGAAGTGGCGAGAAAGAGGGTCAGACTCTAGATTAGGCTTAGTAAGAGGCAAAGTAGCATAGGGAAGCAATCCCTCATTGTGGTTTAACCCCTTAACCCTGTCCAGCTATTTAACCCTTGCGTCACTGTCCAGATGATATTAACCCCCTGCATCACCGTCCAGAAAGTAAGCTTAGTGGATTGTACTCTGGGTATGTCATCTTGATGGCACCTTAGGACTCTGGCAATGTGGAAGGTTCCTTCTCTCTGACAATCAGAGGAAATAGTGGCTACTTGGACTCTTGTCTCAAGAAGGACTTCCAGGCTTCTCCACTCCGTGGAGAAGAGTTCTGTGATTGATTAAACATGTCTGTCAAGAACATGGAAGACAAAAAGGAATATTTGCCATTTTTACCCTCAGCTGAGACTTCATCTTCATAGCCTGGCTCCCACAGAGGAGTGAACAGTCCTCTGGTCCATCTTCTTTTAAGGAAGTGACCCCTCCCTCAGACAAGAAATGAGAACCTAGAAGGCAGGCGTTGGGCCTTTAGAGGAGACACTCCTGCCTTTCACTGAGCTTCTTTTCCCTGTGCTTGGATTTTACGTATGAGTGTCTTGTGAAAAGGTCCAGCTGGATGGCAGAGGGCCGGCGGGCTCTGCAGGCTTGGTTTCAGCTGGGCAATGAGGGGCGGGAATGTGGAGACAGTGCCCACCTCACAGGGGTGAGGTGGGAGGGGGTTAAATGCCAGTAGGAGTTGATGTTTCACTCATGAGTCTGAAAGCAGAATTCCTTCTTCAAGGCCCTCAATCTTTTCTCCTGGTTTTTCCCTCAACTGATTGGATGCGGCCCACCTACTTTATGGAGGATGTTATGATGTACTCAAAATATACTGATTTAAATACAAATCACATGTAAAAAACAGCTTCCCAAGTAAGTCAGAAAGAGGAAAACAAATATAGTATAGTAATACTTATGTATGGAGTCTAGAAAAAGGATATTGGTGAATCTATTTGCAGGAGAGGAATGGAGACGCAGATGGAGAGAATGGAGAGAGTGGGACAAATGGAGAAAGTAGCATCCACATAGAGACCCTCTCAGGTGCAAGTGACAGCTGGGGGGAAGCTGCTGTGTAGTTCAGGGAGCCGCACCTGGTGCTCCGTGATGACCTGGAGGGATGGGGTGGGGAAGGGGAGGCTGGTGAGAGAGGGGGCATAGGTATAATTGCGGCTGATTTGTGCTGTTGTATAGCAGAAGCCAACACAACATGTAAAACTATATATGTATACACACATTTAAATAAATTTAAGCAACATGTGGACTAGTGTTTGATCAGCCAACTGGGCACCACGCCTAGCCCAGCTGACACACAAAATTCACCATCACAGATATCTTGAAGGAATGCCCAGGTGTGCAACACCTCCTACTGTGCAAGGACGGGATGGGGGTGCCTTAGATAACACTGGTCACCGGAATCACTGAAGACAAAAAGGAATATTTGCCATTTTTACCCTCAGCTGAGACTTCATCTTCATAGCCTGGCTCCCACAGAGGAGTGAACAGTCCTCTGGTCCATCTTCTTTTAAGGAAGTGACCCCTCCCTCAGACAAGAAATGAGAACCTAGAAGGCAGGCGTTGGGCCTTTAGAGGAGACACTCCTGCCTTTCACTGAGCTTCTTTTCCCTGTGCTTGGATTTTACGTATGAGTGTCTTGTGAAAAGGTCCAGCTGGATGGCAGAGGGCCGGCGGGCTCTGCAGGCTTGGTTTCAGCTGGGCAATGAGGGGCGGGAATGTGGAGACAGTGCCCACCTCACAGGGGCGAGGTGGGAGGGGGTTAAATGCCAGTAGGAGTTGATGTTTCACTCATGAGTCTGAAAGCAGAATTCCTTCTTCAAGGCCCTCAATCTTTTCTCCTGGTTTTTCCCTCAACTGATTGGATGCGGCCCACCTACTTTATGGAGGATGTTATGATGTACTCAAAATATACTGATTTAAATACAAATCACATGTAAAAAACAGCTTCCCAAGTAAGTCAGAAAGAGGAAAACAAATATAGTATAGTAATGCTTATGTATGGAGTCTAGAAAAAGGATATTGGTGAATCTATTTGCAGGAGAGGAATGGAGACGCAGATGGAGAGAATGGAGAGAGTGGGACAAATGGAGAAAGTAGCATCCACATAGAGACCCTCTCAGGTGCAAGTGACAGCTGGGGGGAAGCTGCTGTGTAGTTCAGGGAGCCGCACCTGGTGCTCCGTGATGACCTGGAGGGATGGGGTGGGGAAGGGGAGGCTGGTGAGAGAGGGGGCATAGGTATAATTGCGGCTGATTTGTGCTGTTGTATAGCAGAAGCCAACACAACATGTAAAACTATATATGTATACACACATTTAAATAAATTTAAGCAACATGTGGACTAGTGTTTGATCAGCCAACTGGGCACCACGCCTAGCCCAGCTGACACACAAAATTCACCATCACAGATATCTTGAAGGAATGCCCAGGTGTGCAACACCTCCTACTGTGCAAGGGACGGGATGGGGGGGTGCCTTAGATAACACTGGTCACCGGAATCACTGTTCAATTCTATTTTCATTCTAATTGCTTTCAGAAGAAAGGCTTCCCTCGATGCGAGCCCCTGTCAACTCTTTCACTAGCTCTTTATAACTAAAGAAAGCAGGAACCAGATTTCAGCTATAAATTAATTACACTGTTTTGTTTTCATTGAATTAACTTTCACAATGACCTTCTGTTTATGGCAAGGGATGCTGATTTTCCCTTTATGGCAGTGACATTATGTTTCCTTTTTAGGTATATGTATTTAAAAAATAAAATGAGTCTATCGAAGATTAAGTAGGTAATGGTACAGGTGGTGCTCAGATACAACTACACTCCTAAAGGTCACTAATAAGCAACCCAAGTTTGAGAAACACCGTCTTAGTCAAGAAGAGACGGAGCTTCAGCCCAGCCAGTCTCCCGTAGGAAGATCTTCCCTCCACAACCAACCTGGGAGCATACAGGTTTGGTCTGACAAAGGAGAAAGCTAGTTTTCTACTGGGGGGAAAAAAAGGCATGAGAAAGGCCAGAGCGTTCTCAGAGTTTTCCATTGCTGAGAAGAATTAAAACATGCCCCTCTAGGAGCAGGGTGAAGCACATAGATTCTGGAGCCAAAGTGTGGGGTTCAGATCCTCCTGCTGTTCATGGCTGTCCACTGCTGAGAAGTTATGCAACCTTTTTGGGCCTCTGTTTCCTCATCTATAAAATGGGGTTATACTGGGCTTCCCTGGTGGTCCAGTGGGTAAGGACACCGACTTGCAGTGCAAGGGGCGCCGGTTCCATCCCTGGCCTGGGAAGATCCCACGTGCCGCAGAATGGCTGAACCCATGTGTCCAATTACCGAGGTGGAGCTCCGGCATGCGCCCAGAGCCGGTGCTCTGCGACAACAGAGGCCACCCATGGGGGCCCCCTTAAAAGAAAGACCAATAGAAGTGGCCCGCCTGCTCCCTATGTAACCATTTAAATAATTTAAGCAACATGTGGATGGGGATCAACCCCCCGCCTAGCCCAGCTGACACACAAAATTCACCATCACAGATATCTTGAAGGAATGCCCAGGTGTGCAACACCTCCTACTGTGCAAGGGACGGGATGGGGGGGTGCCTTAGATAACACTGGTCACCGGAATCACTGTTCAATTCTATTTTCATTCTAATTGCTTTCAGAAGAAAGGCTTCCCTCGATGCGAGCCCCTGTCAACTCTTTCACTAGCTCTTTATAACTAAAGAAAGCAGGAACCAGATTTCAGCTATAAATTAATTACACTGTTTTGTTTTCATTGAATTAACTTTCACAATGACCTTCTGTTTATGGCAAGGGATGCTGATTTTCCCTTTATGGCAGTGACATTATGTTTCCTTTTTAGGTATATGTATTTAAAAAATAAAATGAGTCTATCGAAGATTAAGTAGGTAATGGTACAGGTGGTGCTCAGATACAACTACACTCCTAAAGGTCACTAATAAGCAACCCAAGTTTGAGAAACACCGTCTTAGTCAAGAAGAGACGGAGCTTCAGCCCAGCCAGTCTCCCGTAGGAAGATCTTCCCTCCACAACCAACCTGGGAGCATACAGGTTTGGTCTGACAAAGGAGAAAGCTAGTTTTCTACTGGGGGGAAAAAAAGGCATGAGAAAGGCCAGAGCGTTCTCAGAGTTTTCCATTGCTGAGAAGAATTAAAACATGCCCCTCTAGGAGCAGGGTGAAGCACATAGATTCTGGAGCCAAAGTGTGGGGTTCAGATCCTCCTGCTGTTCATGGCTGTCCACTGCTGAGAAGTTATGCAACCTTTTTGGGCCTCTGTTTCCTCATCTATAAAATGGGGTTATACTGGGCTTCCCTGGTGGTCCAGTGGGTAAGGACACCGACTTGCAGTGCAAGGGGCGCCGGTTCCATCCCTGGCCTGGGAAGATCCCACGTGCCGCAGAATGGCTGAACCCATGTGTCCAATTACCGAGGTGGAGCTCCGGAGCGCATGCGCCCAGAGCCGGTGCTCTGCGACAACAGAGGCCACCGCGATGGGAGGCCCACACGGGCCAAAGAACAAAGATGGATGAAAATGGACAAATGAAAGACCAATAGAAGTGGCCCGCCTGCTCCCCTCCCTCTCCACCCCACCCCCACCAAAATAAATAAATAAATCTTTAAAATGGGGTTATAAAGGTACCTACTTTATAGGGTGTTGTGAGAATTAAACGAATTAAAGTGCTCACACTGACTATCACATCATAGGTGTCATGTAGGACTGAGTTGTTATCATTGAGAATGACTGACAAAAAGAATACTCTGTAATGCTATGTCACAGTGCGCTCAGTGCTGTAACAAAGTACAGTCTGCTATCTGACCCAGGGGAGTGGGGGAAGGTCCAGGATGGTGTCTTGGAATATAATATATAAACTGACACCTGGATGATCAGTAGGAGTTAGCCTGGAAAAGAGGAGAGAGAGAATGTTCTGGATGGAGGGAATAACAGTATCTGCCCAGGCTCAGAGGAGAGAAACAGTGTAGTCCGTTCTTGTGACTGCAAGGGAGGAGGTACTGGTTAGAGCAGAGGCTGTGACAGAGGGTGTGTCCCACGATGAAGGAGGCTGGAAGCAGACACTTACAAAGGACTTTCTGTGCCTCGTTAGAAACGATGGGTTCCGAAGGGCAGGGCTGGAGTTATGGTAGCAGCCCTCTGGGCTTGAAGCAGCACCCGAAACCTGACAAACCGTTGCCAGTCCTGTGGTGAATGAACAAGCGTTCCCTCTCTGCTGAACGAGACCGCTCGCATTGCCTGAGGGAATCTCAGAGTGAGAATCTCTGCAGAGACCTCCAGCACATCGTCTCTGCGAGTCTCGGCTGCCTCAAGGGTCTGAAATCTTACTTCTCTCCACAGGTGACCTGGTATCCCGAGCCATGCATCACCTGCAGCCCCTCAACGCCAAGCACCACGGCAACGGCACCCCCCTGCACCACAAGCAGAGGGCGCTCTACTGGGAGCCCGAGGCGCTGTACACCCTTTGTTATTTCATGCACTGCCCGCAGATGGAATGGGAAAATCCCAACGTGGAGCCCTCCAAAGTCAACCTCCAGGTGGAAAGGTAAGTTGGGTTTGGATGGCTGAAGAGAGACGCTCCCTTCTGGCCAACATCACTTTGTGAAGGGTGGGTACTGCCTCCAGGGTGGTGCAGGGTGGGGAAAGGCAGGGAGGGGAGGAGCCAGAACTGCCCAGTTTCCAGAAACTGGTTAGAAATGGACTCTTGTGCCCTAAGGGGTATCTGAGACCTGAGTGCACGCTAAGTCCTTCTGTCAGGTCCGACTCTTTGCAGCCCTGTGAACTGTAGCCTTCTGGGCTCCTCTGTCCCTGAGATTCTGCAGGCAGGAATCCTGGAGAGGGTTTCCATGCCCTCCTCCAGGGGATCTTCCCAACCAAGGGACCGAGCTTGCATCTGCCTGCGTCTCCTGCATTGCAGGCTGATCCTTCACCCACTGAGTCCCCTGGGAAGCCCCTCGCCTCCCTCCGCGTCTTACAAGTCAGGCCCGTCCTCCAGTGCGCGCAGGTTTGTTCACGCTGCCTACTACGGTAGTGACCCTGTTTTTTGAGTGGTTTAAAGAGCTGGCTCTATGATCCAGACTTCTGGATTCAAACCCAGGCTCTTCCAGTGAAAATCCAGAGTGTCTTGGGAAAGTGCCTTTAACTCCCTGTGCCTCAGTTTCTTCATCTATGAAATCAGTAAAATAAGAACAAATCCTTCATAGGGCTGTCTGAAAACTGAATGCTTTGAACAGTGCCCAGCACATAGTAAGTGCTCAAGAAACATTCCCTTTTATTTATTGTTGTTGGAGATCTTATCCACACATAGCTGAACAACTCCCTGTGTGGGCTCAAATGCACTTATCTCTGTTAAATGATTCCAAGTGGTTTTGAAATGCTTATTGGATGCTTTGATTCTGCCAGAATGGATCAGATTGAACTGGGCTCCTAAACTGTGTCTCTTGGCTTTCAGTTAAGAGACAAGGATGAAGCAATGGGTGACACAGAAATTGCCCCTTTTTTTAAGAATGCCAAGTTAGCATCAATATTTCAATCCAGTCTGGAATTAACTTAATCAGGGGATTAGTCACGTCTCGTGCTATCCAGGCCAAATCGGTGGTGCCCTGTGCATATTTTCATGTGCCAAACACACCCAAAGTGAAGAGATGGCAACATGCACGTGGCCCCAGGGCAGAGAACAACCAGTCAGACATACCAAGACTTTGCATTCTGAGAGTATGGACCGTGAAGGCTGGGAGCATGGACGCCGTTGCTCTCGGCTTTGGGGTGTGTAGTTCCTCACCTCCTCCCCACACTCCACAGCTCCTGCGACTGTGTAGATGCCCCACCTCCGCCGCCCCATCTCCAGCCAGACATCACCACCTTTGAGCTCCGGGACCTTATCCAACTCAGCCTTCCAATTTCACTGTGAAGTCTCACACTCTCGGGCTGGGGCTTCTCGGGGCACCTTATTCTTTTCTGACCAACACAGAAAATTTTGTGTGTGTCTATTGCCTATGAGCTTTGTGAAGACACAGAGCACATCTGTTTTGGTTGTCACTCCACATCTAATGACAAACTCAGCATCTGGTATATATTACAAAGTCAATAAATATTCGTAGGATGAAAGAATGGACAAATCCATTGATCCAGCTGCCTGTGGCACATTTCCATCAGGAGTGCTCATGACCACCTCAGAACTAAAGCCAACATTTCCCCCCAAACGGACTATTCCTCCTTTCTCTCTAGTCTCCGAGAATACCATCACCATCAACCTGGTCAAACCAGTCAAAAAACTGGGGCTCACCTCACACTCCTTCCTCTCCTACTCTCCCTCTTATAGCCAACTAGTCAGCAGGTCTTACTGTTGCTGCATCTGTGATGTCTCCCATTCCTGTAACCCAGGGGTGCCCAACCCCCATCCACGGCTCTTTAGGATCTGGGTTGCACAGCACGAGGTGAATGGTGGGCAAGCGAGTGAAGCTTCGTCTCTGTTTACGGCTTCTCCCCATCACTCACATTACTGCTGAGCTCCACCTCTTGTAGATCAGCAGCAGCGTTAGATTCTCACACGAGCAGGAACCCTGCAGTGACCTGCACGTGCAAGCGATCTAGGCTGCACACTCCTTATGAGAATCATCCTGAACCCACCCTCCTCCTCATGGTCCCTGGAAAAATTGTCTTCCGTGAAAGCAGTCCCTGGTACCAAAAAAGCTGGGGACTGATGTTTGAACCCTTCCTCCCTAAACTGCTGCCACGCTGCATGGTTCAGCCCCTTGTTCCTTTTCCTGCGCTTGTTGTTTAGTTGCTAAGCCCCGTCCAATGCTGCATTTGATTTCTAAATGGTCTCCCTGGGTGTGAGGCCTGATATTCTCTGCCCAGCTCCATCCTCAGGGCCACCAGACTGAAACTCTAAAATATCGATCTCATCGTGTGATATACCCCTGCCCCCAGCTCGCCTCAGCTGCATGGTTTCCATTGTATTTTCTGTTAGGCAGTTTCCATCTTCCCTTCTGGAATCTATTTCAGGACTCAAAGTGTAGTTGAAGTGGCTATTGGTCTAAGGAGACCATCTAAGGACTTTCTGGGACAATTTTTTTTTTTTTTTTTTTCTGGGACAACTTTTAAAGAGGATTGAGCAGCAAGGGAGAGCCGAGTAAAGAGAACATGTACTGGAATTTGTCAGTGAATTATCCTGGTCTTTCTATTCTTCTTTAGTTGAGCTTTCAAGGGACCACACAAAACAGAAAGAACATATCATTTTTGGAGTTCTTCTCACTTTGGTCCTCTGGAAAGAATATGGATTTGGGAATCAGATCAACCTATGGGATCGGATCTCAGCTCTACTTCTTCTAGTTCTCGGATCTTGAATGAATCATCTCACCCCTATTGAAACTCTTCTCAACTATAAAATGAGAATAAGACCAGCTTCTTGAGACTGGTGTAAGCCTTGAATTAGATACTGTATGCTTAGCGCGATGGGAGTTCACCCCACCACCTAACAATAGCTGATATGAAACATCTTTTTCTTTTTTTGATTCTAAAACGCTATTGTTGTCCCTAAAGAAGCCTGTGTGTGAGATGCCTTCTGGATGAAAACTATTGCTTCCCATTCTGTGAGAAAATAGAGCTTGTCTATGGCTCTGTAGATCAGCAGCAGCGTTAGATTCTCACGAGCAGGAACCCTGCAGTGACCTGCACGTGCAAGCGATCTAGGCTGCACACTCCTTATGAGAATCATCCTGAACCCACCCTCCTCCTCATGGTCCCTGGAAAAATTGTCTTCCGTGAAAGCAGTCCCTGGTACCAAAAAAGCTGGGGACTGATGTTTGAACCCTTCCTCCCTAAACTGCTGCCACGCTGCATGGTTCAGCCCCTTGTTCCTTTTCCTGCGCTTGTTGTTTAGTTGCTAAGCCCCGTCCAATGCTGCATTTGATTTCTAAATGGTCTCCCTGGGTGTGAGGCCTGATATTCTCTGCCCAGCTCCATCCTCAGGGCCACCAGACTGAAACTCTAAAATATCGATCTCATCGTGTGATATACCCCTGCCCCCAGCTCGCCTCAGCTGCATGGTTTCCATTGTATTTTCTGTTAGGCAGTTTCCATCTTCCCTTCTGGAATCTATTTCAGGACTCAAAGTGTAGTTGAAGTGGCTATTGGTCTAAGGAGACCATCTAAGGACTTTCTGGGACAATTTTTTTTTTTTTTTTTTTCTGGGACAACTTTTAAAGAGGATTGAGCAGCAAGGGAGAGCCGAGTAAAGAGAACATGTACTGGAATTTGTCAGTGAATTATCCTGGTCTTTCTATTCTTCTTTAGTTGAGCTTTCAAGGGACCACACAAAACAGAAAGAACATATCATTTTTGGAGTTCTTCTCACTTTGGTCCTCTGGAAAGAATATGGATTTGGGAATCAGATCAACCTATGGGATCGGATCTCAGCTCTACTTCTTCTAGTTCTCGGATCTTGAATGAATCATCTCACCCCTATTGAAACTCTTCTCAACTATAAAATGAGAATAAGACCAGCTTCTTGAGACTGGTGTAAGCCTTGAATTAGATACTGTATGCTTAGCGCGATGGGAGTTCACCCCACCACCTAACAATAGCTGATATGAAACATCTTTTTCTTTTTTTGATTCTAAAACGCTATTGTTGTCCCTAAAGAAGCCTGTGTGTGAGATGCCTTCTGGATGAAAAACTATTGCTTCCCATTCTGTGAGAAAATAGAGCTTGTCTATGGCTGTACCACCCTGAGCACACCTGATCTCATCTGATCTTGAGAATAGAACTTAATATTTACTAGAATCTGAAAACACACAGGAAAGGGCTTCAGAGGAGAGAGGGCTCTGTTTTCAGTCAAGTGTTTATAGCTGCCTCGTACCAAAACTTACAAATAAGACATTTCCAGAGGGAGGTTGGATTCTAATTTGAAGTTGTTTTTTCTCTGTCTCCTTTTCCCCCTACCAGATCAAACAATATTTCTTTAACGCTCTATTGCTATTCTGGCAAAGTCAAGCAGGGCTACAGTGCTTGTATATTTATCATAGACTCTTCAAGAGCTGGAGCTGAATAGTATGTGCTTTCCGTCCATGCCCAGCAGAAAGTGTGGGACATACTTGTTGACTGAAATACAAATTATTTTGTGCCTCAAACCATCTCTGCTTGTCAGCAGAGCCTTTCTTGGAGGGAGTATTTGGAACTAGGTCTCCATACACCATTTTATTCTTTCATGTGGGCATAGCTTTCGAGTTGCTACATTTGTTTTGAATAGTTTCATTTTTCATTGTGGGGTTTTGAAGAAGCTCAGGGCCAGTATAAAATTGCTGTAGTTTTAAGTTATTCCAGAACTTTGGCTACTGCTTTTTGAGCTTCTGAAATCTCTCACTTTATTAAAAAAAAAAAAAATTCAGATAAATTTTGTAAGATTATGATTAGGGTCTATTTATTTTCCAAATGGCAATGATAAATGTAGACATCTTAATTTTGTGGGTAGGAGTCATGTGTGGCTACTACTGTTTTTTTAAAGAATCATCTTAAATCTATGACAAAATTTTCCTTCCCTACATTATGACTGGGGCTTCCCTAGTGGCTCAGATGGTCAAGAATCGGCCTGCAATGCAGGAGACTTGGGTATGATGCCTGGCTTGGGAAGAGATGCTTGCTCCTCAGGAGGAAAGCTACAGGAAACTTTGACAGCATATTAAAAGCAAGGAAATCACTTTGCTGACAAAAGTCCGTATAGTTTTTCCAATAGTCTTATATGGATGTGAGAGTTGAATCATAAAGCAGGCTGAGTGCCAATGAACTGATGCTTTTGAACTGTGGTGCTGGAGAAGACTCTTGAGAGTCCCTTGGACTTCAAGGAGATCAAACTAGTCAATCCTCAAGGAAGTCCGCCATGAATATTCATTGGAAGGACTGAGGCTGAAGCTGAAGCTTCAATATTTTGGCCACCTGATGCAAAGATCCAACTCATTGGAAAAGACCCTGATGCTGGGGAAGATTGAGGGCAGAAGCAGAAAGAGGACAACAGAGGATGAGACGATTGAATGGCATCACAGACTCAACATGAATTTGAGCAAACTCTGGGAGATAGTTAAGAACAAAAACACCGGGTGTGCTGCAGTCCATGGGGCTGCAAAGAGTCAGACATGACTTAGCGACTGAACAATGTCCTCATTACTGGAAAGATTAGTGACTCCTAAGTGTATTTGGCCATGAGTGATATCAGTAATTTGGCCATGAATGATTTCACTATAAAATTTAAAAGAGGAAGATAAATAGGAGTGTTTTATTGCCTGGTGTAGCTGGTAATGCTCGAAAGAAACAATGATCAGCTTCACCAAGAAGACTAGATATTAGGTACTTTTCCTCTACCCCAGTCTCTTGGGAAACCAGCCAGAATGTATACCTAGGCAGTGGCACTTCTCACCTCTTTTATGCAGAGCTGTGCAAACAGATGTGGCAGACTATCAGTCAAGAAAATCTCAACCACAAGCATGAGCCTCCAATCCCCAGTCACCAACTATTTGAGGAAAATGAATGGGAGAAACAGACAAGTCTTAACAAATGGAAAAATTTACACTTGAGGAAATAGAGTTAATAAAGCAACAGAAGTTAGAAGTTGAACCTACCCAAATACATCTTCCAGGGAATCCTACCCAAAAAATCATCACTGCACATAGACATGAGACAAGTGATATCCAAATTTTAACATATTCCAATAGACATACCGAGGGTTATTGCAAGATTTCCAGTCTTCTGGTTGTGACTCTTCCCCATTCTTTCCCACCAAGGAATGTATATCAGAACACAAGTGGAAAGTGTCCTGATGCAAGCAGCACTACTAACAGGAATGTTTAGTTGCAAAAGTTGAACGTGCTTAGCAGAAAGAAAGCCTCTGGGAGGCCCAGTGTAGGTAGACGGTTAACAAATCTTTTCCCCTCCTGCATGAGAATTTGACCTTGGGTTCATTCTCTAGCTCTGTTCCCCTGGAAACATGATAAAAAATTGCAGTATCAATTGTGTTACTAAGCAACATTGCTTATGGTCATAATGACCCTAGATTGGTACATTAGATATGGCCTTCTAGTATTATAAATACTTGGTAAATATTGAGAGTTTTGGGCTTCCTTGAATTCACTGATCCCTTTAAGGGTGATGTCACTTTCAAGGACCTTGGCAGCTATTTCTGTGGAATTTTTACAAGAGATATTGGGGTTCGTACATCAGGGCAATTCTCACAACCACCCAAGTGGATCTTAGCTTCATGCTCCTGAGTATCACCTGGGCAGAGGATAGCTCTAGGATGGCTGGTGAATTGTTATAATGATTCCCAGTAAAAGCAACGTGTGATGTTGTCATACAGGACAGGAGTGGCTGTGATGGTCTGCATGAGTCTGAATGTTTTGTAGAGCTTCAGAAGACCTCTGGTGAGGGACTTCCCTGGTGATCAGTGGCCAAGGCTGCATACTCCCAATGCAGGGGGCCCAGGTTCAAACCCTGCTCAGGGAACTAGATCCCACATGCTACAACTGAGACCTGGCACACCCAAATAAATAAGTAAATAAAGACATCTGGTGGGTGTCGAAGCTGGAGAAGCAGGCTCTGAGACCACACAGCCTGGAACAATGCCCACAGTACACCCCAGGACGGCTCACAGCCACCGACACTGGACCTTACCCAAACACTGACGCTGGACAGTGGCCACTCCCAGCAGGACCTCTGTCACCATTACCCCTGAAAACCAGCTATCTCCTCTACCAGCCTTGTCATGTTCCATCTATGTCATGCCGTTTGCTGCTAAATCCATGGCGTCTGGGTCACAGGCCTTGAACCATGGACGTATGATATGGGAAATTCTCCAAATAGTAAGGTCATCATCAGTGGTTCCAGGCACCCAGAAAGCTGACAGAGTATCGCTACACTCTTCCACTTTACTTTTTTTAAAATAAATAACACACACGTGAACCATCTGCATGGCTCAGTACTTTTGACCATTATTTGCCACAGAGTTCACAACTGATTGGCTTGCACACCACAGGGAATAGTCCCCAACACATGGACTGCTTAGGTTAACACCCTAGGAGCCTCAACAGCAAGAAGGAAGGGACAGGAGGACTGTTTTTTCCTGGCATCCCAAGTAGAAATGCAGGATGTCTTTTCCCAGAGAAACAATACTTTCTCCTCTTCCTAAGGGTAGGAAGACAATATTGCTTATGGTCATAATGACCCTAGATTGGTACATTAGATATGGCCTTCTAGTATTATAAATACTTGGTAAATATTGAGAGTTTTGGGCTTCCTTGAATTCACTGATCCCTTTAAGGGTGATGTCACTTTCAAGGACCTTGGCAGCTATTTCTGTGGAATTTTTACAAGAGATATTGGGGTTCGTACATCAGGGCAATTCTCACAACCACCCAAGTGGATCTTAGCTTCATGCTCCTGAGTATCACCTGGGCAGAGGATAGCTCTAGGATGGCTGGTGAATTGTTATAATGATTCCCAGTAAAAGCAACGTGTGATGTTGTCATACAGGACAGGAGTGGCTGTGATGGTCTGCATGAGTCTGAATGTTTTGTAGAGCTTCAGAAGACCTCTGGTGAGGGACTTCCCTGGTGATCAGTGGCCAAGGCTGCATACTCCCAATGCAGGGGGCCCAGGTTCAAACCCTGCTCAGGGAACTAGATCCCACATGCTACAACTGAGACCTGGCACACCCAAATAAATAAGTAAATAAAGACATCTGGTGGGTGTCGAAGCTGGAGAAGCAGGCTCTGAGACCACACAGCCTGGAACAATGCCCACAGTACACCCCAGGACGGCTCACAGCCACCGACACTGGACCTTACCCAAACACTGACGCTGGACAGTGGCCACTCCCAGCAGGACCTCTGTCACCATTACCCCTGAAAACCAGCTATCTCCTCTACCAGCCTTGTCATGTTCCATCTATGTCATGCCGTTTGCTGCTAAATCCATGGCGTCTGGGTCACAGGCCTTGAACCATGGACGTATGATATGGGAAATTCTCCAAATAGTAAGGTCATCATCAGTGGTTCCAGGCACCCAGAAAGCTGACAGAGTATCGCTACACTCTTCCACTTTACTTTTTTTAAAATAAATAACACACACGTGAACCATCTGCATGGCTCAGTACTTTTGACCATTATTTGCCACAGAGTTCACAACTGATTGGCTTGCACACCACAGGGAATAGTCCCCAACACATGGACTGCTTAGGTTAACACCCTAGGAGCCTCAACAGCAAGAAGGAAGGGACAGGAGGACTGTTTTTTCCTGGCATCCCAAGTAGAAATGCAGGATGTCTTTTCCCAGAGAAACAATACTTTCTCCTCTTCCTAAGGGTAGGGATTACATCTAGCACAAAAGTCTCTAAAACATCCACCCAGTTCCAGTGGGTCCTGGAGAAACTCAGAGTCAATGGATGGATGGGAACAACCCAGGGTGGGAGAACCATGTATTTAGACCTGTTTTCTGCAGAGCCATTTCTGGGCTTTTGTGGCCTTTCCTGGAATTCCAACCATTATACAAATGGTTCTAATGGAAAAAAAAAATGCATGTTGAATTCTAAATAATTAACTTAAGAAACAAAGTTTTAAAAGGTGATCTATTTGTGACATGAGCGTTGCTGCGATTTATTTCATCTGGCCAGGGTAAAAGCAACTCTAATCCCAATAATTTTCAAACTGCGGGTTACAGCCCATTAATGGGCCATTAAATCAATGCAGTGCAGAGATTGGCAAACGATACTCTGCAGGCCGTGCTTGGCCCACTGCCTGTTTCCATAAAGTTTTATTGGAACACAGCCAAACTCACTTGTTTACATATTATTTATGGCTGCTTTGGCACTTGTGGTTAGTTGTGACAGAAACCAAATGACCAGCCAGGCTGAAAATACTATTAAACCCTTTCTCAAAAAAAAGTTGCTAGCTCCCGATGCTGTGGTTATAACCTGCATTTTTTTAAAAAAAATTAAGTAGAATTGAATTTTAAAAATATCAGAGTGGCTTGTCTGGAGAGAAGGTAACTGTTTTTTGGAACATTTTTTGTTGTTGTTACATTAACTTATGGAGGGAAGGTAACATTGTTTCTTAAAACTTTTTGTTGTTGTTGTATTAACTTAACTGGAGTTGATTAACTTGCCAAAGTCATGCTGCTAACGCTGTAGAACTAGTCTTTGAACCCTTGGCATCAGGCCCTACTCTGTGCTTGTCTTCCTTAGTCTGTTTTGCCGTTCATGGATTATGGTTTGAAAGAGATATTTGAAAGCCTCATCCCTAAGCTCTAGAATCTTTTTATCATCTTTATGAATGTCTGTAGGATATAAAACGAATGTATTTATTAAATAAAATATAAATACCCAAGAACTTGAAAGGAAAAACTTTAAATCATTAGTCTCTGCATCCAGGAATAAGCACTGAGACCACACGGGGTATTTTCTTCCAATCTTTTCTGTGTATATGCAGAAGGTTTTTGGTTGTTTCATAAAATAAGGTCCCAATGGTAAGAGTTTGGTAGATCTAGGTCATTGAATAGCTTTCAAAAGCATGATTTTTCAATGAACTGGTCCATCATTTGATACGGAATTTAAAGTCAAGAGAGAGCTAAGAACAGGCATGTCCTTCACGTTTCATGTCGAGATGATAAAACTGAGGCCCAGAGGGATGAATGTTCTTATTTGGAGTCATAAGCATATTTTCAGTGGATTTGCAGGGCAGTGCCTCAGTGCCTTTGCACATGCTTTGTCCTCTTCTTGGACAACTGCCTCCTCTCTGCTCCATCATCTCACTAGCCCAGTTGCATCCTCCTTCAAGATTCATTTTAGGTATCACTTCCTCCAAGAACCCTTGCCTAACGCCTCAGGATACACTGAGTGTCGAGGGCCTAGTTCAGTGGATAGCGTACATTAAGTGCTCAATAAATGCTTGTGAAACTGAACAGAGCTGGGTCTGAAACCTGCATGTTCTGGCTCTCAATCCAGAGAACCGTGTTGCCAGTTCCAACAGGCAACCCTGAGGCTGGCACTGGCTCTACTGCTCACATGCTCCAGGCCTCAGTTTCCCTAACTGAACACAAAAAATAATCCCTACTTCATGGAGCTGTTTCAGTGGCTAATGAACTAACTTATCAGTGCCCTGCACAGACACTGACACACAACAGGTGATCCATAAATGCCCAGGGATTGTTATTTACTTCCTTAATCCAGATTGGCGTCTTAGATATTATAAGAGATTTTGAGTAGTTCCTGTATTAGATCTTCAGAGATGAGACACTTCCAACATCACAGAAAATGTCGCTGAACTAGGGATTCAGTGCACATCGTGGCTTGTAGGAAAAAGCCCATGAGAATCACATACCTGAAGCCACAAGGTAAGAAGTATAGGGACCAGGGACCAGCGCCCCTGGGGAGGCATTGTTCTTGTTTCTGTGTTTTGATCATCTTAGAGCTGATTTTCTCCAAGCAGCCATCATCATCATCATCATCCCCAACAAATATTACCACGTATTCATGACACGCTAGACTCTCTCCTAAGTGCATCAGTCTCTGGGTCTTCACTAGAATCCTAAGAGTGTAGTAGCATATCTTACACTATCCCAATCTCTATCTTCTTTTGAGTAACTGTAGGCTCAGAGAGGTTGTGTAGCTTGCCTGGGTCGCACAGCTAGTCAGGGCTGAGCTGGCATGCAAAGGCAGGAAGCTTGAGTTCACAGTTTTCTCTGTTAAGCAGGTTCCTGCCACTGGGATGGGAGTGCACAGGATTGCCTGCAAAGGTTACAAGCCAACAGGAACCTTCTTGTTTAAATATGTTTTTCTCACCTCTTCCCATTTTCTTCTAATATTTTCCCTGATTTAGACTTCAGTAAATATCACTAATGTAAGTGGAATAATAATTATCAAATAACTTCATCTGATTAGAGAAGAGCTAAAAACCTTTGAGAAACATGTTAGCCTCCTGAAACAAATAGCTGGCTATGTAAATACAGACCCTGCCTCTTAAATCTTTACTTGAATGCTACTTGAGCTTTTCATTTCTTACTGTACTTTTCAATATTGTCAATTACTTGTATTATTTACTGTTGAACATTTTATTCAGTTGTTCATTCTTCATTCATTCGTTGAACATACATCAAGTGCCTGTTTTTAATTTGATTTAATTAGTTACTTATTTTCAGCTGCTATTTGTCACTATGCATGACATTCTCTAGTTGTGATGGGCTATTCTTCGTTGTGATGTATGAGCTTCTCATTGCAATGGCTTCTCTTGTTGCACAGACACTGACACACAACAGGTGATCCATAAATGCCCAGGGATTGTTATTTACTTCCTTAATCCAGATTGGCGTCTTAGATATTATAAGAGATTTTGAGTAGTTCCTGTATTAGATCTTCAGAGATGAGACACTTCCAACATCACAGAAAATGTCGCTGAACTAGGGATTCAGTGCACATCGTGGCTTGTAGGAAAAAGCCCATGAGAATCACATACCTGAAGCCACAAGGTAAGAAGTATAGGGACCAGGGACCAGCGCCCCTGGGGAGGCATTGTTCTTGTTTCTGTGTTTTGATCATCTTAGAGCTGATTTTCTCCAAGCAGCCATCATCATCATCATCATCCCCAACAAATATTACCACGTATTCATGACACGCTAGACTCTCTCCTAAGTGCATCAGTCTCTGGGTCTTCACTAGAATCCTAAGAGTGTAGTAGCATATCTTACACTATCCCAATCTCTATCTTCTTTTGAGTAACTGTAGGCTCAGAGAGGTTGTGTAGCTTGCCTGGGTCGCACAGCTAGTCAGGGCTGAGCTGGCATGCAAAGGCAGGAAGCTTGAGTTCACAGTTTTCTCTGTTAAGCAGGTTCCTGCCACTGGGATGGGAGTGCACAGGATTGCCTGCAAAGGTTACAAGCCAACAGGAACCTTCTTGTTTAAATATGTTTTTCTCACCTCTTCCCATTTTCTTCTAATATTTTCCCTGATTTAGACTTCAGTAAATATCACTAATGTAAGTGGAATAATAATTATCAAATAACTTCATCTGATTAGAGAAGAGCTAAAAACCTTTGAGAAACATGTTAGCCTCCTGAAACAAATAGCTGGCTATGTAAATACAGACCCTGCCTCTTAAATCTTTACTTGAATGCTACTTGAGCTTTTCATTTCTTACTGTACTTTTCAATATTGTCAATTACTTGTATTATTTACTGTTGAACATTTTATTCAGTTGTTCATTCTTCATTCATTCGTTGAACATACATCAAGTGCCTGTTTTTAATTTGATTTAATTAGTTACTTATTTTCAGCTGCTATTTGTCACTATGCATGACATTCTCTAGTTGTGATGGGCTATTCTTCGTTGTGATGTATGAGCTTCTCATTGCAATGGCTTCTCTTGTTGCAGAGCATGGGCTCAGTACTTGTGGTACACAGGCTTAGATGCTCCATGGCACATGGGATCTTCCTGGACCAGGGATTGAACCTACGTCCCCTCCATTGGCAGGCCGACTCCCAACCCCTGGGTCACCAGGGACGTCCCTCAAGTGCCTGTTTTAAGTATAGTAACGGGAAGAGCTTCATGTTGGGCACCATTATAAGCACTTTGCATGAATTAATTTATCCTTCATGATAACCACAAGAGGGAGGCATTGTTACCATCACCCCAACTTTATAGATGTGGAGAGTGAGGCAGAGAGGATAAGCAACTTGCGCAAATTCACAGGGTTGAGAAGTGGCCCCATGCTGGGGTAAGAGGGTGCAGGGGGAGGGACGAGGGAGCCCAGGGACCTCTCAGGACCCCTGCCCCGAGCAGCTCATTTATCATCAAAGATAAGGAGAGTCAAGGGTCAGAAGGAAGGCGCAGATAAACTGGGGGCGGGCGGGGATGGGAGGGGGGTGGCTGGCACAGCTCAGGGAAGGTGGCGTTGAGTCAGACTTTGAAAGACAGATACGTCAGGCACTCTAGGTGGGAGGAGCTGCAGGCAAAGGCTCTGAGGCAGGCAATCACAAGATACAGAGGAAGCACGCGCCAGTAGCCCAGAGGCCAGGCTGACCTTCAGCTGGTCTGCGGAAGTGCAGATGGCTAGCCGGTTTTGCAAAGCTAAACTGCTTCTTTGTGAGTTGGTGAAACGCTGCTCCCCCACCTGGCGCCCTCCCCCGGGCCTGGCTCCTCCCCGCCGGCGGCCTCAGCGGGGCGTCTGCCCGACAGACGGCCCCGTTGGGTGGTGCCTGGGCCTGCCCAAGAGATAAAGATTGTGAAAATCCACAAAGAGTTGAAAGTCCATGGGGGAAAAAATACATCCTTCAGGTGTCGATGTGCCTCTGTTCCTACAGCAGTGGAGTGAGGGTGAAGGTTTGGACCGGGAAATCCTCAGCAAGGTACGAATGCCTGCTCAACCTGCATCCTTACCTCTGTTGTGAAATCTTCGCCCCTGGCTTTTCAGTGTTTGTATGAGCATTCTCATTTGGGGCTAGGATGTATGAGCTTCTCATTGCAATGGCTTCTCTTGTTGCAGAGCATGGGCTCAGTACTTGTGGTACACAGGCTTAGATGCTCCATGGCACATGGGATCTTCCTGGACCAGGGATTGAACCTACGTCCCCTCCATTGGCAGGCCGACTCCCAACCCCTGGGTCACCAGGGACGTCCCTCAAGTGCCTGTTTTAAGTATAGTAACGGGAAGAGCTTCATGTTGGGCACCATTATAAGCACTTTGCATGAATTAATTTATCCTTCATGATAACCACAAGAGGGAGGCATTGTTACCATCACCCCAACTTTATAGATGTGGAGAGTGAGGCAGAGAGGATAAGCAACTTGCGCAAATTCACAGGGTTGAGAAGTGGCCCCATGCTGGGGTAAGAGGGTGCAGGGAGAGGGGACGAGGGAGCCCAGGGACCTCTCAGGACCCCTGCCCCGAGCAGCTCATTTATCATCAAAGATAAGGAGAGTCAAGGGTCAGAAGGAAGGCGCAGATAAACTGGGGGCGGGCGGGGATGGGAGGGGGGTGGCTGGCACAGCTCAGGGAAGGTGGCGTTGAGTCAGACTTTGAAAGACAGATACGTCAGGCACTCTAGGTGGGAGGAGCTGCAGGCAAAGGCTCTGAGGCAGGCAATCACAAGATACAGAGGAAGCACGCGCCAGTAGCCCAGAGGCCAGGCTGACCTTCAGCTGGTCTGCGGAAGTGCAGATGGCTAGCCGGTTTTGCAAAGCTAAACTGCTTCTTTGTGAGTTGGTGAAACGCTGCTCCCCCACCTGGCTGCCTCCCCCGGGCCTGGGTCCCGCCAGCCGGCTGCCTCAGCGGGGCGTCTGCCCGACAGAAGGCCCTGTTGGGTGGTGCCTGGGCCTGCCCCAGAGTCAAAGATTGTGAAAATCCACAAAGAGTTGAAAGTCCATGGGGGAAAAAATACATCCTTCAGGTGTCGATGTGCCTCTGTTCCTACAGCAGTGGAGTGAGGGTGAAGGTTTGGACCGGGAAATCCTCAGCAAGGTACGAATGCCTGCTCAACCTGCATCCTTACCTCTGTTGTGAAATCTTCACGCCCCTCACCCCTGGCGCCCCTGGAGGCCTCTGTGAATGCTTATAACAACTCTTGAGTGCCGGCGTGAGCCAGGCCCGGTGATGAGCTTTTCCAGATTATCCTGTGTGTACATGTTAAGTAATTTCAGTCGCGTCCAGCACTTTATGATCCTATGGACTGTAGCCCGCCAGGCTCCTCTGTCCATGGGATTCTCCAGGCAAGAATACTGAGTGGGTTGCCATGCCCTCCTCCGGGGGATCTTCCTGATTCAGGTTGCCTGCGGCTCCTCCACTGCAGGTGGAGTCTTTACCGCTGAGCCTCCGAGGAAGCCCCTGAGATGCTGTAACTCGGCCTATATTACAGATGAGGAGAGTGAGGCTTGAAGAAGTGCAAGGACTGGACCAAGGTCACACAGCTAAGCTAGCAGGTGCCTGGCTGAGCTTTGCACTGCGGTTCCAGAGCCTTGGTCCCACGGACCCTCTCCTGTGTGACCCCGGTCACCGCTCTGGCCTCATTTGCTTCCAAATGTCTGTTTTCACTGGCAGACTTTGAGCTCCTCGCCGTCAGGCCCTGCGCTTTGATCATCTCGTGCTCTCTCTGGCAGCCAGCCAGGCCTGGCACAAGGTGGAGGGGGCCACGAAGGTCATCTGAGTGCATGGCAGCAGGAGGCTGGAGGAGGGGACGATGGAGGGACAGTTAGAAGGTCCCTGCAAAGTGCCATCCTCTGTCTCCCAGTGAGAGGGGTCACCAGCGGCCCCTCCCTCTGCTGAATGGTCCAGAGGACAGTTACCTTAGCTTCCTTGGATTTGGGGTTCTTTCTCATTTGCCCAGAACCCTCAGTCCTTTCCTGCCCTGTATCTGGGGCCTTGGGCACCGTATGTGTATGTTCCGAACACACAGGAAAACGTTTTTGAAAGAAAAGTAGCGCAAATGAGCCCTTGAAGCTGCCTGGTGTAAACTGAGGGCTGGCCCTGGATGGCAAAGGCAGTGGAAGCCAGAGTGCCTGGGACCAGACAAGGCCTGGGGAGAGAGAGAGAGAGAGAGAGAGGGAGAGAGAGGGACGGAGGACATTTTCTGAGCTCAGCTTGCTTTCAAACCGTCTGCTCCTGTGCCAAGTTTTCACTGCTTTTTTATCCTTACAGAAATAGTGATACTGACAGCTGACAGCACAGAGCTGAGTTTCACATGTTATGGAAAATAGCTCAGGCAGTAAATCTGGTCATTTGCCCTGAGCAACAGGGCATCTGGGTTGCCTTTTCATTCCTCAAAGTCTGACTTCCCAAACAAAGCCCATACATGTCTCCATATACCCTAGTCTACAGTTTTTCTGGGTTTGTTGGTTTAATCACATTCTCTCCTCCAACCATTCTCCTCTCCTCGTGGACTATATGTTTACAACTGCAATACAGGTGCTATAAATACAGATTTTATATGACCATTTCTTTTTACTGAAAAGTTGTATGTGCTCACCTTTCTTAATTTTGGAAAATATGGGAAAATGTAGGAGAGAAAATTAAAATTATGTACAATTCTACGACCCAGAGGTAGCCAAAATGATTATTTAATATATTTTTTCTTTGTTAATACAGATTAGACTTTTTAGAATAACTGTCCTGTGTATATATAATTTTATATCTTTTTTTATTTTACTTACTAGTATGCCATAAGCATTATCCTGGCACTACTACAGAGCATTCATAAACATCATTTTTAATGACTGCAAAATATTCCATCTTGTGAAGGCACCATAATTTGCCGAACGGCTCCCAAGTTGCTGGGCATTTGGGTTGTTTCCAGTGTGCGAATTGCTGTTCTTTTAAAACTGCCCGCAGTGGTGTGATTAAAACACCAGTGTAGAGGCAATGGATATGAAAAGAGTAGCCTGTCTGGAGCAACTGAGGGGTGAATTCATGGGGCCTCTGATGGCCCATGTGAGGAGAACTTGCAGAAGGAGGAGAGCCTGGGACGTGGGCTTCCCCAGCCCTGTCCCCTGCTGCTTTTTCCAAGAAGAAATGCCTTGTGGGTAATATCAGGAGGGGCACCCCCCAGCCTGTGAGGTTTTTAACCACAGTCATTATCAAAATCTCCTGGAATGAGGACTTTATGGTTTCCGGGGATCTTCCACACTTGTAATCTCCCTGGATTCCAGAAGTGGGAAGACCAACCAGAGTTGCTTTTCACAACTTAAAGAGACTGAAAAAATACCCCAAAAGTCCAAAAAGGTAGCAGGTTTCTCCAGAGCCATGCAGTGAGTGGTCAAACCTGAAACCAAAGAGGTGGGACTTCCCTGGTGGTCGAGTGGCTATGATGAGCACACTCGCAACCCAGGGGCCACAGGTTCGATTTCTGCTCAGGAAATTAGATCCCCACACACCTCAACTAAAGATGCCGCATGCTACAAGGAGGATCAAAGATTCCGCATGCTACAACTAAGACCCAGTGCAGCCTAGTTAACTAATTATTTTTAAAATAAAGAAATAAAAAGAGGGCTTCCCTGGTGGTCTAGTAGGTAAACAGTCCGCCTTGCAGTGCAAGGGGCACTGGTTCGATCCCTGACCCCGGATGATCCCACGTGCCACGGAGCAGCTGGACCAGTGTGTCCAATGACAAGCCAGTGCTCCGCAACAAGAGAGGCCACTGCAGTGCGAGGCCCACACAGGCCAAAGTATAAAGATAGATGAAAATAAATAAACAGAATACCAATAAAAGAGGCCAAAATTAAAAAGGGAAAAAAAAGTAAAAAGAAACCAGAGGGCTGTTCCTGGGATCCCTGGAAATCCTCACCCTCCTTCCCACGTTGCTTCCAAAATGGAGAAGAGAATTCTAGCATAATCAGAAAGCAAATTTTGAACTTGTACCATGTACCGAGTTCATGGCACATGTACCTGGCCATGTCTATAGAGAATGAAGTTTCCACTGTTTGTTTGGTGGTGGCACTGTTTATAACTCTAGATTTAAAGTTTCTGCTCTGTTTTTGCCATGTAGATAAGAAACATTCCCAGGGAAGATTCCACAGTTCTTTCAAATTGGCATGAGGAATTCGGTCAAGATTCAGCAGGTCAGGTTCAGGCCTGCCCAGGAATTTGGGCAGAACATTTTGGCAAAAGAAGGTGCATGTTTTCCCAGGCTATGTTCTCATTGAAAAGTTCAAACTCCGAAGCTGGAGCTGGCCCTTTGGCCGTCCTTTGTCACACTGCTGTCTATGAGTTCCTTACATAGAATGCCACCCCCCACGTGGCCATTCTGCAGTGTCTTATGGCAGCAGGGTGTGGAAAGAACATTGTTATGAAGAAAAAAGGAAATCAGTAAGTTGTCAGAATCAAGGACCAACTTGTTGAGAGCACTAACGCTGACTGTAGCTTCCACTGCCTCCAAAACCTGTCCCTGGAGGCACTGTCCTTTCAGTCCCCAGAGCCCTTTATAAGGATATCCCACAAGGCACTTCTCGGGGTCAGCCTGGCATCGTGGTTATCTGCCCTTGCTTCTTTGATGGCCTCTTTCCTCTCCCATCCACCAATCAAAAGCCTCATCTAACAAGTTTACAAGGATAATTAAGGACAAACAGACATGACCATTAGAATGCCCTGGAAAACTGGGCTTGTGTGGCCACACTGACCTCCCTTGCTAGATTGAACACCAGGATTCAGGTTTTAAAACATCTCGTCTTCCACAAAACTCAGCACAGACCCTTGTTCCAAGGAGAGGGTCAACAAATAAGGTACAAGTTACATGATCGGCCTGCTCCATGAAGGGTCCTCCTTGTTCACGCCTTTATCATCTGTCAGGTTCATCCACCCTGGTGCCTCCCTTCCATTTATCCCTTTAGCTACTCGTGTCCCCACCGAGTCCCCCAAACTGGTTTTGCAATTCCTCATCTGACTTCCTCTGCCTGGATTCCTCTTCCCGGTCCCTCTCTCTCCCACTCCCAGGCTCAGGATGGCATTTTGCAACATGCTTCTGCCTTCTTCAGCTCCAGCTGATTTTGATTCATTCTCCCATAAGACTTTATACCTTCTTTTATTAAAAAGTCTTTTCAGGTCAACCTCTTTTCTCATGTTTTTCACATTAGACCGTGAGTTGGTTGAGGACTAGGAGCTTTGCAGTATCACCAAGTATAGAAACCAGTACATAGTAGGTGCTCATTTTATTCATCCATCTATCTGACCTACATTTATACCACATCTCTTCTCTACCAGGCAAAATATCTGTCTTCATGGAATTTACATTCAACTCAGGGGTGCAGATAAGGATCAAATACGTAAATCGTAAAAATATCAGGCACAGATAAGTGACTTAAGAGAAATAAAACTGGTACCTGAACCAGGTACAGTGAGGAGAGGTCCTGTTTTATTGAGGATGGTCAGGGAAAGTCTCTCTAAGGAAATGGAATTTGCGCAGAGAAATAAAGGAATTGAAACAATAAATCTGGTGGCTGTCCGAGCAAAGATCTTGGAAGGCAAAGAGAACAGTAAGCACCGAGGCTCTGGCTCAGGAACATTCTCAGAACATGCAAGGAATAGCAAGAAGTTCAGTGAGGCTGGAACAGAATGAGCGAGCTTGGTGGGAGATGAAGTCCAACGTGGACAGGGTTGGATCTTGCGGAACCTCTTGAGAATGTGGAGGAGTTTAGTTTCTAATCCATGTATGACAAAAAACTCAGTCAATGTTTGTTCATCTGAATTATTTGAGTTGAGTTGAATAGGGTTTCAGTGCACTGAACGGAGCTGGGTCTCATCTTGGTATGTAGACCACATACAATTTTTGAAACATGCAACATCCTAAGGTTGCCCTTATTACCTACAAATGGAAAAGCACTATAAATAGTCCCAGTGAGCAATTTTAAAACCCATTAGGATGGGAGGGCGCCAATTCTGGAACTGGCATAGCCTTGCAGGTTGCTCCAAAGATCTTGCTGCCAGGGACAATTTGCCAGCCTCTCCTACAGGCACTGGTCTTACTGTGGTGGTAGATTAGGCACAGGGACCATCTCAGCTCTAGAGAAATGTGATCCCGATGCCTGCCTAGCGTTCACGTTTCATTTCTGGCTTTCCCAGAGTCTGAAGTCTTTGAGGGTCACTGGGACACTTGGCCAAGGTCCTGAACCTAATGTTTTATAGAGTTTTTACCCACGCCTGGTTCTCATTGAATTTTAATGATGTGGATTTCTACCCTTAACACAACTGAAAATAAGCTACATGGACTATTTTTATCGGTTTACTTAGTCCCTATAAAACCATTCCAGTGAGCCATCACCCGTAGTAAAGTGAGAAAGCCACCAGGATTAAGCTAAGCAAATGCACCGTATTCAATTGTATACTCACTAATTCATTCAACATTCATTCACTCAAAGAATGTTGGTTGAGGACCTGTGAACTATCAGGCACCACATTGAGTGCTTGGGTTAAAGCAGAGCACGGGATACTTGTCCCTGCTCTCTATGAAGCTGATAGTCTAGTGGAGGAGACAGAACAAAGCAGGACACTGATATAAAATGTCATCCTGAGTGGCAAATGCTACAGTGTGCCAGTTTGGAGGTTACAAAGATGAATAGTTCACACTCCCACGGTTAGCTGACTTCGACCAGTTAGCAATTTTAAAACCTGTTCGTGCAGGAGTTCTCCTATCACTGCCGCTCCTTCTTTTGCTCCTTGGGGTTTCCAGAACCGACCAGTCCAATTTCTAACTCAGACACACCATTTCTCCATTCAGAAATAATTGTCATTTTCTGTAACCTGCCTTCTGTGTGTTGGGCAGGCCTGCAGGGCATGCATTTCTCTATTTTCCCCATTTCCCAGTTGGACCCTGGGACTCACTGGCCGTGCGACTTGCTGAGATTTGGTCACTGACTCAGTTAAGTGGCAGGGTCAAAACTCACGGCTGCCTGACGCCAGACCCCAGACTCAAAGAAACAGCTCTCAGTTTTACTTGACAAACACTCTTTAGCACCTCCCCCTTTGAACCCTCTATCCTGGGTATCACACAAGTTGGACTCTGAAAGTGCATAAGCGTGGTTAGTGAAGTCCAGCGCTCCACACTCTGTGATTTGACCAGTGGTGTCAGTACCCAAACATTGTGATAGTGTGTACGTGACTTTGGCCTGCTGTCTGGCTATTCCAGAAGGAAAGTGCTTGATACTTGGCCCACTGGCCTGCTTCCTTCTGGCAGCACTGAGGCAAGCCCAGGACTGGAGCCCTGATTAGGAAAGAAACTCTATTCCGGGACACTTGGCCAGGTCCTGAACCTAATGTTTTATAGAGTTTTTACCACGCCTGGTTCTCATTGAATTTTAATGATGTGGATTTCTACCCTTAACACAACTGAAAATAAGCTACATGGACTATTTTATCGGTTTACTTAGTCCCTATAAAACCATTCCAGTGAGCCATCACCCGTAGTAAAGTGAGAAAGCCACCAGGATTAAGCTAAGCAAATGCACCGTATTCAATTGTATACTCACTAATTCATTCAACATTCATTCACTCAAAGAATGTTGGTTGAGGACCTGTGAACTATCAGGCACCACATTGAGTGCTTGGGTTAAAGCAGAGCACGGGATACTTGTCCCTGCTCTCTATGAAGCTGATAGTCTAGTGGAGGAGACAGAACAAAGCAGGACACTGATATAAAATGTCATCCTGAGTGGCAAATGCTACAGTGTGCCAGTTTGGAGGTTACAAAGATGAATAGTTCACACTCCCACGGTTAGCTGACTTCGACCAGTTAGCAATTTTAAAACCTGTTCGTGCAGGAGTTCTCCTATCACTGCCGCTCCTTCTTTTGCTCCTTGGGGTTTCCAGAACCGACCAGTCCAATTTCTAACTCAGACACACCATTTCTCCATTCAGAAATAATTGTCATTTTCTGTAACCTGCCTTCTGTGTGTTGGGCAGGCCTGCAGGGCATGCATTTCTCTATTTTCCCCATTTCCCAGTTGGACCCTGGGACTCACTGGCCGTGCGACTTGCTGAGATTTGGTCACTGACTCAGTTAAGTGGCAGGGTCAAAACTCACGGCTGCCTGACGCCAGACCCCAGACTCAAAGAAACAGCTCTCAGTTTTACTTGACAAACACTCTTTAGCACCTCCCCCTTTGAACCCTCTATCCTGGGTATCACACAAGTTGGACTCTGAAAGTGCATAAGCGTGGTTAGTGAAGTCCAGCGCTCCACACTCTGTGATTTGACCAGTGGTGTCAGTACCCAAACATTGTGATAGTGTGTACGTGACTTTGGCCTGCTGTCTGGCTATTCCAGAAGGAAAGTGCTTGATACTTGGCCCACTGGCCTGCTTCCTTCTGGCAGCACTGAGGCAAGCCCAGGACTGGAGCCCTGATTAGGAAAGAAACTCTATTCCGGGAGGATGCAGGGGAGGGATGAGCCTAGAAAGGTTGACCGTTGTTTATAATCACATTTGAGTAAAGTGAAGGACGTGCCTCAGTGATCAGCAGAGAGGAATACAGCAAGACAAGAGAGGCTGGAAAGCTGGAAGCAGAATGAGAACAAGAATGAGGCATTCATTGGTAGAAAAGCCTCCAGAACCCAGGCTATCTGCTGAGCAAGTGGGCAGGAGCTCCCTCTTTAGGCGGTGTGTGGTATTGCCACAGTTGGTGCTGGAAGACTGAGAGGATGAGGTTTTGGTTATGGGAGCCCCTTCCTTCTTGTTCATTGGCTCACTCAACTCCGACTCTTTGTGCCCCATGGACAGCAGCACACCAGAATTGCCTGTCCTTCACTGTCTCCCTGAGTTTGCTCAAACTCATATCCATATCAATGATACCATCCAACCATCATCATCTGTCGCCTCTTTCTCCTGCCCTCACTCTTTCCCAGCATCAGAGTTTTTTTCCAGTGAGTTGTCTTTTCACATCAGGTGGTCAAAGTATTGGAGCTTCAGCTCCAGCATCAGTCCTTCCAATGAATATTCAGGGTTGATTTCCTTTAGGATTGACTGGTTTGATTTCCTTGCAGTCCCAGAGACTCTCAAGAGTCTTCTCTAGTTTCGAAAGCATCAGTTCTTTGGTGCTCAGCCTTCTTTATGGTCCAACTCTCACATCCACATGAGACTTCTGGACAAAAAGTGTTCATCTTAGCCTGATATTTAAGTTGGTTAGACCAAATGTGTTAGATACCTGGTGTATGCGAAGATGCCCGAATGTGAATCTTTCATATGGAAAGATAAAAGGGGAATGTATGTCCACACCTCTTACCTCATCTTTTCCGTGGCCCTGTGAAGAAAAGCCAATGGACATTATCCTAGTCTTTAGGTGAGAAAGGACTTCAAAAGTTAGGTGACGTCTTTGCCTTATCTACTCACCATGCACCCAGCTTCCACTCAGAACCAACGCCCGCACCCCGTCTGACCACACCACCTCCACCCACACCCACCCTGCTTGCCAGCCCATTCCTCCCTCTCAGAGAAGTGCTGCTGACTGACCCAGGCCTCTCCCTGACCTGGACCCAGCCCTGCGTGGGGTATGCTTTGCTTACGCTGCCTCCCCTGGGGCTGGCCCCAGAACTTGACCCCTGCACCAGCTGGTTTGGAGAGAGAGGCTGCAGGAACGCTCCTGAGGGGACTGGCCAGGTTGTGGTAGGTGGGTGGGGAACACACCCAGAGTCCTTTCCATACCGTCAGGTAATCGGCCCTGATTATTTCGCCTGTGTAGATGGAGAGGGTCGCCCTGGAGTGCTGACCTAAACAGGGAATGTTTTCTTAGCACCAAAGTCCAGCTTCACAAATAGCCCTTTTGGTTTTTCTTTAATTAAAATCACAAGCTTCCTTCCTGGTTTCTGTCATCGCTCATTCCAGATTCAACAAAATGTAAAATTGGTCATGTATAGTCAGAGAAGTGAGTTGTGCATGTTTTCTTCTCCTGCGTATGGAGATTCCATGAATCTGCTAAATGGCCAAATGGTTGTTTTGTGTCGGCACCCAGTCGGCCTCGCCTCCTGCTCTAGTCTCTTCCTTGATTTTTAAGGGTCTCTGGGGATTTCTCTTTCCTTTCCTTCCTTTCTCCACGTTTCTTCTTTATTTTTCTTTTTACTGGGAAATTATACCCCATTTCCATCCCCTACATTTCCCAAGGTTCCCCCCAACACACACACATCCTCCATGGTGACATTCTCTTTTTATTTTATTATCCCAGTGAGTCTGGGGGCTTTGGCACAATCTGAGACAGTGATGTTATCCGCTTGTCCTTGATAACCAATCTAACTCTGAGAAAGACTTGAGCTAGACTCACGGTATGAGTTAGAACAGAAACCACAGGACATGTCTCTGGATTTAGTAAAATGCGGATTCTTCTGTCTCAGATCAGAAAGAATTCAGTAGGAGACAGAGTGTACAGGTAAGGAAAGAGTTGATTAGTATAGGATGCTTGTGAGAGATAGAAGCAGGCAGTCAAGGGGATGACACAGCGAAAACTTCACGGGCTGCAGTTTTAAAATCAAAGGAAAAGTGGGAAAGGGCAGGAGGCCACCTTCTTCCTCAGTTTTCGTCAATGTTAAAGTTACTCAACATCAGCTCCTCCTCCAGGTCGAGTGGGAGAGTTTTCTTGTCCCTGCATGGTCAAGCTGGGCCTGTTGTGGTACAGTGGACATGAGCTAGAAGACGGAAAAGAAATACCTGGACCCAGCCCTGCGTGTAGCCCCTCCCCCCACCCAGCTGGTTTGGAGAGAGCTGCAGGAACGCTCCTGAGGGACTGGCCAGGTTGTGGTAGGTGGGTGGGAACACACCAGAGTCCTTTCCATACCGTCAGGTAATCGGCCCTGATTATTTCGCCTGTGTAGATGGAGAGGGTCGCCCTGGAGTGCTGACCTAAACAGGGAATGTTTTCTTAGCACCAAAGTCCAGCTTCACAAATAGCCCTTTTGGTTTTTCTTTAATTAAAATCACAAGCTTCCTTCCTGGTTTCTGTCATCGCTCATTCCAGATTCAACAAAATGTAAAATTGGTCATGTATAGTCAGAGAAGTGAGTTGTGCATGTTTTCTTCTCCTGCGTATGGAGATTCCATGAATCTGCTAAATGGCCAAATGGTTGTTTTGTGTCGGCACCCAGTCGGCCTCGCCTCCTGCTCTAGTCTCTTCCTTGATTTTTAAGGCTCTCTGGGGATTTCTCTTTCCTTTCCTTCCTTTCTCCACGTTTCTTCTTTATTTTTCTTTTTACTGGGAAATTATACCCCATTTCCATCCCCTACATTTCCCAAGGTTCCCCCCAACACACACACATCCTCCATGGTGACATTCTCTTTTTATTTTATTATCCCAGTGAGTCTGGGGGCTTTGGCACAATCTGAGACAGTGATGTTATCCGCTTGTCCTTGATAACCAATCTAACTCTGAGAAAGACTTGAGCTAGACTCACGGTATGAGTTAGAACAGAAACCACAGGACATGTCTCTGGATTTAGTAAAATGCGGATTCTTCTGTCTCAGATCAGAAAGAATTCAGTAGGAGACAGAGTGTACAGGTAAGGAAAGAGTTGATTAGTATAGGATGCTTGTGAGAGATAGAAGCAGGCAGTCAAGGGGATGACACAGCGAAAACTTCACGGGCTGCAGTTTTAAAATCAAAGGAAAAGTGGGAAAGGGCAGGAGGCCACCTTCTTCCTCAGTTTTCGTCAATGTTAAAGTTACTCAACATCAGCTCCTCCTCCAGGTCGAGTGGGAGAGTTTTCTTGTCCCTGCATGGTCAAGCTGGGCCTGTTGTGGTACAGTGGACATGAGCTAGAAGACGGCAAGATATACCAAAATCCGGAAATCATCTCGGTTTCAGTATAACGTCCTACTTTTGTTTGTCGTGTGTGCAGAGGAGCATGTCTGGGCATTATTAACTTGCTGACCTCGCTGGGCGGGAGGCAGGTCTCATTCCACCTTTGTTTTACTGTCTGGGGCTGTGTCTCGAGGGTCGGCCGCCTGGGTTTTGTTGCTAAACAAGCCTGCTTGGTTTTGTGGTTAAGCAAACCTGCCTTCTTGGGTGATCACTCACTTACAGACGTCTCCCGTAGACTTTCCTTTACGTACAATCCCTTAGAGGGATTAACTATTCATCACCTACTTTGTCCCTTTACTCTGTCCCTACCAGAACCACAAAACAAGGATAACAGTCCAAAAAAACAAAATGTCATTAACACTAAGGAGGACCAAAAACATCTCTCCCAGGGTTTATTGTTAACAAGGGAGCACAAAATTTGGCTTTGAGTTTCCTGACCTTCAAGGTACAAAGAGAAGCAGGCATTATAAAGCACTCGTTCATCTAATTTAAAAAAGAATCTTTTCTGACTTTAGCCAGTTCAGTCCAAGACTGATACTCAGATCTTTCTGGTGATCTGAATCACCTGGGGAGCTCTTAAAAGCAATCTGTATGGGCTTCCCCTGGTGGTCCAGTGGGTAAGGACACCGCCTTGCAGTGCAAGGGGCGCCGGTTCGATCCCTGGCCTGGGAAGATCCCACGTGCCGCGGAGCGGCTGGACCCATGTGTCCAATTACCGAGCCGGAGCTCTGGAGCGCATGCGCCCAGAGCCGGTGCTCTGCGACAACAGAGGCCACCGCGATGGGAGGCCCACAGGGGCCAAAGAACAAAGACGGATGAAAATAGAGAAATGAAAGACCAATAGAAGTGGCCCGCCTGCTCCCCTCCCTCCCCAACCCGACCCCGGCCCAAAATAAATAAATAAATAAATCTTTAAAAAAAAAAAAAGGCAATCTGTAACCAAGTCCAAGGTTCCACAGAGGGGATCATTGAACTGTGCTCAGAGCAGTCAGGTACTTTGGAATCCCATTGTCCCATCTGTAAATAATAGCATTCTTTAAATAAAAGTGGTGCCCTGCAAGGAGTGGGGAGGTTACAGAATAGAAATCATGACCCTTTCCTACGTGAGTGCTTATGGCACAGTCTTCTCCTTCACAGAAGAGGAACTGAAGCTTCCCAATGCTCAGGGACGCAGTCAATGCCACGCTGGGCTTTGGAGGAGCCGTATAAGAATAGCCAAGCAGGAGGACTTTGGATTCTAGCAGATGGGGGATCAAATCCTAGCCCTATGCCAATACTTGTGATATCCTCTAGGTTACTGAGTCTTGCAAAACCTCACTTTGCTCATCTGTATATAGCGATGATAATCACAATTACCTTCCAAGATTCTTGCTATAATTAAATATGTTTAAGCTCTCAGCACAGAGCCTGGGATATTGTAAGTACTCCAGTTGATGCTATAAAATCCTGATAATGATGAGGGTGCTACCGTCCATGTTAATGGAAAGAAAAACGGAGTCAAAAATTAGGTTGCTTAATATCTGCTGTAGCCCTTTTCCCATGGCCTCATTCCACCAGGATTCCTGTCAGGAATCATGCTGAACTGAAGAATACTCCCTAGAATCGCATCCAGTAGAGTGGCCGCTAACTGCATGTGGCTATTGAAGGCTCAGTTAATTAAAATTGAATAAAATTAGAATTTAGCTACTCAGTCACACTAGCCACATTTCAAGAGTTCAGTAGCCGTGGTGGCCTGCAGCCATTGTATTGGACAGCACAGGTTCAGAACATTTCCATCACAGCAGGAAGTTCTGTTGGAAGCTGCCTTGATGGACTTCCCCCAGCCCAACTTCCTTGTGACAGGGTGTTATTTCTTTATTTCCAAATAATGTCCCTTATCCTAAGCTCAGAGGGAAGGTTCTCTGGTCTCTTAACTCTACTGTGAGATACTGGAGGCCCACAAAGCCTCAAGGACACACAAGTCAGGTGACCTGGCAGAGCTTCAAAACATGCTTCTAACTCAAGGCATGAGCCCTTCCGTGGAGGCCTGGGGAATCAGCTGTCTTCAGTCTGTGATTTGATGAGTAGGGTTTTGATTGATCAGGGCTGGAATATGAATTTAATCCATTCTGTCAGACTGCCAAGTGCAGGGTAATGTGAGTTCAAGAGGTTTATTACAAGAGAACTGGAATATCATTCTCTCAGAGCTACAGCCCAGTGGCAAAGACACCAAGGACACGTAGGCGAACCTCTAGGCCCTGGCCAGCCTCACCTTTAGCTCCTCTTTTCTGTAGGAAAGAAAAGATTCTGTGGGGTATTTTAAAAATTGATCTGTTAATGGAATATTATTCAGCCAAGAGAAAAAAGGAAAATCCTGCCATAAGTGATAGCATGGATGGACCTTAAGGACCTTATGCTAAGTACAATAAGTCAGACAGAGAAAGACAAATATGGTATGATCTCACTTTTAAGTGAAATCTGAAAAAGCTGAGCTCAGAGAAACAGAGAGCAGAGTGGTGGCTGCCAGTGGCTAGGGGTCAGGGAATTGGGGAGAGGTTGGCCAAAGTCTCCAAACCTCCAGTCGTAAGGGGAATAAATTCTAAGGATCTAATATATAGTGTGGTGATGGTAGTTCACAGTATTTACTATGTGCTTGGAAGTTGCTAAATGAGTAGACTTTGAAAGTTCTCACCACAAAAACAGAATGGTAATTATGTGAGATCAAACCAGTCAATCCTAAAGGAAATCAACTCTGAATATTCCTTGGAAGGACAGATGTTGAAGCTGAAGCTCCAGGACTTTGGCCACCTAACGTGAAGTGCTGACTCGTTGGAAAAGACCCTGATGCTGGGAAGAATAGAAGGCAGAAGGAGAAAGGGATGACAGAGGATGAGATGGTTGAATGGCATCATCAACTCAATGGGCATGAGTTTGAGCAAACTCCAGGAGATAGTGAAGGAGAGAGAAGCCTAGTGTGCTGCAGTCCATGGGGTTGCAGTGTCAGACACAACTGAGCAACTGAACTGAACTGAATTATGTGAGGTGATGGAGGTGTTAACTAACCCTACCGTGGTGATCATAATATATGTGCATCAGAGCATCACCCTGTACATCCTACACTTCTGCTCTGGCATGCGTCAATTCTGTCTCCATAAAGTTGGGGGAAAATAGCTAAAATAAGCTCAAATTCCTTACAAGAGAACCTCTTACAAACATAGAGGCTTTGAGATATGTTTCATCTCCAAGAGTATCTATATTGTGACTTTTGTGGATTAATTACAGTGAGCTCAAAGCCATTGTCAGTAAAATTTCCTGAGGCTAATGAAGAAAGTTAGCTTCCTGTGACATAGTTTACACCTTTTTGGTCTCCCATCCAAATACTAACCAGGACCAACCCTGCTTAGCTTCCAAGATCAGACAAGATCAGGTGCATTCAGGATGGTATGACTTGTAAGACTACACCTTTATGAACAGACAATTCACTGTTAACAAATACTTGAACAGATGTAGTTTTCAGGAACAAATATTAATACAATCTCAAGGTTACAAATTCAGTCTTTAGAAGATACCTATTAAAAACGTTTTTGTCTTTTTTTATTTAACAGAAAGTCAAATCTGTGGTGACAAAATAAAGGAAAAATAGAGATTTAATGTAAATGTTATGGGAACATTTAACGTAAATGTTACGGGCACTAAGTGTCACTTAGGATTAGATTTGGTTATCACCGACAGAAAACTCAAATGGCAGGTGTTTAAACAAGGTAGATGTTTATTTCTCATATAAACCAAGTATGGAATTAAGAATCCAGGACAGGTATGGCCACTTAACCAATCATCCTTCTTGCTTCTTTGCTGTGCCTTGTGGCTTCCACCACATAGTCCAATTGGGTTCCCCTATGTCCTTCTGTTGAAGCTGAAGCTCCAGGACTTTGGCCACCTAACGTGAAGTGCTGACTCGTTGGAAAAGACCCTGATGCTGGGAAGAATAGAAGGCAGAAGGAGAAAGGGATGACAGAGGATGAGATGGTTGAATGGCATCATCAACTCAATGGGCATGAGTTTGAGCAAACTCCAGGAGATAGTGAAGGAGAGAGAAGCCTAGTGTGCTGCAGTCCATGGGGTTGCAGTGTCAGACACAACTGAGCAACTGAACTGAACTGAATTATGTGAGGTGATGGAGGTGTTAACTAACCCTACCGTGGTGATCATAATATATGTGCATCAGAGCATCACCCTGTACATCCTACACTTCTGCTCTGGCATGCGTCAATTCTGTCTCCATAAAGTTGGGGGAAAATAGCTAAAATAAGCTCAAATTCCTTACAAGAGAACCTCTTACAAACATAGAGGCTTTGAGATATGTTTCATCTCCAAGAGTATCTATATTGTGACTTTTGTGGATTAATTACAGTGAGCTCAAAGCCATTGTCAGTAAAATTTCCTGAGGCTAATGAAGAAAGTTAGCTTCCTGTGACATAGTTTACACCTTTTTGGTCTCCCATCCAAATACTAACCAGGACCAACCCTGCTTAGCTTCCAAGATCAGACAAGATCAGGTGCATTCAGGATGGTATGACTTGTAAGACTACACCTTTATGAACAGACAATTCACTGTTAACAAATACTTGAACAGATGTAGTTTTCAGGAACAAATATTAATACAATCTCAAGGTTACAAATTCAGTCTTTAGAAGATACCTATTAAAAACGTTTTTGTCTTTTTTTATTTAACAGAAAGTCAAATCTGTGGTGACAAAATAAAGGAAAAATAGAGATTTAATGTAAATGTTATGGGAACATTTAACGTAAATGTTACGGGCACTAAGTGTCACTTAGGATTAGATTTGGTTATCACCGACAGAAAACTCAAATGGCAGGTGTTTAAACAAGGTAGATGTTTATTTCTCATATAAACCAAGTATGGAATTAAGAATCCAGGACAGGTATGGCCACTTAACCAATCATCCTTCTTGCTTCTTTTTGCTGTGCCTTGTGGCTTCCACCACATAGTCCAATTTGGCTGCTTGAGCACCAGCCTTATGTCTACATTCTTGTCAGCAGAACGGGAAAAGATCAAAGAACGTTGAGAGTGAAAATCACTCCATCGTGTCCAACACTTTGAAACCCGTGGGCGAGCCATGGAACTCTCCAGGCAAGAATACTGGAGTGGGTAGCCATTCCCTTCTCCAAGGGATCTTCCCAACCCAAGGATCAAACACAGGTCTCCCGCATTGCAGAGAGATTCTCTACTGTCTAAGCCACCGGGGAAGCCCAAGAACACTGGAGTGGGTAGCCCATCCCTTCTCCAGGGGATCTTCCCGATCCAGGAATGGAACCGGGGTCTCCTGCATTGCAACTGGATTCTTTACCAGCTGAGCTACAAGGGAAGCCTTCAGAGAAAGTTGGGCCTCTTCTATGTAGGAAATTTCCTAAAAGTATCACACGAAACTTCTGCTTATATCTTTGTAAGATCCAGTCTTCTAGCTGCAGAGAAGGCTGAGAAATGTAAGCTGGGTGGTTATAAGCTCAGGTGAAGACTGGGGGTCTTATTACGAAGGAAGAAGAGGACATGGATAAAGGGACATCCAGCAGTCTCAGCCAGAGTATAAAGAACTCTCCACTCTCTTTCTGAACTAGTAGTTGTGGTGAACCTGTTGTTTTGCATTCTCAGAGGTATTTTTGTCAGCCTATTTTTGATGTTTCTTTCGAATGTTTTTCTGAATTTATGTTTTTCAACTGCAGTTCTCGGGGGAAATTAAAGCATTAGGACTTTACAGTTTTATTCCAGAAGTTACAAGGCCCTATGTGGTTCTTCCCTATTTCTCTCCAGTGCAGCCTCCTACCTGTCCACTGCGCTCCACCACTCTCTCCCCTCCTTCTCAGCTCCAGCCACCGCCAGCCTGTGTGTACTGGAGCCTCTGCCTGCAAATGACAGGATGCACAGTTACTAGCCTCAACTCCAGGTCTCTCTGTCCACCTGTTGTTTTCTAGGACTGCTGCTCAGAACTGTGTGCCGTTAGGCAAGTTACATCACCTCACTGCTTCCTTTTGTCGCGGGCACCGTGTCGGAGCTTACTCTGATTACTATTCTCACTAGTTCTCACTAAGAGATACTATATTAAATAGCTCAGAGATTTTTTCGCAAGCACGGTGTAGTCCCCTCAGGGTGTGAGCCTAGGACTTCGACAATAAAGTGTCACAGTCTCAAGTATTGTCAGACCAAGAGTGGGTTTATTAATCGTCACATAAAGGCAAGCACAAATAATCAGAACTCAATTAAGTAAAGTCAGAACTCAATCAAATGCAAACAGATGTTCTTACCCCAGAGCTGGAGAGTCTCAATCTCACACCGGCGCAGCCAATCTCTGTGAGCGAGCCTCCCGCACAATCTTCCTTTTCCCTTTTTATATTTTTTCCAACTGGAAATCTCAAGTTAATTAATAATCATGAAGAAGCTTTTTGTCTCTCTAGAGATGCAAAAGAGATCATCACCAGAGCCTTCACTCCTCCACAAACACCTTTGTTCTTGAGGAAACATTTGTTTATAGAAAAACATTCTTACAATTCTTAATCTACAAGGGAACTAGAGCTGTAAAAAGCGTGTCACATTAGCATTGAAAAGAGGTAAGAGGAAGAGGTTTTGTGCTCTGCATTAGCACTTCTATCGATGTTTACTAAAGGTATTAGTTTATAACTGCTACTCTTATGAGTGAGGCTATTCCCACCCAGGCTTTTGTCAGTAACTAGCCACCGATTCATCCTCAGAGGAGGTTTCAGAGAAGCGAGGCTTGCAGGCAGCTCTTAGTGTGAGGAGACATTTGTCTGCTTAGCCGGGATATTTTCTTGATCTTTCCTGTGAGAAGTGAACATGCCTTTTCTTGCCCATGACACTTTCATGCTTAGAACTATGCTTAGCATAAAATGAGCCCTCAGTAATAGCTCTCTTTGTTGAGCAGTTACTATGGCTCAGCATCATATAAGGAGCCCTCACTTAATCTGCACAGCAAGTCTGTGAGCTGGCCCTGCTATTTCCCATTTTTACAAATGAGGAAACTGGGGTACAGAGAAGTTCCGTAACTTGCCCAAGGTCCCACAACAAACAAGGGAGCCTGGGCTTAAATGGAGCGGCCCCTGCTATTTTTCTCCCAAATTTTAGGCAAGTTACATCACCTCACTGCTTCCTTTTGTCGCGGGCACCGTGTCGGAGTTTATATTAAATAGCTAAAGAGATACTATATTAAATAGCTCAGAGATTTTCGCAAGCACGGTGTAGTCCCCTCAGGGTGTGAGCCTAGGACTTCGACAATAAAGTGTCACAGTCTCAAGTATTGTCAGACCAAGAGTGGGTTTATTAATCGTCACATAAAGGCAAGCACAAATAATCAGAACTCAATTAAGTAAAGTCAGAACTCAATCAAATGCAAACAGATGTTCTTACCCCAGAGCTGGAGAGTCTCAATCTCACACCGGCGCAGCCAATCTCTGTGAGCGAGCCTCCCGCACAATCTTCCTTTTCCCTTTTTATATTTTTTCCAACTGGAAATCTCAAGTTAATTAATAATCATGAAGAAGCTTTTTGTCTCTCTAGAGATGCAAAAGAGATCATCACCAGAGCCTTCACTCCTCCACAAACACCTTTGTTCTTGAGGGGAAACATTTGTTTATAGAAAAAACATTCTTACAATTCTTAATCTACAAGGGAACTAGAGCTGTAAAAAGCGTGTCACATTAGCATTGAAAAGAGGTAAGAGGAAGAGGTTTTGTGCTCTGCATTAGCACTTCTATCGATGTTTACTAAAGGTATTAGTTTATAACTGCTACTCTTATGAGTGAGGCTATTCCCACCCAGGCTTTTGTCAGTAACTAGCCACCGATTCATCCTCAGAGGAGGTTTCAGAGAAGCGAGGCTTGCAGGCAGCACTTAGTGTGAGGAGACATTTGTCTGCTTAGCCGGGATATTTTTCTTGATCTTTCCTGTGAGAAGTGAACATGCCTTTTCTTGCCCATGACACTTTCATGCTTAGAACTATGCTTAGCATAAAATGAGCCCTCAGTAATAGCTCTCTTTGTTGAGCAGTTACTATGGCTCAGCATCATATAAGGAGCCCTCACTTAATCTGCACAGCAAGTCTGTGAGCTGGCCCTGCTATTTCCCATTTTTACAAATGAGGAAACTGGGGTACAGAGAAGTTCCGTAACTTGCCCAAGGTCCCACAACAAACAAGGGAGCCTGGGCTTAAATGGAGGGCCTTCTGTCTTCAGGCTCCACACCAGCATTGGATTGAAAGATGCAGTAGGTTTCTTTGTAAGGCCGTGTGCTGTCTTTTGGAAATGTTTATAATAATTCTCTTGGAGGCAGATGACCCCAGGAGCCCACCTTCGCCTTTTGTTCTTGGTGAAACCCTGCCCTTTTAGGTTTCTTGAGCCACTGCTGTCAGAATATGAACTGTGCAGCCTCTGTCACCTCCCAGGTGTTCATCTTTTGTGCCCACAACTGCAAGGAAGGTTCTGCCGCAGGCTCAAACAGTGCCTGTGGCTTCCTCACCACTGAACCCACGGCTCCCCTCCCAGGACCATTTATTATGTATCCTAAGCCCCATCACTGTTTTTCCCACTTGAGGTCAGGTTCCCACCATAGAGGCATCTGCACCCCTAAGCCAGGCTTGGCTGTGCTGCTACCAATAGCCCAGAGAGGAGAGGTGAAGGCCGGTCCCTGGGCCCTGTGTGACATGTGAGGAAGGACCTCGGGCTTGCCAGCATCCCACAGCTCAGAGCTGGCATTCTCTAGACCTGAGGATCTCAGCCTCAGGTAGTCATCCGAACGTCCTGCCAAGAATGGACAGGATACAGATGCCAAGTGGAGAAGGCCGAACAGTTGCCGCCAAAGACAGCAGGTCCTAATCCTCTCCAACCAGTAGGTGTTATTTTATAAAGACAAGGAGTCTGCAGATACAACTCAGTTAAGAGTCTTGACAATGGGGAGATTATTCTGCATTATCTGGACAGGTCCTAAGTCCAATCACAAGTGTCCTTAGAAGAGAAGAGAGATTTGATACACAGAGATGAGGAAAAGGTAATGTAGACACCAAGGCAGACATTAGAGTGATGTGGCCACAAGCTAAGGAATTCTAGCAAACACCAGAAGCTGCACGAGGTGGAGGCTGGGCTCTCCCCTAAACCCTCTGGAGGGAACACAGCCCTGAGCACGCCTCGGTTCTGGACTTCTGGCCACCAGCACCATGAGAGCATCCATCTCTGTTGTTTCACGTCGCCTACTTTGTGGCAGCTTATTACAGCAGCCACAGGAAACTGACATAAGGGCTCAGGAATGTGTATTTCATCCAGTTCCCAGGTGGTTTTTGAGTTCCTCCTGCCAAAGATGGAAAACTAGACGGAGGACCTAGACTGAAATTCAGGAGAACTGTGAATTTTTACTCTCCGGCACTTCTGCTCCTCTCCAGTTAAAAATGTGAGAGGAGGGAGCATGCTGAGTGCTTACGCGCTGATGGAACGTCCAGAGAGGAGCTGGAGCCCGAGCCACGGGCCTGCGGGGAGAGAAGTGCCAGGGAGGTGGGGGTGGGCGGCGGTGGGGAGGAGGCTCCTTCCTCTCCAGGGAGGCAGGGAAAGCAAAGGCTGGGGATATGCAGTGGTGGTTTGACAGTGAGGAGACGGTCGTCATTCGTGTACTGCTTCTGCTCTGCCTGAACCTCAGCACTCCATTCATGACCTCCCAGCACTCTCAGTCACCTTCTTTAGAATGTGTGACAAGAAAGGCAGAGAAGGTCGGGCGATCAGTCACATGCTCCTGCTGGCACTATTAGCAGAAATCACCTCCTCACCAATGCCCCCATGGCATTTGCCCCATGTGAGGGCGTTTATATAAGCACCCACCCGTGGGTGGGGTGGACTCACACAGCAAAGGCCTTCTCCCTCGGTACCAAGTGGCTTACTCTTCCCTAAAAGCATTGGCCTTACCCTACCCATGATGCCTTTGTCTCAGTTCCCACGAGGTGTGGTCACACACTTGGGATGCTGGGAAGTGGTTCTCTGTGATCCAGTCCTCAGCGTCCTCCCAGCCCCTTCCTGTTGTGCACGATGTTGCAGGGGGTGGGATCCATGTAGAAAGAGGAGGCCATCTCTTTGCAGACAAGTAAGCCCCATGGCACCCATTGCAGGTGTGTATTAGGCAGGGTTTTGTAGCAGAACAGAACCGATAGGACGTGTGTATGATCCACTCAGGGAAGAGTCAGTGCTGCAGCTCAGAACTGAAGGCAGTGAGCTGGCGCTTAGAGTGAATTTCTAGAAAGCTGCACGAGGTGGAGGCAAGGGCCCTTATTGCACAGCATGAGAGCATCCATCTCTGTTGTTTCACGTCGCCTACTTTGTGGCAGCTTATTACAGCAGCCACAGGAAACTGACATAAGGGCTCAGGAATGTGTATTTCATCCAGTTCCCAGGTGGTTTTTGAGTTCCTCCTGCCAAAGATGGAAAACTAGACGGAGGACCTAGACTGAAATTCAGGAGAACTGTGAATTTTTACTCTCCGGCACTTCTGCTCCTCTCCAGTTAAAAATGTGAGAGGAGGGAGCATGCTGAGTGCTTACGCGCTGATGGAACGTCCAGAGAGGAGCTGGAGCCCGAGCCACGGGCCTGCGGGGAGAGAAGTGCCAGGGAGGTGGGGGTGGGCGGCGGTGAGGAGGCTCCTTCCTCTCCAGGGAGGCAGGGAAAGCAAAGGCTGGGGATATGCAGTGGTGGTTTGACAGTGAGGAGACGGTCGTCATTCGTGTACTGCTTCTGCTCTGCCTGAACCTCAGCACTCCATTCATGACCTCCCAGCACTCTCAGTCACCTTCTTTAGAATGTGTGACAAGAAAGGCAGAGAAGGTCGGGCGATCAGTCACATGCTCCTGCTGGCACTATTAGCAGAAATCACCTCCTCACCAATGCCCCCATGGCATTTGCCCCATGTGAGGGCGTTTATATAAGCACCCACCCGTGGGTGGGGTGGACTCACACAGCAAAGGCCTTCTCCCTCGGTACCAAGTGGCTTACTCTTCCCTAAAAGCATTGGCCTTACCCTACCCATGATGCCTTTGTCTCAGTTCCCACGAGGTGTGGTCACACACTTGGGATGCTGGGAAGTGGTTCTCTGTGATCCAGTCCTCAGCGTCCTCCCAGCCCCTTCCTGTTGTGCACGATGTTGCAGGGGGTGGGATCCATGTAGAAAGAGGAGGCCATCTCTTTGCAGACAAGTAAGCCCCATGGCACCCATTGCAGGTGTGTATTAGGCAGGGTTTTGTAGCAGAACAGAACCGATAGGACGTGTGTATGATCCACTCAGGGAAGAGTCAGTGCTGCAGCTCAGAACTGAAGGCAGTGAGCTGGCTGAGTCTCTGTTCTGTGGAGGAGACCAGTCTTTCTTTTTCTGATGGATGAGGCCTACCCACCATTTTGTTGTTGTTGTTGCTATGTCCAAGTTAGTCACTAAGTCATGTCCAGCTCTTTGCAACCCTGTGAACTGCAGCATGCCAGGCTTCCCTGTCCGTCACCACCTCCTGGAATTTGCTCAAATTCATGTCCATTGAGTCAGCGATGCCAACCAACCTCATCCTCTGTCTTCCCCCTTCTCCTCCCGCCCTCAATCTTTCCCAATATCAGAGTCTTTTCTAATAAATCAGCTCTTCACGTCAAGAGGCCAAAGTGGTGGTGCTGCAGCCTCAGTCCTTCCGATGACTAGTCAGGGCTGATCGCCTTTAGGATTTACTGGGTTGATCTCCTTGCTGACCAAGGGACTCTTGAGAGCCTTCTCCAGCTCCACAATTCAAAAATGTCAGTTCTTCAGTGCTCAGCCTTCTTTCTGGTCCGGCTCTCGCATCCATACAAGACTACTGGGAAAGCCATAGCTTTGCGTAGACAGACTTTTGTTGGCCAAGTGACATCTCTGCTTGTTAATATGCTGTCCAGGGTGTCATAGCTTTCTCTCCAAGGAGTAAACGTCTTTTACCTTATGGAAGACAAATTGCTTTACTCAGCGTCCACTGATTTAATTATTAATCTCATCTAAAAACTACTTTCAATATCCAATAGCACCAGACTATATATCTGGGTAATATGTATTGGCCCAGCCAAACTGATACATAAAATTAACCACCACAAAGCGTGTAATTTTTTGAGTTTTACTGGAGTATAGTTTATTTACAATTTTGTGTTAGTTTCAATTCTTTTTCAGATCCTTTTCTCATACAGTATCCTTTTTCTCATACAGAATATCCTATTTCTCATACAGATCCTTTTATCATAGAGTATTGAGTAGAGTACCCTGTACAGTAGGTCTTTGTTTGTTAACCTGTCTCATATAGAGCAGTGCACATGTTAGCCCCACACTCCTGATTTATCTCTACCCCCAACATTTCCCCTTTAGTAACCATAAGGTTTTTTTTCTATGTCCATGAATCTATTCCTGTTTTGTAAATAAGTTTATTTGTATCATTTTTTTAGGTTCCTTGTGTAAACAGTATCATATGATATTTGTCTTTATCTGACTTATTTAGTATGACAATCTCTAGGTCCATCCATGTTGTTTCAAAAGGCATTATTTCATTCTTTTTATGGCTGAGTAATATTCCATTATATATGGAAGGCATAATATTCCGTATATTATATATTATACGTTATACAATATACATTGTAATATACAATAATATTCCATTACAAACATATACATAATGAGCACTTGTGGTACATGTATCTTTTTGAGTTATGGTTTTCTCTGAATATGTGCCTAAGAGTGGCATTGCGGGCTTATATAGTAGTTCTATTTTCAGTTGTTTTAGGAATCTCCATAGTGGCTATCCCAGTTTACCTTCTCACCAACAGTGTAGGAGGGTCCCCTTTTCTCCACACACTCTGTAGCATTTACTGTTTGTAGATATTTTTTGATGATGGCCATTCTGACCATTATGACTTAATATCTCACCGTGGTTTTGATTTGCATTTCTCTGATAATAAGTGATGTTGAACATATTTTCATGCACTTTTTGGCCATCTGTGTGTCTTCTTTGTAGAAATGTCTATTTAGATATCTTTAGAGATATGTCTGTTTAGATATAACCATCACCAAGTATATTTTTTGAGCATTTACATTCCCAAGATGATGCTAAATGCAGTCATGAATGCAAATACCTATCAGACAATGAAATGAGTGCTTGGTTCAGAGCAAACTCCCCAAGACTGAAAGATTATGTTTCATAAGATCGTTGGGCAACTGAAGAACAGGAGGCAGAACTCACCTCCTGATATAAGCTGAAATCACCAAACACTTTGCTCTCCCAATATCGCCTACAGCTCGGTGCAGGCTTGTGACCTAGGTTTCGCCAGTCCCATACGGCCCCCAGCTTTAATCAGGAGATCCAGATACCAACAAGCTCCTTCCGTTCTGCTGTCTCCTGGGTCTCTGACCCCTCTTATTTCGTTAGCCTGGGAAAACACCATTGAGGGGTCTACCTCCTGATTTATCTCTACCCCCAACATTTCCCCTTTAGTAACCATAAGGTTTTTTTTCTATGTCCATGAATCTATTCCTGTTTTGTAAATAAGTTTATTTGTATCATTTTTTTAGGTTCCTTGTGTAAACAGTATCATATGATATTTGTCTTTATCTGACTTATTTAGTATGACAATCTCTAGGTCCATCCATGTTGTTTCAAAAGGCATTATTTCATTCTTTTTATGGCTGAGTAATATTCCATTATATATGGAAGGCATAATATTCCGTATATTATATATTATCGTTATACAATATACATTGTAATATACAATAATATTCCATTACAAACATATACATAATGAGCACTTGTGGTACATGTATCTTTTTGAGTTATGGTTTTCTCTGAATATGTGCCTAAGAGTGGCATTGCGGGCTTATATAGTAGTTCTATTTTCAGTTGTTTTAGGAATCTCCATAGTGGCTATCCCAGTTTACCTTCTCACCAACAGTGTAGGAGGGTCCCCTTTTCTCCACACACTCTGTAGCATTTACTGTTTGTAGATATTTTTTGATGATGGCCATTCTGACCATTATGACTTAATATCTCACCGTGGTTTTGATTTGCATTTCTCTGATAATAAGTGATGTTGAACATATTTTCATGCACTTTTTGGCCATCTGTGTGTCTTCTTTGTAGAAATGTCTATTTAGATATCTTTAGAGATATGTCTGTTTAGATATAACCATCACCAAGTATATTTTTTGAGCATTTACATTCCCAAGATGATGCTAAATGCAGTCATGAATGCAAATACCTATCAGACAATGAAATGAGTGCTTGGTTCAGAGCAAACTCCCCAAGACTGAAAGATTATGTTTCATAAGATCGTTGGGCAACTGAAGAACAGGAGGCAGAACTCACCTCCCCTGATATAAGCTGAAATCACCAAACACTTTGCTCTCCCAATATCGCCTACAGCTCGGTGCAGGCTTGTGACCTAGGTTTCGCCAGTCCCATACGGCCCCCAGCTTTAATCAGGAGATCCAGATACCAACAAGCTCCTTCCGTTCTGCTGTCTCCTGGGTCTCTGACCCCTCTTACAGTGGTCTCCCTGGTCTCACCTTCTGCCCCTTAAAATGAGAATGGAATTCACCATTTCTGATCTCTGGCTTGAGTCATAAATACTCTCTAGGGTCAATAGATCTCTGTGGTCAATAGATTGGTGGCTGCATCATCGCCAGGGAGTTTGGTAGAAATGCAGAATCTTGGCCCTGCCCCAGACCCACTGAATCAAAAATCTTCATTTTAATAAGATCCTAGATACTCACATGCACATTAATGTGTAAGAGATTCTGCCATAGCCCGCCCCCTTGGCTCCTCCTGCTCCGGGCTGTCTAAGGAAGCCCCGGTAAGCGCACCATACTTTGCACTGTAGACTGTCACTATGGCAACCAGTCATGGCCACCTCTGCCCTCTGCCATCATCTCCCTAGCTTTGGTCTCACCATTACAGTGGGATAGCAGTGAATACTGCTATAAACCAGCCCTGGATATTGTCTACTGTCAGTTCTGCTGCCTGTCCTTCACTCCTGTGTCTCTAAAATTATGAGTCTCCCAAGCCACCATCAAACATCTAAATTCCTCTTCAGCCGGAGAAAGACTCAACACATAACAAACATGAAAAATCAGGGCCACACCATTTGTAAAGGAAAGGCATAGCAACTGCTTCAATTTGAAAAGAGAGCATTGCTCTGTGAAGCAAGGCCTTTTCCTCCAGTTGGCCGGGAGAAGGTCGAATGATGCTAAAAACAACGCTGGTGATGATGGTGATGGCAGTGATCGCTTATGAGCACTTTCTTGGTACCAGGCGCCAGGCTGCACAGACATCATCTCATTCATTTCTGACAGTAACCTCTGTGCTAGTTTCCTGTGATTGTTGTTAAAAAAAAAAATCCTGCTACAGACATGGAGGGTCAAAACAACACACATTGATTATCTTATTGTCTAGGGTCACAAATACAAAATCAGTCTCACTAAAGTTAAATGTCAGCAGGGCTGCTTCCTTCTGGAGGCTGCAGAGGAGAATCTGTCTGTTTTTCCAGCATCTGGAGACCACCTGTGCTCCTGGACTCCTGGCCCCTTTCCTGGAGTCATCCAACTTTTTGCTTCTGTTATCACATCTACCCCCTCCTTTGATGTTCTTTTTTTTTAATATTTACTTATTTGACTGTTCCAGGTCTTAGTTGAGGCACACGGGATCTTTTAGTTGAGACATGTGGGATCTAGTTCCCTGACCAAGGATCGAACCTGTGTCCCCTGCGTTGGGAGTGCAGAGTCTTAGCCACCAGACTACCAGGGAAGTCCCACCTTTGACCGTCTCGCCTCCCTCTTCTAAGTTCCCTTGTGGCTTCATGTCCAACCCAGCTGGGTGATTGAAGATAGTCTTCCCCACTCAAAAATCCTTCACTTAATCTCATGTGCAGATTCTGTTTTATCAGATAACATTGGCAGGTTCTGGGGATAAGGATGTGGACACTTCAGGCAGGGACATTATTAGGCCAACCACACTCTCTGAACTAGATATTGTTATTATTCCCACTTTCCCAGTGAGAGGACCGAGCCATGACCGTTGGAATACAGCGAGTCTTCCATACCTGTTGGGTCCACATCCACAGCTGGTTGAATCTGAATGCAGAGCCCATGGTACAGTGTCCACCGTTCTGTGGCATTCTGTGTAAGGGATCTGAGAATGTTGGTGGCTATGAGGATCCTGAAACCAATTCCTCATGGATACCAAGGGACACTACACTTTGTTCAAGGTCACACAGCTTGAAGCTGCAGCTGGAATTTCCAAAGCCCAGACTTCTGACCTCTGCTTGGTACAGCCTTCAGATGGCTTTGAACTCACCGCTGTTGTCACTAGGAAACGAACCAAGAACCATCAGCTCTCCAAAGAGTCAGCTTCTAATGGAAGCTCCTCCATCCTAGACTAAAACCGCGAGGGCAGAGCAAAATTTAGTCAAACCACAACACGACTGAGCAACTCAACAGCCACAGGTGCACTCATCTGCTGGGGCTTCCATAACAAATGAACCCAAGCGTGGTGGTTTCAACAAAAGAAATTTATTTTTTCCAGCAGGGCTGGGGGAATTTTTTTCCAGCATTGCCCTGTGCTCCTGGACTCCTGGCCCCTTTCCTGGAGTCATCCAACTTTTTGCTTCTGTTATCACATCTACCCCTCCTTTGATGTTCTTTTTTAATATTTACTTATTTGACTGTTCCAGGTCTTAGTTGAGGCACACGGGATCTTTTAGTTGAGACATGTGGGATCTAGTTCCCTGACCAAGGATCGAACCTGTGTCCCCTGCGTTGGGAGTGCAGAGTCTTAGCCACCAGACTACCAGGGAAGTCCCACCTTTGACCGTCTCGCCTCCCTCTTCTAAGTTCCCTTGTGGCTTCATGTCCAACCCAGCTGGGTGATTGAAGATAGTCTTCCCCACTCAAAAATCCTTCACTTAATCTCATGTGCAGATTCTGTTTTATCAGATAACATTGGCAGGTTCTGGGGATAAGGATGTGGACACTTCAGGCAGGGACATTATTAGGCCAACCACACTCTCTGAACTAGATATTGTTATTATTCCCACTTTCCCAGTGAGAGGACCGAGCCATGACCGTTGGAATACAGCGAGTCTTCCATACCTGTTGGGTCCACATCCACAGCTGGTTGAATCTGAATGCAGAGCCCATGGTACAGTGTCCACCGTTCTGTGGCATTCTGTGTAAGGGATCTGAGAATGTTGGTGGCTATGAGGATCCTGAAACCAATTCCTCATGGATACCAAGGGACACTACACTTTGTTCAAGGTCACACAGCTTGAAGCTGCAGCTGGAATTTCCAAAGCCCAGACTTCTGACCTCTGCTTGGTACAGCCTTCAGATGGCTTTGAACTCACCGCTGTTGTCACTAGGAAACGAACCAAGAACCATCAGCTCTCCAAAGAGTCAGCTTCTAATGGAAGCTCCTCCATCCTAGACTAAAACCGCGAGGGCAGAGCAAAATTTAGTCAAACCACAACACGACTGAGCAACTCAACAGCCACAGGTGCACTCATCTGCTGGGGCTTCCATAACAAATGAACCCAAGCGTGGTGGTTTCAACAAAAGAAATTTATTTTTCCACAGTACTGAAGGTCGGAGTCCAAGATCTGAGGATGAGCAGGTGTGTTTTTCCAAGTGGCTGTCCTGTCGCTGTCCATGTGTCCCAGGTCCTCATCTTGTAAGGACACCAGTCATGCTGGATTAGGGCCCACCCTAATGGCCTCGTTTTAATGCCCCTACATTCTGAGGTTCTGAGGGGGTAGGGCTCAAGTGCTTGACCTTGGGACTGACATAATTCAGCCCATATCAACAAGTCCTGCGTGGACCTTAGGAACAAGGCAGTTCAAACATCTGAGATGATTCCAGAGCCCTGTGGATGGCCTCACTCCCAGCTTCAGTACTTGGTTCACATTCTCCACTCCCTGGGCTCCAACCTTACCTGCAATGACCCTGTCAGCACCCTGGCTTTGTCTCCTGACTTTGCTGGGACAAATGACCACAGACTTGGTGGGTTAAAACACACACTCATTCTCATACAGTTCTAGATGTCAACAGTCCAAAACCAATTTCACTGGCCTAAAGCAAGTCTGTCTTCCAGAGGCTCTGAGGGAGGGATCCACCTCCTCATCTCTTCCAGCTTCTAAAGCTGCATTCCTTGCATTCTTTGGCTTGGGGGTCCTTCTTTCATCTCAACCCAGCAGGTAGAGCATCTTGCTTCAGTATCACTTGTATTGAATCCCCCTCAGTTTATACTTAAGACCTTAACTGGTTATCCAAGCTAATCTTCTCAAGTTCCTTAACTAGACCACGTCTGCAGACTTCTCTAAGCATCAGTATTCACAGGTTCATGGGAATATGACCTCATATCTTTGGGGGCCATTATCCAGCCCACTACAATGATCCTTCCTCACCCATGTCATGGCCACCACATCTGTCCTGGAAGGCCAAATAGGACATGGTAAATGTGAAAGCCCTTGGTTGAGCCGTAAAGGTCTTTTCTGCCTCAGGGCCTTTGCACAGTCTGTTACTGCCCCTTAAAATATCCATCTCCCTACACACTCATTCAGGATCAATTCCTTCCCATATTTAAGGGTTTTGTCATCTCCTCAGTTAAGGCCTTCCGACCACCCCACCACAACCTGTTCATTCTCTATCCCAGTCATCTGGCACTGATCACAATTTGTAATCGCTTTATGGTTGGTCTTCCGGTTTCTTGTCTGTCTCCCTGTTAGACTGTTGTACGTGCTCAGTCGCTACAGTTGTGTTGCTCAGACTCTTTGCGACCCTATAGACTGGAGCCCACCAAGTTCCTCAGACCATGGGAAGAATACTGGAGAGGGTTTCTATGCCCTTCTCTGTGAGGAAACAAACCAGTGAAGGTTTTTGTGGCTTTGGTTGAGCCAGGAGAAAAGTAAATTGGAAATGAGAAATATACTGGAAAGATCTAAGAGAAAAACAAGTGATTTGATTCACATGGGCTTATTAGCGGGGGATATACTGATCAGCAACAGGTGGGAGATCTGCTGTGGCCTCCGGAACGCCGGGGCTGTGCAGACTCCCTAACTTCTTGCTGATTTTGTTGCCACCCAGCGGCAACACACCCTTTCCATCCTCAGAGCCACGAGAATAATCATTGAATAGGGCTGTGAGTGAAACCAGCCCGGGTTACTATCATTGCCTGTAAACACCTGGAGGTTTCAGCACTGAATAAAAGCAGGACTGGTGACTGTGTTCTGGGCCTTGACCCAAAAGGTCTTGAGCCCCCCCTTCCTATCCTTTCTCTCTGTCTCTGTATGTGTGTGTGTATTTCTTAAAGTCTCGTCACACCCGCTGTCCTCTATGCACCCGGCTGACGAGTCGCGGCACTTCTCCAAGGGATCTCCCCTATCCAGGGATCAGACGGGCATCTCTTACATATCCTGCATTGGCAAGGGCCACCTGGGAAGCCCTGTTAGACTGTTAGCCCTATGAGAACATAGATGTGTCTTATTCTCTATCTCCATCCCCTGGAAGCATACCTGCCATCTGGATGCTCCCTAAAGGATTTCTTAGGGTTTACTGTTTAAATTTTATTGAAATACAGTTGATTTACAATGTTGTACCAGTTCCAGGCACTCTACAGGCCACTACAACATATTGAGTATAGTTCCCTGTGCTATACCGTAGGACCTTGTTGGCTGTTTTGTGTATAGTAGGGTATAATTGTAGCCTGCCAGGTTCCTCTGTCCATGGGATTTTCCAGGCAAGAGTACTAGAGTGGGTTGCCATGCCCTCCTCCAGGGGATCTTCCTGACCCAAGGATCAAACCCGTGTCTCTTATGCCTCCTACATTGGCAGTCAGGCTCTTTACCATTAGCACCAGAAGCCCCTTTTAATTCTAAACCCCTAATTTATCCCTCCCTGCCTGTCCCCTTCAGTAACCGTAAGTTTGTTTTCTATGTCTGTGGGTCTATCTATGCTTTGTAAATAAGTTCATTTCTATCATATTTTAGGTTCCACATATAAACAATAGCATATTGACATTTGTGTTTCTCTATCCGACTTACTTCACTTAGTATAATAATCTCTAGGCCCATCTATGTTGCTCCAAATGACAGCATTTCTTTTTCGTGAGTAATAGTCCATTGTGTATATACCACTTCTTGTTTATCCATTCATCTGTCAACAGACACTTGGTTGCTTTCCTGTCTTAACTGTTGTAATAGGGCTGCTCGAACTCTGGGATGTATGTATCTTTTTGAATTGGCTTTTTGTCAGTTTGTATGCCTAGCCAGTGGAATCACTGCATCATATTGTAACTCTGTATTTAGTTTCTTAAGGCCATAGTGACGATTTTAGTGGCCACTGCCCTGTTTGAATTGATTGTGACCTCACCTGCACCCCTCTCTTCACCTCAGACCACCTGGTCAGAGGTTATTGAACCTGTCTGTCTCCTGAATTCCCAGAGGAGTTTGTTTAGAATGCAGATGCACAGGCCCTACCCAAGACCTCTGGAACCAAACCTGTGGGAGTGAAATCCTTATGCGAGTGAAGCCTTGGCAGTTTTCACACCCTCCTCGCTACCCTCCCACTCTACCCTGCCCACTCATCTACCACCCTGCCCTATCCCCACCTGCACTGTGCCTTGATCCTTAGGCTGAGTCTACCTCACTAAGCCATGAGCTTCTTGGGCCTTCTCTAGGTTTTAGTCACTACAGGAACTTCCCTTTTGGTAGAGTCTTGAGTCCCCACCTCCATCTCTTGGCTGTTTTGTGTATTAGTAGGGTATAATTGGAAAAAAGGTATAGTTCCTGTGCTATACCGTAGGACCTTGTTGGCTGTTTTGTGTATAGTAGGGTATAATTGTAGCCTACCAGGCTTCTCTGTCCATGGGATTTTCCAGGCAAGAGTACTAGAGTGGGTTGCCATGCCCTCCTCCAGCGGATCTTCCTGACCCAAGGATCAAACCCGTGTCTCTTATGCCTCCTACATTGGCAGTCAGGCTCTTTACCATTAGCACCAGAAGCCCCTTTTAATTCTAAACCCCTAATTTATCCCTCCCTGCCTGTCCCCTTCAGTAACCGTAAGTTTGTTTTCTATGTCTGTGGGTCTATCTATGCTTTGTAAATAAGTTCATTTCTATCATATTTTAGGTTCCACATATAAACAATAGCATATTGACATTTGTGTTTCTCTATCCGACTTACTTCACTTAGTATAATAATCTCTAGGCCCATCTATGTTGCTCCAAATGACAGCATTTCTTTTTCGTGAGTAATAGTCCATTGTGTATATACCACTTCTTGTTTATCCATTCATCTGTCAACAGACACTTGGTTGCTTTCCTGTCTTAACTGTTGTAATAGGGCTGCTCCGAACTCTGGGATGTATGTATCTTTTTGAATTGGCTTTTTGTCAGTTTGTATGCCTAGCCAGTGGAATCACTGCATCATATTGTAACTCTGTATTTAGTTTCTTAAGGCCATAGTGACGATTTTAGTGGCCACTGCCCTGTTTGAATTGATTGTGACCTCACCTGCACCCCTCTCTTCACCTCAGACCACCTGGTCAGAGGTTATTGAACCTGTCTGTCTCCTGAATTCCCAGAGGAGTTTGTTTAGAATGCAGATGCACAGGCCCTACCCAAGACCTCTGGAACCAAACCTGTGGGAGTGAAATCCTTATGCGAGTGAAGCCTTGGCAGTTTTCACACCCTCCTCGCTACCCTCCCACTCTACCCTGCCCACTCATCTACCACCCTGCCCTATCCCCACCTGCACTGTGCCTTGATCCTTAGGCTGAGTCTACCTCACTAAGCCATGAGCTTCTTGGGCCTTCTCTAGGTTTTAGTCACTACAGGGAACTTCAGCAACAAAGTATTGTCTTAAAAAATATATCAGGAGCATAGAGTCTTTTTCCCTCTTAGCATTCTCGTTCTCTCCTTACCTCAAGACCCTAGCATCCTCTCCCATCTCCAACCTCCTCCAAAAGAAAATTCACGAATAGTACAATTTTTCTTTCCCTCTGAGTAGACAAGATAAGAAGATTTTTAAATGAGTTACTGGCAAAGAATTCATGAGCTTAGAAACTATTGAGGTCAGAGTGACAAAAAGAAGGCAATGTTGAAAGAGGAAACCAAGTCCATAGAAAATTCCAGAGGCGAGGGGTGTGGGGTTCAAGGTTTCCTATTTGGATGTCTTGGTAACGTGCATCTTTTTTACTCCTCTTGGGTATTCATCAGAAGTATCCATGTGCCCTGGGCCTTAGCATCCAACATGAAAAGCAGCCGCTGATGGGCATTGTGTGCTAGAGACGCAGCCCCACAGGGGCTGAGGAGTTGTGAGCTGTGCCTTGGGGTGTGTGGGGGGTGTAGCTACTGAGCAAAGGAAAGGCAGGCCTGGGGGTGGGGTGCCGCCTCTGAGAAGACAGCCCAGAGGGCCATCCAGGTCTGCTTTCAGCAGTGATGGAGTCATGGAGACAAAAATAAGTTCTGCTCACCTGAGACTGTAGAATCCAATCCAATTTCAAGTCACTATGTGTTTATTGAGTGCCTGATTCGGTTTAGGTGATGGAGAGAATGAGAGAATGAGGACGACAGCTAAGCAGCAGGCTGATCCCAGCAGAAATTCCCTGGGAGCCTGCCCCCCAGGTCCACGGGTTCAGAAATTTGATTTTATCTGTTTCGCCCAGTGAGGAATTGATAAATCTTAGTGCGTTTCATGAACACATTATTTATTAAGTGCTCACAGGCTGCCAGGCCCTGTCCTGGGACTGGGGATGGGTCTGGATCAGTGAACCCAGCGATTCTAAATCCTTGTTCCATGGAGTTCACATTCACATGCGGCATCTGTAAGGCTGACAAGACAGATCAGGCCACTGGGGTAGGGGCTACCATGGAAGGGGGTCTGTGTGGGAGGAGTCCCCAAGAGAAATGTTTAGAGAGAGATGGGATTTGAATTGTGGTTGAAAGGTGAAGTGGAATGTGGATTTTTAAAGGACTGGAAATCTTACAGCAGGTTGGAGCTGAGTGAGCAGGAATAAAAATGACCTGCCATCCGAAGTCCATGACCAGATGGACCCCCCTGGGGTCCCAGGTGTGTGCTGGGGAGGTGGACCAGTACCACATGGGGTTAACTGCACATGGGCTGTGAAGTCGAATGTCTTGGGTCTGGTTCCCAGCTCTCGTACTTGCCGACCCTGTGATCCAGGGCACGCTGCTTAACCTCAATAAACTTTATTCTCTTGATCTAGAAAATGGACATAGTCATAACTAGCTTGTCGGTTGTCCTAAGCAGTTACCCAAGATCATGAGTGGGATTCACTGAGATGAATGTAAAAGCTGTTGAATCTTAACATTGGATAAATAAAAAGCATTCTAGGAAATCTGGAACCTGCCACCAAAATGGGGAGACACCTGCCTATTGTGAGGGGGTTGCCGTCTTGGGTAAATAAACCCTTAATTTGCTACCCTCTTCCCCTGCCCATGGCAGCCATGCTGACCTGAACAGCAGCACCACGGCCAGGGCCGGACCAGAGAGCTGCTGGAGCCTATGGACGCGGTCTGGCCTTCCTAGAGTTTACTCCCAGGCACCCCACATGCCTCACCCTAGTCACAGCCATGCGGAATGATCAGGAAACCTTTCTGATCTACACCACGCATCTGAAAGTGTGGCCCTTGATCTACTGAAATCAGTATCATTGGGGCTGCTTATTAAAATTACATTCGTGGACCCGATGCCAGCAGCATTGCTGGATATAAGGCCAGGAAATCTGCATTCAAACATACACACACACACACACACACAACCAGGTGATCCCCAGGCCCAATATACACCATATTTTACACCAGAAGGTCTTCCCAGATGGCACAGTGGTAAAGAATGGGCCTACCCATGCAGGAGACACAGGAGATGCGAGGTCAGTCCCTGGGTAGGGAAGATCCCCTGGAGTAGGAAATGGTAACCCACTACAGTATTCTTATCTGGGAAGTTCCATGGACAGAGGGGCCTGGTGAACTACCTAGAGCCCATGGGGTCGCAGGGGGGCAACACGACTAAACAGGCTTGCACCTCAACTGGCAGCCTCAGCTTAGACCCAGAATTCATTAGAAATGCACATTCTTGGCCACCTCCTGATTTCCCGACTGGGACACTCTGGGGTGGAGCCCAGACCATTTTGGCTTGCACTAATGGCATCCGAAGCATGTGACCCCCTGGGGTCCCAGGGCGGGAGGTGGACCAGTACCACATGGGGTTAACTGCACATGGGCTGTGAAGTCGAATGTCTTGGGTCTGGTTCCCAGCTCTCGTACTTGCCGACCCTGTGATCCAGGGCACGCTGCTTAACCTCAATAAACTTTATTCTCTTGATCTAGAAAATGGACATAGTCATAACTAGCTTGTCGGTTGTCCTAAGCAGTTACCCAAGATCATGAGTGGGATTCACTGAGATGAATGTAAAAGCTGTTGAATCTTAACATTGGATAAATAAAAAGCATTCTAGGAAATCTGGAACCTGCCACCAAAATGGGGAGACACCTGCCTATTGTGAGGGGGTTGCCGTCTTGGGTAAATAAACCCTTAATTTGCTACCCTCTTCCCCTGCCCATGGCAGCCATGCTGACCTGAACAGCAGCACCACGGCCAGGGCCGGACCAGAGAGCTGCTGGAGCCTATGGACGCGGTCTGGCCTTCCTAGAGTTTACTCCCAGGCACCCCACATGCCTCACCCTAGTCACAGCCATGCGGAATGATCAGGAAACCTTTCTGATCTACACCACGCATCTGAAAGTGTGGCCCTTGATCTACTGAAATCAGTATCATTGGGGCTGCTTATTAAAATTACATTCGTGGACCCGATGCCAGCAGCATTGCTGGATATAAGGCCAGGAAATCTGCATTCAAACATACACACACACACACACACACAACCAGGTGATCCCCAGGCCCAATATACACCATATTTTACACCAGAAGGTCTTCCCAGATGGCACAGTGGTAAAGAATGGGCCTACCCATGCAGGAGACACAGGAGATGCGAGGTCAGTCCCTGGGTAGGGAAGATCCCCTGGAGTAGGAAATGGTAACCCACTACAGTATTCTTATCTGGGAAGTTCCATGGACAGAGGGGCCTGGTGAACTACCTAGAGCCCATGGGGTCGCAGGGGGGCAACACGACTAAACAGGCTTGCACCTCAACTGGCAGCCTCAGCTTAGACCCAGAATTCATTAGAAATGCACATTCTTGGCCACCTCCCCTGATTTCCCGACTGGGACACTCTGGGGGTGGAGCCCAGCCATCTGCATTTTAAGAAGCTCTCCGGGGTAATTCCAATGCCCATTAAGTTCTCCTGGGAGAGGTTTTAAAAGCTGCCCGTGTGCAGCCACATCCTAAATCAATTAAATCAGAATCCCTGGTATAGGACTCAGGTATCAGGATTTTCCATAAGCTCCCTGTCTCCTCAGTCCTAATATGAATATGGAGTTTATAATACTCACTAGAAGAAATCGGAAGATGGTACAAACGTATTACACCTAGAAACTTCAGTGGTAAGCATGATCTCGGTTAACTCTCGCACAGAGCTGGGCCTCTGCTGCAATCCCTTCAGCTGGTGGGGAGCCCCAGGCGCCTCAAAGCTCGGGGGTGTGGCCACAGCCCCAGAGCACCGCCCCCCTCCCCGCCGCGCTTCGCTGGCAGTTCTGGGCTGCCCGGCTAGGCTCTCCGGGAAGGCTGCTTCTCTCCAGACCCTGAAGCCTGCCGGCAGCCTGGTACCTGGGCCGAGCTGAGGCCTGGGAGGAGTACAGAAGGGTGACCGGAAGCAGCTAGCGGGGGAATGGAGAGTTGGAGGGCACTTTAAGACTGAGTTCCCCATGGGGAGCCCCAAGTCCTGATAACCCCAGGACTCGATGGGATTCTCTACTAAGCACCCTGTGCTTGGTGCTTTAAGTGAGTCATCTCCTTAAGGTTCACATGATCGCCGCCGAGGGAGATCACACTCACAGAAGTCACCTCGTATCCTTCCAGTCACATTATCCCCGATTTACAGATGAGGAAACTGAGGCCCAAAGACCCGGGCGAGCCCGCCCCGAGCTCACCGGTGCGGTCCGGATGTCTCCAAAGGTTCTCTCACTTGGAATTCAGAGACAGGGTCTCCGGGGGGAAAAGAGGGTGGCGGGTGGGGATCGGCCGGGAGCAGGGGTGGGGCTGAGCGGGCAGCCCCCGTTTCTGCCGCCCTAACGCGTCTCGGTTCCTCCCCCGCCGCAGGCCCTTCCTCGTGCTGCCGCCCTTGATGGAGTGGATCCGGGTGGCCGTGGCGCACGCCGGCCACCGCCGCAGCTTCTCTATGGACAGCGACGACGTCCGCCAGGCCGCCCGGCTGCTGCTGCCTGGCGTGGACTGCGAGCCGCGCCAGCTCAGGTAGGGCGGCGGGCGGGAGATCCCGGGGCGGCGGGGCGCGGCGAGCGCGCCCTTCCCGGCACCGCCAGCCCGCGGGGAGCGCGGCCGCAGCCAGCGGGGGTCCGGGCTGGTCGCGCCCGGGGCGAGCGGTGTGCGCAGGCAGCCTGGCGGTCGCTGAGATCGAGGCTCCCTGGTTTAGAGGAGAGACACGGGGGGTTTAACAATGAGCGGGCCCCTCGAGTTGCAGGCACGGAGGAGGGCGCGGAGCAAGGCTATGTGGGAATGCTGATGATTCTTCGATTACAGGGTATCTGTGTGCCTTGATTCGATTCGTATTCTTTCTATCTTCTTGTCTCCCCCTCTTCCTCTCTGTCCCTCTCTCCCTGCCCTCTTCTCTCCCTCTCTTCCTTCATCCTTCCCTCTGCCTCCCTTCCGCTCCTCCTCCCGCCCTCTTCTTCCTCTCTCCCTCTCTCCATTAGAAGTAAATGATTGTCTCCCTGTAGTTTTCTAACAGAATCCTGCAGAGCAGAATTTCTGGCTAGGTCTGAGCGCGCCTGTGCTTTTTCACTTGCATGGGATGGAGTGGCTCTCCCTCCATTTCCTGCCTGCATGCAGGCCTCTCCAGCATCCGGGTGGGAATTATTAATGGACCACTCAGGAACTCCAAGCAGGGGCAGGAGGGAGGGGGGTCGCTTTTATCCAAAGGGAAAGAAACAGAACAACTCAGTTGAGTCAAAACCTGGCTGTCAGTGCAGAAAATGGCATAGGTGTGTGTGCAGAGAGTGCACTTTCCTGACTCCACACGCTGCTGTCCAGGTGTCACGAACACCATTTTCAAATCCACGTTGCCCACCCTTCCTCTGAAGTAGCCCAGGTAGCCCACGAGGTGGCCAAGCTGCAGATTCCCACCCTTCCAGGATCTGATTGGAAGTCTGCAAGGAAAGGGAGAGGGTGCAGTACAAAGCATAGCCCAGTGAAGGCCCGGCAATGCCCTGCTGTCCAGGACATGCAGGGACCTGATGGAAGTCAGCACGCAGTTCCTGAATACTTAACACAAAGTGAGCAGACTAATGAATAGTGAGTGAAGTGGATGTTATTATTATGCCCACTTTACAGACAAGAACACTGAGGCACAGAGAGGTTAAGTGACAGGCCTAAGGTCACAAGACTTACAAGCAATGGAGCCAGGATATGAATTCAGGCAGCCCAAACCCCTAGGCCCCACAGTTCTAACCACTGAGTTGTAGTCTCCTCAGGTTTCTGTCTAAATAGCGTTTGTCTGTTACACCATCTCTTACATCTTGTCACCTAGAATAACAACAGATCTCTTTGAGCCCCCCCTAGACGAGTTTTCCCCAAATGAGCGGGCCCCTCGAGTTGCAGGCACGGAGGAGGGCGCGGAGCAAGGCTATGTGGGAATGCTGATGATTCTTCGATTACAGGGTATCTGTGTGCCTTGATTCGATTCGTATTCTTTCTATCTTCTTGTCTCCCCCTCTTCCTCTCTGTCCCTCTCTCCCTGCCCTCTTCTCTCCCTCTCTTCCTTCATCCTTCCCTCTGCCTCCCTTCCGCTCCTCCTCCCGCCCTCTTCTTCCTCTCTCCCTCTCTCCATTAGAAGTAAATGATTGTCTCCCTGTAGTTTTCTAACAGAATCCTGCAGAGCAGAATTTCTGGCTAGGTCTGAGCGCGCCTGTGCTTTTTCACTTGCATGGGATGGAGTGGCTCTCCCTCCATTTCCTGCCTGCATGCAGGCCTCTCCAGCATCCGGGTGGGAATTATTAATGGACCACTCAGGAACTCCAAGCAGGGGCAGGAGGGAGGGGGGTCGCTTTTATCCAAAGGGAAAGAAACAGAACAACTCAGTTGAGTCAAAACCTGGCTGTCAGTGCAGAAAATGGCATAGGTGTGTGTGCAGAGAGTGCACTTTCCTGACTCCACACGCTGCTGTCCAGGTGTCACGAACACCATTTTCAAATCCACGTTGCCCACCCTTCCTCTGAAGTAGCCCAGGTAGCCCACGAGGTGGCCAAGCTGCAGATTCCCACCCTTCCAGGATCTGATTGGAAGTCTGCAAGGAAAGGGAGAGGGTGCAGTACAAAGCATAGCCCAGTGAAGGCCCGGCAATGCCCTGCTGTCCAGGACATGCAGGGACCTGATGGAAGTCAGCACGCAGTTCCTGAATACTTAACACAAAGTGAGCAGACTAATAAATAGTGAGTGAAGTGGATGTTATTATTATGCCCACTTTACAGACAAGAACACTGAGGCACAGAGAGGTTAAGTGACAGGCCTAAGGTCACAAGACTTACAAGCAATGGAGCCAGGATATGAATTCAGGCAGCCCAAACCCCTAGGCCCCACAGTTCTAACCACTGAGTTGTAGTCTCCTCAGGTTTCTGTCTAAATAGCGTTTGTCTGTTACACCATCTCTTACATCTTGTCACCTAGAATAACAACAGATCTCAAGGACAGGGACAGGGAACAGCCATTTATTGAGCACCCACTGTGTGCTGGCTGTTAGTTGCGACAGGAAATGTGCACTTATTACTTTGATCCCTCAAGCAGCCTCTTGAGGGTGCTGTAAGCTTCCCATTTTACAGATTGGAAAGTTAGTGGGACAGCTTATAGGTATAGACGTCAGGGAAGCCATTCTTGTGACTCTTACTCCAAAGCCTGTGCTGTGCCCACAAGCCTCTCCTGCCTCCTGTTTTGTGAGTGTGGCACCCCACCTGCAGGCTCACGCCTGCTGCCTCTGCTCCCCGCCCCACCTCTGACCTGGGGTGATGTTGAGACTCCAGCTCTCCTCCTCGAAGCAAACCTGAGGCCACTGAGCAGCAGAGAGAATAAGATACTTCCTTAACTCTTGCTGACAAAATGCTTCCTGTTTGTCGGGAAACCTCGCAGCCTAAAGATTAGGAGCCTGGGCTCCAGAGCCCCACTGCCTGAGTTCACATTCCACCACTGTGGCTCGTTAGCAGTGCAACCTTGGGCAAGCTAGTTAACCTCTCTGGGCCTTCATTTCCCCACTTGACATGGACATAATAATAGCAGCCCCTTTAGATATCAGTGCAAGCAGAAGCAGTGCTGTGAACATGAAAGGCCCATGCAAACAATGCCTAAACGGCAGCGAGTGCTCATGACATGGTCAGTTTTGGTGAGCATTATAAGTCTCTGCTCTCATAGTATAATAATGGAGGCTCGTATCTAAGTACTGCTTTGTCTTAATACTTTCTCGTGTGAGCCTCAAAATAAACACTTGTTAACTGTGAAGGGAGTGCTTTCCTGTTTTACAGAGAAAGATATCAAGGCCCAGTAAGATTAGGTACCTCTTCCAACATCACACAGATGTTAAGTGACAGAGTTCGAGTTCAGATGTCCAGAGATGTAACCAACTTCTGGCCCCTGCCCTGGACCTAGAGTCAGCCCTCTTGGAGGATGCTGATCACCTTCCTCCAGATGCTTCCTATCCTCATCCTACTTCCACAGACTGAACGTGAGCTCCAAGGATCACTGTCACCTGTGTATCCGCCCGCCCCCAGCATGGAGCCTTTACTTCATGGTCTACTGGCCAAGTGTGTACTGCTCCGACAGTCACACCGAGGATTTCAATTTCAGGGTCTGTCCAGTCAGAGGCATCAGCCCCGCCGTTCGGGCCGCGAGTATGATCTCCTGGCAGACCACGGTGTACACAGTGAGCAGAGAAATAAGGGACGCCAGTTCCACTGGAGTCTCTAAGCTATTTTTAGGCATTTACCTCTCTATTCTTGACTAGTTTGTGCACAGGATGATGATTTGTGCCCAGAAAATAAGCGAATTGATTGTTCCAGCTGAATTTTCATCAAGTTTGAAAATCATTTTCAAAAAGAAAACTAAAATATAGTGCGTCCTTATAAATTTACCTAAATAATAAGTGTAAGGTAAGTTTCATTAACTAGACTAAATTCAGTACATGGTAGGATGAGCCAATTTTGTTAAGAGTACCTATTTTTCAGTCTGGGCAATATACAGATACATTTATACATTTACTTTCTAATCACATTTAGTGTGACATGAAGTAGGAATTACTGTCCAGTTTTCCAGGGATGGGTCAAAGAAGTTTTGTCCACTTAGATAGTCAATAATAGTTACTGGACACCTGGCCTGCACTAACAGTCTTCACAGTGTGCCATCCCCAACAACTCCACAGGGCAGACTTTATTGTCCCATTTTACAGATAGGAACACTGAGGCCAGTTGCCATTATGGGACTTGTCCAGGATCACACAGCTCCCGTGAAGCAGGCGAGGTGGAGGGTGGAGGACTTTGCAAGTGGACTTGAGTCTCTGCCATCCCACACGTTCATCTTCGTTGCCAGGCAGGCTCCTAGTTCTGAATCATTTGGAGCTAAACATACCTCTCTAAGTAATCAGTCTTGGAAAAAGTGTGGGCAGTTCTAACAGATGCAGGAACTTGGTGTTGCAGGACATGGCGTTGGCTGGCCTGTCAGTGACTATTAGCACATATAATTACCTACCAGCCGGCGGTGGCTTCCTGGTGGGAGGCAGCTTGGACACCAGCTTGGGCAGAGCAAGCAGAGTCAGGGATTCCCAGGTGTGACGCTAGTGTTGCACTGCTTTTCACAGTGACCTTGGTCACTCGTGCGGGAGGTCCGCTTCTGTCTTTATTCTGCTGCAGTAAAGCCTCACGGGGCGACCAGGTTTATACCAAAGGAACACCGCTTTAATGCAGCTGCAGATTGTAAGCCGACAAGGCAACCCATGTATTCTTCCTTAATTAAAGTATCAGATCATCTTTCTTTTCTTTTACCTGTCCTTTGGGAAGTGGGAGAGGAGGGAAGAAAGAAAGAAAAGAACAAATAATACATCCTAGCAGCATTTGTGCATTTCCTTATTACTCATTGGTCTTGAAACATTTCAGAAATACAAAGAGTAAATACTGTCATTTCCCTGTATTTGTAAGAGGCGGTTCTTCTCCAAAGCAAGGCTGTGTTAAAAGAATGGTATAGTAAAGGGTGTCCTCAAATCCTGTCTTAGCTGGTAAGTGACACCGACCAACAGCAGCTGGAGGTTGTGGGCACCGTGCACTCCCTCTGGGAAATGGCTAATCTTATTTGCAAGTGTTTCTTAAATTCAAACCAGATTTTGAGCGGTCCAGTCGGGATAAGTTTGGGGGTGGTACGATGCTAAGAGTATCAGAACAGGACATTACAGATAGGAACGGTGAGGCTAGCTGCTTGTGGAGCTTCTCAATGCCGTGCATTAGGTTCTTTCCTTTGCTCTGTTACGTTGATTACACTCCTAAGTCCACACTCCACACCAGATGCACTCACCTGAGTCTGCTACTTTCTAATGGGTCACCTTGAGCAAGTCAGCTTGCCCATCGCACGGGACTGGGTTCATCTCCTGTAAAGAGAGGGATGACGCCTGCTTCGTGGGGTGGGGAGTCCCAGTAAGAGGTCACATATGAATTTAACAAGTTGTACCACTGCTTGGTCCTCCCCTCTTAACCCTTCTTAGGTCCCTTGGGCACCTTTTGAGGCTTGGGCACCTTTTGAGGTTAACAGGTTTTGTTATATGTCTGGTTTGGGTCACAGTAGGTTCTAAGACAAAGGCCTCTGAAAGGAGGCATCTGCACTGAAATTCTGGTGCCTCTTACACAGCCCTGTAATGGCAGCTGGCTTCATTTACCAAACATGTATGGGGTGCTGGTGACCCACCAGAGCCTGGGAAGGACCTGGGAACACCCAAGTCAGGGGAAACCCAGCCACTGCCCATCACATAGGACACAGGCCTGCTGCTGTTGGAGCTGCTGGTCCTTGTTCCTATAAACGACTCTGGCTCTTTAAGATGAGGCTCACCAGATGAGGGGAATTCCTATCCTAGGTGTCCGGAAGGAAAGATGCTCTCCACCCACTCCTTCTCCTCGCCCACAGAGCCAGGTCTTGTTCCAGGCTCAGAAGAGACTTAAGTGCCGCTGGGGAGATGCCTACAATAGACAGTAGAAAATAGGTTAGCAAGGTAATACCCAATCAAGTCTGAATACAAAGAAAGCGCAGAGCGGAGGAAGGGAAAAGAATGGTATAGTAAAGGGTGTCCTCAAATCCTGTCTTAGCTGGTAAGTGACACCGACCAACAGCAGCTGGAGGTTGTGGGCACCGTGCACTCCCTCTGGGAAATGGCTAATCTTATTTGCAAGTGTTTCTTAAATTCAAACCAGATTTTGAGCGGTCCAGTCGGGATAAGTTTGGGGGTGGTACGATGCTAAGAGTATCAGAACAGGACATTACAGATAGGAACGGTGAGGCTAGCTGCTTGTGGAGCTTCTCAATGCCGTGCATTAGGTTCTTTCCTTTGCTCTGTTACGTTGATTACACTCCTAAGTCCACACTCCACACCAGATGCACTCACCTGAGTCTGCTACTTTCTAATGGGTCACCTTGAGCAAGTCAGCTTGCCCATCGCACGGGACTGGGTTCATCTCCTGTAAAGAGAGGGATGACGCCTGCTTCGTGGGGTGGGGAGTCCCAGTAAGAGGTCACATATGAATTTAACAAGTTGTACCACTGCTTGGTCCTCCCCTCTTAACCCTTCTTAGGTCCCTTGGGCACCTTTTGAGGCTTGGGCACCTTTTGAGGTTAACAGGTTTTGTTATATGTCTGGTTTGGGTCACAGTAGGTTCTAAGACAAAGGCCTCTGAAAGGAGGCATCTGCACTGAAATTCTGGTGCCTCTTACACAGCCCTGTAATGGCAGCTGGCTTCATTTACCAAACATGTATGGGGTGCTGGTGACCCACCAGAGCCTGGGAAGGACCTGGGAACACCCAAGTCAGGAAACCCAGCCACTGCCCATCACATAGGACACAGGCCTGCTGCTGTTGGAGCTGCTGGTCCTTGTTCCTATAAACGACTCTGGCTCTTTAAGATGAGGCTCACCAGATGAGGGGAATTCCTATCCTAGGTGTCCGGAAGGAAAGATGCTCTCCACCCACTCCTTCTCCTCGCCCACAGAGCCAGGTCTTGTTCCAGGCTCAGAAGAGACTTAAGTGCCGCTGGGGAGATGCCTACAATAGACAGTAGAAAATAGGTTAGCAAGGTAATACCCAATCAAGTCTGAATACAAAGAAAGCGCAGCAGAGCGGAGGAGAGAGGTGTTGAGGAGGGAAGGACCGGGCATCTCGAGACCTTGGAGAGGATAGGACAACATCACATTGCTGCCCTGCCATAAAGGAATACTCGGTATCCTGGCCAGGGGCTTATGGAGAAAGCTGGGGAGTGGGAGACCGGGAGCCACATCTCTGCCGCCGTTTCCTGGTCAAGTCCACATCAAGCGCTAGATTCGAACCTGGGCCTCCCCACGCTCTCCCTCAGATCACCCGCAGAGGCTGAGCACCTGGGCCCTGTGCACGTCCCTGTGAGGCCCTGGAAGGCTCCCCAGCCTCCCGGAGTTGGAGCTGCTCTCTCCTCTCCCCTTGAGCGCCCTTGTCCTTGCTGCTACCCGGCCTCTCCGGCAGGGCTGCCTTAGAAGCGCAGTCACGCTATGCCCGCTCCTTCACCTCCAGGGGGCACGAAACCCGCCCTGCGGGCCCCACGGGGACCCCGTGAGAGCCGCCACCACCCCAGTGTCAGTGCATTAGTGCCTCCTGCAAGACGGGAAGCCGCCCTCTGCCTGCTCCCAGGAGGGTCGCTCTGGGGCTCAACTGTCCTCCCCAACCCATGTCAGGGACCAGCCAGAGGGCAGCTCCAGGAGCGGAGCTAGCAAGGGCGCTCTGCCCTCAGCAGGCTAAGAGCAGGGACCGCTGTGCACCTGGCCTACCAGGAGTGGGTGGGCAGAGAGGACAAGGAATTACAGAAAAATCTGGTAAATGCTCTACTAGACAGCAGTAAAGATCTCGGTCTGGGAGAGCTTGACATGCAAGCTCTAAACAGATTTATAAGGCAGAGAAGGTGAAGCTACAAGTTGTTTGGTTGCTCAGTCATGTCGGACTCTTCGTGACCCTGTGGACTGCAGCACACCAGGCTTCCCTGTCCTTCACTGTCTCCCGGGGTTTGTCCCAGGGGAGGGTCACCAGCATCCAAGGCTGCCCACAAGCAGAGGAGATGCAGACCAGAAGGAGGCCACTGGGCTTGGCCGTGCGGGAGCCAATGGCACCTCTAACAGCAGCCTCAACAGCCCGGTGTAGGCGGAAACCAGATTGCAGCCGCAGCCAGTTTGCCAACACTTGGCATTTGTTCTGAGAGTCTGAAGTGTTAAAAGTAAAACAAACACATTTGGTGCCTACAGGACTACATCTTAAATGGCACGTGGGGCTCGCTTCCAGACGGGGGCTTCAGATTCAGTCCAACAGTTTGGGAGTCTGTAGTTTGTCCTGTAGGATCTGGCTTCCTGGGAACAGGGATTTGTGTGGGGCAGGGAAGGCCCCTCTTGAGAAGGGCTTCCCAAGGGGTGCTGGTTGTAAAGAACCCGCCTGCCAGTGCAGGAGGTGCAAGAGACGTGGGTTCAATCCCTGAGTCAGGAAGATCCCCTGAAAGAGGGCGTGGCAGCCCACGCCAGTGTTCTTGCCTGGACAATCCCATGGACAGAGGAGCCTGGCGGGCTACAGTCCATAGGGTGGCCAAGAGTCGTACACAACTGGAGCAGCCTAGCACACACACAGGCACACCCCTCTTGGATCTGTTAAATTTCTGTGAAAGATGCTGATTTATTCATCTGCAAGCAAACTTCCCAAGCTCTAGGTTAAAATATGAGTTACACAGGAGCATTATCTTCCCTTAGCAATTGGCCAGCCAACCAGTACTTACCGCAAAGCCATGTCCTTAAGTAATGATGAAGGAGCAGGTCCCATCCTTCAGAAAGCTTGTAGTCAACACAGAGTTTGGAGCATACGAGCCATTTTTCCAGAGTGAACTTACCTCTCATCAGTTCATGATATCACCATAGGAAAGATGAAGAACCACCATATTGGGTATCTCCAAAGTTCTTCCTAGCTCTGAAGGTTTTTCAATTTCATGGTCTAATGTGTGTGCAAATGGTAGCAACACTTTTCCCCAAGGGGGAAACTGAGGCATGTAGAGGCTGAAAGAAAGAGTGTAGCACAGCTCATGCCTCCTGTACTACGAGGATGACTGTCTCCCGGGGTTTGTCCCAGGGGAGGGTCACCAGCATCCAAGGCTGCCCACAAGCAGAGGAGATGCAGACCAGAAGGAGGCCACTGGGCTTGGCCGTGCGGGAGCCAATGGCACCTCTAACAGCAGCCTCAACAGCCCGGTGTAGGCGGAAACCAGATTGCAGCCGCAGCCAGTTTGCCAACACTTGGCATTTGTTCTGAGAGTCTGAAGTGTTAAAAGTAAAACAAACACATTTGGTGCCTACAGGACTACATCTTAAATGGCACGTGGGGCTCGCTTCCAGACGGGGGCTTCAGATTCAGTCCAACAGTTTGGGAGTCTGTAGTTTGTCCTGTAGGATCTGGCTTCCTGGGAACAGGGATTTGTGTGGGGCAGGGAAGGCCCCTCTTGAGAAGGGCTTCCCAAGGGGTGCTGGTTGTAAAGAACCCGCCTGCCAGTGCAGGAGGTGCAAGAGACGTGGGTTCAATCCCTGAGTCAGGAAGATCCCCTGAAAGAGGGCGTGGCAGCCCACGCCAGTGTTCTTGCCTGGACAATCCCATGGACAGAGGAGCCTGGCGGGCTACAGTCCATAGGGTGGCCAAGAGTCGTACACAACTGGAGCAGCCTAGCACACACAGGCACACCCTCTTGGATCTGTTAAATTTCTGTGAAAGATGCTGATTTATTCATCTGCAAGCAAACTTCCCAAGCTCTAGGTTAAAATATGAGTTACACAGGAGCATTATCTTCCCTTAGCAATTGGCCAGCCAACCAGTACTTACCGCAAAGCCATGTCCTTAAGTAATGATGAAGGAGCAGGTCCCATCCTTCAGAAAGCTTGTAGTCAACACAGAGTTTGGAGCATACGAGCCATTTTTCCAGAGTGAACTTACCTCTCATCAGTTCATGATATCACCATAGGAAAGATGAAGAACCACCATATTGGGTATCTCCAAAGTTCTTCCTAGCTCTGAAGGTTTTTCAATTTCATGGTCTAATGTGTGTGCAAATGGTAGCAACACTTTTCCCCAAGGGGGAAACTGAGGCATGTAGAGGCTGAAAGAAAGAGTGTAGCACAGCTCATGCCTCCTGTACTACGCAGGATGACAGAGGGAACGAAGGATCATGAGTGGTAGGTCAGACCCCATCCTGGGTGCTTCTCACACTGTGTTCAGTCTCCCTCAGCTGAACACAACGTTGTAAGGCAACGATGCTCCAGTAAAAATTAATGTTTTAGAAAAAGTGACTTCAAGAAGCTTTTGAATGGGGTACGCTGGTTCGTCTAGGGAGGCTCAGCCCCTGCCTTGGTTCTCCTTGGGAATTCTGTGCCCATCAGTCTCGTGTCAGTCTCCACTGTCAGCATCATCCAAAGTCAAAGATCCCTGTGAAGAATTAACATAAAAACAGTCCAAAACGCGTGTGAGATGAAGCTCAACCTCACCAGTAACCCTGGAGATGCAATTCAAAACCACACCCTGGAACGGATTTCATTCCCGTTAGACTGGGTAGATTTGAGATAAGCTATAGAAAAGCACAGACTCCTCCACAGCACCGGAGGGGCCTCTGAAGCCACTTTCAAGTAAACTCAGAAACACAGAAGGCTACTCTTAGGTCTACACCCTAGAGAAACTCTCCCCTAAGTACAAAGATGTTCATAGATGCAGTGTTTGTAACAACAGAACACAGAAAAGAGAAAGGAACACGCTTTCTACCAGAGGACCAATGAATAAATGCTGCTGTGTTCATTCACAGCAATGTCAACTAGCAATGAAAGTAAATGAACTAGAGCTACCATGTTATTATATAAACAAATCCCAGAAGCGTAGTATTGTGCAAAAAAAGCAGGTTGAGGCAGGATTTGGGTTTAATGTTAACATTTACATAAACCTTACCAACATGCAAAATAGTCTATATATGAGTAGGTTCATAAAGTAGTAAAAAAAAAAAAAAAAAAAAAACCAGCATGCTAACAGTGATAAATGTCAAATTCAGGGGAGGTGATAATCTCGGGAGAGTAGGAGAGATGATGGAATCAAGATGGGTGTGCAGAGGTCCTTGTATTTATAATGCTTTATTTTTTCAGCTGGGTTGGGTAGTGAACACATAGGGTCATTGTACTACTCTATATTTTACGTATGCCTAAAGTAACCCCTTAACGGTAAAAGTTACTTAGTCAGTGTTTGCAACAGCACATTCAGAAGGCTGGCTCTGGGATATTAATAAGCATGATTTTAAAAGTTTAAAGTGGTTCAATAAATTAGGGAAACACTGGCTTCAATAAAATTTAACAAGCTTTTAAAAAATATTCTGTCTTTAGCATCCTGTGTTTCTTGTAAATCCCTCAAATAAGGTTATCCTATGAAACTGTTTTACCATAGATCAGGAGGTAGCAAGCTAAAGCTGCCTGCCACCTATTTTTTTGAAAAATACATTGTATGGGGAAATAGCCATGCCCATTGGTTTAGCATTGTTTATGGCTACTTTCCCTACCAAGGGGGAGCTGAATAGTTACAGCAGAAACTATAACTGTTAGGCCCATGAAGCCTAAAATGTTTACTCCTTGATCCTTCACAGAAAAAAATGTGCAGCTCTGGGGGCTTCCCTGATATTCTAGAAGTTGAGACTCCATGCTTCCACTGCAGAGAGCACAGGCTTAGTCCCTGGCAGGGAAAAACTAAGATCCTGCATGCCATATGGCATGGACAAAGAGTAAGAAAAAAATTTTTTTTTTTCTGTGAAGATCTATCATAGAGCAGTTTATGGGACAGCTGTTACGGGGAATTAATTTGGAGATTATAACACTAGAACTTTGCCCTTAAACTCAGGGATTGGTAGGTTTGTTTGTGAAAAATGTTGTAAAGAAGATGATCCGTCTTTCTAGAATTCCTTGGAAAGTGGTGTTTTATCTTTGAATTTCCAGCACCCAGTACAATAGCCAGCGTATATTTAGTGCTTCCTGTGTGCTTCATTGATTTGATTTAAATGGAAGATTCATTTGTGGAGTGGATTCATTAGGATATATATTCATTAACGGCAACAGACATGGGAAGTGCCTGTGGCTGGGATAAGATCGGTTCCGTTGCTCAGTCGTGTCCTGCTCTTTGCAACTCCATGGACTGCAACGCGCCAGACTTCCCTGTCCTTCCCATCTCCTGGAGCTTGCTGAAGCTCACATCCATTAGCTCAGTGACGCCATCCAACCACCTCATCCTCTGCCGTCCTCTTCTCTTTTTTTAAATTTTGGCCTCTTGTATTGATTCTTTATTGATTTATTTTTCATCGATCTTTACTCTTTGGCCTGTGTGGGCCTCCCATCACAGTGGCCTCTCTCATTGCAGAGCACCAGCTCTGGGCATAGGCGTTCCAGAGTGCCGCCTCATAATTGGACACACTGGTCTAGCCATTCTGCAGCACGTGGGATCTTCCCGGGCCAGGGATTGAACTGGTGGCCCTTGTACTGCAAGGTGGGCTCTTTACCCACTGGACCACCAGGGAAGCCCCCATCCTCTTCTCCTTCTGCCTTCTGTTTTTGCCATCATCAGGGTCTTTTCCAATAAGTCATCTCTTCACATCAGGTGGCCAAAATATTGAATAAGGTCCTGGATAAGATGCTTAAATTTTTCCTTATCCAGGCTTGAGCAGTGTGGGCTGTTACAGCAGCTCCAGACCAAGGACCCAAGCACCTTCCCACTTGTTTCTCTGGGCCCCCTTCTCTGCGTGGCCCAGCGTGGCTGACCCCTCCCAGAGGACGGCATCTGTCCAGTTGGAAGAGGGAATGTTGGACAGAGCCTGCCCCAGAGATGGCACCATCCCTTCCCCCTGCTCCCTGTTGGCCACCACTTGTCAGGTGACCATGTCTAGCTGAAAGGGAACCTGGGAAGTGTAATCTGTCAGGGCAACCAGGCGTCCAGCTAAAAATTCAGGTTCTACAACACCTGAAGAAAGTAAAGGGTTCTGGAGGACAACAGTGAGTCTCTGCCCAAAAACGGATACATTAAGGGCTTGCCAATCAGGAGGGACTCCTTTCTGTAGGGGAAGCCTTATTTTCAACTCTTTTAAGATACACCATGGGTGGGAGAGAAGCTCTAGAGGAAGGGGCATAGGAAGAATCCACCTGCAATGCAGGAGACTTGAGTTCCATTCTTGGGCCGGGAAGACCCCTAGAAGAAGGGAATGGCTACCCACTCCAGTATTCTTGCCTGGAGAATTCCATGGACAGAGGAGCCTGGTGGGGTACAGTCCATGGGATTGTAATGAGTCAGACATGACTGACTGACGAACACTTTCACTTTTCTTTTGCATGGCTGATTCACGGTTGTTATACGACAGAAACCAGCACAACATTGGAAAGTATTGATTCTTTATTGATTTATTTTTCATCGATCTTTACTCTTTGGCCTGTGTGGGCCTCCCATCACAGTGGCCTCTCTCATTGCAGAGCACCAGCTCTGGGCATAGGCGTTCCAGAGTGCCGCCTCATAATTGGACACACTGGTCTAGCCATTCTGCAGCACGTGGGATCTTCCCGGGCCAGGGATTGAACTGGTGGCCCTTGTACTGCAAGGTGGGCTCTTTACCCACTGGACCACCAGGGAAGCCCCCATCCTCTTCTCCTTCTGCCTTCTGTTTTTGCCATCATCAGGGTCTTTTCCAATAAGTCATCTCTTCACATCAGGTGGCCAAAATATTGAATAAGGTCCTGGATAAGATGCTTAAATTTTTCCTTATCCAGGCTTGAGCAGTGTGGGCTGTTACAGCAGCTCCAGACCAAGGACCCAAGCACCTTCCCACTTGTTTCTCTGTGGCCCCTTCTCTGCGTGGCCCAGCCTGGCTGACCCCACCCAGAGGACTGCATCTGTCCAGTTGGAAGAGGGAATGTAGGACAGAGCCTGCCCCAGAGATGGCACCATCCCTTCCCCCTGCTCCCTGTTGGCCACCACTTGTCAGGTGACCATGTCTAGCTGAAAGGGAACCTGGGAAGTGTAATCTGTCAGGGCAACCAGGCGTCCAGCTAAAAATTCAGGTTCTACAACACCTGAAGAAAGTAAAGGGTTCTGGAGGACAACAGTGAGTCTCTGCCCAAAAACGGATACATTAAGGGCTTGCCAATCAGGAGGGACTCCTTTCTGTAGGGGAAGCCTTATTTTCAACTCTTTTAAGATACACCATGGGTGGGAGAGAAGCTCTAGAGGAAGGGGCATAGGAAGAATCCACCTGCAATGCAGGAGACTTGAGTTCCATTCTTGGGCCGGGAAGACCCCTAGAAGAAGGGAATGGCTACCCACTCCAGTATTCTTGCCTGGAGAATTCCATGGACAGAGGAGCCTGGTGGGGTACAGTCCATGGGATTGTAATGAGTCAGACATGACTGACTGACGAACACTTTCACTTTTCTTTTGCATGGCTGATTCACGGTTGTTATACGACAGAAACCAGCACAACATTGGAAAGCAATTACCCTCCAAATAATAAAATAAAATAAGCCATGGTGCCAGGACAAGAGACATGTAACTCTGCTTCATTATTTTCTACTTAAAATAACATGACAGTGTGCTCAGATACGAACCCACTAGTTCTGTTCTCCTGCCCTGGCGTTTGCAATGTCTTTTTTCACACGTGTGAACAGACCCAGAAATGCTATTTTGGCAAAGTGGATTTTGCCACTAACTGAGCATTTACTTCTAAGGAGAAGAAAGTTTTCAGGCCCCTTGCCACGTCTCACAAGGCAGGAAAGATTGGCTGGGCGGAGGACGTGGAATCATCATTCTGTCACATTACCCGAGGCAGGTTTAATGAGCTGTCTCTTTTCTGTACTTTAGTAGCAGCATTAAACAGCAAGTGGGCACAACTTTTGGACAAAGATTTCTCTTAGGAACTTTGCAAGTGTTACATGTCCATTTGCCACCATCATAATTTTTTCTTAGAAAGGTGCACGGGCCCTCTCTGTGTGCCTTACTTCAGCATAGAACAGTCTCAGTTTGCTCAACTTTTTGCTACCCCAGAGAAAAGGAAAAACTCCTCATTGTGGGGGGACTTGAAGGATCCGAAAAGGAATTTGGCTTTCTTGGAAAAATGTGCTGAGGAGGAGGTCTGGGGGCCTCTAGCCAAGTGAGGCCTACAGTCCTCTGGTTTGCCATTTCACGATTCATTTCTGAAGGGAAGTGTAATCTGTCAGGGCAACCAGGCGTCCAGCTAAAAATTCAGGTTCTACAACACCTGAAGAAAGTAAAGGGTTCTGGAGGACAACAGTGAGTCTCTTCCCAAAAACGGATACATTAAGGGCTTGCCAATCAGGAGGGACTCCTTTCTGTAGGGGAAGCCTTATTTTCAACTCTTTAAGATACACCATGGGTGGGAGAGAAGCTCTAGAGGAAGGGGCATAGGAAGAATCCACCTGCAATGCAGGAGACTTGAGTTCCATTCTTGGGCCGGGAAGACCCCTAGAAGAAGGGAATGGCTACCCACTCCAGTATTCTTGCCTGGAGAATTCCATGGACAGAGGAGCCTGGTGGGGTACAGTCCATGGGATTGTAATGAGTCAGACATGACTGACTGACGAACACTTTCACTTTTCTTTTGCATGGCTGATTCACGGTTGTTATACGACAGAAACCAGCACAACATTGGAAAGCAATTACCCTCCAAATAATAAAATAAAATAAGCCATGGTGCCAGGACAAGAGACATGTAACTCTGCTTCATTATTTTCTACTTAAAATAACATGACAGTGTGCTCAGATACGAACCCACTAGTTCTGTTCTCCTGCCCCTGGCGTTTGCAATGTCTTTTTTCACACGTGTGAACAGACCCAGAAATGCTATTTTGGCAAAGTGGATTTTGCCACTAACTGAGCATTTACTTCTAAGGAGAAGAAAGTTTTCAGGCCCCTTGCCACGTCTCACAAGGCAGGAAAGATTGGCTGGGCGGAGGACGTGGAATCATCATTCTGTCACATTACCCGAGGCAGGTTTAATGAGCTGTCTCTTTTCTGTACTTTAGTAGCAGCATTAAACAGCAAGTGGGCACAACTTTTGGACAAAGATTTCTCTTAGGAACTTTGCAAGTGTTACATGTCCATTTGCCACCATCATAATTTTTTCTTAGAAAGGTGCACGGCCATCTCTGTGTGCCTTACTTCAGCATAGAACAGTCTCAGTTTGCTCAACTTTTTGCTACCCCAGAGAAAAGGAAAAACTCCTCATTGTGGGGGGACTTGAAGGATCCGAAAAGGAATTTGGCTTTCTTGGAAAAATGTGCTGAGGAGGAGGTCTGGGGGCCTCTAGCCAAGTGAGGCCTACAGTCCTCTGGTTTGCCATTTCACGATTCATTTCTGAAGGGACCATTTTATTGTCACGCTTACAGAATCCTGTAATGAGAACTGCCTGATACATGAGATGATGCCAAAAACTGTGTTTCCCTTCACCAGGGTTTTTCACCCTCAGCACTGTTGACACCTTGGTTGGATCCCTCTTTGTGGCAGAGCCATCCTGTGCGTTGTAGGGTGTTTAGCAACATCTTTCACTTCTACTTACTCGACGCCACTTGCCCCTCCCTCGTTGTGACAGCCAAAAATGTCTCCAGAGGTTGCCAGATGCCCCCTGGGGAACAGAATTACCCCTGTTTGAAATACCTGCAAGCCCTAAAGGTGTCTATAGGGAGACCTGCTGAGTGACCTTAGAAGGCATGAATTCTGCTCCTGAATACATCTGTGACCTCTAGAAATTAGTCAGCCATTCTCAGGCTTCCAGTTTCCTTAGGAAGGTAAGGCACTGGGCTGAGGGCTGCACTTCGGCACTGACCTTCTGGGAGTCTGGAGGCCAGAAGCTGTCGCCCGGGCCTTGGGTCTAGAACATGACTTGAAGGAAGGCAGAATTTAGGGGCAGGGATTTTCCCTGAAGGTCAGGGCATGCCAGCAAGAAAGCAGTCGGGAAATGGGTATATGGAGTGGGAAGCAGGCATCGCGGCTTGTACAGGGAGAAAGAAGAAATGATTACGAGATGGGGAACTTTCCAGAGGGGCAAGATGGCCTTAAATGTGAAGGCTGTGATTGAGAATTTAGAGTTCTTTGGCCCCAACCAAGGACTTGGCATCTAGTAGATACCCAGGCAGTATTTGAATAGAGTCAAGAAAACATGGAAGGCCTTTGGTAGCACAGAGAGACGGGGGCGTAGGGTGGTGAGAGCCGGACTCTAGCAACAGACTGCCTGGTTCAAATCTCAGTTCTGCTTACGCTTTCAGGTGCTGTGACCCGGGGCAAATTTCTTAATCTCTGTGCAGTTCCTTCTTCTGAGCAGCAAAGATAAGGTTTCTAGGGTTAAAGTAATGATTAGGTAAGTTCATATGTGAAGAAGTAGACGTGTGGACATGTGCATGCACGTGTGTGTGTGTACATAAGACGGAGCTTCCCTGATGGCTCAATGGTAAAGAATCTGCCTGCCATGCAAGAAACCCAGGTTCGATTCCTGTGTTGGGAAGATCCCTTAGAGAAAGAAATGACCACCCACTTCAGTATTCTTGCCTGGAGAATTCCATGGACAGAAGAGCCTGGTGAGCTGCAGTTCATAGGGTCACAAAGAATTGGACACAACTGAGCACATACACACATATGCATATAACAAAATATATGTATTGAAAACATATATATAATAATTTATGTATTAAAGTTAGAACAATTCTTTGTATACAATAAGTATTATATATATTTGCTTTTATTATTATATCACTATTACTATTTGAAAACCAACAGATATTTTCAGTGTGCCTGGCATACTGCTTGAAAGCTAATAGATGATGAGAATGAGTTAATGAAGATTTCTTGAAATATGAGCTTCTTCACACCCGTCTGTGACACTAGAGCTCATCCCATGCCACCGTCCCCAGCCCCCGGTCCCAATCAGATACCTCAGAGCCAGGCAGGAAACACCAGTGAGTGGACCCAACTGGAAGTGAGACAAGAGCCAGGCATGTATATTCCTCATATCAGAGTTTTCCAGCAGCGTGGGTGTTAGGACCTAGAGCTTGCCCCTCTGCTCCCAGGTCCAGCATCTCTCCCTCCTTCCGGAAGTTCTCTTCCAGAAAGATGGCTGTGCCTTCAGAAGAGACAGGGTGGCTTTCTTTGTCGCTCTTTAAGAACCACTGGGCTGCTTTCAAATAAAATTGTAAGCTGGCAAATTCTTGGCCTCGTTTCTCCCCAGGCTGACCTCATCTAGTGCCCAGTAGGCTGGGACACTGCATACATTTCTCTTCCAGGTGACCCTCTGGGCTGCAGTAATATGTATTTGCATGAAGTAGGAGCAGAACCTGAACAGCTAAAATGTCAGGAAGAGAGAAAAGCTGTTGCCCTGTAAAGAGTGGTGTGTGAGCACCAGAAAACACGTGATAAGCTCAGTGCCCATGTTTGGAGGCACCTGAGAGCCTGATGAGCCCGACACCCCCATTTTATATACAAGGAAACTGAAACTGTTGGCAGAGGCCAAGGAAAGACCTGCCTTGGGACTGGAGGATTGTTCAGTTGGAGGATGAGGGAGGGGGCAGGGATTCCAGATGGCCTGATTAAATCCCTAGAAAGAGGATCTGCAATTATCAAATAATAGTGTCGTAATAAGTATGCATCTCATGCATCGGGCAATTATGGTGACCACCCACTTCAGTATTCTTGCCTGGAGAATTCCAGACAGAAGACCTGGTGAGCTGCAGTTCATAGGGTCACAAAGAATTGGACACAACTGAGCACATACACACATATGCATATAACAAAATATATGTATTGAAAACATATATATAATAATTTATGTATTAAAGTTAGAACAATTCTTTGTATACAATAAGTATTATATATATTTGCTTTTATTATTATATCACTATTACTATTTGAAAACCAACAGATATTTTCAGTGTGCCTGGCATACTGCTTGAAAGCTAATAGATGATGAGAATGAGTTAATGAAGATTTCTTGAAATATGAGCTTCTTCACACCCGTCTGTGACACTAGAGCTCATCCCATGCCACCGTCCCCAGCCCCCGGTCCCAATCAGATACCTCAGAGCCAGGCAGGAAACACCAGTGAGTGGACCCAACTGGAAGTGAGACAAGAGCCAGGCATGTATATTCCTCATATCAGAGTTTTCCAGCAGCGTGGGTGTTAGGACCTAGAGCTTGCCCCTCTGCTCCCAGGTCCAGCATCTCTCCCTCCTTCCGGAAGTTCTCTTCCAGAAAGATGGCTGTGCCTTCAGAAGAGACAGGGTGGCTTTCTTTGTCGCTCTTTAAGAACCACTGGGCTGCTTTCAAATAAAATTGTAAGCTGGCAAATTCTTGGCCTCGTTTCTCCCCAGGCTGACCTCATCTAGTGCCCAGTAGGCTGGGACACTGCATACATTTCTCTTCCAGGTGACCCTCTGGGCTGCAGTAATATGTATTTGCATGAAGTAGGAGCAGAACCTGAACAGCTAAAATGTCAGGAAGAGAGAAAAGCTGTTGCCCTGTAAAGAGTGGTGTGTGAGCACCAGAAAACACGTGATAAGCTCAGTGCCCATGTTTGGAGGCACCTGAGAGCCTGATGAGCCCGACACCCCCATTTTATATACAAGGAAACTGAAACTGTTGGCAGAGGCCAAGGAAAGACCTGCCTTGGGACTGGAGGATTGTTCAGTTGGAGGATGAGGGAGGGGGCAGGGATTCCAGATGGCCTGATTAAATCCCTAGAAAGAGGATCTGCAATTATCAAATAATAGTGTCGTAATAAGTATGCATCTCATGCATCGGGCAATTATGGTCGCATACTGTGCTGAGTGGTTGAGAAGTATCATCTCCTTTAATCCTCCTTGCAGATAGAGGCAGGAAGGGCTGCTGCTGTCATCCCCGCTTTGCAGACAGAGGAGCAGAGGCTGAGAGAGGTTAAGCTCCCGAGGAGCAGTAAGAACCCGTCAGGGACGTGGACTCTGGTGCTGGGCCCTGGGCCCTGCCTGCTACGCTGATGCTGCATTGCTGAGCGGGCCTGTGGCAGACGCTCAGAGCTAGGCCTCCGTGTCCTTGACAGCCTTTGGGGAATAATAATAACAACGGTTCCTTCAAGCAGAGACTCCTTTGAAATGGAGGGAACTGAGCCCTTTGCACAGCACCTGGCACGGAATGAGCAAGAAGGGTAGCTTTTCTTTTTTTTTTTAATTTTTATTTTACTTTTAAAAAGTTTTGTTATTTACAGATATATATGTTCCCAGATTAGTCATATGCATATCCTCCCCCATCCCACCCCTCCAGGTCATCGCCCAGCACCCCTGCAGGATCCCCTTTTCTCACAGCGCAATGACAATAGATATTTTTTTCACATATGATCGTATAGGTTTTCGTGCTACTTCCTTTACGCCTCCCACCCACTGTTCATTCCCCACAATGTCCATATGTCTACTGTGCATGTCTGTTTTTCCATCGCTTCACTGTGTGTGTTATCATTACCATCCTACTAGATACCATATATATGTGTTAGTATATTGTACTTGTAAGAAGGGTAGCTTTTTATTATCATTATGACTGACGAGGATGTCATGGTTGTGGGAAGTGTTTAGCCCTTTGGGGGTATGGATCTCAGGGTTACGGGGAGTCCCTTTGGAAGCCCCGCGGTTGCCAACACATAGCTAAAAACTGGGCAGTACAGAGTAGTCAGTGGACAGACTCTGGATCCAGACTGCCTCAGTTCCAATCCTGATTCCTTCTAATTAGCTGTGTGACAATGAGCAAGTTAGTTGACTTCTCTGTTCCTCATTTTTCTTATCTGTAAAATAGGTTAATAATAATAATGCCTTTCTCATAGGCTTTAATGTGTTAAAACAAGTAAATGTTTGTAAAAACTTATAATATGGCTGCTCCATGATCATTGCTTTCTAAGTCTTTGTTAGATGAGTAAAACATGTGGCATCCAAATCTGCAAAATTTCATTCATGCATCGGGCAATTATGGTCGCATACTGTGCTGAGTGGTTGAGAAGTATCATCTCCTTTAATCCTCCTTGCAGATAGAGGCAGGAAGGGCTGCTGCTGTCATCCCCGCTTTGCAGACAGAGGAGCAGAGGCTGAGAGAGGTTAAGCTCCCGAGGAGCAGTAAGAACCCGTCAGGGACGTGGACTCTGGTGCTGGGCCCTGGGCCCTGCCTGCTACGCTGATGCTGCATTGCTGAGCGGGCCTGTGGCAGACGCTCAGAGCTAGGCCTCCGTGTCCTTGACAGCCTTTGGGGAATAATAATAACAACGGTTCCTTCAAGCAGAGACTCCTTTGAAATGGAGGGAACTGAGCCCTTTGCACAGCACCTGGCACGGAATGAGCAAGAAGGGTAGCTTTTCTTTTTTTTTTTAATTTTTATTTTACTTTTAAAAAGTTTTGTTATTTACAGATATATATGTTCCCAGATTAGTCATATGCATATCCTCCCCCATCCCACCCCTCCAGGTCATCGCCCAGCACCCCTGCAGGATCCCCTTTTCTCACAGCGCAATGACAATAGATATTTTTTTCACATATGATCGTATAGGTTTTCGTGCTACTTCCTTTACGCCTCCCACCCACTGTTCATTCCCCACAATGTCCATATGTCTACTGTGCATGTCTGTTTTTCCATCGCTTCACTGTGTGTGTTATCATTACCATCCTACTAGATACCATATATATGTGTTAGTATATTGTACTTGTAAGAAGGGTAGCTTTTTATTATCATTATGACTGACGAGGATGTCATGGTTGTGGGAAGTGTTTAGCCCTTTGGGGGTATGGATCTCAGGGTTACGGGGAGTCCCTTTGGAAGCCCCGCGGTTGCCAACACATAGCTAAAAACTGGGCAGTACAGAGTAGTCAGTGGACAGACTCTGGATCCAGACTGCCTCAGTTCCAATCCTGATTCCTTCTAATTAGCTGTGTGACAATGAGCAAGTTAGTTGACTTCTCTGTTCCTCATTTTTCTTATCTGTAAAATAGGTTAATAATAATAATGCCTTTCTCATAGGCTTTAATGTGAGAGTTAAAACAAGTAAATGTTTGTAAAAAACTTATAATATGGCTGCTCCATGATCATTGCTTTCTAAGTCTTTGTTAGATGAGTAAAACATGTAGAGTAATATTAGTGTCCCTGTTTTACTCAGAAGAAGCAAAAGGAGTTTAAGTAACCTGTGCAGCGTTACCCAGTGAGTGAGGGCAGAGCCAAGCGGTGAACCCAGGCGGTCTGGCTCCTTGAGCCCCACACACTGGGGGCAGGCTTAGCAGAGTTCCGCTGGAGCTCAGGGAACCTGGGAGCTGGCGGTTTCCTTCTGGCAGCAGTGGGGTCAGGATTGGTCCTGGAATAGAGGAGGAAAAAGGATCTGGGAGCCTGGCTGGGCTGGCCTACAACCTCCTGAAAGGCTCTGCCTTTTCTTCCTGTTGAATTATTCCAGAAATTCTGTTTTCATCAAAGGTGACTTCCCTTCCCCCTGCCCCACCCCGCCAGCCTCTGTTATCATTTAGGTTGCTTGCCAAAGCACCCAGGACGGGAATGGCAGCCCTTTTTGGGAAGGTTTCCCCACGAGGAAAAAGACTGCCTTCATTCTGGTAGAATTTGTTAAATTCAGTGTCTAAGGTGAGGTCTTCAGAAGCGCTATTACTGAAATGTTCTTTAGTCTCCATGTCTCTGCGTTTGCTTCTTTGAAATATAGTGTATTTTTTACCGTCTGCACCTTGCTTTGTGATTTGTAATAATGATTATATGAGATCTCTCCCATTTAATGAGAGCTGTGTGCTAAGCTCTTGTCTCTTCCACGCACTGTACATGGATTATCTCATTTAATCCCCACCCAGAATCCTACAAGGAAGGTATTATTACTAAAAGCTCATTTTACAGATGAGAACACTAAACAACATAGAGGTTAAATAACTCGCCCCACCATCAAGTAGCTGCTAAATAGTAGAGCTGGGAAAAATAGGAGGTCATGCTCGTAATTTCTATGTTAACTTTAAAAATTAATAAATGAACAAACTGTGTCTGAGGCCTCACCCACTTGAATTTGTCACTTGCAGTGCATCAAGAAAAAATAAAAAGATATCAGCAGAACGTATCAGCTCTCGCCTCAATGCCGCCTCCTTCCCCGAGGAGAAAAGGCAGTGCAATTACCGCTGTCCTTGGGCCCGCGGGCCACCTAGAAAACGTCTTTCTGAAGTCATGCTCCCGAAGTGGTGGGATGTACTGACCCAGTCTCTTGGGGCAGAGGCCCTTGAGAAATCAGAAAAATCAACCACCTTGGTAGCTGACCTCTTACTTAAACTGATCAGATTGTTTACGGCATCATTGAAAGCCTCTCAAAGGGACACCCCAAAGTGGATGTCTTCTAGTAAAGCCCCAGGCAACTGGCTTAGTAGATTTCTGCATAAAAAAATCCTGCACTGAAGCAAGCATGCTCATTTGTCCAGGCCAAGGGAGACCCGCTGGTCTTCCAGGGCAGATCCCTCAGAGACGGTTCAGAAAGTAGATGGAGCTCTGAGTCGTATTTACAGGAATGCTGCAGGAATTAAGAGTTTGCAGAGTTAGATTTTCTAACAAACCCAGTTGAACAGAAAGCCATGCTTTCAAAGACCTTCATGGCAGTTGTTTCTTACCTGCTTTAGTTTGCTTGCCTGCATGAGCTGGCAGAATTCAGTCAGCAAAACAATGTCTTATTTTGTGTGATCAAAGGATTCTTTTTTTTTTTTTTTAAGATTTATTTATTTATTTATTTATTTATTTATTTATTTATTTATTTATTGGGCAGGGGTCGGGTTGGGGAGGGAGGGGAGCGAGCGGGCCACTTCTGTTGGTCTTTCATTTCTCCATTTTTCATCCATCTTTGTTCTTTGGCTCCTGTGGGTCTCCCATCTCGGTGGCGTCTGTCGTTGCAGAGCACCGGCTCTGGGCGCATGCGCTCCAGAGCTCCGGCTCGGTGATTGGACACATCCGTCCAGCCGCTCCGCTGCACGTGGGATCTTCCCAGGCCAGGGATCGAACCGGCGCCCCTTGCACTGCAAGGCAATGTCCTTACCCACTGGACCACCAGGGGAAGCCCCAAGGGATTCTTGATGAATAGAACTTCCTGGGGTCTGCTCTCAACAGTGAACGGGGGTTCATGCGTGGATCACCTATCAGTCAGCGCCATTATGCTTCAATCACTGTTAGAGAAACAACATACAGCAAGGTAGACGTGGTCCTGCCCCCGGAAGTTGACGTTCTCAGAGGGGGAAAGATAGTTAGGGAGTTCGCGATGCTGCTGTATTTAAAATGGAGAACCTACAAGGATCTACTGTACAGCACAGGGACTCCGCTCAATGTTATGTGGCTGCCTGGCTGAGAGGGGACTGGGAGGGAGAACAGTGGCGGTGGTGGTGGTAGTCGTGTCTGACCCTCTGCGACCCCATGGATTGTAGCCCGCCAGGTTCCTTTGTCCATAGGGTTCCCCAGGCAAGAGTACCGGGGTGGGTTGCCATTTCCTTCCTCAGGGGGTCTTCCAATGCAAGGGACAGGGGTTTGATCTCTGGTTGGAAAAATCCCACATGCCATGTGGCCCCCCCAGAAAAATTAATTTAAAAAGTGTGCCCAAAACAAAGCTTTTTAAAAAGTGAAAAAGTAAGTCAATAAAATAGTCGTGAACAAAGAGAGAGGTTAAATTGGCCAGCTCTGACGTGTTAGTCACCCTCCTTTAGATGGCCAGAGAACATCCAAGTTCACACTTAAGGAGCGAGAAAAAGCCAGCCCTGCAAAGAGCGAGGGCATTCCACTAAACGAGTAACGTGCTGAAGGCGGGAGAGACCTCAGCCACCTGAAGGGACAGGTGAGGGAGGAGAGTGTCTCCTGAGAGTAAAGGCGGCAGCGGAGTGGCAGAGACAAGGTCAGAGCCGGTGCCCCAGAGCCTGGCAGGCCACGCATGGGGACCCGGATTCTATTCCAAGTACATGGGAAGGCATTGAAAGCTGTTAAGCAGAGGTAGAACATGGTCCTGTAGACTTTCATTAATTAATTTTTGGCCACGCCCTGCAGTTTGTGAGACCTTCATTCCCCAACCAGGGATTGAACCTGGGCCCTCAGCAGTGAGCGCACAGAGTCCTAACCACGGGACCTCCAAGGAATGACCCCGGGGATGTTTTAAGCTAACTCTCCCCTTGTGTTAGAGACTGGTTTGGATAAAGAGAAGAATGAAAGTGCTTTCGTGTATGATTGCGTGACAAATATTGCATGGAAAACTTTTATTAAAGCATTTCAAAAGGCAGATTTCCGATATATAAAGATCTAAATAACTGTCCCTTTTCAACCCTCCCGTGTAATGACCCAAGACAAAACTCTGTCGTGTCCTGAGCCTGAAAGATTAAAAGATTCTTAATGCCCACGTGCAGAGCGAGGCAGTCCTTATTTGTCAGCAACTGTCTAGGAGATCACAGGCCTGAGATTTAAAATATGCCCACTCCTGAAAGTGTCTGCTTTACAAGCGCTTTCATAGATCTGAAGTTAAAGCCTCCGGGCAAGAGTGCTGGTGTTGGGAACCAGGCTGTGGCGGTGGGGGTGAAGAGAAGTGGGTGGATTTGGGGTTTGGGGTTCAAATGGCAGCATTAACAGCTGATGGGACAGATAAGGGAATGAAGGTTCTAGCCAGAGCACCTCGGGGGGCGGTGGTGCCTTTTACGGAGATGGGATGGCTGGGGGTCAAGGATGGAGGGAGGGGTGGACGTGTTCATAAAAAGTTCCATTATGGACATACTCAATTTGAGGGTCCGAAAGCCATCTGAGCTATCTGGTCCAGTCGGCGGTGGTATGTGTGGGCATGCCGACATGATGGAGAAGTCCCAGCGTCAGGCTGGGGACTCAGATCAGCCCGGTCAAATCCTGGCTTGCCACTTACCAGCTCTGTGACTTGGGCAGTTTCCTCATCTCTGGAATGGGCCCCCCAGGAGCACCTACACTGTGGGCTTGTCTTGTGGGTTGTATGAGTTAATATATGGAAAGAGCTTAGATTTCAATAGTTAAGTATTGAATAAACGTTGGCTCCCTGTAATAACAATTATCATGATCATCTTAGCAACAGTAATTTTCTTGCCATTTCTCTCTAATTAAAATCAAGGACCTCTGTAGCTGGTAAACACTCCTGATGTTCCTGGAATTTTTGCTTCACGAACACGGGTTGGGGTCTGTGTCTTTCTAAAGCTCCCCCCTGGTGCCCACTCACAGGACGCGCCTCAGTAACCTTCACGCAGCCACGTGGCATTTAGCTTGATTCCAAAAAAAATATGCTTATTGAAGAGAGGCAATCAGGCATTGAGGAGAGCAGAAGGGACTCTGACACAGACAGGAGAGGAAATTGCAGATCCAGTGACAGGGACGATTCCAGCATCTTTGCTCCCCAAGATTTCACGAAGCCACCTCTTCCAGAATGAGACGGTGGTCTGTTACAAGAAAGGTCTTCCTCACCAGTCGTCAGATCAGATATCTCCCGAGATATGTGCACACGTCCCACTTGGGGTTCCATACACCTCAGTGGGACACCTGCAGGCCTGCCGCTCACTCTCCGAGACCTCTGTGATGTGTGCCCAGGATCCTGTCCTACGGCGTTCACCCTCTTCTCTCTCTCCTGTTCATTTTGCCTGAAACATCTGCCTTGGTCGACCTGGGGGAAACGTGTGTCCCTTGGATAAAGCCCACTGCCACGCCAAGCATCTCCCCTCTCTCCCTGGCTACACTTCAGTGGGATCCACGATTGTATCTCCTTCAGACCATGGCACGTGGCTGTGCCCATTCCCAGATGTTTTCTAAGTTCAATTTCAGATAAACTGAATAATGCTGTAGTACCCGTTTGTCCCCCTCAGTATTTTCTCAAGTATTTTTGTTTGCTAAATCTAGCCACCTTAGCGGTAAGAGCCCCAGGTCCAAATTCCCACCAAATGGACCGAGAAGCCCTAGGGCCCAGCCCCATGCTGTGCCCTAGAATTCTGCCTCATGAGTGCTGGCGCCATGGTCAGGCCTGGCATCTTCAGACCTCTCCCACCCACACCTGGGGGTGGGCCAGCTTCCCAGGAGGGTCTTCCAACTGGGGTGGTCTTGGCTCTGCCATCTGCCATGACAAGATCTTAATCCTGAGTCCATTTCCCCTAAATACCTTTCTCAGCTCCCAGGCTCTCAAACAAATAGGCCCTTGGAGGCCTGGCCTGACTCCCAGCCCCTGAGGCACGTGTGCAGGTTTACACCCCAGGTCAACCCCTGGCTTCCTTTCTCTGGATGCCATCGACACTGCATCAGCTCCCTCTGGTGGCCAAAAGCAAACTCCTCGTGTCCTCTAGGAGCCCCAGCATCCCCTGTGGCTGGGTTCCTATTTCAGAATAGCCTTCCTCCAAGGCTGCTTTGCCAGCGGAGATAAATGATAGCTCTGATCTATCCTCCACTCTCTCCCAGAGCTGTCCCAGAAACCATATCCCTCCTCTACCTGCTTAGAAACTCTCAGCAGCTCCTATGGATTAAGTTTTAGGATTAAGTAATGTCCCCCACCCTCAGTGCCTGGCCCTCTGCCTGGAAGTTTATGCCCCAGAAAACACTAAAACCTCCAGAGTTTGCTCTCATAGCCTGCCAGGTCTCATGTCCACACCTTTGCTCTGTTCTTCTGTCTCCTTAAGATACATCTCAGGGCCACCTCCTCCAGGAAGCCCTTCTGGACCCCCTAGGCTCTGTTCACCTCAGTCACTGCAGTTGCCATGTGGCGTTATTGCCTGTGCCCATTCCCAAACCCATGCCACGCCAAGCATCTCCCTCTCTCTGGCTACACTTCAGTGGGATCCACGATTGTATCTCCTTCAGACCATGGCACGTGGCTGTGCCCATTCCCAGATGTTTTCTAAGTTCAATTTCAGATAAACTGAATAATGCTGTAGTACCCGTTTGTCCCCCTCAGTATTTTCTCAAGTATTTTTGTTTGCTAAATCTAGCCACCTTAGCGGTAAGAGCCCCAGGTCCAAATTCCCACCAAATGGACCGAGAAGCCCTAGGGCCCAGCCCCATGCTGTGCCCTAGAATTCTGCCTCATGAGTGCTGGCGCCATGGTCAGGCCTGGCATCTTCAGACCTCTCCCACCCACACCTGGGGGTGGGCCAGCTTCCCAGGAGGGTCTTCCAACTGGGGTGGTCTTGGCTCTGCCATCTGCCATGACAAGATCTTAATCCTGAGTCCATTTCCCCTAAATACCTTTCTCAGCTCCCAGGCTCTCAAACAAATAGGCCCTTGGAGGCCTGGCCTGACTCCCAGCCCCTGAGGCACGTGTGCAGGTTTACACCCCAGGTCAACCCCTGGCTTCCTTTCTCTGGATGCCATCGACACTGCATCAGCTCCCTCTGGTGGCCAAAAGCAAACTCCTCGTGTCCTCTAGGAGCCCCAGCATCCCCTGTGGCTGGGTTCCTATTTCAGAATAGCCTTCCTCCAAGGCTGCTTTGCCAGCGGAGATAAATGATAGCTCTGATCTATCCTCCACTCTCTCCCAGAGCTGTCCCAGAAACCATATCCCTCCTCTACCTGCTTAGAAACTCTCAGCAGCTCCTATGGATTAAGTTTTAGGATTAAGTAATGTCCCCCACCCTCAGTGCCTGGCCCTCTGCCTGGAAGTTTATGCCCCAGAAAACACTAAAACCTCCAGAGTTTGCTCTCATAGCCTGCCAGGTCTCATGTCCACACCTTTGCTCTGTTCTTCTGTCTCCTTAAGATACATCTCAGGGGCCACCTCCTCCAGGAAGCCCTTCTGGACCCCCTAGGCTCTGTTCACCTCAGTCACTGCAGTTGCCATGTGGCGTTATTGTGACCAGGACCTGTGCCCTCTCCCTCTGCAGGCCTTGTGTACCTCTTGCAAACAGGTGCTCAGTAATGCTTGGTGATTTGATGCAGTAATTCACCATGAGAAGAGGTAACAGTTTTCACAAGTGGAATTTGTATCTCCTTGAATCCCTTGATTCTCCTCCCCTCCCCTTCCCTGGTGGGCTTCCCTGGTGGCTCAGCTGGTTAAGAGTCTGCCTGCAGTGCAGGAGACCTGGGTTCGATCCCTGGGTTGGAAAGATCCCCTGGAGAAGGGAAAGGCTATCAACTCCGGTATTCTCGCCTGGAGAATTCTATGGCTTGTCGATGGGCTGCAAAGAGTCGGACACGACTGAGACATTTTCACCCTTCCCTAACCGGGTTTGGTTAGTTTCTGAGGCATCTCACCGCTTAGGACTCTTATTTCAGGAAGTCTCCATCCTACTTACTCTTTGATGGAAACTCCGGACTTTTTGTGTCCCTTCAGCTAACATTTTTAACATCTCCACATGCTGGGTGCCATCTGGACTGGATGCAGAGACTTGCTAGACAAGATCCCTGCTCTCAGGAGTCCCCAGCCTGGAGGAGAAGTCATACAAGGAAAGGGGCAAGTTGGATGAGCTGTGATGGGGTGACAGGGAGCACAGAGGTTCCCAGGCCAGCTCTCCACAGACCGCCTTGGCCTCACATCCCAGCTCCATTGCTTATTGGCTGTGTGGCCTTGGGTGAGTCCTTTGTGTCTGCTTCCCATGGTTAAAAGAGGGGGTGATGGTGGTACTTACTTTTTGGGGTTGTGTGGGGAGTAAATGAATTAACTCATGTAAAGAATTTAGCAGAGAGCCTAGCCCAGCACATATGTTCAGTAACTACTAACCATGCTTATTAGCTCCATAGACTGTGAGAACCGAGGAGAGACAAGGCAGATAAGCAGCAGTTACAAAGGAGGAAAGATCGGGCTTCCCTGGTGGTCCAGTGGGTAAAGAGTCTGCCTTGCAGTGCAAGGGGCACTGGTTCAATCCCTGGCCTGGGAGGATCCCGTGTGCTGCAGAGCGGCTGGACCGATGTGTCCAATTGCAAGCCAGCGCTCTGGAGCGCATGCGCCAGGAGCTGATGCTCTGCGATGGGAAAGGCCACCACAATGGGAGGCCCACATAGGCCTAAGAAAAAAGATGGATGAAAAATAAATCAATAAAAAGATAATAAAAGAGGCTAAAATGTTAAAAAAAAAAAAAAAAAAAAGAAGAAGGATCAAAAGATAGCCATACTCTGGAGCCTGGTTGTTGTTCAGTCCCTAGGTCATGTCCAACTCTTTGTAACCCCATGGACTGCAGCACACCAGGCTTCCCTGTCCCCTTCCCTGTCCCCTATCTCCCAGAGTTTGCTCATACATATCCATTGAGTCAATGATGACATCCAACCATCTCATCCTCTGCCATCCCCTTCTCCTCCTGCTTTCAATCTTTCCCAGCATCAGGGTCTTTTCCAACAAGTCGTCCCTTTGCATTAGGTGGTCAGAGTATTGGAGATTCAGCTTCAGCATCAATCCTTCCAAAGAATATCCAGGGTTGATTTCCTTTGGGATTGACTGGTTTGATCTCCTTGCAGTCCAAGAGGCTCTAAGAGTCTTCTCCAGCACCAGTTCGAAGGCATCAGTTCTTCAGTGCTCAGCCTTCTTTATGGTCCAACTCTCCCATCCATACATGACCACTGGAGAAACCATGGCTTTGACTAAATGGACCTTTGTCAGCAAAGTGATGTCTCTGCTTTATAAAACGCTGTCTAGGTTTGTTATAGCTTTTCTTCCAAGGAGATTAAAAGATTAAAAGTCTTTTAATTTCATAGCTGCAGTCTGGAAACAAGCAATTGACATGAAAAGCAAATGGAAAGTGTCCTTGGTGCTCGCTAACTTTGTGACCCTCAAGGATCGGCCCCGGGTGAAGCTGCTGCACCCAACTGACCATCCTCTCCATTCCTCAGGGCCGACGACTGCTTTTGCGCCTCGCGAAAGCTGGACGCAGTGGCCATCGAAGCCAAGTTTAAGCAGGACCTGGGTTTCCGGATGCTGAACTGTGGGCGGACAGACCTGGTGAAGCAGGCAGTGTCTCTCCTGGGGCCTGATGGGATCAACACCATGAGTGAACAGGTACAGGGTCCTCCCAGTGTCTGAGCAGGCACCCCAACCTCTACCACAAGCCCCGCCCTAGGGCAAGAGGGAAACAGCAGGCACTGAATAGAGGCTCCCCCTACTGGTGATGTAGCGTAATTGTGTTGTTCTGGTGGTTTTTTCCCTTCGATTTTTTTGTGTGTTTTTTTCAGTTTTTAAAATATCTTACAAAAATATCCTTGTTCGTCTTTATAGAAGTTTCACGTGATCATTGCAGCTGAAATGGAAAATAGAGAAAAATAGACTAATTCCAGAAAGGAAATAATGCCATCATCCAAATAACTATCATTTATATTTAGCATATGTCCTTCAAGTCCTTTTTCCGGCATGGTTAAAATTAGTTCTGTGCCTGCCTGTCTGCTCCTGCATCACAGAACAAATCCACGCAGATTTTCACCAAACTTTCAAGTTATGCTTAAGACACACAAAAGTCATTCTGAGGGACCCTAGGAGACTCCTCAGAGGTAGATAGAGAGAGGGGGTATAGATAGCCCCCCAAGTCCCTGAAACTGAGGCCCAGGGAGAGACTTGTGGTATGTCCGGGAGACACGCCATGTGGGTGAAGATGTCACGGGTGGAGAACACAGACAGCAGCTTCAGTGTTAGCCCCAGATGGAAAGTCACAAAGGGCAGATGGAGCTGCTTCTCACGTGGCAGCTCATGCAGCAAGTTCCAGGGAAAGGATAACAGCGCCTCATTTTCTTGAGCAACATCACAGAGCCCTAACACACACACACACACACACACACACACACACACATTATTTTTTTAAAAAATCATGATTTATTATATCTTTTTCAATATTTTGTATTAAATATACTTTGTAATATTTAAATAGTCTTTTTTTTAAAGTTTAATGGCTACATAAAATGTCCATATTATTTGTCTATAGTTCAGTTGTTGGATAGTTAGATTGCTTCTAATTATTTTTATCAGTAGTGCTGAGCTAGATATACATACTGAAGTGCTTGCTTAAACCTCTGATTATTTCATTAAGGAAATTTTTTTTAAGTGGAAATAATCACTCAAATGCATCAATTTATCTTAAGGTTTTCAATCTCAAATTACATCCCCAAAGACCGTTTCCTTGTACACTCTCCTACTATTTATGTATATTCTATTAATCATTTACTTTCTTTTGCCTGTTTTTCACTGAAGCGTATTTGTCTTCTTTATTTTGAAGAGCTCTTTACATATTAGGCATATAACCCTCTGTCATAATGTGACATATATGTCTCAATTTATTGTTGACCTACTAATTTTATTTATGTTTTCAATTTTATGTCCTCAATGCTTTCAAAAGTTTCTTTTGTGACTTCTTCCATTACTTTTATACCTAGAAACAGATCCAGTTAGATGTCTTTTATGGTTTTAATATTTTTCCCTGTATCTCTGATCAAACTGTAAATGATTTCGGTGCATGGTATGAGATAAGGCTCTAACTTGAACATTTTCCCAAACAGCTGCCTTCACAGCACTGTTTACTGAAAACTCCATCCGTTGTTTCTGTTGGATTTGGTACTTTGTAATAAGCAGGAATTAGGCCCGCCTTCACCCAGCACTGTTTACTGAAAACTCCAGAGAGGGGTATAGATAGCCCCCCAAGTCCCTGAAACTGAGGCCCAGGGAGAGACTTGTGGTATGTCCGGGAGACACGCCATGTGGGTGAAGATGTCACGGGTGGAGAACACAGACAGCAGCTTCAGTGTTAGCCCCAGATGGAAAGTCACAAAGGGCAGATGGAGCTGCTTCTCACGTGGCAGCTCATGCAGCAAGTTCCAGGGAAAGGATAACAGCGCCTCATTTTCTTGAGCAACATCACAGAGCCCTAACACACACACACACACACACACACACACACACACATTATTTTTTTAAAAAATCATGATTTATTATATCTTTTTCAATATTTTGTATTAAATATACTTTGTAATATTTAAATAGTCTTTTTTTTAAAGTTTAATGGCTACATAAAATGTCCATATTATTTGTCTATAGTTCAGTTGTTGGATAGTTAGATTGCTTCTAATTATTTTTATCAGTAGTGCTGAGCTAGATATACATACTGAAGTGCTTGCTTAAACCTCTGATTATTTCATTAAGGAAATTTTTTTTAAGTGGAAATAATCACTCAAATGCATCAATTTATCTTAAGGTTTTCAATCTCAAATTACATCCCCAAAGACCGTTTCCTTGTACACTCTCCTACTATTTATGTATATTCTATTAATCATTTACTTTCTTTTGCCTGTTTTTCACTGAAGCGTATTTGTCTTCTTTATTTTGAAGAGCTCTTTACATATTAGGCATATAACCCTCTGTCATAATGTGACATATATGTCTCAATTTATTGTTGACCTACTAATTTTATTTATGTTTTCAATTTTATGTCCTCAATGCTTTCAAAAGTTTCTTTTGTGACTTCTTCCATTACTTTTATACCTAGAAACAGATCCAGTTAGATGTCTTTTATGGTTTTAATATTTTTCCCTGTATCTCTGATCAAACTGTAAATGATTTCGGTGCATGGTATGAGATAAGGCTCTAACTTGAACATTTTCCCAAACAGCTGCCTTCACAGCACTGTTTACTGAAAACTCCATCCGTTGTTTCTGTTGGATTTGGTACTTTGTAATAAGCAGGAATTATGGGCAAATATTCCTGAAAACTATTCCTCATTCACTTGCCTTTTGCTTGAAAATGATAGTGTCGTACTCAGAGGCACCAACTTCCTGACACTGACCAGCAGCTCATATAGACCAAAGATGACGCTTATTATATCGTGAGAGAGAACATGCTGTGGAAACCATGTTGACCAATTAGATAGCTTAGGTCTGATATAACAGAATCCAGAAAGTTCCTGAGAGGTTTCAGTCGAAACCAGTCATGTGTTTTAGCAAACTGTCTTAGATCTGTGGCACCCTAAAACAGACAAACAAAAAAAAAATGCTCCAACTGAAGCCGAGATAAAAGCAAACAAACAAACAAAAAAAAAAACAGAGAGAGAGACAATTTATGTTTCCCTTCTTGGTTCCCTGTTGGTTTTCAAACTATGGAGGATTGTGATCATGTAGAGCACTGTACGTTGACTTTGGAACGCTGGGTTTTGAGCACAAGCAGAGCCTCCCTCGCACGAGTACGCTTTTCCGTTTGTTATTGTCGAGTGACACATCCACCTTGTAAACCTTCTCCGTTCTCTGGTTTTTAACTCACCGCAGGGCATGACCCCTCTGATGTACGCCTGCGTCCGTGGGGACGAGGCGATGGTTCAGATGCTGCTGGATGCCGGAGCTGACCTGAATGTGGAGGTGAGGGTGCAGAGAGCCGCAGGGCCCCTGGGCCTGGCAGTCCCCGGGGAAGGCGAGCAAAGAGAGGGGGCTTTATCTCCCGAGAGCCACCGCGGAGGGTGCTCGGTCCAGCCAGTAGGTCAGACCCGCTGTTGGATTTCCTCTGTCCTGAGGCCCCAGCCCAGCCAGACTCCCAAGGAGTTACCTGCAAGCATTCTTCGTTTAAAAAACAACCAGCGCGGCTCCACAGAGCTCTCTCACTTCTCCCTTGGTGCAGCCATACCAAGTCTCTGATTTTTCCCGCTGACCCATTCCTTCTGGGATCCAGCAGAGAGCCCTCCTGAACCACCAGCCCTTTCCTCTGCCAAGTACAACAGCTGCCTTCACAGCACTGTTTACTGAAAACTCCATCCGTTGTTTCTGTTGGATTTGGTACTTTGTAATAAGCAGGAATTATGGGCAAATATTCCTGAAAACTATTCCTCATTCACTTGCCTTTTGCTTGAAAATGATAGTGTCGTACTCAGAGGCACCAACTTCCTGACACTGACCAGCAGCTCATATAGACCAAAGATGACGCTTATTATATCGTGAGAGAGAACATGCTGTGGAAACCATGTTGACCAATTAGATAGCTTAGGTCTGATATAACAGAATCCAGAAAGTTCCTGAGAGGTTTCAGTCGAAACCAGTCATGTGTTTTAGCAAACTGTCTTAGATCTGTGGCACCCTAAAACAGACAAACAAAAAAAAAATGCTCCAACTGAAGCCGAGATAAAAGCAAACAAACAAACAAAAAAAAAAACAGAGAGAGAGACAATTTATGTTTCCCTTCTTGGTTCCCTGTTGGTTTTCAAACTATGGAGGATTGTGATCATGTAGAGCACTGTACGTTGACTTTGGAACGCTGGGTTTTGAGCACAAGCAGAGCCTCCCTCGCACGAGTACGCTTTTCCGTTTGTTATTGTCGAGTGACACATCCACCTTGTAAACCTTCTCCGTTCTCTGGTTTTTAACTCACCGCAGGGCATGACCCCTCTGATGTACGCCTGCGTCCGTGGGGACGAGGCGATGGTTCAGATGCTGCTGGATGCCGGAGCTGACCTGAATGTGGAGGTGAGGGTGCAGAGAGCCGCAGGGCCCCTGGGCCTGGCAGTCCCCGGGGAAGGCGAGCAAAGAGAGGGGGCTTTATCTCCCGAGAGCCACCGCGGAGGGTGCTCGGTCCAGCCAGTAGGTCAGACCCGCTGTTGGATTTCCTCTGTCCTGAGGCCCCAGCCCAGCCAGACTCCCAAGGAGTTACCTGCAAGCATTCTTCGTTTAAAAAACAACCAGCGCGGCTCCACAGAGCTCTCTCACTTCTCCCTTGGTGCAGCCATACCAAGTCTCTGATTTTTCCCGCTGACCCATTCCTTCTGGGATCCAGCAGAGAGCCCTCCTGAACCACCAGCCCTTTCCTCTGCCAAGTACAAAGCTGGTCCATGTCCCTGAGTTGGGGTGTCGCCTCCCCCACCCCGATCATGCACCCGCCCTCACCGCGTCCTGGTTGGCCCACCTGGTTGGCCCGTTGAAACCACAGGTCTTAAAGTTCATGGCAGAGCTTCCTCGAGCAATATATACAGTGTGATATAGTGGCAATATGTACAGTGTGATATAGTGGAAAGTGCACCCCCACGGGCTCTGGAATTTGACACATGGGTTCAGATTCTGAAACTGCTGTGTCTTAGTAACTGGCTTTTCTGCTTGGGCGAGTAGCTTCGCCCTCCTGGGCCACAATGTTCCCCTCTGCGAAATGGGAGAATAACCACACCCGTCTCAGAGAGCTGTTAGAAGAAATAAATACAGAGGAGCATCAGGATTCAGTTAATATGGTTTTGTCCCTCAAGGCTTATAATACCCTTCTTGACCCTGTTCTTAAGACCTAGTCTCTTCCTGCAGCCTGTCGGCTGTCCCAGAGACTAGGAAGATGGATGGACATACTGCAGTCCTAAATCAACCACCCCAGGAAACTTTGTTTAGTTCAAATTAGATGCTATTGTAGTCTTAGTACTGTGGTTTAAAAAAATAATGTACTTTATGTTCATCTGAGAAAAGCAGGCAGTAAAAATGTTTGGGGATCCAGAACCATTTGGGATCAAGAATCGGGGATTTTTTTCCATGTTATGAATCCCCAAGCACCGTGCAACATCCCTGCAGAATCTCCTCCGCTTTGGGTCCTAATGAATGTGGAGGTGAGGGTGCAGAGAGCCGCAGGGCCCCTGGGCCTGGCAGTCCCCGGGGAAGGCGAGCAAAGAGAGGGGGCTTTATCTCCCGAGAGCCACCGCGGAGGGTGCTCGGTCCAGCCAGTAGGTCAGACCCGCTGTTGGATTTCCTCTGTCCTGAGGCCCCAGCCCAGCCAGACTCCCAAGGAGTTACCTGCAAGCATTCTTCGTTTAAAAAACAACCAGCGCGGCTCCACAGAGCTCTCTCACTTCTCCCTTGGTGCAGCCATACCAAGTCTCTGATTTTTCCCGCTGACCCATTCCTTCTGGGATCCAGCAGAGAGCCCTCCTGAACCACCAGCCCTTTCCTCTGCCAAGTACAAAGCTGGTCCATGTCCCTGAGTTGGGGTGTCGCCTCCCCCACCCCGATCATGCACCCGCCCTCACCGCGTCCTGGTTGGCCCACCTGGTTGGCCCGTTGAAACCACAGGTCTTAAAGTTCATGGCAGAGCTTCCTCGAGCAATATATACAGTGTGATATAGTGGCAATATGTACAGTGTGATATAGTGGAAAGTGCACCCCCACGGGCTCTGGAATTTGACACATGGGTTCAGATTCTGAAACTGCTGTGTCTTAGTAACTGGCTTTTCTGCTTGGGCGAGTAGCTTCGCCCTCCTGGGCCACAATGTTCCCCTCTGCGAAATGGGAGAATAACCACACCCGTCTCAGAGAGCTGTTAGAAGAAATAAATACAGAGGAGCATCAGGATTCAGTTAATATGGTTTTGTCCCTCAAGGCTTATAATACCCTTCTTGACCCTGTTCTTAAGACCTAGTCTCTTCCTGCAGCCTGTCGGCTGTCCCAGAGACTAGGAAGATGGATGGACATACTGCAGTCCTAAATCAACCACCCCAGGAAACTTTGTTTAGTTCAAATTAGATGCTATTGTAGTCTTAGTACTGTGGTTTAAAAAAATAATGTACTTTATGTTCATCTGAGAAAAGCAGGCAGTAAAAATGTTTGGGGATCCAGAACCATTTGGGATCAAGAATCGGGGATTTTTTTTTTCCATGTTATGAATCCCCAAGCACCGTGCACATCCCTGCAGAATCTCCTCCGCTTTGGGTCCTAATGAATGTCTCTGGTCCTCCAGCCCACCCCATAGCTCCCAGTTCAAGGTCCTTCCTTAGCCAGTGGTTAGTGAACTCACCACTTCTGAAAGCAGCAGGCAACGCAGTTACCTATGGCCCCAGGAATGTTTAGAAGAAAATCCGTGCATGGCTGACAGTCCTGCAGGACTCCAGCTGTCCTTCCCGCTGTCCTGCAGCCTGTCTCTTGGTCTGGGTGTTTTGGGGTCCCCATATGAGAAGACCCACATCAGATTGCTCACTTGCGGTGTGCCCACGGAAGGTTTATCCTATGTTCCAGCAGTGTGAGGGTCCTTGTCAACCAGGAAGTCAGCAGAAGCATGAAATGAGGACAGTGTTGAGGGAGCTATGACCATCTTCTTCTATCAGATGGGTGGTGGCTTGAAAGCTCGAAGCAGAACCCCCCCACTTTCATGAAGTTTTCCACTGCCAAGGATTTCCCCTAAAGATGTGGATGTGATGGTGGTGGCCTCACCTGACATCCTGGAGCTCTCAGAAGCCCCCCATCTCCATTAGGCAGGAAGAGGAGACACGACGGGAGCTGTTCCCTATGGTCGCTACCATTGCAGCGTCTCCAGGGCTCCTGAGAGGCAGTCAGCGGTCAGCCATTTGACTCTCTTCATATGAGCAGCGAGGCAGTTTCTGTTGTGCACAGAACCCCCTACATCTCCAGCACTGCCCAAGGCGCCTTCCAGGACGTCCTTCTGTCTATCTCTAGCCCACATGCCCAGCCACAGATAGGTCAGATTGGCTAGCCGAAGCATTGTGAAGGTCACATTTTGAAAATAACTTCAATTTGTTTATAGGTTGTCAGTACTCCTCATAAATATCCGTCCGTCCACCCCGAGACCCGCCATTGGACGGCTCTGACTTTGCTGTGTTGCATGGACATATTCCTGTAGTTCAGGTTTTATTAACGTACTTTATGTTCATCTGAGAAAAGCAGGCAGTAAAATGTTTGGGGATCCAGAACCATTTGGGATCAAGAATCGGGATTTTTTTCCATGTTATGAATCCCCAAGCACCGTGCACATCCCTGCAGAATCTCCTCCGCTTTGGGTCCTAATGAATGTCTCTGGTCCTCCAGCCCACCCCATAGCTCCCAGTTCAAGGTCCTTCCTTAGCCAGTGGTTAGTGAACTCACCACTTCTGAAAGCAGCAGGCAACGCAGTTACCTATGGCCCCAGGAATGTTTAGAAGAAAATCCGTGCATGGCTGACAGTCCTGCAGGACTCCAGCTGTCCTTCCCGCTGTCCTGCAGCCTGTCTCTTGGTCTGGGTGTTTTGGGGTCCCCATATGAGAAGACCCACATCAGATTGCTCACTTGCGGTGTGCCCACGGAAGGTTTATCCTATGTTCCAGCAGTGTGAGGGTCCTTGTCAACCAGGAAGTCAGCAGAAGCATGAAATGAGGACAGTGTTGAGGGAGCTATGACCATCTTCTTCTATCAGATGGGTGGTGGCTTGAAAGCTCGAAGCAGAACCCCCCCACTTTCATGAAGTTTTCCACTGCCAAGGATTTCCCCTAAAGATGTGGATGTGATGGTGGTGGCCTCACCTGACATCCTGGAGCTCTCAGAAGCCCCCCATCTCCATTAGGCAGGAAGAGGAGACACGCACGGGAGCTGTTCCCTATGGTCGCTACCATTGCAGCGTCTCCAGGGCTCCTGAGAGGCAGTCAGCGGTCAGCCATTTGACTCTCTTCATATGAGCAGCGAGGCAGTTTCTGTTGTGCACAGAACCCCCTACATCTCCAGCACTGCCCAAGGCGCCTTCCAGGACGTCCTTCTGTCTATCTCTAGCCCACATGCCCAGCCACAGATAGGTCAGATTGGCTAGCCGAAGCATTGTGAAGGTCACATTTTGAAAATAACTTCAATTTGTTTATAGGTTGTCAGTACTCCTCATAAATATCCGTCCGTCCACCCCGAGACCCGCCATTGGACGGCTCTGACTTTTGCTGTGTTGCATGGACATATTCCTGTAGTTCAGGTATTAACGTATTTCCCTATCCACATCTGACCTCTCACTGTACTTCTCTCATTACACGAATCTGTACCTCTCCCAGCATGCTTGTTCCCTCAGAGATTCATATTGGTTAATTGCAATGAAATATAGCACATTCATATCATATGAGTGAAAATATTATATGGAGTGAACTATATGGCCTGGCTTAACCAATATGAACTTATCACATACCCACATGCAGCCTCACACACAGAGTGGCAAGCCTGTTGTTCCCAGTTGCCCAAGGGTGGGGCCTGAGCTGTGGTTTCGTGGATTTGTTCATTTCTGCTCGTCGTAACGTGAACCTAAGACATGACTGGTGTAAGACCTTAGAACCTTCCCTTAGGTGTGGCCCCGGTGTTTGCCTAGAGTCTAGGGGTTCCCCACCAGTGGAAAGAAGCAGCCTAGTGGCCTAGGCAGTGGTTCCAAAAGACACTTTCTTGGATCCCACTTACGGAGAATCCCACCCAAGAGGTCTAGACTAGGGTCTTCATGTGTGTCTTCTGAAGTACCTCCCAGGGCATGAAGGGGTGTCCTCAGCCAAGGTCCTTTGGGCACATAAGTGTGTTCCGCTCACACCATTGCTGGCAGTTGTGGAGTTGGTGTTCAGTGAGTAGCCATCTAGTATATTCTAGATCTTAAACTTGGTTCATTCTAGATCTTAAGACTTTGCCTCATTGGAAAAAAGAGATCAGTATCCAGTTCCTGATCACCTCTGGACCACAGTGAGTGCTGTGCTTCAGTACACCAGGAACTCACCTTCTTTGTGTGGTCCAGGCCTCTTAGAATTGACAAGCTGAAAAAGATGCGGCTCCAGCAAGGAATCACCTCTTTTTGTCCAGGCCTCTTAGAATTGCACAGAGCTGAAAATAGCATGCCAGGAACTAGCAATTCGGAGTTTCCAAACCTGTCATTGTGAAGGTCACATTTTGAAAATTTTAAAACTTCAATTTGTTTATAGGTTGTCAGTACTCCTCATAAATATCCGTCCGTCCACCCCGAGACCCGCCATTGGACGGCTCTGACTTTTGCTGTGTTGCATGGACATATTCCTGTAGTTCAGGTATTAACGTATTTCCCTATCCACATCTGACCTCTCACTGTACTTCTCTCATTACACGAATCTGTACCTCTCCCAGCATGCTTGTTCCCTCAGAGATTCATATTGGTTAATTGCAATGAAATATAGCACATTCATATCATATGAGTGAAAATATTATATGGAGTGAACTATATGGCCTGGCTTAACCAATATGAACTTATCACATACCCACATGCAGCCTCACACACAGAGTGGCAAGCCTGTTGTTCCCAGTTGCCCAAGGGTGGGGCCTGAGCTGTGGTTTCGTGGATTTGTTCATTTCTGCTCGTCGTAACGTGAACCTAAGACATGACTGGTGTAAGACCTTAGAACCTTCCCTTAGGTGTGGCCCCGGTGTTTGCCTAGAGTCTAGGGGTTCCCCACCAGTGGAAAGAAGCAGCCTAGTGGCCTAGGCAGTGGTTCCAAAGACACTTTCTTGGATCCCACTTACGGAGAATCCCACCCAAGAGGTCTAGACTAGGGTCTTCATGTGTGTCTTCTGAAGTACCTCCCAGGGCATGAAGGGGTGTCCTCAGCCAAGGTCCTTTGGGCACATAAGTGTGTTCCGCTCACACCATTGCTGGCAGTTGTGGAGTTGGTGTTCAGTGAGTAGCCATCTAGTATATTCTAGATCTTAAACTTGGTTCATTCTAGATCTTAAGACTTTGCCTCATTGGAAAAAAGAGATCAGTATCCAGTTCCCCTGATCACCTCTGGACCACAGTGAGTGCTGTGCTTCAGTACACCAGGAACTCACCTTCTTTTGTGTGGTCCAGGCCTCTTAGAATTGCACAGAGCTGAAAATAGCATGCCAGGAACTCCAGCAATTTCGGAGTTTCACCAGCATCCTTTGTCATTTCCTAGGTTGTGGGAATCCTTAAGACAGATCCAAAGTCATGTTTCAGGAGGCTGAACGTGTTTCATGTCACATAGAGCGCTGACTTCTGCCTGTAGAACATCATGACCAGCCCACTCCTGGTAGAGGAATCTAAGAAAGGAGGGTTCAGAGGGTGTCCTAGTGGACACAGATGTCGTCCCTTAACGTTCAGTGGTGTCCCCAGTCTTAAAATCAGGAGGAGGAGCAGTGGGCAGCCAAGCAAAGTCAAACAGAAGTCAGGTCACATCTCTGCTGTGGGTGCATACATGATGGAAAGCCAAGTGGGCAGCCCCTTCCTGACTGTGCCCTCAGGTAGTCCTGAGCAGGTAAGACAGGTGTTTGCCCTTACATTACACTCATGGTGACATCTGGCATGGACAGAACCTCCATTTGAGGAAGCCCAGATAGCTTAGAGAATGTGCAGAGTGGAGTCCTATGCAGCAGCACTCCTGGAAGCTCCTTCGGCCTCTTTCTTTATAAGCTCAGCATTTACTGAGTTGAGTTTCTAGGATGTCCCAGAAGGGAGTCTTCTCCCGGTGGGCCCAGCTGTTTCCCAAAGTCCCTCAGGACTCATAAGATTGTCTAGTCCTAAGAGACCCCCTAACAGTCTCCCAGGCTTTGTGTCACGGATCCCCAAAGGAAGTTCTCCAGCACTGGGGTGCCACAAACATCTAGCTCAGTGCTTCCAGAAACACTCATGTACATGTCAGGCACCCAGAGGACTTGTTGAAATGCAGATTCTCATCGTTTGTTCTGGGGTGGAGCCTGAGAACCAGCATTTCCAACAGACTCCTGGGGATACTGATGCTCCTGTCCGTGGACCACAGTTTGAGGGGTCCGAGGCTCTAGAAGATACAGGAGTCTCTCAGTTCACCTGCTGAGGTGCCGCCGCCCTCCCCCTGTGCACACGGTCATGGACCCCGAGGAGAGCGGGAACCCTGGCGTCACACTGATTTCCACCAGCTTTTCCTGGCGTCTCCTCACACACGCGTCCTTTAAACATCTCAATGGCCGCTCTTCCTCCACAGCTCCTCCTGGACGCCGGGGCCAAGGTGGAGGGCTCTGTGGAGCACGGCGAGGAGAACTACTCCGAAACGCCCCTCCAGCTCGCAGCCGCCGTAGGTAAGCGTCGCTGAGGCTCGTCCCGGCCGAGAGGCCCCAGCACCCCGTCCCTGATGTCTGTGTGGCTGTGTGCTTGCTTGATTCTCTCATCAAACCCCTTCTCTGGGCTTGCAGGAAATTTTGAGCTGGTTAGTTTGCTGTTGGAGCGAGGCGCGGACCCCCTGATAGGAACCATGTACAGGAATGGAATTTCTACCACCCCTCAGGGTGATATGAACTCTTTCAGCCAGGCTGCAGCCCACGGACACAGGTAGGCTAGGATGGGCCGTGAGGTCCCGTACGGTGCTTGTTAAACATGCAGATTCCCAGGCCTAGCCCAGACCCACGGCCTCTCTGGGTGTGGGGCCCAGAGGCAGTCCAGGCCCGGCACCGCACGCAGTGCACGCCACGGGGCTTTCCGTGAGCTTCCATCTCAGAGGGTCCCTCTTGCATCCGCCCACCCGGAGGCCTTCCGCTCTTTCTTTATAAGCTCAGCATTTACTGAGTTGAGTTTCTAGGATGTCCCAGAAGGGAGTCTTCTCCCGGTGGGCCCAGCTGTTTCCCAAAGTCCCTCAGGACTCATAAGATTGTCTAGTCCTAAGAGACCCCCTAACAGTCTCCCAGGCTTTGTGTCACGGATCCCCAAAGGAAGTTCTCCAGCACTGGGGTGCCACAAACATCTAGCTCAGTGCTTCCAGAAACACTCATGTACATGTCAGGCACCCAGAGGACTTGTTGAAATGCAGATTCTCATCGTTTGTTCTGGGGTGGAGCCTGAGAACCAGCATTTCCAACAGACTCCTGGGGATACTGATGCTCCTGTCCGTGGACCACAGTTTGAGGGGTCCGAGGCTCTAGAAGATACAGGAGTCTCTCAGTTCACCTGCTGAGGTGCCGCCGCCCTCCCCCTGTGCACACGGTCATGGACCCCGAGGAGAGCGGGAACCCTGGCGTCACACTGATTTCCACCAGCTTTTCCTGGCGTCTCCTCACACACGCGTCCTTTAAACATCTCAATGGCCGCTCTTCCTCCACAGCTCCTCCTGGACGCCGGGGCCAAGGTGGAGGGCTCTGTGGAGCACGGCGAGGAGAACTACTCCGAAACGCCCCTCCAGCTCGCAGCCGCCGTAGGTAAGCGTCGCTGAGGCTCGTCCCGGCCGAGAGGCCCCAGCACCCCGTCCCTGATGTCTGTGTGGCTGTGTGCTTGCTTGATTCTCTCATCAAACCCCTTCTCTGGGCTTGCAGGAAATTTTGAGCTGGTTAGTTTGCTGTTGGAGCGAGGCGCGGACCCCCTGATAGGAACCATGTACAGGAATGGAATTTCTACCACCCCTCAGGGTGATATGAACTCTTTCAGCCAGGCTGCAGCCCACGGACACAGGTAGGCTAGGATGGGCCGTGAGGTCCCGTACGGTGCTTGTTAAACATGCAGATTCCCAGGCCTAGCCCAGACCCACGGCCTCTCTGGGTGTGGGGCCCAGAGGCAGTCCAGGCCCGGGCACCGTCACGCAGTGCACGTCCACGGGGGCTTTCCCGTGAGCTTCCATCTCAGAGGGGTCCCTCTTGGCCAGTGCGGCCAGAGTCCATCTCATCACCCGTCAGGAAGTGAGAAGACTCCACTTACAGGATAATGAAACCCTTCGTGTTTGCTTGCTTCCCGTCTACATTTCCCTCAGGATTTACCCCATCAGATTTTACTACACATACCGCCAAGCAAAGCAATTCACCATGGTAGGGAATGCAGGCGGACCCTTCAAAGGGCAGAGTCCTAGAACCTTCTAGATATTTGGGGAAAGCTCTTATCTCCGAGTCGTCCTCAAGGAAACACAACCAGTCCACCACCCTGCAGCTGGTCCCGTGCTTCCCTTGTCCCCAGTGAGAGGTCTCCCCTAGCCCCCCGCCCCACCCCCATGCCGGCACAGCCCTTGCATCTCTGAGTGTCTTCCTCTCTGGGTTTACGATTGACAGGAATGTGTTCCGCAAACTGCTCGCCCAGCCAGAGAAGGAGAAGAGTGATATCCTGTCCCTGGAGGAGATTCTGGCCGAGGGGACTGACCTGGCGGAGACAGCCCCGCCGCCCCTGTGCGCCAGCCGCAACAGCAAGGCCAAGCTCAGAGCCCTGAGGGAGGCCATGTATCACAGCGCTGAGCATGGCTACGTGGATGTCACAATTGATATCAGGAGCATAGGTCAGTCCGGGGGCCCTCCACGGCCAGGCACAGCGCCTCCGCCTGGCTCCGGGTCACATACACACGCGCGCACACGCACACGCACACGCACACGCACACGCACACTCCCCTCGCAGGGAACTTCTCATTTGCCGGTTGGAGCACTTCCGGGCTAAGGCCCCACAAAGTACCCATAGATGGCAGAATTCTGCCAGCCCCAAAGGCCCATTCTCAGGCCACCCTAATTTGAATCACCTGGGGAGCTTGTCTGAATACAGATTGCCAGGCCCTACACCCAGAGGCTCTGCTGTTGAGGGTCTGGATGGATAAAGGCTGGAAATCTTTATATTTAACAATCATCCCAGGTGGTTCCCAGCGGTTGGGGAATCGCTGCCGGAGAGCCCCCAGATCTATGAAGCGGCCGCCGGCATCAGCTAGGATGGGGGCATCCCTTCCCTAGCAGGGCTCCCCCACTTCAGGGGCAAAGCCACTTCCAGGAAAAGGTAGTAGGCTTGCCCGGGGCCATTTCTTCCACGTGTCTGGGGAATGAGCTAGCCCAGCCTTCACCCGGCTAAAGGCACCAGGCCGGGCCCAGAAAGAGCAGAGTGGGGCCAGGGCTGTTAAACACAGGGTGTCTCAGGCAGGTCAGAATAGGCTGAAGCCCCCAGTGCTGTTCTGGAAACTGGTCTCTCTGAAGGTGGCTGTTGAGTGTGAGGGACATTATGCCTTTGCCCCAGGAGCCTGTGTAGCTTGATTCTGAGGCTTGAGACTCTGAAGGGTGTGCTTGTTAAAAACAGTAGCCAGTGCCTCAGCCTCCTGGTGAGTCGGGGAGAAGCAAGTCACAGCAGTCAGCTGCGGGAGAGGTTTCTATTAAGGGAGGAAGACCTGATGAAGTGCTTGCAGATGGAAATGTTTTGCACACGGGAGAGGCAGCAGTATCCCCCCCGTGTCTTCATATCCAGTTGGAAACGCCCATCCTGGCCAGAGCGGCAGACAGTGAAGTCCACCATGGGTTTTACCAGCTCAAAGCTCCGGGCACAGATGCAGAGGGTATGGGGAGGGAGGAGGTCAAAACTCAGGAGGTGGCCGTCTGCAGGAGCATGCATTACAGTCCAGTACCCCACATGGTGATGCAGCTTTGTACATTGCATGCCGCTCCTAAAAACACAAGGAGCGTGCAGAACTGGGCATACAGAGTTAACAGACTTTTCATTCCAACTTCTGCAAGTCTTTGGGGAGTGGAGGGGGAAATACAGCACTAACTCTCTTCACTGGAAGACAGTCTCTTGGTCTCACGATCTGGTAATGTCCCCAAGAGAGGCCAGCGTTTACGTAAAAACATGCCGTCTCCTCTGGTTGTTGTCTGCCCTCCCCTCCCCCTTGCCAGGTGTCCCGTGGACCCTGCACACGTGGCTGGAGTCTCTACGGATCGCCTTCCAGCAGCACCGCAGACCCCTCATCCAGTGCCTGCTGAAGGAGTTCAAGACCATCCAGGAGGAGGAGTACACAGAGGAGCTGGTCACCCAGGGCCTGCCCCTGATGTTTGAGATCTTGAAGGCCAGCAAGGTACGCGGGGCTCTCATGAGCAGAGATCCAGCGGGGGAGGGCTCTGATCTCAGTGCTCCTGCCCCTTGGGCGGGACCCCTGCACTCGCGGCTCTGGCGTGCTTGTACCTGGCAGATCGCAGCTGCTTACGCAGCCCCTCGCAAGGCAGCTGCTCCGCGGAGCACCTGTAACGTCCCGAAGCACGTGGGCACGTGGAACCAAGTAAAAGAGACCTTCCAGCCCAAGGAACCTGCACAAAAGTGGGGGAGCTACAGCCCACCTGTGTCCCCCAAGGGCACCTGAGGTGTTGTAAAAACAGTGTTAAGCTGGGTGGCACGGGCTTTGAGGAGTGTGAGACAGTCCGGGGAAGGGGTCACTGAGATGCTGAGACCAGGGCAGGCCTGGACAGTCAGTAGGACATAGGGCATCAGGAACCCAGAGGAAGAGAGCCTCTGAGCCTTGGATGCAGACCCCACCAGGGTCCCTGGAAAGCCAGGCCCCGAGAAGGCTTTTCGGGTCTAATGACTGGACAAGCCTAGCACTTAAGGCTCACTCACCCCTTCTCTAGGGCCCCCTGAATTCCTATTGACCCTCTATCCGCCACCATGGGGAAATGCTGAAAGCCCTTCACAACTGGCTTTGCAGAATTCTGGGTCCTTCTAAGATACTGGAGCCTGCAAAGTCCCAGAGGATTAGGCCTCTGAACCAAACGGGCAGCGTGGGTTCCCCTGCGAGGCTTGGCCAACGAGCTGCCGAGAGTGCGGAGGGGAAACATGGAGCAGCCTTCTTCGTATGGCGGGGACGGCCCCACAGCAAAGCCCCAGCATCCCGCCCGGCTGCTTCGTGGGCCTCAGAGCATCTGGCCTGGGGCCCAGAGCTGGTCCCAACAGGTATTCTCATTAATACCAGAGTCTCAGGGGCTCCTGTGGGCTGGATGTGTGCCTGATACAAGCCCCACTGAGACCCAAAATGGGAGCAGGTGTGCCAGCCCTCGGGTAATGAGCCTCAGAGATTCTGCAAAGAGCAAAAGGAGTTCAAGACCATCCAGGAGGAGGAGTACACAGAGGAGCTGGTCACCCAGGGCCTGCCCTGATGTTTGAGATCTTGAAGGCCAGCAAGGTACGCGGGCTCTCATGAGCAGAGATCCAGCGGGAGGGCTCTGATCTCAGTGCTCCTGCCCTTGGGCGGGACCCCTGCACTCGCGGCTCTGGCGTGCTTGTACCTGGCAGATCGCAGCTGCTTACGCAGCCCCTCGCAAGGCAGCTGCTCCGCGGAGCACCTGTAACGTCCCGAAGCACGTGGGCACGTGGAACCAAGTAAAAGAGACCTTCCAGCCCAAGGAACCTGCACAAAAGTGGGGGAGCTACAGCCCACCTGTGTCCCCCAAGGGCACCTGAGGTGTTGTAAAAACAGTGTTAAGCTGGGTGGCACGGGCTTTGAGGAGTGTGAGACAGTCCGGGGAAGGGGTCACTGAGATGCTGAGACCAGGGCAGGCCTGGACAGTCAGTAGGACATAGGGCATCAGGAACCCAGAGGAAGAGAGCCTCTGAGCCTTGGATGCAGACCCCACCAGGGTCCCTGGAAAGCCAGGCCCCGAGAAGGCTTTTCAGGTCTAATGACTGGACAAGCCTAGCACTTAAGGCTCACTCACCCCTTCTCTAGGGCCCCCTGAATTCCTATTGACCCTCTATCCGCCACCATGGGGAAATGCTGAAAGCCCTTCACAACTGGCTTTGCAGAATTCTGGGTCCTTCTAAGATACTGGAGCCTGCAAAGTCCCAGAGGATTAGGCCTCTGAACCAAACGGGCAGCGTGGGTTCCCCTGCGAGGCTTGGCCAACGAGCTGCCGAGAGTGCGGAGGGAAGCATGGAGCAGCCTTCTTCGTATGGCGGGGACGGCCCCACAGCAAAGCCCCAGCATCCCGCCCGGCTGCTTCGTGGGCCTCAGAGCATCTGGCCTGGGGCCCAGAGCTGGTCCCAACAGGTATTCTCATTAATACCAGAGTCTCAGGGGCTCCTGTGGGCTGGATGTGTGCCTGATACAAGCCCCACTGAGACCCAAAATGGGAGCAGGTGTGCCAGCCCTCGGGTAATGAGCCTCAGAGATTCTGCAAAGAGCAAAAGCCGCTGGAAGCATTTCAAAACCAAACTCTCCCTGCCCTCGGTCCTCACCCACCGCAACTTGAAAAATAAATAGATAAGGGCTGAAATTACCTAAGAAACCACCTTCGTGAAAAGCATTGCTAGGTCTGTTCCCAGGGTCTGGTGTTGTAAACTGGTTTGGCGTTTGTTTGATATTTTCCTTCTATGGGCTATAGTGGGAATTCCAAAAATTACTAAGGTATCCTGTGTATTAAGGAAACATAATCTATGGGATTATACAGTAAATTTATTTTGAAGTATGGCATACCCCAGAAAAGCGCCCCAGGTCGTAACTGTAGAGCCTAATGAATTTCACAAGGTAAGTTTACCAGCATCCAGACCAAGAAATAGAACATCGCTAGCACCCCAGCAGGCCCCTTATGTCCTACTCAGTCACTACCCTCCCCCTCAAAGACCACCCAACAGCAGCTGAAAGCAGCAGCTGGAGGCGGGCAGGAGAGTGGACTAGAGCCTGCTCCCTGTCAGCTTACTGATCTTGGAAGGTAGCAGAGCCAGGGGATGGAGCAGGAGCGGCTCACAGTCAGGAGAGGGCAGTCTGGGAAAAGGTACATTCAAGAGTCAGGGTTGCCCTACATGACTGACAGGAAAGCCCATCTATGTCTATAACACACACACACACACACACATATATATATCCATATTAAACAGGTGGCTCAGTTGTAAACAATCCACCTGCCAGTGCAGGAGCTGCAGGAGGCACAGGTTGAACCTCCACTATTCTTGCTGGGATGATCCCAGGGACAGAAGAGCCTGCCGGCCTGTGGTCCGTGGGGTGACAAAGAGTCAGACAGAACTGAGATGCACACATAACAAGGCTGTCCACAGTCGTGTTACTTGTGATAGGCAAAAATTTTTAAAGTCAGGTTTGTCCTAATGGTGGGGGCCTGGGGGAGGGGCGCAGTCAATGGCAACCCCTACCGGTGAGATGTAGTATGTTTTTAACACCAAACATTTTGTATTGGGATATAGCCACTTCACAGTGTTGTGGTAGATTCAGGTGAACAGTGAAGGGACTCAGTCATTCATATACACGTAGCCATTCTACCCCGAACTCCCCTCCCAGCCAGGCAGCCACGTAACATTGAGCAGAGTTCTAGGTGCTATAGAAAATGTCTTTGCTGGTTATCCATTTTAAATACAGCAGTGTGTCATGCTTCCCAAAATGGAAGCAACCTAAATGTCCATTGACAGAAGACTATATAAAGATGTGAGATATATATATATATATATAATGGAATATTACTCAGCCATTAAAAAGAATGAAATAATGCCATTTGTAGCAACATGGATGGACCTAGAGTGTCATACTGAATGAATTAAGTCAGTCGGAGAAGGAGAAATATCATACGAAATTTCTTAAATATGAAATCTAGAAAGAAACGATACAAATGAACTTACAAAACAGAACGAGACTCACAGATTTAGTTAGGGACTTTGACAGATGTGGTATTAATGGGGCAAAAAAAGAGGTGATCAGTTTCTGGTGGCTGCAGGGTGAAGTCAAGCATTCCCCAAGCACAGTGAAATTCCTGTGGTCGAAAGATGTCTGGAGAGAGATGACAGCAGAAATTCAGAGAACTGAGAACGTACTGCAAAGCTCTGCCCTCAGAAGATGTCCTCATGGAGGACAGGAGTAGCCATGCACTGTGCCCGCTCTCTCCACTAACGGATTCCTGTTCAGATCATGTCTGCTGCTTAGTATGAACACGTATCTGGTTCTGTCAGAGTAGTGGACAAGAATATAGAATTCCTGTAGATATATAATAAGTCTACTGTACAGTCAACTCGGAGCATCACAGCCATCTTGTAAAGTGAAGTGGATGCTTTCTCCCCATCCTCAACTCGTGCTTGGTCAGACATTACTTGACATCGAGTCGCAGGTGTGCGTCTTTGCTCCCACTTCTATTTATTTACTTATTTGGCTGCTCTGGGTCTTAGTTGCTGCATACAGGATCTTTGATCTTCATTGCGGCCTGTGGGATCTACTTCCTGATCAGGATCGAACCCAGGCCCCTTGCGTTGAGACCACGAGGTCTTAGCCACTGGAACACCAGGCAAGTCCTGTTCCACTTCTAGATTTTATCACCAAACATTTTGTATTGGGATATAGCCACTTCACAGGGGGAAGGGACTCAGTCATTCATATACACGTAGCCATTCTACCCGAACTCCCTCCCAGCCAGGCAGCCACGTAACATTGAGCAGAGTTCTAGGTGCTATAGAAAATGTCTTTGCTGGTTATCCATTTTAAATACAGCAGTGTGTCATGCTTCCCAAAATGGAAGCAACCTAAATGTCCATTGACAGAAGACTATATAAAGATGTGAGATATATATATATATATATAATGGAATATTACTCAGCCATTAAAAAGAATGAAATAATGCCATTTGTAGCAACATGGATGGACCTAGAGTGTCATACTGAATGAATTAAGTCAGTCGGAGAAGGAGAAATATCATACGAAATTTCTTAAATATGAAATCTAGAAAGAAACGATACAAATGAACTTACAAAACAGAACGAGACTCACAGATTTAGTTAGGGACTTTGACAGATGTGGTATTAATGGGGCAAAAAAAGAGGTGATCAGTTTCTGGTGGCTGCAGGGTGAAGTCAAGCATTCCCCAAGCACAGTGAAATTCCTGTGGTCGAAAGATGTCTGGAGAGAGATGACAGCAGAGAAATTCAGAGAACTGAGAAAGTACTGCAAAGCTCTGCCCTCAGAAGATGTCCTCATGGAGGACAGGAGTAGCCATGCACTGTGCCCGCTCTCTCCACTAACGGATTCCTGTTCAGATCATGTCTGCTGCTTAGTATGAACACGTATCTGGTTCTGTCAGAGTAGTGGACAAGAATATAGAATTCCTGTAGATATATAATAAGTCTACTGTACAGTCAACTCGGAGCATCACAGCCATCTTGTAAAGTGAAGTGGATGCTTTCTCCCCATCCTCAACTCGTGCTTGGTCAGACATTACTTGACATCGAGTCGCAGGTGTGCGTCTTTGCTCCCACTTCTATTTATTTACTTATTTGGCTGCTCTGGGTCTTAGTTGCTGCATACAGGATCTTTGATCTTCATTGCGGCCTGTGGGATCTACTTCCCTGATCAGGGATCGAACCCAGGCCCCTTGCGTTGAGACCACGAGGTCTTAGCCACTGGACCACCAGGCAAGTCCTGTTCCACTTCTAGATTTTATCTTTAAAAGAGGTCAGTGTCTCTAGATTTCTCCAGGAGTAGAACAATACTTCTCTCGTGACTCAGATGGTAAGGAATCTGCCTGCAGTATAGAAAACGTAGGTTCAGTCCTGGACTTGGGAAGACACCCTGGAGAAGGGAATGGCTACCCACTTCAGTACTGGGGGGAGGGGGCTTCCCTGGTGGCTCAGAGGGTAAGGAATCTGCCCGCAATGCGTGAGACCCTGGTTCCATCCCTGAGTCAGGAAGATCCCCTGGAGAAGGATATGGCAACCCGCTCCAGTATTCTTGCCTGGAGAATCCCATGAACAGAGGAGCCTGGCAGGCTGCAGTCTGTGAGGTCACAAAGAGTCGGACACAACTGAGTGACTGACGCATTCACTTTCAAAATAATACCGTCATTATTTAAAAATACGTGTGTTTAAAGAGAGCTCATGTGCCATTTCTTGCACACATAATTCCTCTAGGCATTTATTCACTCCACTGTCACGAGTGCCCACTAGGGCTTCAAGGGTGGTGGGATGTTCTGTATCCTCCTGGCGCTTCCTGTGTCCAGGGAGGGCAAACACACAGTAAGCAAGGACAGGAATCCACAAAAGACAGTGAGACCGTGATAAATGCTACGAAAAAGAAAATGAACTTGGACAACGATGGAATCTCTGGGGGGTGGAAAAGGCAAAGTCTAATTTAAACAGGATGGTAAGAAAAATGAACACGTATCTGGTTCTGTCAGAGTAGTGGACAAGAATATAGAATTCCTGTAGATATATAATAAGTCTACTGTCATACTCGAGCATCACAGCCATCTTGTAAAGTGAAGTGGATGCTTTCTCCCCATCCTCAACTCGTGCTTGGTCAGACATTACTTGACATCGAGTCGCAGGTGTGCGTCTTTGCTCCCACTTCTATTTATTTACTTATTTGGCTGCTCTGGGTCTTAGTTGCTGCATACAGGATCTTTGATCTTCATTGCGGCCTGTGGGATCTACTTCCCTGATCAGGGATCGAACCCAGGCCCCTTGCGTTGAGACCACGAGGTCTTAGCCACTGGACCACCAGGCAAGTCCTGTTCCACTTCTAGATTTTATCTTTAAAAGAGGTCAGTGTCTCTAGATTTCTCCAGGAGTAGAACAATACTTCTCTCGTGACTCAGATGGTAAGGAATCTGCCTGCAGTATAGAAAACGTAGGTTCAGTCCTGGACTTGGGAAGACACCCTGGAGAAGGGAATGGCTACCCACTTCAGTACTGGGGGGAGGGGGCTTCCCTGGTGGCTCAGAGGGTAAGGAATCTGCCCGCAATGCGTGAGACCCTGGTTCCATCCCTGAGTCAGGAAGATCCCCTGGAGAAGGATATGGCAACCCGCTCCAGTATTCTTGCCTGGAGAATCCCATGAACAGAGGAGCCTGGCAGGCTGCAGTCTGTGAGGTCACAAAGAGTCGGACACAACTGAGTGACTGACGCATTCACTTTCAAAATAATACCGTCATTATTTAAAAATACGTGTGTTTAAAGAGAGCTCATGTGCCATTTCTTGCACACATAATTCCTCTAGGCATTTATTCACTCCACTGTCACGAGTGCCCACTAGGGCTTCAAGGGTGGTGGGATGTTCTGTATCCTCCTGGCGCTTCCTGTGTCCAGGGGAGGGGCAAACACACAGTAAGCAAGGACAGGAATCCACAAAAGACAGTGAGACCGTGATAAATGCTACGAAAAAGAAAATGAACTTGGACAACGATGGAATCTCTGGGGGGTGGAAAAGGCAAAGTCTAATTTAAACAGGATGGTAAGAAAAGCCTCCCAAGGGAGGTAGCGTGTAAACAACCACCTGAGTCAGGAGAAGCAGCCAGCCACACGCAGGTCTAGGGCAAAAGCATTGCACGCTGAGGAGCTGAAGGAGCGGAGGTTCCTGCTGAGCATGTGCATGCTGTGCTGGGGCAGCCCGAAGCAGTGGGACACAGGAGGAAGGGAGAAGGTGACGTCAGATGGCATGGGGCCTTTCTCCGCTGGTAGACATTGGGGTTTCCCTCCATGTGCCCTGACTAGAGCACCACTGGGCAGAGGGCAGAGTGGAAGGGTTAGCCAAGGCGTGAGCTAGTGACTTTCTATTTTCCTTGTAACTTGTACTCTTTTTAAGTTTTACTTCCTTACCTTTTTTTTTTTTTCCATTTAGCTCTTCAAATTAAACTTTAAGACAATTGTAGATTCACAGGCAGCTGTAAGAAAACATGTAGAGAGATACTTTGCTTTCCCCATTGACCATATCTTGCACAATGACAGTTTAGTATCACAACCAAGAGACTGACATGGTACTGTCAACATGCAGAACATTTCCACTGACAGACGCCTCCCTCACGTTGCTCTTTTTGCAGCGTGGCGATCTTAGTTCCCAGACCATGTCAAACCCATGTCCCTTGCAGTGGAAGTGCAGCGTCTTAACCACGGGACTACCGAGGAAGTCCTTCTTTTTTTTCTTTCTTCACGTTGCTCTTTTATAGCTACCCCCATTTCCTCTGCCCCCCGTTCCTCTTTACACCCCAGTAACCACTAATTTGGTCTCCATTTCTCTAATCTTATCATTTCAAGAATACAATTTAAAGGAGTCATACAGTAGTAACTTAAGACTGTATTTTCTCTCTCAGCGTAATTCTCTGAAGATTCTTCCAGGTCATTGCATGTGTCAATAGTTTGTTTCTTCCTATTGCTATGGCGTACTCTATGGTATGGACCCATCACAGTTAATTAACTACTCACGCATTGAAGGACATCTGAGTTGTTTCCAGTTTTGAGCTATTACAAATAAAATGCTATAAAATTCCAGCACAGGTGTTTGATATGAATATGTCTTCATTTCTCTGGGATTAATGCTCAGGAGTGCAGTTGCTGGGTTGTGATAGTCGCATAGTTAGTTTCTGAAGAGACTGCTAAAGAGTGGTTGAACCATTTTACATTCCCACGGGCCAAGTGTGAGGAGTGAAGCCTCTCCACATCCTCGCCATTTGGTGCTATTGCTTTTTTTTTTATTTTAGCCATTTTGATAGATGGGTACATGGTATCTCATTGTGGTTTTAATTTGCATTTCCCTAAATGACTAACGATGTTGAACATATTTTCATGTGTTTATTTGCCATCTGTAGATCCTCTTCAGTGAAATGCCTCTTTGTGTCCTTTGTCCGTGTTCTAATTAAACTGGCTTTTCACTGCTGACTTTTAAGAGTTCTTTGTAAATTCTAGAAAAGAGTCTCTTTTCAGATACATGGTTATCTCCCACTCTGTAGCTTATCTTTTTATCCTCTTAAAAGGGTCTTTCACAGAGCGTTTAATTTTAAGAAAGTCCAATTTAAGTTTTTCCTTTTGTGGAAATTATGCTTTTGGTATCAAGTCTCAGAATACTTTCTTGGGGCTTTCCCCATTGACCATATCTTGCACAATGACAGTTTAGTATCACAACCAAGAGACTGACATGGTACTGTCAACATGCAGAACATTTCCACTGACAGACGCCTCCCTCACGTTGCTCTTTTTGCAGCGTGGCGATCTTAGTTCCCAGACCATGTCAAACCCATGTCCCTTGCAGTGGAAGTGCAGCGTCTTAACCACGGGACTACCGAGGAAGTCCTTCTTTTTTTTCTTTCTTCACGTTGCTCTTTTATAGCTACCCCCATTTCCTCTGCCCCCCGTTCCTCTTTACACCCCAGTAACCACTAATTTGGTCTCCATTTCTCTAATCTTATCATTTCAAGAATACAATTTAAAGGAGTCATACAGTAGTAACTTAAGACTGTATTTTCTCTCTCAGCGTAATTCTCTGAAGATTCTTCCAGGTCATTGCATGTGTCAATAGTTTGTTTCTTCCTATTGCTATGGCGTACTCTATGGTATGGACCCATCACAGTTAATTAACTACTCACGCATTGAAGGACATCTGAGTTGTTTCCAGTTTTGAGCTATTACAAATAAAATGCTATAAAATTCCAGCACAGGTGTTTGATATGAATATGTCTTCATTTCTCTGGGATTAATGCTCAGGAGTGCAGTTGCTGGGTTGTGATAGTCGCATAGTTAGTTTCTGAAGAGACTGCTAAAGAGTGGTTGAACCATTTTACATTCCCACGGGCCAAGTGTGAGGAGTGAAGCCTCTCCACATCCTCGCCATTTGGTGCTATTGCTTTTTTTATTTTAGCCATTTTGATAGATGGGTACATGGTATCTCATTGTGGTTTTAATTTGCATTTCCCTAAATGACTAACGATGTTGAACATATTTTCATGTGTTTATTTGCCATCTGTAGATCCTCTTCAGTGAAATGCCTCTTTGTGTCCTTTGTCCGTGTTCTAATTAAACTGGCTTTTCACTGCTGACTTTTAAGAGTTCTTTGTAAATTCTAGAAAAGAGTCTCTTTTCAGATACATGGTTATCTCCCACTCTGTAGCTTATCTTTTTATCCTCTTAAAAGGGTCTTTCACAGAGCGTTTAATTTTAAGAAAGTCCAATTTAAGTTTTTCCTTTTGTGGAAATTATGCTTTTGGTATCAAGTCTCAGAATACTTTCTTGTTGTTCAGTCACTAAGTTGTGCCGAAGTCTTTGTGACCCCATGAACTGCAGCACTCCAGGCTTCCCTGTCCTATCTTCCAGAGCTTGCTCAAACTCATGTCCATCTCCTCCTCTGTCGTCCCCTTCTCCTTCTGCCTTTTTCCCAGCATCAGGGTCTTTTTCAATGAGTCATTTCTTTGCATCAGGTGGCCTAAGTATTGGAGCTTCAGTTTCAGCATCAGTCCTTCCAATGAATATTCAGAGTTGATTTCCTTTAGGATTGACTGCTTTCGTCCCTTGTTTCTACACTTGAGTGTGTGATTCATTTCTTTTTGAATTAATTTTTGTATGAGGTGTGGGGACTTCGATCAAAGGTTTTTTTTGTTTGTTTTGTTTTGTTTGCCAGTGAATGTTCACTTGCTCCAGCACCTTTGCTGAAAAGATTTTCTTTCATCAGATTACTTTTGCACCTTTGTTGAGTCAGTTGGCATATTTGTTTCTGGGATTTCCATCCTGTTTCATTCATCTGTGTGTCTGTCTCTCCACCATTACCATACAGCTGTGTTTTCTTTTTGATCTGTGCCACATGGCATACTAGAGCTTAGTTCCCAGACCAGGGATCGAACCCTTGCAAGGGAAGTACCTAGTCTTAACCACTGGACTGGCAGAGAAGTCCCCACACACAGTCTTGATTACTGTAGCTAAAAAATAAATCTTAAGATTGAGTACATTGGTTCCTTCCATTTTATTCTTTCGCAAAATGAATTTATGTTCTTTGCCTTCCATATAAATTTTAGAACAAATTTGTTAGTTTGTGTCTTCTCTCTTTACTACCCTTCTGTTTTGAGTTTCACTGATTGCTGCTCGTATCCTTATTATTTGTTTGCTTTTTAATTGTGTTTTTCTTTTTGCAGGTTCTTTAGGCAGAAACTTGAAGTTTTTCCAGTTTTCTTATATGTATATTTGATTCTATGCATATCTTTCTCAGTACTACTCTGGCTGTGTTGAATGAAATTTCATATATTTCATTCACTTCAGTGTGTTTTTTATTTCCCTTGGAACTTCTTTTTTAAGTTATGAATTATTTACAAATGTGTTATTTAGTTTCCAACTGTTTGGAGATTTTCCTATTATCCTTCTGTTACTGATTTCTCGGTTAGCTCCACTGTGGTCAGAGGACACCTTCTGTATTATTTCAGTCCTTTTACATTTTTGAGGTTGGTTTTATGGCCCAGAATATGGTCTATCTAGGTGTATGTCTCATAGGCACTTAAAAAGACTAGTTTTGGCAATTCCCTGGTTGTCCAGTGGTTAGGGCTCAGTGCTTTCACTGCCAGGGCCCAGGGTTGGATCCCTGATCAGGGGACTTAAATCCCGAAAGCTGTGCAGTGTGGTACGATGTGACCAAAAAAGAAAAAAAGAGAGAGAGAGAGAGAGACTGTTTTCTGCCACTGTTAAGTGGAGTGTTCCATAACTGTCTAGTTATTTTCTGTCTAGTTATTTTATCAGTTGAGAGAAGAATAATAGTCTCCAACTGTGATTGTGGGCTTCTCTGTTTCTTCTTTTGGCCCTACCAGTTTTTGATTCACATATTTTGCATATCTGTTGTTTGGTGCATATGCATTTAGAGCTACAATATCTTCTTGGTGAATAACCCTTTTATCATTTTATAATGATTAATGTTTGTGTGATACGTATTTTTCCATCCTTTACTCTCAACTTGCCTATCTGATTAGATTTGAAGTGACTTTCTTATAAAAAACATGTAGTTGCACTTTTCATCCACTCTGCCAGTCTCTGTCTTTTAATTGGTATCTTGAGACCTTTATTATTTTATTCAATTATTGCTACTTTAGAGCTTAAGTAGACCATCTTATGCTGTGTTTTCTGTTTGGTCCCTCTGTCCTTTCTCTCTTTTCTTTTTCTATCTTCCTGTGAACTACTTGAACATTTTTTTTTAATTCCCCTGCTACCCTGGGGGCTTGAGCCTTGTGGCCCTTTGAGCTAAGAGCACCATACTTAAATGTGTCCATCAGAGGAGCGTAGCCCCGTCTGTCCCAGCACAGCCACCTAGCCAGTCCCCAGCTCCAGAGTAAGCCTCAAGCTTGGTGGATTCTGTCTGCTGTCTTCAGGTTGGATCTAGAGCTAACCATACCCGTAGGGTAACCCAGTTCACTGCCTGAAATGGACCATCTCATCCCCGCAGAGCTGTTAGCTGATATCAATGACAGTGTGTCAGGGAAGCAGAGGAAATTATCCCAACAACCTCACTGCTGGAGGAAGCACAGGACAGGGTGCAAAGCAGACTCCTTGACAAATAGATGAGTTCAAAGACATAGTGGGGAGACTTCTCTTAGAGCTCTTGTCCCTGAAGGAGACAAGCCTTGGAGATGGCAGCATCTTTGGTGCTGGCACTGGGCTCATCACCATCATCCTTCACACAGTGTCCAGCCCTCAGGACCGAGCCAGAACCTGGTATTTAGCAGATGCTCAATAACTATTCAAAAAAAGAATTCATGAAGAGTGGAAGCAGAGCTTTGTGCACAGGGGGAGGTTTACGTTCATGAAAACTTTGGGGGAGGAGTAAGTCAGGATCACTGTTGAGGACCTGTCTTCTTTCTCGAATTATAATGCTTTCATCATAGTTCCTCTGTTTCCTCAGTGGGCAGTTTTTGATTCACATATTTTGCATATCTGTTGTTTGGTGCATATGCATTTAGAGCTACAATATCTTCTTGGTGAATAACCCTTTTATCATTTTATAATGATTAATGTTTGTGTGATACGTATTTTTCCATCCTTTACTCTCAACTTGCCTATCTGATTAGATTTGAAGTGACTTTCTTATAAAAAACATGTAGTTGCACTTTTCATCCACTCTGCCAGTCTCTGTCTTTTAATTGGTATCTTGAGACCTTTATTATTTTATTCAATTATTGCTACTTTAGAGCTTAAGTAGACCATCTTATGCTGTGTTTTCTGTTTGGTCCCTCTGTCCTTTCTCTCTTTTCTTTTTCTATCTTCCTGTGAACTACTTGAACATTTTTTTTTAATTCCCCTGCTACCCTGGGGGCTTGAGCCTTGTGGCCCTTTGAGCTAAGAGCACCATACTTAAATGTGTCCATCAGAGGAGCGTAGCCCCGTCTGTCCCAGCACAGCCACCTAGCCAGTCCCCAGCTCCAGAGTAAGCCTCAAGCTTGGTGGATTCTGTCTGCTGTCTTCAGGTTGGATCTAGAGCTAACCATACCCGTAGGGTAACCCAGTTCACTGCCTGAAATGGACCATCTCATCCCCAGAGCTGTTAGCTGATATCAATGACAGTGTGTCAGGGAAGCAGAGGAAATTATCCCAACAACCTCACTGCTGGAGGAAGCACAGGACAGGGTGCAAAGCAGACTCCTTGACAAATAGATGAGTTCAAAGACATAGTGGGGAGACTTCTCTTAGAGCTCTTGTCCCTGAAGGAGACAAGCCTTGGAGATGGCAGCATCTTTGGTGCTGGCACTGGGCTCATCACCATCATCCTTCACACAGTGTCCAGCCCTCAGGACCGAGCCAGAACCTGGTATTTAGCAGATGCTCAATAACTATTCAAAAAAAGAATTCATGAAGAGTGGAAGCAGAGCTTTGTGCACAGGGGGAGGTTTACGTTCATGAAAACTTTGGGGGAGGAGTAAGTCAGGATCACTGTTGAGGACCTGTCTTCTTTCTCGAATTATAATGCTTTCATCATAGTTCCTCTGTTTCCTCAGTGGGCAGAATTTTTAATAATAGACTTCACTTTTGGAATACCTTTAGATTTACTGGGATTCCCTTATAGCTCAGCTGGTAAAGAATCTGCCTACAATACAGGAGACCCCAGTTCGATTCCTGGGTTAGGAAGTTCCTGGAGAAGGGATAAGCTACTCACTCCAATATTCTTGGAGTTCCCTGGTGGCTCAGTTGGTAAACAATATGCCTTCAATGTGAGAGACCGGGTTTGATCCCTGGGTTGGAAACATCCCCTGGAGAAAGGAATGGCTGCACACTCCAGTCTTCTTGCCTGGAGAATTCCTTGGCTCATCCATGGGTAGCAAAGAGTCAGACGCAACCGGGCGACTTCACTTTCACTTTATTTTTTTTTTTTTTAAAGATTTATTTATTTATTTATTTTGGGCGGGGGTCGGGTTGGGGAGGGAGGGGAGCAGGCGGGCCACTTCTATTGGTCTTTCGTTTCTCTATGTTCATCCGTCTTTGTTCTTTGGCTCCTGTGGGCCTCCCATCGCGGTGGCGTCTGTCGTCGCAGAGCACCAGCTCTGGGCGCATGCGCTCCAGAGCTCCGGCTCGGTAATTGGACACATCAGTCTAGCCGCTCCACGGCACGTGGGATCTTCCCAGGCCAGGGCTCGAACCGGCGCCCCTTGCACTGCAAGGCGGTGTCCTTACCCACTGGACCACCAGGGGGAGCCCCACTTTCACTTTAGATTCACAGGAAGATTCAGAAGATCACACAGAGAGATTCCCACACAACCTCTCACCTGCCTCCCCCATTAGGAACACCCTGCTTGAGTGTAGTGCGTTTGTTATAATCAGTGAACCAACATGGATACGTTATTGTTAGCTAAATCCCATACTTTATTTCTTCCCTCTGTTTGTATCCAGTGTCTTTTTCTGATCCAGGATCCCATCCAGGACACCACGGTACATTGGGTTGTCATGCCTCTTTAGGCTGCTCTTGGCTGAGACCGTTTCTCAGACTTTCCTTGCTTTATTTTATGTGTGAGTTGTTTTTGATTTTGTTTTTTGTTTCTTTGCCCCTATTCACAGTGCTTGTATTTTCCCTTTAGTCTGGCTTTCTGGGTGTCATCCTGGGGTCTACACAAGCCACTCAGTGGTCAAAGAGTGTGCTTAAGTCCCCCTCGGCATGGTTTTGTTTTTTAATATTTTTTGATGTGTATCAAGTTTTAAGTCTTTATTGAATTTGTTACAATACTGCTTCTATTTTATGTTGGGTTTTGGTGGGGGGGGTTGGCCCCAAGATACTTGGGATCGTAGCTCCCTGATGAGGGATCGAATAAGCACCCCCTGCATTGAAAGGTGAAGTCTTAACCCCTGGACCATCAGGGAAGTCCTAGACTTCCCTTGTTTTGGGAGACCTTTTTTGAGAAGTACTGGGGCTTTCCATTTGGTGCTGGTGGTAAAGAACCCACCTGCCAATAAGAGATGCAGGTTCAGTCCCCGGGTCAGGAAGTCCCCTGGAGGAAGGCATGGCAAGTCATTCCTGTATTCTTTCTTTGGGAGGTGGGGGGGGGCTCTTTTTATTGAGTTACTTTCATCCATCTTTATTCTTCAGCCTGTGTGGGCCTCCCATTGCAGTGGCCTCTCTCACTGCAGGGCACTGGCTCTGGGCGCATGCGCTCCAGAGCGCTGGCTCGCAATTGAACACATTGGTTCAGCTGCTCCAAGGCATGTGAGATCCTCCCAGGCCAGGGATCAAACTGGTGCCCTTGCACTGCAAGGTGGACTCTTTACCCACTGGACCACCAGGGAGGCCCACTCCAGTATTCTTGTGTCAACTAAAAAAAGATGAACAACTTGAGAATTGTGAGTTAAGTTTTATTTGGGGCACAATTAGGACTGCAGCCCTGGAGGCAGCATCTCAGATAGCTCTGAGAGACTGCTCCAAAGTGAATAGTGGGTCAATATATATGATTTTGACGAAGGGGGAGTTCAACAGACAGTCATTTTACAAGGGGTTTTGAGTTAGTCACAAGGATCTAATGTCACCATGAAGGGATTTAGTGCTTTTATAGATATGAGGAGATGCAAGGATTGAGATAATAAAACTGTTCCTAAAAGCATCCACCTATCTAAAGACCTGTCCCACCAGATTACCTGAAGCGCAGAGTGCCTCACTCCATCCTGAACTACCTCAGAGGGTGTTAAAAGTCAGCCCCTCCCAACAGCACAGGATTCAATCTCTGCAGAGGCAGATAGAAAATGCCCTTGTTCAGTTATTGGCAACGTAACTGGTAAATGCCAATTTGTAGTTGACACTTCCCTGGAGAATCCCATGGGTGAAGGAGCCTGGCAGGCTATGGTCCATAGGGTCACAAAGCGTCAGACACGACTGAAGCGGCTTAGCACACACGCACGCGTGGTAATATATTTTATAGGCCGCCCCTCCGTGGAATAGATATTATTTGTCTCACTGATGTCGTGGGTCTGGGGAGGATGACCTCAGAGGTAAAGTGCCTTTCTTGTCTCATCCAGGGTACATGTTATCAGTATGACTCATCACTGGTGAGGATGCCCTTGATCACCCAGCTGAGGTCATGTTTGCCAAGCTTCTCCGCCGCAGACTGACTCTCCCTTCCCACACTTTCCAGACTCTGCTCTTTGGAGTCCAGTCACTCCCTGTGTGCAGGCCTCACGTAGGGATGGGGAGCTGTGCACTTCCCAGATAAGCTGTATTTGAGGGTTGCCCCTTTGGAAAAGACAGCCCTTGTGTTTGCTTTCTCAGATGAAACAACACATACTGAAGTGAGAAGGCGAGGCCAGGCTGTGAGGTTCTAGACGGGAGGATCTGGCTCTGTGGCCTTTGTTACCCCCGGTACGGCTCCTGTCACAGTGCGGTCACCTCATAAGCTACTGAGGAAGTACCTGTTGAGTTGAATTAAACCACTATCACCACCAAGTCCCATGAAGAATCCACTGGCTCAGACTTCTCTTTTTCTTTTTTCTTTTTTTTTAAAAATGTTAGCCTCTTTTATTGGTTTGTTTATTTATGTGTTTATTTTCATCCGTCTTTATTCTCTGGCCTGTGTGGGCCCCCCATCGCAGTGGCCTCTCTCGTTGCAGAGCACTGGCCCTGGGCACATGCGCTCCAGACTGGACACACCAGTCCAGCCACGCCATGGCACGTGGGATCCTCCCAGGCCAGGGATCAAACCAGTCCCCCTTGCAAGGCGGACCTTCCACCCTCTGGACCACCAGGGAAGCCCCTATTTTTCTTTTTTTGGAGGGGGAGGAGAGAGGAGGGCAGGTTGGGGAGGGAGGGGGGCGGGTGGGCCACTTCTGTTGGTCTTTCACCTATCTATTTTTATCCATCTTTGTTCCTTGGCCCGTGTGGGCCTCCCATTGCAGCGGCCCCTGTCATCACAGAGCACCGGCTCTGGGCGCATGCGCTCCAGAGGTCCGGCTCGGCAATTGGACACATCGATCCAGACACTCCGCGGCACGTGGGATCTTCCCAGGCCAGGGATCGAACCGGCACCCCTTGCACTGCAAGGCGGTGTCCTTACCCACTGGACCACCAGGGAAGCCGCCTATTTTTCTTAATATTTAGATTCATTTATTTTGGCTTTGCTGGGTCTTCATTGCTGCTTGCCGGCTTTCTCTAGCTGCAGAGAGTCAGGGCTATTCTCTTGCTGCAGTGCACGGACTTCTGCTTGCAGTGGTTGCTTTCACTGTGGAGCACAGACCCAATGCATATAAGACCCATAGTTTTGTCCCACGGGCGTAATTTGCTCTGTGGCGTGTGGGATCTTAGTTCCCAGACCAGGAACTGAACCTGTGTCCCCTGCATTGCGAGATGGATTCTTAACCATTGAGGCACCAGGGAAGTCCCCAGGCTTCCTCCTATGCATCACCAAGTCCAAGAAACGCATCTTCATTCCTTCCTGGAGTTGCTGAGACAGGGGCTGACTCACCAGCGAGGCTCCTGACACGACTCCAGGCAGGGGTAGTGAGATCAGCCTCCTTTATCACGCAGGCTGCACAGAGCATCAGGTCACAGGTCTCATCTCTCATGGGACCTACAGATACACACTGAATGTCCACGGAGGGTCTGGCATGCTAAAGTCACAGGGATGACGCAATAGGGTCCACCTGAGGCAAACTCTAGTTGAGCTTTGTTAGTTTCCACTGTTGCAATAACAAATGACTACAGTTTAGAGGCTGAAGACAGCACCCACTTACCATCGCAGGGTGTGTGTGGGTCAGAAGTCTGGACACAGGGTCTCGACTGGGTGCTCTGCTTAGTCTCACAAGACCAGGATCAGGCTGTCAGCAGGCTGGGTTCCTTCCTAGAGACTCAGAAAGAAGCCACCTGCAACCTCACTTGGGTTTGGGTAGAATTCAGTTCCTCATGGATGTAAGACCAAGGTTCCATTTCTTTGTTGAGGGTCAGCTGGGGCTCACATTTCGTCCCCAGGGTCAGGGCCCGTGTTCCCTCTCAAGCTCACCATGTAGCCCTCGCCCTGTCATCTTCAAGAACCTGCACGTCAAGTTCGTCCCAGGTTTCCGGTCCCTTGGACTTCCTCTTCTCTCCCATCCCTTCTGAATTTCTCTTTTGCCTCTCATTTGAAGGCTTATGTGATTACACTGGGCCCACCCAGATAGTACAAAGTCGTCTCCCACTTTTATGGTCAACTGCTTAGTGACCTCAATTGCTCCTGCTAAGTCCCTTTTGCCCTGAAAGAGAATGTACTCACAGGTGTGGTGTCTCATGATGCTCCCAGGCCCAGGGATTAGGGCACACAGTCTCCTTGGACAGTGGTTCCACACCGTTTTTGACACAAGGAACCAGTTTCATGGAAGACAATTTTTCTACAAACTGGAAGGTGGGGAGTGGGGATGGTTTGGGGATGATTCAGGTGTGTTACATTTATTGTGCATTGTATTTCTATTACTATCACATCAGCTCCACCTCAGATCCTCAGGCATTAGATCCCAGAGGCTGGGGCCTAGGGACCGCAATTCTGCCTACACCTGGTGCTTCTCCAGCCTGTGTGCACTGGAGTCACCTGCAGAGCATGTTAATGAGAATCTGATTCTGTGGGCCGACAGGGACAGTCTGCATTTCTCGAAAATTCTGAGGCAGTGCTGCTGCTGCTGCTTGCTGGTCAGTGGAGCATACTTGTGTGGCCGGGCTTTTTGCTGTTTAGTCGTTAAGTCGTGTCCAACTCTTTTGTGACCCAATGGACTGTACCCCTCCAGGCTCCTCTGTTCTTGGGATTCCCCAGGCAAGCATACTGGACTGGATTGCCATTTCCTTCTCCAGGGAATCTTCCCATCCCAGGGATCACACCCAAGTCTCCTGGGGCTCATGTATCGGCAGGCAGATTCTTTACCAATAAGCCATCAGGCCTGTGGCCAGGCTTTAGACCAGAGAAAATTTACAGTTGCCAACTCAGGTCAAACCTAAGACAGAATTTCAGGACATGAAACTTGCAGTTCTCAAACCTAACAGGGTATCAGAATCAGCTGAAAACTTAAAACACTGACTGCTGGGCCACATCCCCAGTATGTTTGAGTCAGGGGTCTAAGATGGGACCTGAGAACATGCATTTCTAGCAAGCTTAGGTGGTCTGGGGACCACCCTTTGAGAACCAATGCTGGAACCACGAACCAGTCATTCTGGAGGATTAAGTGAGAGAAGCAGGTCACCCCTCTGGGCATAAGGCCACCGTCTTTGAAAGCAGAATCCCTTTCTCTGCCCTAGTATGATGGCATTTCCTTGGGCACCTCGGTGGATCCCATCTGAGGTAACATGGTGCCTTATAGGATCAAAGGGCTGGGTTTTCTTTTCACGTGTTGAGCTGCAATCTCTTTCTTTCAGGAACACAGTGAAGTAGATTCAAGCATAGCTTGAACCACTGATATCATTAGTAGCCCCAACCTATCTTTTAAAATCAAAAATAGCATTTGTTGCTTTTATGAACAAAATATTTGTTTATTGTAAAAAGAAGAAATAGATAAAAGGAGAAAACATCATCATCCCTCCCAAAGGTAATGACTCTATCTTTCCAGACCTTTTTCTATACCTATCAGTCCAAATACTCATGTTGGCTTTTATTTCCAAAAATATATTGTACAAACTGTGTTGTAACCTACTTTTCTTAATATACTGTAAATTTCTAGCTAGCTAACCACTGTGTTTAGCCCCTGGTTTCAACCCCATCCACCCAGTAAGAAGCATCCAAAAAACGCTGTGATTCCCAACTTCCCTCCTGCCCACCTGCAGTTGGAGGGAGATTCATGGACAGCATGGGCCCGTGCGGGACAGGAGGGAAGGCGGTGAAGGACGGAGGTCAAGCAGAAACAGGCTCCCTGAGCCCTGGATCAGCTGTGGTTTTGCATCACAGAACTGCTCCCCCGATAAACACACACACTGTTTTTGGAAAAAGTGACTGAGCGGAGGGCTTTCCCTGGTGGTCCAGTGGGTAAGGACATTGCCTTGCAGTGCAAGACGTGCCGGTTCGATCCCTGGCCTGGGAGAATCCCACGTGCCGCGGAGCGGCTGGACCGATGTGTCCAATCATCGAGCCGGAGCTCTGGGGTGCATGCGCCTAGAGCCGGCGCTCTGTGACGACAGAGGCCACCGTGATGGGAGGCCCACAGGAGCCAAAGAACAAAGACGGATGAAAATAGAGAAATGAAAGACCAATAGAAGTGGCCCGCCCGCTCCCCTCCCTCCCCAACCCGACCTCCGCCCAAAATAAATAAATAAATAAATCTTTAAAAAAAAAAAAAAGTGACTGAGCGGAGCACTCCCGGATCCAGAAATGCCTCAGCACCAGAATCCAATGCACAAGAAAGCTGGGTCAGCAGCGTTTCTGTCTTGGTCATGGAGAGCGTGGGCACAGGACCTCAAGAGCTTTTAGGATAATTCACTGCTGCCAGAATTTTGCAGGATTGATAAAGGTGTGGTTTGGGTAAAAACTTATTTTCCATCCTGTGAGTTAACAAAACTTGCTTTCTAATGGATAGTAAAGAAACGATTGTATATTTAGGTTGATTTCATTTCCTGGCCATTGTAAATAGCGCTGTAGTAAACACAGGGATGTATGTGTCCTTCTGAATTACGGTTTTTCTCAGGGTTGATACTCAGTAGTGGCATTGCTGTCCCCAGTGACAGAGGCGTGGTTAAAGAAGATGTGGTACATGCATACAGTGGAGTACTGCTGTGCTGCGCTTGGTCGCTCAGTCCCGTTCGACTCTTTTTGACCCCATGGACTGTAGCCCGCCAGGCTCCTCTGTGGGGATTCTCCAGGCAAGAATACTGGAGTGGGTTGCCATGCCCTCCTCCAGGGGATTATTCAGCCACTAAAAGGAATGAAATAAGGTCATTCTAAGAGACATGGATGGATCCAGAGTCTGTCATACAGAGCGAAGTAAGTCAGAAAGAAAAAAGCAAGTATTATATATTGACGGATCTATGTGAAATCTAGAAAAATGGTACAGATGAACTTGTTTCCGAGGCAGGAACAGAGATGCAGACATAGAGAATGGACATGTGGACACAGTGCAGGGACCAGGAGTGGGGGACAGATTGAGAGACTGGGATTGACACATACACACTGCCATGTGTGAAACTGCTGTAAAGCCCAGGAAGCTCAGCTCGGGGCTCTGGGATGATCTAGAGGGTGAGGTTGGGAGGGATGGGAGGAAGGACCTAGAGGGAGGGGATGTGTGTAAACTGTGGCTGATTCACTTCGTTGTACAACAGAGACTGACACAACACTGTAAAGCAATTATATTCTGACAACAAAAAAGAAATGATTAGAGCAAGAAAGGATTTAATTACAAATTAAATTTCCACAAAAAGTCTGCTAGAAGAGATTAACAAACTGAACAAGCAATCCTGGGCCTTAGGGCCTAGTGTGTGATGTCCAGGCAATTTCTCTGGGAACCTGCAGTCAGTCTCTGGGCTCCCCTCGCCCCCATTCTTACACTAGGGCTTGGATGAAGTCTCGCACACCCCAGTCATGTGAGCTGTTCTTTCCTTCCCACAGAACGAAGTGATAAGTCAGCAGCTCTGTGTCATCTTCACTCACTGCTACGGGCCGTACCCCATCCCCAAGCTCACCGAGATCAAACGGAAGCAGACCTCACGCCTGGGTAAGTGGGTGCTTCCTGGGTCCTGCCCAGCACCACTGCTTTGTGACTTGAGGACAGGGTGAGCAAGCCAGCGCAGTAGAAGGTAGGAGTCTTGGAAGGAAAACAGGAGGGCTACCCGAGTAAGGCAGGTGAAGACCAAGGTAGCTGTCACCTTTGTTATGTGATTAAACTGTTTGGAGAACAAACCTTGGAAGTGTGAACAAGGGGACCGGCCAGTACTGCATCCCTCCAGTGAGCACCTTTCTCCTGCAAGTTACCCACAGTGATGGCTGCCCATGACCTTCCAGTAGCCAGGCAGAGTCCCGGAGAAGGCTGAGCTGTGCATGGCCACTCTCCCCGATCCTCCCCTCTAAAAATGTCCTCTTCCCTGAGATGGAACGAGCACCGGACAGTGATAGGCTGGTGGTGTGTCCCTCATGGAAGTCCCTCAAGGAACTGGAAGGAGAGACAAGCAAGCATCACCCTCTAGACACACACACACACACACACACACACACGAAGGGAATGGAGCTGAGCTCAGGAGATGGGAGGTCCTGAACCCCCAGCAGGGTAGCCGTCACTCTTCTCCCTTCTTGGGCGCTTGCTCCGAGCTAGCCGGCCTCAAGGCCCTCTCTCCCTGCTCCCAGTGCCTGGGCCACTCCAGGAGGCAGGCAGTGTGATCGGGTCACGGCTGACGACAGGGAGGCTCCGCAGAGGCTGCAGCATTGGTTCAGGTGGAGCCAGAGCTTGAACCCAGGTCCCTCCGAAGCCACAATCCCATCACACTCCAATCGGCCCCAGGGATTTTCCAAAAGAGACATTTCCATCAGGAACCGATTTCATTCAGAGGATCCTAGGTCTGCTGGCAACCTGGTGGATCAGCTGGGAAAAAGGCAAACAACCTGCTGCCTGGAAGCCTGAAACATGAACCTTGTTTTGCAAGGGGTTGTCTCTCACTGCTGGAGATCTTATAACATATTACAAAGGACTCGCCTTCCGTGAAGGTTGGGGACTGTCTTACTTCCTGTTTCCTTTTCCTATAGAGACCAGGAAGCTTTGGAGAAATGGAAGCATCTGAAAAATGCTGCCCTTTAGCAAAACCCCTACTTTTGAAATAGGTGAACCAGTTTAAATTAGTGAAAAGGCTGAATTCATGGAAATCCTTTGAAGTATTTTTGTTCCTGTCACAACTAACCTGTTAATTTAAATGACAGCTTTTTGCTAAAGTGAAAAACCTAGCAACTGAGTCAAAGGTTGCCTGGTTTTCTTTATGCCCATTCATGTACGCAAACCAGAATGTACTAAAACCGAAAGTAGTTCTACTTTGCAGGAAACAGGTGTTAATTAAAACATTATCAGGGCAGCGAATCATAAATATCCATCAAATTAACAGACTTTAGAGAGTGAAGGTTATGTTGCCAGGACATGGCAAAAATTTCTGACATCTGGTGCCTTACAAGACACCCCTGTTAGAGCAAACATTTGCAAGGGCTGTTTTCAATGACACAGCATAAAATCTGCTCTCCTGTCGCTATAGGAGAGGAGAGAACATTTTTTTCCTCCTAAATTTGCTGAGATTTCCTTCACTAGCAATTAAAACGGCCTGATTTTCAGGCCAACTGTTGGAATTCTAAGAGTTATTAGCACCAAGAGAAGAAAAGGCAGCCCTGAGAGGTTCAAAGCTCATGGATGAAAGAAAAAGGACATAATAATTAATAAGTGGAATATGAAGCATATAGTGTTTTCATCTTCAATACAACATTTCAAGCTCAAATGACTAAAGGTGACCAAATAGTAGTTCCTTAGGGACCTGCTTATAAGGAAAGATAAGAGTGAGTAGTGACAGAAGTCTCCGCAGGGCCACGCAGGTCATACACACGCAGGGAATGGGTTTGGGGTTGAAAAGGAGGCATTGGGGACTAGGGCAACCTGGAGGGCACATGCCTTACTTTTTTATACATTGGCCTCCTGTCCTCCCAGTGAATTCCAGGCAAGAACGGTAAAAAGAGCTCAAAGTAGGAGGTATTACCAGTTTGGGAAGCGGAAGTAGGGCTCGTTGAAGGTGGATAGTGGGAGGGAGAGAGACCGGGCAGAGAGACAGGTGGCCGAGAAGAGGGAAGAAGTCACTCCAGCCTGTTAACAGTCTTTAAAGCCAGTGGAGAAGAGAGTGCTAGTCAGTTCCATGGCCTTCCCCTGTGGCCTCTCTTCCCTTTGTTGTTGTTATTTAGTTGCTCAGTTGTGTCCAGCTCTTTTTTATTTTTTTTAATTTTGGCCTCTTTTATTGGTTTTCCACTTGTTTATTTTTTTTTTTTAAGATTTATTTATTTATTTACTTTGGGCGGGGGTCGGGTTGGGGAGAGAGGGGAGTGGGCGGGCCACTTCCATTGGTCTTTCATTTCTCTATTTTCATTCATCTTCTTTCTTTGGCTCCTGTGGACCTCCCATCGCGGTGGCGTCTGTCGTTGCAGAGCACCGGCTCTGGGCACATGAGCTCCAGAGCTCCGGCTCGGTGATTGGACACATCAGTCCAGCCGCTCCGCGGCACGTGGGATCTTCCCAGGCCAGGGCTCGAACCGGCGCCCCTTGCACTGCAAGGCGGTGTCCTTACCCACTGGACCACCAGGGGAAGGCCCACTTGTTTATTTTTTATCCATCTTTATTCTTTGGCCTGTGTGGGCCTCCCATTGCAGCAGCCTCTCTCGCTGCAGAGCACCAGCTCTGGGCACATGCGCTCCAGAGCTCCAGCTCAGTAGTTGGACACACTGGTCCAGCCACTGTGCGGCACGTGGGATCTTCCCAGGCCAGGGATCGAACCAGCGCCTCTTGCACTGCAAGGCGGTGTCCTTACCCACTGGACCACCAGGGAAGCCGCATGTCCAACTCTTTTGTGAGCCCATGGACCGTAGCCCACCAGGCTCCTCTGTCCGTGGGATTTCCCAGGCAAGCATACTGGAGTAGGTTGTCATTTCCTCCTCCAATCTCTTCCCTTTATCTGAAAAGTTTTATAAGTTTGCTTATTGTTGTCTTTTTTAATAAAAAAAAATTTAGGATAGTATAATTACAGATGATTTGACTATTTTATGGTTTTTTATTTTTTATTATATCACAATATATGTAAAATAATCTTTATTCATGATTGAAGTATTTTTGATATGTTTTAGTTAAAACCTTTTTTATTGGGAAGAGGTCAAGAGGGTATAGGTACTGACAGAGAAATACAAGTGGAAGATATCAAGGGACACCACCCAGGATGAATCAACCAGGAGGAGAATCAGTCAGAAAGGCCAACTCTGGGTCTCAATTGCAGCAGGGTCTGTGCCAGGGGCCGGGCTAGGGGTCTGACTTAGACACCAAGCAGGGGAGAGTCGTGTAGAGGAAGAGGTGCATGGGCGTGTTGGTGGATTTTCCCAGTGAGACTGAAGTGCTGAGGACAGACGGGCACCCTCTGTAGCCCCAGGAAAAATAGCTAACGTGACAGAAAATCAGAAGATCCTGGTGCTTAGCAGCACAGGTCCTGGGGTCAGAATGTCCACAATCACTTCCTGGCTGCTCCACCAGCCACTCGCTTGACCAAATCACTGTGACTCCTGGCTTCACGTGCCCCGCCGCCCACCTGACAGGGGCCCCTCTCTCCCAGAGTAGAATGAGTGTACCCCTGTGATGCCAGCGTGCACGGGGCTGGCACGTCGTGGGTGCACAATGAGTGCTAGAGTGCTCACTGCACAGCCAGTTACCCAGCTCTTTATTCTTGGAGACGAGGGCGGGAGCCTGGCTCGTTTGCCGCTGACCCTGAGAGAAGGGCTGGGACTTCGAATCACCTGGAACACAGCAGCAAGGGGCCAGGAAGCCCTTCCATCAGGGAGGGAGGGCGCTGAGCTGGAGAGGAGGAATGAGGTGGGTTGGCGGACCTCCCCAGAGGTCAGGTGGGTGGACGGTCACCTTCTGCACCCGAGTGTCACCTGAACTGTGGCTGGGGTGAGTCTTCTATAGGGAACTGTTACTTTTAGTCCCAAATAAGCTATGAAGATTCCCTGTGAAGCATTGACTTTCAGCGGGTTGTGTGCCCCTTGGACGGCGCCTGTCTCCTGTTTGGTCACAGTCTCTCCAGCGAGAATTTTACCACCATGGCCTCCCTGTCAGCTCTTAGGGTCACTTTTCCAAAAGAGGAATCCAACCCGCACCCTTCTCTCCTCTAAAATCACCCTCTCTCCCATTCCTGTTCCAGATCCACATTTCCTCAACAATAAAGAGATGTCAGATGTTACCTTTCTGGTAGAAGGAAGACCATTTTATGCTCACAAAGTGCTGCTGTTTACAGCGTCTCCAAGGTACGTATCATCAGATTTGAAGGCACGGGATCATAAGGGTGCTTATTACTAGTCCCTGAAATTCAATGTGGGTGATATCCTCACTGACCTGATGTATTTTCTTGGACACACCCAGGATGAATCCTAGCAGAAGGCTCTGGGTCTCAATTGCAGCAGGGTCTGTGCCAGGGGCCGGGCTAGGGGTATGACTTAGACACCAAGCAGGGGAGAGTCGTGTAGAGGAAGAGGTGCATGGGCGTGTTGGTGGATTTTCCCAGTGAGACTGAAGTGCTGAGGACAGACGGGCACCCTCTGTAGCCCCAGGAAAAATAGCTAACGTGACAGAAAATCAGAAGATCCTGGTGCTTAGCAGCACAGGTCCTGGGGTCAGAATGTCCACAATCACTTCCTGGCTGCTCCACCAGCCACTCGCTTGACCAAATCACTGTGACTCCTGGCTTCACGTGCCCCGCCGCCCACCTGACAGGGGCCCCTCTCTCCCAGAGTAGAATGAGTGTACCCCTGTGATGCCAGCGTGCACGGGGCTGGCACGTCGTGGGTGCACAATGAGTGCTAGAGTGCTCACTGCACAGCCAGTTACCCAGCTCTTTATTCTTGGAGACGAGGGCGGGAGCCTGGCTCGTTTGCCGCTGACCCTGAGAGAAGGGCTGGGACTTCGAATCACCTGGAACACAGCAGCAAGGGGCCAGGAAGCCCTTCCATCAGGGAGGGAGGGCGCTGAGCTGGAGAGGAGGAATGAGGTGGGTTGGCGGACCTCCCCAGAGGTCAGGTGGGTGGACGGTCACCTTCTGCACCCGAGTGTCACCTGAACTGTGGCTGGGGTGAGTCTTCTATAGGGAACTGTTACTTTTAGTCCCAAATAAGCTATGAAGATTCCCTGTGAAGCATTGACTTTCAGCGGGTTGTGTGCCCCTTGGACGGCGCCTGTCTCCTGTTTGGTCACAGTCTCTCCAGCGAGAATTTTACCACCATGGCCTCCCTGTCAGCTCTTAGGGTCACTTTTCCAAAAGAGGAATCCAACCCGCACCCTTCTCTCCTCTAAAATCACCCTCTCTCCCATTCCTGTTCCAGATCCACATTTCCTCAACAATAAAGAGATGTCAGATGTTACCTTTCTGGTAGAAGGAAGACCATTTTATGCTCACAAAGTGCTGCTGTTTACAGCGTCTCCAAGGTACGTATCATCAGATTTGAAGGCACGGGATCATAAGGGTGCTTATTACTAGTCCCTGAAATTCAATGTGGGTGATATCCTCACTGACCTGATGTATTTTCTTCTCAAAATCACGGATTCAAGAGTGTACAGGGCATTTGTACACCATGTTCAGGCAGCGTGATTCACAAAAACAATAGGAAGGACCACCCGGGAGTCCATCAGTGGAGGACTGGGTTTTAAAATGTAGTGTATACATGCATTATTCAGCCTTCTAAAGGAAGGCATTTCTGACACGTGCTACAGTATGAATGAGCTTGGGACATGATTTGAAGTGAAATATGCTTGTCACAAATAGGCAGATTGATATGATGTGATTCCTTTTATATGAACTATCAGTGATCAGGCTCATAGAGACAGCAAATACTAGGCTGGGGGCTGGGATTGGGGGAGGAGGGGGGGGAGCTGATTTATGAGCATGGGGAAAGTCTTGGAGATCGACTGCACAATGATGTGAATAGACTTCATGTGAACATTAATATACACTCAAAAAGGGTTAAGACAGTGAATTTTATGTCACATGTTTTTCACCACAATTTGAAGGAAGGATACAGGGAAGCCTCGAGCATTATCAGCAGCTGTTGTGTGATGTAGACAAGACCCCATTCCTCTGGGCGGATGGAGCGTATGCACTTCATGAGCCGAGGAGATTGGACGTAGCGCCCTCCGCCAGGTTTATCATGGAACCTGAAAGCTCACACTGCAGCCTTGAGATATCAGGGAACTTGGGCATACGCCACCGAAAATACACAGGTCCCGAATCTTACTCATTCCAAACCCTGGAGCTGACAATATACAACATCACCGTGAAAACTCCAGGAGATGGTGAAGGAGAGGGACGCTTGGCGTGCTGCAGGTTCAACGGGCTGCAGAGCCGGATGCAGCGGAGCGACTGAACCACTGCCGGCTCTGCTGCGCCTTCCCGCTCCTCTCGCTCCTGGTAGAGATGGAGTGGACCGCTTAGAGCCACAGTGTCCCGAGGCCGCAGCCGGGGTCTGTAACGCTGGGCAGAGGAGGGTGATGCCAACAAGAGGCAGGCTGCCGGGGGCGGGGCGAGCAGAGGCCAAGGACCTGAGGTCCAGAAACGGAACCCCTTCCCGTTCACTGATGAACATGTGTGGCTAGCACTCCGTGGGCTCCTAAACACATCCTGGCCTCGCCAGTGTCTCCCAAAAATCTAAGACCCCAGATACCTGCTTTGCCACCACAAGAAGAATCCACTGTCCCTCACATGGTTCTCAGTTGGGACACCACCAAAGAATTACATCTGTACGTGTGTGTGTGTTCACTCCCTCAGTAATGTATCATGCAAGCTTGAAGGCATTTCTGACACGTGCTACAGTATGAATGAGCTTGGGACATGATTTGAAGTGAAATATGCTTGTCAAAATAGGCAGATTGATATGATGTGATTCCTTTTATATGAACTATCAGTGATCAGGCTCATAGAGACAGCAAATACTAGGCTGGGGGCTGGGATTGGGGGAGGAGGGGGGGGAGCTGATTTATGAGCATGGGGAAAGTCTTGGAGATCGACTGCACAATGATGTGAATAGACTTCATGTGAACATTAATATACACTCAAAAAGGGTTAAGACAGTGAATTTTATGTCACATGTTTTTCACCACAATTTGAAGGAAGGATACAGGGAAGCCTCGAGCATTATCAGCAGCTGTTGTGTGATGTAGACAAGACCCCATTCCTCTGGGCGGATGGAGCGTATGCACTTCATGAGCCGAGGAGATTGGACGTAGCGCCCTCCGCCAGGTTTATCATGGAACCTGAAAGCTCACACTGCAGCCTTGAGATATCAGGGAACTTGGGCATACGCCACCGAAAATACACAGGTCCCGAATCTTACTCATTCCAAACCCTGGAGCTGACAATATACAACATCACCGTGAAAACTCCAGGAGATGGTGAAGGAGAGGGACGCTTGGCGTGCTGCAGGTTCAACGGGCTGCAGAGCCGGATGCAGCGGAGCGACTGAACCACTGCCGGCTCTGCTGCGCCTTCCCGCTCCTCTCGCTCCTGGTAGAGATGGAGTGGACCGCTTAGAGCCACAGTGTCCCGAGGCCGCAGCCGGGGTCTGTAACGCTGGGCAGAGGAGGGTGATGCCAACAAGAGGCAGGCTGCCGGGGGCGGGGCGAGCAGAGGCCAAGGACCTGAGGTCCAGAAACGGAACCCCTTCCCGTTCACTGATGAACATGTGTGGCTAGCACTCCGTGGGCTCCTAAACACATCCTGGCCTCGCCAGTGTCTCCCAAAAATCTAAGACCCCAGATACCTGCTTTGCCACCACAAGAAGAATCCACTGTCCCTCACATGGTTCTCAGTTGGGACACCACCAAAGAATTACATCTGTACGTGTGTGTGTGTTCACTCCCTCAGTAATGTCCAGCTCTTTGCGACCCCATGGACTGTAGCTTGTACCAATGTTAATTTCTTAATTTCAGCAAAGGTACCACAACCGTATAGAATGATAACATCAGGTGAAGCTAGGTGAAGGGCATACTGGAACTCTCTGTACTATGTTTGCAACTCTTCTATAAATCTAAAATTATTGTCAAATGTAAAGTTTAATTTATAAAGAGACACAGCTTATTTCTATATGTATTGAGTATCAGGGACTTCCGTGGTGGTCCATTGGTTAAGGAGCTGCCTTGCAATGCAGGGGACATGAATTGGGTCCCTGGTCAGGGAACTAAGATCCCACATGCTTCGGGGTAACTAAGCCAGCTCACAACTAGAGAGTCCATGTGCCGCATCGAAAGATCCCACATGATGCCATGAAGATCCTGTGTGCCGCAACTAAGACCTGTTGCAATCGAATTAATAGAGTATCAATACGTTCCATCGACTGGTCTCTACCCACAAGGAGCTTAGTTTAGCCAGTGGCAGGAAAATGAATCTAAAACCCCCAGCAGAAGGTCACTCATACAGGAAGATTGTTAGGTAATCAATAGATGTTGATTAAATACTTACGATGCTCCGGGGCCGGCCTAGCTCAGGCTCTGAGGATGCAGGGTCCCGCAGGAGGCAGAAGTTCCCTCTTGGAGCAAACGTTGGAAGGGAGGAGAGTGGAGGAGAGCCTGTAGATGCCCAGGGAGCCTGAAGCCTGTGTCAGGAAGGCGTCCAGGGAGAAGCCAGCCTCTGTGATGGGCCTGCGAGGCGGATGGGTCCTAGAGGCCCAACTGGGGATCAAACCTGGGTCCCCTGCAGGGGGAGCTCAGAGTCCTAACCACTGGACCACCAGTTGGAATGCCTGGACAGGGTTTTAAAGGGCATTTGTTCTCTTTTTCTCCTTTTTTTTTTTTTTTTTTTGGCCACTTCTATTGGTCTTTCATTTATTTGTTTTCATCCATCTCTGTTCTTTGGCCCGTGTGGGCCTCCCACCGCAGTGGCCTCTCTCATTGCAGAGCACCAGCTCTGGGTGCATGCGCTCCAGAGCTCCGGCTCGGTAGTTGGACACATGGGTCCAGCTGCTCCACGGCACGCGGGATCTTCCCAGGCCAGGGATCGAACCAGCACCTCTTGCACTGCAAGGCGGTGTCCTTACCCACTGGACCACCAGGGAAGCCCCAGCATTTGTTCTTTTTGAAGCACCTGCTTGAGAAGTAATTTAACAGTTCCATTCACTGTTTTTTATTGATTTTTTAAAATTTATTTGTTTTTGATCCATCTTTATTCTACAGCCTGTGTGGGCCTCACACTGCAGTGGCCTCTCTCGCTGCAGAGTACCAGTTCTGGGTGCATGCGTGCCAGAGTGCTGACTCGAAATTGGACTCACCGGTCCAGCCGCTCTGTGGCACATGGGATCTTCCTGGGGCCGGGGATTGAACTGGTGCCCTTTGCACTGCAAGGCGAACTCTTTACCCACTGGACCACGAGAGAAGCCCTCCATTCACTGTTTTTAACTTTAGAGTTTTAGCTTCAAATTGGATTATGGCATCATATCGGAGGGGGAGAGACATTCTATTAGACAATCTATGGATATGAGATCGTATTCCTAAGTTGGGGGTATATAAGATACTACATGGTCCTATCATCAGAGAGCTGAGTCTTGCAAGCTGTGGTGTCCCTGTGAGTCTTATCTCCCCTTTAATGTTCTTGCTCAGGTTCAAAGCACTCTCTCCAGCAAACCAACCAATGACAGCACGTGCATCGAGATCGGATACGTGAAGTACCCCATCTTTCAGGTGAGCCCCCGCTGTGGCCAGAACCCTGCTGGTGGGTGTGGGGCACCAGTGGGTCCCTCTGACCCTCCACCTGCGGATCAGCCACTGCACCGTCACTACCTCCTGCATTTCTAGGCTCCCAGAGAAGCCAGCCCCTGAAGCCTGTGTCAGGAAGGCGTCCAGGAGAAGCCAGCCTCTGTGATGGGCCTGAGGCGGATGGGTCCTAGAGGCCCAACTGGGGATCAAACCTGGGTCCCCTGCAGGGGGAGCTCAGAGTCCTAACCACTGGACCACCAGTTGGAATGCCTGGACAGGGTTTTAAAGGGCATTTGTTCTCTTTTTCTCCTTTTTTTTTTTTTTTTTTTTGGCCACTTCTATTGGTCTTTCATTTATTTGTTTTCATCCATCTCTGTTCTTTGGCCCGTGTGGGCCTCCCACCGCAGTGGCCTCTCTCATTGCAGAGCACCAGCTCTGGGTGCATGCGCTCCAGAGCTCCGGCTCGGTAGTTGGACACATGGGTCCAGCTGCTCCACGGCACGCGGGATCTTCCCAGGCCAGGGATCGAACCAGCACCTCTTGCACTGCAAGGCGGTGTCCTTACCCACTGGACCACCAGGGAAGCCCCAGCATTTGTTCTTTTTGAAGCACCTGCTTGAGAAGTAATTTAACAGTTCCATTCACTGTTTTTTATTGATTTTTTAAAATTTATTTGTTTTTGATCCATCTTTATTCTACAGCCTGTGTGGGCCTCACACTGCAGTGGCCTCTCTCGCTGCAGAGTACCAGTTCTGGGTGCATGCGTGCCAGAGTGCTGACTCGAAATTGGACTCACCGGTCCAGCCGCTCTGTGGCACATGGGATCTTCCTGGGGCCGGGGATTGAACTGGTGCCCTTTGCACTGCAAGGCGAACTCTTTACCCACTGGACCACGAGAGAAGCCCTCCATTCACTGTTTTTAACTTTAGAGTTTTAGCTTCAAATTGGATTATGGCATCATATCGGAGGGGGAGAGACATTCTATTAGACAATCTATGGATATGAGATCGTATTCCTAAGTTGGGGGTATATAAGATACTACATGGTCCTATCATCAGAGAGCTGAGTCTTGCAAGCTGTGGTGTCCCTGTGAGTCTTATCTCCCCTTTAATGTTCTTGCTCAGGTTCAAAGCACTCCTCTCCAGCAAACCAACCAATGACAGCACGTGCATCGAGATCGGATACGTGAAGTACCCCATCTTTCAGGTGAGCCCCCGCTGTGGCCAGAACCCTGCTGGTGGGTGTGGGGCACCAGTGGGTCCCTCTGACCCTCCACCTGCGGATCAGCCACTGCACCGTCACTACCTCCTGCATTTCTAGCCCCTGTCTTCCCACTGCCCCTCCCCGTTACCGTCCACTCACACCCACAGCATTCACTGAGCGCCTGCTATGTGCCTGACACACTGCTGGGGCCTGGGGACACAAGTATAGAGGACATTCTTCCCCTGGAGGCTCACAGTCCAGAATGGGTAACTCCAAGTAATGAATCAATTACAATAAAAGTTGGAGTGAGCATGAGAGACGGGTAAACCAACTCGCCTTGGCAACTCAGACCAGGGAGACTGGGGAAGGCCCCTGGATGTCAGCTGAGTATTTCAGGCTGAGGAGAAGCTTGTGAACCATGGAAAGGCTTGAGGCTTAAGAAAGGGAGTTTGAGGAACTTCCTTGGTGGTCTGGTAGCTAAGACTTTGAGCTTCCAATACAGGTGGCCTGCGTTCGATCCCTGGTCAGGGAACTAGATCCCATATGATGCAACTAAGAGTTTACATGCCACAACTAAAACAAAAAAGATCCAATGAAAGATCCCGCATGCCACAACTAAGACCCAGTGCTGCCAAATAAAGAACTTTAAAGAACGGGGGTGGGTTTAGAACATTGCGGTCCGAGCATAGCAGCTATGAAGTCCCCGGAAGTGATTGAGCCCAGTGTGATCAGTAACTGGTGGACTAGGAAATCTCGTGTCATTTTAACGTTGGTCTGAGCATAATGAAAGTAGGAAGAAAGGCTTGTCAGAGGTCATGATGTGGTCGTGTCTCCCTCTGTTTGAAGTTGATACCATCTGGTTTATGGGGCACCTCTGAGAGGGCACAGCAGCTCTCTTCCCGTCTCCTCTACCCTTCATTCATTGGGTTTCTATTAGACAATCTATGGATATGAGATCGTATTCCTAAGTTGGGGGTATATAAGATACTACATGGTCCTATCATCAGAGAGCTGAGTCTTGCAAGCTGTGGTGTCCCTGTGAGTCTTATCTCCCCTTTAATGTTCTTGCTCAGGTTCAAAGCACTCCTCTCCAGCAAACCAACCAATGACAGCACGTGCATCGAGATCGGATACGTGAAGTACCCCATCTTTCAGGTGAGCCCCCGCTGTGGCCAGAACCCTGCTGGTGGGTGTGGGGCACCAGTGGGTCCCTCTGACCCTCCACCTGCGGATCAGCCACTGCACCGTCACTACCTCCTGCATTTCTAGCCCCTGTCTTCCCACTGCCCCTCCCCGTTACCGTCCACTCACACCCACAGCATTCACTGAGCGCCTGCTATGTGCCTGACACACTGCTGGGGCCTGGGGACACAAGTATAGAGGACATTCTTCCCCTGGAGGCTCACAGTCCAGAATGGGTAACTCCAAGTAATGAATCAATTACAATAAAAGTTGGAGTGAGCATGAGAGACGGTAAACCAACTCGCCTTGGCAACTCAGACCAGGGAGACTGGGGAAGGCCCCTGGATGTCAGCTGAGTATTTCAGGCTGAGGAGAAGCTTGTGAACCATGGAAAGGCTTGAGGCTTAAGAAAGGGAGTTTGAGGAACTTCCTTGGTGGTCTGGTAGCTAAGACTTTGAGCTTCCAATACAGGTGGCCTGCGTTCGATCCCTGGTCAGGGAACTAGATCCCATATGATGCAACTAAGAGTTTACATGCCACAACTAAAACAAAAAAGATCCAATGAAAGATCCCGCATGCCACAACTAAGACCCAGTGCTGCCAAATAAAGAACTTTAAAGAACGGGGGTGGGTTTAGAACATTGCGGTCCGAGCATAGCAGCTATGAAGTCCCCGGAAGTGATTGAGCCCAGTGTGATCAGTAACTGGTGGACTAGGAAATCTCGTGTCATTTTAACGTTGGTCTGAGCATAATGAAAGTAGGAAGAAAGGCTTGTCAGAGGTCATGATGTGGTCGTGTCTCCCTCTGTTTGAAGTTGATACCATCTGGTTTATGGGGCACCTCTGAGAGGGCACAGCAGCTCTCTTCCCGTCTCCTCTACCCTTCATTCATTGGGTTTTCTTTATTCTTCCTGGTTTTTTTTTTGTTGGTGGTGGTGGTGGTTTTGGTATCAGGGTGGTGTGACTTCCTAGGATGTCTCTGGGAGTGTTCCTTCCTCTTCAGTCTTTTGGAAGAGTTTGAGAAGGAGCAGTATAAGTTCTTTCTATGTTCGGTGGAATTCACCTGTGAAGCCATCTGCTCCTAGATTTCATGTCTGATTTATAGACCCAGCCCTGCAATGACATTCTCATGGCTAATAGAGATTCACATCCCCAGCTGGGCTCGCAGCCCTGTTTCTGGAGCTCTGAGTCTCGTCAAGGGTGTGAAGGCTGGTGGGCCACTTCTGTCCCTCAGAGGGCCTGCAGCGGGGACTGTGGCCCCTTCCTGCTGTCCTCCTGCTGTTGCTGTTCAGTTGCTCAGTCGCATCTGACTCTTTTGTGACCCCGTGGACTGCAGCACACCAGGCTCCCCTGTCCTTCACCATCTCCCGGAGCTTTCTCAAGCTCATGTCCATTGACTCAGTGATGCCATCCAACCATCTTGTTCTCTGTCGTCCCCTTCTCCTTCTGCCTTCTATTTTCCCACCATCAGGGTCTTCTCCAATGAGTGTCTCTTCGCATCAGGTGGCCAAAGTATTGGAGCTTCAGTCCTTCCTGTGAATATTCAGGGTTGATTTCCTTTAGGACTGACTAGTTGATCTCCGTGCTGTCCAAAGGACTCTCCAGCACCACAATTCGAAAGCAAAGAGGAACAACAAGAGGAGCTCTGTCTCTTGTGCACCAGTTACGTGCAGGGCTCGAAAACCAGTGGTTCTCAGCCTCAGTTGCACAGTGGAATCATTTGAGGAGCTTTGGCAATTCCCAGTGTCTAGGCAGCATTTTGAAATCGTCACCCTCTGCCATCGTCCAGAGGCATGTGCAGCCAAGGTGGAGAACCAGTGCTCTAAGTTACAGTGTTTCTCGACATTTGAGAAGCATCAGAATCTCTGGGGGAAGTGGTGGGGGTGAAGGAAGTGGCTGTTAAGACAAGAAGCTTGCTAAAATGCAGGTTCCTGGGCCCAGCTCTCAAGTTCCTGATTTTCGATTCCTGATTCTGATCCTTGATTCCTGATTCTAGGCCGGGGCTGGGGCCCAAGAATTCCCGTTCCTTAGGCGAGCGTAGGTGCTGCTGAGACCCACTCTGAGAACCCCTGCCCCGTGTCACCTCGTTCAGTTCTCAGTCCTCCCACCTCCCCCTCCAGGTGACTCTTCTCCCCCAACCCCCAGGACAGACAGACAGAGGAAGTGGCCAAGCTGAGCTTCAGACCCAGACCTGGCTAATTACCAGACCTGATCTCTTAACTGCCTTCCTACTGTGGGACCTTGAGTCCTCCTTAAAAATCACCCAGCCCGGGGCTTCCCTGGTGGTCCAGTGGGTAAGGACACGGCCTTGCAGTGCAAGGGGCGCCGGTTCCATCCCTGGCCTGGGAAGATCCCACGTGCCGCGGAGCAGCTGGACCGATGTGTCCAATCACCGAGCCGGAGCTCTGGAGCGCATACGCCCAGAGCCGGTGCTCTGCAACAACAGACGCCACCGCGATGGGAGGCCCACAGGAGCCAAAGAACAAAGACGGATGAAAATAGAGAAATGATAGACCAAGAGAAGTGGCCCACCTACTCCCCTCCCTCCCCACCCCCCACCCCAAATAAATAAATAAATCCTTAAAAGAAAAAAAATCACCCAGCCCCAAGGAAGGGCCTGTTTGCATTTGGAGCATAAGCCCAGTGCTGAAAACTGTGCACCCCTCAGCTCTCCGAGTGCCTGTGGAGGGGGCAGTGACACCATGAAGCCTGGGACTAATTGGAACCTGACTGGTTGTAGGCACTCAATGAATGTTTGCTGTGGGGACCAGCTGAATGAGAGACCTACGCGGGAAGGCGAGGCCCCAGAGGAATCAAATGCCTGTAATTGCTTTTGGCTGAGGAAGGCTTCCTGGCCACGTTAGCCTCAGGTTACTGTAATGCGCAGAGAAGATTGAGCAGACCCTGGGGACTGCTTCACGTGCCTGCCCCTCCCCCCTAAAAGAAGGAAAGTCTCATTTGCGGCTCAAAATAGGCCAAGCCAGGCTGAATCTGACCCATAAGGAGGTTCCCAGGGGCCAGCTCACTTCCCTCCCGTGCTGAACAGAAGAATTTTAGTAAATGAGACGGCTTCGAGCTTCCTCCCATACGACTGCTTAACATCACACGTGGGCAAGGGCCCTGCACAGCTGAGGCTGCACCTGGGAGCAGGGCCTCCTCACGGCTGCAGACGCCCTTTTCATCCCACTCCGTGCAGGTTGACAGTTGCCAAGAACAACAACTCCATAAACAGACCCTTCAGCCTAATAAAGGTCCGTTTCGCCCCCCTTGCAGAAGAGGCTTGTGCTGACTGAGTCTGAAGGTGGCACAGCATAGCCCACTTTAATTCCATTAGCCCCAGGTTCTCCCTCCCTGCTCCTGAAAGCAGCATTTCACGTCAACAGTCCAACCTTGTGGAGATGAGATTGCATACTAGAGGAATGCTTTGTAACCGGAGAGGCCGTGTGTTCAGGACAGTTATTAATAGGACTCTTACCATCCCTATTATTGGTTTGGCTTTTATAAAAGAGAGGTCCTCGGGGAATAAATGGAGTTTAATAAAGCCAGTATCTCAATGTTTGCCCAAGTTAGATGCTTACGACCCATCTGGGTCAAGGGGAAGAGTAAACACGGATACATTATCATTTCTCGAAGCCTGAGCCGTCACCGTGAGAGCCCCACCCTCTCTGCCACTGGCCAGAGCACGGGAGATGCAGACACAGAAGAGAAGGAGGAGGAATCGTGTTTCTAGTTAAAGGCACTGGGGATGCAGAGATGGGCAAGACCCATCTGTGTCCTCAGACCCCAGCAGAAAGTAACACTGCAGGCGTGGGTGACGTGCAGCACAGGGCGGCAGGCAGCTAAGAGATCTGAGGAGGCTTCACAGAGCTGGATCCTGAAGGAGGGGCCAGAGATCAACAGGTGGAGAAGAAGGGAAGGACGTCCAAGCAGAGGGAACAGCGTGGGCAAATCAGAGGGAAAGAGATGGTGGTAGGTTCTGATAAAGGCAGGTGGTTGGGAGCGGGAGAGCCAATCAGTCAAATCCTGACTATTCACTGGAAGAATGAATATTCAGCGGAAGAACTAATGCTAAAGCTTAAGAGGAAGCTCTGGGACACTGCACACCATCCAGGCATCCTCGGGGATGTGTCCCAAGCCTGGCTTAGACAGTTCACACCGTCAATGAAACACTGAGACCCTGGATCCCTAGTGACTTTATCCTGACTCTTACTGAGTTATAAGGAGAAGGTGGTCTTGCAGTAGCCTAGATTCACCCGCTGAAGCTCAAACAAGAGGTTTCCAGTCAAACTGGGTCATGTTTCCAGGAGAACTGCGGCTGGTTCAGGGTCTTCAAGCCATGCCACGTGTCCCTGCCGTTCTGCGCAGCTCAATGGGGTGGGAGGAGGGAGGGCAACCAATGATCCGTCCCCAGCAGATAGGGGGAAAAACCCTCCTGGGGAGCAGAGCTTAGAATTGTTTTGTTTGGCCCTGAGGGTGAACCACAGCGGGACAGGAGGCGTCATGATGTAAGAGGGGAAAAAAATCCAGCCTATAAAGCTTTTAAAGGGAACTTCTCCCTGAAAAGCAGAGATCCAGCAGGCATGACCACCCCTGTGAAGGGGAGGCATGCAGGGACTCGGAGCGCACCTGAGGCTCCGGCCGGGTGGCTGTAGGAGGAGCCTCTGTGCGCCATTGACGCGTTGCACGCTGTGTTTTGTCTTCCAGCTGGTCATGCAGTATCTCTACTACGGTGGCCCAGAGTCGCTTCTCATTAAAAACAACGAGATCATGGAGGTAAGGAGCCCGCCGTGAGCCCCACCTCTGCCACTGGCCAGAGCACGGGAGATGCAGACACAGAAGAGAAGGAGGAGGAATCGTGTTTCTAGTTAAAGGCACTGGGGATGCAGAGATGGGCAAGACCCATCTGTGTCCTCAGACCCCAGCAGAAAGTAACACTGCAGGCGTGGGTGACGTGCAGCACAGGCGGCAGGCAGCTAAGAGATCTGAGGAGGCTTCACAGAGCTGGATCCTGAAGGAGGGGCCAGAGATCAACAGGTGGAGAAGAAGGGAAGGACGTCCAAGCAGAGGGAACAGCGTGGGCAAATCAGAGGGAAAGAGATGGTGGTAGGTTCTGATAAAGGCAGGTGGTTGGGAGCGGGAGAGCCAATCAGTCAAATCCTGACTATTCACTGGAAGAATGAATATTCAGCGGAAGAACTAATGCTAAAGCTTAAGAGGAAGCTCTGGGACACTGCACACCATCCAGGCATCCTCGGGGATGTGTCCCAAGCCTGGCTTAGACAGTTCACACCGTCAATGAAACACTGAGACCCTGGATCCCTAGTGACTTTATCCTGACTCTTACTGAGTTATAAGGAGAAGGTGGTCTTGCAGTAGCCTAGATTCACCCGCTGAAGCTCAAACAAGAGGTTTCCAGTCAAACTGGGTCATGTTTCCAGGAGAACTGCGGCTGGTTCAGGGTCTTCAAGCCATGCCACGTGTCCCTGCCGTTCTGCGCAGCTCAATGGGGTGGGAGGAGGGAGGGCAACCAATGATCCGTCCCCAGCAGATAGGGGAAAACCATCCTGGGGAGCAGAGCTTAGAATTGTTTTGTTTGGCCCTGAGGGTGAACCACAGCGGGACAGGAGGCGTCATGATGTAAGAGGGGAAAAAAATCCAGCCTATAAAGCTTTTAAAGGGAACTTCTCCCTGAAAAGCAGAGATCCAGCAGGCATGACCACCCCTGTGAAGGGGAGGCATGCAGGGACTCGGAGCGCACCTGAGGCTCCGGCCGGGTGGCTGTAGGAGGAGCCTCTGTGCGCCATTGACGCGTTGCACGCTGTGTTTTGTCTTCCAGCTGGTCATGCAGTATCTCTACTACGGTGGCCCAGAGTCGCTTCTCATTAAAAACAACGAGATCATGGAGGTAAGGAGCCCGCCGTGTCCCTGGGTGAGTGGCAGGCATGGGTGGTGTCTGGAGGGCGTCTGTGTGGGGTTTTCATTTGGATGCAGACTTTGGGGTCCTGCCTGCCTCCTTAGATTTCCCAAGGGGCTCTTCTCACCAGAGCCCCTTCCTGGAAGGCTGAGGTGCCGGGTGCATGAGTCCAGTCCCTGTCCGCAGCAGCTGAGGGAAGCCTAATCTTATCGGGCTTCGGGATGGAGGGAAGGAAATTTACTGACGAGTCTGAGGCTAGCTCTCATTCCAGGCACAGCTGGGGCTCAAATAGCATCCTCAGAAACTATCCTTGACAACTTCTCCCTTGTCATTTGTGGGAGAAATAGTTCATCGGAGAGCATGCCTCAAATCTCAGCGTGTCCATTGAGGCCGAAGCTGAGAGGCTATTGTAAGCGCTCCCGGCTTCACTCAGCAGCTCTCTGGCTCTCCTTGCCTCCTGTCCACCTTCTCGTAACTCTGTGTTCTCCCTGTTCTGTCCCTGCTCCTCGGGCCTTGTTTCTGCTCCCATCTGTTCAAAATCCAAGATTTCCCCTGATCCTTCCTAGAAGTGGGACTCTTGTGTCAAAGCTGGTAGCTTTAAATCAGAGGCCGAAATCCCTCTGATGGTCCTGAGAGAAAGAGCCGGGACCCCATTCAGGTGCTGGAAGTCCAGAGCAGCTGATGAGGGATGATAGAACCCGATGAGTCGTTCAAGAGGTGGGGTGGGAGGAGGGAGGGCAACCAATGATCCGTCCCCAGCAGATAGGGAAAACCATCCTGGGGAGCAGAGCTTAGAATTGTTTTGTTTGGCCCTGAGGGTGAACCACAGCGGGACAGGAGGCGTCATGATGTAAGAGGGGAAAAAAATCCAGCCTATAAAGCTTTTAAAGGGAACTTCTCCCTGAAAAGCAGAGATCCAGCAGGCATGACCACCCCTGTGAAGGGGAGGCATGCAGGGACTCGGAGCGCACCTGAGGCTCCGGCCGGGTGGCTGTAGGAGGAGCCTCTGTGCGCCATTGACGCGTTGCACGCTGTGTTTTGTCTTCCAGCTGGTCATGCAGTATCTCTACTACGGTGGCCCAGAGTCGCTTCTCATTAAAAACAACGAGATCATGGAGGTAAGGAGCCCGCCGTGTCCCTGGGTGAGTGGCAGGCATGGGTGGTGTCTGGAGGGCGTCTGTGTGGGGTTTTCATTTGGATGCAGACTTTGGGGTCCTGCCTGCCTCCTTAGATTTCCCAAGGGGCTCTTCTCACCAGAGCCCCTTCCTGGAAGGCTGAGGTGCCGGGTGCATGAGTCCAGTCCCTGTCCGCAGCAGCTGAGGGAAGCCTAATCTTATCGGGCTTCGGGATGGAGGGAAGGAAATTTACTGACGAGTCTGAGGCTAGCTCTCATTCCAGGCACAGCTGGGGCTCAAATAGCATCCTCAGAAACTATCCTTGACAACTTCTCCCTTGTCATTTGTGGGAGAAATAGTTCATCGGAGAGCATGCCTCAAATCTCAGCGTGTCCATTGAGGCCGAAGCTGAGAGGCTATTGTAAGCGCTCCCGGCTTCACTCAGCAGCTCTCTGGCTCTCCTTGCCTCCTGTCCACCTTCTCGTAACTCTGTGTTCTCCCCTGTTCTGTCCCTGCTCCTCGGGCCTTGTTTCTGCTCCCATCTGTTCAAAATCCAAGATTTCCCCTGATCCTTCCTAGAAGTGGGACTCTTGTGTCAAAGCTGGTAGCTTTAAATCAGAGGCCGAAATCCCTCTGATGGTCCTGAGAGAAAGAGCCGGGACCCCATTCAGGTGCTGGAAGTCCAGAGCAGCTGATGAGAGATGATAGAACCCGATGAGTCGTTCAAGAGGTGACCCCTCATGATGGTTCAGACATGGGCTCTGGGCCAGACTGGGCTCAGACCCCGGCCCTGCCCCTTCCAGGATCCTGGACCAGTAATTTAACCTCTCTGATGCTCCGTTTCCCTACTTCTAGAATGGGGATAACTAGATCTACCCCACTGGGTTTTGAAGACCTTAAGAATTTCTGTTCGTAGGGTGCTTGGCATGTATCACAGGGGCAGTGTTCACGGGGGAGCCATCTGTCCCTTTGTTCTTACTCTCTGAAGCCTTCCTCGGTCACTCCCCCACCCCGCAAAGGTCCTCTCTTGTCTCTCTGGACCACTCCTCTGACACATCACCACCTCAGAACTTAGAGCGCACGCTGAGAACTCAGACTCTCATAAACCTTTTAAAAATGTATTTTCAAATTGAAATAATGAACATACATTTCAATCTTGTAAATAATACAGAAGGGCTTTATAATACATAAAAAGCATCTCACCCAGCCACTCCCCGCCCCCAATCCCGCAGGCCTTTCCTCAAAGGCTTGAACTGTGCTTCAGCCCTTCCTCTGTTCAGCATCTTCCATGGCCAGGTGTCATGCTCAGGGCAGGGATACAGCTGTGATGTAGAGGGACTGAGACCCCTGCCCTCCCAGTCTCTGCGGAGGGTGACGGGCATGACATCATGTCTGGTGTGAGAAGAGCTGTGAGGAAGACGCAGACAGGGCATGGGGGAGGGGCTGACAGTGATGGAGAGAGAAGACGTGAGGTGAGTTGAGACGAGACCTGGATGAATGGAGGAAGTGAGCCACGTCAGTACCCATCTTGCTAAATAAGAGCGTTCGGGCTTCCCAGATGACACAGCAGTGAAGAATCCACCTGCCAAGGCAGGAAATGCAAGGGATGTGGGTTTGATCCCTGAGTTGGGAGGATCCCCTGGTGAAAGGAATGGCTACCCACTCCAGTAATCTTGCCTGGAAAATTCCATGGGCAGAGCAGCCTGGCAAACTACAGTCCATGGGGTCACAAAGAGTCAGACACAACTGAGCATGCACACACTGAAATAAGAGCGCTCACCCTTATTTCTGGATGTAAAAATTTTAGGCATTTTTGCCTGACCTCCTGCTGTAATAGATGTGATCTGACACATTTTGACCTCACCCCTCCCCTCTGCCATCTCCCCCTGCAATCAAGTTCTGTCGCTGAGTCCTAGTCCTTCAATGTAATCTTTGTGAGTGTCGCATGGACATTTGATTCCCGGTGCCTGCACCTCGGGTACCGCTGTGGGAGAGGAAGGGTTTTCTCACTATGGTCCTTGCTTTCCTTCCACCTCCCAACCTCTAACAGACTCTTTTTATGGTTTTTAGCTTCTGTCTGCTGCTAAATTTTTCCAGCTGGAGGCTTTGCAGCGACACTGTGAGATTATCTGTGCCAAAAGCATCAACACCGACAACTGCGTGGATATTTACAACCACGCCAAGGTAATTGACCCCATTCTTGCTGCCCACGCACACCCAGGCACTGACACGGAGAAGCTCTCTGCAGGTGCTCTGAGTTGGGGCGGAGCGCGGATGCTGGGCCTGTGCATTCAGGCTAAGCCATCCTCACTCCTCCCTGCTTCCTGCTTTAGAAGAGATGTCTTTCCCTTCACGTGCGCCTCCAGAACATAACAAAAGCAGGAAGCCAGATGTTTCCAAAGCAGTGTCGTTCTCAATCTCCAACGTGCATATGAATCAGGTTGCAGGCTCTGCTTCAGCAGGCCTGGGCTGAACCCTGGTTCTGCATTTCTAATATGGCTTCCAGTCTAGGCCACACTTTAAACAGCAAGGGTCTGGAACAGGGTTCTCCGAGTGTGGTCTCCAGTCCAGGAGCACCAGTACCATCCAGGAGCTTGTCAGAAATGCGCATTCAAGGCCCCACTCAGACATACTGAATCAGAAACTCTAGGGGGTGGAGCCTGGCCGTGTGTGGCTTTGTAAGCCCTCCAGGTAATTCTGGGGTTGTTCATGGAGGGAGGACCATTATTCTAGAACTGAGGTGCCCAACAGTGGCTGCATGCAAGGATCACCTGGGCACTCAAAATCTCCATGCCTGGGTCCTCTCACTGACCAATTCATCAGTCTCAGGGGGTGGAGCCTGGCCAAAAAAAAAAAAAAAGTATTTTTTTCATAGCTTCCTGGGTGAGTCTCAGATGTACCGAGGTTGAGAACAGTGGTCAGTGCTAGAGAGGTGCGAGGAGTCCTCCTAGTCAGGTGGACCCGACACCTGGGATTCTCTGTTTGGCCTTCCACCCCCAATCTCTGCTGGGGAGCCCAGGGATCAGCATTTTAAACAGGCTCCCAGAGTGACCATTGTGATTTCAGCCCTGAGCCGTGCCTGCACCTCGGTACCGCTGTGGGAGAGGAAGGGTTTTCTCACTATGGTCCTTGCTTTCCTTCCACCTCCCAACCTCTAACAGACTCTTTTTATGGTTTTTAGCTTCTGTCTGCTGCTAAATTTTTCCAGCTGGAGGCTTTGCAGCGACACTGTGAGATTATCTGTGCCAAAAGCATCAACACCGACAACTGCGTGGATATTTACAACCACGCCAAGGTAATTGACCCCATTCTTGCTGCCCACGCACACCCAGGCACTGACACGGAGAAGCTCTCTGCAGGTGCTCTGAGTTGGGGCGGAGCGCGGATGCTGGGCCTGTGCATTCAGGCTAAGCCATCCTCACTCCTCCCTGCTTCCTGCTTTAGAAGAGATGTCTTTCCCTTCACGTGCGCCTCCAGAACATAACAAAAGCAGGAAGCCAGATGTTTCCAAAGCAGTGTCGTTCTCAATCTCCAACGTGCATATGAATCAGGTTGCAGGCTCTGCTTCAGCAGGCCTGGGCTGAACCCTGGTTCTGCATTTCTAATATGGCTTCCAGTCTAGGCCACACTTTAAACAGCAAGGGTCTGGAACAGGGTTCTCCGAGTGTGGTCTCCAGTCCAGGAGCACCAGTACCATCCAGGAGCTTGTCAGAAATGCGCATTCAAGGCCCCACTCAGACATACTGAATCAGAAACTCTAGGGGGTGGAGCCTGGCCGTGTGTGGCTTTGTAAGCCCTCCAGGTAATTCTGGGGTTGTTCATGGAGGGAGGACCATTATTCTAGAACTGAGGTGCCCAACAGTGGCTGCATGCAAGGATCACCTGGGCACTCAAAATCTCCATGCCTGGGTCCTCTCACTGACCAATTCATCAGTCTCAGGGGGTGGAGCCTGGCCAAAAAAAAAAAAAAGTATTTTTTTCATAGCTTCCTGGGTGAGTCTCAGATGTACCGAGGTTGAGAACAGTGGTCAGTGCTAGAGAGGTGCGAGGAGTCCTCCTAGTCAGGTGGACCCGACACCTGGGATTCTCTGTTTGGCCTTCCACCCCCAATCTCTGCTGGGGAGCCCAGGGATCAGCATTTTAAACAGGCTCCCAGAGTGACCATTGTGATTTCAGCCCTGAGGCCAGTCTTCACTCCAGTGTTTGGATTAAAATCAGTGAGCCCCCGATTTTGGCCAATTCATTTCACAAGTGGGGATTCTGAGACCAAGAGAATTAAAATCGCATGTCCAGCTACCGCTTCATTTTGGTACATGTGCTCAGGACAGGGGGCTTCTCATCTGCTGGGAAGAAACACTGAAATGAATTAAGATCAGGAGTTTATTTCAAACAAAGCACTCTTCTTGGGTATTAGTGGATCCCCGCACACATGCCTGCCACACCCGCAGTCTGCAAGGGGACAGCTGATGTGACTCATGGTTATGCTGCTCGTTGTGAAAAACCAGGTTGTGTCTGAGACGTGATTTTCTGTCTGAAGTCAACATTCTCTGAGCCCTTTTTGTTTGCAGGTCACTGTACTTAAAGCCTTGTTGCATTACCTTGTGTAATCCTCACCACAACACTTTCATTAGTCCCATGTTATAGTGAAGAAACAGAGGCACAGAGAGGTGAAATACCTTGCTTAAGGTCACACAGCTATTACTGAGATTTTTTTTTTTCACTGTGGTAAAATATACACAATGGGAAACTTACCATCACCACAAAACAGACCATTTCCAGCGTCCACTTGAGTGGCATTAAGGACACTCACACTTGTTCAGCCTTCATCACCGTGCATCTCCGGAGCTTTCCGTCTTCCCAAACTAGAGCTCTGCACCCTTTAAATACAAACTCCCCATTCTCCCTCCTCCGTAGCTCCTGGCAGCCGTCATCCTTCTTTCTCTTTGTCAGTTGGACGGCTCTAGGTACCTTATAGGAGTGGAATCGTACAGTGTTCGTCTGGTTTACAGTTGTGGCTGGCTTCTTCCACTTAGCACAATGTCCTCAGTGTTCATCCATGTTGTAGCCTGTGTCAGAATTTCATTTCTTTTTAAGGCTGAATATCTTCCATCATAGGTCGGTACCACGTTGTGTGTATTCATGCATTCATCCGTGGACACTTGGGTGCTTCCGCCTTTTGGCTACCGTGAATAATGCTGCTGTGAACAGGAGTGTGCAAATTCCCATGATGGACTCCGCTTTCCAGTTCTTTGGGGGTAGACGCCCCAAAGGGTAAACCTAGGTTTAGTCTCACAAAGCACAGGTTCTTCCTTGTGTTTACAGTCGGGTCTAACAAATGTTTTGAAACATTTGCTATAATTTTGATACTCAGAAGATTTTCTGACTGATCATCAGTAAATCAAAAGATACAGGAAGGGAACTTCCCTGGTGGTCCAGTGGTTAGGAATCTGCCTTCCAGTCCAGGGGATGCAGGTTCGATCCCTGGTCAGGGAAGTAGGATCCCACATACCACAAGCTTCCTAAACTCGCATGCCTCAACTAAGACCCAATGCAGTCAAAGAAATAAATATTAAAAAAAAATAAAGATACAGGAAGGCGCGTTGCTATCCACTCATGGTGGGTGTTTCAGTTAAGCGAGGCTTTATTAAAACCTTATTTCTCGGGACACAGCAAAAATCTTTTTTTATCTTAAACTGGTTACTTTGCAAAAACAAAAGCGTACAGAGACACTCTACCAAGGAAGAGGGCCTGACGAGTCGCATGTTCGTCTGCCTCCTCCACTACCCGTGGACACCCAGTTTGCCCTGTGAGCCCCGCATCACCAGTGGCTTGGCCGTGGCCTGTCTCCTTGGGAGTGCAGCAAGGCCTGCATTTCAGTCCCATTTTAATCACTTCAGCCTCCTTGGCAGGCAGCTTCTGTGGCTCTCTTGTTATTTAAAGCTGATGCAACATGAGCTCAGGCTGGGAACACGTTTGTACCGGCTTATAACACCTAAAACTGCCTCTTTCATGACTGCCCACCCTTTAAATACAAACTCCATTCTCCCTCCTCCGTAGCTCCTGGCAGCCGTCATCCTTCTTTCTCTTTGTCAGTTGGACGGCTCTAGGTACCTTATAGGAGTGGAATCGTACAGTGTTCGTCTGGTTTACAGTTGTGGCTGGCTTCTTCCACTTAGCACAATGTCCTCAGTGTTCATCCATGTTGTAGCCTGTGTCAGAATTTCATTTCTTTTTAAGGCTGAATATCTTCCATCATAGGTCGGTACCACGTTGTGTGTATTCATGCATTCATCCGTGGACACTTGGGTGCTTCCGCCTTTTGGCTACCGTGAATAATGCTGCTGTGAACAGGAGTGTGCAAATTCCCATGATGGACTCCGCTTTCCAGTTCTTTGGGGGTAGACGCCCCAAAGGGTAAACCTAGGTTTAGTCTCACAAAGCACAGGTTCTTCCTTGTGTTTACAGTCGGGTCTAACAAATGGTTTGAAACATTTGCTATAATTTTGATACTCAGAAGATTTTCTGACTGATCATCAGTAAATCAAAAGATACAGGAAGGGAACTTCCCTGGTGGTCCAGTGGTTAGGAATCTGCCTTCCAGTCCAGGGGATGCAGGTTCGATCCCTGGTCAGGGAAGTAGGATCCCACATACCACAAGCTTCCTAAACTCGCATGCCTCAACTAAGACCCAATGCAGTCAAAGAAATAAATATTAAAAAAAAATAAAGATACAGGAAGGCGCGTTGCTATCCACTCATGGTGGGTGTTTCAGTTAAGCGAGGCTTTATTAAAACCTTATTTCTCGGGACACAGCAAAAATCTTTTTTTATCTTAAACTGGTTACTTTGCAAAAACAAAAGCGTACAGAGACACTCTACCAAGGAAGAGGGCCTGACGAGTCGCATGTTCGTCTGCCTCCTCCACTACCCGTGGACACCCAGTTTGCCCTGTGAGCCCCGCATCACCAGTGGCTTGGCCGTGGCCTGTCTCCTTGGGAGTGCAGCAAGGCCTGCATTTCAGTCCCATTTTAATCACTTCAGCCTCCTTGGCAGGCAGCTTCTGTGGCTCTCTTGTTATTTAATAACGAAGCTGATGCAACATGAGCTCAGGCTGGGAACACGTTTGTGCTACCGGCTTATAACACCTATGGCAAAGAACTGCCTCTTTCATGTATGTGTCTCTCAGCCAGAGCTTGGCCTTTTACAGACGCCCCCCTCTGCCTGCCCCCTCCAGGCCTCACCTTGAAATGTTTTCAAGGTCAACACCTGCCCTTCAGGATACGTGCACGGAGGACAGGGCAGTGCCAGCCCCCACCTGCGCCTCCTTCCACACGCTGCTTCCCCTGTGCTATGGATCCTGCAGCCCTGTCACCTGCCGTGTGGATTCTATCACTGGCAGATTGTGCTGCAGACGGAGGCTGGTTAAGTCAAAGAGACAGAAAAGAGAGAAACCAACGCTGCGTCTGGAACCCTACGAAATGCAGGCATTTAGATACTAACAACCGCGTTTCAGATGTCAGCGAGTTCTTGGCAGCGTTACTTCTGTGCCTAACCCGTGGAGACAGCTGTGGCGTTTTATAACAGAAGCCCATCCCATAAATGCACAGCTCTGTCATCCTTGTTTTCCTAGCAAAGCTGTCCCCAGATATTAAGTCAGGAAGAAGAGGCTCTGGAGCCTCTATGGCTCTGTCAGAGTGTCTTTCAACTTGAGAAAAAGAATAACCCTATTCACCAAATTGGATCTAAGCTAAGGCAGCAAGCCCAATGGGGCACCGTGATGGGAAGAACATGGGTTTGGAAACCAAGGGGTTTGTTCTGTAGTACTTACTGTGCACCCACTGTTTCAAAACTTGAAGAAAAGAATTAAAACCAGGAAGGCGTTGCTATTCAAGTTAAGCGAGGCTTTATTAAAACCTTATTTCTCGGGACACAGCAAAATCTTTTTATCTTAAACTGGTTACTTTGCAAAAACAAAAGCGTCAGAGACACTCTACCAAGGAAGAGGGCCTGACGAGTCGCATGTTGTCTGCCTCCTCCACTACCCGTGGACACCCAGTTTGCCCTGTGAGCCCCGCATCACCAGTGGCTTGGCCGTGGCCTGTCTCCTTGGGAGTGCAGCAAGGCCTGCATTTCAGTCCCATTTTAATCACTTCAGCCTCCTTGGCAGGCAGCTTCTGTGGCTCTCTTGTTATTTAATAACGAAGCTGATGCAACATGAGCTCAGGCTGGGAACACGTTTGTGCTACCGGCTTATAACACCTATGGCAAAGAACTGCCTCTTTCATGTATGTGTCTCTCAGCCAGAGCTTGGCCTTTTACAGACGCCCCCCTCTGCCTGCCCCCTCCAGGCCTCACCTTGAAATGTTTTCAAGGTCAACACCTGCCCTTCAGGATACGTGCACGGAGGACAGGGCAGTGCCAGCCCCCACCTGCGCCTCCTTCCACACGCTGCTTCCCCTGTGCTATGGATCCTGCAGCCCTGTCACCTGCCGTGTGGATTCTATCACTGGCAGATTGTGCTGCAGACGGAGGCTGGTTAAGTCAAAGAGACAGAAAAGAGAGAAACCAACGCTGCGTCTGGAACCCTACGAAATGCAGGCATTTAGATACTAACAACCGCGTTTCAGATGTCAGCGAGTTCTTGGCAGCGTTACTTCTGTGCCTAACCCGTGGAGACAGCTGTGGCGTTTTATAACAGAAGCCCATCCCATAAATGCACAGCTCTGTCATCCTTGTTTTCCTAGCAAAGCTGTCCCCAGATATTAAGTCAGGAAGAAGAGGCTCTGGAGCCTCTATGGCTCTGTCAGAGTGTCTTTCAACTTGAGAAAAAGAATAACCCTATTCACCAAATTGGATCTAAGCTAAGGCAGCAAGCCCAATGGGGCACCGTGATGGGAAGAACATGGGTTTGGAAACCAAGGGGTTTGTTCTGTAGTACTTACTGTGCACCCACTGTTTACCGGGAATCATATACACATCTGAATATGAAATTAGTAAGGTGTGGTCTCTGCACTTGAAAAAATTACTGTCTAGGACAGGGGCCAGCAAACGTCTTCTGTGATGATGCAGATAAGTGTTTCCCTGGATGTCATGTGGTCACTTTGATCCTACCCTGCCTTCATAGTACAAAAGTAGCCAGAGACAATATGCAAACAAATGGATGTGGCTGTGTCCCAATAAAACTTTATTTATAAAAACAGGTCATGGGCTTCCCTGGTAGGTCAGTGGTAAAGAGTTTGCCTACCAATGCAGGAAACACGAGTTCGATCCCTGATCCGGGGGAATCCCACATGCTGTGGAGCAACCAAGCCCGTGAGCCGCAACTATGGAGCCAGTGCTCTAGAGCCTCGGAGCTGCGACTATGGAGCCCATGGGCCGCAACTGCTGAAGCCCGTGTGCCCTAGAGCCCGAGTTCCACAACAAGAGAAGTCACTGCAACAAGAAGCCTGCTCACCTCAGCTAGAGAGTAGCCCCCACTCCCTGCAACTAGAGAAGAGTCTGTGGTAGCAGTGAAAACCCAGAACAGCCCAAAATAAATAAATAAGGAAACTTTTTTTTTTAAGTACATTCTAAAAAAACAAAACAGGTCGTGGGCCAGATTTGGTGCAGAGCCTATAGTTTATCAACCATTGGTCTAGGAGAGAGTTCCAGTCCCAGTTCTGTCTGTAATTAGCTGTGTAAAGAGACGCAAGTATATATAGTCACTGTAAATATCAGCACATATAAATGTGAGTAGTTATTGTGCTTATTACTCTTTAATTACACTAACTTACGATGAGAGCCGCTCCTATCCAGAGTGAGTGGCTAGGAGTGCCAAGAGGCAGGGACGCTCCATGTCCCAGAACCAGAGACAGGCGACGCTGAGCCTCAGTTTCCCCACAGGTACAGTGAGGCCTTTTCTCTGTGACTCCAAAAGGTGGACTCATCTTGAGAGAAGGAAAGCATTCCTAAGAACTCTTCCAGCTCCAGGATGCAGTGCATCTATGTGAACCTTTGGGTCATAACGAACCCGCTCACCTGATAAACTTCACCAAGCTCTCTAAGCCTCTCAGAGGCCACAGGGTAAGCTGGTGTGTTCGTGTCTTGAATACACAGGGCTTCGTCCCCACTAGTCCAAGCTCCCTCATTCTGTAGCTTTGGAAACGGAGGCTCAGAGAAGTTAACTGAGTTGCCCAAAGTGGCACCTGATTTTTATGAAGACAAGTCATTGACTCACTGAATTAGCACATGGGGCCAGTGAGTTCAAAGCTACAGGATCGGTCCTTCTATGGGCCAGCTAGCTGAACTAGTTTCCGCAGATACAGTCAACTCCCCTCATCCCAGCCGAGCCACCTGCTTTGTCCACATGGGTCCCTGGATATTAAATGAGGGAGGTGAGAGTAATCATTATAAACATTTAGCATAACAGCAAACACTGCGCGCTGACCGCAGTCCATCGTGTGTTACCTCAGTTAACGCCAGCAATAGCTTATGAGGTGAACGGGTGTGGCCGTGTCCCAGTACTGAGGCACAGAGACTCACTAACTCGCCCAGCAGCAAATGGCTGGAAGTGGCAACGTTTGGAATGAATGCCAGAGCCCCTCCCTGAGCTCCCTTCCTCTCCTACCACCCCTAGTGTGACCTTCCCACCGTCAGCTGTGTCCCACTCAGTCCCCCCAACAGGCCTCGGAGGCAAGGACATAACTCACAGCTTGAAAATGAGGAGCCTGAAGCCAGAGGCCAAGTAAAGCAGCCCCGGTCACAAATTCAGAACAATGAGGGAGCCCCAGCTTGAATTCAAGTCTTCTACTCAGTTCCCCCAACAAGTCTAGGAGGCAAGGACATAACTCACAGCTTGAAAATGAGGAGCCTAAAGCCAGAGGCCAAGTAAAGCAGCCCTGGTCACAAGTCCAGAAAACTGAGGGAGCCCCAGCTTGAATCCAGGTCTCCCACTCATTCCCCGTCACCCTGTTGGCACGGCCTCATCATCACTCCACCAGCCACAGTGAGCGGCTGGAAATGCATCTCTGGCTGAGGGAGTTCAGAACAGTAAATTCCACATTCAGATAATTTAGACAATTCAGGATCTAAATAAAGCAGCAGGAGATCATCTCAGAGAGCACTTAACTAATTTCTGAGCGTGCAGCTCATTGCAATTAAGAGACTCGCAAGCTTTGAAAACTGAAGGACAGGCCCGACTATAGACAGCTGACCCTCACATCCACATGTGTTCCTGCATCTCAGAATTGCTCCAGCAAGCGTACTTCCAAGGTTTCATGGTATCAGACTAGAGGCAGTGCATCCGAATGGTCCAACACATGGGCTTTGGGACTTGAGTCACCAAGGTTCACCTGTGAATTTTTTGTCAGCTACTCTCTTGTCTCAGTTTCCTCATCTATAAACCGGAGGTGGTAATAGTCCCTGACTCAAGGAAATGTGAAGAGTAAATGAGATGACACCTGTGATGTGTCTAGCATGGTGCTGTCAATACGTATTTGCTGCTGGTATCACATGAGAGTGAATCGTTCATTCATACATTCAACAAATCCGTATCGTGTCTGCTGTCTGCCACGTCTTCTGCTTGGGCTTGTAACGTGAGGCAGGTCAATTTCATCCCTTCCATACTGAGTTAGTCTGCCAGGAGTCACGTCTCTCCATCTGTTCCTCCGCCTTGGCACTACCAACAGAGTGAGCTGCATGCCTGTCCGTCAAGGGGTCTGTCCTCTGCATGGTGGTATATTTAGCAGCTTCTACGGGGGTTTCCCAGGTGGCACTAGTGGTAAAGAACCCACCCACCAATGCAGAAGAGATAAGAGACGTGAGTTTGATATCTGGGTCAGGAAGATCCCCTGGAGAAGGGCATGGCAACCCACTCCAGTATTCTTGCCTGGAGATTCCTATGGACAGAGGAGCCTGGTGGGCTACAGTTCATGGGTCACAAAGAATCGGACACACACACAGCCCCTTGAAGCAAGCTCAGCACTGGCAAGTCTCCCTTCAGCTACATCCTCTTGGCCAGAGCAACTCACAAGGCCAAGGCGTGGAGCCCCTCTGATGCGAGGAGCTGCAGAGGGAATACAGCAAATTCCACATTCAGATAATTTAGACAATTCAGGATCTAAATAAAGCAGCAGGAGATCATCTCAGAGAGCACTTAACTAATTTCTGAGCGTGCAGCTCATTGCAATTAAGAGACTAAGCTTTGAAAACTGAAGGACAGGCCCGACTATAGACAGCTGACCCTCACATCCACATGTGTTCCTGCATCTCAGAATTGCTCCAGCAAGCGTACTTCCAAGGTTTCATGGTATCAGACTAGAGGCAGTGCATCCGAATGGTCCAACACATGGGCTTTGGGACTTGAGTCACCAAGGTTCACCTGTGAATTTTTTGTCAGCTACTCTCTTGTCTCAGTTTCCTCATCTATAAACCGGAGGTGGTAATAGTCCCTGACTCAAGGAAATGTGAAGAGTAAATGAGATGACACCTGTGATGTGTCTAGCATGGTGCTGTCAATACGTATTTGCTGCTGGTATCACATGAGAGTGAATCGTTCATTCATACATTCAACAAATCCGTATCGTGTCTGCTGTCTGCCACGTCTTCTGCTTGGGCTTGTAACGTGAGGCAGGTCAATTTCATCCCTTCCATACTGAGTTAGTCTGCCAGGAGTCACGTCTCTCCATCTGTTCCTCCGCCTTGGCACTACCAACAGAGTGAGCTGCATGCCTGTCCGTCAAGGGGTCTGTCCTCTGCATGGTGGTATATTTAGCAGCTTCTACGGGGGTTTCCCAGGTGGCACTAGTGGTAAAGAACCCACCCACCAATGCAGAAGAGATAAGAGACGTGAGTTTGATATCTGGGTCAGGAAGATCCCCTGGAGAAGGGCATGGCAACCCACTCCAGTATTCTTGCCTGGAGATTCCTATGGACAGAGGAGCCTGGTGGGCTACAGTTCATGGGTCACAAAGAATCGGACACACACACAGCCCCTTGAAGCAAGCTCAGCACTGGCAAGTCTCCCTTCAGCTACATCCTCTTGGCCAGAGCAACTCACAAGGCCAAGGCGTGGAGCCCCTCTGATGCGAGGAGCTGCAGAGGGAATACAGCAAAGGATGCAGAATCAGGGCCACTGTCACCATCAAGCTGCCTTCATAGGTGTTCACCAGGAGTATACATAAAAACAGGTGCTTTCAGAAACATAACCGTCTCCTGCTTCCTCTCCACTCTCCACAGTTTCTTGGAGTCACAGAACTCTCAGCGTATTGCGAAGGCTACTTTCTCAAAAACATGATGGTCCTGATCGAAAATGAAGCATTCAAGCAGCTCCTATATGACAAAAATGGCGAGGGGACAGGCCAGGATGTGCTGCAGGACTTACAGAGGACGTTGGCCATCAGGATTCAATCAATCCACTTGTCATCTTCCAAGGGTTCTGTTGTATGAGACGTCCAGGCCAGAGGACGTTCCCCAGGAAGGACTTGCCAGTTCCGCTGCCGCATTGGCTTCACACGAACCTACAGATCTCACCTGGCGTCTGTTTTTGGCTGAGCTAAGGAGCTGCCTCTACTGCCTCAGCTGTTCTTGACCAAGCAAATGCAGCTCCGATGAGCTCCTGCTGAGAAACGAAGGACACGCCGCTGGCCTGCAGGTCGGATTTCAGCAGGATCCAGAGGTAGAAGCCCAACAGGCTAGCCATGCAGACCTCGTCTGAAAGCACCCCTGGGACAGTTGAGCACCCCTTGCCAGGGACTGCTGTCCAGTGGGTAGACTGAGAACTCATGGTCATTCAGGTTCCAGGTTGTCAGTTCCACTGTCCCGACCCTGAAAAACATTGTATTTATTACCTGTTAAGGACCTTAGTAGCTGCAGTTCCGTAAGAGTCCACATGATAGCAAGTTGCTTACTATCTGAGACTGTTACCAATAACGAAGACAAATTTTTAAAGGTGGGAACTTTTAAAATGTTCATATAAAAACCCCCCCCCACAGGGCAGCCTTGTAGTTTCAAATATATTTCTAAAAGCTTCACAGTTCATTTTCAACTGAATTGTGTTTAGGGATCTGTGTTTTGAGATTTCTTTTCATTTTGAAGAAAACAAAAACAGTCGCAGGTCTGTACTGTAAAACATGCCCCTTGAAGCAAGCTCAGCACTGGCAAGTCTCCCTTCAGCTACATCCTCTTGGCCAGAGCAACTCACAAGGCCAAGGCGTGGAGCCCCTCTGATGCGAGGAGCTGCAGAGGGAATACAGCAAAGGATGCAGAATCAGGGCCACTGTCACCATCAAGCTGCCTTCATAGGTGTTCACCAGGAGTATACATAAAAACAGGTGCTTTCAGAAACATAACCGTCTCCTGCTTCCTCTCCACTCTCCACAGTTTCTTGGAGTCACAGAACTCTCAGCGTATTGCGAAGGCTACTTTCTCAAAAACATGATGGTCCTGATCGAAAATGAAGCATTCAAGCAGCTCCTATATGACAAAAATGGCGAGGGGACAGGCCAGGATGTGCTGCAGGACTTACAGAGGACGTTGGCCATCAGGATTCAATCAATCCACTTGTCATCTTCCAAGGGTTCTGTTGTATGAGACGTCCAGGCCAGAGGACGTTCCCCAGGAAGGACTTGCCAGTTCCGCTGCCGCATTGGCTTCACACGAACCTACAGATCTCACCTGGCGTCTGTTTTTGGCTGAGCTAAGGAGCTGCCTCTACTGCCTCAGCTGTTCTTGACCAAGCAAATGCAGCTCCGATGAGCTCCTGCTGAGAAACGAAGGACACGCCGCTGGCCTGCAGGTCGGATTTCAGCAGGATCCAGAGGTAGAAGCCCAACAGGCTAGCCATGCAGACCTCGTCTGAAAGCACCCCTGGGACAGTTGAGCACCCCTTGCCAGGGACTGCTGTCCAGTGGGTAGACTGAGAACTCATGGTCATTCAGGTTCCAGGTTGTCAGTTCCACTGTCCCGACCCTGAAAAACATTGTATTTATTACCTGTTAAGGACCTTAGTAGCTGCAGTTCCGTAAGAGTCCACATGATAGCAAGTTGCTTACTATCTGAGACTGTTACCAATAACGAAGACAAATTTTTAAGGGTGGGAACTTTTTAAAATGTTCATATAAAAACCCCCCCAAACAGGGCAGCCTTGTAGTTTCAAATATATTTCTAAAAGCTTCACAGTTCATTTTCAACTGAATTGTGTTTAGGGATCTGTGTTTTGAGATTTCTTTTCATTTTTGAAGAAAAACAAAAAACAGTCGCAGGTCTGTACTGTAAAAACATGCATCTGACAAGATACTGCTGATACTCTATACAAGGTGACATAATAACCTTGCCTTAGTGATCATGGGTACACAAAAGAGGTGCACTGCCAATAATTATCTCTAAGTCAGTAGTTGAAAAAAAGCCTGCATGCTGATCGTGGTTTCGGGGTGAGAATAAAATCCCCCCACACATTAAAAAAAAAAAACATGCATTTGCATGGGCCCGAACCTGTAAACTGTTATGTTTGTGCTTCATTTTTGCCAAGGCAAAAATGTCCCATCCCTTCTTGCTAAAAGTCTGTTTGGTGAAACTAACATATCCATTTCCTTTTCCTTGTTATGAATGACCCTGAGATGCTTTTGCAGAAATGTGTTTATAGATGACGCTGCATCGGGGCTGGGGGGTGGGGCGGGGCACGTCGGAGAATTTACCATTGATCCCAGAGTGCTCTCTGTATTCTCAGAAGATGTTAATAGTTTGTTACTAGCCAGAGAAGATGACTATGTTAGATTATTTTTAAAGACAAAATGTGTGTGATAGGATGGATTCTTTCTGTATTCTGAGAGTGTACAGCATAGGGTTATCTATAATGAAAGTTTATATTGACAGGGTTCCGTTTTCTCTGCCATATATTATAAGCAAAAGAGATTAGAGAAGTGCCACAATATTCCAAATAATGTTTGAGTCGCTGCCTTTTCTTTCTTGTCCTTCCCTTTGAAGCCTAGGTAACATGTGGTTAAAGAATAGGAGAATGATTCTTACCCTTTGGGATGGCAAAGTTTTGTTAGTAAACCTATTTCCTAGCATGCCTTTGGGAACGTGTGCACAGACCCCAGAGTCTAAAGGAGCTGCTGTTCAAACGTTGTATGAGCCCCCTGAGCCACTGTTCAGAGGACAAAGGCCAAGTCCTGCTTCATGGGTATGATCCATGGCATACCTGGGCCACATCCATCTACAGTCTTGGCTCTTCTGTGATGCTAATACAAGGCCTCTCTTTCACTGTCCATTCGCAAACTTCCCTAGCCCCTACCATTCCAGTGAGGAAGGGAGGAGAAGGAAAAACTGCCTACAGAGGAGTCCAAGTTCCAGACACACCGCACGTCCTGAGTCATCGCTGTCTCTCACCTCTTCCTGTCCTCAGAGATGCTGCCTGGACGTTTCCTTAACTGCGACTAACTTCCCTATGAATGTCTGATGCTAGCTTAGGGCCTCTGGGCATTGACAATGTACAGTGGCAACTCCTGGTGGGCTTCTGTAATAGTTTGGTGTGCTTTCTCTGTCATTAAAAGAAATGATTTTCCCACATCGCGCCTTGTTTGTATGGTACTGGTGAGCTCGTACCCCCGCCGTAGCCCGAGAACGTCATTCAGTTAAGAGATCAGAAGAGATGACCCCGCAGGAAATAATCAAGGAAAACAAAGACCCTGGGTAGAAGATGGGTGCTCGTGTTGCTGAGCACCTTCTGCTCTGCCAGCTCGGACGTGGCTCACCGAGCTCTAGTGCCCTGGGTCTCTAGACACCTCTGGGTGCTACCCTTGGATTGCCTTCCCATCAGGCAGAGGACATGAGGTGCCGCTTGTAAGTCCTTTTGCCTCCTGCAGCGAGCTCTCTGCAGAGGGTGGAGTTCTGAATGTCAGCTGTGTGCTCTGAGGAAGCTTTTGGGTGGTGCAGGTGGAAAATGGAGAAAAACAGGTTATCTCAACCTGGCGTGCCTCACTCCCAAGGGTCAGCATGAAATGCTGTTTATGGATGGGGTAGCATTCTGGGATTGAGGGTGAGGGTCATGGAAGGACAAGAAGCTCTCTCCTTGGGGGTCAAACCATGGCCTGGGCTGGTCCCCTCTGGCTCCTGACCCCGCCCAGCTCTGGTGGAGATGAGCATCCCTGCTGTACCCATAGAGACCTCTGGGAAGCCGGGGTGAGGCCCTGGCAGCCCCCCCGGAGCCCTGGGCCAGTGAGACCCAGTACACAGCAGACGTCACAAGCACCTCTGGCAAGGGCTGGTGACCCCTGCTTAGCAGTCGAGGTCCGTTTCTTCTTTAGGAAGCATCCCAAGCAACTGAGTGCCAGGGGCCAGAACTCTGAGTTAGGCCAGGAGAACAGAGGGTCAACTTATTTTGGGCTTTGCCTCACCCTCTGCGTAGCCTCAGCGTGGAGAAGAATTTTAATGTACTCCTTTTGGAAAGCTAACGTGTGTCTGCGGCATTTTCCTTTAACATCTGACAGGGGGCTCTGTCACCCAGTCCTTCGCTGCTGTCCAAGGGCCCGTGAGTATCTGGGGGAGGTAGGGGTCCAGCCCACAGCCACACAGCTCCTCTGCCCCCTTCCATTTGCAGTGAGAAACAAGAAGACTCCCGCGCCAGCAGCCATGGGAATCGATACGAAGGGCTCGACTGGGTCCCGCTGGCCCTCCGCCACAGCGTGCGAAGGGTCTTATATACGACAGGCTTGCATGCCACACGTTCTCCCCCGAAGAAGGATTCTCCACCCAAAATGTAGAGGAAGGTGTGAGCTCCCAAGACAGGAAGGCAGAAGCTGGAAGAAAGTGCAGTCCTGTCACAGGTAAGGCCGGAGGGCCTCTACGAGCCTCTCCGCCCCTGAGATGTCCCAGGTTCCTCCAGCTGGGTGACCTTTCATCCAGAGTTGTCTCAGGTGGGCTGTAGTACTGAGTGCTTAACGACCTCGGGCTGTGCACTCTGGGTTTGGATATAGGGGAAGGATCCTAGGTGAGTCTTTGAGAAAAGTCTGTTTCACCCGTCCTGGGCTCCCAGCTCACCTCCCCACCACCCCTCCACCCTACATTCTCCAGCCTGAATCCCAGTTGAGTGATCAGACAGAGGTATTCACACCCTTCCACTCCGGACTCCCTTTCCCACTGGCCTCCACATGCACAGCCTCCCTGACGGGCTTTCCTGGGCTGGTGGAACGCAGGGCTCAAGTCGGGGAGGAATTCCCCAGGAGCTTCTCCGCAGCGCCCACGGGTGGGCATCAGCCTCCAAAGCAGGCCTGAAACTTTCACCTTCCCAGCTGATTCAACCCCTGAATTAACTTTGACCTGGTGGACAAGTTACTGCACCATCTACTTCTCATTTTCTTCTTTTGAGAAACTGGGTTTAAAAATTAACTAAAGTTAACAGTTTTGGGGTCCGTTTCTTCTTTAGGAAGCATCCCAAGCAACTGAGTGCCAGGGGCCAGAACTCTGAGTTAGGCCAGGAGAACAGAGGGTCAACTTATTTTGGGCTTTGCCTCACCCTCTGTAGCCTCAGCGTGGAGAAGAATTTTAATGTACTCCTTTTGGAAAGCTAACGTGTGTCTGCGGCATTTTCCTTTAACATCTGACAGGGGGCTCTGTCACCCAGTCCTTCGCTGCTGTCCAAGGGCCCGTGAGTATCTGGGGGAGGTAGGGGTCCAGCCCACAGCCACACAGCTCCTCTGCCCCCTTCCATTTGCAGTGAGAAACAAGAAGACTCCCGCGCCAGCAGCCATGGGAATCGATACGAAGGGCTCGACTGGGTCCCGCTGGCCCTCCGCCACAGCGTGCGAAGGGTCTTATATACGACAGGCTTGCATGCCACACGTTCTCCCCCGAAGAAGGATTCTCCACCCAAAATGTAGAGGAAGGTGTGAGCTCCCAAGACAGGAAGGCAGAAGCTGGAAGAAAGTGCAGTCCTGTCACAGGTAAGGCCGGAGGGCCTCTACGAGCCTCTCCGCCCCTGAGATGTCCCAGGTTCCTCCAGCTGGGTGACCTTTCATCCAGAGTTGTCTCAGGTGGGCTGTAGTACTGAGTGCTTAACGACCTCGGGCTGTGCACTCTGGGTTTGGATATAGGGGAAGGATCCTAGGTGAGTCTTTGAGAAAAGTCTGTTTCACCCGTCCTGGGCTCCCAGCTCACCTCCCCACCACCCCTCCACCCTACATTCTCCAGCCTGAATCCCAGTTGAGTGATCAGACAGAGGTATTCACACCCTTCCACTCCGGACTCCCTTTCCCACTGGCCTCCACATGCACAGCCTCCCTGACGGGCTTTCCTGGGCTGGTGGAACGCAGGGCTCAAGTCGGGGAGGAATTCCCCAGGAGCTTCTCCGCAGCGCCCACGGGTGGGCATCAGCCTCCAAAGCAGGCCTGAAACTTTCACCTTCCCAGCTGATTCAACCCCTGAATTAACTTTGACCTGGTGGACAAGTTACTGCACCATCTACTTCTCATTTTCTTCTTTTGAGAAACTGGGTTTAAAAATAACTAGTTAACAGGGTTGTTGGGAAGATACTAGAAGAGGGGCAGGGCCTCCACCTGTAGTAGCAGAGAAAACGTGTTCCAAACTTCTGGATCTCAGCAGAGACAAAGGGAAAATGATGACTCACATTCATTTCTTGAACTTTCTGCTGCAGTGTTTCCTGTGGTGATTTGTGATTCTCTAGGGTTTTGCTGCTCTTCCAAGGGGTGGGAGGTGTGAGGAAATGACCCCCACAGAGTTCCGTTATAAATCTCATTCCTCGTACAGGGCCTTATGCAACGTTAGTGAGCAAGAAATGTTTAACTTCATGAAAGCCAAGTTCAACTCGATTTCCTATAAATATTACATATCCTCATGACTAGCGTTGCAGGGCTTTGCCTTCCCAAACTCCTCATCGACTTAAGAATGAGAGACTCGCGTTTCTGACTCATATGATGCAAGGCCACAGAAATGGTCGGGCAGGGAAAAGACTCTCTGAGGTCGACTCTCAGTTCAGGACTGGGGACCAGGGCTCTTTGGGGAGGAGGCGTGCATGAGTGCTCAGTCGTGTTCGACTCTTTGTAGTCTGCCAGCCTCCTCTGTCCATGGAATTTTCCAGACAAGAATACTGGAGTAGGTTGCTGTTTCCTTCTCCAGGGGATCTTCCTGACATAGGGATCAAACTCAAGGCTCCTGTGTCTGTTGCACTGGCAGGTGGATTCTTTACCATGGTGGCCCCTGGGAATGGCAGCCCATTTCAGCATTCTTGCCTGGAAAGTCTCACGGACAGATAAGCCAGGTGGGCTACAGTCCATGGGTTGACAAAAAGCCAGACATGACTGAGTGTGAGCATGAAGTTCCTAAAGGAAACAAACTGCTAGATATTACCGCCAAAAAAAAAAACCAGAAAACAGGATCTCTGTCCACATCCAGTCAGCAACTAAGCCCATGTCCTTTACTGCCACTTGAAGGTAGGGACACTCATCCCCTCTCCCTCCACCAGGAAGCCTCCCTGGTGAGAACTTCACGCCACCCCCATTCCTCCCAGCTGGCCAGGGCCCTGAATAACGCAGCACGTGCCTTTGGACGGAGCCATTACAGAAACTGGTGGGATGCCTATTTTTTCACCCTCTTCAAAAATAACCCAGCACATTTTAAACTTCCTGCTTCATAGGGGAAAAAAAAAAAAACAAAACAGAACTCAAACTCAGCAATCACATTGCACATTAGTTCCTATTCCTGATGAGGCACTCAGATAACAAGAGCCCAGCAACAGGATGCGTCTCCAAGTTTAGCTCTGAATGTGAAAAGACAATCTGCCTGCGTGAATAGGCAATTGAAAGTGATGCCCCTGAGGTCACAGATACATCCTTTGGATGTTGCTTTTCGGAGTTAACCTTTGGGTGCGTTCTGAATTTCAGTGCCATCGCAAACCCCTGGGACTCAGCTGCAAAGAGAGAAGGCAGGTGGTAAAACAGAAGGGCTCTGGACGGGGCGCCAGATCTCCTCTCTGGGCCCATCGCTGCCGTCAGCTGCTCGGGTGAGCTCGGCTGGGCCTCTTCTCCATTCTGGACCTGTTCCCTCAACTCTACGTGAGAGTCTTTCTGAGCTGATATTCAGCTGAGACATGTCACACACACACTTCTCTTACTACAGTTATATATTTATTTATATAAGAATGATGATGGCACCATTAATTGTGATAGAACATTCTGGACTGCATCCAGGAGAACTTAGGAAAAGGAACCTCAGTGTATGATGATGATGATGTCTTCAGTAAAACAGGCAGGAAACCAAAGATAAGCCTTGCCACAAGGCTCCCGGGCTTCCCAGGTGGCTCGGTGGTGAAGAATCTACCTGTCAAGCAGGAGATGAGGTTCGATCCCTGGCTCCAGAAGATCCTCTAGAGGAGGGCATGGCAACCCACTCCAGTATTCTCGCCTGGAGAATCCGATGGACAGAGGAGCCTGGGGAACTATCGTCTGTGGGGTCACACAGAAAAGGACATGACCTAGCAACTGAACATGAGCAGAAACAAGGCTGCTAGGGTGTTTTACTATGAGGATGCATCTCCCCAATCACGGCGTCATGTCTGCCGTCTCTGTTTATTTTCTTCACCTTTTGTTTTTCAATAATTATAGACTCACAGGAAGTTGCAAAGATGGTCCAGGGAGGTCCTATGTACCTTCACCCCGGCTTCCCCTAAGAGTAACATCTCAAGTGCCTCCAGTATAGTATCACACCAGGAAGTGGTCATGGACACATGTGAGTTATGACTCCAGGCCATTTTATGATGTGTGTGGATGTGCTGCCCTTTCTTGTCGCTCCTGTCCCCTGCCTCCATACACACCACCAACCATGGGTCTGTTTTCCATCTCTGTAGTGTTGTCATCTTGAGAATGTTATCAAAGTGGAGCCATGCGATAAATAGCTTTCTTCACGCAGCACAATGCCGTTGAGATCCATCCAAGGGTGGCCCTTGCGTGTATCAAGAGGCTGTTTCTTTTTTATTGCTCAATAGTATTGCCCAGTGTCCCATCTCCTTTTTACCAAATGCATGGTAAAAGCGGGTCAGGAAGTATGGCAGTGAGACACCTTGGGTCTGGCAGCTGCCTCTCTGATCAGAGCTCTCCAAAAAGAATCATATCCCTTGAGAGCTGGACACGACTACCTCGCCCCACAGCACCGAGTGAAGACTGTCCCAGGATATTAGCCAGTGTGAGTGTCAGGTCAGCGACAGGCCAGTGGGAGATGGATCCCTGAGGTCCACTGCTCTCTCTTGGGCCCACCTGGGTCTTTCAGCTCTGCAGGAAGGTCCTTTTATAACTGACTAACTTTTCCAAACATCTCAACAATGGTGTTGGAAAAGGCTTCTCCCACTCTGTGTGCATGTCACTGGGGATCTCGTGGAAATGCAGGGTTTGACTCAGTGCGGCTGGGTCAGGCTTGAAATTCAGCATCTTGAACAAGCATCCACATGATGCCGATACTGCGGCTCCAGGGCCCACACTTTGAGGAGCAAAAGTGCAGAGCATGGAGACTCATCCCCAACATTTTCCACTGCCAGACCAACCCCACTGGGACTTGTGTCCTGTCACCTGACCTTTCTTAGCCTTGTGGATTATTATGACCCTGTCCTGGCGACCCAGACCAGGAAGACATTTTAGCAATACATCGGGGGAAGTCATTTCAGATTTTTCCAGGTGGTCTGAATTAGGCCTAAGGAATTATTTCCAAGAACTCCATACTACCCTCCCTTTTTCCTTGGTTCACTTTGGGTCTAAATCAACTGTGTTTACCTCACAGGTGTTTACTGATGCCGTAAGATGCACGAGGGACTCTCCTCTCTGCCATCAAACACCTTTCCTCTCTCCCTCTATTCTTTTTCCCTTTTTCTTTCAGGGCTTGAAGAAAAGGAGAAAATTCTTGTTTATTTTAAGGCTGTTCTATGAGGCTTCTTTCTGCACTCACAGAGACCCCCTGGGAGTGGTAGAGACCCAAGAGGATGGAGACGGGAACAATCAAAGACAGCTGTCCCTTCTCTGTTCACTTGAAAACACTTTGATAGTGGAGAGGGAGGAGAGAGGCATCTGGCTGAGATGGCTGCTGGGTGACCTTGAGACTTGACAGCGTGCGCTGCTGGGGAGGGAGGGCCAGGATTTCATCCTTAATTACTCCTCTTTCCTTGTCAAGGGAGTGACTACACTTTCTCAACACTTCAAAGGCATCACTCTCATACATTAAAAATCATGGTTGAGGATGGGGAGAAAAGCTCAGACACCATTTTCTGTTGAACAGGTAAGAAGAAGGTACATAAAATCTGTTTTCCTAGGAATTCCCTGGACCAGAGAATGAGTCCCTGCCCCAGAAGTGTGAGGGTTTCAGCTGGCCATTAAGTTTAATGTGAGTCCGGCGTGTGGGGTGGTCATTTAGGAGGGTTCATCGGGCTGCAGGCTGCATTGGTAGAAGCAGGACGGCTGGCACGCAGCTGTGATGCCCCTCTGTGCTCTGGAGGGATTCCCCGGCGGGGCTCTGCATTCAGGGAGGGCCTGGAAGCACCAGAGTTCCCAGCAGCAAGCAACTCTGGCTAATTTGAGACAAAAGGGGATTTATTCAAAGGCATTGTTTCCTAAACTTACTTATTTTTCATTGAAGGGAAATTGCTTCCCAGTATGGTGTGGGCCTCTGCCACATATCAGCAGGAGTCGCCCATAGGTATGCCTGGGCCCCCTGCCTCTTGACCCTCTCTCCCACCTCCCACCTCTTCCCATCCCTCTCGGTTGTTACAGAGCCCTGGTTTGAGTTCCCTACGTCACACAGCAAATCCGCATTGGTTATCTGTTTCATACATGGCCGTGCATATGTCTCTATAGCTGATTCATACAGTTGTTGAGAAGGTTAGAGACACCTTCTGGGAGACAGAGCTTTTAGAAGTACAAACTGTGACACAGAAAAATCCTGATGAGGTTCCCACAGATACTACGAAGGCAAGACTTAATAATGGCAGGTCTGCAGTTACCAGGGGCTCAGTGTCCGTGACTGCTGCAGCCATGAGCAGCTATACCGCTCCTGCATCTGCAACTCAACTTGCTGGAGAAGCTCAATGCTTCGCCTCCACCTGCAAGAACGGAGTTTCACCCCCACACATCCCACGGCCAGAACCTGAGATGTGTGACTGTGTCTTAGGCACAAGGGAGGATGGGAATTTCAGTTCTTACTGCTACATTAGGGAGACAGGACCTAAACTTTGGCTGTTTCTACAAACAGAGAAAGATGATGGGTAGCCACAAACATGACAGATGTCCTACCCTTAATGAAAGTCACAGAGCTTAATGCAGCCTCGTCAGAAGGAAAAAAAAAAGACAAACAGAAAGTGAAAGAACAGCTGAAGAAATGGGGCTGTTTCTCTCCATAGAAGAGAAGACTTGGGTCGCCATAACATTCTCTTCTAATAGAGGGGGAGATTTCATATATGAGGACTTAGCCTCATTCAGTATGACCACAGGGATTAGAGTTGTTCCAATGATGGACTCTTCAAGGATTTCACCTAAGTACAAATAAGAACTTTTAAAAGTCAGAACAAAGTCTTCTTGAGTCAGAATGAATTCTTTCAGGGGTTAATGAGTTCCCTGTCAGAGGAAGCATTCAAGAAAAGTCTGGTCAATCGCTTGCTAGAGATTGAAGCAGTAAAAGGAGAGGGTAGAATTTTTTTTTTTAAAGATTTATTTACTTGAGGGGGGTGGGGTGGGGAGGGAGGGGAGCTGGCATGCCACTTCTATAGGTCTTTCATTTGTCCATTTTCATCCATCTTTGTTCTTTGGCCCATGTGGGCCTCCCATCACGGTGGCCTCTGTTGTCGCAGAGCACCGGCTCTGGGCACATGCACTGCAGAGCTCTGGCTCGGTAATTGGACACATCGGTCCAGCTGCTTCACGGCACGTGGGATCTTCCCAGGCCAGGGATCGAACCGGCGCCCCTTGCACTGCAAGGTGGTGTCCTTACCCACTGGACCACCAGGGAAGCCCGAGAGGGTAGAATTTAAAGGTCTCTTACAACTCGGGGATCTTGTCATTATTAGTCCTCTCCTTCTGATAGTAATCATCCATTGGGCCTCAGAAAGGAAATCCATCTTCATAAATCTTACGTATAACTTGATCTCCCAGCCTTCACTTTTTGCCAGGGCTTCATTTTATTAAAATCTGCCACCCTATTTATCCTCGTACCGTTAGTGAGGCAGCAGATCTATTCATTAGTCTTACTTACCGAATACAGAAGGGAGAGAAATGTTCTATAAAGCCTCACCAGCTGGAAAGAGAAAAGTAACTAGAAGCAATTCAGAAAAAAGGGGACTTCTTTTAAAGGGGAAAACAGAGAAAGATGATGGGTAGCCACAAACATGACAGATGTCCTACCCTTAATGAAAGTCACAGAGCTTAATGCAGCCTCGTCAGAAGGAAAAAAAAAAGACAAACAGAAAGTGAAAGAACAGCTGAAGAAATGGGGCTGTTTCTCTCCATAGAAGAGAAGACTTGGGTCGCCATAACATTCTCTTCTAATAGAGGGGGAGATTTCATATATGAGGACTTAGCCTCATTCAGTATGACCACAGGGATTAGAGTTGTTCCAATGATGGACTCTTCAAGGATTTCACCTAAGTACAAATAAGAACTTTTAAAAGTCAGAACAAAGTCTTCTTGAGTCAGAATGAATTCTTTCAGGGGTTAATGAGTTCCCTGTCAGAGGAAGCATTCAAGAAAAGTCTGGTCAATCGCTTGCTAGAGATTGAAGCAGTAAAAGGAGAGGGTAGAATTTTTTTTTTTAAAGATTTATTTACTTGAGGGGGGTGGGTTGGGGAGGGAGGGGATTGGGCAGGCCACTTCTATTGGTCTTTCATTTATCTATTTTCATCCATCTTTGTTTTTTGACCAGTGTGGGCCTCCCATCGCAGTGGCCTCTGTTGTCGCAGAGCACCAGCTTTGGGCACATGCACTCCAGAGCTCCGGCTCGGTAATTGGACACATCGGTCCAGCTGCTTCACGGCACGTGGGATCTTCCCAGGCCAGGGATCAAATTGGCGCCCCTTGCACTGCAAGGCGATGTCCTTCCCCACTGGACCACCAGGGAAGCCCGAGAGGGTAGAATTTAAAGGTCTCTTACAACTCGGGGATCTTGTCATTATTAGTCCTCTCCTTCTGATAGTAATCATCCATTGGGCCTCAGAAAGGAAATCCATCTTCATAAATCTTACGTATAACTTGATCTCCCAGCCTTCACTTTTTGCCAGGGCTTCATTTTATTAAAATCTGCCACCCTATTTATCCTCGTACCGTTAGTGAGGCAGCAGATCTATTCATTAGTCTTACTTATCGAATACAGAAGGAAGAGAAATGTTCTATAAAGCCTCACCAGCTGGAAAGAGAAAAAGTAACTAGAAGCAATTCAGTCACTAAAAAAAATGGGGACTTCTTTTTTTAAAGGGGGAAAACATGGATTTCAGTAAAGCAATCAAGTCAGGGAGGGCCATAGGAGAGCAGAAGGAAACCCAGGTACATGAACTCGGGTGTGTCAATGCCACGTCTGTTAGGTACTTTTTTAAACCAGACGCAGAGAAAAACCATGAGTGGTGCATTAGTTTAGCCATGAGTGCCTGGTGAGTGAGGTCCCCTGCCAGCCTCAGTCTTCCAACCTATAGAATGGGAATGTCAGGGGAGCTCCCTGGGGCTCCAGTGCTTAGCACTTGGGGCTTTCACTGCTGGGGGCCCAGGTTCAATCCCTGGTTGGGGAGCTAAGATCCTGCAAGCCACATGGCATGGCCAAAAAAATTTTAAATTAAAAAAAAAAAAAAAGGATGGAACTGTCACTGCGTTGATAAAGTTGGAGATGGAGAAGCGCTTTTACAGCAGTAAGGGGAGAGGGGAGGAGAGTTCCATCAAAATGCAGATCGCAGTGTTCGCCAAGGTTGGACCAGCAGGGAGAACAAGAGAACTAAGGTTTGTCCCACCAGGGAGCTGGCAGCCTCCGGTCTTAGCGCTCGCTGACCAGTTAAGCCTCGGGTCCCCAAGAGCCAGCAGCCCATCCAGCCATCCCGCCGGGGGCAGCCTGACAGCCCCCTTTACGACACTCCTGAGTTGGAGGAGTCCTCCGCGAGGTGCCTCTGGACTCACGACACCCTCTTGACAGTCTCACTCCGCGGAGCCCCAGGATTCCTGCCCTGACTCAGGAGGGATCTTCCTCTGGGACAGCTGTCTGCACGGCACGTGGGATCTTCCCAGGCCAGGATCGAACCGGCGCCTTGCACTGCAAGGTGGTGTCCTTACCCACTGGACCACCAGGAAGCCCGAGAGGGTAGAATTTAAAGGTCTCTTACAACTCGGGATCTTGTCATTATTAGTCCTCTCCTTCTGATAGTAATCATCCATTGGGCCTCAGAAAGGAAATCCATCTTCATAAATCTTACGTATAACTTGATCTCCCAGCCTTCACTTTTTGCCAGGGCTTCATTTTATTAAAATCTGCCACCCTATTTATCCTCGTACCGTTAGTGAGGCAGCAGATCTATTCATTAGTCTTACTTATCGAATACAGAAGGAAGAGAAATGTTCTATAAAGCCTCACCAGCTGGAAAGAGAAAAAGTAACTAGAAGCAATTCAGTCACTAAAAAAAATGGGGACTTCTTTTTTTAAAGGGGGAAAACATGGATTTCAGTAAAGCAATCAAGTCAGGGAGGGCCATAGGAGAGCAGAAGGAAACCCAGGTACATGAACTCGGGTGTGTCAATGCCACGTCTGTTAGGTACTTTTTTAAACCAGACGCAGAGAAAAACCATGAGTGGTGCATTAGTTTAGCCATGAGTGCCTGGTGAGTGAGGTCCCCTGCCAGCCTCAGTCTTCCAACCTATAGAATGGGAATGTCAGGGGAGCTCCCTGGGGCTCCAGTGCTTAGCACTTGGGGCTTTCACTGCTGGGGGCCCAGGTTCAATCCCTGGTTGGGGAGCTAAGATCCTGCAAGCCACATGGCATGGCCAAAAAAATTTTAAATTAAAAAAAAAAAAAAAGGATGGAACTGTCACTGCGTTGATAAAGTTGGAGATGGAGAAGCGCTTTTACAGCAGTAAGGGGAGAGGGGAGGAGAGTTCCATCAAAATGCAGATCGCAGTGTTCGCCAAGGTTGGACCAGCAGGGAGAACAAGAGAACTAAGGTTTGTCCCACCAGGGAGCTGGCAGCCTCCGGTCTTAGCGCTCGCTGACCAGTTAAGCCTCGGGTCCCCAAGAGCCAGCAGCCCATCCAGCCATCCCGCCGGGGGCAGCCTGACAGCCCCCTTTACGACACTCCTGAGTTGGAGGAGTCCTCCGCGAGGTGCCTCTGGACTCACGACACCCTCTTGACAGTCTCACTCCGCGGAGCCCCCAGGATTCCTGCCCTGAGCTCTCAGGGAGGGGATCTTCCTCTGGGAGTGTCAGCCGCTGTCGCATTGCATCCCGCGGCGACGGCAGTGGTGCCCGAAGACGGTGCCTGTGTGTGCTGCCACCAGAGACGCTTCTATGGGACGGAAAGATCGGTTTCAGTGCACAGGAGAGGCGCGTGTTTCCCTTTCCATTGTGTTTCGCGTTCTTGTATCTCTGCAGAAATCGTCTTGACAGGATGAGGCTGGTTTCAGAGAATGATTTCTTGACAGGTAAGGGTGTGGTTCAGACGGTAAAGAATCTGCCCACAGTACAGGACACCTGGGTTCCATCCTTGGGTCTGGAACATCCCCTGGAGAAGGCAATGGCAACCGGATCCAATATTCTTGGCTAGAGAATCCCTGGGTCTTCAGCCTTGCTGATACATCAGTCATTACATGTCCAACTCTTTGCAACCCACGGACTGCAGCACACCAGGCTTCCCCGTCCATCACCATCTCCCAGAGCTTGCTCAGACTCTTGTCCATTCCCTCAGCGATGCCATCCAACCATCTCATCGTCTGTCGTCCCATTTTCCTTCTACCTTCTATTTTCCCCAACATCAGGCTCTTTTCCAATGAGTTGTCTCTTCACAGTAGGTAGCCAATGTATTGGACCTTCGGTCTCAGCATTATTGCTTCCAAAGAATATTCTGGGTTGATTTCCTTTAGGATGGATGAGTTTGATCTCCTTGCAGTCCAAGGAACTCTCAAGAGCCTTCTCCAGCACCACAGTTCAAAGACAAAAGTAAATGTTGATAAATAGAGAAAACATCAGAGGGAAAGTTTCCTGAAGCCTGGCTTTGACCCCAAACAGCGGCCCAGTGGTGGACATCACTTCCCCAGGGCACACACTTACGAGGTGTCCACTGGCCTCCAAGATTACTCTGTTCCTGCAGGGCATAGGGCGCAGAGTGTGGTTCTGTTAACACAGAATTGGATTTCTTCCTCTCTTCAGGCACAGAGGACAATCTGAATTTGGGAGGTTTGCGTTCAAGTCTCTTGTTTGAGCTGAGAAAGGCTTCAAAGATTCAAGTGCTTCTTAGAACCTTTATTTCAATACTTATTTATTTACTTGGCTATGCCGGATCTCAATGGTCGCACGTGGGATCTTAAACCCTGGTTTCAGCACGTGGGATCTAATTCCTTGAGTAGGGATCAAACCCAGGCCCCCTGCATTGGGAACACGGAGTCTTAGCCGTGCTAAGCTTTTTTAGGGACGGTTTCCACCAGGAAGTCCCTTCTTGGAGCTTTCTAAACAAGGAAAGGCTCACAGAGCCTGCAGTCGAAGGCCCCCTTTCTTTGCCCCATGGCCCAGTGCCTGCAGTGGATCAACTAAGCGCCTTGTTTGGCTTCCACCTGGAGACCAAGAGACTCGTTTGCTTCGAGTTGCTGAGACGGCCCTAAACACAGTTTTGCTTTTAGCTAGCACCTTAGAGAATCCCTGGGTCTTCAGCCTTGCTGATACATCAGTCATTACATGTCCAACTCTTTGCAACCCACGGACTGCAGCACACCAGGCTTCCCCGTCCATCACCATCTCCCAGAGCTTGCTCAGACTCTTGTCCATTCCCTCAGCGATGCCATCCAACCATCTCATCGTCTGTCGTCCCATTTTCCTTCTACCTTCTATTTTCCCCAACATCAGGCTCTTTTCCAATGAGTTGTCTCTTCACAGTAGGTAGCCAATGTATTGGACCTTCGGTCTCAGCATTATTGCTTCCAAAGAATATTCTGGGTTGATTTCCTTTAGGATGGATGAGTTTGATCTCCTTGCAGTCCAAGGAACTCTCAAGAGCCTTCTCCAGCACCACAGTTCAAAGACAAAAGTAAATGTTGATAAATAGAGAAAACATCAGAGGGAAAGTTTCCTGAAGCCTGGCTTTGACCCCAAACAGCGGCCCAGTGGTGGACATCACTTCCCCAGGGCACACACTTACGAGGTGTCCACTGGCCTCCAAGATTACTCTGTTCCTGCAGGGCATAGGGCGCAGAGTGTGGTTCTGTTAACACAGAATTGGATTTCTTCCTCTCTTCAGGCACAGAGGACAATCTGAATTTGGGAGGTTTGCGTTCAAGTCTCTTGTTTGAGCTGAGAAAGGCTTCAAAGATTCAAGTGCTTCTTAGAACCTTTATTTCAATACTTATTTATTTACTTGGCTATGCCGGATCTCAATGGTCGCACGTGGGATCTTAAACCCTGGTTTCAGCACGTGGGATCTAATTCCTTGAGTAGGGATCAAACCCAGGCCCCCTGCATTGGGAACACGGAGTCTTAGCCGTGCTAAGCTTTTTTAGGGACGGTTTCCACCAGGAAGTCCCTTCTTGGAGCTTTCTAAACAAGGAAAGGCTCACAGAGCCTGCAGTCGAAGGCCCCCTTTCTTTGCCCCATGGCCCAGTGCCTGCAGTGGATCAACTAAGCGCCTTGTTTGGCTTCCACCTGGAGACCAAGAGACTCGTTTGCTTCGAGTTGCTGAGACGGCCCTAAACACAGTTTTTGCTTTTAGCTGCAACCTTGCAGAAACACCTCAAGAGTACACCGCTAGAAACTCCTCACACTTACACAGGCATCTGAGCTTTCCATGGTGGTGGTTTTGTGTTTTTTGAATGGATCAGCTTATGCTGAAACTTTTCCCATTTCCTAGTGTACGTACAGCATCTTCATCTTCCAAACTCTGTATCTGGGGGAACAAGAGCAGATTGAGAAAGCCCAGCACATGCTTTTGGAAAGCAAAATCAGGAAATGAGTAAGGAACTGTGATGTCCAGGCAATGGGAAGTCAGGACATTGAACCTCGAATCAGTGGTTCTGGGCTGAGCTGCAGGGAAGGGTCCTCAGTGGAGCCTGGGGTTAGACAGCCTGGTCTGTGTGTGTGACTCAGTGTGTGGGCGTCAGGTCACTCCTTGGCGATCAGTTGTTTTAAAGTAGGGTTGTGGATGGCAGGCTGGATGCAGCGTGAGCTGAGGATGTGCATTGTTGGGTGCGTGCTAAGTTACTTCACTCGCGTCCGACTCTTTGCGACCCCATGGACTGTAGCCCACCAGGCTCCTCTGTCCATGGGTTCTCCAGGCAAGAATACTGGAGTGGGTAGCCCTCTCCTCCTCCAGATCTTCCCGACCCAGGGATTGAACCCTCGTCTCTTCTATTGCCTGCACTGGCTGCTGGGTTCTTTACCACTAGCACCGCGCGGGAAGCCCACTGTTGGGTTGTAAAAGCCTTTAGTTGCCCAATGTGGAAAGTACAGTCTGGCTGCTTCTCCCGCTGCTGCTGCGTTTACTTGGAATGAGGAAAACAGCACAGGAGCGTGGAGGACACCGCCGGCTCTAGCCCCACACATCACTCACTCTGGCTGTTGTTGGCCACTTGGGGCAAATCAGAGGACTCTCTGCTCAATCCCTGCTTCTCCACGTATGCAGCTGTGGGTAGCTTTCTCTAAAAGACGTGCTCGACTCCCTTGCTTCTCCAAGTGGGCTCCTCAGACAGTAGCCTCCACCTCACTGAGAATTTATGGAAGATGTACAATCTCACTCCAGCCCTGGGCCTCTGCATTTTTAAGTTAATTAATTAAGTTTTAATTTTTGGTTGCAGTGAGTCTTCACTGCTGCAGACAGGCTTTCTCTAGTTGCTAAGAACAAGGGCGACCCTCCAGTTGTGGTCTTCAGGCTTCTTACTGTGGTGGCCGCTCTTGTTGAAGAGCGTGGTCTCTAGACTCACAGGCTTCAGAAGCCGCTGCTCCCGGGCCCTAGAGCATGCAGGTCTCAGTAGTTTGGGCACATGGGCTTAGTTGCCCTGTGCTCAGTCTCTCAGTCCCATGAACTGCAGCCCATTCTGTGACCCCATGGACTATAGCCCACCAGGCTCCTCTGTCCATGGAGTTCTCCAGGCAAGAATCCTGGGGTGGGTTTCCATTTCCTTCTCCAGGGGATCATCCCGACTCAGGGATAGAAGCCATGTCTCTTGCAAATCTCCTGCATTGGTAGGTGGATTCTTTACCACTGGCACCACCTGGGAAACACCACCTTGGGCTTCCCCTGTGGCTCAGATGGTAAAGAATCTGTCTGCAATGCAGGAGACCCGTGTTCAATCCCAGGGTCCAGAAGATCCCCTGGAGAAGGGAATGGTTACCCATTCCATTATGCTTGCCTGGAGAATTCCATGGATAGAGGAGCCTGGTGGAGGCTCACAGGGTCGAAAAGAGTTGGAAACAACTATGCGACTAACACAGACACACATCCAATCAAAATAACTTCATATATATATATATAACTGAGTTACTCTGCTATACAGCAGAGACTAATACAACATTGTAAATCAAACATACGTCATTAAGTACATTAGTTTCCTGTGGCATATGAAATCTTCTCGGACCAGGGGTCAAACCCAGGTCCCCTGCATTGGTAGGCGGACTCAACCACTGGACCGCTAGGGAAGTCTTGGCCTTTGCGTTTTAACTGGAGGCCAGGTGACGGCTGAGCCCACTGGGGTCAGAGATGCTGCTCTGTTCTCCGAAGCCATGAGGCCTGACTGCACCAGGCACCTCGCAAATGATATCCCAAAACATGCCTGAAAAGACCACCTATTGATGTCAGGAATGGGGAACAGACCAGGATGGGATGTGGGAGAAGACCTCTAAAATGTTTTATTTGTTCAACTGCTATAAGCCATTCTAAGACCTCCGTGTTCTCAGAGATGTTTTCTGATAGTCATCTGTGCATCCTTTTACTGCCAGTCACTTCTGCCTGAATACATGTGTGAGATGTTTTTCAAACCCGCTGGGAATGTCTGATAAATTGCCTTCCCCGCAGGGTAGCTTTTTTTTCCTGCTGTCTCTCACCAGGAGCTCACTGTGAAGAAAGCTTTGGAACATTATATATATATAAGCAGTCACCCTTTCCAGCCACCTGTTTCTGATGACAACTTAGGAATTAGCTTCTTTGGCAAGCATTAGATATAAATCACTCCATTCTGGGGAGACATGACACAGAAAGCCAAGGGTGTTTCTTTCGAACCACATCAACATGCGTGAGATTGGCCCAAAGCATCCCGACTCAGGAGCAGCCAATCCTGGGAATTCTTTACCACTGGCACCACCTGGGAAACACCACCTTGGGCTTCCCCTGTGGCTCAGATGGTAAAGAATCTGTCTGCAATGCAGGAGACCCGTGTTCAATCCCAGGGTCCAGAAGATCCCCTGGAGAAGGGAATGGTTACCCATTCCATTATGCTTGCCTGGAGAATTCCATGGATAGAGGAGCCTGGTGGAGGCTCACAGGGTCGAAAAGAGTTGGAAACAACTATGCGACTAACACAGACACACATCCAATCAAAATAACTTCATATATATATATATAACTGAGTTACTCTGCTATACAGCAGAGACTAATACAACATTGTAAATCAAACATACGTCATTAAGTACATTAGTTTCCTGTGGCATATGAAATCTTCTCGGACCAGGGGTCAAACCCAGGTCCCCTGCATTGGTAGGCGGACTCAACCACTGGACCGCTAGGGAAGTCTTGGCCTTTGCGTTTTAACTGGAGGCCAGGTGACGGCTGAGCCCACTGGGGTCAGAGATGCTGCTCTGTTCTCCGAAGCCATGAGGCCTGACTGCACCAGGCACCTCGCAAATGATATCCCAAAACATGCCTGAAAAGACCACCTATTGATGTCAGGAATGGGGAACAGACCAGGATGGGATGTGGGAGAAGACCTCTAAAATGTTTTATTTGTTCAACTGCTATAAGCCATTCTAAGACCTCCGTGTTCTCAGAGATGTTTTCTGATAGTCATCTGTGCATCCTTTTACTGCCAGTCACTTCTGCCTGAATACATGTGTGAGATGTTTTTCAAACCCGCTGGGAATGTCTGATAAATTGCCTTCCCCGCAGGGTAGCTTTTTTTTCCTGCTGTCTCTCACCAGGAGCTCACTGTGAAGAAAGCTTTGGAACATTATATATATATAAGCAGTCACCCTTTCCAGCCACCTGTTTCTGATGACAACTTAGGAATTAGCTTCTTTGGCAAGCATTAGATATAAATCACTCCATTCTGGGGAGACATGACACAGAAAGCCAAGGGTGTTTTTTTCGAACCACATACACATGCGTGAGATTGGCCCAAAGCAGCTTGTATTCCAAGGGGGGACAGACAGGCCACTCAAGGTGCAGGAGCAGAGCAGGGGATCAGGGAAAGAAGCATGAATGGCTTTAAAGAGGATGTTTCAAGGTACATAGGCAGGGGGACTAGAGTTGACAATCTGAAACATCTTCTTTAGAAATATCCTTTGAGAGCATAAAGTTATAACAAGAAACTATAGTGTTTTCAGAATGCCCCGACCTCCTAAGAATTTAGCCTTTAGATTATGTCTCTGCGTGCGTGTGTGTTGAGGTGCTTCAGTCGTGTCCGGCTCTTTGCGACTCTGTGGACCCGCCCGGCTCCTCTGTCCATGGGCTTCTCCAGGCAAGAATACTGAGTGGGTGGCCGTGCCCTCCTCCAGGGGATTATGTCTCTAGGTACCTTTTAATGAAAGATGGTCTTTTTGCTTTTTGTAAAATTGCTCTTCTGTAAAAAGCAATTCTTTTCATCCCAAGGAGATCAAGGCCCTGCTTATGAAGCAGCGTGGAGAAGGAGTATTGGTCAATTATCTGGATAAGCCTAGATCACCCTCCCACCCCAGCTGCCTCTGTACAGAAACCATCATCATGGACTTCTCCAAAACTATCCAACCGGACCACTAGCCATGCATGTGACAGGGACGTGGTTTAGCACACCACTGGCCTGTGACACCCTCCACTTACTCAGTGATGGGGGTTCTCAGCAAGTGGGGCAGCTGTGAGGTCACCCCAGGTATTTCTCCACTTACCCTGTGATGGGGGTTCTCACCAAGGGGGTGGCTGTGAGGTCACCCCCAGGTATTTGGCAAGGTCTCAAGGCTTTTGGTGTCTCAGCCAAGGGAGAGAGTGCTGCTGGCATCTAGTGGCAGAGCTGGGATGCAGCTACACCTCCTCTGCGGCACAAGGCAGGCTCCACAGCAGAATTCCCTGACCCTGAGTGTCAGTAGCACTGAGGTTGAGAAGCTCTGCTCTGGAAAGGTGGGCTTGCATTTCTACCCACTGCTTAGCACGGTGGTGTTGAAGGAATCTGGGTCAGAACGTCCTCCTCATAGGTGCTCGGGTCACACAGCGAGTCAGCGTGAGCAGCCTCTAGCGATGAGCCAAGATTGCTGCAGACCCTCCAACCAGGTTCAACCGCCTCAGCTGTGGCACCACCGGGCCTCCTGGGAGGCAGAGCCCCCTCGTTTATATTTCAGGCTCTAAGGGGATTTCTGGGGCTCAGCTTCTTGCCATGCTGGTACCTGGGCATTGATCGGAACCTCTGGGAGGTCAAGAGAAGTCCAGGTCATGTCCATTTTAGGAGCTCCAGGTATAAAAATGAAGAAAGGCAAAAATGAGATGATTAAAAATATCAATTAATTTTAAATATTTGCATATAAGGAATGACTATTTCCACCCCTAAATAAAAGAATGCAATATACTTATGGTCTTCACGGTATCTATAAAATTCATGGATTATGTCATAGTGCCCTGCAAACAAGGCTGTCCCATGATGGAACATGACCTTAGAGATGCACACTGAGAGTCTTCTTCTCTTCAGTCTGGTCAGTGTGTCTCTGTAGCTTTAAATATACTTTACTTGGGGAAATATTAAAGATTGAAATTTACAGCTCTTTGAGGCTATGTCATTAGGAGCAGCAAAAGTTCAAAGGCAGAAAATAATAGTTAAAACATAAAAACTTACCTATGTATATATGTATATGAAAGTTTAAGTCGTGCCTGACTTTTTGCAGTCTCATGAACTGTAGCCCACCAGGCTCCTCTGTCCATGGAATTCTCTGGGCAAGAATACTGCAGTGGGTTGCCATTTCCTTCTCCAGGGGATCTTCCCAACCCAGGGCTGGAACTGGGGTCTCCTGCATTACAGGCAGATTCTTTTGAGCTCCCAAGGAAGCCTTATATAACTATATATTTATAATCAAAGCATGTAAATACCAGATATCCTGGCTTGTCTTCTGAGTTAAATCAATGATCTAGTGGCAGAGCTGGGATGCAGCTACACCTCCTCTGCGGCACAAGGCAGGCTCCACAGCAGAATTCCCTGACCCTGAGTGTCAGTAGCACTGAGGTTGAGAAGCTCTGCTCTGGAAAGGTGGGCTTGCATTTCTACCCACTGCTTAGCACGGTGGTGTTGAAGGAATCTGGGTCAGAACGTCCTCCTCATAGGTGCTCGGGTCACACAGCGAGTCAGCGTGAGCAGCCTCTAGCGATGAGCCAAGATTGCTGCAGACCCTCCAACCAGGTTCAACCGCCTCAGCTGTGGCACCACCGGGCCTCCTGGGAGGCAGAGCCCCCTCGTTTATATTTCAGGCTCTAAGGGGATTTCTGGGGCTCAGCTTCTTGCCATGCTGGTACCTGGGCATTGATCGGAACCTCTGGGAGGTCAAGAGAAGTCCAGGTCATGTCCATTTTAGGAGCTCCAGGTATAAAAATGAAGAAAGGCAAAAATGAGATGATTAAAAATATCAATTAATTTTAAATATTTGCATATAAGGAATGACTATTTCCACCCCTAAATAAAAGAATGCAATATACTTATGGTCTTCACGGTATCTATAAAATTCATGGATTATGTCATAGTGCCCTGCAAACAAGGCTGTCCCATGATGGAACATGACCTTAGAGATGCACACTGAGAGTCTTCTTCTCTTCAGTCTGGTCAGTGTGTCTCTGTAGCTTTAAATATACTTTACTTGGGGAAATATTAAAGATTGAAATTTACAGCTCTTTGAGGCTATGTCATTAGGAGCAGCAAAAGTTCAAAGGCAGAAAATAATAGTTAAAACATAAAAACTTACCTATGTATATATGTATATGAAAGTTTAAGTCGTGCCTGACTTTTTGCAGTCTCATGAACTGTAGCCCACCAGGCTCCTCTGTCCATGGAATTCTCTGGGCAAGAATACTGCAGTGGGTTGCCATTTCCTTCTCCAGGGGATCTTCCCAACCCAGGGCTGGAACTGGGGTCTCCTGCATTACAGGCAGATTCTTTTGAGCTCCCAAGGAAGCCTTATATAACTATATATTTATAATCAAAGCATGTAAATACCAGATATCCTGGCTTGTCTTCTGAGTTAAATCAATGATAAATAAATATCCTTTACTGTGTTCAATCCCATTTTACAGATGGGAACACTGAAATGGAGTGAAGTGATTTGCCAGAAGTCACATAGTTTCTAAGCAGGTATGTTCGTAGAATCAAGTATGTAAGTAAAATCAGGATTCAGGCTGAGGAAAGTTGACTCCAGAGGCCATACCCTTAAGTCTTGTAATACACAGCCTCTTGGAAGGAGAAACCTGGGTTCAAGATGTGCAGGACTATGGAATGGCTTTAGAAAGTATCAGTGTGACTGAGGCCCACGGTACAGAATTCAAATCCTGATTTGATCCTTGTTAGCTGCGCGACTGTGGGCTCCTTAGCTCACCTAAAGCCCGTCTCCTCTTCTGTAACGTGTGTCCATTGAAGCTTTGTTTGTATCTGAGAATTAGCACAAGGGTACAACGAGGTACACAGCCATGTGATGATAAAACTGAAGCTCAGAGAGAGCAAGTCCATTGCCTAAGGTCACACAGCAAACTAGTGACAGGCCTCTGAACACCTGGTCCAACAATCTTGGCAAATCAGCAGCTCTAAATAATTTCACATAGCTGGCCCCCTCAGCCCCCAAATGGTGTCATTCTCAAACGACCCATTTCAGGGCTGCAGATAGGCTCTGCCCTCCTGCAAGGCCCGGTTACCGTCCATAGTGGTCCATGCCAAACTGGGTGAAGTCATTACGTAGCTAAATTGTGTCTGACTCTACTATCTCCCAGAGTTTTCTAAAACTCATATCCACTGAGTCAGTGATATTATGTAACCATCTCATCGTCTGCTGCCCTCTTCTCTTACCCTCCATCTTTCTCAGCATCGGGGTGTTTTCCAGTGAGTTGCAATTAGAGATGCTTCAGTTCAAGAACAAGTCAGGGGGCTTCCCTGGCGGTCCAGTGAGTAAACACACCGCCTTGCAGTGCAAGGGGCGCCAGTTCAATCGCTGGTCAGGGAAGATCCCACATGCCGCAGAGTGGCTGGACGGATGTGTCCAACTACCTGGGCATTACCTTTTGAGCTCCCAAGGAAGCCTTATATAACTATATATTTATAATCAAAGCATGTAAATACCAGATATCCTGGCTTGTCTTCTGAGTTAAATCAATGATAAATAAATATCCTTTACTGTGTTCAATCCCATTTTACAGATGGGAACACTGAAATGGAGTGAAGTGATTTGCCAGAAGTCACATAGTTTCTAAGCAGGTATGTTCGTAGAATCAAGTATGTAAGTAAAATCAGGATTCAGGCTGAGGAAAGTTGACTCCAGAGGCCATACCCTTAAGTCTTGTAATACACAGCCTCTTGGAAGGAGAAACCTGGGTTCAAGATGTGCAGGACTATGGAATGGCTTTAGAAAGTATCAGTGTGACTGAGGCCCACGGTACAGAATTCAAATCCTGATTTGATCCTTGTTAGCTGCGCGACTGTGGGCTCCTTAGCTCACCTAAAGCCCGTCTCCTCTTCTGTAACGTGTGTCCATTGAAGCTTTGTTTGTATCTGAGAATTAGCACAAGGGTACAACGAGGTACACAGCCATGTGATGATAAAACTGAAGCTCAGAGAGAGCAAGTCCATTGCCTAAGGTCACACAGCAAACTAGTGACAGGCCTCTGAACACCTGGTCCAACAATCTTGGCAAATCAGCAGCTCTAAATAATTTCACATAGCTGGCCCCCTCAGCCCCCAAATGGTGTCATTCTCAAACGACCCATTTCAGGGCTGCAGATAGGCTCTGCCCTCCTGCAAGGCCCGGTTACCGTCCATAGTGGTCCATGCCAAACTGGGTGAAGTCATTACGTAGCTAAATTGTGTCTGACTCTACTATCTCCCAGAGTTTTCTAAAACTCATATCCACTGAGTCAGTGATATTATGTAACCATCTCATCGTCTGCTGCCCTCTTCTCTTACCCTCCATCTTTCTCAGCATCGGGGTGTTTTCCAGTGAGTTGCAATTAGAGATGCTTCAGTTCAAGAACAAGTCAGGGGGCTTCCCTGGCGGTCCAGTGAGTAAACACACCGCCTTGCAGTGCAAGGGGCGCCAGTTCAATCGCTGGTCAGGGAAGATCCCACATGCCGCAGAGTGGCTGGACGGATGTGTCCAACTACCAAGCCAGTCACTCTGGACTGCATGCACCCAGAGCCGGTGCTCTGCAACGAGAGAGGCCACTGCAGTGGGAGGCCCACACAGGCCAAAGAACAAAGATGGATGAAAATAGATAAATGAAAGTCCAAAAGAAGTGGCCAAAAATTAAAAAAAAAAAAAAAAAGGAAACTCAAGAACAAGTCAGGAAAAGCAATGTTCACGCTCCAGGCGCAATCCTTGAGTGTCCACTAGGTGGAGCCACACCCCTACATTCAGAGGGTTCTCAAATTGCCTCAAGAGGAGAAGGTGAATTTGACTGAGGGACGGAGGAGGCTCGTGCACTCACTCACTCCTTCATTCACTCAATAAATATTTACTGAGCACCTACTCTATGCTAGGCAGGGTGATACAGCAATGAACACTGTACTTACAAACCCTGTAATTAGAATCTGGTAACTCGGTTTCTTTAATATCTCATACGCAAGCAACAACATCATCGTTCTACTCACTCCATTCTTAACAGGGGTCCGAGAGGTCATACTTCCATTTCTTATTCAAATAGTCACTGGATGTGTATTCTCCTTCAAGCTCTGGGAATCCTAAGATGGATCAGGCACAGTCTGGTGGACAAGTCAAACGCGTGCGTTCCGCTTGACCTGCCAGAGGTTGACCAGAGGAGCCAAGAGCTTGACTTGAAGTGTCTCCAGGACCCTTTCTAAGAGTCAAGTCCTTTCTCTGTCGGCATCTTGAAGCGGGAGATCAAAACCTTTGCCCTACCCACCCTTTTGCTGCTTCTTGTGTTGAAATTGCAAGGGCCAGTGACTCTACCCGTCCTAACCCGTAGTCCATGGTCCATGCCAAACTGGGTGAAGTCATTACGTAGCTAAATTGTGTCTGACTCTACTATCTCCCAGAGTTTTCTAAAACTCATATCCACTGAGTCAGTGATATTATGTAACCATCTCATCGTCTGCTGCCCTCTTCTCTTACCCTCCATCTTTCTCAGCATCGGGGTGTTTTCCAGTGAGTTGCAATTAGAGATGCTTCAGTTCAAGAACAAGTCAGGGGGCTTCCCTGGCGGTCCAGTGAGTAAACACACCGCCTTGCAGTGCAAGGGGCGCCAGTTCAATCGCTGGTCAGGGAAGATCCCACATGCCGCAGAGTGGCTGGACGGATGTGTCCAACTACCAAGCCAGTCACTCTGGACTGCATGCACCCAGAGCCGGTGCTCTGCAACGAGAGAGGCCACTGCAGTGGGAGGCCCACACAGGCCAAAGAACAAAGATGGATGAAAATAGATAAATGAAAGTCCAAAAGAAGTGGCCAAAAATTAAAAAAAAAAAAAAAAAGGAAACTCAAGAACAAGTCAGGAAAAGCAATGTTCACGCTCCAGGCGCAATCCTTGAGTGTCCACTAGGTGGAGCCACACCCCTACATTCAGAGGGTTCTCAAATTGCCTCAAGAGGAGAAGGTGAATTTGACTGAGGGACGGAGGAGGCTCGTGCACTCACTCACTCCTTCATTCACTCAATAAATATTTACTGAGCACCTACTCTATGCTAGGCAGGGTGATACAGCAATGAACACTGTACTTACAAACCCTGTAATTAGAATCTGGTAACTCGGTTTCTTTAATATCTCATACGCAAGCAACAACATCATCGTTCTACTCACTCCATTCTTAACAGGGGTCCGGAGAGGTCATACTTCCATTTCTTATTCAAATAGTCACTGGATGTGTATTCTCCTTCAAGCTCTGGGAATCCTAAGATGGATCAGGCACAGTCTGGTGGACAAGTCAAACGCGTGCGTTCCGCTTGACCTGCCAGAGGTTGACCAGAGGAGCCAAGAGCTTGACTTGAAGTGTCTCCAGGACCCTTTCTAAGAGTCAAGTCCTTTCTCTGTCGGCATCTTGAAGCGGGAGATCAAAACCTTTGCCCTACCCACCCTTTTGCTGCTTCTTGTGTACAACTAGATCCGTTTCCCAATCCTTGTTCTCATAAAGGTGGAAGTAGTCCTGGCTCCTTGTCAAAGATCTCTGTTATGACCCTAGGTGGGAGCTGAGATGGTGGAGATGTGATTGATTTCTCCCGTGTGGGGCTTTGGTAAAGCTTCGATCTTCCCTGGGTGCACATCTCTGCCTTCCCGTCCAGAAGGGGCTCTGGGTGTGAAGCGAGCCACATACGACTGAAGTTGGAAGACTCAGGCTCTGACCCCCATTTCTTGGATCGCATCCTTTTTCTGGAGCTCAGTCTTCTCATTTGTGGTAACTTAAGCACAGTTACCAACTCTTCACAGATGCTCCCATCAGGAGATGGCGACTCTCCCCTCTTGCCTCCATCCCTCCTCAGCCAGGTTGGAGCCCCAGTGCTGTCCTCTCCCCCTGGATCAGCCCGACAGTAGCCTCCTAGTGGTTTTCCCACATTCACGTGGCTCCCCAACACACAGTCTACACCCTGGAGAGTGGATGACATGAAAACATAAGTTAGCCATGTCCTTGATCGTGTGCCCCTAGTCACAGCCCCCGGGCTCGCTTCCACAAACTGCAAGATTGTCACCATCGGGCTCCCCCCGCCCCGCACCTGCCTCCTCCGCACTACTCCAGCCTCACGCCTGGGACTGGAACCCCAGGACCGCACAGCTGGTCACCTGGAGAGAAACTGAAGCAGAAAACTAAGGTACAGCTGCAGCTAGAAAACTTATGGGGGCTTCCCTGGTGGTCCAGTGGGTAAGGACACCACCTTGCAATGCAAGGGGTACCGGGTCGATCCCTGGCCTGGGAAGATCCCACGTGCCACGGAGCAGCTGGACCGATGTGTCCAATTACCGAGCCGGAGTTCTGGAGCGCATGTGCCCAGAGGCCGTGCTCTGTGACAACAGAGGCCACCGCGATGGGAGGCCCACACGGGCCAAAGAACAAAGATAAATGAATGAAAGATCAATAGAAGTGGCCAAAAAAAAAAACCTTATGGGATTAAAGTTTCAATGTGAGACAGTGAGGTGTTATCCAGAACCTTCCTTGAACCTGGAAAAGGGTGCTTTCTAAGAGGTGGTGGTGGTGGTGGCGCCCAGGAAGAAGGGTTTGGGGAAGCGCGGAGTTTTGGTGGAGGCTAAGTGGTCAGAAACCTCGGCTCTCTCAGTATCTGGATGGGGAACTGGGTGAGTGAGGTGGCCGTCAGGCTGTAGCAACCACATTTGTTTGTGCTTCTTGGTTTTCCCTTGACTGTGCGCCTCTGGTCCTCTGCTGGCGTAAGCTCCTCTTCGGAGGGAGAACAATGGCATATTCCTCTTTGTAGCTTCCTGTCTCTCAGACAGAGCTCTGCACAAAGATGTCAGAGAAGACAGCTGGTGAATGCCCCGAGCATCCGTTCTTCTCGCCAGCCCACTCCTGGAGCAGCAGCCCCATTCTTTCTAAAGAACTCCTTCCCCCACTCTCAGCCACACACCCTGTGTAAAAGCTGACTCCTTCCCTGGCTCCAGAGCTGGACACGTGCTCAGCTACAGCCAAGCAAAACATCACCTTCTCCTGAGACTTTCCTGATGGTCCAATGGTTAGAATCTACCTTCGTACACAGGGAAATGGGCTTAATCCCTAGTCAGGAAACCATGACTCCACATGCTACAGTGCAATGAAACATGCGTGCTGTAAAGCCTGCACACCAGGACAAAGAGCCCTGGAGCTGCAGTGGAGACCTGGCCTGGCCAAAAAAAAAAAAAAAAGCCTCTACGATTATTGTCTTTACACTTGTATAAGATAAAACAGAAACTTACTTTCTTAAAAAACAAATCACCTTCTCCTGATCACAGTGACTGGTTTAGGAATGGGCAAGTGACCGATTCAGAACCAAGGAGACAAATGAGACAGAGAGACATGGGGTTTATAAGGGCATGTGCTTTTCTGTTAGGACAGCAAGTGTTAAGGATGCTGCAAACTGGAAGCTGATGAAGGCCTGGGATTAGCTAATGCTTTGGAAAACGGAGACAGAAGATGGACGAGGGGTCCCATTCTGATGACATGGGTCAGGCCCCTGGATTCAGCTGAACCTGAAGCCATTTATGTCATTGTATCCTAGAGTCATCCGAGGACGTAAATTCCATTTCTTGCCTGTCAGTTAGAGTTTGGTTATCTATTACTTGCATCTGGAAGACTTCTGGCAGACAAATGAATGAATCTACCAGAAAATTTGAGGCGCGGAGGAAAGGATTCTGTGCTAAGAGGCAGGATGCGATGTTGCCATTTACTAACTATGTGACTCCAGGCAAGTTGGCTGATGTCTGTGGACTTCAGTTTAGAACTCTGATACTCCTTCATTTGTTCAACAAATATTTGAGGGCTCGTAGCTTCTTCGGAGGGAGAACAATGGCATATTCCTCTTTGTAGCTTCCTGTCTCTCAGACAGAGCTCTGCACAAAGATGTCAGAGAAGACAGCTGGTGAATGCCCCGAGCATCCGTTCTTCTCGCCAGCCCACTCCTGGAGCAGCAGCCCCATTCTTTCTAAAGAACTCCTTCCCCCACTCTCAGCCACACACCCTGTGTAAAAGCTGACTCCTTCCCTGGCTCCAGAGCTGGACACGTGCTCAGCTACAGCCAAGCAAAACATCACCTTCTCCTGAGACTTTCCTGATGGTCCAATGGTTAGAATCTACCTTCGTACACAGGGAAATGGGCTTAATCCCTAGTCAGGAAACCATGACTCCACATGCTACAGTGCAATGAAACATGCGTGCTGTAAAGCCTGCACACCAGGACAAAGAGCCCTGGAGCTGCAGTGGAGACCTGGCCTGGCCAAAAAAAAAAAAAAAAGCCTCTACGATTATTGTCTTTACACTTGTATAAGATAAAACAGAAACTTACTTTCTTAAAAAACAAATCACCTTCTCCTGATCACAGTGACTGGTTTAGGAATGGGCAAGTGACCGATTCAGAACCAAGGAGACAAATGAGACAGAGAGACATGGGGTTTATAAGGGCATGTGCTTTTCTGTTAGGACAGCAAGTGTTAAGGATGCTGCAAACTGGAAGCTGATGAAGGCCTGGGATTAGCTAATGCTTTGGAAAACGGAGACAGAAGATGGACGAGGGGTCCCATTCTGATGACATGGGTCAGGCCCCTGGATTCAGCTGAACCTGAAGCCATTTATGTCATTGTATCCTAGAGTCATCCGAGGACGTAAATTCCATTTCTTGCCTGTCAGTTAGAGTTTGGTTATCTATTACTTGCATCTGGAAGACTTCTGGCAGACAAATGAATGAATCTACCAGAAAATTTGAGGCGCGGAGGAAAGGATTCTGTGCTAAGAGGCAGGATGCGATGTTGCCATTTACTAACTATGTGACTCCAGGCAAGTTGGCTGATGTCTGTGGACTTCAGTTTAGAACTCTGATACTCCTTCATTTGTTCAACAAATATTTACAGCATTTATTGTGCCAGGCCCCGTGCTAGGTATTGGCTCAACTGAAGTCACAAAGTCCTCCTAGTTCCCGTTTTCATGAAAATGGAAAGTTCAGTTCTATAAAAATAAAGTTAATTGTGTCACTACAAAAATCTGTTTGCAGTAGAAGTCTCTAGCACTTAGTTACCAGTGCTAGGAGTCACCTTCCACTCCTTATCCGCTGACATCGTAGGGTTAGTTATAGGTGGGGCAAGAAATGGACCCTTGTGTACTGGGGTGGAGGTACCACGCATTTCACTTCCTTGTCGGGCTCAGGAGCAATCGGAAATCATGTTTATGAGCCTAATTATACCCAGCTCTGAGCTAGAGGGGGTAATGACAGCCTTGCATGGGCCTGGGTCCGGTCTCCTGGGACCTTTATCTCTAAGAATAGCCATCATGCTACCAAGTACATTTTCTTCTGGCCTCTGGCAAAAAGACTTTTCTGTGTTAAATACGTTCATCAGTGTTCCCAAGAATCATGCTTAGAAATGGAACTGCTTAAGCACGATCTCTTTCATTTCTCATTATAAGGAACTAATAATGCCATCTGTAGTTGGAGTTTCAATTCTAAAGGGAATTCACAGCTTGGGTTGAAGTGGCAGAACAGCAGATCTAAACCCAGTAAAAGAGTACAAGTTTAGCATACCCAAGGTAGCCAGGGCTGCACTCCACCTCCTCTTTTTTCACTGATTCATTTAACAAATATTTACCAAGTGCCCATGGGAACCAAGCACCATCATGGAGCAGCAGCTATTTCATGAGCGGGCAGCCCCCAGAGAGAATGGGTCCAGAGTGTGTGCGTGTCCCGTCCCCTCAGTCATGTCCAACTCTTTGCGACCTTATGGACTGTAGTCCACCAGGCTTCTGTCCGTGGGGATTCTTCAGGCAAGAATAACTAGAGTGGGTTGCCATTTCCTCCTCCAGGAGATCTTCCCAACCCAGGGATCGAACCGGGGTCTCTCACATTATAGACAGACTCTTTGGCGGAGGAAAGGATTCTGTGCTAAGAGGCAGGATGCGATGTTGCCATTTACTAACTATGTGACTCCAGGCAAGTTGGCTGATGTCTGTGGACTTCAGTTTAGAACTCTGATACTCCTTCATTTGTTCAACAAATATTTACAGCATTTATTGTGCCAGGCCCCGTGCTAGGTATTGGCTCAACTGAAGTCACAAAGTCCTCCTAGTTCCCGTTTTCATGAAAATGGAAAGTTCAGTTCTATAAAAATAAAGTTAATTGTGTCACTACAAAAATCTGTTTGCAGTAGAAGTCTCTAGCACTTAGTTACCAGTGCTAGGAGTCACCTTCCACTCCTTATCCGCTGACATCGTAGGGTTAGTTATAGGTGGGGCAAGAAATGGACCCTTGTGTACTGGGGTGGAGGTACCACGCATTTCACTTCCTTGTCGGGCTCAGGAGCAATCGGAAATCATGTTTATGAGCCTAATTATACCCAGCTCTGAGCTAGAGGGGGTAATGACAGCCTTGCATGGGCCTGGGTCCGGTCTCCTGGGACCTTTATCTCTAAGAATAGCCATCATGCTACCAAGTACATTTTCTTCTGGCCTCTGGCAAAAAGACTTTTCTGTGTTAAATACGTTCATCAGTGTTCCCAAGAATCATGCTTAGAAATGGAACTGCTTAAGCACGATCTCTTTCATTTCTCATTATAAGGAACTAATAATGCCATCTGTAGTTGGAGTTTCAATTCTAAAGGGAATTCACAGCTTGGGTTGAAGTGGCAGAACAGCAGATCTAAACCCAGTAAAAGAGTACAAGTTTAGCATACCCAAGGTAGCCAGGGCTGCACTCCACCTCCTCTTTTTTCACTGATTCATTTAACAAATATTTACCAAGTGCCCATGGGAACCAAGCACCATCATGGAGCAGCAGCTATTTCATGAGCGGGCAGCCCCCAGAGAGAATGGGTCCAGAGTGTGTGCGTGTCCCGTCCCCTCAGTCATGTCCAACTCTTTGCGACCTTATGGACTGTAGTCCACCAGGCTTCTGTCCGTGGGGATTCTTCAGGCAAGAATAACTAGAGTGGGTTGCCATTTCCTCCTCCAGGAGATCTTCCCAACCCAGGGATCGAACCGGGGTCTCTCACATTATAGACAGACTCTTTACCATCTGAGCCATCAGGGAAGCAAGTGCCTGTGGTTAAGTGCCAGTTTGTCGTTGACCACATCCTAGCTACTTGCTGTGTGACCTTGGGAAAGAGAATATTCCCCCATGCATAAAATGGGAGTCAGATCTCCCACACAGGGTTAAGAAGTTACTAAGTTTACATAAGAAACTTAAAAGTGGTGCCTCCCACATCTATCAAGCACTATGTGTTTGCTGCTGCTACGACCACTACCTTGTACTTAGTATGAAAGTAACATGCGAGAATGTAATGAAATGTGACGGTGGAAATATCTCCTTGAAATGATAATTCGTTTGGGTAAATTTCCTGGTCCTCCAGTGTAAGGATTGGGCCTTTCACTGCCCTGGCAGGCTTGGGAAACTAAGAACCCACAAGCTCTAAGGCCCCGCCGGAAAAGGAAAAAAAAAAAAAAGGTAAGTTCATTTTGGAGAAAGCTTGGAGGCAAAATAAAGATTGGTGTAAATTTGCCTCTGACCTCTACTGCTGCAATTTCATGTATTTTATTTATTCACTGCTGCCAAGAAGCCCACAGCCACAGCCACAGCCGTCCCATGAAGCCCACTCACTCCACCGCACACAGCGCGACCCAGCCACGTGGTTCCTCGCCCAGCGGCCTCAGACACCGCCCCTGCCCCTCCCCTTTCCCGTTCGGCGCCGTCGAATGACGTCAGCAGCGGGCGCCGACGCGTCAGAAGCAGGTGCCCGGAGCCTGCGCTCTGCCCCGGCAGCCGCCCGGAGCTCTTCCCGGAGCGTGCGGGCCGGAGGACGGTGAGGGTTCCAGACCCTCCGGGGCCAAGACGGTGGCGTGAGGCGTCGCGGCGCCCTGGACCATGAACCGCAGCCGCCAAGTGACGTGCGTGGCGTGGGTCCGCTGCGGCGTGGCCAAGGAGACGCCGGACAAGGTGAGGCCTGGTCGCTTGGAGATAGCGGGAGCGGCCCCTTGGCCGCATCCCGGGTCAGCCCCGCCTGAGACCCTGGATCCGGAACGCGCGGCCCTGGCGCGGCTGGCGGGACGGACCAGGGTGGAGCCGGCTGTGGCTCCGAGGGTCTGGGGCTCCTGGGCCAGGACAGCCCGCGCCCAGTTCCCACGCACGTGGGCCTCGTGGGCTGGAAGGAGGCGGGGTGATGCTTTTGAGCACTTGCCCCGAGCCTGCAGGACGCCCCGCATAGCCTCCCACCGCCCTACTGCATCTTCGGGCGAAATGGGAAGAGGGGGCACGTAAGTGAAGCTCCACTTCCCCCACTCCGCTCGGCGTTTAGAGGAATAAATGGATGAAAACGGTGGTGTAGAAAACCAGTCTGGAGACCAAGGTGTCGTGAGGCCGTGAGCTGAATTAGGAGTCTCATGGTGGTCCAAGTGAGATGTTGACGAGGCGGGATGAGGGGAAGGGAGGTAAATGTGATAGGTCATGAAGGGAGAGACGGAGTCTGTAGCCGAGGAGATTATTTAAGTGCTTTGTCTGCTTCGAGCATTGTTCAGGGTCCTGGGATAGGCGTGAACAAAACCGAAAAAGTCCCCGCCTTTATGAAGTTGACGTGTGCATATATAATACTAAGTCAGTGGGAATGAATGTTACCAAAGAAGCAGGGGCGGGGGAGGGTTTGTTTCACGTGTTACTGAGCCAATTCCACCAGCGCACAGACTTTTATTCACGTTTCTCCAGCTTTTGGCTCACAGTAGGCATTCAAAGCTATATAGAGAATAGGGATAGGAGCTGATCTCATATTAAAAATTATGAAAGGAAGCAAGGGTTGTTAAAAGGAGACACAGAGCCTTTCACATCCTTAAAGACTGACTTCCAAAATGTCTACACATTGGAATCACCTGGGGAGCGTCAAGAAAAAAAAAAAACCATCTCCCAGGTGTTGTGATTTAATTAATTAGCCTGGGGTGTAGCGTGAAATTGTTCCCTCAGGTGATTGTAATGTACAGACAAGGTTGGGAGCCATTGCTTGAAGTTTTTATAGGAAGAAGAGATTGAATTTATTCTACAAAATCCCAGAAAGAAGAACTCAAACCAGTAAGAGAAATTAGAAAAATAAGTATCTTCTAATTAAACCTAAGAACGTTTAGCTTCTGGATCTGTCCAACAAGATTTCTCTATTATTAAAGGCAGTACAAACTGGGCGATTGATTGGCTCATCATCTATCATCAAGCATGGGCGGAGCACACAGTGACAAGGGGCTTACAGTTTATCCCTAAAAGTAAAGAGAATGAACAGTGTTTGAACAGAATGTCCAAGTGGAGAGTTTTACAGGCAGTTGGAAAAATGGAACTACAGAAGGGGAAGTTGGGAGTAATCTTTTCAGAGATGGTGGTTTTAATCTTGAGAATGATTGAGCTTTGCAAGGAAGTGATGGCTCTGTGAGTGAATGCTTGGCAGTGATGCCAGGGAAGAGAGCGGGGGACGAAGGCAAGGGTGGTTTGTTGAGGAATATCCACAGGGAGACTGGGGAGAGTGACTGAGGAGTGGGGGGTAATTAGAAGAAAATGAGCTGGGCTGTCAGAGGAGCCAGTTTATACAAGGTCATCTTTAAAAAAAAAAAAAACAAAAAAGATGAGAGAGAAGTAGACAGAACCTGATTTTTAACAATTTCAGGTGAGAATAGGTCTTGATTTATAAGGACTTGTGCAAAGTTCATTTATGTTAAATTTAGAAACTCTGGATTGATATTTGACTTTTGATGTCTCTAAAAACCATGTTCAGTCGCCAAGTCATGTCCAACTCTGCGACCCTGTGGACTGCAGCACACGAGGCTTTCCTGTCTTCCCCAGAGTTTGTTCAAATTCATTTCCATTGATTCATTTGCTGTCTAACCATCTCATCCTCCGTGGCCCTCTTCTCCTTTTGCCTTCTGTCTTTCCCAGTATCAGGCTCTTTTCCAGTGAGTCGGCTCTTCATATCAGGTGGCCAAAGTATAGATACTAATTTGCAGACTTCTTTTTAATTCAGAGACTTAAAATTATTTCCTTAAACATATTATCATAATAAAATGTTTGCTCTCTTACAGGTAGAGCTTAGTAAAGAAGAAGTGAAACGTCTTATTGCTGAAGCTAAGGACAAATTGCAGTAAGTTTTGGGATGTTGATTCCTGTAGTCAAGTCTGGATGAAATGTTCATCTCAAATGAAGCTGACAGGGTGGCCCTGTGGTTGAGTGGTACCTTTGGGGTGACCTTTTTACTTTTTCTTTTTTCACGGGAATAGGGAAGGTGGTGGCAGCGATGAAGAGGAGACAGGTGATCCTTCCGAGGAAGGCATGCAGAGTGCCCGCACCCAGGCCCGACCGCGGGAGCCCCTGGAAGATGGCGACCCAGAAGATGACCGGACGCTGGATGACGACGAGCTGGCCGAGTACGACCTAGACAGATACGATGAGGAAGGCGACCCAGGTCAGAGCGCGGTCACTTCTCCTGGTTTTTAAACACAGACTCAGTGCCTTGGATAACACTTCTAGGGTTTCAGAGCTCTACTCTGAGATTCTGTTTGTCATTATGTCAGGCAGATAATCTGGCTCAAGGGAGACAGCATGTTTCCTAAACTGATTTTAAAAAATCAGTTCATGGACTTCCCTGGTGGTCCAGTGGGTAAGGACACCACCTTGCAGTGCAAGGGGCGCCGGTTCGATCCCTGGCCTGGGAAGATCCCACGTGCCGCGGAGTGGCTGGACTGATGTGTCCAGTTACCAAGCCGGAGCTCTGGAGCACATGCGCCCAGAGCCGGCGCTCTGCAGCAAGAGAGGCCACCGTGATGGGAGGCCCACACGGGCCAAAGAACAAAGATGGATGAAAATAGATGAACGAAAGACCAATAGAAGTAACCCGCCCGCCACCCTCCCTCCCCACCCCACCCCCCAAAAAAGGAAAAACTCAGTTCAACCCAATAGTGTAAGATCTAAAAGAAAAAATGGTAGTATTGTGTATTTTATTGTTGCTGCTGCTTAGTCATTTCGGTTGTGTCTGACTCTCTGTGACCCCGTGGACTACAGCCTGCCAGGCTCCTCTGTCCATGGAATTCTCCAGGCAAGAATACCGGAGTGGGGTGCCATGCCCTCCTCCAGGGGAATCTTCTGAACCTAGGGCTGGAACCTGGGTCTCTTGCATTGCAGGCAGACTCCTCACCACTGAGCTTAGTAAAGAAGAAGTGAAACGTCTTATTGCTGAAGCTAAGGACAAATTGCAGTAAGTTTTGGGATGTTGATTCCTGTAGTCAAGTCTGGATGAAATGTTCATCTCAAATGAAGCTGACAGGGTGGCCCTGTGGTTGAGTGGTACCTTTGGGGTGACCTTTTTACTTTTTCTTTTTTCACGGGAATAGGGAAGGTGGTGGCAGCGATGAAGAGGAGACAGGTGATCCTTCCGAGGAAGGCATGCAGAGTGCCCGCACCCAGGCCCGACCGCGGGAGCCCCTGGAAGATGGCGACCCAGAAGATGACCGGACGCTGGATGACGACGAGCTGGCCGAGTACGACCTAGACAGATACGATGAGGAAGGCGACCCAGGTCAGAGCGCGGTCACTTCTCCTGGTTTTTAAACACAGACTCAGTGCCTTGGATAACACTTCTAGGGTTTCAGAGCTCTACTCTGAGATTCTGTTTGTCATTATGTCAGGCAGATAATCTGGCTCAAGGGAGACAGCATGTTTCCTAAACTGATTTTAAAAAATCAGTTCATGGACTTCCCTGGTGGTCCAGTGGGTAAGGACACCACCTTGCAGTGCAAGGGGCGCCGGTTCGATCCCTGGCCTGGGAAGATCCCACGTGCCGCGGAGTGGCTGGACTGATGTGTCCAGTTACCAAGCCGGAGCTCTGGAGCACATGCGCCCAGAGCCGGCGCTCTGCAGCAAGAGAGGCCACCGTGATGGGAGGCCCACACGGGCCAAAGAACAAAGATGGATGAAAATAGATGAACGAAAGACCAATAGAAGTAACCCGCCCGCCACCCTCCCTCCCCACCCCACCCCCCAAAAAAGGAAAAACTCAGTTCAACCCAATAGTGTAAGATCTAAAAGAAAAAATGGTAGTATTGTGTATTTTATTGTTGCTGCTGCTGCTTAGTCATTTCGGTTGTGTCTGACTCTCTGTGACCCCGTGGACTACAGCCTGCCAGGCTCCTCTGTCCATGGAATTCTCCAGGCAAGAATACCGGAGTGGGGTGCCATGCCCTCCTCCAGGGGAATCTTCTGAACCTAGGGCTGGAACCTGGGTCTCTTGCATTGCAGGCAGACTCCTCACCACTGAGCCATCAGGGAAGCCCCACGTGTATATATATTTGAGACCCCATGGACTGTAGTTCACCAGGCTTCTCCATTCATGGAATTTTCCAAGCAAGAATACTGGAATGGGTTGCCATTTTCATTTCCGTATTGTATTGCAAGTGATGCTTGATCTGTAATTTGTTTTCCTTTGTAATAATCAGAGAGGAATTATTCCCTCCACTTTACAGAAAAGAAAGCAGGCTTACAGAGATGAAATAACTTTGCCAGTGTCACACAGCTGGTGAATAATGGAGCTGAGTTTTGAATGTTCTCTGGCTATAAAGCCTTCGTGCTTTTCAGCACAGTTCCTCAGATGTGGGGGATACTGTTTTTACTTGTTTCCTTTGGACTCTGGGTTGTGGGCCCCTCTCTGGGGTGCATCCATCCTGTTAGGACAGAGTGCCATGGAAATACAGAGAAAGAAGAGCTCGCCAGCCCAGAGAAAAGCCGTTTGGACCTTGCTTTCTGGTCCTCTCCGTGCCCTGCGGCGGCCTGACTATCTCATCCTGTGGAGATTCCCGTCTGTTGCCTGTCAGACGTTGAAGATCCTGCCTCCTTAAAGTAGCTTCCCCTGGAAATGGAGAGTATCTTCCTTCTCCCGAGTTTTATGTGACTTGGGGTCTACTCTGTCACCTCTGGAGATGTGACATAAAAGAATGCCTCTCTGAAGTAAGTTTGGTGAAGAGGGCGCATCTACAAGAATCCCCTCTTGTGGATTCACCAGGCAGGTTGGCCTGTCAGCAGTTAGAGACACCTTGCAGTAAAGCAACCCACTCAACTTTATGAGCCTTAGACATGATCCAGTGTTAGTTATGAAGTAGACAGTGGGATCTGAATCTAAAGATGGGTTGGGTGGGTGTGGGCGTTAGTCGCTCAGTTGTGCCCGACTCTGCGATCCTATGGATTGTAGCCTTCTAGGCTCCCCTATCCGTGGAATTAATTCTCCAGGCAAGAATACTGGAGCGGGTTGCCATTTCCTTCTCCAGGAGATCTTCCCAACCCAGGGATCGAACCTGGGTCTCCTGCATGGCAGGCAGATTCTTCACTATCTGAGCCACAAGGGGAGCCCATATCTTGGGCTGAAAAAGGACTGTTGTATTCATTTCATTTATGAATTTTTTGCAGATGCTGAAACTCTTGGTGAGTCTCTCTTGGGTCTTACTGTCTATGGGAGTAATGATCAAGATCCTTACGTTACTCTGAAAGATACGGTAAATATCTATGTGGCTTTTCTAAGTATACTTTTTAAAGTGTTTGAAAGACCTCCCCGAATAGCTGATTCTAGTCAATGACTTTTCTCTTTCTCCACTTAGGAGCAATATGAACGTGAAGACTTCTTGATTAAGCCCAATGACAATCTCATAGTTTGCGGCAGAGCGGAACAGGACCAGTGCAACTTAGAGGTGCATGGTATGTGGAATACATCTCTTACTAAAAGGTTCTGGCCTTGAGTGATACTGAACTAACCATCCGAGTGACTAGTGTGGACTTCTAGGTACCAGATCCTGCTGTGTCTCATTTAAGGTGACTCTGTTCATCTGTCTTAAAATTTTGGAGCTTGAAGAGATTATTAGGCTAAATGCCTTTTATTATAGGAAACACAGTTACATAATATGGAAGTCAAATCCCTTGGCATCTTCTGGGTTACTCTTACTCCATTTATTAATTTGGGAGGCCTGTAAATTAGGCCATTTTTATCCCATGGCCCATTGTGACCTGTTTATACAATCAAACAGGCTTTAAATAGCAATTAGTGCAACGTGAAGTTATTCTGCTAGTTATCTTTAAACTTTTTGCATATTTCAAGTGTAAATCATGTTGATGGAATTTTTAAAAGACCAATTTCAATTTAAAAATTTGAAACTATTACAGTTAGTCATCATTGGTTTTTGTATATTCTCATTTGAGAATTTAGTCATTCCTTTGAATTTCTTGAGTTATTACACAGGAGCTGAGAAACTGAAGTAATTGTATTCCTGTTTCATTCTAAGTTAGGCCATTAATGATATATTTTATTTGGATTGGGTGTGAATCTTCAAGTTATGCATTGTATCTCTGTTTAAGAGTTTAAATTTCCTGGTGGTCCAGTGGGTCAGGTTGATGCAGGGGCCATATCTTTTGGGCTGACCATTTCCTTCTGCAGGAGATCTTCCCAACCCAGGGATCGAACCTGGGTCTCCTGCATGGCAGGCAGATTCTTCACTATCTGAGCCACAAGGGCCCATATCTTGGGCTGAAAAAGGACTGTTGTATTCATTTCATTTATGAATTTTTTGCAGATGCTGAAACTCTTGGTGAGTCTCTCTTGGGTCTTACTGTCTATGGGAGTAATGATCAAGATCCTTACGTTACTCTGAAAGATACGGTAAATATCTATGTGGCTTTTCTAAGTATACTTTTTAAAGTGTTTGAAAGACCTCCCCGAATAGCTGATTCTAGTCAATGACTTTTCTCTTTCTCCACTTAGGAGCAATATGAACGTGAAGACTTCTTGATTAAGCCCAATGACAATCTCATAGTTTGCGGCAGAGCGGAACAGGACCAGTGCAACTTAGAGGTGCATGGTATGTGGAATACATCTCTTACTAAAAGGTTCTGGCCTTGAGTGATACTGAACTAACCATCCGAGTGACTAGTGTGGACTTCTAGGTACCAGATCCTGCTGTGTCTCATTTAAGGTGACTCTGTTCATCTGTCTTAAAATTTTGGAGCTTGAAGAGATTATTAGGCTAAATGCCTTTTATTATAGGAAACACAGTTACATAATATGGAAGTCAAATCCCTTGGCATCTTCTGGGTTACTCTTACTCCATTTATTAATTTGGGAGGCCTGTAAATTAGGCCATTTTTATCCCATGGCCCATTGTGACCTGTTTATACAATCAAACAGGCTTTAAATAGCAATTAGTGCAACGTGAAGTTATTCTGCTAGTTATCTTTAAACTTTTTGCATATTTCAAGTGTAAATCATGTTGATGGAATTTTTAAAAGACCAATTTCAATTTAAAAAATTTGAAACTATTACAGTTAGTCATCATTGATTTTTATACATTCTCATTTGAGAATTTAGTCATTCCTTTGAATTTCTTGAGTTATTACACAGGAGCTGAGAAACTGAAGTAATTGTATTCCTGTTTCATTCTAAGTTAGGCCATTAATGATATATTTTATTTGGATTGGGTGTGAATCTTCAAGTTATGCAGTGTATCTCTGTTTAAGAGTAATTTTAAGGGCTTCCCTGGTGGTCCAGTGGGTCAGGACACCACCTTGCAGTGCATGGGGTGCCAATTCGATCCCTGGCCTGGGAAGATCCCACGTGCCGCAGAGCGGCTGGACCGATGTGTCCAATTACCGAGCCGGAGCTCTGGAGCGCATGCGCCCAGAGCCGGCGGTCTGCGACAACAGAGGCCGCTGCGATGGGAGGCCCACACGGGCCAAAGAACAAAGATGGATGAAAATAGATAAAGACCAATAGAAGTGGCCCGCCCGCCCCACCTCCCTCCCCAACCTGCCCCCCACCCAAGAAAAGTAATTTTAAAATTGTGCTCTGAATCAAATCTGAATAATAGGGCTTCCCGGGTGGCCCATTGGTTAAAGAGTCTGCCTTGCAGTGCAAGGGCCACTGGTTCAATCTCTGGCCCAGGAAGATCCCACGTGCTGCAGAGCAGCTGGACCGGTGTGTCCGGTTAAGAGCCAGCACTGGAGCGCATACGCCCAGAGCTGGTGCTCTGCAGTGAGAGGCCACTGCGATCGAGGCCCACACAGGCCAAAGAATAAAAAAGATGGATGAAAATAAATATAAATAAAAGGGGAAAAAATCTGAATAATAATATGACATGGTTCAAAGAAGATTATCTTAAAGCATCATCATTTGGAAACAAACAGTTACATAATATGGAAGTCAAATCCTTGGCATCTTCTGGGTTACTCTTACTCCATTTATTAATTTGGGAGGCCTGTAAATTAGGCCATTTTTATCCCATGGCCCATTGTGACCTGTTTATACAATCAAACAGGCTTTAAATAGCAATTAGTGCAACGTGAAGTTATTCTGCTAGTTATCTTTAAACTTTTTGCATATTTCAAGTGTAAATCATGTTGATGGAATTTTTAAAAGACCAATTTCAATTTAAAAAATTTGAAACTATTACAGTTAGTCATCATTGATTTTTATACATTCTCATTTGAGAATTTAGTCATTCCTTTGAATTTCTTGAGTTATTACACAGGAGCTGAGAAACTGAAGTAATTGTATTCCTGTTTCATTCTAAGTTAGGCCATTAATGATATATTTTATTTGGATTGGGTGTGAATCTTCAAGTTATGCAGTGTATCTCTGTTTAAGAGTAATTTTAAGGGCTTCCCTGGTGGTCCAGTGGGTCAGGACACCACCTTGCAGTGCATGGGGTGCCAATTCGATCCCTGGCCTGGGAAGATCCCACGTGCCGCAGAGCGGCTGGACCGATGTGTCCAATTACCGAGCCGGAGCTCTGGAGCGCATGCGCCCAGAGCCGGCGGTCTGCGACAACAGAGGCCGCTGCGATGGGAGGCCCACACGGGCCAAAGAACAAAGATGGATGAAAATAGATAAAGACCAATAGAAGTGGCCCGCCCGCCCCACCTCCCTCCCCAACCTGCCCCCCACCCAAGAAAAGTAATTTTAAAATTGTGCTCTGAATCAAATCTGAATAATAGGGCTTCCCGGGTGGCCCATTGGTTAAAGAGTCTGCCTTGCAGTGCAAGGGCCACTGGTTCAATCTCTGGCCCAGGAAGATCCCACGTGCTGCAGAGCAGCTGGACCGGTGTGTCCGGTTAAGAGCCAGCACTGGAGCGCATACGCCCAGAGCTGGTGCTCTGCAGTGAGAGGCCACTGCGATCGAGGCCCACACAGGCCAAAGAATAAAAAAGATGGATGAAAATAAATATAAATAAAAGGGGAAAAAATCTGAATAATAATATGACATGGTTCAAAGAAGATTATCTTAAAGCATCATCATCATTTTTATTTAAAATGTAAGCTGAGTACATTGACCATAGTTCCATAGTTGAGGTTCTTTCCGAGCCACAAGATAATAATTTTGAACACACATTCTCATCATAAAGTGATGTGATAGACGTTACATGGAATCTCCTAGTCCCAAGATCTACCCCAGATACCATGGTCTGAGGGATTTTTTTGTTTCAATTATTGCCTTATTTGTCTTAATTTGGCTGCACTGGGTCCTAGTTGTGGCATGTGGGATCTAGTTCCCTGACCAGGGATCAAACCTAGGCCCCCTGCATTAGAAGCACAGAGTCTTAACCACTGGACCACCAGGGAAGTCCCTCTGAAGGATTTTTAAGAAATCTTCAGCTTAGGGCTTCTCTGGTGGTCTAGTGGGTAGAGAGTCCACCTTGCAGTACAAGGGGCACCAGTTCAATCCCTGGCCCAGGAAGATCCCACATGCCATGGAGTGGCTGGACTGGTGTGTCCAATTATGAGCCAGTGCTCTGGAGCGCATGCGCTCAGAGCTGGTGCTCTGCAACGAGAGAGGCTACTGCAATGGGAGGCCCACACAGGCCAAAGAGTAGATATGGGTGAAAATAAGTAAATAAAAAACCAATAAAAGAGGCCCAAAATAAGTAAATAAAAAGTAAGGTCATGTCTTAAAAAAAAAATTCTCAGCTTATCTTAAATTGCCTCTTTCTAGTAAAAAGCATATTAGGGGGAAATTTCTGATTACTCGGGCTCTATTTTTATCAGTGTTTCACTATATAATTTTTAAAAGATTTTTTACTGATTTTTTTTTTTTTTTTTAAATCGAATTTTCTTTTTTATTTTTATTTATCTTTTTTTTGGGGGGGGGATGGGGTGGGGGGGGAGGGGGACAGGTGGGCCACTTCTGTTGGTCTTTCATTTCTCTATCTTCATCCATTTTTGTTCTGTGGCTCCTGTGGGTCTCCCATCACGATGGCCTCTGTCATTGCAGAGCACTGGCTCTGGGCGTATGCGCCCCAGAGCTCCGGCTCGGTAATTGGACACGTCAGTCCAGCCGCTCCGCGGCACGTGGGATCTTCCCAGGCCAGGGATCGAACCGGCGCCCCTTGCACTGCAAGGCAGTGTCTTTACCCGCTGGACCACCAGGGAAGCCCTTTTTTTTTTTTTTTTTTTCCTGGGGATACATAGCACGATTCTTTTTTTTTTTTTAATTGGCACGCAGTTACAATGTATCAGTTTCTGCTGTGCAACATCCTGAGTCAGCCATGTGTGCATACGTCTCCAGTCCCTCTCGAGCCTGCCTCCTACCCTCCCACGTCCCCCTGCTAGGTCAGCACAGCGCACGGAGCTGAGCTCCCCGTGCTCTACAGCAGTTTTCTGCTAGCTACTTGTTTTATACACGTGTGCATGCTAAGTCACTTCAGTTGTGTCTGACTCTCTGTGACCCTATGGACAATGGCCCGCCAGTCTCCTCTATCCATGGGATTCTCCAGGCAAGAATACTAGAGTGGGTGGCCATGCCCTTCTCCAGGAGATCTTTCCTACCCAAGGATCGAACCCATGTCTCTTATGTCTCCTGCGTGGGCAGGTGGGTTCTTTACCTCTCGAGCCACGTGGTTTCCACACGGTAGCATGTGTGTATACATACGTATCAGCGCTCTTCTTTCAGTTCGATCCTCCCCTCTCCCTCCCTCCCTGTGTCCGCAGGTTTGCTCTCTATATCTGCATCTCTAGTCCTGCACATAGGTTCATCCGTACCATTTTTCTAGATGCCATACATAGCATAGCATAGTTCTTTCTCCTGTAATTAGAGGAATGCCATCACACTGTCCAATCTCCACAGTTTCTAACCAAAGGTCTTGTCATTGTTCGGAATGTCCCCCTGCCCCCATAAAGCTTAAATTCCATTCTAATTATCTCCACCAGTCTTCTGTGCCTCCTTGTGCTCCCTACCCACCCCATGTCACACCCCTCTGTCCCCAGGCAACCTCTGATCTACTTTGTGTCACTACAGATTAGGTGGCATTTTTAGGGAGTATTACATAAATGGAATCAAACACCATGTACTCTCTTTTCTAGCTTCTTTCACAGCATCACCATGTGGGGTGTATTAATGGTCCATTCTTTTTTCTGGCTGAATAGTATCCCATTGTAAGGATACACCACAATTTGTTGATTCATTCACTCATTAATGGATGGCTGGGTTGTGTTCGGTTTGAAGCAACATTCAATAAAGTTTCTATGAGGATTTGTGCACAAGTCTTTGTAGGGACTTAGGTTTTTATTTCTCTTCTTAAGTACCTAGGAGTAAAATGACTGTATTGTATAGCAAGTGTATGTTCCCCCCATAACAGAGGGGCTGGTGGAAGTTCCTTTCCCCAGGCAGTAGGGCCCCTTCCCATTCTTTTGGGAGAGGCCACCTTCAGTGATTCCAAAGGAGTCTCTTCTGGGGAGACTTCTTCAAAGATGCCAGCATGATCAAGGCAGTGGTGAGCATCAGAAAGGCCGAGGGGCTTCCGTGGTGGCTCGGTGGTAGAGTCCTCCTGCCTGTACAGAATACGCGGGCTCCGGCACAGCCAGGAAGATCCTACGGGCCTCGGAGCCCGTGCACCACAGCCCCCGAGTCTGTGTTCTGGAGCCTGGGAGCTGCAACTCCTGAGCCCGCATGCCTCAGCTCCTGCAGCCTGCGCCTTTTTTTGCTGATTTTAACAATAAATACCAAAGCATGGGCTTCCCTGGTGGTCCAGTGGGTAAGGACACCCCCTTGCACTGCAAGGGGTACCAGTTTGATCCCTGGCCTGGGAAGATCCCACGTGCCGCGGAGCGGCTGGACGGATGTGTCCATTTGCTGAGCCGGAGCTCTGGAGCACATGTGCCCAGAGCTGGTGCTCTGCGACAACAGAGGCCACTGAGATGGGAGGCCCACAGGAGCCAAAGAACAAAGATGGATGAAAATAGACAAATGAAAGACCAATAGAAGTAGCCCGCCTGCTCCCCTCCCTCCCCACCCCACCCCCCCAAGTAAATAAAAAATAAAATAAAAAATAATAAAATAAATAAATACCAAAGCAATTTTTGATAAGCATTTAAATTTCTAAATATGAGTTATTTCTCTCTAGTACTGATTTGTTCTGATTTATGACCAAATCTTTTGTTTTTTTAATTTTGGCCTCTTTTATTCATGTATTTATTTGTTTTCATCCGTCTTTATTCTTTGGCCTGTGTGGGCCTCCCATTGCAGTAGCCTCTGTTGTTGCAGAGCACCAGCTCTGGGCGCATGTGCTCCAGAGCGCTGGCTCATGGTTGGACACACTGCTCCAGCTGCTCCATGGCAAGTGGGATCTTCCTGGGCCAGGGATTGAACCGGTGCTCCTTGCACTGCAAGGCGAACTCCTTACCCACTGCACCACCAGGGAAGCCCACCAAAATCTTTTAAAAGCTAAAATTTTCAGATGGAGACCTTTTGAGTGTTTTCTGTAATTGGTGAACCAGAAGGTAGCACCGTTTCATCCAGGGAACACGCAGATGGAGCATTCAGCCCAGTGACAGCTCTCCGTCAGTGTTCCTGGTCCCCTTTGGGGCTCACCAGGTGCTAAGAATGTGTTAGACACGAAAAACTTTGGCCTTTGGAATCTCTTTAATGTCATCAAATGTGTGTCACTTTAATCAAGTGGCTCCCATAAAAGGGAGGATCTGTTCTTTTGAGCAGGGTATGATTTCTTACTCTAATGTAATAAAACCTCTTTTCCCAATCTTTTCAGTTTATAATCAAGAAGAAGATTCCTTTTATGTCCACCATGACATCCTGTTGTCTGCATACCCTTTGAGTGTGGAGTGGCTGAACTTTGATCCTAGCCCCGATGACGCACCTGGTAATTAAAACTTAAAGCGTGCTCAGTGGTTTTGCTCCTGTGTGTTTTTCCTAGCCACAGAAGTCACCTGTTTTGTATGAATGTGCTCAGAATTGAAGTTACGTGGTTCACAGGCCACAGCCACTTAATTGGAGTCTTTGGGTCTCCAGACTTGCGGTAGGCTAACAAGGGCGTTGCTCACTGTAGGCAGAAGGACAGGGCCCGATTAGGACTGCAGAACTGCAGAGGTCTCCTGAAAGCCCAGTGTAAACGGACATGCCGTGTCTGATGTTACCAGGCAGAGTTTAGTGCCCGGCCCTTTTCAGAAAGCGTCAAGATCTAGGCAAATCCTCCTCGTCACCACAGCCATGCAGGTATGAAGGGCTGTCACGACATGAGTGAGGACCTGGGACCAGGAGACCGTGCCCTCGTGTCTCACGTTGTGGTCTGCGGACCAGCAGCACAGCATTGCCGCCCCCTGGGTGCCAGGCAGAAATGCGGCTTTAAGGCCCCACCCAAGACCTCTTGAAACAGTCTGCATTTTAACAACATCCAGGTGATGTGCAGGCATAGGAAAGTTTGAGAGAAACTGCTCTAAGCTATGACTCGGTTAATCTGCAGTATAATGTCGTTCATTGGAAGTTATTTTGAAATCATTTCCTCCTGTAGGAAACTACATTGCCGTGGGAAACATGACCCCTGTTATTGAAGTATGGGACCTGGATATAGTGGACTCTCTAGAGCCGGTCTTCACGCTTGGAAGTAAGCTGTCAAAAAAGAAGAAAAAGAAAGGAAAGAAGGTAAACACGCTTATAGATATTTACACCCTAGTGACAAAAAGAAATAGGTTTAGGGGCTGGAAAGGGGATGAGCACCTACACATTTTCTGGTAGACCCTTCTGGTGGAATAGGGTCGGGTAGTTACAGAGTCGCTGTAGTTTCTAGTTTCAAAAAGCCCATCCAAGGTAGAATCTATTTCTGATTACATAAAACCTACGCTGCACATTACTCATCCTTACACAAAACAGATTACTCTTAGATTATGATCCTTCTTTATGTATAGTAGCTAGTCACACTAATATGCTATTTTTGAAGTTTTAAAATGTTTCTGTTTAGCCTTAAGCCTATCGAATTCTAAATATCCGTGTATTCCTATAGCTGTTAAAACTGTTACACTTTTGGTGCGGGAGAGATGGGGTGAGGGTTGATGTGTAGAATTACAACATTTAGATTAAGAACTACTATAGTTTGCTTCCCTGTAAGGAACATTTACTTTGTCTCTAAGAGAGAGACAAGGTGTTTCTTTTTTCTTTTTTTTAAAATGTATTTATTTAGCTATTCCAGATCTTAGTTGTGATATGCAGAATCTTTAGTTTTGGCATGTGGGATCTTAGTCCTCAACCAGGGATCCAGCCTAGGCCCCCTGCATTGGAAGCACAGAGTCCTGGCCACTGGACCACAGAGAAGTCCCCAAGGACTAGATCTCTTCCTAGATCTTTGAGCAAGTTTACATAAAATCAGAGTAACGTTAAGGTTTAAAGAATCGATGTCAAATCAGTAAACCAGTTTTATCGGGGGTATGTTTAATACCAAAAGTAATTCAATAATTATTGCAGAATTCCTCAGCAGATGGGCACACTGACGCTGTCCTTGACCTTTCTTGGAATAAGCTGATCAGGTAAGAAGAAATACCATTGGAAAGCTTGTTGATGACGGTGACCACTGTGATTTTATCTCCCATCTCCATTTACTCTCTGCTGAAATCATTTCTTTTTTTCCTGTAGGAAACTACATTGCTGTGGGAAACATGACCCCTGTTATTGAAGTGTGGGACCTGGATATAGTGGACTCTCTAGAGCCGGTCTTCACGCTTGGAAGTAAGCTGTCAAAAAAGAAGAAAAAGAAAGGAAAGAAGGTAAACACGCTTATAGATATTTACACCCTAGTGACAAAAAGAAATAGGTTTAGGGGCTGGAAAGGGGATGAGCACCTACACATTTTCTGGTAGACCCTTCTGGTGGAATAGGGTCGGGTAGTTACAGAGTCGCTGTAGTTTCTAGTTTCAAAAAGCCCATCCAAGGTAGAATCTATTTCTGATTACATAAAACCTACGCTGCACATTACTCATCCTTACACAAAACAGATTACTCTTAGATTATGATCCTTCTTTATGTATAGTAGCTAGTCACACTAATATGCTATTTTTGAAGTTTTAAAATGTTTCTGTTTAGCCTTAAGCCTATCGAATTCTAAATATCCGTGTATTCCTATAGCTGTTAAAACTGTTACACTTTTGGTGCGGGAGAGATGGGGTGAGGGTTGATGTGTAGAATTACAACATTTAGATTAAGAACTACTATAGTTTGCTTCCCTGTAAGGAACATTTACTTTGTCTCTAAGAGAGAGACAAGGTGTTTCTTTTTTCTTTTTTTTAAAATGTATTTATTTAGCTATTCCAGATCTTAGTTGTGATATGCAGAATCTTTAGTTTTGGCATGTGGGATCTTAGTCCTCAACCAGGGATCCAGCCTAGGCCCCCTGCATTGGAAGCACAGAGTCCTGGCCACTGGACCACAGAGAAGTCCCCAAGGACTAGATCTCTTCCTAGATCTTTGAGCAAGTTTACATAAAATCAGAGTAACGTTAAGGTTTAAAGAATCGATGTCAAATCAGTAAACCAGTTTTATCGGGGGTATGTTTAATACCAAAAGTAATTCAATAATTATTGCAGAATTCCTCAGCAGATGGGCACACTGACGCTGTCCTTGACCTTTCTTGGAATAAGCTGATCAGGTAAGAAGAAATACCATTGGAAAGCTTGTTGATGACGGTGACCACTGTGATTTTATCTCCCATCTCCATTTACTCTCTGCATTGTGTCTCCCGTCTTTGCGTGTTTTCTTTTCTCTTCCCGTGGTGGGTGCTGCTGGAAGGCAGGCCCTCTGCTGCCTGTGTCCTTGCGCCCCTCCCCCGTCCCCCGCCAGAGCTCAGCAGATGCTCACCGTGTGCCTGGAGCCCGAGCGCCCTTCCAGCTCGGCTGGGAGGGACAGCTGCGCCGCAGGGGCAGGGCCAGGGGGGCGGGGGATGGTTTCTCCACGGAGGACGTTTCTCTCGCTTCATTTAGTTTTCACAACATCTCATCCACGTGTGGAACATGTGGAACCATTTGAACCATGCTCAGGTGCACAGTTTTTTGGGCATCTTCGCACGTCATTGTGTAGCCATTACCACCGTTCACCTCCAGAACTTTTTCTTGTGCCCAGTAAACAGTAACGCCCCATTTCCTACCCTCCCCACCTTAGTAACTACCATTCTACTTTCTGTCAGTGAGTCGACTCCTCCAGGTGCCTCTTGTAAGTGGAATCATGTCGTATTTGTCCTCTTAGGATTAGCTGACTTCACTCAGCAAAAGCTTCCTCCATGCTGCAGCATACGGCAGGGTATCCTTCGTTAAGGCCAAATGTTCCGTTGCACATATATGCTGTAATTTGTTTATCCATCTGTTGATGGACACCTGGGTTGCTTCCACCCTTGGCTCTTGTGGATAATGCTGGTGGTATTCACACAGATATAAATATAAACACGGGTTTACAGGTACCTGTTAGTCCCTGGTTTCAGTTCTTTTGAATATGTAGCTAAAAGTAGACTTGCTGGAGCTAACAGTGGTTCTGGCCACTGGACCACAGAGAAGTCCCCAAGGACTCTTCCTAGATCTTTGAGCAAGTTTACATAAAATCAGAGTAACGTTAAGGTTTAAAGAATCGATGTCAAATCAGTAAACCAGTTTTATCGGGGGTATGTTTAATACCAAAAGTAATTCAATAATTATTGCAGAATTCCTCAGCAGATGGGCACACTGACGCTGTCCTTGACCTTTCTTGGAATAAGCTGATCAGGTAAGAAGAAATACCATTGGAAAGCTTGTTGATGACGGTGACCACTGTGATTTTATCTCCCATCTCCATTTACTCTCTGCATTGTGTCTCCCGTCTTTGCGTGTTTTCTTTTCTCTTCCCGTGGTGGGTGCTGCTGGAAGGCAGGCCCTCTGCTGCCTGTGTCCTTGCGCCCCTCCCCCGTCCCCCGCCAGAGCTCAGCAGATGCTCACCGTGTGCCTGGAGCCCGAGCGCCCTTCCAGCTCGGCTGGGAGGGACAGCTGCGCCGCAGGGGCAGGGCCAGGGGTGCGGGGGATGGTTTCTCCACGGAGGACGTTTCTCTCGCTTCATTTAGTTTTCACAACATCTCATCCACGTGTGGAACATGTGGAACCATTTGAACCATGCTCAGGTGCACAGTTTTTTGGGCATCTTCGCACGTCATTGTGTAGCCATTACCACCGTTCACCTCCAGAACTTTTTCTTGTGCCCAGTAAACAGTAACGCCCCATTTCCTACCCTCCCCACCTTAGTAACTACCATTCTACTTTCTGTCAGTGAGTCGACTCCTCCAGGTGCCTCTTGTAAGTGGAATCATGTCGTATTTGTCCTCTTAGGATTAGCTGACTTCACTCAGCAAAAGCTTCCTCCATGCTGCAGCATACGGCAGGGTATCCTTCGTTAAGGCCAAATGTTCCGTTGCACATATATGCTGTAATTTGTTTATCCATCTGTTGATGGACACCTGGGTTGCTTCCACCCCTTGGCTCTTGTGGATAATGCTGGTGGTATTCACACAGATATAAATATAAACACGGGTTTACAGGTACCTGTTAGTCCCTGGTTTCAGTTCTTTTGAATATGTAGCTAAAAGTAGACTTGCTGGAGCTAACAGTGGTTCTTTGTTGAACTTCTTGAGGAACAGTTGCGCCATTTTCCTCCCAGCCAGCAGAACACAAGGGTTCCAGTTTCTCCACATCCTCTCCAGCACTTGATACATGCTGGTTTTGTTACTGTTGTCTTCATAATAGCCGTCCTCAGTGGTGTGAAGAGATACCTCATTGTAGCTTTGATCTGCATTTCCCTAATGATCAGTGATGTTAGTCGTCTTTTCAAGTAGTTACTGGCCATTTGTATACCTTCTGTGAGGAAATGGTTATCCAGGTCCTTCTGTCTGTTTTTTTAATTGAGTTGTTTGTTTTTTTGCTGTTGAAAATGAATGAAATGTGGCTTCCCTGGTGGGAAAGAATTTGCCTGCAACGCAGGAGGCCTGGGTTTAGTCCCACGGTTAGGAAGATCCCCTTTGCTGGTAAGTCTTAGGAGTTCTTCATATACGCTGAATATTAATCCCTTATGAGACTTGTGATTTGCTAGTACTTCCCGCATTCACTGGGCTGCCTTCAGCTCTGCTGAAGTGTCCTTCCAGGCACAGAAGTTGCTCATTTTGATGTGGTGCAGCTCACTGTCACTTTTGTGGCCTATGCTTTTAGTGTTAGAGCCAAGAAATCACTGGCAAATCCACTGTCACCAAGATTTTCCCCTAAAAGTTTTATAGTTTTAGCTCTTAGGTTGAAATCTTTCATACATTTTGAGCTAATTTTTTTGTATACTGTGTAAGGCAAGGGTTAAACTTAATTTTGTTGCATGTCATCCACATGTATTTTTTTATCCTTATTACTGGAAAAGGGCTATTTTCGTAACAGTACACTTGGCCTGAGGGGCTACTGCAGCTAGGATGGTAAGCATTAGAACAAGTATAACTTCCTTAGACGGGAGGAACAAACTGATTACCTAAGACACGGGACACTTCATAATTGTGAGCATTCTAAGGAAGATCCCAGAGTGCTAGCTTACCGAAGGATATCATGGCTTCTCGTTTGTGTTCAGACCTCTGCAGAGTTGCGACTATTTGGGGAAGTGGACTTTAAAGTTCCCCTGGACAAATCTGTCATTGCCAGGCTACCGTCAGTTTGGGTTTTGCTTGAATTGGGCCTGATTCTGACTAACAGGTAAATAAATAAGAGATCTAATGATGAATATTCTTCCCTAATAAGGGTAAAGAATCTGCCTGTGATGCAGGAGACCTGGGTTCGATCCATGGGTCTGGAAGATTCCCTGGAGAAGGAAATGGCAACCCACTCCAGTGTTCTTGCCTAGAGAATTCCATGAACAGAGGAGCCTGGCGGGCTGTGGTGCCTGGGGTCACCAAGAGTCAGACATGACTGAGTGACTAACACCGACTGTCTAGTGGTCAAGAGTAATGAGTATATTACGCCTTTAGAAATCTACTCTTACTTTTAAATCCTTATCATATAAAAACAGTATTCCAGCTGATTCGTTGGTTCCTTTCCCAGCCACAGTTGCCCTGGAGGCCTGGGTTTAGTCCCACGGTTAGGAAGATCCCCTTTGCTGGTAAGTCTTAGGAGTTCTTCATATACGCTGAATATTAATCCCTTATGAGACTTGTGATTTGCTAGTACTTCCCGCATTCACTGGGCTGCCTTCAGCTCTGCTGAAGTGTCCTTCCAGGCACAGAAGTTGCTCATTTTGATGTGGTGCAGCTCACTGTCACTTTTGTGGCCTATGCTTTTAGTGTTAGAGCCAAGAAATCACTGGCAAATCCACTGTCACCAAGATTTTCCCCTAAAAGTTTTATAGTTTTAGCTCTTAGGTTGAAATCTTTCATACATTTTGAGCTAATTTTTTTGTATACTGTGTAAGGCAAGGGTTAAACTTAATTTTGTTGCATGTCATCCACATGTATTTTTTTATCCTTATTACTGGAAAAGGGCTATTTTCGTAACAGTACACTTGGCCTGAGGGGCTACTGCAGCTAGGATGGTAAGCATTAGAACAAGTATAACTTCCTTAGACGGGAGGAACAAACTGATTACCTAAGACACGGGACACTTCATAATTGTGAGCATTCTAAGGAAGATCCCAGAGTGCTAGCTTACCGAAGGATATCATGGCTTCTCGTTTGTGTTCAGACCTCTGCAGAGTTGCGACTATTTGGGGAAGTGGACTTTAAAGTTCCCCTGGACAAATCTGTCATTGCCAGGCTACCGTCAGTTTGGGTTTTGCTTGAATTGGGCCTGATTCTGACTAACAGGTAAATAAATAAGAGATCTAATGATGAATATTCTTCCCTAATAAGGGTAAAGAATCTGCCTGTGATGCAGGAGACCTGGGTTCGATCCATGGGTCTGGAAGATTCCCTGGAGAAGGAAATGGCAACCCACTCCAGTGTTCTTGCCTAGAGAATTCCATGAACAGAGGAGCCTGGCGGGCTGTGGTGCCTGGGGTCACCAAGAGTCAGACATGACTGAGTGACTAACACCGACTGTCTAGTGGTCAAGAGTAATGAGTATATTACGCCTTTAGAAATCTACTCTTACTTTTAAATCCTTATCATATAAAAACAGTATTCCAGCTGATTCGTTGGTTCCTTTCCCAGCCACAGTTGCCCTAGTTGCTTTCTCCTTTTTTTGGCTGTTGCTATTGCAAATGCTGCTTTTCTGTAGCTGTGGAGAGTGGGGTCTCCTCTTCGTTGCAGTGCGTGGGCTGCTGCTTGTGATGGCTTCTCTGTGGAGCCCAGGCTGTAGGCGCGTGGCTCAGCAGTTGTGGCACATGGGCGTAGTTGCTCTGCAGCATGTGGGATCTTCCTGGACCAGGGGTTGAACCTGTGCCCCAGGTGGCAGGCTGATTCTCAACCACTGCACCACCAGGGGGTCCCCTGGTTCCATCAGCCCCTGCCCTCCCCTCCTCCTTCATCTGCACCACGTCGCTCTGACTCCGTGCATGCGTGCCTTTGCTCCTTCACTCATTCTCCATCTTATTTTACATCTTGGTTCTCTTTTCCTTTTCTTTACTACAAAGGTGTAGTATGCTTTAAAAATAGGTCCCATACTCAGGTGCACAGAGTTTAGGATTATGGTGAGGACTAACATGTTGACCTTATTGACTAGTGGGCCCTTGCTTTCTGGTACCAAAAAAAAAAAAAAATGCATGTTCTCTGCTAACTCATCCTCTCATTGGGCTGCTTTTCTTACAGGTGTAGTGTCCAGAAGTTTTTTTGGCTTTTTTAGACTCGTGCAGTAAAAACTTTAATGTGGGAGGAGTCTCATATTTTTGGAATGACTAGGATAAAAATGTGCAATTTTAACTTTTTCCTGCTGGGAGACGTATATACATAAAGTAGATATTGGGAATTTAAATTAATATTTAATTTATACGGTGCTAAGGACATAAACCATTATGACCTGCATGTGGAACTTAATGGTAGAAAAAAGCTAGCGTGACCTGAATGTACATGATCCTCCTGAGACCTTGATTCATCACTAAAATGTGAGTTATAAAACTGAACATAGGGCTTCCCTGGTGGTCCAGTGGGTAAAGAGTCCACCTTACAGTGCAAGGGGCACCAGTTCGATCCCTGGCCCAGGAAGATCCCACGTGCCGTGGAGCAGCTGGACCAGTGTGCCCAATTATGAGCCAGTGCTCTGGAGCGCATGCGCCCAGAGCCAGTGCTCTGCAGCGAGAGAGGCCACTGCAATGGGAGGCCCACACAGGCCAAAGAGTGGAAATGGATGAAAATAAATAAATAAATAAAACAATAAAAGGCCAAAATTTAAGAAAGAAAAATAACTGAACATAGTTTGTATAATGGAAGTACTTTATTGAAGAAATAATACCTGAAAACAATCCATCAGTATCGTTTTTCAACAATATATTGATTGGTTAAATAAACAAAAACATTACTATCACTAAGGACCTAATTTTGCGTTGTGGCATTTTTAAAGCTAGGTGTTGAAAAATGAGCTTTCAGTTTCAAGAGTACCTGTATTTTTAAGAGCAGCTGACCTTTATTGAGAGCCTGTCACGTCCCAGTCACTCAGCCAGCTCCCAGTCTCTAGCATCCCTTGGCGGGCAAAGGGGCGGGGGCGGGCAGAGGGGGCGGGGCAGGCAGAGGGGGGGGCGGGCGGGGCGGGCGGCTGTCTCATCTCATTAGCAGGCAAGTGGCAGCACCAATAATCCATTTCAGGTTTCCTGAGCTCTAAAGCCTGCGTTTTGTTATAGAACTACATTATTAGTGCTTGATCCCTAAGAGGTAGGCATATTGGTTTCTTGGGGGTTTTTCTATTAATGGCATTTAATGGTCTTTTTTAGGGAAGGAAAAAAAGAGCAGTTGAGATATAATCCATCCTATATGACCTAGCAAGTACACATATCATAAAATTCACTCTTTTAAAGTATATAATTCAGTATATTTACAAAGTGATGCAACCATAACCGCTGTCTATTCCATAATGTTTTCATCAATCCAGAAAGCTGCTGTCCCCACTAGCAGTCACTCATTCTCTCGTTTACCCAGTCCCTGGCAGCCACTAATTTTAATTTATAAATCGTGCTAAGGACATAAAGACCTGCATGTGGAACTTAATGGTAGAAAAAAGCTAGCGTGACCTGAATGTACATGATCCTCCTGAGACCTTGATTCATCACTAAAATGTGAGTTATAAAACTGAACATAGGGCTTCCCTGGTGGTCCAGTGGGTAAAGAGTCCACCTTACAGTGCAAGGGGCACCAGTTCGATCCCTGGCCCAGGAAGATCCCACGTGCCGTGGAGCAGCTGGACCAGTGTGCCCAATTATGAGCCAGTGCTCTGGAGCGCATGCGCCCAGAGCCAGTGCTCTGCAGCGAGAGAGGCCACTGCAATGGGAGGCCCACACAGGCCAAAGAGTGGAAATGGATGAAAATAAATAAATAAATAAAACAATAAAAGGCCAAAATTTAAGAAAGAAAAATAACTGAACATAGTTTGTATAATGGAAGTACTTTATTGAAGAAATAATACCTGAAAACAATCCATCAGTATTTTTTTTCAACAATATATTGATTGGTTTTCTGAACAAAAACATTACTATCACTAAGGATCTAATTTTGCGTTGTGGCATTTTTAAAGCTAGGTGTTGAAAAATGAGCTTTCAGTTTCAAGAGTACCTGTATTTTTAAGAGCAGCTGACCTTTATTGAGAGCCTGTCACGTCCCAGTCACTCAGCCAGCTCCCAGTCTCTAGCATCCCTTGGCGGGCAAAGGGGCGGGGGCGGGCAGAGGGGGCGGGGCAGGCAGAGGGGCGGGGGGCGGGCGGGCGGCTGTCTCATCTCATTAGCAGGCAAGTGGCAGCACCAATAATCCATTTCAGGTTTCCTGAGCTCTAAAGCCTGCGTTTTGTTATAGAACTACATTATTAGTGCTTGATCCCTAAGAGGTAGGCATATTGGTTTCTTGGGGGTTTTTCTATTAATGGCATTTAATGGTCTTTTTTAGGGAAGGAAAAAAAGAGCAGTTGAGATATAATCCATCCTATATGACCTAGCAAGTACACATATCATAAAATTCACTCTTTTAAAGTATATAATTCAGTATATTTACAAAGTGATGCAACCATAACCGCTGTCTATTCCATAATGTTTTCATCAATCCAGAAAGCTGCTGTCCCCACTAGCAGTCACTCATTCTCTCGTTTACCCAGTCCCTGGCAGCCACTAATCTGCTGTTTCTAAGGACTTGCCTGTTCTTGACATTTTTTAGAAATGAATCATATAGTACATGGCCGTCTGTTTCCGGCGTCTGTCACTTAGCATGTTTTCAAGGTCCATCTGTGCTATAGCTGTGTCAGTGCCTCATTCTTCTGTATTGCTGGCTCATGTTCCCTTGAATGGTTATATACCCTCTGGAGGAGGCTATGGCAACCCACTCCAGTATTCTTGCCTGGACAGTTCCATGGACAGAGGAGCCAGGCGGGTTACAGTCCATGGGGTTGCAGAGTCAGACAAGACTGAAGCGACTTAGCATGCATATGGTTATACCACATTTTGTGTATCCATTCACCATGTAGTGGACATTTAGTTAGTTTTGCCTGGTGTGAATAATGCTACTGTGAGCATTCGTGAAGAGGTTTTACGCACATATGTTTTGGGTGTGTACCTAGGAGTGTAATTTTCTTGGGTGCATACCTAGGAGTGTAATTGCTCGGTCACATGATAGTGTCTCCACCATGTACATTCCCACCAGCAATGTTGGAGGGCTCCGTTTGCTCTACATCTTGCTAGCATTGTCTGCCTTTTTCATTATAGCTATCCTGTGAGTATGTAGTATCCTGTTTTAATCTCAACAATCTTTTATTCGGTATACTGAAAATCGTGTATTTCTTTTGTTAAATATACTCCTTAAGAATTTTCTCCTTTATAGTGGTGTTATAAATGAATTCTTACATGTAACACTCTTGATTTTTAAAAGATTACCCAGTTTGTCTCCCTCCCTTTCTCAGAAATGTGCTGGCCAGTGCCTCGGCTGATAACACCGTTATTCTGTGGGATATGTCCCTGGGAAGCCAGCAGCTAGCCTTGCTGTACACACAGACAAGGTATGGTGATTTTGTGGATTAGAGGTAGGCATATTGGTTTCTTGGGGTTTTCTATTAATGGCATTTAATGGTCTTTTTTAGGGAAGGAAAAAAAGAGCAGTTGAGATATAATCCATCCTATATGACCTAGCAAGTACACATATCATAAAATTCACTCTTTTAAAGTATATAATTCAGTATATTTACAAAGTGATGCAACCATAACCGCTGTCTATTCCATAATGTTTTCATCAATCCAGAAAGCTGCTGTCCCCACTAGCAGTCACTCATTCTCTCGTTTACCCAGTCCCTGGCAGCCACTAATCTGCTGTTTCTAAGGACTTGCCTGTTCTTGACATTTTTTAGAAATGAATCATATAGTACATGGCCGTCTGTTTCCGGCGTCTGTCACTTAGCATGTTTTCAAGGTCCATCTGTGCTATAGCTGTGTCAGTGCCTCATTCTTCTGTATTGCTGGCTCATGTTCCCTTGAATGGTTATATACCCTCTGGAGGAGGCTATGGCAACCCACTCCAGTATTCTTGCCTGGACAGTTCCATGGACAGAGGAGCCAGGCGGGTTACAGTCCATGGGGTTGCAGAGTCAGACAAGACTGAAGCGACTTAGCATGCATATGGTTATACCACATTTTGTGTATCCATTCACCATGTAGTGGACATTTAGTTAGTTTTTGCCTGGTGTGAATAATGCTACTGTGAGCATTCGTGAAGAGGTTTTTGCACGCACATATGTTTTGGGTGTGTACCTAGGAGTGTAATTTTCTTGGGTGCATACCTAGGAGTGTAATTGCTCGGTCACATGATAGTGTCTCCACCATGTACATTCCCACCAGCAATGTTGGAGGGCTCCGTTTGCTCTACATCTTGCTAGCATTGTCTGCCTTTTTCATTATAGCTATCCTGTGAGTATGTAGTATCCTGTTTTAATCTCAACAATCTTTTATTCGGTATACTGAAAATCGTGTATTTCTTTTGTTAAATATACTCCTTAAGAATTTTCTCCTTTATAGTGGTGTTATAAATGAATTCTTACATGTAACACTCTTGATTTTTAAAAGATTACCCAGTTTGTCTCCCTCCCTTTCTCAGAAATGTGCTGGCCAGTGCCTCGGCTGATAACACCGTTATTCTGTGGGATATGTCCCTGGGGAAGCCAGCAGCTAGCCTTGCTGTACACACAGACAAGGTATGGTGATTTTGTGGATAAAAGGGATTCTAAAACACCTGGGACATATATTGACTACAACAAATAGTCGCAGACATTTACATGTGGCTTTTTGTGAATTGCAAAGTGCTTTGATACATGTTTGAGGCTTCTGCTGGTGGCTCAGAAGGTAAAGAATCCACCTGCAATGTGGGAGACCAGGGTTCGATCCCTGGGTTGGGAAGATACCCTGGCGAAAGGAAAGGCTACCCACTCCAGTCTTCTTGCCTGGAGAATTCCATGCCTTGTCCATGGGCTGCAAAGAGTCAGAAACGATGGAGCAACTGTCACTTTGATATGCTAGCTCACTGGGTCTTCACAGAGGCCTCTCTGATAATTGTAAGTAGTATCCACTTAAGACATGCAAAACTTGGTGTAGAAGGGTGAACTGACTACTAACATTAGTGCTTTATAACATTTTTACAGAGGCTCCTAGAAAGGGATAAAGGCTATCAGTCACCTAATGGGATTAAAGAATTTTAATAGATGCTACTGCAGAACCCAGGGATCTAATGTACTAATGCATGTTGAGAAACTTCCAGGATGTGTGGAGTGGTCCAGTATGTTTGACCCCTCCTCTTTTTTCCTTCTACTTTAACATTTGAGGGACATATGTATTCTGCCCAGCACAATTTAGGGAATGCTACACTGGGTCTTCCAAGTGTCACCTGTATTTAGAAGTATTTCTGTCCTTTTGACTATGTAGTGCAGTTATGCTTCTTCACATAGTACATTTCAAGGAAAGAATTTGTAGGAACACTGCCAAATTGATTCCCACCGCATATTAGGCAGTTTTATCAAAACCAAAGAAACACTGGTCTGTCATTTGTTTCTTCCTTTTAGGTCCAGACTCTCCAATTTCATCCATTTGAAGCACAGACTCTGATTTCTGGATCATATGATAAGTAAGAAGAGTTTTAAGAGTTACTGTTACTTTCTGAATTAGTTCAAGAGGAAAAAAATATCACTGAATGCTCAGATAGACTTTATTACTGAAGCTTCGGTGTAGTCGTACTTGTTCTTTCAGCTCGAACCTCTCAACCCACAAGGGCGTATGGTTCTGTTAGGATGTAGCTCCCAGCTGGCACCTCCTTTTGGTTTTTAAGAGGTTGTATGAATTAGACATTGCCGTGGAACAGGCTGTCCCAGAATTCAGTGTCTTAAAGCCATGAATGTGTATTTCTTGTCCTCTGCAAGGTTGAGCTAATCAAGGCTAGATTCAAGTGGTAGCTCTGCTAATCTTGGCTGGTTTAGCCCTTCCTAGAGACCTGGTTCTCCTCGAGTTTCACCTCCTGCCGGGACCAGCGGGCCAGTCCACACATTTCCCCAGCAAGGTCAAGAGTAGCAGCAGAGACACGGAGGCCTCTTAGACATGGGCTCAGACCTGCTACACATCTGTCTTACTCTTGGCCAAAGACATCAGGTGGACTGGGAAATGACCTCTGCCTTTAGGGGAGGAACTCCCAGACCACTGACAGGGTGTGGCTGTGGGAGAGGGGAGGAACGGGGAGCACTGCAGTCCGTCACAGGGGCTTCCAGTCACGTGTGTGCTCTTTACAGACTGGAGGTGGAGAGGTAGCTGGCAGAAGCAGAAACCAACTGGCAGTCTTTATTTTGCATCCTTAACCTTTAGAAGAATACTCTTATTTACATTTTTTAGTTGGAATGCGTGCAGAATTACTCAGGTCTATTGATCAGTTCCCCCTGTGTGGAGTAACCTGTGTGGAGAGAGTAAGTGTGGGTGAGACGGGAGTTCCCTGGCTCCGAGCAGCAATGGGAAAATCTGGAATTGCTCTGTTCTTTGGGAAACAGAGACGACTCACCTAGGCAGCGGAGGATTCAGTCTGGAAGAGGTCTGCCCCTGACACCCAGAGCCACCAGGGCCTCCAAAGGACAGGACCAGAGTCACCAATTAGTAAAAACCAGCTCATTTCTCCTTTTAGAACCTTAAAATAGGCTTTCAGTAATTGGATCTTGGTTTCATAGTATTGTTTAAAACCCTAACTTTGTCAGGTCCGTGGCTTTGTATGACTGCCGGAGTCCAGAAGAGAGCCACCGAATGTGGCGATTCAGTGGGCAGATCGAGAGAGTGACCTGGAATCACTTTTCACCTTGTCATTTTTTGGTAAGAATATGCATATTACTGTTTATCAGATAATCAGTGACTTATTTTCTTTACTTCCATTGTAGAAAAGCTTTTACTGTGTTAACAGTGTGAAGTATTTGGTTTGGGGGTTTACTTTTTTAGAAAAAGAAAAAATCTCTAACAAGAGCACAAAGGACTCACCACACACACACACACGTAAATAATTTTGCTAATTTCCAAAGCATACCACATTTATTAGTTATGATAATTACTTGAGCACTGTGAAGTTATTCTGAAATATTCAGCATGACTAAAATATTAAGCAGGTACACATATTTCCTAGGTTGCTAACAAAGGGTTATCAGTCCTAAAATCACAAATATTTGAGTATACCTCCTTCCCTCCAGTCTCAGAGGAGGCAGTCCCGCTCCTCCTTGGTTTTGTGCGCGTCACAGCCCCACCTGTCGGGCTGCGTCAGTTGTTCTCCTTGCCCTGCTCTTTCTCCTGTCCTGACTGTTGCCCTTGGCCTTTTAAGCTCAAGTCTCTCTCCCATCCTTGACCAGGTCTCTCCTAATCCTTCAGCGTTTTCTCTTCCCTTTCTTGGAAATGGAACTGTAATCTGCCATCTCAGTCCTTACCTGACTAAATCCCTTCACCAAAATACTGACAGCATTGTCACTCCTTTCTGTAGAAGCCCTGTTGCTTAGTTTTTACGATCTTTGTTTTTAATTTTGGCCTTTTATTTTTATTTTCATCCATCTTTATTCTTTGGCCTGTGTGGGCCTCCCATTGCAGAGCACCAGCTCCTGGCACATGCGCTCCAGAGCGCTGGCTCTCAATTGGACACACGGGATCCTCCCAGGCCAGGGATCAAACCGGTGCCCCTTGCACTGTAAGGCAGACTCTTTACCCACTGGACCATCAGGGAAGCCCTCCGTGGCTTTCTTGACATTCTTCACTATCCCCTTCTCTCTCCCTCTCGAGTCTAACTGCTGTGAGCTCCTCCTCAGCCTCTGCCTTAAGTGGTGTGCTCTCCAGGCTTCCCCCTTCAGCACAGTGCTCTTAATTCTGCACTCCCAGGACAGACCCCTTCCCATGGATGTAACCTGTTCCTCTGTAGTATTATATCCCTGACCCCAGTCTGTGTCAACTGCCATTGCTTCATACACACATCCAGCTGCCTAACAGACGAATCAGCTAAACCAGTCCTCATAAGAGGCACTCGACTTACCACAAGTACATTCTTTACGTCCATGTTAATTTTTAGTAACGCCTCAGGTAAGTCAGATCCCTAGCTAATTTTCACAAGGATTTATACTATTTACCACTGCTAAATTTTATTGTCATCTAACATTACCTTGCTCTCATCTTTCACTCATTCCAGGCCAGTACAGATGACGGCTTTGTATATAATTTGGATGCACGTTCAGATAAGCCAGTTTTTACACTTAATGCACACAATGATGAAATTTCTGGTGAGCAAGAATACAGTTTCTTTCATTTCTATTAACCTGTGATGAAGTCAGTTTATTTCAAAGTGAGAGTCTCTGAACAAGTCTTTTCCTCTTCTAGGTCTTGATCTAAGCAGTCAGATCAAGGGCTGTCTTGTGACCGCATCGGCGGACAAGTATGTGAAGATCTGGGACATACTAGGGGACAGGCCAAGTCTCATTCACTCTCGAGACATGAAAATGGTGAGTGTATCTGTGGCCATCTTGCTTTTTTTCTGTTTCTATTTTTCTCTAAGAATCACTGCACTAAAGACTATGGACCTATTGGGAAGTTAATTTGAGGCTTAGTCCAACTCTGGAAGTCTTAAAACTTAGGACAGTTTAGGGAGAAATCAATGACTGATAGGTTCCTTTTCCAGTTTCCATGATGAACAGTTGCTTGTGTAAAACAAGGATTAAGGAGGTGGTTTTCTGGAACAGAAGTGGAATGGCCAGTTTTTCTTTTTATGTTGGAGGATAGTTAATTAAAAAGTGTTTTTAGGGCTTCCCTGGTGGTCCAGTGGGTAAGGAGTCCACCTTGCAGTGCAAGGGGTGCCAGTTTGATCCCTGGCCTGGGAAGATCCCACATGCCACAGAGTGGCTGCACAAAAGACCACTGCAGTGGGAAGCCCACACAAGCTAAAGAATAAAGGTGAATGAAAAAGTGTTTTTAGGTGTAAGCAGAGTGATTCAGTTATACTTACACATGTTATCTATTCTTTTTCAAGTTACTTTCCCATTTAGGTTGTTCTGTAATACTGAGTTCCCTGTGCCATACAGTAGGTCCTTGGTATCTGTTTTAAATATAGCAGTGTGCACACGTCACTCCCCCACCCCCAGTGCCCTGCTGGTAAGTTCCACAATAATTCATTCATCAAACATTCGAGCACATACTGTATGCCAGGCATTACATTATAAAAATTCAGCTGTAGAAACAGAATACTGTATAGCTGTATAAAATGGTATACACAAGTGTATGTGTATTTAAAAATGTTTATGGACAGGTCGGTTATAGAGCAGGTTTTTATTTTAAATGTGTCTCCTCCATCTTGAACCCCCCCTCCACCTCCCGTCCCACCCTATAGTATCATCCCATGCATATATTTAAATACGTAAGTGTTGAATGCTTGTATTTAAATCTAGAAGACCCTGTGCCACAACATGAACAGTTGATTATCTCATTGGTTTTTATATTTGTTTATATTTTCTATGTGTTCTCTAGTAATGAAGTTAAAAAGCAAAACGTTAAACTTTTAAATGACTGTACTATAGTACCATTACTTAAAAGGGAGAATTAGTTTCTGGGAGTGTTGAGCAGATTAGGTTTACTAGTTAATCCCTACTATGGAGATGAGCGGCTGAGTGGTCAGAGCATGCACCTGTTCTCACCTTTACAGGAGCCTTAAAGGAGACCGGTGGGTGGCTTTCAGTGACGGTTCTTGTAGACAGGAGGAGAGATCGAAAGACTGAAATCACTGACTTTGTACTCTCTTCTCAGGGTGTTCTCTTCTGTTCTTCCTGTTGCCCTGATTTGCCATTTATTTATGCTTTTGGAGGTCAGAAGGAAGGGCTGCGGGTCTGGGACATAAGCACAGTCTCTTCAGGTAAGAGTCTTCCTGCTTTTTCTGGATAAATTCTGTGAGTGCTAACAGAGACTGTGTGGTTTGAATGTATTAGGGAGATAGCAAACGTGGATCCAGGGCTCATCCTCCAGTACAGTCTGCTTAGGAAACAGACCAGATCAAAGTGTAATTTGGAAATTACAATTTGATGTAATTGGAAGGCTGTAGCCCCACTCTGATTCCTAATTCCAAAATAGTTCTATTCTGGTCATCAGAGAGAAAGATGAAGGCAGGAAACAAGTATAAGAAGGAAAGGAGAGAGTCACTGTCATGAGGAATTGGACATTTATTAGCAAGGTAGACTCAATAAATCTAGGAGAAGACAAAGAAAGTCTCAGACTATTATCAAAATCACCGCAAATGATTTTGATAATAAGATAAGATAATAAGATAAGATAATAAGAGAACCTCATTTCTGCATCTTAGTCTCTTTTGCATATTTAGATTCTCAGTTTCCTGATCTGGTAGTTTCTTAACCATGTATTTATGTTTTAGTAAACGAAGCATTTGGAAGGCGGAGAGGCTTGTTCTCGGCCATGCAAGAACTTCGTCTATTAGTGGCCCTTTTGGGAGCCGGAGCTCAGAGATGCCAATGGAGTCTTAATGGAGATCATACAGTGTCCTGTTTTATTTATCCTGTTTTAAAAAGCTGGCCTACAGGTGTTTCCTGTGTGGATGCAGTCATCAAAATGGCTGGAACAAAACTACCTGACATTCCTCGCTGCAGCCATGGCGGCGCACCAGCAGGGCTCGTCTTTGTGCTCTGTCAAGCGTGGGGTAGACAGGGCTCCACCTGCATCTCTTGAAAAGAATAGTAAAGGTTTTTAGAAATCCATTCCTTAAATATGCTGTCTGTCACAGGTAGTCTAGGGTGTAAAAAAGTAATACTTCAGAAGACCCTGTCTTATTAAAGGGTGGGTAGGCGTGGACAGGTGGCGATCAGGCCTTGGGGAATTGCACCTGCCTGACCAGCCATTCTCCAGTGAAGAACTCCTAAGGATTCAGAGTTCTTAGTGCTACTCTTCTTTATGTGGTGTGCCCTTTTGTCCACAGCATGGTGTTCAGTGCTACCAGACAAAAGGGGTATAACCTAATAATAAAGGCTTCAGTCCAACAAGAGGATGTAAATAGCGTGGATCCAGGGCTCATCCTCCAGTACAGTCTGCTTAGGAAACAGACCAGATCAAAGTGTAATTTGGAAATTACAATTTGATGTAATTGGAAGGCTGTAGCCCCACTCTGATTCCTAATTCCAAAATAGTTCTATTCTGGTCATCAGAGAGAAAGATGAAGGCAGGAAACAAGTATAAGAAGGAAAGGAGAGAGTCACTGTCATGAGGAATTGGACATTTATTAGCAAGGTAGACTCAATAAATCTAGGAGAAGACAAAGAAAGTCTCAGACTATTATCAAAATCACCGCAAATGATTTTGATAATAAGATAAGATAATAAGATAAGATAATAAGAGAACCTCATTTCTGCATCTTAGTCTCTTTTGCATATTTAGATTCTCAGTTTCCTGATCTGGTAGTTTCTTAACCATGTATTTATGTTTTAGTAAACGAAGCATTTGGAAGACGGGAGAGGCTTGTTCTCGGCCATGCAAGAACTTCGTCTATTAGTGGCCCTTTTGGGAGCCGGAGCTCAGAGATGCCAATGGAGTCTTAATGGAGATCATACAGTGTCCTGTTTTATTTATCCTGTTTTAAAAAGCTGGCCTACAGGTGTTTCCTGTGTGGATGCAGTCATCAAAATGGCTGGAACAAAACTACCTGACATTCCTCGCTGCAGCCATGGCGGCGCACCAGCAGGGCTCGTCTTTGTGCTCTGTCAAGCGTGGGGTAGACAGGGCTCCACCTGCATCTCTTGAAAAGAATAGTAAAGGTTTTTAGAAATCCATTCCTTAAATATGCTGTCTGTCACAGGTAGTCTAGGGTGTAAAAAAGTAATACTTCAGAAGACCCTGTCTTATTAAAGGGTGGGTAGGCGTGGACAGGTGGCGATCAGGCCTTGGGGAATTGCACCTGCCTGACCAGCCATTCTCCAGTGAAGAACTCCTAAGGATTCAGAGTTCTTAGTGCTACTCTTCTTTATGTGGTGTGCCCTTTTTGTCCACAGCATGGTGTTCAGTGCTACCAGACAAAAGGGGTATAACCTAATAATAAAGGCTTCAGTCCAACAAGAGGATGTAACATTTGTAAATACATATTTAGGCAGCCGTAAGTAAAGCCAATGGCAAGAGACTCATTAGACCAGAGGGACTCAGATATACATAGAATACTCCATCCAAAAGCAACAGAATACACAGATCATATGTTATACCACATTAAAATAAGTCTCAAATTTAAGACTAACATATAAAGCATCTTTTCTGACTGTAATGTTATGAATTAGAAATCAGTTATAAGGAGAAAATTGGAAAATGTCACAATCATGTGCAGATTAAACAACATACTAAACAACTAATGTGGCAGAAGAAATGAACAATGAAAATGTAAATACAACACAGCATAATTTATGGGCTATGGCAAGAGTAGTTCTAAGGGAAGTTTTTAGCAATAAATGCCTATAATCAAAAAAAGATTTCAAACAACCTCACTTTAAATCTCAAGAAACTAGAAAAAAATAACAAAGCCCAAAGTTAGTAAAAGGAAGGAAAAAGGTCAGTATGGAAAAATGGGATATAAAGGCAATAGAAAAGATCAATGAAACCAAGAGCTGAGGTTTTTTTGAAAAAGTAAAACTGACACACCTTCAGCTTGATTCACTAAAGAGAAAAAAAAAGATAAGGGCTTAAATCAGAAATGAAAGGGGAAATGTTATATATCTTGATACCTCAGACATAAAGAGACTCATAAGAGACTTCTATGAGCAACTGTATACCAACAAATAACCAACACTGAAGAATCATGAAGAGGGCTTCCCTGGTGGTCCAGTGGGTAAGGACACCGCCTGCATCTCTTGAAAAGAATAGTAAAGGTTTTTAGAAATCCATTCCTTAAATATGCTGTCTGTCACAGGTAGTCTAGGGTGTAAAAAAGTAATACTTCAGAAGACCCTGTCTTATTAAAGGGTGGGTAGGCGTGGACAGGTGGCGATCAGGCCTTGGGGAATTGCACCTGCCTGACCAGCCATTCTCCAGTGAAGAACTCCTAAGGATTCAGAGTTCTTAGTGCTACCCTTCTCTATGGGGAGTGCCATTTTAGTCCGCAGCATGGTATTCAGTGCTACCAGACAAAAGGGGTATAACCTAATAATAAAGGCTTCAGTCCAACAAGAGGATGTAACATTTGTAAATACATATTTAGGCAGCCGTAAGTAAAGCCAATGGCAAGAGACTCATTAGACCAGAGGGACTCAGATATACATAGAATACTCCATCCAAAAGCAACAGAATACACAGATCATATGTTATACCACATTAAAATAAGTCTCAAATTTAAGACTAACATATAAAGCATCTTTTCTGACTGTAATGTTATGAATTAGAAATCAGTTATAAGGAGAAAATTGGAAAATGTCACAATCATGTGCAGATTAAACAACATACTAAACAACTAATGTGGCAGAAGAAATGAACAATGAAAATGTAAATACAACACAGCATAATTTATGGGCTATGGCAAGAGTAGTTCTAAGGGAAGTTTTTAGCAATAAATGCCTATAATCAAAAAAAGATTTCAAACAACCTCACTTTAAATCTCAAGAAACTAGAAAAAAATAACAAAGCCCAAAGTTAGTAAAAGGAAGGAAAAAGGTCAGTATGGAAAAATGGGATATAAAGGCAATAGAAAAGATCAATGAAACCAAGAGCTGAGGTTTTTTTGAAAAAGTAAAACTGACACACCTTCAGCTTGATTCACTAAAGAGAAAAAAAAAGATAAGGGCTTAAATCAGAAATGAAAGGGGAAATGTTATATATCTTGATACCTCAGACATAAAGAGACTCATAAGAGACTTCTATGAGCAACTGTATACCAACAAATAACCAACACTGAAGAATCATGAAGAGGGCTTCCCTGGTGGTCCAGTGGGTAAGGACACCGCCTTGCAGTGCAAGGGGCGCCGGTTCCATCCCTGGCCTGGGAAGATCCCACGTGCCACACAGTGGCTGGACCAGTGTGTCCAGTTACCGAGCCGGAGCTCTGGAGCGCATGCGCCCAGAGCCGGTGCTCTGCGACGACAGAGGCCACCGCGATGGGGGGCCCGCAGGAGCCAAAGAACACTGATGGATGAAAATAGATAAATGAAAGACTAATAGAAGTGGCCCACCCGCCCCCCCCCCCCCAAAAAAAGAAAAAAAAAAAAGAATCATGAAGAAAAAGAAAATCTGAATATATCAATTACTAGTAAGAATGTCAAGTCAGTAATCAAACACCTGCCACCCAGGTCAAAGACCAGATGGCTTCACTGGTGAATTATACCAAACAAGTCCTCAAAGTTCCATAAAATAGGAGGAGAGAATACTTACAAACTCATTTTAAAAGGCCAGCATTATCCCGATACCAAGACCAGACAGGGATGCCACACGAAAAGAGAATTAAAGGCTAGTATCCTTGATGAATAGAGACAGGAAAATCTACAAAATATTACCAAACTGAGTTCAACAACACATTAAAAGGATTATACTCCATGGTTAAGTGAGATTTACCCCAGGGATGCAAGAGTGGTTCAACATCTGGTAATCAATTACTGTGACACACTGCATTAACAAAAAGTCATAGCATCATCTCAATAGATGTAAAGAGACATATCTGACAATTCAACATTGGTTTGTGATAAAAAATAAATGGGTATAAAAGGAACGTACCTCACCGTAATAAAGGCCGTATGGGGAAAGCCCCCAGCTAACATTGAGTGGTGAAAAGGTGAAAGCTTTCCCTTGAAGATCAGGAAGACAAGGTTGTCTCGACCCACTGCTTTTATTCGATATAATACTGAAAGCCTTAGCCAGAGCAGTTAGGAAAAATAAAAAGCATCCAAAGCAGAAAAATGGTCACTTATGGGTAACATGTATAGAAAACCCCATAAACGCTACAAAAACACCCTTGGAACTAATAAATTCAGGAAAGTCATGGGATACCAAAATCAATCCACAGAAATCTGCTGCAATTCTATATATACACCAATAACAGACTATCAGAAAAAGAAATTAAGGAAGCAATCCCGGGCTTCCCTGGTGGTCCAGCGGGTAAGGACACTGCCTTGCAGTGCAAGGGGCACCAGTTCGATCCCTGGCCTGGGAAGATCCCACGTGCCGTAGAGCAGCTGGACTGATGTGTCCAATTACCGAGCCAGAGCTCTGGAGCGCATGCACCGAGAGCCGGTGCTCTGTGACAACAGAGGCCACCGCGGTGGGAGGCCCACACGGGCCAAAGAACAAAGATAGATGAAAAATAAAGTGAAAGACCAATAGAAGTGGCCCGCCCGCCCCTCTCCCTCCCCAACTTGGCCCCACAAAAAATAAATATTAAAAGAAAAAAGAAAGCAATCCCATTCACAACTGGATCAAAAAGAATAAGCTACCTAAGAATACATTTAACCAAGGAGATAAAAATATCTATACATTTAAAACTAAGACACTGAGGAAAAAGTCTGAAGACACAAGTACAACGATACTCTGTGCTCGTTGGTTAGATGAATCCTACTGACGTGCACCGACTAACCAGGGTGGGCTACACCTTCAGTTTTATACTATTTTTCATGAAAATTTTTCATGAAAACTGAATAAATAATGCTACAATTTGTGGGGAACCACAAAAGAGCCTAAATAGCCAAAGAAATCTTCAGGGGAAAAAAAAAGCTACTATACCACAAAGCTACAATAATCAAAATACCATACTGGCATAAAAACATAGCCCAATGAAATAGAATAAACAGCCCAGAAATAAACCCACACTACGGTTAATTTATAACCAGGAGGGAAGAACATAACAGTGGGAAAGGGCAATCACTGCAATAAAAGTGGTGGGAGGGGTGGGGGAAGGCAAAAAAAAAAAAAGTGTTGGTCACCGTCTTACACCACACATAGAAATTAACTCAAAGTAAAGACCGGCAGACCTGAGACCATAAAACTCGCACACTAATTTCCTTGACATTGGTTAGAAAAAGCAAAGGGAACAAAAGTGAAATGTGGAACTACATCAAACTAGAAAGCACCTACACAGCAAAGGAAACCAAATAATGACAAGGCAATCTACAGAATGAGAGAAAATATTCACAATTATATATCTGGTAAGGGGGTAAGATCTACAATATATCAAGAACTCATGTAACTCAGTAACAAAAACAATCTAGTTTAAAAATGGACAGAGGGGGCTTCCCTGGTGGTCCAGTGGGTAAAGAGGCTGCCTTGCACTGTAAGGGGCACCGGTTCGATCCCTGGCCTGGGAAGATCCCACGTGCTGAGGAGCGGCTGGACCAGTGTGTCCCAGTTGCGAGCCAGCACTCTGGAACTCACGCTCCAGGAGCCAGTGCTCTGTGGTGAGGGGGGCCACTGCAATGGGAGGCCCACACAGGCCAAAGAATAAAAGATGGATGAAAAATAAAAGAGACATGATAGGGGACAACATTTAAAAAAAAAGGGCAGGGGGGCTTTCCTGGTAGCTCAGTGGTAAAGAGTTCACCTGCCAATGCAGAAGACACAGGTTTGATCCCTGATCAGGGAAGATCCCACATGCTGCGGAGCAACCAAGCCCGTGAGCCACAACTACCGAGCCTGTGCTCTAGAGCCTTGGAACCACAACTACTGAGCCCATGTGCCACGACTGCTGAAGCCCGTGTGCCCTAGAGCCCGAGTTCTCTAACAAGAAGCCTGCTCACCTCAACTAGAGAGTAGCTCCCACTCCTTGCAACTAGAGAAGAGGCTGCAGCAGCAGCGAAAACCCAGAACAACCAAAAATAACTAAATATATAAATAAAATTTTTTTAAAATAAAAATGGACAGAGGATGTGAATAGAGATTTTTCCAGAGAAAAGATACAGAAGCCACGGTACATGAAAAGGCACTCAACATTACTAATCATCCAGTAAATGCAAGTCAAAACTACAATCAGGTGTTACCTCACACCTGTTGGGATGACTATTAATCAAAACCTAAGGTTTGACAAAGATCTGGGGAAAAGGGAGTGTTGGTCACCGTCTTACACCACACATAGAAATTAACTCAAAGTAAAGACCGGCAGACCTGAGACCATAAAACTCGCACACTAATTTCCTTGACATTGGTTAGAAAAAGCAAAGGGAACAAAAGTGAAATGTGGAACTACATCAAACTAGAAAGCACCTACACAGCAAAGGAAACCAAATAATGACAAGGCAATCTACAGAATGAGAGAAAATATTCACAATTATATATCTGGTAAGGGGGTAAGATCTACAATATATCAAGAACTCATGTAACTCAGTAACAAAAACAATCTAGTTTAAAAATGGACAGAGGGGGCTTCCCTGGTGGTCCAGTGGGTAAAGAGGCTGCCTTGCACTGTAAGGGGCACCGGTTCGATCCCTGGCCTGGGAAGATCCCACGTGCTGAGGAGCGGCTGGACCAGTGTGTCCCAGTTGCGAGCCAGCACTCTGGAACTCACGCTCCAGGAGCCAGTGCTCTGTGGTGAGGGAGGCCACTGCAATGGGAGGCCCACACAGGCCAAAGAATAAAAGATGGATGAAAAATAAAAGAGACATGATAGGGGACAACATTTAAAAAAAAAGGGCAGGGGGGCTTTCCTGGTAGCTCAGTGGTAAAGAGTTCACCTGCCAATGCAGAAGACACAGGTTTGATCCCTGATCAGGGAAGATCCCACATGCTGCGGAGCAACCAAGCCCGTGAGCCACAACTACCGAGCCTGTGCTCTAGAGCCTTGGAACCACAACTACTGAGCCCATGTGCCACGACTGCTGAAGCCCGTGTGCCCTAGAGCCCGAGTTCTCTAACAAGAAGCCTGCTCACCTCAACTAGAGAGTAGCTCCCACTCCTTGCAACTAGAGAAGAGGCTGCAGCAGCAGCGAAAACCCAGAACAACCAAAAATAACTAAATATATAAATAAAATTTTTTTAAAATAAAAATGGACAGAGGATGTGAATAGAGATTTTTCCAGAGAAAAGATACAGAAGCCACGGTACATGAAAAGGCACTCAACATTACTAATCATCCAGTAAATGCAAGTCAAAACTACAATCAGGTGTTACCTCACACCTGTTGGGATGACTATTAATCAAAACCAGAAACAGTAAGGTTTGACAAAGATCTGGGGAAAAGGGAGTATAAACTGGTCCAGGTACTCAGAAAATTAAAAACAGCACTAACATAGGATCCAGGAATTCTACATCTAGGCATTCAACTGAAGGAAGTGAAAACAGCTTGAGCAGATACACACACCACCAATGTCCCCTGCTGCATTACCTACAGTAGGTAAGACAGAACCTATTGATGAGGATGAATAAAGAAAATGTGGTATATACACACGCACACTCTCATAAAATGGAAAGGATGCCATTTGTGACATCATGGATGTACCTTGAGGGCATTATGTTAAGTCAGAGAAAGGCAAACACTAAACTGTCTGGACTCTTCAAAAAAAAAAAAAAACAAAACAAACACCCAAGCTCAGAGCTTCAGCAAACAGACTGGAGGTTTCCAGAAAGGAGGAGGAGGAGGTGAAATGGGTGAAATTAAAGTCAGGTTGCTCAGTCACGTCTGACTCTTTTGCAGCCCCATAAACAAGCCATGGGAATTCTCTAGGCAAGAATACTGGAGTAAATAGCCTATCCCTTCTCCAGGGGATTTTCCTGACACAGGAATAGAACTGGGGTCTCCTGCATTGCCGGCAGATAAGTGGATCAAAGGGTATAAATTTCCAGTTATAAAATTAAGTTCTGAGGATGTAATATGGAGCATGGGGACAACAGTAATACTGTTACATACTAGAAAGTTGCTAAGAGTACATTTTTTAAGTTCTGATCATAAAAACTGTGTGGAACAATGATAACTAACACTTACTGTGGTCATCATTTCACAATACATGCAAAGTCTAACCATTATATTGGATATCTGAAACAATGTCATATGCCAATTATATCTCAGTTTTTTTAAAAAGGGTGAAAATGTAAAACAACAAAGTAAAGGTGTACCCCCTCAAGCAGAAGACAAAGACAAACGTATCTTAACTGCCTCTGTCACAGACTAAGCCTGTTACTTCCCCAAATGTTCTATTTCCGTGACTTCCTCTCTTCCAGAGAAAAGATACAGAAGCCACGGTACATGAAAAGGCACTCAACATTACTAATCATCCAGTAAATGCAAGTCAAAACTACAATCAGGTGTTACCTCACACCTGTTGGGATGACTATTAATCAAAACCAGAAACAGTAAGGTTTGACAAAGATCTGGGGAAAAGGGAGTATAAACTGGTCCAGGTACTCAGAAAATTAAAAACAGCACTAACATAGGATCCAGGAATTCTACATCTAGGCATTCAACTGAAGGAAGTGAAAACAGCTTGAGCAGATACACACACCACCAATGTCCCCTGCTGCATTACCTACAGTAGGTAAGACAGAACCTATTGATGAGGATGAATAAAGAAAATGTGGTATATACACACGCACACTCTCATAAAATGGAAAGGATGCCATTTGTGACATCATGGATGTACCTTGAGGGCATTATGTTAAGTCAGAGAAAGGCAAACACTAAACTGTCTGGACTCTTCAAAAAAAAAAAAAAACAAAACAAACACCCAAGCTCAGAGCTTCAGCAAACAGACTGGCGGTTTCCAGAAAGGAGGAGGAGGAGGTGAAATGGGTGAAATTAAAGTCAGGTTGCTCAGTCACGTCTGACTCTTTTGCAGCCCCATAAACAAGCCATGGGAATTCTCTAGGCAAGAATACTGGAGTAAATAGCCTATCCCTTCTCCAGGGGATTTTCCTGACACAGGAATAGAACTGGGGTCTCCTGCATTGCCGGCAGATAAGTGGATCAAAGGGTATAAATTTCCAGTTATAAAATTAAGTTCTGAGGATGTAATATGGAGCATGGGGACAACAGTAATACTGTTACATACTAGAAAGTTGCTAAGAGTACATTTTTTAAGTTCTGATCATAAAAACTGTGTGGAACAATGATAACTAACACTTACTGTGGTCATCATTTCACAATACATGCAAAGTCTAACCATTATATTGGATATCTGAAACAATGTCATATGCCAATTATATCTCAGTTTTTTTAAAAAGGGTGAAAATGTAAAACAACAAAGTAAAGGTGTACCCCCTCAAGCAGAAGACAAAGACAAACGTATCTTAACTGCCTCTGTCACAGACTAAGCCTGTTACTTCCCCAAATGTTCTATTTCTCCTCAGTGAACTTCCTCTCTTCCAGAAGATCAATATAACAAATAAAAAATGATACGGTTATATTAAAAGCAAAGACTCACAGTTCCCTAGAACTCTGCGGCAGGTTAATTGGGAGTACAAAATCTGTAAAAAAAAAAACCCGAAGATGCAGGTTTGATCTCTGGGTCAGGAAGATCCGCTGGAGAAGTAAATGGCAACCCACTCCAGTACTCGTGCCTGGAGAATCCCACGGACAGAGGTGCCTGGTGGGCTACGGCCCATAGGGTCACACTGAGTTGGACACCACTGAAGCAACCTGGCACAGTCCAGCACAGACCAGGTGAAGTGACAGAACTTTCCATACGTGTCCCACTCAGATCTCTAGCCTTAGCGCCGAGGAGCCCCGAACGAGGCACTGTCACCGGGCCTTGGCCTGTGCACCAGCCAGGCATTTGGCTTAGGCTGCCTCACCTCACAGTCACCTCCAGAGAAAAATTCAGCTGTGAGCAAGCAGAGGCTCGCACCTCTGGAAAAGAGCTTCAGGAAAAGGGTTCTAGGTGGTCCATCCCAGCATCCACTACACAATCCAACATCTAGTCCCACAAATGCTAGACTAAGAAATACGGATCATAGGAAATCCCAAGGAACTAAGTCATTGAGGAACTATAGCACCAACAGCCAAGAGGACACAAACCGAGAAAACTGGAGCAGAATCTGGGGACTATTCTTTGCTCCTTAGGAACACGCAGATTACACAAAGGTAGCGAGGACCTGAGAGGCTGGACAGAGATTTCTCTTTTTTTTTTTTTACAGTGAAGTGCTAGTGGGAAACAGCTGGTATTGAAAGGCATCAGGCAGGTGCTACTTGAGTAACCTCCCAAGCCTCTGAGTTGGCCTACAAGTAATGACTAACCAGGAACTCTACCTCCACAAAGAGGCTGAAGGCCAGTTTGGTGACCCTAACAGAAACGAATTAACCTGTCACTGACTAAGCCTGTATACTTCTCCCATTTTTTTAAATAGGGTGAAAATGTAAAACAACAAAGTAAAGGTGTACCCCCTCAAGCAGAAGACAAAGACAAACGTATCTTAACTGCCTCTGTCACAGACTAAGCCTGTTACTTCCCCAAATGTTCTATTTCTCCTCAGTGAACTTCCTCTCTTCCAGAAGATCAATATAACAAATAAAAAATGATACGGTTATATTAAAAGCAAAGACTCACAGTTCCCTAGAACTCTGCGGCAGGTTAATTGGGAGTACAAAATCTGTAAAAAAAAAAACCCGAAGATGCAGGTTTGATCTCTGGGTCAGGAAGATCCGCTGGAGAAGTAAATGGCAACCCACTCCAGTACTCGTGCCTGGAGAATCCCACGGACAGAGGTGCCTGGTGGGCTACGGCCCATAGGGTCACACTGAGTTGGACACCACTGAAGCAACCTGGCACAGTCCAGCACAGACCAGGTGAAGTGACAGAACTTTCCATACGTGTCCCACTCAGATCTCTAGCCTTAGCGCCGAGGAGCCCCGAACGAGGCACTGTCACCGGGCCTTGGCCTGTGCACCAGCCAGGCATTTGGCTTAGGCTGCCTCACCTCACAGTCACCTCCAGAGAAAAATTCAGCTGTGAGCAAGCAGAGGCTCGCACCTCTGGAAAAGAGCTTCAGGAAAAGGGTTCTAGGTGGTCCATCCCAGCATCCACTACACAATCCAACATCTAGTCCCACAAATGCTAGACTAAGAAATACGGATCATAGGAAATCCCAAGGAACTAAGTCATTGAGGAACTATAGCACCAACAGCCAAGAGGACACAAACCGAGAAAACTGGAGCAGAATCTGGGGACTATTCTTTGCTCCTTAGGAACACGCAGATTACACAAAGGTAGCGAGGACCTGAGAGGCTGGACAGAGATTTCTCTTTTTTTTTTTTTACAGTGAAGTGCTAGTGGGAAACAGCTGGTATTGAAAGGCATCAGGCAGGTGCTACTTGAGTAACCTCCCAAGCCTCTGAGTTGGCCTACAAGTAATGACTAACCAGGAACTCTACCTCCCACAAAGAGGCTGAAGGCCAGTATTCAACCACCTGAGTTATACTCATTAATGTAATCCAGGATTGCTAACACCCTTACCTACCTACCAAAACCACAAATCCTCTCTAGGGGAAGATAGCATCATATTAGGCCTCATATTTTTATTATGATTTGATATGTGAAGAAATCAGGGCATTAAAAATAACCAGGTATAGAAGGAAGTAAAACACAATTGAAAACTGAAAAAAAGAGAAAAAACAAACAATAGAAAGAAGCACACAAGAGATCCAAACAAAGGAGTTATCAGAAACAGATTTTGCAATAACTGTGTTGAACACAAAGAAACCTAAAAATAGACAATTCTGGCCAAGAGCTAGTAATTATATTTAAGGTGTAAAGCTGAATACTGAAGACCATAATAGCAGAAACGACAAACTCCATAAATGCCCTTAACAACAAATGAGATATACCTGAAAGGAGATGCTCTAGAAGAGAATATGTGAATGGGACAGAGGCAGAGGCTGTAATCCATGCAAAATTACTGGCTAAAAGGTTTCCATGACTAATCAAATCACAGATTTGAAGGCACCAGTAGCCACATTGCAGAATACACCAAAGAAAAGCCTCTTCAGGCACATCGTGGTAAACAGCTGAGAACTGAAGCAAATGCTACGACACAACCACAGTGGGGCAGAGAGTAGAATTTATCTTTACAGGAGCAACAACTCAACTCACAAGGAGTTTTTAACAAAAATAATGGAAGCTGGAGGATCAAGAGATGCAATATTCAACATACTGAAAGAAAATAGCAGCCAAATTTCAATTCTGTCTCTAGCAAAATGAGTCTTCAAGAACAAAAGGGAAAGTTACATTCAAATGAAAAACAGAACTTCCTGTCAGTTAAGAACAATGAAAGAGGCAAATACTGAAAATACACCAAAGAACTCTGTGACAAAGAAATCTAAATAATTAAAGTGCCAAGAAAGTACTGGTAAACACAGTTTTATAATTTTTGATATGCAATATCAGGGCATAAATATAATCAGGTAATGAAAGAAACAATAAAACATAATTGAAAACAGAGAGAAAAAAACAACCACCAGACACTAGAAAGTGTATGCAGATCAAGAAGCAACAGTTAGAACTGGACATGGAACAATGAACTGGTTCCAAACTGGGAAAGGAGTATGTCAAGGCTGTATCTCCCTGCTTATTTAACTTATAAACAGAGAACATTATGCAAAATGCTGGGCTGGCTGAAGCACAGGCTAGAATCAAGATTGTCTGGAGAAGTATCAATAACCTCAGATAAGCAGATGACACCACACTTATGACAGAAAGCAAAGAGAAAGAGTCCCTGAATGAAGGTGAAAAAAGTAAAAAATCTGGCTTAAAACTCAACATTCGGGCTTCCCTGATGGTCCAGTGGGTAGAGTCCACCTTGCAATGCAAGGGGCACCGGTTCGATCCCTGGCCTGGGCTGGGCCAGTGTATCCAATTACAGGCCAACGCTCTGGAGCACATGAGCCCATGGCCGGTGCTCTGCAACGAGAGAGGCTACTGCAATGGGAGGCCCACACTGGCCAAAGAATAAAGATGGATGAAAAAAAAAAAAAAACACTTTGACATTCAAAAAATGAAGATCATGGCATCCAGTCCCATTACTTCATGGCAAATAGTTGGGCAAACAGTGACAGACTTTATTTTCTTGGTCTCCAAAATCACTGTGGGTGGTGACTGCAGCCATGAAATTAAAAGACGCTTGCTCCTTAGAAGAAAAGCTATGACAAACCCAGACTCCGTATTAAAAAGCAGAGAGACATAACTTTGCCAACCAAGGTCTGTATAGTTAAAGCTATGGTTTTTTTCAGTGGTCGGTTAGTCTAAAGAAAATAGCAGCCAAATTTCAATTCTGTCTCTAGCAAAATGAGTCTTCAAGAACAAAAGGGAAAGTTACATTCAAATGAAAAACAGAACTTCCTGTCAGTTAAGAACAATGAAAGAGGCAAATACTGAAAATACACCAAAGAACTCTGTGACAAAGAAATCTAAATAATTAAAGTGCCAAGAAAGTACTGGTAAACACAGTTTTATAATTTTTGATATGCAATATCAGGGCATAAATATAATCAGGTAATGAAAGAAACAATAAAACATAATTGAAAACAGAGAGAAAAAAACAACCACCAGACACTAGAAAGTGTATGCAGATCAAGAAGCAACAGTTAGAACTGGACATGGAACAATGAACTGGTTCCAAACTGGGAAAGGAGTATGTCAAGGCTGTATCTCCCTGCTTATTTAACTTATAAACAGAGAACATTATGCAAAATGCTGGGCTGGCTGAAGCACAGGCTAGAATCAAGATTGTCTGGAGAAGTATCAATAACCTCAGATAAGCAGATGACACCACACTTATGACAGAAAGCAAAGAGAAAGAGTCCCTGAATGAAGGTGAAAAAAGTAAAAAATCTGGCTTAAAACTCAACATTCGGGCTTCCCTGATGGTCCAGTGGGTAGAGTCCACCTTGCAATGCAAGGGGCACCGGTTCGATCCCTGGCCTGGGCTGGGCCAGTGTGTCAATTACAGGCCAACGCTCTGGAGCACATGAGCCCATGGCCGGTGCTCTGCAACGAGAGGCCACTGCAATGGGAGGCCCACACTGGCAAAAGAATAAAGATGGATGAAAAAAAAAAAAAAACACTTTGACATTCAAAAAATGAAGATCATGGCATCCAGTCCCATTACTTCATGGCAAATAGTTGGGCAAACAGTGACAGACTTTATTTTCTTGGTCTCCAAAATCACTGTGGGTGGTGACTGCAGCCATGAAATTAAAAGACGCTTGCTCCTTAGAAGAAAAGCTATGACAAACCCAGACTCCGTATTAAAAAGCAGAGAGACATAACTTTGCCAACCAAGGTCTGTATAGTTAAAGCTATGGTTTTTTTCAGTGGTCGTGTATGGATGTGAGAGCTAGATCATAAAGAAGGCTGAGCACCGAAGAATTAATGCTTTTAAATTATGGTGCTGGAGAAGACTGAAGAGTCTGTTCGTCTGAAGGGAGATCAAACCAATCAATCCTACAGGAAATCAACCCTGTATTTTCATTGGAAGGATTGATGCTGAAGCTGAAGCTCCAATACTTCGGCCACCTGATGTGAAGAGATGACCCACTGGAAAAGACCCTGGTACTGGGAAAGATTGAAGGCAAAAGGAGAAGGAGGTAGCAAGGGAGGAAACGGTTGGATAGAACCACCAACTCAATAGCCGTGAATCTGAGCTAAGTCCAGGAGGCAGTGAAGGACAGAGGAGCCAGGTGTGCTACAGTCCCTGAGGCTGCAAAAAGGGTCAAACATAACTGACACTGCAGAACATCATTCCAAGTCAGACACTGCTATAAAGGTACAGCATCTTGGGTTCACCAAAATCTCTCTAGGAAGGCCAGCAGACAGAAGGATGCAGTAACTTTTTTGTTTTCTTTGTTTTGATTTGGCTTTACAACCAACACCCAACTAATGCAGTGACAGCTACAGGAGTATGCATTCAAATTCAATAGTTAATTTTCTCTCAAATTTTGTATTCTCCTATAAAAAATAGCTACCAAAAATGCATCTTTTTTTCCAGAGTTCTCAGGAACTCATTTCACTGTTCTATATAGACATATGGCTCTGCCTTAAACATATGTATAATAATATGTGTAAGAATTCTTATTTAATACATATAAAATTTTAGATAGTAAAACAGCTTTGACATTCCTATTTCCCGCTTGAAAGCACTAGGTCTAAAGCATGCCAAGCAGGGAGGTGCATTCAGAGTCAGGCAAGTGTGCCTCTGGAGCTGCTCCTCAGAGGAGAGCTGGGCTCCTGGGGTCAAAGAACAAGTCTAGGCTTGCGACTGCTGCCCCGGCCAGCGCGGCTGTGGGAGACACCTGAGCACACAGGCCACGGAGGTCATCAGACCCAAGGGACTGGGGACCATGGGGATTCCGATACAAGTCACGAATGCAGAGATGCAGCTGCTTCGGAAAACAGTAAGTTAAACATAAACCTACCATGCAAACCTGTAATTCCACTTGTAGGTATGTATACAAGAGCAACAGAAACATGTCCACACAAAGACTTGTATGCAAATATTCAGCAGCATTATGCATAATAGCCGTAAGGTGGAAATAATCCAAGCGTCTATCAACTGGTGAATGAAAAATGATCTCAGATGGGAACACAGAAATGCAAGAGAGAACAATGATCAAACAGGTAAATTTAAGTAAATATTACTTTATAAAACAACAATAAAAGACTTGTGAAGAACTTAAGATGTCTGTAAAATTAAAATGCCTCACAATGACATACAAGGCTGGAAAGAGACAATAGAGTATGGTACTCCGCAGTATCAGCATTCTTTTAAAAGCAATGAAAGTATAAATTGGCATTACACTAATAAATCAAAGATGCATGTTGTGATCTCTAGGCTAACTACTGAAAGAATACTAAAAGAATCTGGGAACATCCGTATCTATAAACAACAAAACTCTGTAAAAGTTAAAAGTTAAAAAAAAAAAAGAATACTAAAAGAACATACAGAAGCCATAAGAAGGGAGGAGGAATGAGTAATAATTAATCCAAAAAAAGTAAGGAGAGGGCTTCCCTGGTGGTCCAGTGGGTAAGGACACCACCTGGCAGGGGGTTCAGTCCCTGGGAAGATTCCACATGCCCGGAGGCAACGAAGCCCATACACACAACCGCCAAGCCCCCACGCCTGAAGCCTGTGCTTTGCAACAAGAGGAGCCACCACAATGAGACGCTCTCACTTACCACAACTACGAAAAACCCACACAAAGTCACGAAGGTCCAGCGCAGCCAAGAGTAACTAAAATTTAAGTGTCCGCTCTAAAAAAAAAAATTATAGGCTACAACTAAAGTTATGTTGAAAAGATGATTTATAGCCTTAAGTGCATATTACAAAAGAAATAAAATCAGTTATTCAAGCAGACATCTTAGGAAGACCATCAATTTAAACTGGAAACTGTGGACAAAAGGATATAACAAAGAGTAGAAAGTCATGTCACAGAGACAGACATACAATATAGAAAACCATCAAAGCAAAAAACTGGTTCTGTAGAATGGCGGTCCCGAACCTTTCTGGCACCAGGGACTAGTTTCTTGGAGGACAGGTTTTCCAGACTCGGGGTGGGGGATAATGTAAGTGTGGTTATTGTGCACTTTATTCCTATTATTATTACATTATGATGTATAATGAAATAATTATACCACTCACCATGATGCAGCATCAGAGGGAGCCCCGAGCTTGGTTTCCTGCAAGCTGTGCTACAGATGAAGCTTCTTCCACTCGCCTGCTGCTCCCCTCCAGCCTCTTGGCTCGGTTCCCAACAGGCCGCATGGCCCTAGGGGTGAGGATCCCTGTGGGTGAGGATCCCTGCCTTAGAATCCTAAGAAAGTGGACAAAGTCATGAGTAATACTGAACATAAAACACACACATGTTATCAATACAAGGAACGAAAAAGGGGGCACACAGATCCTAGAAACATTAAATGATAAGACAGGAACTTTATATGACTAAATTTAAACAGGTACATAAGATGTTAAAGTTCTTAGAAATACAAAACTTAGGGGCTTCCCTGGTGGTCCAGTGGGTAAGGACACCGCCTTGCAGTGCAAGGGGCGCCGGTTCGATCCCTGGCCTGGGAAGATCCCACATGCCGCACAGCGGCTGGACCGATGTGTCCAACTACCAAGTCGGAGCTCTGGAGCGCATGCGCCGAGAGCCGGCGCTCTGCAATGTGAGGCCACTGCGATGGGAGGCCCACACAGGCCAAAGAACAAAGATAAACTAATGAAAGATCAATAGAAGTGGCCAAAAAAAAGGGAGGGAGGGAAAAGAAATGCAAAACTTACCAGAAGTGATAAAAGAAAACCTGAATACTGAAGCACACTTAATACTCATATCTAACTGCCTGACAGACACATGAGCTACATCAGGAAACCATGGAGTATCCATGATTGACCTGGAAGAATTTCTTCTCGTAGCCATAAGGCTGACACAGTGACCAGAAGCAGCATCTGACCCTGCAGGTTACTGGCTTACAACACAACTTGAATTTACAGTTTCAGCAGACTTCTCGAGTGGAAACTGTAATACAGTGGGGAGGGAGTGCAAACCTGAAAATTAGAAAAGTGATATTTAAGGATTCTAGTAACTCCAATCACTCCTAAATGTCCAAAGATTTCCCTTGTCAACAGAGGCAGCTCCTCCCCGATTTACTGAGAATGATTTTTGACTTTCTTGAATATCCTGTAATGACCGAGGTTTTCCAGACTCGGGTGGGGATAATGTAAGTGTGGTTATTGTGCACTTTATTCCTATTATTATTACATTATGATGTATAATGAAATAATTATACCACTCACCATGATGCAGCATCAGAGGGAGCCCCGAGCTTGGTTTCCTGCAAGCTGTGCTACAGATGAAGCTTCTTCCACTCGCCTGCTGCTCCCCTCCAGCCTCTTGGCTCGGTTCCCAACAGGCCGCATGGCCCTAGGGGTGAGGATCCCTGTGGGTGAGGATCCCTGCCTTAGAATCCTAAGAAAGTGGACAAAGTCATGAGTAATACTGAACATAAAACACACACACATGTTATCAATACAAGGAACGAAAAAGGGGACACACAGATCCTAGAAACATTAAATGATAAGACAGGAACTTTATATGACTAAATTTAAACAGGTACATAAGATGTTAAAGTTCTTAGAAATACAAAACTTAGGGGCTTCCCTGGTGGTCCAGTGGGTAAGGACACCGCCTTGCAGTGCAAGGGGCGCCGGTTCGATCCCTGGCCTGGGAAGATCCCACATGCCGCACAGCGGCTGGACCGATGTGTCCAACTACCAAGTCGGAGCTCTGGAGCGCATGCGCCGAGAGCCGGCGCTCTGCAATGTGAGGCCACTGCGATGGGAGGCCCACACAGGCCAAAGAACAAAGATAAACTAATGAAAGATCAATAGAAGTGGCCAAAAAAAAGGGGGGGGGGGCAAAGAAATGCAAAACTTACCAGAAGTGATAAAAGAAAACCTGAATACTGAAGCACACTTAATACTCATATCTAACTGCCTGACAGACACATGAGCTACATCAGGAAACCATGGAGTATCCATGATTGACCTGGAAGAATTTCTTCTCGTAGCCATAAGGCTGACACAGTGACCAGAAGCAGCATCTGACCCTGCAGGTTACTGGCTTACAACACAACTTGAATTTACAGTTTCAGCAGACTTCTCGAGTGGAAACTGTAATACAGTGGGGAGGGAGTGCAAACCTGAAAATTAGAAAAGTGATATTTAAGGATTCTAGTAACTCCAATCACTCCTAAATGTCCAAAGATTTCCCTTGTCAACAGAGGCAGCTCCTCCCCGATTTACTGAGAATGATTTTTGACTTTCTTGAATATCCTGTAATGACCACAGCAAAATAAAATTGCAATTCTCTTCATTTACCATTCCCCCTCTTGCCTCTAACCAATGACTATGCCAAACCCTCATTCTCTGTAATCCCAAACCTTGGAAAAGAAAGCTGATATAGTAACAGAATTACAAGAGTTCCTTAAAGCTTGAGGAATACATGTCCAAAGGATTCTGAGGATGCTGGAACAGAGAGGAGAAATATAGCCTAGATGAAACTGAATGTGTTGTTTTGGGCACATTTCAATGCCTGTGGTCACAGGTGATGACCTCACTCGTGTTCCAACTGGGGGTCCAGGTACAAGTGTATACCCCATGCTCTAACAGTAGCTGGATCCTGAATGCCTTGAAACTCAGCCAGGTCAGACAGCTAATACAAGACCCTATTTTCTGGAGGATCTATTTCCTGTACTATATCTGAACACCAATTACTGCACCAACTTTCTCATCTGCAGAAAACAGAATCCTCTCAAGCTAGGCAAAAGGAATTTACTAAGCAGTATAGATAGCTCTTAGAAACACTGAAAAGGTTTGAAATAGAGTCTAGGCTGAATTCTAGGAACAACTCCCAATCCTGTACCCGAGAAGTGAGCTCGCCAGGTATGGTGCTGCTTCTACAGTCCAGAAGCGACCTACTGCGCCAGAAAGCCTCTGTCCAAACGGCCCCCAGCGCCAGAACCACATCACCCTGGTTAAGATCCAAGCCTAGGGCTTCTTTGGTGGTCCAGTGGGTAAGGACACCGCCTTGCAGTGCAAGGGGCGCCGGTTCGATCCCTGGCCTGGGAAGATCCCATGTGCCACGGAGCAGCTAGACTGATGTGTCCAATTACCGAGCCGGAGCTCTGGAGCGCATGCGCCCAGAGCCAGCGCTCTGCGACAACAGAGGCCACCGCGATGGGAGGCCCACAAGAGCCAAAGAACAAAGACAGATGAGAACAGACAAATGAAAGACCAACAGAAGAGGCCCGCACACCCCCTCCCTCCCCAACCCACCCCTTTCCCCGAAAATAAATAAATAAATGTTAAAAAAAAAAAAAAAAGACCCAAGCCTACAGAATAAGCAGATGCCTCAGGCCCTGCTTCTGTCCCCAGGTAACTCAGCTCTGAAACAAAGCCTCACACAAGTGCGTCAGATGGGAGGAATGGGAGGAACTTCGGCGGTGTGCGAAATCTCCGCCCTACAGCAGTCTGGGCAGCAGCCGTCCTTTCTCACCGCAGCACTGTTCGGCTGGGTATGGAGGTGCCGTCATTTATTCAACATTTCCTTTTGGGAGGAGCCTTAGGTTTATTCTGTCTTTGCTGTTAAAAACAATGATGTGTCCCCTCATCTTAAGTACACATAGAAGAAAGAACTAGGATCCTGAATATATCTTTTTTTTTTCCTTTTGTGCACGTATGTGTGGAAAAAACTGGAGACTGGACTTCCTGGTTAAAAGCCATTGTTTTTTACTCCTCCACCTCGGGATGACCTCACTCGTGTTCCAACTGGGGGTCCAGGTACAAGTGTATACCCCATGCTCTAACAGTAGCTGGATCCTGAATGCCTTGAAACTCAGCCAGGTCAGACAGCTAATACAAGACCCTATTTTCTGGAGGATCTATTTCCTGTACTATATCTGAACACCAATTACTGCACCAACTTTCTCATCTGCAGAAAACAGAATCCTCTCAAGCTAGGCAAAAGGAATTTACTAAGCAGTATAGATAGCTCTTAGAAACACTGAAAAGGTTTGAAATAGAGTCTAGGCTGAATTCTAGGAACAACTCCCAATCCTGTACCCGAGAAGTGAGCTCGCCAGGTATGGTGCTGCTTCTACAGTCCAGAAGCGACCTACTGCGCCAGAAAGCCTCTGTCCAAACGGCCCCCAGCGCCAGAACCACATCACCCTGGTTAAGATCCAAGCCTAGGGCTTCTTTGGTGGTCCAGTGGGTAAGGACACCGCCTTGCAGTGCAAGGGGCGCCGGTTCGATCCCTGGCCTGGGAAGATCCCATGTGCCACGGAGCAGCTAGACTGATGTGTCCAATTACCGAGCCGGAGCTCTGGAGCGCATGCGCCCAGAGCCAGCGCTCTGCGACAACAGAGGCCACCGCGATGGGAGGCCCACAAGAGCCAAAGAACAAAGACAGATGAGAACAGACAAATGAAAGACCAACAGAAGAGGCCCGCACCCCCCCTCCCCCCCCAACCCCCCCCTTTCCCCGAAAATAAATAAATAAATGTTAAAAAAAAAAAAAAAAGACCCAAGCCTACAGAATAAGCAGATGCCTCAGGCCCTGCTTCTGTCCCCAGGTAACTCAGCTCTGAAACAAAGCCTCACACAAGTGCGTCAGATGGGAGGAACTTCGGCGGTGTGCGAAATCTCCGCCCTACAGCAGTCTGGGCAGCAGCCGTCCTTTCTCACCGCAGCACTGTTCGGCTGGGTATGGAGGTGCCGTCATTTATTCAACATTTCCTTTTGGGAGGAGCCTTAGGTTTATTCTGTCTTTGCTGTTAAAAACAATGATGTGTCCCCTCATCTTAAGTACACATAGAAGAAAGAACTAGGATCCTGAATATATCTTTTTTTTTTCCTTTTGTGCACGTATGTGTGGAAAAAACTGGAGACTGGACTTCCTGGTCAATAGCCATTGTTTTTCTTTATCTCCCTCACCTACCCCCTCCACCCCAACCCAGGGTCTAACATGTTTCTCTCTCAAAGAGAACAAATAAATACTGAATGGATCATCCTGCTTTTCTTTTGCCTCAAAATACTATCCGCCTTGGGGAATTTCAGGTGCAAAACAGCCTGGTTTGCTTGCTTGCTTTCTGCCACAGCCTGTCTGGGTCAGGCATCTTGAACAAGTCAGTCCCTAACAGAATAGTATCCCATCCTCCATGCTTTGGACTGACTTCTCGTAACTGAGCGCCAGTTGTCTCCAACCAGTTAAGAGCGATGGCCCATCTGGTGCCCTCTGCTTATAAAAGTGCATCTCACAACCCAGCACAAACACGGCCAGCACAGGCAGCAGTGTGGCGCACCCTGAAGTGAGCTGACCCTGGAAGAGAAATACAGACACTTTAAAACACGTTTCTTAGCAAGCACTTCCAGGGGCTTCCCTGGTGGTCCAGTGGTTAAGGACACCACCTTGCAGTGCAAGGGGCGCTGGTTCGATCCCTGGCCTGGGAAGATCCCATGTGCCGTGGAGCAGCTGGACCAATGTGTCCAGTTACCGAACCGGAGCTCTGGAGCGCATGCACCCAGAGCTGATGCTCTGTGACAACAGAGGCCACGATGGGAGGCCCACAAGAGCCAAAGAACAAAGATGGATGAACACAGATAAATGAAAGACCAACAGAAGTGGCCCGCCCGCCCCCCTCCCTCCCCAACCCGCCACCGCCCCCCGCCAAAAAAAGAAAGCACTCCCAGGCAGCATGAATATGAAATGCAGAAAATCTTAATTTTTCTGTGTTTCACTTTCAATCACCATAAAATGAGGATACAATCTACTTTTATAATGGTCTATGAGGGCTAAAGAAATGTTAAACTAAAATATACTCCTGAGCATACCTGCAAATAAATTCAACACAAATGTCCTGTAACATGTTAGCCAAGAAGGGCTGGAAGCTATTGACCTGTGATAGATCAGTCAAGAAGGAAACTTTCCCAAAGTTACTATCTTTCTCTCAAAGTGATCTCTCCTCATTCTGGCCATCAACCCATCTTGGTGTTTGTCCTACCCTCAAAGCCCACCTCCAGCCTATGCCTCAGCAGTAGGCAGCAAAACAAAGCAGGGAGATGGGGGAGGGTGGAGGGGAGGGGGCCTATGGGAGAGAATACAAAGATCAAAGCACGTTTCTACAAGCTCTCTAATTCATGTATAGAAATAGGCTTGTCTAAATGGAGCAACCTACATGTCCCGTGTGACCGCCTTTAAAGACATGTAGCCATCCCTTCCGGGGCAGGTGCTCCTCTATAAGCCATCGTCTTAACGGCAGTATGTTCGGCTGGACCATACTTCCTTCGCCAGGGCTGCCGCAACAAAGTACTACAGCCTGGAGGGGGGGACCCAAACAAGAGAATCTCACCTTCTCATGGTTCTGGGAGCCAGGGGCCTGAGGTCCAGCTGTGCCAGCAGAGCTGTTGGTTCCAAGGGCTCTCCCCTCCGCCTGCAGACAGTCATCTCCTTCCTGGGTCTTTCCCCGACGCCTGCCTGTTCAACTTTCCTCTTCTGTAAGGAGACCAAGTTATACTGGATAAAGGTGCCCTGAGGACCTCAGTTTAGCTTAGTCACTCCTTTAAAGACCTTAACTCCAAATATACTCACGTTGTGAAGTACTGGGGCTAGAACTTCAATACACAAATCCTGAAGGAACACAATTCTGCCCCTAACAGACAGTATCATTATCCCTTTATGTTTTACTCAAGACACAGCTTGGTGATCAGGCAATATACGCTTGAAGGTGACGTGTCAAGCCGCTTAGTCATGTCCGACTGCAACTCCATGACTGTACCTGCCAGACTCCTCTGTCCGTACACATGAATATAAAAAACCGGGGCCCGAGAAAACCCCCTTAATTTTTCTGTGTTTCACTTTCAATCACCATAAAATGAGGATACAATCTACTTTTATAATGGTCTATGAGGGCTAAAGAAATGTTAAACTAAAATATACTCCTGAGCATACCTGCAAATAAATTCAACACAAATGTCCTGTAACATGTTAGCCAAGAAGGGCTGGAAGCTATTGACCTGTGATAGATCAGTCAAGAAGGAAACTTTCCCAAAGTTACTATCTTTCTCTCAAAGTGATCTCTCCTCATTCTGGCCATCAACCCATCTTGGTGTTTGTCCTACCCTCAAAGCCCACCTCCAGCCTATGCCTCAGCAGTAGGCAGCAAAACAAAGCAGGGAGATGGGGGAGGGTGGAGGGGAGGGGGCCTATGGGAGAGAATACAAAGATCAAAGCACGTTTCTACAAGCTCTCTAATTCATGTATAGAAATAGGCTTGTCTAAATGGAGCAACCTACATGTCCCGTGTGACCGCCTTTAAAGACATGTAGCCATCCCTTCCGGGGCAGGTGCTCCTCTATAAGCCATCGTCTTAACGGCAGTATGTTCGGCTGGACCATACTTCCTTCGCCAGGGCTGCCGCAACAAAGTACTACAGCCTGGAGGGGGGGACCCAAACAAGAGAATCTCACCTTCTCATGGTTCTGGGAGCCAGGGGCCTGAGGTCCAGCTGTGCCAGCAGAGCTGTTGGTTCCAAGGGCTCTCCCCTCCGCCTGCAGACAGTCATCTCCTTCCTGGGTCTTTCCCCGACGCCTGCCTGTTCAACTTTCCTCTTCTGTAAGGAGACCAAGTTATACTGGATAAAGGTGCCCTGAGGACCTCAGTTTAGCTTAGTCACTCCTTTAAAGACCTTAACTCCAAATATACTCACGTTGTGAAGTACTGGGGCTAGAACTTCAATACACAAATCCTGAAGGAACACAATTCTGCCCCTAACAGACAGTATCATTTATGTGCCAGAAGACATGCTTTCGAGTGTTTGACTCAAGACACAGCTTGGTGATCAGGCAATATACGCTTGAAGGTGACGTGTCAAGCCGCTTAGTCATGTCCGACTCTGCAACTCCATGGACTGTACCTGCCAGACTCCTCTGTCCGTGGGATTCTCCGGCCAATACTGGAGTGTTGTCACTTCCTTCTCCAGGGGCTCTGCCAGACGAAGGAGTCAAACCCAAGTCTCCTACACTGCAGGCAGACTCTTCACCGTCTGAGCCACCAGGGAAGCCCAAAATAAAGATCTGTTAAGAGGCCGATAGCTCTGGCAATGCTTATGCCCCTCAAGACACCCTTAAAAGGGTGTTTTACTAGGAAGTGTGTACATAGGTCAGTAGTTTCCGGGCTTTGGTCTTGAGAACTCAAGTCATTGCCAGTTTCACTTGTCTTACTAAAATCCAGTGCTTCTTGGGTCATGAACAGCCATACTTTAAAGGACAGAAATCTGTGGTTAACCTAAAACTAAGGAATACGCAAGCCAGTGTTTACTGTACGTTGAGCACTGTGCCAGCCCTTTCCATGAATCAACATCAAAGTAGACCATGATTATTAGCAGTCTCTACTTACAGTTAAGTAAGCAGAAGCATGAGAGAGGGTACACAACTTGACCAAACTTCCAAAAAGCCACCGTGCACCGAAGCCCAGATTGGAGAATGTTCAGCAGGGTTCCAGGACCCACTCTTATGATACTGCCTCTGCATGTGATCATTTACCCAACAGCAGCAACAGAGGCAGCCACCTGAGATGGGCAGAGAAGGCTCAGAGTAAAATCCTGTCAAAGGGGCTGCTACTAATTTACTTACCTTGTGAGCATGATTTAGAACGTGCCATTATGTCTAAGAGGTTAAAAAAAAGATAGGAAAAAAAAAAAAGGGAAGACACAGTTGCAAGCAAGCAATAATAGCTACATTCTCACTTTAAACTTTCCCAGAATTCCTCTACTGTTTTCATTTGGATTTTTTTTTTTTTTTTAAGGTTTAACTATCTTGGGCTTCCCTGGTAGCTCAGTCATCAATCTGCCTGCAATGGAAAAGACTTGGGTTTGATCCCTGGGTTCAGAAGATTCCATGGAGAAGGGAATGGCAACCCACTCCAGTATTCTTGCCTGGAAAATCCAACAGACAGAGGAGCCTGGGGGGCTATAGTCCATGGGGTCGCAGAGTTGGCTGAGCTACTACCACTTTCAACTGTCTTGGGCAGCACTCCAACCAGCACCTGGAGGTGAAGAAGTTTAACCCAGCAGGAGCCAGAGTTAAAGGGAGAAAGGGCTTGCAGCTCCGGCATCGGAGGCTTCTCAGGGACAGGAGTGGCTGCCGCCGGGATGCCTTCCCCAGCTCAAGAGGCGGAGCTTAGTGCTGCCTCAGTGCCCCAGAGCTCCCTGATGAGGCCCATGGCCCGGAGCTGCCAGTCGCTCTAACCACCACTGCCTCGCCCACGCCCTCAGCTGAAGACCTGTACTTGTCCACGGAGGCAGCAAAGAGGTGCTGCCTCAGCAAGGAAGAGGGCAGGGACAAGAGCTGGAGGTAGAGGCAGCATGTCTGTCTAAGCTCTGTTCTGCCCAAGCATGCTAAAACACAATTTCAAAGCCAAGGTCCTTAAGAAATATTGTCTCCAGCTTCTGACCTTAGAAAAACTCGAGCTGGAGCTTGTTTTCCCCTAAAAGCCTCATTTTTCTCCTCCCACACAAAATGAGATTACAAGTGGAATTGTGTTTTAAAAAGTTTTAATTTTAATCCTTCCTAGAGGAATACAGATTTGAATGAAGTACATTCAAAAATGCAAATGAGATTACCAAGGCCTTGAGCCCCCGTCTTTGCCCATGTGATCATTTACCCAACAGCAGCAACAGAGGCAGCCACCTGAGATGGGCAGAGAAGGCTCAGAGTAAAATCCTGTCAAAGGGGCTGCTACTAATTTACTTACCTTGTGAGCATGATTTAGAACGTGCCATTATGTCTAAGAGGTTAAAAAAAAGATAGGAAAAAAAAAAAAGGGAAGACACAGTTGCAAGCAAGCAATAATAGCTACATTCTCACTTTAAACTTTCCCAGAATTCCTCTACTGTTTTCATTTGGATTTTTTTTTTTTTTTTAAGGTTTAACTATCTTGGGCTTCCCTGGTAGCTCAGTCATCAATCTGCCTGCAATGGAAAAGACTTGGGTTTGATCCCTGGGTTCAGAAGATTCCATGGAGAAGGGAATGGCAACCCACTCCAGTATTCTTGCCTGGAAAATCCAACAGACAGAGGAGCCTGGGGGGCTATAGTCCATGGGGTCGCAGAGTTGGCTGAGCTACTACCACTTTCAACTGTCTTGGGCAGCACTCCAACCAGCACCTGGAGGTGAAGAAGTTTAACCCAGCAGGAGCCAGAGTTAAAGGGAGAAAGGGCTTGCAGCTCCGGCATCGGAGGCTTCTCAGGGACAGGAGTGGCTGCCGCCGGGATGCCTTCCCCAGCTCAAGAGGCGGAGCTTAGTGCTGCCTCAGTGCCCCAGAGCTCCCTGATGAGGCCCATGGCCCGGAGCTGCCAGTCGCTCTAACCACCACTGCCTCGCCCACGCCCTCAGCTGAAGACCTGTACTTGTCCACGGAGGCAGCAAAGAGGTGCTGCCTCAGCAAGGAAGAGGGCAGGGACAAGAGCTGGAGGTAGAGGCAGCATGTCTGTCTAAGCTCTGTTCTGCCCAAGCATGCTAAAACACAATTTCAAAGCCAAGGTCCTTAAGAAATATTGTCTCCAGCTTCTGACCTTAGAAAAACTCGAGCTGGAGCTTGTTTTCCCCTAAAAGCCTCATTTTTCTCCTCCCACACAAAATGAGATTACAAGTGGAATTGTGTTTTTAAAAAAGTTTTTAATTTTAATCCTTCCTAGAGGAATACAGATTTGAATGAAGTACATTCATTCCATAAATAGATTAGCAGCAAAACCTTCCCAGCAGAGTCCCTCCCCTCCAGCCCAGAGGCTGCGCCTTAGAGCAGGAGAGCGCGTCCCAACGTCCCGTCAACTGCAGGATGTGCTGGCTTCTTGCTGAAAGCAGGCTGTGCACAAGAGGCCAGGTGACAGATGAATGATAGATGGGTAGATGAATTAAGCCGGGACCCTGAAAACATACCCATGTGGCGACCATTTGACCTGCTGCACTATCCAAATCCTTTGGCATCCACCACGTTTAACTGATGAGGTCCTTCACCAGACAACTGGGAAGGCCTAACCTTGCAAATGCACCAATGTATCTTCTGTCATTCTGCGTTGGCAACACTTTAATTGTCTTGATCCTTTTCAATGGACAAACCAGACAGAACCACTCCCTCCTCCTTTATCCACAGGCCAAGGTACCTCTCTGGCAGCTGAGTTCCCAAGTCCTTGCTAGCAGGAGACAATGCAGCAGGCACTACCTGGCTTGCTACAGCTCCAGACCCCCTCTGTCCAGGTGCTGGAGGCGTCACTGGAGACGGAGGCGTGTCCAAAACTTCAAAGATCTCTAGGGAACAGCATCCGGACCTCTCACCCCAGCTTCCACCAGAGCGCGTTTCTTAAGCAGGGGCCCAGGCCCCTCGCCCTTTCTTCTCTCCATCAGTGCCTACTGCCTGGCTGCTCCTTTTTCACCTGTCCTCTAGGTATCTGCTGAAATTCTGGGAAGCAAGATCAACCCTAAACTCCCAAGCAGCCAGGAGAGATGGAGGCAGGTGGCACTTTAAGCACAGAAGCTGCAGTCAGAGTAACAAGCTTACACTATTATGCTCCGATCCATTCTGGGACAAGCTTACGTCACAAGCCTGCATAATAGAACAGAACAGCGGAACCACAATCAGGACGACCGTGACGCAGGGGCCATGTTGACAGCTGCTACCAAATCAATGGGTCGGGAGAAAAACAGAATAATGAAAGAATTTAAAATAAATCTGATTTGTTGGGCAAAGGACAGCTCTGACTCAGACATAAATGTACCACCGATTATCATGTAAATAAAGAACGGATCTCAAAAGTTGACACTTTCCTCCTCATACACCACTTAAAAACAGAGCACATGTTCTTTTCTCGATCTTTTCTATGTTTTCATTAGGATACTCTTCTGTAAGTGCTTTATCCATTCCTATTTAGTCTATTCGACTGTTAGCTGGAAGGACTATTTTATATAAACACCACTGTAGTGAATAACCGGTTATGTGTGTTTTTCCCTTTTGCGGTTTCCATCTGAAATAGTCAGCCTCTTTCTCTTCCATTGATGTGCAGAGAGTCACCTGCTGGTTACACAGCACTGCTGACCCGACAGTCCTCTGTCCCCACCGAGTCTGCCAGCTCTTCCTCTTCCGAGTCGTCGTCCTCCTCCTCCTCCTGGGCTGATGAACTGGAAGTGGGCCCTTTGCAGGTTTTCAGGTGTCGGGTGAGATGGTATTTGGTTAGATAAGCCTTTGTACATTTTTCACAGACATAATCCCGTTTTCCTTCATGTGAATTGAGATGCTTCTTTAAGTGATTCGTCCTCAAGAACAGCTTATCACACTTGGGACACTTGATCTGGCGTTCTCTAAGAGGAACACAAGGGGGAAAGAAAAAGCATGTGATCTGGGGTTACGAATGACAACTGAGGCCCACACCTTTCTGCACAGCCTCAGACCTCTGTCAGAGAAGCTCTACCCGATGAGAATCAGACTTTCTTACAGGAGATCTACCATATTAAAGGCACACGTATAAAACCTGTGTGCAGTTTAAATGGCACAGCCTGCCTGCTTTAGACTCTATGTAAACAGGAGTGGTTAACAGGTACTCCAGTGGTGGCACCGCAGGCAGGGCCACTGTGGCCACTCCTGCCCCGGGGCGTGGCTGTGCACTCGCGGCAGCCTCTCCAGACCACACACTCGGGAGAGGCACAGCTGGATCAACACATGTGCACACCTTCAGTTCTACCAGATGACGCTGTCTTCCCACACGGCTGTATCAACACACGCCTGTCAACAGCCATTTCAGAGTTCCTGTTGTCCCACATTCTTACCAGCTGGAACTTAAATTTGAAAACAGCTGCCAACGGACCAGTACACGATGGTCTCTAACAACGGTGCCGCCAGCAGCCCCAGAGCTGCAGGCACCCAGCTCAAGATGTCAGCAGCGTCGAGGCTGAGGCAGCCCTAGCCCAGACACCCCAGAGCTGACGAGAAGCCAGGGATCACCTGCAGCAGGAATCTCTAAACCTTTTTTTTTTGAACTGAACACTATGTCTTAATGAAAACCCAATATGTGAAACAGATAAAAGGGCGCACTCAACTCTGACTGAACCTTAGACTCACTTGAGGGACTTTTTAAATATACAAGCCAGGGCTCTACCCCTGACCAGCTACATCAGAATCCCTGGAGGTGGGGCCCTGGCAGCAATCATTCTTCTTCACAATTCCCAAGGGATGGTCACGAGCAGTGTTCGGGGTGAACATTTGTCCTGCATTGGTATACTGAAGCTGCAGCTTCAGCATGTGATGGAATCTGGGGGCAGGGCCTATGGTTTATATGAGGTCATGAGGATGGGACCCCCACAATGAGATTCTGAGATCAGAGCTTGGTCGTTCTCCCCTCCACCTGAGGACACAAGAAGACAGCCAGGAAGAAGGCCCTCATCAAACCCAACTACAATGGCACCCTGGTCTCAACCTCCAGCCTCCTGAAGTTTAAGAAGACAAATTTCTTTATTTAAGCCACCACTTAGTCTATGGTATTTTGTTGTGGCAACTCAAGCTAATATAAGCAGCTAGATTAAATAATCCCAGAGATCTTTGTCAGATCCAACTATGTGAAGCTATATATAAAATTTGATTAGTATGTCCAATTTCTAAAATTTCACACAAAAAAATGAAACCACTTACGACTTTGTTTTAAAAGGTCATTCTGAGGGTTAGGAATGTAGATCAAGACTTCTTGGCACTTTAATGTTTCAGGTTGCACTATGATTACGAATCAGATAAACCAGCTGACATGAAACAAAATATTTATCTAAAACCCATGGTAAGAATAAAAGGTTGCATTTTTGATGGATTTCTAAATAATAATATAAGTTAATGTTCTCTCCCTCTTCTAACACCTCCAAAAAGTGAAGGACCCCAAAATCTGTTTTCTTCTACTTGCCACAGTAACTCACAGGCTGGGCAATTAACTACACTTCAATTCATGCAATCCATCTCTAATGGGCTACCCAGTATTTGGTCTCCTCCTTCCATCCCCCTGTCCTTCTGCCAGAGGAAGTCTTTATAAAACAGGTATCTCACTGTAACATTCTTTCCCTTAAAACCTTCAATGGTTATCCAAGAATGTGAATACACTAACATCACTGAACTACACACTTAAAAATGGTTAAGACAATAACATTTATGTGCTATATGCCACTTTACCAACACGTATTCTGTTTCAAAAGAAACCTTAGACTCACTTGAGGGACTTTTTAAATATACAAGCCAGGGCTCTACCCCTGACCAGCTACATCAGAATCCCTGGAGGTGGGGCCCTGGCAGCAATCATTCTTCTTCACAATTCCCAAGGGATGGTCACGAGCAGTGTTCGGGGTGAACATTTGTCCTGCATTGGTATACTGAAGCTGCAGCTTCAGCATGTGATGGAATCTGGGGGCAGGGCCTATGGTTTATATGAGGTCATGAGGATGGGACCCCCACAATGAGATTCTGAGATCAGAGCTTGGTCGTTCTCCCCTCCACCTGAGGACACAAGAAGACAGCCAGGAAGAAGGCCCTCATCAAACCCAACTACAATGGCACCCTGGTCTCAACCTCCAGCCTCCTGAAGTTTAAGAAGACAAATTTCTTTATTTAAGCCACCACTTAGTCTATGGTATTTTGTTGTGGCAACTCAAGCTAATATAAGCAGCTAGATTAAATAATCCCAGAGATCTTTGTCAGATCCAACTATGTGAAGCTATATATAAAATTTGATTAGTATGTCCAATTTCTAAAATTTCACACAAAAAAATGAAACCACTTACGACTTTGTTTTAAAAGGTCATTCTGAGGGTTAGGAATGTAGATCAAGACTTCTTGGCACTTTAATGTTTCAGGTTGCACTATGATTACGAATCAGATAAACCAGCTGACATGAAACAAAATATTTATCTAAAACCCATGGTAAGAATAAAAGGTTGCATTTTTGATGGATTTCTAAATAATAATATAAGTTAATGTTCTCTCCCTCTTCTAACACCTCCAAAAAGTGAAGGACCCCAAAATCTGTTTTCTTCTACTTGCCACAGTAACTCACAGGCTGGGCAATTAACTACACTTCAATTCATGCAATCCATCTCTAATGGGCTACCCAGTATTTGGTCTCCTCCTTCCATCCCCCTGTCCTTCTGCCAGAGGAAGTCTTTATAAAACAGGTATCTCACTGTAACATTCTTTCCCTTAAAACCTTCAATGGTTATCCAAGAATGTGAATACACTAACATCACTGAACTACACACTTAAAAATGGTTAAGACAATAACATTTATGTGCTATATGCCACTATTAAAATACACACACGCACACACAAAGCACGGAATAAGTTCCTGGTACAGGAGGAGGAACTCGCTGACTCTCCATTATTCCCAGAATGAATTTAATTTCCTGAGCTGGATAAAAGGCTCTTCACGATCTGGCTGCTGCTTCTCTCTTCAATGCTCTCACCTACATATGATGTATTCACTATGAAGAACCACTTGCATTTCATAGTCCTTTTCACATCTGTGTTTCTAAATACCCTGTTTTGTCTGCCTAGAATACTACTCCCATCCCTTACCCTTCCCTGTCTCCCTGAATAATTCTAATTTACCTTAATACTTAGCTCAAACTACCATGAAGCTTTCCTGGGACCCCCACAGGCTGGGCGATGGACCCTCTTCTATGGTCTTTCAGGATCCAAAACTTTAACATCTGCAACACAGTATGGCAATTATCTATTCCTCTGTTTCTCTTAATGGCCTCTGAGGTCTTTAAATCCAAGAACCATCTCATCTTTATATTTTCACCACTTAGCACAATGTTGGACATCGAGGAGGTACTTCAAAAAAGATGTTAATTTACTAAAATTATGTTTCAAAAACGTGGAAAAAACAAAAAAAGGAAATACAGAATAGAAGGGAAAATGAGAAAATAAAGCAAGCAAGTGAACTCTTCCAGGATAAACCAGAACCTTAGCTTTCCAACCTCTGTCTAGCGGTGTGGAGCACAGGAGGCACGGACCAGCACCAAAGCCAGCACTCACAAGGCCCTGTTCAGCATCCGAGCGGCACTTGGCTGCGGGTCACTTACTGTGTGTGGATGAGCACGTGCTGCTTGAGGTCCTGCCTCCGCATGAACAACTTGTCACAGTAATCACACTTGAGGTTCTTCTCCCCCGTGTGGATAACCATGTGGGACTCCAGGTGAGCCTTCTGGGTGAAAGACTTGTCACACAGAGTACACCTGTAGTTCTTCTGACCTGCACATTAACCCGAATGATCACAGTGAATGAAACTGCCATGAGCATTCTCCGAGCATCCTATGTACAGGTATGTGACAGAGGCGGGAATAAAACAGAACTGACTGGTAAGTCGAATGTCATGTTCTGTCTACCTGGAGTCAGTCAGAGCCACTGAATTTATATGCTGAGCATGCACTCCAGAACGCTGGCTCATAACTGGACACACCAGTCCAGCCGCTCCACACCACGTGGCATCTTCCTGGGCCAAGGATTGAACCAGTGCCCACTGCAAGGTGGACTCTACCCACTGGACCAGCAGGGAAGCCCAAGCAAACACATTTTTACAACTACATTTTAGCTTTATTTCTTAAAATGTAACTTCATAAACCAGCGATGAAATAAAATCTTTTTAAGAATGCAGAAAAAAAGTTATACCAAGTCAAGGATTAGCAAGTCTTTTCTTATAAGCCAGTCAGAATCTTAAGCTTTCTTGGCCATACACTCTCTGGCAACTACTCAGTCTTAATGTAATATGGTAAGGAAGAGTCTTACCTTCAAAGATTTAAGAGAAAAACGATCCAGCCAAGAAACTAAACTAGACCAGTTATTTTGTAGTATAGATAAAAGAACTATGAGAAAGGGTTAAGAGAAAGGGTTTGGTGTGCATGGAGTTTAGAAAACAGAAACTCAACAAATTCTAACAGTGTTTCCTCAACAATATTCAAAGGAGAGAACCTGGCTCTGGCTGGGGACGGGGGTGAGCTCTAATGGGACGTTAAGGCCCAGACACACAGATCAACCTCCTGGCTACTACCTGCATTTTCCTGGTCACCTTCGAACGATGACGAGGGCCCCTGGAAGGCGGAGCACAGGAGGCACGGACCAGCACCAAAGCCAGCACTCACAAGGCCCTGTTCAGCATCCGAGCGGCACTTGGCTGCGGGTCACTTACTGTGTGTGGATGAGCACGTGCTGCTTGAGGTCCTGCCTCCGCATGAACAACTTGTCACAGTAATCACACTTGAGGTTCTTCTCCCCCGTGTGGATAACCATGTGGGACTCCAGGTGAGCCTTCTGGGTGAAAGACTTGTCACACAGAGTACACCTGTAGTTCTTCTGACCTGCACATTAACCCGAATGATCACAGTGAATGAAACTGCCATGAGCATTCTCCGAGCATCCTATGTACAGGTATGTGACAGAGGCGGGAATAAAACAGAACTGACTGGTAAGTCGAATGTCATGTTCTGTCTACCTGGAGTCAGTCAGAGCCACTGAATTTATATGCTGAGCATGCACTCCAGAACGCTGGCTCATAACTGGACACACCAGTCCAGCCGCTCCACACCACGTGGCATCTTCCTGGGCCAAGGATTGAACCAGTGCCCACTGCAAGGTGGACTCTACCCACTGGACCAGCAGGGAAGCCCAAGCAAACACATTTTTACAACTACATTTTAGCTTTATTTCTTAAAATGTAACTTCATAAACCAGCGATGAAATAAAATCTTTTTAAGAATGCAGAAAAAAAGTTATACCAAGTCAAGGATTAGCAAGTCTTTTCTTATAAGCCAGTCAGAATCTTAAGCTTTCTTGGCCATACACTCTCTGGCAACTACTCAGTCTTAATGTAATATGGTAAGGAAGAGTCTTACCTTCAAAGATTTAAGAGAAAAACGATCCAGCCAAGAAACTAAACTAGACCAGTTATTTTGTAGTATAGATAAAAGAACTATGAGAAAGGGTTAAGAGAAAGGGTTTGGTGTGCATGGAGTTTAGAAAACAGAAACTCAACAAATTCTAACAGTGTTTCCTCAACAATATTCAAAGGAGAGAACCTGGCTCTGGCTGGGGACGGGGGTGAGCTCTAATGGGACGTTAAGGCCCAGACACACAGATCAACCTCCTGGCTACTACCTGCATTTTCCTGGTCACCTTCGAACGATGACGAGGGCCCCTGGAAGGCGGAGCATCGTGGCAACTGGAAGGAATACTCTGAGGAGGCAGCTGCTCCACACGATTCATGACCAACAAGGCCCTGCTGACAGCCGGCCAGATCCATCTCTTAACATCTGATTTCAACCCTATTTGCAAGGCTGTCTTGCTTCCAAAGCCCTTACTGATTTCTACTTTTGCAAAGTTTCACTTCACAGCTTACCTGTGTGTATCTTGAGGTGTGTCCGCAGGTTGCTGGGGTCACTGAAGGCCTTGCTACAGAAGTCACACTTGTGGGGCTTCATACCCATGTGGCCCATGAAGTGGACGTGCAGCTTGGAGGGAGAGATAAATGCCTGGGGGCACATGGAGCACTTCCACTTCCTCTCCTTGCTGTGGCTCTGCCCGTGGCTGGGCAGGTGGCCGTGGATGTGGCTGGGCAGGTGGGCTTTGAGCTCTGTGTAGGAACTGCACTCTTTCCCACAGTTACAGAGGTGCACATCCGGGTGCTCAGGAACACCTTCAACAAAAGAAGGTAATCAATGTCTCCTCATAGATTTTAAAACTTTAAAATGTTAGAGCTTAAAAACTTAATAAATGATTGTTCCTTATAGCTCTTCCTTCTACCAAAATTTCTAGCTTGCTCACCACCTGGAAACTTAAAAACATCTTGCTCAATGCTCCAGGCCCAGAATCTCAAACAGTGTGTCAGCCGCACAGGAACACCTGCTAAATACAAAAACTAAGTTTAAGCTTTCTTGGCCATACACTCTCTGGCAACTACTCAGTCTTAATGTAATATGGTAAGGAAGAGTCTTACCTTCAAAGATTTAAGAGAAAAACGATCCAGCCAAGAAACTAAACTAGACCAGTTATTTTGTAGTATAGATAAAAGAACTATGAGAAAGGGTTAAGAGAAAGGGTTTGGTGTGCATGGAGTTTAGAAAACAGAAACTCAACAAATTCTAACAGTGTTTCCTCAACAATATTCAAAGGAGAGAACCTGGCTCTGGCTGGGGACGGGGGTGAGCTCTAATGGGACGTTAAGGCCCAGACACACAGATCAACCTCCTGGCTACTACCTGCATTTTCCTGGTCACCTTCGAACGATGACGAGGGCCCCTGGAAGGCGGAGCATCGTGGCAACTGGAAGGAATACTCTGAGGAGGCAGCTGCTCCACACGATTCATGACCAACAAGGCCCTGCTGACAGCCGGCCAGATCCATCTCTTAACATCTGATTTCAACCCTATTTGCAAGGCTGTCTTGCTTCCAAAGCCCTTACTGATTTCTACTTTTGCAAAGTTTCACTTCACAGCTTACCTGTGTGTATCTTGAGGTGTGTCCGCAGGTTGCTGGGGTCACTGAAGGCCTTGCTACAGAAGTCACACTTGTGGGGCTTCATACCCATGTGGCCCATGAAGTGGACGTGCAGCTTGGAGGGAGAGATAAATGCCTGGGGGCACATGGAGCACTTCCACTTCCTCTCCTTGCTGTGGCTCTGCCCGTGGCTGGGCAGGTGGCCGTGGATGTGGCTGGGCAGGTGGGCTTTGAGCTCTGTGTAGGAACTGCACTCTTTCCCACAGTTACAGAGGTGCACATCCGGGTGCTCAGGAACACCTTCAACAAAAGAAGGTAATCAATGTCTCCTCATAGATTTTAAAACTTTAAAATGTTAGAGCTTAAAAACTTAATAAATGATTGTTCCTTATAGCTCTTCCTTCTACCAAAATTTCTAGCTTGCTCACCACCTGGAAACTTAAAAACATCTTGCTCAATGCTCCAGGCCCAGAATCTCAAACAGTGTGTCAGGCTCACAGGGAACACCTGCTAAATACTAAATCACACGGCATCTCTCCTAACTTGAGAGTTTATTACACACAAACTCTTAAACATGACTTGTCATCTTGATGGAGTGAAAAGAAAAAGCCTCTGAAGGTTAAATCAACTCAAGAAGCTTTGCTGTCCTGTACAAACTTAAATTGCAATGGTTCAGAAAAGGAACTCAGGAACTTCAAATTCTCTGAAGTCCTAACACAAAGTTCATGCTGCCTGGCTGCTAACACTCAGCATACGAAGAACCTTGTAGACAACACTTTTATCATAAGGCTAGTATGCTGCTTTCATATACCGAAAGGTATCTGATTTGCTTCAGCATGCATGTAAATCATATCAAAACTTTACTACTACGCCTTGGTATTCTTACTATGCTAGATTCATGACAAATAAATCTTATATAAACTCACCAATCTGCTGAGCATAATCCCGGCTGTAATAAAAAAGCAGTTCATTTTCAGGAGGGATATCTTGTGAGGTGCAGAAGTAGATTTTTCCATCATGCGGATAAGCCACCAAATTCTGTTCTTCCCGATTCCTAAGTTATCACATTTAATAAACCAAGCACTATTAATTTAATCTTATTATTTATTTAGTTAAAAAATTTTTTTGGCCACACTGCGTTGCTTGAGGGATCTCAGTTCCCTGACCAGGGACTGAACCTGGGGCAGGGCAACAGAGGCCCAGAATCCTAACACTGAGGTCCCAGGGAACTCCTATCAAGCCTATTAATTCTGAAACATATATTGAACACATCATACTCCCATAGCAACATCCTCTATGTAAACTTAGATGCACCATTTCTCTGGGTCATTTCTCTAACTACCTCTACTACCTTTTAGGAATAACCTGTTTAGAAACCCAATTCTTACTTTAGTATATCAACTCATTGTCCTTTATGGTCAGAAACACTCTAGTCTGTTACTAGAGGCAAGAAAACCAAACAAAATGAAGTCTTAAAACAACTGTGACAAAGACAAAGAAACAGACAGGTGAACAAGAATTAACACAGCAGCCTATGGGATTGACTAATAGCCAATATTAAAAAAGGTACCGACTTGCAAATTCAATGGTAGCTGTATCATTCCTACTGCATTGGTAAGCTGAATAAACTGCTCATAAAATAGGGGAGTTTCTTGTATTTTCATTTATAACCACCATTAGTCAACAACTACTGGGGTGAAGAAAATGAAAAGCCTGAGGCTTTAAGGTATGTTTAGATATCACTGTCATTTGGATTCTTCGATTCTTCCCTATTTAATTCAAAGTTTCCTACTGGAAAACATCTGAATCAACTATTTCTTACATCCAAATCTACTCTCACCTGGCTTTGCGCACAAACATCATCCAATTACATTCATTTTCGTCGGCTGTAATGATGCAGAATTCTAGGACACCGTTGTGGTATATCTGCCAAGAGAAGGCAAACGTGCACGTCAATGAACAGCCCTGTGACACATGACACTCCTCAGTTCCATCTAGGGACCACCTCGTTCACCTTGCAGTGGGTACCACCTTCCTAGTCAGTGTGAAGACACACAGCTCTCTTCTCACAGGGCTGTCATTTCACCAGTCCCCTGTGTCTAGCAACATAACAGAGACCACTAGAGACCTACAGTTAGTGCTCAGTGTGCAGAATCATGTTGCTCTGGATTATTCACATTTTGGCTTGACTCAAAAGACATAAAAGTCGATTTTAAAAAATTTTTGGCCACACTGCGTTGCTTGAGGGATCTCAGTTCCCTGACCAGGGACTGAACCTGGGGCAGGGCAACAGAGGCCCAGAATCCTAACACTGAGGTCCCAGGGAACTCCTATCAAGCCTATTAATTCTGAAACATATATTGAACACATCATACTCCCATAGCAACATCCTCTATGTAAACTTAGATGCACCATTTCTCTGGGTCATTTCTCTAACTACCTCTACTACCTTTTAGGAATAACCTGTTTAGAAACCCAATTCTTACTTTAGTATATCAACTCATTGTCCTTTATGGTCAGAAACACTCTAGTCTGTTACTAGAGGCAAGAAAACCAAACAAAATGAAGTCTTAAAACAACTGTGACAAAGACAAAGAAACAGACAGGTGAACAAGAATTAACACAGCAGCCTATGGGATTGACTAATAGCCAATATTAAAAAAGGTACCGACTTGCAAATTCAATGGTAGCTGTATCATTCCTACTGCATTGGTAAGCTGAATAAACTGCTCATAAAATAGGGGAGTTTCTTGTATTTTCATTTATAACCACCATTAGTCAACAACTACTGGGGTGAAGAAAATGAAAAGCCTGAGGCTTTAAGGTATGTTTAGATATCACTGTCATTTGGATTCTTCGATTCTTCCCTATTTAATTCAAAGTTTCCTACTGGAAAACATCTGAATCAACTATTTCTTACATCCAAATCTACTCTCACCTGGCTTTGCGACAAACATCATCCAATTACATTCATTTTCGTCGGCTGTAATGATGCAGAATTCTAGGACACCGTTGTGGTATATCTGCCAAGAGAAGGCAAACGTGCACGTCAATGAACAGCCCTGTGACACATGACACTCCTCAGTTCCATCTAGGGACCACCTCGTTCACCTTGCAGTGGGTACCACCTTCCTAGTCAGTGTGAAGACACACAGCTCTCTTCTCACAGGGCTGTCATTTCACCAGTCCCCTGTGTCTAGCAACATAACAGAGACCACTAGAGACCTACAGTTAGTGCTCAGTGTGCAGAATCATGTTGCTCTGGATTATTCACATTTTGGCTTGACTCAAAAAGACATAAAAGTCGACTTGTCTTTATCAGCCAACACACAAATGGAGAATCCCCATCTGTCATTCTTTTTCCAGTGCACCTAGCATTCCTGTGCTCCTGTCTGGAAAACACAACTCAGTTCCCAATGCCAGTGGCGTTCCACCTTTTCAACTATCACCAGACCCATTTCCTCCTTACGTCAATGTTAACAAGCATCATTCCTGATCTAAGGTTCTATATAAACATGTTATAGGACTGTTTATCAAAAACTTGTGTTTCCAGTCCCTTTTGTCAGAGAACTAAGGAAATAATCTTAGCTTCCAAGTCTAGAATTGCTTCCCAAGCTAAATTTTTGAGGAATACTTTAGTCGATTACAATGACTGTCAACATACAAAGTCCATGGCCTCCGTTGCCTCAAGTGATAAAAACGAATAATCCCTGGGTTATCTAACAAAATGGAGACTAAACAATTTATCTTCTAGGGTCACTACCTGACATTTTGCTGTGTATGACAACTTGGCTACCAAGAACAGAAAGAGAATAATATTAAACGACTGTCAGATGAACGGCACTGTATGAACCATGGCTAAGTCTGACTTTTACATCACTTTTAACTACTTCATTCCTATAAAAGCATCCAAAAGTCACAGAAAATTTTCAAAAACACTAACCTTCCAGATATGATTAACTGCCTTGTCTGTCCACTCTGCTACTTCCATGGAGTGACTCTGCTGGCCGATGAGAGGCCCAAAGCAAGTTCGCACAGGGATGGCCTCTCCAGTCCACACACCTGCCGGTGAAAGGACACCAGCTACACAATCAATGGTTTAAACATTCACTAGAACAGAGAAGAGAGTCCCTGAACTCAGGCGAAGAATCTTATCTTCAATGAACCTAAAAACTCCTGATATTCTAGTGCTCCTGAAAAGTAGTTAAGTCTTATGGAGTCTATTCTATAAATATGGAAAAAGTAATTAACAGATTAGGCTGGGCTCAGAAGAAATATGCAGAGTAAGAAGCAGTACCGGGGCTTCCCTGGTGGTCCAGTGGGTAAGGACACCGTCCTGCAATGCAAGGGGCGCCGGTTCGATCCCTGGCCTGGGAAGATCCCACATGCCGCGGAGCGGCTGGACTGATGTGTCCAATTACCGAGGCAGAGCTCTGGAGCGCATGCGCCCAGAGCTGGTGCTCTGTGACAACAGAGGCCCACACGGGCCAAAGAACAAAGATGGATGAAAATAGATAAATGAAAGACCAATAGAAGTGGCCCGCCTGTCCCCTCCCCAACCCGCACCACCCCCCTAAAAAAATGTTAAAAAAAAAAAAAAGAAAAAGAAGCAGTATCAGAAATTCCTGAACCAAGGTTTATACACAAGGAACCCACCATGTCCCTCCAAGTAGATACATAAAAAGACTAGAGAGTAAAGCAATTACTACTAAGGAATTCAAACTTCTAAGATCATTTGTATTTAAACCACTGATCTTTATTATATAAGCTGTTTCATCTTTCAACTGACTCATGTCTGAGCTACACCTGAGAGAGTAACCAGTCTGTATCATGTCTTCAAAGAACAGCACAGCAATTCAGACACCACGTAAAATTCCAATATGGCTACGCCTATTCTGGGTCTACATCTCCTATTCTCTTTTCCTAAGGAGCATTAAGCAATTTACAAGCATTTGATGTTAAGTATCTTTTGTGATAAAAAGTTATAAATGGTGAATTTTCTGTATTTTATGAAAGAAGCTAAGTTTCAAGGACTGTTTTATTACCACTGACAGTGGACAACACAGCTGAAAATAAAAGTCATCAAGGACTCGGCCTAGGGATTTCTCCTCTATTCAATTCTAAGAAAGTGTTCCACTTCAATTACTACTATCACCACTGGACAAGTATTCCGTAGAAGGATAAATCTTCAGCCATCAGCCGACTTTTGGATCAAGCCAGCAGTCTCTAAGTTATACACACCCACTTTTACAACTCTCACCTACAAGAGACTTTGATAGAGCTTTATGGCCCGCAGGGTCTTACCAACGTCTGCTCCCACCATTGACTGGCGGAGAACAAGCTGCTTGGGGAGAGAAAGCCTGGCTCTGCTCTCTATTGGAGTGTCAGGAACGAAAGTCACCGGTCCGTGGTCGGGGCAGTCTGAGGGATAGGCTCGGTCACAGAGAGTGCACCCTGCAGATGACAAACGTGAGACACACAGGGTCAGTGCCAACACACACATCAATGACCTCCCGCTTCTTTATTTAACTGTGAATTATTAAAATGTAACCAGTACAAAGCAAGGCTCTAGGAGATAGACTCTGATCAAAGGGCCACTTTCTTACACTAAAATACATATCCACTCAAATCTTTCTTTAGCAAGATTATTTGCTATTTTTCTTTTACTACAACTGGACAAATTTCCTATTCAATGCATAAGGAAAAGACTGATATAATACTACATTACTTCAAGAATCAAGTATTTCTTAACATTAAGAGGGGTAATTCCTTCAGACAGAGTGTTCTAAAGCCCAAATGATTCAAATTCTACAAACTCTAAGAGGAAACTGGGCTGAAAAGCTGCTAGTGATGTGATGACAACACAGCAGAGTCAGAGAAGCATGCACCACTCTCCCTCCTGCTTCAACATCAGCAGACTGGCTGCCCATGCTTCGGTTCTTAAGACAAAAAAATATGCGATCTGTTCTTTGTGACAGCAGACAGAATCATACTCTAGGAGAAGACATTTCCACTTTCTTAATTTCTTACTGTTCATATGGTCTTTCTTTCTGCATTGTCAAAAAATGTTGACCTCATACACTATTCTATGCTTACTGTAATTTCACTTTTACAAGCTGAGGACTGTCCTCCTTCTCCACAAATCTTTTGCTCTACTCATTTACCTTCCTTTGCCCTTGTTAGGTAGCATTCATGACTATTTAGTCAATGATTGTGTTCAAACTTTCCAAATCATTCACAAAATAGCTGTAATACATAAACCTTAGAACCACAGTCTTCTGGTGGCTTTATTCCCCTGAACAATCTATTATCAGAAACTGCCACTTATATGGCATAAAACATCAGTAAGTGTTCATATTTAGCCAAAGTAGTAACATTGCTTCTTTAAGATACTAAATCTATTATCAGAGAACTTATTCTGTGACGCTGCTCCCACCATTGACTGGCGGAGAACAAGCTGCTTGGGGAGAGAAAGCCTGGCTCTGCTCTCTATTGGAGTGTCAGGAACGAAAGTCACCGGTCCGTGGTCGGGGCAGTCTGAGGGATAGGCTCGGTCACAGAGAGTGCACCCTGCAGATGACAAACGTGAGACACACAGGGTCAGTGCCAACACACACATCAATGACCTCCCGCTTCTTTATTTAACTGTGAATTATTAAAATGTAACCAGTACAAAGCAAGGCTCTAGGAGATAGACTCTGATCAAAGGGCCACTTTCTTACACTAAAATACATATCCACTCAAATCTTTCTTTAGCAAGATTATTTGCTATTTTTCTTTTACTACAACTGGACAAATTTCCTATTCAATGCATAAGGAAAAGACTGATATAATACTACATTACTTCAAGAATCAAGTATTTCTTAACATTAAGAGGGGTAATTCCTTCAGACAGAGTGTTCTAAAGCCCAAATGATTCAAATTCTACAAACTCTAAGAGGAAACTGGGCTGAAAAGCTGCTAGTGATGTGATGACAACACAGCAGAGTCAGAGAAGCATGCACCACTCTCCCTCCTGCTTCAACATCAGCAGACTGGCTGCCCATGCTTCGGTTCTTAAGACAAAAAAATATGCGATCTGTTCTTTGTGACAGCAGACAGAATCATACTCTAGGAGAAGACATTTCCACTTTCTTAATTTCTTACTGTTCATATGGTCTTTCTTTCTGCATTGTCAAAAAATGTTGACCTCATACACTATTCTATGCTTACTGTAATTTCACTTTTACAAGCTGAGGACTGTCCTCCTTCTCCACAAATCTTTTGCTCTACTCATTTACCTTCCTTTGCCCTTGTTAGGTAGCATTCATGACTATTTAGTCAATGATTGTGTTCAAACTTTCCAAATCATTCACAAAATAGCTGTAATACATAAACCTTAGAACCACAGTCTTCTGGTGGCTTTATTCCCCTGAACAATCTATTATCAGAAACTGCCACTTATATGGCATAAAACATCAGTAAGTGTTCATATTTAGCCAAAGTAGTAACATTGCTTCTTTAAGTACTACTTGATTAAAAATTCTTTAAATATCAGACAAGATGTCCCCTATACTATACGAGAACTTATTCTGTGACGCTCTTAACAAAAACGATGTTTAACTCTTCAAAGAAAATTCAGATTTCATACTGCAAAAAATGCTTACAGGTTTCCTTCAAGAATAATACAGATGGATAGTAAGTTGTAAGACGTTCAGTATCATTTGTCAATAAGGAGATTGCAAACGAACCACAATGAGATGCCATTTCACATCTACTACGATGGCTATAAATGAGTACATATATATATATATATATGTGGGTTTTTTTACAAATAAAATTCAATTATTACTAAAGGTAAAAAAAAAAAAGAAATCTTGGCAAAGATGTACAGAGCAGGAACCCTCAACACACTGACACTGGGAATATAAAATGGTGCAGCCACTTTGGAAACCAGTCTGGCAATTTCTCAAAAAGAGGAATTTCATTCCTAGATAAATATCCAAGAGAATTAAAACATTTGTTCATACAGAAACCTGTATGTGAATGTTCACACCAGCACTGAACACAATAGCCAAAAAGGGGAAACAACAAAATGTTCATGAAAGATAAACAAAATGTGGTATATCCATACAATGGAGAATTATTCTGATACATGCTGTAACAGAGATGAGCCATCACTGTATCACTGCATAACATTACACTAGGGGAAAGAAGCCAGACACAGCCACATACTCTATGAGTGCACTTATATGAAATGCCTGGAAAAGGTGAATCCACAGAGAGAGCTGATTGGTAGCTGTCTGAGAATGGGAGGATGGGGGTGAGAGTGACTGCAAATGAAGTTTCTTATGGAACGATAAAAATTTTGGAATCAGATCGTAGCAATCATTGCACAACCTTGTCAATATATTAAAACTACTGAATTGTACACTTTAAAATGCATATGTGAATTATATCTCTTTTGAAAAGCACTCAGAAGCAAGAGGTTCCTCTTGCCCACTTAATTAAGGATGAACAGGAACTTTCCTGGTAATCCGGTGGTTAAGACTCCACATGCTGCCAAGTGTAGCCCCATTCCCCTAGAAACTGGGTAGACTGATATAAGCTACCGCTTATCTTCTCCTAAATTAATGAGCGTACATTAATTACACTACTAAATTATTTTAAAAGTATAAATTTGAGACTTTAAAGGGTTAAGACAAACGATGTTTAACTCTTCAGAAATTCAGATTTCATACTGCAAAAATGCTTACAGGTTTCCTTCAAGAATAATACAGATGGATAGTAAGTTGTAAGACGTTCAGTATCATTTGTCAATAAGGAGATTGCAAACGAACCACAATGAGATGCCATTTCACATCTACTACGATGGCTATAAATGAGTACATATATATATATATATATGTGGGTTTTTTTACAAATAAAATTCAATTATTACTAAAGGTAAAAAAAAAAAAGAAATCTTGGCAAAGATGTACAGAGCAGGAACCCTCAACACACTGACACTGGGAATATAAAATGGTGCAGCCACTTTGGAAACCAGTCTGGCAATTTCTCAAAAAGAGGAATTTCATTCCTAGATAAATATCCAAGAGAATTAAAACATTTGTTCATACAGAAACCTGTATGTGAATGTTCACACCAGCACTGAACACAATAGCCAAAGGGGAAACAACAAAATGTTCATGAAAGATAAACAAAATGTGGTATATCCATACAATGGAGAATTATTCTGATACATGCTGTAACAGAGATGAGCCATCACTGTATCACTGCATAACATTACACTAGGGGAAAGAAGCCAGACACAGCCACATACTCTATGAGTGCACTTATATGAAATGCCTGGAAAAGGTGAATCCACAGAGAGAGCTGATTGGTAGCTGTCTGAGAATGGGAGGATGGGGGTGAGAGTGACTGCAAATGAAGTTTCTTATGGAACGATAAAAATTTTGGAATCAGATCGTAGCAATCATTGCACAACCTTGTCAATATATTAAAACTACTGAATTGTACACTTTAAAATGCATATGTGAATTATATCTCTTTTGAAAAGCACTCAGAAGCAAGAGGTTCCTCTTGCCCACTTAATTAAGGATGAACAGGGAACTTTCCTGGTAATCCAGTGGTTAAGACTCCACATGCTGCCAAGTGTAGCCCCATTCCCCTAAAAACTGGATAGACTGATATAAGCTACCTCTTATCTTCTCCTAAATTAATGAGCGTACATTAATTACACTACTAAATTATTTTAAAAGTATAAATTTGAGACTTTAAAGGGTTAAGACAAACGGTTCCCCACTGCCTGGCTTCTGCCACTCCAGAAGCTCCTCCTACTTTTCTGGCCATCCTATTCAACTTTCTTTAGGAGTTCTTCCTCTGCCATTGGGTCTTAGCACTCCCAGCCATGCCATTCCACACTCTTAGAAGGATAGGATTTCACCCCGCTTCCATGGCTATGACTGACAACTTAATGCTGAGGATCCCTGAATATTTCCAGATAGACATATCTCTGAGCTCCAGATTCAAGTCCTCACTAGACATCTATAGATATTACAGACACTGAGATCAACATGTCTGAAACTGGACTCATATATTCTCATCAAAAACAAAACAAGGGGGGCTTCCCTGGTGGTCCAGTGGGTAAAGAGTCAGTCTTGCAGTGCAAAGGGCACTGGTTCGATCCTGGCCTGGGAAGATCCACGTGCCTTAGATGGCTGAACCAGCGTGTCCAAGGACGAGCCAGCGCTCTGGAGCACATGCTCCCAGAGCCAGTGCTCTACAACAAGGGAGGCCACTGTGATGGGAGGCCTGTACATGCCGGGAGTAAAGATGGATGAAGATAAATGAATAAAAACTCAATAAAAGAGGCCAAAAATTAAAAACAAAAACAAAAACAAGAAACAAGGGACTTCCCTGGTCGGGGGATGAACAGGAATCTGCCTGCCAATGCAGGGAACACGGATTTGATCCCTGATCCTGGAAGATTCCACCTGCCTCAAAGTAACTAAGCCCGTGTACCAAAACCACTGGGGTCCACGCTCTAGGGCCTGTACTCTGCAACATGAGAAGCCAGAGCAGTGACAAGCCACAACCAAGAGTAGCCCCCACTAGTTGCAACTATAGAGAAAAGTCCACACAAAGCAATGAAGAACCAGCATAGCCAAAAATTAAACAAACAAATTCACTCCACCCCTTCAACCCAAAATTCATTAGCCAGAACCAGGAACTTTCCTGGTAATCCAGTGGTTAAGACTCCACATGCTGCCAAGTGTAGCCCCATTCCCCTAAAAACTGGATAGACTGATATAAGCTACCTCTTATCTTCTCCTAAATTAATGAGCGTACATTAATTACACTACTAAATTATTTTAAAAGTATAAATTTGAGACTTTAAAGGGTTAAGACAAACGGTTCCCCACTGCCTGGCTTCTGCCACTCCAGAAGCTCCTCCTACTTTTCTGGCCATCCTATTCAACTTTCTTTAGGAGTTCTTCCTCTGCCATTGGGTCTTAGCACTCCCAGCCATGCCATTCCACACTCTTAGAAGGATAGGATTTCACCCCGCTTCCATGGCTATGACTGACAACTTAATGCTGAGGACCCCTGAATATTTCCAGATAGACATATCTCTGAGCTCCAGATTCAAGTCCTCACTAGACATCTATAGATATTACAGACACTGAGATCAACATGTCTGAAACTGGACTCATATATTCTCATCAAAAACAAAACAAGGGGGGCTTCCCTGGTGGTCCAGTGGGTAAAGAGTCAGTCTTGCAGTGCAAAGGGCACTGGTTCGATCCTGGCCTGGGAAGATCCACGTGCCTTAGATGGCTGAACCAGCGTGTCCAAGGACGAGCCAGCGCTCTGGAGCACATGCTCCCAGAGCCAGTGCTCTACAACAAGGGAGGCCACTGTGATGGGAGGCCTGTACATGCCGGGAGTAAAGATGGATGAAGATAAATGAATAAAAACTCAATAAAAGAGGCCAAAAATTAAAAACAAAAACAAAAACAAGAAACAAGGGACTTCCCTGGTCGGGGGATGAACAGGAATCTGCCTGCCAATGCAGGGAACACGGATTTGATCCCTGATCCTGGAAGATTCCACCTGCCTCAAAGTAACTAAGCCCGTGTACCAAAACCACTGGGGTCCACGCTCTAGGGCCTGTACTCTGCAACATGAGAAGCCAGAGCAGTGACAAGCCACAACCAAGAGTAGCCCCCACTAGTTGCAACTATAGAGAAAAGTCCACACAAAGCAATGAAGAACCAGCATAGCCAAAAATTAAACAAACAAATTCACTCCACCTTCACTGTTCATTACCCTAAAGAATGGTCACTATCTACCTAGCCAGAACCAGGAATTTCTCCTTAACCCTTCTCTCCTCCAACTTCACCCAATCAACAAGTTCTACTGAGTTCTCTGTTAATACTTTTTTTCATCCTTATTATCTCTACTTTAGATTGGAAAACCATAAACTTGCACTTAAATTATGGCATCGCTATCGCTACCTCTCTGCCTCTAACAAGCCTGCTGCCCTCACACAGCAGCAGAGCCCCCATGCCAGCTCTCTCTCCTCTAAACCCTCGACTGCTCTTAGAAGGCCCTCGCGCTCTGGCCCCTGCTCCTCTCATCACATGTCCCTTCTTCCCACCGGTTTTGTTTTGTTTTTGTATTTTGTATTTTTTCAGCTGCACTGCACGACATGTAGGATTCTAGCTCCCTGACCCGAGGCTGAACTTGTGCCCCCTGCAGTGTAAGCAGAGTCTCAACCACTGGACCGGCAGGGAAGTCTCTCCCCACCTATTTCAGGATTCAGCAATTCTGAATTCCTCTTGATGTTTTCAAATTACGGGTGCCAGTTCCCATCTGGACACTGTTCCTCCTGATTCTCCACTGCTGACACCTTTGCTCCTCTGGCCTGTGCTAACTCATATGAAGACTTCCCGTGCCTTCCAGGGTCTGGGGAGATGCTCCCACCCAGGCTCCTGCAGCACCAGGCACTTATTCCCACCATTCCACTCAGCAGCCCACAGTGCAACAACCTGTTCACTGGCCTATGCTTCCCGTCGGACTGTGGGCTCCCTTAGAGGCTCTCGCAGATTACTTTTTATGCTGCATCTAGTACAGAGGGTGGTTCTCACTAGCGCTCAACACGTTTCCTGCATGAATGCAGCACGTAGTGACACCAACAGACAGACTATCTGTATACTGCTTTCTGTTACTGGTGCCCCATAAAAATAACTTTTATGTGTCAAATTATGGTAATTCACACACATGCTGAGCAAAAGAAAAAAATCTCCGTTGTATCCACTTACATTTTTGCATGGGAATAAAAAAATTATACATGATCTAATAAATTCATCTTATGCAAAGACAAATAAATTTAGCTTATGAAAAGGCACATGGGGCTTCCCTGGTGGTCCAGTGGGTAGGAACACCGCCTTGCAGTGCAAGAGGCACCGGTGTGATCCCTGGCCTGGGAAGATCCCACATGCCACGGAGCGGCTGGACCCATGTGTCCAATTACCGAGCCAGAGCTCTGGAGCGCATGCGCCCAGAGCCAGTGCTCTGCGAGAACAGAGGCCACTGCGATGGGAGGCCCACACTAGCCAAAGAACAAAATAGATAAATGCAAGACCAACAGAAGTGGCCCGCCCGCCCCCTCTCTCCCCAACCAGCCCCTGCCCCGGCAAAAAAAAAAGCACATGGCACATCACACAAAATACCTTACTGAAATTTACTTCTATAATTAGCTCTGCAAAATCTTAGAAAATCCCTTAGGTATTACTAGGTTAAGCTTATCTGTAAAATAAATGACTGTTTCCTTACTTCAGGAAGATACTGTAAGAACCAACAGAAGGTCTGTACATCACTTGGCTTATCTGAGCAAAAAGCACTGCATTAGTACAAAGGACAATAAACAGGCAAATAAAAATTTTCAAAGTCTAGTTACTTTCTATACTCCCTTAATCAGCACCTGACTTTGCAGCTAAACCTGTTAAGGATGATGGCCCTTTCTACCAACATCTCCAAAAGAAAAAGGCTAAGCACACTCACAAATTGTAAACAAGGTTGCCATATTTTCCTTGTTTGAATTGGAGTCTTCCATTTGCAGTGAAGGTGGTACAAAAGAAAGACTGTCTGAAGACACATCTACATGACCTGTCCCCATAGCGACCTCCTGGGTGATGGAGGAGACAGCCACAGGTTCTAGGCTTAGGCCAACTTCATGGAGGGAAACAGACTCTAGGGAGGCGAGGTTGTGTGAGGTAGAGAGTGCCACGCTTACAGAGTTGGTGCTCATGGCCACGGTGTGGATGGAGTCACTGAGGGCACTGTCGGACATCCCGCTGACCCGACTGGCAATGTGGTCTGTCTCCATGACCACAGGGAGCTCCAGGCCATTCCCATGAATGGGCATCACACCACCATGTCCTACAGTTTCTGCCGCAAGGTTGCTGCTCACAGAGTCCACAGAGAGAGGTTCATGGCTTCTGGAGCCATTTGGGATTTGGGGGTGCTCGCCGCCAACACCATCCATGGTAAGCTCTTCTGCCATTCCATCAGTGGAGATTGGGCTGGTGACCCTAGAAACGTTCTCCATGGTGATTGTTGTGTCCAAGGCCACCTCATGACCATCGGTGGGATGAAGACTCTGGGCACCATGTGTGTTCACAGAGCGAGAGTCCATTGAAACAATGCCTGGTTCTAATCCAACATTTCCATTGGACTGATAGGGATCAAGCGCTGAAGGGTTATTGGCGATAGATAATGCTGTATTACCATCAACATTTATGGAGTTAGGGTGAATATACTGAGGTGGTGGTCTGTCAGCTAAATAAGATAAAATGCCTGGGAAAAGGAAAAGATGAGATATCAGGAATTTTCCAGTACACTTTTAAATATAAAGAATTTCAAATGGTAAAAGCTATTTTCCTTACAAATGTAACTAAAGTAAAATAATCTCCTATTTATTTCTTTGGTTTGCCATAGTATACACTATAAATAGAAACATAATATACCGTAATTCAGTTTTTCCTGTGAAACTGAAACCATAAAAAATTAACTGTTTCTCTGAAGTCACAAGAAATTCATCATTTAGAAATGCTGCCTTTAATATATACATGGTTGGAATTCCTGAGTCCTAAGACAGTGAAATTGGCTCCATAAAAGTTAAAAGGTCAAACCTTTAAAAAAAAAAGATCTTCCATGAGAAAAATAAAACTTAATTAAACATAGTTAAGTTTTAATTTATTAAACTATCAAACAGCATTAGGTTCTATTCAAAATAAGTCATAATTATACTTACTTTATTAAAACAAAAAAATATTTGAACACTCCTGCTTATAAATACGTTGTGAAATGGTGCTTGCAGAATTGCCAGTAGGAGCATAAATTTCTAAAACCTCTTTGGAAAATACTGAATATATATAATAAAAATCCTCCAGAATGTTCATACCCTCTTGCACAAGAAATTACAGTAATTTTCTATAAATGCATTTTGCAAATATTATATGCAAAAACATTTATGCAATGGTAATAAAATGATGAAAACTGTCCAACAATAAAGATTAATAAGCCATGGAATATAGTATCAGAATATAACACATCCTTAAAAAGGACAATTATGAAAATCATGTAGCAGTGAAGGAAAATAAATATGTAAAGACACGTTCTCCATGGTGATTGTTGTGTCCAAGGCCACCTCATGACCATCGGTGGGATGAAGACTCTGGGCACCATGTGTGTTCACAGAGCGAGAGTCCATTGAAACAATGCCTGGTTCTAATCCAACATTTCCATTGGACTGATAGGGATCAAGCGCTGAAGGGTTATTGGCGATAGATAATGCTGTATTACCATCAACATTTATGGAGTTAGGGTGAATATACTGAGGTGGTGGTCTGTCAGCTAAATAAGATAAAATGCCTGGGAAAAGGAAAAGATGAGATATCAGGAATTTTCCAGTACACTTTTAAATATAAAGAATTTCAAATGGTAAAAGCTATTTTCCTTACAAATGTAACTAAAGTAAAATAATCTCCTATTTATTTCTTTGGTTTGCCATAGTATACACTATAAATAGAAACATAATATACCGTAATTCAGTTTTTCCTGTGAAACTGAAACCATAAAAAATTAACTGTTTCTCTGAAGTCACAAGAAATTCATCATTTAGAAATGCTGCCTTTAATATATACATGGTTGGAATTCCTGAGTCCTAAGACAGTGAAATTGGCTCCATAAAAGTTAAAAGGTCAAACCTTTAAAAAAAAAAGATCTTCCATGAGAAAAATAAAACTTAATTAAACATAGTTAAGTTTTAATTTATTAAACTATCAAACAGCATTAGGTTCTATTCAAAATAAGTCATAATTATACTTACTTTATTAAAACAAAAAAATATTTGAACACTCCTGCTTATAAATACGTTGTGAAATGGTGCTTGCAGAATTGCCAGTAGGAGCATAAATTTCTAAAACCTCTTTGGAAAATACTGAATATATATAATAAAAATCCTCCAGAATGTTCATACCCTCTTGCACAAGAAATTACAGTAATTTTCTATAAATGCATTTTGCAAATATTATATGCAAAAACATTTATGCAATGGTAATAAAATGATGAAAACTGTCCAACAATAAAGATTAATAAGCCATGGAATATAGTATCAGAATATAACACATCCTTAAAAAGGACAATTATGAAAATCATGTAGCAGTGAAGGAAAATAAATATGTAAAGACACATAAAAATATTAAGTGATAAAAAGAGTATATAACTGTACAGCAAGTACTACAGCCTTATTTATGGAAAAGAGTAAAAACTCATACACGAAAATAAAAGACAGGAAGGAAATACACCAAAAAGACGTATGATGGGACTATGACTACTCCCCTCCCTATTTGCTTAATTTTCTGGAATGAGTATATAATACTTTTAGAATAAAAATTCAGTGAACTAATTTATAATAAACAGTAACACTGTGGCAGGATACATGGTTGGCAGGAATTACAAATGGAGGATTATAAACACTGAACCAAAGAAGTGCTACAGGAGATGAGAGAAAAACTGTTTATATGTCATAAGGAAATAAAGCTTAGTCCAACTATTACATTAGTAATATGTAATCTGTACGTTTTAAGAGGAAAAGTACATAAATACAATTTTTTCCCCACATAGATTAATAGTGATAAACAGAAAAAAGCACTATTCAAGTCTTCAAGAACCAAAGTTAACAGTCGGCTATAGGGACTTCCCTAGTGGTCCAGTGGCTAAGGCTCCACACTCCCAATGCAGGGGCTGGGGGGGTGCTGAGTTCAATCTTTGGTCAGGGAACTAGATCCTACATGCAAGTAAGAGTTCACACACCACACCTGAAGATCCCGCGTGTCTTGACAAAGATCGAAGATCCCAAGTGCCCCAACTAAGACCCAGGGCAGCCAAATAAATAATTGAAAGAAAAAAAGAGTCGGGGCTTCCCTGGTGGTCCAGTGGGCAGGGACACCGCCTTGCAGTGCAAGAGGCGCCGGTTTGATCCCTAGCCTGGGAAGATCCCACGTGCCGTGGAGCGGCTGGACCGATGTGTCCAATTACCGAGCCCGAGCTCTGGAGCACATGCGCCCAGAGCGGGTGCTCTGCGACAACAGAGGCCACCGCGGTGGGAGGCCCACACAGGCCAAAGAACAAAGATGGATGAAAATGGACAAATGAAAGACCAACAGAAGTGACCCGCCTGCTCCCCTCCCTCCCCAACCCACCCCCACCAAAAAAAAAAAAGAGTCGGTTGTACTCTTTCTTCTAAATTCCCAAATAACAGAACCACTTACCAGGTAGAATGGTTCTGAAGTAACTGCTCTCAAGGTGGGGGTAAGGCGGTGGAGGCAGGGTGTAGTTTCTTTCAGGTAACCCACACATCACCCCTCGATCCCCAATACCCATTGGGAGCATCAGAGACAAAGCAGAAGGCAGAGAGCTCAGGGAGGGGCCCAGGTTTGGAATCGCCACTGGCAGACCTGCAAAAAAAATTTTTTTTCTCAATTAAAAGGAAGTACTTCAAAATCCTACAATCACTGACTATACTCTTGGGAGGTTTTTGCAAAGGGCAAGAATCTCAAGTAGCCCTTTACGCTCCAAGACAGGTAGTGCTGGGCAGATACCCGCAAACAAGTCTTAAATTTAGTCCTCAAGTTAGTTTTAAAATGCCAACTTGATCATCCAATTACCTGTACTGCTCTTGAGTACCAAAACATTTAACTACGGTTACAAACCAAGTTTAAATACAATTTAAGAAAACAAATTATTTAGGCATAAAAAGAATGGGAAGAAATATATACCAAAGTTCAAAGAAATATATCAAACTCCAGACTGGTCTCTGAGTAGCGATAGTACAGATTTTTCAGAAAGTTTTTTACTTTATTATATTTTCCATTTTATACGGTGAGAATGTTTCACTTTTATTAAAAACTTCACAGATATGCCTCTACTTGGGTCAAAATCTTAAAGGTTAGAGGTAAAACTGTATAAACACACTTTCATATAATTTTTTGTATATATGCTGTCCTTCATGATTTTAATTTACATTTTACATCCATCCTGGACTACATCGATCCACAGAATGTTAAAGTGACACCACACCTTCGTACCATAATGAACACTCACCAACTTGGACAGTGCTCTTTTGCACTATTTTTGCCAATGGCACTATTTTTTAACAGGTTTTTCCTCTTTAATAAGAGTATCTACTAAATGGAATGCCTAAGAAATAATCAAATGAGTTAAGAACTAATAAAATCTTTAAAAAATTTCTTTTGTGGGGCTTCCCTGGTGGCCCAGTGAGTGGATAGTTCGCCTTGCAGTGCAGGGGACACCTGTCGACCCCTGGCCTGGGAGGATCCCATGTGCTGTGAAGCGGCTGGACCAGTGTGTCCAGTTGCGAGCCAGCGCTATGGAGCACAAGTGCTCAGAGCCAGTACTCTGTGGCGAGAGAGACCGCTGTGGTGGGAGGCCCACACAGGCCAAAATTAAAATGAATAAACCTAAATAAATGAAAAACCAATAAAAGAGGCCAAAATTAAAAAAAGAAAAAATGTCTTTTGTGGATACAAAGAGGAATGTGAAGAGGCTCTCGGCTAGATGAATCTTATTTAACTGCTACATTTTAGTAATCAGGCAGTTAATTCTCCAGAAAGAAATATTTAAACGACTTGCAGATTTAAAAGACTCTTAAACGTTAACTCTTATTTTGATATATAGTCCAACACATTACCATATCAGAGTCCGTAAAAACCAGTAGGTTACCACTGTAGGACTCAATGGCGTGTTTCTTTTCTACTTCAATAGAAAGAAAAGAACTGAACTAGGCAGATAAAAAGGTTTTACATGTACAGTGAAGGGGGGAAAATGATCTTTCTTTCCTTACACTATCACCCTGTCTGGGTGCTGAGGCTCGGGGGAGTTCCACGTAGGAGTTCCATCTCTGAGGACTCTTCTTCGAACCTAAGTCTAAAGCTGGCGCATTTGAGCTTGTCGCAGGTTTCAGATGTGATAGGGACTAACGGTGAATTTCTCATGTGTTCTAGGAAGAGTGATTACAGTAACTTTGACTCTCTCCTAATAACCCAGGGGACGTCGTGCAACTTAAAGGTTAGAGGTAAAACTGTATAAACACACTTTCATATAATTTTTTGTATATATGCTGTCCTTCATGATTTTAATTTACATTTTACATCCATCCTGGACTACATCGATCCACAGAATGTTAAAGTGACACCACACCTTCGTACCATAATGAACACTCACCAACTTGGACAGTGCTCTTTTGCACTATTTTTGCCAATGGCACTATTTTTTAACAGGTTTTTCCTCTTTAATAAGAGTATCTACTAAATGGAATGCCTAAGAAATAATCAAATGAGTTAAGAACTAATAAAATCTTTAAAAAATTTCTTTTGTGGGGCTTCCCTGGTGGCCCAGTGAGTGGATAGTTCGCCTTGCAGTGCAGGGGACACCTGTCGACCCCTGGCCTGGGAGGATCCCATGTGCTGTGAAGCGGCTGGACCAGTGTGTCCAGTTGCGAGCCAGCGCTATGGAGCACAAGTGCTCAGAGCCAGTACTCTGTGGCGAGAGAGACCGCTGTGGTGGGAGGCCCACACAGGCCAAAATTAAAATGAATAAACCTAAATAAATGAAAAACCAATAAAAGAGGCCAAAATTAAAAAAAGAAAAAATGTCTTTTGTGGATACAAAGAGGAATGTGAAGAGGCTCTCGGCTAGATGAATCTTATTTAACTGCTACATTTTAGTAATCAGGCAGTTAATTCTCCAGAAAGAAATATTTAAACGACTTGCAGATTTAAAAGACTCTTAAACGTTAACTCTTATTTTGATATATAGTCCAACACATTACCATATCAGAGTCCGTAAAAACCAGTAGGTTACCACTGTAGGACTCAATGGCGTGTTTCTTTTCTACTTCAATAGAAAGAAAAGAACTGAACTAGGCAGATAAAAAGGTTTTACATGTACAGTGAAGGGGGGAAAATGATCTTTCTTTCCTTACACTATCACCCTGTCTGGGTGCTGAGGCTCGGGGGAGTTCCACGTAGGAGTTCCATCTCTGAGGACTCTTCTTCGAACCTAAGTCTAAAGCTGGCGCATTTGAGCTTGTCGCAGGTTTCAGATGTGATAGGGACTAACGGTGAATTTCTCATGTGTTCTAGGAAGAGTGATTACAGTAACTTTGACTCTCTCCTAATAACCCAGGGGACGTCAAGGGGGAGAAGAGATGAACGCCAAGTCAACTACAGCTGTAGACAAAAGGCACTAACCCAAGAAGAGTACAACCAGAGAACAAGGCTACTCCTCCTTATCCACTAAACCTCAGGACTCTACAAAAACAACTACCACATGTGAAACCACCCTTCAGACCTGCTGGGCTGCTCCCCTTCACTCCTAAAGGGCTCTGACCTCCTCGAGGTTCCACTCAGAACTCTCACTGCAGTCTTTGGAATTCACTCTCCCTTTCCACTCACCTGGGGCAGGGATGGTGTTGTGAGTGGGTGAGGCAGCCAACCCGAGGTGACTCCCTGAGACAGGCAAGGCATTGCTCACAGAGGATGAAGTCAGCTGCTCCATCCCCACTGGACTCAGGTTCATTTCATTCATCCTAAGAAAGATCAGACACAACCCGTTAAGCAAAAATTACCTCGGGGACTGTTTAGGCTACTGAAGGACCTAAAACAATGGTGGTGGGAAGATGGGACCTGATCAACCACAGCTTCATGTCTGTGCTCACAGCTGTCTGACATTCTTCCTACTGACAAGGAAAATAGGATTCCGAGATGTTAACTTTGCCATCATATAGCAGAAATAGGATTTAACTCAGGTATGCCTTGCTCCAAACCCTAGGCACACTATCTTAAGCAAAATTTGCAATTCTCCAAGCATACTGAAAAAGAAGGTTGTTTTAAATTCACCTAATTTTTTCTTTCACAGTATTTCATTTCTCCATCTGGTTTATCATTTCAAACCAGAACTTTCATAGACAGTTTGTTTTCACTTGCTCAAAGAACTTTTACTAACTCTTTTTACCAGAAGTTAAAAGTGATACTGAATCTGAATTAGATTGCTAATGATGTGAAGAGGCACTGTATCTTCTCCATGGATCAGCATTTTATTAGCACTCTGTATACATTAATATTAATAATAATCTTAGTAAAATCCTCCACATAACAAGATTCATTTGGTAAGCTTTGCCAGATACTTTACCAAAAAAAATCACTTCATATTTGCTCACCAATTCTTCAAAATAAGGTTACTGAGGAAACTGAGGACTTGTCACACACCCCAAAGCACAGAGCGATCAAATGAAAGATCTCAAATAATGCTACAAAATACTGTCAATACGTTTTTCAAAACACCGCAGGGCTTCCCTAGTGGTCCAGTGGGTAAGGACACCCACCGCCTTGCAGTGCAAGGAGTGCCGGTTCGATCCCTGGCCTGGGAAGATCCCACGTGCCGCAGAGCGGCTAGACCCATGTGTCCAATTACCGAGCGATAGCTCTGAGCGCATGCGCCCAGAGCTAGTGCTCTGCAACAAGAGGCCACTGCAATGGGAGGCCCATACGTGTCAAAGAACAAAGATGGATGAAAAATAGATAAACGAAAGACCAATAGCAGTCACCCCCCGCCCCCCCAAAAAAACCCAAAACACGGCAGTTATTAAAAATTTACAGATTACTTTAGTAGGCTGAAGAATCTGAGAACCATCTTTTCTATGCAATCTATCTTGCAGTACCATTAGCAATGTTATTAGAACAAGAGGAACACCGAATAACACTACTGAGGCCAGCCAATAGGTTATCCAAAGGAGGTCACCTGTGACCTCCTTAAGACTATAACAGTGATACAAGGTCTTGTGTGTGTGACTAAGTACATGGGAGGGGTGAAGAACAGGAAGCAGAATCAAATGGACCTACATACTCCTTAGCAGTGAAAGCAAAACTTCATAGGTTTTTAATATGAAAAATGGCAACATTAGCTACGAATCAACATGAAAATAATAACTGGCACTGATTACTTCCTTTCTATGGGTGTTCAGCACTGGGTTAAGGGATAATTAGTAAGTACTAATCCTTACAGCTGGGCCTCCCAGGTGGCTCAGTAGTAAAGAATCCACCTAGCAATGCAGGTGGGTTCGATCCCTGAATCAGGAAGATCCCTTGGAGAAGGAAATGGCAACCCACTCCAGTATTCTTGCTTGGAAAATAGCATGAACAGAGGAGTCACAGAGTCAGAAATGACTTAGCAAAATCCTCCAAATAACAAGATTCATTTGGTAAGCTTTGCCAGATACTTTACCAAAAAAAATCACTTCATATTTGCTCACCAATTCTTCAAAATAAGGTTACTGAGGAAACTGAGGACTTGTCACACACCCCAAAGCACAGAGCGATCAAATGAAAGATCTCAAATAATGCTACAAAATACTGTCAATACGTTTTTCAAAACACCGCAGGGCTTCCCTAGTGGTCCAGTGGGTAAGGACACCCACCGCCTTGCAGTGCAAGGAGTGCCGGTTCGATCCCTGGCCTGGGAAGATCCCACGTGCCGCAGAGCGGCTAGACCCATGTGTCCAATTACCGAGCGATAGCTCTGGAGCGCATGCGCCCAGAGCTAGTGCTCTGCAACAAGAGGCCACTGCAATGGGAGGCCCATACGTGTCAAAGAACAAAGATGGATGAAAAATAGATAAACGAAAGACCAATAGCAGTCACCCCCCGCCCCCCCAAAAAAACCCAAAACACGGCAGTTATTAAAAATTTACAGATTACTTTAGTAGGCTGAAGAATCTGAGAACCATCTTTTCTATGCAATCTATCTTGCAGTACCATTAGCAATGTTATTAGAACAAGAGGAACACCGAATAACACTACTGAGGCCAGCCAATAGGTTATCCAAAGGAGGTCACCTGTGACCTCCTTAAGACTATAACAGTGATACAAGGTCTTGTGTGTGTGACTAAGTACATGGGAGGGGTGAAGAACAGGAAGCAGAATCAAATGGACCTACATACTCCTTAGCAGTGAAAGCAAAACTTCATAGGTTTTTAATATGAAAAATGGCAACATTAGCTACGAATCAACATGAAAATAATAACTGGCACTGATTACTTCCTTTCTATGGGTGTTCAGCACTGGGTTAAGGGATAATTAGTAAGTACTAATCCTTACAGCTGGGCCTCCCAGGTGGCTCAGTAGTAAAGAATCCACCTAGCAATGCAGGTGGGTTCGATCCCTGAATCAGGAAGATCCCTTGGAGAAGGAAATGGCAACCCACTCCAGTATTCTTGCTTGGAAAATAGCATGAACAGAGGAGTCACAGAGTCAGAAATGACTTAGCAACTAAAACAAAAACAACAAACCTTGTAACTGTGACGTAGGTGTTATTCTTAACTCAGTTTATAGATGAAGAAGCTAAGACCTGAACCCTCCAGGTTCCTCTATCCATGGGATTCTCCAGGCAAGAATACTGGAGTGAGGTGCCATTTCCTTCTCCAGGGGATTTTCCCAACCCAGGGATTGAACCTGCATGTCTTATGGCTCCCATATTGGCAGGTGCGTTCTTTACCACTAGCCCCACCTGGGAAGTCAATTTAACTCCAGATCTGCCTAATTTAAGAAAGTTAAGTAGCAGAACCTGGCATCTAAATCCAGGTGTACCTAATCAAGGAAACCAAGCTCTTAATTAAAACAATTACAATAAAAGAGCTTTTTTGGCTTTAGTAGTTTCAACACTTAGGACCTGTGTATTTATATTGTGGAGTATGTTCAAAGTCCCAACTAAACCCATTCCCTGTATCCACAGGCTTCAACCTTACCCCAGGCCAGGTATCTCAAAAAACTAAGCTCCCAGACATAATTCAGTGTACAAAGCTAACTGAGGACAGTACTCTGTAGGCAGGAAGCACTCTGATTTAGATGAAGCAATGCGAACTCCTTACTAAAAAGACAACCACAATCACATAGCAAATGAGGTACACGCTATGAAGGACGGCACATTAATAACAGTATTTAATTATGTTATAAAAGGCCCCAATGCCGCTGGACAACTAAACCTGTGTGCCACGACTAATGAGCCTGTGCGCTGTGCTCTGAAGCCCGAGAGCCACGACTACTGAGCCCAGATGCTCTAAAGCCCATGCTCTGCAAAGAGAAGCCTGTGTACCACAACTAGACAGTAGTCCCCACTCACTGCAACTAGAGAGAGCACTCCAGCAGCAACCAAGACCCGGGAAGGAAGGGAAAGGAAAAGAACGCAGGACTCCCCTGGTGGGCCAGCGGTTAGCGCTCCGTGCTTCTACTGCAGAGGGGATGGGTAGGACTCCCAGTCAGGGGAACTGAGATCCCGCATGCCTTCATGAGCAACCAAAAAAAGAAAAAAACTATAAAAAATAAAAGAAGTGCAAAAATCCGTACAGTCTAAAGACACCATAACTACCATGAATTTGAAAGTTTCTGGTTTTGGGGTGCTTTAAAACAGAGTTTTCCTGTACATTGTTATAGCTACAAACGTTAAAACTCTACAATCAGTACAGCAGAAATGACCTACAAAAACCTGGCTACGATAATTCTTTTAAGTTAAAACTCTGTAGCTTCAAACCCTACACTGAAAATTTCTGAGTATTAACCTGTGCACCTCATCTCAAGATAAAAATCAAAATGGTGTTTCTAAGCTGACACCTCGGCCTTCTCAAACCAGTTCAAACCAGAGTCAACGTGAGAGGCTCAGCAGATTTCTGCTTGGTTGTGAGTCACTCAAACGTGATGAGCTCAGTAGCCATCAACCAAAGGTAACTAACTAGTGTCCCACAGAAAGAAAGCAATGAAAGGAATTTACAGTATGACCCTTGTAAGACTCTCTCCCTCCAAAGCGCAATTTCACCCTAGCCACTTTTCCTACATAAGATTCTAGGAAGCAATACTGGGGGAAGCGCCAGAATCAAGCTCGTGTACTAAGATCCATCTTCTCCCCTACGTATTCCCTGTAGAATCGCTCCCTTCATATTCTCTAAGTTTACGTGACCTATGTATGAACCATTTGGTGGTCTTACAACTTTTTCTTAGAACAAGAAGCTAACTGAAATGCAGCCACCTTGCAAATGCAATGGACAGTTTCAGGAATCTGCATTTTTTCATCTTCCTTATACTCAACAACCTAAAAAAGAGCCCTTAAAGAAGAGCCAAATGTAACTATTTCTTTGAAACACTTCTGTACTCTAGTGGCACAAAGTCTGCCGAATTAAGAACTTCACGTCTCTCCATTGTCAGCCAAGGCACATGGTAACCAGGAAAATACAAGGTGAAACACCGGTAACGAGCTAAAAATACACTTTGAAATGCGCAAATAACTCAAAGGTGAGGATAAAGATTTGACTAGAAAAAAAAACTATTCACACGTGGTGCAAACCAAGCTTAATGAAAGTATACGCAACCCAATACTGGCTTCTGGATTTCTTTTTTCCTCTGAGACAAATCCACTTGCAAATCGCACCTGGAACCCAACGGTAAGTGATAAAACTAAAATAAAGAAGTGCAAAAATCCGTACAGTCTAAAGACACCATAACTACCATGAATTTGAAAGTTTCTGGTTTTGGGGTGCTTTAAAACAGAGTTTTCCTGTACATTGTTATAGCTACAAACGTTAAAACTCTACAATCAGTACAGCAGAAATGACCTACAAAAACCTGGCTACGATAATTCTTTTAAGTTAAAACTCTGTAGCTTCAAACCCTACACTGAAAATTTCTGAGTATTAACCTGTGCACCTCATCTCAAGATAAAAATCAAAATGGTGTTTCTAAGCTGACACCTCGGCCTTCTCAAACCAGTTCAAACCAGAGTCAACGTGAGAGGCTCAGCAGATTTCTGCTTGGTTGTGAGTCACTCAAACGTGATGAGCTCAGTAGCCATCAACCAAAGGTAACTAACTAGTGTCCCACAGAAAGAAAGCAATGAAAGGAATTTACAGTATGACCCTTGTAAGACTCTCTCCCTCCAAAGCGCAATTTCACCCTAGCCACTTTTCCTACATAAGATTCTAGGAAGCAATACTGGGGGAAGCGCCAGAATCAAGCTCGTGTACTAAGATCCATCTTCTCCCCTACGTATTCCCTGTAGAATCGCTCCCTTCATATTCTCTAAGTTTACGTGACCTATGTATGAACCATTTGGTGGTCTTACAACTTTTTCTTAGAACAAGAAGCTAACTGAAATGCAGCCACCTTGCAAATGCAATGGACAGTTTCAGGAATCTGCATTTTTTCATCTTCCTTATACTCAACAACCTAAAAAAGAGCCCTTAAAGAAGAGCCAAATGTAACTATTTCTTTGAAACACTTCTGTACTCTAGTGGCACAAAGTCTGCCGAATTAAGAACTTCACGTCTCTCCATTGTCAGCCAAGGCACATGGTAACCAGGAAAATACAAGGTGAAACACCGGTAACGAGCTAAAAATACACTTTGAAATGCGCAAATAACTCAAAGGTGAGGATAAAGATTTGACTATTCGGGACAACTATTCACACGTGGTGCAAACCAAGCTTAATGAAAGTATACGCAACCCAATACTGGCTTCTGGATTTCTTTTTTCCTCTGAGACAAATCCACTTGCAAATCGCACCTGGAACCCAACGGCACCAAACATAAACGCATTCTGAAGTCCCACTTGCGACATGTTTTTCCAAACACGTCCCCGGCGCTCGACCCACCAAGCGACTCACCTGGGAGGCGTCGGCTGGGGGCCAAGGGTCGGAGAAACGGGCACACAGGCGGAGGGGAACCGGCATCAGGGTTCGCGTTCCAGGGTCACGTGCGACCGCATCTTGCTTACAACCGCGGCACCGACGCGGCCACCCGTCCCCGGGGCCGCCCGGGGCCACCCAACTTCTCCGGAGGGCCGGCGGCCGCGCACCCCGCCGCGAGATGGGGCATGCCGGGGGACACCCGGGGCCTTTCCTCCAGAAGCTTCGGGAGGGGGGCTGCCCAACCTGCGGGGAGGACAAGGGCGGTCACCAACCGTGGGGAGGCTGCAGGCCCCGTCCTCCGCCGCCGCCGAGAGCCCGGGCCTGCGGACGCCGCCTCCCGAGCGCCGCCAAGTCGCCCGCCCGCCGGCCCGGGGCCCGCAGGCCGCCCTCGCCCCGCCCCGGCCAGGCCCGCGCGCAGCCCACCTGCCGGCCGCGCGGGGGACGCGCGCGCCTGCCCCGCCGCTTTGTTCCTCATCCGGGCGGCGCTCGCCTCGGGGCCCTCCCCGCCCGCACGACCCCCGCGCCCCGGGGGCCGCTGGCCTAACGTTTCCCGCCCGGCCCAGCCCGCGGTCTCCTCCGGGCCGCACCCTCCGAGGCGCGTTTCCGGCTCCTCAACCACTCTCGGCGCCCCCGCTCCGCCCCGCGTGCGTGCGTCCCTCCCGGCCGCAGCCCGCAAGCGGTGCCCGCGCTCCGACTCGCCCACCCCGTCCCGCGCGTGCGCGCGGCGGGGACCCGGGCCCGGAGAGGCCCGCCCCCGAGCGCCGCGCCTCGGTCCGGCCGGGTCAAGTCGAGCGCCGAGAGATCGACCCCGTTGCTAAGCAACCAGGGCTGACCTGCGAACGGGGAGTGCCGAGTCGCAAAAATCTCCCAGACTATTCTCTCGATTAGGAAAGCGTGGGTCCACGGAGGCCCACAAGATTTGAAATAAGGGACTTAATCAGCGATGTTGGCGGTGTTGCCCAGGAGGAGTTGGGGCTGTATCCAGAATATTGATCACAACAAGTTACACCTGGGGTCGCTCAATTTCCTGGCTTGAAGTCACAGAGTCGTGTCTAGGATTTTTGTACAAAGTACCTTCCCATTCTCTTTCTCTCCTATTGCAGGCCAGGCACTTTGCTAAGTCTTAGGGATACTGAGATGACTGTAAAGGAAAATTGTCCCAAATTCACGAGGATTGGATATTGTCTACAACACCCTACCTGGTAGCTTCTTTTCACCAGCAGAATAGTAGAGACCCAGGAATTCCTGCTTTCATTCAAAAGTCACTTACTGAATTACATCTCAAACGTAGGATACAAAATATTACGCAGGTCTTGACTCTGAGCCGCTTGCAGTGTAGTGGGGACTGGTGAGTTTTGAAAATTCAATCTCATGTGAAAACGGGCACATACAGTGTTTTGGACAAGAGCCTGGAGTGGTGTCAACTCACATACTACTTCCTTTCCTTTACTTCTTCAGGAGAGAAAGCACATTCCAAATTGAGGGAACTGATCACAGAACATTGGCAGGTCACATTGGTTTTTCTCTCTTGTTGATGACAACTAGAAACCTAAATCAAAGTCATCATATCACAAGTGACAGATAATATTCCCTAAAATGTCACATCAAACTTGGGGCCTAGAGGATGATGATAAAGTTTAATTAATTTCATCTGGCTTTCCATGACTATTTTTTTTGAACAATTTTCTAATTTCAGAAGTGTATATAAACATCAGATCACATAAATATAAGAGCTAAAACTATATTACTGACAGAAGAAAATATAGAAGAAAATGTCATCTTGATAGAACACAAAACTCAGAAAGCACTAAACATTTGACAAACGCACCTTTGATCTTGAAAAAACACTACCAACAAAACGAAACATCAAGCCAGAGATGGGGAGAAAATATCTGCAAAAGAAATATCCAGTATTCATGTATGGATGTGAGAGTTGGACCATAAAGAAGGGTGAGCACCAAAAAATTGACGCTTTTGAACTGTGGTGCTGGAGAAGACTCTTGAAAGTCCCTTGGACTGCAAGGAGATCAAAAAAGTCACTCCTAAGGAAATTAACCCTGATTATTCATTGGAAGAACTGATGCTGAAGTTAAAGCTCCAATCTTTGACCACCTGATTGTGAAGAGCCAACTCATTGGAAAAGACCCTGATGCTAGAAAAGACTGAAGGCAAAAGGAGAAGGGGGCAACAGAGGATAAGATGGTTGGATGGCATCACCAACTCAATGGACATGAGTTTAAGCAAATTCCTTGAGATAGTGAAGGACAGGGAAGCCTGGCATGCTGCAGTCCTTGGGGTTTCAGAGAGTCAGATGCAACTTAGTGACTAAAAAAAACAATGAGCATACATTATAGTAAAGAAAGATGCATTTAAACAGAAAAACTCATGTGAGACAACGGGCATCAATAGCAGGTGTTTTGGAGTGGGGACTGGTGAGTTTTGAAAATTCAATCTCATGTGAAAACGGGCACATACAGTGTTTTGGACAAGAGCCTGGAGTGGTGTCAACTCACATACTACTTCCTTTCCTTTACTTCTTCAGGAGAGAAAGCACATTCCAAATTGAGGGAACTGATCACAGAACATTGGCAGGTCACATTGGTTTTTCTCTCTTGTTGATGACAACTAGAAACCTAAATCAAAGTCATCATATCACAAGTGACAGATAATATTCCCTAAAATGTCACATCAAACTTGGGGCCTAGAGGATGATGATAAAGTTTAATTAATTTCATCTGGCTTTCCATGACTATTTTTTTTGAACAATTTTCTAATTTCAGAAGTGTATATAAACATCAGATCACATAAATATAAGAGCTAAAACTATATTACTGACAGAAGAAAATATAGAAGAAAATGTCATCTTGATAGAACACAAAACTCAGAAAGCACTAAACATTTGACAAACGCACCTTTGATCTTGAAAAAACACTACCAACAAAACGAAACATCAAGCCAGAGATGGGGAGAAAATATCTGCAAAAGAAATATCCAGTATTCATGTATGGATGTGAGAGTTGGACCATAAAGAAGGGTGAGCACCAAAAAATTGACGCTTTTGAACTGTGGTGCTGGAGAAGACTCTTGAAAGTCCCTTGGACTGCAAGGAGATCAAAAAAGTCACTCCTAAGGAAATTAACCCTGATTATTCATTGGAAGAACTGATGCTGAAGTTAAAGCTCCAATCTTTGACCACCTGATTGTGAAGAGCCAACTCATTGGAAAAGACCCTGATGCTAGAAAAGACTGAAGGCAAAAGGAGAAGGGGGCAACAGAGGATAAGATGGTTGGATGGCATCACCAACTCAATGGACATGAGTTTAAGCAAATTCCTTGAGATAGTGAAGGACAGGGAAGCCTGGCATGCTGCAGTCCTTGGGGTTTCAGAGAGTCAGATGCAACTTAGTGACTAAACAACAAACAACAATGGAGCATACATTATAGTAAAGAAAGATGATAAACAAGCAATTAAATATAAAATATACCAGATAACAATAAATACCATAAAAATATGGCAAGGAATATAAATAGAAAGTGCTCAGGAATAAGATCTGTAATTTTATATAGTGTAGACAGAAAAATTGTCATTGAGGTAACATTTGAACCGAAGGAGATGAGGGAGTGACCCACGTGCACGTCTGGAAGAGTGTTACAGTCAGAGGGCATGTCAAGTACAAAGTCTCCAAGGCAGGAGAATCCTGAAAGGTTTGAGGAGCTGCAAGGAGAGCAGTGATAAACGCTCTGGGTGATCGAGTACTACCAGCCCCAGTTCTTCATTCTTCTTTTAACCATGCCCTTTGCAAAGAGACTTCATACCTCATTCATCCTCGGGAAAAAAAAAAAAAAACAAAAAACCCTGCCCCTTGATTCTGAGTTTGCCATGTTAGACATATACTAGAATTCAGCCTCAATCATTGTCCTCAGGCTCAAGAGCTAAATGACCATTTATTGTCCTAAGCACTGAGTCTTGGGGTGGTTTGTTTGATGGCCATTCTGAGAGGTTGCCTGCCTTTTCTTGGATACCACAGATTTTCTGCTTTGGAAACTGTTACATGGGTATAAAAGTAAGCGCTGGTATTTGAAACATTACAGCTCTTGGGTTAAGTTCCAAGTATTTGGTTCAAGTTTTCTAAGGGCTGCAGAACAGCTTGTTTTCAAAATGGAGTGGATACGGGACTAGAACTGGGGTAATCTTGTGTATTCTGGTGGTGCTGAAATAATTCAGTTCCTCAGCTCTGAAGAAGCTATGCAGATCTCCATGGACGGTCACCTAGGCTAAAACTGCTGAGGCATCCTGACTTTGCTCAGGCTTGGAAGTATGACACCTCTATTCGAGACCAAGTAGAACCAGAAATTGGGGGGAATGATCTGTGCAGTTTAATCAAAGAAATTTTGATGCTGATATCTTTGAATTTAAACCTATAGGGTAAGGTTATTTAAACTTTGGGTTTTAATTTATCTGTTTTTGTTATTTAGTCCATAAGTTATGTCCGACTCTTGTGTCTGGTGGACTGTAGCCCACAGGGTCCTCTGTCCATGGGATTTCCCAGGCATGAATACTGGAGTGGGTTGCCATTTCCTACTTCAGGGGATCTTCCTGACCCAGGAATTGAACCCATGTCTCTTGTGTCTCTTGCACAGGCAGGTGGATTCTTTACCACTGAGCCCGCAGGGAAACCTAAATCTTATTTATATCACGAGGTAATCATATATGTTTGCCTGTTCTCCCTATGGCAGCTGATGCAAACTGCAAATAACGGGGCCAGGCAGGTATGCAGCCCTCTGTGCCATAGGTTTAGGAAACCAAAATCTACAATAGAAAATCAAATACTTCACGAGAAGAGCTAATACAGGTCTCTTAACCCCACGCGTTTAAAGCAGGTGATAAGGGACCCATCTGAATTTTAGCGATAGAGATTTTCCTTGGCCTTAGAGATACTTTAAATTTACTGAACCTGACCTTTGGGGGATCCTAGTCCCCCTTTTAGGAGCTGATCTAAATGATACTACACAAACCTAGTCCCAAGCATTCTTGGCACCTTTGACTGTCTGTAACTTGATCTAACCAGTCGTAAGAACGACATTTTTAAAGTTGGAGAGAACATCTGTCTGGATCAAAAGTGACTGGGGAGTGACCGGGAGTCAGAAGCTCTTCTTTTGATCTCTTATATAAGAAAGAAGGCAGCCCCTCCCCACCAAGAACCCCTATTTCCCGCCCCTCCCCACACATACATACTCACACACATCACACGAGTAAAACACTGCTTCTTTCACTGGAAAAGCCACTTATTTCCAAAGCACTTGCACGTTCAAAAAGTGTAAGAAAGAGTGTCAGTGTTCCTTGTGACCATGCAGATCATGTGGAATCCTGACTTCACCACCCCCTGTGAAATGACCACTATGGGGCCAGGATCCTACCATTTTTGATTGTGGTAGTCGCGGTGAGAAGGGCCTCCCCCAGTGACTCAGTGGTAAGGAAACTGCCTGCAGTGCAGGCAACAGGGTTCCATCCCTGGGTTGGGGAGATCCCCTGGAGAAAGAAATGGCAATCCACTCCAGTATTCTTGCCTGAGAAATCCCATGAACAAAGGTGCCTGGCAGGCTACAAAAGAATCGGACCTGACTTAGTGACTAAATAACAACAAATTAGTAGCAGGGAAGAAAATCCTATAGATATTTATCCTCAGAGACAGAATCTATAAGAAGCCTGAAAACCTGGCTCAAGAACTTTAAATGATAAGTGATGAATAAATCTGTTGGTTTGGGTCAGACTAGAGTATCCTTTGACTTCTCTGTATATTTTACTATTTTAAACTTCACTAGATTAGAGAAAAGCAAAAGTAATATTTGTTTTAAGCCATAAAATAAAATGAACCACCCCCCCATCCCCAATGCCACTGCTTTTAGGTGACCACCAACAGAAGCTTAGTCTGTGTCTTTCTACCTTTTTCCTCTGAGCTCAGACAGACAGACACATATCAAGACAAATGCATCATCCAGAACAGTTTAAGCTCATGCTGTGTGTTAATGCTACCATTTGCTTTGTTCTCACTTCACACATTACAGTGGACATCTCTGCAATTTCTCATATATAGATTTCATTATTTTCCCTACTGATGGAGATTCAGCCTCTTTCAATTTATTTTCTTGTTTTAATCACTAAATATTATATTATAAATCCATACTGGTGCATTTATTTTTGCAGAACAAAATGGCGGGGCTCTTGAGTCATAGGATGTGATGTGTACTATTAATGTTACTTTTGAGGAAAATAGTTACTTTACCCAAGGTTTGTAGAAATGTCCTGCCACTTTCCCCAAATCCTTGCCTGTCCTGGATGTTAGCAATCTTTTAATTTTTGGCCAGTCTGAGAATGAAAAATAGTATCTGTAGGTGTTCTCTCTCTGTGTTGTTTCCCCCAATCTGTTCTCCATTCTGCAGTGATCTTAAAAAAAAAAAAAAAATCTTACCACATCATCCCTCTGCTCAAAATGCCTCATTTATTTCCCGTCACTCTTAGAATAATGGCTAATGTTTTTGTTTTTGTTTTGTATGGCCAATGTTTTTGACATGGCCCCAAAGCAACTTATGGTCTAAGTGTCTGCCTCCCTGGGGGACTTTTCGCCCAGTAGGGCTTTCCCAGTGGGTCTCTACTCGACTGAGAAATCAAGACGACATATTCGTTTGTTTGCTGGTACAAGCCTCAGAGGGAGCTACGCCTTTTAAAATGTGACTAACTTATGCCTGAAAGGAATAATTATTTCTATTTTATTTGCCTTGATGGAAGCGTTTTTCCAGTTGCTTCAGGCAGATCATTTAAACAGGGAAGCGCAGGACTTGTCAAAAATACATTTTAGGGCGACACCTTGGCTCCTAAAGAAGAGGCAGAAAGTCTGGTCATAAATGTAGGGGGGTTTGCTTCTTTTGTTTTTAAGTTGGACTTTTAAAGTAGGAGATGCCTTTAATGTGCTGGTTTGCAGAGCAGGAAGTCTGATTTTCAGTGTGATAACACATTCTTTGACATTAGCCTGTACAGTTGGATTTTTAATGACACTTTCATCTTCAAAGCCCTTCACCAACACGGTGGATTAATTATTCATTTTTTGATTATGTGTTAAAAAGACAGTCTTCAAAGCCATCATCCTTTCTCCTTGGAACTGGGGCTATTCTCCTTCTCAAATGTTGCTTTCTCATCCTCAAGGGTGAAAAACAGTCGCATCTCTTTTCTTTTTTTTTTGAAACAAAAAGAACACAATAGAAATATACTCTTTACACTATGGAGAGATGATGTCCTTATATCCTGGGTGGGATTAGAAGAGATCTGGAAGCAGTGTTTAAGCTGTGTTTACAGTAAGCACTGTGAGAAATAACTTTGACTAAAAGTGTTTGTTACAGCTCAGTCTTTTGATGTGCTCTTAAAAAGTAGCACGAATACCTCACTGCCCGGTGTTCATAATAATATGCAGGCCCTTATATTTGTTACTTAAGTGTATTTCTCTTCTGTTGCCTTCAAAAAATGTCTACTTGGTTTTGAAAAGGTTTGGTTTGGGAGAAGAAAACCCTCCAGCCTTCCCTGGGGTCCTCCCTGACTTAACACATTTTTTAACCACAAGGGAGCAGGCTTCTCTTTGATGAGGTCTTCTCTCCACCTCTCCAGAAATGAAAGAGCAAATGAAAGTTTGCAAACAGTCTAAAAGCTCCTTCCATTAGCCCTGGACGCCGGAAACCACAAAGGGCAGTCAAGTTCGGATTTTCAAGGAGAAGGCCTCAGGTAAACTTTCGCTCAGTCGCCAGTAGACCTGTTGGTTCCTGGGAGGAGCTCTTCTGAAACCTTGAAGATTCCTGTGCTCCTGAAGACTCAGAGCGGTGGATTATAGTAATTGAAAAGCTTTTGGTGGCTTTGGAAGATTACTCTTGTGTTTGGTGTGCACTCTCATTTCCAGGATACGGGACCGAGCAGAAGAATCCCTTTTGTTATCGTTTGAAAGAAGATCAGAAAGGAAGACTGGGTTTGAAGTGTGGATTAGAGGGGGTCCTACATCTTTGCCTATCACCTCCGCCTGGATCATTATAAAAAGATCAAGGCGTGCAATGAACTTGGGGAAGCCGGCAACGTTCTCTTGAAACCTGTCCTGGAACCTAGCTTCCAGACCCAGAAACTTCTCCAGAAGTTGACCAGCCGTGCCAGGCGGTCTGAATGGGCCAGCGTCTCCACTTTGAGGATTCTGAGTCCTGTCTTCTGCGGAGAGATTCATCTCTGGGGTGATTGGTTTTCTTTTCGGCGGATGATGGAGAAGCGTCCACAGGCCGGAATGCTGACCCTGCCATACCACCTGCGCCGGGTGCCCCTGGGCGTGCCGGGGCCCCTGCCCCGCCTCCCGCTGCGGGACCCCTTCAGGGTCCCGGTGCATCTGGACCCCGCGTGCTGGGAGTGGGCGCGCGGAGGCGGCGGCGGCGGCGCCCAGAGGCGGCCGTACCTGCCTCTGCCGCTAGACGGCACCTTCGAGCCCGCCTTCCTCCGCAAGCGCAACGAGCGCGAGCGGCAGCGGGTGCGCTGCGTGAACGAGGGATACGCGCGTCTCCGAGACCACCTGCCCCGCGAGCTGGCGGACAGGCGCCTCAGCAAAGTGGAGACCCTCCGCGCGGCCATCGGCTACATCAAGCAGCTCCAGGAGCTGCTGGAGCGCTACGAGCGGGGGCAGGAGGATGCGGGAGGTGCCGACCCCTCGGGCAGGGCCGAATGCAACAGCGATGGCGAGTCCAAGGCCTCTTCAGCGCCTTCGCCCAGCAGCGAACCCGAAGAGGGGTCCAGCTAGCGAGCACCCGCCCGGCTCGGACCCCTCCTGCGGCCCCGCGCGCGGATTCCCTCAGGAGGTGGCTTGCAATCTGTTTTTTCTTCCCTATAAATAAATCTTAGGAAAAAAAATTGAGTGCTTTAGGGAAGAAAGATTTTTGACATTCTAGGTGTTTCCACCCACACGCCACCCCCTCTCCCTTATATGTTACGCGCCCGCAACTTAAGAGGCTAATTAAACTCTTCCTGTTTCAAATACAAACTGAACCAGATTCAAGAGTTTCTCTGATAACTCAGCGGGTAAAGAATCTGCCTGAAATGCAAAAGATGCCCGATCGATCCCTAGGTCCGGAAGATCCCCTGGAGGAGGAAACGGCAACCGACTCCAGTATTCTTGCCTGGAGAACGCTACGACAGAGGCGGCTGGCAGACTACAGTCCACGGGATCACAGTCAGACGAAACAGTCCTACGCACGTTCCGGACTCTGAATTACTCAGAACGGGAATTTCCTACTCAGAGGCAAGTTAGGAACATAAATACTGAAACAAATCCAGTCATAACCAAAGAATTTTCCAAACTAGCTAACTAACTAAATGACGGCCCTTAAGATGAGAGGAAGTTTGCCTGCATTTCTTCCTTTGGGAATTGATGAGGAAATGTACTTGACACCGTGCCTTGGTGAAGATCCCGGCGTGCCTGGCCCGGTGCATCTGGACCCCGCGTGCTGGGAGTGGGCGCGCGGAGGCGGCGGCGGCGCCCAGAGGCGGCCGTACCTGCCTCTGCCGCTAGACGGCACCTTCGAGCCCGCCTTCCTCCGCAAGCGCAACGAGCGCGAGCGGCAGCGGGTGCGCTGCGTGAACGAGGGATACGCGCGTCTCCGAGACCACCTGCCCCGCGAGCTGGCGGACAGGCGCCTCAGCAAAGTGGAGACCCTCCGCGCGGCCATCGGCTACATCAAGCAGCTCCAGGAGCTGCTGGAGCGCTACGAGCGGGGGCAGGAGGATGCGGGAGGTGCCGACCCCTCGGGCAGGGCCGAATGCAACAGCGATGGCGAGTCCAAGGCCTCTTCAGCGCCTTCGCCCAGCAGCGAACCCGAAGAGGGGTCCAGCTAGCGAGCACCCGCCCGGCTCGGACCCCTCCTGCGGCCCCGCGCGCGGATTCCCTCAGGAGGTGGCTTGCAATCTGTTTTTTCTTCCCTATAAATAAATCTTAGGAAAAAGAATTGAGTGCTTTAGGGGGAAGAAAGATTTTTGACATTCTAGGTGTTTCCACCCACACGCCACCCCCTCTCCCTTATATGTTACGCGCCCGCAACTTAAGAGGCTAATTAAACTCTTCCTGTTTCAAATACAAACTGAACCAGATTCAAGAGTTTCTCTGATAACTCAGCGGGTAAAGAATCTGCCTGAAATGCAAAAGATGCCCGATCGATCCCTAGGTCCGGAAGATCCCCTGGAGGAGGAAACGGCAACCGACTCCAGTATTCTTGCCTGGAGAACGCTACGACAGAGGCGGCTGGCAGACTACAGTCCACGGGATCACAGTCAGACGAAACAGTCCTACGCACGTTCCGGACTCTGAATTACTCAGAACGGGAATTTCCTACTCAGAGGCAAGTTAGGAACATAAATACTGAAACAAATCCAGTCATAACCAAAGAATTTTCCAAACTAGCTAACTAACTAAATGACGGCCCTTAAGATGAGAGGAAGTTTGCCTGCATTTCTTCCTTTGGGAATTGATGAGGAAATGTACTTGACACCGTGCCTTGGATGAAAGTGACCCTGATGGACATTTGAGAACGCCGTCTGAGCCTGCCAGAGCACACAGCCAGACCAGCCTGTGCTGCTGACTGAGCCTGTGGATGGAGCTGCTAGAAAAGAAACGTTCCGTATTTTAAACATCCTGTTTTATCAAAAAGTAGCCATGTGGAAACTCATAGCATTTAGCAAATGACATGTTAATGTCAATGATCTGTTGGGAAGAGAACTCAGATTTGTATGAAAACTTACTTCTTTCAGTTGTTTTCGGCCATTTTCCTTTTCATCTCCTCTTGTTCTCACTCCACCTAACTTCGGGTGAAGGACCCCACCGTGATGAAAAGGAAGAGGAACTGCTCAGACGGCTGAGTGGGAGGAAGGGAGGGAGGGATAGAGGCTGGTACCTTCTCAAACTTCTATCACCTTGAAGGCTTCCAGCTATATTGAAATTGTCTAATGACTGGCAGTCTTTTAAAAATACTTAATTCTGGTCATTTTTTTTTTTCCTAAGAAGCAATTATAAATTCAGTAGGTAAGTCAAATGCTTGTTGACATGTGCTTCCTCTCAAGTTTTCTAATATGCTGAATTTCCCTTTCCATGGAGACAGCTTTGCTGAGGGTGGGGGATTAAAGTGAAAGTCGTTTAGTCTGTCAGATTCTTTGCAACCAAGGAATTCTCCAGGTAACACTCCACTCAACACTGGAGGGGATAGCCTTTCCCTTCTCCAGGGGATATTCCTAACCCAGGATTCTTGGTGAGGGAACCAGGAAAAGGAAGAGAGCAAACTAACAAGGTTTCTTTGTAGCATTGTAGCAGGATTCTTAGTAAGGGAACCAGGAAAAAGAGGAAGAAAGGAAACTGGGTGAGCCCTTTCCCGGCAGTCACTGAAGTCCCACGCTGAGGTAGGTTTTATTACGCCTTTTCTACCGTGGGATGTTCATAAGCAATGAACATCTTTTGCGTGCCAGAAATTTGCTGCGTGCGTTCCATATTTTGTTCTATTATTCTCATAAATCTTCGAGGTGGGTGTTGTGTATTATTTTTAGTTTAAAAAAAGAAACACTGGGAGGGATTACATGCCTTGCCCAGGTTCGTGCTGCTAGAATTTGCTGAGATCAGTCCTAAGTCAGCCTCACCCAAAGCCCAGGCCCGCTTCCTCCCTGACCATGCTCTGCCTTGTCCTGTCACCTCCCAGCTGGGCGACTGAGCAAACGCTCCTTAACCTCTCCACACTCAGCTTCCTCGTCCTTGTCCTACAATTTCACAGGTGCGAAGGTAAAAGACCGTAGTCATCTGCAAGCTACAATGCAATGATTAAGTTAGTAGTATTATTTTGATTAATTCTACAGAGAGTAGGCCTGGTTAAAAATAATGTCTAGATGGAGTGTAATTTCCTCAGTGTTTCAGAAGCAGGGTGAAATAAACCGCACTTCATTAGTGTTGTATCTTCTATTGTAAGGTTCCAGGGAACAAGACCAGTGGAATACTGACTCCATGTTAAAATATATTATTGATATTTATTGTGATGAATTCAGGGATTCTGCTGTTTCTGGCTGCTCAGATAAATGCTGTGCAATGATTTAGCACCAAGCTTTACTTTCTCTTAAGAAACAAGTGGAAATTTGTGGTTTGAATGAGCAAGATGGAACAGCTATTTTCTCTTACCTACTACTTAGTTAACATTCTCACAAACTCCTGTAATGGATCCATTTTGTTCTCCGAGCTGGTTCTTACTCCACTGGGGGTTTCAGTGAAGCAAGTAAATATATGTTAGATATATTTTCTAATTAAGAAAAAGATAAAGAGAAAACATTCATGTTATTAAAATACCTTCCTGGCTGAGTTGGAGGAGAGGCTAATTAATCACGATATTAACTGGAGAACCTTGGGAGACCTTTTTTAGGGATTTTTGATGGGTGGTAATAAACACTCTTCATTCCTTTTTTCTGCTCCAGCTAACGGGCAGGCGCCTTGATATTCTCTTTCCTAAAGTAGGAATAATAATAAAAGAGTATATTTTCTTAATATGTACTGGTTATATGCTTTCTTTCAGTGCAGGAAAAAAATGTTTTTCTTCATTTACTTCTTCAAAATATGTGTATAAAATGTGTGCATACATGTATACTATACTTTGCTGACATGGGATTTACAAAGAGGACAGGGACTTCCCTAGTGGTCCATGGCTAAGACTCTGAGCTCCCAATGCAGGACAGGAGGTTTAGGTTCAATCTCTGGTTAGAGAATTAGATCCAACGTGCTGCAACTGAAGATCCTGAGTGCTGCCACAAAGACCCGGTGGAGCAATAAGTAAATATTAATAAATAAACAAAATGGGAGGGGGGAGAAAGAGAAGGACAAAGGCAGTTTTAAAAAAGAACTTTCTTTCTGAATATAATGCTACTGAGACTTGTTTAGTGTCCTACTGAGAATAAAGCAATGATTTTGAGAAACCATTTGGAATAATATTAATAAAATCCCATCTCAACCATGTAACATTTTTTAGAGGGGGAAAGAAAAAAAATCAGGCAGTTTTTCTGGAACTTTTCTAATGGCATAGGGAGGCATGCCAATCCAGGAATAAGACCTTTTAAAATGTTCAATCTTCTCCTTTTCTGTGATTGAAAGGCTAGCCAACCATAGAACAATTCGCTTTTCAGAAATTCCCTGGCGGTCCAGTGGTCGGGACTCTGTGCTTTCACTGCTCAGAGGGTCCAGGTTCATCCCCTGGTCCTGCAAACACACACACACACACACACACACACACACACACACACACACACACGACTCTCAAAAAGGACAACATTAACTACCAAGTTACATAAACGCAATGGAGTGGAGGGAAGTTTAAGGGAAATAATGCTTCATGAAAGGAGAAACATTAACGTCCTTAACCTTCCCTGCTTCTTTGAATACTCAGCCCAAATATAGTCTATAATTAAACCGGGTTGCTTTTAGAATATTCACAACACTAATTAACAGCTTACCCCCACCCTGAGGGCACAAAGGAGGGGCTGTCGTGGGGGGTGGGTGAGTGTGCCATTGGGCTTGGTCTCTCCCCAGTCTGGTAACCCGAGTGAGTCCCTGACTTGAGGGACCTGTTTCCCCATGCCAGGGCACGTGAAGACTGGACTGCATGATCTTTCAGGCCTTCCAGCTGGAAGACGCCATTCTTCTGACACATGTGAAATCCTGGACTAGGGGAAACAGATGTTCGCGAGACACTGTGTGCCCACTTCCTGTCACAGCGCCAGTGAGCGGCTCTGTGCTTCTGTGTCATCTCTTCCCACTCGAAAGATCCAGTCCCAAAGCTGCCGTTTACATGTTCAATAAACGTTTATGCCATTTATTGAATCTAGTTGCTATTACAATGCTTAATTTTTAAAAAGGCAAGTTTCATAATCTTTTGTGCAGTAGATTTAATAAGTGTTAGAACTGGGGTCCAAAATGAAAAAATGCTATGATACCAAGAAAAGAGGTGTTTATTTTAGCTTCAAGTGAGCAGAGGAGGAGGAAAGGTGTTGGAGGATGTTGCCTTAGGCAGGTGGAATCCACTGGATTCCTCCCTAGGAGCAAGGAACTGTGTTTGGAGAATACAAGTTGAGTAACAGATTAGAAATGGCTGAGACAAGGTTCTAGGAGGCACTGAAAGCCAAGGGGAAATAACTTGCACTTTATTGTATAGACAATGGAAAACTATTGAAAAAAATGTTTTTTCGCTTGGAGAGAGGGTAAACTGTTCAGCGCGGTGGCTATGAATCACTCAGGTGGCAGGAAGTGGCAGACCAACGGGGTACTGCAGTCATGAAGAAAGAGGAAGGGAGGGCTTAAAGAAAGGCAGTGGCAGTGGGAATGGGAAGGGATGGCTTGGGAGATGAAGTGGGAGTAGCATGGATGGGTCCTGGCTTCTCGGAGGATGAGGCTGAGGAAAAGGAAGAAGAAAAAGTTAGAAACGACTCTAATGAGTTCTCACCAACTGAATTCAGAAACGCAGAAAGAGAAAGCAGATTGAAGAGGGACACATCTTGTTGTGGGAGATGCTGACTTTGAAACAGGTTACTGCTGTCCACAAGCAGCTGGAAATGCTAACACGGTCAGGAGGGAAGTCAAGGACAGCTGTAGACTGAGAGGCATATACATGCAGAATTAGTGCCTGAACAAGGAGTAGACGAGATCCAGGGAAAGGCCTGCACTGAAGGAATGGCAGAAGCAAAGTGTCTTTGAAGAGCATGGAGAAGCTGGAAGGAGAAACAGGCCGTATGAGACCATGGCAATTAAATGCAGATGTCATCTTGCAAGGAGGAGGTGGAGAGCATCGTGTGAGTCAGAGCAGTCAGGGAATTTAAATGTGAGAAGGATCCACTGGATTTAGCCATTAAAAGATCCCTGGAGACCTCTGTGAAAGGAGTGGCGTGAGAAAGTGAAGGGGAAGCTGAAGACTCCTCTTTCAAGATGCTTCATGGGGAACAGCAGAGGAGAATGGGGATGACGTAAATGGAAGCAGACGGAGAAGACGGTACCTCGAAGATGGTTCTGAGCTTGAGGTCGTACAAACAGTTCGAGTCAAGAGGCTCATGGATGACAAGGGTTCAAGGAGTCTGCAGTCCGGTGGAGGTGAAGGTCCAAGGAACTGGCAACATTAAAGAACGGGGGTGGGGGGTTGCAGGGGCAGCGGGGTGGAAGGTAACCAGTTAAGAATGAAGTGGGTACTTAAGTCACTGAAGATGACGAAGCAGATGCCTGCCATTTACAGAAAACGGCGAGGACGGTAAGAGGGCTGTGGGAAAAAAGTGACCACACGGGTTTAATATTGTTCCCTACGGACTGTCTGGTTTCACAAAGCATGGAATTCACAGGGGGTTTTTTGGCCACTTCTACTGGTCTTTCATTTACTTCCATCTTTGTTCTTTGGCTGTGTGGGCTTCCCATTACAGTGGCCCCTCTTGCTGCAGAGCACCAGCTCTGGGCGCATGCGATCCAGAGCTCTGGCTCAGTAATTGGGACCCATCTGTCCAGCTGCTCTGGGGCACGTGGGATCCTTCCAGGCCAGGAATCGAACCAGCGCCCCTTGTACTGCCAGGCGGTGTCCTTACCCACTGGACCACCAGGGAAGCCCTGAATTCACAGTTTTTAATGACTTGGTTAAAAAGTTGCACAAACTCCAGTGATGATACAAAAATTTAAATGATACTTGTATTCAGTATTTTATAAGTTTGTGACTATAAATAACTATGGAAGTCCACCAGTGTTTATTCTACAAGATAATGATAATATACACAACACTTCTTGCCTGAGTCTAGCAGCAACTAATAGATGCTCAATAATTTATTTTCTTTCTTTCCTGTGGCTTCTAGGGCTAAACAAATATTCTTCTCACAGAGAATAATCTTCACAGAGCAACTGGTATAAAGGAAATGCAATGAATTAAGGGCTGGTGAGAAAGAAAAAAAGTCTTATTTTCTTCCCTTTGTGGAACTATTTCTGGAGACAGGAAGAAAAAATAACTTAGGATAAAGGAACAAGGTTTGGAAGGGAGAATTGAGATGCCTTTCGGTTGTCTAGATCTGGAGAGATGCGGTCTGCTCCTCTGGCCTAGCCATTTCTGATCTAGGGGTTAACGTAACTTCAAAGAGCATCCCTGGCGACTCAGTGGTAAAAAGAATCTGCCTTCAGTGCAGGAGATGTGGGTTCAATCCATGGGTCAGGAAAATCCCCCGGAGAAGGAAATGGTAATCCACTCCAGTATCCTTGCCTGGGAAATGCCTTGGACAGAGAAGAGCCTGGTGGGCAACAATCTGTGGGCTCGCAGAAGAGTCAGACATGACTTAGCAATAACATACCTTCAGTTCAGCATACTTGAACTTAACTAACTCATCCTCCTGACTCCAGGTGCTATATAAACCTTAACTGACTCTGAGAGCAAAGACCCGCCAGGCCAGGGAAGGCATTTCATAAGATGAGTCAGTGTCATCTGGCTATAACCAAGCCAGCCACCGTTTCAGATGGTGCATTTCAAAAGCTTTCGGAGCTGTTTCTGTCTAGACAAAGGTTTTCTTCAGAGCACCCGGTTATCATTGTCTTCTCCCACAATGGGTAACAATCCCACTTGTTGCCTCGGGAATGAGACTTTGGATGGAACTGTGGGCCTGTGGAACCCTTTTCCGAAGAACGTCTCGACCCCTTGCTTTCAGCCACGGCCAGCCCTTTCATCTCCGCCATGCAGACAGAGCTGGAGAGGCCCTTGCTTTGAATTCACAGTTTTTATACTTGTAGTTAAAAGTATTTTATAAGTTTTTTTTGGACTATAAATAACTATGGAAGTCCACCAGTGTTTATTCTACAAGATAATGATAATATACACAACACTTCTTGCCTGAGTCTAGCAGCAACTAATAGATGCTCAATAATTTATTTTCTTTCTTTCCTGTGGCTTCTAGGGCTAAACAAATATTCTTCTCACAGAGAATAATCTTCACAGAGCAACTGGTATAAAGGAAATGCAATGAATTAAGGGCTGGTGAGAAAGAAAAAAAGTCTTATTTTCTTCCCTTTGTGGAACTATTTCTGGAGACAGGAAGAAAAAATAACTTAGGATAAAGGAACAAGGTTTGGAAGGGAGAATTGAGATGCCTTTCGGTTGTCTAGATCTGGAGAGATGCGGTCTGCTCCTCTGGCCTAGCCATTTCTGATCTAGGGGTTAACGTAACTTCAAAGAGCATCCCTGGCGACTCAGTGGTAAAAAGAATCTGCCTTCAGTGCAGGAGATGTGGGTTCAATCCATGGGTCAGGAAAATCCCCCGGAGAAGGAAATGGTAATCCACTCCAGTATCCTTGCCTGGGAAATGCCTTGGACAGAGAAGAGCCTGGTGGGCAACAATCTGTGGGCTCGCAGAAGAGTCAGACATGACTTAGCAATAACATACCTTCAGTTCAGCATACTTGAACTTAACTAACTCATCCTCCTGACTCCAGGTGCTATATAAACCTTAACTGACTCTGAGAGCAAAGACCCGCCAGGCCAGGGAAGGCATTTCATAAGATGAGTCAGTGTCATCTGGCTATAACCAAGCCAGCCACCGTTTCAGATGGTGCATTTCAAAAGCTTTCGGAGCTGTTTCTGTCTAGACAAAGGTTTTCTTCAGAGCACCCGGTTATCATTGTCTTCTCCCACAATGGGTAACAATCCCACTTGTTGCCTCGGGAATGAGACTTTGGATGGAACTGTGGGCCTGTGGAACCCTTTTCCGAAGAACGTCTCGACCCCTTGCTTTCAGCCACGGCCAGCCCTTTCATCTCCGCCATGCAGACAGACGGCTGGGAGAGGGCAGAGGGCCTGAAGTTGCTTTACTGGTCCAAGAAACCACAGAACCATCCCCAGCTCTTTGATGATCATCTCTGCACTGTATTTGTTTTACGTGTAGGCTCTCTGAGGGATGAGATTGGTTCTTCATCCTTTCATAGCTATTTAGCTGCGTCCTTTGCTGAAAACCTGTCAACGGCCTTTTCATGTTGGGTTACTCCCTGCCATTAACCATGGCCAAAATAAAACTCCACAAGCGGCAGAAGTGCATCTAGATGATCAAACTGGTTTTTGTCTCCAGAGCAAGCCTTGACGGGGCCACTTCTGAAGACATTTCTCATTTCCCTGGCAGTGGAAACATCTCTGAAGAAGGAACTGTATCGCAGTCACAGAACTAGAAAGAGCCTTAGGAAATGACCTGATTCAACCCCAGGGGTTTTGGTGAAACCATGCAGGCAAGAGGGCACCTGTACTCTCTTAACCAACATCTCTTCTTCTCCTTTTACATAAGGTTCTAAAGCAGCCCTGTGGCAGATTCAAATGACTAGACAACTTTAAATCAGAATAGCACTGTGGTGGTGAAAACTCAGGAGTCAAAATGCCTGGTTCTCTCTGCCTGGTTGAATCATTAGTTGGTGCCTTCGGGCAAGCTACTTGATCTTTGAGGCTACATTCTAATTTATAATGAGGGGATAATAAATATCATGCAAGCCTCATTAAATTTCAGTGAATGGCTCACATAATCCTCTCCTCATTTGTTTGCTTGTTTACTTATAGGTAACAAGTAAATTTAGAGAGATGCACATTCCATCTGAAAACATGAGAGGCCCTGAAATATGGCAAGGTTAGTTTTCATGGGCTGAGTAATTCCACAAGCTAATGAGTGGGAGGATTATTCCAACTTTTATGGGGAAGAGGCAGAGATGTCCAGGCATTGGGCCACTGCCCACTGTCTGGCCTTTCAATGGTTGGCCCTGAAACTGTCATAGTACTGGTGGGTGTCATTTTGCATATGCTAATGTACTAGCCCCCGAACGCTCGACCCTTGCTTTCAGCCACGGCCAGCCCTTTCATCTCCGCCATGCAGACAGACGGCTGGGAGAGGGCAGAGGGCCTGAAGTTGCTTTACTGGTCCAAGAAACCACAGAACCATCCCCAGCTCTTTGATGATCATCTCTGCACTGTATTTGTTTTACGTGTAGGCTCTCTGAGGGATGAGATTGGTTCTTCATCCTTTCATAGCTATTTAGCTGCGTCCTTTGCTGAAAACCTGTCAACGGCCTTTTCATGTTGGGTTACTCCCTGCCATTAACCATGGCCAAAATAAAACTCCACAAGCGGCAGAAGTGCATCTAGATGATCAAACTGGTTTTTGTCTCCAGAGCAAGCCTTGACGGGGCCACTTCTGAAGACATTTCTCATTTCCCTGGCAGTGGAAACATCTCTGAAGAAGGAACTGTATCGCAGTCACAGAACTAGAAAGAGCCTTAGGAAATGACCTGATTCAACCCCAGGGGTTTTGGTGAAACCATGCAGGCAAGAGGGCACCTGTACTCTCTTAACCAACATCTCTTCTTCTCCTTTTACATAAGGTTCTAAAGCAGCCCTGTGGCAGATTCAAATGACTAGACAACTTTAAATCAGAATAGCACTGTGGTGGTGAAAACTCAGGAGTCAAAATGCCTGGTTCTCTCTGCCTGGTTGAATCATTAGTTGGTGCCTTCGGGCAAGCTACTTGATCTTTGAGGCTACATTCTAATTTATAATGAGGGGATAATAAATATCATGCAAGCCTCATTAAATTTCAGTGAATGGCTCACATAATCCTCTCCCTCATTTGTTTGCTTGTTTACTTATAGGTAACAAGTAAATTTAGAGAGATGCACATTCCATCTGAAAACATGAGAGGCCCTGAAATATGGCAAGGTTAGTTTTCATGGGCTGAGTAATTCCACAAGCTAATGAGTGGGAGGATTATTCCAACTTTTATGGGGAAGAGGCAGAGATGTCCAGGCATTGGGCCACTGCCCACTGTCTGGCCTTTCAATGGTTGGCCCTGAAACTGTCATAGTACTGGTGGGTGTCATTTTGCATATGCTAATGTACTACAATGAGCATTCACTGAGGCTCAAGGTCCACTGGGTTCTTCTGCCATCTTGGATCTAGTTGGTTCTAACCAGTTTCTATCTGTCCTGTGGGTGTCATTCTTTTAAAGCATGCCCCCTTCCCTCCTGTTTCATTACAGGAAGCAGAGGTGTAAAGGTCAGTCTTCTGTAACTGCTTCAAGGCTGAGTAGCAGCGTCAGTCCTGCCTAGACCTCCATCATTTACTGAAGACTAAAACCATAGGTACAAATGTTGGGTCAACTGCAAAGCAGGAATGGTGATTTTTAATGTGTAAAGCACTTTGTTCATTTACTACATGTGTACCTGCAAGGTATAACTTCTATCACCACTCAATTCTCTATGACATGAGAACATTCTAACACTATCATCAGATCAACAGTGTTTCAGATACTGGTTTTAAAGCGTGAGCCTTCAAAGATCAGAAACTATTAATAACTTGGCACACTCCAAGGAGCTTGATTAATAATTAACAGTATCTTCGTACTCAACTAATCCAGATGGACTCAAACCATGTTCCCTGGACAACATGGAAATCCTGGGCAGTACATGGAGCAGATGCAAAAAGTTAAGGACTCAGGTGAGAAGTAAGGACAGAAGGGGCCATGTGAATTGTGCACTGGAAAATCAGGCACAGGATGGGGTACACACTGCAGCAATACAGATGATGCTAACAGCAGTTTTCAGAAATAGGAGAAAGAAATTTTCAAAAACTGGCTTTAAGAACAAAATAGTAAAATCTTTAAAAACCTTGTTTTCAAAGGTTATATGAAAATCAAAATAGGAGCATCTTGGAGCTTCCCTGGTGGTCCAGTGGGGAGACAGTCCGCCTTGCAGTGCAAGGGTCACTGGCCCGGAAGATCCCACGTGCCACGGAGCGGCTGGACCGGTGTGTCCAATTATGAGCCAGCGCTCTGGAGCACATGCGCCCAGAGCCGGTGCTCTGCAACAACAGAGGCCACCGCGATGGGAGGCCCACACAGGCCGAGGAGTAAAGACAGATGAAAATAAATAAATAAAAAAACAATAAAAGAGGCCAAAAATAAAAAAAAAAAAGGAGTATCTTAATATCTGTAAGATTTTACTTCAATATTTGAATCTTCAGTTCCTCCCCCTTCCTTCAGTCTTGCTGCCATTAGAACAAATCTTTTGTTGCTCTATGAAACCTTCACAAAGTTAGAAAATCAGTGAGTGTTTATATTTTAGGTCTCATGCATGGCTTTTCCCAACCACACGTGGATGACAGAAATGGTAGAGTCCCTCACCAGTGTGTGAAGGTCAGCGCTTTTTGAAAATATTAACTGACAAGCCTGCTGACTTTAGAGGCCTGAACAAGGGACCAAGATACACACAGTAATTAAGACTTACTTCATGTCTAGGGAATCGGGCAGTGCCTTATCCAGGGTGCTCCTAGCTGTCCCTGTGCCCCAGCATGGGCCACATCTACTCAGAAGACAAAATCAGCCAGTTACTTCAGTTTCATTTGAACATTCATTTTTAAATGGCCTTTTTTTTTTGGTCACAAATGGGAAAATAACATCTTTAGAACAAGGAAAACCATGTATTTTTTTTTGAATTCAAAATATTAATCATTACTTCCCAAGGTCATCAGTAGGGTCAAGTTCAGGAGAAATGCTACATAGAGGAAAAGCTTATAAGGCACAAACCATCCCGTTTCTCCTCTTTGGTTCCCCTCTCCCCTTCCCAAAGGCTTCCCTGGTGGCTCAGATGGTAAATCATCTGCCTGCAATGTGTAACACCTAGGTTTGATCGCTGGGTTGGGAAGATGGCCTGTGGAAGGGAATGGCTTCCCACCCCAGTACTCCTGTCCATGAAGAATTCCATAGACAGAGGAGCTTGACAGGCTGCAGTTCATGGAGTCGCAAAGCATCCGACATGACCGAGAAACTTTCATTTTTCACTTTTCCCTTCCCAAAGAGTGACTTCAAAGCATCCAATAAAACATATGCATTTAGGATGATCGGCAGCATTTCTTGCACTGACACAACAGTTTGGGGAGTGGACTCTGCTAAAGACATCACTGAGGAAGCCCAGTTAGAGGGAGTCCACACAGAGACCCAGTGTTGCCTCAGCTCTAGAGAGCCTACCACCTGCCAGAAGCCTGCTTCACACCTTCAAACGTCCTCCAGAGTTCACAGGTGACCTGCATCCTTAAGTCATCTGTGCACAATGGTCACTGGTCCAATCCAGAGGCATAAGTAATATATAATTCCTGAATTAAGATTACTAGCTCGGGACTTTCCTGGTGGTCCAGTGGTTAAAACTCTGTGTTCCCAATACAATGGGGCCCGGGTTCGAGCCCTGCTCAGGGAACTAGATCCCACATGCCGCAACTAAGACCCAGAGCAGCCAAATAAATAAATAATTAAAAAAAAAAAAAAAAGATTACTACTAGTTTACTGATAACTTTCAAACTTTACCATCACAACCATTAAAGTTACTGAGTGCTCAGAGCAAAGACATGCTATTTCATGTCACATAATTTTTCAGAGAAATCTGCTTTTCTCTAGCCTTCCCAACTGCATGTAGAAGATACTCCAATTGGGGGATTTTATTTTAAGTTGAGCGATAAGTGTCAGAAAAGAGTATCTTTAAGGCCCATCTCTGAAAGCGACCAGGGAGAAAATCAGAAAACAGCAACAGTGACCCAAGTAAAAATACTAACTGTCCTAAGCCATAAAACATTAAGAATAAAATAGAAATAACGTATTACAACTGTATTAGATTCTTCTATTACAGTGTTTGGACTCAACTAATGGCCTCAGTAACCTGTAACTTTAACATCCTCAGGCATCACAATACATAGCACTTCCTCTGATTCAGTGGCAGACTAGTCAAACTGTCAACACAGGGGAACCATTAGCATCATAGCTATAGCCATTTGGTGTTCTATAATATTTCAATCACAAATGTAAAGACACTCAGTATTCTATGGGGGTTCTCTCTGATGCTGCTGTGCAAGCTGTTATTCAAGAAAAGTCTACTAGATCAGGCCTCATTAACGACAGACGCCAGCTGATGCCATTTTTACAGGTAAGTCAAAACTCTACCTTGTATTCAGAAGGAAAAGGTAACAAATCCACGAAGAGTTATTTTCTCCTTTGGGTCCCCATCCCTCACAACAGTTTGGGAGTGGACTCTGCTAAAGACATCACTGAGGAAGCCCAGTTAGAGGAGTCCACACAGAGACCCAGTGTTGCCTCAGCTCTAGAGAGCCTACCACCTGCCAGAAGCCTGCTTCACACCTTCAAACGTCCTCCAGAGTTCACAGGTGACCTGCATCCTTAAGTCATCTGTGCACAATGGTCACTGGTCCAATCCAGAGGCATAAGTAATATATAATTCCTGAATTAAGATTACTAGCTCGGGACTTTCCTGGTGGTCCAGTGGTTAAAACTCTGTGTTCCCAATACAATGGGGCCCGGGTTCGAGCCCTGCTCAGGGAACTAGATCCCACATGCCGCAACTAAGACCCAGAGCAGCCAAATAAATAAATAATTAAAAAAAAAAAAAAAAGATTACTACTAGTTTACTGATAACTTTCAAACTTTACCATCACAACCATTAAAGTTACTGAGTGCTCAGAGCAAAGACATGCTATTTCATGTCACATAATTTTTCAGAGAAATCTGCTTTTCTCTAGCCTTCCCAACTGCATGTAGAAGATACTCCAATTGGGGGATTTTATTTTAAGTTGAGCGATAAGTGTCAGAAAAGAGTATCTTTAAGGCCCATCTCTGAAAGCGACCAGGGAGAAAATCAGAAAACAGCAACAGTGACCCAAGTAAAAATACTAACTGTCCTAAGCCATAAAACATTAAGAATAAAATAGAAATAACGTATTACAACTGTATTAGATTCTTCTATTACAGTGTTTGGACTCAACTAATGGCCTCAGTAACCTGTAACTTTAACATCCTCAGGCATCACAATACATAGCACTTCCTCTGATTCAGTGGCAGACTAGTCAAACTGTCAACACAGGGGAACCATTAGCATCATAGCTATAGCCATTTGGTGTTCTATAATATTTCAATCACAAATGTAAAGACACTCAGTATTCTATGGGGGTTCTCTCTGATGCTGCTGTGCAAGCTGTTATTCAAGAAAAGTCTACTAGATCAGGCCTCATTAACGACAGACGCCAGCTGATGCCATTTTTACAGGTAAGTCAAAACTCTACCTTGTATTCAGAAGGAAAAGGTAACAAATCCACGAAGAGTTATTTTCTCCTTTGGGTCCCCATCCCTACACCACCACATACACCTCCCCTCTGTAACTTGTCCCATTGTCCACCTGTTTAACATCCTGCTTTGATCTGTTTGTACACTTCAATTAAGAACGGTATTTAGGGCTTCCCTGGTGGTCCAGTGGGTAAGGACACCACCTTGCAGTGCAAGGGGCGCCAGTTCGATTCCTGGCCTGGGAAGATCCCATGTGCCGTGGAGTGGCTGGATCAATGTGTCCAATTACCGAGCCGGAGCTCTATAGCACATGAGCCCAGAGTCGGTGCTCTGTGACAGCAGAGGCCACCGCGATGGGAGGCCCACACGGGCCAAAGAACAAAGATGGATGAAAATAGATAAATGAAAGACCAATAGAAGTGGCCCGCCCGACCCCCTCACTCCCCAACCTGCACCCCCCACCCCCCGCAAAAAAGAATGGTATTTAGGGTTTTGCTCAGTGCAGGGTAAGGGGGTGAGGGTAGAAAAGTAGACAGAGTGACAAACAGAGGGCAAAAAGAAACATTCTAAAACTTTCCTATTTAATCGAATGTTCTTCACAACACCTCTCAGGCTGGAAACAGGTTAGTGCAAAGAACTTCATTCTGATGAAAACAGACTTGTGTGACTGAGTAAGGCAGTTTCTTGACTTATCCCTACTCCCTAACAGATTTTCCTAAAAATCTGTGGGATAATTAGGGAAGAAACATGTACATTCCTTTCCAAATAGGGGCAACAAGACTCCTTCCAGAAGCAAAGTTGACAACACTGATTCCAGAACTGGACACTGCCCCACCAGCCATACTGGAACAGGCAGCTAGAGCTGCTCACCCTGGAACCTGTCCAAGACGAGCCTGACGTCTGAAGGCTGTTTTTGTCCACATCCACTTCAGCGAGGGTCGGTGGTGTCCAGGGCCGTCGTCAGGGTTCTATCCTTTGATAACAGCGATGGGTCTCAGTTTAATGGCCTTCTTGCTGATTCCAGCATCATGGCAGGTATTCACCACGTCTGTCACGTTCTTATAGGACTCAGGTGCCTACAGTGGTTAAACATAGCAAAGTCTACTTAAAATGTAATCTTTAAAAGTATTAAACTCCTCTTGTAATGAAATGCAGACTCAAACAGTATTGAGTTGGTTTTTTTTCTTTTGCCTATAAAATAAGCAAAGATTTAAAAGATGATTAAGCTCAGTGTTGGTAAGGGGGCAGTATGATAAACACTCTGATCTTGTTTTATATTTTTTCTCCATTTCTCTAAACTTACCAAAGAACATTGCATAAGTAGGAAAAGTAGTAAATATAACTGAATAAGCATATACACCACTACCCAATTGGAAAGAAATGTACCAAATCATTCTCTCAGTGGTGACTGTCTTTGGATGGTGGAGTTATTAGCAATTTTGATTTTACTATGTTTCTACAGTTGTCAAAATTCCTGGAATGAACATACATTACCTTCACAACCAGGGATGGTTACTACATATATGTAACTAATACTGTATCTGTGCATGTGTACCTGTGTATATATACATATACATACACACAACTTATCTCTGGTTCCTAGTAAGACCTCCCCCTTCCTTCAGTCTCACCTCCATTAGAACAGATCTCTTCGCACACCCCCTCCACTTTTATGCATGTCAGCACGGCAAGGTGAGGCCTCTCAAACTGATTCCCATGGGCTGTGCGCACACACCTTTCCAGCCCATCTTCCATTTCCTTCCAGTTTCTGAAACATTTCCACTGTGGCTCCTGAACTCCTTTCCACTAAGTCAAAGGCAAAGAACTTCTTTCCATCTTGTCTGAACATTACTTCACCTTCTCGTTCTCGCGGAAACATGGATCTCCCCTGAGGATGTTGCTTCTGCTTCCAGCTTTCTCGAGCGGCAGCTGTTTTCTCTCCCAAACTGGGTCATGCCATTAGGTTGAGAGGTGGGTCAGATGTCCCTGCTCCTCATGGCCCTTTTAGACCATTCTCCCTCCTTCCTCCCAGGTGTGAATTTCACAGTCGTCATTTGTATCACCTACTACCTCTCTCGCTGCAATCATCTGCCAGAGTCTGATCCCCATCATTACTTGAAGATTTCTAGCTCCTGGTCACCCTCACCCTCTCCAGCTGTAACTCTGAACAATTTCAATACCCAGGAAGAGGATCCTTTCAGCCCCTGGCTTCCCAGTTCCTTCACTGCCACTCCTCCAATGCTGACCTCAGCCATCCACACCCAGGGCCATACCCCAGAACTAGTCACTACCAGTGATCACCACAGCCCCCGTCTCAGCTCCCAGCATCCCAGGCTGGTGAATACAACCTAGGCTTTCGCCTCCAACAATCCTTTAACCCCACAATCTCTTTCCAACCCATTTTTCATTGTCTTATTGCAAACTGGCTAGGCAAACTTTAGACCACTACCCAATTGGAAAGAAATGTACCAAATCATTCTCTCAGTGGTGACTGTCTTTGGATGGTGGAGTTATTAGCAATTTTGATTTTACTATGTTTCTACAGTTGTCAAAATTCCTGGAATGAACATACATTACCTTCACAACCAGGGATGGTTACTACATATATGTAACTAATACTGTATCTGTGCATGTGTACCTGTGTATATATACATATACATACACACAACTTATCTCTGGTTCCTAGTAAGACCTCCCCCTTCCTTCAGTCTCACCTCCATTAGAACAGATCTCTTCGCACACCCCCTCCACTTTTATGCATGTCAGCACGGCAAGGTGAGGCCTCTCAAACTGATTCCCATGGGCTGTGCGCACACACCTTTCCAGCCCATCTTCCATTTCCTTCCAGTTTCTGAAACATTTCCACTGTGGCTCCTGAACTCCTTTCCACTAAGTCAAAGGCAAAGAACTTCTTTCCATCTTGTCTGAACATTACTTCACCTTCTCGTTCTCGCGGAAACATGGATCTCCCCTGAGGATGTTGCTTCTGCTTCCAGCTTTCTCGAGCGGCAGCTGTTTTCTCTCCCAAACTGGGTCATGCCATTAGGTTGAGAGGTGGGTCAGATGTCCCTGCTCCTCATGGCCCTTTTAGACCATTCTCCCTCCTTCCTCCCAGGTGTGAATTTCACAGTCGTCATTTGTATCACCTACTACCTCTCTCGCTGCAATCATCTGCCAGAGTCTGATCCCCATCATTACTTGAAGATTTCTAGCTCCTGGTCACCCTCACCCTCTCCAGCTGTAACTCTGAACAATTTCAATACCCAGGAAGAGGATCCTTTCAGCCCCTGGCTTCCCAGTTCCTTCACTGCCACTCCTCCAATGCTGACCTCAGCCATCCACACCCAGGGCCATACCCCAGAACTAGTCACTACCAGTGATCACCACAGCCCCCGTCTCAGCTCCCAGCATCCCAGGCTGGTGAATACAACCTAGGCTTTCGCCTCCAACAATCCTTTAACCCCACAATCTCTTTCCAACCCATCAACAGTCCTGCCTCTTTCATTGTGCTGTACTTGCAAACCTGGCTAAGGAAAACAACATCTATTTCATGCCTCCACCTGAATATCACTGAAAAACACTCAATCACTGAATTTATTTTATTCTTTTTTTTTTTTTTCTGTGGCTGGCCACACGAAATCCTGCACACCTCTCCAGCACCACTCACCTGGAGAAGCTGCTATGGATGCCAGCTACTGCTTTTTCTCCCTTCCCAAACAGATACAGCTTGACCTAGAGCTGCACTGCCCCATAAGGAGATGCAACCACTGAATTTAAACTCAAGTGGATCCTTGACACTGTCCTGGCAGTCACCCAAAATTTCACAAGGCCAATCACTCTCTCTTAGATGATTTCATCATACCTTCTTCTGCTTCCTCACTCTGCTGTAGGCCCTACTTCACACTACGCTGAAAAACAAAAACCAAAATCTCAGCAACAGTCAGAACAGAATCTCCACCGACTCGCTCACTTCATCTTCCCCGTCACCATCTGTAGCTTCTATCTATGAAGGATGAAGTCCCTGAGCTCCCAGCAAAGACGAGCCCAACAGATCTCACCTCCTTTCATCTACTCAAGGAGACTGCTCCATGAACTTAAAACCTTTGCTCCTTTGTGAATCAAAAAACCCCATTTTCTCAAACATTTCCCCCTGCCTTTTCAATTTTGACTTCAAATTTAAATGTTAAGTATACAGCTATGCAAAAGAAAGGTTAAGGTGAGTCAGTTTAAACTATACTTTAAGCTCAATATGTAGAAAAAAAAAACTATACATGAAAAGTAAAAACCATTCTTAAGGACCCAGTTCATAATTAATCTCCAAATAAAAGAAATGACAATAATTAACTGTAACTGGGTTTTTTTTTTTAAAGCTTTCTATTAGCAATAGTAACAGTTGCTGTCTCCAGACAGTGTCATAAATTATGAAGTTTTATGCTGCATAGTTATCAAGATTTCACTTACCTCTTCCATAACCAGTTTGGGCGAGGCGACACGAATCGCAATTCCCATGTCTGCCAATTTGTCGAGGACGTCCTGGAAATCTAAATTACGTCTTGACTTTGCTCGGGACAACGCACGGCCCTAGGTTGGGAATGGAATAAACTTATAAATTTATAAACTATGGTTGATTTTAGCGATTATTTAAACACTTAGGATTATATGCTTTTTCCTTGATTTCTTTTTAAACTACAAAAAGAATTAAAAAAAAATCTTTTCCTATTCCATCAACCTTAAATGTGCCTTTTGTTATACGACTCATCATTATCTTTGTGGAAAACAAATCTGCATTTACAAAAGCATTTTAAGATTTAGCCTGTGTTTCTGATGAGTATTAACTATCAATTAAATATAAATACGTTAATTTAAAATTGTAAACCGTCTGTCTATATCATCACAAAAACTTTGTGTTTTTTGTGATTTAAAACAGTTTGTCAGCCTTAACACTTACTGACCTCTTGGATGAGGAGACTGTCGCACACGTTACAAGACACTGAGCCGCATCCTTGGCCTCTACTCGCTATGTGCCAAGAGCAAGACTCCCCTCCCGACTGTGACAATAAAAAATGCCCTGAGACACTGCTGACGTGTGTGGGGGGGAGACGGTTTTGATCACTGGGTTAAAGTTAGAAATGAGAAAGGGTCAGAAGGAAAAATAGTAGTATTCACATATGTGTGAGGACCAGTCCTGTTGAAAAGGTATCCTAGACAGTTTCTATTTTCCACTCCATCACTAGCTAAGAACTCTGATAGCTTACAAAAGCAGTTTGAAACTGGTTTGTGGGCCAAACCTGGCCTACTACCTGTTTTTGCAAATAAAGTTTTATTGGACACAGCAATACCTGTTTGTTTACGCATGGCTGCTTTTCTACTATGATGGCATAAAGGAATCGCTGCGACAGAGGACTTACGGACCAAAAAACCTAAAATATTTACTGCCTGGTGCTTTACAGAAAGTTTATCGAACACCTGGCTTAGAAGAGGCAATACATACTGAAACAGGTCAGCAGTCACATGGGTCCTAATGTGCAAAAACAGGACATATCCCCCATATTTTGAGAGGACTCACCCAGTAAGGAACAAATTGTGCTAATGACTACGTCTGTAAATCACTGAGATACACTGGGAGGTAAACTAATGTCAGGTAAAATTTTATCAAGTTACACTAGTGTGACAATTTCTCAAAATCTGAATTTTGTGGATTCAGAGTTGAGGAACAGTCCCTGGCCATACAATGACCCCACTAAGGCTGAGACACTTGGTGACTTCAGTTAGTTCACCAAACAGTATATATTATGGGGATAAACTCAGGTAGAAAACAAGACAGATCCAAACCTTAATTTTGTTAATGCTCAACCAAGTATATTTACCCATCAAAATGCAAAGCGATGATTACACCGAAGACAGCATTTCTTTTTTGTTTTGTTTTTGTTTTTTACTTTTTTTGAGAGGAAAGTAAAGTTTATTAGAGTAGGGGAAGGGAGAGTCGCTGCCAGTACAGTGGGCCGGTTTAAGGGAGAAAGTGGGAGATGCTATGCGAACAGCAGGTCTCACAGCCAGCTGGCTCAAGGGAGAACCAACCCTAAGCAGGGGTCTTTGATCCATTTTACAGCTAGGGTCTAAGGAGCTGCTCAGGGGTTTTAAGGATTGGGAGGTGTACTACAGCCCGGGGGAGGGAAGGACAATAAGGGTCCTGCATTCCAAGACCCTCCTAGCTTGACTTGTTCTTTCATCCTTGGGCACCACATTCCTCCCTTTATTTTTAGGGCCAGTTCTTTGGCCCCTTTGAGCCCCCACGAGCAGGATACCCTGCTCATGTCTAGCTAGCTATCTATTTCTATTCTCAGGCATTTCATTTGGGTACCGAGTCTCAAGGAAAGAGGGGCAATGACAGCTGGCTTCTTCAGGCTGAAGAGAGCACTTCTAAGGAAGCTTCTGTTTCATAACTCACCGCTCCATGACAAGTTGTTCCAAAGGTCTCAGTCATGCCCTGCTCAGTGCCAGTAAGAACATAGCTACAGGTTCCCATGGTGCCACCAATAAGCACTGGCTGTCCCGTGAGCTGAAGAAGCACAGAAAGCAAACATAGTTAACATTTAGAAATGCATGAACTTTCCATGCCCGAGATTTAAATTTCCTCTTGCACTAGAGGACTGCGGAGATACCCGGGCCTTAAAACATACTGCTCTCACAACTAAATTAAGAGAGTATCTTGATCCTTTGATAATTGAGAGGGAAGGGAGGAGGGTGGGAGGGAAAATGTGAGAACCAGGAAGATGGAAGACAGACTGAAGAGCAAACCAAAACTCAAATGTGCTGGGAAGTGTTCTAGCAAGAACCATGCTGAACAAGGCACCTCCCCTCTCAGGTTTGTCTTCTCATCTGTGAAATAGCAGGTTGAGGGTCCCTCTAACTTGATCACTGCCAGACAGCAAAAGAGGAATGAAACAGACCAAGTTCAGTCTTACTCCTGTCTTCTAACCTTTCAAAGGCCTTGAAAAGATTATCTTAATGCATCTTAATGGAGTAGCATATTCTCCATGCAGCACTATTTAGACAGCACACTCCACCAACAGATAAAGGGGGAAGTGGTGCTTCAGAGAAGACTGGAAATCGCTGTTCTCATGGACGACAGACTGTTTTCTTTTCACAATTGCTGCTTTCCTGTTTAAATTCGTCCATATTTAGAACTGCCCAAATCATGCCCCCGTTGCTTAAAACCACAAATGGCTCAGTACGTACTTGGTAATCAACCGCAATGAGGGGATGGTGAGGAGGGAAGGCCCGGGTGGACCCCTTCCTGTGCACTAGCAGAGTCCGCTCCTTCCCATCCACCACGTGCTGTTCCACTTTGGCAATGTTGTGAGAAACATCGTAGATCACGTGTAGGTCCAAGTCATCAGGGGTGGTGTTGAAGACCTTAGCAAAAGCCTAAGAGAGAGAGCTTATGCTGACAGTGGCCAGAACCAGCTCTTCAGAACATACTGATTCTGGGGTGTCTGTTCCTGAAGGGAGAAAGGGCTCGAAGAGTTCAAAAAGAGCAGAATTATTAACCTTCATATAAAGGACAAAAACTGTCCTTAGACCACAGAGCAAACGCCATCCCGTAAATTCCAGCTACTCAAGGCTTTCCTGGGGGCCGAGGTTAAGAATCCGTCTGCTGGACACAGGCTCAATCCCTGGTCCTGACATGCCCTGGGGCAACTCAGCCCAAAAGTCACAACTACTCAGCCCACACTCCTAGAGCCCATGCTCTGCAATCACAGAAGTCACTGTCATGAGAAGCCTGCAAACCGATCTGGAGAGTAGCCCCTGCTCACCACCACCAAAGAAAGCCTGCAAGCAGCAACGAAGACCCAGTGAAGTAAAAAAGCAAAAAAATATATTTTTTTAAGAAGCCCGTTTTTAGGAGTTAAAAAAATTACAACTACTCTTGACTGTACCCTTCAGCAGTGCTTCTTCCTCAGCCTTCTGAATTTTAGCTAACAGCACTTCTATCCTCTCTGCAGCTCAAGGCAAATTCTAGGAATAATTTCAGTTTCTCTTCTCCCCACTCCTGATACCTGACTGAGTTAGACAGATTAAGGACACACCAAAAGCTGACATTCTGGCAATATTTCAAATACTTATTACTCCAAAACCAAATGCTACAGGCTTTGATTTGACTGCACTGTATTGAATCACTCAAGTTCATCATGTATCACTAGGAACAGACAAGCAGCTTCAACTGTACCTGACGGGTTAAGAAAGTCATGGAAGAGCGGTTGACCCAGGCGTAGTTCCCGGCGGCCGCCATCCCCTTCAGGTAGTCCTGACCTTCTTGGGAAGCGATTCGAGCGCAAGCCAACTGACGGTCATTGACTATAATCTTATCTCTCTTCATGGCTTTTTCCATAGCTACGAGCGCATCTGAAAGGACAGAGAGCAAGTCCAAGCCAGTCAGCTTTCCCTTTATAATTCAGATTTACTGCAGAAAGGTAGGCTATATTCCAAATCATTCTACAAAGAAACAGGTAAAATACAATCTTCTTCTCTTTAAAGTGTTTCTGAGCTCATCTACTTCTTGGTTAAGATATATTTACTGAGAATCTCCTGTCTGAGCTGTCTGACACAAGGTATGCGGACTCCAAAGAGAATACCTGCTCTCCACAATTTGTCAGGGGAATGGGAGGGTACAGAATCAGCAGCATCATGTTCTGAGTTACTCTTTCTTTGGCATGTGAATGAGAAGTAGCAAAATGTGTTTTATTACTATCATGGCTTTTTAAAATAATTTTCAGTGGCTTAACCAAAAAGAACTGGAGGGCTTATGGGGGCTTCCCTGGTGGTCCAGTGGGTAAGGACACCACCTTGCAGTGCAAGGGGTACCGGGTCGATCCCTGGCCTGGGAAGATCCCACGTGCCGCAGAGTGGCTGGACCAATGTGTCCAATTACCGAGCCGGAGCTCTGGAGCGCATGCGCCCAGAGCCGGTGCTCTGCAACAACAGACACCACTGCGATGGGAGGCCCACGGGAGCCAAAGAACAAAGATGGATGAAAATAGAGAAATGAAAGACCAATAGAAGTGGCCCGCCCGCTCCCCTCCCTCCCCAACCCGACCCCCGCCCAAAATAAATAAATAAATAAATCTTTAAAAGAAAAAAAAAAGAACTGGAGTTGTTCTTTTTGGTTGCTAGATCTTCTGCATGTGAATCAAATTTGTGATAAACTGTAGAGAAGTACTCAGCAGCAAGTTCAGAAATACTAGTCAGTGCTCCATATATCTGCTAGACAAAATACCCTAACAGGCCATGCTGGCACAAATTATTAAATTCCCAGAGAATGAAATGTACATACAAGGGTGAACCATAATTGCAATTCATAGTTTATAATAATTTCTATGTGTCCATATAACTTTTCCTATGTCCATAAATCCTTTCACACATCCTACGAACCGTCCAAAATGACCTTTCTACTACTGCCCTGCCTCCTGCTTTTGTCTGTTTTCTGTTCACGAATGTCTTGCATGTGTGGCTGTTCAAACTGCAAATGCTATGAGTCACCTCTAAAATCTTTTCCCCAAATATTTTGTCTCTTCTGTAGTATTTTATCAATTACTACCTTCTGTCTTTACTTTTTCTTTTTAATGAACATGACATCTCTCTCATGAGATAATTTAAGGGCCAAGTCCTTACTGTTTCATCACTGAATCAATCACAACACCCAATCTTGATATATATGCATTTATCGTAAACTCTAGAATTTAAGATTTTTATGGCTCTTTCCTGGCCAGATAGTAACAGTAATCTGTAAACACAAAAACTGTAGCCTTTACAACACCATAGAAAATAATCATTATTCTCACGTTTTTCCAACAAGCAAGTTAAGGTCCAGTGAAGTTACTTTTTCAAGAACACACTGCTAGTGAAGAGAAACAGGGTAAAAAACTACACAGTACAGTTCTAGCACTTTCTCCCTTAGATTTCTACATGGTTCCTCATAGACATGTACATTTTAGCACCAAGCCAAAAGTTAGGTCCAGAATATACCTGTGGCTACTTGATGGCCCAAGCCTCTGCTTCCACTGTGGATCATCACACACACCTGTCCCTTATGGTCGATGCCCATTTTCTTAGCAGCATACTCGTTGAAAATCTCATCGACAACCTGGATTTCTGCATAGTGGTTGCCTGCTCCCAGAGTCCCCAGCTGCAAGTGAGAATGTCTGATAAAACAGCCACTACTCCGGTTTGAAAAAACTCATTTAAAAAGCAAATAGGTAGGAAGAACCAACAAAAGCAAAAAGATAACCACAAAACTTGTGTTTTATGTAACAAAACACTTTAAACTCAGAAATGTTTCATTCATTCGATGTAGTATTCCACACAGTTAAAACAGTGCAGAGCAGTTCCTGAAACTTATAGCATTATCGGCTTGAGGTGCAATACATTAAAACTTTTATCAACCAAAATTCAGACCATCAGTGGCTCACAGACAACTGAAACATCATGGAGAGAAAGGTCAAATTTTGGGATGAACTCTGGTGAATGCTGACTCTACACCATCCATCATGGAAGGCTGTATCCTGTAACTGGAGCTAACAGATGACTCAGGGATGCAGAGAATGGCAGTGCAGAAAGAGTCTTCAGAGGTTGCCTGGTCTTAACTATTTCAATTTTTGGATGAGAAAATGAGACTCAGAAGGCAAGAGACCTGCCCAAGGTCACAGTGAATTAGTGGCAAAGCCAACACAATTAGCTATAAATTTCAAATATCTGGTATATTCTTATCTCATGGACACCATGAACAGACAAGGTATCCCTATTCACCTTAGATGCTAGAAAACTTTCAGCCAAATCTTAGTAAACAATTTAAGATTTTATGGCTCTTTCCTGGCCAGATAGTAACAGTAATCTGTAAACACAAAAACTGTAGCCTTTACAACACCATAGAAAATAATCATTATTCTCACGTTTTTCCAACAAGCAAGTTAAGGTCCAGTGAAGTTACTTTTTCAAGAACACACTGCTAGTGAAGAGAAACAGGGTAAAAAACTACACAGTACAGTTCTAGCACTTTCTCCCTTAGATTTCTACATGGTTCCTCATAGACATGTACATTTTAGCACCAAGCCAAAAGTTAGGTCCAGAATATACCTGTGGCTACTTGATGGCCCAAGCCTCTGCTTCCACTGTGGATCATCACACACACCTGTCCCTTATGGTCGATGCCCATTTTCTTAGCAGCATACTCGTTGAAAATCTCATCGACAACCTGGATTTCTGCATAGTGGTTGCCTGCTCCCAGAGTCCCCAGCTGCAAGTGAGAATGTCTGATAAAACAGCCACTACTCCGGTTTGAAAAAACTCATTTAAAAAGCAAATAGGTAGGAAGAACCAACAAAAGCAAAAAGATAACCACAAAACTTGTGTTTTATGTAACAAAACACTTTAAACTCAGAAATGTTTCATTCATTCGATGTAGTATTCCACACAGTTAAAACAGTGCAGAGCAGTTCCTGAAACTTATAGCATTATCGGCTTGAGGTGCAATACATTAAAACTTTTATCAACCAAAATTCAGACCATCAGTGGCTCACAGACAACTGAAACATCATGGAGAGAAAGGTCAAATTTTGGGATGAACTCTGGTGAATGCTGACTCTACACCATCCATCATGGAAGGCTGTATCCTGTAACTGGAGCTAACAGATGACTCAGGGATGCAGAGAATGGCAGTGCAGAAAGAGTCTTCAGAGGTTGCCTGGTCTTAACTATTTCAATTTTTGGATGAGAAAATGAGACTCAGAAGGCAAGAGACCTGCCCAAGGTCACAGTGAATTAGTGGCAAAGCCAACACAATTAGCTATAAATTTCAAATATCTGGTATATTCTTATCTCATGGACACCATGAACAGACAAGGTATCCCTATTCACCTTAGATGCTAGAAAACTTTCAGCCAAATCTGTAGATTGTTAAAGTTTGTACATACACAATTTTGGCATACATTTTAAGCCTTATAATTACATTCCATTTTCCTCCCATTCACTTCTAATTCATGATAGCTTGTTTTATTTTATGAACATCTGCAAGCTCCTGACAGCTTTCTCAAAGAGTAAGAATGCAGCATACAGAAATTTGTGTTCCTTCTGATGTATTCTGAAAAAAAACTGGGGATATATTTACTACACAGAAGACAGTTTTTTCTCCCCCACCCAAATAAAAACATGAAAAAAGTGAAGGTTTCCCCTCCGAAGTGAGTGTTACCTGGGGAAGGCCTCTCTTTTTTGCCCTGGCTGAGACTTTGTTGGGATCAGCTTGCAGCATCCTTCCGTACTCCTCACAATGCTCCTTGTCCTCCGCCCAGGCATAGCCTTCCCTCAGGGACCAGTCCACACCCATCTCCAAGGCCTCCTCCAGGTCTCTGAGTGAGTAACAAGGTGCAAGTCACTTTCCCAGCCAAGGCAGAGCAAGACCTGAGAGTGATCACATCTCAAAGGGCAGAGGAAAGCACTACATTTATCGCCTGTGCCTCAGGCACTGTGTGAGATACAGTTTACGCTATCAGCAATTCTAGTTATTTGAGGAAAGCAGTTTCATAAATAATTGAGTATTAAGGTAATAGATGTCACATTAGAGATGATTATAGTTCTTCATATTTTCACAACCTCTCATACTTCTCAAATCTTATTTACCTCTCTGATCCTGAATTCTATGATGCAGTGATTAAGCAGCACAGAAAATGTGTAACTTATAATCAATGATCATTATCTACCACCGACTTTACTACACTAACTTTTCTTAATAACTTATGAAAATGTCCTCAGGCAACACAGGTTAAATTGTAAGGTCTACTCGTACATTCACAGAAATACCACCTGGCTTGACTGCACGTGCATTTGGGTGAAGTTGAGGTGTACACACATTAAGCCCCTAAAAGCAAAAAGCTCTGCTCTTCAGCTAAGGTCCAGCCCTCTTCCAAAATACTACCAGGAGCAGTTACAGAGATCAGTGTGCCCGCCCCACAACAGGTCTTTTCAAATATTACTTATTTGGACAAAATTCCTATCCAAAATACTTGTAAGGATGCTTGGAATTTATTCAGATGTTTCAAGTATGCTTTTTAAGTGGAACTATATGTCAGGGACCACATACAATCACAGAATAAGCATCTTCCAAATGCATTAATTTCAGTTCAAGGTTTTTTTTTTTTTTTTTTGCTGTGTTTTGCTTTTGGCTAAACAGAAGTTGTATGTTAACTGGAAATAGCTAAAACATTTTAAGATTAATGTTTGTATGAGAATTTGAATAGAATGCAAAATTCACAAAAACTTTCAAGACAGAAGAGAAGACACTAAAAACGCACACTTATTAAGTACACCCTTCTGCAAAGCGTAAGGTGCTTAGCTTCACACGAGCTATGACACAGTCCATCAACAGCTACCAAAAAGCCACTGCGCTGTAGCCTTACACTGAAATCTCTGCTTTGGAAATATACACCACCTTAGGTGAAGAACAAACTCAGAGCTATCACTGAAAAAGGAAGGTCGTCACTAAATACAGATCCACTGACAAAGACAACAGGGCTCAGAATATAGGCTCTGAAGCCAAAGGATCTCTGATGTGAATCATGACTTTACCTCCTAGCTTATTTAAAATTCTGTCTTTCCTCTTCCGTTTCCTTTCTCGTAAACCAGGGATACTATTAGGGTTATTATCTACACAAAATGGTACACACATAGAGCACTGCACAATGCATTGCATGTAGGATATCATTAGTGGATATTATTGTTATGAACTCCACTATATGTCAAAGGCTGTCATGATGAGCATGAATTGACTAATGTTTCTAACAAATGTTATGGACCTCACACTTAAAAAAACAGTTCATTACACTTCCTGAGAAGTGACTGAACGAGCCCTATCTCCTAAATGTCCCACATGGAAAATGAACGCGAGTCACTTAGTTACTGTCGCTTACTCCACGTACTGAATACTTCTGTTCTTACTTGGCATTCATTGGGATGACACCTTTTGACCCCACCCCAACGGGAATGTGGTCAAACATAGCTTGGGCAAGTTGTTCCTTCACAGGCTGAACATCACTTTCGTCTAGATTGGTTCTCAGCAAGCGGACACCACAGTTAATGTCAAATCCGACACCACCTACAAAGCAAGAGAAAAGTTAAGTCAACCATCAGCAAAACCAGGCGGTTAGGCACTGTTAACTGTGGTTATCCACTATTAACAAAGGGTTTAAAAGATAGCCACTCTTTTAAAGATAACTATTTTTTAAAGCAGCCAACAAAGTGATTCTCTGTAGGTAACGTCTGGTGACAACAAAGTAACTGAAAGTAAACACGTACTAAAGGTACTCTGTGGGCCAAGGAGGCAATAATGAACCATGTGTAACAACTAGACCAGAGATTAAAATGTGAATTATGTGCTTTTTTTTTTCTTGATCACTCTTATCAGGGGTTTATGAATTCCGTTAGTCTTTTCAAAGAACCAACTTTTGACTTTGCTGATACTTTCCATTATATATTGTTTCACTAATCTTGCTCTTATTTTCATCTTTCTACCTTTTTCAGGCTTAATTTGCTGTTCCTTTTCTAACTTTTTGATACGGATGCTTAGATCACTGATACTGCAGCCTTTCTTTTGCCATCTGTGCACTGAAGGCTGTGTATTTCTGTCCAAGTATGGTATTAACAGTAACACAATTTTTATATGGTATTAACAGTAACACAATTTTCAGACAGCTTATTTTAAAAACTATTATTAGTTAAAATTATCTTGTAGTTTCCATTATGATTTTCTTGACTCATGGGTTATTTAAATGCATATGGTTCAATTTACAACCATACGGGAATTTCTTTCCCTTAAGTTTTCTTTTTTTTTAAATTTTGGCCTCTTGTATTGGTTTTTTTATTTACTTATTTTCATCTGTGTTTATTCTTTGGCCTGTATAGGGCCTCCCATTGCAGTGGCTTCTCTCGCTGCAGAGCATCAGCTCTGGGCGCACGTGCTCCAGGGCACTGGCTCACAACCAGACACGCCGCTCCGCGGCACGCAGGATCCTCCCAGGCCAGGGATCGAATTGGCGCCCTTTGCACTGCAAGGCGGACTCTTTACCCACTGGACCACCAGGGAAGCCCTTTCCCTTTTTTTACTGTTCATGATTTCTAACTTAACTCCACTGGGATAGGATAGTACCCTGTGTATCAGTGGTTCTTAAGGGTTTTTTGTTCGTTGACGTTGGCCCAGAGATCTTTCGTCTAGATTGGTTCTCAGCAAGCGGACACCACAGTTAGCCCACCCCTACAAAGCAAGAGAAAAGTTAAGTCAACCATCAGCAAAACCAGGCGGTTAGGCACTGTTAACTGTGGTTATCCACTATTAACAAAGGGTTTAAAAGATAGCCACTCTTTTAAAGATAACTATTTTTTAAAGCAGCCAACAAAGTGATTCTCTGTAGGTAACGTCTGGTGACAACAAAGTAACTGAAAGTAAACACGTACTAAAGGTACTCTGTGGGCCAAGGAGGCAATAATGAACCATGTGTAACAACTAGACCAGAGATTAAAATGTGAATTATGTGCTTTTTTTTTTCTTGATCACTCTTATCAGGGGTTTATGAATTCCGTTAGTCTTTTCAAAGAACCAACTTTTGACTTTGCTGATACTTTCCATTATATATTGTTTCACTAATCTTGCTCTTATTTTCATCTTTCTACCTTTTCAGGCTTAATTTGCTGTTCCTTTTCTAACTTTTTGATACGGATGCTTAGATCACTGATACTGCAGCCTTTCTTTTGCCATCTGTGCACTGAAGGCTGTGTATTTCTGTCCAAGTATGGTATTAACAGTAACACAATTTTTATATGGTATTAACAGTAACACAATTTTCAGACAGCTTATTTTAAAAACTATTATTAGTTAAAATTATCTTGTAGTTTCCATTATGATTTTCTTGACTCATGGGTTATTTAAATGCATATGGTTCAATTTACAACCATACGGGAATTTCTTTCCCTTAAGTTTTCTTTTTTTTTAAATTTTGGCCTCTTGTATTGGTTTTTTTATTTACTTATTTTCATCTGTGTTTATTCTTTGGCCTGTATAGGGCCTCCCATTGCAGTGGCTTCTCTCGCTGCAGAGCATCAGCTCTGGGCGCACGTGCTCCAGGGCACTGGCTCACAACCAGACACGCCGCTCCGCGGCACGCAGGATCCTCCCAGGCCAGGGATCGAATTGGCGCCCTTTGCACTGCAAGGCGGACTCTTTACCCACTGGACCACCAGGGAAGCCCTTTCCCTTTTTTTACTGTTCATGATTTCTAACTTAACTCCACTGGGATAGGATAGTACCCTGTGTATCAGTGGTTCTTACGTGTGGCCCAGAGATCTCTTCATGTCTTTAGAATTAACTGTATTAAACTAAGACATTTATTAGCCTTTTAAACACATTCTCTTCACTGTACAGTAAAGTTTTCCAAAGGCTACATGACATGTGATAACATGTTTGCTCTGAGGGGTAACGAAATAAGGAAACTGTCTGTGTGTGTTATTGTTTTTAAACTTTTCCAATTATAATTTTCATTAAAGTAAACATTAATAAAAGTCTGAGATCACCCTTCAATAATTTTAAAATGGCAGAAAGGTCTCAAGTTCAAAAAGTTTAAGAACTGCTACTCCACGATTTCAATGCTTTGAAACTTGAGACTAGCCTGATGACTCAGTATATGGTTCAATTTTCGTGAACATTCTATGTGTACTTGAATGTGTACTCTACAATTCTTAGATGTACTATATCATGTGGGTGCACATACAACCATATACACAAATGAAAAGCTTTAGGTGTCAATTTTTTAACAGGATTGTTCTAATCATCTGTGTCCTTACTGACTGAAATCTGCCATTACCTCAAAAGAAAAACAGGGCTAAATGCTAGGCACATGTACCTGCACTTCTGAATCTTAGCCTCATAAATTCTTACCGTCTCAACAGTTTTCTTACGGTTTCAACAGATGTATTTTTGGTTTTGTTTTAAAATTTTTACACAGCTTTTCCCATCATTCTTGGTAGAAGACTGCTCTGAAGTGATCCTGTCCACCAGAACTCTCAAGATATAATTTAAGCTTTCATCTTTTTCTCAGACTCTGAAAGCAAAGATATTACTTCTGGTGTGAAGTATTTTCAGTGAAAGCACACCAAAGCGGAAAAGAAGTGTACAACCAGAAGTGGATAATGATGATAATGAGAGCAAATGCTTATCGGGTACTTCCCAAGGGTCTGGCATTGCTCTAAGCGTCTTAGCGCAGCTTACTACATTTAATTCTCACAATAATGCTGTGTCGTTAAGTAATATCATTAGCTCCAATTTGCTTAAGAGGTAATTGGGACACAAAAAAGATACACTGGCCAGGCAAGTGTTTTGGTTTCTTTTATAGCCAATGTCTGAACAACGTGTGGCACAAAGCAGGAGCTTGATATTTTAATAGCCTCCAAGTGTCCACAATTACTTCTCTCAGTAAATAAAGAAATGATAGAACATGACGAGACTGACATGCACACACAAAAAACAGTCACGCTCTATTCCAGAAAGGCTCTGATTCTGAAAAGTCGCACACCTGAAAGCAGACGTACACGGTGACCTTACCTGGGGAAACCACTGCTTCAGGGTCATTCATATCAAAGGCGGCCATGTTCCCAATAGCAAACCCGTAACCCGAATGGACATCAGGAAGACCAATGGATCGCTGAAAGAAAACCAGAAAAAGAAATACAGCTTTCTCCACCTGGCACTCTAATAGGTCTCACTCTCAAATAGACTGGGAGCTGAAACTTTCCCCAAATCAAGACTGTTTCCATGAAATTGTCTCTATTGGTGAAAATGGAGTATAAAATTTCCTACTCAAAAGGCTAAGTATTGTAAGAAAAACTTTTTACAAAGTCTGACCGCTGGGATTTCCCTGGTGGTCCAGTAGTTAGGACTCTGTGCTTCCACTGCAGGCGGCACAGGTTTGATCCCTGGTCAGGGGACTAAGATTCCACATGCAGTGCAACCAAAAATGTAACCCACAACTCTCCCCACCTCCTCAAAGTCTAACCATTAACTAAGAAAACTGAAAATAGAAATACCTCAGTACAACATGATAACGGGAGAACTGCACACTATATTTATTTATTTTTTGGCCACTTCTATTGGTCCTTCATTTATTTCCATCTTTGTTCTTTGGCCTGTGTGGGCCTTCCACCGCAGTGGCCTCTCTCTCGTTGCAGAGCACCGGCTCTGGGCGCATGTGCTCCAGAGCTCCGGCTCAGTCGCTGGACACGTCAGTCCAGCCGCTCTGTGGCATGTGGGATCCTCCCAGGCCAGGGATCGAATCGGCGCCCCTTGCACTGCAAGGTGGTGTTGTTACCCACTGGACCACCAGGGAAGCCCTGCACACTAACTTTAATACACAATTACATTTTAAAGATGAGCCTCAGATACTGACAAGCTGTGGTCCTGCCAGGCTGACACGAGAGAAATGCCAGAGGTCCTCAGTGTTTAAGTAATCACAGTCAAATGTCACTTGGCTGATGGAATGACAACTGTACACTGCCTACATCTGGGGCCTAGAGGAGTATCCAGACCCAGGAAGAACGGAGATTAAAACACGGTTGGGATATATGCAGACTCTCGGACACTTGCTTAAATGTACAAGCCACGTCCTTTCATTTCTTCCCCTCAAGTGCCTAGCATAGTGACCTGCATAAGGACCTCAAAAAATGTCTGCTGAACGGATCTGACATCTACTGCTACTGGTGGAGTCTGAGTGTGGACTCGGGCGTGGGCCCCACTTGCACCACCCATTTCCATCCCCAGCATCCTCCTATTCCAACCATATTCTCAGCAGCTATACTGTGCACCTCTCGCCCTTCCCTCAGCCCTAACCCTTACACTTCCTTCCAATCTTCCTCCAATTATCCTCTTGAATGGGGCCACACTGAAGCTTTCACTGGTGGTCCACTGATACAAGAATAACGTGTACGATAACAAGAAACAAGAGAACAAAATCTACTCCACAAGGTTCTCAAATACTTAAAGAGTTTCTGGCCAAAGGCAACCAGAAACTGAGATGTTACCCAGACTCAATTACTTCTTTAAAGTCCACGGTTATTTCTAGATGTTCAAGGGTCACTGTCTAGATGACACCACTATCAGTTAGGCATGGTCATTCACGTAGGCAATCAACTTTCAGATTAAAAGAAAACACAAGTGATTAACACTCTGAATATGGACTCACATGAACAATCCCAGGCAGGGCGGCCACATTGCCAATTTGTTTCATGGCTGGCAGGAAGCCACCAACACCTGAAAAGAAAATTTCAATATGAGGAAAGCAAACACATTTGATCTGGGGGTGGAAATATGGCCATACTTTTCTAGACGGGTTTAAAGGAAGGGGTAAGTGCTTAGGACCACAGCAACAAAGCTTTCGTGAGTGTGTTTGAGACGAAGTGGGAAACAAGGCCACACATGCACAGGAAGGTGCTGAGGGCGACCGACTAATTACAAACAAGCCGTCAGCACTCTGTGCGGACCACGAGGCTGCCTGCAAATGTTGTACCGGGAGCGGTAAGACACAATCATTACACCTTCTGTCGCCAATATAAAAAAAAGCGTCCTTTCAACTGTTCGTAATATTTATATTAAAAAAAATACTGGTTTTATTCTAAATGACAAAGAAGGGCAATTAGGAAAAGTTGCAAAAACACTGGACGGAGAGTCAGGGGGCGTGGGGTTCTAATCTCAGCTGTCTCTCTGGTCGCATGCCAATTTACACAAGTCAGCCAGCACACCCTGGTGAGAAGGGGGTGAAATTTATTTTAGGTCTGTTGACTTCAAAAGTAAAAGGATTAAAGGGAGAAGGAAACGGCAACCCACTCCAGTATTCCTGCCTGGGAAATCTCATGAACAGAGGAATCTGGCGGGCTACAGTCCATGGGGGCTCAAGAGAATCTAACACAGCCGAGCAACTAAACAACAACATGATCTAAATATAAAATAAAAGCAAATTATCGTAGGTTTAAAAGTAAAAGCACCTAAGGAAACTATGCATTCACTTTCAAAAGGAAGAATCAGACTTCAAAAAAATAAAAATGCCAAAAAGTAAATAAATAAAAGGGTTAAAATTAAGATTTCTATTTCTCCATCACTATCACAATGTTATACGTTTATCTCTAAACCTCCCTGTAATCTTGTAGGATATGTGTGATAAACTCTCTTTTAAAGAGGAGAGCACTGAAGTTCAGTGACACTAACAGGTATACTGACTTTGTTACTAGACGCTCCTGGATCTGAATTCTGGTTCTGTTACTGAGAAAATGCAACCTTGGGCAAACTAAAATACTTCACCTCACTGAGCCTTGAGATAAACATCTGTAAAATGGAGAAGTCTTCCTCTTACGAGTTACTCCAAGAATTACATGTGATAAAAGCTGCCTAAACGCCTGACACGTAGAAAGTGCACACTGAATGTTGGCTCTTTTTGTTACTGTCAGAGGTTAAGCGCCAAAAATCAACCAGGTCTATCCAGCTCCAAGTGCTTTCTGCAAGGCGAGGTGGCCAAAAATGGGATCACCAATAAATACGAGCTTTTTATCTTCAATTTACTAACTCTAATTTACTTACCACCACCTCGACAGGCATTCCTTAATTCTTCAAACATTAATTTTTCCAGCGCATCATTCACGTAGAAAACTCCTTCAACCTGGTATCAAAGAAAAGAAAAAATTATGCCTGAACACATGTCTAAGGGGATTTCAAAAGCTACCTCAGAATATATGCACCCAAACCTCACAAAAACCTCCTTTCTTTACTTTAATGGAAGGTAATAAGCACAAATGCCGAGGAGGCCGCCCAAAATACAGAGACCAGGATTTCAACTCTCTAGCATGAGGCTCCCAAGTCTCCACGGGGAATCCATCATCCTGTCAGATGAAGACACGAACTGGACTCGCATCTTAGCTGAGCTTCTACCAGGTGACTCAAGAAAGCTGTGCAACCGACTGATCCTCAAGGTCCCACTGAGAGGTGCATATTAAAAAAGGAAACTCCTGCTCTGCAAACTTTCTCACGTTGTTTCGAGAATCCAGATGGTTCTATTAAAACTCTGCTGTCAATTAACAAAACAAGCACACACAACACCCCATGCAGAGCAATGAAGGCTAAAGACTCGGTAGAGCCGACACGGGTCTGGAGCCGTTACATAAATGACCCGGCGTGACTCAGAGCCGCGGCGCTGGGTCCAAGGAACTCCACTCCGGACCGGCGGAGCCACCCACTCAAAGACCACTGACGTCTCTGACCCGGGAACGCTCCGTTTATGAGACGCCGCTACGAAGACGCTTTGCCAAGGGCCCAGGTCCTATTTCCTTGGATTCCCTGGACGCACTCCGCTGTCTTCATCCTCGCGGTTCGGGGACACGGCAGCCACGGGCGGAGGCGGCTGCGGGGTGGGCGCTGGGACTGGAGGGGCTCCGGCGGGGACGGGCTAGGGCGGCCCCGAGAGAGACGACGGGCCGGGAAAGGACTCCGGCGGGGACGGGCTAGGGCGGCCCCGTGAGACGCGGGCCGGCAAAAGGGCAGGCGGAGGCCCGGCCTAGCGGGCAGGGAGGCGCCGCCGGCCCTCAGCAACCGGCCCGGCTCCCCCGCCTCACCTGCATGTTGGGCACGAAGCCCTTCTTGATTCTCCAGCAGTTTTTACTGATCTTGTCCAAGAACTGCAGCTCATCATTGTAACTGCGACTCATGGTGGCGAAGTCTCCCGGATACGCGGCGAGGACCCCGCTGGCCGCGCTGTTCCGCAAGCTGAAGCGCCAGCCTTCCGCAACTCAGCGCGCAGGCGCGGCTCCGGCCCCGCGGAGGGATGCGCGACGGCAAGCGCGGAGGCTCAAAGCTCTCCGCCTCTTTCGCTCTCGCTTTTATTTTTCGGGGGCTAAAGGTGGTCGTGAAGTTAGACCGTCCTCTGGCGTTTACCTTTGTGGATGTGAACCAGTCATAGTCATTCTCTTCTACGCTTGAACGAAGCTAAATCCAGGAGTTTTTCGTATGACCTAGTTATCATTCATTTTGGAAGGTCTTTTCAGCCCTGAAAATGCGCTGGAAAGTCTTAGTTGCATATTAAAAAAGGAAACTCCTGCTCTGCAAACTTTCTCACGTTGTTTCGAGAATCCAGATGGTTCTATTAAAACTCTGCTGTCAATTAACAAAACAAGCACACACAACACCCCATGCAGAGCAATGAAGGCTAAAGACTCGGTAGAGCCGACACGGGTCTGGAGCCGTTACATAAATGACCCGGCGTGACTCAGAGCCGCGGCGCTGGGTCCAAGGAACTCCACTCCGGACCGGCGGAGCCACCCACTCAAAGACCACTGACGTCTCTGACCCGGGAACGCTCCGTTTATGAGACGCCGCTACGAAGACGCTTTGCCAAGGGCCCAGGTCCTATTTCCTTGGATTCCCTGGACGCACTCCGCTGTCTTCATCCTCGCGGTTCGGGGACACGGCAGCCACGGGCGGAGGCGGCTGCGGGGTGGGCGCTGGGACTGGAGGGGCTCCGGCGGGGACGGGCTAGGGCGGCCCCGAGAGAGACGACGGGCCGGGAAAGGACTCCGGCGGGGACGGGCTAGGGCGGCCCCGTGAGACGCGGGCCGGCAAAAGGGCAGGCGGAGGCCCGGCCTAGCGGGCAGGGAGGCGCCGCCGGCCCTCAGCAACCGGCCCGGCTCCCCCGCCTCACCTGCATGTTGGGCACGAAGCCCTTCTTGATTCTCCAGCAGTTTTTACTGATCTTGTCCAAGAACTGCAGCTCATCATTGTAACTGCGACTCATGGTGGCGAAGTCTCCCGGATACGCGGCGAGGACCCCGCTGGCCGCGCTGTTCCGCAAGCTGAAGCGCCAGCCTTCCGCAACTCAGCGCGCAGGCGCGGCTCCGGCCCCGCGGAGGGATGCGCGACGGCAAGCGCGGAGGCTCAAAGCTCTCCGCCTCTTTCGCTCTCGCTTTTATTTTTCGGGGGCTAAAGGTGGTCGTGAAGTTAGACCGTCCTCTGGCGTTTACCTTTGTGGATGTGAACCAGTCATAGTCATTCTCTTCTACGCTTGAACGAAGCTAAATCCAGGAGTTTTTCGTATGACCTAGTTATCATTCATTTTGGAAGGTCTTTTCAGCCCTGAAAAATGCGCTGAGCCTGAATCAGGTGCAGTTGTTCTCCGGAATCCGTCTGCTTGGAGTTCACAGCCCTTGTAGGCAGGCGGAAGAGAGGTCTGCAGCTGAGAAAGAGAAACAAATACCACATCAGAAATTTTGTCATGTTTCAAAATGAGTTTGTGAACACATTAATTACTTTGGTCAGAAAAGAGCACTCCAAAATATGAAACGTGGCAGTTTATCGTTTATTGCAACAACACTGAGGAGGGCATCTATTACAGTCCGATGAGCACTTCAAACATGAGTAAATAACAGTCCCGATGGATAGCTAGGGCCTCCCAGCCTGGTCTTCTCGCATCACCGTAAGTACTCCACGACCATGCTGTCTCTTCCCCACAGTAATAAGGGAGCTTTAAGTGTTTTCTTTTTCAACTCTTACCTCCTGTAAAGAGCAGTGACTTTGGAATCAGAAAGGCTTGGGTTGAATTTTTACCTTCACTGTGTATGATTCATCTCTTTTTAAAACTCTTCGTTTCCTTATCTATAAAATGGGATCATAATTCTTCACAGACTGGCCATGAAGATTAAACAACGCTGGGTAAGCCCTCTAGTAAACAGCTCTCTTCCATTCCTCCACTGGATTGTCAGCATCACAAAAGCAAAGTGTTGTTTCTGTTTATTTCCTTCATTATCTATATGGGTTTCCCTTTCCTCCTCTCTGCCCCAATTTAAGTCCTATTGATTCACTGCTCTAACAACATTCATCTACTATGATTTACCTGAGTTTAGTACTCTGCAGTGCCATTTCATTTAATTGGAGAAGTTAAAACAGCCTAAAACTTAAAAGTAATACAATTTTTAGAGTTTCCTGTGGTCACTGTTTCTCTCCGGAAACATCTAAGAGACAGCATATTCCCTTTTTAAATCAAGTCTTGAAACCTGTACAAGCTCAGTCTATGTTAATATCAAGAACACTAGGGAGGGCTTCCCTGGTGGCCCAGTGGGTAAAGAGTCCGCCTTGCAGTGCAAGGGACACCGGTTTGATACCTGGCCTGGGAGGATCCCACGTGCAGTGGAGCAGCTGGATGAGTGTGTCCAATTACAAGCCAGTGCTCTGGAGCACATGCGCCCAGAGCTGGTGCTCTGCAGTGAGAGAGGCCACTGCAATGGGAGGCGCACACAGGCCAAGGAATAAAAGATGGATGAAAATAAGTATAAAAATAGGGCTTCCCTGGTGGTCCAGTGGGTAAGGACACCGCCTTGCAGTACAAGGGGCGCCAGTTCGATCCCTGGCCTGGGAAGATCCCACATGCCGAGCAGCTGGACTGATTGCATGCGCCCAGAGCCGGTGCTCTATGAAACGTGGCAGTTTATCGTTTATTGCAACAACACTGAGGAGGGCATCTATTACAGTCCGATGAGCACTTCAAACATGAGTAAATAACAGTCCCGATGGATAGCTAGGGCCTCCCAGCCTGGTCTTCTCGCATCACCGTAAGTACTCCACGACCATGCTGTCTCTTCCCCACAGTAATAAGGGAGCTTTAAGTGTTTTCTTTTTCAACTCTTACCTCCTGTAAAGAGCAGTGACTTTGGAATCAGAAAGGCTTGGGTTGAATTTTTACCTTCACTGTGTATGATTCATCTCTTTTTAAAACTCTTCGTTTCCTTATCTATAAAATGGGATCATAATTCTTCACAGACTGGCCATGAAGATTAAACAACGCTGGGTAAGCCCTCTAGTAAACAGCTCTCTTCCATTCCTCCACTGGATTGTCAGCATCACAAAAGCAAAGTGTTGTTTCTGTTTATTTCCTTCATTATCTATATGGGTTTCCCTTTCCTCCTCTCTGCCCCAATTTAAGTCCTATTGATTCACTGCTCTAACAACATTCATCTACTATGATTTACCTGAGTTTAGTACTCTGCAGTGCCATTTCATTTAATTGGAGAAGTTAAAACAGCCTAAAACTTAAAAGTAATACAATTTTTAGAGTTTCCTGTGGTCACTGTTTCTCTCCGGAAACATCTAAGAGACAGCATATTCCCTTTTTAAATCAAGTCTTGAAACCTGTACAAGCTCAGTCTATGTTAATATCAAGAACACTAGGGAGGGCTTCCCTGGTGGCCCAGTGGGTAAAGAGTCCGCCTTGCAGTGCAAGGGACACCGGTTTGATACCTGGCCTGGGAGGATCCCACGTGCAGTGGAGCAGCTGGATGAGTGTGTCCAATTACAAGCCAGTGCTCTGGAGCACATGCGCCCAGAGCTGGTGCTCTGCAGTGAGAGAGGCCACTGCAATGGGAGGCGCACACAGGCCAAGGAATAAAAGATGGATGAAAATAAGTATAAAAATAGGGCTTCCCTGGTGGTCCAGTGGGTAAGGACACCGCCTTGCAGTACAAGGGGCGCCAGTTCGATCCCTGGCCTGGGAAGATCCCACATGCCGCGGAGCAGCTGGACTGATGTGTCCAACTACAGAGCCGGAGCTCTGGAGCGCATGCGCCCAGAGCCGGTGCTCTGAGACAACAGAGGTCACTGCAATGGGAGGCCCACACGGGCCAAAGAACAACGATGGATGAAAATAGAGAAATGAAAGACCAATAGAAGTAGCCCGCCTGCTCCCCTCCCTCCCCAACCCCCCCCCTAAAAAGTATAAAAATAAAAGAGGCATGATAGAGAAAAAAAGAGAAGAACACTAGGAAATTCCCCAGTGGTCCCGTGGTTGAAACTCTGCACTTCCACGAGGGCCCAGATTCCGTCCCTGGTCAGGGACTAAGATCTCACACACCACCTGGCCGTGTGCACGGGAGGGAAAAAAATAAAACAAACAAACAAAAAATCCCCATTAAGGACACTACATTTTCTTCTTACCTGTTCAATTTTATTACCAAAAAAAAAAAAAAATTCAGGGACAGGAAACTTTGCAAATGAAAAGGCAATATTGACATTGATAGAAAACAATTTTAATTAAATACAGAGGACAGTAATAGTAAATACAAAACATAAACTCCAGTATTGAGGGAGGAGGAAACTCTAGAGAGCAGAAAGGGCAGAAGGGATCTCTGACAATAACCAATGCAACTCTGTATTTGAGAGCTTCTCAGGTACCTCCTTAGAAGTCATACAGAATCTCACAGACACAGGTACACACACAACATGCATTCAAACATGAACATGCATTCAAACATCCACCCCTTCATACATATGGGGACACCCACATCCCGATTTAGCCTTTTCATCCAGTTTGCCTCCCTGTACGTCCCTGACAACTTGAACAAAAAACTCCCAGCAATCTGCAAGGGCTTTACAGTCCCAGTGCGCACTGTCTTCCGGCTCCGGGTCTACAGGAACTGTGGGTTCAAGGGCCATTTACTTCCTGGAGTGGACTCCAAACAGGCAATCAAGGGGCTGGCTTCCTGCTCCAATGTCGACTTATCAGGTCCAAGTCTTCCCAGCCATGGAAACCTGGCTGCCGCTTTACCGAAGTCTTATACTTCAGGTCAGTGGAGATCAAGAGGAAATCCTGAAAAGGATGCAAAACGAAGACGACGTCAAAGTTGGGGGCCTGCAGCCATAGGATGACTAGGTTTGCCTGAGGGGGACCTGGCTTCTTAACCGGGTCCTACTGCATCACACCCTCCCCTCCCCTGTCCCCCTTGTGAAGGCCTGCCTCAGATGTAGGAGCAGGCTATTTTGGATTCTTGTCAAACTTAGGTAACCTAAACAATTATAGAAGGGGACATGGGGAGGGGCAGGGAGCACACGGGAGTATATAGTACTGGAGAATTCTGTCAGAGTCTTATGTCCACCTCCTAAAACCAAAAAGTCCCAGGAGGGAAGAAATCAGGCATTGTGAAGTTTGTTAATAATGATTAACAGGAAACTACTCACAGCAGACCCCTGAACCCAGAGGAGGATTTTCGGTTCAGGCAGAAGTTTGCTCACTAAGAGAATCAGAAGAGCCAGTTTGGTCTCAAATACGCCCTTTCCAGTTCCATAAACCACTTCACCTCTCTGGGTGCTCCTTTCCTCATCTATAAAGTCAGATTCATAACCCCAGCCTTACAGCTTATCCGGTGGAACAAATAAAGTCCACTTGTGCATCTTCTCATAGGGTTTTGAAAAAAGTATTGAGGGAGGAGGAAACTCTAGAGAGCAGAAAGGGCAGAAGGGATCTCTGACAATAACCAATGCAACTCTGTATTTGAGAGCTTCTCAGGTACCTCCTTAGAAGTCATACAGAATCTCACAGACACAGGTACACACACAACATGCATTCAAACATGAACATGCATTCAAACATCCACCCCTTCATACATATGGGGACACCCACATCCCGATTTAGCCTTTTCATCCAGTTTGCCTCCCTGTACGTCCCTGACAACTTGAACAAAAAACTCCCAGCAATCTGCAAGGGCTTTACAGTCCCAGTGCGCACTGTCTTCCGGCTCCGGGTCTACAGGAACTGTGGGTTCAAGGGCCATTTACTTCCTGGAGTGGACTCCAAACAGGCAATCAAGGGGCTGGCTTCCTGCTCCAATGTCGACTTATCAGGTCCAAGTCTTCCCAGCCATGGAAACCTGGCTGCCGCTTTACCGAAGTCTTATACTTCAGGTCAGTGGAGATCAAGAGGAAATCCTGAAAAGGATGCAAAACGAAGACGACGTCAAAGTTGGGGGCCTGCAGCCATAGGATGACTAGGTTTGCCTGAGGGGGACCTGGCTTCTTAACCGGGTCCTACTGCATCACACCCTCCCCTCCCCTGTCCCCCTTGTGAAGGCCTGCCTCAGATGTAGGAGCAGGCTATTTTGGATTCTTGTCAAACTTAGGTAACCTAAACAATTATAGAAGGGGACATGGGGAGGGGCAGGGAGCACACGGGAGTATATAGTACTGGAGAATTCTGTCAGAGTCTTATGTCCACCTCCTAAAACCAAAAAGTCCCAGGAGGGAAGAAATCAGGCATTGTGAAGTTTGTTAATAATGATTAACAGGAAACTACTCACAGCAGACCCCTGAACCCAGAGGAGGATTTTCGGTTCAGGCAGAAGTTTGCTCACTAAGAGAATCAGAAGAGCCAGTTTGGTCTCAAATACGCCCTTTCCAGTTCCATAAACCACTTCACCTCTCTGGGTGCTCCTTTCCTCATCTATAAAGTCAGATTCATAACCCCAGCCTTACAGCTTATCCGGTGGAACAAATAAAGTCCACTTGTGCATCTTCTCATAGTGTGGTGTGAACAAACTTGGTTTCAAAGAGAGATCAAGATTTGGCCTGATTTTTTTTTTTTTTTGGTCTGATTTTTAAACTCAAGTTTAAGTGCTTCGCTTTGTTAATCATGAGCTTTAAGAATCAAATATCTTGTTTATAAAATTCCTTGGGATGGGAAAAAAACCAAAGCAGAATAAAGAAAACAAAAAGTAAGCAAACTAGGAAGAGGTGTATTCTATGATGAAAAGAAATAGGGAAATTAATATTGATAATTCTTACCTCAAGGACTTCTATATCTGAATTGACAAGTGAGGTTTTGTGTGGGTTGGGCAGAGGAAATCCTTGCTGCAGTTTTGCTAAAATATAGAACAAGATGTGAAATAATTGGGCACCAACATGAAAGATATGGTAAACTTTTTAGTAAGAGACTAACAAATGACTTTTTAATTATTTATCTTTCCACTCTTTCTGGTTCTGTCTTCATTCTCTATGATATATCCCTGGCATTTTCCTGAAAGAGTAGTTAATTAATCTGTGCTTAATAAAAATGTACTTGCAGCTATGTGTATCTGGATGACAGAAAAAAAGATAGCAGTTTGTTCAATTTGTATTTTGAAAATATCTTAATTAGTGGGTCCTGGGAATATTTTGATCTTCAACATAAAATATATTTTAACCACACCAAACTCAAGATGCTACAGTCTGTGAACAATTGCTGTGTAGGTCTGGGATTGTCATTCATTAAAACTTTGTCTATTCAAATAGTGCTCTTTGCATAAGAACCAGAGATACACTCAAGGCAGCTTCATCTCATTTCTGACTGACCCAAAGAAGAATGGTTTTAATTTCCTTAACTCCACCAGAGTTAGCTGTTCTTGCTTGCAGGTAAGGTTGCTAACAAAGCTTGGAGCTGGAATATCTAATTCTGAAACTGTATCCTTGAAGGTATCAACTCTGTCGGTTCAAATACGCCCTTTCCAGTTCCATAAACCACTTCACCTCTCTGGGTGCTCCTTTCCTCATCTATAAAGTCAGATTCATAACCCCAGCCTTACAGCTTATCCGGTGGAACAAATAAAGTCCACTTGTGCATCTTCTCATAGTGTGGTGTGAACAAACTTGGTTTCAAAGAGAGATCAAGATTTGGCCTGATTTTTTTTTTTTTTGGTCTGATTTTTAAACTCAAGTTTAAGTGCTTCGCTTTGTTAATCATGAGCTTTAAGAATCAAATATCTTGTTTATAAAATTCCTTGGGATGGGAAAAAAACCAAAGCAGAATAAAGAAAACAAAAAGTAAGCAAACTAGGAAGAGGTGTATTCTATGATGAAAAGAAATAGGGAAATTAATATTGATAATTCTTACCTCAAGGACTTCTATATCTGAATTGACAAGTGAGGTTTTGTGTGGGTTGGGCAGAGGAAATCCTTGCTGCAGTTTTGCTAAAATATAGAACAAGATGTGAAATAATTGGGCACCAACATGAAAGATATGGTAAACTTTTTAGTAAGAGACTAACAAATGACTTTTTAATTATTTATCTTTCCACTCTTTCTGGTTCTGTCTTCATTCTCTATGATATATCCCTGGCATTTTCCTGAAAGAGTAGTTAATTAATCTGTGCTTAATAAAAATGTACTTGCAGCTATGTGTATCTGGATGACAGAAAAAAAGATAGCAGTTTGTTCAATTTGTATTTTGAAAATATCTTAATTAGTGGGTCCTGGGAATATTTTGATCTTCAACATAAAATATATTTTAACCACACCAAACTCAAGATGCTACAGTCTGTGAACAATTGCTGTGTAGGTCTGGGATTGTCATTCATTAAAACTTTGTCTATTCAAATAGTGCTCTTTGCATAAGAACCAGAGATACACTCAAGGCAGCTTCATCTCATTTCTGACTGACCCAAAGAAGAATGGTTTTAATTTCCTTAACTCCACCAGAGTTAGCTGTTCTTGCTTGCAGGTAAGGTTGCTAACAAAGCTTGGAGCTGGAATATCTAATTCTGAAACTGTATCCTTGAAGGTATCAACTCTGTCAATTCTGGCCCTGGCCTGGATTCATAATAACATATTAGAAGTACAAGCTTCTAGGCTTCCCTAATGGTCCAGTGGGTAAGGACACTTGCAGTGCAAGGGGCACCGGTTGGATCCCTGACCTGGAAAGACCCCATGTGCCGCGGAGCAGCTGGAGCGATGTGTCCAACTACGGAGCTGGAGCTCTAGAGCGCATGCGCCTGGAGCCGGTGCTCTGCAGCGACAGAGGCCACTGCAATGGGAGGCCCACACAGGCCAAAGAACAAAGATGGATGAAAACAGATAAATGAAAGACCAATAGAAGTGGCGCAAAAAAAAAAAAAAAAAGAAGTACAAGCTTCTGGATGGAAAGTCCCAGACAACCCCCAACACTTAGCGATTGTCAAGAGTTACATTGTTTTCCCAGACTCCCTTACCATTGGCGAGTGGGAGAACTCCGAAGTGGAGAACGGAGGATAGAATATTCTCAAACCTCAAGACCTGGAATGAAAGGGGAAATGCGATCAGTTGCCAAATGAGGGCATTTTGAAGGGACCGTGCCTGGTTTGGACATGCAGCCTCCCAGAACTGATCAGAAGGACAGCTATAATTAGCATCTCCCAGAGAGACATTCTAGGTTTCCAGCCACAGAAAGCTAGTTTTTGTAGGAAATTTTACAAGGTTCCCTGATCTTTTTTCCTCGTTGAGGACGGGCATTTCTGCACCTCTCTACACTGAATCATGGTGACAGCAAATACAGAGGGACCTCCAAAGAGGCATCTACACAACCAGCCTCAGAAGAGCAAACCTAATTTTGATCTTCAACATAAAATATATTTTAACCACACCAAACTCAAGATGCTACAGTCTGTGAACAATTGCTGTGTAGGTCTGGGATTGTCATTCATTAAAACTTTGTCTATTCAAATAGTGCTCTTTGCATAAGAACCAGAGATACACTCAAGGCAGCTTCATCTCATTTCTGACTGACCCAAAGAAGAATGGTTTTAATTTCCTTAACTCCACCAGAGTTAGCTGTTCTTGCTTGCAGGTAAGGTTGCTAACAAAGCTTGGAGCTGGAATATCTAATTCTGAAACTGTATCCTTGAAGGTATCAACTCTGTCAATTCTGGCCCTGGCCTGGATTCATAATAACATATTAGAAGTACAAGCTTCTAGGCTTCCCTAATGGTCCAGTGGGTAAGGACACTTGCAGTGCAAGGGGCACCGGTTGGATCCCTGACCTGGAAAGACCCCATGTGCCGCGGAGCAGCTGGAGCGATGTGTCCAACTACGGAGCTGGAGCTCTAGAGCGCATGCGCCTGGAGCCGGTGCTCTGCAGCGACAGAGGCCACTGCAATGGGAGGCCCACACAGGCCAAAGAACAAAGATGGATGAAAACAGATAAATGAAAGACCAATAGAAGTGGCGCAAAAAAAAAAAAAAAAAGAAGTACAAGCTTCTGGATGGAAAGTCCCAGACAACCCCCAACACTTAGCGATTGTCAAGAGTTACATTGTTTTCCCAGACTCCCTTACCATTGGCGAGTGGGAGAACTCCGAAGTGGAGAACGGAGGATAGAATATTCTCAAACCTCAAGACCTGGAATGAAAGGGGAAATGCGATCAGTTGCCAAATGAGGGCATTTTGAAGGGACCGTGCCTGGTTTGGACATGCAGCCTCCCAGAACTGATCAGAAGGACAGCTATAATTAGCATCTCCCAGAGAGACATTCTAGGTTTCCAGCCACAGAAAGCTAGTTTTTGTAGGAAATTTTACAAGGTTCCCTGATCTTTTTTCCTCGTTGAGGACGGGCATTTCTGCACCTCTCTACACTGAATCATGGTGACAGCAAATACAGAGGGACCTCCAAAGAGGCATCTACACAACCAGCCTCAGAAGAGCAAACCTAATCATGGCCTAATCATTCATATAGCACACCATCCTTTGGTAGTCTGAATCGTACTCTAAAGGATCATTTCATACAAAAAATAAAATGTCCATCCCTCCCCTCCCCCACAACATAACATAATCTTAACAATTTTTTGAGCTTTTTGAAAAGTCTTTTTGAATAGATAAAAGTGAATCGCAGAGTTTCTCTTGTTTAATAATAAATGGGCTTGGTGGACGAGTAGCTTCATAAAGAGCTTTAAAGTGAAAACCTATGCTCAGAGGCAAAGAAAACAATCACCCAGGTATATAGAATTCTCGTTTTTCCTTAGGTGGGAGCCCTGAGAGCACTGATTCTTACCTCAATATTGCTGCGATTGGACTCTGGCAAAGAGAGGCGAAATCTGAAAACAAACAACAAAAAGTAGGAACAAGTTAAACGAGGGAAGGCTTCAAAACAACCATATCAGTAAAAAGAAACAAAAGGGAAAGGGAACCTTGTTTCCAGTTCAATAAGTCATTATTTAAAGACCACACAAGCGTGTGAGAACACGGTGCTCTAGTACATCTTGGCCCCTATATTTGCTGCTTAAGAAGCCGGGCAGGGGGCGGGGGCAACAGAAGCCAGGATGGGCTGCCCAAGTGCATTTTCCATAAGGGACTTCCTGTTGGCAACTTGAAACGCAGAACTTTTACTTCTTTGGCTGCAACATGTGGCTTTTGAGATCTTAGTCTCCCAACCAGGGATCAAACCTGGGTCCCGGCAGTGGTTTCCCCCTAGTCCTAACTACTGAACCGCCAAGGAATTTCCCAGAACATTACTTTTTTAAAGGCATTTTATTTATTTATTTTGGGCTCTTCTGGGTTTTCACTGCTGGCACAGGCTCTTCTTTAGCTGCAGGGAGTGGAGACTACTCTTTAGTTGAGGTGGGCAGGCTTCTTGTTGTGGTGACGTCTCTTGTTGTGGAACTCGGGCTCTAGGGCACACAGGCTTCAATAGTTGCGGCACATGGGCTCCGTAGTTGCAGCTCTGAGGCTCTTGAGCACAGGCTCCATAGTTGTGGCTCACGGGCTTAGTTGCTCTGCAGCATGTGGGATCCTCCAAGGTCAAGGATCAAGCCCATGTCTCCTGCATTGGCAGGTGAACTCTTCACCACTGAGCTACCAGGGAAGCCCCCAGAGCATTCTTAAGAAACAGTTTTTAGGTCTTCTTTCCCTGGACTTAACATTATAACTTCCCCAAGGTGAGGCGGGTCCCTTATTACTAAAGATGGCAATGACAGTGATGGTGGTGGCAGTGGTCGTGGTGGTGACATGGCCTCTTGGAGGAGCCGCACAAACATTTAAAAGTTCAGTCTTGTCCTGAGCCTCTGAGAGATGCTGCTACTATGCCCCTTTGGTGGACAAGAAGACGGCTGATCAGGGAGTTCACAGCTGACATCTAAGTGGCGCCTCCCTATCGGTGCGCCTCTTAAACAGGTGTGACCATGTTACTCAGGTGTAACCTCTTCCAAGAACCTTTCTGCTATACCCTTTAAGGAACAAATGCTCACAGAAGAGGTAAGGTTGTTTATTATCAGGCAATACCATGTTAGTGTGAATTAGATTTGGAGATTTCTTAAGGTGACAGCTAAGGGTGAAAACTAGAAAGAGTGTTAGTTCTAATGAGCATCAGAAATGGTATCAAAGAGAACTTCCCAGACTCAGTGCTTCTGCCTCAGGGGACACAGGCTTGGTCCCTGGTCAAGGAACTAAGATCCCACGTGCCCTTTAGCATGGCCAAAAAAATACATTAAAAATTTTAAAGAGATAGGCTATCAGAGGCACTGTGGCACAAACTGACCTTAGTGGAAAACAGGACCAGAATTGTTAGGGCATCCTTGAAGCAAGCTGAGTAGCTGAACATATACTTGAAGAACATACTTCTGGGGAAAGGTGAGGGGGATGCCTCCTGCTGGTCATCCTGCCTCTTACAAGGGGCAATCTAGAGCAGTTTAGAAATTCAGTTTACGTGAAAGTGCAACACTCCTGTGAATTTCCCTTCTTTTCTTTCATTACCACCCCAAGCCATGATTGGTTACCATCAGAGCTCCACAAACCAACTGTCCTTTCCTACTCAGACCATATTACTTCTGTTTCCTAGTTCTTTGTCTACCACGTTAGTTTACGAAAGGGCAAGTCTCACTAATGAAACTTTTCCTGTCCTGGTTCTGAAAAACACAGAAACTCAGCTCAGACCACTAGGTGGCGACCAACTTCACGCCTTAGATCTCCACTTGGTCCCTAACCTGTTAACTTACAGCCCTACAATCAGCAGCTAATTTTTTATAAGAGAACCTCTGAGTAGCTGGGAGCTCAAATGGCTTTACGCTGCAGACATATGAAAGTATAGTCTATTTTTATTTTATTTTTTTGGCCATGCCACATGGCATATGAGATCTTGGTTTCCCGACCAGGGATCAAACCTGCACCCCCTGTATTGGAAGTGTGGAGTCTTAACCATTGCGCCATCACGGAAGTTCAAGTATAGCCTATTTTTAAAGTTTTGGGGACTTCTGTGGTGGTCTGGTGGTAACCCCATCATTCCACTGGAGGAGGTGTGGGTTTGAACCCTGGTCAGGGAACTACAATACTGCATACCGCATGGTGGAAAAAAAGCAGGAAGGGACGAAGGAAATGTTTGGAGAAGGTTTAGTGCTCTGATTGAAAATCAGAGCTAAAGTGCATACTTTCAAGCATGGCAAAAGGCAAAAGTCTTTATAATTGGAGTCAATATAGCAAGTGTGGCATAAAGGAGGCCGGGAGGACCAAAGCACGGCTTCTCAGGCCTCCTAGAGTCTCGATGCTTATCTGGAAAGGAATCGATGGAAGTTTCTAAGGGGGTTGTCAGTGTTCTGTAAAGATTACTCTGGTTGCAGTAAGAAAGATCACTGTGGCACAAACTGACCTTAGTGGAAAACAGGACCAGAATTGTTAGGGCATCCTTGAAGCAAGCTGAGTAGCTGAACATATACTTGAAGAACATACTTCTGGGGAAAGGTGAGGGGGATGCCTCCTGCTGGTCATCCTGCCTCTTACAAGGGGCAATCTAGAGCAGTTTAGAAATTCAGTTTACGTGAAAGTGCAACACTCCTGTGAATTTCCCTTCTTTTCTTTCATTACCACCCCAAGCCATGATTGGTTACCATCAGAGCTCCACAAACCAACTGTCCTTTCCTACTCAGACCATATTACTTCTGTTTCCTAGTTCTTTGTCTACCACGTTAGTTTACGAAAGGGCAAGTCTCACTAATGAAACTTTTCCTGTCCTGGTTCTGAAAAACACAGAAACTCAGCTCAGACCACTAGGTGGCGACCAACTTCACGCCTTAGATCTCCACTTGGTCCCTAACCTGTTAACTTACAGCCCTACAATCAGCAGCTAATTTTTTATAAGAGAACCTCTGAGTAGCTGGGAGCTCAAATGGCTTTACGCTGCAGACATATGAAAGTATAGTCTATTTTTATTTTATTTTTTTGGCCATGCCACATGGCATATGAGATCTTGGTTTCCCGACCAGGGATCAAACCTGCACCCCCTGTATTGGAAGTGTGGAGTCTTAACCATTGCGCCATCACGGAAGTTCAAGTATAGCCTATTTTTAAAGTTTTGGGGACTTCTGTGGTGGTCTGGTGGTAACCCCATCATTCCACTGGAGGAGGTGTGGGTTTGAACCCTGGTCAGGGAACTACAATACTGCATACCGCATGGTGGAAAAAAAGCAGGAAGGGACGAAAGGAAATGTTTGGAGAAGGTTTAGTGCTCTGATTGAAAATCAGAGCTAAAGTGCATACTTTCAAGCATGGCAAAAGGCAAAAGTCTTTATAATTGGAGTCAATATAGCAAGTGTGGCATAAAGGAGGCCGGGAGGACCAAAGCACGGCTTCTCAGGCCTCCTAGAGTCTCGATGCTTATCTGGAAAGGAATCGATGGAAGTTTCTAAGGGGGTTGTCAGTGTTCTGTAAAGATTACTCTGGTTGCAGTAAGAAAGATAGGCAGGCCACGAGGTTCCCAGGTGCTTCTTCTATTCTTAGTAATGTGCTAGGCAATGTGAAGAATTTTATTTATATCTGTATGTATGAGGGATGGGAGAAACTATAGTTGCAGGAAGCAATTACAGAACATGACAAAGCAGCTTGTACTCAGGCGCTGTTTTCTGGATTACACACTACTTGTTGCAGGAATTCTGAGAAGGTGTGAAAGTGTGTGTGTGTGTGTGTGTGTGTAATACTGCGGTAGAGGGAATAAACTATCCTTTGAGAAAAGCACTCTGTGTACTACCATGTACAAGGACTGCTACCCTGTCCCTTAGCGTCCAGTACTATAATTGCCTGTTAACCTGAGTGTTACCCTCACTAAGCTAAGGACCTGGAAGGTAGAAACCATTGTTTTTCTCTCAACTCTCTGTACCATCCATTCAATGAGAATTCTATAAATTGTCATTGAATGGATGCATGGATAAATGAACAGATAAAGGATGTGTGGGTAAGAGTCTATTGCAGGGTTCCCAAACCCCCGGCCACAGACAGGTACTTACTAGGAACTGGGCTACAAAGCAGGAGGTGGCCTCGCATGTGGCTCCCCACTGGTCCCCATCGTTTGCATTACCACCTGAACCATCTGTCCCTGCCCCCGCCTTGCTCTGATCCGGTCCATGGAAAAACTGTCTTCCATGAAATTGGCCCCTGGTGCCAAAAAGATTGGGAACCACTGGTCTATTGGACTGAGGTCACCTCAAGGGTGAGGCAGCTGAAGCAGTATGTTCACTTTAGGGAGCTATGGGAGGTAAGGCTGGCTGGCTTGAAAGGTAGGACCAGACCATGAAGAGCCTGAAGACCTTCGGTGTGTGTGTTAGTTGCTCAGCCATGTCCAACTCTTTGTGACCCCAAGGACTGTAGCCCACAGGCTTCTCTGTCCATGGAATTCCAGGCAAGAATACTGAAGTGGGTTACTATTCCCTTCTCCAGGGGATCTTCTCGACCCAGAGTCTCGATGCTTATCTGGAAAGGAATCGATGGAAGTTTCTAAGGGGGTTGTCAGTGTTCTGTAAAGATTACTCTGGTTGCAGTAAGAAAGATAGGCAGGCCACGAGGTTCCCAGGTGCTTCTTCTATTCTTAGTAATGTGCTAGGCAATGTGAAGAATTTTATTTATATCTGTATGTATGAGGGATGGGAGAAACTATAGTTGCAGGAAGCAATTACAGAACATGACAAAGCAGCTTGTACTCAGGCGCTGTTTTCTGGATTACACACTACTTGTTGCAGGAATTCTGAGAAGGTGTGAAAGTGTGTGTGTGTGTGTGTGTGTAATACTGCGGTAGAGGGAATAAACTATCCTTTGAGAAAAGCACTCTGTGTACTACCATGTACAAGGACTGCTACCCTGTCCCTTAGCGTCCAGTACTATAATTGCCTGTTAACCTGAGTGTTACCCTCACTAAGCTAAGGACCTGGAAGGTAGAAACCATTGTTTTTCTCTCAACTCTCTGTACCATCCATTCAATGAGAATTCTATAAATTGTCATTGAATGGATGCATGGATAAATGAACAGATAAAGGATGTGTGGGTAAGAGTCTATTGCAGGGTTCCCAAACCCCCGGCCACAGACAGGTACTTACTAGGAACTGGGCTACAAAGCAGGAGGTGGCCTCGCATGTGGCTCCCCACTGGTCCCCATCGTTTGCATTACCACCTGAACCATCTGTCCCTGCCCCCGCCTTGCTCTGATCCGGTCCATGGAAAAACTGTCTTCCATGAAATTGGCCCCTGGTGCCAAAAAGATTGGGAACCACTGGTCTATTGGACTGAGGTCACCTCAAGGGTGAGGCAGCTGAAGCAGTATGTTCACTTTAGGGAGCTATGGGAGGTAAGGCTGGCTGGCTTGAAAGGTAGGACCAGACCATGAAGAGCCTGAAGACCTTCGGTGTGTGTGTTAGTTGCTCAGCCATGTCCAACTCTTTGTGACCCCAAGGACTGTAGCCCACAGGCTTCTCTGTCCATGGAATTCCAGGCAAGAATACTGAAGTGGGTTACTATTCCCTTCTCCAGGGGATCTTCTCGACCCAGAGATCGAAACCGGGTCTCCTGCATTGTAGGCAGATTCTTTACCAGTTGACCCATCACGGAAGTCCCTGAAAACCCTAGGCTGTGGATTTAATCCAATGATGAAAAGTTTTGAAAGGAGGAATATGTTGAACCTACTCCAGAAGTAAAGGATTTTCTCCATGAGGAAGAGTCCCCCAGTATTTTAATTCCCTTGCCTTCTGCAGTCTAGAAATCCACCCCCCTAATGAAGTCACTGGGAGTTCTTCCTCCAAGAGGGGCTCCCCACTGTGGCATTCCTCTCCCCTGGCCTCAAGAGTGCCTTAGTGAGAGGGTGGAGATGGAAATCAGCCCTGTTGCCAAGCCTGAGCTCTGCTGACCCGCCCAACCACCCTTTCAACAGAAACTGAATTCATTCTTCCCAGACCTGTTTTCCTTTCTGTTTCTCACCAGACAGCTCACATTGGGAAATGTTTATCTGCCCAGCTGTGAGAAGTAGAGTTGGGTGTGATACTATCTGCTTGTAGGCAGCTATATTTGCATTCTCTGACGGTGCTGCGTGGGCAGCGTATGTGTGTATGGTAGTGGGTGCAGTGTAGTTTCGGAGCATCCAAATCCTCAATTGCGGGAATGTAAAAAAATGTTCCACACTCTAAATACTTGAGCAATAATGTGCATTGGATTGCTTTGAGCTTTTGCATGTGATTAAGAAAAATAGTTAGAATTAAGCCATCTGTAGGAAGATCATAAAAGGGAAAGTGTTGTTTAATCTGAATTGGTCTCAAAACCGCCTACTACATGGAGCAATCCGGACTGGAGTTACCTCCAAACAGAATTGTGTTTGGAAGGAAAGCTTCAAATGTAAAAAGAGTGGTAAGAACCTGGTTTATGAGCTCGAGGGCCAACCCCATAGCCTTTAAGACCATCCTGACTAATCATAACTCTTAGGACCAACTTTTCTCATCTTATTTGGTACAACTTTGATCCCAGAATGGAGAAAGAGAATAAAGTACTACTAATAGTAGTAACAAATGTTTTCTGGGCACTGATTGTGTGCTGGGTGCCATGTTTTTCATACATTCTTGACTCTAACCAATACAATATTGCACAAGGGGGCTCTGTTTTGCTGAATAAAAAATGGATACTTAGAGAGGTTACTGACCTTGTACAAGGTCACAAGCCAGCCCATGACTGAGGCAGAATTCAAAATGAGACATGCTTGACTCCAGAGCCTGAGCTTCTAACTGGGCGTACCCAAAGAAGTCAAGGTTATTACCAACACTCCCAGCTTTCATTTTCTTTATCTTTCCCTCACCAAATTTCTTAATGCAATGAGAAAAGGACTGTGTGCTTTTTTCCATCTCAGGACATGCCATAGCAGTGTCTTCTCTTTTTTTTCTATCCGTATTTACACTGAGAAAGGACTTGCTGCCTGTTTCATTTTAACCTGGGTCCATGCTCCTGGTTTCCTCCTCCAGGCAAGGATATTTATCTTATGTTGAAGGTCTAAGTGTCATTTTCTAAGTCTTAGCTATTCACCACATCGAAGACAGTGTAATGTGGCAAGCAAACAAACATGCATGCCTTTGAAGACTCACTTAAGTTCTAGCTCTAACATTCAACAGCTCTGTGACTTATGTAAAAAATTATTAATAAATAGAAAAGAAAGTGAAAGCTGCTCGGTCGTGTCCAACTCTGTGACCTATGGACAAGCCATGGAATTCCCCAGGCAATAATATTGGACTGGAGTGCCTTTTCCTTCTCCAAGGGGGTTTCCCAACCCAGGTCTCCCATATTGCGGGTGGATTCTATGCCGTCTGAGCAGCAGATAGTAAAGGCTCAATAATCAATAGAAGTTGTCAATTGTAGAGCAAAAGGCTATTTCTCTAATAGCCATCAATGGGCAGGAGACAGAAGAGTGAGCTGAATGGATCCCTTGACATGATTCTGTATAACTGAACACTTTCTTCGCTGGCTGAGGCCAGTCCTCAAGTTTTAAGTAAAAGCCATTGCATCTTTTTTTTTTCTTTAAGATACTTAATATGTACTTTATGTGTGTTAATTCGTGTATTCTTTACAAATCCCTGGAGTAGGTTTGATAGAGGAGAAAATGTAGGCCCAGAGAGATAAAGAATCATGCCTGAAATCTCACAGCTAATGATCTGGGCTGGGACCTGAACCAGCTCGTCTGAGTCCAAAGCCTGTGATCTCACCTCCTCTCTAAACTCTCCACCCTAGATTTGCCTCTGATTTCTACATCTCAGGTCAGGGGGAGCCACTCCTGAGCAGCTCCAGAGAGCTGCCCTCAGGCAGGGGATGGTTAGGAAGGTGTTCTGGGGGATGTAGTCAGAGATTCTGTGTTCCCTGGTGTATGCATGCCTGCGTGCTAAGTGGCTTCAGCCGTGTCCAAGTCTTTGTGACCCTTTGGACTGTAGCCCGCCAGGCTCCTCTGTCCACGGGATTCTCCAGGCAAGAGTACTGGAGTGGGTGCCATGCCCTCCTCCAGGGCATCTTCTCCACCCAGGGATCACCAGGAGCCACCAGAGGAGAAAGCTTCATTAAGTAGAGTCAGGAGACCAGAAAGGGGTGCTCTCACTCCCTGGGAACAAGAGTAGAGCCCAACAGAAAGAAGAAAGCCCCCTCTTCTTTCTTGGCAAGGACTGAGCTAAAGAAAAGCCATGGACTCTTTGTTGAGCACAGCCCTTCCAGGTTCCTTATGTCTCTTATGTCTCCTGCACTGGTCAGCGGGTTCTTTACTGCCTGCACCACCTGGGAAGCCCCTCTATGACCTCACCTAAGAGCAAACCAGCTCACCCTGAAAAGCCTCTCTCCCAGAGCCCAGGAGTGGAGGAGCTGGTGCGTGGGAGGCGGGGCTGCTGCTCTTGCTGCCAAACGCAAAGGCGCTCTCTCAGCACAGCCTCGGCGCCTTTGCAGACTTGTTTCGGGGTTCGGCTGGGTCCGAGAGAAGCCAGGCCCACCAGCCTTGTCCCCCATCTGTTGGCGGCCTGAGGTGCAGAAGCCGCCCTCAGCCTCAGTGCTCACGACCTGTGCAGGGCTCAGGAGGGCCCCGTACTCTGTTTAACGCCCTGCTGTCTCCTTCTTGTTCTTCATGATTTTTGAACAGGGGCTCTGTACTTGCCTTTGCACTAAGCCTCACAAGTTATGTAGATGGTCCTGTTCAGACCCCACCAGGGCCTCAGGGCACAGGAAGCCTGCCCAGTGACCTGAATCTAAGGAGATCACAGGGGAGTTTAAGGAGACATCAGGAAGGCAGGAATCAAAGCTGACTTGTGGACCGCAGGAAGCTAGAGGATGAATGCAAATATTTCTTCGGATGATGTGAACATAGCAGGTTACCATCAGTCTTTCCAGTTACTATTGGTGACCCTTATGGTAAAGAATCTGCCTGCAATGCAGAAGACTGGGGTTCTACCCCTGGGTGGGGAAGATCCCCTGGAGAAGGAAATGGCTGCATACTCCAGTATTCTTGCCTGGAGAATTCCATGGACAGAGGAGCCTTGTGAGCGATAGTCCATGGAGTGGCAAAGAGTTGGACACAACTGAGTGACTAACACTTTCACTTTTTCTAAAAATAAATGCAATGCCCACTGTACCTGCAGTTTCTTACTGGTAGGAACATTGGAGATGAGGGTCAGCCTGATTTAAGCAGAAAAGCAACTTGGTTTCTCTACTCCTTAAGGTCTTTGTTACCTGCCTGCCGCAGCCTGCAGTCCCGTTCTTATTCAGTTCTTCCTTCCCATCCTGGCAGGAAACCAGACCCCGGCTCAAGGGTAAATACTGTTTCTACCTTCGCAGAGCTTCACGCCTTAGTTAGCAACCCTGCCCCTGGGTTCCCCCGTCCATCCAGATTTCCAGCTCCTCTATATCCTCTCAGCCATCAGAGGAAGGCTGCACCTGTACTCACCTGTACTCCCAGTTCTGTGGCTCAGGCAAACCACCTTCCAAATTCTCTCCTTTCTCATGGCCTAGCTCAGACACCACTGCCAGCTCTTTACCTTCATCCTTTCCCGTCTCACCTCCTGCTCTCTGGCTCTTGTCCTCTCAACCATTAAAACTGCCATCTCAAAGATCACCCATCAAGGTTCAGGATTTCATCAGCCTTGATCTTCTAGAAAGAAGGCTACATTATGATGTCTGGTGGCCTGAAGCCTAAATGGAGCCTTTCCTCCATTTAAAAAATCCAACATTAAAATTGATCCTCAAAGACTGCGTTGTTATAAAGTCATGGTATAGTCCAGTCTGGATTAAATTCATTTTACAATTCTTATTTTAAAATGTATTAAAACATTTTCATGATTCCCTGAAGTTTCATAGACTCTGGGCACCATGCCTATTGAATGTAATGGAGAAATCAGTCCTTCTTTGAAAACCTGGGTAAAGTTGAGGAGAAAGCCTTCATGAAATCTTTTATCTCTGGGAAACCATACTAATTTTGGCTTTTATTGTTCCTTTTCTTGGACAAGCAACATAGTTCTGAAGCAAATTTAAAGGAAACAGCCGACTAATAATCTCGTAGTCTAACCCAGCCCTTATTTGTAATTCACTTTCTCATCCAGCCGGAAAGTTAAACGGCTGACTCTTGTGTTTATGCAGTTCTGTATTCTGATCATTCCTTTTCACATTATTTTATTGAAAACACTTCCCCATGTTCCTACAGTAGTCTTCCTCACCATCAAGTTGACTTATGGCGATTGACTTTTCTCCTCTGCTGGTTTCCCAACCTCTTCAGATTCTGATTTCCTTGTCTATTTTATTGCTTCCTCTTCCTCCTTTCATGGGTTTAGTCTGCGCCATCTGAGTATTCTGTTTATCCTCACCCCCAAGTTGTCTGAGTCACGGCTTCAACTATGGGCTTTAAGGGCTGAGGAGAAGGAGCTCTGAAGATGGTTCTTCCCAGTGGCAGTGAGTGCTCAACGATCCGTGCGCACGACCTGCTCAAGCCCTTTCACACGGCACGGCTTTCGTCTGAGAGCCAGCCAGGCCATGGAGCACGGTCTTGCTAACCTCTACACTCTAGTAATGGGATCTGAATGTCAGAGCCTGAAGGTAACTCAGAGAGGATTCTGATTACATTATTTTATAGAGAGGGAGCTGAGGTTCAAGGAGGTGAATAGACTTGATCATGGTTCTGGAACCAGGGAAAAGGGGTTTGAAACTTCATTCCTTGACCTCAAAGTTTCATGCTCTTTCTTCAGTAGCATCCTTTCTAAATTTGTTAAAAAGGAAATTGAATTTTTATTGCTGTACCATTAGAATGAGAATTTACATTGTGGAACTAAATTTACAATAATTTTGTTGCCATATTTCTCTGAATATTGTCCACTGGGAAGAAAATAAAACTTCGTAACACAATTTTCAGTTAGGTTCATACTTTGAAATTATCTGGACTGGTAACGGGAGAAATGCTTAATGACTCACGTTCTATTGGATGATAACTTCACCTGTGCTGTGAAGGTTCACTTGTCTCTTGGCCTGTTGGTTCACTTGTTACTACCATCCAACAGCCCTATCAACTGAGCTTACCTGTTCAGAGATAAAGAGCAGATCAGTCTTTGTCCCAAAATAACCAGGGCAACATTGGTACTAGCGACCTGCGGAGAACAAAAGCATCCATTAGGAAAACGAGTGACTTTGTCCATTTTGGCGGCTAATACGGCTACCCACGGCAGGAACATCCACTTCACTTTGACTTTCGTCTCAAAGAAAATTGAAAATAAATAGCTCTGAAAAAAAACTGTCTTGGGGCTTCCCCTGGTGGTCCAGTGGGTAAGGACGCCGCCTTGCAGTGCAAGGGGTGCCGGTTCGAGCCCTGGCCTGGGAAGATCCCACGTGTCGCGGAGCGGCTGGACCGATGTGTCCAATTACCGAGCCGGAGCTCTGGAGCGTATGTGCCCAGAGCCGGCGCTCTGCAACGACAGACGGAAGGCCCACAGGAGCCAAAGAACAAAGACGGATGAAAATGGAGAAATGAAAGACCAATAGAAGTGGCCTGCCCGCTCCCCTCCCTCCCCAACCCGACCCCCGCCCGAAATAAATAAATGAATAAATCTTTAAACTCACTCTGATAATCTCTTTAAAAAAAAAAAAAAACTGTCTCACAGGTAGGGAAAACTAACTATTAAGACTTGTTGTTTGAAGACCTCCTTTAAATTATTTTTCTTTGTCTCCTAATCTCTTTTCCGTGTGTGTGTGTGTGTGTGTGTCTGTATATATACATATGTGTGTGTGTATGATACCTCAAGTTCATTGTTTATTTTCTTTCAGATTGCATTTGGCCTTTATCTACTCAAATAAGCCTGAATTCCATTTTTATTGACTTATTTCAAGAAAAAAAAGGAATCCGGCTGTCAGTGTAACTGAAGCAGAAGGAAGGGGATGCAGCAGGTGGAGAAGGGTGGTGCTCTTGGATGAGCACTGGCCTCCCGTGCCTGCCTCCAGCTCGGTCTCTGCCCTGACCTCTCCCCTAATTGATGGAGCACACCCCACCCCTCCAAACACTGAGTAGAGCCTGCTGATCAGTGCGTTCCTGCAGGGGTAGGGTTGGTATCCGTAGGCGGCCCTCCTGTCCCTGCAGACTTACAAAGTCCATGGAAACAATGGTTTCTGCAGTCGAGTTCTCAGGCTGGGTGAGTATCACGATGGAGGCAGGGATGTCCAGGGTGAAGTTACCTGGTCGTAAACTGACCACAGGAGGCTCTGTTGCCATGATTCGTACCATGAAGGGCTGGGACAAGATGTAGAGCTCAGCAATCTGACCATATTCAGGGGAAGAAACAGAGATGGGGAGTTGTGAGTTGAACAGAGGAAAACAAATTTGGGGTGGCCTGTGGTGATTAAATCTTAGATCACTGCAGTTAGAATAGAAAAAAGCTCTTTAATAATAATAATACCAATAATCATAATCATAATCATACCAACAACAACATAACAATAAGAACAGCTGGCATTTACTGAACACATACTGTGTGTCAGGCACATGTTGGGACTTTCAGTATTATTTCATTCAATCTCTACAAAATCCCTGTGAGGCAGGCTCTGTCAGGATTCCCATTTGACAGCTAAACAGAGCGAGCCTCAGAGAAGCCAAGTCATTTTCTCAAGGTTCCAGGTGAGTAAGCTGTAGAACTGGGGCTCGAGTCGAGGTCTGTCTAACCCAAGGTTCTTGCTCTAAACCCAAGAAGCTGCACAAGCATCTCTGTGTCCTGCAGGGCTCTCCTAAGCCTTGCAGTACCTGCGCCCAGTACTCAGGTATCATGACACCATGATATTAGTAGTTGTTTTACTAAGGTCACAGATGTGAGCTCTATTCTTTCTTTTCCCACTTAAACTAACTATTTCAAGTGTAATGGAACTGTGATTGCATTTGGCCTTTATCTACTCAAATAAGCCTGAATTCCATTTTTATTGACTTATTTCAAGAAAAAAAAGGAATCCGGCTGTCAGTGTAACTGAAGCAGAAGGAAGGGGATGCAGCAGGTGGAGAAGGGTGGTGCTCTTGGATGAGCACTGGCCTCCCGTGCCTGCCTCCAGCTCGGTCTCTGCCCTGACCTCTCCCCTAATTGATGGAGCACACCCCACCCCTCCAAACACTGAGTAGAGCCTGCTGATCAGTGCGTTCCTGCAGGGGTAGGGTTGGTATCCGTAGGCGGCCCTCCTGTCCCTGCAGACTTACAAAGTCCATGGAAACAATGGTTTCTGCAGTCGAGTTCTCAGGCTGGGTGAGTATCACGATGGAGGCAGGGATGTCCAGGGTGAAGTTACCTGGTCGTAAACTGACCACAGGAGGCTCTGTTGCCATGATTCGTACCATGAAGGGCTGGGACAAGATGTAGAGCTCAGCAATCTGACCATATTCAGGGGAAGAAACAGAGATGGGGAGTTGTGAGTTGAACAGAGGAAAACAAATTTGGGGTGGCCTGTGGTGATTAAATCTTAGATCACTGCAGTTAGAATAGAAAAAAGCTCTTTAATAATAATAATACCAATAATCATAATCATAATCATACCAACAACAACATAACAATAAGAACAGCTGGCATTTACTGAACACATACTGTGTGTCAGGCACATGTTGGGACTTTCAGTATTATTTCATTCAATCTCTACAAAATCCCTGTGAGGCAGGCTCTGTCAGGATTCCCATTTGACAGCTAAACAGAGCGAGCCTCAGAGAAGCCAAGTCATTTTCTCAAGGTTCCAGGTGAGTAAGCTGTAGAACTGGGGCTCGAGTCGAGGTCTGTCTAACCCAAGGTTCTTGCTCTAAACCCAAGAAGCTGCACAAGCATCTCTGTGTCCTGCAGGGCTCTCCTAAGCCTTGCAGTACCTGCGCCCAGTACTCAGGTATCATGACACCATGATATTAGTAGTTGTTTTACTAAGGTCACAGATGTGAGCTCTATTCTTTCTTTTCCCACTTAAACTAACTATTTCAAGTGTAATGGAACTTGTCAAAGGAATAGATGATTTATTCTGTGAATTTACATTTTCACTAATAACTTGTATTACTGATAAGTTTGTATTTGTACATACTTGACTAACAGACAAAACCCTTGGGACTCCCCTGGTGGTCCGGTGGCTAAGACTCCACGCTCCCCATGCAGGGGGCCTGGGTGCAATCCCTGCCATGACTAAAGATCCTGCATGTGGCTCTATAAATGAATATCAAAAAAAGAACAAAACTCTTAAGAAATATGGATGCCCGCTTGGACCAAAAAAGAATACAAAGGACCTCCAAGTCTTCCAGAAGTAACTGCAATGAAACGAAATTCACCAATAAGGAGTAAAATCCTAAGCACTCACCCGGGAGACAATGTTGCCAAGAGCTTGAGAATTGTGAAACAAATGGCTGGAAATCTAGAAAATCAAGAACTTCATGTCACTGGAAGATTTCTACCTTTCAGGGAAAATGCAATATTCGCTATAATTTTTATGAATCATGAAGCTGTTGTACCAAAAATGCCTAGTGTCTGAAGCCTAACCACATTTTATAGCCCAAACACAGAAGCCCAGAGAAGTAAAGTGACTTGCCCTAGGTCACACAGGAAGTTACACTGCTTTGAGAAAGTGCCTTTTATCCTTGGGAACACAGTGGTCATCATATAGGTATGACCCATGTGTAAATATTTTACAGTGGTTAACAATAAGTTTTTGTTTCATTGTCCTCATTTTCAGAGATTACTGAGATATATGACACATATGTAATTTATCTTCACAGATGAATGGCTTTCAGGTCTGAAGCTAGAAATATCTAGTTCTCAGCACTGTCTGGGAGCTAGTGTTGCCTCCAGCATTTTGAACACAAGACTTACAATTATTTGTATAATTAAGACCCAGAGAATGAAAAGATTCATAAGGGATGCTCAATGAAAGTTGTTAGCTGACTGACTAGAGAGAATGTTTCTCATTAAAAAAGAGAGACATCACAAAAAGGATCAGTGAATAACTGTGCTGGACATTGGGGATGTCAGTTGCAATTACCAACAGGAGAAATCTTTATGTTGGCATGACACAAATAATAATAATAATAACATGTATGGAGCATATGCTCTGTGCTAGGCACTGGTCTGAATACTTGACATATATTTAAACCTCTTTAATGCCCATAACAACCCTAGGAGTATGGATTTATTACTGTTCTCATTTTCCAAAGGATGAAAATCTGGCATGGAGATGTTAAGTACATTGAAATGGCCAAATTTTCACAGGTATATGTCATGGACAGTAAGCAGTGGAGGGTCTTCTTAGTATTCTTTAAGATCAATCTAGAAGAACATAAAAAGCTGAAATGAGCAGACCTGGAAACCCAGCAACTTTCCAACTAATATCAACATTCATTCTGCAATCCGGTCACTCACTGTCCTGCGAGGAGGGGTGGTGTCTACAGAGGTCCTGCAGTGAGACCGTAACAACCCACATACTTGTGATAAGGTACTTAAACAAGGTTAAACGTTGGCGCTGACTGTCATCATCCCTTGACTTTCCTCACCTCTTTCGTGGTGAGGGTGAAGCGGAAAGCCCCGGCTGTAAAATAAGCATAGGATGCAGATTTAAAGAAATACTCGGAGAGTCCAATGTAGAGCATAGAGTCGCTGCATTCCGGAAGCACAAAAGGAACCGGTGGGAAGGGGGGGTCTTGGAGGTTGTTCAAGGGGTAGAACACGCCCTGCGGGGAAACAGAGAGAAAGACCAGTGGATCAGGGGAAGATGTAAATGTGCAGGATGAAATGGAGGTGGACCTGCCTAAGTCAGAATAAGGAAAATTCCAGAAACTCGGTCGTAGGGATGAGAAAAGCATGCGTCCTCTGACACCTTGACTAGGGACTATGTGTCAACGCTCCCAGTGACTTCTTGAGCTTCTCTGAGCATGTCTTGTCCACCCCGGGATATGATCTGGTGAGAGTTTCCTTGTTGGTCCTCTTCTCCAAGAAAGGAAGGCAAAGTGCAGGTGGCTGGAGAGGACAGAGCTGAACAGTTCCAAGCGCCACATAGAGCAACTTTATCATAAGAGACATAAAAGATTGAACTGTGCTGGACATTGGGGATGTCAGTTGCAATTACCAACAGGAGAAATCTTTATGTTGGCATGACACAAATAATAATAATAATAACATGTATGGAGCATATGCTCTGTGCTAGGCACTGGTCTGAATACTTGACATATATTTAAACCTCTTTAATGCCCATAACAACCCTAGGAGTATGGATTTATTACTGTTCTCATTTTCCAAAGGATGAAAATCTGGCATGGAGATGTTAAGTACATTGAAATGGCCAAATTTTCACAGGTATATGTCATGGACAGTAAGCAGTGGAGGGTCTTCTTAGTATTCTTTAAGATCAATCTAGAAGAACATAAAAAGCTGAAATGAGCAGACCTGGAAACCCAGCAACTTTCCAACTAATATCAACATTCATTCTGCAATCCGGTCACTCACTGTCCTGCGAGGAGGGGTGGTGTCTACAGAGGTCCTGCAGTGAGACCGTAACAACCCACATACTTGTGATAAGGTACTTAAACAAGGTTAAACGTTGGCGCTGACTGTCATCATCCCTTGACTTTCCTCACCTCTTTCGTGGTGAGGGTGAAGCGGAAAGCCCCGGCTGTAAAATAAGCATAGGATGCAGATTTAAAGAAATACTCGGAGAGTCCAATGTAGAGCATAGAGTCGCTGCATTCCGGAAGCACAAAAGGAACCGGTGGGAAGGGGGGGTCTTGGAGGTTGTTCAAGGGGTAGAACACGCCCTGCGGGGAAACAGAGAGAAAGACCAGTGGATCAGGGGAAGATGTAAATGTGCAGGATGAAATGGAGGTGGACCTGCCTAAGTCAGAATAAGGAAAATTCCAGAAACTCGGTCGTAGGGATGAGAAAAGCATGCGTCCTCTGACACCTTGACTAGGGACTATGTGTCAACGCTCCCAGTGACTTCTTGAGCTTCTCTGAGCATGTCTTGTCCACCCCGGGATATGATCTGGTGAGAGTTTCCTTGTTGGTCCTCTTCTCCAAGAAAGGAAGGCAAAGTGCAGGTGGCTGGAGAGGACAGAGCTGAACAGTTCCCGAAGCGCCACATAGAGATGTCAAAGCTTTGACCTTCAAAATCTCTCCCGTGGGAGGCAGTAAAAAATCTGTCCCTTCACAGCATGTGGGGCATCATAGATGCAAAAGGACCCAGGGCTCTAAATGGCTCAAAGCATTTCTGTGGCATGTTTAATGCTGACCTCATTAGCTACAGGTTGTTACTACAAAATGGAAGTGAATGACTCTTGAGTGCTTGAAATATAATTATGTATGCATTTAAATAAACAGTGATACTAACTTTAGGGCCAACTTAATGTAGGCATAGTTAATCACTTTTCTACAAACAGTAAACACCATTACAATGCTCATGGTTCCGACCAAGGTCAGCAACCTTCAGTCAAATTGACTAACCTGAGAGTTAGGAATAAAAAGAACTATCGGTATTTATAATCTACTGGTCTTCTGAGTTCTAATAAATGCAGATTGTCCTACTTACTGCCTCTTGGCCTCAAACCTTACTCCCAGAGGGAAAGGCACCATGATATTTTTCTTGAAGAAGGCAGACATATGTTTTGTAATCCAAACAATCATTTACCAATCAAGAAAATGTTCAAGAGTTTTTTAAAGGAGTATAAACATGATAAAATTCCTTGAAAAAATATTGTTATCAGAAGAGAATGTAGTCATATTTCCTTCTGCACATAATATCTGTTCCTCTAATATTAGCTGTTGATAGGCCAAGATTAGGACTCTGATGATGATAAAATTACCTTCAAATTCAGGGCAAAGGAATTCTCAGTAATTTCTGGGGAACTTATTAGGAACACGCCCTGGGAAACAGAAAAATGACAGGGAAGATGTAAATGTGCAGGATGAAATGGAGGTGGACCTGCCTAAGTCAGAATAAGGAAAATTCCAGAAACTCGGTCGTAGGGATGAGAAAAGCATGCGTCCTCTGACACCTTGACTAGGGACTATGTGTCAACGCTCCCAGTGACTTCTTGAGCTTCTCTGAGCATGTCTTGTCCACCCCGGGATATGATCTGGTGAGAGTTTCCTTGTTGGTCCTCTTCTCCAAGAAAGGAAGGCAAAGTGCAGGTGGCTGGAGAGGACAGAGCTGAACAGTTCCCGAAGCGCCACATAGAGATGTCAAAGCTTTGACCTTCAAAATCTCTCCCGTGGGAGGCAGTAAAAAAAAAATCTGTCCCTTCACAGCATGTGGGGCATCATAGATGCAAAAGGACCCAGGGCTCTAAATGGCTCAAAGCATTTCTGTGGCATGTTTAATGCTGACCTCATTAGCTACAGGTTGTTACTACAAAATGGAAGTGAATGACTCTTGAGTGCTTGAAATATAATTATGTATGCATTTAAATAAACAGTGATACTAACTTTAGGGCCAACTTAATGTAGGCATAGTTAATCACTTTTCTACAAACAGTAAACACCATTACAATGCTCATGGTTCCGACCAAGGTCAGCAACCTTCAGTCAAATTGACTAACCTGAGAGTTAGGAATAAAAAGAACTATCGGTATTTATAATCTACTGGTCTTCTGAGTTCTAATAAATGCAGATTGTCCTACTTACTGCCTCTTGGCCTCAAACCTTACTCCCAGAGGGAAAGGCACCATGATATTTTTCTTGAAGAAGGCAGACATATGTTTTGTAATCCAAACAATCATTTACCAATCAAGAAAATGTTCAAGAGTTTTTTAAAGGAGTATAAACATGATAAAATTCCTTGAAAAAATATTGTTATCAGAAGAGAATGTAGTCATATTTCCTTCTGCACATAATATCTGTTCCTCTAATATTAGCTGTTGATAGGCCAAGATTAGGACTCTGATGATGATAAAATTACCTTCAAATTCAGGGCAAAGGAATTCTCAGTAATTTCTGGGGAACTTATTAGGGAATAATCCAGCAGAGTGTAGTTGTCAATCTTTCTTAAAACTAAAAACAAGAAAAAAGAAAATTTACATTCATAAAGGTATAGTATAACAATGATTAAGGTTTACCCAGAACAATAATGATTTTTAATTCTGTTATTTAAAACAAAAATTAATTATCACTCTGTTTCATAAATAACGCTCACTTTTCAAAACTCAGGAAAAGTAGATAAATCAAAAGAAGAACGTAAAAACCTTTCTTTATCACATTGCCCCAAGAGTAACATCAGTAAAATCGTGGTTGTTGCTCACTAGCTCAGGCCTGTCCAGCTCTTTGTGACCCCATGGACTGCAGTACGCCAGACTTCCCTGTTCTTCACCATCTCCTGGAGTCTGTTCAAACTCATGTCCATTAGTATACCACATTTTGGTACATACAGCCTTTTATGCATGCTCCCAGAGGTGAAAAAATTGCCCACAGCAAACAAAGACATGGGACTCATTCACTGGTTCTCTCCTCATCTTTTCTACATCTTTCTCTTTCCCTACCTCGCCAATCTATTGTGTTTTTCTTTTGGGGGGGGTGGTAGCCACTTCTATTGGTCTTTCGTTTATCTATTTTCATCCATCTTTGTTCTTTGGCCTGCGTGGGCCTCCCATCGTGGTGGTCTCTGTTGTCGAAGAGCGCCAGCTCTGGGTGCATGTGCTCCAGAGCTCCGGCTCGGTAATTAGACACATCGGTCCAGCCACTCCGCGGCATGTGGAATCTTCCCAGGCCAGGGATCAAACCGGCGCCCCTTGCATTGCAAGGTGGTGTCCTTACCCACTGGACCACCAGGGGAAGCCCTCCAATCTATAGTTTTTCATTCATCTATCTGCATCTACTCATCAATCCGTCTGTCCAGCCACCATCTCCTTTCATCCTTTTATCCATCTAATATTTAGTAATCTACTGTGAGGTAGGCACTTTGCTTGGACTTCGAGACACAGAGAAGAGCCAAAGTCCTCGCCCTCAAGGAACTCAGGGCAGAACAGGGAATTAATACGATATAATAAGAGCAGATCTATAACTGTGCTTGGGATGGTCCTACTACAAACTGGGTCTTATAGCCTTCCCCATCTTAATGCCAGTAATTCCATTCTTCCAATTTTCTAGACGCTCAACATAAACCCTGGGGTCATCCCTGACTCTTTTCATGATCCACCTTCAGCGTGTCAGCAGGCACCACTGTTTCTAAGGGAAGAGTGGATGGAGTACAAAGAGACAGAAACACTCAAAGTACCATGTAAGCATCGGGGAGGTGGAACTCCACCTTATAGACTATGCCTGAGCTAACCCTTAGAAGACAAAGGGTCTTTTAAGAACAGGACAAGGGATGGCTGAGGGGCAGGGAGCAGAAGAGCTGCATCCTTGGGGCTTTGCGCAGTGCTGGCAAAGAGACAGGTATTCGGAAAATGTCTCTTAGGTGAAGATGGAGGGGAGAGAAGGCTCTTCTAGGCAGAGAGGACAGCATGACTAGAGGCAAGGGCAAGAGGCACAGTTTGATTGCTGGAGCAGATAGAGGTGAACGGTGAAGCCCAGAGAGGTGAGAGGGACCCGGAGGGAGCATGGTGGGTGGATCTTGTAGTCATTGCTAAGGGATTTGGACTTGATCCTGAAGGCGGCTATAGGAGCCCCTGAAGGGGTCAGACCCAGGGGTAACTGGACGGGATGAACATCCATCATTCTGAAGAGGATGGATTTAGTGCCAGAGCAGGGATCCGAGTTCATCTTCTACCTTGCAGCTAGCTTCCTGACGCCACCTCCTCCTGCGGTGAAGCTGCTTCACGCAGGCTCTGCGCTCAGGCGGGGCCTCCCACGCCCCTTCCTCTGCACTAGTTTGCAGAGGGGGAAGCAGACGGGAGAGCTGGAGCAAAGCGCACCTGGGAAGCACCTGAGCGTGAGGCGGGAAGAGAAGCACCCGGAAGAGACAGTTCTGGGACTCACCCTCCAGCTTGCTGAGGTTGGCGTTCAGTGCCTCCACCTCACCTGTGATGATGGGACAGAGCTGGCCATAAAAAGAAGGAAAAAAAATGCAGGTTATCACACTGTACTGGCAATCTCTGTTTCAGGACCTAGACCCTGCCCACACGGGTCTTCCAGTAAGAAGACCTTCTGCCTCTGCACTTTTCCTTAAACGAGTTGAAGTCCACGGGCCTCACGTTCCTAACGGGTGGGTGGCGTGCTGCTGAATGCTGGCTCCTTTTCAGAGCAACCTGGACTATACCTAGCTCGCCCCGTACGAGAACGAGCCCTTGGCTTTCCTTTCAGCGGCACGACAGGACCTGTGGCCAGTCCGTGTGCTGGGCCTGAGCCTCTCCCGAAGGGAAGAGTGGATGGAGTACAAAGAGACAGAAACACTCAAAGTACCATGTAAGCATCGGGGAGGTGGAACTCCACCTTATAGACTATGCCTGAGCTAACCCTTAGAAGACAAAGGGTCTTTTAAGAACAGGACAAGGGATGGCTGAGGGGCAGGGAGCAGAAGAGCTGCATCCTTGGGGCTTTGCGCAGTGCTGGCAAAGAGACAGGTATTCGGAAAATGTCTCTTAGGTGAAGATGGAGGGGAGAGAAGGCTCTTCTAGGCAGAGAGGACAGCATGACTAGAGGCAAGGGCAAGAGGCACAGTTTGATTGCTGGAGCAGATAGAGGTGAACGGTGAAGCCCAGAGAGGTGAGAGGGACCCGGAGGGAGCATGGTGGGTGGATCTTGTAGTCATTGCTAAGGGATTTGGACTTGATCCTGAAGGCGGCTATAGGAGCCCCTGAAGGGGTCAGACCCAGGGGTAACTGGACGGGATGAACATCCATCATTCTGAAGAGGATGGATTTAGTGCCAGAGCAGGGATCCGAGTTCATCTTCTACCTTGCAGCTAGCTTCCTGACGCCACCTCCTCCTGCGGTGAAGCTGCTTCACGCAGGCTCTGCGCTCAGGCGGGGCCTCCCACGCCCCTTCCTCTGCACTAGTTTGCAGAGGGGGAAGCAGACGGGAGAGCTGGAGCAAAGCGCACCTGGGAAGCACCTGAGCGTGAGGCGGGAAGAGAAGCACCCGGAAGAGACAGTTCTGGGACTCACCCTCCAGCTTGCTGAGGTTGGCGTTCAGTGCCTCCACCTCACCTGTGATGATGGGACAGAGCTGGCCATAAAAAGAAGGAAAAAAAATGCAGGTTATCACACTGTACTGGCAATCTCTGTTTCAGGACCTAGACCCTGCCCACACGGGTCTTCCAGTAAGAAGACCTTCTGCCTCTGCACTTTTCCTTAAACGAGTTGAAGTCCACGGGCCTCACGTTCCTAACGGGTGGGTGGCGTGCTGCTGAATGCTGGCTCCTTTTCAGAGCAACCTGGACTATACCTAGCTCGCCCCGTACGAGAACGAGCCCTTGGCTTTCCTTTCAGCGGCACGACAGGACCTGTGGCCAGTCCGTGTGCTGCGACCCCGAGGAACCTGCTGAGCCTCTCCCGATGGCAGGGATGTCCCCCACCTCCATCCTCTACCATCAGCGTGCTAGGCCCTGGCTGGGAGAGTTAGAGCGGGGCCTTCACTTCCTCGTTGGGCTGCTTGAAGAGCCCACTGGACCAGACATCTGCTTAGATCAGAGCCCCTATTAGAATCTGGAACTCAAACATCAATCACTGCCATGCACATCTGTAGGAAGGAGGTCGAGTGCCAAGATCAGTGCCGTATGCCCGGTGTGTGCCGAGCGCTCAGTGTGGGGAGAGACTTATGAGCAGAGGCTCAGGAGCCTGGCGGCCTGGGGTTGGCTGCCTTGGCGAGCTCCCTGTACTCTCTGGCTCGGTCTCCTCATCGGCAGCGTGGGGATGAGAACTGTATCTGCTCTGCCATAAACCTTCAGTAAACGTTAGTGACGACTAGCCTCATTTGGTCCTCACTGCAGTCCCGAGAGGCAGGCACTACTGTCCCCTATTTACAGATGGGAAAACTGACGCTTAGGGAAGGTGAGCGAGTAGATCAGTAGGATGTGAAATCTGCTCTCGTATGGCTAGACCACCATGGTTTGAGCACTCTTGTCCTTTTCCAGTGGCACAGGGAGAACCCTAGAAGCAAAGGATCTCTAAGTCATATGCAAGCTTCAGGCAAACTTAACTATTGGCTTCTTGTGGGAGGCCAAAGGACTATGACTTGTTTTGGAGGAAGGAATGAGCAAATGTGGGGGCCTGAAGGTGACAGCAGTCTTTCCCAACCGCATTTTATTTATTTATTTATTTTTAAACATTTATTTTATTTATTTATCTTTGGGGGGGGGGGGGGGGGGGGGAGGGGAATGGGCGGGCCACTTCTATTGGTCTTTCATTTCTCTATTTTCATCTGTCTTTGTTCTTCGGCTCCTGTGGGCCTCCCATTGCGGTGGCCTCTGTTGTCGCAGAGCGCTGGCTCTGGGTGCATGCGCTCCAGAGCTCTGGCTCGGTAATTGGACACATCAGTCCAGCCGCTCCACAGCACGTGGGATCTTCCCAGGCCAGGGATTGAACCGGCGCCCCTTGCACTGCAAGGTGGTGTCCTCACCCGCTGGACCACCAGGGGAAGCCCTCAACCGCATTTTAATATGGACACTGGCAGGACGTCAGCACCTTTCAGGTCAGGATGGAGAAAGACTGGAAGCTTCAGTGTCCCTGGACCAGTCGGGAAACCTCGTCGGACAAGCTGCTTGACGTTTCTGTGTGTCGCTTTTGTCACTGACATTTATTATGCACCTCCTGCCTTCTGAGCACTGAACTCAACACAAGGAGGAGCCAGACATCACCCTTGCCTCCTCTTTTCCAGAAAGAAATCTCCTTTATTTTCCTGTCCTCCTCACCCCTCTCCTGTCTCTCCAGAAACATGTAAAGTGTTCTGGGAAGATATTGTCAGGATTGGAAAGAGGACTCACCACTGATTTAATCTTTTCCTTCTTCAAACACTGACTTCTGGAATCAGAAAGTCAGCGTTAGCTGACGAAACCTCAGTAAACGTTAGTGACGACTAGCCTCATTTGGTCCTCACTGCAGTCCCGAGAGGCAGGCACTACTGTCCCCTATTTACAGATGGGAAAACTGACGCTTAGGGAAGGTGAGCGAGTAGATCAGTAGGATGTGAAATCTGCTCTCGTATGGCTAGACCACCATGGTTTGAGCACTCTTGTCCTTTTCCAGTGGCACAGGGAGAACCCTAGAAGCAAAGGATCTCTAAGTCATATGCAAGCTTCAGGCAAACTTAACTATTGGCTTCTTGTGGGAGGCCAAAGGACTATGACTTGTTTTGGAGGAAGGAATGAGCAAATGTGGGGGCCTGAAGGTGACAGCAGTCTTTCCCAACCGCATTTTATTTATTTATTTATTTTTAAACATTTATTTTATTTATTTATCTTTGGGGATCGGGTGTGGGGGGAGGGGGATGGGCGGGCCACTTCTATTGGTCTTTCATTTCTCTATTTTCATCTGTCTTTGTTCTTCGGCTCCTGTGGGCCTCCCATTGCGGTGGCCTCTGTTGTCGCAGAGCGCTGGCTCTGGGTGCATGCGCTCCAGAGCTCTGGCTCGGTAATTGGACACATCAGTCCAGCCGCTCCACAGCACGTGGGATCTTCCCAGGCCAGGGATTGAACCGGCGCCCCTTGCACTGCAAGGTGGTGTCCTCACCCGCTGGACCACCAGGGGAAGCCCTCAACCGCATTTTAATATGGACACTGGCAGGACGTCAGCACCTTTCAGGTCAGGATGGAGAAAGACTGGAAGCTTCAGTGTCCCTGGACCAGTCGGGAAACCTCGTCGGACAAGCTGCTTGACGTTTCTGTGTGTCGCTTTTGTCACTGACATTTATTATGCACCTCCTGCCTTCTGAGCACTGAACTCAACACAAGGAGGAGCCAGACATCACCCTTGCCTCCTCTTTTCCAGAAAGAAATCTCCTTTATTTTCCTGTCCTCCTCACCCCTCTCCTGTCTCTCCAGAAACATGTAAAGTGTTCTGGGAAGATATTGTCAGGATTGGAAAGAGGACTCACCACTGATTTAATCTTTTCCTTCTTCAAACACTGACTTCTGGAATCAGAAAGTCAGCGTTTGAATGGTGTAACTTAAACCATTTCACTTGGGCTGGAAATATCCTTTCTTCTCTCCTATTCCTTACCTATCCAAAATCCTGCCTGTAATTCAAGGCCAACTTCAAGTCCTGTACCCTCTAAAAACCACCTCCCAGGATACTTCCAGGCTCTATGTATTTAGTTTTTTCGATTTCTTAGAACTCCTTCAGTTCAACCTAATGACCATGTAAGTATGTACACAATCCAAGCACTCATTCAGTTACTATTTCACAAATCTGAATCGGATTTTCCTCAACCAATGAGTTTATTCCTTTTTCATATCCTCAACAGACTCTAGCCTAGGGCTGGTCATGCAGTAGGTACACAACAGACCAGATCTTTTTGTGTGTCCACTTGAGGTGAGGATTTGAGGGAGGGAAGGCTGTTTTATTTAGCTCTGTCTCTCTAGCACCTACCATCATGTTTGGCACACAGCAGGCACTTAAAAGCTGCAGGGAGACTGTGTGTGAAAGTGCCTCGGGGGTGCTTAGCACACAGTCGGTGCTCAGGAAAGGTGTATTGTCTAAGAGTTCCTCAAACCTTGGCAGAACTGCTGCTGACAGTATGTCCCTGTGGCTGTGTGACCTTTGAAGACTTACCACTTCATTTAACTTCTTTAAAATGGGTTTCTCCAGGGGCCCAGCAAAGGAGTTATATAGGACACTAGGAAAAAAAAGATTAACAAAGGCTTATACAGGATCATGCTGCTGCTGCGGATGCTTAGTCGTTTCAGTCATGTCCGACTCTGTGTGACCCCATGGACGGTAGCCTGCCAGGTTCCTCTGTCCATGGAATTCTCCAGGCAAGAGTACTGGAGCGGGTTGCCATGCCCTCCTCTGGGGCATCTTCCCAACCCAGGGACTGAACCCTTGTCTCCTGCATTGCAGGCAGATTCTTTACCAGGGAGAAGCACCAGGGAAGCTCCACACAGGATCATAGCTACCAGTTAATAACCGCCCCTAGGTGCTGCCTGAGAATCCAGCCACGGACTGGCCTCTGCCCACCAGGGCGCTCTCCCTCACCTGAGCTCTCCAGAAAATGAGACATGGGCGTGGTTCACTTGAGCATAACAGTCTTGGAGCTTCAGGACTGGGTGACCAAAGCCATTCTGGGTCAGGACAACTATTCCGGTGAAGTAGACCCCAGAGAGAAACAGGTCCGCTGCTCCCATGTCCTGGCTGTTGAGAGAAAAAGCGCAAGGTTACCCAAGCCTGGGCAGGGGTGGAGATGAATCTCATTTCTCTGACTGTAAGCCCACTGGAGGGCTTACCTAAAGACTCTAAGCCGCAGGAGGGCAGAAACCTCATCACCTCTGGCCTCTTGTCACCAGAACAGGTAGGAGTGGAGGAGGTGCTGAAAGGACACTTCCTGAACAAACGAAGTGACAACGATGTGACGTGACAGCTCTGGGACCTTGCAGGCATTTCAGCCTGAGTGCTCTGGCCCCTTTCCCAGGGGTGGGCATGTATGAGTATTAGCTGCCATTCATACAGGATGCTTGTTTGGAGAGAGAACACAGGGGTAAAGTGCCCACAGCTTACTTAAACGGGGTGTAGATGGGAAGGGACACTTAGAGACTGTCTGTGAACTCCTCGAAGGAGTGGTGCGATCCATCTCCAGGCTTCGGGATCCACCTTGTGGCCTGACACAGAATAAGCACTCCATCTACAGTTGATGAGTCAGCAAAGAAATGAATAATACCCGAATCTATGTTTCTCATGAGGGAACATGCCATTTCTCTCTGGTCGACAGACTGGACTTCTTGAGATGGGGATGAATGGTACGCAGTACCATTTACACAGGGATGCAGTAGGCACTCAATAAACGGATGTAGAATGACCATAGGGATGTGTTACCCTGGGGCATCAGCCAAGGCAGACCTGAACATTACACCAGGAGAGTGACTTGCACGTAGTAAGTGGTTTCTAACTGTGCCTTGAATTTGGTCCTTCCTTTCCATGGGAGAGTGCAAAGGCCTTTTGGTAGGAGGAGAATTGGGCTCAAGATGACTACCCTCCTCCAACCTCCTTGTGAAGCAGGAAGGCTCATTTCTCAGCAGTTGCCCTTACGGTGGGGGAACTGTGTTCCACGACGAGCTCAAGGTCACATGGTGATTCACTGGGACTCTGAAATGTGAAGGTCACATCCATGCCTCTAACAGTCAGACTTCTAGCTCTTAGTAAACCTTCAGTGACAAAGGGATCGGTGGCTCTGCCTTTAAGGGGAGGATACTTTTCAGCCCCCTCCCCTTTGCCCCCAGCAAAGATAGTCTGATTTAAATCTCTCCTGGAAGAATGCACTGGAGTAAAATGGTTAACCGTTGAGGGAAAGAAACCTAATGTCAAATACATTGGCGAACATACACTGCTGACTTTTTGCTTCATTTCCCCCCAGAATAGCAGCAGACTTTTCAGTGAAATACTCACAAAAGTGGAGACTTGACTTCCCAGTCTGTGCTGATGTTGGCAGTGCCGTGGTTGGTTAGGGCTCTGATCCCCACACCAGGAACAAAGGCGAGTGAAGTATTTGGAAATGAAAAGGCCTTGATTTTTATGCTGTAAAACAAGAAACAGAAGAGTTAGTGTAACTCTTATAGTGCATATTAAAGTAAGGCAAAATCTGAAATGCAGCTGTAGAACTCTGGAGAGGAGTCTGTGAATTTCCATAGAGGAAGGGGGCTTCTCTAGTGACTCAGATGATAAAGAATCCACTTGCAATGCAGGAGACCCTGGTTTGATCCCTGGGTCGGGAAGCTGCCTTGGAGAAGGGAATGGCAACCCACTCCAATATTCTTGCCTGGAGAATCCCACAGACAGAGGAAGTCGACGGGCTACAGTCCATGGGGTCACAAAGAATCGGACACAACTGAGTTACTAAGGCTTGCTTGCTTGCTTCAGGTCTTCAGTGCAGCCTCAGGGCACTGCCTTCTCATTCCCTTCAGACCCTTGGCAGGAAGCCCCTTGTATCTAGGGGAGGGGGAGGAATCAGCAAGTTCAGACACAAATTTGCAAACAATCAATCTACCCCTTTAGTTTATTTAAAGACAGAACATTGCCTTCCTGATCTTTCCCCTCAGCTATTCCAGTGTCTCTCATTGTGGGAACACTCATACTTTGGACCTGACAACAGTCTTTTGTAGAGGATGGCTGGCAGCGTATTTGGCATATGTACCAATTAAACGCCAACAGGCCTCCCTCCCTGGCAATCATCAGATAGTAAACAGTGCAACTTCCTCCCAGATGCCCTTGTATGTGGACAGTATCTTCCCTAGATGATAAACTTATTTTAGAGGATGATCTCTGCATATGGTTCTCTGAGGGGTCACTGGTCCCACAGGCAACTATAGGCAGTAGGTGGCCTGCAATGTGCATCTATCAGTGGCCATGTACATTATAATAAGTTATGAGTACAACGACTAATTGAGCAATGACTATCTGCTCGGTACTGGGGTAAGCACTTTATATGCATTAGCTCATCTTAATCCTCTCCATAATCCTAGGAGGCTGCTGCTGATTTTGTAATCTGCCATTAAGAGATGAGAAGATTAGAAATTTGGCTGAAGTCCTATGTAAGTGGCAGAACCAGACCTGGAAGCCTCTATATTGTCTTTAGGGTTCTTAAGCATGAGGCTATAGCACTACATGCACCGTGGAAAAAAAGGCCTGTTTAAAAAAAATATGTAACTCTTATAGTGCATATTAAAGTAAGGCAAAATCTGAAATGCAGCTGTAGAACTCTGGAGAGGAGTCTGTGAATTTCCATAGAGGAAGGGGCTTCTAGTGACTCAGATGATAAAGAATCCACTTGCAATGCAGGAGACCCTGGTTTGATCCCTGGGTCGGGAAGCTGCCTTGGAGAAGGGAATGGCAACCCACTCCAATATTCTTGCCTGGAGAATCCCACAGACAGAGGAAGTCGACGGGCTACAGTCCATGGGGTCACAAAGAATCGGACACAACTGAGTTACTAAGGCTTGCTTGCTTGCTTCAGGTCTTCAGTGCAGCCTCAGGGCACTGCCTTCTCATTCCCTTCAGACCCTTGGCAGGAAGCCCCTTGTATCTAGGGGAGGGGGAGGAATCAGCAAGTTCAGACACAAATTTGCAAACAATCAATCTACCCCTTTAGTTTATTTAAAGACAGAACATTGCCTTCCTGATCTTTCCCCTCAGCTATTCCAGTGTCTCTCATTGTGGGAACACTCATACTTTGGACCTGACAACAGTCTTTTGTAGAGGATGGCTGGCAGCGTATTTGGCATATGTACCAATTAAACGCCAACAGGCCTCCCTCCCTGGCAATCATCAGATAGTAAACAGTGCAACTTCCTCCCAGATGCCCTTGTATGTGGACAGTATCTTCCCTAGATGATAAACTTATTTTAGAGGATGATCTCTGCATATGGTTCTCTGAGGGGTCACTGGTCCCACAGGCAACTATAGGCAGTAGGTGGCCTGCAATGTGCATCTATCAGTGGCCATGTACATTATAATAAGTTATGAGTACAACGACTAATTGAGCAATGACTATCTGCTCGGTACTGGGGTAAGCACTTTATATGCATTAGCTCATCTTAATCCTCTCCATAATCCTAGGAGGCTGCTGCTGATTTTGTAATCTGCCATTAAGAGATGAGAAGATTAGAAATTTGGCTGAAGTCCTATGTAAGTGGCAGAACCAGACCTGGAAGCCTCTATATTGTCTTTAGGCTTCTTAAGCATGAGGCTATAGCACTACATGCACCGTGCAAAGGGCGCTCAGCTGGGAGCCAAGTTTGGGGCTAGCTGTACAGCCTCGGCAAAGACACTTCTTCAGTCAGTCACTCAAAAGAAGTGTGACTCATGGGAAGGTTGGGAAGACAAAATGAGGTCATCTGTGTATACTTGTTGCACGGGAGAAAGTGTGTTATGAATTAAGAGTAGGGAAAAATTTTAAATGAGACGGCCAAAAAGATGATGGTTCACTGTTTCCTCTTTTCTGCATCCTATCCTACCTATTCTGTGTCCAATGTCCTGAGCATCACTGTGGGAAAGAGATGGTAGAGATTAGTGTATCTTGGCAATATTTTCATTTTGATATATATAGGTCTAATCATTCTCTGTGATCCACAGCTGGATTACTATGAATGAATAATTAAAATTTTTTTTTTTTTTAAAAACACTGCATTGTGGGTGGACATGTAGGAGGTTTGCAGTATCCCTGTATTATAGACAATGTCACAGTGAACATCCTCATTCATGCTGTTTGTGTATACACTTTTCTAGAGAGGAGAAGTGGAATTATCGGGTCAAAAAACACACCTAAAAAAATCCTTGAAAATCATCTCCTAAAATAGCACTGCCTGATAGAAATACAATGCGAGCCATATATGTAGTTTAACATTATCTAGCAACATTAAATGGTGTTTAATGTTCATGTTTAATGACTAACACTCACACAGTAACATTAAAAAGGGAGACATTATCATTTCAACATGTAACCAACATATAAGATATCTTATTTGCCTTTTTAGAAAATAAACCTTCAAAATATGATATATTTTATACTCATGATGTACCTCAATCAAGACACTGAGTTTTTCATCAAAAGTTTGCTGTTGTTTAGTTGCTCAGTCATGTCCAACTCTTTGTTACCCACAGACTATAGCCCACCAGGCTCCTCTGTCCAAGGAATTCTCCAGGCAAGAATCCTGGAGTGGGTTTCCCTGGTGACTCAGTGGTGAAGAGTCCACCTGCCAGTGCAGGAGACATGGGCTCGATCCCTAGTCGGGGAGGATCCCACAGGCTGTGGAGCAACTAGGTCCATGAGTCACAACTATGGACCCCGTGCTCTAGAGCCTTGGAGCCGCAACTATGGAGCCCACGTGCCGCACTATTGACGTCCGTGTGCCCTAGAGTCCGAGTTCCAAAAGAGAAGTCACCGCAATAAGAGGCCTGCTCACCTCAACTAGAGAGTAGCCTCCACTCCCTGCAACTAGAGGGGAGCCTGTGGCGGCAGTGAAGACCCAGAATGGCCAAAAATAATGAATAAAATTCACAAAAAAAGAAAGAAAGAAATGAAAATAAAACAAGATGGATGGGGAAAAAAAAAAAGAATCCTGGAGTGGGATGGCATTCCCTTCTCCAGGGGATCTTCCTGACCCAGGGATTGAATCTCTTGCATCACAGGCAGATTCTTCACTGTCTGAGCCATCAGGGGAAGCCCTGCATCAAAAATACTTGACTGGATTTAGAGTTGATAAACTTGTCAATTGAAAGAGTAGGCTGACACACTCAGATTGTTTCCGACTTAAAAGTTCACCAGTTGGGCCAGTATAAAGAATCCACCTGCTAATGCAGGAGTGATGGGTTTAATCCCTGTTCTGATCTTAATCCCTGAAGATTCCACATGCTGCAGAGCAACTAAGCCCAAGCACCACAACTACAGAGCCTGTGCTCTAGAGCCCCGGAGCACCAACTACCGAGCTCACACACAGCAACGACTGAAGCCCGTGTGCCCTAGAGCCCGAGCTCCACACGAGAAGCCACCACAATAAGAAGCCAGGGCACTGCAAGTTTGGAGTAGCCCTCTCTCTTCACAACTAGAGAAAAGCCTAACGCTGAAGACCTAGAAGAGCCGAAAATAAATAAACAAAATGGATAACCATCAAGGACCCACTGGAGAGCGCATGGAACTCTGCTCAATGTTATATGGCAACCTGGAAGGGAGGGGAGTTTGGGGGAGAATAGATATGTATATAGGTATGGCTGAGTCCCTTCACTGTTCACCTGAAACTATCATAACATCGTTAATTGGCTATATCCCAATACAAAATAAAAATTTTTTTTAAAAAGTTCACCAGTAACTAAATTGTGTGTGTGTTAAAATTGAAATTAAAAAATTAAAAATCCAGTTCTCAGTTACACTAGTCATATCTCAAGGGCCCACTACTCAGATGAGACCAGCAGCTCCTGTTTGGACAGCCAGGTCTGAAATTATTGTCCCAGTTTATCTGCTCCCACTAGCAATGTATGAGAACACCTGTTTGTCCTCATCTTTAACTTCACTTTGTATTATGGGAATCACCTTGGATTTTTCTGAGGTGTCATTATCATCAGGGTAATTAATTAGTTTTATAAATATATATTTAATGTTTATTTGTCTCACGGGACACTAAAGGTGTATCTGTGTTATTCTCTGCAGTATATCCCATTCCTAGAAGAAAGTCTTAGTACATTGGAGGTGTTCAACAAACCCTTGTTGAATGGCAGACTGTACTATAATTGGAGCATCTGCCATATAGACCATAAGGCAACGGAGGCTAAAGGCAGAGTTAAGAATGGGGGAAGAGAGAAAATATAAGACAGTTGTATTCTGATGAAATTGTGGGGCTTCAACAGGATTCTTCCACTGTTTCTTTGGAGCTTATTATTTGTGATACAAAAATGAACTCCTATTTCATCTGAGTCACTATAATTTTCTGTTATATTCACTTGAACCTTATTCCTAATGTGTGCCATCACCTCTAGATACCCCAGGGAGCTGAAAGATCTCTTCTTTAACCTATTTCTATTCTTGCTATAAAACACCTGATGATTGTCAAAGATGTATCAGTTAAACCTCAAGGGAAACTCGACAGTCAGTGCCTCGAACTGGTTCCAGTCTAACTGTAAAAGCGTGTCTGTGCCAAGGAAATCTAGACATGTCTGCAAGTTGCCCGTGCCTCACCACCATGCTAAGAGCTCCAGGCACAGCAGGTGGACTTGCACCTTGCTAGGTACAATCAGTGCTGGGTGCAAGGCACAGTGTATGTAGCATTGTTCCTGGACTCTGCCCTTCCCCAGTTTCTAATGATGCACCTACCTACCAGTAAAGAGCTCCCCACTTGCCTCCCTTGGGGAGACCTGAAACTATCATAACATCGTTAATTGGCTATATCCCAATACAAAATAAAAATTTTTTTTAAAAAGTTCACCAGTAACTAAATTGTGTGTGTGTTAAAATTGAAATTAAAAATTAAAAATCCAGTTCATTACACTTAGTCATATCTCAAGGGCCCACTACTCAGATGAGACCAGCAGCTCCTGTTTGGACAGCCAGGTCTGAAATTATTGTCCCAGTTTATCTGCTCCCACTAGCAATGTATGAGAACACCTGTTTGTCCTCATCTTTAACTTCACTTTGTATTATGGGAATCACCTTGGATTTTTCTGAGGTGTCATTATCATCAGGGTAATTAATTAGTTTTATAAATATATATTTAATGTTTATTTGTCTCACGGGACACTAAAGGTGTATCTGTGTTATTCTCTGCAGTATATCCCATTCCTAGAAGAAAGTCTTAGTACATTGGAGGTGTTCAACAAACCCTTGTTGAATGGCAGACTGTACTATAATTGGAGCATCTGCCATATAGACCATAAGGCAACGGAGGCTAAAGGCAGAGTTAAGAATGGGGGAAGAGAGAAAATATAAGACAGTTGTATTCTGATGAAATTGTGGGGCTTCAACAGGATTCTTCCACTGTTTCTTTGGAGCTTATTATTTGTGATACAAAAATGAACTCCTATTTCATCTGAGTCACTATAATTTTCTGTTATATTCACTTGAACCTTATTCCTAATGTGTGCCATCACCTCTAGATACCCCAGGGAGCTGAAAGATCTCTTCTTTAACCTATTTCTATTCTTGCTATAAAACACCTGATGATTGTCAAAGATGTATCAGTTAAACCTCAAGGGAAACTCGACAGTCAGTGCCTCGAACTGGTTCCAGTCTAACTGTAAAAGCGTGTCTGTGCCAAGGAAATCTAGACATGTCTGCAAGTTGCCCGTGCCTCACCACCATGCTAAGAGCTCCAGGCACAGCAGGTGGACTTGCACCTTGCTAGGTACAATCAGTGCTGGGTGCAAGGCACAGTGTATGTAGCATTGTTCCTGGACTCTGCCCTTCCCCCCAGTTTCTAATGATGCACCTACCTACCAGTAAAGAGCTCCCCACTTGCCTCCCTTGGGGAGAAGGTGTCTTTAGATCCTGGAGCTCTCCTGCCTCCATTCTTTGATCGATGAATACAATTTCTGCTCTGCCTTGCCAAACCTGGTCTCAATTGGCATGAGCACCACCCGGCAGGGGAAGGACCCAGTTGGGATCTCCCCAATATGAGAGGGAGGGTAACAGCATAACCTCAAAACTCTAGGCTGGGTGAAACAAGGATCTAGATCCGTGTGGCGATTCCAATTGTTCTTTCATTGACGGTCTTACACTATCATTATGTCTATCAGCTAACCCATGTTCAGCAGCCTCAGCTTCATGAAGTATCTTCACATTTGTTACAGCATCTTATTTCTACTGTTTACTGATTTTTACATTGGATTTTATTGCTGTGACATGCTAGAAAAGATTGTAACTGCCTCCAGAATTCTTCTTAGGAAGAAAACTTTTTTGGTGGGAAATTACTTGGAAAAGCATTTAGGAAGATTCTTTGATTACTCAAGACTGGCTGGAGGGCTTCCGTGGTGGTCCAGTGGGTAAGGACACTGCCTTGCAGTGCAAGAGGCGCCAGTTCGATCCCTGGCCTGGGAAGATCCCACGTGCCGTGGAGCGGCTGGACCAATGTGTCCAACTACCGAGCTGGAGCTCTGGAGTGCATGCACCCAGAGCTGGTGCTCTGTAGCCACAGAGGCCACTGAGATGCGAGGCCCACACGGGCCAAAGAACAAAGATAAATAAATGAAAGATCAATAGAGGTGGCCAAAAAAGAAAAAGAGTGGCTGGAACTGCTACGCATGAGACCAGGGGAAGAAACTTACATGGCTCAAGAGAACGAGGGGAGGTCTGAAGAGCAAGAGGGCAGAGAGTCACGTGCCTGTAACCCATTCTATGACCTCTGAAGTTTTGGCTAAACTTTACTAGAGTAAGATAAGACTTGATGAGAGTAGATTTATTTGTGAAATTCAGATTGAACCCTGCATCCAGGTTTATGGGTAAGGGTAAAAAGAAAAATACCGATTCTGAATTTGTGTATGTAGCATTGTTCCTGGACTCTGCCCTTCCCCAGTTTCTAATGATGCACCTACCTACCAGTAAAGAGCTCCCCACTTGCCTCCCTTGGGGAGAAGGTGTCTTTAGATCCTGGAGCTCTCCTGCCTCCATTCTTTGATCGATGAATACAATTTCTGCTCTGCCTTGCCAAACCTGGTCTCAATTGGCATGAGCACCACCCGGCAGGGGAAGGACCCAGTTGGGATCTCCCCAATATGAGAGGGAGGGTAACAGCATAACCTCAAAACTCTAGGCTGGGTGAAACAAGGATCTAGATCCGTGTGGCGATTCCAATTGTTCTTTCATTGACGGTCTTACACTATCATTATGTCTATCAGCTAACCCATGTTCAGCAGCCTCAGCTTCATGAAGTATCTTCACATTTGTTACAGCATCTTATTTCTACTGTTTACTGATTTTTACATTGGATTTTATTGCTGTGACATGCTAGAAAAGATTGTAACTGCCTCCAGAATTCTTCTTAGGAAGAAAACTTTTTTGGTGGGAAATTACTTGGAAAAGCATTTAGGAAGATTCTTTGATTACTCAAGACTGGCTGGAGGGCTTCCGTGGTGGTCCAGTGGGTAAGGACACTGCCTTGCAGTGCAAGAGGCGCCAGTTCGATCCCTGGCCTGGGAAGATCCCACGTGCCGTGGAGCGGCTGGACCAATGTGTCCAACTACCGAGCTGGAGCTCTGGAGTGCATGCACCCAGAGCTGGTGCTCTGTAGCCACAGAGGCCACTGAGATGCGAGGCCCACACGGGCCAAAGAACAAAGATAAATAAATGAAAGATCAATAGAGGTGGCCAAAAAAAAAAAAAAAGAGTGGCTGGAACTGCTACGCATGAGACCAGGGGAAGAAACTTACATGGCTCAAGAGAACGAGGGGAGGTCTGAAGAGCAAGAGGGCAGAGAGTCACGTGCCTGTAACCCATTCTATGACCTCTGAAGTTTTGGCTAAACTTTACTAGAGTAAGATAAGACTTGATGAGAGTAGATTTATTTGTGAAATTCAGATTGAACCCTGCATCCAGGTTTATGGGGGTAAGGGTAATAACGGAATGAACAAGAATATCCTTTAGAATTCCGAGGGCAAAGTGGCCACAGCTGACTTCTGCGTTAGAATTCTCACCCTAGGAGTGAGGCGAGGACACTCAGACCGGGGCACACAGCGAGCATGCCGCAGAGATGTGACCTGGACCCACATATTCCGACCCAAATGCCACAGGCTCGTTCAACTCCATGGTGGCTCATCTCTTGGTGTTCAGTTCTTGGGTGATTCATCTGATAACCCTCTCACCAAAGGCTGCGAGCTTCTACTCCGTCCTGGTGTTACATCAGGACTCATGGTGGCATAGCTGCAATCCTGAGATTTTAAAGATTAAGTTCACTGCTAAAAATATTCTCCTCTTTCACTTACTTGGTAAAATTGTAGTTCACATAATTGATTTTCAGAAACTCAATAGATTCAGAACCGTTTAAATCTGGGAGCTTTCTTTCCTTGACCATTTGTTCAATCATCTCCATTCCAGCTTGAACACCTGGGAAACAACCAAGGAAAATGATTATTTTTAATTAAAATTTTTAATTGGATTTTAAAACAGTTTGTTCTTGGAGGCGGGGGTCATGCCATGAAGCACGTAGGACCTTAGTTTCCCAACTAGGGATTGACCCTAAGTCTTCTGCATTGGAAACATGGAGCCTTAACCACCGGACCACCAGGGGAACCCCAGAAAATGTTTACTGATAACAAAGATGATGATGGCATAATACCATTAAACACATAAGTGAAATTTATTAGGTAACCATGCTCTTAGATACTTAGAAAACAGGATTCTTACAAGATGGGTATTACTGTCCCTATTTTGGAGAAGAAAACACTAGTCCTCAGAGAGGTTAGTGAGAGTGTCGGAGACCCCGGAGCCGACAGCATGAGAGTATGTTACACCAGACAGTGTTACAGGAAAAATGTACAGCGGTGTCATTATCTACTTTTGCAGATGAAGAAACTGAGCCTCAAAGGGGTTAATTCTTGCCCAAGTCACACAGCTAAGTACAAAGGGAGCCTATAGTCAAATTCAGGCAATTTGACTCCAGAATTTGTGCCTGATGGCCAGTTCCAGAAAATGATCCTACACTGTCCTCTTTCTCTCCCAGATTCTTTAAGTTCAGGAATTTTGGACCTAAGGTCCATGGATTGTTAGAAACTCTTCAACCCCCTGAAATTATAATAAAATATTGTGAAGTGTGTGTGTATGTGTGTCTGTATGCATCTGATTTTTCAGGGGAGAAGGGTCACATTTTCATCTGATTCTCAAGGACACCAGCACTTGAAAAAACTGAGTAACCACTGCTTTTGTTTAATCCCGGAAGAAGCCCATCTTCATATAATAACACCGCTGAACACACTTCTCTGAGCTTGTGGAGAGACAGAGCCCTCCTCCCCATCAGAGAGCTTGAGAAAAGTCATTCACACAGTAAGGAAGAATGATCTTTTCATTTTAACCTTCGCAAGTAGGGAGCTTTGTATTTACTCCTTTTTTAGCTTAAATTCATTTCCACTTGTTTTATCCTTGTTGGAGATTAAGAAGAGAAGATTTATCTTCTATAATACTGTGAACAGCATTGTAATATGGAGATGTAAAGACAGAATGTAAAGATGGAACCAAAAGCACTCCCAGACAGCTTAGGTTTGAACCTCAACACTTTTGCTCACTAGTCTGTGTGACTCTGCAAGTTACAAAATCTCCCTGCCCTTCATTTTCTTCATTTGCCATGCGGGGACATTAGCAACTGTGGGGGTACCTGCATCACATGTGTGAAAATCAAGTAGTTAATCTTTGCTGGGCTTTTGCTATTGCAAAGGTTCTGTTCCAAGTGCATTATATGCCCTAAGATGTTCATTGTGCATGCATGTGCAGGGATGGAGAAGGGAGTTGGAATATGGGTCTGTGGCTATATTCAGATATGCTGATTGTAAAGGCGATTATTTTTCAGGCAACGTTTTTCCCCTAGTCTTCTTAATATCTCTGGGTCAGCGCACCGCAGAGTCAGCGCACCTCAGTCATGAGGTGGACCAATACGAGCTTCTGGATTTGGGTCACAGACTTCACCTGGGGGGAGGAGTATGGGCTGGCTTCTGAAAGCATCCAACTCACCAAAGTCCAGGACCCGCTGAGTAGCCCTCGCCTTTATTCCAGGGTAAACGGTCTGAGTGGATGAGAAGCAGAGATTCTGCAGGAGGAGGCATCCCCAGAGGACTTGGACTTGGACCACCTTTGTACACATCTGCAATTAGCCAACATTCAGAGCTCCTTTATTATTTTTTTATCGTTAGCCAATCACATCTAGCATTTCTAGATTTTCTCATTTTCATTGCTTACTTCCAGAACTCACTCACTCACTCTATCCATCCATCCATCCAATGATCATTTATTGAACACATCAGAATGTGTGTTCTGAGGTGCTGAGGATGTAGAGATGGCCCATGCGTGACCGCTGACCTTTGCTTCCCACAGAATGGTGGGTGAATCAGACATACACATATAGACAATTGTAACACAATACAATATACTGCAATGCAATACAAGAACCTTACGATAAATATAACAACTTGGATATGCCTTGGGAAGGAGAATGCAGTGGGATGGAGGAATTTCTGAGTTCTAGAACAAATGAGTCAGCAGTTTGGAAGATGGCCTCCATGGATGGGAGGCAACCAGTTATCCGCCAAAAGACCCTCAGTGACTCTGCTTTGCCGACAGGACAGGTTTAAGCTCTCATGGCAATCAAGGCTGTCGATCACAGGCTCTGGACTTCTTCCCCGTCCTGTTCCTCCTCTCCTGACTTAAGTGGGGTAGTGTTCTGAGCTGTCCACACTGAGCTATTTGCTATTCCTCAATTTGTCAGTTCTCTCACAACTGAGGGTTTTTCTCTTTAACCCTCCAAATACAAACACAGACGCATATACATCTCTTTCTCTGTCTCTCTGCCTCTGGGTTGCGTACCCGTATCTGTCTGGTGAGTGCATCCTCCAGGGCCAGCTCCACAATTCCTTCTGGAGTTTGGCTTTTTTTTTTTGACCTCTTTCATTGGTCTTTCATTTATTCATTTTCATCTATCTTTGTTCTTTGGCCTGTCTGGGCCTTCCATCGCAGTGACCTCTGTTGTCACAGAGCACCGGCTCTGGGCGCATGCGCTCCAGAGCTCCGGCTCGGTAGTTGGACACATCGGTCCAGCTGCTCCGCGGCACGTGGGATCTTCCCAGGCCAGGGATGGAACCGGCGCCCCTTGCACTGCAAGGCGGTTTCCTTACCCACTGGGGAAGCCCCTCCACAGTTCCTTCTGGGAAAGCCTTCCTCACCAGACTGTTCTGGGCTCTCTGCCCTCCTCCTCTTGCTTCCACCCCACTTCACACAACACACATGCATCCATCGGAGCATCTGACACATGATGGACTTGCAGGCAGGTTCACCTCTGCCACCACTATGCCTCCAACTACCGCACCTGCCAGTATCGCTTTGTGTGAACAATTACAGCTGCCTCTTCACAGGTCTCTCTGCTTCCCCTGCCCGCTTCTGGCTATTGTGCACAGCAATGTGGGCCTTTCAAGATGAAAGTCAGGTCTTGTCTTCTCTGCCCCTGTCCTCACCTCTACCACCTCGTTGACCTTCCTTTACGCACACGCCCCGCTCACTGGCTGACTTGCTCTTTCTCCATCACTCTCAGCCGCCGGTTTCCCAGGTCTTTGCACTCGTTGTTCCCTCTTGCCTGGAAGAGTGAGCCTCCAGCAAACACGTGACTGGGCCTCTCGCCTTCTTCAGGCTTCTAGAGTGCTATCCCAGGGAAGCCTCTCTTAACCTCTCTATACAAAACACCCTCCCTTATGACCCCAACATTCCCCATGCCTCCCTTGCTTCATTCTCCTCCAAAGCACTGGTCATCACCTAGCATAGTCTCCAGTTACCTGTCTATTTTCTGTCACTCCTACAAGAATATTTAGGCTTCATGGAGAAGGACTTCATCACTTTAGCACCTTGAACAATGCCTGGCACCCCATAGGCAATGGGTAAATATTGATCAAATCAATGAATGCCTCTTTTTTGAAACCATGAAATGGGCCAAGTGGGCCTTCTGAGGTGCCTGGTACTCGGTGTAGTCCTTGATTATCCTCGACCACCCTGTATTGTTTTCTCGACGTGAAACTCTACAATCCAGAGCTTTGGCCTGTCTGGGCCTTCCATCGCAGTGACCTCTGTTGTCACAGAGCACCGGCTCTGGGCGCATGCGCTCCAGAGCTCCGGCTCGGTAGTTGGACACATCGGTCCAGCTGCTCCGCGGCACGTGGGATCTTCCCAGGCCAGGGATGGAACCGGCGCCCCTTGCACTGCAAGGCGGTTTCCTTACCCACTGGGGAAGCCCCTCCACAGTTCCTTCTGGGAAAGCCTTCCTCACCAGACTGTTCTGGGCTCTCTGCCCTCCTCCTCTTGCTTCCACCCCACTTCACACAACACACATGCATCCATCGGAGCATCTGACACATGATGGACTTGCAGGCAGGTTCACCTCTGCCACCACTATGCCTCCAACTACCGCACCTGCCAGTATCGCTTTGTGTGAACAATTACAGCTGCCTCTTCACAGGTCTCTCTGCTTCCCCTGCCCGCTTCTGGCTATTGTGCACAGCAATGTGGGCCTTTCAAGATGAAAGTCAGGTCTTGTCTTCTCTGCCCCTGTCCTCACCTCTACCACCTCGTTGACCTTCCTTTACGCACACGCCCCGCTCACTGGCTGACTTGCTCTTTCTCCATCACTCTCAGCCGCCGGTTTCCCAGGTCTTTGCACTCGTTGTTCCCTCTTGCCTGGAAGAGTGAGCCTCCAGCAAACACGTGACTGGGCCTCTCGCCTTCTTCAGGCTTCTAGAGTGCTATCCCAGGGAAGCCTCTCTTAACCTCTCTATACAAAACACCCTCCCTTATGACCCCAACATTCCCCATGCCTCCCTTGCTTCATTCTCCTCCAAAGCACTGGTCATCACCTAGCATAGTCTCCAGTTACCTGTCTATTTTCTGTCACTCCTACAAGAATATTTAGGCTTCATGGAGAAGGACTTCATCACTTTAGCACCTTGAACAATGCCTGGCACCCCATAGGCAATGGGTAAATATTGATCAAATCAATGAATGCCTCTTTTTTGAAACCATGAAATGGGCCAAGTGGGCCTTCTGAGGTGCCTGGTACTCGGTGTAGTCCTTGATTATCCTACGTACCACCCTGTATTGTGACTGTCTTCACTTATCTGCCGATTCCGTGGAAACTTCTTACAACTCCAGAGGCTAGGACTATGCCTGCCACATAGTACACACTTAATAAACTTAATAAACATTTTCTCCAAGGAGAAAGACCACATCTTATTCATTTTTATCTCGCTAGTGCTTGACATAAAGTTAACGTTCAGCATATATTTACTGCATTAATGGACTCAATGGATCAATGTCAGGCTTCCCTGAAATGGTAAAGAATATGCGTGCAATGCAGGAGACCCAGGTTTGATCCCTGGGTCAGGAATATCCCCTAGAGAAGGGAATGGTGACCCTTTCCAGGATTCTTGCCTGGAGAATCCCATGGACGGAGAAGCCTGGGGGGCAATAGACCTTGGAGTCACAAAGCATCAGACACAACTGAGTCACTCATGCTTGAATGGATGATCCTCTATTCTCCTGATGAGTCAAGCAGAGGTTCCAGCAGCAACAGAGATATACGTCTCCTCTAATGACAGTGCAGTGAGTAACACATTCACAGGTCCTGTTTCTAGTTCTGGGAGTTTACAAGCTGGGTGACTTGTCATTCCTGTGTTCACACAGACACCCGTGGAGTTAATACACAAACATGAAGCAAATCAGGGAAGCATCTGTGGGGGTGGCCAGGGGAGAGGAAGCTGTGGGAGCTGTGTATTTAGACAGAGGTAGGAGTCAGGCAGGAAGGGCCCACAGAAGGGCTGGGATTCAGGGGTGGTCCTGATGAAGGGAGAGACAATTGTAAGAGGTGTGTATGTGTTGTGTGTGTGTAACAGAGACAGAGCCCCTGTGCTTGGCCAAGATAAATAAGGACAGGGAAGCCTCGCGTGCTGCAGTCCATGGGGTTGCAAAAAGTCAGACATGACTTAGTAACTAAACAACAAAGATAAACAAGAGGTTTGATAAAGGGATTGGTGTGGGTCCTTTGGCCATAGAGGTGGGAATGGGATGAGGGAGACAAAGGGGAGTTTTGGAGAATCTGTTTGAAAGGAGCACAGCAGTCTGACCAGAGGAGGGAGTGTCCGAGTAGGGCTATTGCTGGCTTATCTTGGGCTTTTGTGTGAAATGAGAAAAGGTGCCCTCTGGAGACACAGCAGCCCCTGGGGACCAGCAGAGAACGTTCCAGGAAAACCCCAGACTAGGGTACCCAGGTCGGTGGCAGGGAAAGGGTGGCTCCTCTCATACCTTGGGCTGACCTTTTGTCCGGTGCGCGAGCAACCCGGCTCGTGAATGGTGAATGCTCGCACTGGTGAACGCTCATAAGGGCATTTTGCTAGAGGGCCATGAGGTTGAGAATTAGGGTCTTATCTGTTCTGCAGTGCATACACCCGTTTCAGGTGTGACAAAAGGCTGGCTCAATCAATCTGCTTACATTTTTTGGCTGATCTGTGTATCTTCTGTCCAGAGAAGTCCCCAGACTCACCCCACTATTTTTGTTTTGTTGGACGGAGAAGCCTGGGGGCAATAGACCTTGGAGTCACAAAGCATCAGACACAACTGAGTCACTCATGCTTGAATGGATGATCCTCTATTCTCCTGATGAGTCAAGCAGAGGTTCCAGCAGCAACAGAGATATACGTCTCCTCTAATGACAGTGCAGTGAGTAACACATTCACAGGTCCTGTTTCTAGTTCTGGGAGTTTACAAGCTGGGTGACTTGTCATTCCTGTGTTCACACAGACACCCGTGGAGTTAATACACAAACATGAAGCAAATCAGGGAAGCATCTGTGGGGGTGGCCAGGGGAGAGGAAGCTGTGGGAGCTGTGTATTTAGACAGAGGTAGGAGTCAGGCAGGAAGGGCCCACAGAAGGGCTGGGATTCAGGGGTGGTCCTGATGAAGGGAGAGACAATTGTAAGAGGTGTGTATGTGTTGTGTGTGTGTAACAGAGACAGAGCCCCTGTGCTTGGCCAAGATAAATAAGGACAGGGAAGCCTCGCGTGCTGCAGTCCATGGGGTTGCAAAAAGTCAGACATGACTTAGTAACTAAACAACAAAGATAAACAAGAGGTTTGATAAAGGGATTGGTGTGGGTCCTTTGGCCATAGAGGTGGGAATGGGATGAGGGAGACAAAGGGGAGTTTTGGAGAATCTGTTTGAAAGGAGCACAGCAGTCTGACCAGAGGAGGGAGTGTCCGAGTAGGGCTATTGCTGGCTTATCTTGGGCTTTTGTGTGAAATGAGAAAAGGTGCCCTCTGGAGACACAGCAGCCCCTGGGGACCAGCAGAGAACGTTCCAGGAAAACCCCAGACTAGGGTACCCAGGTCGGTGGCAGGGAAAGGGTGGCTCCTCTCATACCTTGGGCTGACCTTTTGTCCGGTGCGCGAGCAACCCGGCTCGTGAATGGTGAATGCTCGCACTGGTGAACGCTCATAAGGGCATTTTGCTAGAGGGCCATGAGGTTGAGAATTAGGGTCTTATCTGTTCTGCAGTGCATACACCCGTTTCAGGTGTGACAAAAGGCTGGCTCAATCAATCTGCTTACATTTTTTGGCTGATCTGTGTATCTTCTGTCCAGAGAAGTCCCCAGACTCACCCCACTATTTTTGTTGTTTAGTCAGTAAATTGTGTCTGACTTCCTGTGACGTCATGGGCTGTAGCCCACCAGGCTCCTCTGTCCATGGGATTTGCCAGGCAAGAATATTGGAGCGGGTTGCTATTTGCTTCCCCAGGGGATCTTTCTGACCCAGGGATTGAATCTGTGTCTCCTGTACTGCAAGTGGATTCTTTACTACTGAGCTATTGGGGAAGCCCCACACTCACCCCAGGTTTTCTGACAAGTACCCACCCTTGTGCTGTGCCCCTTTACTTAGGTCTACAGAAACCTGTGTACTCTTAAGGTCCACGGTAAACACAACCTTCATCTGAGGCCATTTCTGACTTCCCTAAGCTAATCTCATTTCCTTCTGAACACTCAGTCAAAATATACATTTATTCATGGATCTATGTTTACTTTTTCACTTACTGTCTGTCTCCTCTACCAGGATGTAAGTGCTGGGAGGGCAAAGACTTTGTCAGGTTTGGAGGTTTTAGAGCCTGCCTCCCTTGCTGTCTCAGACACAGGGAATGATTGATTAGTCTGGCAGAGGGAATCAATGAATCAGGAAAAGCCCTTATTTTTCACTTTGGAAAACAATTTTGCTTTATTTATTATCGTTGAATATGACACACCTTATTCTGGTAGGAACACACTCTAGAGAACCCCCTGCCCATGTAAGCCAGCTGGTAAAACATCCAGAAGAGCAAAGTGAGCCCAGCAGAGAGTTGAATACAACCTAGATGTCCCCGACAGAACGCACATAGGCTGAGGTTTATTTATGTAGTGGAATATTGTATAGCAGTGAAGATGGATGATCTCTAGCCACAAACAATGAAAAGGAATAGGCTTTCCTTCACTCTACATTATATTACAGTTCTTTGCAGAGGTGGTTAAAGCATTTATTTTAGCCGAGCACATTCATCCATCAGAGTAGACGCTGGCCATAGATCTAGAGCAGAGTTGGAGAGGTCAGGGTGGGACAGAGGAAGTCTTGGAGGAGTGGCCAGAGTGGATGTACTGGGAGGGTGAGGTAGGGGACTCAGTAGTGACTATTTACTATTAGATACTATTTTAAATGTTTTCAATATTTTAAAACTGCTACGACCTTATGCATTCAGTGTGATGTGTCGGCCCTATGAAGTTGGTCTGGGTAATTAAAAACAAGCTACAGGAAGAAATTGGGCAGTGTATGGGGCAAGTCTGGGGGGTTGGCTTGAGGATGATCCAGGGGCAGAAAGCACAGTGGACCTAGAGTGAGAGCCAAGGGGAAGGAAGGAGGGTCTCTTCTGGTAGGAGAGGAGGGTCTCTGGTCAAGCAATGAGTAATCAGAGGGTTGGAGGAACTGTGAGGAGGGGGATAAACAAGTGTGAGGTTCTCCGTGTTCTGGGAGACAAGGTAATATCAACAGCATCTTATACTCAGGATGGACGCAGGACTCAGGTCCAGTCAAACATGACTGAGTGACTGAGCATGTACAGCACTGTCTGCCTAGGCCTTCCCTGATCCATTATCCTGGGAGTGTTCCAGGGTTCCTTGAGAGAGGGGTAGGCAGAGACGAATGGGTCTCTGGGAGTGAGAGGAACACTCCCAGAGATTAGATTAGTGACTATTTACCAACTGGTACAGACGTGTTTCTACATTTTAACAAATGGTGAGCCCAAACTGCTGTGCAGTCATGTTAATACCACTGTAGGCAAAGAATTGTAAATGCATGTGTTACACCTAGGCAGGCGTAAGAGTTTTTTAAAAGCATAATGTGCACAGCAAAGCAATTCAGTGATGTGTGTGTGTGTGTACATGTCTGCCCAGTCACCTGAGTCGTGTCCAACTCTTTGCAACACTGTGGACTGTATATACGGGTGTGCATATAGGTGTGTGTAAGGTAAAATCTAGGGGGCTTCCCTGGTGGTCCAGTGGGTAAGGACACCGCCTTGCAGTGCAGGGGGCGCCGGTTCGATCCCTGGCCTGGGACGATCCCACGTGCCGCAGAGTGGCTGGACTGATGTGTTCAATTACCAAGCCGGAGCTCTGGAGCGCATGCATCCAGAGCCGGTGCTCTGCGACAACAGAGGCCACTGTGATGGGAGGCCCACACAGGTCAAAGAACAAAGATGGATGAAAATAGATAAATGAAAGACCAATAGAAGTGGCCCGCCTGCTCCCCTCCCTCCCCAACATGCTCCCCTCCCCCCCGCCAAAATAGGTAAAATGTATATCTCTGCCTGGCACATAGTAGGATCTCAATAAATATTTGTTAACCTACTAACCAATTGGCTTACAAGATTTTGGTTAGCTGACAAAGATTCCAAAAAAGGTGAAAAAATGAGAAAACCAAACCCTCATACAGTGAAAAAACATAATAAACCAAAGCAGAGATATTACTTGTGGAAAAAAAAGGAAAAAAAAACCCCATTTCAGACATGAGGACATGGAGGCTTAGCGAGTCCAAATGACCTCTCCAAGATCATCAGTGTGAGGTTCTCCGTGTTCAGACAAGGTAATATCAACAGCATCTTATACTCAGGATGGACGCAGGACTCAGGTCCAGTCAAACATGACTGAGTGACTGAGCATGTACAGCACTGTCTGCCTAGGCCTGCCCTGATCCATTATCCTGGGAGAGTGCCAGGGGTCCTTGAGAGGGGTAGGCAGAGACGAATGGGTCTCTGGGAGTGAGAGGAACGCTCCCAGAGATTAGATTAGTGACTATTTACCAACTGGTACAGACGTGTTTCTACATTTTAACAAATGGTGAGCCCAAACTGCTGTGCAGTCATGTTAATACCACTGTAGGCAAAGAATTGTAAATGCATGTGTTACACCTAGGCAGGCGTAAGAGTTTTTTAAAAGCATAATGTGCACAGCAAAGCAATTCAGTGATGTGTGTGTGTGTGTACATGTCTGCCCAGTCACCTGAGTCGTGTCCAACTCTTTGCAACACTGTGGACTGTATATACGGGTGTGCATATAGGTGTGTGTAAGGTAAAATCTAGGGGGCTTCCCTGGTGGTCCAGTGGGTAAGGACACCGCCTTGCAGTGCAGGGGGCGCCGGTTCGATCCCTGGCCTGGGACGATCCCACGTGCCGCAGAGTGGCTGGACTGATGTGTTCAATTACCAAGCCGGAGCTCTGGAGCGCATGCATCCAGAGCCGGTGCTCATGACAACAGAGGCCACTGCGATGGGAGGCCCACACAGGTCAAAGAACAAAGATGGATGAAAATAGATAAATGAAAGACCAATAGAAGTGGCCCGCCTGCTCCCCTCCCTCCCCAACATGCTCCCCTCCCCCCCGCCAAAATAGGTAAAATGTATATCTCTGCCTGGCACATAGTAGGATCTCAATAAATATTTGTTAACCTACTAACCAATTGGCTTACAAGATTTTGGTTAGCTGACAAAGATTCCAAAAAAGGTGAAAAAATGAGAAAACCAAACCCTCATACAGTGAAAAAACATAATAAACCAAAGCAGAGATATTACTTGTGGATGGAATAACAATTAAAAGAATAAATTTATCATTCTTCATGATTCACAAAACTCACAACAATATTAGCACCTTCATCGCATTTCAGACATGAGGACATGGAGGCTTAGCGAGTCCAAATGACCTCTCCAAGATCACATCATAAAAGCCAGGCTCTTGGGAGTCATACCTGTTTTTCTGGCTCCTAATTCTAGTGTTTATGATTTGTTTTTCATTTAATGACTTGATAGACTTTTCCTTTTCATCTGGGAATTTTAAATAAGAGTGGCTAGAATGTCGTATTATACATGAAAAAATTCATTAAGCGTCTAGAAATGTTCTCAAGTATCAATGTGCAAATCCACTTGTATTTTCTTGGGCACAAATGGAGTTTTAAATTCCCTTCCAGCAGTCAGAAAAAAAAAACAAAACTGTTTTCACTTCTTGGTTAAAGGAAGTTTCTGAAGTGGTCTATCTTGATGGAGATTCGGGAACTCAAAGGTGCACAGAGAAAACACATATTTTGTTTCTCTCGAAATTTTATGACTGAATAAAGTTATTGGACTATAAAGGGATGGAATGTATGCAACTTTCAGTTGAATTGTTTGGTTAGGATAATAATTTATGGGCAGAGGAGGAAGGGAATCTTGTCAAGCAAGGAGATGACTCCTGAAAGGTTAGGTAATTTGGCTGACAAGTAAGGGCAGGGTGAGGTGCCTGTTAAAAGATGGGATCCCGGATGACTTAAAACCCAGCCAGCAAGTTACCTATATTGTTGCTTCTGAGGAACTGCTTCTTTCTAATATCCAAATCCTCAGAAGTCATTACATTTCCATACCAATGTCCAGACAGAATGACAATTTTAAATCAGATGGCTTTTGCCTGAGCCATTCTGACCACTAGGAACAAGAAAACTCACATACAACTTAGAAAATTCCTGAGGAGTATCAACTTACCATTACGGCTCATGAAGGGAGCTCTGACAGACTCTGGAAAAATTAAAAGGTGTGATGAGTAATGAAACGGGTGGCCTTTAAAACAGAGGCAAAGTCTGAGAAATTACATTCAACTGGTTTAAAGAAGCCTAGCCTACAAGAATATTCAATTCCAGTCTAATGATTAAGACAGGTCATGAAACTGGTAAGAAGTTTAAATCAATAGGTACGGAATATGGGAAGACTTGGAGAATATTTCAAAGGATTCAGCTCACACATTTGATTTTATACCAAGATCTCTAATGGCAAGGGCCTTGAAAATTCACACCGTCTTCTCCCACCGCATCCTCTCAAACTCCATGCTTAACACAACGAGTTACACATTCAGATAGAAGGGAAGGCTGTTTGCTCAGCAGGATCTAGGTCACAGACGGGGTTTAAGACCTGGTGGCAAAGCGCAGGGATCATTGCAGTTCCTTAATCTTAACCACATCAGTTGAGAGACAACTGACAACGTCCTGCCACTGTACTGGCTTCCCCACTGGAATGGAGGCAAAAATAAGTTCAATCTAAAACGTGTAGTCCCAACCAACTCTCATTTCTTTCTTAGAGCTGTTCAGAGTTTTCTGGGTGGGCCAAGTGATATAAAGTAAACATAGAAAAACCTAGGCAGACAAAAATAATTCAGGATACGTGACAGCTGGCTGTTCGAGGTGTCCTACCAGATCTGGGTCATCTCCAACAAGAGGGTAGTGCCTGTTGGGAGATGGTTCACTGGCAGGGGAGGAAGGGAATCTTGTCAAGCAAGGAGATGACTCCTGAAAGGTTAGGTAATTTGGCTGACAAGTAAGGGCAGGGTGAGGTGCCTGTTAAAAGATGGGATCCCGGATGACTTAAAACCCAGCCAGCAAGTTACCTATATTGTTGCTTCTGAGGAACTGCTTCTTTCTAATATCCAAATCCTCAGAAGTCATTACATTTCCATACCAATGTCCAGACAGAATGACAATTTTAAATCAGATGGCTTTTGCCTGAGCCATTCTGACCACTAGGAACAAGAAAACTCACATACAACTTAGAAAATTCCTGAGGAGTATCAACTTACCATTACGGCTCATAAAGGGGAGCTCTGACAGACTCTGGAAAAATTAAAAGGTGTGATGAGTAATGAAACGGGTGGCCTTTAAAACAGAGGCAAAGTCTGAGAAATTACATTCAACTGGTTTAAAGAAGCCTAGCCTACAAGAATATTCAATTCCAGTCTAATGATTAAGACAGGTCATGAAACTGGTAAGAAGTTTAAATCAATAGGTACGGAATATGGGAAGACTTGGAGAATATTTCAAAGGATTCAGCTCACACATTTGATTTTATACCAAGATCTCTAATGGCAAGGGCCTTGAAAATTCACACCGTCTTCTCCCACCGCATCCTCTCAAACTCCATGCTTAACACAACGAGTTACACATTCAGATAGAAGGGAAGGCTGTTTGCTCAGCAGGATCTAGGTCACAGACGGGGTTTAAGACCTGGTGGCAAAGCGCAGGGATCATTGCAGTTCCTTAATCTTAACCACATCAGTTGAGAGACAACTGACAACGTCCTGCCACTGTACTGGCTTCCCCACTGGAATGGAGGCAAAAATAAGTTCAATCTAAAACGTGTAGTCCCAACCAACTCTCATTTCTTTCTTAGAGCTGTTCAGAGTTTTCTGGGTGGGCCAAGTGATATAAAGTAAACATAGAAAAACCTAGGCAGACAAAAATAATTCAGGATACGTGACAGCTGGCTGTTCGAGGTGTCCTACCAGATCTGGGTCATCTCCAACAAGAGGGTAGTGCCTGTTGGGAGATGGTTCACTGGCAGAGACCTGAAGCTTGTTCAAGAATCTTACCTCAAGCAGAGGAAGTGTCCAAAGCCAGGAAGCACCTCGGAGTCCCTCCGCCTTTGAAGTCAGATGTGTTCTCCACTCGAGTCTTGAACTCGGCTGCCGCAAAGATGATAATTAAGTCTGAATCATCTAGTGGTGGGTTTTTAAAAAGCCTCTTTCAAAATGTGATACGTAATTGCTTCACTTCAATTACCCAATGACATGAAGACATGCACGAACACTCCAGTCTCTACCTAGATGAGCAGACGACGCCACCGATGATAATTGTCTCCCTCCCTCACACACACACACACACACACACACACACACAAATGCACTCACATACATCTTGTGAAAGCATTACGACCACTTTACCAGAAAGTTTCGAATTCCAGTGTATTAAAAAAGGTGTTGTACTGAATTGGAAGAGGAAGACTTTTCCTTTCTGGGAGGGTAGGCCGGTTTCCCTTGGTCAGGCTGCTGGCACGGGATGTTGTGTCATTACCGCCGAGACTACCTTTTGGACTTACGGATCAGGTTCATTCTGAACGCCTGAGGCTTGGTAACCACACCGATCTAGTTACCATCTCTATCTTTCAGGGTAGAACCACAGAGGGCATTTCTGTCTGCTCTTTTTCAGACTATCAATGACTTCCTCCCAGCATTCCTCTGAAGTCAGTTTAGGTGGGTTCATCAGCTCTTTGGAACTTGACAGCTTTATTTTCTAAACCCCATTCCACTCCCATCCCTCACATCATGTTTAGATGGCCAGGGATCTGCATCTAAAGCTTCTTTACGGGGTTCCTGGTGGCAAAGCGCAGGGATCATGTTTACAAAGTTGAGAGACAACTGACAACGTCCTGCCACTGTACTGGCTTCCCCACTGGAATGGAGGCAAAAATAAGTTCAATCTAAAACGTGTAGTCCCAACCAACTCTCATTTCTTTCTTAGAGCTGTTCAGAGTTTTCTGGGTGGGCCAAGTGATATAAAGTAAACATAGAAAAACCTAGGCAGACAAAAATAATTCAGGATACGTGACAGCTGGCTGTTCGAGGTGTCCTACCAGATCTGGGTCATCTCCAACAAGAGGGTAGTGCCTGTTGGGAGATGGTTCACTGGCAGAGACCTGAAGCTTGTTCAAGAATCTTACCTCAAGCAGAGGAAGTGTCCAAAGCCAGGAAGCACCTCGGAGTCCCTCCGCCTTTGAAGTCAGATGTGTTCTCCACTCGAGTCTTGAACTCGGCTGCCGCAAAGATGATAATTAAGTCTGAATCATCTAGTGGTGGGTTTTTAAAAAGCCTCTTTCAAAATGTGATACGTAATTGCTTCACTTCAATTACCCAATGACATGAAGACATGCACGAACACTCCAGTCTCTACCTAGATGAGCAGACGACGCCACCGATGATAATTGTCTCCCTCCCTCACACACACACACACACACACACACACACACACAAATGCACTCACATACATCTTGTGAAAGCATTACGACCACTTTACCAGAAAGTTTCGAATTCCAGTGTATTAAAAAAGGTGTTGTACTGAATTGGAAGAGGAAGACTTTTCCTTTCTGGGAGGGTAGGCCGGTTTCCCTTGGTCAGGCTGCTGGCACGGGATGTTGTGTCATTACCGCCGAGACTACCTTTTGGACTTACGGATCAGGTTCATTCTGAACGCCTGAGGCTTGGTAACCACACCGATCTAGTTACCATCTCTATCTTTCAGGGTAGAACCACAGAGGGCATTTCTGTCTGCTCTTTTTCAGACTATCAATGACTTCCTCTCCCAGCATTCCTCTGAAGTCAGTTTAGGTGGGTTCATCAGCTCTTTTGGAACTTGACAGCTTTATTTTCTAAACCCCATTCCCCACTCCCATCCCTCACATTTTATTCCACTGCACTTTAGATGGCCAGGATCTGATGACATGAAGCATCTAAAGCCTTAAAAGTACAATTTAAGACAGGGTGGTCAACTGGTCTGGTTTTCCCAGGAGGCAGGATTTCTAGTACTAATACCAGGACAATTCAGGAAAACTAGGAAGAACAACAGGAATGTTTGCCAGGAACTGTCTGTACTTCTGACAGTTTTCCAGGTGTCTCCTCTAGCATAGCTCCAGTTACAGGTATCTGTTTAACCTCCATTTTCTTACGGGTAAAGTGGGAGTAAAAATAGTATCTACCTTGATAGGTGCTGGTAAAAAAAATGTTGCTAGCTATCTTAGTCTGTTCAGGTTATTATAACAAAGTTTCACAGGCCAGTCTGTTCTCAGTTAAATGCAGAAGCTGAGACGACATAGCGAATTTATTGTCCACTGTCCCGGAGGCTGGAAGTCCACCATCAAGGAGCCAGCATAGGCACGTCTTGGTTAGGGCTCTGTGTCTGGCTCCCAGCTAGATTCTTCTGGCTGGGTCCTCAACAGGCTGGAAGGAGCTAAGGATGGTTCTGGAACCTCTTTTAGAAGGCACGAATTCCCCAAACACCACCTACTAATACTAATACATCATGTACTAATACTTGATTAACCTTTGGGATTAAGATTTCAGCATATGAATTTTGAAGGGCCATAAACATTCAGACCATAGCAGTAACCCAGGAGAATGTGCTTTTAAAGTATAAAGGCTGTAAAATCTTTATTTATCAGTATGTGGCCTTATCAGTAGTGATGGGAGCGTGGACACTCTCCTCATAGAATCATTTACTGTCAGTCAATATACAGTAGTTCATTCATTAAATCGACAAATACTGGTCACCTGCTATGTCCAAGCTCCTCTTCTGGAAAAAAAAAGACAGAATTCATGCCTGTATGGAGTTTATCTTCTAGCAGATGCAGATATAAAACAAACAAGCAAACAACAAGCCAAGCCAAAGTGTGTAGGTGAGGATGTGCTCTGAGGGAAATCAGGGAACGGAGCTGGGGGTGATGGTCTTGTAACAGGTAGGGTGATGCAACTCAGGGGAGAAGTGCTTCCTCTGCTAGGGTGACCCAGGAAGGCTTCTCGGAGGAGGTGCTGCTTTCTGAGCTGAGATCTGAGCATTAGAAGCCAGAAAGGCAAACTCTGAAGGGATTGGGTGGAGGGACCAATGAAGGTGGGCCAATGTGTCTGGAACGCAGGAAGGGCAGAAATAATGATATGAGACATCTAAATGGCTGTTTCAGGTGGGTAGCTGGAGTTCCTGGGAGAGGTCAACTGGAAATACAAATTTCCAAGTCATCATCCTAGAAACAGAATCACAGCCGTAGAAGGTGAGATCACCTGAGGTAGTTCCCCATGGTATATGTGCTACAGGAGGAATGAGGGGTAATTTCAGGTGCTACCCAGATAAACACCTGAAACTGGATCGTATTTTTAGTGCATTATATATAAATCAAGACCCAGAACCAGACAAGGAAGAAGTGAATGACACGAAACGTGGGGGGAAAAAATCCATCAAGTACCTGTAGATACTTCTGTCCTTGGCTTGAGTCTTCCCTAGGAGGCAGCATCACTGTCTCTTGTCTTCCCTCCGTCTTTTCCGTTTCTGATTTCTCTTCCCCCACCTCCCAGTGGGTTCTTACTCCTACCTTTACCTGCTGTTTCCACCCACCACCATGGTTAAGATGACTTCTATGGTTAAGTTACATCTGGGAGGCTCTTAACCTTTGTGTTAAGCTGCCTTTTTTTTTTTACCCCCTAAGCTGCCTTTTATAGGAAGGTCACAAAAGGACAATTCACAGTCTAGGGGAGGTGCAAGGTGAGAAGGGTGCTGTTGCTAAGCAGCACATCTGGTTTTCTGAGCTGTTAACTGAATCCATGTAAAACAGAGACATGTGTTTGTTTGAAACTACTAGTTTATTTCTGACCGGGGAAGCTGTCTGGAATTAGTGTGGCTCTAGAGAGAGACGAGCGATTCTACAATTCATTCTGGAAGGGCTAGGGAGACCTCTGGCAGAATCACCCTATTGCCTCACGGCACCCCACCCTCCTCCCAGCCGGGCGCAGGCCACACTCCCCTGATGCCTAGGTGATGACCTTTCTAGGTGCACATGATTGACGCAGACCATGGCCTCTCCCACCAGTCACACTTTGGAATGGCTTATGGCAGTGACTTCCTGATGGTTTTGAAAAGGAAACAAACCCACTCACTCACTAATCCATACTTATTGTTCATTATTTAAAAGGGGGTTACGCTTAATGTTTTCGCAGTTCAATTTAAATTCATGCTAAAATTTAAATGTACATTCATATAACTCTTTTTACTTTTGTTTGTTTATTTATTTGGCCACTTCTATTGATCTTTCATTTATTTATCTTTGTTCTTTGGCCTGTGTGGGCCTCCCATCACAGTGGCCTCGCTCTTTGCAGAGCACTGGCTCTGGGTGCATGTGCTCCAGAGCCCTGGCTCGGTAGTTGGACACATTGATCCAGCCGCTCCGCGGCACATGGGATCTTCCCAGTCCAGGGATTGAACTGGTGCCCCTCTGCACTGCAAGGTGGTGTCGTTACCCACTGGACCACCAGGGAAGCCCCATATAACTCTTCAAAATATGTATTTATCATTTTTGGGCCACACTGCGAGGCATGTGGGATCTTAGTCCCCTGACCAGAGATGGAACCTGCACATTCTGCATTGGAAGTGTGGAGCAGTCTTTAGGGGTCGCTGGGCAGATTGAAGAAAGGGGTTTCTAGCTAGATTATAAAGGGTTTTTGTCATGCACAAAAATTTGATTTATGTCCAGAAATCTAAAGGAAATTCAATGATAAGAAAAACAGCCCAATGAAAAGTGGGCAGAAGACCTGAACAGATACTTCACTAGAGAAGATATATTGATGGCATACCTATAAGTACATGAGAAAATGCTCGGCATTGTCATTGGAAGCTGCGGATTAAAACAATGAGACACAGCTATGTACTCTTAGAATGGCTAAAATGAAAGCAGCAAACAGTGACAAGACAAACGGACGGGGAGGATACCAAGCAACAGGGCATCTCCCTCACTGCTGGTCATGGGAATGAAAAATGATTTCCACTTTGGAAAAGTTTGGCACTTTCTTACAAAACTAAACCTAAGAGAAAAAAAGAAATGACGCTGTAGAGAAGTCAAATGGCCAGAAGTTAACACCAAATGTGAGAAGTCATCCAGAAATCATGAGATGACAACAGCACTTTACCTCAGCGGTCTTCCTTCTAGAAGCGCATTACCTCAGTTGTGATATTTTCATGAGAAGATACCAGACAAGTTGTCATTGACAGACACTCTGCAAAATACCTGACCAGTAATCCTCAAAGCTGTCAAGGTCATGAAAAACAAGTCTAAGGAACTGTCACAACCAACAGGTGCGTAGGAAGCACGATCACTAAATGTAAGGTGACACCCTGGATGGGATCCTGGAGAAAGAAGACTTTAGGAAAAAACTGAGAAATCTGAATAAAGTATGAATTTTAGTTAATAAAATATCTATGCTGGTCCATTAATTATGACAAATCTGAAATACTTTTCTAAGATGTTAATAATATGGAAAATTTGGTATGTGGTATATAAGTCTTCACAATAATTCTATAAATCTAAAGTGTTCTAAAATAAAATATTTATTTTCAAAAAAAATCCTGGAACGTAAAAAAAAGACTGTCTACGTGTGTATTAACTGAGTTACTTTGCTGTACAGCAAGGTGGCACAGCATTATAAATCAACTATATGCCAAAAAAACCAAAAAAGCTTATAGGGAGCCAATGAATAGCTTCTCATGGAACAGTGCTATCATCCCTTTGTAAGATTCTATGAAAATGACCCATAAAAAAAAAAAAGAAATGTAAATTCCTGAACTCTTCGAAAACCGCAGTGTCTGTTGTTTGCAGACATTAAGGTGATTTCCTGCAAAAGAGAAAAACAAATTCTCAAGGAGGGAGATAGTTGAGAGAAGGGGTATATGATATTCTCACAGACTTTTGAGGTTTGGAAGGCTTGTCCTCCCGAGTACCTTACATCTTGGCTGTGCCTTGGAGATGCTCTGGTTCTCTTCCAGGACCCTCCTACAACTCCTGTGACTGGATTACTTCCTTCACCCCAGTGGATACACTCCATTGTGCAAAGGATTGAGACAGAGATCTCAGATAGATCAGTTTCCTACTGTTGTCCTAACAAATTACCACAAGCTTAGTAGATCAGAACAAAACCCCAAAAGTATCATCTTACTGAATCTTTACAGCATACTCATCTGACGTATTTTTGTTACTATTTTCATTTTTTATAGACAGTAGCTGACCTAAGTTTATATAGTAGGAAGTAGTAGACTGTGGTAGATGGTCTCCAAAGATAGACACCACATTAGTTTCAAACTTCTTTCTCCAAGAACATTATTTCAGAGAGAAATAAACTTGTATCTTGCTTAGATCACTACCATTTCAGACCTCTGTTCGAGTAGCTGAAGCTATACCCTGATTTGTTGTTGTTCATTTGCTAAGTTGTGTTTAATTCTTGTGACCCCATGGACTGCAAAACTCCAGGCTTTCCTGACAGTCCCAGCCTCCATTCCCACTGTCATTCCACCAACTCCTTTCTTCTCCTAATGGGGCTGGTCTCTAATCTGGTGGTTTTCAAGGCAAACTTCCACCCAGGGGATATTTGGCAGAGTTTGGAGACATCTTTGGTTCTCACAGCTGAGGGACAGGGGTTCTCCTTGCATTTTGTGGACAGGGTTCAGGGATGCCGCTAAACAGCCTACAAGGTGCAGATACTCTAGTTCTCCACAACAAATGCTGGTGAAACCCAGGCGTCAGCAGTGAAGCGCTTGAGAAACCCTGACCTGATTCCTTGCCCATATTCTACCAGCGACAGATTCACATCTCAGATCAGACCCACCTGTCAGACTCATGGTCTCCTGTCATCTTTTGAATATTAAGTCTCGCTTCCCCAAAGAAAGGGTTCAGACTCTAAATTCCAATCTCCTTTGCAGCCAGGACTCAGTTTCTCTCAAGCAGACACATTCCTGTGCAGCTTCGATCTCAAAGTGAGCAAGGTGAGGACACAGGCTCTTTGAGAAGCTTGGCGTTTTGCTGGTAAAATCATGTAGCATTTGAAAGTGGCAGCCATTACCCCGCGGTTCCTGGCAGTGGTGACAGCGGCTTCCTCCAGGGTGGGGTGGGGTGACTACCCGTCGTAATCGTTTCCTCATCAGGCCAGTTCTTTAGTGTGGTTGTGAGCATCCTCCCGGAAGCTCGACCTGCAATCCCTTCTTCAGGCCTCCCCAGAATCCCCGGGCTAACCATTATCCTTTTCCCACGCTCCTTTCTGTTTGGTCAGAGCCAGTCTCTATTGCTCAGAACTAAACACTCCAATAAAGCCTCCCCTGCTTAAAACTCTTCAGTGATGGGCTTCCCTGGTAGCTCAGTGGTGAAGAATTCGCCTGCCAATGCAGGAAACACACGTTTTGAACCCTGATCTGGGAAGATCCCACATGCTTTGGAGCAACTAAGCCCACGAGCCACAACTTTTGAGCCTGTGCTCTTGAGCCTCAGAGCCGCAACTAGAGAGCCCATGTGCTGCAACTACTGAAGCCTGTGAACCCTAGAGCCTGAGTTGCACAAGTCACCGCAACAAGAAGTCTGCTCACCTCGACTAGAGAGTAGCCGCCACTCCCTGCAACTAGAGAAGAGCCTGTGGCAGCAGTGAAAACCCAGAATAGCCAAAAAAAAAAAAAAAGTTCTTCAGTGACCTCCTTTGCATTCTAAAATGTGTTCCAAATCCCAGGCTTAGCTTGAAGCTCTTCCTTTTCTGGGATATACTCACAGTCTGTCCACACTGAGCCACTGTGCCCACTATGGCCACATGGAGCCACCCTGGTCCTGTCTCCCTTCCTTTCTCAATTCCATACTGCTTACCATTGAAGAACCTCCCTGGTACAGCCACCTTTCCCTACCTACCCCAGCCCCCAGGACTGTTCGTATCTCTACTATAAACAAGCCACTTTTTATGCTCTGGTTGACTCACTTATCTGTAAGCTCTGCATGGGTAGGAACAGGTCTTCTCAGCCTCTAGGGTAATCTGGCACAAAGGAAGTGACCAATACATAGCTATTGAATGAACGAAGGTCAGAATGTGGACAAGCACTGCCACCTACTGGAAGAAACTATTCAACTCTTATGATTTGGCAAACGGCTATTATACGAGGATGAAACTTGATGATACTCTTTCCCTCATCTAAGTGATCTTCGTCATTACTGCCAGGCCCTCTGTGGTAGCTAGGCTCCCAGATGGACCCCAGTTACCTTGGTCTATTGGTATTCATGCCTTTGAGTCCATTCTCCCACACTGAAGTCTTGGTCGTCATCAACAGAATGAGTGGAGTGATTGACGGTGTGTGACTTCTGAGATGAGATCGTAAACGACATTCTGGCTTCTGCCTTGGTCTTCTCTGGGATCACCAGCTCCGAGGGAAGCGAGGTCACCACGTCCTTGGGACACTTAAAGGGCCGAGTGGAGAGGTCCGTGCGGCGAAAAACAAAGACTTCTGTCAACAGGCATGAGACTGAGATCCTCCAGCCCAAGTCAAGATGTCAGATAACTGCAGCCTCAACCTGTATCTTGACTGTAATCTCATGAGAGGTCCAGACAGAACCGAACAGCCAAGTCACGACCCAAAACCCTGGACTTACACAACCGGTGCGAAAATAAATGTTTGTTGTCTTAAACGGTTAAGCTTCCGGGTGATTATTATGGAGCGACAAACTGCCAATGTACTCTCCGACACAGATCATTAGCTATTATCATTTATGTGTGTGTGTGTGTGTGTGTGTGTGTGTGTATTTGGCTGCGGTGGGTCTTGGTAGCATGCGGGATTTAGTACCCTTACCAAGGACTGAACCCGGGCTCTTGTATTGGAAGCGCGGAGTCTTAGCCACTGGCCCACCAGGAAGCCCCTACAAACTGTTTGCTGCATCGTGGGGAACTATCAGAATCTCGGCTGGACCTAAGGTTTCTCAGAGCGGACGGTGCTGGAGCCACAGAAGAAATGGGGTAATAAACCAGGCACACCTGGCCTTGCGGAGTGGCGAGTGGCTGGGTCTGGGGCATCCCTTTCAGCGTTAACGTTCTCCGGACAAACGGGGACAAGCGACACAGCTGCACAGGAGCCGGCCCCGCGCTTCGCGGCAGTCTCCACGCCTGCGCAGAACGCGTCTTGCGCTCCCAGGGGGCGCCGCTGCGAGCCGAGCCATCGATCGTGAGTTCCCGAGCCGCCGGGATCCGCAGGCCGCCCTGGGCTCCAGGGGGCGCCCTCACTAGAGGGGGCGGAGCGCTGCGGATCCCGAGACCTGCTCGGCGGGGGCCTCGGCCGGTTACAGCTCAGCCTCTCCAGAGCTACGGTCGCGGCCGCTCCCGGGCCGCCACCGCCGCTTGAAGCCGGAGCTCCCCGGCCTCGCCGTCGTCACCGTCGCCGCCCCGGGGTCTGGGCCGCCGAGCCCTCCCGCGGCCGCCATGAAGCTGCGGGTCCGGTTTCAGAAGCGGACCTGGCCGCTGGAGGTGCCCGAAGCGGAGCCGACGCTGGGGCAGCTGCGCGCGCACCTGCGCCAGGCCCTGCTGCCCACCTCGGGGTACAGGTAGGCGCGCGGGGAGGCGGGGGGCCGCGGCGGGCCGGGGAGGAGCGCCGGGTGGCGCGAGCCCGCCCCGGGCCGTCACGTGGGCCGGGGCGGCGAGCGGGCCTCGCGGGGCCGGCCGCCGGGGACTGTGACGCGGCGGGCCGGGCGGCGAGCGGGCGCGGGGCGGCGGCGGCGCGCGCAGTCCGGCCCCCGGAGGTCATGGCCCGGCGCGCCGAGGGCTCCGATGCCCTCCAGGGTGAGTCTTCGCTGCCGTGTTCGCCGCAGACCCACCCAGGGAGAGGCTGGGATGCAAAATTCTCAAGTCATTTGACGTGTGAGGTTGGACAGGACGGGTTTGGCTTGGGTTAGACCTTTCCGGGCTCCCAGGGAGTTTAAGGGCACCATCTCCAGCTGTCGGAAGATTTCAGTGCAAAAGTTTGTAAAGTACTAGAAGGAGTTACACGAGGCCACCGGTAACCTGTACCGGTGCTTTCAGACAGCCAGGCTGCAGTCAGCTTCAAACTCCGTTAAGTGTTTACCTGCCAGGCGCCGCTGCGGGCCCTTCGGCTTTACCCGCTGCAAAGTTTACAAAGTTTTACAAAGTACAATGTGTTGGTCTGTTTCGAATAATATTATTTTCCTGGGAAAGATGTTGCCTTTTCTCTCTCTCTCTCTCTTTTGATGAAAACTACGATAAACATTGGCCCTGATGACCCTGGAGGGCTTGCGGTTTCGGGACAGTGACATTGAGAAATAGTGGGTCAAATTCTCTTATGTATGGGGTTGCAGATGAGGGTATCCTGAGGACAGTAACCTGGGAGCGGAGGGACAAAAGGAAGGATGGTCCTTTTCAAATATGGAGCTAGAGAAATTTGGAATTTGAGTATGCTGAGAAAAAAAAAACGCAGGATGTTCTCTGGGGCTTTTTAGATGAATTCGTCAAAAGAAAAGCTTTCTGCTGACTAAATGGTTCCTTTCCTAAGACTTTTATAAGCTTAAATTTTATTTTTGGGCTTCCCTGGTGGTCCAGTGGGGAAGGACACCACCTTGCAGTGCAAGGGGCGCCGGTTCGATCCCTGGCCTGGGAAGATCCCATGTGCCGCGGAGCGGCTGGACCAATGTGTCCAATTACCGAGCCGGAGCTCTGGAGCGCATGCGGCCAGAGCCGGTGCTCTGCGACAACAGAGGCCACTGTGATGGGAGGCCCACACGGGCCAAAGAACAAAGATGGATGAAAATGGACAAATGAAAGACCAATAGAAGTGGCCCGCCTGCTCCCCTCCCTCCCCACCCCACCCCCACCAAAATAAATAAATAAATAAATCTTTTAAAAAAATTATTTTTAGGGGATTCAGTAAATGAGATTATATTATGAACTTTTCACCCTTTCATTTTTCAGGTTAGGACATTACATTGAAAGCCTTTTTCCCCCTCCAAATTCAAAACATAGAAAACGAGGTATTGACATAACTCCTTTTAAGCAGTATATTAGTCTCTTCTTGATATTAAGCCCATTTTGCATCATTACCGCACCATGAATTATCAAAATTAACTTATATTTTTAAAGTATTTTCTGTATGTGTATATATATATACATATATATATATTATTTTTTAACTAGGTGGGACAATCTGGAAAGGATGTGAAACCCAATATGACTTGCTTTATTTGCCCAGGAGCCCACGTTAGTTTCTCTTTCAGGTTTGTTTTTGAGGCTGGTTAACTGGCAGAAATGTAAGCTTCAGCTTGTGAAAGTGAACTCATTTTTCTGACAGTGTGTAAATGGTCAGTTTAAGAATGTGTCCATAGACCTTCTTACTTTTAAAGTGTTCTTGCTGAGCAAGTGGATCTGAGATTGCCATAAAATAATTCTCAAAGGCATGGAGTTTCTAGGATGGCATTTCCTGATCAAGTTATTCCCACTCCCACCCCAGTTTCAAAGAACAGAACCATTTTTTAACCATTCTCCTGGAAAACCATGTATTACTTTAGAAATAGCTCTTCCTTTTTACTGAAGGGGAGGGGAGGCTGACATTTTTATTAAGCAGGCACTTCTTTAAATTTTTTATGGATCGATATTTGAATGAACATTTGTGCTCGATATTATTAAAGAAAAAACAAACCTTGTGCTGCGACAAATCATCTACAAACACAGTTCATTTGAGGTGTTTTTCTTTTTGCCTGCTAAAAATGGCGTGTTGCTTTTCTGGGCCATTGGCGGATTTTCAACACTTATCAAAATATTTGAGAGCAGAGGCATAGCTACTTATTTTCTCATAAGCAAGAGTACTTTCTAAAGCTTCAGTAATTTATCAGAGACACTTTAATAGGCAAGAAAAAAATGTATTTACATGCAAATGAAAAACATTACTGGGAGCACTTTTGAAAATTAAGCATTGTAAGAACAAATAAGCAACAGGGTTTTCAAAGGACGTCATCCTTGGTTAACCTCTCAAAAAGTGAGTGAAGTTATTTAGCATTGCTGAGTGTAACTGTCTTATAAAATGTTACACGATGGTTAATTATTCCTCACCACTATGTCATGACATGGGGATTTTTCTCTTATGATCAGATAATCTATGATGCAGAAAGAAGGGGAGTCCATTGCTTCAGACTAATTTGAGCTCTTAGTGTGTTCAGCACTGGGCTTTGGGATTTGTGCTGTCTTCCACATAAAAGACATTAAGGAAGATCTCAGGATGAGGATGAACTGCTTACTGACCAGGAGGGGTGAATTTATACTCAGTCACCTACATGCACTCATCTAACTTTTTGTGATTGTGAATATTCATTTAGGACATGGGTCTAGTATTTCAGAACCAACATAAGCTATCTTGGAAGGATATTGGATTGTTAGCCCTGATTTCAGCCTCATTGTGGTCTTTCCACCTAATGTTTATTGGTTGCATCTGTTTCATAGATATTTTTTATTTGTCAAATGCTGAAGATACAGTTTTGAACTAGATAAACAAGGTACTCAATCTGGTGAAACTTAAATTCTAGTGGTAGGGGTGTGGAAGAGAGATGCTAAGCAAGTAAACATGATCTTCTCAGTTAATGATGTTACAGTCAAAATAAAGCTCAGGAATGGAATAGAGGGATGGAACATGGGTAGAAGGCATCTCTGAAGAGGTGATGGGTTGAGACTTGAATGATGAGAAAGAGCCAGTCATCTGAAGAAATGGCAGAGCAGAGGCACAGGCCCGGAGGCTGCAGGGAGGGTGATCTGTGTTTGAGAAATGAGCAGAAAGCTCATGTGGATGGAGACCGGGAGTGAGAGGAAGCATGTGGTGGGGCAGAGGTTGGCTGTGGGGCCTTGTTAAGGCCTGTTCCAAGGTCACAAAGAAGCCATTGGAGGATTCTCAGCAGAGGAATGATGGGACATAATTTGTGTTTTGAAAAGAATATATTTCGTTGACTCTCAGTTGCTGTCTGTCCTGAGATGCACATTCGGATGTCACACTAAATGAAAATATGTTGTCCATTAAGCTGTGATATCGTCATTTTTTGTTGTTTTTAGAGATACACTTTTTTTTTTGGCCACTTTTATTAGTCTTTCATTTATTTATTTTTCATCCATTTTTGTTCTTTGGCCTGTGCGGGCCTCGCATTGCAGTGACCTCTCCTGGTGCAGAGCACGGGCTCTGGGTGTATGTGCTCCAGAGCGCTGGCTCGTAATTGGACACACCTGTCCAGCCGCTCCGTGGCATATGGGATCTTCCCTGGCCAGGGATCGAACTGGTGCATCTTAGAATTGAAAACATGGATTAATAGATAGAGACTTTTTGATCCTATCCCTCAGGCTGGAATCTGTAACCCAGGCATTTAGTGCTAAGAACAAATAATTTTAATAGTTTTTCTGAACTTTGTTTTTTTTTTGTTTTATCTCTGTTTTATTTTCATTAGTGTTGCTGGGGTCATACCATGTACTTTATATATGCTGCAAATGTATTCTGCTGAGGGTAATGGTGATCGGTTGCTCTTACTGTTCTTATCCATCTTTCTTGGCAGTTCTGATACCCGGTTTGCAATTACATTGAACAACAAGGATGCCCTCACTGGAGATGAAGAGACCTTGGCTTCCTATGGGATTGTTTCTGGGGACTTGATATGTTTGATTCTTGAAGATGCCATTGCAGCACCTAACTTACCTTCATCCACAGTTTCAGAGCAGTCCTCACTCCAGAATAATGATCAACCCTCTTTGGCCGCCAGCTCAAGTCAGTCCAGCGTACAGGACGAGCAGCTGCGTGATTCATTCCAAGAACAGGCAGCCCCATCTGATGTCTGGAACGATAACAGTGCGGTGGGTGTTGATGTCAGGACGAGAAGTAGAGTAGTTGATAAGTCATTACTGAATAGCTCAACTGAATTCTGCACCAGTCAGGATGACTGCCTTGAGTAGACAGAAGCTTGTATTCTTACAGGAAATTTCTTTTTAATTATTTTATGTGTTGTATTGACGTGTAGTTGATTTACACATGCCTTATTTCATTGTATTTGGAAATTCATCTAGTACCGATTGAATCTTTAATGAGAAATGGGGAGGGCATATTAGCTCTGAACTGCATTACCGTCACTTGTCCACCCACTTGTCCATGACATGCAGCGGCAGATCTGTGTGGAGAGGTGGTGCTGAGCACTTTCCTCACTTCCACATGCACGAAGCCTATGATAAGTCCTCCTATCAGGATGGCTCAGAGCGTGTCTGTGCTTCTCCTGGAGTGGGAGGAAAGTTTGATAAGCTCCCCAGGGGGTTCTGATATCTTCCTCCCATGTCATTACCAGTCTCGGGGAAGCTTTAAAAACATTTTCCTCACATACATTCTCTCCCATACAACTGTCAGTAAGTAAGAAACGGCCAGAAGAGAGGCATAAGAAGCAGAGCGCAGATACACAGACAGACACTTCGTTTCATGGCACTTAGTTTTATCGCGCTTTGCAGATACTGTGTTTTTTCTTTTCTTTTAAACAAGCTGAAGGTTTGTGGCAATCCTGCATCAAGCAAGTCTCTTGGTGCCATTTTTCCAACAGCATTTGCTCACTTCTGTCTCTTGTGTCACACTCGATAATTCTCACAATAGTTCAGACTTTTTTGTCATTGTATTTTAAAATATTTATATTTATATTTTTATGATCAGTGATCATTGATGTTACTGTTGCAAGGTTATGACACTCTGAAGGCTGACACGATGGCTAGCATTTTTTAGCAGTAAAGTATTTTTAAATTAATTTGTAATTTAATTTAATTGTTTAGACATAATGCTGTTGCACACTTAATAACTGCAGTATAGTGTAAACCTAACTCTTACATGCACTGGGAAACCAAAAAAGTTGTGTGACCTAACTTTATTGCAATATTTGCTTTATTGTGAATATTCTCTTTTGCAATGGTCTGGAACCCAGCCCAACTTTAGCATTTCCAGGTATGCCTATAATTCATAATTTAGTTAGGTGTGAAGTGGTTTTAATGAGTAGTTTCTCCTTTTTCAGAAATATGATGGAGCCCCATTTTTAGGTGTGTGGATTGTCCCTGGCCTCTAGGTTTTAATAGGTGACTGTGGATCTTCTCTCTAAGCCATCAGGGCTCAGGTCCTGAGGGGTTTGGAAAGAACAGGCTCTTTCTCCCTTTTTTCTCCCACCATTTCATTCACAAGATGTAAGTTTATCTTCCTCTGCTCCTTTTCTACTGGAAATACAAACTTAAAAAGACGAAACATGTGCTTTGCAGCAAAAGTTCCCTGGTGGCTCAGACAGTAAAGAATCCGCCTGAACGCAGGAGACCCAGGTTCCATCCCTGGGTTAGAAAGATCCCCTGGAGGAGGGCAGGACAGCCCACTCAAGTGTTCTGGCCTGGAGAATCCCATGGACAGAGGAGCCTGGTGGGCTACTGCCCATAGGGCCGCAAAGAGTCAGACACAGCTGAGCAGCTGTCACTCACTCACTCATGTTGGGGTGGGGCTTATAAGGCTGAGGGGGATGTCTCATATGATTTCCAGGTTTTCGGCATATCAGCTTAAATTAATGGAGACAAAATCCTATGGACAGAGGAGCCTTGTGGGCTGCAGTCCATGGAGTCACATAGAGTTGGACACAACTGAGTGACTGAGCATGCACGCAAGGAACTCGGGAGGGAGGAGCGGCTTGCAGGCTCATTGGTTTAGGAGGACTCATGGAAGATGGTTACCATTTCTGAGCTCAGTGATGTGTTTTGTCTCTGAGGTCTAATCTCAGTTCAACATACTGTGAAAAAATGAAAGTCTGCTTAATGAATTTATTGTTTTTGTTATCCTTTTCAGTCAGGACCTAGTCAAAATTTTGAAGCAGATGTGGATATGGAAGAGGGCACAGGTTTCTACCCCTCCGAACCAATGCTCTGCAGCGAATCAGTGGAAGGGCAAGTGCCACATTCCTTAGAGACACTGTATCACTCAGCTGACTGTTCCAGCCCCAGCGATGCCCTGATAGTATCCATACATCTTCTCATGCTGGAGTCGGGCTACATACCTCAGGTCAGGCTGCAGTGGAGAACAAGAGTTTCTTATTAGAAAAGGGGTGGTGGTCTGGATTTCCTTCTTTAATGTTTCTGGGTATTAATCTAAAGTATCCTAGATAGTGATGAGCATACAGTAGGCAGTCAGAAAATGTTCTCTTCCCTCTTTTCATCTTTGTTTTTTCCTCCTTTATTTCCTTGTCAGCTTTTAGTTGGTATTATAGCATTGATGACATCTATGATTTAAAAAAACCTCAAAGATTATATATGATAATATGTAGGCAAAATGTGGTCACCGCCTGTGGACAGGGCATGGCTAGAGCGATGGCTCACTGGGTTATTTTCTCATGTTAGTGGTTCTGTGAATTGATTCAGTTAGGAAGAGGCTGTTGTTCTCACGCTGCTGTTGCTTACTCTCATTCATTCCTTATCTATTTGACAAATACCTGCTGGGGCCAATGCCAGTACGGTGCTTTGTCTCCGCTCTCAGATTGCTTACTGTCCAAGAGCAGGAGAGAGAGACAAGTAGATGGACTGTTACACTGTACTGGCTAAATTGTGGGAGAAATTTATATGTATATAGGATGCCAGAGATTCAGAGATGAGAACATTTAGAAGTTTTTCAGACTTTAATGGAATCTTATTAAATGCTGATCCTGATGTAGTCAGTCTAGGGAGTGACCTGAGGTAGTAGTGAGCACAGCCACCTAAGAGCGATGCTGCTGCTCTGTGGGCCATGCTGTGAGTAACAAGAATGTAGGGTAATTCAGGGATCAGCGGACATGGGCACCAAGCCGTGCACTGAGTCAGGAATTAGAATATAAAGATACCAGGATGGTCTTTATCTTCAAATAACCTAACAGGCATATGTAACAATGGAAATATGAACAGAATGTCAGGGGGTGAGAGAGTGGGAATGACAACAAGGATTTGTTCTGAAAAAGGCTTCACAAGAGAAGTCGTATTTGAGCCGGGCTCTTGGATAATGATATGGCTCTGCTAAGCGGAGAAGTGAAATTTTGAAGTGAGAAATCAGTCTCCATCTCTGGTATCTACTTAAACAAAAATTTTGATGGTGGATAATATATTGTAGGATTTTTTTCTATAAAAGTTTTATTAATGACTTGATAAGCTTTATTAAAGGAACTGTATGGAATGCTTATTTGTAGACAAGTTAGGGGCCTCTTGGGTTTTTCTTTTTGAGAGTAGCACTGTCCTTCATGATTTGTCTCCCTTTATTTCATGTCACCCCCCCCAGGGAACTGAAACCAAAGCTGTGTCCATGCCGGAGAGCTGGAGGCTGCCGGGCGTGTATAAGCTGCAGTACACACATCCGCTCTGCGAGGGGGGCTCCGCGGCCCTCACCTGTGTGCCTTTGGGAAGCCTCATCGTCATAAATGGTACCTGGGTTGCAGAGTTACTTTATGGATCTTTACTTTATGGATCTTTTTACTTTATGTTACTTTATGAATCTCTACATGTTTCTCTGCAGACAATTTATAGCCACTTCGGTGACTGGCTATCATGATACAGTTAGGAGTCATTCTCAACTTTGTTTAATCCTCACAGGTTATAGAATATAGGGCTGATGTTTATGCTAGCAGCCTTCACTCTTTTGTGGCCTCAACCATATATAATTTTTTTTTTGCTCCAGGGGAAGTCATGATGCTAGGAGTGAGATGAGTCTTACATATGAACTCTTTGAAGAATACTTTTTCTTTATACCTGTGAATGGCTTTCTAATTCTTGTTTCACTATCCACGGTCTCGAACTGAGAGGTGGTGAAAGGTGAGAGTGAGGTTGAGCAGGGAGCTGCACTGTTACCTAGTTTGGCACCTATGGATGCCGGAAGTACAACAGGGGTCCCGAGGCTTCAGTCTGTGTGTTTTATCCCTTACTCCCTACCCTCAAATAAGTCACTCTGAACAGTTTCTCTTTCTAGTTCTCCTCTTTCATGCCAAGAAATTTCACTGGGGAAGAAAAGAAAGAAATTTCACTGGGATAGCAATACCTTCCATTTTTTATGTCATTTTAGTTCAGATGCCATCCAGAGATATATTACCAACTGCCAATGGTCTACGGAATAGTCTCCATATCCTGGAGATCCATTTGAGCAGCTAGACACTTTCATTTCTGTTCTGTTTTTGAGGTTTACCCTTTTAGCTAAATAAGAGAGTATGGTAAGGCTGGAACGACTGGCTTTTGGAGTTTTCACAACCGTTCATCTTTTGTATAGCAGAGATGGTTGTTCTGATATACCTTAGCTCAGTGGTTTTCAACAAGTTTCTGCTGAGATGGAAGCAAGGAGGTGGCTTAGCAAAGCCCCTGTTGCTCCTTAAACCTGGAGCAGCAACGTAAGTGTCTGTTTCATTTAGTGAGGTCCCTTGTAATATTTTGTTGGAAGACTTTTTTCTGCTAAAATTTATTGGAAAGCCATTGACTTAACACTGGGTGATCTTTAGGTAGTTTTAGGCCTCCCCCCCTTTATGTAATTTCTTTTTAATCATTAAATTCTTTGGAATGTTACTTAAAAGTTTGAAATTTCCAACTTTAACAGCCCTGGTAGTATTTCACATTTGTCAGGACATGACTTTCTGGTAACACTAGGACCTAGCAATGTCTCAACAGTCATCACAGTTAGAAAATTTAACTTTTGGTTGGACAATCTTTTTTTTTTTTAATTTTTTATTTTTTGACCACTTCTATTGGTCTTTCATTTATTTGTTTTCATCCATCTTTGTTCTTTGGCCTGTGTGGGCTTCCCATCACAGTGGCCTCTCTCGCTGCAAAGCACCGGCTCTGGGCGCACGCGCTCCAGAGCTCCGGCTTGGTAGTTGGACACATAGGTCCAGCTGTTCCGTGGCACATGGGATCTTCCCAGGCCAGGGATTGAACCGGTGCCCTTTGCACTGCAAGGCGGTGTCCTTACCCACTGGACCACCAGAGAAGCCCTGGTTGGGCATTCTTATTCACAGAGGGTCAACCGTATCTAATCATACTGCTGCATCACAGCCTAATTTGCAAGATCACAGCTATCTAATAGTGAATGTGAGGTGTAAGTTTTCCTTCAGTTTCTTATACTTTAAAAACACATGTTTATTGACCTTTGTTTACTAGTCTTAAGATACTTCATAGAGAATAGCTGCTAAATGTGTTAGTTTCTGATATCTTGTTCCTTGACTACTTCTTGGCAAATCAGCTGCTTGTGGACTTAGTGGCAGACAGCCATGCCAGAACCATTCCAGGCCTGGTTCTTTGAAAAGAAGCAGTGTGTCCTTCAGTCTTCCTTTCACCTGGGACATCCTGCTCAGTGCACATGTGCACAAGCACATCACTGGCTCTTTCATGCAATGAGATGAAGTACGCCTTTGTGTATGGTATTAAAAATGAACCTTCTGGTGATGTCAAGAACATTGGTCCTCTGGGGCTAGAGAGAGATGGTGCTGTGAAAGCCAGCAGGATTCTTTTAATAAACAAGGGAAGACTCATTGCCAAGGGTTAAATAAAAAAATAAATGGAGTTTTCAGTGACCTCATTAGAAATAATGATTGTATTGTGTTTGACTATCTCCAGTTAGCCTTGTTGCATATTTTTCAGTTATTAATCAGCTGCTGTTGGTAGTACTTAGTGGGCTTCATATAAAGGTGGCTACTGTTGTCTTAAAAGTGGTGTTTAGAGTGACTTGACTTAATGCGATGCAGGTCTGCACTGTGGGCTTTGCAGTGAGGGAAGGAAATAAGCATAGAGCAGCTTGTATGTGTCTCTATATTGGAGGCAAGGGAATGAATGTGAGTCCATACGAAAAAGCAAAGGCAGTTGATGACATGACAGAACTTTTTCATCATTTTTTTTTGCTTATTTCAGCTACACTAAAATCAACAGTGAGATTAGAAGTGTGAAAAGACTGCAGCTGCTGCCAGAATCTTTTATTTGCAAAGAGGAATCAGGTATTGTAATCATGATTTAGCTTTTGGGATAAAGCTTTAAGTTCACTTAAAAAAAGAAACAGAAAAAGCAAAGACTTAAAATTCTGGATGAGACTAAAGCAAACTGAAGACCAGAGAAGCCCTGGTTGGGCATTCTTATTCACAGAGGGTCAACCGTATCTAATCATACTGCTGCATCACAGCCTAATTTGCAAGATCACAGCTATCTAATAGTGAATGTGAGGTGTAAGTTTTCCTTCAGTTTCTTATACTTTAAAAACACATGTTTATTGACCTTTGTTTACTAGTCTTAAGATACTTCATAGAGAATAGCTGCTAAATGTGTTAGTTTCTGATATCTTGTTCCTTGACTACTTCTTGGCAAATCAGCTGCTTGTGGACTTAGTGGCAGACAGCCATGCCAGAACCATTCCAGGCCTGGTTCTTTGAAAAGAAGCAGTGTGTCCTTCAGTCTTCCTTTCACCTGGGACATCCTGCTCAGTGCACATGTGCACAAGCACATCACTGGCTCTTTCATGCAATGAGATGAAGTACGCCTTTGTGTATGGTATTAAAAATGAACCTTCTGGTGATGTCAAGAACATTGGTCCTCTGGGGCTAGAGAGAGATGGTGCTGTGAAAGCCAGCAGGATTCTTTTAATAAACAAGGGAAGACTCATTGCCAAGGGTTAAATAAAAAAATAAATGGAGTTTTCAGTGACCTCATTAGAAATAATGATTGTATTGTGTTTGACTATCTCCAGTTAGCCTTGTTGCATATTTTTCAGTTATTAATCAGCTGCTGTTGGTAGTACTTAGTGGGCTTCATATAAAGGTGGCTACTGTTGTCTTAAAAGTGGTGTTTAGAGTGACTTGACTTAATGCGATGCAGGTCTGCACTGTGGGCTTTGCAGTGAGGGAAGGAAATAAGCATAGAGCAGCTTGTATGTGTCTCTATATTGGAGGCAAGGGAATGAATGTGAGTCCATACGAAAAAGCAAAGGCAGTTGATGACATGACAGAACTTTTTCATCATTTTTTTTTGCTTATTTCAGCTACACTAAAAATCAACAGTGAGATTAGAAGTGTGAAAAGACTGCAGCTGCTGCCAGAATCTTTTATTTGCAAAGAGGAATCAGGTATTGTAATCATGATTTAGCTTTTGGGATAAAGCTTTAAGTTCACTTAAAAAAAAAAAAGAAAACAGAAAGGTAATGTTCAAAAGACTTAAAATTTCTGGATGAGACTAAAGCAAACTGAAGACAGTTTTACAGAATTTTGGTTTGTTTCCTGTTTCTCTTAAGGTCTTGGATGCTAAATTGTATTTATCTCCTATTATGGAACGATGCTAATGTATAATGCATCACACAGGGTTGATGCTTCATAGTTTCCAAATCTCTGGATTTTTCTAGTATTGTATTTAACCCATATGGAGAGGATCTGTGTTTTGTGGAAACCATAGAGTACAACTTCATTATTGAAGATTATTAGAGGAAAAACTGCACTCAGAACGTTTACTTAAACTTATATAAATTGGGTTACTATTTGATACAGACTGGAATGTTACTGAAAGTTTTCATTCTAGGCATGATTCAGCTGATGGTCTGTAATACTAATAGGTGCAAAAAAGATGCGCTTTTTTTCAGTTAAACCCGAAGTGTGAGAGGCAGGTAGGTCGCTGAAGGAGAAGAGATGAGGTGGAAAGGGAATTAACATCTTTTAGTACTTGGTTTTTGCTGGACATTGTGCCTATATGGATGTAATTTTCATTTTATCCTCATAGTAAATTCAGGGTTTTTTAAATATATATATATGTATACATATATATATATATTTTGATCACTTCTATTGGTCTTTCATTTATTTATCTTTGGCCTGTGTGGGCCTCCCATCGCAGTGGCCTCTCTTGCTGCAAAGCACCGGCTCTGGGCGCATGCGCTCCAGAGCACTGGCTCGGTAATTGGACACATTGGTCTAGCCACTCCGCGGCATGTGGGCTCTTCCCAGGCAAGGGATTGAACCGGTGCCCCCTGCACTGCAAGGCGGTGTCTTTACCCACTGGACCACTAGGGAAGCCCCCAGGCGGGTTTTTAAATCCAGATAGGACTGGTATGATATAGCAGGGAGATGGCATTTACAGAGGTGTCTTTTAAGAGAAGCTTCCTAGATCTAGATCTTTGTTTCGAAGGCCTTGAGACTTATCTTTTTGTTCGTTCCTAAGAGAGATCAGGCCCTGAAAGACTAGCTTATATAAACTAAAGCTGATAGGAAAAGGAAACCTCAAGAGTATGTGTTTATAATGATCTGTGAATATTTAATGTCATACCAGGCCAGTGTTTCTCCCATAAAAATCCCTTCTGTACTCAGTATTCCTCTCCAAAGCAAATCATTCTCCCTCATGAAATTTTAATTTCATAGGTATACTGTATATTTATTTGTATACTGTGCCCCTTTGGAGGGTCATAAACCATTGTAATAGCTAGGACTTTTGCCGGTTGGGGGCAGTATTGTTTCTGTTGAGAATGGATGAACTAGACTGATAAATCTGTAAAGATGGTTTTACCATCAAGATCAGAAAAATTTGAGATTCCTTGACTACAGCACTGCACCTTGTTGTGGGGAGTAGAAATAGCCTACATTACAGCAGTAGACGTTATTATACCCATATTTTAGACCAGGAAACAGGTCTAGTGGAGGTTAAATTACTTCAAGGTCACAGAGCTGATAAATGGTTGAATTTAGGACTGGAATAGATTTGACTCCTGAGCCTGCTTTTTAAGAACAGTTTTTATAGGAATGTAGCTCAAATTATTTGGTTTCTGTTAAATAAGGAAAAAGGAAGAGAAAAAGGAGGAAGAAAGTTAATACTACTAGAGTACAGGTTTACGTGTGTGCATGCATAGTTGCTTCAGTCGTGTCCAACTCTTTGTGACTCTGGACTGTGGCCCGCCATGCTGCTCTGTCCATGGGACTTTTCAGGCAAGAATACTTGCAGGGGCTGCCATTTTCCTCTAGGGGATCTTCTCTACCCAGGGATCAAGCCTGCATCTCCTGCACTACAGGTGGATTCTTTCCCCGATGGCTCGGGGAAGCCACAGGTTTATGGATTGTATTAATTTAGTATCTTCACTATGTACTTTTTATTATTGGGCAAGAATATGCTACTCATTTGACAAGTCATTTTAGTCAGTTTTTACTGTGGGTTATATAGTATAGTACCTAATATATACTGTGTACTATTGTTTATCCTTTTGTTTATAAATTTCTAATTCATTTTATAATAGGTGCATTAAAGAGAAGTTTTGTTTAAAGATAATTCGACTTTCAGAGGTACACATTGTACACTTCATCTTCTACTGGAGACTTTGGTTCATTTCTGTTTAAGTAGGAATTATTTGTGAAAACTTAACTTACCACTTTTGATTTGGTTTGGCAGAAGTAGAGGACACTATTTCAAGTTTTTCCACTGGATTTTGTGTTTTGATGTTTCATTTTAAAAATCCTCTAGGGGAAAACGTAGCCAAGATATACAAAGATCTTCAGAAGCTCTCCGCCTCTTCAAAGATCAGCTGGTGTATCCTCTTCTGGCTTTTTAACCCGGGACAAGGTGAGTCTCTTCGAGTTTCTTTACCATCAAGATCAGAAAAATTTGAGATTCCTTGACTACAGCACTGCACCTTGTTGTGGGGAGTAGAAATAGCCTACATTACAGCAGTAGACGTTATTATACCCATATTTTAGACCAGGAAACAGGTCTAGTGGAGGTTAAATTACTTCAAGGTCACAGAGCTGATAAATGGTTGAATTTAGGACTGGAATAGATTTGACTCCTGAGCCTGCTTTTAAGAACCGTTTTTATAGGAATGTAGCTCAAATTATTTGGTTTCTGTTAAATAAGGAAAAAGGAAGAGAAAAAGGAGGAAGAAAGTTAATACTACTAGAGTACAGGTTTACGTGTGTGCATGCATAGTTGCTTCAGTCGTGTCCAACTCTTTGTGACTCTGGACTGTGGCCCGCCATGCTGCTCTGTCCATGGGACTTTTCAGGCAAGAATACTTGCAGGGGCTGCCATTTTCCTCTAGGGGATCTTCTCTACCCAGGGATCAAGCCTGCATCTCCTGCACTACAGGTGGATTCTTTCCCCGATGGCTCGGGGAAGCCACAGGTTTATGGATTGTATTAATTTAGTATCTTCACTATGTACTTTTTATTATTGGGCAAGAATATGCTACTCATTTGACAAGTCATTTTAGTCAGTTTTTACTGTGGGTTATATAGTATAGTACCTAATATATACTGTGTACTATTGTTTATCCTTTTGTTTATAAATTTCTAATTCATTTTATAATAGGTGCATTAAAGAGAAGTTTTGTTTAAAGATAATTCGACTTTCAGAGGTACACATTGTACACTTCATCTTCTACTGGAGACTTTGGTTCATTTCTGTTTAAGTAGGAATTATTTGTGAAAACTTAACTTACCACTTTTGATTTGGTTTGGCAGAAGTAGAGGACACTATTTCAAGTTTTTCCACTGGATTTTGTGTTTTGATGTTTCATTTTAAAAATCCTCTAGGGGAAAACGTAGCCAAGATATACAAAGATCTTCAGAAGCTCTCCCGCCTCTTCAAAGATCAGCTGGTGTATCCTCTTCTGGCTTTTACCCGACAAGGTGAGCCTCGATAGAGCATCCCAGGTTGAGTGGCTGCAAAGGATAGTAAGGTCACAGCTGTTTAAGGGGGACGTGTGACTCGTCCCTCTTCACTCTTCCTAGTGAGAGTCTGCTCTTCTAAGACTGAGCTGAAGGACTAATTCCTTCATTGCTATTCACATCCGCTTTGTATCTTCACTGCATTTTTTATATATCTTTATTATAGCCCTTTTTCTACTGTATCCTAATTTTTGACATGATTTCTTTCTACCTAAGGTTATGAATACCCTGAAAGCAGAGAAATATGTCTTACTTTTGTATTCTCATGGCCTAGCACAGGGTCTGGCCATAATTGGGGTTCAATAAATACATATATAAATACTGTATAGCCTGTAAGTTAGGTCTACTTTTAAAAAAAACAAACAACAACAACTATTGGGACTCTGTACTAGGTATTTTGGTTATTTCATGTGCATTCTTATTTAATGCTGATAACTTTGAAGTAGATTTTATTCTCATTTTATAGATGATGAAACTGTAATTCAGTGAGGTTTATAATTCACTCAAAATCCTCGTATTAATCAGCTTTCTCTGTGTTTTATCAGTAGTAAACAATATCTTAAAATCTTAGTGACTTACAGTGAATATTGATTTCTCACTTGGGTACATGTTGGGCGGGGGTCAGGTTTGGCTGAAGGGGTGGTTGAGTGGGCCTTATCTAGGACTTGCTCTCCTGTGGGAAAGCCAACGGGGAAAAGAGGACCAGTGGCCTGACCCTGCGTTGATTCTTAAAGCTTTTGTTCAGAAATAACCTGCCACTCCCACTGCCACTGGAGTGGACAGCAGAAGCAAAAACGGACACACCTGATGATGTGGGAAACAGGGTAGAACATACCAAGGTGGAGGCGTAATCCACCACAGCCTTTTGGCTGGTAAACAGCCTCAGGCTCTAGCGGTAGATACGTGCCTTTCATCTGCTGTCTGTATGTAGAAAAATAGTATTTTAGGTCTCAAGTGGCATGGTGCCAAGGCTGTTACAACCATAGTTTTATTCTGTGGTTGGTGATAAGGAAAAAGAATAATGTGAATTTTAAAACCCCTTATTGGATTTTGGTAATCTTTGCTAGTGGAGCATAGTATCCCATATATTTAAAGGAGCTAATAAAAACTTAATTGTCAATTGGCTTTGTAGTATATTCTTTTCCTTTCTCGGTTTTGCTTCTGAATTTGTCTTCCTCCCTTCTCTCTCTCTTTTTTAAAGATTTATTTATTTATTTATTTTGGGCGGGGGTCGGGTTGGGGAGGGAGGGGAGCGGGCGGGCCACTTCTATTGGTCTTTCATTTCTCTATTTTCATCCGTCTTTGTTCTTTGGCTCCTGTGGGCCTCCCATCGCGGTGGCGTCTGTCGTCGCAGAGCCGGCTCTGGGCGCATGCGCCCCAGAGCTCCGGCTCGGTAATTGGACACATGGGTCCAGCCACTCCGCAGCACGTGGGATCTTTCCAGGCCAGGGCTCGAACCGGTGCCCCTTGCACTGCAAGGTGGTGTCCTTACCCACTGGACCACCAAGGGAAGCGCTCCTCCCTTCTTTTTCAGCCTGCTAGATATCAAAAAATAGTAATCTAACACTCAAGTACATATTAGGTGACAGACCTTGTTCTGAGCACTCTGTATGTATTTACACATTTAACTCTCAACTCAGTGAGGTGGGTAATATTATTATCCCATTTTACAGATGAGGAAATTGAGTTAGAATATAAAACTTGTCCAGAGGCACACAGCTAGTAAGTGGCAGCATTGGGAACCAATTGTAAAGGCCAGTGAATTATCTGTTTTCGGTAGTTGAGTAGAGTATTTTTTGTTTTATTCAATATTACTTGAAACAAAGGAGGCCTCTGTATTTAGAAATTGTCATTCATTTGATCTGTATTACAAAGCAATTTGTTTCTCTACTAAAACATTAAGAGATAGCATTAGAGTTAGTAGCAGTATATAGTCAATCTGGGGATAAAAGTATTTTATAGATGACTTAGGCCTGGTTAATTGAGAATACCATCTAATTTATCATCTCTTCCAGAAAGTTGGCTACTTCAGTTGACTATGTGGGGAAAACTGGATGTTCTTTACTCAGTGAGAGCTATTCACTTTTTCCTTCTAGCACTGAGCCTACCAGATGTATTTGGGTTGGTAGTCCTCCCACTGGAGCTGAAACTGCGCATCTTCCGACTGCTGGATGCCCGTTCTGTCCTGTCTCTGTCTGCAGTTTGCCGTGACCTCTATGTTACATCAAATGACCAGCTTCTGTGGAGGTGTTTGTATCTGCGGGATTTTCGAGGTGATTTCCATGATGACACGCTAACAAGAAAAGTGTTCTTTGTTATTGAGGTCTTAATTAATCGTTGTGGGCTTTTTTTTTTTAAGAGTAGGAAATAATCATAACATAGCCTTACTGTGAAGAGATTCTAAGCCCCGTGTACCTCTGCCTGTGTCCCAAAAGCTCTCCCCAGTCATTTTTGTATTTTCTGTGAGTACAGTCCATTAGACTAAGTGTAGACTCTTTTAGTAGAGAAAATCAGGGTAAGACAGGTTTAATCTGGGTGAATGAAACATATTAAAATCCTTATTGCTTTGTTTTTTCTTTGTAGATGGTACTGTCAGAGGTCGAGACACAGATTGGAAAGAAGTAGGTATTTGTAAATACCAAGGCCAGATCTATAACCCAGAAATAGTGAATTAATATATTAAGGGAATATTTTCCACTTTTATTATGATATAATGCAATCTGTTTTAACTAAATCTAATGCTAATTTTTAGCAAATGAAAATATGTTCAATTTTTACCTTAGACTCTGTCCTTAGTGTCTTGCAGTTCACAGGAAAAAATCTTAACATGATGATTGTTTTCACCTTTTTCTGTTGTAAAAAAAATTGAGTTGTCTTTGTGCTGGAGTAGTCGGTCAGCTATTCAGCTAGTGAGAATAGCAAGTTATGAAAAAAAAAAAGTTACATTGTTTTAGTTGCAGATGCCATTGTGAAAAGCATTGAGAGGACTGAGAAACTTGGGATGAAGGACTAGGGAGTGAAATGCAATGAATAGTCCTCAGACATGAACAAAATACACAGTCCTGTTCTTTAGGAATTTGTTCCATCCTCTGAAAGTCATCTTTTTGTTATTTAAATTGAGGTCTGTTAGGGACATAATTTAGGTAAGAAACTGCTGACCACACCCACCCTTCCCTGCCAGTACCTTAACTTTTTATATTCTGTGGCATGACATTTTCAACAAGTCTTTAAATTTTCGTGTGCCTGTACCTCTAGTTACATCCCAAATGCGCATCTTCCGACTGCTGGATGCCCGTTCTGTCCTGTCTCTGTCTGCAGTTTGCCGTGACCTCTATGTTACATCAAATGACCAGCTTCTGTGGCGGTGTTTGTATCTGGGATTTTCGAGGTGATTTCCATGATGACACGCTAACAAGAAAAGTGTTCTTTGTTATTGAGGTCTTAATTAATCGTTGTGGGCTTTTTTTTTTTAAGAGTAGGAAATAATCATAACATAGCCTTACTGTGAAGAGATTCTAAGCCCCGTGTACCTCTGCCTGTGTCCCAAAAGCTCTCCCCAGTCATTTTTGTATTTTCTGTGAGTACAGTCCATTAGACTAAGTGTAGACTCTTTTAGTAGAGAAAATCAGGGTAAGACAGGTTTAATCTGGGTGAATGAAACATATTAAAATCCTTATTGCTTTGTTTTTTCTTTGTAGATGGTACTGTCAGAGGTCGAGACACAGATTGGAAAGAAGTAGGTATTTGTAAATACCAAGGCCAGATCTATAACCCAGAAATAGTGAATTAATATATTAAGGGAATATTTTCCACTTTTATTATGATATAATGCAATCTGTTTTAACTAAATCTAATGCTAATTTTTAGCAAATGAAAATATGTTCAATTTTTACCTTAGACTCTGTCCTTAGTGTCTTGCAGTTCACAGGAAAAATCTTAACATGATGATTGTTTTCACCTTTTTCTGTTGTAAAAAATTGAGTTGTCTTTGTGCTGGAGTAGTCGGTCAGCTATTCAGCTAGTGAGAATAGCAAGTTATGAAAAAAAAAAAGTTACATTGTTTTAGTTGCAGATGCCATTGTGAAAAGCATTGAGAGGACTGAGAAACTTGGGATGAAGGACTAGGGAGTGAAATGCAATGAATAGTCCTCAGACATGAACAAAATACACAGTCCTGTTCTTTAGGAATTTGTTCCATCCTCTGAAAGTCATCTTTTTGTTATTTAAATTGAGGTCTGTTAGGGACATAATTTAGGTAAGAAACTGCTGACCACACCCACCCTTCCCTGCCAGTACCTTAACTTTTTATATTCTGTGGCATGACATTTTCAACAAGTCTTTAAATTTTCCATTTTCAAAAAGGCTGACTTGAAATTGTATATCGTCTAGAGAGTGCTAGACTGCAGTCTGGAGAGTACACATCACTCATGTTTACTCAGTTACCCCTCCTCTGGATGTATTGTTACTCCAGACTGGCACAACAGCCCAGCTGCAGTGTGGTTAGAGACTAGAATTCATTTCGCATTGTATTCACAGCTACTACCGTATTCATGCAGATGGAAACTGGTACAGGTTCCCTTTTGTGCACTGACTGCTTTGCCTCTGAACTGTGGGAAAAGAAAATTATATATACATCTATTCAGGGAAAGCCAACTGGAACTTCGAGGAAGCATCCACCTCACTCACCCTGTCTTGTTCTTGTCTTTGTGCAGCTGTATAAGAAGAGGTACAAGCAAAGGAAGGACGCTCAGAGGGGGCGGCATGTGATGTTCCTGCCGTCGGCGCCCCACCCCGTGCCCTTCTACCCCAACCCCTTGCACCCCAGGCCCTTCCCTCCCAGTTCTCTCCTCCCGCCAGGAATTATTGGTGGTGAATATGACCAAAGACTAACCCTTCCCTATGTTGGGGACCCAATCAATTCACTCATCCCTGGGCCCGGGGAGACACCCAGCCAGTTCCCTCCTCTCAGGCCGCGTTTTGACCCAGTGGACCCATTTCCAGGTTCTAACCCCATCTTGCCAGGACGAGGTGGCCCCAGTGACAGATTTCCCCCAAGACCCAGCAGGGGTTGGCCAACTGACAGCCGGCTGCCATTCATGTGACTGATCTGTTATCTCACTCTGGAGCTTGTTTGGTTTGGTTTCCTTAAAACTACAGATGTCATCTTATTGGGGTGCTACCTCTAGTGTTCTCTGATTGTGGTGGTGAGACATGCATTCCCAGGAGCCTTTTGGTAGATATATTAGGTTGATGCAAGCATAATTGCGGTTTTGGATTATGAATTCTTAAATCATTATAACTAGACTCAAACACATTAATGAAAACAGGAACCATTACAATCAGCACATTTTTGCAAATGAGAAGTCAGTTTATTTATTCCCATAGCGTGAAAATCCGTGTTTCAGGATTCAGTGAACTCTTGGAAAGCATTTTCTGCCTCCTGCTGGTTGTGGAAGTGTTTTCCCTGCAAAACAGGATTGAGATGCTGAAAGAAGTGGTAGTTGCGAGAGGTCAGGTGGCTATGGTGGATGAGGCAAAACTTCGTAACCCAATTCGTTCAATTTTTGAAGTGTCGGTGGTGCACAGTGGGTCGGGCGTTGTCATGAAGAACTGGGCCCTTTCTGTTGACTGATGCCAGCTGCAGGCGTTGTGATTTTTGGTGCATTTCATCCATTTGCTGAACATATTTCCTCAGATGTAATGGTTTCACTGGAATTCAGAAAGCTGTAGTCGATCAGATGGGCAGCAGACCACCAAATGGTGACCACGACTGTTTTTTGGTGTAAGACTGGTTTGGGGAAGTGCTTTGGAGCTTCTTCACAGTCCAACCACTGATTTGGTTGTTGCAGATTGTGGTATAAAACCCGCTTTTCATCACACGTCACAATCCAGTTGAGAAATCCGTACGGTAAGAGAAGACAAGACTTAAAAACGACGATTTCTTTGATTTTTGGTCAGCTCATGAGGGACTCGCTCATCAAGCCTTTTCACCATTCCAGTTTTACCTCAAATGCCAAACAGCCATGGAATGGTTCAACGTTGAGTTCTTTGGCAGCTTTTCATGTAGTTGTAAGAGGATCAGTTTCGGTGATTGCTCTCAGTTGTCGCTGTCAACTTCCAGTAGCCGCCACTATGCTCCTCATCTTCAAAGCCCTCACCTCCTTTGCCAAACTGACAGCCGGCTGCCATTCATGTGACTGATCTGTTATCTCACTCTGGAGCTTGTTTGGTTTGGTTTCCTTAAAACTACAGATGTCATCTTATTGGGGTGCTACCTCTAGTGTTCTCTGATTGTGGTGGTGAGACATGCATTCCCAGGAGCCTTTTGGTAGATATATTAGGTTGATGCAAGCATAATTGCGGTTTTGGATTATGAATTCTTAAATCATTATAACTAGACTCAAACACATTAATGAAAACAGGAACCATTACAATCAGCACATTTTTGCAAATGAGAAGTCAGTTTATTTATTCCCATAGCGTGAAAATCCGTGTTTCAGGATTCAGTGAACTCTTGGAAAGCATTTTCTGCCTCCTGCTGGTTGTGGAAGTGTTTTCCCTGCAAAACAGGATTGAGATGCTGAAAGAAGTGGTAGTTGCGAGAGGTCAGGTGGCTATGGTGGATGAGGCAAAACTTCGTAACCCAATTCGTTCAATTTTTGAAGTGTCGGTGGTGCACAGTGGGTCGGGCGTTGTCATGAAGAACTGGGCCCTTTCTGTTGACTGATGCCAGCTGCAAGCGTTGTGATTGTTGGTGCATTTCATCCATTTGCTGAACATATTTCCTCAGATGTAATGGTTTCACTGGAATTCAGAAAGCTGTAGTCGATCAGATGGGCAGCAGACCACCAAATGGTGACCACGACTGTTTTTTGGTGTAAGACTGGTTTGGGGAAGTGCTTTGGAGCTTCTTCACAGTCCAACCACTGATTTGGTTGTTGCAGATTGTGGTATAAAACCCGCTTTTCATCACACGTCACAATCCAGTTGAGAAATCCGTACGGTAAGAGAAGACAAGACTTAAAAACGACGATTTCTTTGATTTTTGGTCAGCTCATGAGGGACTCGCTCATCAAGCCTTTTCACCATTCCAGTTTTACCTCAAATGCCAAACAGCCATGGAATGGTTCAACGTTGAGTTCTTTGGCAGCTTTTCATGTAGTTGTAAGAGGATCAGTTTCGGTGATTGCTCTCAGTTGTCGCTGTCAACTTCCAGTAGCCGGCCACTATGCTCCTCATCTTCAAAGCCCTCACCTCCTTTGCCAAACTTCCTGAACTGTCACTGCACCGTTAGCAGGTCCTAAGCGTTGCTGATGCTGCGAGTTGTCTCTGCTGCTTTAGGACCCATTCTTGACCCATCCTGAGTAAGAAATCGCTCAAATTTGCTTTTTGTCTAAGATCATTTCCCTAGTCTATAATATAAAATCAGCAGCAAGTCATTAGCAAAAAAAACGTACAGTGAGAAGTGTGCATAAAAATGCTGTATAACATAACTACATTTAAGAATGTATTCCAGTATGAAATGGCAAAGTTCAACAATGCAAAACTACAGTTACTCTTGCACCAACCTAAACATTACAGCTCTGGGGTGGGATTTCCCAGTGGGTTGGCCTTGGGAATATAGTTCCTGGTATCCCCTCTCTGAATCACCCTCTATAATGAAGGTTCCATATTGATAATGTTCTACATCAGAATAAAAAACAGTATAAATTACACGGCAGACTTGACTTTTATTATAGAAAGATATGTGTAATAAATACTCAGAACAGCTTTACAACATTACTTGGACATTTCAAAATGATCAGATAAACCTGTTCAGGGTTATTGGATTGTTGCAGGGGGTTATTTTTTTTATTTTGTAATGGCCCCCTTTTCTCACATAAAGTCATTTGCAGAAACCACTTTATGGAATGAGTACATGCAGAGCTGGTTTGGTTGAATTGGACATGGGGTAAATGGACACAGGCCAGCTAGGTCCCCCTCCCGCCTCTTTCTGCAGCTGCTCCTCAGGCTCCATGCTGAAACTTCTGGACTCTGAAGCAGCGCTTTTTGGCCACCCCTGGGTCATTAGGGACTCTTGTTTCTGGCTGCTTCTGGAGTGGAGTTACAGGTTCTTTCTCCTTGTGTTTTGAATACTTGGAGCCTAACCTGTAACCCAAGTCAATGACGCCTTCTAAAATATAGTGCCCTGCTTTGAGGGCTGTTCAGGTACTTATTCTACAAAGAAAGCCTCTTCATTTGAAGAACATTTTGCTTTTAAAGACTTAAAATACACAAAGTTCAAGTTTTTATTTTGCCTACAAGAAAAAGGCCAAACAAATGTCTCAGCACAGAAACAACGATAGAAGCATGCTACAGTGACATTAAAAAATCCAAATCACAACACAAGAATAAAACACTGTTAGTATCTGCAGAAAATAGGAATATTGCCAATATCTTCCTGCTTTTTAAAAAATTGGTTTTGCATATAACGAAATGGCTTGGAATGCTATGTGCTGCAAGAATGTTAGAGTCCTATGTACACGATTTTCTTTTCTACGCATATGTATTGTCTTTTTTTCTATCACAGTGAAGAAAAGTCAGCCAATAATACGATTTTCCAGAGGCCAAGTCACCTTTAGTAGCTGAAGGTACAAGTAAAGGATTAGGGCTGTTGGCAATTTAGTTCCTGGTATCCTCTCTGAATCACCCTCTATAATGAAGGTTCCATATTGATAATGTTCTACATCAGAATAAAAACAGTATAAATTACACGGCAGACTTGACTTTTATTATAGAAAAAAATATGTGTAATAAATACTCAGAACCGCTTTACAACATTACTTGGACATTTCAAAATGATCAGATAAACCTGTTCAGGGTTATTGGATTGTTGCAGGGGGTTATTTTTTTTATTTTGTAATGGCCCCCTTTTCTCACATAAAGTCATTTGCAGAAACCACTTTATGGAATGAGTACATGCAGAGCTGGTTTGGTTGAATTGGACATGGGGTAAATGGACACAGGCCAGCTAGGTCCCCCTCCCGCCTCTTTCTGCAGCTGCTCCTCAGGCTCCATGCTGAAACTTCTGGACTCTGAAGCAGCGCTTTTTGGCCACCCCTGGGTCATTAGGGACTCTTGTTTCTGGCTGCTTCTGGAGTGGAGTTACAGGTTCTTTCTCCTTGTGTTTTGAATACTTGGAGCCTAACCTGTAACCCAAGTCAATGACGCCTTCTAAAATATAGTGCCCTGCTTTGAGGGCTGTTCAGGTACTTATTCTACAAAGAAAGCCTCTTCATTTGAAGAACATTTTGCTTTTAAAGACTTAAAATACACAAAGTTCAAGTTTTTATTTTGCCTACAAGAAAAAGGCCAAACAAATGTCTCAGCACAGAAACAACGATAGAAGCATGCTACAGTGACATTAAAAAATCCAAATCACAACACAAGAATAAAACACTGTTAGTATCTGCAGAAAATAGGAATATTGCCAATATCTTCCTGCTTTTTAAAAAATTGGTTTTGCATATAACGAAATGGCTTGGAATGCTATGTGCTGCAAGAATGTTAGAGTCCTATGTACACGATTTTCTTTTTTTGCTACGCATATGTATTGTCTTTTTTTTTTCTATCACAGTGAAGAAAAGTCAGCCAATAATACGATTTTCCAGAGGCCAAGTCACCTTTAGTAGCTGAAGGTACAAGTAAAGGATTAGGGCTGTTGGCAATTTTTTTCCCAGTGGTATTTTGTCATATCTGAGCTATAGGACAGCTTTAGGCCATATAGCTTTAACTGGGTCTGTTGAAGAGTCACCCTGAAACTTTTATGGGTCCAAAACATTCTGGCCCTCCAGCATATCTCTGTGGCCTTATCATATTAGGATGCGCTCTGCATGGGGGTGTGTGCATGCAAGTGGGGGTGGAAGGACTGTTATACCCAGAAGCACCGTGTACTGTGAAACAGGAGTTTTCAAAATGCAGTCATTTTCGAGTGGTCTTGGAAAGGTTCGTGAGTGGTGCTGGTGTCCCGAGGATACAGATGCTACTTTCTAACCTCACGTCTGACTCCAGCCCACAGGACAGATCTCTCTGTTTAGGATACCCGCAGTGTGTCACACACCTAAATTTGCGGTCCTCTTACAATAGATTATTCTGAATTCTTAAAATGACAATCAAAGCTTTTCCTCTTGACTAGCTTAGTTTATAGTTAAAAGCTTAGAAAATCTACATTCTTCTCACTGGACTGAAACTGTTGAGCTGTCCGTGTTGCTGGTGTGTGATGGGAATGAAGTCATTGTGTGGTCATAGCTCATTCACTGAGTGACCTGACATCACTGTGATGTATAGTGATGGAAGACAGTGCCGTGGAGATGTGGCTCCGCATTGCTGGCGTGTAGGCTTAGTGACTTTCTCTGGCTCCTCATTTTCCCTTTAGTTTTTTTATTAATAGAGACTTGCCAACCACCCTCTTTCCCCAATTTATTAATTAAAGCTCTGGTTTGGCATGGCTGGAAATCATGGGAGGTAGCCTGTCTTAGCAGTGTAGACTTTGTGATTCCCTAGGTACAAATAGTTGAATTCTGTCTTGCTTGCCCCTCTCCAGTTCCTGAGATCACTGCTTAGTTTACTGTTTCTGTGATTCTGACACTCCCTTTTGCTCCCTATACTTGGGGCCCCAAACCGAGGATTGTCTTTCTTCTACCCTCGTCAGTAGCTGCCAAATTACAGAGCCTCATAAGGAGGCAGGCAGGCCCCAGTTCTCTGCTTTGCTGTGAGCAGGTTAATACTCCTTGGGACAGCCTCCACTTGACTGCAGAAGATGTGGCGTGGTTAAGACATGGGAAGTAACTAGTTAGCTCATAAGACAAAGTTTCAATCTTAACTAACTTAACGGCCCTCTTGGGATTCCCTAACAGGTTATATAGAACCCACGTTTCTGCTATCCCAGAGCAAACTGTGTAAAATGTTAATTAAGCCTTTTTTTTACCCCCAGGGGTGTGTGCATGCAAGTGGGGTGGAAGGACTGTTATACCCAGAAGCACCGTGTACTGTGAAACAGGAGTTTTCAAAATGCAGTCATTTTCGAGTGGTCTTGGAAAGGTTCGTGAGTGGTGCTGGTGTCCCGAGGATACAGATGCTACTTTCTAACCTCACGTCTGACTCCAGCCCACAGGACAGATCTCTCTGTTTAGGATACCCGCAGTGTGTCACACACCTAAATTTGCGGTCCTCTTACAATAGATTATTCTGAATTCTTAAAATGACAATCAAAGCTTTTCCTCTTGACTAGCTTAGTTTATAGTTAAAAGCTTAGAAAATCTACATTCTTCTCACTGGACTGAAACTGTTGAGCTGTCCGTGTTGCTGGTGTGTGATGGGAATGAAGTCATTGTGTGGTCATAGCTCATTCACTGAGTGACCTGACATCACTGTGATGTATAGTGATGGAAGACAGTGCCGTGGAGATGTGGCTCCGCATTGCTGGCGTGTAGGCTTAGTGACTTTCTCTGGCTCCTCATTTTCCCTTTAGTTTTTTTATTAATAGAGACTTGCCAACCACCCTCTTTCCCCAATTTATTAATTAAAGCTCTGGTTTGGCATGGCTGGAAATCATGGGAGGTAGCCTGTCTTAGCAGTGTAGACTTTGTGATTCCCTAGGTACAAATAGTTGAATTCTGTCTTGCTTGCCTCTCTCCAGTTCCTGAGATCACTGCTTAGTTTACTGTTTCTGTGATTCTGACACTCCCTTTTGCTCCCTATACTTGGGGCCCCAAACCGAGGATTGTCTTTCTTCTACCCTCGTCAGTAGCTGCCAAATTACAGAGCCTCATAAGGAGGCAGGCAGGCCCCAGTTCTCTGCTTTGCTGTGAGCAGGTTAATACTCCTTGGGACAGCCTCCACTTGACTGCAGAAGATGTGGCGTGGTTAAGACATGGGAAGTAACTAGTTAGCTCATAAGACAAAGTTTCAATCTTAACTAACTTAACGGCCCTCTTGGGATTCCCTAACAGGTTATATAGAACCCACGTTTCTGCTATCCCAGAGCAAACTGTGTAAAATGTTAATTGAGAGGCAAGGAGATGTTCCTTCTGCTCTAGACTTAGCAAAAGACCAGAGAGAGGAGATACTTAAATATGAGAATTTGGAAATTGAAATTGTAAGTAGAAGGACCAATCAGAATATAAATAAAGAAACTTAGGACTTAAAAGAATTTTCTCTTTCTCGCACACATACCTGTAGAAGGAATGTTTAGATTGATGTTATCTTAAAGTAATGACATACTAAAATCAAAATTTTTTCATCTTTTCCTCTTGGCCTGCCAGTTGAGAGGGTTCTGAACACAATCGACAAGTCTCATCTCTGGTGGCTGCATACTTTCTTTGTGGAAACACAAGGGAGCCTCTGTTCCCCTTATGCATTGTGTCTGGTTAATGGGCTGGTTTGACTTGCTTGTCACCCAATCTTCCAGTTGGTCTCCACCCAAGCCCAAAGTGCCACCGTCTATCAAAGTCTACTTAGTAGCCTGAAACGGAATTTAATCTGTGACTGCCCTGGATTAGAGGACAGCTTTTGACAGTGGGGTTAGCAAGCAGCTCGCTCGCTCCCTTGGATAAAGACAACCACGCATGTGCAAGCACTCTCAGTCCATGAGCTGCTTAATCCTCCATCATAATTGAGTTACTGCTTGTCTGCAAGGCTGGCTTCCCATGCTTACACTGAGCCCTAACCTGCATCTCCTCATCCATTCTAAACACATAAAAGCAAATGAGCCACCTACCTGTTCTACAAAGTTGAATGAAGCATGGGAGCTGGGAGGGGCAGGAAGGCCTGAGCTGGGCTCTGCTGTGTAACGTGTGCTCCGGAGGGACCCCTGGGTCCTGGGTCTTTGCTGGACAGGTTTTGGTATGGTCCTGGTCTGCTCGCCAGGCCTCCTGAATGATGCTGAGTGTGACACTTCGTCCCTTCTGCTCCCAGCCGTGGTGGCCCTGCCGTCTGCTCACCTGTGTGGGGGCCACCCTCGCCACGCTCAGCATGGCCCCCTGCTTCTGCCTGCTCCGTAGGCCTCAGGTTTTCTTCAGCTTCTTACGTCATTAATCTTGCTATTGGTTTAATTCTTTTTCTTACCTCAATACTCGTAGAAGAAGAGCCTTTTTCTCTCTGCACATTTTGCGTTTTGTGGATTTCACAGTTTCCAGGAAGACTAACCTGACACACGTCCCGCACACTGACTGTGCTGACGACCGGCGCTGCACTGGGCCCGTTCACAGAGCTCGCTCGTGAGCTGCCGGCACCGGCCTGCTTTCCCCTCAAGCTCCTTTCACTGCAAATTCAGATGAGAACTTCCAGAAGGTTACTGATGTTCAGGCTCACGGGATTTATTACAGGGCCTATCACCCTGAAATTCTGGAAAGGTAGAACTAGCTGCTCCATCAGCAGGGACCGAACCCGGGAGTGGAGGGGGGGAGGGGAAATGACGAAGAGGACACAGAGAATGAATGGACGAGAAAGGACCCGTAGGTTCCAGTGTCCCTTGACAGCTGAGAGGACAATGAAACAACAGAGCCCTTTTATCAGGCTGTTAGGAGGAAGATCTGGAAGAAGGTCTTTCCTGCAGCTGGTGGAGGTGTCCACTGGGGCTGCATGTAAACTCTACTCACTGTGCGCCAGGTCAGCACAAACCGAATGGATCTTTGTCCTGTTTCGGCCTCCCCAAGGCAGCCTGGAGGGAAAATGCTAGCCTTTCTTTGGATCAGAGTTGCCACGCAAAGTGAAAAATAACCAACACCACCTTTCAGAATCTCTACAGAGTGACACTCCTCCCCTTCTCATTTTGTTCTTTCCCACTTAAAATTACTACCATTATTAAATAAGGTTAAATGTTTGGAGGGAACATACGCTAGTTTATGTGAGAAAGCGGTTTATTGTGGGGACTGTCTCAAGGGCCCAGCCTTGGTCTCTGCATCCACAGACCAATGGGAGCCTTTGTTTCAAGGTGTTGGTTATAAGCTCCTCTCATGTCCTGGGGTTGGTGCATGGCTATAAAAAACAGGATGCCCGGCCTGAGAAATGGGTTCATGCTACTGCACTGGAGTATCTGGGAAATACGGTTTGCATGCGGTGATGTTTCTTTCTTTTTTTTATTTTTATTTTTTACTTTTGGCCTCTTTTATGGGTCTTTCATTTATTTATTTTTCATCCATCTTAATTCTTTGGCCCGTGTGGGCTTCCCATCACAGTGACCTCACTCATCACAGAGCACCGGCTCTGGGCGCATGCGCTCCAGAGCTCCGGCTTGGTAGTTGGACACATGGGTCCAGCCGCTCCACGGCATGTGGGATCTTCCCAGGCCAGGGATCGACCCGGTGCCCCTTGCATACAAGGTGGTGTCCTTACCCACTGGACCATCAGGGAAGCCCTACGGTGATGTTTTGGGGGAGCTGGGGTCAGAATATAGGAAGGTGGGTCAAGGTAAGCCATGTCACCATTGTCTGTGGGGCCACCGTGGGTGTGACACATCCACCCCAGCTCCATTCCCGCAGTAGCATTCCCACCCAGCTCAGGGCAGCGCTGCTGGTCTGACTTCAAGGGGCATTCCCAACACCTAGGGAGGTTGACAGAGACAGGTTCTGGGCCTGCTGAGCAGAAGTTCTGACTCCTTTGGTCCAAAATGCAGTGACTTGTGCACACAGCCATGTTCCACGCTTTGAGGAACTTTTTCTAGCCTGTCAGCACGTCGTTGTGTATCTTGGGCTGCGTTTTATTATTGCGTGAGAATTGGGTGAGACAGTTTGATGTCTTAATCTGATCTTAATTTCCAGAGTGGAAGAGTGATGACGGCCTTGTGTATTTCCTGTCTTTTGAATCACTTTTGAAACACTTGCCCGACAAATTCTCTGCACTTTTTAATCAGAATGGAGTTCCAGGCCAAGGACGCTTTCATTTTCACCTTCCTTTCTCCCTTCCCCGTGAGCGAAGACACATCTCAAGTTGCAAAGTGGGCTGTGAGGGGATGGCATGGCTATGTTCTAATATCCTCAGCGCTTTCTGGAACCAGGAGGCTGCTTCTGGCACCTACAACATTTCTAGCACCAGACGCTTGGTGATTTGGGACAACCCCGCACCCCACCCGATCACTACATGATAAGAGCATTGGGAAGGAAGTCAGGGCTACGTTCTCCAGCTCTGCAGTTAACTTGCTTTGTCAAATTAAGTGTGGTTCGTGAAACAAAGTTAAAGCTAATTTCTTTAAATTTTCTTAAATTCTTGTAGAATTGCAAGAGCCTTTGATACATACTATTGATCTCAGAAAACAAACAAAAACCAGTATCTCCTAAGCACATTTGACCAGTGAACCCTTTTGTAACAGAGTAACCTACCAAGGTCTTGTTGTCCAGTCTGAAGCGCTGAGCTAGAAGCTACTAACATCACACTTTCTGATCCTGTGTCATCCGTCTGCTCACACTTTCTGATCCTGTGTCATCCGTCTGCTCACTGTCTCTGGTCCCTCGTGTATTCTTGAAGAGGAAACAGCATTCCTGGTGGGAATTATTCAGAAAGACTGAATGGTGGTGTAACACAGAACGGGTAGAGAGGGCCTCACTTAGTTGAGGCTCCCCCTCTGCGAACTGGTAGTGAGTCCTAAAAGAACCTGAGGTCTGCTCTCAGCTCTCCAACTCAGGACAGCACGCTGGGCGTGAGCGGCCTCGCGAAGTCTCCCCTCTGTTTCTGTACTGTTCTGAAAGGCTCAATGCGTCACAGAGGGTCTGAATTCACTTCGTGGTCCTCAAGATCCACTGGTGGCGGGTGTGATGCAGCCTGGGCCTGCCTGGTCTTCCAGGCCATCTCTTGAGCTTAGATGGAACCGTCAAGGGCAGGCGGTAGGTTCCCCTGGCTGTGGTTTTCTCCTTTTGTTTGTAGAACTCTGTCAAAAGGTTATTGCCTCCTACATTGCTGAGGTCTGACTTCAGTGTGTGCACTTGATAGAGGTGGGGCAAGGCTCAGAGGGGGGCCTTCCCAAAGGCAAGCAAAACACTAACAAGCAAGGTAAATCCAGCACACAGGCATCTCACTTGATTATCTGAGGCAGGGGAGCAAGCATCTGGGCAGGAAGGTGGATGTGATACCCATCTCTAAGGCCTGTTTTGAGGAACCTGGAGGATCTCAAAGGCCCACTGCTCAGTCAGGAAATGCTGGAATGTCATGGTAAAGGGAAGCGGGAACACATGTAGGTACTTGGTTCCCGGGTCAAAGGCATTTGGAAAGGATATTCTCTGGCCCTCCGTTCTGTTACCAGCAGGAACCAAGGCTGAGACGGAGGGTGGGGCAGGAGAGGCCTGGACACGGTTAGTCAGAGAATAGGCTGGCAAAAGACTTTCTCAGGTTGCGGATGGTCTCGGCCTTGGCCTCGTCCTCACTGGGCGTCCCTCGCTGGGAGGTGTCAGAGGTGCTGAGGCTGTTAGTCAGGGACTGGGATTTGCTGAAACAGAAAGGCAAGGGGAGTGGGGGTGATGGGTTGAACTCCCCAGGAAATGAGACCTGGGGCTTGCCTGGGAGCTGGCTGGGTGAAGCCCATCACCCCAGGGATACTGAGACCAGCACCCAGGCATCCCTCTGCTTACCCCACCCATGCAATTAACCTGTGAGGTGGCTATGGGGAGCCTCCTTTTTTTAGGGGCAAAAACTGGGGCTCATAGCAAGTAGCAGGGGAGCGTCCAAGGCTTGTATTCTTCCCACTCAGCCAGGTTGCTCAGATGGCAGGCACGACTGGACAACAGCTTGTCCACGCCCCTGCTTCAGTGCACAAGCCCGCCTGATGAACTGTGAGGTGTGGTATCCAAAGGCTAGGCTTGTTTCTTTATACTTCCCAGAGCCAGCATGGGGACCAGAGATCTATGTTCCAGACCCTTTCTGCCATCTGCTCTTCTGACTACAGGCAAGTGACTCACTGCTCAGGGCCTCCTTTCCCTCATCAGTCAGATGGAGGGTTGGTCCAGCCCACCCTCAGGCCTCTTCCTGTTCCAATGGCAGGGGCCTCACTTTCAACTCTGCCCTGAAACCCCTACTGCTGATTCTAGCCTGTTTTGGAATTCTCATGGTGCCTCCTATCTGACTCTTTGTGCTAGCCTAATGCCAGGTGATGGGGCTGTAGACATGAATGAGATTCAGGCCTAGTGGGGGTGAAAGACATAGGTCAAGATCCACACAGGGTCTTGTCATCACATTAAATGACTGATATCTTCTTCAAAGCAGGGGCTCTGGGCTTTCCTGGTGGTCCAGTGGGTAAAGAGTCCGCCTTGCAGTGTAAGGGGCACCGGTTTGAACCTTGGTCCAGGAAGATCCCACGTGCCATGGAGTGGCTGGACCAGTGTGTCCAGTTACGAGCCAGTGCTCTGAAGCGCATGTGCCCAGAGCCCGTGCTCTGCAGTGAGAGAGGCCACTGCAATGGGAGGCCCACACATGCCAAAGAATAAAAACATGGATAAAAATAAATACAAACAAAAGAGGTATGATGGGGAAAAGAAAAATAAAGCAGGGGCTCTGTTTTATTCCTTGCTTCCTCCACTCAGGGTGTTATTAGGACTAGTTCACAGTAGGCATTTGATAAAACACCTGCTGATCTCAACTGAACCAAATAATACTTTAGAGCAACAACCAGGAGATTTTAGTGTTGTTAGCTAGATTAGTGGGCTTCTCTGGTAACTCACATGGTAAATAATCTTTCTGCATTGTGGGAGACCCGGGTTTGATCCCTGGTCTGACAGATCCTCTGCAGAAGGGAATGGCAACACACTCCAATATTCTTGTTTGGAGAATTCCACGGACAGAGGAGCCTGGGAGTATACAGTTCATGGGGTCTCAAAGAGTCAGATGTGAGCGACTAACACACACACAGAGCTAGATTACTACAAGGTTAGTGCCCAAACCTGGGTTAAGTCTCCAAGCCCTCGTCTGTCCTGTGATTAGTTGGGTTGCACCCTTTCACATGTGAGAGGTGGTCACAAATACACCCATGTGGGATCAGCAGCATTCTGAGCACAAACTGTGCAAACACTCATTGTAATTCTTACAATAACCCTGTGGACTAAATACTCTTGTCCCCATTTTGCATGTGAGGAAGTTCAGACGCAGAGAGGTTAAGTAACTTTTGAGGTCAGGCAACTCTTAAGTCATAGAGTTGAAACTGACCCCAGAGATCGTTGATTCGAGTCGGTGCTGCCTATCTGACTCTTTGTGCTAGCCTAATGCCAGGTGATGGGGCTGTAGACATGAATGAGATTCAGGCCTAGTGGGGGTGAAAGACATAGGTCAAGATCCACACAGGGTCTTGTCATCACATTAAATGACTGATATCTTCTTCAAAGCAGGGGCTCTGGGCTTTCCTGGTGGTCCAGTGGGTAAAGAGTCCGCCTTGCAGTGTAAGGGGCACCGGTTTGAACCTTGGTCCAGGAAGATCCCACGTGCCATGGAGTGGCTGGACCAGTGTGTCCAGTTACGAGCCAGTGCTCTGAAGCGCATGTGCCCAGAGCCCGTGCTCTGCAGTGAGAGAGGCCACTGCAATGGGAGGCCCACACATGCCAAAGAATAAAAACATGGATAAAAATAAATACAAACAAAAGAGGTATGATGGGGAAAAGAAAAATAAAGCAGGGGCTCTGTTTTATTCCTTGCTTCCTCCACTCAGGGTGTTATTAGGACTAGTTCACAGTAGGCATTTGATAAAACACCTGCTGATCTCAACTGAACCAAATAATACTTTAGAGCAACAACCAGGAGATTTTAGTGTTGTTAGCTAGATTAGTGGGCTTCTCTGGTAACTCACATGGTAAATAATCTTTCTGCATTGTGGGAGACCCGGGTTTGATCCCTGGTCTGACAGATCCTCTGCAGAAGGGAATGGCAACACACTCCAATATTCTTGTTTGGAGAATTCCACGGACAGAGGAGCCTGGGAGTATACAGTTCATGGGGTCTCAAAGAGTCAGATGTGAGCGACTAACACACACACAGAGCTAGATTACTACAAGGTTAGTGCCCAAACCTGGGTTAAGTCTCCAAGCCCTCGTCTGTCCTGTGATTAGTTGGGTTGCACCCTTTCACATGTGAGAGGTGGTCACAAATACACCCATGTGGGATCAGCAGCATTCTGAGCACAAACTGTGCAAACACTCATTGTAATTCTTACAATAACCCTGTGGACTAAATACTCTTGTCCCCATTTTGCATGTGAGGAAGTTCAGACGCAGAGAGGTTAAGTAACTTTTTTGAGGTCAGGCAACTCTTAAGTCATAGAGTTGAAACTGACCCCAGAGATCGTTTGATTCGAGAGTCGGTGCTGTCAACCTCTATTCCTACTGCTGGGGGACCACTTGCTAAGCTTACTAAACTAAAAATGCATGTATTCTTTGACCAACAATGCCATTTCAGGTACCTTCTGTACAGCCGATACTGTACACCTAAGAAAGTGCTTGTTTTCACGGCTCTTCACTGTAGCCTTCTTTATAAGAGAAAACCAAATTTCCATTTACAGTGGATTAGTTAAATAAATGGTGATATAATTACACAGTGGAATAATTATATGGCTGTGTATAGGAGAAAATGTCAATGAACTGAGTGGAAGAGCTTCCAGAATGTATTGTTAAATATAGAAGGAGGGAGCGGAATGGTGTGGATAGTGAGCACTGCTGATGGTATAAATACGTGGAAGCAGGCAGTCAGAACAGTATTTCCGCATTTGCATAAGGAAAACCCTGGAGGAACAACTGAGAAAAGCAGTTACCTCTGGGGAACAGCGGGCAGGAAAGCACTAAATGGGAATGAGATAGGGTAAGGCTTTTCAATAAAAACATTGATATCTTTTAGACATTTGGACCATGTGAATGTATTACCTTTTCTGAAAAATTATGGTTACTTATTTGGAGTTGAAGGAAGGAAAACGTTTTCAAAAGAACACACACTTGGGATCTCCCTTTCTGACCTTAAACCAAGATCTGGGCTTGAGAAGGAATGGGAGAGAGAAGGGATGCGAGCAATGGGATGGACTGTTTACAAAATGGTACAACCCTCCCTCCCTCCCTCCTGGGTCATCTAGCCCTTCACATCGTGACTGTGCAGCTCCTTTGTATCAAGAGTCTATTTCTGGGACATCCCTGGGGTCTGTGCGTGCGTGCTAAGTTGCTTTGGCCTGTGGGACTCTTTGTGACCCCATGGACTGTAGCCTGCCAGGCTCCTCTGTCAGTGGGACTCTCCAGGCAGGAACACTAGAGTGGGTTGCTATGCTCTCCTTCAGGGGGTCTTCCCAACCCAGGGATTGAATCCACATCTCCTATGTCCTGCAGTGGCAGGCAGGTTCTTTACCTGGGAAGCCTGGTGGTCCAGTGGTTAAGAATCCACCCTGCAATGCAGAGGACACGGGTACCATAACTTGTCAGGGAACTAAGATCCCACATGCTGAGGAGCAACTAAAGTCTGTGCGCCATAACTACTAAGCCATAACTACTGACACAACAAGGATCCTATATGCTGCGACTAAGACACGATACAGCCCAATAAATAAATAAAGTTTAAATGAAGAGTCTATTTCCTCACCTCTTTAAGCTTGACCTATGTGACTTGTTTTACCAAAAGCCAATGATGGGATGAAATGACATTTAGTTAGTTAGTGTGAGTCACTCAGTTGTGTTGGACTCTTTGCAATTTCATGGACTGTAGCCTGCCAGGCTCCTCTGTCCACAGAATTATCCAGGCAAGAATACTGAAGTGCGTAGCCATTCCCTTCTCCAGAGGATCTTCCTAAACCAGAGATGAAGCCCAGATCTCTTATATTGCAGGTGGATTCTTTACCATCTGAGCCACTAGGGAAGTTCTGAAATGACATCATGCACTAAATGGGAATGAGATAGGGTAAGGCTTTTCAATAAAAACATTGATATCTTTTAGACATTTGGACCATGTGAATGTATTACCTTTTCTGAAAAATTATGGTTACTTATTTGGAGTTGAAGGAAGGAAAACGTTTTCAAAAGAACACACACTTGGGATCTCCCTTTCTGACCTTAAACCAAGATCTGGGCTTGAGAAGGAATGGGAGAGAGAAGGGATGCGAGCAATGGGATGGACTGTTTACAAAATGGTACAACCCTCCCTCCCTCCCTCCTGGGTCATCTAGCCCTTCACATCGTGACTGTGCAGCTCCTTTGTATCAAGAGTCTATTTCTGGGACATCCCTGGGGGTCTGTGCGTGCGTGCTAAGTTGCTTTGGCCTGTGGGACTCTTTGTGACCCCATGGACTGTAGCCTGCCAGGCTCCTCTGTCAGTGGGACTCTCCAGGCAGGAACACTAGAGTGGGTTGCTATGCTCTCCTTCAGGGGGTCTTCCCAACCCAGGGATTGAATCCACATCTCCTATGTCCTGCAGTGGCAGGCAGGTTCTTTACCTGGGAAGCCTGGTGGTCCAGTGGTTAAGAATCCACCCTGCAATGCAGAGGACACGGGTACCATAACTTGTCAGGGAACTAAGATCCCACATGCTGAGGAGCAACTAAAGTCTGTGCGCCATAACTACTAAGCCATAACTACTGACACAACAAGGATCCTATATGCTGCGACTAAGACACGATACAGCCCAATAAATAAATAAAGTTTAAATGAAGAGTCTATTTCCTCACCTCTTTAAGCTTGACCTATGTGACTTGTTTTACCAAAAGCCAATGATGGGATGAAATGACATTTAGTTAGTTAGTGTGAGTCACTCAGTTGTGTTGGACTCTTTGCAATTTCATGGACTGTAGCCTACCAGGCTCCTCTGTCTATGGAATTCTCCAGGCACGAATACTGGAGTTGGTAACCATTCCCTTCTCCAGAGGATCTTCCCGAACCAGGGATTGAACCCAGGTCTCCTGCATTGCAGGTGGATTCTTTACCATCTGAGCCACCAGGGAAGTTCTGAAATGACATCATGCAGCCTCTAAGGCTGGATCTTGTGAGGCCTTGAAGCCCTTTTGGAATGTAATTCTACCACATAAGGAAGCTGGGTGCAGCCTACTGGAGGAGAAGGCCGGAGGAGAGAGAGGCTCGGCTGACAGGCAGCACCAACAACCAGACGTGTGCAGGAAGCCCCCTTGAACCATCGAGCCCCAGGTAAGCTGCTGGATGACTACAGCCCTATGAGCAATTCCAAGAGAGCAGGCACACACACCACCCTGATGAATTTGAAATAAACATTACTTTTTGAGTATAAGTCTATCCCATACAATATTTGAGGGCACACTGACACTCAAAATTATTCCCTGTCTGAAATTCAAAGCTAATTAGGCCCCCTGTATTTTATCTGGTAATCCTCTAGAAGACACCAGCAGGAGATTCTCCCCGCTGAGCCAAACTCAGGGCAAGTGACCAAACCAAAACATGATGAACAAAGAACATGGTCGCTTTCTTGTTTATTTTTTAAAAATTTTTGGCCACTTCTATTGATCTTTCATTTATTTATCTTTGTTCTTTGGCCTGTGTGGGCCTCCCATTACAGCGGCCTCTTGTCACAGAGCACCGGCTCTGGGCACATGCGCTCGAGAGCTCCGGCTCGGTAGTTGGACCCATTGGTACAGCCGCTTTGCGGCACATGGGATCTTCCCAGGCCAGGGATCGAACTGCATTGCAAGGCGGTGTCCTTACCCACTGGACCACCAGGGAAGCCCCATGGTTGCTTTCTTAAGCCACTAGGCTTCAGAGTGGTTTGTTATACGTCCATGGAAGATCACAGTGGGGCCTAATCCGTGCTCCAGCCTTGCTGCACCCTGTCTGCCACCCAGGTTCCCTCCTCCAGGTCTCCTTTCACCCATTTACAGTTGGGGTGAGGCCTCGTTGGGTCTTGCTGTCTCTAAGTCCCTGACCCTAAGTCAGCCCAGCTCTGGCCACACCCCAAGTCCACCCACTGCCCTTCTCAGGTCCCAGATCACTTACTTGAGATGGGGGTGGGGTGGTGCTGGTTTCTTGGCCTCTTCGCCCTGTTGGGAGGTGCTGCGGCCCTGCACGGGGGGCCGGGGCTGCGAGGTAAGGGGTGCACCCGGCTTGGGGGCCTGGTTTGGAGAGCTGCCTCCGGATGCACGGGATAGCTGGGGAGATCCTGGTGACCTCTGCTGTGGTGATCCAGACTGGGGGCTCAGGGGCTGCTGGCCTTGCGGGGAGAGCCTCTGCTGGGAGGGGCTTCCAGATCTTGGGGGCTGAGGAGATGGAGCTTGGCGAGGGCCCCCTGCAGGGAGAAAAAAAAAAAAACGATGATTCCCTTCAAATTCTTTAAAGGAACAAGTGTCGCTTCGAGGATGTTCATTTCAGGGTTCTTCCTACCAGTGAAAAACTGAAAATAACACAAAATGCCCAACTGCAGGGGAACTGACTAGGAACATTAAGATACATTCATGGAATGGAATGGAATTTGCTGGGGTCATCACGTATGGTGTGGCAGAATAATATTCAATGATGTGGCATCTTTGAAAGGGGTGAACAGGCAGACTTGGTAAGGAGGCCTGCCGTTTCCAAAGAGGAGGAGGAGGAGGAAGGGGAACAAACATTTCCTAGCCTAAATGTTTACCAAGATAAAGACCTACTCTGAAATTAACTTTATTGTCTTATGGAGGCAAACGATTTTACATTGGAATGTCTCATCTACTCTTGAAGTCCGGGGACCATCCTCTGGCTAATCTTTTTTTGTTGTTTTTTTAAAAATATTTATTTATTTGGCTGCATTGGGTCTTAGTTGAGGCATGTAAGCCCAGTCAGTTTGTGGCATGCCGGATCTTAGTTCCCTGACCAGGGATCGAACCTGCATCTCCTGCACTGGAAGGCAGATTCTCAACCACTGGGCCACCAGGGAAGTCCCCTCTGGCTGATCTTTTATTAATGGGTAGGAGTGGGTCTAGTAGGACCTTTACAGTCTTAAAATATTATTTTGATCTATTGTTAATAACCAACTGAAAATGTACAAAATGCCTCACCTAAACTAACTGCGGGGGCGGGGGGGGTACTCTTCTATTTCTGTTCCACTGCCTTTAGCTGGAAGCTTTCTCTGTCCCTTTTTTCTTTAATAAACTTCTCAGGTCCCAGATCACTTACTTGAGATGGGGGTGGGGTGGTGCTGGTTTCTTGGCCTCTTCGCCCTGTTGGGAGGTGCTGCGGCCCTGCACGGGGGGCCGGGGCTGCGAGGTAAGGGGTGCACCCGGCTTGGGGGCCTGGTTTGGAGAGCTGCCTCCGGATGCACGGGATAGCTGGGGAGATCCTGGTGACCTCTGCTGTGGTGATCCAGACTGGGGGCTCAGGGGCTGCTGGCCTTGCGGGGAGAGCCTCTGCTGGGAGGGGCTTCCAGATCTTGGGGGCTGAGGAGATGGAGCTTGGCGAGGGCCCCCTGCAGGGAGAAAAAAAAAAAAACGATGATTCCCTTCAAATTCTTTAAAGGAACAAGTGTCGCTTCGAGGATGTTCATTTCAGGGTTCTTCCTACCAGTGAAAAACTGAAAATAACACAAAATGCCCAACTGCAGGGGAACTGACTAGGAACATTAAGATACATTCATGGAATGGAATGGAATTTGCTGGGGTCATCACGTATGGTGTGGCAGAATAATATTCAATGATGTGGCATCTTTGAAAGGGGTGAACAGGCAGACTTGGTAAGGAGGCCTGCCGTTTCCAAAGAGGAGGAGGAGGAGGAAGGGGAACAAACATTTCCTAGCCTAAATGTTTACCAAGATAAAGACCTACTCTGAAATTAACTTTATTGTCTTATGGAGGCAAACGATTTTACATTGGAATGTCTCATCTACTCTTGAAGTCCGGGGACCATCCTCTGGCTAATCTTTTTTTGTTGTTTTTTTAAAAATATTTATTTATTTGGCTGCATTGGGTCTTAGTTGAGGCATGTAAGCCCAGTCAGTTTGTGGCATGCCGGATCTTAGTTCCCTGACCAGGGATCGAACCTGCATCCCCTGCACTGGAAGGCAGATTCTCAACCACTGGGCCACCAGGGAAGTCCCCTCTGGCTAATCTTTTATTAATGGGTGGGAGTGGGTCTAGTAGGACCTTTACAGTCTTAAAATATTATTTTGATCTATTGTTAATAACCAACTGAAAATGTACAAAATGCCTCACCTAAACTAACTGCGGGGGGGGCGGGGGTGGGGTACTCTTCTATTTCTGTTCCACTGCCTTTAGCTGGAAGCTTTCTCTGTCCCTTTTTTCTTTAATAAACCTTTTGCTGCACTTAGCTCTGAGTGACCAGAGGCAAGTCTTTTGATCCCAAACTGAAATTTTCTCCTTTGGAGGACAAATCCGACACGGTTCACCGTAAGTTATCTACTGTAATCTATTATTTGTTGATAATATACACTAAATACGAATATATACTGCTAGACAAAAAGCAGCTTATA